>OY728150.1:426043097-431019347 GCA_963277665.1 Viscum album | reverse complement strand
CATTGATTTGTGGAATATATATATTCATAGAAAAAATTTTCTTTATTTGTCAAGGACCTCTTCTCTCATAGTGGATTGGGTTTACTCTTAAAACCATTATATTAGAAAATGTTCACTCCCAATACTTTTATTATTGAAAAAATTACCTTTCCGAACAAGATTAACTCCCCATTACATTCCCATTTATCTCATAAGATATAAATACATACCCAATGTATTGGAGGGAAATAACATTCACACCCACCATTTATTTATAATGGAACTACCCAACATTAGTATATAACGTAACCACTCATCCTGGGTTTAAAACATAAATTATCTTTCTTGGTTTATAAATTAACCACCCATCATAAGCTTATAATGTTAGAACGCATAAATGGATTATAACCTTACAAATATTAAAGGAATATAAACAATATATATGTGTTCCACATGATCATAAACAATTCATCATATTTACATACAATAACATGTGAAAATAAAAGAGGTTTCATAAACATTTCATTAATTAATCAAAGAGGAAAGCTTGTATATAATTGAGATTCATAAACATATCAACATCATAATCATAAACCATCCAATTAAAAAAAAAGTATCGTATTATTACTTCATATCCATAATAAAGAAAAAGTATCCTCAATAGATGATACCATAGACAGTATATTCCTTTAAACTATCATTTGAAACATTGCATAAAGAAAATATCCATTTTCTTGGAAATTTTTTTCATTAAATCAAAAAATATATCAAATAATACCGGAAAATATTGTTTTAAAATAACCTGAAAATATTTTAAAGGAATATTCAAATCATTATGTCCTTATGATAGTAGGAAATTTATTCAATGTCATATAAATTAATTGAAATATCCCATTTAAATTTTCTAAACGATGTTAAAAGTGACTCATTCAAAAAATGAATAGAAGATTACTTTTAAAACATTATTAAAAATAAAAAAAAATGAAAAATGAATTTTAAAAATCATATAATAATATTATAATATTATAGAAAATATTTTTGGTAAACAAGGATAGGGAATAAATGGATTTTTACTAAAATGAGTAACAAATATTGTTTTCACTAAAAATTAACCTTTGATCTCATGGGTACACGAAGAGAGAAAAACTAAAGGGTAATATGTATTATCATGAAAAATCCATAGGATAATAACATTAATGTGGTTATTTTAGGGATATGTTATATTATTTCATCATTCGAAACATAATTACTAAAAATCTTGATAAACGGTGGAATTATAACATAAACCCTTACATCTTTACTACATTTTGGGTAATAAGTCACATAAAAGAAATACCTTTAAATGTATATGTAAATACCCATAATTTATAAAATATTTATGATAAAATTAATTAACTGGTATATTATACACCACATAGAAGAAACTAGAAGTGAATATGGAATTTTTGGGCATAAATAAAAGTGATATAAAAATTTCACACCACAAGTGTCAATTATCATTATACACATTAGAAACTATCTTAAAAAATATATATAATTATTATTAATTTATTAAATAACCATAATCAAATCTATCATAACATATGATCTTCAAAAAAACTTATGTCACTAATTTATTAACAAGTGTTTAATAAAATCATTATTTCGGGTGGTAACTTCTTCATTTTTCAGGTATGTTTTGGTTTGTAAACTTAGTACTTATACTCTGATCTTGATTAAATAACATAAAAAATATTATTCATGATTTAAATATCATAAATATTCAAAATTTAAATATTTATATTCATCTATAAAATTATATTTAGAAAAAATAAATTACACTATTCATAGAGACATTAGGTTGTATGTATTCATGAACGTAGCCTACATATTTCAATAGATGGAACGTTAGAAAGGTAAAATAGTAAATACAATTTATATAATTATTATTTTATTATATATATCACATATTCTATTAATATTTTTATATTACCTTCTATGTCAAAATTAATAGAAGAATTAATCACATCGCTTCATTGATGTGGTGCTCCACCCGTACACATGAGTGATGTTATAATTTTCCAATAATTGGGGTGGTAAGAATATAAATGTGATATAATAACTAAAAAATTATAATAATTTTTTCAATATCATATATATACATAAAATAAAAAATTATATTGATTTGTGATAGGAGAAGTTGGAAAAAAAGTACATTAGTATTTTAGGTGGTAGTCCATCATACAGTGGATCGATCGTTTTATTTCCAATTTGATGTAAGAGGAGACATATATAAGTTTTTTAAGAAACATAATAACATAAAGTATATTAAATATACATTTTTTATTTTATTATATTTGAATAATATTTTATTGATATATAATAAGAAATAATACACACTTTCTCGGTTAAGAATGAGGCATCTTCTTCGGAAATCCTCTTTAGGTTTGCTCAAAAATCCTTCCCAAGAGGGATTTCTAATCAAAACCATGTATAAAGGTAATGTTGACGAATTTAAAGAGAGGATTTTGGAAGATATTTTCTTAACATAAATACCATGTATGTGTAATGATAATATGAAGAAGGTTCTATCCTATAATTGAGGTGAGTGGAACACTTATCATTTTCCAAAAGCAACAATAATTCCATGTCACTTTATTAGCTAAAAGGATAAAAAATGGATCAGTATCAAACTTTTTATGATATAAGGTAAATATATGGAAATAAAATATAAAAGAGACACATTTCTAGGCAATCTTAACCCTTATCCTTTTAGTTGAATCCCTGATAAGAAAGTTTTATCTTTAACCCCAATAATTAATTTTTATTGTTAAGACTACTCATTAAGACAAAAAAATTAATTGGAAGATATAATATATTATTAATTATGATTATTCAAAATATGGAATCCATTTTATCACAATAAATTCCTAAAATTTCCAAATTTAATTTGAAATAAATCTTATAGATGTGATGAAACCCAATTTTCCAATCAAAATGTTGTTATAAGTAATAAATGTTTTTATTTCAAAACACAAAAACAAAATTTGATTAAAATGACTAATCATTAATTAATAGTATTAATACTTAAGATTTTTTATTTTTTTTATTTTTTTTAAAAAAATGTAACTATTTAAATGAAATTTACTTTTTATTAAAAAAATACTTACTATTCATCAAAAATTTAATCTTTTTTGATAATAATATAAAATTTCATCCATGTTAATTTGGACATGTTTATTAAAAAATGAAGTTCATTTTTTGAAATAAAATTTCTAAAAGTGTAAAATAGTGATTATATTATTTTCTCAGAAAGATAAATAATAACAATTTTAAAGAAAAAGCATCTCTCTGAAACATATAATGTCATTAATATATATATATATATATATATTAAATATATAAAAACTTTATAAATATTATAGATTTTATAAATTTTTATTCATATTCCCAAATTTAATTACTATGTATTAATATTAATGTTAAAATAATAATATTTTAATATTATATTCTATTTTCATAAAAATTTGTATTGCGTGCAACACAATCTAACGATGGAATTAAATTTATTTTAAGAAATTAATAAATATCAGAGTTTCACATTATAAAACCTTAATTGAATTTTTTATTTCAAATTGTAACACCCTGATATTAAAAAGTAAGAAATATCATTTTTGATAATGAATGTGACACAAAACACCATGATTATAATAAAATATAACACCCAGAAAATTTATAATATATTTATTTTTAAATAAATTCAAACTCTTAATTATATTGTGAGGAAGACAACACTGGATTTAAATGAAACATAACATTCTATTAATATATTTTTCTTCAAACAAGACCATTATAACCTATCCTTTAGTTTTGTAGCTATAAATCGGAATAACTACATTATGTAAATTATATGTCCTAGCCACGAATAAAATATATTCAATGATAATATGTTAATTATAAATAATTTAATATCCATTTTAAATTGTGGGAAATGTTTTCTTGAAAACATTATTTCTCGGACAGGTCGATTAGTTGTGCATTGTGAACATAATTTAAATTTAATTTTCACAACTATTAAAAAATTTATTTGAAAGAATAAACATAATTTTTTAAAACTAGTTGTCCAAATTATATTTTGTTGAAATTTTAAGAATATTTTTGAAATAATTATATTTTTTATGAATACTAAAAATACAGAATTGTAATTGAAATATATATGATTAGTAAATTATTTATAAAAATAAATTTAAATTTAAATGCATTTAAAAGTATCATTCGTTAAATTATATATATATATATATATATATATATTAATTCAATTTAGTTCAATTTAGTCATTTTCATATTGAATTTTGATATAAAAAATTTATTAACTATTGAAAATTTTCTCAATGGAACAAACTATCTTATTTGATCTGTGATATACAACTTTAATTAATATTTTCCACTTATGTGAATTTAATTTGTAAAAATTTATTAAACATTTGGAATGAGAATAATTTCAATTAACTAATAAGTGATAATAAATTTTTTTTTCAAATTATATTGTGAAAAAAAATAAATAATATTTACCGTGATTGTGGTAAAAATGAGATTACTAGGGGTAAACTTAATCTTTAATGGGTAAAATTACCAAAAAACTGTATGAAATAGATTTTTCGGATATATTTAAACTATATAATGTATAATTCCTTATAAAAAATTATTTTTAACCATTGTTTCATGTGAAAAAACAAGGAAAAATGTTTCATTTCCAAATGTACATGTGTGCAACTCACCTCAACTTTAAATGGCCATCCACTATCCTATTTTATTAACACAAAAAATCCCATTTGGTTTGAAATATACCTGATCAAATACAATCCTGAATAGAAAAAATGATTCTTCAAATAATTTATTTATCATAAAACCAATCTAGTAGTACATTTGGTATAATACAGAGGAGGTCTTAGATGATGTTGAATTCGTAACTATACATTTTTGTTTAATTTCATCTTCCAGACACTTAAAATAGACATTATTTATGATTATATAACAAAAATAGAATTCCCCATATATAGAGATGTTATTATTTTAAGGTAATTACCAATATCCATCACCTCATACCTCAAATATAAAAACATAACATCACTCGTGAGTATGAAATAATGCAACCATGAGAATCGATGTGTTAGGTTTTCCAAAAACACCTCTAATGGTTGGGTATGATGATGAATATAAATTATACATATAATATTCATAACATTATTATATATCATTATTCATTATGTCATATATTACATTTTACATTCCATTTCTAATTATATATTATAACGTTTCTCATGTGGACAGAGGACTTCCACGTCACAAAGTGATGCGATTCGTTTTTCATTAAAACATTACTTGGAAGGTAATAAAGAAATTTTTAAGTAATATATGTGATATAAATGAAATAAATATAATATTATTGACATATTTATTATAGGATGTTATATATTTATAGAATAATAATTTTTCACATATTTTAATATTTATGAATAATATATTAATTTCACATTAATGGTGACACTTGGTCTGATAGCGTACTCGATATGCAACAACGGGATTCTCTAAAATCATACGTTTCACACAACGTTGAGTTATATTGAAAAATAATACAATAATATTATTATTATTATAAATGGTAGTTAATTCCTAGTAGTTTTATTGGATGTAATTAATATAATTATATATTTTATTATTTCATATATTTGTTAAATGTTTTAACATTTATCCAATGAATTTTATATTCATAAAATGTCTTTAATCCAATATTATGCATAAAATACTATAATATTTTTAAAAGGTCGTTTTACCGCCTTTTAGTGATGAACCCATTTTAAATATGGTTTTTTTAACTTTTATTCATTATATTTTACAAAATAAACTTCTTATATAAAATAGGGAGATAAAAATTTACATTGTTTATATCTTTGATAATTTTCTGAAAATAATTAATTTTTTAACAAATAACAAAAATTACTCCTTTTTAATTTTAAACTGCATTTCATCTATGTTTTTATATAGTTATATTGTCATTTTAATTGGTTTTAAAAATTTATTGGATTAATATTTTATCAATTAATACAGATATGGTCATTGGAAATAATTTCACATTTAAATTGGACATAAACACATTTCCATCATTTCATAGTTTTTACTTCATAAAATCACGTTTTTTTTTGTTTCAACAACGGGAATTAATATTAAATTAATTTATAAAAATTGTGTGTTTTAAATTTGGAAAAATGGATTCCATATTTAGAATCATAATTTAAAAAATTTATAAATAATTTCCTTTTATTTTAGGACTTAATAAATAGAAACTACAAAAATTATTTTAATTTACCATGGTCAAAGTGTAAATCAGGAAAATAAGGGTAAAAATAATATAATAATAATATAAAACTACCCTAACACCTTTCCTAATCCTATTTAATGATATATATCTGACCATGTGTATATGTGGGTCGATTTTAGGATTCCATGAAGCCACTTGAGTTCAACAATGACATGTTTCAAAATTTAATTTTAAGTAAATAGAATTATAACAAAAAACATGTAACTTTTACTAATAAAGTATTAATATAAGCATATATAACTACAGTATTTGACTATAAAAGTTTATTAGAATTATAATATTTTTTCATAAATCATGGTATTTTTTATAATTTCTGACGTTAATTAAATAATGTTATTTATGACATACTGATGTAGCAGTGAAGACCATATTAATGAATATTTCAAATAAATGATATTATAATTATTAAAATAAATATAATTTGGACATTTTTATGTCATCCCTGCATTTTATAGATGATATTGACGTATTTTATTTGAGTTAATTCATTTTTATAAAAGGAATACAGTTTTTAGGACTTTTACAAAAAATCAATTACTAAATAATGTCAAAATAGACATAAATGAGTGTTCAAAAAAATACTATTTTATTATATGATATAATAGTGATAAAAAAAATATTAATCTAATTGACTTATATAATTTTAAAAATGCTACTAATGATCCATGTGTTCTTTATTGGTGTTTTATTGTGACTATAGTGATAATATATGATGAAAATACCAGAATCCATGGTAAGAGTTAATGTTTTTAACTAAAGGATAATTCTAAAAGATAATGTTATTTTTGTGAGGTAAAATTTTCTAAAACCTATTGGTTGAGATTATTACAACCCATTAATATCATATCCAAAATTAATATCACATTTTAGATTTTATAATAATAAAATATTGTTTAAATAAATTAATATTTCAAGATATTACTAAAGTGCCCCTTCTCCCTCTTATAAATGGAAACAACCTCTACCCACATACTCACACCCCTCAAAACCCTTGTATCATCCAAATTATACTCAAATAACCTCCCAAAATCTCTCCCTTACACTGATAATACATACCGTGGTCATAATGAAATTCAATAAATCATTTTGGCTCAATCAATGGAAATTACCCCATTTAGATGTAACATATTTTTTCAATTACATTTCCTTTACATTCCTTCTACATGGGTTATGATCTTCATATAATTTTATTTCATAACCATACAATTATAATCATTATATTAGTACTTTTATTATCTGAATTCTAATAAAACATTCATACACATCCATCTAATGGATACGAACATACTGTATCTATGTATGATAGACTACTGCCTCACGAAATTGTGATTTTTCAATTTTCTCCTACCACCTCTCATAGAGGCCATTATTATGAAATTATATTTAATTATGATAAATATTATATTTAAATTTTCTCAATTTTTCACTATTTTTATTTACAACATACCTTTATTCTTTTTAAAATTTGCAGATGTGATAATTTCATTTGGGATAGTGCGGACTGTCGCCCCCTCAAAGTGATATAACTCATTCATGCTATGAATAAAACATATAAATTATGGTTTTATTAAACCTATGATACCTACATGGAATATATAAAATATTGTTATTATAATATAAATTTATATCATTTTATTATTATTCTTTAAATATGAAAATGAATTGAAAATATCATTCATGTGTACGTACGGCCCACTGTCTCCATGAAAAGTGCATTTAATTTCTTATTTTGAAATTTTATTGACTATTATAAATAAATATATATTAGATATAGATATATGATATTTAAATCATTAATAATATCCTGGATATGATATAATTTTGACCACATAGAAAATTTTTTTCAAACAAGTTCAATTTTGACACAGGTACCAAATATTGACAAAACAACTACTATGAACATAAATAGTTAAATAAATTTTTTAACATTATAATAAGTAATATAAAATTAATAATAAACTTGAAAAATGTTCTTATGTATGTAAAATTATATAATGTAATTTATTTAGGAAGAAAAAATAACATATGTAAGGATTTGGACTCAAGGTATGGGACTTCATCTCAATCCTCATTCATTGAGACATATTTTCCTAATAAAAACCTAATTCTTTTATAATGTGTATAATGAACCCCTTTGAATTTTAATTTCACTCAAAATCAATATTTATTATATGAATAGTTTTACTAAATGAAAAAATGGAAGGCTTTTAACGTATACGGTGGAAATGACTCTGCCGCCGTAAACATTGTTTTATATTTGGCTTCCTCTATAAGATGTAATATTATCAAAAGGAAAAATAGATATCATTTGCCCTTTTTTGGCTGTTTAGGTATTGAAACTGGTTTTGAATGTGGATTGAATATTTCAATATCTTGAAATGATTTCTTCTGATTTCAAATGAAATTTTATGAGTGACATGTTGATAATTGAAATATTTTATGTGTTACGATTATATAATGGTATATAGACATTTGTTGGGCGGTTATGTGATAATCTGAGACATGTAGTTACCCGATAAAATAAATTATGGGTGGTTACTTGAAAATCCATGGATGGGTGGTTATGTTATAACAACCAATGCATTGGGTATGGAAGTCGGTCATATGGGTATTCCATTTGGTGATATGTGTGGAAGTTAACTGTATGATTATTCCATTTAAGTATGTTTATGTCACAAGTTACCTATATATGACATATTTTTATTTCTATTTTATTATGGTTATATTTTGGTTAAAAAAAATAATTAGCATTGAGCTTATATTCTGTGAATTATATTTAAAACTTCATACAGGTGAAAAGTATTACTTCATTATAAAGTATTAATGTTTTTTTTCTATTTACACAAGACTAATAGTTTCCCTTCTTTTTGTATACCTTTCTGATATTTTTATACACATCCAATGTATTGAAACAGTTTTCCATAGGGATAAAGAATAATAGAGTCACGGAAAGGATCAAGATATAGTTATTCCATTAAAACATGAAACAATACCATTTTTAAAGAGTTTATGTTTTATGAAAAAATGGAAAGTTGGTAGAAGTGTCTACTTGAAATATTTAAGTTATTATGTATCAATTATGAGATAATTCACTAAATCTATAAGCCTAAATAGATCCTAGATGTTAAATAAATTCAAATTAATGACTTCTCTCAACATTAAGTATTGATTATGGAATGTGCCTTACATTTGGTATCATTGGAAAGGATTAGAAAACAATAGGGATTTTGAGTTTTGGATAAACACATGGTATGTGTCTGTATAAATTATTTCAGTTAAATCCTTGTTTTATTAACTTTATAAATCAAGGAATGTCAGTTACAAATGGATGGATGAGGATCTCAAACAACATTCATATCTCTTCCGGATTATATGCTTACAATAATTAATGCAAATCCATGTTCGGATGATTGTGAAACTTTTTCTAGAATACCACTCACATTCATGCAGTTATTTGAGGTATCAAAAACCTCCACTATACCTCGATACCTTCATGGATCAATGGTTTTATTTTATCAAATAATATTTTCTCAATACTAAAATGTTTTTAATAAAGTAAAATATATTCAAGACATTTTCAACTATTCTATATTATGAGAATATTTTAAATAATATTATTATTTTCAAAAAGGATCTAAAGAAGGAGACCCTTGCACAACCTATTTAAATTACATTTCGAAATAAATGCTTCCAGAGCAAACTTATTTTATTTTAAATGGACCATTTATTGATGTTTTCAACTAAAACATGGTCCGACTATTTTATAAAAATCATGTTTTATTATATATTTTAAATTATATGTCATAAGTGATTATTTTTTGAAACTATTTTTCTGTGAACACTCATTCGACCCAAGTTATAAAATGTGTATTTGGATAAAGGAAGCTAATGATTTTAATGGTTCTATAAATGATTGCTTTAATTCCTTGACCTTCTCTCTACCTGGACAATATATTGATGAAACTAGGTTGACACCATGATCCAGTTATGATGTTTTATATATTTTGAATCATTTTATATTATCATATGGTAGTGAAAAAAAATTAATATATATATAAGACATCATGATTTAAGATGTTTAGTTCATTATGATTGGGGATGAAAATGAGAGGTACAGGACAACCAATGAGTTTAAAAATTATAGTGTTATTCTAGAATTTTATAAGAGAAAACCTGCAATATGGGTGAGAACTGGTCGTATCCAGAAATGCCACAAAAATCAAAGTATTATTTATAATTTTTAGTTCAATGATTTTATGGACCAAGAATAAGCTGGTTTTGGGAAAATTGGATTTATCAAATGGATATCTGTAGTATAGGAAACTTATTTGGTGATTATGTGATAAATAGTATTTTGGAAGATGTTTTCTCTTTTGGGAACACTATATGCTTAAGGAAAGTAAAATAATATGGAATTTCATTTGAGGATTAATATTTGAATTTTAATTTGGAAGAATATTTTTTTTATTCAGAAAATATGGTAATTGGGGTTATTTATGTAAATTAATAACTTTTAAAGTAGAGAATTTGATTAGGTTAATTACTTTTAAGTCGGAGAATTTACGAGTAGTCGATGTTATTCATAGATAAATATTGAGAATTATCATTGAAGACAATGTGATCAAATAAATTATAATTTTTGGTTTCAAATATAGTTTTAGATTATTTATAATAATTTTAAGGAAAATTATTAATTTAATAGTTTTTCTGTTCTTTTGGTACTCATCATTGAATTTAGGATATTTAGAGGACTAGTTAATTTTATAAAGGATTCTTTTGGGGGGGGATTATCTGTTCGTTTTCTAACCATTTGTGTTTTTTTAATTTCTAAATACATGGAAATATATAGTTCATATTTTCAGGATTATTCGATGTTCTAGAAGTGGATTATAGTGCTTCATGTGTGACCAAGTCATCTTGAATACTCAAAATTTTTAGAAAAAGATGAGTTTTCATAAGAAATATATTAATTTATGAAACTATACTTCACTAATAATTATGTCATGCATGTAAATAAATTCCTCAACCTTATGAAAATGACTTTTAACAAAAACATTGTCTATTTTCATTTCATACTGTAGAATCAAATACCATTTAACCCATAAATATTTTATGGGTTTTTGGTTGTAAACATTCTCAAGATCATGTTTTCTATCACTATCCATCGGAAGAAGATGGATAGTTTCTCTTCGATATCCATGATTTTATACAAGGAATCCTAGTATTTTTTTTCTCTAGTGACCGTTTCAATTATATTTATTTCATTTAAAGTGATTTTTTAATGTGTTTTTCAATGTGGAATTTTCAATGATGTTACCAAGCCTAATTTAAAAATTGCAAAGACTTAATTTCCAAAATGGGTGAATGATGTAGGAACACATATATTTATAAAATAATATATTTTCATATATATTAATATATATGAATAATATATTTATTTTATGATAAGAGGGACACTTTTTCTAATAGCATGCTCGATAAGAAACAATGAGTTTCTCTCAAATCTTATGTTGCACACAATATTGAGTTATACTGAAATATAATACGATAAAAGTATAACTATCTTAAATGGTAGTAACGCCTAACTGTTGTATAGATGAAAATGAATAGAATTTACTATATTTTGATTTTACATATTTGTTAAATGTTTTTACATTTATTAAATTAATTTTCGAGGCTTAATATGAGAATGAATCTAATTTTAAGCATAAAATAATCTAATATTTCTAAAAGGACATTTTACAGCCTTTTTATAGAAAATCCTTTTTAAATATTATTTTTCTCAATTTAATATGATATATTTGAAAAAATTATATTATTATATTTAATGAAGACATAAAAATTTACATTGGTAAAACTTTTTGTACTTTTCTGATAAAGATAGTTTTTTAATAAATAGTGAAAAATACTGTATTTTAATTCAAAACATACTTTTAATATAACTTATTTATATTATAAGATTGTAATATTAATTGGTTTTGAAGGATAATTAGTTTAATAATTTATAAATTAATCCAATTATGGTCATTTTATGAAAAATTACATTTAAATATGATGTAAACACATGTCAATCTTTTGATAGTTTTTACTTCTTCAAACCCCGCTTTTTGGTTTTAAGAACTGTAATTAATTTTAAATTAATTTTTACTAATTCTGAACATATAAATTTGAAAATATTGATTCCAACTTTGGAATCATAATTTCCAAATTTTTTAAATAGGTACCTTTTATTTCTAGACTCTTTGAATAGTAACTTCAATAATTGTTTTTGTTTACAATGGTTAAAGTGTAAATCTGGTAAATATGGGTAAAAAATAAAATAATAAAAATATTAAACTACCCTAAAACATTTCCTAATCCTATTTTATGAGAAATTTTCAACCATGGATATTCTTGTATTTATTTGAGGACCATATAGATCCATTTGGCGTGGTAATGACATGTTATAACTTTAATTTAATGTAAATTGAAATATAACATAATGATGTATCTTTTAGTAAAACAATTATAATATAGTCTTAAATAACTGATATATTTGACAATAAATAGTAATTAAAAATATTAAAATATATAATACATCAAGGTATTTTATTTATAATTTTTATAAATTAAATATATAAAATTATTTATGACACAATGATGATGTAGTGATTACCTTTTTAATGAAATATTCTAATAAATGATATTATAAATACTTAAATAAATATTATTTGAACATTTTTATTCCATACAAGAATTTTAATGATTATATTGGTATATAATCTTAGATTTAATCCCTTTTTCTGAAGGAATAATTTTTATTTGACTTTAATGAAAATTATTATCTAAATTGTGTCAAAATTGACATAAATGAGTTTTTAAAACAAAAATGATTTTATTAAATGATATAATAGTCCAAAATATAAAATAATAAAACAAATTAATTATATAATTCTAAAAATGGTATTAATTTTCCAATTTTTATTCTATTAGATCTTTATAGTATCTATATTAATCATATTTTATGAAATTATATTAGGACATGGTTAGAGTTAAAATTTTTAACTAGGGGTTGATAATAAAAGATAAGGTTAATTTTGTGACATAAAATTGTCTAAAACCTATTGTTTGATAGGAATATGAACCATTATCATTATATCCTCAAATTTAATCACTTTGGTGATATTATAATTTGAAGAAAAAAAATTTAATAAAATAATATTTTAAGACATTCCAAAAGTGCCCCTCCTCTCTCTTATAAAAGACCCCACCTTTACCCATATACTCACACATCTCAAGACCCTTGGATAATCCAAAATATTCACAAATACACTCACACCATCCCTAAATTTCTCTTATAATCCTTAACAAGGGTATAATTCAATTCAAGAAACCCTTTTTGCTCAACCAGAAGTAGTTACATGATATAGAGGTAATGTGTTCCCTAAAATTTCTTTCATTTGTTTTCCCTCAACACTTCATATGCTGTTATTATTATTTGATAATATAAAAAACCTATGTCCTCAATTAAAAATTATTTTTTATTAGATGTATTCTAATTAAACTTACACTCACATCCTACTAATGGATACAAACATATTATTTACCTTTACGATGAACTACTACCTCACGAAATGATGATTGTTCAATTTTCTCCAACCACCTCTCATAGTGGCCATTATTATGGAACTATATTTATATATGATATATATTATATTTACATTATATCTATACTTCTATAATATTTATTTTCAACATAATTTTATGCTTTCCATAATGTGTAAATGGGATAATTTCATTCGGGAAAGTGCGGACTACTTCCCCCACAAAGTGATATGACTCATTCATGTTATACATGGAATGTAGAAAGGATAGTTTTTTTAAACCTACGATTCATAAATAAAATAAATATAATACTGGTATTATAATATATATTTATATCATTTTATTATTGTTCTTATAATTTGATAAAGTATTACAAATAGCGTTTCGGTGTACGTACGACCTACTGTCACGATGAACTGTTCATTTCATTTATTATCTTCAAATTTTATAGACTATTATAAATACATATATACTAGATATATATTATATTTAAATCATTAATAATATTATGTAGATTATATACCTTTTATGACATAGACAATTTACATCATACATGTTCATTTTTGACTCATGTACCGAATATCGCAAAAAAACGTTTTGAACTAAAATAATTACATTTTTAATAAAATGATGTCCAGTAATATAAAATTAATAATAAACATGAATTTTTTTTTGAAGCATATAAAAATTTACATAATTTTGTTATTCAGGAATAACAAGGAACATACATGATGATTTGGACTCATGGTTAGGGAATTCGTCTCAATCTATTTTCATTGCGGAATATTTTCATAATATAAACCTCATTATTATATATGGTGTATAATAAAAACCTCTTAATTCTATTTTAATTAAATTTTAATCTTTTTTTATACTAAGAGTTTTACTAAAAGACAAAATGTAATGTTTCTAACGAATGACGGGACAACAACTCTGCTATTGTAACTGTTATTTGGTATTTGGCTTCCTTTATAGTCCTTAATGGTTTTTAAAGGAAAAGATATCCTTTATTCCCAATTTTTGGGTTTCTTTGTATTGAAAATGGTTATAAACGTATATTTAATGTGTCAATATATTTAAATGATTTATTATTATTACAAATGAATCATTATGGATGAAATATTGATAATTTTGATATTTTTTGAATTATGATTATATAATGTTACTTGGAAATTTGATGGGTAGTTAATTGATAATGAAAGATGGGTGGCTACATACTAAACTAAATGATAGGTGGTTTCTTAATAAACCATGGGTGGGTGTTATGTTAAAACCTCCAAGTCATTGGGTATGAAATTATTCCCTATCGCTATTCCATTTAGTGATATATATGTAAGATGACTATATGGTTTTTCATTTTAAGTATGTTTTTATCCCAAGTTACCTACATATGTTCTATGTTTATATATATATTATTATGGTAA
Organism: Viscum album; assembly: GCA_963277665.1. NCBI lineage: Eukaryota > Viridiplantae > Streptophyta > Magnoliopsida > Santalales > Viscaceae > Viscum > Viscum album. Next base: position 431,004,002 of record OY728150.1, on the reverse strand, counting down.
TTATTAGCTTAAAAAAAGGGTATGTTAGGATATTACATTCAGTGAAGTATATTTACTACTTCTTAAAGGTTAATAGTATTACATTATGATAATGTATTCATGGTTTTTATGTTTTCCGAAGACTAAATTTTTTTTTCTTGGTGTATTGAAATGTTTTTCACATGAAATAATAAAGAATAGAGTAAAGGATGGTATAAAGGAAATATTTTTCCATTAAAACAGGAAATGATACCATGTTTTTTTAAAGAATATTTTATGGAGAAAATGAACTTTGAGTAGAAATGTATAGTTGTAATATTTATGTTATAATGTATGAGTTATGTTATAATTCTATAAATCTATAAACATTAACAGATCCTCGATGTGAATTAAAGTTAAATTAATGATTTCTCTCCAGATTAATTAATGTTTAAGGCTTGGGATTTACATTTATCCTTATGAAAATATAATATAACATTTTATTTCTTACCTATTCCATCACTAAAACGTGATAATGTTTATCATGTTTGTGTGGAATACCACATTCATGAATTTTTGTCCCTGTCTTTTTATCTCCGCGTTATATAGATGTTATATATATGTATATTTATTGAAATAATATGGTATTAATGATTTTATTTTTTATTCTGTAAAGATAACATATTACTTACCTACTTCCAATAATGATCGTTGAAAAAATGGAAACATTTCTAATCAGAACGTACGACCTACCTTCTCGAGGATTATAACATAGTTTATTTTTTAAAACTATAATTTATGATTGGTTTTAGTATTATCAATTTATTTATAAATATGATGATTATTTCACTATTATTACTTGTTATATTTTTATGTAATTTTCTATTTGACCATAATCAACATGTCAAATTCATTTTTGAAATATATGTAAAATTTTATTGGAACATATTTCATAAATATAATTTATTATTAGATCATATATTAAATAGTAATAATTGAAATAAAATGATTCAAAAATGATACATTTATTTTAAAAATGTAAATAATTTACATATTTTTATTCTTACAAATGATAAATAACATAAATAATGAGTTTGACTTGGGGTAAGATCTTATTATCTCACTTTTATTTACTAGAGAGATAAACTATTTCAAAATAATAATTGTTTTTTGTATTCACAAATTTTTTTTGAGTAATATAATGAATTAATTTATCTTAATTATTTTCAAATTTTCATATAAAATAATTTATTTCACTGGACTTGTGACTCAAATTCTAGATGAGTGGTAGGGGTTTATTTCACAATATAATCATTTTTCATGATTATTTTTGTTTAAGACTCCATTGGAGAAATTATTTGATTTTTATATCATAAAATAAATCTATTTTCATATACTACATTTATTCAGGATATGTTTTAGGTGGTAGTTTCATTATTTTAATCTTCTGATCATACAATTGTTGAGAAAATGTTCTTTTGAAAAAATATGACTTTATTTCTCACTTCTACCATAAAAGAATTTACATCAAAACCCATGTCATCTAAAAAATTAAAATGTGTTTCTATAATATTTAATTGATTTATTAAATGAATGTTCATCAATTTTTACTTTAAAAAAATAATGGAATTTTATGCCTTCTGAAAATATTTCAAATTTGTAATTTAACAAAAATGTGAAAGGAATATTTATTTTCATTTGTATTCCATGAATTGAATTTCCCACTTTCACGAACACTCAATGTTTTAATAATTATATTTCATGTATTGAAATTTTATTTTAATTGAAATTATTTTCAAATTTTTTTGGGATCAATAGTTTTAAAAAAGATATTTTCAAAGTGAAAAGTTTATTTTTTTAAAAAAATGTTTTAATGAAATTGTATTATGTTTATACTTGTAAATGAAATCAATACATTATTATATTTATAATCCATTTTTGATATTCTTTTATTAATATACTTATTAATTGTATGGATGGTTTATAATTTTTTTGACTGAGGATGTATAATTTTTTTACCATTCACCAAATTACTCTAGATGGTTTATGATTATGATTATTGATTGTGGATAGTATTCACATTTTGTATGGTAAATCTTTTAACACTAATTTTTATATTTATTTTTATTCTCTATTTACATATTATGAATTCATTATACATAGTATTTGATGGTAGGGGCCTTTTATAGCTCCATGATGCAAATGGTCTGTCTCCTGAGATAAACAATATTGGGTTTTGGAAAAGGGCGTCCCCATTTAAATAGATTTCATGTTATAAGGCCTCTAAGGTTTGTTTTTTATTTCCTAATTTATGAATCCCATTATCATGAATTAATTTATTTACTTTTCATGTGATTATTTTATTATTTATAAGATCTGTGGTCATGTTTCAAGTATGTGTGATTGTTTATATTCTTTTATTTTTTTCATCATTTATTTCACAATATTTTTCTCAAGTAAATTATTATATTACATGTGTTTTAGTTAGTTATCATTCCAGGTTGATTATGTCTTATGTATTCATATATTTCATTATAAACTTATGCATTCTTATAATCTGAGATCACCATATTTTTGTTTTATTTTCCCCAAGTTATCAAGTTGTGTTTTTTGATTAATATACATGATTATACTAAAGGTAATAAAGACATTCCAAAATAAAATTATTTTTTTATTTTTTGTTTTCAATTATACAAATAATTTCAAGTATCTATATATATTAACAAGACTACTAAAATCTCTAGTACATTGGTATGAAATTCCTTACAACTTATGGCAATGTGATAAAGAAACCATTTTATTGGGGATACTGGGATTGGTGTTGTAATAGTTTATATCAATGGAATTTTACTGGAATCCTTAGTAATTATATTCTGGAAATCATATATAAGGGAATATAAATCTATTATAAACTAGGAGGGTAAGTATATACCAATATCGTAATTTTTTATTATAAAATTGATTATGTGGTGTTTCATAAAAAATAAATCTTTATTTTTATAATACAAGTGGATGTGGATCTCACACAGATTTACCTAGGGGTAATAACTATAAAAAGGGCACTTCGAACTTGACTCAATCGTTATTTAGTGCATAAAAATGGTCCTTAAAACTTAATTATTTTTACACTATCATGGGATATTCATAAGATAATTCCCTTTTTCATTACTACACATTATAATGGATTTTAAGGTAAAGATATACCTAACAAAACTATCTTTATTATTACATGAGTAACGATGCAAAGAAAATTTCATTTTTTGTTATGTGTTTCACTATTTTTTAGATTATACATTATGTTTATTAATGTTATACCATATTCCATCATTTAAAAATTGAACCTAGAAGAAGGAATGATATCTTTATCAATGCAGGTAATCCATGGAGTATTAATGATATTTTCTTTGATGATCTTAAGCCAATCATTTGATGTGAACTAGTATTATAAACATTTCCATCATATGAGGAAATAGTATCATATAATATAAATTCATAAAATAAATTATATAATTATTATGGGAATTATGTAATGTAAGATAAGAATAGGATATAACAAAAAACATGCATAATAGGATGAGGGGAACACATAATCTTCATATATGTGATAATTTTGGAAGGAAGAAACATGTTACATACTGAAAAGGAAAATTAGTTTGAGTTCTGTATAGAAAAAAGGACACCAAGATCATAATTTAAAGGGAAATAAAAAATTTAGCAAAGTTAAATGCTTCAAATATAAGGGTATATGGTACTATTTAAAGGCATTCCTCGTGTTTCAAAATAATATAATACTAACTAATATAATGGATCATGGTTATGTAAATTCTATTACCCCAGAAAAAGTGTAATGATTATTGTGATTGGTATTTTATTCAATAGTTAGGTCATTTATGTATTTTATCAATGATATCATACTTATAATAATTATTAATTGTATATTTATTCAACTCTATTAAATTTTTATTTAGGATTTTAAAGAATATGCTGAATGGTGATGATTACTAAGAAAACGATTCAATGAAAAGTTGAAATTCGTTGAAAACACATGACTGGGGGAACGATTTACATTAATATGTTCCTGATGATAAGATGATGATTTTTGGATAAATAAATGATTTATATGTATATGTTAAATTGGATGTTATTGACTACCTTTGAATTGAGTAATTATTTATTGACCTTGTGGTTAATTCTAACCTTAATATAGTTTAAAATATTTTTGGGTTTATTGAATATTTCCAATAATATATGTTTATTTAATAAATAATGAAGCATAATTTTTTTCAATTTGATTTTATGTTAATTGATATTATTACCATGTTTCATAATAATACATGGTGAAGGTATTCACAGGTTTTTTGATGAGCCATCTCAGATATAGTGGTACCATGATACCCATGCTGACACTGATATAACACGAAGAGTTCACATGATCCTCACATATTGGCTGCTGGCACATATAATCATAAAATAATAAAGATTCACTGGTTTTGGCACAAAATAGTGCATGATAAATAAAATGTGAGTCGATATATCAACACTCCTGAAGAAGAATGTTATATAAGTAAAACATGTAAAATAGTACCCAAGTATATAGAAAAACAACACATTATAATGTCAACCCAAACATCAATCCATAAACATAACATGTATGAAACACCTGTGTAATAATTGGACATTAGCAACACCATTCAACTTCATCACTCTATGGTCTAAAGGACTAATAACTTCCACCACCTCCAAGTGGTTCTTTCTATTTTCTCCAACCTGGCATAGAAATTATACAAATTTTTAGTTGGAATGGTGGTGTCTAATATATAAACATTATTAGGGTATCCCCATGATTTCCATAATTGAGTCTATAAAAATAAATCAACCATTCATTCAATTTAAATAAAAAAGGCATAAAAGGATATTTTCATATTTAATATAAAACACTTTTAAATTTAAAAATGATGGAAACCATTTCAAACCCATATTAAATAATATTTTTAAATGAATGAATTTATCTAAATCATGTATCATGAGGATATAATATCAATAATAAATTAAATATATAATAAAATAAAACAAAATTGGAACCATGGTTATCATCACTAAACTATAATAAATCCATCTCTTTGAACCTCACACTTCTCAAATTTGTGGTCATGGTTAATCATGTGTTCACACATCCCTCAATATCAGCCTAAATAGGACATATCCACACCATATCAAGGATAATAATTCCAAAGTAGGGTTCTGTTATATTTTTCATCATCAATACATTCCTATGGTACAAATATCTGACCTATAGTTTTCAAAATTAACCCACTAACTACACAGGTTCACATTTGACCAATGAATCAATTAATAATGGGAACATCATCTCATTTCAATTCAATCAATTGCCCAATTTTCAATTTCAAATATTCCAATTTGATTTTAAATCCAAAACTTTGTATTTTTACCATTTCATACATTTTCCATTCAAACAAATAATAGTTTTTTATTATTTCAAATTATTCAATTTTTAAAAAAATACTTAAATATTTAATTAATTCAATAAATTTCAAAATCCATCCCAAAATTCTAATTTCATTGGAATTGAAGGGTTTTCCCAAAATCTATTCCATTTTTGAATTTCATAATTATTTCAGTTCAAACCACATTTTTATATATCAAATAAAATTAATTTATAAAAAATCAATAAAATACTAGTTTAAACTACATGTAAAATATAAAATGGAACCACCAACCTTTAATCTATGATTAATAATTGACACTCACAATGGGATCAACAGATAAATAATGAATGCATCACAGGTCATGAAATAAAACATTGAATCAAGATCTAATTAAATGTATTCTTGTTCCATCAATTATGTGATGATCTATAAAACACTAAGGATGGTAGAAATTTTGATAAAGATAAACCACATGGGAGAAGGTCCACTCACCTGTAAAATAAAAAATTTGATATACCATATATAGATCCACTATGTGATGGGGTTTTAGGAGAAATTATTGATTCATGAGATCATCTAAGGATGGGAAATCATTTTGGGGTGAATGGATTTATTAGGGATTCTAAAAGGGGGAAGATATTTTTAAATAAATTATTTTTTCATTAAAAACACACACGTATGATTAGTTAAAAGGGTCTACATGATTATAGAAACTATTATCCCTAACCATTCACCCCTACTCTATGGGATGCATGGTTTCTCCTTGGTGGAACATAGTATGATTAAACATGCTCCAAACATGAAAAATCCCCATGTCCAGGGATGCACATTTTGGATATTATGGATGCATAGTTTTGAACAAATTGTGAACCCCTCCAAAGAACTCTAAAATGGTGAACAATTTGATTGTAAAAACTACACAAATTTTCCCAAAAATGAAACAATAATGAATAACCCCAAAGACCTTCAATATTCTATAGATATCACCCAAAATATCTCATAAAAATCACCAACTAATGAATTATTAACATGCGGGTTTTGGATTAGGTGAGAACATGAGACTAGATAATACAACCTCCACAACATAAAAACATTATTTCCCTAGAAATCCAATCCTGAAATTTCTATATCAAATAGGTTATGGAACTTCTCTACTAATAATTCCTCTTGCTCCCAAGTGTCATGAAAATTAGAACCATGATTCCGTTTCACAAGGACCAAATGTATCATCCTCTCATGAATTAACTTTTTCTCAGCATCAACTATCCTGACTGGATTCTTAGTATCATATAAATCTGGCTCAATATCAATATCCTTCAAACTATACATAAGAAGATTAAAAAAGCTACATAGGATGATCTGAAACATGAAACACATTAAGTGTTGAATTTTATTATAGTGTATGTTCTAAATGGTAATAAACCTTCCCGACATGATCATCAACCTCAAAGGGGCCATTGGATGAGGATATATCATTCCTTACGTCACAATCCATCGATGATCCAACAATGATGATTAATTAAAAATCACATGGTAACTAATTGAGAACTCCAATGGTCACATAAGAGGGTCATCATATGATTAATACTTGTTATGTATCATTAAAAATCACAAATAAAACAAAATCATTACGTTCATCTCTTGGACCAAACATTGTCCAACCATGGAAGTTTCACCTATCAAGGTCAAACATAATGGAGACATATTTGGCTGGAATTTGAGGAATCAAAATGATCAATTGTAATGGTGTTTTAGAGGCTATTTTTATATGTAAACTCATCTAGTCCTATGTGGTCTTCCCTAGCTCCACCAAAGTATAGAATACATGAACATAGAATATCCTCAAGAATATGTATTTCTCTCTCTTTTTCGTCACCCATATATTGGTGGTATGCCTTCTTCCAATGAACCTAATATCTCATCAATTACTGATGGAATTTCCAAAAATGAGATTTAAAATAAGGTCCACTTTTAGAGACTATAGTTGATGGAACACCCTGAAATTGAACATTCAGTTTCACATAGATCCCTCTCAAATTCTCAACATTGGTTGCATCAAAAATTGGTACAATTCTTGTTGATTTAGTTAGACAATATATCATAACCATTATCTCATTTTTTTCATTATAGTTCTATTTGGAAACACAACCACAATGTCCACAAATATCTCATACCACTCCCATGTCAACATTGTAAGTCACTGAAGCAAGCCCGAATGTATCTTCTACATAGTCTTAAACTGTCAGCATGTATAAAAATGAAATAAAAAATCAGAAACATCTCATCTATTTTCTGGTCATCAGAATCATCATTGTATTTCATTGAACTTCTTTATGTCACCTAGGTACACTACCCATTGAGAAATATAACAACCTCCCTCAATAATATTCCTCATGAATAAAGGAACAATTTAACCATTTCAAAATCATAGGATGCCCTCAGAATATAATTTCTATTCATAAATAATCTCCCCAATATATAGAGTTGCCAATTAAACCAAATTATTATTCAATATACTCACCTAAATAATCTTTTTACCAAGATATTATTTCAACTAAAAATAGGTAAAAGAACCTCGTCTACTTCCTACTATACTATTAAATGCAACTATAAAATAAATCTGTCATGTTCCACACATTTTATGATTATATCATGACATGGGTTGCAATTTGGCTACTCAATGCATTAAAAATTTCATTTCCATTTAAATGGAATGAGGCAATTTTGATTTCAATGGACAGTAGGTACTCAACCAATGCCCCTTCCAATGAAAAACAATATTTTTTTGGAGATCATAAAACTCAATGTTTTGTGTTAGGAATAAATAGTATATCTCTATTAGAAAAGGTAAAGCTTCCAAAAAATATTTGTATGCATCGAAACTATGATTTAATGTCATTTTTCTTAAAAAAATATACTTTTTGGGGAAAGATTCTTGGATCCATATGTAATCACATGATCTCCATAAATGAGAACACAATCAAAAAATGAACATGTATCCCCACAAGAGCCTACATACCACTGAATAGCTATTAAAATATTAAATATTTTTGAACAAGTCAAAATATGTTTCATTTCAAAAAATGGACTCTAAAATTTATCATCCAATATAAACTTCACTTCTTTTTGAGTGATATATGTCATTGGAGAAGCCAACATCGAGATATCCTTCACAGACCTATGGTAGTATCCCATAAAACACAAGAATCTATGTATCTTAAAAAAATTTAATGGTTTCTACAATGAAAAAACATATTACTCCATATTAGTATAAATTTAGATACCAGGTAATGACACCAGTTTTCCCTTGAATTTCACATCCAGAATCTAGAAATGATAGTTTGAATGTTTTTAGTAAAGTCTGTGAACTTTCTTGTTTCCTATAACTATTCTAAGATGTCACACATGATCCAACTTAAACATTGAGTAAGCTTGATTATTGACAACAAAAACCACTAGAAATGATTCAATGTACTCATGAAACATTTGTTTCATCAATTCTAAAAAGACTTTATGATCATTGATCTAGACAAAGGGTAAAACAAGTCACTAAATGAGAACATACCTGCATGTGAAGTCAATATTCTTAATGTTAGATTCTTTTATTATAAACTAGTGAAATCCATATTGAAGATCAATATTTGGGAAACAATTATACCCTTTAAACTATTAAAACATATCATCAATAAATGGTAAAATATACATGTTATTGACCATAATTTGGTTGAGTTTCTTGTAATCTACAAAGAGCTGAAAATTCAATCATCTTTCACTACAAATAGAACACCTCCCCCAAAAGGTGACACACTAATTCTTCTGAATCCTTTCTAAAAAATACCATTAAATTTATTATTTAAATCTATAAATAATATGGGTTTCATAAGGTGAAAATGAATAGTCATTGGCTGAGTACAAGGTAATAAATCAATAGGGAACTATGAACTTCTTACCAGTGGTGTAACATAGAAATTAGTAGGATTAATTTGGGAAATCATGATGACTGGAAGGATATTATCACTCAAAAATTCAAAATATATATAAAAATTTGACACTGATATTACTTCCCCAACTCTTGGATAAGATGTTCCATCTATACTCATCCTCGAGACCCATTCCCCTTCAAAAACATGTTACACCCCTTCTATAATAGTAAAGGAGACTTTTCGATGATAAAATCCAATTTGACCCTTATATTAACTGAGTTAATCTATTATAAATATGATTTTAAGTGGTTTCATGTCAATAACCATAAAATTATAGGTAATCTCAATCTCTAGTAAATAAAAACCAGAAGCATGAAAATAGAAGCCTTTCTCGTTTTTTGTTAAGACTAAGTAATAATATTCACTACATAAGACAAAATTTATTTAAGATGTGTTATAAAAACAAACAACATGAGTTGATATGAATTTTTAATATTCACTAACATCAAATAAGTGGTATCCAATGTTGAAATTATAGTGATAATACCTCACATAGACACTAGACTCATATCAAAATCCTCTAGAGGCTCAAACACTATTTAAAGATGCTTCATTCTAAATACATGTTATTTGAACCCCATTATTCTTGAGGAATCTAATTTCTTCATATTAATTATAATTGATGATAATACCATTCCACTATGTGTTATAGAAATGATATCACAGAATCTATACATGTAACCTGAGCATCAAACTGAACTGCATTTCATAGATGCCTCATCGAAACCCCTTTTTAAATTCCCAACCTTTTTTCATTGCAAGAAAGTCAATGGGACATTTCCATATACATAAATATTTTTAGACGATACTTTATATCGATATCCACTATGAGTCTTATTACACTTCATCCTTCAATGAAATGAACTCATAGAAGTCCCACTGGGAGAAAAATGAACTCCCATTAACCATGAATTACCAAAAAATTCAAGTAACTCCATTAACATTATTTCTAGTACGTTAGGATAATAAGTTAGCTTTAGCATAAAACGTGGGATAGAATATCATATTGAAGACCCATATCAAGTATTCGTGCATTGAGATTCTCATTAATAAAACCCTCCATTGAAAATTATACTATTTTGTGAAATAGGTTTCTGTACTAAGTCACAATCTTGTTATATTTCTAGATATTTAGAAAAACTATCGAATTTTCTAAAACCATGGAATCTAGATAAAGATGATCATTATGGAGGACCTTTTTTTATTTCCACTATAAGACTTCAGTATTATTCTCCATCATTATATACCCACATCACCTAAGATATTCCCCTCACACTTGAATGTATCACACTTCACTTTAATTGATCAATGTGTTTCTAAGAACTCAAAATCCACTCAATTATATTCAACGAATTATTAATCTCTTAATGATCATTAGAGACCCATAATTTTAGTGTATTATTGAAAATAACAATTGTGCATGATCTATAGAGTTGTTCCATTGAGTTTCCATAGCTGGATCCCAAACATGAAAGAGTAGTGTTACATGTCTCAATTGTTGCCAAAACATATACCACTATCTCCATGAGATTCTGTTCAACTGGTAAGTTCTCATACTAAGGTTCATTGAAATTTCCTTCCTTGGGTAAATTAAAATGTCTACTCAGAGGAATGATTCTACACATCACCAGTCAGCAATAAGAAAAAGCTAACAAAATACTCATATCCAAAATTCCAACGAGATTCAAATGTCTCAATTCCATCAGAGCGATTTGAAAAATTATTTGATTTTCATAAAACATAATCCAAAATATGGAAAACATGAAACTGGTTAGAATATTTATCAAGGAAACGGTTCCCACTACCTATAGTGACTTGAGCCTCATTATGACAAGATTTACCAAGGAACTTAATAATAACAAAATTCTAAGTCCCATCAATCCTACCTAATGTCAACCAAGATAAACCATGAAAAATTTCAAATTCATGAAAATATGATCAACCTAAACCAGTGATAAAACATTTTCATGAACCAGCCTTAACACCATGGTACCCTAATAAATGATCCAACAATGACACAACCCAAACGAAATTCCTGATCCCCATGGGTTAGAGACTAGCACCTGGTATCATACAATAATAAAGAGGGAATATCTATTATAAAAAAATTAGAATATAAACAAGATGAAAGTAGTTTTATAAATACTCCTCAAAAAAAGTACTAAATGTAAAATAAGTAAAACAGTAACAAAAAATAAATATAAAAACTCTATGAAAAATGATCATAAACTACAATAATCGACCATAAACAATCTCAAAACCCTATATTAAAAGTTTTCCTCATCTTCACCAGCCTCCTTTATCACTCTTCAATCTAATGGATTAATAACATCATCGACCTCTATTTGGGGCTTTCACATTTCTCAAACCTGGAATAATAAAGTCTAAAAACTCTAAAAGGAAATTATTGGGTTTGAGTTATAAATCATAGTATGGTCCCACCATGTGTTCCAAAATATAGTCCATAATTATAAATCAATCATTACATCAATTTATATAAAACAAGGAATTAAAATTCATTTAAATATTAAAAAAATAATTCATTTCAAAATGATGGAAATCATATCAAACAAGGCTTAAATAAATATTTATTATAAAAGAACTTTTTTAAATTATTTATAATGAGCAATGTAGTACAATAAAAGATGGAATATGTAATCAAATCAAACATGATAGTTACCATGGTCATGTGATCTGAATTACATTAGTTTCTATATGTAGTATCCTCTCACATACCAAATAAGTGAACATGGATATCCTTGTATGTACATGTCCCTCAGGATCAAGACCAATATAAATCATCAACATCACATCATAAATAATCATGATACTTAGGTTTTTTATTGTATTCATCATCAATACATTCATAGAAGACCAATATCCTATTATGATTTCCCCAAGCAACCCAATAACTATGTAGGCTTACATGTGCTCAATAAATAAATAAATATTTGAGAATGCATTTCATTTTATGTCAATCAATTTCCAATCATCCATTTTAATATTTAAATTCAGTTTCAATACACAAAAAATTGGTTTTCATGATTTTATTTCATTAAAAAAAAAATAAATCATGGGTTTTCATTAGATAAAAAATTCCACTTTTTCAAAAACAAATCTCCAACTATTTCCTCAATTATATTAATTTTAAAATTATCGAACAATTCTAATTCCAATGGAATTTGGTGTTTTTTCCAAAATCCCAGAAATATTAAATTTCATAATAATTTCATTAAAAATAAGGGTTTCATAAATCAATTGAATGATATTATATATAGTTCAACTAAATGAAAGATTAAATTACTTGAAAAATATATAATATGGAACCACCTACCTTTTAACAATGATCATGAGTCAACATTCTCAATGAAATCCACCAATTAATAATGAAGGATCCAGAGATCCATAAATGAATGCTATAAGAACATAAAATTAAATAGAGTTTAGATCCATAAATTACATGATTATCTATAAAAATATGAGTAAGAGAGAAATATAGATAATAAAAAACCATATAATATAAGACCCACTTACCTAGAAGAGATTATGTGTGATCAATAATGCTTTGATCTGCAAAGAGAATCAGTTTGAAAAGCTAATAATGCTTTATGTGAGCATCCAAGACATGTAATTTATTTTAGGATCGAATAGAGGGGTTATGGTTCATAAACAGGGTGTTATGAATTCTGAAATAAATTAACGAGTCATTAAAAAACCCCAGATATGATTTTCTGGGTAGGGTCGTGTGGTTAATCAAACTGTACGCCCTAAACATGTTCCCTTGCTATCTAGGGTGATTATATTCTTTATTATGGGTTCTGGTTTTGAATAAACCTATTCCAATCATAAAAATACCCCTTTCCAATACCAAACGGTTTATATGGTCTATCCATATATTTATGAAAACTGTGCATCCCCTACAGAGTACTATAAAAGGGTACACAGATTACTGGGTCAATCCATGTGATTTTCTCTTACCATGTGCCAACCATGCACAGCCCCAAAGGCCTCCAAAATTCTTCAAATTTCCCCAAATCAATATATAACAAGTGCCAACAAATTAATGTACAAAAAATGGGTTATGGAATACTGAATTCATTTAATACTATGGTTTATGTTTGAATGTGATGGTTAATATCTACTTCATGTTATTTAGGGGATTAATGATACATTCATTTTGTAAATTAATGACATTATTTATAATATTTTGTATCTTAATATTCCGTGAGGATCAAATGGATAACCATTTATGAAATTATTTATGATTTCATATCGATGATATTTTATATATTTATGCTTTACATCACCATATTATGACTTAATTCTATTGTATAAATTTTATTAACAATTTTGTTTTTTGATAACGATATATTAAAGTAATAAATTATCAATATGTTATATATATTGTGATATGTTAGTGTTTTATGAATAAAAAATTATTTTCATTTCTCATAGTAAGAGACTAATTGAAAATAGTTCAAGGCAGAACCAACATATGAGATTGTGATTATTAAATGGAATGAAATCAAGTTAGAATATTTTCTCATCAACATTCATACAATTAACCTGAAATAAAATGCAATCATATTACAATAATTTCCAATGTCATAAATGACATTTTTCATGCATATTTGGTTTATAGTTTTTAAGTTATTCATTTTAATTATATCATTTACATTCTTGTGATCATTAATCTCTTTCACTATATAATTAATTGTACACTATGCTTTTCATCTGTCTCCAAACATTCACCTTTACCTTTGTTATTCTATTTGGAAGTCTAATAAGTTTTATTCTAGATAACCTTCATGAATATCATTATCTATTATCAACAACATATTTTATTTACCATTTTTATGATTTGGTTTTCTAACAAAGGTATTTTCTAATTTAAAAACCATGATTATGGAAGTAAAGATTAAATTGTGAGGATAGAATTTATTTAAAGCGGTATAATGTAACACCCTGATATTTTAAAAAATAAATATTATGTTTGATTGTAACATCCCAAGTAAATAAAGAATTATAAATTTTCATATTTATTAATATATGTTAATGAAATATTGATTTTACTTTAAAGAGGATGCTATTTTAGATGACTTCCCTGATACGCAACAACAAGTTTCTTTGAAATCTTACGTTGCACACTAATAATATAATATTATTATTTTAAATGGTATTTAAGGCCTAGCTGTTGTATTATAGGTATTAAATAGTACTAACGACAATATTATTATACATTTTTTTCAAATGCTTTAAAATTTATCCAATAAATTTAGGGGCTTAAAATATGAATGAATCAAATTTAAAGCATAAATACTCTAATATTCACTTAAATGTCGATTTACTACCTTTTGATAGTGAACCCTCATTAAATATAGATTTGGTCTTTTCTATATTTTCTATTTGACAAAATAAAACTATTATTTAGATTTTGGATATCAAAATATACTTTTGGTAAATTTTTTGTCTTTTTCTGGTATAGTTCAATTTTTATGAACAGTGAGAAATATTTTAAATTTGTTCAAATTTTCCGTTTAATATAATTTATTGATATGATTATATTATCTTTTTAAATGATTTTAAAGTGTAATTAGATTATATTCATACCAATTAATCCATTTTTTGTCATTTTAATTAATTTCACTATGAAATCGGACATAAACAATTGTCAGTCTTTTGATAGTTTTTTTCTTAAAAACACGCTATTTATTATGGCAACAATAAATAATTTTAAATTAATTAATTAAAATTCAATGTTTTTAATTTGGTAAAATACTTATACTTTTTGATTTTTGAATATAAAATATATCTTAGTCTAAATTTTTGCTAGTTTTCTGAAAAACATCAATTTTTTATGAATAGTGAAACCACTAAGTTGTATTTTAAAACTAACATTTTCAAATAAATGCAATTTTACCACTTCTGTGGATTAAATTTAGAATATCAGACATAAATTTTTGTTATTAGTAATTAATATTTGGTTCAATAAGATGAAAATTATTATCGGTGAATAGCTACTTTTGACTTTTACTTACCGCGATGAAAGGTAAATATGGTAATTCAATGGAAAAAAGAAGGTCATAATAACAAAAAATACAAAAAAAACTGTCATAAACTTATTTTTTGAGTGATTTTCGACCATGGGAATCTTTGGGTTGATTTTCGGACCCCATGAAGCCACATGGATATCATAATGACAATTTATTTTAATTAACATAAAATAAAGGCAAAAATGACATAAAAAAATATCTTCCAGTAAATCACTTTTTCCGTAGGGATATATAAGCTATCATTTAGACTGTAAATATTAATTAGAATGATATAAAGGTTTCATACATCATGGTAGTTTTTTTATAATTTTTATAAATCAAATAAATTAAATTATTTATGAAACAATAATGATGCATTATTTAGCTCATTAATAAAATATTTAAATAAATATGATTATAATTATTAAAACAATATCTCAACCCTCTATGATTATTATTGGATGATTTTATTTCTACGATGAGTCATATTATCTACTAATTTAATTAATTTTGTACCTTTATACACCGAATATAATTATATAATAAAATAATATTTTCAAACTTTCCTAAAAATCCCATCCTCCCCCTTTTAAAAATCCCTCACTTTTTACTCATTCCTCACACATCTCAAGCCCCTTGGCTCATCTACCCACAGACCAAATAATCTCTCAATATCCCTCTCCTACTCCTAGAAGCCTTACCTTAGGTAGAAGGCACTTCAAGATGTCCTTTTGGTTCAAACCATATAGAGTTACCAAAATTAAAGGTAATGATTCCTCGTAACTTCTTTTCTTTTATTTTACTTCTCCAACCCCTAAAATCTTTTTATTAATTTCTTTTATAATAACAACAGTATTCTAAATATACAATAATTTTGTTATGAGATGAATTTGAACTACACTTATAAAATCCTTCACATAATGGGTGAAGAAATTATTATTTCTCTGGATGGTAAACTAACGCATCACGTAATGATGATTGTTCGATTATCTCCTATTGCCTCTCATTGTGGCCATTAATATGGAAATATATTTATATATTATATATATTATGTTTATTTTTTCTTTAAGGTTACTTATTTTACATATATATCCTAGATTTATGGATTCCATAATAGTTAAATGAGATAATTTCATTTGAGGAAGTGCGGACCACTATTGTGCATGTCGTTTGGAATGGTGTGATTCATCTTGCATGGCTGATCACCACACATTGGATAGACGGAATCTGTGCTCTTAACGACTTCAAATACATCATCACTCATGTGTATTTTGAAGCTAACATGGTTTCTGATTGTCTTGCAAACAAGGTAGTTAATCAGGACATTACCTAGCTTGATGAACTTCTTGTTGACTTACATCATTTTCATAACAAATATTGTAATATGCTTTTTTATTTTAGACTTTTTTAAATATTTTCTTTTATATTTATAGTGACTTGGTTTTATGGCCTAGAACCATCTTAAAAAATTGTATAATTTTTTTAATTCCATTAAAATATAATATAGAAATGAAAGTAGCATTCTTGGGTACATACGGATTTACGTCTCCATGAACGGTGCATTCTGTTTCATACATCCAA
This sequence comes from Viscum album, assembly GCA_963277665.1. Classification (NCBI taxonomy): domain Eukaryota; kingdom Viridiplantae; phylum Streptophyta; class Magnoliopsida; order Santalales; family Viscaceae; genus Viscum; species Viscum album. The sequence goes on along the minus strand of OY728150.1, from coordinate 430,987,001 downwards.
ATGTTATGCACTATTATAAATACATGTATATACTAGATATATATGATATATATATATATATAATATCTAAATCATGAATACCATTACGGATAAAATGAACTTTTGACCATGTGAACAATTTTTAATTATATAGTGTATATTTTGGACTCAACTACCAAATATTGACAAAACAACCATTTTTAACTTAAATGATTACATAATGTTTATAAAATGGTAATAAGTGATATAAAAAGAATAATAAAATTGAAAATTTTTCTTAATCAACTTGAAATTAACTCTAGTTTATTACTTAGGAAATTAAAGAATGAATGGGCCAAGTCGGACATGAGGTAAGAGAACTTCTTATCCCAATTTCCATTTTTTGGTTAATTTTCTACTTATTGATTATGTCATGATATGACTATGTGTAAAATGAATTTTGATATCCTATATTGTATTTATAGTGATTACATATTATCGATCTGTTTTCTTTATAAAATGATCTTTCCAATGGACTTCATCTCAATCTCTTTTAATTGAGGCATATTTCGATAATATATACCTTCATCTATTACTTGTTGTATAATAAAAAACTTTAAATTTTAATTTCATTCAAATGGAAAAAACTTTCTATGAAGCGTTTTACTAAATGAAAAACAGAAGGATTCTAATTTTTTCTGTGAGAATGACCTCTCCATTACAGTAATCTTTATTTGGATTCTCTATAAGCCTTAATTTTTTCTAAAATGAAAAGGAAATCCCTTATTTTTTTGGATGTTTTGGTATTGAAAATTGTTTTTGAAATAGATTGATTATTTCCATACCTAAAAATTATTCCTTGTGATTGAAAATTAAATGTAATTAGTGAAATGATTATAGTTCCAATATTTTATGTGTTGTGATTTTATAATGGTACTTGGACATTTTACGGGTGGTTACGTGATAAACTAAATGATTGGTGGTGTCATGATAAATCAGGATAGGTTGTTACATTATATCCTCCAATGCATTGGGTAGGGAAGTCGGCTGTATGGCTCTTCCATTTAGTGATATGTGTGGAATTTGACCGTTTGGTTATTCCTCATAAGAATTTGTATATACCTATTTACCTTTATATATTATGTGTTCTTCATATGGGTTATATAATAATATTTTGGTTACAAAAGGGTATGAAATGATATTTTATTTAATGAAGAGTTCATAAAGTTGAAAATTATTACTTATTATAAAGTATTCATGGTTTACTTGTTGTTTTGAAAAACAAACAGTTTTTCTTCTTTGTGTATCCCTTACTGAGAATTTTATGCTCATCCAATGTTTTTGAAATGTTTTTTACAGGAAATAAAGTGGAATAGGGTATAGGATGGGATCAAGGAAATGTCATGATTTCGAAAACATGGAACTATAAAGGCCTCTTTTTTCAAGAGTTTTTATCTTGTGAAAAAAATGGAAATTGACTAGATGTGTTTACATATAATATTCATGTAATTATGTAAACAATATGACCTAACACTCTAAAACAATAAACCTGTAAAGTTCATCAATGTGAAATATTCGTCTAATTCATGAATGTTTAATGTATAAGGTTGGGTCCTTAAAGTTGGAATCAGAGGTCGGTTCAGATAACATTAGCAGTTGGAATATAGTTAAATTAATATCCATAAATTATTTTAGTTAATGTTACGATTGAAATGATATAGCATTTAAAAATTAGGAAGTTGGTTTGCATAATCTATTTATGTGTTCAGAATGGTTTTCCGTAGAGGAAAATAGGGCAGCTATGTTGGGATGACAGCAAGAGGAATAAAACCTTCCAAATCAGAAACCTGAGATGGTTGGAATCTAAAATGAATAATTTGATTCAGTGATGGAACAATTGACTTAGGATATTAATAGTGGAAGTATCCATGCACGAGATCATCCAGATCATCCACATAAGAACATGATTGTAGAGGGGCATTTCATGAGGCAACATCCCCCAACATTCTGAAGATCATCTGAACATGTGCTAGAATAATGGTGGATTAAAGAATTGGATAAATTTATTGATGTCATGGGGTGTTCAAAACATCAAAAGGTTAGTCTTGTTATTTACCGTTTTGAAGGTGAAGCTGATCAGTGGTGGTTGATGTTGAAAAATATCGAGGATAGTGAAGAGATTTATGATCTTTTTTGGGATGAATTCAAAGGTATGATCCTTGAGAAATATTTTCCTCAAGTGGTTCGACTTAGGATGGAAAAACAATTCTCATAATTAAGTAAGGAGGATGACTCAGTGGTTGTTTACGAAAGAAAGTTCACTCGACTAGAAATGTATACTCCAAATTTCATCTCAGATCATGTTAGTAAGACAAATCAATTTTACTAAGGACTAAATCTAATATATCAACAAGCATTAGCCTCTCGTGATATCACAAGTTATTAAAAACATGTAGGATGTGTGGAGATGGTTGAAATGGATTTTTTCGATGATCAAGTGTTCTTTGAAAAACAATATAAAAAGTAGTCTAGTTGGCAAGAAAAGGGAAATAATTCATCAATGATCCTTAGAGGTAAGAAAAATAAATATCCATCTTGTGAGAAGTGAGGGAAAAAGCATCATGTTTAATGTTTATAAATGTTTGGGACGTGCTTTCGGTGTGGTAAGTCTCTTCATATTGCTCATAACTTTAAGGAAAATGATCATGCAGTCAATGAAAAGCCAGTGGTAAGATGTTTTTTAAGTGAAATGAAATGGTTTATTACGCAAATAAGTGTCCTGATAAGAACTCAACTAAGGGAAATCAACCAGACTTCAAGCATAAATGGGTACTGAAATACTTTGCAATTACTTCAGGAGATGTTGGGCCATAAAATGAAGTAGTATTAGGTATATTGTTTGTTTGTTCAGATTATGCTAATGTGTTATTTGATTCAGGGTCTACAAATTATTGCATTTATGAGAAGTTTTCTAGTAAATTGGGAATTCTATATCAAGATATGAATCATGAACATATGGTAAAAACACCTAGAGGAAATGTTGAGACAAAAAGAAATTATAAGAACCTTCATGTTCTTTGTGAATAATGAATCTACCTGAAAACCATATTGTTTTGCCTCTAGTAGAGTTTGATATAATTTTGGACTAGGATTGGTTGTCTATTTATCATGATATGATTGAATATAGAGATAAAAAGGTTTCTTTTCTGAAATATTTTCAGTTTGTATACAAGAATTAACCCTTACTTTTGATAACATATCAGGAATTTCAAAATCTAGTAAAACATGGAAATGAATGTTACCTTGCAAAAATTGTTGAAAATAGAGAAACTGTTAAGATAAATGAAGTTCCAGTGGTAAATGAGTATCATGATGTTTTCCTGATGGGGTTTATTGTATAATACCTGATCGAAAAGTTAAATTTACTATTGACTTAGTTCTTGATTCTAAGATATTTTCAAAACCAACGTATCTAATAGCTATAATTAAACTTTTTGAGTTAAAGAATAAATTGTAGGAGTCATTATATAAAAGTTTCATTTGACCTAGCACATCACCATGGTGTGCTACTGTCTTTTTTTTAAATAATGATGGCTCAATGAGACTTTTCATTGATTATAGAGCATTGAATAACATCACTGTTAAGAAAAAGTATCATTTGCCTCATATCGACGATTTGTCAGATCATCTCCAGGGAGCATAGTATTTATCAAAGATTTATTTGTGGTCGGGGAACCATCAGTTGAAAGCAAAGTAAGCAGACATTCTGAAGACCACATTTTGTACTATATATGGCCATTATGAATTTGTATTTATGACTTTTGGTTTAGGAAATACACCTGTTGTATTCATGGATCTTATGAATATAATTTTTTGTGAGTTCTTGGATAATTCTGTGGTTGTGTTCATTGGTGATATTTTGGATTATACTAAAAGTATAGTGGAACATTAATGTCATTTAAGGGTTTTATTGAAAGCCTTAAAATAAAATGAAATGTTTCAGAAATTTAGAAATTTTGAGTTTTGGTTACAAAAAATTTCTTTCCTTAGACACATTGTTTCTAAGGATGGCATATCTGTTGATCCTTCTAAAATAAAATTTGTTGAATAATTTCCAAGACCCATAAATTTAACTAAGATATTTAGTTTTATTGGTTTATCAGTTTATTAAAAGAGGTTTGTTGATAATTTTTCATGTTTATCTAGCCCACTGTCTAAGTTCAATTAAAAAGTAGTTAAGTTCATTTGGATAAAATAATGTGACGATTGTTTTCCGGAATTGAAAAGAAGATTGGTGAATGCTCTAGTTTTGGCACTACCTTATAAAAATGTTGTGTTTCTTATTTATATTGATTCACTATGTAAATGACATGGATGTTTCCTTATGCATAATGATCGGGTAATTTCTTATGATTTATGTTAGATGAAACCTCATGAGTTAAATAACCCTATACATGATTTGGAATTTTCATCCGTTGTTTTTTCTTTATAAATTTGGAGGCATCATTTGTATGGAGTAAAATGTGAAATACATACTGACCAAAAAATTTTGATGTATATATTCACTAAAAAAGAATTGAACATGAGACAGATGTGATGGTTGGAATTAATCAATAATTATGATTGCAAAATTTATTATCATCTAGGAAAGGAAAATAAAGAGGCAGATTCTTTCAGTTGGAAAAATTAATTCTTCACTAACCATGATATATTTGGAACAAGATCCTTTGGTTTATGATTGAATGAACATTGACATAGAAGTTGTTAGTGCAGTAAATTATTCTGTTTTGTTTCATGTGTTAGTGGAATCATCTCTATCAGAACGAATAAAGAAAGCACAGAAAGAAGACAATGAGTTGAAGATAAAGAGAGTTGGTTCAAAATCGTATGTTTCTTGACTTTAACATTAACAATGATTGTTTTTTGAGGTTTAGAAAATTATTATTCATGCCATGTGATGCACAATAGAAGAATGATTTGTTATGTGAATCTCAGAGTTTCACATTTTCAGTTCATCATGGCAGTACAAATACGTACAGAGATCTTCATGAGTATTTCTGGTGGGATGGAATGAAAATATATAACGATACTTTTACTGTGAATTGTTTGACTTATCAGTAGGTTAAAGTAGCATGGAAGTTACCAAAAGAGATGCTTTCACCATTACAAGTGACAGAGTGGAAATTGGAAAATATATCCATGGACTTTGTTGTGGGATTACCAAAGACATCTCGAGGTAATAAAGCAATCTGTGTTATTGTTGATCAGTTTACTAAATCTTCTCATTTTTGTTTTATTCAATATACATTGTCACTAGATCAAAGTTCTCGGTTTTTTGTTAATGATATATTCAGGTTGAATGGAGTTCCCATCTCCATTGTATCTTATTGTGATCCTGGGTTTACTTATAACTTTTGAGAATGCCTTCAAAAGTCATTGAAAAACTGAATTAAATTTTAGTACAAATTTTCATCCGAAATCAGATGTGCAGTCAGAACGAACAATTCAGACCCTGGAAGATATGCTACATGATTGTTCACTAGATTACATGGGAAGTTATGGCCAACATATTTCTTTGGTTAAATTTTCATATAATAATAGTTTTCATTCTAGTATACATATGGCTCCATTTGAGGCATTATATAGAAACCATTGTCGAACTCTAGAATTTAGTGATGGAGTAGGTGAAAGGAAGCAGAATGTACCAGAATTTTGTAGAATAGATGGCAGAGAAGGTGTAGTTGATTTAGGAAAACATGAGACCTTCTCAGAGCAGACAGAAAAGTTATGTGGATAACAGGAGGAAGGATCTATTTTTTGAGGTAGGTGGTCATGTATTTCTCAAAAGTTTCTCCATGGAAAAGTGTGATGTGTTTTTTGAAGAAAGGAAAGTTGAGTCTAAGGTTCATTGGACCTTATGAAATCCTAAAGAATGTTGGATAACATGAATAATGTGTGGATTTACCTCATTGTTTATCCATGGTACAAAATTTTTTTCATGTTTCAATGTTGAGAAAGTATATTCCAGATCCATCTCATGTTTTGAGCCTAGGGGTAGTTCAGTTGGAAGAGAATCACTCTTATGAGAAACAACCAGTCCAGATTCATGACTATAGAGAGAAAGTGTTTCAGAATATGGTAGTTAACTAGAAAAATGTTTTTGGAAAAATTATATGGTTGGAGAGGTAATGTGGGAATCTGAAAATTCTATGAGGGATAAATAACCACATTTATCTGATTGGTGAAAAAAATTGTCATGACACAATTCCTAAAATGGGGGAAGGATGTATCATACTAAGTAAATAATGAATAATATATTTTCATATTTATTAACATTTTTGAATTAAATATTAATTTTACTGAAAAGTGGGCGCTATGTTCGATGGCATACCTGATACGCGATAATAGGTTTCTTTGAAATCTTACATTACACACTAATAATGTAAAATTATTATTTTAAATGGTAGTTAACTCCTAGAAATTTTATTGGTGAGAATGAAAAGAGATAACTACAATATTATTTTACATGTTTGTTAAATGTTTTTACATTTATCCACTAAAATTAAGTGGCTTAAAATATGAATGAATCTAATTTTAATCATAAATACTCTAATATTCCTTAAAAGGTCGATTTACTGCCTTTTGATGGTGAACCCATTTTAAATATATTTTTGTTCATTTTTATTTGTTGTATTTGACAAAATAAAATTATTCTATATATTTGGGACATCAACATTTACTTTGGGAAAATTTTTGTTATTTTTCTGGTAAAGTTAAGGTTTTTATAAATAGTGAAAAATAATGTATTTTTATTCAAAAGTGCCTTTTAATAAAATTTATTTATATCTTTATATTATCATTTTACTTGGTTTTAAAGTGTAATTAGATTATATTTTTACCAATTAATCCAATTTTGGTCATTGTAATTAATTTCACTTCGAAATTGGACATAAACAAGTATCGATCTTTTGATAGTTTTTGTTTCATAATAACAAGCTATTTGTTTTGACAATGTGAATTAATTTTAAATTAATTAATTCAAGTTCTATGTTTTGAATTTTGTAAAATAGAAATAATTATTTAATTTTTAATTTCAAAAATATATTAGGTTTAATTTTTTGTAATTTTCTGAAAAACTACATTTTCTGATGAATAGTGAAAGAACTAAGTAGTAGTTAAAAACTGGCATTTTCATTTAAATGATATTTTACCGCTTTTGTGGAATAAATATAAAAAATCCAACATCAATGGTTTTCATTAGAAAGTAAAATGAGGTTCAATAAGATGAAAATAATTTTATATGAATAATATCTTTTTGAGATTATCTACCATGGTTAATGGTAAATATGGTAATTCAATATAAAAAGAATATTATATTAATAATAAATTACGCTAACTCCTATACTATCTTTATTGGATGAGTCATTTATGACCATGACCGTCTATGGGTAGATTATGGGACCCTAGGGAACCACATGGGAATTATAATGACACTTTATTTTAATTATCATAAAATAAAGGCAAAATGACATAAAAAAATATCTTTTAGTTAATCAATTTTTACATGGGGATATATAAGCTATCGATTCGACTATATATAATATTTGGAAAGATAAAACAATTTCATACATAATGGTATTTCTAAATAATATTTATACATCAAATAAATTATTTTATTTTATGACACAATAATGATGCTGTATTTACCTCATTAATAAAAGATTTAAATAATAAAGATTATAAATATTAAAATAATATCCAAAACCTGCCAAATTATCATTGGATGATTTTATTTCGACCATGAGTCATCTAATATTTTAATTTAATTAGTTTTGGACCTTTATAAACCTAATATCATTATATAGTAAAATAATATTTTCACACTTTCCTAAAGAGCCACTCCTCCCCCTTATAAAAGCCCTCACTTATTTCTCATTAATCACAACTCTCAAGCCGCTGGTATGATCCAAAACAAGACCAAATAAGCTCTCAATACCCCTCTACAAATCCTATAATCATTTCCTTAGGAAGAAGGAACTTAAAAAAGTCCTTTTGGTTCTAACCAAAGGGAGTTACCCAAATTAACGGTAAAGATTCCTCTTTACATCATTTCTTTTATTTTACTTCTCTGACCTCTAAACTATATTTATTCCATTATTTTATAATAAAAACAATATCCTCAATATACTATGGTGTTTTTATGAGAAGGATTTTAACTACACTTACACACACTTCAATCTAATGTGTGAAGATCATATTGTTTCTGTTGATGACAAACTAACGCCTCATGAAATAATGATTGTTAGATTATCTCCTACCTCCTCTCGTAGTGGCAATTAAGATGGAACTGTATTTATATATGATATATATTATGATTTTGTTTTCTTTATATTTCTATATTTTACATATATATCCTACCATTAAGGTTTCCATAATGGGTAAACACGATAATTTCATTTGAGGAAGTGCGGACTACCACCCCTCAATGAAATATGACTCATTAATTCCATATGTGGGACACATAAAGGATGGAATTAATGATATTATATATGATATTTTACTAGAAATTTATTATACATATGTATCATTATGTTTTAATTATTTTAAAATAAGAAAAAAAATGAGAGTAGTGTCAATGTGTACGTACTTCTTATCGTCTCTATGAATGGCTCATTTCATTTATTACCTCCAAATGTTATGTACTATTATAAATACATGTATACAATGGATATATATTATATATATGATATCTAATTCCTGAATACCATTCTGGTAATAATGAACATTTGACCGTGTGAAGAACTTTTAATTATATGGTTTTCATATTTAACTCATGTACCAAATATTTACATAACGACCATTATTAACATAAATGATTACATAATGTTTATAACATGGTAATAAGTGATATAAAAGAAATAATAAACTTGAAAACATTCTTAAGAAAGTAAAAATTAAAATTATATTATTATTCAAAATATTAATGAATGAACGGGTCAAGTCAGACACGAGGTTAGGGAACTTCTTAACCCAATTTCCGTTCTTTGGGTTAATTTTATACTTGTTGATTATGTCAGGATATGACTATGTGTGAAATGAAATTTGATATCCTATATTGTATTTATAGAGAATCCTCATTACAGATATATTTTCTTTATAAAATAATATTTTTAGGGGACTTAGTATCAATCGCTTTTAATTAAGGAATATTTCGATAATATTTACCTTCTTCTTTTACACGGTGTATAATAAAACCCTTTGAATTTTACTTTCATTCAAAGGGATTATTTTTTTACAAATAATTTTACCAAACGACCATTGAAATTTCTTTAACATTTTCAGTGGAAATTAACTCTCTATCACCTTAATCATTATCTGGCTTCCTCTATAAGCCTTAATGTTTTCTAAAATGAAAAGGAAATCCCTTATTTGGTTTTTGGGTGTTTTGGTATTGAAAATGGTTTTTGAAATGGATTGATTATTTTAATATATTGGAATTATTTCTTATGATGTAAAATTAAATTTTATTAGTGAGATGTTTATATTTGCAATAGTTTATGTGTTATGATTTTATAATGGTACATGGACATTTGATAGGTGGTTATCTAAAAAACCAAATTACTGGGGGTGTTGTGATAAACTCTGATGGGTGGTTACGTTATAACATCCAATGCATTGGGTATAGAAGTCGGCTGTATGGATATTAAATTTAGTGATAGGTTTGGAAGTCGACCGTATGGTTATTACACTTATGAATTTTCATGTCCCATGTTACCTTTATAAGTTATGTGTTCTTTATATGGGTTTTTTGGTAATATTTTGGTTACAAAAGGGTATGAAATGATCTTTTATTTAGGGAAGTGAATTTAGTACTTCATAAAGGTGAGAAGTTTACATATGATAAATTATTCATTTTTTACTTTTTTTTTAAAAAATAAATAGTTTTCCTTTTTTGTGTATCCCTTATTGAGTTTGTTATGCTCATCCCATGTTTTTGAAATGTTTTTTACATGACAGAAAGTGGAATAGGGTCAAGGTTGGGATCAAGGAAATGTCATTCTCTCTAAAACATGGAAAAAGACATGACTCTTTTTTCAAGAGTTATTATTTTGTGAAAAAAATGGAAACTAATTAGATGTGTCTGCATGTAATATTCATGTTGTTATGTAAATGTCATGACCTAACACTATAAAAATCCAAACCTAAAAAGATCCTTAATGTGGATTATTATTTTAATTTTAGTATATGTACTGTTTAAGGTTTGGTGTTTGTACTGATAAAGTTTGTGACATGGAAAACCAATAATATAATAGAATATAACATACCATGTTAACATTTAAATAAATTTAATTTCATTAATGGATTTTTGTGCACAGATCAATGGGTTTAAATAAAACACAATAGTCTTTAAAGACATTATTCTTTAAACATGACCATTAAAACCTAGCCTTTATGTTGGTGGTTATGAATACAAATAACTAAATTATAGAAATTATATAGATTACACATATATAAAATTAATTTAGTTGTTATCTATATATTATAAATAAAATAAAAAACATCTAAAACTGAAAGAAATGTTTTCTAAAAAATTGTATTTTTATGAATGGTGGATGATCCAATTTTTGAACATATAAATAAAAAACTGTTTTTACCACTTTTTGATATTTGATTTGAAAAAATAAACATAATTTTTTTAATATAATTATTAAAATTACATTTGTGGGAATTTTTTATAATTTTTTTAAAAGACTAATTTTTAGATAAATAGTGACAAATATTGAATTTCAATTGAAAATAACTTTTTTGTTTAAAATATTTATAAAAATAAATTAAATTTAAAATTTGTTTTCATTTAATGTTAGTTACATTATATATATATATTTTAATATAATTAAATTAATTTTAATAATTTTAATACTTAATTTTGATAAAAAAATATTATAATATTTTGATCATTTTTTTGCACAACATGCTTTCTAATCATGTCTATGGGATTAATTTTAAATTAAATTTTCTATTTATATTAATTGAATTTGGAATATTATATTGAATATTTTTAATCATCATAATTTATATTATCTAATAATATCAATATATATTAAAATTAGTAAAAATTAATTACAATGACTAATGTAAAAATGGGTTTTCCATGGGGTTAAACAAAAATTATAATGGTTATAATTTACTAATAACTTATATAAGATATATTATTAGAAAATATTTATATATATTATAATTTATAATAAAATATAATCCTCAATTTTGGACCATTTTTAAATTTTAAAAACATGGGTACAACGCTTTCTTTTCAAAAATTAAAAGTGTTCCATTCACCTCAACTATAAAAATCATCAACCACTCATCTCTTAATCAAAACTTCAAATCCTTTCTATTTGGAAAATACATATTTAAATCCACTAAAAAATACATACCCTCATTTCATATTCTTTTTTTCAGATATCCACTATAGGACTAATTTATATATAATCATAAATAGGGGTCCGAGAAGAGCTAAAATTCCTAACTATGTGTTTTTATTTTATTTAACTTCCACCTCCTAGAAATATTATTAATTTATAATTATATAATAAAAATAGTATTTACAAATATTATTATATTATATTTTGTTGTGGTCATGACCTATATCCATATCCACATCCCTCATACAGGTAATGATAATTTCGCTCATGTGTAAAGAAAACTACAGCCCTACGAACTGAGGTGACACTTTTTCCATTAATACCACTAACGATTTTGTGTGACGATGGATCTAAAGTATATAAAAAATATTTATAACATAATTATACCTCTAGAGTCATTATGTAATTTATACTATTTTCATTCTATTCTGTAGTGGATAAAATAACATCACTCACGTGTACAGTTTATTACTACCTTGAGAACCATTATGATTCATTATTTCACTAACTCTTTACATGGAAGGTAATAAGAGTAATGTTAAGGATTATATGAAAAATAAATAAAATAATTATTATAATCATGACATTTTTATCATTTTTTAAATACAACATAACATTTTATTTCTTATCTTTTCACTCACTAAAAGAGGATAATGTCATTTTTTACGTGTGGGTTACCACCTTTATAAAGTGATGTGACACTCTTTTAATCACCATGACCCTTGGATGTTTTATATATGATTATTTGGATAAATATATATATATATATGATATTAAAATCATTTAAGAAATAAAAATACTACTTATCTCTTTTCCATAATGATCATAGAAAAATAAAAACATTATTAATATATTTGTATGGCTTATTATCTCCATGATTGTGATATATTTCATTTCAAAACCATATTCAATGATTGATTTGAAAAGTATATTTTATGTATAAATAAGATAATTATTTCTTTACTATTAGTCTTATATGATTAAATAAAGTCCCCTTTGACCATAGTCAACATGTCATTGTAATTTTTGAAACAAAAGCAAGAAAAAGACAACAATACTCACATAAACTTTATTAATTAAATATTCATATATAATATAATAAACCAACATTAGTAATTTAATATTCTAGTGAATTTAGAATATACTTATTTTTATTTTATTACAAAATATATTTAGGATTATTGTTCCAGAGAATTATGAAAAACATTTACAATGTAAACCTATACATTACTAGTGGAAACTCTTACATAGTATCTGTTTTTAATGTAACACAAAATTATTTAAAATAAGACATGATTTCCATTCATTATAAATCTTCAAAATTTACTTTATGACCTCATCCTTGTTATTAATCTCCAATAAAACCTAGTAAAAATATTATTAATCTTTTTATAAACATAAAAATATGAGTATAGGACATACAATGAAAGAAAGAAATAATTAGTCTATAAAGTTTTAAAAAACATTTCCATTTTAAAAATAAACATTGGGCTCAAAATAAAATCTTTCTTAACCATGAAATAACCATTTTCTACACAATAATTTTCATAATACATTTCATAATAAATATTAATGGTAAAATAAAATCTATATTGGTTTCTTTGAAAACAAGGTAAACTTATGAGAACTTTTTCACAAATCTAAGTAACATAAATTTTCCTATAAACACAAAGTAAATAACTTACATAGTAAAAAATTGATATTTTTGTAGAAAAACATATCAATAATACTAAATCATATACTTAATTTTTTTATCATTTTACTAACATAATAACATATTATTTAACCATTATGGATATAGTATTATTTAACCAACATGACTATTATAAAATAACAGTCATGGTTATACGTGTATATAAATTTTACAGTTACACATAGAATAAACTTCCCTTTCAACTTATAACATACCTAGTTCATTAGAGGTCTATCAAAACCCACCCATATTTAATCAATAATTGAACTACATTTCAAAATAAAAAATTACCATGAAGTATAAAATAATCATAATACTAGTATAATTTCATCATAAAAAACATTCCCTATAGAAAATCACTTATTTTTAAAAAATTATTCACACATACAAAAGAAAATAATTTCTTTGAAAATAAAAAATTTATCATATAATTAAATCATCAAAACATTAATGCATCCTAATGGAACAAAAATATACACGTTCTATATAGGAAAAAATGTTCCATTTGAATTATGTAAAAAGAAATATTAAAAATGGTTTCCCAATTAATGTAACTTACGCAAAACATTTGAAAGAGATATTTTTGAAAAAAAATAAGATAAATTGTAATATTACATTTTTAAAAAATTCATGTCCATATAAATAAATTCATCCTAACACTTTAAAAACCTGTACATAATAGAAAAATGTTTTGGAAACTAAATCATTAAAATGTTTAAAATGATGTTATTTTGTTAATGAATCCCATACCTTCAGTCAAACCCATCATGTGCATAATTTTTAATAGAGGTCATCATTAAAACTGCTAATAGAGGTCATCATTAAAACTGCTCGAGAATAATATTCCTAAAATAATTATAATTTTTATACAACAATTATAATTTTAAATAAAATAATAAAATATGGTTATGTAAAATGAACCTTGTTATAACCATTAATATAGTAGGTTGTACATACACATGAGTCACATTTCCATTTTACAATGATAATTATAGAAATTTGTTAAGAATAAATTTTTCATTAGTGAATGATCATAATTTATTAAATATATTATTAATTCAATAAATATACAGACACAAACAAAAGACACCCACACACAGACTAAAAACACAGAACAACACACCCATATATATATATAGACAATCCTATTTACATTTTTATTAATAACGAATCCCATCACATCATGGAGGTGTTAGCCCACACGTTTTCCTAAACAACATTATTATTTTAATGTGCAGGGTAAGGTAAAATTTTAAATTGAATTTTATATTTACATAAAGATAAATATATAATTAACAATATATATATATATATATATATATTATTTACATCATTTAAATAGTATTTAGAGATAGTGATAGAAATATAATTACATCTCTTCATGAGGTGGTAAACTGTCGTAGATAATAATGATGAATTATTTCACCATTTGATGGAAGTGTAGATACCTATAGGTCATTATGCTAACATAATAAGATCTCAGTATAATTTGGATGAATTAATTATTATTTAATCATTTTTAGGAATCATTTATGGGTTTGAATGAATAAAAAAAATCTTAATTAAAATTTTTTCCTTTTCTTCATACAATCTCATTTTCAGAAAACATTATGAACAAAAAGTTTGGTGTTTTTCCTAGACTAAGACCTATATAAGGTGTGGAAGAAATATATTAAGATATTTGGGAATAAATTTTCTAATACAAATAGGTTTTGATGTGTTTTGAAAAGATAATATGGTGTTCCCGTTTATAGGATAAGGGAGGGGCACTCTTGGAATTTAACAAAATAAAAAAAATCATATAAACTAATTTTCAATTGAAAATGGTAGTAAATTTAGTTATTTAGAATATCTGATTTTTATGTTTTTGAATCATTTCATACAAATTTTTTTGATATCATTATGTCACATTTCTACCCTTGTTATTTAATTATAGTTCTTATTTAACCCTTTTAACTCTAACCCTGAAAATATTGATCTTTTATATTTGAGGGTCAATATCGTTACTATTAAATTACAAAAGTCACAGAAAGGGATCATGGTTGATATTGTAAACCTTATAATAATCATTTAGTCTAATTTCATTTTTCTAATTGTTATTGATTAATGTAATATTTTTAATTTTATTTTATAAAAATGTTTATTTTAACTTTATTCATTCATTGACTTTTAATAAATTAAATTAAAATATATATCTTCTAAAAAAATATTTTAATCCACAGCTAAAATGTAAAATTATTCTATAAAATTCTTTTATTAGATTATTTATCCTATATTAATTTTATTTTAATATTTATAATATCATTTATTAGATTTTCACATTAATTAAATAATTACCTTATCAATATTTTGAAAGCATTTACTATAATTATTTATTCACCAAAAATAAAAAAAATTACCTTGTGGAATAAGATTATATTATATATCAAAATATAATTTATGGTCGAACATATCTTATGGATAACACCATATTAAAAAAATTATAATTATTAAAATCAAAAGTGTGACATATTTGATTTTTCAATAAATGAAATAGAATAATGTACTAATAAATTCATATTTCCATAAACAGTCATATAACCGATACCTGAATTATTATGGATGAATATTTTTAATAAAATAAAATTTTAACATGTTTTATTTTAATTTTCTGGTTCTTATCATTTTTAACCCTTAATTACACAATTTTATCTTTATTAAGGTAATATTTTTTACTATGGTTACTATCAATATTTCCCAAAATTAGAAGTGAAATATTTATTAAATCTAGAACACGTAATAATATATATGGAATATATTTTTTAAAATTAATAAAATAGAATAATCAACATCAAATATTAAATTAAATTGATAAAACTCAAAAGAAAAATAGTTTTTTTAAATTTCTCTTTTAAATCATAAAATGCTTTTATAATATATTAAATTATAAAACAAATTTTCTAACGAAAATTTAGTTTACTATAATTATAAATTAAGAAATTAAATTTTAAATATAATATAAAATATAATTTTAACTTGAAAATTTCTTGAAAAAAAAATTTTAAAAAAATACTATTCTTCATTATTCATTAAAAAATTAGACATTTTTGAAAATTATAAAAATATTACCATAAAATAAATTTGATATTATGATTTAAAAAGTGATATTTATTTCATTAAATGAAATTTCTAAAAGTTCTAAAAATTAATTATATCATTCACGAATAAAAGAAATAAACATTATTTTGGAAAAAGTGAATTTGTAGAATAAAATGACATTACGAAAATTAATTGATTAACTTTATAAGTATTAGTTAATAAAATATTAATGAGTTGTTCATCTTTATATATTAAACTTTTGTTAATACTGTTGATTTTATCCTATTTAACTGTTAGTTTGTAATTGTCATATTTTAATAATATTTTGTTTATTGTTTATGATCGGTGTTGTGTATGTTGTATGCTATAGAACATAGTATTTATTTTAAAAAACTAGGGATCTTACAGAATACATGGTAATAAGGGAAATTAAATTAATAATAAACCTGAAAATTATTTTCAAATTATTAAATAATTAACATAATTTTATTATTCTAGAATATAAATTATGTATGTGACATGTCAGTCTCAAGGTAAGAGTTTCTCATATCACTTTTACTTCTATAAGAGATACACCATATTTACCACTTATTTCTTATGTGTTATTTATATAATACCATTTATTATGTTATATAATGTATCCATTTATCTTCACTATTTTAAAATTTTCAATTAAATTTAATTCTTTCCAGAGGATTATTATTCAAATTGTACCAAAGTGGTAAGGAATTATTGCACAATCTTATCTTTATTTGATATTCCTTTTGTTTAAATACCCCTTTGGAAAATTATTGGAAATTTCAGTCATAAAGTCAATATATTGTGATCACTCCTTGTCATTCAAAAATGTTTCATGTAATAGATTTATTTTACATGTATTTGGATATTAAAATGGTTTAGAATATGTTTTCAAGAAAATCTGAAATTATTTATCTCTTTAGTGGGAAATCGTTTTTCTTCAAAACCCTTGTTTTTTTAAATGCCTTCAAAAATGTTTTTTACCTTTTTAAATTAATTTATTAAATATTTTTTCCCCAATTTTGAATTTTTTTTAAAAAAATAGAATCAAATATTAATTTCATTTTCTAAACAAAAAAATGTTTGGATTTTAATATAATTGTGATTGGAAAAATTATTATAACATTTACGATGTTAATGAAATTTTCTTCTATCAGGACCCCAAATTATTTTAAGGGTTAAATTACACATTATCAAATAATGTTTTTAAAGAAAAATATTTTCATAATGTTTTGTGAACATTAGTTTTAAAAAGGAAATTTTAAATGTGAAATTATTATTTTCCTCAAAAAACTTTTTTCATGGAATTTGATGGTATTTATATCCATAAATGGCTTACAATAGTTATTGTATTTGTAATACACCAGGTTTATTTGATATTGATATAATCTTTATTCCTTCATTTGATTTATTATAATCAATGTGACTGAGGATGTATCAGAAGTTTCATGTGACAAACAAGATTGGGTTTTGGCTGAGGCCTTACACATTTATATATATGTTTGGGAACAAGGACTCAATGATATTTTTATGGCATGTAATAAGTCTATGATGGTATTTTTCAGATGTTCAGAATTATGCATTTCATCATTATGTTTTTTATTTTTATTTCATGAGATTTTTAGATTAGTTAAAGTATACATTTTCAAATTTTATGCTCATGTCATTATACAAATGGAACTATTTGATCATCATTTATTCATACCATGTTATTTTTTGGTCACTGATTAAATGAATGTGTGTCAGTTATTTACAATTCCATATTGATCATTCTTAGGTTAAAATCCATCATGAGTTGTTTTTGTGTAGATTGTGTTTATTAACAAGGATTATGGTTATTGATGAAGACTGTTTGTCAAATAAGTCATCATAAGTTATAAAAAATTTATGATCTATTTTAAAACATGAATGTTGAACTGGTTTCATCGAGCACAGATGCTGAACTAATCTCGTGGAGCAGTAATGTTGTACAAATCTTCTAGAGTGCATGTTTCAAACTAAACTCACAAAGTGAGAATGTTGATATTATCTAACATGGTGCTCATGATTGTCATTGGATCTCAGTATGGACTGTTCAATGTACTAGAAGGCAAAAACACTGAAAATGTCAATATTGACTTCTAATCTCATGATGGGAACTCGCGAAGTGCATGATTTTATTTGGGTCCTGCGATGGGAAATCATGTAAGATCCCAAGTACATATAGAATAATAATTATATATATATATATATATATTAATATTTATGAATAAAAATTTTATTTTATTTTAATGTGGACTCTTTTTTCGATAGCGTGCTTGATATGTAACAATGGGTTTATCCAAAATCATATATTTCATAAAACATTGAGTTATACCCAATAATAATATATTATTATTATTATTTTAAATAGTAGTTAATTTCTAGCTATTATATAGGTATGAATGAATAGAACTAAAAAAATATGATTCTACATGTTTTTTAAATGATTTTACATTTATTAAATTAATTTTAGAGGATTAAAATGAGAATGAATCCAATTTTAAGCATAAAATACTATAATATTTATTAAAGGTTGTTTTACCTTATTTTGATTGAAAAAAATATTAAAAATAGTTTTTGTAGCTTTCATATGTTCTATTTTATAAAATAAACTTCTTATTTAGCTGTGGGAAATCAAAGTTTACATCACTTGAAATTTTTTAATTTTTCTGATAAAATCTATATTTTATGAATAGTGAAAAATACTGCATTTTAATTCAAAACTGCCTTTTCATCTAACTTATTTTTAGAGTATTATTATTCTTTTAATTGGTTTTAATGTATAATTGGATTATTTTTTTATAAATTTTTCCAATATAGGTCATTGTAAGTAATTTCACATTGAAATTAGAGATAAACAAACGTCAATCTTTTGATTGTTTTTACTTCTTAAAAAACCCATTTTTTTATAGCGAGAATTAATTTTAAATTAATGTATGAAAATTATATTTTTATAATTTGGTAAAATGGACTCCATATTTGGAATCATATGTTCCATATTGTGTAATAACTACCTTTTATTTTTGGACTTCACGATGTTTATGTTTAGTAATTATTTTTATTTGCCACGGTTAAAAGGTAAATCTTGTAAATAAAGGTAAAAAATAATATACTAATAATTTTAAACTACAATAAAACATGTCCTAATTTTATTGGATGAGATATTTACGACCATATCCATCTTTGGGTCGATTTTAGGTTCCTATGTAGCCACATGGGCTTGATTGTGACAAGTTATAAGAATTAATTTAACATAAACAAAATATAACATAAACATGTATCTTTTACTAAAAAATTTAATATAGGGTTATATAACAGATATATTTTTCTATAAATATTCCTTATAAATATAAAAATATTTAATTAATCATGTTATTATAATTTTAATTTTTATACAATAAATAAATATATTTATTTGTGACACAATTTTGATGCAAGAATTACCTTATTAATGAATGATTAAAATAATTGATATTATAAATATTAAAATAAATGTAATATGAATATTTGGATGTCATCCACTAATTTTATGGTCTATATTGACATATTATATTTGAGTTAATTAATTTGGTTTAAAGAAATAATGTTGTTATGTCTTTAACAAAATTCAATTACTAAATAGTGTCAAAATTGACATAAATGCCTTTTTAAAACATATTCTATTTTATTAAATGATCTAATAGTCATAAATATATATTATTCTCCCAAATGACTTATATAATGTTAATATTTTTATTAATTATCGACTTTTGTTTCTCTTGGAATTTTATCGTAAATATATAAACCATATATTATGAAAATAGACGAAGACATGGGAAGAGTTAATGTTTCAACTAAGGGTTGAATCTATAATATAAGGTTAATTATGTGACCTAAACTTCTCTAAAACTTATTGGTTGTGAGAATTTAGGCCCATTATCATCTTATTATTGAAATATATCACTTTGGAACAATGATAATTCGAAAATAATTTTAAAATAAAATAATATTTCAAGACATTCTGAAAGTACTCCTCCTCTCTCTTATAATAGGCCACCACATCTACCCACTTACTCACACATCTCAAGATCCTTTTATTATCCAAGTTATTCTCAAATAATCTATCCACACCCCTACCTTACTCATAGAAACAATAACATGGTAATACAAAAATTCAAGAAATCTTTTTCACTCGAATAAAAATAAGTTAATGGATTTAGAGGTAATGTCTTCTCTCATGTTCATTTATATTATTTTCATTCTTTAATCCATATGATCATATTATTATATTATTAAATAACTAAAATAGTATCCTCAATATAAAATTATGTTTTAATGAAATTTATTATAACTACACCTATATAGACCCCCATCTAAGGGATATGAACATAGAGGTTCTATGTGCGGTGAACTACAACCGCACGAAATGACGATTGTTCAATTTTGTCATACCAACTCTCATGGAGGCCATTACCATGGTGATTTATTTATATATGATATATATATTATTTATATTTCCTCAATGATTTTGTATTTTTTATTTACATCATACCTTTATTCTTTCCATTATGTGTAAATACGATAATTTCATTTTAGGAAGTGTGGACTACCGCCCCCTAAAAGTGATATAACTCATTCATGCCATACATGAAACATATAAATGATTGTGTAAATTAAAAAATGTAAAATATATAACATATAAATTAAACTATAATTATAATAAACATATATATGATATAGTTTTTCATTCATTTAATTTTTCAAAGAAAAAAAGTTTCATTCAAGAGTACATACGGCCTACCATCTCCATGAATGGTGCATTTCATTTATTATCTCCAAATGTTATGAAATGTTATATATATACAGGATATATATGATATTTAAATCATTAATATGATTACGAAGGAGATTTTATTTTACTATATGTTCAATTTATATCAAAATAAGGTCATTCTAAACTCCAGTATCATATATCTACAAAACAACCGATCTGAACATGAATAATTATGTGATTGTCATAGCATGTTAATAAGTGATATAAAACAAATAATAAATATTGGAAAGTTTATTAAACAATAATAAATTATCTTAACTATATTATTCAGGAAGAATAAGCAACCTAATTGATTATTTAGACTAAAGGTAAGGGTCTCCATCTCAATATACTTTCATTGAGGCATATTTTAATTTATACATGACATTATTTTATAGGTTATATAATCAACCACATTTACAATTAATTTCATTAAATGGGCTTCAAAAGGTATCTTTTCATTACAAATCATTTTACTGAACAACAAAAGTAATGTTTCTTTTTAACATACGCGGTGACAATGACCTTTCCGACACTGCAAGAATTATTTGATATTTGAATTCCTAAAAAAGATATAATTATTTTAAAAAGAAAATTAAATACCATATTACTTTTTTGTATTTTTTTATTGATTTTTTTTAGAATGAATTGATTATATCAATATCTTGAAATGGTGTCTTATTATTATAATCTGCAAATATTGTTTTTCCTTTATACGTGTTTATGTGTTACGATTATTTTTTGGTTCTTGGGAATAGTTTATGTATATGGGTGGTTCTGTGATAAAATGATGGTGGGTGATCCCGTGATATCTCTCCAATGAATTGGGTACCACGATGTTTGAAAATTTTAATGCTTCTTCTATTAGATTTTTGGAATATACTATAATGGTTATTCCAAACGTAACTATGAATGTTACTCCCAAAGTAGTTGTGAAATATAAAAATTATGTTATAGATTCCACCATTTACCATTATAGTTTATTATTCTTATGAGTAATTCATATATTTTATGATTTCTTGATGAATATTAATGAGATAATTTTTTATAAGTGAAATGTATGATTTTATTGATATGTATGTATTCATGAACTAATGTTTTCTTATCTTATTTTATAACCCTTACTAAAATTTTTATGCTCATCCTATGTTATTGAAATTTTATTCACAATGAATAAGTAAGGTTAAGAGAAAGGAATAATTCAAGAATCTTTTTATCATGAAAGTAATTATTTTTGAAGGCGTATTATTGTTTTGGGAAAATTGGATAGAGTAGAAGTTCATAAATTGTAATATTCGAGATATAATGTAATATTTAGGGCCTAATTCTATAATACTCCAAACCTGAAAAGATATTAAATGTAAAATAATTTAAATTTTTGATCAAAAATCATGATTATGTAATGTTTAAGGATGATGCCTTATAGTTGGTATCAATGGTAAGTTTAGATAACTTTAAGAGTTAGGATATTGTTAAATGAATATCAATAAATTTATTTACTTTATGGTAACATCAAAATGATATAGCAGTTGAATATTACCATGTTTCTTCGTTTATGATATGACTGTGTTCAGAATTCTTTTCTATAGAGGAAACAAGGAACCTATGATGGGACAACATCAATGAGAAATAAACATACCAAATCAGCAACCAGATATAGTCGAAATCAGAAATGATTAGTTTAGTGAAGTGATGGAAAAATTGATTGAGGCGATAAATGGTGTTGTTATCCATGCACGAGATTAGAGAAATCATCCAGAAAGGAACATGTCGATAGTGGATCAATTTATGAGGCAACATACCCCATCATTTGGAGTATTGTCTAATCCTGTGCTTGCTGAATGGAGAATTAATGCACTGGAATACATTTTCAATGTCATGGGGTGTTCACAACATCATGAGGTTAGTATTTTTGTTTTCACATATTAAAGGTGAATCTGATTAGTGGTGGTAAATGGTCAAAAATATCAGGTATTGTGAGGATATTGATGCTTTTTATTGGGATGTATTCAAAGATATGTTCCTGGAGAAATATTTTTCTATATTGGTTTAACTTTGGATGGAAAACCAATTCATGGAATTGAAGTAGGAGGATGAATCAGTTCCTAAAAAATTAATAAAAATTCACTTTACTAGCTAGGTATGCCTTAATTATCATTTGGGGTCTTGATAGTAAAATAAATCATTTTTACTCAGGATTTAATCTAATGTATTGAATAAAATTAGATTCTCGTGAGTTCAAAAGTTATGAAAAAACATGTTCTATGTGCCAAGAAGGTGGAAATGGAGTTTGTTGATGTTCATGTGTCCTTTGAAAGACAACAAAACAGGAGGCTAAGGTCGAAGAAAAAAGGGAAAAACTCTTCAAAAAAGTCTAATGGTAATAATTATTAAGTTTACTGTTTCTAAAAATTGTTTTTAAAATAACACTGGGGAATAACTTTTGAATTATGATAAGTAATTCTGATGTTGTAAAATGGGACATAAGACACGTAATTACACTAAAAAATCAGGTTATTGGTAGGATAAAATCTGATTTATATTTAGTAAGATGTTTTATGTTCAATAAAATGGGTCTTTTTGAAAATGACTGTCTAATGAATAACTCAAATGATGGAATGCAACCAGACTAAAAGTATAAAGGGTTGGTTAAATCCTTTGCAACTACTTCAATAGATGTTGGCCCATCAAATGAAGTAGTATCAGGTACATTGTTTGTTTCTTCAAATTATGTCAATGTATTGTTTGAATCTAGGTCAACAAATTCTCAAATTTGTGAGAAATTTTCTAGTAAATTGGATATTCTATCTCAATATATGAATTATAAACATTACGTAAAAACACCTGGAGATGTTGAGTAAAAAATAAAATATAAGAATCTTCTTATCATTTTGTTAAAAAATACTCAACTTGAAAACATAACTTTCTTTCCTCTAGTAGAGTTTGATGTTATTTTGGGTGTGGATTGGGTTTCCATTTAACATGTTAAGATTGATTGTAGAGCTAAAGAGTTTTTTTTTCAGAAATAATTTCTATTTTTGTTAATGAATGGACCCTTATTTTTGATAGCATATCAAGAAGTTTTGAAACAAGTAAAACATGGAATTGATTGTTACCATGCACATTTTGAAAAAAAAAGGAACATTTTAGATTAAATATGTTCGAGAGGTCTATGATTATCTTGATGTTTTTTCTTATGATTTTCCTGGTATAATACCTAATCTGGAAGTTGTATTAATTTTTTACATGGTTCTTGATGTTAAGCCAATTTGAAAACCCCTTATCGAATGGCTCAAATTTATCTTTTAATTTTAATGAATCAATTGCAAGAGTTATTAGATAAATTTTACATTAGACTTATAACATCACCATGGGTTCACATAGCTTGTTTTTTAAAAATAATGATGGTTCAATGAGGCTTTTCATTGATTATAGATTATTGAATAACATCACTATTAAGAACAAGTATCCTTTTCCTCATATTGATGAATTGTTTGATCATCTTCAAGGAGATCGGTATTTTTCAATGATTGACTTTTAGTTGTGGTACCATCAGTTTAATGTAAAGGAAGAAGATATTATAAAGAACACATTTCATAGAAGATATGTCCATTATGATTTTATAGTAATACATTTTGGGTTTACCAATGTATGTGTTGTTTTCATGGATATAATGAATATAATTTTTTTGAGTTCATGGATACATTTCTGGTAATGTTTATTTATGATATTTTATTATATTCTAAAATAAAAGTGGATTATGAAATTCATTTAATGTTTGTATTTCATACTATAAAAGGAATGAAACTCTATGGGAAATTCAATAATTTTGACTTTTGGTTACAAAAATATTTATTCCTCAGTGACATTTTCTCTAAATAAGGCATTACATATGACCATACTAAAAAAAAAGTTGCGAATGAATGGGAAAGTCCCATAAATAAAACTGAGATTCAGAGTTTTCATTGTTTAGTAGGTTATTATTTGTAGTTTGATGATAACATTTCATGGTTGAATAGCCCACTAAAGAAGTTAACTCGAAAAGTTATTAAGTTAATCTAGAAAACAAATTTGATGGATGTTTTCAATAATTGAAGAATATATTGGTGAATGCTCCTATTTTTTCACTCCATTTGAGAATTGAAAAATTATATATATATATTGATACTTTGTTGAATGGATTTGGCAGTTTTTTAATGAATAATGATCTAGGAATTTCATATACTTCATGTCTATTGTAAACTCATGAGTAAAATTACGTTACACAGGATTTGGAATTAGCTGCTATTGTTTTTTCCATAAAAATTTTGAGGCATCATCTATATGGCATGAAGTGTGAAATATATAATGATCAAAAAAACTATGTATATATTCACATAGATAGAATTAACCATGAGATAGAGGATATGGCTGGAATTAATCAAACATTATTATTGAACAATTCATTACCATCTAGGAATGTAAAATATAGTGGTTGGCACTTTGAGTAGAAAGAGTAATGCTATATTAATCGTTCTATTTTTATTAATGAGATACTTGGGTTTTGTATTTGATAAATTTTGTATTAGAAATTTGTTGGGGAAGGTAATTTCTCGATTTTGATAAAGGTGGAAGTAAAATTATCTCTATAAAAACAAAATAAGATTTCCTAGAAGGATATTAGTAAGTTGTAGAAAAATTTATAATTAGATTACAAGGGTATGTTACTAGAATTTAACATTGATAAATATTGTATTTTGAGGTTTATAAAGAGATTATGTGTGCCTTCGGAATAACATATGGAGAAAGAGTTGTTATTTGAAGATCATAGTTATCTGTTTCAATTGATCCTGGAAGTACTAAGATGTATAGAGATCATCGAAGGTATTACTAATGGGATGGAACGAAAAGAGATATTGCTAACTTTACCTTGAGATGATTGATTTATCAACATATTGAAGTAGAGTGGAAGTTACAAAAATGGATGCTTCATCCTTTACCAGTTCCAGAGTTGAAATGGATAAATGTGTCCTTAGATTTCATAGTGGGGTTACGAAATACTTCTCTAGGTAAGAATGTAATCTGAGTTATTTATGATCGATTGAATGAATCTGCTCAGTTTCTTTGCATTTGAGATACTCTGTATCGAGATCAACGATATCGATTATATATTAAAGTGGTAGTCAAGATACATCGATTTACCATCTCAATTGTATTTAATTGGGATCCCAGGTTCATTTCTATCTTTTGGAATATCCTTCATATTTCATTTGGTACTAGATTAAATGCTAGTATAGATTTTCATACGCAATCAGATGGGAAATCAAAATGAACAATTCAGAAATTAGAATATATGGTATGTGTTTTTTCAATGGATTACCTGTGATGTTGGGAAAAAAATCATTCTTTGGTTGAGTTTTCTTATAATAATAGTTTTCATTCTAGTATACAGATGGCACCATTTGATGAAATATATGGAAAAAGGCTTCGAACTCCAACTTTTTGGGACGAAGTATGTGAAAGGAAGTTAATCGGACTAGAATGGGTAGAAGAGATGGAAAAAAGTTCGGTTGATTCATAATAACATGAGAACATATTAGGTAGTTCAATGATGGAATGTATATGTCAGGTCCATCTCATATTTTGAGTCCATATGTAGTTTAGTTGGAAGAAAATCTTTCTTATGAGGAACAACTATTCTAGATTCTTGACCACAGAAAGAAAGTG
Organism: Viscum album; assembly: GCA_963277665.1. Lineage (NCBI taxonomy): Eukaryota > Viridiplantae > Streptophyta > Magnoliopsida > Santalales > Viscaceae > Viscum > Viscum album. Next base: position 430,960,312 of record OY728150.1, on the reverse strand, counting down.
TTGTAAAATAAGGTAATTTAGTAGGAAATGGTTTTGAGAAAAACCCGTATGGTTGAAGAGGCAATATAAGAATTTGAAAATTCTATGAGTGATAAATACTCCCACTAATTTGATAAGTAAATAAAATTCCGGAGAGGACAATTATGAAAGGGTTGAATGATGAAGGATCCCAAGTATTAATAGAATAATACATGTTTTTTATATCATTTAATATTAATGATTATGATATTTATTTTATGTTAAAGGGGGCTCTTTTCCTGAAATCATACTCCATACACAACAACCAGTTTCTCCAAAATATTACATTGTACATAACATTGAGTTACATCAAAAAATAATATAATATTATTATTATATTAAATATTAGTTAACACCTAGTCGGTATATTTGCAGAAATTAAATAAAATAACTAAAATTTTATTATTCATTTTTGTAAAATTTTATTTCATTTATCTAATGAATTTTAACGGCCTAAAATGAGAATAAATCCAATTTTATTCATATAATACTTTAAAATTTTATAAAAGGTCATTTTATTTCTTTTTAATGGATAACACATTTTAAAAGTATTTTTCTCACATTTATATTTTCTATTTTAATAATAATCTTCATCTTTAGTATTGGGATATCAAAAACTACATTAGTTGAAATTTTTTTATTTTTCTGAGAAAATTCTTATTTTTATAAATAGTGAAAAATACTTCATTTTTATAAAAAAATGTCATTTTATCTCAATTATTTATATAGTAATATTTTATTTTAAATTTTATTTAAAATTTAATTGTATTAATATTATCGAATTTAATCCAATTTTTTTAATTTTAATTAATTTCATATTGACATTGGACATAAACACTTGACTATCATTTCATGGTTTTTTCTTTTAAAACATTTGTTTTATTGTTTTAACAATGGGAATTGATTATAAATTAATATCTGAATTAGTTTTTTGAATTTTCAAAAAAAGATTCTATATTTTCAATCAAATGTTTGAAATTCGATAAAAATGTACTTTTATTTTTCGTCATTTTGAATAGTATCTTCCGTAATTATTTTTTTTACCATGGATAAAGAGTAAATCTGGTAAATAAGGGTAAAAAATATTATTATAATATTATTAAATTATCCTAACACATGTACAAATTCTATTGTATGAGATATTTCCAACCATGATCATCGTTGGTTCTATTTTAGGAACCCATGAAGCCACTTGGATGTGATAATGACTTGTTATAATAATTAGTTTAACGTAAAGAATAATATAACATAACCATGTATTGTTTATGAATAAAATTTTAATATAGGGTTATCTAATTGATATATTTGAATATAAATATTCATTAACAAGAAAAAAATATTTCCTTCATCATGGTATTTTATTTATAATTTTTAGAAATTAAATAAATAATTTTATTTGTGACACAATGATGATGCAGTGATTACCTTATAAATAAGAGTTTCAAATAAATGACATTTTAAATATTAAAATAAATTTAATTTGAATATTATTTTTACTTCAACTTATTTTATGGATTATATAGAAATATCTTATTATAGTAATTACTTTGTTTCAAATGAATAATGTTCTAATGAATTTAAGAAATCTCATTATCTAAATCATGTCAAAATTTATATAAATGAGTTAAAAAACAATTTTATTAAATGATATAACAGTTCTAAATATATAAGATTTAAAAAACTGACTTATATAATGTTTTAAATTTCATTAATTATCCACTCATGGTTTTCTTTTAATTTTATTGTATCTATAGTAACCATATATTATGAAAATACAATAAGATATAGTAAGAGTTAATGTCTTCAACTATGGGTTATAGGGAAAATATATGATTAATTTCATGATCTAAAATTGTATAAAAACTATTGGTTTAGATTATTTAGATCCATTACCATATTATCCTCTAAATATATAAATTTTTAACTATTATAATTCTAAAATAATTTTATAATAAAATAAAATTTCACGACATTTTTAAAGTTCCCCTCCTTCCTCTTATAAAAGGCCACCAATTATTCCAACTTACTCACGCCTATAAATCCCTTTGGATCCTCCAAATTATTTTCAAATAGTATCCCAAATTCTCTACCATACACATGGAATCCTTAACTTGGTAATAATTCAATTCAAGAAATCCTTTTGGCTCAAATCAATAGAAGTTATCGATTTTGAGGCAATGTCTACTCTCAAGTTCCTTTCTTTTATTTTCATTCTTCTCTACCCTTTCTTTTTTTATTCTATGATTACATAAAAAAATAGTATCCTCAATATACTTGTATTTCATTATAATAAGTATTCTAACAACATTTACACACACCTCTATCTAATGGGTATGAACATACTGTTTCGGTGTATAATGAACAACTGCCTCACAAATTGATGATTGTTCTATTTTATCCTACCACCTATCATTGTGGACATTATGATGGACATAAATTAATATATGATATAAATTATATTTATATTTTCTTTATGGTTTTTAATTTTTTATTTACAGAATACCTTTATGATTCCATAATGTGTAAATATGATAATATAATTTTAGGATGTTTGGACTATCACCCCCTCAATGTGATATGAATCGTTCATGACATAAAAGAAACTTATAAATGTTGGATTAAATTATCTTATGTAAATCATATAAAATATAAATTATACTATATTTATAATATATGTATGTATCATTTATTTTTTTCATTCTTTTAATATGAAAAATAAATGAAAGTAGTGTTCATTTGTACATATGGCCTACCATCTCCATGAATGGTGCATTTGATTTCATATCTCCAAATGTTATGGACAATTATAAATACATATATGCATGATTTATATGATAGGTAAATAAATAATATCATTATAGAGATGATTTACTTTTGACCACATGTACAATTTACATCAAAATAAGTTCATTCTCGACTCAAGTACCAAATATCGACATAACGACCGATATGAAGATGAATATTTATGTGATTTTTATAAAAAGGTAATAACTGATATAAAATTAATAATAAACCAGAATAATTTTATGAAACAAGTAGAAAATAACTTTTTTTTATTTCTATAAGAACAAGGAACACAGATAATGATTTGGACTCAAGGTAAGGGACTTCGTCTACATCTCTTTTAACTGAGGAATATTTTGATTTATATAAGTTATTATTTTATACGGTATATAATAAAACCCATATAATATTAATTTCATTTTTTATTTTTCAAAAGAAATATTTTCTTTATGAATCGTTTTACTAAATGAATAATGTAATGTTTCATTTTAACGTACGCGGTGAAAATGTCCTTTCTACAGCCACAAGAATTCTTGGATATTTGGATTCCTCAAAAGCTGTAATGTTTATAAAAAGAAATATAAATACCATATTAATTTTTAAGTATTTTGGTATTGAAAATAGTTTCGATAATTTATTGATTATATCAGTATCTTGAAATGATGTCTTATTATTCCAATGTGTAAATGCGATTTTTTATGCTTTGTCATGTGTTATGATAAAGTTTTGGTTCTTGGGAATTGATAAAGTATATGAGTGATTCCCTAATAATTTAATGGTGGGTGAGCTTTTGATATCTCTCTTGTATATTGGGTAATGTAAAAGTGGTAAACATTTTCTCCTAAGAGATTTAGGGAATATACTATGATTGGTATTCAAAACGTAACCATGAAGGTTACTCCTTATGTAGCTGTGAAATGTACAAAGTAATTATGTTATGGATTCCACATGTTACATTTATGATTTATGTTTTCTATTATTTATTCATATATCTAATGATTTAATGAGGTATTTTTTTGAGTGAAAATTATGATTTCATTGATTTTTATATTTTCTTGGTCTAATGATTTGTTTCATTGTTTTATAAAGCATACTGAGATTTTTATCATCATCCCTGGTTTTAGAAATGTTTTTCACAGGGTATAAGGAAGGGTAAGAGAATTAAATAATTCATGAAGATTTCTATCAAGAATATAATTCTTGTTTTTAAGGCATTTTATTATTAAGATGAGATTGGATAGAGTAGAAGTTTATACCTTGTAATATTTGTGACGTAATGTAATAGTTATGGAATAATTATATAAAACTCTAAACCTGAAAAAATCCTCAATGTGAAAGAATGTAAATTATTGAACAAATATAATGATTTTGTAATGTTTAAGGATGGGGCCTTATATCTCACGTTGTTCTCATGATTGTCTTTGGATATAATTATAGGATCTAATGTAGATGTCATGATTTTCATTAGATATCATGATGGGCTCTCATGAAATGCTCATTATTTTAATTAAATATCATTATCGAATCATTTTCAAAGGGTAAATAGGACCCACAACATGATCTCCAACAATGAGTGAGTGTATTTCACACCCGGATCTCACTGAGTATGTGATTCCCATGAGGTGGATGGTAGTCCATGATTTTTAGATTCAAGGGAGTAAATTTATACAAATATATACACAACAACCCATCCTTAAACACTGAAAAAGTTTTTCGTAAAAAAATTATTTGTTGAAATGTCAAAGAAAAAGTTTCATAGTGAGATATCACTAAAGAGTTTCATGGAGGCATCCCTTGAAAGAGGTTCATTGAGACATCTCATAAAGTAGAATATGTGATTAAAATTCATTAAGTGTTGCGTGTTATATGAAAAGGTTATTTAATAATGAATGAAAGATGGCTTATAAATGATAACTCCCAAAATAGAACTCATAACAAGACCTCACGCAAAGCCCAAATGAGGTCTTGCACCACAGAATCATGAAAAGAGAAAAATTGGTCTCGCATTAGGAACTCATGTTCAGGGTGAAATAAGACTCATTTTTGGGAATCTTGACATTTTCTCATCCTATATTCTCATTCCAGGGTCTCTCACTGGGTTATCACACAAGGGTCTCATGCCTGGATCTTCTGAGAGGGGTTATGCACCAAGATTGCATGTAGCGGGATATACACTAGGGTCTCATTCTAGGGTATCACACTTTAGTCTTGTGAATGTAGATTCACACCAATGTTATCTTATGAATAGTTCCATTTTCATATCTAAATATAGAATTATTTTTATAATAACACAGATAATCTTCACCAAATGAAAATACTTGCATAATGATTTTATCCACTACTAAATTAAAGGAATTGAAAGGAAGACTTAACATCTCTTGAAGATCCTTCCAATGAAGAGGTAATTTTTTTCTACCATAAATATAAGTCTATTCCAGTTGTCTAGAATGTGGATGTGTTTTATCTAGTTGTTTGCACAGAATTGATGGAACCACCTAGAATGAACTTGAAGAGAGAATATAACTAAAATTGAGGATTCATTCATTATTAATAATGAAGGGAAGTAAATGTCCAAAAATTGTGTGTGGATCCTTTCTGAATCATTCATCAATGAAATTGGAATATTTTTATCCATTTCACTGACAGTGATCCATCAAATTATAGTTAAGGAGTGACCCTTTGGAATGCAATGAGATTAACATGAACATTGAAAAGGCAGTGAGATTGGGTATGGATGTGATCTAGCATGAACCTTGATTTGGTGTTGAGAAGTAGTAAATTATGTACATTGAAACACTTTTGATGTATGATCCTCAGACATATCATTGTGAGGGTAAACCAAGTAAAATATGTGTGTGCTTTTCCTTCCATTATATCTTTACTTTGTAGGCATCATATTAAGATAAATATGGAAAGTAAAATAATAACATAAACACTGAATTGAACACAATGTGAACCTTATTATAAAGAGGACGTCATCTAGGGGATATTAATAATTTTGAAAGGAAAATACATTCTCTAATTCATGACACCTATCAGAGAACCTAGGCCAATTTGGGACTTAACAATTGGTATTAGACAGTTGAAGCATTGCTTGATTTATTTCTAAGACATGTTTTAATTTGGTGTTGGAATTGATGTTTCAAATTTCTCTTATCATTGTGTTCTATTGAAATGTGAATAACTATAATGAAGAAGTGAAAATCAGGTGGTATTCCTCAGTGTGGATGTTTGTACATAAAATTCCTGATTTAACATTAGGAGACAATCAATGTACTGAATAATGGTTTGGATGTATCATACAGTAAAAATATTTACTCATTAGATGATGTCTAGGGAATGAGTGATGAACATGATATTCTACATGATGAGGTAACTAATGATGGTTAATAATTTACAAGAAAACCAAAATTTAATGTTATCCACGTATAAATGTAATTGTATATGAATTTGGAAGAAAAAACAAAATTGAAAGATATCGAGATCCAAGTGTATGAAATTAAAGTCAAATATCTAAAAGGATTAAATAAAATGTTTATAGGATGGGACATATATTGAAGTGAAATGAATTGTTACCAAGCTGAAGAACTGAAAAAACTAAAAGTTGATGAAATGGAAAATATATATATATACTCAGATAAAAGTATGGATTTTTAATACATAAATGATGATCTTGCGACATAAATATTTGAACTAGTTATAGAGAAGCATAGGATTCAACAAGAGACTGCATGTTGTCCTTATTATATTTCTTGGGGGGGGGAATAAAATATAGGTACAAAGTTACATTGGGGATAAGCTCAGTCGAGAATTAGAAGATGAGTTATGTAGTGGAAAGAATCTCACGATTGATCATAATTCTCAATGTGAATAAAGGGATATGAAGCTTCACAAATTATGTGAAGAACTAAAATCAGTGATGAATGATGTCGAGAAATCTAATTCCAATTTCAATACAAAATTGAAAGATTCATTGAATTTATTATTTGACTATCCATAGGAAGTTAATAGTGAAATGAATAGGAAATATTTTATTTTAAGGGAAACATGAAATGATTGTATCATCCTAATGACAATCAAGTTTGGGAAAATATCATATTGGATATAATGAACCCCTTTGATGCATGATAGTAAGAGAGCGACGAATTTTCCCAAAAATATGAAAAAAAAATTCGGTGCTAGATATAGACCTAATATTGTATTTACAAGAAGTTTTGATAACGTGTTATATTTCCATAAGATACATGGTTATACCAGAAGTTTTTTCTGAGTATATTGAATATATTTCATTATATTAATATGGAAATATTTCAAAATAGTTGAATAATCAGATGATTTTTTAGAAATATGAAAGAAAATAATCATTGAAGAAAGTATCCATTTAATGGTGCTATTATGGAATTATGAGACACACCAAGACTATGTGTCAAGAATCCTATTTTACCAATATCTAGAGTTGAAATCTATCAATATCTATATCTGAATCATGTAATGATGATAGTAGGTATGTTTTGAAACGGAGATGTATTATATGTTCTAATCATGGGAATTTGGAAATATATTCAAGTAGAATGAATTTTTTGAAGGAAATGGGACCTTAAATTGGATCCCAAACTCTGGTAATGTATAATAAAAAATACTACACTAGAAAACAACATATTAAGTTGATAATTTGGTTTACAGCTACTGTGTAAACACATGGATCTAGTAAAATGGTCTATTAATCAACTCCTCTATTACACTCACAACAGATCTCTTACAAATAATATAAACGAAACTAGATGAAAAATTAATAAACTACTCTAGTTGTGAGTAATAATAATTTATGTTCAATGAAAGATCCACTTCCAGCATGAAGTAGTTTCCTAAAATGGATAACTGATAAAGTCAAATTTAATTAGTAATTTATCAATAGTCTCTCATGTTTCCACAAAAAGATAAGTTAATTTATGATAATGATCCCTCAAATAGAGTAATAAGTAAGAGCATATGGTTAGAGGAATGATTATAACTTAGAGAAAGCCTAAAAAAATTGATGTTTGGTGGAGAATTAAAGAAGAAAATTTGTTCAAATGGGTTTCAAACCCAAATTTTTAAAAAATACTAATCCTAAAAAACTTGAATTTCAAAATAATACTAAGCATGTGGTTAAATAATGTCTAGTTATATGTACAACGTAGTTAAATTTGGCTGGGAAATTAGAACAAGTAGAAAAATAGTATAGCTCATTGCAATAGAGTATCAATGGGTTGGTCTATTGTGATTGTAGACCCCGGAAAAAGCATTCCTGATATTTTCCAAATTCTTCCATACACGAACCAAGAACTTAGAACTTTTCTTCAGCTTCGATCTGGTAGGTCATAGGGCCCGAACTGAGCTACAGAATAGGAGTTATGGAAATTTGATGTTGGGCTGAAAATCTGGTTCGTGAAGCCCATTCGCGAAGCCCCCTCTGTGATCACGGAGCGCCGCCGCGAAGTAATGAGGTGAGAGGCTCCGCCAAACCATTTTACATTCGCGAAGTTCCATGAAGACCACTCGCAAAGCACTTATGCAAAGCACCGATGCGAATCACCTGAGCATCGCGGTCCCGCGACGCACTAGAGGCGGTAACTCTCCGCGAACGAATTTGACATTCACGAGCCCGCTGCGAAGCTCCGGAGGCGGTAACTCTCTGCTTCACGGCGCCCCTTGCCTATAAATACCCAGCTCACCCCCTTCTCAAGGAGGATGGCCACGACCACTTCTCCCCCGTGGGCAGCTGAGCGGAGCTTCGCATTTTGGCTCCGCGAGGCCATGCTCCGCGAGCAGCTTCCTTCACGTTGCTGCTCCGCGAGCTGAGGCTCAGTGAGTCCATGCTCCGCGATGCTACTCTGCGATACCATCCTCCGTGAGTCCATTCTCCACGAGCCTATGCTCCGTGATGCTGCTCTGCAAGACCAAGCTTCACGAGAGTCCTTTCCTCCGCAAGATCCCTTTGCTCCGCGAGACCCCTTTGCTCCGTGAGAGCCCTTTGCTCCGCGAGGCCATGCTTTGCGATGATCCTTCACGAAGACCTATCCTCCGCGAGAGCCCTTTGCTCCGCGAGACCCCTTTTCTCTGCGAGAGACCATTGCTCCGCGAGGCCATGCTCTGTGAAGCTCCTTCATGAAGACCTATCCTTCGCGAGAGCACTTTGCTCCGCGATACCCCATTTCTCTGCGAGAGACCATTTCTCCGCGAGGCCATGCTCCGCGAAGCTCCTGCGTGAAGACCTATCCTTCGCGAGGATCCTACCTTCATTCCCACTGGTCCATACCATGGGGGCTGCACCCCTGCACCCCCACTTGGGGTTAGTGCCGCGCTGCAGTCCCGGCCCTCCGGGCCGGTCCCTTCGCATCCGCCACACAGCACCATGAAAAATGGAGAGTCGCACCACGAACGTTTCGGGCCGGGATGCCGGGATTTTTCATTGTGCCCTTATGCACTCCCACCTTCAACCCATGGAATACCATGATTTGATACACTCCTCCACACACCATGAAACACCTTGAGTTGATGTATTCCTCTTGGTTTGTTTCCTATGTCGTGAGTTGAGGTTCTCATCATCAATTCCCCGATTACATTTAGTCGAACCATTCCCCAGGCAACTCCTCCAAACCCAATCACTTGGCTCCTATGCCAGGTTGAACCAGAAAGGGCCACCCTTGTGTAAGACCCACCACCAACCATTTCTAGGCACCTTCTGCCTAGTAGTCCTATATACATGACTATAAACTGTAGTACACCCTATCTAACAAATGATAGGATTCCTCATGCACTATACGAGAGATGCCTTATGCTCCGAGCATGAGATTCCAATAGTCCTATCTACATGATTTTAAACTACAGTAATCCCTATGTTACAAACATAGGATGCCTCTTCCATTAAACAGGAGATTCCTTATGATCCAAGAAAGAGATGCTAACAGTCATATCTACATGACTTTAAACTGTATCAATCCCTATGTTCCAAACATAGGATGCCTCTTCCATTAAAATAGAGATACCTTATGCTCCCAGCATGAGATTCCAACAGTCCTATCTACATGACTTTATACTTTAGAAATCCCTATGTACCAATCATAGGATTCCTATTTCTCCAAACGAGAGATGCCTTATGCTCCTAGTATAAGAAGCCAATAGTCCTACCTACATGACTTTAACCATTAGTACTCCCTATATAACAAATGATAGGATGCCACTTACTCTATATGAGAGATGCCTTATGCTCCGAGCATGAGATGCCAACAGTCCTTTCTACATGACTATAAACTGTAGTAATCCCTATATTCCAATCATAGGATGCCTCTTGATCTAGAAAAGATATGTATCATGCTCCAAGCATGACATGCCTAATGCCATTATTACAATGGCAAGATTCCAACGCCCCATGGCATTATCCCACTTGTACACTAGTGCATAGGTAAATGCCTCAACCCACTAGCGAGTTGGGGTGCCCTCATGGCCAGACATGAGGAAGACATCCGGGCAGCTCCTTGCATAAGCCCCCTTCACCATTGTCGCTCCATAGCGGCACCCGGGCAGCTTCCTAGCATAAGCCCCATTCACCGTTGTCACTCCATAACGGCACCAGGCAGCTTCCAAGCGTAAGCCCCATTCACCATTGTCTCTCCATAGTGGCACTCGGGCAACATCCTAGCGTAATCCCCATTCATCATTTCCGCTCCTTAGCGGCACCTGGGCAGCTTCAATGCGTATGCCCCATCCACGAGTGCCGCTCCTTAGCAGCACCCGTGTAGCCTCCTCGCATAAGCCCCATCCACTGTTGTGATCCCATCCAGCGGTAAGCCGTTGTGATCCCATCCAGCGGTAAGCCCTTGTGATCCCATCCAGCGGTAAGCCGTTGTGATCCCATCCATCGGTATGCCATTATGAACTTATTCAGCGGTAAGTCGTTGACATCCTTATCCAGCGGTAAGCCGTTGTGATCTTATCTAGCAGTAAGCCGTTATGACCCAATCCAGCAGTAAGCCATTGAAAACCCCAATCGGTGGTAAGACGTCATCAGAAGAACTATGTGATCTTTGATCCATGTCAAGGCATGGTACGTAGGAAGCCTCTTCAAGGCTCAAGCCCGAAACCATCATCATCCTTTTATTCAGGCCTCCATCCTGGAGTATGTCCCAGCACCATGGGTTGCCTAATGTGTAAGCCCCTATTCGCTTCTCACGGACGCATCCTTCGCGATGTGATCATCAGGTCCTTGCAACCTCTTGTTTCCCACACCGAGAATGGCTCACGTGGGCTTAGAGTGAGCACTGACCCTGACCCCCACCCTTAGCGAACTATGAGGACATTGATCCATGTCAAGTCATGGTATGTAGGAAGCCTCCATGAGGTTCAAGCCACATTACTCGGTCGTTCATTCATGTCAAGTTTTTCCTTCATCCATCATGACGTTAAACTGGATGGCCCCATCCAGCATGACATTAAACTGCATACCCTCGTCCAACAAGACATTAAACTGTATGCCCCTTGTCATGTATGACATTAAACTGCACACCCATTTGAACTATGAGGTCTTTGATCCATGTCAAGGCTTGGTACATAGGAAGCCTCCATGAGGTTCAATCCCACCCATCATCCAATTCACGTCATGTTCTACCCTCGTCCAGCATGACGTTAAACTTCATTCCAGTCTGATGGAAAGCCATTGTGACCCACCCGAACTACGAGGACTTTGATCCATGTCATGTCATGGTACATAGGAACCCTCCCTGAGGTTCAAACCCATCTATCATCGGACCAAGGTCCATCATTTACGTCGGTTCGCCGACACCCACCGCCCATCCTTCATTCACGTCAGGGTTCACTACCGTCCCACATGACGTTAAACTGTATTCCATCAACCCTTTGAACTACGAGGACTTTGATCCATGTCAAGGCATGGTACGTAGGAAACCTTCCCAAGGTTCAAGCTCAACACTAGTAGACCCACGTGTCTACTTTCATGTCAGTTCACCGATGAAACCCATTAAACTACGAGGTCTTTGATCCATGTCAAGGCATGGTACGTAGGAATCCTCCCTGAGGTTCAAGCCCATCCCGCATCGGACCAAGGTCCACCTTCATGTCGGTCCGCTGATGCATGGGACCATGGTCCGCCTTTACGTTGGTTTGCTGACGACATCCATCGGGCCATGGTCCACCTTCACATCCGTTCACCGAAACCATCCCGAACTACGCGGACTTTGAGTCCCTGCCACGGGGATACGTAGGAATCCTCTTCAAGGCTCAAGCCCAACTTCACTGTCTCCCCTGTGATGGTCCCATTTCATTCCCCCTTCACTTCATTCATCCATCTATCACCCATCTTGATTCTCTCCCGGGCTGGCACATCCCGGTGGGATCATGCCATCCACCTCATCGCTGCTCCTAGCAGCACGTGGGCCGCTTTCCATGTGTAAGCCCCAGCATATCTCCGGGTTGTTGTCCTCTCTGTACACCCCAATTCATCACCCATTCAAAATACATGGGTTTTGATCCCTATCCTCTACATAGGGTACGTAGGAAACCTCCATGAGGTTCAATCCCAACCAATGGTAATCCCTGGTGTACCCTATCCTGGGGTGGAATTCCCCTGATCCGCCCTCAGTGGTGTTTAGATCAGCCATTACGATGTGACATCTCCCCTCCATGGGGCACACCACCTCAGATCCGTCCTCATTGGTCATTCTGATCCACCCCCTTGGTAAACCTTCCAGGTGTTCCCGCCCAGGGATATACCAATCTGAACCGTCTTTATGGGACGTTTTGATAACCCTCATTCCATCTCCGCAAGATGTTAAACTCGAGGCCTACCTCATGATAAACACGAGATGCCTAAGGAAAACCTCGGATGACACGCCTTTTGTGTAACCGTCTCTACTAGACGTTAATCTTGCAACATACCCTGTTTTAAACATGGGAAGCTGAGGAAAACCTCAGATACATGCCTCAGGTTCTTCACCCTTGAGAAGCCCTCGTATGAAGAAGAATGCAGGTTCCCCTATGTCCACGCACCCAGAGATGGCCCGACATGCCTGACGTTATCATCTACTCCGACCGAAGGTCGCTACCATGTCAAGACCCTATGGAAATTCATGACGGAACTGGTGTAATTAACCGGCGTCCATGAAGTTATTGCACCAGGAATGAGATTCATGAACAACGTATTAAATATATGAGGGAGACCCGGACTAGGTGACGAGTTCCGAGGAGGAATCCACGAAAGGAAGAACCGAAATCCCATCATCCCGTTTCGATCAAGGAGAACACGTACCTGAACAAGGAACAAATGTCGCCTGCCTTTGGAAAGCGGGAATTCAGGGCAATAGCAGCGCGTCCTCCATAGAATGATGAGCCGCCCTGGCGAAAGCGTCAGAAACAATGATCAACTATAATCTTACTCTTGATTAGTATAGATATATTCATCTATTTGGTTTTTAAATTTTATTAAATCAGGAACATGTTTTTTTCTGTTTAGGGGTGATACAATCCAAGGGGAAATTGCATCAAAACATGCAATGTGGTGATGTGATGATCTCTAAAATGTCATCTGATTCAAATTAGTTATCATATTTGCATATGAAATATATAATAATTCCATAAATGAGTTAATGGTCTATGGATATATGATATATATGGAATTAATTTATTGAAATGGATTTTTATGGTGTTATTATCTTTATCTCTTTTTTCCTACACTGAGTTTGGCGGATTAGTCTTAGAGGTTTTTTATGGCTTATTGCTATGTGTAAAATTCCCCCCAGTGAAAACCCTATTGAAGGAAACTAACACTAGAAATTGTTATTGAGGTGGAGAGGTTTCTCAAAACTAATTTCACATGTGATGAAATGATATTAGAGAAGAATAATTCTTATTAGTCTGAATAGTGGGACTAACAATAGGAAGTGTTGCATATCATATGGAGATAATTATATCTCATAATACCAAGAAAGGTCTCACTGGTATATAATGGATGAAATTTTTCACTATCTGACATCATGAAGACCGATTGGGACGAATTACAACCATTCATGTATTTTATTATTATATATTGTGTTATAACTATACAGTATCAGCTAACTATTTTTAGCAAAAAAACACACTATATATGATTTACAGTGTTACAGATTTGTGGTATCCCCACTTGGGAAAGTAATTCCACTAATAAATTTATCTAAAAAATGGTATTAAATAATTATATCAGTTTAATTATGGTGGTTTTTTGGGAGATTGTTTTGATACCAATATATAAGAATATTTATACTAAATGGGTCTTTTGAATTATGATTATTGAAGGAAGTGCAGTGAGTTGAGATAAATCACAACTACTGTGAAAAAGGTACTCCCAAAAGAGGGTATCAATGATACTGAAACATTTTCACTAGTTCCAAGACTATATATAGTTGGATTATTCTTCGTTATTAAGGGGCACAGAAAGTTCAATGTTTTACATATGGACATCTAGTTAGTATTTCTGAATGGTGTTCTAGAAGAAAAATTTTATACTGACCATCCAAATGGTTTTATCATATATGAAAATTAGAACAATGTTTTTAGGTTGAAGAAAGAACTATATGTGTGGAATCAAGCACCAAGAGGATGGTATTCGAGAATAGATAAATTTTTAAATAAGCTATGTTTTCAACATGGTTGATTTTATTACAATATATATATATATATATGTCAACAATGATAGTAAAAGGACAAAGGTGATGGTATATATCGATGACATAATAACTGGTGAATCAAATGATGTGTAGTGAATCATTTCATAGACTTTATTAAAATTCAGTTTGAAATTTAAATGATTGGTGAACTGACATTTTTTAATGGTTTATAGGTGACATAAAGAAATAATGACACACTCATTACTAAATCTAAATATACCAAGGAGGCTTTGAGTTTATTTGGAATGGATAATTAAAAGTATTTGAAGACTTTAGTGGCTACCTAGATGAAACTATCATGGGATGATGCAGGAAATGTAGTTACTGAAAAAATATATAGTAAAATAATTGGGAGTCCTTTGTACATGATATCTATAAGAACTGATATTGTTTTTTATAAAAGCCAATAATCACAACATCAAAGAAATATCAAATAAAACCACTTAATTTCAATAAGAAAATACATGTTTATATCATGGGGACCATAGATTTTGGGTTTTTTATAATTAATAATATCTCCAAGAGATAGTGGGAAATATTTATGTAAATTGGGCCGATTTTTCTTATGATAGAATATCAACATCATGTGGATCATTCAATCATGGTGGTTTTTGTATTTCTTGGCTAAAAAAGAATCAAGATTTCATTTCATTGAGAACCGTAGAAGATTAATATATTACATACACTCAAGTATTCACGTAGTTATTTAGGATGAATCATCATTTTTTTGATATGTGAGTGTTATTGAAGTATTTAATTAGAGTCCATTATGAAAATAACTATTCAAAAAATTTGAGAAACTAATCCAGTCCATCACTTGAGGAAAAAGAACATTGATATCAATTTTCATTTTTTCATGGAGAAGGTTGAGAAATGTCCTGTGAAGTTGGAAAATGTTCCTATAAAAGTAAAATTTCCATACATTCTAATAAAATATTTTCTAAAAGTAGTATTTGAATGTAATAGACTAGCTCTTAGAGTTTTGTTGACTCCCCATACATGAAAAAGTGTGGAATTTGGACCCTATCTTCTAGAGTTATAATATGTTTTCCCAAATATATTGATATGTGTTTGTTACCCTGTTGCAGACCATAACCAATTAAAATTTGTGTTCATTGACAAAGGGGGATAAAATGTGGCTATGAAAGGGAATAAAATGTCTTAATAAATATATGGGAGAAGCTGATATGAGGATATGTGATATAAGTGATGTAGTGGGATTTTAAATTTTAGGATTCTAAAGATGATTAATCAAAGATTATATATCATGACAGATGATGTTCATGATGAAATAAGTTGAGTGGGTTTTCATATGAAGTGATTAACTTAGGAACGTCTCATTATACTATTGTTTCTCACACTGAGAATGGCTCACATGGTTTTAGAGTGTGTTGAGTAAATCATGGATCAATATCATAATTTCAAGGAGATACTTTTTGGTAGAAGATGAAATCCTTAATAAGGAATCATAATGTGAAGATCTTTCAACAAACCCATTGGGGGAGATCATTAGTTATAAATTTATCATAATGGTGATTTGGGATTATTGTGTTTTCTGATAGGGTTTGAGGTTATTGTTGAAGGATGGTTGTCAATGAATGAAAGAATAGTTAGCATTAATTTCTTATCTCGTGATAACATGAATCTTAAAGTTATCTTCTGGAGCCCAAATGCTGAATTGAAATCATGAAGCGTTAATGCAGAACTGATCATGTGGAGTTTGTGGGATGAACTAAACTCATGTAGTGTGAATATTAATTTCATTTCATATAGTTCCCATTGTTATCATTATATCTCGTGAAGGATCATGAAATGAACGTGAATAAAACAATAGTGACAATCGAATGATTGACATGTGATCTCACAATGGAATCTTATGAAGAGCATGATTTTCATTCAGTCTCATGATTGGATCTCATGCATCACTCATTATTTTCTTTTTTACTTAGGATGGGTTCTCACAATGCACTGATGATTTCATTTGGATATTATTATGGGATATCTCATAGTGCTCGTGATTTTCAATAAATATCACACTCTGGTCTGTCATAATGGGAAAACAAGACTTCCTCTTAAATCTCTTACAAAGCATGAGAAGACCTCACATCCAGATCTCACGGAGCATCTGATGCCCATAAGGTGGGAAATTTTCTACGATTTTTATGTTTAAGGTGGGGTATTTATGCATAAAACCCCCCTAACCCATCCATAAACATTGATACAGTTTTTCATAAAATATTTATTAGATGCAACATTCGGGAAGATGGTTCATGGAGAGATCTCACGAAACATGTTCACAAAGATATATCACAAAATAAGTTGGTAGAGATATCACACATATGTGTAAATGTGATTTAAATCATGAATGTGTTGTGCATGATCCTAAAAGGTCTTGTGAAAAGTGAAAATGTGGAATCCTAAAAGGTGACTCATTAAAGAAGACTCACACCAGGACCTTGTGAAAAGTGAGAAATCAGTCTTGCACGAGGGACTCACACAAAGCGCGAAAGTGGTATATGACCAGGAAATCGTGATTAGAATGAAATAAGACTTGTGGATGGGACTTATGTTAGGATCTCACACCAAGGTCTCAAGCATGGGTCTTGTGAATGTGTCTTATATAAGAGTCTCTTGCTAGGATCTCATGCATGGGGTTACGTTCTAGGATTTCATGCAAGCGGATACATGCCAGGGTCTGACACATGGGTATCACACTTGAGTATTGTATATTATAATACTCACCAACACTGACCAGTGAATAGTATCATTGTAAAATATAAATTCTAAATAAGAAGAACAAGGTAGAGGATCTGCACCATTCAACAATATAGGAAAACCGATTTTATTCACTAATACATTCATGGTACTGAAAAGAAGACCTGGAAACTCTTGAATACATTTCCAAAACAGAGGTAATTATTGTTTCTATAGTAAAGAGATACATGATCACGTTTTTTTAAGTGTAAGTGTTGAATCTAGGTGTTTTCATAGAAGTGAAGGAGAAACCTAAAAATAGATTCAATAGAGCATCTATTTATAATTGAGGATGCATTCATCATTGAAAAATAATGATCCTACACGTTTAAAATCAGTTTGTGGATTCATTAAAGATTTGTGAGAAAAGGAAGATGAATATGGTGATCCTTTACACCAAAAGTGAGCCCTATAAAGAGATTTATAACGTGTCCCTTGGGAAATTAGTGAGATGATCATTAACATTGTAAAGGTAGTAATCATGGGTATAAAAGTTCTCTAGCCTAAAAATTTATTTGGTAGTGTGCCTTATTAAATATGGTACATCGGAAAATTTTCGTTGTATACTATTTTGATATATCCCAATGAGGGTGAAAAAAGAAAAATCTGTGTGTTCTAGTGCTTTATTTCATTCGTTACTTTGAATACATCATCATTAGATAAATTTGGAAAGAGAAAATTCAACAAAAACATTAAAGAGATAAAAATTGTCCCTTATAATAAATGGGTCATGATCCAATGGGGAAGAAATAATATCAATTTTAATTTCCATACCCTAATTCACCACCAATCTCATGGGATCTAGGTCCATTTTGGACATACGAATCATGCAGTATTTATTCATTTCATTCTTTTTATGCTTACCCATACTGAACATCTAAGGTGCCCCCATTATTTGGATTTATTTTCCCAAGGATAACAAGTAGTGTTTTGTGATTGATTTGAAGGGATATATTGTGGGGAATAATGGCGTTATAAATAAAAATACATTATTCATTTTATGATTTTAATTCTAATAATTATTTCATGTTGTTATATATTTTAACAAAAATAATAAATTATTAATTCCCTTGGGATGGGATTCCTTGTAACTTATTACATTGTAGAAAATAAAACAATGGCTCCAGGATTCTGGGGTGAGGGTCGCTAAATAAAATATTTTACTATGATTAAATTAAATAAAAATTCTTATACCTCATCATATCCATAGGTTCCCACATAGATTCCCCAAATTGGTGGTTTTTTTTTACAAAACATGACCATGTTAGTGGTTTTATTTCATCGAATTTTCCCTCTACGATCTAAAACCTCTTCAATTTGATCCTCTTAAAGGATATATTTCTCCAATGGTAAAACCCCTGAGTTTTGAACATGTGAATGATCTGTTATATTCTTCCATAGGGTAGATAAAACGAACACATCATGAACACTAGAGAGGTTTAGGGGAATTTCTTGACAATAACATGCATTCCCAACTCGATAAAGAATATCTAAGGGGAAAATATACCTAGGGATCATATTTCTTTTATTCTCGAGTCACAAAGTCGACATCCATGGATAAAATTGTAGAAATGAATTATCACTAAAATGAAACATAATATCACCCTATCAATTTTATGTTGACATATTTGTTTTCTTTGTTCTTCCCATAGATATTTTAGCAAAGATAACAAGAAATAGAAATAATATTTAAATGAGAAAGAGTTATTATATTTTTCATTAAAAACACATTAAAAATATTTGATTTACTGTATTTTATAATTACTTTTGTTTCTTATTTTTAATTGAGAGATATCTGAAATGGAATACTATTCTTAAATGTCCATAAGATATGATTTCATAGAAGACTTAATTTATATAATGTGTGTATAGTGGGAGGTCAATCAATGATAATGAATGTTGGACTCACTGATTTTAAATATTCTATGAATTATTATAGTTGTTTTTAAAATTATTTTACTTCATCTATTTGAGAGTCACATGATCAATATTCCAAAATATTTGTAGCATTTTCTAGAATATCTTAATAAATATCATTTAGCATACGATAGTTAAGTCATGGTTTATAGGTTTATATATTATAATTTTAATTAATCAAATAAGATAATTTTTATATGTAATAGGAAATATGTAATGTCTCAACTATATCCGATGAAATTATTAACTAGAGATGAAATATGAAGCATATGACTTAGGTCGGAAAATGATGCGCAATTTGATGAGGTAATGGTATATTAGATTATGATTAGTAGATTTTTTTTGAATATCTATCCCTTGGTAAAAATGTGTGAATGATGTGTTTTTAAAATAAGTTCATTATTTTAATGAATAAAATCATGAATATTTGATGGTTGTTTCTTAGATATTATTGAAAATTTACATTACATGTAAAATATTCAAGGACTTATCGGGTATGAGTCATCACAGTTTATTTTTTGTTATGTTTTTGGCATTTTTTATAGATATCACTGATTTTATTTCTTGGTAGTTCAATATTTATTGGTACAAAGTGATTATCTAGATCTGAATATAAATTATTTTCATCCAAGTTTTATGATTTCATTGTTTCAGGTCCTCATTGTAGTCGGACTAGAGATACCATGTGTTACACAGTAAGATATTTTTTTTCAATTTATCTATTTTATTTAATTTTATAAAAATTGAAATAGATTATTTTAATTGTTATTTACTTGGATCATAATAAATTATTTCGTAGGGTTCAAACATAACAACAAAAAATTTCCCCTAATTTTTTTAATTTAATTCTTTTGTTTATTATTTATCATATGTTATGGAATGTTGTGATAGACCCTAAGTCGTCTGTATGTTTATAAATATGATATTAATTCTTACTAACTACTAAATTAATTTTTGATACACATGTTCTGTATTATGGTTCATATTGTTACATACATAAAATATGTTTTTTTTGGATGGAACTATATACAATGAAATATTCCATGTGTTTTTTATGTTTCAGTTTGCATTTACTAAATTTTTAACTTCACCATATTCATTTGAATCTAGGTTAATTTAATAGTTTCATATTTTATAAAAAGTAATTTTTCAAAGCTATTTTTTTCTTAAATTATTGAATCTTATTATTCATATATATTTTTGTTATATATGTGTAACGTCCGAAAAATTTAGAAAAAAAAATTCTTCTTGGTCTATTTAATTATCTTATTATGGTTATTTAAAACGTATTCACTTATTTGGTTCGTTGTTTTGGTTTTTAAAATAAAATTATGAATTGTGACCGTTGCTAATATAGATGTTGAATAGTGATCACATGATTAGTATAAATATAGGTCTTTAACAAATCCAATTTACTAAGAAAAAGAAACTGATGGCCTCATCCATTAGACTTTCCCAAAACGAAGCCCATTTATTGGAGCTCGGATAGGAGGTGGCTTTAGTGTTCTGCGCTCTTGATCAAGCCCATGCTGATCTCGAACACGTTAATCTTGAGTGGAACCAAATACAAGATAAGTGGATGTTAATAGAGATTACCACCCGAATGAGATTATCTTCCCGACCCAAAGAGTCTCTCACCATCGCACACCTTACCCTTCAGTCTTATGAGGGTGTTTTAAGGGGTTATGTTACAAGACCATAGTACTATGACTATGTAAACTATTTTTTTATAAAGAATATACATTCATTTTGTTATTGTTACATTGTAAATAGTTTTTATTGCAAAAAATAGTTTATTTAGTTAATATTCAACTAAGAAATAAATTTCTATGAATTAATTTATTTTTTAATTAAATAATAATTTTAAAAAATATTAGTAATAAATTATGTTTTAATAAATATAAATGTTCGTAAAATTTTTATGAATACTATTGTAATTTTTATTATGGTTTGAAAGTTGTTTTTGTCAAAACCCATGACTTTTGGATAAATGACTGTATTTATTTTAAATGTAAAAATTAACATATTTAAAAAATTATTTAGATAAAATGAACATTATTTTTGGAATCAAGATGTCCAAATCATCCAACAGTTAATTTTTCATAATTTTATGAGACAGTTGAATTTTTGGGTAAAAATAAATACTGTTTAAATATATAATGTGTTTTATGAAATCATAATGTCCCAATAGTGATGTAATAAAATATTATAAACATCATGTTCTTCCAATATCTGTTTTATCATTAAAATAATGTGATATTATATTTTTTTTGATTTACATTACAGAGCTTTAGTGGATCCTCGAATAAAAAAAAATTAGCTTTTTAAATTGTTTTCCTTGAGAGTGTGGCTCATCTCAAAAAATGAAACCCTAATATTTTAATAAGTTCATACATTTTCCTTATAAAATATTTTTTCCAATCCCCTTTGTAAAAACCCATGGGAAAAGAAAGATCTAGTTTGTGGTTTTTATTAGTTTAATGTGTTGTGTCCGAAACCTAATAATAAAGAATTCCCTCTCTTTTCCTATATAATCTCACCCAAGCTCCCACATCATATTCACTCAAAGTCATAGGAGTTCATCCAAAAACATCTATTATATCTCAATAACCCTCCCATAGTTCCCCAATCTCCCAAAATGTCTCTCTCAAGCTCCTCCCAAGCATTTGGGATCACACTACCAAGTAAAGGATCCTCACTTTCCGTATTTATATCCAAGCTTCCTTATATTGTTATGCACATTTATTATAAATTATAAATATTGAGGTATGATTATTAACCTTCCACATACTACCCTCTTCATGTTTGAAAATTTATTGACCCCCTTTCTCTCTCACTAATTCCTTCCATATATACTTGTTACCAAGTCAAAATTCTGTAAGAAAAATCTCTCTTCGCATTTACATTCAAGTAATTCTTTTGCATCGTGAATCTAAATTCAATTAAAAATTTTGGGAAATGTATATATATGACCCACTAGGTTTCCATTTCATAAAGATATGATGAGACATCCCTTTATCTCTAATAAACCATTTTTCATGAGTTTATATGTCACGTCGTTACGCTGCTGAAATTGAACTGCGATTTTCTAAGCCAATGTAATTGTGTAGTGAATTCAATTCCCATTTCACTATAAAGGGTATTCACATTTATGAAAATTTAATTATTGATTATATAGTTTTATGTATGAATTACACATTCCTTTATTTATTAATAAATAAGGATTATTAATGAATCCATGTTTTATGATCCATGTGGCACAATTATGCATGATATGAAAGGATTATGAAAGGGTGTTCCCTAACAGTGCTCAAATGCATTGGTTAAAGTATAGTATCATGATAAATCAGGTGAAATGAGTGTTGAATCATAATAATTCAACTTCAATGAGGTTTTAATCATGATTCATGTGCAATGAGGGTTTACTCATGAATAATGTACAATGATTCGTGGCTCGTGCTAATTCCATGATAAGTGTTGTAGCCACATTTACATGTTATGATTATCATGATTTATCATGACATTATTTTCATGTTTCTCTTGTGCATAATTGATTTGCCTATTTTCTAGCATGTATTGTATTCGTGATGTAATTCCATGTTTATTCCCTTATTGGGATTTATAGAAAACCCTTTTCATATGAATGTCCTCAGGTTATCGTATGCAATACTTAGTATAAGGGGATGTAGTGGTCATGTAAAGGATGTTTTCAACAAGATATTGTGTTCTATGATTTATGTTTTTCATGTAATGTTCCTAATCCCCAAAGAAACTTAACCTCTCAATCATCCAGGTTTTATCAAGTGAATATTTTATGCAATAAATCATGTTTAACTGTGTAATAATGACCAGATTTGTTATTGTGGGTATCCGAGGATAGGTTTAGATTTTTTGGGATTAGGCTTAGATAACCGTAGTGAAGAGTTAGAGACAGGACTAAGTATAAAAAATAACCTTAATTTTTGGTGGGTATTGAGTAAGTGGTTTATTAGGAAAATAAATCATTGTATTGATACAAGCAGGTTGAGGCAGCTCTAGTACAGATGTACCTAGGAGTAAACACTCTGATAAGGAGTTTCGGGCTTGAGTCAGGTTATCTGGGTACATGAAAATGGGCCTTGCTGCAGTCTTGGATACGACACTCCTAGGGGACATGCTTTTCTAAATTAAAAATCTTAGTATGAACCAATATTAAAGGAATAAAAAAATTCCCCTATGAATATATGTTAAAAAGAAGATCACAAATAACATAGATTGAAGCATATGGATTCCTTTGTTTAGAAAATAAAAGTTATTTATAGGTTATCTTTTTTTGTCTTTGGATTCCCCTTAATGTTATAATACATTAAGATACTCATTCTTATGTATA
Organism: Viscum album; assembly: GCA_963277665.1. Lineage (NCBI taxonomy): Eukaryota > Viridiplantae > Streptophyta > Magnoliopsida > Santalales > Viscaceae > Viscum > Viscum album. Next base: position 430,936,774 of record OY728150.1, on the reverse strand, counting down.
TATCAGATAGTGTAGAACAAAAATAAAAAATTTAAAGGTAGGTTTATCTTCTGTGGTTTTACGCATTCTTTTATATCCTGAAAGATTAGTTGAACAATGCCTACACCACCAAAAATCATGGAACTAAAGATGTTTGTGAGTACGGAAAATGGGGAAATCATTGAATTCCATGAATATAACTCCACCCCTATTATAGTTTTTGGACTGAATTTCCTGGAGAACCTCAGCATACTCCCTCTGGTTGAATTTGATGAAATTCTTGGCATGGATTGGCTTTCCCAATATAGAGACAACATCAATTGCCGTGAGAAGGAAATCATTCTCCTTGGGGAGAATCGAACCCCAACTCTATAAAATTTCCAGGAGAAAGATGAATCTTAATTATCACTATAATCTCAATATTGGATATTACTTCCCTAAAAACAAGTGTATTTTCCTCAGTTGATTGATTCTAATGTGGAAAACATCCTTAATGACATGAATATTGTGAGAAAATTCTATAATGTGTTTCCTGAGGAAATGAATAGTCTTCCTCCTAGGAGAGATGTTGAATTATAAATTGATATTATACCTATGGAATTTCCAATATCCAAGAATCTGTGTAGAATGCCTATAGTGGAGTTGAAGAAACTACAACAACAGAATATGGATAAAGGGTTTATATGGCCAAGTGCTTTACTAAGGGATTCACCAGTCCTCTTCATTAAGAAGAATAATATGTCAATGCTCATTTTCATCGATTATCACGAGCTTAACAAAATTACAATAAATAACAAGTATCCTCTCCCATGAATTTATGAAATGTATGATCACCTACGTGGAGTACAATAATTTTCAAAGGTAGATCTGTGGTCAAGATATTATCAAGTAAGGGTTAAGAAGGAAGATATCCTCGAGACTAATTTTCGTACAAGATACAGGCACTATGAATTCATAGTAGTGACTTTCTGACTCACAAATTCTCTAACAATCTTCATAGTCTTGATCAATAGAGTCTTTATAGATTACCTCGACAAATTTTTGGAAGACATTACAGATGATTTTCAAATATACTCTAAAACCAATGAGGATCATGTGGAGCATATAAGAACTATACTAGAGACATTTTTAATGGAGATGATCTTAGAAAAGTACAACAAGTGTGAGTTCTGGTTAAAGTTGGTCTCATTATAGGGGCATATCATTACAAGAAATGGGATATCTATGGTTCCCTCATAGACAGCTAAAATTGAGAGATGATCGAGGCCAAAATTGGTAACTGATATCCGTAGCTTCTTGGGGTTAGAGGGATATTATTTAAGATCTGTGAGAAATTTCTCACGAATGTTATACATTCTAACCAAGCTAACTTGGAAGGTATTAAAGATCTCATGGATTGTTGAATTTTAATAAAGCTTCAAGGCGATGAAAAGAAGGCATAAAACAGTGTCTGCGCCCACATTACCCACAAATGGGGAATTTTCGGTGCTTTTCAGTATTGTTTCGAAGAAGGGCCTGGGTTGTGTGTTGATGTAAATTGAAATATTCTTTGCTGTTGCTTCAAAGAAATTGGATTTTCATGGGAAGAATTATTCAACACATGTTCTAGAGTTGGCTTCAGTGATCTTCGCTTTAAAAATATAGCAACATTATCTCTTTGGGGAGAAGTTTGAAATATATATGGACCACAACAACTTCAAGTGTATATTCACACAAAAATAGTTGAACATGCGCCAACAAAGATGGTTAAATCTGATCAAATACTATGATTTCTCATTCCATTAGCACCCTGGGAAAGAGAACAAGGTGGTGGATGCTCTAAGTAGAAAGGACCCAACGATTCTATCATTGATGAGAATTTAAATGGATCCAGTCTTCTTAGATTTGATGAAGATGGACATGGAAATCATAAAGAAGGGAAAATCATCAATCCTTTCACAAATTATTTCTCAGTCGTATCTTTTGGAAAAGATAAAAGATTCAAAAAAGGATTATGTGGGAATTCAGAAGAAATTGAAAGCTATCAGAAAAGTTAAATCCTCGATGTTTAATGTTAATGAATAAAGAATTGTGATATTTGGGAAAATACAATGTGTTACTTCATGTCCGGAGATGAAGAAGGATGTTTTGGATAATGCATATAGTTCAAATTTCATTATTCACCCTGGAAACAAAAATATTTATTGAGATATAAGAGAACATTATTTGTGAGATAATATGAAGAAGGATATCACTGAGTATACATCATATTTCTTAGTGTGTTAGCAAGTGAAGGCAGAGAGGCAGAAGTCTAAGGGGATGATGCAACCATTGCTTATACCTGCATGAAAATTGTAGAACAACATCATAGATTTTGTCACTGGACTTCCAAAGACATCCAATTGAAATAATGCAATCTGGGTTATTGTGGATCATCTTACAAAGTCTACAAAATTCATTACAATTCAGGAGGATTTTTCATTAGATCAAGTGGCAGAAATATATATCAGGGAAGTGGTATGGCTACATAGAGTACCACTATCTATTTTATCCCATCGAGATCCAATAATCACTTCTATGTTTTGGAAGAGTCTTCAACATGCTCTGGATACTGAATTGAACATTTGTATGACCTATCATCCTCTATATGATGGCTAATCTGAGCAAATTATTCAGACACTAGAAGATATGTTAAGATCATGTTCAATGTAATTTAATGTAGGTTGGGATAAATATCTTCCTCTGGTTGAGTTATCCTATAATAAAATTTTACACTCAAGCATCTGAATGGAACATTATAATGCCCTGTATGGGAAGACGTGAAAAACACAAACATGTTGGGATAAAGTCGGTGACTGTAAGCTGCTAGGACCTAAAATGATCGAAGAAGTGTTGGATAATGTTGAAACCATTCAACATCATGTCAAAGAATCACAAAGCTAATAGAAGAGTTATACAGATAACCATTGTGGAGACCTTGAGTTCAACATTGAATACATGGTATTTTTATGCATATATTCGTGGAAGAGGGTCATGAGGTTTGGAAATAAAGGGAAGTCTTAGGAACATCATCCCCTTCGAGATTCTTGATCGTGTCGGGGTTGTGCCCTATCGACGAGATCTTACACCAACCATGGACATATTACATGATGTCTTTCATGTATCCCTCATAAAGATATACATACCATACCCTTCACTTGTACTCTATTCAGAGTTAGTACAGTTAGAGGGAGATCCTTCTTACGAAGAGAAACTAGTGAAGATCTTAGATCATAGGGAAAACTTTCCATGAAATAAGACAATTCTCCTCATCTAGGTGTTGTGAAAAAACCAAAAGTTCTATGAAGTGATATGCAAATCGAAGGAAGTGATGATGAAAAGTTACCCACATTTGTTTTAGTGCGGTAAAAGGAAATTTTGAGGGAGAAATTTCTTAAGGTGGGATGATTGAAACGACCCAAAACATTATCAATGAAAATTACACATAGTTAATTTAAATGTATTATTATGGTTATGTAAAACTTATGAACTTCTTTGGTTTTATGTTTTTATTTTAAAATAATGTTAAAAATTTTGACCATTTATAATATAGTTATTGAATAATGATCAAATGATTAGTATAAATATATGGCCTTAAAAATACAATTTACTCAAACAAAGGAAGGGATGGGATCACCAAGTATACTTTCCCCATATGAATCTCTTTTATCAAAACTCGTAATGGAGGTGGAATCATTGGGCATCGCTCTTGATCAAGCCCAAGATGATCTTGAATAAGTTATGCTTGAGCGGAACCGACTACTGGAGAAGTGGATGTTCATAATGATTACCACCCAAGCGATGTTATTTGAGCCACCCTAAGAGTTTCTCACCATCTCACACCTTCCCCTTCAGTCATGTGCGGGTGTTATAAGGGATTATGTAATAAGACCCAAGAACTATGACTAAGTACATTATTTTTGTATAAAGAATATTCCCCCATTTTATTATTTTTACTTTTTAAATAGTTTTTAAAGAAAAAATAGTATTTTTTAGTTTATATTCAACTAAGAAATCTATTTTGATGAATTAATGGATTTTGTAATTAAATGATATTTGAATAAAATATTATTAATAAATTACTTTTTATTAAATATAAATGATCATTCAATTTTTATGAATACAATTATAATTTTTACTATGGTTTGAAAGTTGTTTTTGTCAAAACCCATGATTTTTATATAAATGTATGTTTTATTTTATAAGTGAAAATTCACATTTTTTAAAAAATAATTTAGATAAAATGATTAATTTTTTGGAATCTGGATGTAAAAAAAATATCCAACGGTTAATTTTTCATAATTTTCTGAGCCAGTCAAATTTTTGGGTAAAAATTAAATACCATATAAATATATAATGTGTTTTATGAGATCATAATGACCCAATAGTGATGTGATAAAATATTATAAACATTTTGTTATGCCAATATATGTTTCACCATAAATATAATGTGATTTTAGATTTGTTTGAATTATTTTACTAAGCTTTAGTGGACCATCCAAGACATATAATACATTTTAGATTCTAAATTGTTTTCATTGAGTGTGTGACTCAACTCCACAAATAATCCATATTATTTTATTATGTTAATCCATTGGCCTTATAAAATATTGTCTTCCACTACCCTTTGGAAAAAAACAAGGACAAAAACCATGGTCTGGTTTGTGTTTTTGATTAGTTTAATGTGTGGTGTCCCAAACCTATATAACAAATAATTTCCTCACCTTTCCTATACAACCCCACCCAAGCACCCACGCCCTCTATACTCAAATCCTTCGGAGTTCGTCCAACCTCTTCCCTCCTCTCTATAAAATCCTCCCAAGGTTCCCCAAACTCCCATGAAGTCTCTTTTAAGACCATCTCAAGCCTTTGGGATCACAATCCCAAGTAAGGGATCCTCACTTTCCTGATTTATATAAAGGTTCCATATATTATTATTCCCTTTTATTTTAAATTAAAAATAACAGGGTATGATTTTAAAACTCCCCCATACCTCCCTATTCATTTTTGAATAATGAGAGATCCCCTTTCTCACCCATTAATGACTTCCATGTATACCTGTTACCATGCTGAAATTCCTTAATGAATTTCTCTCTCCTTATTTAGATTCGAGTAATTATTTTTCATCATGAATCTAAATTCCATTAAAAATGTTGGGAAATGTATTAATATAACCCCATTACTGTCCATTTAATTTAAATATTATGATACAACCCTTTCTCTCTCATCAAACATTTTTATGTGTTCTTATGTCACATCGTTACACTACTGAAATTGCACCGCAATTTTCTAAACCAAAGTCATTGTATAGTGAATGTCATACCCATTTCACTATCATGGTTATTCACCTATATACACATTTACTTATTTATTATAGTGTTTCACGTAGGAATTACAAATTCCTTTATCATGGAAAAAATGACGATGATTAATGAATCCATGTTTTATGATCCATGAGGCACACTTATGCATGAATGGAAATTTTTATAAAATGGTGCGGCCTAATAGTGATCCAATGCATTGCATAACTTATAGTATCAAGATAGGTCATGTTTAATGATTGTTAAATCATGATAATTCAAGTGAAATGAGGGTTTACTATTGTTTCATGTGCAATGAGGGTTTACTCATGCTCCAACTGTAATGATCCATGTCTCGTTCTAATTCCAAGTTAAGTGTTGTTACCATATTTCCATGTTATGATAATCATGATTTATCATTGATTAATATTCATGTTTATCTTGTTCTCCATATATATTTATATTGTTTAACATGTATTGTATTCCTCATATTACTCCATGTTTATTCCCTTACTTGGCTTTATATCTCACACATTTTTATGCATGTTATATGGTTATCTTATGCAATACTAAGTACGAGGGAATGTAGTGGTCATGTAAAGTTAGTTTTCAATTCTAATGATGCATTCTCTACTATAAATTGTTATGTAATGTTCTTAATACCCAAAGACACTAAACCTCTTAATCATATGAATTTTAGCAAGTGAATATTTTATGTAACAAATAATGTTTATGTGTGTAATAAGGGGCATGATTGTTATAATATGCTTGTTTATTTATAGAATTATAATATTTATATACTTATTAATATAGAGTTATATGTAATTCAACCCCTAAATCAATATTTATTTTTTATCTAAAATAAATAGATATTTAATCATGGATTTTTACACATTTAAGAAAATTTATAATTTCTGCTCATATTTAATTCAACCATATGTATATATTTGTTTTAGTGCATGTCACTTATTTTCAGAACCTAAACTTATATATTTATATACATTTGTATTTTTATATTATTCTTTTGATATAAATTTTTTTTAAGTGTCATATGAGAATGTTATTTACACTATCAAAGAGTATCTCAATATATGTAGTTTAATTTCCATTTATTAATTTCTTTGTTAATTATCACCCTTCTATTATATTTTTTTTTGTATATTTAATAGATTTTGGTGACCTACTGATTAATTTACTATGAAAAATATTCTAGAGAATCATTTTTGTGGTTAATATATCGAATGAGTATTTTTAATATACAAATAGAATAAATATTAACGTTCTATAAACTATTTTTATATTCATTATATTTTATTTTGTTTATTTTATTTTGAATTTCATATGAATATGATTTCATAAGGCTCAAATTTCATATTTGACTAATTATCTAAAACATGTTTTTAGTATTATAATTTGATAATTATTTCTTATTTACTAATGGATTTTTTTTCATGTGGCTATGGTGTTTATGTAGACTCTGATATTTATATTTTCTAGTCTATTTAGTATGATGTCGACACTGGTTTTTTTTAACACAACTGATTCATTTTTCAAGTACTAAATAAGTGTGAATTTAACTCCTCATATAATTATTATCTGACCATGATCTTTTACCATAAATGAAATAGGTTATTCATGAATCTAAATAACCCTAATGGATAAATGATGATGATTTTTTATTTTTAATAATTGTTGTTTTGATAAGTAATATCAATGTCTGATGTAGGTGGGTGATGGAGGACGAATCTACACAATTAAAATGATACACAGGTAATGGATCACTGCGAAGTTTTATTTTCTACACCTTTTATTCCATATTTTTTTTGTTATTTAATAGAGAACATATTTATGGTAAATGTTGATTTGTAAATAAATTATTTACAAGTGATGGTTTTTTTACATTTTACATTTTTAATCTTTTATTTTGGTTTACAAGTGATTTTCTTGTAGACAATGGTGAACAACCATGTCTTGGGAAATTCTCTTCTATGGAAGGGAAACAAGCTTAGGAGTTGGATTACTATTGGTAGATGTTATAGGATTGGGAAAGCATTCATTTTAATCACATGGTAACTTAAATCATAATAACATTTTGAAGTTCTAACTGAGTCACGTGGAGTCCCACTCCATGATTCAACAGGGAAACATATTGATCTTAGGGAATTCAAAAGTAGAATGGGTGGTTTCCTTGATGATCCAAACATATAACTAACTACCCAAATGAATTCTCAATTTCTATGTGTTGATTTTTTCTCTGATTTTTGGATTTTCATTATATCTAATTTTGATATCCCACCATGACTCAATATTTTCTTCGTTTTCTCAATATTTAAATTTAATTCATATTATTTTGTAATAAACATTGTATTGTTTTTTTTGTTTATTCTACGATATTTATTTTACATTTTAATTCGTTAAATGGAACCTTAATTTCATTAAGAACTCAATCCATTTTGGTTGGATGAAGTAAGTCATATTTCATTCTCTTCATGTTATGTGGAAATAACTATCTAATTTATTTGGTAAACTATTGTTGTGTAAATTTTCAATTATTTTAGTTTTATTTATTTGTGTTTTATGTGGTGTTGGAATTAAAGAATAGTTAATTTAATAATAGACCTTGGAATCTACTAGTCAAAAATATTAAATAATTTTGGGGTTTCACCTCAATAAACATTAACAGTAGATTTCATATTATTAACTAGTTCTTATTTCCTTAATTTTATCAATATCCCTGAATATTATTTATTGTTAAAATATTTTTATAAAATGGTAAAAATGATGGTTCTATATATAACCTAGTTTTTTGTTAAATTAAGTTGAAAAAACTGGTTGTTCTTCATTTATTGGTGAAAAAATGGTTGTCCTAGAAATAAAAAACAAAAAACTCATGTGTGGGTAAATTAAGTTCCTAAAATTTTCATTACATTAAACCACCCTTTCTAAGGAATTGGAGTTCAAATCCATCCCTTAAGAAAAATATTTAGCGAGAGTATAACTAATTATTAGAAAGACATTGAACATGAGATATTTCTACTAGTTTAGGGAATAACCATCCCATAGTACACAAGATGAAAACTCTACTCAATTCGTGTTGTTATTTTCACTATTGCATCCTTTTTCGGGGAGATCCCAAATAAGTAAAAGTCGATTTTATTAATTAAAAAGTTACAAAATCTTCCAACCATGCTGTCCCTTTATGATACCTATCCATAATATTAACACAGTCAAATAAAATGAGTGTAATCCAAATAGGGATTAATGAACTTTAGTAAATTACATGTACATCTCCCGTCCATTCCCACAATGGTAAAAATTAACCCTTATTTTCAATAAAAAATAAATGTTTGTACTCTTATGAATGAAAATTAATATCAAATATGTTAAAATTATATGTTAGTGATATATAACATCAAAAGATTTATAGAACATTTAGAGACATGAACATAATATAAGAGAACAATAATGATATATGAAAAGGAATATAAATTTATTTTTATACTGGTGAAATCATATACTTGAAACAACAAACATTTTTCATAAGAAAAAATAATAATGAATACTTAATTAAATTAATTTTATGGTTAATAGAAACCTAAAAGAGAAAATTTTAATTGAATAGAAATTTACAAAATAATTACACAGAAGGGATCCCTTCCTGAAGTTGGGTTCACATATTTGTCGATCCCTACAGTAATTAGTAGCATCGAGTTTAGAAAACCTGGGAAATCTGTTATTATTGTGTACTCGAGATTGTCATAAAAAATAGTACTTTTTTGAAACTAAAATGGTTAAAAAAATTTATAAACTCAAATAAATAGAGAATGTATAGGGAAAATATTAATTTAAAAGGTAATATGAAAATAATAAAAGTATTCTCATTTTTCTATTAACTTGTATTTACATCACAACGTTTCTGTCATTTTTCAGTCATGTCCATTATGTTTTTCTTAAAATGGGGATAGAGTTCATTAGCATGTATTGATGTTGAAAACATGTCTCGAGAAATTGTAAAATTTATTTGGACCACATCATCAACATAAATCACAATCAACATATTTTTCTATATTAATAATTGAACTTAATTAATAAGTATAGAATAATTGTGAATTTTTTTTTTGAAGAAATCATTTAATAGTTTTCAATTAAAAAGAAGAAATGCATCGTATGTTGTAATCACAGAAAAAATGAAAATGAAATCAAAAAACGCTTCACTGTAAGTTTCAATGATGTCATAAAAATAGTATTCCATAGTGATAAAAAAGATATACATAAATAGTGGAAAAATTTATAGTTGTTGTAACAATACCAATATTAGTGTTTCAACTAAATCATAAATTTTGATCACTTGTATGTCCCTATATTTCAAAGATAATGTGAATATTGTAATAAACTTTTCATTGGCATGACTTGTTTTCTCCGTATAGTATTGATACATTATAAAATTTTTTGGCTCACATCATCAGCATAAAACTTACTAAATAGATATTTCATAAAAAATAATTGACTATAATGAATAATTAGAAAAATAATAATCACAATTAAAATCATTGAAAAATAAATATGATGTTTAATAGTTTCCAATTGAGGACATGAATTGATGTTTATATTATATTTATATAAAAAATGTATATTACATGAATACATTCTGTATTATTAGTTAAAATTATATCATGATAATAATAATCAATGAAGATAAAAAACATCTACCTGGTTAGAATAAATATTTTTATTTATAGTAAAAAATACAACATTAGAGTTGAAACTGACTCTGAACTATCCCACTTATTTTTTTTATATTACAAGGATAAAATGTCACTGAAAGTTAGAAAATTAACCAATGACTATGTAACCTAATACTAAACCTTAAAATTTAAATTTTTATACCATGTTTTTCTACATACAGAATAATTTTAAATAATAAGAAAAAATAATAATGAATATTGAAATATAAAATGATAACTTTTTAATGCTAACATGAAATAGATATTTTTAGACAAAGATCATGGGGTGTTTTTTTGGAGGATTTGGTAATGCAACCTCTCTAGAAGCCGAAATACTCAGTGTGATCCATGCAATCTCTTTCTCTATGAACAAAGGTTGGAATAAATTATGGATTAAAAGGGATTCGACTACTATAGTGCATGCCATTTGGAATGGGGTCATTCACCTTTCATAGACGATTACTACACGCTGGATGAATTTTCTTTGTCCTCTCTATGACATCAATGACATTACAACCCACTCCTATCATGGGGTGACTATGTTTGAATATGTACGTGCTGACAAAGTGGTTGCACAAGGCACAACCTGGCTCGAGGAGCATCCTGTTAATTTGTATCTTTTTCATGTTAATGATTTTCATATGATTGTTGGAACATATAAATGCTTCCATGTAATTCACTGAATTCTTCAATATATGATCCTAGAGCATATCTCATTCTACAAGATTCTATCTGACTAGTTGTAGAGCCCAAAAAAGTTAATGATCAAAAGTTATGGTCTTTCTAAGTTAGGCAGCTGGAAATGGCCATCCGGGATGGTTTTTGGGAAAAGTAGGTATTTGCACGTAAAACGGGAATCTTCCACGTAAAAATGGAATCTTGCACATAAATATGAATATTTCACAGAAAATGGCTTTACAGGGAAAATTGGAATGGAATATTATGTGCACTAACATTCAAGGAATCGCTATTAATACAAATGTAGCCCCTTCTTCTTCGGAGGCCCCAGGAGGTCAGTCACCTCTCTAATGCTCGTAAGTCCGCATTTATGCACCTGCGCGCAAAACCCCCCATCATGCGTGAAAAATATCTGTTTTTCACCCTAATGAACTTAGGTGACCAATTTTGTTCGCAAAGAATTATTTTTTCATGAAAATGTATCACGGTGCCCAATTTTTCACGCAAGGAATCATTTTTATCCAATAGTTCCACGGTGTCCAATTTCGCATGCATCAGGGAAACACCTATCCGATTGCACACACACCTCCCCTATTGCATGGAATTCCTTCCTTATTGTGTGAACATCCCCTATAGTCTGGACATATCACATATTCCATGAACACCTCCCCTATTGCCCGCAATCCTTCTCTCTTGCGCGCAAATCCTTCCCTATTGCATGCCAACATTTCTTATTACACTCAAAAGTGCCACGATGCCCAATCATTCACGCACCTTTGCTGCATAGTGAAATATTGTGCCCTTATGCGCTTCTACCTTCCACCTATAAAATACTGTTATTTGAGATAATCCTCTGCACACAGTGAAAAACCTTGAGTCATCATATTCCTCTTGGTCTATTTCCTTTGTCATGAGTTGAGATTCTCGTCATCAATTCCCCCTGATTACCATGAGTTGAACCATTATTAATGTAACTCATTTGAACCCCATCACCTGAGTCTTATGCCTGGATGAACCAGAATGGGCTGCCCATACATAAGTCACAACACCAACTGTTGTTAGGAACCTTATTCCTAATGGTCCTTTCTATATGACTATAAACTATAGTACACCCTATGCTAAAAATATAAGATTCTTCTTGATGAAAACAAGGTATGCCTTTTTCTCTAAGCATGAGATGCCAACAGTCCTATCTAAATCACTATAAAATGTAGTGCACCCTATGTTCCAAACCTAGGATGCCCCTTGCTTCAAACAAGGTATGCCTTATGCTCCATGCATGAGATGACAACAGTCATATATACAGGACTATAAATGATAGTGCACCCTATTTTCCAAAAATATGATGAGTTATTTTCCAAACAAGGGATACCTTATGATCCAAGCATGAGATGCGAACAATCCTCTCTACATGACTAAAAACTGTAGTACACCCTATGTTCCAAACATTGGATGCCTCTTACTCTAAACAAGAGATGCCTTATGCTTTAAGCATAATATTCCAACATTACTCTCTACATAACAATAAACTATATCACACCTTATTATTCAATAATAGGAGGCCTCTTATTCCAAATAAGAGATACCTTATTCCCCAAGCATATGATTCTGAAATTCCTGTCTACATGACTATAAACTATAGTATGCCCTATAAATCAATAATAGGATTCGTCTTGTTCCAAATCAGATATGACTTATGTTCTACGCATAAGATTCCTCATTCCATGATTATAATGGACTAATTTCAGGAGCATTGGTATCTGTTTCAGCATTCTTCCACACCACCCAATGCCTTGTGTGTCCTTTGTTTGGATCATAATCCTCTTTCATGTCTTAAGGGACCCCCTAATGGCCTGGTCCCATGCCGCATCATCGCACCTATCGTTCTTTGTCAACTCTTGGAAGACTTTGGATGACACTTTGAGTCTGCTCTTATGTTTCAAACGTGGTCAACAGTTGACCCACATTTGTTAGTCCCCATTTTAGGCTAACGTGATATGGATTCTGTTTTAAACCACATTCAACAATTATCCTCCATCATCACTCCACCCTCACCATGCTCCAAATATTGGGCATGTGATTCACACATTTCACCCCCTTTGTTTGGACTAAATCTAGCGCCCTTGGCATTATCCCACTTGTGAAATACCGCATGGGTGTTGTCCCCAATTATATACCTCAACCCACAAGTGAGTTGGGATTCCTTCATAACCATACATGTGGAAGACATTTCGGGAAACTTCCATGTGTAAGCCCCATTCACCATTACTACTCCTCGACGGCACCCATGCATGCTAACAGCTATTTCTCCTTCGCGTATCCATACTAACGTGGACCCCCCAAGGGATCTGTCCATAACATCCCCTAACCATGGCATTGTCGATGCCTTCCATCCCTCAAGGGAGGGTGGGTATCAGTTATGTATGTCCTTTGGGTGTGTAGAGAACCCACCTCTTCTGAGCTGTAGGATGTTAATAGCCAAGCACCATCGTCCTCAGTGCATGACGTTAAACTGTGACCATGCCCCATGCATCGGATCCGGGGTTACCCCACCTTGGACATTCTTTATTCCCACTGCTCTCCATGGGAGTGAGATAATTCCACACATGGATTGACATCCTCTTTATCAGAGCAGTGAATGTCTGTGCGGAAAGGGAAACCACCCTGGTGTAAGTACCTTGATTTTCTTGCAGGAGGTAGAGTCCCTGCTCCTCATCTCTTCTTGGGTGCCAAATCCTTCTCCTATTGGGATTTTTCACCACCCAGGCCTCAATCATGGAAAATATCCCAATCTCCATCACCTTGGGTTGGGGACCACATGTAAGCCCCTGTGTCCAATTTGGGATGCGGACCATGCGTAAGCCCTTGTTTCCTTTTTGGGTTTTTAAATACGTGTAATCCCAATCCACTTCCCACAGACACACCTTTTACAACATGACCATAAGGTCATTCCTACCTCTTGTTTCTCACACCGAGCATGAATCACATAGGCTTAGTGCAAGCACCGACCATAAAATCTTCTTTGGTCCACCTTAGAGTGTAAGCCCCCACACACCATTCTGAACTAAGTGGAATTTGGTCCTTGATATGGTAAGGTATGTAAGAAGCCTCCTTGAGGTTGAAGCCCACCAACCATTAGTTTCAACCATCTTCATGTCGGTTCACCAACACCACCATGAACTAAGTGGAGTTTGATAATTTCCAAGACAAGGTACGTAAGAATCCTCTTTGAGGTTCAATCCCAACATCCATTGGTTCGACCATCTTCATGTCGTTTCACCAACACCACCCTAAACTATGTGGACATTCATCCTTGCGATGGAATGGTACTTAGGAATTCTCCTCAGGGTTCAGTCACAACACCCATTGGTCACGACCATCTTCATATCGGTTCCCACGCCTCACAATATACATGAAATTTGATCGTTTCCAAGGAATGGTATGTAGGAAACCTCCATGAGTTTCAAGCCCAACACCCTATTGGTTCTGACCCCCTTCACATCAGACCACCGTGGTCCGGCATGAAGTTAAACTCTATCCCTCTTCCAATGGTAAGCTGTTGTGACCCCATCTAGTGGTAAGTTGTTGTGACCCCATTCAGCGTTGAGCTGTTGTTAACCTCATCCAGTTGTAAGCCATTGTGACCCCATTTAGCGGTAATCTATTGTGACCCCATTTAGCGGTATGATGCTGTCAGCCCCCTTCGATGGAAATCCATCTACAGAAAAACTACGCAGACTTTGATTCCTGGCCATGGGGATACATAAGAATTCTATTCAAGGTTCAAGACCAACACCACCATCATACCCACATTAGTCCCATCTCATTCCCCCTCCACTTCATTTGACCATCCATCATCCATATTTATTTTTATTCAGGCCTCCACATCCTTGTGAGATCATTCCAATTCACCGAATAGAATCAGTGTCTCCCATAGGGGTCACACCCATCTGATCCACTCTAGTTAGTGTTCGGATTTGTCTGATATATCTGAACTAGGTGATAAACATGTGGAATACCCTTTTTTAAATATAGGAAGATGAGGAAAACCTCAGATACCTTCTTATGGAATATAAGCCTTCACATTCAACGTGGGATACCTCAGGAATTCACTCCCTCGAGAAGCCCTATAATAAGGGAATGAAACCCAGACGCACCAGTGTTTTAGTATCTAGACACCCCAGTGATGTCCAATGTGACTACTCTCCCAAATGAAGGTTGATGCCCTGAACAGACCCCTGGGAACATACTGATAGAAGTAGTGTAATTAGCTGGTGTCCATGAAGATATGGCAATGGGAAGAGTTTCATGAACAACGTATTATGTCTATAATGGATACGCGGACTTAGAGATGAGTTCTTAGGAGGAATCCAAGTATGAATGGACTGACATCCCAACATCTAATTTTGACCAAGGAGAAAATGTAACGAAACAAGGAAGAGATGATGCCTGCCTTTAGAATGTAGGAATGCATGGAAACAAATAGTGTTATCGTCCTCAAACAGAAGGACATGTGGGCCCCAGTAAAAGTGTCAGAAACAATGATCCCATCATTTAAAAAAATTTAATCTCTAATTTTAAATAAATTTTTCTTTAGTCATATGATCAAAGTGCCACCTTCTATAAATAATATAGTTTCAATCCAATAAAAGATAAAATGATGTTCTTGAACAAAATTTTTTGTTTCCCATAAGGTATTGTTTATTAACATAAGTATTTTTATCAATAATTCATAAAAATATGATGGTTGTAAAATAATATCATGAGCATCAATTAGTTTGACATAAATCAATTAGAATTCCTTTATATTTAGTAGAATAATGTTCAATTTATTACAAATAATAAAATCATATGAAAACATGAAAATATGTTTGAATAATCATTAGTTTGTTTAAAAGAGATAACCTAATAATAAGATTACGGTTCTGAATCAAAAGCATCATATAAAAATAATCATTCCTTTCATTTGAGAAGGCTTTTATAAAAATTCAAATTGTGTCATGAACAACTAAATACTAGATAGAGAAACCAATTTTTGTTTTATTTTAGGATTAATGTGTTACCCTCTATATTCTAATTATTTTTATTACAGTAGGGTGTATCGTAGTTTTTAATGTTAAGAAATTTCATGGATGAAACAGTTTTTATTGAAATACATGACTTAAGAGGAATATTACAATATTTATTGAAAAATAAATCTATTTTCCAAATGATAGTGATGATTTTAAATGTTGATTTTCATGATATCAAAGGATAAAATCATCGTTTTTCCAAAATTTACACAATAAATTCCATTATTTATATATAATGACATTTAAATATTTAATCATTTAGATTAATGATTAATATAGAAAATATTTTTATACATTACATTCCTGTAAAGAGGAAAATAATGAAGTAATCAGTATAAAAACTATTAATTAATTAAATTTCATGTATAATTATTATAATACTATTAATTTGGAAGTAGTAACTGAATGAAAGTATTGTATTCTGGTATCAAAAATCTGCAAAACATGATTAATATTATTTAAAAATATATATTTTGAGTTTATATGTGGATCATTTAGAAAAATAATAATTGTTTTTTTATATTGATATGCATTTTTCAAAAAGAAATATATCTGGATAAACATTCCATTCATTTGGGAAGGATTTTTTAAAAATTAAAATTTTTTCCAGAACCACTAAATTGCAGTTGGAGAATCATTTTATATTTTTATTTCATGATTAATGTGTTAACTTTTTTATACATATTAATTTTTATTAAAATATGGTGTACCATAGTAATTAAAGGTTAAATCTTCATTGATGAAATCATTTTTTATGAAAATACATGACTTGTGAAGAATTTTTTCAAAATGTATTTAATTATAAAACTATTTTCAAATAGTTTTTGTAGATTCTGGATGTCATATTCAAAAATCTCAAAGGAAAAATCAACATTTTTCAAAAAGTAGCACATAAAAATATATTATTGCTTTTGTAAATAAATTTAAATATTATATAATTTAAATTACGGATGAATAGGGAAAATATTATTATACATTACAAACCTATACATTAAAAATTAATTATATACATTGTTTGATAATGATATATTAATTCTATTTTTTGTAGCAGTGTTATCATAATATAAATTAATATGATGAAATACAATGAAAAGGTTGTATTTTGGTATCAAAAATTTAAAAAACATCAATAAAAATCATTCCAAATAATCATTTTAAGTTTATGTGTGGATCATTTAGAAAATGGCGAATATTTTATAACTTTGATAATCATTTTGTAAAAATCATAAATCAATGGTGTTTGTTCTATTAATCTATGGGGTTTATTATATTGAATAAAACCTAAATCAATAATTTATAATGAAAAAATATCTTTGGCTTCATGATTTTATATTAAATAGTTCTATTGTTCCAAAATCATGACACAATAGTCGAAATATTTTCATATACTACAATGAATTAAAGCATATATTTTTAGACAACTAATCAAACTATGTAGTATGTAAATTTCCCAATATCGTAACTGTTATTGTACACCATCAACCATTTCATTAACATTTATTTAATGATGAATCATAGGGTGTTTGAATGGTATGTTTTAACCACCTAGGAAAAACAAAGACATTGGAACATGTTAAAATGTAAAATATTATAGTGAACACCTCCAGTGAATGATAAAAATTTGGATTATACTCTTTAATGAATTTTAATTTTCAAATAATATGATTGGAATATAATTCCTTGAGTTTCAATGAGGTTCATTTATAAAATGACTAGTAGTTTTTACTTTGATAAGCATTTTTTAAAATAACATAAACCAATTTTTCTTGTTATATTAATCCATGGTGTTTATTATATTAACTAATACATAAAGTAGTATTGTATAATTCAAATATCACATCAGTTTCCTGATATTAATGTAAAAAATGTTACAAAAACAAAAGTTGTACACATCAGAGTAAATATATGAATATACTACTATTAATTAAGTCATATATTTTTCGAAAAATAATCAAAATATTTAGCATTTAAAACTACATAATAACTTACCTCATATTTTGAACCATCAACCATTTCATTAAAAAAAATTAATGACGAAACATATAGTGTCTAAAAGGAATTTTATAACAACTTAGGAAAACTAAATATGTGGAACCATGTTAAATTGTAAAAAATATATGGAGAATAGTTCAATGAAAGGTGAAAATAATGAGTATATTCACAAACCATTTATTTCTACTAAATTGATTTCAATATCTTTCCTTTGTTGAAACATATAACAAACATTCTAAATATACTTTTCCAATTTGAAAGAATTGAATTTAGGGTACTATAAATAGTATGTAGAATTGAAATTAAAAATAATACAAATAGCATTGGATATGAATTTTAGTATTGAATACTGTCCAGATACCAAAAATAAATCTAAAGAACATTGTTTCAAAAAATAAATGACACATAATGTGATTAGTACATGAAACATAATGTGATTAGTACATTTAAAACATCATATCCAACATGATTTTTAATGTAAACCGATACTAAAAAAATGAGAAGGAGGAATACCAGTTTTTCAAGAGATTATAAAATAAGAATTGTTTTATAAATTTATCACATATAATTTAATACCTTATGTATTCATTCTAAAATAAAATACATTAATTATTTTTTTTACATAAAGTAATTTATAATACATATTGAAACATATTATTAATCATCATTAATATCCAAATTATCAACTAAAATAATAATGTATAAAAAAATTCATTTTAGATATTTAAATTATTTTTATTTAGATTGAATATGTTCTTATGAAAAAAATACCATTTGACGGCTGGTACAAACTCCTAAAATGAGTTTGAAAAAAATCATTCTCTGTAAAATGGTTAATAAATTCACTTGAATAAATTTTATTCTTTTCATGAATAATGTGTTTTCTAAATTAAATAAATCAGAAAAAGTTTAGAAGTGAACAAAAATTTGAAATCAATATTTCACTAAAACATCCAGCATTAAATCAATGTAATAAATTTAGTGAAAGAAGAAAAGATGAGATTCAAAATGCAATTTGATCTGTCTTCTTCTAAATTTTAGATTCCAAACTCAGGCAGCATGAACCTCCATTACATCATTAATGATGTAACATATACTTGTTGGCACATTAGGCCTTTCCTGTGACATCAACATCACAATATCAAAAGATTGGAGGAGAATAACTGAAGAAATTAGAATTTATATTTTTTAATCAACTAAATAAATACAAATAAAATCAAGTATTATAAAGAATATAAAATTCCAAAAAAAATTATTAATTTCTTTGGAATTTGACAAGTCCGCAGTTTCTGACGGCGCGCGATTCCGATGCCCGGAGTTCCAAGAATGATCCATCGAAATTTTGTTAAGCTTAAATTAACGCACGTAAGTAGTTTTTCTAAAAAAGAAGAATAAGTCTTAAACGGTTATTCAGATCATAAATCTGAGGCCATTGTTGCGCTCACGATGGCGGGTTTACCCTAGTCGTTACTTAAGTTTAGTCAGCGGGAGCCTCCTGTGAGAAAACCCGAAAATGGAATAACCTTAAATAAAATAATTAAACAAAGTTCTTTTAATTTTCAAATGATTATAACTCACAAATGGTAACTCAGATTAATAATCTGAGACAACCGCTGAACTTGTGAGGGAATGCTTTCTCTTAGTAGATACTAACTTAGGTCGGTGAGGACCACAAGATAATGTTAGTTTTTGGAAGAAAATAAAATAATTAAGTGAAAATTATTTTATTATAAAATTCATAACATTTAAACAGTAACTCGATTAGAAATTTGAGGGTATCGTTGGGTTCGTTGGGTCGTTTTTCACCTAGGCAGAGCCTATCTTCGACCATTGTGGGTCTAAGATAGTAGTTAAAAATTTTCCAAACTTTTTTTCGGGTACATTCATTAAACGTACGTTGGGGATTTTATAACTTTTGAACCGTTGCTCAGAATTGAAATCTGAGGACACCGATAAACTCGAAATGCCGATATTCACATAAGGAGACCTTTACCGCAATTGTGTTTAGTCAAGAGTGAAAGTTAATTTTTGGGGTTTGTTGTTTAAATAAATAAAAATATGAATTATATATTTTTATTTTGTGGGTGGTTATAATCTCCAAAGGGAGGTTGGTAGTGGGGCCCACCCCCACATAACCTCTCATGAGAGGATAATGTGTGGTGGGGCCTACACAAACACAAACCCTTAAACTCCCTTAAACTCCCATTAACCCCCCATTGATCTGGTTAAACCCTTCACATTCTACCTCCTTCCCATTGATGTTTCCAACACAAGATTAATTAATGCCTTTATTAATTAATTTCTGTTGTCAACATTTCATTTTAAATTAATGTGAAATTCTTCGAAACATTATAATATTGTGTATAATTTTATTATAAGGGGCTTGGAAAATTTTTTGTGGTGGAACTTTTGGAGAAATAGGGAGAAAGCGTTCTTCCTCGAGGAACACAAAGAAGGTCCTTTCTCACCAATGAAAAACTAAGAGACCGTCTTCAATCTATGTCCAAGACACAATAGGAGGAGACCCCTGTGAGGAACGTTGACTATGATTCTTCCTCGGAAGCACCCCGACATCAACGAATCGATGTCATCTACGAATTATTTTCCTTCAATGTTGATGGGATGACACCGTTTTCCGTGATGCCCGACCTCTGCGACGTTCGTCTTTCATGGCTCGTCGACGTGCAATGCTCTTGAAAACAAGGTAGGGGTTTGTACAATTTTTAAGTGAATATTTTGTACCCTGTTCTTCATTGAATTTCTAGATTGTCTTTGGCCTTATGTTATAGCGAAACGTAGAGGGCATGGGCTGAACAAACATGGCAAAACGACCCTCCGATGGTTCTTGACTATTCTGGAAGCGAAAATCGGAGGCGATGGCGATGGGAGGAAGCGGTGACCATGTGTTGGCCATTTAGAGATGAATCGTGGCCCACATCCGCATGCTGCTCGGCCAAAGAAGAACTGGCCTACCATAGCCTGCCAGATAGGGAGACCACGATGCCACAAGGGGCACCACGCTGCTGAGGAGTGCGTCCTGAGCTCCGCGGGCTGATTCAGAGGCGAACTAGCTAGCTACCTTCCAGCCTGGTTGAAGGCTGCGGCACCACCTGCTCCATGTGCAGAGGACAATGGCCTGCCCGAGCAGGCCGCTTCTGCCGGGAAGACCGGCAGGCCTCGGCAGGTCGGACAGGAGGGCGGCGCCGCTCGGCTCCACCGTTTCGGAAGACTGGGGGCCACACCCCTCAATCCGCTTGGCTAGCTGGCCAAGCCATGCCCCACCTAGAATTGCCGCCCCTTATCCGGGTCGGACCCGTCGATCCAAGACGGGCTGACCCGCCAGCCCACCGGGATTGACGTGTCGGGCCCATTATTCTTAAATGTGAATAACTTCTTGATCGTGCGTCCGATTGATGTTCCATCTGCGGCACTAGGACCCTTAAAATTAGGTGTTAATTTTGAAATACTCTAATTGAGTTTTGGACGAATTTGGAAAAATGCTGGGTTTTGAACAAGAGTAATTCCAACTATGCCCTTGGAACGGAAAAACTAATAACTCTCTGATCGGGCATCTGATTGAACCACCTTTAGTCGCGTTGGGTTTCTTTTGACGAGATAGAACATCGGGATTCATCAACTCAGGAATTTGTGGTATTTGATGTATCAACACCTTGGATCAAGGATAGAACCCTCCCGGAATCGAGCGTGTTGTGTGTGGAACCATAATGTTGGCTGCAATAACTACAGTACTGGAATACTCCATGGGTTCGACGACGATGGCTACTCCACTGAATCCTTCATGGGTTCGACAACAACGAGACTGGATGGAATCCTCCATGGGTTCGACAGCAACGAGATTGGACTAAATGCTCTGTGTGTTAGACATCAATGAGACTGGACTGAATCCTCCATGGGTTCGACATCAACGAGACTAGACTGAATCCTCCGTGGGTTCGACATCAACAAGACTGAACGTAATACTCTGTGGGTTCGACACCAATGATAATAGACCGAATCCTCCATGGGTTTGACAACAACGAAACTAGACTGAATCCACCATGGGTTCGACATCAACGACAAAATGTTGTTTTAGGTGTCTGCAGGTATCTTTTGTTCGACAGAGAAAGACGATTCAGTGGCTACAACTAATCATCAATTACTCTCTTAAGTTGTGTACACCTGTGTGAGGTTATTCTTGACTTTAATTCATTATCATCAATGTTATTGAATTGATTTCCTATGTGCACTGGGTTGTGCTTGGGCTCGAGAGTTGTAACCGAACCGTTATTGATAACTTTGGTATATGTGTGGGCATATAACTACGCAGAGTTGGTTGATACCTCGTGATTGTATCTTTCTTCTGTGGTTTATCCTTCATGCGTTCTAGGAGACCTTCGAGGGTCTTGGGGTCCCTAATGAGTATCATATACTCACCCCTTCATGGGTTATTCCCACACTACGTTGTGTTGGATGCAGACGATGGACATCATTAATCGAGGTGTAGGCTTGTGGAGCTTGACAGTACTTGGAGGTGGACCACTTGGAGAGATGTACATGGAGCAGACAGCTAGACCTGAGGTGGCGAGGAGACCATCTGTACCATCCCTTCAGGTGGGATTCCCATAGGATGACTCAGTAGTTACTGTTTTCATTTATTGTAGTTGTATTGTACTTTACTATTGGGCTTGTATTTTCGGCCCCTTTCCTTTCAACACTTTTCTTTTAATACAAAATTTACTTAGTGTTTACTTTTTGTTTCATACTGTGTTGAGGTTTTTTATTTAATAAATGAAATTCCATCCCTATTTATCAGGATTTACGCCTTTGGTGCTAGTC
Source organism: Viscum album (assembly GCA_963277665.1). NCBI lineage: Eukaryota > Viridiplantae > Streptophyta > Magnoliopsida > Santalales > Viscaceae > Viscum > Viscum album. The sequence goes on along the minus strand of OY728150.1, from coordinate 430,914,175 downwards.
GCCAGCCCCTGGCCATTGGAAGGTGGTCTTGGGGTAGTCACGACACAGGCCCCGAGGACAGGTCTTGAAATAGTTTTATCAGAGGAGTTAGTTCTACCACAGAACTCAAGACTATGATCATTATTTTCTATGAATCAATAGTGTTAAGAGTACTGAGTATGGTTTTCAGTCCAGGGAGTCCATCGTTGGTGCAGCGACCGACGTATTCATACACCAGGACCCTGACCTCTGATTTCCAACATAGTGCATATAAACACTGATTGTGTGTGTGTTTCCATAGTTTCTTTTGTGGTCTCTTTGAGTTATCTCAACATGTATAACTTATTAATGGTCTAGCACCTGTTCCTTATCGGGATGCTGCAGTAAATACAGCCAGCTAGGGTTCCTGAGAGAGAGTACAGGATGATGGCCAACCAAGCGACGAGGCTCTGGTGCAGGGCCCACTTACCATGTTGGCACCATCAGTTGGTGTACCATCAACACCACCACCCATTGGGAAGCAGATGCCACCATCCATACTAGTAGACATTGCATGCCGATAGAGAACATTTCACAAGTTCCAGTAGCAGTGGCCTTTGAGGTTCTTGGCGAGATAGATCCCCAGGCATTAGAGGACTGGATGGAAGCGATTATTGGAGGTTTCCTCATAGTTGAGACACTACTAGATCAGTTGTTGATCTTAGGTACTAGTCATTTTCAGTGAGTGACCATGCGTATGGTCTACATATTGATAATGTTTCGGTACTTGGACCGTTTTCTGAGATGGTATCTTCGCGTTGTGTGCCAACTATATCACTGCCCATTAGTCACCAGACACTACCGGCAGTACCGGTAGAGGACACTTCTAGGCTTAGTGCCTTAGATGTGTTTCAAAACCGGATATCCATCATGTTCTGAGGTGATCCCGACCCACAGGCGGCTAAGGACTAGCTTGAGAAGGTGGCAATGAGTTTTATAGAACTTATACAGCTTCGGTCGGACGACGTGTCAGTGGCTGAGTATTCATCGAGGTATACCGATTTTTCCGGGTACTCGATGAATATGATTCGATCAGTTCTTTAGATCTTTGAACTCTAAGCGAGGTGTGTTTAAGGATATCTGAGCCATCACTTTTTCCTCTATGCATTCCTACTTGTGTTATGTTTCTAAAGAGATCCTTTTTGATCGAATTTTCATTGGCTGAGTCGATACAACCAGTGAATGTTAACAGTTGGAAAGCACGAAACTGACATCAGTATTTGAGACTTGAGCATGTAAAATGTTTCGTGAAGAGGAAGTGTTAAGGACAAATGAATCTACAAGGCAGTAGACCTATAATCAAAGCTAGGAGAGCATCATGAGGTGGTGAACATTTCAACATGTTACAACCACCCGCCTATGTAGTCTCTGCTAGGCTCATGGAGCTTGAGGGAAGGGGAAGAGAGTAGCTGCATGTGGTCAAAGAGTGTGACCGAAGGGATGTAAGAATGATTTGAGGTACGTGTCTACTAATAGTTGCTGTATCAGTAGACATAGGAACCAATCATACCTTCCTTCCACGAATCTTGTCCTAGACCTAGATTTTCCAGTTAATCCATTGACTAGACCCTCACGTCTAGAGATTCCATCGGGAGGAGACTCGATAATCACACTTACACTGACGGTGTGATCCGACCCTTGAGGTGAGAGTTTTGGCTGGAAGCCCTTGGTGGAAGCATAGAGGCCTTACAACATTAATTTGGGTAAGTACTGGGAACCACAGTTCATACATAGATTGAATGCATTAGGCAAAAAGGTTGTGGTTTATCTACAAATTTGGGATAGTGTTTTCCTTGGACAACGAAAAGGAAAACCCAGGAAGCACATAATGGAATCATGTATAAGAGGGTGCAGTCGATCACTCAGGAGTCAACCAAATGTACCTTTGTGATAGAATTCTCCAGAGTTTCATCACCACTCTCAGCTTCGACAGAGAAGGTTCATATCATCCAAGAGCGGATGAAGACTGCACAAAGAAGTCAGAAGTCCTATGTCGATAGGAGACAGAGACCACTGGAGATCGAGGATGGTGACCACGTCTTCTTACAGGTCTCACGTCGATGGGGTCAAGAGAGATTTTTCTAAGGCGGCATGTTATCTCCGCTCTTTATCGGGCCATTCCAGGTCCTTATCAGAGTAGGAGAGGTGGCTTACCACCTAGCCCTTACACCTCAGTTGCACCGGGTGTATGATTTCTTCCACGTATCTCAGCAGACTAGATACTTGCATGACCCATCCGACATCATCGACCATGGGGAGCTAGAGATCGATGGCGGGGCTACATTCACAGAGGTCTCAGTGGAGATCAAGGATCGACAAGAGTGGGACCTACGTGGATGGTTGATTCCTCTGGTGTTCATTCGCTGGCAGCACGAGAACATCTAGAAGAGCTCATATGAGGGGGAGGCTCAGTTGCATGCTCAGCACCAACTTTTGTTTCCCTAGTGTATGTTGTAGCATTACGGGGAAGTAAATCCCTAATGTGGGGTTAATATAAAGACCAAGAAATTTCAATGAATTTTTTTTAAAAAATTCTGTGGAATTTTATGAGTCCGCTGTTTTTGATGGTGCACGATTCCGAGTCCCGGAGTGCCTGGAAGGATCCGTCGATGTTTTGTTAAGATAAAATTAAAAAACTTAAGCAGTTTTCTGGAAAAAGTGGAATAACTCCTAAACAGTTACTCAGATAAGATATTTGAGGCCACCATTGCACTCATGATGGCATGTTTACCCTAGGCGTGACTTATGTTTAGTCGGCATGAGCCTACTATTAGAGAACCCAAAAATAGAATAACATTAAATAAAATAATTAAATAATGTTATTTTATTTTTCAAATGCTTATAACTCACAAATGGAAACCCATATTAAAAATCAGAGACCACAGCTGAACTCATGAGGGTAAGCTTTCTTTAAGAAGATACTAACATAGGTCTGCGAGGGCCAGCAGAGAAAGTTAGTTTTTTGCCGCAAATAAAATAATTAATTAACAGTTATTTTATTGAAAAATTAATAACTTTTAAATGGAATCTAGGATTAGAAATCTGAGGGTACCGTTGGTTACATTGGGCAGTGTTTCACCTAGGCAGAGCCTAACCTCGACCGTAGTGGGTCTAGGGTAGTTGTTAATAATTTTTCGAACTTTTTTTTGGGTATGTTCTGTAAATATACATTTGAGATTTTATATCTTTTGAACCGGTGCTCAGAATTTAAATCTGAGGACACTGATTAACTCGCAGAGCCGGTATTCGCTTAAAGAGACCTTTACCGCTATTGCGTTTGGTCGAGAGTGGAAGTTAATTTTTGGGGTTTGTTTTTTAAATAAATAAAAATATGAATTAGATATTTTTATTTGGTGGGTGGTTATAATCTCCAAAGGGAGGTTGGTAGTGGGGCCCAAACCCACATAACCTCTCATGAGAGGATAATGTGTGGTGGGGCCCACATGAACCCAAACCCTTTCACCTCCTCTCAACTCCCTTAAACTCCCACGAACCCCCCATTGATGTGGTTAAACCCTTCACATTCTTCATCCCTCCCATTAATGTTTCGAACATAAGAGTAATTAACGCCTTTATTAATTAATTTTTGGTGTCAACATTTCATTTTGATTTAATTTGAAATGATTGGAAAAACTATAATATTGGGGAGCCTTTTATTATAAGTGGCTTGGAAAACATTTGATTGTGGAACTTTTGTAGAATTAGGGAGAGAGAGTTCTTCCCCGAAGAACATGAAGAAAGTCCTTTCTCTCCAACCAAGAATGACGAGACCATCATCGATCTTCATCCAAGAAACAAGAGGAGGAGCTTCCTGTGAGGAACGTCGACTACACTTATTCCTCAGATGCACCCTGATGTCAATAAATCGACGTCGTCTACGAATTCGTTTCCTTCGACGTCGACGGGAAGACACTATTTTCCGTGACGCCCAACCTCCATGATGTTCGACTACTGCGGATCGTCGACGAGCAACGCTGTTTAAAACGAGGTAGGTGTTTATACAATTTTTATGTGAATATTTTATACCCCATTCTTCGTTAAATTTTTTGAATGTCTTCGGTATTAGTTTATTACCTAACACGGAGGGCACAGGCTGAACAAACATGGCCCAACGACTCTCTGATGGTTCTGGACTATTTTAGCGGTGGCAATCGGAGGTGATGGTGACCGGAGGAAGCGGCAGTTGTGTGCCGGCTGCATAGAGAAGAACTACAACCCATATCTGCGGGCCGCTCTTCCTAAGAACAATCAGCCTGCCGTAGCTGGCCTGACAGGGAGGCCACGACAACAGAAGGGCCATCACCCTATGGAGGACTGCGGCCCGCGCTCTGCGGGACACTTCAGCGGAGAACCGGCCGACCGCCTACCAGAATTGTTGAAGGATTTGGTGCCGCGTGTGGAGGACAACAGTCCGCCTGAGAAGACCGCTCGCTCTAGGAAAACCAGTCAGCGACGCTCGTCGACGCTGTTTCGGAAGACTGAGGGTCGCACCCCCTGATCCGCTCAGCCTGCTGGCCAAGCCGCAACCCGTCGGGCCGGGCCGCGGCCCGCCGACCCTAGACGCACCCCACATGACTGGGCCGCACCCCATTGGGCCGGGTCGGCCCTTAGCCAGGTCTACCCCACCGAGCCAGGATGAGCCGACCCGCCAGCCCACCGGGCATGACGGGTCGGGCCCATTATGCTTAAATGTGAATAACTTCTTGACTGTGCATCCAATCGATGCACTGTCTATGGCACTAGGACCCTTATGAAGAGGTGGTCCTTTTTTGATACTCTATGTAAGTTTTGGACGAATTTGGAAAATGGTCAGGTTTGGAACGAGTGTAATTCCAACTAGGTCCCTCAAACAGAAAATCCAATAACTCTCCGACTGGGCATCTGATTGAAACATCATAAATTGCATTGGGTTTATTTTGATGAGACAAAACATCAAGATATATCTACTTAGGACTTCATGATAGGTTATGTATCGACCCCTTGGCTCGAGAAGTGGACCCTCCTGGAATCGAGCGTGATGTGTGCAAGAACCCTAAAGCTGGCTGAAATGACTACTATACTGGAATCATCCATGGGTTTGATGATGATGGCTACTGGACTGAATCCATTGTGGGTTCGAAAGCAATGAGACTGGAATAAATCCTCCATGGTTTAGACAGCAACGAGACTAGACTGAATCCTCCATGGGTTCGTCAACAACAAGACTGGAATGAATCCACCGTGGGTTCGACAGCAACGAGACTGGATAGAATCCTCCGTGGGTTTGACAACAATGAGACTGGAATGAATCCTTTGTGGGTTCAACAGCATTGAGACTGGACTAAAGCCTTCGTGGGTTTGACAACAATGAGACTATACTAAATCATCTGTGTGTTCTACAGAAATGACAAACTGATGTTTTAGGTTTCTGCAGGTATCTGCCGTTCGATAATGAATTATGATTTAGTGGCTAAAACTAATCATCTCTTACTCTCTTAAGTTGTGTATACTTGTGTGACCTGAGTCATTAATTTCAATCATTATCATCGATGTGATTTACTTGCTTTCCTGTGTAGACTAGGTTGTGCTTGGGATCGGGATTTGGATTCGAACTGTGATTGATAACTAAGGTATATGTGTGGGAATATACCTATGAAGAATTGGTTGACACCACATGATTGTATCTTTCTTCTGTGGTTTATCCTTCGTGGATTATGGGAGACCTCCAGGGGTCTCGGGTTCCCTACTAAGTATCCAATACTCACCCCTACACAGGCTATGCCAGCACTACATTGTGTTGGATGCAGACGATGTACAACACTGGTCGACGTGGAGGCTTGTGGAGCTGGACGGTACCCAGAGTTGGACCACTTGGAGAGACGTACACATAGTATACGGCCGGACCCGAGCTGCTGAGGAGACCATCTGTACCCACCCTTCCGGTGAGATTCCCAGAGGACGACTCATTAGTTGTTGTTTTACGTTATTGCAGTTGTATCGTACTTTACTATTGGGGTTGTATTTTCGGCTCCATTCCTTTTAGGACATTCCTTTGTATACAACATTTACTTAGTGTTTAATTTTTGTTGCGTACTCTGTTGTGGTTGTTTACTTATTAAAGGAAATGAATTCCCTATTTATCAGGATTTACCCCATTGGTGCTTGTTGCTGGCCCCTGGCCTTTGGAAGGCGGGCTTGGGGTATTACGGAACGGGCCCTGAGGACAGGTCGTGACAAATATATCAATGGGATCCACAATCTAACCATCAAACTATAATGCCAAATAAAAAAACAAATATCAGCTTTTCTACATTTAGGATGTCTCAATGTAATAATTATTAGAAAACATTTTACTGGTCTGTAAGAATGATATTTTATAACTGAATATATTTTCAATGAAATTTAAAATAATATTTAAGAATAAAATTATTAATATAAGAATATGTTAGGAAATTACAAGAGGAAAATATGTTAAAATATAATGAAAAATTTGTGAAGTGCATCCAATAAAAATTTGAATAATATCAAAATTTATATATTATAGTAGGAATAATTACCTAAATACTCTACTTCCCTCTGAATAGTTTATGAGGAATGTAATTACACCGTAATAGTGACCAAAAAGTTGTAAAAATCAGTTTGGACGACTCATCAAGTCTTGATAGAATCTTTAATAACTGATTTTGTATTTGCATGAATTATATGAAACATTATATTTGTAACTATTTCTGTAAAATCAAATGATTAATTGAAACATGAATAAAAAACTTTAGAAAATAAAATGATTAATGGAAACGTCAATATTCAAATAAAAATGAAAATAATTAAAGACTATTCTTTAAGTGGACTCACACATTACCCATTTTCATGGCCTCTTTAATATTTAATGAAAGGAATGAAATGAATCAAATAGTTTTATTATAATTAATATGTACAAATGGTTGTGAAGTACCCGATATATATATTAAATGTTATATTTTAAAAATAAGTAATAACAATAACATAAAAATGATAGAGAATATATAATATAAATAAACATATAAAAAGACGAATACATTGAAATAAAATTAAATATTAACAGGTTGTGTTGAAATTGAATCAAGGAAAATATCATTGATGGAAGAGGACGTATCACAATATTCTATAATGATAATATAGAATTTTTTGTGAAAATCATTCACAGATTAGATAGACACATTAAATAATAACCATATAGGGATAGGAAGTGACATGTCCCGCACATGATAGGGTTTCTAGAAATTCAATATTAAAATGGCGAATTATAAATAAGAACACACTTGGTGAGGAACAAATAAAACAAAGAATATAACAGTTTCATAACATAATTGTGAAGTAGGAAAACCTAGAATCTAGACTGTTATGGTGACAATGAGCTAATGTTTGGAGAGGAATCATGTCTTGATTTTGGAGCAGGAAATATTTGTATCCTTGTTTAAATTAAATCACTATTTGAGGAGAAAATATGTGTCAATCCAAAATTATATAAAGGTAAATAAATATTGGAAGAAATAATGATATAGATTACCTAATTGATGAATTAGAAAAACAAAATTTATTGTAATAATATATGAAAAATCAGTAAGATAAAGAAAATACTATAGACTATATGATCGAAATTAAATTAATAGAGAATACCTTTGTGATTAATTTGATGGGTGAACTCCACCACAATTAATGGATATAAAATTGTCACAAATTCTCCATATGTGATGTAGTGGAAGCAAGAGAGTATAATTGTTATGCTGAAACTATAGGATGAGATGAGGGGATTATATATGAGGAACTGATGTAGAAGAGGTCTGAAACATAGAGGAGGACATCATAGTTTTTTTTGGGAACTATACAAAGAGGGGATGAGAATCATGAGTGGAAAACCAAGATGAGGGGAGAAAATCGTGATAAGGGGGGAGGGGATGGGAATCATGAGAGGGAACCCAATATGAGGGGATGAAAATCACTATTGGGGGAAAGGGAGTGGAATTGTGAAAAGAAACACTGGATAAGGGGTGGAAAATCGTGAGTGGGGGTGGGTATGGACCGGGGGAATTAAAATGGAAATAATTAGCATAGTGATGAGGAGAGATGTGATTGTGAGATTTTTGTGTGTTGGGAACAACCTAGATTTAGAATTGATATAGATTTCACCACACTGTTCTATGAATAAACAGATAGTAGATAATGATATGTTCAAATAGGGTGATTATCTTCTATATACAACACTGGATGATCTTTGATTCCTACTAAAAAACATGTAATCATATAACATGAATATTTTAATAAGATATTGTCTTTGAACATGAATTTTACATTATCATTATCAGTGTATTCATATGCATGTGTGTTTATATGTATTTCTCAATGTGTGTGTCTATACGTATATTCCATGATCTAACTACTTCTTACTTTTATTTATCCTCCTTGATTTTAAACATAATCATGAAATATAATCACAATGGTAAAGTTGAAAATTAATAAAAAAAATTGATATAAAATGATTTTTATGGAATGTTTCCATTCCTTACTAATATAGAACATGCTTCTCCAATGAAGATGGAATATATACTCCTATTCTTCAGAGAATTCCTCCCACGGAAAAAAATTTACAGATATCAATATTTCATTAATAATTAAATCCCTTTTATAATACACATAAAATAATGGAATGATGTATCAAGAGATTATTAATGTAATAAATACATTATAAAAAATTATTTATAATATATCAAAATAATAGTACATTTCTTTATAAAATAAATTCATGAAAGGATTTGAAAGGTAAAATAGTTAATTGTATTCTTTATATTATAAGCTAAACTAAATAGAACATTCATAGAATAATTTTCATCATATGATAAATATATTACTAGTTTTTATCACTTATCATTCAAAACATATTTTGGATGTTAGAAGATAATGTTCTTGAATATCCATTTCATTGTATAGAACCATTTCACAGATACGCTCTAACTAAAATATCTATCATTTAATATATAGATAAAAAATCCAATGGATGTTGTAATAATAGTGAATTTAATAAATGGATTAAATACATTCAATATAAGAATGAAAGTATTTTATTTCATAAACCCATTGATATTAATATTTCAACCACCATTGAAATTAACATGAAGACTTTGAATGTTTTTTTTGGTTTTGATATAATAATTGAATTTTTAGAGTTGGGTATTTTGAGGGATTATGATTAGGTAAGAGGAATATAATATGTATGAAATTGAGAATTAGATACTTCTACAACAATATTAGTCATTATAAGTAAATATTCTCTAAGACATTCCCTATCATACTTAGAAATCCTTACTAACATGGTCTGATTATTGATAGTATTTTGTTAAGATTTCTCCCTATTAAATTTATCTATAGAGAAAATGGATAGCTTAAATGGGGGTTTAGTTAAAGTAATTTTCATTTCTTCAATAAACCTAAAATTTTCCCTTAATTATATTCCTCATGGGATTAATTTCTCCCTTGATATTTGAAACTTATAGGCATGGTGATCAAAAATAGGAATTTTTTTGTAGATGTATAATTGAAATAAGAAATAATGATTCCTTACTTGCATCAATTCTCTTCTCCATATCTTGTTTCAATTATACATGATTATTTTGGAACTCTTCCAAACCATTTATGTTAAATTTAAAAAGTTATTTGTAAATATTCATTTTTATAATATCCAATACTAGCTTCCTCAATGAATTAAACAGATTTTCACAAAAAAACTAAATTTATTATCCATATAAATTATTTATTTTCATTATTATTATTGCTACGGGTTCTATGGTTGAAACAAAATTCTCTTCCTCTTCTTCTACTTATTATTATTATTCTTCTTCTTATTCATTGGATTTAGGATTAATATTTGTTTCCACCAATCAATGAATGTTTTCTAACTTCTCTAATACCTCAAAAAATTACTTTGTATCCAACCATTCATTCCAATCCAGTTGTAATAAAAATCGCATCATTATTAACTTGTACTAATAGATTTTGAATTTAAGGTACCATTTAATTTAGTAATGATTATATTTTTTGTTAATATTGATCAATATATTGGATAGGATTTTTGGGAATATAATAAATCATATAAATTCAGCAATCACATATTTTTATAGATCATGAATCATTTCCCTTTAATGAAGTTCACATTTAATTTATGTAATGGTAGAAGAAATTTTTTCAATACATAAAAACACTCATTTAAATATTTACTATATATCCACCAAAATTTTGGATTATACATTAGGTTCTATTGAAAATATTTCCTACTCTAATTGAATAATCTACTTCACATCACGAGAATTATTTTTGGAAACAATGTGCTCCAAAAGAGTCTTAATCTCACATAAGGACACAATTATCTGAAAATTCATGATTATACTTCCAGAATTTATTGAGAGTAAATTTATCAAAATCTCTCGTCAGTATTACCTAGTACATTTTTTGGAATTCTTAAACTTGTATTCGGTGCATGAATATTAGAAAACATATTGATGAACTTTTATTCATAAAGTGTCATAAACTTATTGATTTACATAAACCTATTGAATTTATTCAATATTAAGTGTCTTACAAACATGGGATAATTCTAGAGATTCTAATTTTGGGTATTATATTTATAACAAGTGGAGTTATATCATCTATTTATTGTTCTTCCAGACCAGCCTCATTTTGAATTACAACACCCAAAAGAATTCTAACACTTCTACCCATCTCCTTGAAAAGTCATAATCCAAAATTTGAATCCCACCTAATGTTATTTATATGGTCCTTCCATAACCAACATTAACCAACAAAGTAATTAGTGAGTCCAATCATTCTCTAAAATGATGGAGGTATAATATCATGATGAGCAATTATATAAGTAGGATATGGGCTGACATCAGGATTCGTTCCTTCTCTAGATTGAACACCCACCCTTACACTTAAAAACCTTTTAGAAAATTTTTTTATATCAATAAAATATAATATATAAAAACTTTTTACTATTATTTCAATATAAATAGGTACCATAATATTTTTTTGACCAATACTATTATTTGAAATTTTTATTCTGGATGATATTTTCTTACACTTTTGTAGTCAGGACGATCATTGTCCTAGAAAGATGTCATTCATTACATGCATTAAAACATTCTAAATGCAATTCACCTCTACCACTATTATTGGTGATTTGGTGTCCTTGATTGAAATGGAATGATGATATGTAAATTATACCTTCCATTGATTCCACTTTGTATTTTGTCTCCTAGATCGGGTCTCCCTTTTAGAGTTGAGCAATGTTCATGAACTCATTCCTGATTCTATATCATTCTGTATGCCAGTTAATTATGACTATCTTGCCTAAAAATGAAAAACACCTTTCATCAGAGTAGATGGTAAGGTTAGGCATATTTTGGAATTACTGGATGATGGATGCACTAGTCACCTGAAAATTATTCATCTTTAGAGGGAATATTTTCTGAAGCATATTATGGGTGAAACCCAAGGTAATTGATTGCAGGGGTGGACTTATACTTATATATTTAGAATAATATCATAAAATGAACCATGAGTACGTAAAAAATGCAACCTGTGTGAATATTGAGGTATTTATTAACAGCGGAATAACTCTTCCATGTATTTTTACCTTAGGCTTCCCAGGTGTATTCCTTAGTGTATGTGTTTTAGGTAATGGAGAAGTTATACATCTTGTGGTTAGTGATCAGAACGTTTAGCTAAGATGAATCATTGAATGGAATTAGAATCATCTGGATACATCTATCATACATCTGGTTAGAAGGCTCGATGAGGTGTTCCCCTTATGGTAAAACACCTTGGTTTATGATTTATTGAGATTGAACACCTTGTTTGGTGGATCCCAAGTTTATCATTTTTGATTTAATGAATGATGGGGAAGACTGTAATATTTGTCCCTATAAGGTAATATATGGATTTAACATGGATATATCATACACCAAGTGGAGATAGAATAATGATGGATGGATCAAGCACCATATGAGGAAGATGAAGGATTGATGGATCGAATGACCAGTGAGGCAGATCTAGGATGGATGGATCATACATCTTGTGAGGTAGATCCAAAATGGATGGATCAAACACCCTCTAAGCTATATTAAGGATGTATGGATCAAATTCCCAATGATTCAGATCCAGGATTGATGGATTGAGCACACTATAAGGAAAATACAATGGGTGAATCTCTAGGATGTTATACCTAATGAGTTTACTAATAAGGTTGAATGGTTTACGAGGTGGACCCAAAATTTGCATCCTATGGTTGTAAGATATCCCACATGAGTTTACCATTGTCCGGGATGAACCTCAAGGATTCATTCTATGTACCCTATTTAGAAGATCATGATAAAACCCATCATTGTTTGATGTTATAGATTAAGGTTGTGTGATAAGACTGATCTAAGGAGTACGCATCATGTAATAAGTAATATCCTCACATAAAAGGAGAATCAATTAGTGATGGTGTATTTATTATGTGTGGATGATTAAATTCTTATGTGGATTAATATTAAGGTGAACATTGTGAGGAATACACATAAAGATGCCCAAGGTTTTTCTAGGTGAAATGGTGATGTGAATTGGGATTACATTCACAATCTTCCCCATTGCTGCTCGGAGAATCGATGATGTGGTTGGGGCTTCTGTGTGGAAGTTTCTTGTGTGTTACTAAGATAATTGAGCATGTGGTTTGGGATTACGTGTGGAAGCTACCAATTCTGTATTTCTCATGTCAGGTCATGATGGAATGATTTTTCCATTTATTTTGGTAGGGTTACATTTTTATGTAACAATAAAAATTATGTATGATGGGATTATATGTCAAAGATTCACATTTTTTCATCCTGATGTCATTTAATGAGGGAATGTCATGTGCAGTGCTTGGGGTAAGAATATTGTTTAATGTCGGGAGAAAGGATGTGATCATTGGGGCATATTTAATGAAGCTTCCAGACTAGTCTTCCTCATGTCAGACCATGAGGGAATCCCATTTCCATTTCATGGGGTACGATTACTATTTAACGTGATGTGAATGGGCATGGAATATAAGGATTAAATTTGGAATCTACCCATTAAGCCTTCCTCATGATAGGTCATGGAGAAGTACAATGTCTTACATGTGGAGTAAAATTATAATGTAATGTTATATGAAAGGATTTTGAGTGAAATTATTATGTATTGAATATACCTAATTAGTTTTCATCATGTCATAGCTTGAGGGATTAACATATCGATTGCATGGGTTAAGATTACAGTTTCATGTCGTGTGAATGGATGTGGTTGTAAGGGATTACACCAAATGAGGAGTCCTAGATAGGGATGATTGGGGGTTATATCATGATCATTACATGACGCACCTTACTATAATATTTTCATTATTGTACAATAAATGGTAAAATATTTACCATACTTGGGGGGAGGCCAACTTTTCAATGGAATTTTACTCTACAATGGAAAATTTTCCATTAGTTGGTGTATATTTATCACATTATAATATGTTAATTGGAGTCTAATTAGGGTTAAAATATCAACAATAAATGGAGAGAGACCAACTTTTAAGTGGATTAACTTTCTTGGTTTGAAACTGTTTAGTATTTCCACATTATTCTCAACAGTTTGTGTTCTCTTCCACTTGAATGTAAGATCTTTATCCCAAAGTATTCCCATGAGATTCACTAATTTAGACCCCTTTTTTAGTAATATTTTAATATTATATGGGAGGCTTCCCATACATTAATAATACATATAATTTTTTTCATTCATACGTTTCATAATAGGCTTCATATTCCTAGCATGTAGAGGATTATATAGTCTAAAATATTTTAGTGAGGAATATTTGAAATCATACACTTGACACATGTGGATTATTGTTCCTTTTGTAAGAGGAATCCTATGATAGACATATATTGTTTGATATAGTTTAATATCTTGTATCATGGAATATGAAATGTATTTTCATGATAATTTCAAGAGTAATATTATTCATGATGCATATGGAATCGTATTCATAAATGATAGGGTATAAAATAGTTAAATGTCACGTTATTATTAAGTCAGGATGATGATGATTAAAACAATGAAAAAAGAGGAGTGAGAATTGTGTACATCAAAACCCTTGATAGATTTAGAGAACCTCTCTTATTTTGTAGAAAAAAATTTCCTTCTATTTTAATGATCTGTGAGCAAAATAAATAAATAAAGGAAAAAAAATTATATGATTAATAGCGGTTTAGGGAAGAAAGATTCCCTAGTCAACTCTATTAATCCTCAACTCTGTGATCTTGGTGATTTTTATGATTTGGTTCTCTTATCCAGACAAATATTAAATAAAAATAAATGAGTGAACGAATTTGACACCATAGAATTATTTTATACGTCGATATGGTTCTTTTACAAGGAACCATAATTCAAAAACTTAGTATGAGAAGGAGAAACTTTACAATAATTGAGTCTATGCAGTAGAAACTCTAATAAGCCAATAGATATTTATGTTATTGATAAATAGTTTATTCATCGCAGCTGTACTATGAATTGAAAAATGTATTCATATCTTCTATATCACAAAATAAAAAATATATCATTAATGTTGCATAGGCCATCTTTAAACAATTATAGAGGAAAACCCAAACAGATGTGTATACATATATAACTCTAAAGTGTATATCCAAAAAATGATTTTTCAATATTGTATAAGAATATGTCAAAATAAAAGGATATAGCTTATGAATACATGAATAATGATTCAATCAGATATATCAAAACATGCATGTCTCTAACATGTATCTCTGAGGGCAACGACGCACTTTTCATTTTTAACCAAAATTTTCTTTTATGTATATCTCATCTCTCATTTAGAATAATGAGTTTCATGATGTTTATATAGTAGGATGAACAACTCAAGGTAAAAATATCTCCAGATATATTACACAATAAATTGTGAATATTTGACATCAATTTTATTTAGCATTCTATAATTGTGGGGAAAAAACCATCAAGGAAAATTTGCTACATTCTTTGGCTAATTGTATTGGTTAAAAAAGTGGGTTTTCATGGTTAGTTGTGTAGTTCCAGATATATTATTGAAAAGTAATGTCATGAAAGATTCAATACAATGTAATGGATGCTCTGGAGGCGGTACAAAATTTGTTTATATAAGGGGGTGTTGTTTCCCAGTGTTTTTGAAATTTATGGGAATTAAAATTAAGAAAATAGATAATGGTTTTTTTTGGAGAAAGAAGTTTCATTAATGATTGAAGGTGGTTTGGAATGTTTTAGGTACGACATGTTTTGGGATCTCGACATCAAAATAAGGAAAAGGAATTATGTTCATGAAATACATGGATTTTAATGAAATATGAGGTATAGTGAAAGAGGCTTCTACACCAAATGCGATGTCAAATTTGGTTTTTCATGCTCGAAGAGGATCTTAGATGAACAAAGGAAGACGTGTCAGGACCTTGCACGTAGGTTTGTCCAAGACTATAAATAAGGGGCTAAGTCCCCTCCTTTTAGTAGCTCAGCAATTAGAGGGAATCTGGTCTCTAAAACACATAATAATTGTGTGCAATGAGAGTTGGGAAAAAGAAAAAGAGTTTCACATAATAAAGGATTATTGTGTAAGAAGGAATTTCCATGAAAGATGTTTTCTATGACAAAACACAAATGTTGCATGCAAGGAATTAATATTTTGTGCAAGACACCCAAAAGATTGCATGATATTTTGGTGTTTCCCAAAAGTTATATGGTAAATGAGTATTCATAAATTAGATGAAATTAGAAATCAATTGTACACTAAATGTTGTGTAAATCTTATGGATTCCTGAAATAAAATGAGGATCTTCTGAAGAATTAGTGAGCACACTTCAGTTGAGAGAGTAGTGAGCTTTCAGATTTTGATTATTTATAAAGACGGAGGGATAATGATTCCACTCCAAACATTGTAAAAAGTAGTGCACTTTTAGTGAAACTCATATATTAGCACTATAACAACCCTTATATTTATTACATATTTAAACATGATTTATTACATCAACATTCACTAAATAAAACTCTGAGGATCGAGAGGTCTAGTGTCTTGGAAATTAATAACATTACATAACAACATGAAACATGAAATATAACATCCTTATTGAAATCATTGTTTACAAGACCAACTTATTCCTTCAAACATAAAATTTTATGGGATAAAATTGGGACATAAATAAAAAAGATTGATTTATAAAGCCCAGTAATGAAGTAAATAAGGCATAACATTGAGATTATGGTACATGTTAGGAAATAGGAATATCAATAAATATCAAGAGAAACATGAACATAAAGCCATGGTTTAGCATGTTCATAATAAAATAGAAATGAGGAAACAATATACAATATGATATTAGCTTGATCCAAGGCCCATTGCACATGAATTAGCATTAGTAAGCTCTCATTTCACATAAATTAGCTTGAGTAATCCTCATTGAACATGAATTAGCATGAGTAAACCATCATTGCACATAAATTATCATTAGTAAACCATCATTACAAATGAATTATCATGATTAAACCCTCACTGTAGGTGGAATATCATGACACTAATCATTACCCAATGCATTGGAGTGATATCAGGGCCACCCTTTATAAACATTTCATTTCATGCATAAGTGTGCCACATGGATCACATTACATCGAATCATTAAACGTCATCATTTATTCCATGATAAAGGAATGTGAAATATATACAAAAAATTATATTCTCAATTATTATATATGAATAAATGTGAATACCCTTTATAGATAAATGTGCATGGTATTCCCAATACGTTGATTATGGAGTCGAAAATTGCGGTGTAATTTCAACAGCCTAACAGAGTGACATAAAATCCATTGAAAAAGGATTATGGGAGATAAAGAGGTCTCTAATAATATGTACATGAAATGGGAAAATAAGGGGGTCAAATAGATACAAGTCCCAACACATATAATTTAGAAATATAAGGCATAACACAATAATGGAACATTATGAATAAGGTGAAACAGAATAACTCTTACGAAATTTCAGCATGGAAATGGGTGTACATTGGAAGAATTAGTAAGAGATAAAGAGGTGTATCATTATTAAAACATAAGCAGTTATTTATGTGGGAGGTTATAAAGCATTCCCAAACATTTTTAATTTAAATTAAAAGGGTATAATAATATAACAAAACATGGAAAAAATTATAAAGGAATAAATCACTTACATGAGTGTGTGACTTCAAGAGCATGAAGAGGGGATTCTTGATAGCTTGGGGCTCCTTGTAAGGATTATAGAGATGGTAGGGAAGCGTAGGGACGTTCTACAATGATTTTTAATGAAGATTAGTTAGAGTGTGAGTGGGTTTATATAAGAAATGAGAGGGGAATTCTTCAATATTTCACAAACATAGGTTTTGGAACCTATATAATTATATATTAAACACCACAAACATAGCTATGGTATTTTCCCATTTTTATTTCAAAAGAATATTGGAAAACATTATTTTATAATTATAATGTCTAATGTATTAAAATATTATGTTTTATTATGTGAAGGTGAGGTAGACTCTCATAGAAATCATTTAAAATAGTTCAAATATTTTATAAGTCAGGGAGGGTCCACTGGGGAATTATAATATTAATCAAAAAATCTAAAATCACATTATTTTAAAGGTAAAACTTATATTTTACGAACATGCTTTTAATATTATTTTATTAAATCACTATTGGGTCATTATGATGTTATAAAACACATTATATATTTATACGGTATTTAATTTTTACCCAAAAATTTGATTATCTTGAAATATGAAGAAAAATTCACCGTTAGATAATTTTGACATCCTGATTCCAAAAATAATATTAATTTTATCTTAATAATATTCTAAATATGTGAATTTTGACTTTTAATATAAAAACCTCCATTTATTAAAAATTCATGTGGTTTGACCAAAAAACGGTTTTCTAACCTTAATAAAAACTACAATCGTATTCATAAAAGTTATATGATAATTTTTTATTAATAAAAACTAATTTAATAAAAATATTTTATTAAAATATTATTAATTCAGAAATCCCTTATTTCATCGGAATATATTTCATAATTGAATTTAAATATTAACTGAGAATACTACTTGTGCTTTAAAAACCATTTGGAAAATTAAAAATAATAAAATGAAGGTATATTATTCATTATATAAAATAAATGCACATAATCATAATGCAAGGGAATTTTTACATATCCCTTTATTACACTATAATATTCCCTAATAGTATTGTGTGCGATGGTGGGACTTTCTTAGGGTTGTTCAGTGAACATGGTTTGAGTTGTGATCTTGATAAGCCTGAACTTAACCTGTAAAAAGTTTCACTCATGCTTAAGTTGTAGGATCTCATCTTGGGCATGGTCTAGGGAAAGCCCATAAATTTTATGTCCCTTGAAAGATCATATAAAGTTTATTCAAATGGAATGATCCTACTGTTCGAGGACATCACTTCCTTTATCTGTGACAAACTATTTCGTTAAAACCCTATATTTATACTAGACATGTGATCACAATTCAATGGATATATTATTAATGGTAATAACACTTGAAAACTATTTAAACACCATAAAATTATTCATATGTTATATATATATATATAATATATATTTATTTAAATAAAAGAAAGTAAATTTTATTCATTAATGTTTGGGTCATTACAACATTCCCCCATTTAGAAATTTCACCCTCAAAATATCATTTTACCACAACAAAAAATATGTGGGTAACTCTTCCTCAACACTTCCTCTGCTTCAACATTTTTTCTTCAAACATGTGGTTTCTCTAAAACACATTGACAAGGGTAATTGTATTATTTAGTTGAACTTTTCCCCTATGATCTAAAATCCTCACCATCTTCTCTTCATATGAGAGTAGATTCCCCAATCGAACCACCTTTTGATTGAGTACATGGGAGGGTTTATGTATGTACTTTCTCAATAGTGATACAAGGAATGTATAATTTTCTTGAGATAGGTTCAGTGGGAGTGCTAGTTGATAGGGAACTGATCTAATGTGATCCAGTATCTCAAAAGGTCTAATGTACCTTGGACTAAGATTTTCCCTTCTTCTCAAATCCCACAAGTCTATTGCATGGTGATATGTGGAGGAATACCATGTATCCAACATCAAACTATAGTTCTCTTCCACTATTATAAGAATAGTTATTTTTTTCGACTCTGAGTAGTTTTAATGTGTGGCTGGATAGTCTTAACCTTCCCAACCATTTCTTCCACCATTTATGGACGTATGTGATTTTTCTACCCCATTTCTTCACAAAATTTTATTATTCTACACCTATTACCATAAATGGCTTTTTAATTATCCATTTGGAAGATTTATTGGAATCTTTTGTTGTAAGATAACTCTACCAGAGGAAGAGGTTGATCACATCCTCCTTTGAAGTCCATTGAGAATAATCTTAACGTGTTCTCAAGTGTGGGGGTAGTCCGCTTATATTGGACATTATATTGAGTATTATAAGTCGTGCTAATGTTCAACTTAGTATTTAGAGCATGTTGGAGAATCTTCCAAAACATAGAGGTGATTCTCTGATCTTGATCAGATACAATCGTTATTGGAACTCCATACATCCTTACCACTTATCTAATGAATATATGTGCAAATATTTCCAATGATAAATCCTATGTAATTACAATGAAGTGCACAATATTTGTATGACAATCTACAACAAACTAGATAGCATTGTTTCCTTCGAATGTCTTTAGAAGTCTAGTGACAATGCCCATGGTGAATTTCTACCATTTTCACATTACTATGGGTAATGGTTGCATAATTCCATTAGACATCTGCCTCTAAGATTTCACATGATGACATACCAGTCAATTCGATGTATAATTAGTGATATCCTTCTTTATATCATCCCACCAATAATGCTCTTAGAGATCTCGATAGATCTTTTGGTTTCATGGGTGAATGGAGAAAATATAACTATGGGTATCACCCAAAAGGTCTTTCTTTAACACTAGATTTGATGTCACATATAATCTTGACCCAAATATCACAATTCCTTCTCCAATAAAATTTAACTATTAGGATTTATCTTTTCTAATAGTTTACACATTCTTCAAAATTCTTACCTAATCCTTTTGATCATCCACCATATTTTTCAAAAGAGACGGTTGAGGAATCATTTGTGAAAGGGTTGATGATGTTCCCTTCTTTGTAGATCCCATGTCCATATTCATGAAATAGAATAAGATGGTATAGATTTAATTTCAAATCAATGATAGAATTGGTGTGTCATTTCTACGTAATGAATATGTCTTTTTGTACGATTTCATAGGGTGGTAATGGATTGAGATGTCATAGTCTTTGATCATCTCTAACTATCATTATTGATGAATGCTCAGATCTTTCTGTGTGAATATATACATGAGTATTTTGTTAGATGTATATATTTAAATCTTCTCCTCAAAAATGGAATGTCACCAAAATTTTAATTTGGACATTACTAAATCCAATTCCATAACTTGTGTTAGATAGTTTTTCTCATGAAAATTCAATTTCTTTGAAGTAGAGGCAATGAATTTTGCATTTTTCATCAACACACAACCCATGCCCTTCTTCAATGAACAACTAAATACCATGAAATTTTCTTCAATTGTGGGGTAGTTTTATCATGGTTGGTGTGACTAGCCTCCTTTTTAACTCCTTGAATATATATTCACATTTATCATTCCAAAAAAAACTTGACTCCCTTTTGAGTTATCTTGTTAAGAGGGTTTTACAATCATGTTAAATTTCTCACAAATAGGATATAATATCTAGCTAACCCATGGATTCTATGGATATCTATCACAGATGTTGGCCTCGACTATCCATTAATTGGTTTTTCCCTGGAGGGATCCATAGATATTCTATTGCTTATGATGATATGACCCAAGAATGAGACCCCCTTCAACCATAACTCAAACTTTTTGTATTTTTATACAGATTCTCCTTTCCTAAGGTCTTAAGTACAATTCTTATATGATTCTCATGCTCCACTATCATTTAAAAGTATATTAAAATATCCTCTAAAATAAAATCAAAAATTTGTCGTGGTAGTAAATAAACACTATATTCATCATGTCCATGAAGTTTTATAGAGCATTAGTGAGTCTAAAATGAATTACTATGATTTCATTGTGCCAATACCTTGTACAAAAATTAGTCTTAGGTATATCCTCCTTCTTCATCCTTACATGGTAATTTCACAACCTCATATCCACCTTGGAAAAGTTTTTGTGCCACGTAGTTGATCAAACAATTCATTAATTCGTGGAATAGTATACTTCTTATTTATCCTGATTTTTTGAGTCTGCAATAAGCAATGAAAACCTGCATTGACCTATAATTCTTCTAAACAAAGTAGACTTGTACACACCATGATGAAGAACATGGGAATATAAAATGTTTATCTAGATTATACTATAGTTTTTTATTTAGATCCTTAAGCTCCACAATATCAATTCTTTATAGAGTCATAGATATTGGAAACACCCTAGGTATAGATTAATTGAGAATTCAACATCTCTTCTAGGAGGAAGACCAGACAATTCCTTAGGAAACACTTCAGAAAATTCCCTCACAATTGGAATGTATTCAAGGATGGTTTCTTCCGTAGACTCAATAATCTGATCAAGATACATCTGCTCATAGGGTAGCAAAATTCTTGCTTGAGATGATGGTTCCAAAGAAGATCCATCCTCCTTCTTTCCCTTTTACATATTCGGGGGTCGATTCACCATATAGAGATTAATTTCCCTCTCAAAAAATTAAGTTTTATCTATATAGGGGAAGTCTACCCATGCCAATAATTGCATCAAATTCCACAAGAGGGGGTATGATGAGGTTCTCAAGGAATTGCAATCCACAGATTTTGATAAGGTAGGAGTTATAATCATGGGATGAAACAATTTCCCCATTTTTTGTTCACACTTACATCTCTACTTCCATGATTTGTGGTGATGTTGGGATTATTCTGCTAAATATTATGGATAAAAAGATTTCATAGAACTATAACGAAAAGGTACATTTTTATTCTTTAATTAATAACTAGAGTAAATATCACCACTTTTTTTGTAGGATTTTCATTAGTGGTAGTGATTGAAAATTTTTGACATTGTTGCCTTCGAGGTTATTGGTTGTATCCAAAACCCTTTGCATAGGGCTCTGGTTTGAAAAGTTCCCGATTTATTTATAGTTAAAGAAATAAAAAATTCATTGAGGGTCGAAAAGTGTGTTTTACTCCATGGTCTTAGTAGATATTTTTTCTTATCGGCAATTAATGAAAAGGTTCACATCTCTCCCACATGTAAATAATTTCCTTGTACACTTGATGCAATTTACCAGTGCTTATTTTCCGCACCATTGTCAAGTGGGGTTCTGGAATTTCGTAGCACTATTGGATTTATCCATCCGACCACCAGAAATAATTTTCCATTTATACTTCTTGTCCCCATGATACCCTTGAGATTCATGGATTTCCATTTTGACATTTAGGGATCATCGGACAATTTTCATAAAGCTATCGAAGTCACAAATCGCTAGGCATTTCTATAGGATAGGTTTTGGCCCACCAAACAGGTGGTCAATCTTGAATTCATGGGTAATGAAAATTCCAAAGTCGTATCATGAAAGCCTCATGATGATTGAATCGAATGATCCTTTGTATTCATTATGTTTTTTCATGATGGAAATGAAGTCCCTTTCCATATTAAGTCAGAGGGTGTGAGGAACATATTTGTTGAAAAACATTTTCTAGAAATACATCCATTCCAACGACTCAATATCTTCCTTAGGATTCATATTTTTTATCAATTTCCACCATTTAACAGGTTCAACCTTTATATGATATGCAGCTATAAGAACCTTCTCTTGTTACATAAATTGAATTATGGATAATATCTTCTTAATGGAGTTCATCAACATTTCGGTGATTGAGGGATAATATGATAAATTGAAAGTGGGGGGGGGGGTTGTCTCAGGAATCTCTCGATTTCTTCTTGTTCATTGTGGGGGGTCAAACATTCCTCTTGACCCATATTTATATTCAAAAATTGATTTATCTTATAGATTATTTTGAAAATATTTGTGATTCCATCTCCCATTAGATTGAGAATCTCATTATAACAGTCATCACATTGATATTCACAACTGTTTTTATCCTGATTCCTCTTATTATCATTCATTGGCTGGAAGAAAAGGAATGTTAGGGGTAACACATAAAGGGGAATGCAAATAAAAAATGGATAACTTATCAATTATATTTATTTACATAACATATGAATTTATAGGTTTCAATATATGTTATCAAAAGTCTAATTCACAAAATATATTCTTTGGGGAATTTTTTTATTCCCTTAATAATGGTTCATACTAAGAATATAAATTTACCTAAGCATATCCCCTAGGAGTGTCAATCCGAGAGTGCAACAAGGCCCATTTTTTACATGAGTTCCAATTCGTGTCAATATCAATGTGGATTTTTTTTAGGTTTTACCCTTAGATACATATATTCTAGAGCCACCTCAACCATTTCGTTTCAAGACTGGGATTCTTTTTCTTGATAAACCACTTACTCTATACTAACCGAAATTTAGGGATGTTTTTATCATACTTATTCTTATCCTTAAGGATTTCTCTAGAGTTTTCTAATCCTAATCCCAAAAATAACTAGACCTATCCTTTGATAAAACCTAAAACAGTCATTCTCTTTATTAAATATTTAAATATAATTTTTTAGATAATCATTCACATAATACAACGTTGAGGATCGAGAGGTCTGCTGTCTTGGGAAATTATGAACATTACATAATAATTAAAACATCAAAAAAACATATTTATTAAAACATGTGTTTACATGACAAAATTATACCATTATACAGAACACTTCATGGGATAACCTTACTATATACATAAAACAGGTGAGTTATATTTCCTAGTAAGGTAGTTAACAGGAAATCACATGATGAATATAGTACATGGTATGAAATAAGCATATCAATAGAGAAAAATAGAAACAAGAACATAAAGGCATGATATAGCCTGATTATTATAACATTGAAATGTTTCAACATAATACCATATGATATTATCATGATCAAAGGATAATTGATTATGGATTAGCATGAGTAAACCCTTATTGCACATGAATTATCATGAGTAAACCCTTAATGCACATGAATTAGCAAATGTAAACCCTTTTCACACATGAATTAGGATGAATAAACCTTAATTTCACATGAATTATCATGATTAAACACACATTACACAAGGAATATTGTGATACTCAACATTACCCAATGAATTGGAGTGCTATTAGGGTGCACACTTTATAAATATTTCATTTCATGCATAAGTGTGCAACATTGATCCTATAACATGTAATCGTTCAACATCAATATTTATTCCACAATAATTTATTATGGAATAAAAAAATAAAATTATATAATAAATAAGTATATTTCTATAAAGGTGAATACCCTTGATATAAAAATGGGAATGGAATTCGCTAAATGATGATTTTGACATGGAAAATTATAGTGCAATTTCTGCAACCTAACGACGTGACATAAAATTCTTAAAAAAGGTTTATGAGAGAGAAAGGTTTCTCTCATCAAATGTACACAAAATGGAATGTAAGGGGGTCCTATAGATTCATATATAAACACATGTAATTTTCAAATAGAAGGTGTTACATAATAAGGAAACTTGAAGAATGAGGAGAAATGGAAAAACTCTTACAGAATTTTGGCAAGGTACCGGGTGTACATGGGGGGAATAAATGAGAAATAATGGGGTATCTCATAATTCATACATAAGTATATAATTATTGGTGGATGTTAAAAACCATATAGAAACATTTTTATGTTAAAACAAATGGTATAACAACATAAAGTAATGAGGAAGAAAATGAGAAATGATGAAATCCATAACATGAGTAACTGGCATCAAGAGATTGAAGAAGGACATAATGAGAGATTGGGATACCTTGAGAGGATTATAAAGAGATGAGGGTAGATTAGGGACGTGATCCAAAGATTTTTAGTGATGATAAGTGAGAGATTAGAAGGGTTTATATACGAATTCAGAGGAGAATTCTTTAATATTTCACAAACTTAGGTTTTAGAACTAATATAATAAAATATTAAAAACCACAAATATTCCCATGGATGCTACACACAGTTTTCATCTATGTAATATGTAAATAATTATTTTACAAGTCCAATGGCCGCAAATGTTAAAATATTATGTTTTCTTATGGGGAGGTGAGTCATAATCTCATTGAAATCATTTTAAAATGTTAATATATTATATAAGTATTGGAGGGTCCGCTAAACCATTATAAAATTAATAAAACCAATATAAATTTTTTTTAAAGTTAAAACATATAATGGCCGAAAATACCTTTTATTGTATTTTATTACACCAATATTGGGTCATTATGACGACATAAAACACATTATATATTTTTATGTTCTTCAATTTTTACCCAAAATTTTGATTGTCTCGGAATATTATGAAAAATTATCTATTGGATATTTTTGTTATCCCAATTACCAAAATAATATTCAATTTATCTAAATATTTTGTATAAATATGTGAATTTTCACTTTTAAAATAAAAAATGACATTTATTGAAAATTCATGGGTTTTGACAAAAAAATAATTAACAAAAATAACAATTGTATTCATAAAAATTAAATTATAATTTATATTTAATAAGAAATAATTTAGTAACAATATATTATAAAATATTATTTAATTCAAAAATCAATTAATTTATCAAAATAGATTTCATAATTGAATTTAAATAGTAACTAAAAATACTATTTGTGATTTAAAACACATTTACAAAGTAAAAATTAAAAAATGAAGGTATATTTATTATTTTATGAATAAGTAATTCACATAATCATATATCAAGGGTCTAGTTACATATAACTTTATTACACTAGTATATTCCCTAAGAGTATGGTGTTTGATGGTGGGGCTTTTGGGGGGCCATTCGGTGAACATGGTTTGGGTCATGAACTCGGGGAGCTTTAACTTCTGTTGTAAATAGTTTCACTCATGCTTAAGTTATTGGATCTAGGATTGGGATTCATGTAGTTAAAATCCCAAAAATGTTATCTCCCTCAAAATATCTGATAAATGCGATTCAGAGGGGACAATCCTACTGGTTGGGGCCATCATAACCATTTTTATGCCAAAATGTTTATTTAAACCCCTATATATATATACTAGACATGTGATCACTGTTAAATGGATATATTATCAATTTTAATGATATATAAAAATTATTTAAACCCAATAAAAAATTGAATATGTTTTCTATATCCATAAGAAATTTATTTAAATAAAAAAATGGAAATTTTATTCATGAATGTTTAGGTTGTTATAGGAACATTATCAGTGTATGCTCTTTGGACGTATCCTTGTGATGGTGAAACAAGTAAAATTGTTGGGTCCTATACACTATTTAATTTATCTTCATATATCACTACATGAAATATTGAGTAGATAATTTTGTTTAACAACAAAAAAAGATCAAAAGTGAATGTTTTTTTAAATTATCAAACACAGATTCACCACCCCTTAGGGTATTTACCCATAGTATGACTAATAATTGGTATCATATAAAAGTTATTTATTTGATTTTCTCTCTCAATGGACGTTATAAATCAGAAATTGATTCCAATATTCAATGGAAATAGTTTTCTATTATGGAAGAATCAAATTAAATACTACTTTATATCTTTAGTAATATATATATTTATAGTAGGGATGCATTGTATATCAGCCGATATTGAAAACAGTGCTTTATTAGATGTTAAATGAAGGGAATTGCATGATGACGCCAAAGGAATAAATTTTTTAGGGGGTTTCATATATATTTTGATTTATACAATGGTTATGTCATGTAAAACATCACATTTTATGTGGTAAAAGTTTTTTAATATCTATGAAGGTGGTTCAAATGTTAAAGGAGAAAATATGCATGTTCCATGGAACTAATATAAAGATTCAAGAGTGAACCCAAATGAGTTTATTAATAATTTATTTCATAGGGTTAAAGTTTTAGTGTAATACATGTGTGGTTTTGGAGAAATTATTGAATATGTGATGTTTTTGAACCCCACCTTGGTAAGACTTCGACCTCAGTTCAATTTGAAAGTTTTTGTATTGAAATACAATGTTCTAAAGGGGATGAAAATGTAGTGTCTTTATTTTACTCTTATCACGTATAGGATGAGAAATTAGTATATTGAGTCTATGGAAAATGGTAATTCCAAATAGGTGACATTTGAGGGCATAAAGTAGCTAAACATTGAAGATAGTTAGGATGAATAAGAGACCGATGAGGTTATGTCTTTATTTTCATCAAATCTACCATGAGTAAAAGGAAAGTTTAAAGGGAAACTTCCACAAGCACACTTTTGATGTGTAAAGGTCGGTCATCTTACATCATTGTGCCCTATTAAATTCCAATAATATGATGAGGATGATGTTTAAATTCTCATGAAGAAGTGTTCATCCTCTGTTAAAGGTATGAAAAAGTTAATGATATATTTATTTAAGATGAAGATTATTTATTCACAAGAACGTGATAGTTCATATGAATATTAGGCTAATTATATGGAGAACTGTAAATATTGTAGAGAAAATGTTATGGTGGTTGTTAATTATAGTGTCTATATAAAGAAAGAAAACACATTGACGATGAATACGTTTAGATGAGAGTTGATTTAAAATATGAATTAGAGGCCACTCTTGAAGAGAAAGATGTTTGGGGAGATAAAACAATGAAGTCCAACGAAGTGGATCATGACGTCAAAATCTAACCTCAGTAGTAGGAAGATGATATGCATGAGTTAATGGAAGAAATTGATAATCTCTAGTCTTCATTTCAAGAGGAAATAAAAATATTTAGTGGCCATAAACTCAATGTTGGAGAATAGAATTGGGAGATTGATGGTTTTTATAACACAAAAAATAGCAAATAAAAAGAATTCAATAACTAGAAGATGAATTCATAAGACTATTACCAAAAGATAAGGATCAATAAAAACTCATGATTCTAAATGTGATATCAGGGAAGCAGATCATTTGGAAGACAATAAAGTTGGATATGGAGCATAGAAGTCTGTATAGCCGAAGAAACAGCCAAATCTAAATGATAAGGCTGATGTGAGGCATGATAAAAAAATATAAAGCAGTTATTTTTTATGATAGTTAGAAAGAACCCACTAATAGATTGAATATTGATTTGGGTATGAAGGAGAATTAGAAGATTTAGATGACCCAATGGAAAACTATTGGTGTATAAATGACATGTAGAAATACACTTCTCATCATGTGTTATTACTATCAAGGAAGGTACATTCAAAATATATGTGTTCCATAGCCAAGAGGTATGAATGGGAACAAGAACAACAATTGAATACAATCAGAGGGTAATATTCTAGAACATCTTTTGATGTAAAATATTTTTGGGGTACACAATTTGGTCACATGGAAAGATAGTGTGCATAAACCATGCAGAAGAATGTGCCCAATTATAACCAAAGTGGTAATGAGAAATAAATCAAAGCATCAATAGGTGATTTGAAAATGAAAAAATATATTTGCAACTATGTAAGATCATTATTTTCCATCATACTCTAAGATAGATAAATACTACCAAGCTATACCGAGTATGAAATACAAGACATGGATTAAAATGATAAGAGATGAGAAGGCAGTGGTTGTGGAAATTTACCTTAATGAATTATATGGTTTTAGTGTATAGATTTTTGATAGTGGTTGAACATCCTATATGATAAGAAAATAGCATCTTGTTATAGGCATAAAATATAAAAAATAAGGTGTTTTAAAATTTGCAAATAACAATGGCCCGAGGATAATTTTTCCATGAATGGACATATTTGGAAGAAAATAAATGAGAATTGTTGATGTCTTAGTAATTTATGTTCTCCCTCAAAACATTATTAGTGTTAGTAAAATATGTTAATTGGGGCATGTTGTACGGTTTACTAAAAAGATGTGTATCATCAAAGGAAGAGATAGTGCAGTTATTATATTAGAAAAAAAGAAAAAGAGGAATATCTACCTTGTATGTGTTGAAGAATATATGTGTTTTTAGTCCAGATAGGAAGAAAACATGTTATGGAATAAATGACTTGGTCATCTACAACAACCATACCTAGGATATTGGGTAAAATTTGATGCATCTAGAGACCTCCCTAATATATCACATGATCATACTCATATGTGTGGTTCTTGTCAATAGGGGAAGATCATCAAAAATAAATACAAGTAAAAATAACCAATGCCAACATGATTGCTTGAATTAGGTCATGTAGATGTGTACGAAATTATTTCACCATGATCCATTGACGGAATTCCTCCGTGGGTTCGATAGCAACGAGACTGGATTGAATCCTCCGTGGTTTAGATAGCAACGAGACTGGACTGAATCCTCCATGGGTTCGGCAAAAACAAGACTGATGTGAATCCTCCATGGGTTCGAAAGCAACGAGATTGGATAGAATCCTCTGTGGGTTCAACAACAACGAGACTGTAATTAATCCTCTGTGGGTTCGATAGCAATGAGATTGGACTGAAGCCTCTATGGGTTCGACAGCAACGAGACTGGACTAAATCATCCGTGGGTTTGATAGCAACGACAAACTATTTTTTTATGTTTCTGCGGGTATCTTTCGTTTGACGATGAATTATGATTTAGTGGATACAACTAATCATCTCCTACTCTCTTAAGTAGTGTATACCAGTTTGATCAGAGACTTGACTTTCAATCATTATCATCGATGTGATTGACTTGATTTCCTGTGTAGACTGGGTTGTTCTTGGGCTCAAGATTTCGAGCCGAACTGTGATTGATAACTTAGGTATATGTGTGGGAATATACTTAATCAGAGTTGGTGACACCTCGTGATTGTATATTTCTTCTTTGGTTTATCCTTCGTGGATTCTGGGAGACCTTCGGGGGTCTTGGGGTCCCTACTATGTACTGTGTACTCACCCATGTACATGCTCTACCCGCACTACATTGTGTGGGATACAGACAATGTACAACACTGATCGAGGTGGAGGCTTATGGATCTGGATGGTACCCAGAGTTGGACCACTTGGTGAGACGTACACGGAGTATACAGTCGGACCCGTGGTGCTGAGGAGACCATTTGTACCCACCCTTCAAGTGGGATTCCTAGAGGATGACTCATTAGTTGTTGTTTTACTTTATTGCAGTTGTATTGTACTTTACTTTGGGGCTTGTATTTCCAGCCCCTTTCTTTTCAACACTTTCATTTGTATACAGCATTTACTTAGTGTTTACCTTCTGTTACGTACTCTCTCGTGGTTTTTTTACTTATTAAAGGCAATACCTTCCCTATTTATCAGGATTTATGCCTTTGGTGCTTGTCGCTAGCCTCTGGCCATTGGAAGGCAGGCTTGGGGTAGTCCCGGAACGGGCCTCGAGGACAGGTCGTGACAAGTATATCAATGGGATCCACTATCTAACCATTAAACTATAATTCCAAATAATCAAACAAATATCAGTTTTATGCATTTCGGATGTCTCAATGTAATAATTATCAGAAAACTTTTTACTGGTCAGTAAGCATGATATTTTATAACGGAATATATTTTCAATGAAATTTAACATAATGTATAATCATAAAATTATTAAAAGAAGAAAGATGTTAAGAAATTACAAGAAGAAAATATGTTAAACTATAAAGAAAAATTTGTGAAGTGCATCCAAATTTTTGTGATTAATATCCAAATAAATATATTATAGTATGAATAATTACCTAAAGACTCTACTTCCATATGAATAGTTAATGAGGAATGTAATTACACTGTAATAATGACCAAAAATTTGTAAAAATCAGTTTGGATGGCTCATTGATTCTTGATAGAAACTTTAAAAACTGAATTTTTATTCGCATGAATAATATGAAACAATATATTTACAACTATTTCTGTAAAATCAAATGATTAATTGAAACATGAATAAAAAACTTCAGAATATAAAATGTTTAATGGAAACTTCAATATTCAAGTAAAAATGAAAATAAATAAATACTATGGTTTAAGTGGACTCACATTTTACCCATTTTCATGGCCTCTTGGAATATTTAATGAATGGAATGAAATGAATCAAATAGTTTTATTAAAATTAATATGTACAAATCATTGTGAAGTACCCAATGTATAGATGAAATGTTATATTTTACAAATAATTAATAACAATGACATAAAAATGATAGATAATATATAATGTAAATAAACATATAAAAATATTAATACGTGAAAAAAAATTTAAATATTAACAGGTTGTGTTGAAATTGAATCAGGGAAAATATCATTGATGGAAGAGGACTTATCGCAATATTCTACAACCATAACATAGAATTTGTTGTAAAATTCATTCACAGATTAGATAGACACGTTAAATAATATCCTTATAGGGAGATGATGTGATATGTCCTGCACATGATAGGATTTCTAGAAATTCAATATTAAAAGGTAGAATGAGAAATAAGAACACACTTGGTGAGGAACAACTAAATCCAAGAATATAACAATTTTATAACATCATTGTGAAGTAGGAAAACCTAGAATTTATACTATTATGGTGACAATGAGCTGATGTTTGGTGAGAAATCATG
The DNA here is from genome assembly GCA_963277665.1 of Viscum album. Taxonomy (NCBI): domain Eukaryota; kingdom Viridiplantae; phylum Streptophyta; class Magnoliopsida; order Santalales; family Viscaceae; genus Viscum; species Viscum album. The sequence goes on along the minus strand of OY728150.1, from coordinate 430,882,380 downwards.
TCTAGATTTAGGAGTAGGTAGTCTTTGTATCCTTATTTAAATTAGAGCTCCATTTGGGGAGAAATTATTTGTCAATCCTAAATTATATAATGGTAAATACATATTGGATGAAATAATTAAATAGATTCCCTAATTGATGAATTATAAAATCTAATTTATTGTAATAATATATGAAAAATTAGTAAGAAAAAGGAAATACTAAAGACTGTATGATCGAAATTAAATTAATAAAGAATACCAACAAGACCATCCAGAAGAAATGCTTCTGACCATATATTAAAAAAAAGAAAAGGGTACAGGCAAGACGGATGGGGGAAAACAAAGGTACATTCCCTCATCCGTTAAAAAGGTTACAAATCATAATACGACATATCATTCCCATAATCGGAATCATCAGCTGTTTCCCACTCAGAGTGGGATTACTCGGTTGGAAGATCTTAAGAATATTAGAGTTGAATTTACTTGACAACTTAGAAGTAGAACATGTGGACATAGTGCGAGGGATGTTAGACTAGTCTTTTCTCAGCCTTCGCTTTGGGGGGGGGGGTAGGAATGGAAACCATGCTATCATCAACCATCTCTTTAACAGATAATTGTGCATCATTAAAAGATCCACCTTTGTTTGATGCATTTAGGATGGTGTAATCATCCACCTCCTCCACCTCAGAGACTTCACCCAACTTCTCAGAGATCCTAGAAGAATTCAAGAGTTTCTGAATCTCCTTATGACAATCAACATGTTGAGATACCCCATCTCCAGGAGCCAAGATAATAGTTTCATCATGTTCCCGACCTACACTAAGAAAAACATCTGGAGACTGACTAAAAACAGGAGACGTAACATCATTATTCTCTCCAATAGAAAAAGGAGCGACAGCATAGTCAACATCAGAAGTATCCTTCGTATCAGATTAATCCTGAATATAAGAGGGACCACTATTGGCTCTCATCGGAGATATATCCACCAAAATTCTCTTACCTTTCACATTGGGCACTTCAGGGTCAATTTAAGAGGACACCATATTAGCCTTAGAGGAAGATGGATTTTTGAGAACATCCTCATTTGATAAAGCCACATCCTTCTTCTCTGATTTCCTTCTGCAGAGATTATCTGGATGGCCTTTCATCCCACATCTCTCGCAAGAGATTTTCCTATGGAAAACTTCCAAACAATGACCAACATCCATGCAATCATTATAGAAGAGAGGATTTCATTTATACTCAACATCAATTTGAATATTATCAGTTGGAGTAGAGAGAGATAACTTATCAATCAAGATGGAGCTAAGATCAACCTCCAGCAACATTCTGGAAAAGTTCCCAAACCAAACATCCTCAGTTTCCATATCAAGGAGAATATGAGTCCCAATTGCCAAACCAATGTTGTGCAAAATCTTCGGGTGCCAAAGGACATAATTAAGCCCATGAAAATGAACCCAAATTTGGGTAAAAGAATTCATTTCATGCAATGCATTCAAATCTAGGGACCATTCATGAAGGTGAAGCCATCAAGGCTTCAAAGACAGAGAGCCTATTCTCCATGCCTGAACATTAAATACATTCGATGGAAAGAGGAAATGAAAAATACAACGGCCAAGAGATACTCATTTACAATAAGAAACTTCACCATCCTCTCGTGATCCACTCTAAAATGTGTGTAGGGTAACGCTTGCCTCCCACTAGGGGGCCCTGCCATGCCCAGAGCGCTCCGCACGTTCCCCGACTTGGAAAATTGCTTTGAATCGACCTCTGCATAATATGCACAGTGTCTGAGTCTGGCGGGACTCAAGCCTAGGCCAGTTCCCATAGAGAGCAAGGTGTACAACTAATAGAGAATTCCATTGTGATTAATTTGATGGGTGAACTCCACCATAATTAATGGTTATGAAATTTTCACAAATTTTCCATATGTAGACCAGCAAAGAGGTAGTGGAAGCATGAAACTTGTATTGTTATACCGAAACTGTAGGATGAGATGAGAGGATTATAAAGGAGGAACTGATGTAGAAGAGGGATGAAACTTAGAGGAGGACAACATAGTTGTTTTTTGGGAACTATACAAACAGGGGATGAGAATCATGAGTAGAAAACCAGGATAAGGGGAGAAAATCATGATAAGGGGGAGGGTATAGGAATCATGAGAGGGAAACCAATATGACGGGATGAAAATCACTATTGGGGGAAAGTGAGGGGAATTATGAAAATAAACACTAAATGAGGGGTGGAAAATCACGAGTGGGGGTGGGTGTGGACCGGGGGAATGAAAATGGAAAGAAGTGGAAGGGTGATGAGGAGTGATGTGATTGTGAGATTTGTGTGTGTTGGGAACAACCTAAATTTATAATTGATATAGATTTCTCCACATTGTTCCATGAATAAACGAATAGTAGATAATGATATGTACAAATAGGGTGATTATCTTCTATGCACAACAATGGATGATCTTTGATCGCTACAAAAAAACATGTAATCATATAACATGACTATTTTAATAAGATATTTTCATTGTACATGCATTATTCATTATCATTATCAATGTATTCATATGCATGTCTGTTTATATGTTTTTCTCAATGTGTGTATCTATACATGTCTTCCCTCCTCCATCTACTTCTTACTTTTATTTATCCTCTTTGATTTTAATCATAATCATGCCACATAATCACAATGGTCAAGTTGAAAATTAATAGAAAAGTATATATAAAATGAATTTTAGGGAATGTTTCTATTCCTTACAAATATGTAACATGCTTCTCTAATGAATATGTCATATATATTCTTATTCTTCAGAGCATTCCACTCACGGGAAAAAATTTACATATATAATTATTTCCTTTACTAGTAAATACCTTTTATAATACACATAAAATAATGGATTGATGTATCTAGAGATTATTAATGTAATCAATACATTATAAAACAAATCTTTATAATATATCCAAATAATAGTACTTTTCTTTATAAAATAAATTCCTGAAAGTATTTTTAAGGTAAAATAGTTATTTTTATTCTTTATAGCATAAGCTAAACTAAATAGAACATTCATAGAATAATTTTCCTCATATGATAAATATATTACTAATTTTTTTCACTTACCATTCAAAACATCATTTGGATGTCATAAGATAATGTTTTGTGAATATCAATTTCATTGTATGGATCCATTTCACAGATACGCTCTGACTGAAATATCTAACTTTGAACTTGTGGTAACTAGTCTATTTTCTTCATCAGATATAATTATATATAGTAAGATAAAAATTCAATTTTTTTTTATATTTAGTATTCAAAATTGTATCATTTAGCACATTGATTCTTATAACACAAAAAGTTATTTTCTCTAGGTTTAACACTTTACTTGGGGTATGAAAATCACTTATAGTACAAGTCAAATAGATTCCTTTGATACTTAAAACATAATTTGAAATAATTAAGATATACTCATTATCATAAAATCTTTATTCTTTGAATCACCAAAACTCATAAAATCAAAGATACTTTGGAACAACAACAGTCTATCAAACAATATACCCCTTTTAATGATTACAATAACTGTTTAATAGAGAACAGAAATTAATCAAACGATCTTTAAAAAAATAATTTTTTATTATCCACCCCCCTCTTTCAAATTTTATATTCTCATTTTTCTTCTCCCCCATTTTTATTATATAAAAAATAAATATAATAGTGAAGAATAATATAATCAATCTCACACATGAATACATAAAAATCTTAAATTCTACGGAATAAGAAAATAATTTTGCATGAATTTTTATTAATAAAAATATCCAAGATCACAAATAGTCAAATAATTAAATAAAATAAATAATGAAAAATAATTATAAAATATGAATAGAGAATAAATCATAACAACATTGAATTTATAGATAAAAAATCCAATGGACGTTGTAATAATTGTGAATTTAATAAATTGATTAAAAACATTCCATATAAGAATGAATGAATTTTATTTCAGAAAACCATTGATATTAATCATTCAAACACCATTCAAATTAACATGAAGACTATGAATGTTTGTTGGTTTTGATATAATACTTGAATTTTTAGAGTTGGGTATTTCGAGGGATTATGATTAGACAAGAGGAATATAATATGTATGAAATTGAGCATTAGAAACTTCTCCAAAAATATTAGTCATTATTCGTAAATATTATTTAAGACATTCCCTATCATACATAGAAATCCTTACTAACATGGCCTGGTTATTGATATTAGTTTGCTAAGTTTTCTCAATATTAAATTTATCCATAGAGAAAATGGATATCATAGATGGGGGTTTAGTTAAAGGAATTTTCATTTCTTCAATAAAACTAAAATTTTCCCTTAATTATAATCCTCCTGGGATTAATTTCTCCGTTGATATTTGAAACATATAGGCATGGTGATCGAAAATAGGAATTTTTTGTAGATGTATCTTTGAAATAAGAAATAGTGATTCCTTATTTGCATCAATTCTCATCTCTATATCATGTTTCAATTATACATGATTTTTTTTGGAACTGTTCCAAACCATTTATCATAAATTTACAATGTTATTTGTAATTATACGTTATTAAAATATCCAATAACTAGCGTCCTCAATGAATTAAACCTATTTTATCAAAAAAAAACTACATTTATGATCCATATAAATGATTTATTTTCATTATTATTAATGCTATGGGTTCTATGGTAGAAATAAAATTATCTTACTCTTATTCTAATTATTATTATTATTATTATTATTATTATTATAATTCGTAGTATTTGGGATTAATATTTATTTCCACCAACCAATGAATGTTTTTCAACTTCTCTAATACCTCAAAAAATTACTTTTTATCCAACCATTCTTTCCAGCCTAGTTGTAAAAAAATCACATCATTATTAACTTGTACTCAATGATTTTGAATTTAAGGTACCATTTCCTTTAGTAATGATTTAATTTTTTATTAATATTGATCAATATATTGGATAGGATTTTTGGGAATACAATAAATCATATAAATTCGGCAATCACATGTTTTTAAAGATCTTGAATAATTTCCCTGTAATGAAGTTCACATTGAATATATGTAATGGTAGAATAAATTTTTTCTATATATAAATACACTACATTAAATATTTACTATATATTCACCAAATATTGGATTATACATTAGGTTCTATTGAAAATATTTCCAACTATAATTGAATAAACCACTTCACATCCTGAGCATTAGCTTTGGAAACAATGTGATCAAAAAGAGAGTTAATCACACATCAGGATATAATTATCTTAAAATTCATGATTATACTTCCAAAACTAATTGAGAGTACATTTATCAAACTCTCTCATCATTATTACCTAGTAAATTTTTTGGAATTCTTAAACGTGTATGCGGTGCATGAATATTAGAAAACATATTGATGAACTTTTATTCATAAAGTGTCGTCAACTTATTGATTTACATAAACAAATTTAATTTCTTTAATATTAATAGTTTGAAAACATGGGATAGTTCTAGAGATTCAAATTTTGGGTATTCTATTTAAAACAATTGGAGTTATATCCTCTTTTTCTTGTTCTTCTAGACCAGCCTCATTTTGAATTACAGAACCCAAAACAATTCTAACACTTCTACTCATCTCCTTGAAAAGTGATAATCCAAAATGTGTATCCCACGTAATGTTTTTGATATGGTCCTTCCATAACCAAAATTAACCAACAAAGTAATTACTGAATCCAATTATTCTTTAAAAAGATGGAGGTATAATATCATGATGAGAAATTATATAAGTATGATATGAACTAGCTTCAGGATTCATTCCTTCTCTAAGAAAAAACACCCACCCTTACTCTTCAAAACCATTTATAAAATTTTTTCATATTAATAAAATATAATATATGAATACTTTTTACTTTTATTTCAATATAAATAGGAACAATTATATGTTTCCGACCAATAACATTATAGGAAATTTCTATTTTGGATGATAGTTTCCTACACTTTTTCAGTCAGGATGAACATCGTCATAGCAACACATCTTTCATTCCATGCATTCAAACATTCTAAATGCGGGTGATCTCTACCACTATTATTGGTGGTGTTGTGTCCTTTATTTAAATTGAATGATGAGATGTAAAGTATACCTTCCATTGATTCCACTTTGGATTTTGCCTCCTAGATCGGGTCACCCTTATAGATTTGACTAATGTTCATGAAAAACATTCCTTATTCTATATCATTTTGTATGATAGTTAATTATGACTATTTTTCCTAAAAATGAAAAACTCCATTCATCAGAGTAGATGGTATGGTTAGGCATATTTTGGAATTACTAGATGATGGATGTACTGGTCAACTGTAAATTATTTATCTTTAGAGGGAGTATTTTATGAAACATATTATGTGTGAAACCCAAGGTAATTGATTACAGGGGTGGAATTATCCTTATATAGTTAGAAGAATATCATACAAGGAATCATAGGTACCTAACAAAAGGCGTCGTGTGTGAATATTGAGGTATTTAATACCCAGGGAATAACTCTTCGATGTATTTGTACCTGAGGCTTCCCATGTGTATTCCATAGTGTATGTGTTTTAGGTAGTGGAGAAGTTATACATCATGTCGTTAGAGATCAAAATGTTTAGTTAAGATGAATAATTGAATGGCATTAGAATCTTGTGCATACATATATTATACATCTGGTTATGAAGGCTCGATGAGGTGTTCCCCTTATGGTAAAACACCTTGGTTTACCATTTATTGGGATTGAACTCCTTGTTTGGTGGATCACAAGTTTATCATTTTTCATTTAATGCATGATGGGGATGACTGTAATATTTGTCCCTATGAGGTAATATATGGATTTACCGTGGATAGATCAAACACCATGTGGATATAGAATAGTGATGGATGGATCAAACACCCTATGAGGAGGATCTAGGATTGATGGATCGAACGACCAGTGAGGCAGATCTAGGATGGATGGATCGTATAGCTCATGAGGTCGATCCAAAATGGATGGATTGAACACCCTCTGAGCTATATTTAGGATGTATGGATCTAATTCTCAATGATCCAGATCCAGGATGGATGGATTGAGGAAACTATAAAGAAAATACAATGGGTGAACATCTAGGAGGGTATACCTAAAGAGGTTACTAATTAGGTTGATTGGTTTGTTAGGTGGACCCAAAAGCTGCAACCTATGGTTGTAAGATATCCCACATTAGTTTACCATTGTCTGGGATGAACCTCAAGGATGTATTCTTTGTACACTGTTTAGAAGATCAGGATCAAAACCATCATTTTTTTATGTTATAGTTTAAGGTTGTGTGATACAAATGATCTAAGGAGTGTACATCATGTAATAAATAATATCTTATCTCAAAAGGAAAATCTATAAGGGATGGTGTAGTTATTATGTGTATAAGATTCACTTCTTTAGAGGATTGATATTAAGGGGAACATTGTGGGGAATACACATGAAGCTGCCCATGGTTTTTCTAGGTGAAATGATGATGTGAATGGAGATTACATTCAAAATCATCCATATTGCTGCTCGGAGAATCGATGATGTGGTTGGGGATTCTGTGTGGAAGCTTCCCGTGTGTTACTAAGATAAGTGAGCATGTAGTTTGGAATTACGTGTGGAAGCTACCAATTCTAGATTTCTCATGTCAAGTCATGATGGAATGATTTTTCCATTTCTTTTGGTTGGGTTACATTTTTATGTAACAAGAAAAATGAGGTATGTTGGGATTATATGTCGAAGATTCACATTTTTTCATCCTCAAGTCATTTCATGAAGGAATTTCATGTCTAGTTATTGGGGTAAGAATATTTTTTAATGTCGCATGAACGGATGTGATCTTTGGGGATTATTTAATGATGTTTCCAGACTAGTCTTCCTCATGTCAGACCATGAGGGAATCCCAAGTCCATTTCATGGGGTACGATTACTGTTTAACATGATGTGAATTAGCATGGAATATAAGGATTATATATGGAATCTACCCATTAAGCCTTCCTCATGATAGGTCATGAAGAAGTACATTGTCTTACATGTGGAGTAAAATTATAATGTAATGTTATATGAAAGGATTTGGGGTGAAATTATTATATATTGAATATTCCTAATTAGTTTTTATCATGTTATAGCTTGAGGGGTTAACTTAATCATCGCATGGGTTAAGATTAATGTTTAATGTCGTGTGAATGGATGTGGTTGTAAGGGATTACACAAAATGAGGAGTCCCATGAGGGGATGATTGGGGGTTATATCATGATCATTACATGAGTCATCTTATTAGAATATTTTCATTATAGTCCAATAAATGGTAAAATATTTACCATACTTGGGGGGAGGCCAACTTTTCAATGCATATGTACTATACAATGGGAAATTTTCCCTTAGTGGGAGTTTATTTATCACATTAGAAGATGTTAATTGGAGTCTAATCAGGGTTAAAATATCAACAATACATGGCGGGAGACCAAATTTGCAGTGGATTAACTTTATTGGTTTGAATGTGTTTAGTATTTCCTCATTATTTTCATCAGTTTGAGTTCTCTTCCACATGAATGTAAGATCATTATCCCAAAGGATTCCCATGGGATGCACCACTTTAGACCCCCTTTTAGTAATATTTCAATATTTTATGGGAGGTTTCCCATACTTTAATAATAAATATAATTTTTTTGTCATTCCTACAGTTCATAATAGGCTTCATATTCATGTCATGTAGAGTATTATATTGTTTAAAATTTTGAAGTGAGTAATATTGGAAATCTTACGCTTGACACATATGGATTATTGTTCCTTTCATAAGAGGCATCCTATGATAGACATATATTGTTTGATATAGGTTAATATCTTGTAGCATGGACTATGAAATGTATTTGCATAATAATTTCAAGAGTCATATTATACATGGTGCATAAGGAATCATATTCACAAATGATAGGGTATAAAATAGTTTAATGTCACATTGTTATTAAGCCAGGATGATGATGATTAAAACAATGAAAAAAGAGGAGTGAAAATTGTGACATCAAAACCCTTGATAGATTTAGAGCACCTCTCTTTTTTTGTAGAAAAAAACTGCCATCTATTTTAAAGATGTGTGAGCAAAATAAATAAATAATGGAAAAGAATTTTATGATTAATATCGGTTTAGGAATGAAAGATTCCCTAGTCAACCCTATTAATCCTCAACTCCATGATCATGGTGATTTTTATGTTTAGGTTCTCTTATCCAGAAACCTATTAAATAAAATTAAATGAGTGAACGAATTTTACAAACATAGAATTATTTTATAGGTCGATATGGTTCTTTAACAAGGAACCATAAATCAACAACTTATTATAAGAAAAAGAAACTTTACCATAACTGACTTTGTGCAGCAGAAACTCTAATAATTCAATAGATATTTATGTTATTGAGAAATAGTTTATTCATCACAGTTGAAGTAGAAATTGAAAAATGTATTCATATCTTCTATATGAAAATACAACAAATATATCATTAATGTTGTATAGGCCATATTTAAACAATTATAGAGGAAAAACCAAACAGATGTGTATACATATATATCTCTAAAGTGTATCTTCAAAAAATGATTTTTCAATATTGTATAAGAATTTGTCGAAATAAAATAATATACCTTATGAAAACATGAATAATGATTCAATCAAATATATCAGAACATGCATGTCTCCAACGTGTAACTCTAAGGGAAATGACACACTTGTCATTTTCAACCAAATTTTTCTTTTTTGTTTATCTCCTATCTCTTTTAAAATAAAGAGTTTCATGATGTTTATATTATCGGATGAACAACTCTAGGTAAAAATATCTCCAGATATATTACACAATAAATTGTGAATATTTGAAATCAATTTTTTTAACATTCTATAATTGTTGGGAAAAAATCACTCAAGGAAACATTGCTACATTTTTTGGCTAATTGTGTTGGTTAGAAAAGAGGGTTTTCATGGTTAGTTGTGTAGTTCCAGATATATATTTTAAATGTAATTTCATAAAAGATTCAATACAATGTAATGGATGCTCTGGAGGTGGTAAAAAAATTTATATAAGGTGGAATTGTTTCCCAGTGTTTTCCAAATTTATGGAAACTAAAATTAATAAAATTGAGAATGTTTTTTTGGAAAAAGAAGATTCATGAATGATTGAAGGTGGTTTAGAATGTTTGGGGTACGACATGTTTTGGGATCTCAACATCAAAATAAGTCAAAGTTATAAAGTGCGTGAAATACATGGATTTGCATGAAAGATGAGGTTTCGTGAAAGTGGGTTCTCCATCCAATGCGATGTCAAATTTTGTTTTTCATGCTCGAAGAGGTTCTTACTTTCACAATGGGAGAAGTGTCACGACCTTTCACGTAGGGTTGTCCAGGACTATAAATAAGGGGCTAGGCCCTCTCATTTTAGTAGCTCAGCAATTCGAGGGAATCTGGGATCTAAAACGCATAAGAATAGTGTGTAATGAGATTTGGGAAAAAGAAAAAGAGTTAAAAATAATAAAGGATTTTTTTGTAAAAAGTAAGTTCCATGTAAGAGGTTTTCTATGACAAAACACAAATGTTGCATGCAAGGAATTAATATTTTGTTCAAGACACCCAAAAGCTCGCATGAAAGGTTGGAGTTTCCTGAATGTTATATGGTAAATGAATATTCATAAATTAGATGAAATTGGAACACAATGGTACACTATATGTGGTGTAAAACCTATTGATTCATGAAATAAAATGTGTATCTTCTGACGAAGTAGTGAGCACACATCAGTTGAGAGAGTAGTGAGCTTTCAGAATTTGATTAGTTTTAAAGAGGGGGGGATAATGATTCCACTGCAAAGATTGTAAAAATTAGTTCACATTAAGTGGAATTAATACATTATCACTATAACTACCCTTATATTTATTACATATTTACAAATGATTTATTACATCAACATTCACTAAATAAAACTCTGAGGATCGAGAGGTCTAGTGTCTTGGAAATTAAGAACATTACATAACAACATGAAACATGAAATATAACATCCTTATTGAAATCATTGTTTACAAGACCAACTTATTCCTTCAAACATAAAATTTTATGGGATAAAATTGGGACATAAATAAAAAAGATTGATTTACAAAGCCCAGTAATGAAGTACATAAGGCATAACATTGAGATTATGGTACATGTTAGGAAATAGGAATATCAATAAATATCAAGAGAAACATGAACATAAAGCCATGGTTTAGCATGTTCATAATAAAATAGAAATGAGGAAACAATATACAATATGATATTAGCTTGATCCAAGGCCCATTGCACATGAATTAGCATTAGTAAGCTCTCATTTCACATAAATTAGCTTGAGTAATCCTCATTGAACATGAATTAGCATGATTAAACCATCATTGCACATAAATTATCATTAGTAAACCATCATTACAAATGAATTATCATGATTAAACCCTCACTGTAGGTGGAATATCATGACACTAATCATTACCCAATGCATTGGAGTGATATCATGGCCACCCTTTATAAACATTTCATTTCATGCATAAGTGTGCCACATGGATCACATTACATCGAATCATGAAACGTCATCATTTATTCCGTGATAAAGGAATGTGAAATATATACAAAAAATTATATTCTCAATAATTATATATGAATAAATGTGAATACCCTTTACAGATAAATGTGCATGGTATTCACAATACGTTGATTATGGAGTCGAAAATTGCGGTGTAATTTCAACAGCCTAACAGAGTGACATAAAATCCATTGAAAAAGGATTATGGGAGATAAAGAGGTCTCTAATAATATGTACATGAAATGGGAAAATAAGGGGGTCATATAGATACAAGTCCCAACACATTTAATTTAGAAATATAAGGCATAACACAATAATGAAACATTATGAATTAGGTGAAACAGAATAACTCTTACGAAATTTCAGCATGGTAATGGGTGTACATGGGAAGAATTAGTAAGAGATAAAGAGGTGTATCATTATTAAAACATAAGGAGTTATTTATGTGGGAGGTTATAAAGCATTCCCAAACATTTTTAATTTAAATTAAAAGGGTATAATAATATAACAAAACATGGAAAAAATTATAAAGGAATAAATCACTTACATGAGTGTGTGACTTCAAGAGCATGAAGAGGGGATTCTTGATATCTTGGGGCTCCTTGTAAGGATTATAGAGATGGTAGGGAAGCGTAGGGACGTTCTACAATGATTTTTAATGAAGATTAGTTAGAGTGTGAGTGGGTTTATATAAGAAATGAGAGGGGAATTCTTCAATATTTCACAAACATAGGTTTTGGAACCTATATAATTATATATTAAACACCACAAACATAGCTATGGTATTTTCCCATTTTTATTTCAAAAGAAGATTGGAAAACATTATTTTATAATTATAATGTCTAATGTATTAAAATATTATGTTTTATTATGTGAAGGTGAGGTAGACTCTCATAGAAATCATTTAAAATAGTTCAAATATTTTATAAGTCAGGGAGGGTCCACTGGGGAATTATAATATTAATCAAAAAATCTAAAATCACATTATTTTAAAGGTAAAACTTATATTTTACGAACATGCTTTTAATATTATTTTATTAAATCACTATTGGGTCATTATGATGTTATAAAACACATTATATATTTATACGGTATTTAATTTTTACCCAAAAATTTGATTATCTTGAAATATGAAGAAAAATTCACCGTTAGATAATTTTGACATCCTGATTCCAAAAAGAAAAAGAAAAACATGAACATAAAGGCATGGTGTAGCATGTTAATAATAAAATATAAATGAGGAAACAACATACAACTATATATTAGCTGGATCCAAGGCCCTTTGCACATGTATTAGAATTAGTAATCTCTCATTACACGTAAATTTGTATGATTTAATCCTCATTGAACATGAATTAGCATGAGTAAACCCTTATTGAAAATAAATTATCATCTGTACACCATCATTAAAAATAAATTATCATGATTAAACCCTCACTAAAGGTGTAATGTCATGACACTAAACATTACCCAATGCATTGGATCGCTATCAGGGCCACCCTTTATAAACATTTCATTTCATGTATTAGTGTGCCACATGGATCATATTACATCGAATCATTAAATGTCATCATTTATTCCATGATAAAGGAATTTTAAATACATACAAAAAATTATATACTCAAAAATTATATTTGAATAAATGTGAATACCCTTGATAGATAAATGGGCATGGTATTCACAATACGCTGATTTTGGCATTAAAAATTGTGGTGCAATTTCAACAGCCTAACGGAGTGACATAAAATCCATTGAAAAAGTCTTATGGGAGATAATGAGGTCTCTAATAATATGTACATGAAATGGGAAATATGGGGGTCATATATATATAAGTCCCAACACATGGAATTTAGAAATAGAAGTCAAAACACAATAATGGAACATGAAGAAAGAGGTGAAATAGAATAACTCTTAAGAAATTTCAGCATGGTAACGAGTGTAAATTGGAGGGATTAGTAAGAGATAAAGAGGTATATCATCATTAAAACATAAGTTTTTATGTATGGTGGAGTTTCTAAAGCATTCCCCAATATATTTAATTTCAATTAAAAGGGTCTAATAATATAACGAAACATGGAAAAAATGATAATGGAGGAAATCCCTAACATGAGTGTGTGACTTCAAGATCATGAAGAGGGGATTCTTGATAGCATAGGGCTCCTTTTAAGGATTATAGAGATGGTAGGGAAGATTAGGGATGTTATAAAAGGATTTTTAATGATGATTAGTTAGAATGTGCGTGGTTTTATATAAGAATTGAGTGGGGAATTATTAAATATTTCACAAACATATGTTTTGGAACCAATATATTTATATATTAAACACCAAAAACATACCAATGGTTTTTCCCATGGTTATTTCCAAAGTGGATTGGAAAACATTATTTTATAATTAAAATGTCTAATGTATTAAAATATTAGTTTTCCTTATGTGAAGGTGAGGCACACTCTCATAGAAATCATTTAAATAATTTCAAATATTTTATAAGTCTTGGAGGGTCCACTAGGGCATTATTAAATTAATCAAAAAAAATATAAAATCACTTTATTTTAAAGGTAAAACATATATTGGCCGAAAATTCTTTTAATACTATTTTATTAAGTCACTATTGGGTCATTATGATGTTATAAAACACTTTATATATTTATACGGTATTTAATTTTTACCAAAAAATTTGATTGTCTCGAAATATGATGAAAAATTCACTGTTAGATAATTTTGACATCATGATTCAAAAAATAATATTCTTCTTTTCTTAATAATAGTCTTAATATGTAAATTTTCACTTTTAAAATAAAAACCTCCATTTATTGAAAATTCATGGGGTTTGACCAAAAAACAGTTTTCTAACCTTAATAAAAACAACAATCATATTCGTAAAAGTTATATGATAATTTTTAACTAATAAAAAGAAATTTAGTAAAAATATTTTATTAAAATATTATTAATTCAGAAATCCATTATTTCATCAGAATATATTTCATAATTGTATTTAAATATTAACTAAGAAAACTACTTGTTCTTTAAAAACCATTCACAAAATTCAAAATAATAAAATGATCATATATTATTCATTATATGAAACAAACACACATAATAATAATAAAAGGGAATTTTAACATATCCCTTTATTACACTATCATATTCCCTGAGAGTATTGTGTGTGATGGTGGTAATTTCTTAGGGTCATTCAGTGGATATAGTTTCGGTTGTGTTCTTGATGATCCTGAACGTAACCTGTAAACGATTTCACTTGTGCTTAAGTTGTTGGATCTCATGTTGTGTTTGGTATATGGAAAAGCACTTTAATTTTATCTCCCTTGAATGATATGATAAATTTTATTCAAATGGAATGATCATACTGGTCGATTCCATCACTTCCTTTTTCTGTGCCAAAAGGTTTCGTTAAAACCCTATATTTATACTAGACCTGTGATCACTATTCAATGGATATATTATTAATGGTAACAATACATGAAAACTATTTAAACCCAATAAAATTATTCATATGTTATATATATATATATTAGATATTTATTTAAATAAGAGAAAGTAAATTTTATTCATTAATGTTTGGGTCATTACAAAATTCCCCCATTTAGAAATGTCACACTCAAAATTTCATTTTCCCACAACAAAACATATGTGGGTAATTTTTCCTCAACACTTCCTCTACTTCCAAATTTCTTCTTCAAACATGTGGTTTCACTAAAACTCATTAACAAGGGGCATTGTATTATTTCTATTAACTTTTTCCATATGATCTAAGATCTTCACCGTCTTATCTTCATTTGAGAGTAGATTCTCTAATGGTAAAACCTTTGGATTGAGTACTTTGGAGGGGTTATGTATGTACTTTCTCAAGAGTGATACATTGAATATATAATTTTCTTGAGATAGATTCAGTGGGAGTGCTTTTTGATAGGCCACATCTCTAATGTTATCGAGGATCTCAAAAGGTTTGATGTACCTTGAACTATGATTTTCCCTTCTTCTCAAATCCCACAAGTCTATTCCATGGTGATATGTGTAGGAATACCATATATCCAACATCAAAATCCAGTTCACATCCACGATTATAAGCATTGTTATTTTTTTCGACTTTGAGAAATTTTAATGTGTGGCTGGATAGTCTTAACCTTCCCAACCATTTCTTCAACAATTTATGGACCTATATGATTTTTCTACCCCATTTCATCTCAAAATTCTATTGTTATGCACCTATTACCATAATGTTTTTTTAAGAATCCATTTGGATTCTTTATTGGAAACTGTTGTTGTAATAAAACCCTACCAGAGGAAGAGGTTGATCACATCCTCCTTTGAATTCCATTGAGAATAATCTCAACGTGTCCCCAAGTTTGGGGTTAGTCCTCTTATATTGGCCATTATATTGAGGATTATAAGTTGTACTGATGTCCAACTCAGTATTTATAGCATGTTGGGGACTATTCCAAAACATAGAGGTGAGTCTCTAATCTTGATCAGATACAATCTATATTGGAACTCTATACAACCTTACAAGTTCTCTAATGAATATATTTTCAAATTTTTCCAATGAGAAATCCTCTCTAATTACAATAAAGTGCACGATATTTTTATTACAATACACAATAACCTAGATAGCACTGTTTCCTTTGAATGTATTTAGAAGTCCACTAACAAATCCCATGGTCATTTTCTCCCATTTTCACATTACTATGGGTAATGGTTGCATCATTCCATTACAATTCTGCCTCTAAGCCTTCACATGATGACATACAAGTCAATTTTATTTATACTCAGTGATATACTTCTTCACATCATCCCACCAATAATTCTCTTAGATATCTCGATATATCTTTTTGTTTCCTGGGTGAATGGATAAACTCTAACTATGTTCATCACACAAAAAGTACATTCTTTAACACCAGATTTGATGTAACATATAGTCTTGACCCAAATATCGAAATTCCTTCTTCAATAACATTGAGCTCTTAGGATTTATATTTTATGATAGTTTCCAGTTTCTTCTAAATTCTTACATAATCCTTTTGAGCTTCCACTATCTTTTTCGAAAGAGTCTGTTGAGAAATCATTTGTGAAAGGATCGATGATATTCACTTATTTATGGATCCCATGTCCATATTCATGAAATAGAATAAGATGGTATCATTTTAATTTCAAATAAATGATAGAATTGGTGTGACCTTTCTATGTAAAGAATTTGAATCTCTGTTCGATTTCATTGGGTGGTAATGGATTGAGAATTCAGAGTCTTTGATCATCTCTAACTATCATTGTTGTTGAATGTTCATATCTTTCTATGTGAATACAAAAAAGAGTATTTTCATAGGAGTATATATTTCAATCTTCTCCTCAAAAATGTAATTTCACCAAAATTTTAATGTGAAAATTACTAAATCCAATTCCATATCCTGTGTTGGATAGTTTTTCTCATGAAAATTAAATTTCACTGAAGCATATACAATGAATTTTTCATTTTTCATCAACACACAACCCATGACCTTATTTAAAGCACAACTAAATACCATGAAATTTTCTCCAATTGTGGGGTAGTTTTAGCACGGATGCTATGATAAGCCTCCTTTTTAACTCCATAAATATAACTTCACATTTACCATTACAACAAAAAATGAATCCTTTTTGAGTTGTCTTGTTAAGAGGGTTTGATACTCGTGTTAAATTTCTCACAAATCGGTGATAATATCTAGCTAACCCATGGAAGCTATGGATATCTATCACATATGTTGGCCTCGACTATCCATTAATTGGATTTTCCTTTGAAGGATCCATAGATATCCCATGGCTTATGATGATATGACCCAATAATGAGACCTCCTTCAACCATAACTCAAACTTGTTGTAATTTTTATAGAGTTTCTCCTTTCCAAAGGTCTCAAGTAAAATTCTTAGATGATTATCATGTGCCTCTATAATTTTGGATTATATTAAAATATCCTCTATTATAAAATAAAAAATTTGTCAAGTTAATCTATGAAAACTATATTCATCATCTATATGATTTTTTTAGAGCATTAGTGAGTCTAAAAGGAATTACTATGAATTCATTGTGCCCATACCTTGTACAAAAATTTGTCTTAGGGATATCCTCTTTCTTCAACCTTACATGGTAATTTCACAACCTCATATCCACCTTGGAAAAGTTTTGTGTGCCACGTAGTTGATCAAACAATTCTTTAATTCATGGAATAGTATAATTCTTATTTATCATGATTTTTTGAGTTTGAGATAATCAATGAAAAGGCGCATTGACCTATCCTTCTTCTTAACAAAGTGGACTGGTACACACCATGGTGAAGAACATGGCCATATAAAAATTTTATCTAGATTATCCTATAGTTTTTTATTTTGATCCTCACACTCCAAAATATACATTATTTATAGAGTCTTAGATATTGGAAACATCCTAGGTATAGATTAATTGAGAATTCAACATCTCTTCTAGGAGGAAGACCAGAAAATTCCTTAGGAAACACTTCAGCAAATTCCGTCACAATAGGAATGTATTCAAGGATGGTTTCTTCCGTAGGCTCAATAATCTGATCACAATACATGTCCTCATAGGGAAGTAATATTCTTGGTTGAGAAGATGGTGCAGAAGAAGATCCATCCTCCTTATTTTTCTTTTACATATTCTGGGGGTCGATTCACCATATAGAGAGTAATTTCCCTCTCAAAAAAAATTATGTTGGCTCTATATAGGGGAAGTCATCCCATGCCAATAATTGAATCAAATTCCATAAGAGGGGGTATGATGAGGTTCTCTAGGAAGTTTAATCCACAGATTCTGATAAGGTAAGAGTTATATTCATGTGATGATATAATTACCCCATTTTTTGTTCACACTTATATCTCTACTTCCATGATTTGTGGTGATGTTGGGATTATTTTGGTAAATATTCTAGATTAAAAGATTTCATAGAACTAGAATCAAAAGGAACATTTTTTATACTTTAATTAATAACTAGAGTAAATTTCACCACTTGTTTTTTAGGATTTTTTTCAGTGGTAGCGATGGAAAAAGGTCGACCTTGCTGCCTTAGAGGTTGTTGGTTGTATCCAAAAACCCTTTGCATAGGGCACTAGTTTGAAAAGTTACCTATTTTTTATAGTTAATGAAATTAAAAATTTATTGAGGGTCGAACAGAGTGTTTTTCTCCATGGTCTTATCGGAAATTAATGACCAGGTTCACTTATCTACCACATGTAAAGCATTTCCTTTTCCCCTTGATGCAATTTACCAGGTGATTGTTTTCTGCACCATTGTCAACTTGGGTTCTGGAATTTCGTAGCCCTATTGGTTTTATCCATCGGACCACCAGAGATAAGGTTCACTTTCTACATATTTTCCCCATGACACCCTTAAGATTCACGGATCTCCATTTTGACTTTGAGGGATCATCGGACAATTTTCTTAAAGCTATCAAAGTCACAGATCACTAGGCATTTTTGTAGGATAGGTTTTGACCCACCAAACAGGCGGTCAATCCTGAATTCAGGGGTAACGACAAAGCCAAATGTGTATCATGAAAGCCTCGTGAAGGTTGAATCATATGATCCTATGTATTCATTGTCGATTTTCAGGAGGGAAATGATGTCCCTTTCAATATTAAGTCAGACGATGTGAGGAAAATATTTGTTGAAAAATATTTTCTGGAAATACATCCATTCTAACGACTCAATTTCTTCCTCATGATTCTTATTTTTTTATCAGTTTCCACAATTTAACATGTTCACCCTCTATACGATATGCAGTTAGAAGAACCTTCTCTTGTTCTATACATTTAATTATGGATAATATATTCTTAATAGAGTTGATCTACTTTTTGGAGATTGAGGGATAATATGATCAGTTAAATGTGGGGGGGTGTCTCATGAATCTCTCGATTTCTTATTGTTCATTCTTGGGGGGGGGGGGTCAAACTTTCCTCTTGACCCACATTTCTATTCAAAATTTGACTTATCTTAGATAGTATTGTGATAATGTTTGTGATTCCCCCTTATATTAAATTGGGCATCTCATTATAATAGTCATCACATTGATATTCACCTCAGTTGTTATGCTGAGTCCTCCTATTATCAGTCATTGGTTGGGAGAAAAGTAATGATAGGGGTAACACGTAAAGGGGAATCCAAATAAAAAAATGTATAACTTATCAATTACATTTATTTCCATAACATATGAATTTATACGCTTTAATATATGTTATCAACAATCTAATTCCAAAAATATATTCTATGGGGAATTTATTTATTCCCTTAATAATGGTTCATACTAAGAATATGAATTTACCTAAGAATATCCCCTAGGAGTGTCAAACCGAGAGTGCAACAAGGCCCATTTTCTTACACGAGTCCCCATTAGTGTCAAGATAAATTTTTTTTTTCAGGTTTTACCCCTAGATGCATATATTCTAGATCCACCTCTACCTTTTTGTATATAGACTGGGATGCATTTTATTGATAAACCACTTACTCTATTCTAACCAAAATTTCGGGATGTTTTTATCATACATAGTATTATCCCTAAGTCTTTATCTAGAGTTTTCTAATCCTAATCCGAAAAATAACTAGACCTATCATTTGATAAAACCTATAACAATCATTCGCTTTATTATATATTTAAAAATAATTTTTTAGATAATCATTCACATAATACAACTCTGAAGATCAAGAGGTCTGCTGTCATGGGAAATTAGGAACATTACATAATAATTAAAACATAAAAACCAAATTTATTAAAACATTTGTTTACATGTCCAACTTATTCCTTAATTCATAGCACTACATGGGATAACCTAACTACATACATAAGAAAGGGTGAGTTATATATCCTAGTAAGGGAGTTAACAAGTAATCACATGAAAAATATAGTACATGGTAGAAAATAAGAATATCAATAGAGAAATATAGAAACAAGAACATTAAGGTATGAAATAACATGATTATTATAACATTTAAATGTTTCAACATCATACCAGATGATATTTTAATGATCAAAGGCAAGTTTCTTATGGATTAGCACGAGTAAACCCTTATTTCCCATGAATTAACAAGAGTAAACCCTTATAGCACATGAATCAGCAAATGTAAACCCTTGTTACACATGAAATAGGATGACTAAACCCTATTTGCACATGAATTATCATGATTAAACCCTCATTACACATGGAATATTGTGATTCTCTACATTACCCAATGCATTGGAGTGCTATTAGGGTTCACCCTTTACATACATTTCATTTCATGCGTAAGTGTGCAACATGGATCATATAACATGCAATCATTCAACATCATTATTTATTCCACAAGAATTGATTGTGGAATAAAGAAATAAAATTATATAATAAAAAAGTATATTTATAAAAAGTTAAATATCCTTGATATATAAATGGGCATGGTATTCACTAAATGATGATTTTGACATGGAAAATTACAGTACAATTTCTGCAACCTAACAGTGTGACATAAAATTCTTAAAAAGGGTTTATGAGAGAAAATGTTTTCTCTCATCACATGTACACAAAATCGAAAGTAATGGGGTCATATAGATTCATATATAAACACATGGAATTTGGAAATAGAAGGATTTACATAATAAGGAAACATGAAGAATTAGGAGAAATGGAAAGACTCTTATGAAATTTTGGCAAAGTACTGGGTGTACATGGGAGGAATTAATGAGAAATAGTGGTGTGTCTCATAATTCAAACATAAGTAGGGAATTATTGGTGGATGTAAAAAATATTAGTAAAAATTTTTAATTAAAAATAAAATGGAATATCAATATAAAGGTATGAGGAAGAAAATGAGAAATGATGAAATCCGTAACAGGAGTAAGTGACTTCAAGAGCATGAAGAGGGACTTAATGAGAGCTTGGGACACCTTGAGAGAATTTTAAAGAGATAAGGGTAGATTAGGGACGTGGTTCAAAGATTTTGAGTTAATATTAGAGAGAAATTGGATGGGTTTATATAGGAATTTAGAGGATAATTCTTTAATATTTAACAAACTTATTTTTTTCGAACCTATATAATAAAATATTAAAAACCACAAACATTCCCAGGGATGTTACACACAGTTTTCATCTATGTGATATGTAAAACATTATTTTACAAGTCTAATGGCCGAATATGATAAAATATAATGTTTTCTTATATGGAGGTGAGTCACACTCTCATTGAAATCATTTTAAAATATTAATATATTATATAACTCTTGGAGGGTCCACTAAACCATTATATAATTAATAAAACCAATATAATTTTTTTAATTTAAAACATATATTGGCCGAACATACCTTTTATTGTATTTTATTGCACTAATATTGGGTCATTATGATGACATATAACACATTAAATATTTTTATGTTCATCAATTTTTATCCAAAATTTTGATGGTCTCAGAATATTATGAAAAATTAACTATTGGATATTTTCTTTATCCTAATTCCCAAAATAATATTCAATCTATCTAAATAATTTAATAAATATGTGAATTTTCACATTTAAAATAAAAAATTACATTTATTAAAAATTCATGGGTTTTGACCAAAAAATAAATAAAAAAAATTACAATTGTATTCATAAAAGTTATATTATAATTTAAATTTAATAGAAAATAATTTAGTAATAATATATTATTAAAATATTATTTAATTCAAAAATCCATTAATTTATCAAAATAGATTTCTTAATTGAATTTAATTCTTAAATGATAATACTATTTGTGATTTAAAACACATTTACAAATTAAAAATTACAAAATGAAGGTATATTTATTATTCTATGAATAAGTAATGCACATAATCATAATGAAAGGATCTAGTTACATATACCTTTATTACACTTGCATAATCCATAAGAGTATGGTGTGTGATGGTGGGGCTTTTTGGGGGCCATTCGGTGAACATGGTTTGGGTCATGATCTCAGGGAGCTTTAAGTTATCTTGTAAATAGATTCACTCATGCTTATATTATTGGATCTAGGATTATGATTCATGTAGGTAAAATACCAAAAATTTTACTCCCTTGAAATATCTGATAAATGGGATTCAAAGGGAACGATCCTACTAGTCGAGGCCATCACAACCGTTTTTATGCCAAAATGTTTATTTAAACCCCTATATATATACTAAACATGTGATCACTGTTCAATGGATATATTATCAACTCTAATGATACATAAAAATTATTCAAACCCAATAAAAAATGAATATGTTTTCTATATCAATACGAAATTTATTTAAATAAAATAATGGACATTTTATTCATGAATGTTTAGGTTGTTATAGGAACATTGTCAATGTATGCTCCTTGAATGTATCCTTATGATGGTGAAAATAGTAAAATTGTTGTGTCCTATGCACTATTTAATTTCTCTTCTTATATCACTACATGAAATATTGAGTAGATAATTTTGTTTAACAACAAAAAAAGATCCAAAGTGGAAGTTTTTTTAAAGTATCAAATACTGATTAACCACCCCTTAGAGTATTTACCCAAGGTAGGATTAACAATTGGTATCATATAAAAGGTAATTATTTGTGTTTCTCTCTCAATGGATGTTATAAATCAGAAATTGATTCCAATATTCAATGGAAATAGTTTTCTATTATGGATGAATCAAATGAAATACACCTTTATATCTTTAGTAATATATTTATTTATAGTAGGGATGCATTGTATTTCAGCCGATATTGACAGTAGTGCTTTATCATATGTCGAATGAAGGGAATTGCATGATGATGTTAAAGGAATAAATTTTTTAAGGGGATCCATATATAATGTGATTTATACAATGGTTATGCCATGTAAAACATCACATTTTATGTGGTAAAAGTTGTTTGATATATATGAAGGTGGTTCAAATGTTAGAGTGGAAAATATGAATGTTCAAGGGAAAAAATATGAATATTTAAGAATGAACCCAAATGAGTCTATTAATATGTTTTTTGATAGAGAGAATGTTTTAGTTTAATACATGTGTGGGTTTGGATAAATTATTAAAGATGTGATGTTTTTGAACCCCACCTTGAGAATACTTCCACCTCAATTCAATTTGAAAGTCTTTGTTTTGAAATATAATGTTCCAAAGGGGATGAAAGTTTAGTGTTTTTATTGTACTATTATCATGTATAGGACGAGAAATTAGGACATTGAGTATATGGAAAATGGTAATTCCAAAGAGGAGACATTTGAGCCCATAAAGTAGCTCTAAATTGAAGATAGTTAGGAATAATAAGAGACTGATGAGGTGATGTCTTAATTTTCTTCAAATCAACCATGAGTTAAAGAAAAGTTTAAAGGGAAACATCCACTAGCATACTTTTGATGTGTAATGTTTGGTCATCTTGCATCATGGTACCCTATTAAATTCCAATAATATAATGAGGATTGTGTTGAAATTCTCCTGAAGAAGTATTCATCCTATGTGAAAGGTAAGAAAAATTTCCTGATAATTTTATTTAAGAAGAAGACTACTTATTCACAAGAAAATGATAGTTCATATGAATCTTAGGCTAATTATATGGAGTACTGTAAATATTGTAGAAAAATTTTTATGGTTGTTTTCAATGATAGTGTATATATAATGGAAGAAAAGACATTAATGATGAATAAGGTTAGATGAGAGTTGATTTGAAATATGAATTAGAGGCCACTCATGAAGAGATAGATGTTTGGGGAGCTAAAACAATGAAGGGAAACGAAGTGGATCATGAATTCAAAATCTACCTTCAGTAGTAGGAAGAATATATTTATGAGTTAATTGAAGAATTTGATAATATCTAGTCTTCATTTCAAGAGGAAATAAAAATAGTTAGTGGCCATAAACTCAAGGTTGGATAATAGAAATGGGAGATCGATGATTTTAATAACATAAAAAATAGCGAATAAAAAGAATGGAATAATTAGAAGATGAATTCATAAGACTATTACCAAAAGATAAGATCAATAAAAACTCATTACTCTACATGAGATGTCAGGGAAGTAGATCATTTGGAAGACAAAAAAGTTGGAGATGGAGCATAGTGGTCTGTAGAACTGAAGAAACAGTAAAATCTAAATGATAAAGCTGATATGTGGCATGATAAAATAAATATAAAGCAGTTATTGTTGATGATATATAGCAAGAAACCACTCATAGATTGATTATTTATTTAGGTACGAAGTATAATCAAAAGATTTATATGACACAATGGAAAACCATTGGTGTATAAATGAAATGTAGGAATACACCTCGCATCATGTGTTATTACTATAAAGGAAAGTACATTCAAAAAATATGTTTCCCAAACCAAGAGGTACAAATGGGCACAAGAAAAATAATTGTAGAAAATCAGAGTCCAATATTCTAGAACATCTTTTGATGTAAAATATTTTTGGGGTACAAAATTTGGTCACATGGCTAGATATTGTGCATAAACCATGCAGAAGAATGTGCATAATTAAAACCAAAGTGGTAATGAGTAGTAATTAAATGCATCAATAGGGGATTTGAATATGAAAAATATATTTGAAACTCTACAAGATCATTATTTTCAATCATAATCTAAGATAGATAAATAATACCAAACTATACTGAGTATGAAATCCAAGACATGGATTAAAATGATAAGAGATGAGAAGCTAGTGGTTGTGGAAATTTACCTTAAAGAATTATATGGTTCTAGTGTATATATATTTGATAGTGGTTGAACATCCTATATGATAATAAATTAGCATCTTGTTATAGGCATAAAATATAACAAATAAGGTGTTGTAAAATTTGAAAATAACAAAGGCCAGAGGAAAATTTTTTCATGAATGGCCAGGTGTGGAAGAAAATAAATTAGACATGTTGATGTCTTAGTAATTGATGTTCTCCCTCACAACATTATTAGTGTTAGTAAAATATGTTACTTGGGCCATGTTGTATGGTTTACTAAAAAGATGAGTATCTTCAAAAGAAGAGATGGTGAAGTTATTATATTAGTATAAAATAAAAAGGGGAATATCTACCTTGTATGTGTTGAAGAAGATGTGTGTTTTTACTTCAGATAGGCAGAAAAAAAGTTATGGATTTAATGACTTGGCTATCTATAACAATCATACCAAGGATATTTGGTAAAATTTGATGCATCTAGAGACCTCCCTAATCTATCAAATGATCGAACTCATATGTTTGATTCTTGTCAATAGGGGAAGTTCATCAGAAATACATACATGGAAAAACAACCAAAGACAACAAGACTGCTCGAATTCGGTCATGTAGATGTGTACGAAATTATTTCATCATGACCCATTGACAGAATATAGGTATTAAGTTATTTTAATTGATTATTTATATAGTATGGAATGGTTATTAGTTATTTCCCAGTATTACAATGTGTTATGTTGATGGAAAAATTATTGGAGGGAATCTGAAAGGATGCTTGGACAGAAAATTATGATGATTCATTCTGATAGTGGTATGGAATTCATAAATAGTCAAGTGGAATATTATCTCAAAAGACATGGGATAAAAAATCATGATTCAGTTGTATGAACTTTGCAACAAAATGTAGTGGTTGAGGGGAGAAATAAGATGATAAAAAACATGGGCAAAATGATTCGTATAGAAAAATAAATACCTGATTAATTTTGGAGGGAAGCAGTCTCAACATTGGAATAAATTTCTTAACAGGGATCTATTGTGTTCGAATGAAGGAAAGACTCTATTCGATATGTGGTATAGGAAGATTCCAACATTTTAATGCTTTAAGAATATTTATAATTATGTTCTGTATTCTCAATAATGAAAAATGCATGAAATTTGAGTCACGTGGAGATGAGTGGATATTCCATGGAAACTCAGGAAAAAGAAAATCATGTAAATGCTTCAATAAGATGCTGGGGAAAGTAGTTGATTGCAATGATGTATCTATAGTGGAGGATGAATAGAACTTTCAACAACCCAGTGAACTATATCCTAATGAATGTGATTGAGAGGTAAGTAATATAGGGGGGCCAAAAGCAAAATATGATAATTCATAAGAAGATATTGATGAGGAGGAGGAGGAATTAATGACTATATTTTCATAGAATCAAAATTTTTAGGATGAAATTGACATGCATAATATATTTACTGATCTGACATTGCTAGTTCAATCAAGAATAATGATGTCATTACAGTGGGCATCCTTCCAATTTTTGGAAGAACCTAATTATTTTGATAATTTAGCTAGAGATGAAAACTATGCTTAGGATATGAATGAAGAGCTTAACCAAATTGAGAAGACTCAGACAAGGGAGATTGTTTCATGGATCATAGATAATATGGTCATTGGTACCAAATTGGTCCTTCACAATTAGATGAATGAAGTTATCTTACTACTTTGAAAAAAAGCATGCCCAGTTCACAAAGGTTACTTCCAGATAGAGGGTATTGATGTTGATGATAAATTTTCATGGGTTTCGATGTTAAAGGCAGTCATATTATTTTTGGACATAGTAGTGAAAAGTGGTTTCAGTGTTTTAAAAATATTTTTCTAGTCAGAATTTATGAATCAGGTTCTAGATGAGAAATTTTCTATTTAAATGCCATGTAATTTTCTAATTCATTAAGATGAGAACATTGTTTTTTAAGCTATGAAAGGTTCTATATGGATTGATGAAATCACCAAGATTATGGTATTCAAGACAATATCAGTATGTGAAGAAGCTTGACCTTCAGTGTGGTGGAGTTAAATACAATATATATGTCAACAATGACTGTAATGAAAATATTATTTTTCTGGTTTAGGTTGATGAAAAAATATATGTTGGATTAGATGAAGCACACTACAAACAGTTTATAAAATTCATGACAAGCGAGTTTGAAATTTCAATGATTGATGAGATAACATTTTTTTTGTCTATAGCTGAGATATGAAAGGAATTCACATTTATTTATCAAAATAAATTTTACAAAGAGGTTTTTAGAAGGATAAGAATAGATAATTCCCAGGAGATGGAGACTTTAGTGGCTACCTGGATGAAACTATCAAGGTATGACAAAGGAAAAGTGTTTAATTCCAATGAATATTGGAAAATAATTAGAAATATACTATAACTGATAGTTACATGACCATATATTATTTTTTCACAGGTCAAGCAACATAGTATCAGAGTAATCTCAAATAAAGTCACATGATTTAAATGAAACAAATACTTCAGTATAACAATGGAATATTGGACTTCAATTTTATTTACAATAAAAATATCAGAAAGAGTTATTGGGATATACAGATGCAGATTGGAATGATTCACCACATAATAGAAAGTCAACGTCATGTTGTTCATTTTATCTTGGTGGTTTTTTATATCTGGTCTGAGAAAGAAACTAGATTTCATCTCTTTTAGCACCATAGGAGATAAATATATTATGGATACTCAGGCGTGAAATCAATTATTATGGATGGAGCATCATCTTGAAGATATGGGATTCGATGTGAATTATCTGATCATAATTCATTGAGATAATTAATGTACAATAAAACATTGAAAAAATCCAGTCTATCCATCATTTAATAATGAAGCACATTTAAATCAAATATCGTTTTCTCCAGGAATCTTTGGATCCAGGGATTTTGAAGTTAGAGTATGTATCTATAGAACTACATATTGCAGACTTTCTTTCAATTGCCTTACCAATAGAAGAATTTAAGAGTAATCAACAGGCTCTGTGAGTTCATTTGACTCCATACACTTGAAAAATTATGGATATGTGACCCCCTCTCCACGATGTTTGGTTATTTTTCCATTACGTACTAATATGTGTTCTTCTCCCTTTTGCAGATCGCAATGGTGTAACCATTTAGTTTATTGAAAAATGGTGGGGGGATTTTGTGTCAACGAGATAGAAAATGTATTAATAAATACATGGGAGAAGCATAATTTTAGAGAAATGAGATAGGGGAGAGGAAGATAGAGGGAGTGACATGATGAAGATTGTTTGATTTTATGAAGAATATATTATAGCTTAGCTTGGACAACAATATGTATTCCAAAACACAAGAACCCATATAGTGATGTTGTTGGAGTTTTAAATTTGATGATTCTTGAGTTGATTGATCAAAGGATACATATCATGATAATGGAGTTTGTGATGAAAGTAGTTAATGGTTTCATGAATAAAGTGATTCTTTGATGGAATTTTCATTATACTCTTTTTTATCACACCGAACATTGCTTTTGTGGGATTAGAAAATATGTTTCGTAAATTGTTTATCGATATCTGAATCAAAAGATGCTAATGATGGAAGAATATAGGAAAGACTTTTATGATATATCAAAATATGAAGAGTTTTCAACAACCCCAAAGGAGGGTATTTTGGGGCAAAATTCTCTCAAGGAAACATTGCTATATTTTTGGGTTGACAGTGTCTATTGACAATGTAGGATTACATTGTTAATTATGGGGTTTCAGAGATATTTTTTACAAGAAATGATGGAAATATCCAATCGAAATGAATGGATGCTCTAGAGGCAGTACAAAAATATCATATACAAGGTGTCACTTGTTCCCAGTGTTTACCAAATTTTTGGGCCATAAAATCTGAAAAATAGAGAAATGTGTTTTTAGAAAAGGAATATTCTCCAAGGAATTATGGTGTTTTGGAAATTTTCATTAAATTCATATTTTCGGAACCCCAACTCAAAATATAGAAAAGGCATGAAGCGCGCAAAATACATGTATTTTCATGAAAAATATCGTCTTAGAAAAGAGGCTTACGTTCCCAATGTGACGTAAAATGTGGTTTTGTTCACATGAAGAGAATCTTATGCTCACAAAGGAAGATGCATCGTGATCTTCCATGTATGGATGGACATACCTATAAATATGAGACTAAAACTTTTAATTTAGTAGCTCAACACTTAGGGAGAATTAGGGTTCTGAAGCATGTAAGAATTGCATGCATGGGAGTTGTATGTAAGAAAGGGAGTTGCGCATATAAAAGGAGTTTTTCATACAAAGGTTGTTTTTTACTATATTTTTTCTATGAAAAAAACACCAATGTTGCACAAATAGTCAATTATGATGCATGAAAGTCACCCAAAAGGTTGTATGAAATATTGGAGTTTCCTGTCAGTTCTATGGTAAAGGGGTATCCATCAATTAGATAAAAGTGGAATTTAATGGTACACTGAATGATGTGTAAATCTTATTGATTCAAGAAATCAATGATGGATATTTTGAATAATAATTGAGAACAATTTAGTTTAGAGTATAGGGATCTTTCAAATTGTGATTGGTTGAATACTAAGAAGAACAGTGAGTACTCTACAAACATTTTTAATATTATTGAGCTTTTAGTGGATTTGGTACATCGACACATTGTCATTGCATGCTCCTTGAATGTTTTCCAATGAGGGTGAACCATGTAAAATTTTTGGTTCATTTTCATGATTTAATTTCAATTCATCTATTGATGCCGGAATGGGAGATAATAGAGTTTTTTTTTCAACTAAACAACATATAAAGGGTAATTTGTTTTAATATTTCATACCCAAATTTACCCCAACCACATTGTATTTAACCAAGGAGGGACGAAGAGAAAAAATAGAAATACTTTAATCCATTGAATACAATCCATTATAAAATAAATATTAAGCCTTTATTTGGTCATAAAATAGAATTGACTATTTATTTACTTCCATCAAAACTATGGTATAAATGTCGAATAATATAAAAAATTTAAAATCATGCTAATCAATAGTTTAAAATAGGTTTCCTTCAAGTGATGAAAAAACAACAAAAAATAGGGTTTAATACGTACAGTTTATTAAATATGTCATGTTTATATACCATCTGTTTTTTTCTCAAACATAGGGTTTCGTAAAAATTTAAGGTTGATATAAAATTTGATTCCAACATTGTAATTACATGATCCATACCTGCTATTTCAAATATAGGGTTTTTGAACCATAAATTTTAAATACAAACATATGATGTGAAATTTTTTTCATAAAAACATTTAAATATGTCTAGAATACTACGAAAAATATTTCCCATGGATCGGTGACTTGAATATATTTTCCTAAAAAATTATTCTGACAATTATTATCTTCTATAAACTCACATAACATAAAATTAATTAGTAATATAAATGACTATGTTTGTGATGATCTAATCAAAACATAAATTTACAAGAGTCATTCATCAAAACAAGCTAAAAAATAACCCCCTTTTGGATGATAACATAACCCATAACAAAATACATTAAAAAAACTCATAACCATGTCGAAATTAAAAATACAATTAACATTTAACAATCATGTCTCTTATAAATTTCCCCAACATTATTTCTTCATAAATAATGTATCCACTGTGATAAGGACCAAAAATTCTCCCAATGATTATAAACATGTATACAAAATCATTAAACTTCACTTAGTTTGGGAGACATTAAAAATATTAGAGTTAAAATGTATTTAATATAAAATATACATAATTCATACTTTGATAAAAATATTTTGATCTATAATCAATGAGTCAATAAAATATTTAATGAATAAAATTATAATTTCTAATAACTCCACTTATGTAATATAATATAATATATTTAATTAATTAAAACATTTTAAAATAAATGAAAAGATTTTATCTAATTTTTTCACAGGTAATATCTAAAACAAATTTATTTTTTACTTATAGAAATAATGTAAAATCATATCAAATATTATGTTCATGCTTATGTGGGAAAACCAATAAATTCTTAAAAAGTAATTATCAAACTAATTATAGTGCTTATTTTCACTAAAAACATATTAAAAATAATATTTTATAACATAAATACAAAAAATAAAATAAAATAATACAGTTATTAAGGAATAGATGGATCATATAAACATTTTCAACTTCAAAATATTTTAGGTAATGCTCTTAAAACTATTTAAAGATATTTTAATAAGTTTTGGACATCATCTATTCATTGATAAGAAGAAGATGGACACTTTTCAACTAAGAACATGTTAAACTTATCAAGATTAATCTTAGTAACAATTTCTCTTCTAAGTAACTTCCTTTGACTTTTAATTTCTTCGTTAACATATTCAATTTTTTATTTCGAGACATGATTTTTTTTAAGATTATGATATTCCATTTTAAATAAATCAAAAACCATTTTGAAAATAGATTAATTATATAGTTCTTCATACCGCATTCTAGACACATCAAGATCATCTTGCAACATCAATTTTCATCATTAAATATGTTAAATTTGAATAAAATATTTTCTTAATACATTTGAGTTGTGGAGAATTCCATTTATTCATGACTATAGAAATTATTAATTATATTAAAAGTATTTTCAAATAAATCATCAACATTCAAAATTGACTATTCATTCAAAAAATAAGAAATACTTCTTTTTTTCCTTTTGAGAGATATAGTTTCCTCTAAACCATATGTAATTGACTAATTCAACATGATGTGACTATTTTTTATGTATTTGTCCAAGATATT
Organism: Viscum album; assembly: GCA_963277665.1. Classification (NCBI taxonomy): domain Eukaryota; kingdom Viridiplantae; phylum Streptophyta; class Magnoliopsida; order Santalales; family Viscaceae; genus Viscum; species Viscum album. The sequence continues at coordinate 430,850,285 of OY728150.1, read as the reverse complement.
TCAAATAATATGGATAAAATAAATTAATTTTTTTAAGAAGACGGTTCTCTATTTTTAAAGAGATAATGATTCATTTTGTTCTCACATATTACAAACGACCCTTAATAATTTTGAGTTGAACAATGGAAAATAATCATTAATGTTTTCAATTCTTGCAAAGACATGTTACACAAGAAAATTTTTCTAGTGATGTAAACAAATAAAATTTAAATATATTAAATATAAATATTTCAAGTGTTTTAAGTATGTAAAATATAATCTTTAAATAATTTTAAACATGTAAAATATAAATTAAATATTAAAACAATGTTTTGGAATATTTTAAGTATTTACAAAATAAATTTTATAAAATAGACTAATACATGATTAAAACAGTAAAGAAAAAAATATATTTCTCCCCCTATATAAAAACAATTAATTCTAATAAGGTATATTGACATTTTATAATTCTAAAATCATAGATTTTGGTACAAAGTATTTTTATGATAAAGAACTACTTTTGAAATGATCACTTCTTTATTATCATGAATGTCATATACTGAATAGACAACCAGATCATGATTTAATGATATAGTTCATGGGTTTATTCCTAAAAATTATCAAATAAAACAGTTTTTTGGTACCCATATGCTTTTGGGATCATCTATTTATGAAATTATATTTTTAGATAACCAATCATGTTTTATTAGTAGTGTTTCTATTATTGATGCCAAAAAATTACTTTCAATAGTAAAGATTTCTAACAATAGAAATTTGATGTATTCAAAATAATCAGTCATTTGCATAATTTCTATTACTACAACAATATAACCATTTAATAGTATAAATTTTTTCATATTTATACTATGAAAAAAATAATTATTATAAATTTTTTTTTATCAACCGTTACTTCATATTCCATGTTATCCTTTTTGTATTTTCATTTTACGAAGGATTTTATTTAAATATATTTTTAATTTTATCAGCCTGCTATAATCTTAGTTTAAATTATAAAATTCATTTTTAATTCCTTAATTTGATCTTCTTTCATATCACAAGAATTTTTAGAGGTATTAGTTTTTAAATCCAAAATCTGTTTTGATATACTATCATTATCTAATAGAAAAACCAAAAAAAATTTCAATTTTTTTATATTATCTTCCATTAAGGATTCATATATGTCTTTTATCATAAAAAAATTCTTATTTAACTCATCATAATAATTTTATCCATAACTAGAGTTTTGAGTATATGAAAAGTGTACCTCATCAATATAATCCATAATACATACCATTTATCTTTAATACTTAGTCTCAGAATATGTACAAATTTCATCATGTGAACCCGAAAAATTACACAAACTGGACATAATTATTTTCATTCCCTTTAACTTTTAATAAACATTCCATTAAGCTTCCATTAAAGGAAGTTTCACAATTTTTTCGACTTTTTTCTTTTCATTCATATTGTCTATTTTTTTCAGACACATTATTTTTGTTTTTTTACATTTATTTAAAAAGATTCTCTAAATATGAAAATTATTTATCTAAATCCTCATGATTTTAATCATATGTCTCATCCATTTTAGTTTTGAGATCATTATCTTCAAGTTTATAGGTTTTTCTGCTTCAGCCTACAGCTCATCGTCAGACATTATTAAATTTCAAATTATTTCCATCAAATATTGGTTTTTTACTAGTGTAGAGAGACATATTGCTGCAGATATCTAATTCCACATAAACGGTAATACTATAATTAATTTTAATGTTTTATATGATTATGAATGTGATACTTCTATGGTTGAAAATTATTGATAATTTATATCATTATCCCAGTAAATTTGGTGACAGTTTCTACCTTTTTCACTGTAAAGGTATCAAACATAAGATTTATATTAATATTCATCAATTGTATGATATTAATTTTTACCTATTATGAAATAGGAATCCTCTACCACTTCTCATATTTAGTAGGAAATTGAGATAATCGATTGAACTCATCAGGTTCCTAAACCATAGACAATTGAATCTGTTGCTTTTGAATTGATCTCATAATCTCTTTTTTAATAATCATCAATACAATCCCTTAAACATTCCATAGAAGTCTCATAAGCCTTAGAAACCTTTAAATAAACCATTATTCCATGATTTTTTAAATAAATAATCATTTTTGATTTACAACATCTAAAATTGTCACCATTAATTTAAGGATCATATATTGTTTATATACCTTCTTTAGAAGAAATCATTTCAATTTTTCTTTATCTGAACCTATAACAACGACTAGTTAGTGCCAATAAATATTTTCTATTTTACACAAGAGTAATTAAAATTAAGCACATTGCTAAAAACCTAATACATAAATAATAGTTGGCAACTACATGTTGATACTGTATAGAATCATAAAAAAATTTATAGAATAAAATATACCAATAGAGACCTTCCTTTCATACAAATTATTATGTTGGGATGATGGTGATGAAGACAATTATAAGGGATAACTATGTCTTTAAAAACATTTATTGATTTCAATAACCTATTTTTTTGCTATGAACCAACACTTATCTTTTAAAGATGAGTGATATGTGGAAATAAATAGTGTAAAATAATAGAGAAATTTATAGTCGTTTAGGGCCGAAAGATCCACCTGTCCACTCCACCAATTATAAACTATATGATCTTGGTTATTTTCACTACATTTTCCTCTTATATAGAGGAATGTTGAACAAAAAAAACTGATTTTAGGTAGTATATGCCTTATAAGGATTTTACAGGGCATTAATGTTCTTTTACAGTGAACTATAATCAACCCCATATTACAAGAAGATGAAACGTTACAATGAATGAGTCATAGTAGATAAAAAATTGGTAAATCAATATAGATTTGATTTATTTGGGAATTGGATATACTTTATAGTTTCAGCAATAATATAAAATTGTATTTTGATCTTCAATATCAAACAATATCAAATAGATATTATACATTACAGAATATGTTTTTAATTAATGATATAGAAAACACCCTATAGATTTTTAATCATTTATATCTCCAATGTGTATCTCCAAAAAATTATTCATTTATCATTCAAAATTATATGTAATAATAAGATGCAATAACATACGACAAGCACAACAATGAGTCAGTCTGATGGATCAAAACATGCATGTCACTAATGTGTATCTTTGAAAGTAATGACAAACTTATTGTTTCAAAAAAAATGGTTTACTTTTATGTATATCTCTTATATATTTTTAAATGAAGATTAGGATTATATTTATATTATTGGTTGAATAGTTATAGGTCAAAATAAATCTATATATATTTCCTGAAAAATCATAAATATTTTAATTCAAAAACATTCATGACATCCCGTAAGAATGTCAATAACTAACTCCATTGAATATGAGCCTTTAAATCATTCATAATGAGTCATTTAATTGGACATAAAATATATTTTAATAGATCTTTACATACATTAAAACCATTTCATAAATATCAAATATTATCGTAGATTTAAAACTTAGTCATTGAATAGTTTGTCTTAGGATTCCTTCATGTGATGACAAAACTCCAAACATAGGGATGAAAAAGTGCAGTTGATTAAAAAATTAGTATTGATATAAAATAAATTTTTTTCTCAAATTCATAGTTCCATTAAGATGTATTGTTGATAAACAATACTATTCCAACAACTTTGTGTAAAAAATTCATACATTATATGTCAAAAATAGGGTTTTTGAACCATACATTTTTCATAAAATGTAGGGTATGAAGAATGCTTATAGATTATATTCTTAAAAATACTAGAATAAATAAAGAAATACATACAACAAATAAATAACTTTATTATATTTCTAGAATAAATAATTTGATGGTGTGGGACATACTTAAAAGATACTCTTCTTTTTTGACCATGAATTAGATTTAGGTGATGGGGGTTTATGATTTGTGCTAGGAATGGTTCGACTAAAGGTTATCATGGAATCAAATACGAGAATCCCAACTCATGAAACTATAAAGGGACAAAGAGGTGAGGTTCAAGTCATGGAATTTTAGGGAGTATAAAAGATTATCTCAAATCATGGTTTTCACTGTGAGGACGTTGAAGCTGAATAAGGGTCCAACCAATATTATTATCGACCCAACCTGAATCTTTCATGGCATGTATCTCCATTTTTTATGGGGGTCAATGATGGTAGAGAGGGTTCCAGGAAAGAGGATAAGAACTACATCCTAACATTGATCTTGAGTGGGGGTGTGGGGTCATAGTCCACATGGTATAAACCTAAAACTAATAATTAAGGAGCATTGAGAAGGATAAGATTCTTCAAAAGGATAGGGCTTCATGGAGCTTAGGGTCTCTCAAAGGATAATGTTTTATGGATCTCAGGGTCTCATAGAAGTTGGGATTCATAGATCATAATGTCTACTTATTTTTACGTATGTTTGGACAAAAATGTATCACAAGTGGTGAGGTTTCATAAATCATAGCATCTTATAAAGATTGGGCCTTTTGAAATAGGGTTCCTCTACCTCAGGGTCATATCCATGTTATTAAGGGATTGCATAGAAAAGGACAACTGCTTCAGAAAGCCTCGACTTCTTCATAGGGCCTTCATATTCCATGAAGGGAATGGGCCTTAATAAAATAAATCTACTATTATATTTGAGTCTCTTCAGAAACCATCTGAGGTGGTTTCATGATGACGGGGGCTTCATGAAGGAGTGTCTCACAAATCCCAAGGATAACGAGTTTCGTGAATTCTCGATGCTCTGAAGCATTTTTAATTATGATTTCAATGTTGTAGCTCATATTATTCCTATTTAATGAATTCAGGATGGGGTATTTATTGTGTGTATGTTTCTCAAATATTACTGGCCATTTCAGTTCTTTATATGCTTCATGAATTAATGGGCTCTATGAGTTATATTGATGTTACACGAAGGCTACCACCAGGCCCACGCATCCTTGCAATGGGAGCTACAAAAAATCCAAATGTACACTATGTTAAGGTCACTATCAAATATATATTAATGGGACCTTCTCAAATGGATCTTACACAAATGGACCTCCATGAATGGGACCTCTATGTATAGACCTCCATAAACAGACCTCCAGGAATCATTTTCCGATGCCATACTTCAAAATTCCATTACTTTTGATCTATACCTCACTTCAGGATCCACAACAAGTCAAATTGAAGACTAATAAATGAAATAAACTTCAGGATTAGGTTCTCCAGATTTTTTCCTTTCTCAGATGCATTTTCCCTATGACAATAATGAATCCCCCTAAGTTGAAGCAGGATCTACCACAATTTCATCTTCAGAAAAATTGGAAACAAATTATTTAAATATGAGTTACAATAATTACAAATTTTTATTAAGATTATAATACTAAACATTGATAGATAATGAAAGTGAGTTTCATTGTTTTCATCCATAAAAACAAAAACATTGCAAAAAACTAGATCTAACAGGTGATGGGGAGGGTGCTCAACTAGTGTGTCAATTTTAGTCCCATGTTCAGGTAGGGAAGTGGGAGAATCCCTCTCTTTTAAAAAATATGTTAGATAGAGGTGAAATGTTGTTTTAAGTGGAGGGTAAAATATACATTTTAATTTTCCTACAAATTATAATGTTCTAATAATTCATAGTGGTGGGAATGTAGGTTAGAATTTATGGATGAGATAGTTGTGAAAGGATTTGGCCACTCCTTAAGAGAGACTTTTAAGGGGGTTCATTTTACCTTTATTTACTTCCCTAAATTTAATTCATTATTTTGAAAATTTATATTGAAAAAATGATTATTAATACTCGTACCATGGTCACAAAATAGATTGTTTATTTTTCATTTTAGTTATACATGGTTCTATCTAAATGGATCATTCATTTATGGTTATTTGAATATAGTATGATCGACTATAGAATAATACCAAATCTATTTTCGATGATAACAACGATAGTAGTGAGAGTATCGGTAATGGAGACATAGGTGGATTATATATAATAGGAACATAAAGAGGAAAAAATTTAGTTGCAAGAGTTTCAGTAGAATAAATAATGTTTCTTAGAGAGCTTCTCAGATAGTCAAGGGAATATCGTATAATCTACAGGACTAGTTACAGTCTTCAGTGGATGAGGTTTTTGATATATTTAGGATTAAATTAATGTAATTTATTAAGTGAATTTATGAAAGGAAATTCAAGAATTATTATTATGAGTAAAGGATGAACCAAATTTGTAGAAGGTAATCTTCAGAGGAATTAGGAGGGAAGAAGAATAAAACATACACAATGACTTAGGTACAAGGTTATTTTTTTTGAATTCATGTTTTTAGACGAGTATAATTAAATATCGTATTTTGGAAAGTGTAAGAAAAGAGTGGTGTTGGAGATTCTATGATCTCTAAAATTTAGTAATTTGGATATGCAAGTAGAATTACATACTTTCTAGGGAGAATATCAAATATTGTTGATCAATCAGGTGTAGGAATACATTGTTATCAACAAAAATCACCACTATTTGTGAGTACATTTTTTCAACTATTAATGGTAGGTCATGTCCAATGTAGGATTCCTTATTTATATAAGATGTGGACAACACTAGTATAGGAGGAGTTAAAGGTGAATCTTCTAGGATGATTCAGTATAGTATAATTGAATGATCCTCTGAAATAGCTAAATACATTAAGGATGCATGTAATGTGGAATAATACATCAACGAATTTGAGAGGGGTTCTTTGTGAATACCAACTCTTCTTGATGGATTTTATATAAGTTTTTTGTGTAGATTGAGTCTGAAAATTGTGAGTACAATAGATATACCTAATTATTGAACTAAAGTGAAACTAATTTCACTAGATCTTAATATGGAATGTTATTTAGTAGTTAAATTAGTCATTTTCAGTCAATAGTTTTTGATGATGGGAGTTCTTATGTATTTTGGTCTAATTGAAAGTGGTGGCATAGTAAAATTTAGTCTTATACCTATAAATTCATATAGAGAGAAACTTGTAGAGAGAAAGGATGAAAATACAATGTTAAAATGGTCTTATAAAATCTATCCTAAGTAAATTTAATAATCCAAGATTAAATACCTTTTCTATTCTAGTGGATCTAAATTCGGTTTGTCCCACTAGTGTCCATATAATGGGTTTCATCTGATGGTGTGGGTGTTTATTTTCACTCAAGTAGTTGAGGTTGATTTGATAGCATTTGTATTGCCTTTTTCTAATGAGTAAGATCCCAATTATATAATTATTTATCATTATTTATATCATTGTTTGTTGGTTGAGTAGTGAGTTCAAGGAAAAATTTCAACAATTATTGAAGGTTAAATTTTTGGAGTGATCATTTTAGTGATTGTGGATAGTGGTTTCAGACACTATTTTGTTTCATGTTCATATCTTATTTCGTTTTTTGGTTTTAGTGTCTATGAATAATCATTTTAGAGTGTTTTAGAAGATGATCGATGAATAATTTCTATTAGAATATGGAAGGCCTTACTTGGTCAGGTGGTTTACTTGGTTTTTGAAGTGGATGGTTATGTTTTCATCATGCCTATACTAGATCTTGTTTTGGGTATTTAATTATTAGAAAACATGAAATATTTTAGTTCCAATAATAGAAACTAAGCTATGGGATTTGTCCTTCATTTCCACCCACCCACTTTTCTAGGAATTCATCTTTTCCTGGACTTCAATCTAGCTTTGCATACAATTCAAAAAGAAATTAATTTTTTCACAATGTTTCCAATAAAATACAAGAATTATGGAGATTATGCATGATAATTCCTCTTTATTGTAATTTGTTAGAGTACTAAAAAACTAGTTCCCAAGGTATAATCAACTTTTTGTTGAGCATAGGGGGAAAACTAGTCGTTCTTATAATCATGTGATATAAATACATGAACTGGTTTTTCCTATTAATTTTTTACCATAAAAAATATCTTATATCCACAAGAATTAAGTAGAGAAGAAGGTAAAATATTTTTAACAGTAGGTATTCATTCACAATAGTACAAATCATTATTCTAGTCCCATCATTTTCATCCAAAAAAGATATGGTGGTTGGTGCATGTGTGTCTACTACCAATAATTATACAAGAGAATAATTATATATTCATTTCCAACATCTATTATTGATAAATTTTAGTATAGATTTTTTAGATATCAATAATTATCAAAACCAAGCCTTAATTAAGGTTTTCCTTATGTTCTTATTTTGGTAGAGCATATTGAATTGACTTCATTTTGATCACATGATTGTCATGATGAATTGTTTTTCAATTCCATTTGGTCTTATGATTTTTCCACCACATTTAAGGATACAGTGAATATATTATTTAAACCATTTCTATGAAAGCATGTTTTATTTTTATTCGATTATATTCTTGTCTATAGTAGAAGTTAAAATAAAAAAATAAACATTTCCCTTTTGTTCTAAAAATTATGAAAATTCTTAAATCACATTTTAACTAAAGGAAATTTTTCATCAATTTAAGAGAATTTTTGTATTTGGGCCACCACATTTCTTAATAGTGAGTTTCTATAGACCCCATAAAAATTTCCAATATTTTGGGTTTTCCAATTCCTAGAATGTCAAATTGGTAGGTGGTTTTTTGGGCCTCTATAATTGTTACCATATGTTTGTTATAGAGTATGAGGATTTTTCCTAACCACTGATAGACTATGTTAAAAATAATATTTTTTAATTGGGACTTTAGGATCTATCTACTTTTGACATTTTCAAGCAGCAACTAGTTTTGGATCTCGTACTATAGTTACCTTATTTTTATTAGCAGTTTATAGTTGATTATGATGATTCAAGAGGGGGTATTGATAGAATAATTATAAATGATGAGAGACCTATATCATATTATTTAAAACCCATATCTTTTACATCTATTTATGAGAAGGAATTGATGGTTCTCATGAACTTCATTACCCATCGGTTATAGTACCTTATGGGAAGAAAATTCATTTTTTTTATAGACCATACAAATCATAAATGTAACACCACAAGCATCTATATTACTCCTCCATTTAAATAATTCAATAGTTTGTTATATACAGAACATCATGTTCAAGTGCACCTTGACCTTTCAAACTAGATGTAAAAAAACTATTATGAACAGTATTAACCACATTTTGATATTTTATAATAATTATTTATTAAAATTGTCATTATTTTGGAATTTTTAATATCTAAATTATCTAAGGGTGATATTTTTGTAATTTTCATAAAAAATTCAATTTTTGATGAATAGTAAAAAAAGAATACATAAAAGGTAGAAACCTGGTTTTTTATTTAAATAATTATTTAAATTAAAATTTATTTTAATGTCAAAATAGATACATAATGCACATTTTTACATTGTTTTTCATTAGAGTCATTTCAGAATAGAATTAGATATATAAAATATTCTTGATCTTTTGAATGTCTCGTTTACCCATCTTCTAGGAACAATTACAAATTATAACTAAATGTAATTTTATAACTTATATGAATTGAATTTCCAAAAGACAACATACATGGTTGTAAATAGGGTGTAAAATTTGGTCTAATTTGTTCAAAATACGTATTGGATGAATAGTAACTTTTTAATTTTATTTACCACAATTTAAGTTAAATATGGTAATTAATGGAAAAATACTATTGCAATAATATAAAACTATGCATGTCCTAATTGTATTGGATAAGTATATTTTGACGAAAATAATCTTTAGGTGGAAAATGTGATCCATTTTAAGCCACTTCTGTTAGATTAGGACATTTGTTATATATTATTTAAATAAAATTTAAAAATAACATATTCAAATTGGATCTGTTATATACCGAAAATAATTTTATAATAAATTAATATTTCATGATTTTTCCTAAAGTGGACATCACCTCTCTTATAAAAGGACACCTCCATTTATTTTTAACTCACACGACTAAAGCCTTTTGGATTGCCCAAACCCTTACCATTTCTTCTCTTAATCTCCCTCACTTCATCCTAGGGGCCTATATTTGGGTATAAATAAATCCAAAGGATCCCTTTGTTCAAATCAGAAGGAAATACCCAAAAAAGAGGTAATTGTTTTATGAACCATTTCAATGTAATTTTCTTCTTCTACTTTTTATTTCTATGTTGCTTCTATATCGAAATAATAAATCTAGTATTACACATATATTGATATTTTATTATAATCATGTTACAACCAAATTCTTCCTTTTGTCTATATTACAAATTACAATTTCACCATGTGTGTATATGTACGGCTTACCATTTCCACGTCGTGGTGTAATTTTTTATTCAACACTAATTTGTTTGGATGGGTATAATACTGAGTATAAAAGATATAAATAATTAATATAACATTATAATTATTTTTTTATAATTAATATAATATCAAATTTCATACCATTTACCAATTAAGGGAATGAAATCATCACTCGTATGTACGTACAACCAACCATCTCCACAACGTGGTAAGATTAATTATATATGTTAACCTATCATAAATGGTTATAAAATTTTTAAGATGAGTAAAAATAATAAATATTAACAAAAATTCATGCTTGATATGAATAAAATATATCATATACATAACAAACAATACATACATGACAAAATATGAATGGAAAAACAAATTAGTTAACACCCAAAATAATGGTAATACTGAAATATTCTTACCAAAGTGATATAAGATGATAATACAGGAAATCATAAATATGGATAAGGTCCTTTTATAATTTTATAATATGTTTTAACCGTAACACAAGAGTCTAAATCACCATCGAATAAAGAAAAGTATAAGGTAAGGTTTAATTTTACAATATATTAATTATTCATGAATTTATATACATATGTACCATCTCAGACAACTTTATCATCCATTCAATGTTTCATTAAATGTATTTCAAAATATTATCGACATTTTATTAAAGAAAATTTTTCCTTTGTTTTATTTTTTATAAAACATTTTGAAAGGAATCTTTTAATCACTTTCCAAATTATTTTCATTATGATATTTATAAATAATTAAGGAAAGAATGTTTTTTTAAATTATATGGTGTGAGAGGATAGTTTCCACTATTAATACACATTAACATATTGAAGCATTTCAAACAAGCTTACAAAGTTATTTTCAAAGGAAATTTTTTATTTTATAATTTTTCATATTTTAAATAATTTCAAAGTAAAAATGGATGTTTCTCTCAAATAGTTTTACTGATTTAATAGATAATTTTCATCTATATCTACATAATTTGTTGGATTTTATGGCTGATTGAGGATGATTTGTTATGAAACAATCTTCCAAATTTAATTGAAGGTCTTCTGATAGGATTTACTATGAATGTGATATTCATGGTTTATGGTTAAATTATTAACATTTCTTATTCCATTTTTAATATAAATATTTATGTCATGTTTCACCTTTTTCAAAAGGGAATTCATTGAACATAGTATGTTATGGATAGGGCCCACTATAGCCCCTTGATTGGTAGTTCTCATGAGAAAAACTAGTTTCTTGGCAGAAGGCCTTCAAAGTATTGTAATGGTCTTGGCATGATTCCATGAAGGTATTGTTATGATATCTAGAATTATGAATTTCCTTTTTTTGAGATTAGTTATTGATATTACATTGATTATTTGACTAGTAGAATATCCATGTGAATTTTGAAATGGAATTATTTGATTCATTCATTCCATATTATGCTGAATATTTTGATTAAAAGGATTTTCTATTATTTATTCAAAGATCACCCCATTTTTATTTTTCATTTTTACCAAAGATGTGAATAAGTATATTATTATTGACCTATAGGAATAGTTTATGGATGATGGGTGCTTACGAAGGAGACACTATCTTTTTTTCAATATAATTTTTAATGTAAAACTTATGTTTGTATCTAGTCTTTATGAGGCTACTAAAGAGATAATTCCTTCTAGATTTGATTTGATTTTGATCATAAAAATGTAATAAAATAATTAAAAGTCTTTAGAAAACTGTTGTTGGGGTGCTACAGATTGTGCCAGAAAAAGTTTAGTAAAAACCTTTGAAATTAGATTTAGAAAACAACCTTGATTAGGGAACATTGACATATGATCGACTTTAAGGATAAGTACTGATGGTAATCCCACGAATTTATTAAAATAGATATTATGTTTGTATTCCTATAAAATACATCCCTATTTGGATAATAAAAGTAGACGTGGTTCTGGTACATTTGTACAAAGGGGTGAATACTCTGACAAGGTTTTCTGAGTTTGACTTGAGATAACCTGGTACAGGACAACAAGTCATACTACTCACCTGGTTTGGCACTCCCGATGGATATTCTTAGGGTGAATCATATTTTATTTACAAACCATTTTGATGGATTTATAATTAAATGTGTCCTCAATGAAACCATGTTTATTATTAATGTATAGATATGCATAAAATTTTCAATTGATGTTATTTACTTTACTACTTTGAAATTATGCATTATGATTCATAACATAATCTAGTGTATGCCATTATTTAGAAATGAAACATAGTAGAAGAAATAGAAATCGTATCAATGAATGTAATACATTAGTAATTTTCCTCATATACTAGATAATGATAGTGGAACTGGTGATACAACTGGCACTAAACAGCTTATTACCATGTTGGGATAACTGATCCCAATTATGAATAATAACCATACCCATATGGAGCAGCCAAATCAACAATATGGGGGATCAATATTAGATGGCTTCATTAGATAGAAACCTCCAACATAAATGAGACTACAAATCCTTTTGTTACTGAGTAGTGGATAAGCTTCATAGGGAAAATATTTCATGCTTTGGGGAGTATCAAAATAGAATTATTTACTATATATGTCTATTACCTTCCAGTCGATGTAGATCAATGGTGGTCATTGATCTGAAACATGAAGGAGGATGAAGAGTTCCAGAATATGTAATGGAGTTAATTTAAAGAACTCTTCCTATAAAAATACTTTCCTCATGATCTATGAGAAGATATAGAATGGTAATTTATGAGTCTTAGGAAAAAAGAAGATGATAATTTTGCAAAGTATGAGGCTAAATTCAGAAGGATGGAAAGTCATGCAGAAGACTATATACATGACCTAAGAAGTGGTATTTATTTTTTCCATGATGGGTTATAACTATTTCTCTAATAGGTATTGGCCTCATAATATTTCTTATCATATAAATATATTTTCCCCTGATCTATTGAAAAATAGAATGAATTCTCTATGTAGTATGACATTAAATCGAATCAAGAGAAGAAGAGGGTTCTTAAACACTATGGGAAAGGAAATAAGCGGAAGAAGGGAAAATCAGACTTTCCACTATGTAGTGATTGTGGGAAGAAACACCTCGCTACAAGGCTAAATGGGATGGGAATTTGTTACAAGTGTGGAGAAAAGGCCACTAACCTCATGATTTCAAGGGGAAGAAAGAGGTGGTCAATTTTTAATGCTAAAATTAAAAATAAATTGGACATTATGAAAATGGATGTACGAAGTGACAAGAAAACATTCTTGGGAAAGGCTATGGGAGTAAGTATTATCTTATACGATAACAACTAATGAGGTTTAAGTTCATAATGATGTGTTAGAAGGTACTATAATCATCTCCTTAAATCTATCCGAAGAATTATTTTATTCTAGATCCATGCATTCCATTGAATATTCCTTGTTTTCATTAAAAATTAGATATTTCCAATTATCTTTAAAAAGGGAGTTGTCAGTCAAAACCCTTAAGGGAAGTCTAATCGAAACAAAGATGTTTAAGTTAGTTCCCATCATGGAATATAAACGTGCATTACCTATTGAATTTATCATCATACCTATGGTTGACAATGATATATTCCTCGGTATGGATTGGATATCAAAATATGAAGAAAAAAACAATTACTAAAAGAAGGAATAATTTATGATTTGTGAGGATGATGTAGAATCAATTATCTTTAAATCTGAGATTTCATCATCTTAATCATATTTATATCCACCCCAATATATCATCTAATTGAAATTATTAGAGATAAATATAAAAAATCATCCATGGGTGAAAAAAGAAATATGGTAATTGAGGATGTGCCTATTATACAAGAATATATTGATGTATTTATAAACTATTTAATTGGACATCTCCCAGAGCGATATGTTGAGTTTACTATTTATTTTATCCCTTATGGAAGGACAATATCAAAAAATACCTATAGAATTGCCATTGTGGATTTAGTAGATGTAAATAAACAACTCGAGAAGTTGAGTAAAAAGGGATTTATTCACCCATGTGTTTATCTATGGGGAAACCCAATTCTTTTTGTTAAGAAGAAAGGTGGATCAATGAGGCTATGCATTGACTATAGAAAAATAAATGTTATTATAATAATGAACAAGCAGCCTCTTCTTCACATTGATTTTTTATTTGAACAACTTCATGGAGCTCAATATATTTTAATGATTGACCTATGTTGAGGATTTTTTCAATTGTATGTAAAAAATATCGATATTCAAAAAAACATTCCGAACGAGGTATGGTCATTACAAATTTATAGTAATGTCATTTTTATTGACTAATGAACCCTATATTTTCATGGATCTAATGAAAATAGTTTTCAAGGAATATATTGATGATTTTATAGTCATATTTATTGATGATATACTGGTTTACTCCAAAAGTTATGAATACATTGATAACCACTTGCGTATTGTTTGAAAACACTTAGAAGAAATGAAATATATGGTAAATTTAGCATGTGTGAATACTAGCATTAAGAAATTTCTTTTCTCGGCTATATTGTCTCTAATGATGGAATCTCTGTTGATCCAGCAAAAAACAAATACCATAATGGCCACCATCGATGATTATAACTAAGGTACTCAGTTTTATTTGATTAGCAGGTTATTATCGGTGTTTCTTCCATTATGTTTCCTGATTGGAAACCCCATTAACCAATCATTCATGTAAAGTGGTTAAATTCCATTGGACAAAACAATGTGAAGAATGTTTTGAATAATTTTGGAGAATATTAGTCAATGCTCATATCTTGAATCAACAATCATGGAATGATGGGGGTGTGATTTATAATAATGCATCAAGGAAAGGATTTTGTTGTGTCCTTATGAATAATGATAAGGTTATTGCATATGCATCATTGAAATTAAAAATTCAGGAACAAGACTACCCAACTCATGATATCAAGTCTGTTTCAGTAATCTTTCCTCTGAATATAGGGATACACTATCTCTATGGTGAAATATATGAGATAAATATTAATCAAAAGTGTTTGAAATATATTTTCTCATAGAAATAAATAATCATGAGGAAAAGGATATGGCTTGTGCTACTCAAGGATTACGATTTCACAATACACTAAAAACCAAGAATGGAAAATAAGGCAGATGATTCGTTTAGTAGAAATAACCATGGAGTTCTAAACAAAATGACAGTCAAAAGGTATATGATTTTTATGGATAGAGAAAAGTGGGATATAGGAATTATCATAGATGGTGAAACATAAGTACTTTGTCAAATGGTTGAAAACCCTTCTTTAATAGAAAAGATAAAAATCTCTCCATCTCATGATTAAGAGTTTGAAAAGAAAATTATTGTTTTGATTGTTGGGAGAGTGATTGAATTCATATTTGAATATTGTTTTTTTAAATTTGGTAATAAGATTTGGGATCCTACAACAGATAATCTTAAAACAGAATTATTGCATGATGCTTATAGCTCTGATTTCTCTATACACCCATGTGGAAATAAGATGTATAGATATTTGAAGGAACATTTTTGGTGGACAACATAAGGATGGAGATTAATGATTATGTGTCGAGATGTGTGGTTTTCCAATAGGTAAAGGATGGAAGAAAACATCCTAGAGTTATCATGAAAATTATTCCTATACCATTGTGGAAATGGGATGATATTATGATAGAATTTTTCATGGGGCTACCAAAGTCTCCTAGAAAAAATCATGTGGAATGGGTTATTATTGATCGTCTTACCAAATAAGAACATTTTAATATTAAAATAGAATATTTACCACTTGAACATTTAGAAATACTATATATACAATAATATTAAAGACTTAATTGTGAACCCCAATCGATTCATTATATTTTTTATCCCTGTTTTACATCATAATTCTAGAAAAAGTCATTAGAAGGTCCTAGATACTGAGCTTCATTTGAGCACATCATACCACCCTCAAATTGATGGACAATCAGAACAGACTATTAAAACTATGGAAATATTTTTGAGATACTTCTAAATTTAATTTAATGTTATGTGGGATCTGTATTGACCTCTAGTAGAACATTACTATAACAATAGCTTCCATTCAAGTAATCAGATGTCACCATATGTAGCGTTATGTTGAAAGAGATGTTTTAAACCAATATGTTTGGATGAGTTTGGTGAATGAAAACTCAATGGTCAAAAACTTATTGAGGAAATTATGGAAAAGTTAAAACCTATCCAAACCCATATCAAAATAACTCCATGTAGGAAAAATAGATATATCGATAATTGAAGGAATGATTTGGAATTTCAAGTAGGAGGTCATGTGTTCTTAAAGGTATATCCATGGAAGGGTGTTAAATTATTCAGTGATAAGGATATAATATGCCCCTTTTACATTGGACCTTTTGAAATTCTGGAACAAATTGGAGTTGTAGCTTACCATTTGGAAATTCGCTAAAGTCTCTCCAATGTTCATGATGTGTTCCATGTATCATTGTAAAGGAAATACATTCCATAACCAATGCATGTACTAACCTATTATGAAATAGGACTAAAAATTGATATATCTTATTATGAATATCCCATCATGATTCTTGATACCATAGAACATGTTTTGATAAATCGGATGACTCGTCTGGAAAATGTTCTTTGGAGAAACCCTAAATTTGAAGAGGCAACGTGGGAACCTAAATAACTTATGATGAAGAACATCCCAAATATTTTTATGAAGTGATATTGTAGATGTTTTAAAGATGAAATTATTTGAAGTAGGGAATAATGTAACACACCAATATTCCACAGTACACTACCTTTTATATAATTCAATAGCCTACACTACACGAAACATCAAGTTTGAGCCCACCATGACCATTCAAACTAGACGTTTAAAAAAATGATTATGAACAATATTAACCATATTTTAAAATTTATAAATTTTATTTTTTAAAATTGAATTCATTTTTAAATTAATAATAGCAAAATTATCTTATGGTGAAATTTTGTTAAATTTCTAAAAAGATTCAAATTTTAAGGAATAGTGAAAAATTGTACATTGAAGTTAAAAAACCATATTTTTTAATTAAATTAAATATATTAATTAGAATTTATTTTATATTAAAAATAGTTACATAATATATAAATTAGTAAATTGTAATTCGTTAGAGTCATTTTATAATAGAATTAGAAATATAAAATTTTATGGATCTTTTGAACGTCTCTTTTACCCACATTCTATAAACATATACAAAATTGAACTAAACATAATTTGACTATTTCTGTGAATTTAATTTAAAAAATATGACATACATGGTTGTAATATGGGTGAAAAATATTGTCTAATAAGATCAAAATGATTTTAGTGAATATTAACTTTTTAATTTTATTTTTCACGGTTAATGGTAAATAGGGTAATTAAAAGTAAAAATAATATTATAATAATATAAAAGTACCCTAAAATGTCTCATAATTATATTGGATAAGTCTATTTCAAATGAAATAAAACTTATGTCAAAAATATGATCCTTTTTAAGCCACATGTATAATATTAGCCCATTTATTATATTCTATTTAAAGAATAGTTAAAAATGTCATATTCAATTTGTAATAAGTAATCCATTTTTAATATTGGTTTATACATAAGATAAATTAGACTATAAATAATAAACAGGACGATAATAAATATATCTATATAATGATATTTTTTTTTAATTTTTATACATAAATAATTAAATTTAATTTGTGACACCATGATGATGGAGTAAATGATTTATTAATGGAAGAATAAAACAAATGATATTGATAACATAAAATTAAATATAATTTTTTTCAATTAATTACATATAATAACTTTATTGATAATATAGACATCTTATTGAATTATTAAAGATAATTATTATAAGTTATCAAGTAGATTTTATATTTTTTAAAATGAAAATTTTAAAAAATATAAATATTGAAATAAATAATACTTCAAAATAAATAATATTTAATTAAATGTTATAAAATTACAAAAAAAATTAATGTTCCGTAAAATAATAAGGATAGTTTTAAATATTTTATAAATGATCCAATTAGGATTCTTTTCTCATTTTATTGTAACTATATTAACCCAATAGTATCAAAATAGAAGAAAACAAGGTAAGAGATAAACTATTTAACTAAGGGTTAAATCTAAATGATAAGGTTTATTTTATGACCTAAAAAAGTCTAAAAAACTGGTTGAGAGGATTTATACCCATAAAAATCTTATCCTCTAAATAAATTAATTTTTATCTAATATAAACCAGAAATATTTTTATAATAATTTAATATTTCAAGATTTTTTCTAAAGTTCCTCTCACCCCTATTTTAAAAGGGAGCCTACCTTTCTCTTCTACTCACACCTCTAGAGATTTTTGTTTCTACCAACCCTACCCATTTCTCCTCCCAACCCCCATCACATCAACCTAGAGTCCCAAATACGGGTAAAAATCAATCTTAAGGATTCCATTTGTTCGAATCATAAGGAAATACCCGAGGAAGAGGTAATTGTTTTATCAACACTTTCATTGCTCTTTTCCTCTTCTACATTATATTACATTGTTATTTACATATAAAAATAATAACTATAGAATCATAAATATACTGATATTTTATTATAATCATGATACAACTATATTCTTCATTTTCTCTATCTTATGAATAATAATATCACCATGCATGTGTATGTATAGCTTACCGTCTCCAGACCATGGGGTAATTTGTTAATCAACACTATATTGTTTGGATGGGTATAATGATGAGTATAATGGATAAAAAATGAATATAATATTATAATTATTCTTTATAATTAATATATCATCAAATTTCATACCGTTTAACTATTAAGGTATTGATACCAACTCTCGTGCTTACGTACAGTATACCATCTCCACGATATGGTGAGATTAATTCTCAAAGTGAACCATTCAATATTGTTTATAAAATTTATATGATGGGTAAAAATAATAGTTATGAACTTAATTTCATTCTTTATATTTATATACTATTCATAATAAACATGAATTACATGTAAAAATAAAAATGGTATAACAACGCTGTTAACACCCGAAACCATGGTAATACTGAAATATTATTACCAATGTGATTTAAGAAGATAATATATGATATCATAAATATGGATATAGTACTATTATTATTTAATAACATGTTTTTAAAATTATAAATGAGGCTAACTCACCCCCGATGGAACAAATGAATAAGGTACGGGTTAATTTCACAATCACTTTTTTATCCGAGATTGTTTATAGATAAGTATCTACTGGGACAATTATCATCCATGTCCATGTTTCATTAAATATATTTAAAAAAATTAATGAAATTTGTTTAAAGATATTTTTACATGTTATTTACCTTTTATAAAACATTTTGAATGGAATCTTTCTACCACATTCCAAACGATGTACATTATGATCTTTTCGACAAATTAAGGAAAGAATGTGTTTTAACATATACGACGTGAGAAGATACATCCTATTGTTGTGACACCATAACATTTTGAAGCATCTCATACGTTTTTACATGGTTATATTCATAAAAAAAATATTTATAATTTTACGGCTTTTAAATAATTTCAAAGTGTAAAAGTGATATTTCTCTCAAAGTGATATAATGAATTTATTAGATTATTTTTATCTTTTTCAACATCATTTGTTAGATTTTATGCTTGATTGAGGTTGATTTTTTATGATACAATCTTCAAAATAGTATTTATGTTATTATGATATATTGTACTAGGGATGTTCTTTTCATGGTTTATGTTTAAATTATTAACATTTTGTTTTATAGTTTTAATAAAAATGTTTATGTCATATTTCACCATTTTCTTAAGAGGAATGCATTGGAATCAATAAATGATGGGAGGGGCCCACTATGGCCCCATTATGCATTGGTAGGTCTCCTGAGACAAAAAAGTGTCTTGGAACAAGGCCTTGACAGTATGGTAATGTTCTTGGAAAAATTATTTGATTGTATGGTTATAATATCCATCATTATGCATTTCCTTGTAATGAGATTAGTTATTGATATTGGATTGATTTTTATATTATTATAATATCCATGTAAATGTCTTAGTAGAACTGTTTGATTTATTCATTCCATAATATGAAATATATTAGATTTAAAAGGATTTTGTTTCAGTTTTATACATTGACATAAAAGTTTATGCTTATGTATGATAGCTTAATCTATATTGTTTATCCTTACGGAGTATCTGTGCTCGCCCCATTCTTGTGTTTCATTTTAACCTAGGATATTAAGGTGTATATTATAATATACTTGAAGGGATATTCTAAGGAATATGGGGTTTTTTGAAGGAGACACTATGTTGTTTTTCACATTAATATGTAATGTAAAACTTATGTTTTTATCTTGTTTTTCTGAAGCTACTAAAATGATTGTTCCTTCGCAATTTGATTTTCTTGTGATCATAAAAATTTAATAGAATAATGCATCTACTCTGGGAAATTGGGGTTGGGGAATTTAATTTTAAAAAATAGTAAGAAAATTATATATATGGAGAAAAATGAAGGTCAATCCATGCTCTATGGACATAATTCAGAAGCTATTTATAAATTTAAAAAGATGAATTCTACATTAGATACATGAACCACACATTTCTCAAATGGAAAATTCTAGTCTCTAAAAGATTTATATGCTTTGTTTTCGAGAATATTATAGAAAAGATAGTTTTGTAAATTCCCATATTTTTTCCATTGAATGTTAGGTTCCAGAACCATTGGAGATTTTCCACTGCATAAATACATGGTTTATTTTAAATGCCTCTTGGTTCTCTCTAAAACAACTCATATGACTCCCAATTTATTATAATATTTCATGAATTATCCACTTAGGTTTCACAATGGTTATTTGAAAACCAATAAAATTTCATTAGATTTTTTTTTGGTTAAGGAATGACTAATATAGTGCTTCAATTTAAAAAATAAGGCGTTTTTTATCAGCAGGAAAAAAACCAAATTGTGGGCCCAGTATGATTTGTAAAACTGCTTCTAATTCTAGGCTTTATTTGTGATGAAATATATGTGGACTAATTTCTAGGATTCCTAAATTTCAATGGTATGATGGAATTATTTGTGTGGTGGATCATCTTTACAATTGTTCTCATTTTTTAACCCTCAATCATCCATTTTCATCAATGGATGTTATAGATATTTTTAGAAGAGAAATTATTCATTTACATGGAATGCCTAGCGGGATTATTAGTGATCATCATCCCTTGTTAATAGAATTATTTTAGAAGGAATTATATCATTTATATGGTACTATGATTTTACTAAATTATTCTTAACATCTTGAAATGTAAGGACCAACATAGGGTGTCTGATGTAATCTAGATACTTATTTATGATGTTTTTCTACTGAAAAATAAAATTATTTGGTTTATTGGTTACCTGGGGTTGAGATTTTTTAAAAACATCTATCCATTATTCCACTGGCCACACTCCATTATAAAAAAATTTATGGATTGACACCCCCTACTCTCAAAATTATTCTACAGGTAATAGTACCAATGAATCGATGGCAATAGAATTAATTGATTGGGATGAATTAATTTATCACTTTAAATTTCATTTGATGTCATCTTAGTTATATATACAATAGATATATAAATGAAAATGGATGTATATTTATTTCTACCCTGATGATATAGTTTTGGTCAATTGTCGGTCTTCTAACACTACAATATCCAATTCTAAAATTTATCATAAACACAATTCATGAATTTATGCACCATTCACTATTCATTCTAAGGTGTGGGTCGTTTCCTTTGCTTTAAATTTTCTGGACCATGGTAAGCATAATCCTTTTTTTGTCTCTCAAATAATGATGAATATTGGAGTTCATATTCTAGAAAACCATCCTAATCATTTTTTTGAGGAACATCCAGAACATGTTTTACATTAATTAGTTTTTGCTTCCAGGGGTAGTGGTTGTCACATGATGTGGCTTGTTAGGTAGTGTGGGCATACTGGTGATGAAAAATTAGAGAATACCAAATTATTTATGGTTCAGTTTCACATAAACCACTGTTAGGTTAATGTGAAAAATTAGGTTGATAGAATTGATGTGAAGGGTGCTCAGTTGGTCTGTCATTTTGAGTAAACTATTCTCTCATGAAATTGGGAGCGTCTAAATCTATTAAAAATGTATGTTAGGTCGAGGTGAAATACTGTTTGACATAAAGCTTAAAATGGTCTCTTTCTTGATCTGATAGTTTATAATGTGATAATAAGTCTCAGCGGATTCCATGAAGGTTATTATTTATGGCTATTTCAGTTGTAGAGGGAATTACTATATCTCTAAAAGATACTTTCAGGGGAGTTAATTTTCTTTTTGAACCATTTTTTCATTTAATTATTTCATTGGAAACTTCTTATTGATTGAATATTTTTTAACAATCATAGCTTGATCATAATATTTTTTTCATATTGAATACTATATGGTTCTATCAATATCCATAAACACGAAAAACAAATCAGTGACTTTTTCTGAACAAAGAACATCTATCTCATAATCTAATATATCATATTTACAGACCTCTCAATCATAAAAAAATATTGTAACAAAACATTTGATTGTTTTTACAAATCACCACTGTGTTGAGCGATGGAAGGCTGAATAAACATTAGAGAAAATTTTGTTGTTGTTCCCAATCACTCACCCACTTTTTCCATCATCCACTATACCAAAAATGGACTTCATCATTTTTAGAATACTCCATTCATCTATAGTTACTAAAGAATTATTTATGTATGAAAAATTTTGTTGTATTAAATATTAATCCTCAATCCTATAAATAAAGAATAGGTATGTTATTTTTTTAAGCTCATATTTATATGATATAATAAAAATGACATGAAATAATTCAAATATATCATCAAACTAGTTTTTCAGATAATTAGTTTTATTCATTGAGGAAGCTAGTTATTGGATGTGTCGAGAAAAAATTTCAAAATCTATTAAGAAATTTCTCTGAAAGGGTCTGGAATGGTTTCAAAACTCTATAGGACTATTGAAAACATGGTAAGGTTAAATAGAGTTGATTCACGTGTATAATCTATCTTTTAAAATTTTGGGTATACATCCACAAGGACCTCCAATTACCAAATTACATTCCTTTGCCTCCCAAAGAATCAAGAAGATATTTGACCTAGTGTAAATTTACATAATGGATAAGCATGGGTTTGATGAAGAAACTTCATATTGTTACCCGAACGCCCTTTTAATCTATACTTTTTCTTTGTACATACATTCTCTATAGAAAAAGGTCAAAAAACCACTATTGACATTCATTACCTCCTGGCAAGGATCACACAATGTGAGAGAGTTAGAGTTTTTGAATATTTACTAACACTATCTATTGTTTTTTGGATAAAGTGTTGAATCTCCTTTTACTATATATTCTCTTACTATTGGCCAAAAACTATCCATCTTAATACCCCCTCCAAAAATCCATTTCACATCTCAGAACATGAACACCTTCACAGTTCACGTGTTTAGTTGATTAGTGGTTCAAACAAAATTATGAATGGTGGTTCAAAAAATTAAATTATTTCGTTATTATAATTCATTTATTTAATCCATTTCATTATTTCCATAGTAGTATAAATATCAATCGATTTTTCTATATATATAATTAATATTTTCTACTTTATTCATTAATATTTTTAATGTTTCTTTTTTTTATTTTTGATTTTATTTAATTAATTGATGATTTATGAAGCTCAATTTTTTTATAATAAAAATATATTTATAATTTTGTAATCATTCAATAGTATTAACTATTTAAAAGTATTCATGTGTGATATTGATTTTATAATTATTTCTTATTCAACTTCTATTTGATACCACAAAAGTAGTTAAAATGGAAAATATAACCTTTAAAAATGGGTGAAGAAATAGGTGAATGAAATAATAATTTTAAATATCATTACATAATTTTTTTATCATAAATATATTGTCAAAATATTCATCATTTGAATCAATTTTTAAACTAATTGATTAATTTTAAATATTTTTTATTATCATAATATTTTATCAATATAATTTACTATAGATCGAGATTACCTTATATTATAGTTATTTTATTAAACAATTAAATAAATAGGTGATGTTATGTTGGAATAATCCAACCCCTATCACATACACATTAGAATAAAAATCTCAATATGCTCGTAAATAAACCTTTATATTTCATCACATAAATGGTAGAAATAACCCTTTCCCTTTCTCTTTTGTTATGTATTCCAGTGTATAATGCAATTACATCACCTAAAATGTTAAAAATAGTTTCATACTCAAACTATAGTTGACTGATCGTACTTGAAATACATCATATATTATAGTATAAGAGTCGCATGGACTAAAGTATACTTTTCTATGGCATATGATTTGTTAATATACTTCTAGTACATCACATAAACATACATCAATGACGTAATTATAAGGAACCAAATACTATAGTATACTAATTATACATTAAGTACATCGTATATTTAATTTAAAAAGTCCCACATTGTCAGTTGTTATTACAAACACCATATATTTTTGGATTTTTCTACTATAGTCTGTGTGGGAAATGATTCTATTATATTGACTTAAATATAAATTTATATACATATTCTTCTTACTTCCCAATTTAGAATGGTGATGAACCACATTCATCTATAAAATTAAGAAAGGAGGAATTATTACATGAGTGGGGATGAGCAGCTGCTTCCAGCCAACTGAGATCGAAATTGGGGATAACCTACTTCAACCCCTTAATTTAAGTGTTCTTGAAGTCCATGTTAGTATTAATACATCAATGATTCCAATGTATGTGTTCTATAATAAACTAATTTCTTCTATTTTACAATCTATATGTTTACTATAAAATACATGAATTTTTGTGTTAGAGACAACATGACATTTTTTATTAAAATAAAAGATGTGATTTTTATGATATATTTATATATATACTTATTTTTATAGTTGAATCTATCTCATTGTGTTTTTTTTGAATACCTACCTACCTTCTCAAAGAATACAACTTCCAATTATTGAATAGATCTACCCAACCACACTCTCTCTTATATGTATATATTTATTTTGAATTTTTTTCTATATTTTATTATTTTAATTTGAGTTTTTTATGAAAAATTAATGTGTAAAAGTATAATAATTTTTTTATTATATATAGATCACACCAAAATATTTTTGGGATTCTATTAATCATAAAATTTATTTTACATGTAAAATATTTATCGATTTGTTGATTTTGTTTTCATTTATAAATTTATTATATATTATGTATTACCATTAAAATAAATTTATAATTTATTTTAATTTAATACATTCTATTTATTAAAAATATTTTAATATTATTTTTATAATTTTGATATGTATTTATGGAAACAATTTTATACTTTGAATATAAGGATTCGTGTAAGGTGTTCTTTTTTTCAAGAATATTTTATTATAGTCAAATAATTAAGTGGTGTGAAATGTGCATTAATTTTCTTTAATAGACTATGTTGTTTTCATGCGTTAATTGTAAATTTAACATATGATAAGGGGTAATTATTTAATTTTTCCTGTATATTGATCAAGAAAATTCTAGTGGTTTAGTATTCAATAAGAGTTTTTTTTCTTCATGATTGTTTAAAATTTTTTTCTATTTGTCATAGATTATGTTAGCCTTAAGAGAAATTAATTATTAATATAAGGAATGTATAGCTTTATCATCAATGCAACTAATATATAGCATTGAGTGGGGATATATTTTGGGTCCCTACTATTTTTAAAAAAATATATATATGGATTTCTCTTATTCTTTCTTCTATATGAAATGGAATTTTTATTTTTAGGAAGGAATTCCATTTATCATTTATTTAAGAGTACATGTATTTCATAGATATCAATATATAATTAGATTATTTTAGTTTTCATGTATAGGTATTGAAAATGATGAACGATGATGGAATAAAAAACTACATTTTATAGGATAGAAATGTCATTTAAATTACAATGTTTTGAAATAATTATATTGATGTTATGTTTCATGGTATTAATAACCAAATTATGATGTTTTAGCAGCTATGATAAGGCCTCCTTTGTTTAAAATTGCATAAACATTAACTAAAGTTTAGAATTTACATGTAATATTTGTAATGTATTTTTTTATTCTTTTTAAAGCTTTAAAATAAATCTAATTATATTTTCAGTGTCTAATTATGTGAGAGCCTGAGATTCTGAGGCCTAGTCGGGCTGGAATTGATATAATAAAATTTTAAAATATATTATATTAGGATTGTGAATTTTTCCTAAAATATTTTAATTACCCCAAAAAATAACAATTATGTGATGTATGATACCATTTTTTGATTCTGGAATAATTTATTTTCCTAAAGCATGACACAACCATTATTGCCTTTTTGTTTTTTTGGATGAGTTGACATCGTGGGAGAAAATTTCAAAATAAATTAATAGATTAATTTAATTGTTATTTATTTTTCATGACATATAGACCCTTTATAAAAAATGATTATGGTACAATCCCATAGCTAGCCACATAACCTTATAGATTTGAGAGGAGACCATTGAATAGTGCTGGAAGATGAAAAAATATATATATGGTGGTCTACACCAACATAGTTCATGATTATTTCCAACAATGATAATATAGAATCAATTTTTTCAATGAGCGATCCAAAGCTAAGGTGGGAAATTTCTGTTTTGTGAGTTTATATATTTTTTATATCATGTCGAACATGGATAAATTACACTAACAAGAGATCTCTCATTCATCAATAGTTGATTTATCTTAGTTTGTATATTAGTTCTTTATTTATAATTATAATGGCATTGTATCAAGAAAAAAAATGGATAATTTTCATTTCCGTCTATTTTTTTCCTTTTTTTATCCCCCATTTAAATGATTCATCATTAATAATTCTTTGTATTGAATTAAAAAATTACTCATTATTTTATCATTACCTAACTTTTATTTAGTGAAAAGGGTTGATAATGGGGATGCAGTTATAGTTCTATGGTTCAATCATGGTGTGTGATGATGCCGATAGATTGATCGGGTATAGATCAGAGTTCGATGTTCATAGTTGGCATATTGGGCAATGCGATAGATGAAGGGTGGTGATTCTCAAGGAAATCAATGGCTGAATTCCAATCAATTTTTTCTGTAAGACCATTCAATCATTGATATATGACTGACAATGGATTTGGAGGAAGAATCAATAAGAATTACAGCATAAGAAAACATGTCAAACATTTCTAAATTTCTATGAAAAACATGACTATAAAGAATGTAATACGTAAGAACACATGTCATTTAAGCTATAGGGATTACAAGAAGATATAAATATCACACATCATTTGACAAAATTAACATGTTTTTTAACCCTATTATGGCTACCCGATATGTATCTCGAGTGTACATGGCCACGAACAAAGCCAGACACAACGACTTAAATTGGTTACATAGGAATGGCCATGTACAATGGCATGAAACTATAAATAGGCATGGATGTAGGCATATCCTGGTGGACCCATGTGGGGAAAATGGGCATGGACACGTGCATAGCCAGGTGGAAATGTGAATATATAGTCCAATTGTAATAAGAATACCAGTATAGACACAGATAGGTTTGGTACTAGGGGATCAAACCATGTATTACAACTACACACAATGTACATCCTACAAGTCAGTGTGAGGCGCTCAATTTATTTACTATTAAAATTATCAATTGAGTATGATCCTTTTGTTGGTTCCCTTGAGGGTACATTGTGGAATTATATATTGAACATAGGATTGTGATCCCCCTACCATCATTCACATATATATATTTTGTGTATCCCATTTTTAGGTCGAGGTAGTATTCTATTTCTTTTTATCACCTTCCCGACGTGGGGTTTCTGGAATCATTGTGAATAAAATGTTCTTACGTGTGATCCTTTACCATGTGGGATATATAATTATACTTTGTAGTGTCCCCTATTACTTCTGGGTATGACCCCTATCTTTGTTTTGTGATATTTTGAGTACCAGTGGATCCTCATTTAGTGATTCTTGATGAGCTTGTCATCTTGATTAAGCGTTATAAGTGATCAAATGGATAGTAGATTGGATTCTCTACGATATGAAAAATCCTCGAGAAGAATAACGTAGTTGGTAGTGTGGTTGATACCTCCTTGAGACAAATTTTCCATCAATATATCTAGGTTTTACTTTATTATATATTTGTCTCATATATGATTGAAATATTTATATTGTTGAGATGACTTGTCTTGATTCATTATGTATGGTGATTTCAGGGAGTCCTAATGAGTTTTTTTATAGTCACCCATGTATGAGTTTTCACGACATGTGTTGTACCATAGGTAGTTGATAGAAATTTTGATGGAATCTTATAAAGAGTAGGACCAGGTAGTGCATTTTGAGATAAATAGTACAATGTTTTTACTTGTGCTTCACTGATAGTTTTCTCCTACTTATGAGAAGTATTGACATTATTTTTAGTTTTAATGGTCTCGTATTTGACCTTTTATTATTTCTAGAACATATGTTTTACTCTAATTCAATGATATTGATGTATGAAAACATTTTTATCAATTATTATTTACTTTTTTTCTTATAAGAGTTTGGATATGTGTGTTTTTTTTGTGTACATGTACCTTATGCTAATGCCTCTCATGTGTGTGATATTCCTTTTAAGTGATAGTAACTAGTTAATTTTATAATTGTTATATAATAAATATAATATATATTATACATAATTACGTTGTAAATTATAATATAAAATTATAGAAAAAAATATTGGAATACCCATAGATATTTTATTTAAAATATAATTTATAAATAGATATTAATTGTCTATATGTTTTATAATGTATAATAATATTAATAACACATAAATATTTCATATGAATATATTGATACATATTTTACCAACATATATATTATCTGTTGGTGTTATTGTAATTTCAATAGAACTATTTTATTTTCCATAATAATATTTAACCACGACATTTTTACAAACAGTTTATTTGAAGGAACATATATGATGGTAAAAGAATATCAAAAATAAAATTTACCTTCACTAGTATATTTTCCCTTCTTGTAAAAATTTAAATTCTTTATACATGAGTATGGATAAAGCGTATTCTATTTTCAATGTATGTTTTTCAAGGTAATTATAATTTATTTTCATTGTAAAAATGGATTTTCAAGTCATGCAGATGCCCTTAGAAAAGAGGGAAATCTTGATTAAATGAGGAAACTCATTCTGGTAGCATTTTAGATTTATTTCAAGCATTTTCCTTCAAATTAAAACTTTTTTATTTTAACATTGTATAGATCTAGTAGATTAGAAGGTGTGTATTTGATCCATGTGAAATTAAATCAAATTAGTAATCCTGATTATAAAACCATGTATGTTTCCTTAATACATGTTTTATGATTATCTCATTAGGGAAAAACTATTTCCAAAAATTTAAATTAAGTACAAGATAATGATCATTTACCTCCTAGAAAATTATTCAATGATGTGGTTACATTTTTATGTCAAAAGGAGGCTTTGGAAAAGTAATTGTTGTATTTATAAATCTATATTAATCCCAACAATGTCATTTATGTCTATATTATAATATTTTAATTGACCTTTCTCAACATATCCAATGACACAAGCTCATATTAAAATTATATGAAATGATGTTTGGATGTGTGATTCAACATGATTTGAACTATATTATTATGTTGATATAGAGTTATGTAATTAATAGTCAAATACCCAATGCTATAAATTTTTTTAATTGTTTGGAAAAGGGGTACTATTAATAATAAGTTTCATAAAGACATAATTAATGTACATTAAAAAATTTAAAAAGGGAACAACATTGAATTTTTTTAATTAAGATAAATGACATAATGTTCATCTCAATCTTCAGTTTTACGAGAATATTATTATGTTGATGTTAAAAAATGAAGAGTATGATAATGTGTTTAACATAATAAATGAGTTTTTAAATGTATATCACACATTTCTTAATTATGAGTATTAAAAATATATATTATTCTCTAAAGAGTGTAAAATAGTATATTACAAGGGGTGAATTTCTACAAAATTATAAGTCTCCTTTAATTAGAAGTCTTGGATTACTATTTTTCACCTTTAATGGATGCATGAAACTAATCCTAGATATTGATTATGTTAAAAAAATAATTAGAGATGTTCTTATATTAAAATTTACTCTTAAAACACGTTAAGAATATTAATCATGGAATAAAAACTCTGAATATGATCTCTTCAATAGATTTTTTCCAAAAAGATATCAACCCAATAAATGGACATGTAGAAATTAAAAATGGAGTTTTTAGGCATTAAAATGTTTCTAAGTAATGTGTGTAATATAATATATGTCTTAGAGAAATTTTGATAATATTAAAATAATTTTAGTGTAGATTTATAAATATTAAGTGAATTAAAATGTTCAACTATGAACCAAAGCATTAAAAGTTCAATTCACAATTTAATTTATTATTTTTCAATGAAAATTTCATGTTTTCCTATCATGACCCATCAAAAAGTAAATTGGTCTCCAGATTATTCTTTTATAGTTTCTAATTTTATATTATATTTCTAATGTATTTATATAATAAAACCTATTTTTGGGATGCTTTATATTTGCTTTTAGACTTGTTTTTTATTTTCAATATTGATATAAATTTCTTCCAAATATTTGTTTTACCTTACTCCATTTGGTATACTTGATCTATGATTACATTTATAATATGCTACATCTAGTCCTTCTATCGGGGACTGAATACTTATGTGGTAATGAGAAAATATATTGTGGGTTTATGAGTTTTCTTATGTGTTGGTGAGAAATTATATTCGGCTGAGATGTTGACCATGGTAAAAATAGTTCTATTAAAATATTAACAAAAATATTATATAAAGTGAAAATGAAAGAATGGTATCTTATATTAATTTTGGAAGTGTCTGAAAGTATACTCAAATGAATTTTGGTAGAAACCCACTTAAATAAGATGTAAGAAACTTTTTTCAATTATCAATCTAGAAAATGATTTTTGATATTTTTTTGAAAAATATTCTCCCAATATTTATTTTTGGTTTTTATTAAATTTGTGTGTATTTGTTGTGTGTTGGTTTTGGTTTTTGATTTATAATAATGTTCCTCATTATGGAAAAAAATAGGAATAAATGAAGGATGATTTTGTTTTTGATATGTGGTTGCAGATGGGATGGGTCACCTAACATTTCATTTGGAAATGTTTTATAATCATTTCAGTAGCATTATTTGTGTTTATTTTTTAATTGTATGTGTATTTGATTTATGATTTAATTATAATAAATTTTTCCTTGGGAAGAAGAAAAATATATTTTCTTTTACCACATAGAAATATTTAATCCTCTTTTAGAAATGGTTAATGTTTAGTTAATGGAATGTTTAACCATTTTCACTTCTCATTCCCAATATCCCATATAAAAAATATAGACTTATTGATTTAGTTGTTTAGAAAAATAATAGACCTTCCATATGATTGATTCCTTTTGATGCTTATCTCTTTTATCACTTGGCAGATGGATTCTAAAACAAAAATTGGTGCCTGAAAATGTTGAGGTAATGTGAATTTTTTAATCCTTCTTATATTTAACTAAAATTATGTTTTTCTGAGAATATTTTCTTTATGTTAATTTTCTTGTTATTTTTATATTTTTATGATGCATAATTTTTTAATATATTTTCACATTTTTCATTTTAGTAATTTTTGTTTCTACAATAATAGGAGTCGTAAAGGCTTTTTCTCATGATTTGGGTGAATGATGTATAATTGTCACATTACTTCCTAGAGAGTTCTCATTTTGAATTAGTTATCTAGTTTGGATTATCATTTCTCACTCTAAGTATCATATACATTGTATTCACATCAATAATTGTTTATCATTATAAATTATACCATGGACTTCCCATTAAAAATAATAGGTATTTAACTCAAGTTTTATAAAAAAATGTGGACTCCATCAACATTATAATAGGCTATTTTCACATTATTCATTAATTATTTAAGGTTCAAAATATTCATGGATTTATATCGTCTCTAATCTATGGGATAATTTGAAAATTTTATTACATTTTTCATGTGTCAAATTTATCATATTCTAGACATGACTATTTAGAAAGGAAAGGGGAAAAAATAAAATTTATCTGTTGAGTATCTTGGTTGACCGTCATCATGATATTTCTGGTCATTTATTCCTATCAAAATATCAAAATTCATCCTCATAAAATGATCATCAGGATTCCTATCATATTTCCCTTCCACTTGATGAAACTGAAAAATCTTATACATGTCTTCCATTTTTTATGTTTTGAAAAAAATGTACATCTTCTTACTTAGTCAACAGTCATTGTGTTCTCCATATGTGAATTACATGTATAGTGGGAGGAAAAATATGTCCAACACACATATGAACATGACTCAAAATGTGTTTTTTTTTATAAATTAAAATGTTAATGGATTCTTTTATACAGATACTTCCAAAAATCCTATAATTATCAAATTCATTTTTGAACAAAAAGATGAAATATTTATTACAAAACTATAAAATTATAATATCGATTATGAATGATCCAATTTCTTTTTCGGTAAAATTATTTTTTCATAAGTGAAAGAAACAATGAAATGTCTTATTTAAAAAATCATTATGCAACTTTGTTAGATCAAAATGGAACATATATTAGGATTTTTCAGTGGATCCTTTTCTTTGATTTTCCAATGGTTTTATCCCTTGGATCTCTTGTGGAACATCCAAAATTGATTTCCAATAGAATTTCATTTTGGGATTTTGATTTACAATGGTGATTATATATAATATTAACATGGACATTGAACATTATTGATTTTTAATTTAATATATGATTTCATACATGGATCATAAATTGATAATTATGAAAGACCCATTTTAAGGGTCTGGTCTTTAATGATATTCTTGTCAAATTCCCACATAGAATTTCTATGGGAACTTCATCTATGGATTTCCTATAGAACCACCATCATTGGATTCCTATGAAACATTGAATTTCAATATTTTTTGGATCTTCCACTTGGAATCCAATTATAATTTAACATTTTAATTTTCGAACTGTAATATAAATCAATAATTTCTAAAGTATCATTATGTGGAATTTCACCAAGATGTTTAATATTAATTTCTATTTACATAAATCATGGTTTGGATTTCCATCATAACATAAACATTTAATTCCATGGACATAGAACATAACTATGTAATTGTGAATGTCCCATTTGTTCAGAAAAAATTCCCTATGATTTTCATGTGGATGATTCATGATTGTTTCTTAATGGATCTTCCTTTGTGGATTTACACTGGAAAATCAACTATGAATTTTTATTTTTAGTGGATTATTTAATTTGAAAATAATCAAAATATGATACATTTTATAATGACATCACAATTTTCATCTATATTTATATTGGTTCTATGCACTAATTATAAGAAGTAAACCATATGAAAAATAATAAATTTATTGATAGAGGGATGATAATAATACCCCCATGGGGGCTAAATTAGACTGAAATACACTATTCTAATTTTAAACACATGTTAAAACTGAGTTTGTACATCCTAATTAGATCGACATAAGAGATTTAGGAGATACACATATGCAATCTTACAGATGGTTCATACTCTATAAAAAACATTTAATCACAAAATGATCACAAAAACTATATGAAAATGGGAGTTAGATGATTTATGTGGGATATTAGATAGACTCAGTGTTTAAAAATCATCAAAAAAAATTGACAGTGAGAATCAGATAAATTTCACGATCAGATTGTAGCTCTTATACGTCACAATATTTTTCCTCTTCCTAGTAAGAATTCACATTATTACTCTAGTAGTGTAATGTCTCACCTCTTCATCTTCACTCACTCAAAGACTATTAATCATATATGAAATTATTTCACCACTTTCTTCTCTTTCACTCGTATTGGGAAATTCTCATAAATCACAATGTGTTACTCTATATTTTGTGTTAATGCCCCTTCTTAAACCAATTTATTCCATATCATTCTCATTTATCATTTCCCTCTATGATCTTATCCATGTCCTACAATTATAGGATCATCATGAATGGCCCTTATCATTCACTTATTATTACCACATCATATCTAATCAATCTCTCTATAAGATAAATCCAATATCTCATTGGAACATGCATCATCGTAGACATCATAATATGGATGATGGTTCTAAATCCATCCCAGTTCAACATAGACTTCCATATCTCCATGGTTTTCTTTTTAAAACATCAATACATATATGTCCATTGGGTTGAACATAAGTCACGGAACTATTTATTTTTTTCTCTAATGATCTCAATACATCTTTTATTTCATCTATTTGTTAATTAAGATAAATTTTATCATGCATAAAACATAATATATCAATTGATTTTCATTACCAACATTGATCATTAAATGATGCTCAACAACCATGAAACCTTGGTATCAGGATTCTATTTCTTCATAAATTACTCTATCTCCTTGTTTGAAGATCAATTTTCCCATTTTATTGATAGAGTTGAATCAAACATCACTATATTAAATAATTTTAGAATATTCACACCAAAATATTTCTCTAATGATGATACTGATCATGAACAACCATTACGTAACCCACAATCTTCACTTCAAACGTTCCATGCACCCTATTTTAACTCTTTTAGAGTCCATAAATCATTACTTGTTTCTATTCTTTCTCCAAGAGTCATTTATGTATCTATTATAATACTTTGATCCATGGAATAAAAAAAAATTATTCTAGAATATTATGTATTAAATAAACTCATATATATATATCATACTGCACTATTAATCTAGTGATATATCCATATCACCAATTGTGATACCCAAGGATTTAATTCAGCTTAAAGTTTATTATTTTTCCTCTAAAATGATATTCTTTTGTCAATGTCCTTGATTACATGATTGTTATTGTTTTTTTCTTATCATTATTTACATTTCTCTACAACTTCCTATGATTTATTCCCATTACTGCATGTAATAGACATACCTTTTTCATTACATATAGCATTTCATTTATATCACTATGTGTGGAATATTCAATTTTTTTCTGTGATACCCCTCATTTAACTAATCACATGAAACATAACATCATCACAAGCACTATGAAATCTTCCCAAAAGTTGTTCACCTATTTTATATAGATTCTTCTTAATTGACTCCTTCATGACTTATGACATCTCACACCCTGTATCTATGTGAAATATCTATCATCATATTAAAACAACCCATGATAGCTTTCTCTCACTATCCTTAAATAAGTTACATCCTTCAATTTGACCTTATCATTCCCTACACTAATTTTCCTCATGTTATTCTTTATGTCATCCTATAAATTATCCTTTAATTAATTAACTCTATCCGTACTCTCTTGATCCACTATACAAAAAAAATTATGATAATGTTCCCTTTATCATGTAAGAACATCAGAAAACATCATGGTACCATTATAAAATTCAGATTCTTTCTCATCAAATATTCATGATCATTTCACATACAATCATCGTGAAACTCAATATGAGGCAAGAAAATGGCCTCTATTTGTACCATGAGTGAAAACTATAGTTGTGGGAGATATAATTGAGGAAAATAACACTGAAATTTTATATTACTACTATATTTTAGAGTAATAGTATCAATAGGTAAGAAAGATAAAGAACATGAAGAACCATGGTAGACCTCCTCCATATGCAATAACCGTGTTTCTTCCATCGAGTGTCAGAGAGCTAAACTGCCTCACCTACCCATTTGCTTCCAAGAGAGCTACTAGAAATTAAATTTGAAAATTTAACCCACCACCTTATTTTATTTATAATCCCTTACTAAATCAAATATCATAAAAATTTAATATAGATATAAAAAAACATCCACTAGCAGCTAGCCCCATGTAGCCCCAGAATAACTATATCTCTAATGGAACCAATCAACCCTACATCCCCAACATTCCCTCAAAGTTAAAAAACCACCATTTACCTATGATAGACCATGGAGAATAGTTTCTATCCTTGAGCCTCCAATGTAAATCATTATCTCACAGAATCTTTTGCACTCTCCAACCTCTATAATAAATGTTTCTCTTCTATAGGATCTATAGCAAGTTGTGGAAATAATAATAATGTTGAAAACATGTCTGAAAAAAACCATTTCCATGGAATTTAGTAGCTCAAATATCTTCACCAATTTTTTTGAGATCACATGGATCACTAGAAATAAAATAATCATGTATTCCATATTTTCTATTGAGTTTGAGTTTGTTGGAAATGAAAACAAACATTTTTCGATTGGGTTTTTCATACGGGTGGTGCGCCACATCATGTTCCATCCCCATGTGTTTTTTCTCATCCCCATGTATTTATTCACTCAATGCATTCTCTCCCATTTCCTTTTAATGCATTTAATTTTTTTAATTTTATTTTTTTGTTTCACAATATCTTATAAATGGGTGCACATGTAGTCCATTGAAAGTGATTTGAGATATATGCTTGAAAGAATTGTGTGTCTATTGTTTCATTTTTATTCTTATAATTTCATGGCTAATATAAACATAAATCTACTATCAAAGGTGGTACCATGGAATCCTACGATTTGCGTTGATGGCCACTTCAATCCAGATTCATGTTCCAATGTTGTCTAAGGAAAACTAAGAAAGGTGGTGCATCCAAATGAAGTCATTTTTCGGGTCACAATAATTATAGAAGATCATCACTTATGGGTAAATGGTACAAACTATTGAAGAATAAGATGCCTTCACAAATGAAGAAAATATGACTCTCAAAAATCAATGGAAGAAAGACAACAAGTTGTTGTTCCTCCTATGTCAAGGGTTGGATGAATAAAACATTGAAATTATTGTTGAAGAAACAGCATGCAAGAAAACATGGGAGACCATTTGCACCATCTTCATGGGTGTTGAATGATTGAAGAGGTTTCAACATCAAACACTAAGAGAAGATTTTGAGTAAACACCCACGATGGAAGGTGAGAGTATCTCTAACTACTTCTAACACTTATTTGTAATTTGTAACAATTTAAAAAGAAATGGTGAAAATTAGAGGACATTCATTTCGTTGAAAAAACACTTTGATATCTCGCAACCAAATTTGATCATGTTATTGTTCAAATAAAATATTCGAATGATTTGGAAAAACTTAATATTTAATAATTAATGTGTTCATTTCATGTTTGTGAGAAATTAATGAAAAAAAATTCATGTTCAATGATTGAGAATGGCATATAATCAATGTGCACATTATAAGAACAAAAGAATGGACAAACAAAATGGGTCAGTCATCTTGCAAGAGGGAGAGGTTGTGGATATCTTCCAAGCCATCAACATAAGAATTTTTTTTACAAGATTCCATGAAAGAGGAAATCGTGGAGGCTGATTCATCCATGGTCATTGAAACAAAGAGAATGTCCAATGCAATAATTGAATGAAATTCGACCATTATTCATAAAAGTGTTAGAGAAAAATGAGTCAATATGGATAATACAACTATGTTAATCATCTCACCATGTAGAAGTCATCAAAATCCTCCTCGCATAACAAAAGGCAAGTGGATGGCTAGATGTATGGTATATCGACATGGGTGGAAGAAACCATGTGTGTGGTAATAGTGAATTGTTCGAGGAATGCACTGATGAAGTTTCTGGAGATGTGGGTTTTACTGACTCATCCAAGGTACCAATGATTGAAAAATGTAAAAGTAAAATCTAACATAATAATGGTGATTCAAATTACATCTATAATTTTTATTACATACCAAACATGAAAAATAATATCTTTATTATTAGAAAACTTTGAGAGAAGGGGTCTGTCTTACATAGTGTTCCTTCTAAAAATGGGGATGACCTTGTTTGTTTAAGGATCAAACATTCTAATCAGTTTCTAACAGGTTTATTCGTAGAACTGGAAATGTCCAATGATTCTATATCCATTTGGACCTATATTCTAAAGGTAGGTGCTCATTAGTTGTGGACCGATGAGGCTTAAGAATTTCCATTAGTCGAGGGGATGATAGGTCAGACACATCACAACATTTGGGGGGAATTATTGTCTACTCTTGGACTCTCTTTATATATTTTAGTTATGTTTGTGAATCCTTATTAATTTATCAAGCATGAAAATGAGTTTTCCTTTATATTTGTCAATCAATGATTGATATGTGTGAGATTTAGAGATCTTTTATATGAATTTGAGGTTCTTCATCGATACAGAATCATCCATATGTATTAGAGATTCTTTGTCAATGGTATCCCTCAACACATTATATATAAATATCTTGGTCATTATGATAACCATACTAGTTTTAAATCCACTCAGTGGGGAACATGAATTTTATTGTCATTCAGAAGGACATGGATTATTTTAGAGTTTGGATCATACCCACAGATGGGCTACCTACGTATCCTTGTTAGAAAAGGAATCACAACCCACATATTTTGGGAATTAAGAAATAGTTTAACATCATATGAGATATATGAGAATAATGGGTGACGATCTTGAACCTTATAAAGTATTCCAACGTACTGTACTATTAAGGCAGAGATCAAGGTCAACATAGTTCAATTAAGAATTGTGGGACTTAAGTTTGATTAACGTCTCAAAGGGATGTGTCATGGTTACTTTTAAACACTAAGATCACTTGAGTCATGCTCAGTGTGAGAAACAAGAGGTATTGGTAAACATAATGATTTGTTCCATGAATGATGCGGTCACAAGGAATGATATGGGGCTTATGTATGTATGATTTCCCAAGTAAATGATGATCAAGACTTAGTTTCGGAAAGAATCCCAGGAGCAAGGTCTATAATGATATTCGTGCTTTATGGTGATTTGGATATTCTATCATGGGGCTTACTCTTGATCAAGATGCCATAATTATGGGGAACTTATGATTGGGTTTTATTCTTGATAAGGAAGCCCAAGTCCAATGAAATTAATCATGGGGCTTACTTTTGAAATGGAGGCCCAGGTTGAGGGAACTTGAGATCTGGAGCTTACTTGTTAAAAGGAGGCCCAGGTTAAGAGAAATTATGATTGGGGCTTACTCCTAAGGAGGATGCCCAGATTTGGGATATTGGGGGTCACTCCTAAGTAGGATTCCTAGTTTATAAAACATGTGGATTATAGCTAAGGAGGATTCCTAGAATAGGGATCCTGGGGCTTACTCCTAAGGAGGATGCCCAGATTAAGGAACATGGGGCTTACTCTTAAAGAGGATGCCCAGATTTGGGAACATGGGGCTTCCTCCTAAGAAGGATCCCTAGAACAAGGAACTTGGGGCTTACTCCTAAGGAGGATTCCCATATTAAAGAACTTATCATCGTAAAGGATGAAATTAAAATGAATGAAATTTCTAAACTTAGTGACACAAAGTTATTTAAATCACAAGGTTTTGGGAGATGTTCCACAAAATTCCTTTTAGATAAAAAAGAAAACAATGTAATAATGCCATAAATGGATTTGAAGATGGTTTTGAAGGATAAATCTTTAATAGGAGAGGTGGATTTGAAGAAAAGAGTTAAATAAGCAGGAGGGGAACCCAAAAAGAGGTAGGCGCAAGTCCAGTTTGGGAATTCAAGTCCTGGTCGTCCATGTATACTTGCGCAACATGGGTGTACATGGGCTACGATTAACCCATAGGGTAATACTTGGGAGAGACTTGACTCAAGCCCTTAGTATTATCCCTAAAGGCATCCAAAAGGGTGGTGAACATGTTTTTTTAAAGGGATAAGGCGGTGCACAAGTGTGACCATTTCCATTAAGGGTTAGACACTTAGGCACGCAAGTGTTGATGAATTTCAAAACCTAGGCCTTGTTCCCCCAATTTAGATCTTCCATTCCAGGTAATAAATTACCTTATAAGTGTTCGGAACACATCAAGCAAAGTCTAGGGTGTCGAGATCTTAAATATAACTTTTGAATTTTTTTCATCCATGAAATGGGGATCCAGAATGGGTATTTATAGGCTAATCGAGGCTTGGGAGAAAATATTTGAGGGCGAGAAAGTCACCTGCATGATTAATATGTGGTGTGTAAGTATACTTGTTTGACCATAGTAAAACTTGAATGACCCATTCTTAAAGAAATACTTGTTCATGCCATTGTCAATTTTTTATGTTCTTCAAAGGATGAATTTATTTGTGCTTAAGGTATTCCCCTTTTTCAGTCGTTAGACTCTGTGACGGAAAGGTGTATCAACAAAAGTCCCCCCTTAGAGTTAGATCTGAAAATGGAAGAAGGATTTGACTCAGAGGTAAATGATAAAACCAATGAATTTTTGGGTGCGTAGATTTTGAGAGCGCAGGTAACAACGCATAGGTGCGATCCGTGCAGGCTTCGACGCGCATGGGTATGATCTTGCCTATAAATATGCGGGACCACTTCTAGAAAATCATCTGGCTTCCAACGCTTAGATCTCTCAGTGCACAAGTAGTTCTTCTTTCACTCGTTTGCACATGTGGAACTGTTCGCAGTCCCTTTTTTCTTTATTTCGCACATCTGCAGAGGTATTTAGACATGTGTCGTGATACCTGCACACCCATACTTGCGTGATGGGATTAGACTTGCACACCAACATGGGACTTGTGTGCCTTAATACCTTGTCCATTTTTTTCGAATTTAATCACAAAATTTATGAAAAATAAACTTACTTTAAAGTTATTTATCTACTGTTTGTGCGGATTCAATGGCTCCCAAAAGAATTGGAATAGATAATGAGCTGGATAGCAAGTGGATTGATGACATGATGAGCATCGTTGGGCACGATGGTTATAATATCTGCGACAACACTCTCCCATATTTGGCCAAGTACATGAAGATGCATCATCTTAATATCCCACAATGTATCTAGCTACCTCTATATGGACATGGTAATCGGAAAGAAGTCAACATTCTAGAGACAAAGAACTATCTCCCGCATTCTTGGATTTAAACATACACCAAATTTTCTTTAGAAAATGTCTCAGTTGTAGAATCATTTGTAAATGATGGAATAGTGGAGTATGTGTTTATAATGCTTCATAGCCCATGTTCCCTAGATCTAAAACCCCAGAAACCTGAGCTGCTACTACATTGTTATCCCTCAATCTTCTGCAACTCTCAGATGGATCAATCCAAAGGCTGGAAGAAGAGTTGGGACTTC
This sequence comes from Viscum album, assembly GCA_963277665.1. Lineage (NCBI taxonomy): Eukaryota > Viridiplantae > Streptophyta > Magnoliopsida > Santalales > Viscaceae > Viscum > Viscum album. The sequence continues at coordinate 430,808,726 of OY728150.1, read as the reverse complement.
CGTCTTGGAGGATGTGTGAAGCCGACTTGGATGTGGGAATATTGGGTGCGAAAAACCCATGCCAAGTTTGTCGAGGATTTGAAAGGAGCTACAATATATGAATCCATCTGGGATGTGTAGATATATATATCTACAGGAATGATGAATTTGTGCCGGAGCTAATCAGCAGATGGAGCCCAGAAACCAATTCTTTCCATTTTAATCATGGAGAAGTAGGCATCAGTTTGTGGGATGTATAAAAGATCTCAGGGGATCCAATTTTGGGAGATATGTATGATAAATTCATCCCTCCCAAGGTGACTTGGAATGATTCAGAGAATACTCCAGCTTTTGCTCGAGAATGATTGAAACTTTTCTACAAGCTCAATAATTAAAAGACCTCCAAAAATATTTCTAGAGAGGATATTAATCCAGAGTAGTGGATGGATATGTTTCTTAAAAAGAAGTAGGATATGGGGACCACATGTACTTGTCCTATTATATTCCCTAGAACAGATAAAAGGGGTGATTTTGGCACATTATGGTTGACCCTGGAAGTAGGAGAATTTGAAAAGTGGGGGTACGAAGTGGATCAGAGAATCCCAGAAAAAACCCATCTAGTGGGCTTCTTAACCTTGTGGCTCCGTGTTTATCTTTTTCCGGTCAGGTATTTGAAGCGGGGCATTAGGCCAGAGATCTTCATTGTTGCAGCCAAGTTGGATTAGAGGAAAATGGTTGGGTTGGCCACCCCCATTTTGGTGAAGATTCATAGGATCTTACTCCATGTCTTTCTGGGTATGTCTCATTTGAGAATAGTGGTACCATTCTATGTTTTATGGGGATGTATCACCACTCATTTCAAGGCATATGTTGTACAGAGAGTTTTATAGGTTCCTGGAAGTTCTTTCAGGCCGTTAGTGCAGGGATTTTCGGGAATTTTTTCTGTTATCCCTCAACTCCTATGATATAAAGCTGAGGCTATGAATGTTCAAGGAACTCCATTTATTCCCTTCTGGAAACCTTCCAACCGGACGGTTTTTTGATGAAGGAATAGTCGTCCTGGAATTGAGGTCATACATGCTGGCTTGCAGAGATGGTGTATTGGCTGCCAAGATTGACAGAGAGATTATATGCGAGGCCTATGCTCCATACAGATTTTCACATCAATTCAAGTGTCTGCAGAAGACTGTTGTATCCCCTCCTATTCATATCATGTTAGAGCAGCATCCGATGGTTTCCCGACAACTACGGTTGTTGATAGCCATCGAGAAGACAAGGGTAATGTTTGATCTACCAATTGCTGGAGAGGAAAATAACTTGACTACATGGTATGCTGAGAACTGGGTAGCATCATACACGGAAGGGGTACTGAATCATCCAGTTCATCAGGTGGGAAAAATAAGATAACTGTAGAGAAAGAAACCTTCATCTAGAAGGTGAATCTTCCACACCCGGAGCTGATTCACCAGGTTCCTCACCCGGGGCTGATACGCCGGATTCTCAAGATGGGGATGATGAGCCACATCATGTTTCAAAGAGGCCTCAGGGAAGATATAATCCTACTATTAGAATTAAGAGACCTACTCAATCGACTCCTGGTGAGTTATATCATTGAGGAAATTTAATCTCCATTACTTTATAGAGAAACAAGTTTTATTTTCTTATCCTTTATATATGATTCCATGATATGGGAAGAAGTTGAAGTACAAGATTGTAGGACACTCCTCACAGCCTTCTGGTACACATGCTGAATATCCATGACCAAAGGCTATCCAGACATGGCAGAGTTTATATTTCGATGCTAAAACCTCATGGATTGAAATATGCGAAGGAATACACATCCCTGGAGTAGGGAATCTTCAGGCATCTACTAATATCTGTTTCGAGGATAACCCCGATGACGTGCGGGCCTACATCAGAGTGATGGAGATGCTCATATATACCAATGATGATTCCATTCCTATTACCAAGCAGGCGAAGAAAATTATGGATCATGGAACCATTGAGGGTATTTGTTCTTTTGGAGATGATGAGTGGCATGATTACATGGATCCTAAAGATGTATGTCAATTTCCTTATTTTCATTTCAACTGGATTTCAGTTAAAGCTTTGTTACTCAAAGATATTACTTTCTTCATTATGTAGCTTGAAATGAAAGGAACTGCTAAGGTTCCTTCACCATAGTATAGCCCTGGTGATATTGCCATCAAAGCTACTAAATCTCCTCACGAGAGGGGAAAGGAATCACTAGGCTGGAAAGCCATTGATGCAGAGTTATAAAAGGCTTTTCACTCTCCAATACCTGCATTTGGAGATGATGATTCCAACACTCCCAAAAAAACCAAATAAGCAAAGATGTTGAAGGAAGAATTCCACAGCTAAATGCTTCATCAGTAGTGGTAAGTCCTTAGGATATTCATGAACCATAACTCATGAAAATATTTCTCATACATTATAGAATTGCAGGGGAATTTTCAATTTCCCCCTTTGATGGAGAGGACAGACCCTCCTCTGAGGATAGTGGAGGGTACTGGTGAATATTCGCAAATTTAGGCTGACTTAGCTGCTCCTGAAGAAGAGCCATCGTTTGTTCCGAGTATTACTCCTACTACTGCTGCAAGGAGAGAATATCCCACTTCTGGTAAGTTAACTATACTTCATATAATGGTGAATGAAGACATCAACTGACTTCCATTCTATGATGCTTTAGATTCAACACATGTACCAGATCATTTGGCGACCACTTCAACTGACTCCGCAATTCTCTCTGAGGTAGCTATCCAGGGACAATGGTTGCAGGAGGATAGTCATCAAGAAGACATATCAAATTCTCCAAATGGTGAGACTAACCCGGAATATGAGATATGACTGGATGATATGATGAAACATGGCACATCTTTTAAAGACATTTTAGATCGTGGTAAATTTCTATGTAATTTAGATGATTTTTGACGTGAGTGTTATACTTCATCCTGTTAAAATTTTCTTATTACATCTCTAACCATGATTGTTGAAATGTGCAGTTCTATTTAAATAAGATGTTGAACTACCAATGCTTGAAGGGGGTATAGACAACCCAATTATTGCAGAGACACAAGCTCAATTGGAGCTCAACCTGGTAGTGCTTCCTGAAACCCATCATGAAAATCCCATTGAAGCTTGGAAAGATGGGGAGGATCCTTCACATCAGGTTGATCTACCATTGGGTAAGAGATAATAATATTTTTCGTTGCACATAATATTCAAGAAAACTTAATCAACGTTTTTATACTTTGAAACTATCCAAAACATTCAATTGACTATGATGGGCCATCAAATTTAGTGGCTAGATCTGGAGGTGAAGCCTCATCCTCCGCCCCAACGGGAATATAAAGTGATATAAAAAGGATCAGGGGGGAAGAAGAAGAACATGACACTTCTCTAAGTGCATTAATCTTGAACTATATTCCCCCCTGCGATAGTGATGTTGAGTCAGACCCAGAGGTACAAAAGACGCTCCAACTTTCACGTCGCAAGGCATGGAAAAACATATGGAAGATCATATCTTAAGTGCCTCTTGAAGAGCTATCTTCGAAGATCCCATGAATGTCATCCATGTTCGTCATGTTGGGACTTGGCGTTTTTGGATACCAAGAGATCCATGCCGCAGTGAAATAAGTCATCTTAAGGAGGGAGAATGAGAAAAAATATCTCAAGATATGACCAAAGCAAGTTTGTTGACCAATATTAGAGAATTTGAGGTTGTGGTGTCCCGAGATGAGGCTAATCATGATGAAAAGTTGAACGAGTTGAAGCATAAGATCATGGAGAATGTTTTCCAGTAGATGCATGATCAGCAATAGTTAGATGTTGTTACTGGGGAACATGACCAGCATAACAATTCCCTGGAAGGAGTTCAAACTAATGTTATGAAATCCATCATAGATGCCAAGAAATAACTCCATCAATCTGAAAAGAGTGAATCTATTCAAGTGCATGAACTTTATGTGGCTTCTGATAAAGCTCGAGATGCTGTAAATAAAATTAAGAGTTATGTTGAATGCCTCTTGTAATTCTTGAAAAAGTGAAGAGACTCTAGTTTGTGGATGTACTTCTATCTCTTGTTCATCAATGAAAAACACTTTCATCTTCAATCATTTGTGCCTGCATTCTTTTTCTACCTACTTTAAATAATTTTACCTAAGCCAATGGGTCTAGTAAGCATAGTTTGATTGTTTCTAGGATTATAAAAATAACCCTACAAACATTATATCTTTTAGTTACACAATATTACCTAAATCATATGAAATGTATGTTTAGGGAGTTGAGACTTGACTTTTGTTCAGAGTTCACTTGTGTTTTATGGAATGTTTAAAGTCATGCACTTCGGACATAAAAAGGCTAATGTCCTAGGTCAAATAGCTTTGACCGAATGGATTAAAATTGACTCAGATCCTTGATAACTTATCTGAAAACATATTACCACATTCAAGTATGGAGTAAAACATGTAAAATATGACTTAAGAAATTTGGAATCTGAGGAATGATATGAAAAAAGGTCTAAAAGGCATTATAAGAAGTATTTACTAAGAGTGAAGATACATTTATATAACAAACCCATTTGGGGTTGACTAATGGTGGTCCGCTTAATGGCATTGGCTACATAGTCCAATAATAGTACCTTTTGGATGACAGGTCCGTTATGTAGAGTACTACTGCAAAGCCACCTAGGGGAACGTGCTGCATAACCAGGAAAAAGAACTCTCAGAAATTTTACTTTTCTATAACATAAAAGCCAATGGTAGTTTATAGACACTCAAATTTTCCAAAGCATAGAGTTTTCTGTATGGGGAGAGGTACTTTAATATGGAGAAAATATTCCCAATCAAGATTTTCCAAGAATTGGATGAATGTCACTCCTACGAAGGTCTGATCCAAATGTAGGGAAGGGAAATATAAACCATAGACTTGAATACATGCAGATCTTGAAAATGAATATTGGACAAATATATTAAGGATGGTTATGTTTGAAGATCCCAACATATTGTCGTCACAACCAATAAGCAAAAAAGGTTTTTCTCCCAAGAATAAAGTAACCACTATTTGACAAACCCATTAGGGGTTAAATTATGTAGGGCCACCTAAGGGCATTGACTGCATAGTCAAATAATAGCATCCTTTGGCTGACAGGTCTGTTATCTAGACTACTTATGCAAGGCCGCCTAAAGGCATGTGCTGCATAGTCAGGCAAAATAATTCCTGGGTATCAAACATTTTGTGACCGTAAGTCAAGAAAAGGGTTATAGAGATTTGGATGTATTTAAGGTTAGGAGTATTATACATCAAAATCAGCATTGTTCAACACATGTAGAAGATATACAGACAAATTCTAATCATAATCATGTTGTGACTGGGTCATTAATTGAGGTGAGGGACTTCACTACATATCCCATAAGGAAGGGAATCAACTCAAACTTAGTTCTTGAAATACATTTTAACGTCATGTGGGACGAGAAAGTATAAGATCATAGTTTAAGGTCCTAGAGTTCATACCATAATTAGGAATCCAAAGTGCGTGTTTTATAAACCTGATATGAATGAAGACCAAGGATTTCATACCAAATTCAGGTTTTTATAGATGGACTTTTCAGCCAAGAGACTGAAAGTGGAATTTGTGGTTTTTCTGAAAGGCTTGGGGCTGGATTTGAGGGACACTCGATCGTTCTTACATATCCCATAAGGATGGGAATCAGGCCACCCATAGTTCTTAAAATACCCTTTGTACAGATTTGGTTCGTACAAGTGAAGGGTGAAAAGTGGACTTTAGTACAATGATGGTTTGACCCAAGATTAAAGGTTTGGGCATTGCCATGTATGCATGCAGTCTTTGGAATATGACATGATTGGAGATCAATGTCAATGATGATTCCCTCTCAAGTGAGGGACAATGGGGGAATTTATAGTTTAACATCATATAGCAAGGATGATGGTGCTGCATAGTTCATTGTCATGTAGCAGGGACAAAATGGACTTACACAATTTAATTCCATGTGGGACGGTCGTGACCCAACGTGAAGAGACTGATTTTGGGCTGCTTCACAGATTAACATCGAATGAGATGAAGGTAAAGCGAGGTGAAGAGATTGATTTTGTGCTGCTTCACATATCAACATCGTATGAGGCGATGGTGAACCGACGGGAAGCGATTTGTTTTGGGATGCTTCATGGATCAACATAGTATGAGATAGAGGGGAACCAACATAAAGAGATTGAGTTTGGGCATGAACCTCAGGAGGTTTCCTATGTACCTAGCCTAGAAGGAAAGGATCAATGTCTACATAGTTTGATTGATGTATGAATTTATGATCAATTTGTACATGAGGAAAACCCAAAGAGGGTGTTGGGACTTACGCATGGTTATCATCCCAAAGATGGTGTTATGGCTGAAACTCACTCTATGGTCACATGAGTCGTACTAGATTTGAGAAACAAGAGGTAGCAACAAACCTAACAATGCACAATTTACCATCATGTAGGACGTATAAGAGACTGTTTCAAAGTTTAAATGACATGTTTCACAGACATGGGGTGCATGGTAGTTTAATGTCCTGTAGCTCGGATGAATAATTTAACATTATGTTTGACGACAAAAGAGGGGGACATAGTTTAATGTCATGTAGGATGAATAAGGGGACTATGCAGTGTAAAGTCATGCAGTGAGTACTATTTGTGCTACACAATTTAGTGTCATTTATTAGGGTCAAAATACAGTTTAACATAATGTAAGACTTATTAAGGGACTTTATTCAGTTTTATGTCATATAGGATGAATATGTGAACAGTTTAAAGTCATGTAGGACAATACAGTTTTACGTTATGAAGGACATTGGGATGTACAGTTTAACATCGTGTAGAAATGATGTTGGTTATGCAGTTTAATGTCTTACAGGAAATGAGTATTTGTGTTACACAAAATAATCTTTCAGGAATCTGGCATTGGTTGGAGTTGTAATGAGTTCCCCATCCATTGAGATTAAATAATAAGATCCATTGGAGTAGACCTTATGTATTGAATAAGGTCCATCCCACTTTGTCTCAAGATTTGGATGCTTATTTCCTTGTATCATTGGAGTTCTGATGACCAATACCAATTCTCCTTGAATAAATGAAAAATAACAAACTTTTTTGTTTAAAGCCTATGTTATTCGATTCTGATAGACTTCCAAGTGGTGCAAGGTACACAATCTTTTTTCATATAATCATTCCAATTCATCCAATCGATTTTGATACTGTTAATCTAAAGATGACTGATCACAAATGGATACTCTGATCGAATGTAATTGAACCTCAATGGGAAAGACTGCTTCTGTTCCATATACCAATGAATTTGGAGTTGACCGCGTAGCAGTGCGGGAGGTGGTTCGATAAGCCCATAAAGCATGAAAAGTTTTATCAGCCCAAGATTTCGTATATTTCTCCACCATCCTTTGAAGTATATTTGAAATTGTATTATTGAAGGCCTCTATTTGGCCATTGGACACTGCATGATACTGAGATGAATGGTTGGATTTGATGTTGTATTCTTGATACAACTTCCTTACCATGGATGAATATAATTTGGCGTCATTATCTGTCAATATGGTATGTGGGACACCAAATGTGGTAATGATATTAGACTTGATGAAGCTAATAATTATTTTAGAACTTACTTCTTTGAGAGGTGTTTCCTCTACATATTTGGAAAAGAATTCAGTAGCAGTAAGAATATACATAAACTTGTTAGTTTTAGCTGAAGGGTAAGGTCCTACTACATCCATTCCTCATGTGTCAAATGGTCGTGAGTATTTATCTGTATGAACCAACTCTAGGGATTGATGAATGAAGTTGGAACATACTTTGCAAAAATGGCACTTCCTAGTGAAATCAACACAATATTGTATTATTGAAGTTAAAAAGTATCCAAGCCTTTGAATTTGATTAGAAAGTCTATGTCCAGACTGGTGGGTACCATATACTTCTACATGTACTTATTTCATGACAACCATTGTCTCGTCACCATCAATGCATCTGAAGATAATTCCATCAAAACCTATTTTGTAGAGAATTTTTTCTAGGAGATCTGGGCTATCATAAAGAGTAAAATTGACCACACGTTGATGGACATGTTCTTTCCCATCTCAATCAGATGGGATTGTTCCATTTTGAATTTATTCCCTGATAGATATCATTCAACCTGAAGTTTGACCATATGGTTCATATTTGGGACTAATTTTATTGATTTCCTCAATTATGATTTGAACATAAGGTGAAACTGTACGATGGTAGGAAATACTGATGATTGTTTCGTCCCGATTTGGATCTTCCAGAGCTGTGGCTACATTAGCCAATGCATCATCTTGATCATTTTGTAATTGGGGGATATAAGAAAATGTTGGTTCCGAAGGAAATTCCTCCATTAACTCTCTAAAATAATCATGCAAAGGGATTAACTCTTCTTTTCTGATGGCATAATCCCCATTAAATTTCTTGATTACCAGGTCTGAATCACCTTTCACCGTTAAGTGATTCATTTGTGCCTAAAGCACCAACTCTAATCCTGCAATGAGAGCTTGATATTCTACTTAATTATTTTTACTGCCTCCCAATAAGAAGAAGGAATAGGGTAGCACTACCTTTTTAGGGGAAATACGTACAATTCCTAATCCAACCTTGTTGAATTTAGGATCATCCATTTTCTTCCCTGTTGGACTTTTGGAAGCACCATTAAAGTACATTTCCCATGTTAGAAGATTATATTGAATAGAGAAGACTTACTCACCATGAAGTTCAGTATGTAAAGATGTATCTTCTACTGAAGGGTGTTCAGAAAGGAAATCAGCCAGAGCTTGACCCTTTATTGTCTTTTGAGACACATACTGGATATCAAACTGCTACAAAATAACTGCCCACCTTGTTAGACGTCCTGTAAGCATTGGATGACTATGGAAGAATTTCAGTAGGTTATTGCGAGATACCAAGTGGACCTCATGATGTTGTAGGTAGTGTCTCAATTTCTGAACTGCAAATATTAATGCTAGGAATCACTTTTCAATACATGAATATCAGGTTTCTGCTACAAGCATAGTCCGACTGAGATAGTAAAGGTTTATTTCATTTCCAGTATCATTCTTTTGGGCAAGGAATCCACCCAATGACTGATCTAAAGTTGTCACATAAAGAATATGTGGTCTCCCTTTAACAGGTGTCATTAATACCAGTGTAATCAAGAGATTTTTCTTGTTAATATTGAATGACTCTTGACATTCTTCAATCCACTGGTAAGTGACTTCTTTCTTAATCAATTTGGTGAAGGGTAAACATTTTTATGCTAAATTGGTGATGAAACGCCAAATATAGGCCAAGTGACATTTATGTCCTCTACATTATTTCAAATTATGAGGAGGTGACATAACAATGGCTGATTTCTTCTTCTCAGGATTGACTTTGATACCACGATGGCGTATAACAATGCCGATAAATTTTCCTGAGGTTACCCCAAAAGCACATTTCAAGGGGTTCATCTTCAAATTGTGTTGTCATATTTTGTGGAATATGAATTCCAAATCATCAAAGTGATTAGAATGTTGTCTGGATTTAACCACCAAATATTCCACATAACAGTCAACAAATTTCCCTAAAAGGGGTTTGAAGATACGGTGCATGGCACGTTGATATGTTGTGCCTACATTCTTAAGGCCAAAGGGAATTACCCGATAACAAAACACACCCTGAGGGGATATTAAGGCTGTATATTCTACATATTCTAGAGCTATTCAGAGTTGATTATATCAAGAATATCCATCCATGAAGGAATGTACTTCAATGCTAGCTGTTGCATCAATTAAAAGTCCTGTGATCGGAACTAGATAATCATCCTTGGGACAATGCTGATTAAGATCTCTGAAATCAGTGAAAACTATAATTTGTCCATTTTTTTCACAAGGAAATATTATCCAACCATTTTTGTTATTGAACTTCTCTGAAGAAGTTAGCTTTGATAAACTTATCCACATTATCTTTAATTTTGAAAACATAAGTTGTCTGTGTTCTTCTTGCAGCTTGCTTGAATCCTCGATGTTCTTCTAGAAAACCCAAATGATGAGTAGAAACATCAAGATCAAGCCATGAAATTTTTGTATAGTTCCAAGTAAATATATATTGATTTCTCCTTAAAAATGAAAAATACATTTCTTTCTCTTCAAGTGTTATGTCCGATGTAATTAAAGCGGGGCATGGATCTTATTTTGTACCTATATTTATTTCTCTGAGTTCATCCATAGTGGTAGAGATACCCTCTTCAAATGTTAGAGGAGAATCTCTAAGATCTTCCTCTTCTTCTTCAACACGTGTTATTTCTTCTGTTTCTACTTGCATGGTAGATGATGAAGTAGAATTTCCATGATCAAGAGAGATGTTAAAATTTGAACAACTTGATGAAGAGGCTACCATTTCTGACCATATTGATGCTGAAGGGTCTTCCTTGGATAATAAAGAGGAGATAATGGATTGAGAATCGACATCATTATTCACCTCTGATATTTCTATAACTTCTTCTGACCTGGTTGATGAAGTATTGAATTTCTGGATTTTGGGAGACGAAATGAAGACATCCCCATTTGAACATTCATCATTTCTTGGTGAATAACCAATTTCTCCTATGATGTTTGGCTTGATTGTTGTAATTGACATTATGATAGTTTCCATAAGTGTATAGGGATTTGGGTATATCTTGTCAATTTTAATGATAGTAAACACATAATATGTACTCACATGTATGAAAGGGTTTACTGGAATCTTTTCCAAACCATATGGAGCATTAATTTTGGTGACCTCCTTCATCATGGCTTTCTCCTTCCCTACCAAGTGATAGAATTATGCCTCAATGTATTGAGATTCAAATGTTTTGAATGGGGCTTTATCACCAAATAAATGCCCCAATTTGTCCATTGAAACAATATTTCATACACTGATGGTATGGTGATGGTAGGGCCGCATGTTGATGTAGCCAAGGCCTTCCAAGAAAAATGTTTAAGGCAGTGTCATAATGAACAACCATGAAATATGAATTGGATTTAAGGTCTCCAAACTGAGTTCTGAGTGTAATATCACCCAGAGGTTCTTGTTCATTTTTATCATAACCTTCAAACATCTATTTAGAAGGAGATAAATCAGATTCGGTGAGGCCCAATTGACGAAGTGTACCAATAGGGATGAGGTTGACTCAAGAGCCGTTATCAATGAAATCTCGTCGGATATCTACATCATTGTCCTTGCCTGATAAATACAATGGTCTAATATATCCTAGAACAACATCATCTTCATCTTCATCTTCAAAAGATATCACTACATGGCATTCTGCAGGACCATTCTATACATGGTAGACTTCAGCCGCAACAATTTCAGTTTCAAATTGCATAGGACTTGAAAAAGCCTCAATGCCTGCCTCCTGAAGATCCATTTATAGATTCAAGTCATCCAGAATTCATAACTTGTACAGTAATTGGGCCAAATGTTTCAGGACATCATAATTTTCGTCTAAAGGTATGTGCTTCCCAAAAGGAACATGTGTTTTCACAGGTTCCTTAGAAGTTGATGCTTTGGAAGTAGATGTTTCTTGTATCGGGGTAGGAGTCGGAAATACTCCTGGATGTGGATGATAATACTGACTATGTCTATTTATTTTCTGAGAATAAGAAGATGTATCCTCCAACTGATCTTCCAAAATAACTATGTCAAGACTGAATCTACCGTGTGTGGAAGAACATTCTAGTTCTTGTTGAGCTTGCTAAAGGGATCTTCCATGAGTTTATGCTGCATATATTGTTCTAGCAGGGGTCGGATTGAAATAGTTTCTTTTAGAATATCCACTTCTTCCACTGTATCCTAGACCTCTAGAACTCCCTCTAATTCCTCTATTTGATACAGGGAACTCAGGCTCATCAAGAACAAAACTGTGACTGGCATAAGTATCTGTTAAGTGAATCATGTTAACAGAACCAAAGATAAACTCTTCATATGATGTAGACTCTTCCTGATTAGCCAGTTTAGGTTGTGCCGTTTGGTGGGATGGTGCCTGTGCTTTTCAAGTGAATGGCATAAAATCTGCCAGATTGAGAGACTACTTGGGCTATGACACGAGCTCATCTTCTTCTGACTGCTCTTCTTTCTTTGAATTATGCCGCTTCTTTGAGGATTTTCCCTCTGATGAAGAGGATTTTCCTGTGGAATTCATAGTAGAAGACACAATTGGTTTCTTCAATTTCATTTTTAAAATTTCATGAGTTCAGTAGATCATTTTCATGATCATCCAATAATCATATTTATGCACATTTTTTCTTTTGACATCATGCCACTCGCCTTCTTCCTCCTGATATGTATTAGTAACACATGATACCTATGATGAATAACCATTCAGTTTGACTTGTCCCAATTCCTCCTTCTTTTGTAGGAGGGCGTTGAAGAAAAAACACTCCTAAATGAGATTCCCCAACATCTAATGAAATGGGAAATAGTTGGGAAGGTCTTTATCTCCTTCCTTGTTCGGCCTTTTAGGCCGTGGAAACTGATCCAAATTATTTTCCAGAGCCGAAATGAAGTTACTAGGAACTTGTTCATTTCGGAAAGAATATACTTTGTTCATCAAATCTTCAAATTGTTTCCGTCATTGATCTCTTTGATCATATTGACGAAATGGCCTCTGTTGTTAGTACTCAAGAGGTGGAGCCCTTTGATAAGATGAAGGTCTTAATGTGGAAGAAGGTACTGGTTCTTGTTTAAGTGTCACTGTAGTATTCTATGCTTTACCATTCTCCCTCCTGAAGCTGATGGAATTACACGAGTTTTATCCTTACTATTTATAACAGATTATTCGATACACTGAGCGATCGAAGTATGGTATCAAAACCCTCCTGTGTATTTCCCAGGGATCAACGGTGTGCATAATTCATCATTCAAATTTGCTACATAGATTGGCACCGATTCTACTTAAGGGAGTGTTATTCTTAAGGAATATGTTAATCCCTTCTATCGAGCAATGAAATCCGAAACTCTTTCATTATCCCTTTGCTTAATATTTTTAAGATAAAAAATTGTTGTCTTTTCCAACGTTGAGATAAATTTAAAAATGGATCATTGATGGAGATCTTCCCACCTGGTAATTGACTGGGATTGCAAGCTTGTATGCCAGACAAAGGCAGGCCCTTGTAATGACTATACAAAACACCTTATCATAAGTACTTCTTGTTGTTAATGATTTCCCATAATGGGTTCACAACGAGAAACAAAATGTGTTAACTGTTGTTCAGGGTCTCTCTAACAATTAAAAATTGGGAATGTGGTACTACCAAAATTTGATGTGGTAGGAATTGCCTCAACCCATTCAAGGTATGCTCTCTTTTATGGTTGAATTTGTGCACGTTTTCCCTCCACATATTCCAATCAATATATTATTGAGTCAATGGTAGTCATTAACTTTTGAAAAACATATATTTGAGCTTAGGCCTGATCAAATGAAATAACTGGATCTTGGACAGGTATGGTGGCTGGTACTACAACTGATGGTAGCACTACCGTTTTTTGTTGTGCATGACCCAAATGTTTAGACCTGTGAGGGTGTACTAGTAAAAGAGGATATTCTTGATTCATCACAATAGCCGTAACAAATTCCCTTGACTTACTGACTCTAGCACGCATAGGAGGAATACAACCTTGAAGTAGTTCTTCATTTAGCCTCCTTATTTCCTTCATTTATTCCTCTTGTTGCGCGAAACCTTTCTCTAGTGAGAGTGATTGGCCTTCTCCAACGGAATGGTGAAATGTAACATGATTCTTCCCTTTCTCCTTGTTGGAGGACTTTCGGAGAGAGGGAAGATGTTTATTTGAAGGAATACCTAGATCCTAGGTAAGCCTTTGATTTTGTGTTTGGAGACCTTCTTCATTTGCCTCTGTGTGTACCGCCTCATGAGTAGGAAATTCATTATCTGATCCCTCTAAGTGAGCCTTATATTTCAGAGGATCAGCAACAATGACATTGATGACATTTATTGATGCATAACTCATTTGATCCCTTATATTAGCATTTCTGCAATATTTTCTTCTTCCACGTCCTTTATGAGACATTTCCTTTTGCTGAGTTGATCCCTCATGAACTTCCTGATGAACTGTAATTTGGAGGTAATCTCTTGATAATTCGACTCTGTGTTCGTCTTGTGGCTTCTTCCCTAATCGAGAGAAGACTGACTTTCACTGAGGAAGAGATTAAGGTTTGGAAAAATTCCCCAATCTAGTGGACTGGGGTTGGTCCTGTTATTCCTGCTCAATTCCTCAAATATTATTTGTTGATTCTGAGGGTTGATCTAAATGAGTCCCCAGTCTAGCAAGATGGGGTGGTTCTTTAGCTACTACATTTGAGACATTCTTAAACTCTCTCCTGATTTTGTGGACTTTAGTCTAGAAATTGGCTGGATTCATCAACCTATATCCACTCAAATCACCTATCTCAAATGACCACTGGATGATTTCTAACACTTCCGTCACCTGATGATGCACATGCTCTAAATGAGAATCCTGTTCAATATTCTCATTTTCCTGATGCAAGAGTAATTTGACAAATTTATCTTTGTATGCCTGACTTTTGGAAGAACTAGTTGAAACATGTTCCTGATAAATCCTTTGATTACAAACAAAACCAATTGGTTGTGGCCATACATGGACAATAACATTGAATGAGGCCATTTTAGGTGGGATTTTTTTACTGGAGAGTACAGTGAAATGCAGTGCTCCATGTACACCCTATCCCCTAATATGAATACTAGATGAGGAATTGGTAATTAACTGGCGTAATCTCTTTAGTTCACCAAGGCATGAATGCTGAAGGGATCTCTGCTAATTTTCAACCTTTGGATATCAGGAAACTGAGAGAGATGGAAAATCAATTTGGAGTTGTAACCCTTCTATTATCTTGAAATGTTTTTCATATTAATCATAATATAGTACTTTATTATTCAATTGACAAAGAGTTTTCCACATATTGAGACAAATATCATGAATACAATCTTCCGCCACCATTTTTGGAATATTATACTGAGAGTCAGCCAAAGGCCAAAACATGACTGGTACTTCACCTTTCATAAGTTGTTTTCTCATATTCAGCACTTCCTCCTTATCATTAGATTAAGATTATTATTCCTTATTAGTCCAGATCTAGGTCTTCTTTGTTGCTTCATCAGATTCAAAAATATTGGTAAAGAATTCTTTTATCAAACTAGAAGATGAATAACCCAGCGGTGGTTCATAGAATGACCTACATCCTGGCCTATCTTCTGATTGAGAAAGTATTTCACCTGATAGCAGTAAAGCATCAGACATGATTGGCTTCACATTTGAAAGTGCCTCAGGATAAGAGGGATTTCTCGTTACTACATTGTTATTTGATGAATTTTCCAGGCAATGAGAATTAATACTACATAGAGAACATTCGAAGCTAAATTCATCATCATGGGGAGGACGACCATGGTGGGTTATAGCAAAAGATTGAACCTTTTTCTCCTTGATCATCTGGCCACACAGAGGGTTATCGTGGATCTCATCTGAAGATGATACTTCACGATCGACCGAACTATCATGAAGCAACCCTTCATGAGGAAGTGTCTGATGAAGGCCTTCGGAATTATTATTACCACTATTGGGAAATGGGAGAGTATATTCTTGAGTTGCAATAGCTAATTGCCTGAGGGCATCAAGAACTCCAGCCTATTGCAAAGCCTTATTACAGAGTGGCTCGTTATTTCTCGAATGTGCTGAATGGGTATTTTTCGTAGACACCTCATTACTCAATTTTGGAACAACTTGTTGGTGAATGTGGTTATTAGGGGACGGTGTATCTTCCTGCTCAAGAGAAATGGTCAGGTTAGGCTAATTGTCTCCATTAAAATCGAGTTCATGTGCCTGACTTGATTGTTGTCCTCATGAAATGGGGGAGTATGCCCCATGACCCTCCTGGATTGAAAAATAGGGTAGTATCTAATATGGAGTGACATGTTGATGAGTAAATCCAATGATAGTGATAGATTCATGTTTCTTTCCCTGTGATGCTGCTGAAGTTGTAATAATATTGTAACAGGCATCCAAAATATGGGCAGGGATTTGCTTCTTCTCTTTCACCATTGTCAGAATGTTCATGGGGACCTTAACTACCGGAACGGGAATATACATCCATTCTATGTCTGTAGTAGGTGTATGTACCTGCTCATATCCTCCTTTTTCTGTGAGTTAATTCTGATAGTACTCATCTATGGGGGAATAGAGTTGTGTCTGCTCCAAATTTGTTTTTAGAGCTCTCTGACTGACTTCTTCGGTGCTACCAAACGAGACTGTTAGAAGACTTGATGAACATTTACCGGTGTACGTGTCTGCTAGATGTTCCCCATCAAGTATGGTTGATGGGTTTCCTTCAATACTGGAAGACGAGACTACTGCCAGAATTGTTGATTGTAAATAGGTGTATTCCCCTACTTATTAGTTTCCACCATATTAGATTGGTGAGCTTCTTTGAATGCAGTCAGACGAGCCTACTGACTGGATGATAAATTATAAACAGGTGTATATGTCTACCTATAATACTCTACCAGAATTTCCTCTCGGGATTGGCGTGTTACTGCCAGAAGAGTCTACCAGGAAGTAACATCAGGATGGATGGGTCTATATGCACACTCGTTGTTTTCCATCATGTTGTCTTGATGGACTTCTCCAGAGGGTGAATAAGTAAGAACCTGCTTTCTATTGAACAGATTTCACCTCTGGATGTTCTTCTTTCATGCTCAAATCTGAGGAACCTGAGCCTAACCCCTAAAGGTGATACCCTCGTCATGTTGTGGGCGCACTGCCGCACGAGTCTGGCGGCGATTGTTGATGGGATCCATCGGGAAGTACTCATATCTCCATGAATTTAGGCCCTGAGTGACCTTCTCAATGACCTCCCCATAATATGGGAGGGACTATTGATTGTTTTTTGGGGATAAAGACATGAAACGGTTGGATACGGTGGTTTGAACCACCTGCTTCTTCATCGTTGGTCTTCGGTGTCCGGACAACCAGGGTGAATTATTGACTTGGAGGGCTTGTCGAGCAGCCCCCAGAGTCGTAATGGTACCGTATTTATGGTATTACATAACCAGTGCATTTGAGAACCAATGTTGAAGGCACTGAGTAGGTGATTTCATCCTCAGAGTGGATGAGGATCCAGCAGAAGTAGCCGCAGAGGCATTCACAGGTGTGAAATTTAGAGAAGCCATTTCTGTAATGCAGAGAGATCTTTTAAAAGAGTGCATGTTTGATATAACAGACATAATCAAGATAAGTTTTTACACTATATCTTCTGGATGAGAAAATATGTTATTGATTGCTTCTTTCTCCCTCACATTGAGTTAAATAGGGGCCTAGCAGATAAGTAAAAAATCATTTAACATGGTTAAGGATTCACATCGGGTTCACCATTTTTGTTCCTTCTGGAAATGGGGATGACCTTGTTTTTTTAAGGTACATGCATCCCATTAGGATTAAAACAGTTTTATTCGTAGAACCGGAAACATCCAATGATTCTATGTCCATTTGGACCTACAATCCAAAGATAGGTTCTCATTAGTTGTGAACCGATGAGGCTTAAGAATATTCAATGGTCTAGAGGATGGGAGGTCGGACTCATCACACCTTTTGGGGGGAATTATTATCTACTTCGTAACTCTCTTTATATATTTGAGTTATGTTCGTGAATCCTTATTAATTTACCAAGAATGAAACTGAGTTTTTCTTTATATTTGGAAATCAATGATTGATATGTATGAGATTTAGAGAAGATTTTATATGTATTCAAGGTTCTTCATCGATAGAGAATCATCCGTATGTATTAGAGATTCTTAGTCAATTGTATCCTTCAACACATTATATAGAAATCTATTGGTCATTTCGATAACCATACTGGTTTTAAAGCCACTCAGCAGGGCAGTTGAAGTTTATTGTCATTCCAAAGGACATGGATTATTTTAGAGTTGGGATCGTACCCGCAGATGGGCTACCTACATATCCTTGTTAGAAAAGGAATCAGAACCCTTGTAGTTCAGAAATTAAGATATAGTTTAATTTCATGTGGGATGGAATAGAATACTAGGTGATAATCTTGAACCTTATAAAGGATTCTTACGTACTCTAATTTTAAGGCAGAGATCAAAGTCCACGTAGTTCAATTAAGAATTGTGGGACTTACGTATTATTAACGGCCCAAAGGGATTTTTCGTGGTTACTTTTACACTCTAAGCTCACTTGAGTCATGCTCGGTGTGGGAAACAATAGGTATTGGTAAACCTGATGATTTGTTCAATGAAATATGTGGTCAAAAGGAATGATATGGGGCTTATGTATGTGTGACTTCCCATGTAACTGAAGATCAGGACTTAGTTTAGGAAAGAATCCCAAGAGTAAGGTCCATAAAGATATTCGTACATTATTCAGATTTCGATATTCTAACTTAGGGTATACTCCTAAGGAGGATTCCCAAATTAGGGGGGACTTATGATTGGGTTTTTTTTGAGAAGGAATACCAAGTCAAAAGAAATTATGCCTGGGGCTTACTCTTGAAAAGGAGGCCCAGGTTGAGAGGACATGAGATTTGGGGCTTACTTCTGAAAAGGAGTCCCAGGTTAAGAGAAATTATGATTGGTTATTACTCATAAAGAGGATGCCCAGATTTGGGAACGTGGGGTTTACTCCTAAGGATGTTGCCTATATTAGGGAACCTGGGGCTTACTCCTAAGGAGGATGCCTAGATATGGGAACTTGGGGCTTACTCCTAAGGAGGATGCCCAGATTAGGGAACTTGGGGCTTACTCCTAAGGAGGATGCCCAGATTTGTGAATGTGGGGCTTACTTTTAAGCAGGATTCCAAGATTAGGGAACATGGGCTTATTCTTAAGGTGGATGCCTCGATTAAGAAACTTCTCATATTAATGAATGAAATTGAAATGAATGAACAATCCAGCCTTAGTGAGATAATGTTATGTAAATCACGACTTTTTTAGAGATATTCCACAAATTTCCTTTTAGATAAGGAAGATAACAAAGGAACCATGCCATAAATGGATTTTAAGAGGGTTTTAAAGGCTAAATATTGAGGAGGAGAAGTGGATTTAAAAAAAGAGTTGAATAAGAAGAAGGGGAACCCAAAAAGAGGCAGGCACGCAAGTCCTGTTTGGGCGGGCATGTTCTGGTCGTGCAAGTATACTTGTGTGACACGGGTGTAGTTGGGAGACGGTTAACCCATTGGATAATACTTGGGTGAGGCTTTTCTCAAGCCCTAAGTATTATCCCGAAAGGCTTACAAAATGGCGGGGAACAAGTTTTGTTAAAGGGATAAGGCGGTGCACAAGTTTTTCCATTTCTCTTAAGAGTTAGATACATAGGCATGAAAGTGTTGATGAATTTCAACAATTATCCCTTGTTCCCCCTCTTTAGATCTTCCATTCTAGGTAATAAATTACCTTATAAGTGTTCGAAAGACTTCAAGAAAAGAAAAGGGCTATAAGAGCTTAAATCTAACTGTTGTATTATTTTGTCCCCGAAATGGGGGGCCCACAAGGGGTATTTATAGGCTACCCGAGGCTTGGGAGAATAATGATTAGGACACACAAGTCACCTGTGCGACCAATATGTGGCGTGCAAGTATACTTGCGTGACCATAATAAAACATGTGCGACCCATCCTTAAAATAAATCATTTGTCATGCCTTTGTCAATTTTTGATGTTCTTCAAAGGATGAATCCCTTTTTGCTTAAGGTATTCCCCTTTTTCAGTCGTTAGACTCTATGACAGAAAGGAGCGTCAACACATACAGAGAACTCTTCTTTGTCTATAAGAAATGCACACATGATACTTGTTTGTAATGTTCTAATGGTGAATAATTTCATGTTTTAGAATCATATTAACATATTTTCTGAGGAGTGTCACATTAGACTCATGAATAATGATTCATGGAGACAGAATCTATGCTTTAGGCATCTCCATTTCAAAAGCCTTCATCTCTTATCCTCATCAAGCATGGTTCAAGGATTTTGGTGATTCATGTTCCAAATCATGTGCGTCCCATGTGTACACTCGGTAATAAATAAAGTAAATCCTTCCCAAGTGAAGTATCTTGAAGATAAAATGAACCCCTTTAGTTGGTTCACACTAATATTTGCAGAACACTTGACACACCATCAGATCGAGGAAATAGGTACATTATTACATCCATTGTTGATTTCAGTAGTAAAAATTGGTTATACTACATCCAAGAAAAATCTTTTCCATTTATGATATTAATAATTTTCAAAGCTTGTCATGAAGCAGAAAGTGGTCACAAAATAAAATTACTAAGAGCTAATAGAGGTGGAGAATACACATTGAATACATTTCAATATTGTTGTAGGTAACATGGAATCAAACATTAATACATTACAGCCTATATGCCACAGTTGAATGGAATTTCAGAATGAGATAATTGAAACATACACAACATGATGAGGACCATGGTAAGGAAAAATGAATGCAAAATAGTTTTTGGAAGAGTTAGTTACATGTACTATCAACCTTCTCTATTAGTGTCCAACCAAGAGAATCAGAAATTTTACACTACAGGAAGCATGGAGTAGAAAAAAAATAGTATATAAAACCTATGAATCTTTGGTGTGTTGCCTATGCTCAAGATTTAGAATAAATAAGAAGGAATCATGATTGTCATGGTGAAGAGTACATCTTTATCGACTATAGAGAAGAATCTACAGACTTCATGTTATATAATACACATACTAATAATGTAACTGTGAGTAAAGATGTGGTATTTATTGAGGATAAAGCATCAAAATCGAATGATAAAGAATTAAACAATTTAATTCTAGTCGAACCAGAAGATCTAGAAGAAATACATGATCATAATAAGAAAATGCATGTATCACATTCCTTGGGTGAATCATCAATACATTGGAGTCCATGAGTACATTCTATCACTCTTAAGAGAACTTCATCATGCAAATGTTCATCCAGACCATCCTCACCAATGGGGTTTATAAAAATGAAGATTTTACGAAACATCTATAAAAAAACTTAATAGGTAAATATTTTTTACCTTTATGCATATCATGAGCCTATGATGTTTCAGGATGAAATAAGGGAAGAATGTTAGAGAGTCTCTATGGAAGAAGAAATTCATCCCATAGAGAAAAGTGAAACATGGTACATGACTATACTTCCTACCAACCAGAGAACCATTTGCGTCAAATGGGTGTGCAAGATGAAGAAAATTTTTTATGGTGAGATCAATCTATACAAGGCAAGGATCATAAAAAATGGGTATAAAAATAAGTACAGAATATACTATGAAGAAGTATTCACTCTTATTTCTCACCTTGACACTATGAGGTAGATTATCTCCTTTGTTTTCCATAACTGTTGGTTGATCTACCAACTAGATGTGAAGTTGACATTCCTTAATGTAATTCTTTTATAAGAGGTATATATTAACCATAATAAATGAGTTATTTTGAAATGGAAGGAAGATAAGGTGTATTAACAGAATAATTCTCTCTATGGGTTGAATCAAGATCCACATTCTTGGAATTCACACATAGACAATTGTATTCTAGAGAACTACTTCACCCGATTACCATATTCACATGTTGTTTACATCATGAAGAATGCTAGTGGTGATATGCTTTAAGCATGCTTTTATGTTGATGATTTGTTGTTTATATGAAATAGTTGTCCACTGTTAGAGTAATTCAAGGAGGCCATGTTCATGGACTTCAAGATGATAAATTTATATCATGTGTCCTTTTTTATAGGAATAGAAATGAAGCAACATTAAGGTGACAATTATATATCTCAAAAGATGTATTCTAATAAATTGCATGAAATATTCAACATGTTCAATTGAAATATTATAAAAACTCATATAGCAATGGGCATAAAACTAAAAAACTATGGATAACAAAGAATAATTTACTCTACATTGTTCTAGAGTCAGATTAGAGGCCTAAGGTACCTCATAATTACAAGGATAGATATTTTATACAGTGTTGGGATTTTAAGTAGGTACATAGAGTCCCCAAAATAATCACACTTGCTAGACCAAAAAAATCCTTACGATATTCTAAGAAATAGTGAATTTTGTTATTTTATATCCATATAATGATGAAGCAATGATATATGTATACTCAACCAGTTATTTGGGAGGTCACCAATATGAATGGGAAAACACAACTAGGTATGTATTTTTTCTTGGAATGACTACTTTCATGTGTAATTAAATGGTTTAGAGTGTGGTATTCCTATCCACATGTAAATCAGAGTACATGGTAGATTCATCCACTATTTGTGAAGTAATTTGGTTAAAAATGTTTCAAAATTAGCTTAATCATCCGACTGATAGATGTATAGTGATATATTTGGATAATAAGTCAGTAATTGAATTATCCAAAAAATATATTGCATTATTGAATAAGAAAACACATTGCTGGATGATTTAATTCTTTGAGAGTTCATGACAATTGTAAATGAAAAAATTGGAGTATAGTAATACTATAGAATAGGAGTATTTTATCTTCACAAATGCATTATAGACAGATGTATTGAAAAAACTAAAAAGGATACATAGAATGGAGTCAGTTTTGGTTTTAATGGGAGTGTAAGAAATGAAAAAAAGTCATTCGGTTGGGTTTTCTATATTGGATGTGTGCTATATCATGTGTTATTCCCATGCATTTTTTCATCTTCTTCATGAAGATTTTTACTCCAGGCATCTGGTCCCAATTCCTTTGTAAGAATTTAATGTTTTTCTTTGGTTTTTTTCTTTCATCATAAATGATATTAATTTTTTGGTGAAAATTTATTGTTTAGAATAACCTATAAATTGGATCATGTGTATTCCATTGATGAAGATGTGAAATTTAAGCTTGAAAGCTTCTTGCTTTGGGTGCCCATTTTTCTTCATCTAATTTAATGGATTGTATTGAAAATAGAGTTTTTGACCAACTTTAATCTCAAAATCACTACTTCCCTCTCCATCATCAAAACTATTTTTTTTCATATTCAAATTTTCTTCATCAATTAAAATTACAATGGAAATATTTTTAATCCAGGAACCAGTGGAAATCAATTGATTATGGGAACTCTCTTTAACATATCATAATTTCGTAGAGAAAAATTTTTATGGATGAATTAATTGGTAATATCCTCCATAATAAGTAGTATTCTACTTATTATGGAAATACAATTATATATAAATGAGAAAGAATATGAATGTAATGAATAATATAGACACAATATGACACCAATATACTTTATTAGGATATTGTTATCACTACACCGCTATACCTTAAAAAACTATTCTCCAAAACAATTTCGAATGCCAAGGATAAACATAACCAGATTCATTTTACGTATGTATCACCTACGTGAACAATCCATTTTTAGGAAAAAAAATCCCCTAAAATAAATAATGATGCAACCAACAATTCCATAATGATTTTCTTCCACAGCTACAACTAATATGTCTAACACTAATGCATAATTTTTTTCCCAAAAAACTCGTTAGATTTTTTGGTATAATGATTCTTATATAATAAATCTTCCAAAACCAACTCTTCACCAAAGCTAGAAAAAATTCAACATAAACTATATAGATATAATCCAACCCCTCTCAATGAATTCCCAGGATCTAGTAGCCTTTTAACTATAGAAAACCTCTCTTCCACATTAGTAAGAGAATTTTGATCATAATCAATACCTTTAGCTTTGACGGAACATGAACTTATAACTCATTCCCTCACCACACTTTCTCGGCCTAAAGAACACCCAATCTCATCTCATCCACTATCAAAAAACACAAACACAGTTTAAATTGATTCTCCAAAACAGAAACCAATGTCATATTTTTCATTATTCTATTGTGATCACTTCTACCTACTCTATCATATCCAAAAAAATAATACATATTGGATGTAATGAACTTAATTACACAAACTCTACCAATATATGCTTCGTCTTCCATAGAAGCTTAAACATCGAGAGCTTCTAAAAAAATATGACTTACTCCTGCATCAGAAAGAATCTGATCTTCCTTTACAAATTATTCTTTAGATACACGTCAATTTCATGTCTTGAACTATAAAATAATATTTATATATTAAGGATAAGTAGGCTTGGCTTAATACTCTATTCCATTTGGCTCCTATGAAGATGATTTTTTGGTCGGTCCAATTTTATTCCTTGAAAGAGACATTTTTTAGAGCCCTAGAATGCCCCGCTCCTCCTTTCCAGGCATTCAACGTGGTGTTATTTCATTATCTATCCACAGGAAAAATTCTTCTGTGTGTAGGTACATGATTATTCATGTTTCATATAATCTAAACTATCCCAAATAGTCATCAAAATCAGTTTTATAATATCCATGTCCAATAAAATAACAAATATGTAATGGTTTTTATATCATTGATGGTCATGAAATAATCATCTTCAACTATTGACATGATCTAATTGATCATATTGATCCAAATATTCAAAATGTGATATTAGAGATATCAGCATGGGTTTCACATAAAACCACACTGTAAAAAATTAGGTAGAGGAATGGAAAAATAGTTCCGATAGAGACTTCATTAACGGTGATCACAACATCCATCAACAATAGTTCTCTTGAAAAGTTCCAAATCGTAGCATTCTGAGTGATAATGATAGTGGAGAGAGGGAGAGAGAGGATTGAAGAAACTATTTTCATAACTCTATATTTAAACTAGATTGGATAGTTATAGTAGTAAGGGGAAGGAATGATATAAATATGCAAGAACTGAGATACCACCTCCTTGGGTTTCCAATTTGATGTCTGTGTTGTGTTTCAAAGAGGGACCAACTCAACAGCTCATCTAATTCCAATAGAACTACAACCATGTCAATGAAAAATACTTATATTTAACTCCCCTACTACCTATATTTATATTCCCCTACCAAATGAACTATCATAAAAAACTAATAATGTGGTGAAGAAAAAACTTCCCGCCCCATAAACATACCTCACCACCCACACAAGACTATCCAAATATCTCCTCACAAACTCTATCTATAACATCCTCAATAATCTCAACATTCCTAATATCTTGGAATAGCCTTTGATTATATTATTCAATTGATAATTGCGATATGAAACTATGTAAATAAAATCACTAACATACTTATTTATGTGTAGCTTAATATTCTCATCTTTCTCTCTGTTATTTGTTTCAAAATATCTGGTATCCTCCCTAATAGTCTTTAACACTCATCCCTACCTTAATTCATTGTGTCTCCCCTTTAAATACACTTTTTTCACATGTCTTTTTATTTTTTGGCCACAATCCTTTTTTATCTTATATTAGTCACCGACCATTTTCAAATTCCCTATTATGATCTATGATATTCCCCTCAGAGGTTATGTCACATCGATATTTTATGGTTACATATGAACTCCCTTATCCATTAAGTTTTATTTCCACATGTCCTGTTGGTTTATCACCTCTTTTGATAATACCCCCAAATATGACTTCTTACCAAAATGAATCCCTCTAGTCTTCAGCAAATCCCTTTTTAGAAACATCACCTTGTTTAAAAATAATGATGGTCATAGATTGGTTTGTTTAGAGTCTATTCATAAAAACCTATTATTGGAGGAAGTGGGTAAAAATGTGAAATAGATTTTTTTAAAACTGTGTGATTTGTTTGTGGTTGTTTATTTCATGTTATGATAGTAGGTAGTGGTAGTCATTTAGTATTCCCACTTTATATTAGAGGCTATGACCTTGGCCTCAGGGGTAATATCCTTGATAGGTCACTATTATATCCTTCCTCCTATATTAATTCTATAATATTCCATACCAATACCATCAAAATTGAGTTTACTGTTGATTCCAAAGAGTTTTTCAATATTTCTCTCTTTGGTTATTCAGTTTTCATAAAATAAGCAGTTACGGTCCTATCATTTTTTTGCTTCCATTGAGTTCTCCTGACACAAATTTTGAATGCCTTCTCCCATAGAGTATCTAATTTTTTTGGTGAAAACCAAATTTTCAATCTTAGAGTTTGTAGTACAATAACAAGGGGATTATTTTAATAAATATAATGACACGTTGTAGGCTCGGAAAGGATGTCTATGGGTTCTCTATACCAGAATATATTGACAAGTGTTTAGGTAAATATAATGGATAATATTATATGAAGAAATATTATTTTAATACTCAATTTGTTTTAATACTAAAAAAAATTAATAGTCGATTTAATGAATATATTTTATCAAGCAATATATATTTCAAGTATGTGATAATATATAAATAATATTTATAACCTTGTCAGGTTATAATATTTATTTATTTAATTGTAAAGTAATTAACAGAAAATCTTCAGGGGGTGAGGTACCCTTTCTATATATTTTTCACATCCACTGTACAATGCGAGAAGAAGCTCATATCATGTACTACTCATTAGTAAGAATTAAGAGCTTCTCCATCCTCATAAATACAAGGGTGATAAAC
Organism: Viscum album; assembly: GCA_963277665.1. NCBI lineage: Eukaryota > Viridiplantae > Streptophyta > Magnoliopsida > Santalales > Viscaceae > Viscum > Viscum album. Next base: position 430,782,147 of record OY728150.1, on the reverse strand, counting down.
TCTCGAAATGATAGAATGATCCAATGACTCCTTCATGGATTGAAGGTACAAGATTAATGTTATCATAGAAACATTGATAATAATGTCGTATCTCCACCCTAGCACCCATGATATGATGACAAACTTGATTTTATATTCTTGAAGCATTTTTGATGATATATAGGGGATCCACTTTAGATCGATTGATCAATGATTGTCAGTAACGTGTGAAGGAAAACTATGCTTCAATTCGAATTAGTAAATCATTAATTTTTTATTTCTATGCTTAAATTAATTTACATATGATCATCGAACTATACTAGGGCTCGAATCAGTGGATATGAAGCATTATGATCACTGCAGTGATATAAAAAATTATACCCCAGCTCCACATACATTTTTTGTGAACCTAGGTACCATAAATTGGTATCTACGAAACCATGGGGATTTTTTGAGCCAAGAATAATTATTTTTCATTAAATTTAATGAGACGGTATTAATATGATACAAATAGATTCAGATGAAATTCCATATGATCTCGGATGGTCATGTTAAGGTCATCCGAAAACATTTTATGTATTTTTTATGGTGTTGTGTTTTAATAATAAAACTAATGAACAATATATTTGTATGTATATCTTCTTCATTTGAATTCCCATACTACTGGCCGGCCAGATTCTAGCCATCGGATTCCGGTGGTTGGAATGTGGTCATCATATTCAATAAAGCTAGAGAGGTGCTTTTTTCACCAATGGTGGATAAGTAAAAAAATTCAAACATTTGATAAATTAAAATATTCCTAACAATACATTTTTTAAAATACTTTTCTAAAAAGTCAAATGATTACAAAACTTTCATGCATCAGATAGACATATGGAAGAAAAGGAATAGATTTTTTGTTTTTTTATGCTCCTAGAGTAAATTTAAAAAACTGATATATTTAAAATTTTATTTGGTTAGAAATTCATATACCATCATAGGACACCCCTATCAAGGTCTCCATATAAAATATGGATGTCTACCTCTCTCATTCACCAGACCGCACTACAATAGTGCTCACTGGATGATTACCTTCTCACTACCTCCCTAGCCAATTGTGGACACCATCATCATCTGCGGCTAGTACTCCCTTCAAGGGATTATCCCTTGATATCTTATGTACAATTACCCCATCAACATAGCCTTTTCTTCCTAGCCTAATTGAGCACCCCTCCACTTCTCAGATGTCTCCATACTGCAACCACCAAGTCATGCTTCACAGAATTCCGACACTAATGTGTCCCCATAATCTGGTCCCACCATAATTGTCATCTCCAACCACCATTGAATGTGAGCCATCATATTTGTGTCGTCATATTAGACCATGTCTACTACCTCCACCCTTTCATGCCACCACATTTCCATTCTCCTGAACTAGTTTCCATCACCCTTTCTAGCTACCGCCTTATCTACCTCATCTATCTCATGTAATGTAACTCTGTTCAGACCTCGAGTAAACCACAATGATTATTCAGTCAGATCATGACCACATCCCATTTCACAACCTTTTCCACCTCCAATACATAATAAGACTTACCACTACCTTGAGGTAATATTGAGTAATGGGACTACATTGGTCTAGGTGAGTCCCCCACCCAGGACAGTCCCGAGAAGGTTTTCCTGGCCCAGAATACCCCTGCACATGGTCTTTTGATCCTGAACTGGGCTCGTGCAGCTTCATGGGGGTATAGAATGCCCTTTAACATGTTATCCCTAGACTCAAAAAAGCCTATGTCAGGTTTCCGGAACTCACATTATCCCTAAGAAGGGTTTTAGGACTCAGAAAAATTTTAATATTACAAAATATTAATATAGTAAGTTAAATTTTACTATTAAATTAAATTATTTATAAATTTCTGTGTGTTTTAATATACTAATATTTTAATATTTTTATTTAATTAATTTAAATTTATAAATAAATTCAAATACTTTTTTAAAATACTTTTTTGATTTAAAAATAAATTAATGATATGACCAAATGAGAATAAATTGTTAGAATAAAAATAATGAATTTAATTTATTTAAAGACACTCTAACATTAAATTTATTACATTTTAATTTTATCATGATTTAATTTAATATACTTATTGTCCTTGAGAAGTGGCTGAATTTGTGTATATCAGGTAAAATGCATTTAATTATTCACATCCTATGTGTGTTGTTTTTAATAAGCAGTTAATTATTACTATGGTCTGAACATTTTCTTCATCGTTTAAATATGTATAAGGGTTTCCATGTCCATAAGTATATTTATATGTACCTTGTACTTCCCAAAATCCCATTGTATATGTGTGAGTAAATTGTTATTATGACGAATATGATGTACAACATGGACAACACAAAGTCGATAAAAAACTCCGATGAGAAATGGAAACACTACACTAAGGATGGGGTGTATTCTGAGTCAAGAGTTGAGTCAGACATGACACTCCTAGGCCATTCATGATCCCTTGATTTTAAATAGATCAACCAATATTATATGTTCAAGGTCATCCTAGTTATTTTTTTCATTATACAATTGTTATAGATTTATTCATTTTCATTTTGATAGGGAGAAAAAATAATATATAAATAATAAAAATTAATGAAGGCACATTAATTTTTTTTACAATTATCATTGAGTTTTGAGTATGACAACATTGTATGAACATATTAATATAAATAGATTAAATTCTTCACAAAATATTAAATCCTCTAATGTAATATTATGTTTCCAATGCCTTCAACTATTTCAATTAGAAAAGAGTAGGTGTAAGAGGTGGTCATTATCCATAGATGAGGGTACCTATAACTATCGAGAGTTCTTATGAGTGTTGGGAGTTGTCTTAATTGAAGTTGGAAGAAAAGGGAAATCCATATCTAACATGTTGAAAATTTTGAGGCATCTGTTGATTAAATAATATTTATAATTTGAAAATATGAGACTTCAGTAAAAATATCAAGGAACCTGGAGTTAATATGGTTGGAAAGTCAAAATCCAACTTTGAATACTTACAGTTGTTGTCCTTCCATAGTTTATAAACTACAGGTAGTGGTTTCAAGGAACCTTTTTACTAGATTACTCAAGTGATAGTGTATTCTGATTATAATACAAATGGTAGAGTTTTAAAAAAGTGTTGGAGACAAATAATTATTTAAATTATCACAAATTTTAAATCGATAATCAAGATAAATGCTTCAATCTGCTAGATTTTTCTAGAAAATTTAATGGCATAACCACGTAAACAATGAAGAATTTTGGAATATTAATATTTCGTATCATGATCGAATATAAAAATTATATGAATAGGTCTTGTGAAAAGTAAAATAATATATTGATTTCTAGGTGGTGGTGTTGCCAATTACAATTAAGTTGTCTCAGGAAGTGACAATGAGAAAAAATGATTACAGGAGACTCATGTATAATGAAAATGATGGTTATTCCATAATTTATTCATCAAAATTTGTTGTGAGTTGTGGATAAATAATCGTGACATGGATGATTTCATATGTTGTCTCATATTTGAAAATCATTCAATGAAGAAGTGAAGCAAGATACGAATAAATTATGATTACATTGTTAATGCGTAAATTTAAATATGGATCATGATATTTTAATAGATCCCATTATCATATCATTTTACTCATTTACTCAAGTTTATTTTACGATTACAAAATAAATAGTATAGGAAAAATGCATCACTTCCTTCTAATAATAGTTTTTAAGCTATAATATCATAAAAGAAATATTAAAATTTAGTTCTTATGGTGAACAAGTTAAACCACAATGCAAAAAGGTCAATGGAAAGAGTGACACCAAAGATAACTTTGTAATTTACTTCAAAGGAAATAGGTAGTAAACTATAGTTTAGTTTTATCACATGTCCTAAAATATATATATGGATGTTTAAATGTTATAAACTCAATTAAAGAAACAAGTAATCGGTTCTTCATATAAATTCATCAAGGTTATCTAATGATTCTATTAAATATATTTGGTATAAAATTAAATATTCCTATTAAATATGTGAATTTAAATACAGTAAAAAAAATTTGTAAATAAATATTAAAATATGTATGGTGTGTATTCCAAGAAGTTGAGAAAGGGTTTTTCCTAAGTTAGTTTTGAGAAGAAAACTACATCTTTTTGCAATGCAAATAGTTTTAGTTTTACATTTGGTATGTATTAACAAAAATTTTATATCGTGTTTCTTTTGGACACATGGAGAAATTATTCCATTTCTAGAATGATCATTTTTTGAGGTGTTTAATACTCAAGAAATTGTTCTGTAAATCTAGAATCCTATGAAATATGTGATCATGTTAAAATGTAAGACTTCTATACCCAGTTGTGGAAAATAGATTCCTTTTAAATAAAAACTATAATTTTTACATGGATATACATAGTATGGTTTTCTACACTTTAGAATTAAAGATTATATGTATTATTGACACACTTATGTACTATTTTTTAGACAAATAGAACATTAAAATGGAGATAAGAAACAAAGATTTAAAAATTATTTCATCTAGAGATCGAGAACTATTCCATGATTAGTCTTGTGTTGAATATACATTATTGGATTCCATTACGTATTTAGTAATAAATTTTAATGTGAGGTATGGTAGTTTCATTGTCAAAGGATATGATTTACTTTGATCTGGTGTGATAATTAACATTTGGTCCAAACATTCAATGGTAAATATAATATAGAGAGGAGTAATTCTTAAATAAACATTACCTTATCCACTTAAAAGCTATGATGATAATAAAGATCATCAATGAAGAGTTGAACATGTTGAAATTGATCAGCAAAGGTTATCATGGAGAAATTCCTAAATTTATATTTCCTTATATACATTAGATTAATGATGTGAGTAAAATTGTATCAATCCTTTAACTTATATTCATTGAATATTATTCCATTACTTTTCACGATATGCATTGAAAATAAAAACATTATCCCATAATCATATTCTAATTTTAAGGAAAAATTTATATTATATGATTTTAAGAATGATATAAATCAATTGTAAAAAGAACATGTGTTTTGATACAAAGTGTTTTGTGGAGGAAAATTCAATCATTAATCAAGAAAACACACAATGTCTATCCATATTAATCATCATATAATTTTCTAATTATGCTATAAATATCCACATTATAAAAAAATATTCAATTTTTATATGGTATTTCCACAAAAAGGTGCACACTTCTATTCAAGATAGTGGTAGGCAAATTGACTTGGAGTTAGTAAATACTAGAGTTGTAGAAATAGTTGGCATACGAATGATTTATACAATAGTATTGTATATAAAAGTTTGTAGATACATATACCATAAATGAAAGGATAAAACCACAGTATTGGTTTAATATTCAATATAGTTGATGATACATTATTCATTGACAATAATAAATCTCACAGAAGGAAAATGGAAATCCAGTATGATTGAAAAGATAAATTTAAATCTATTAATGGATTCCATGTATCAAAATGAAGTTTGTTAATATTTTGAATACCATGGTTGGTATTATTCTAAGACTATAAATGGATGATATAGGTGTGTTACCAATAAGACTATATTGTTTACACCATGTCAATATATCAAAATACATTATAATTTTAATTTCCTTCGATAATTTCTATTAACATTAAAATTATTATTTGATATTGAGACCATAAATCCTGAAATATATCCATATGATAGAACCTAAAAGGGATGGTGACATCATAGAATTCTAATGAGGGTTCATGTTTTTGAAATAATGTTTAAGATTAATGTAATAAAATATATCCTAGAATATTCATTTGGAATGAATATTTTCTAGGTGCGTGCCAAAGGATAGTGGGAGTGAATATTTCGACAAGTAGAATAAGTATGATAACATATGTAAAATAACAATGGGTTTAACATTTAGTTAAGTCCAAAATGAAAGTAACAATACAGTGATTTACTTAATGTTTAAACCAAATTAATTTGGAAATAGATATAATGAGTTAGATCTAATAGTTTCTTAGTCCAAGTAAGTAATACATATATTGATAATGTATTAGAAAATTTTAGGTTATAAAAATATTAGATAGAATAATTAACAATTTCAAATTGAATAAATATGTCCATGTATAAATGTATGAGACATGGGAGGAGATTAATTTGGTGAGAATAATTCAATACTCTTTTGTGATAGATCAATCAAGTATTCCATGATATTTATAATATATTATATAAAAGCAGGTCTAGGAAAAATCCCGCACATTACAAAAAAATTAAAAACCTGAAAAATTGGTAGCTCAAGGGGGTTTACAAAGGCTAGAATAGAGTATAACATGAGCGTCCAATTCAAGAATATGTGAGAAAAATTCCGAGATGACAATGTACCATCATGAGGAGACCTCTATGACCGCCCTCTTGGATAGAGCATCAGCTACCTAGTTTTCTTCTCTATAAACCGGACTAACTTCCAATTGAAGACACCCATGAAGACGCAGACATGCAATCCACGATGGGAGAATTCTCTAAGGAACATCCCTAGACCTTGCCCGCAAAATGTGAACTGTTGTACTTGAGTCAGATTCTACCCATATGCTCCCCCAACCATGGTAGACAACATAGTTGACAGCTTTAATCATATCCCATAATTCAGCATCAAGCGCAGAACCAATTCCTATATAATGATAGAAGAAGCCCTTAATGAAGCCCCGATGGTTACGGAATACCCCACCACACCTAGAAGGTCTTGGTGTACCGGATGTCGCACCATGAACATTCACTTTCAACAATGATTAAATGGGAGGAATCCATCTAATCGATTTGAAAATCAAAGGTTTCTTGACCCTACCAGACACCCCAAGGATTTTTAGCATTATGAGATCAGATATATTATTATTCATTGTACCAGTTTATATCTTGGAAGCATCTTGCACTTCCCTGTAAACAACCGTCAGACCAGCCTTCAATGAGGTCCTGCATTTTTCAAAAATGATTTGATTTCATGCCCTTCAAATCTAATAAATGGTCGCTGTATCAACAGTGAGAATAAGTGAAAAAACCTTCTCACTTTTACCAGATGTATTGACCACGTTCGTGAAATCATCAAGACTATTCAGGGATAACAGAGTCCCGAAGACCTCTTGAAGATGTTGCCAGAATATGCAATCAAAATTGCAGGCAATGAAAAGTTGGTGAGTTGTTTCTTCTGCCTAGGTGAAAAAATAGCAGCAAGAGGCTAAATATATTCTCGTTCTCTATAGAATATGTTGCACAGGTATCATGCCTTTCCAAATCCACTATATTATGAGGTAACTGGAAGGTTTAATTAAAGGTTTTTTAAAATTCGGCAACCACATTAGAGAATTCGCATTGTTGCCACATAAGTGTCTATAATACTCCCATGAAGTGAACCAGCCACAGGTGTTGGGTATCCAGATCAAAGTGTCATCGTCCATGAAATTATAACGCTGCATAGCCATCTTAGTATGATCTAGCAATCAATTCCAAAGATCCCTATCTTGGTGCATGTCAGAAATAGATATATCCTTCAGTTGTGGAGGGATCTCTATGAATTCTATGATGGGCCTGTCGAGCAACTTCGTTGTCCAAAAAGTAAGGTTGGATGCACTAGAAACCATCCAAGAGGAGTAGTTCAAGATTCCAATATAATCATGTTTAATGGAAGGCCATATGGAGGAAGACACATATGATGATTAGCCATTATGTAGCTTTGATATGAATCTCTATGCAAGAAAATCCAAGGAATCATCATTATAAGTCAACAAGTTCCAAGTGAATTTACTTATGAGAGCATCGTTGAAGCCTTTCAGGTCCTCAACACCCATGCACCCATTTCAATGGGTGTGATGCTATATTTCCAGGAAACATTGATGTTTTTCTTTTCATGTATGCACCTGGTCCATATGAAGATTCAGATTAAACTTTGAAGTTCCTTCCTAAGGGCACGAGGCCACCAATAAACCGAGAAAGCATAGACAAAAATTGAAGTGATAACCAAGTTCATAAGACAAATACATCATGCTTGAGTGATCAATTTCCCATTCTAGGTAGATAGTTTATTGATAATTCATGAGTATATTGGTTCAAGATATCATCATTTCACCCTTCCCAAAAAAGTGGTACTTAAAGGTACATAAAAGGAAGGGAATTTATCCTAACTCCAAGATTCTTGGTAATTCTGTTCTGCTTGGAGACAATCATTCCATTCCCATATACAACAAAGGATTTATTCCAGCTTACCACCTGCTCAGAAACATCATCATAATGAGCAATGATTTTCTGAATGCAAGGTATTGTACCTCTATTGGCCTGTCTAAAAAGAAGAATATCATCGGAATATATGAGGTGTGAGGTGGTGAAGAGATCGCTTCCAACCTTGATTCTCTTATAAAGAATAGCCTTCACCATATCATTCAAGCAAACAATCAAATAATCTTCATCCAGAGTGAAGAGGAGTCCATATAAGGTTTCCCCTTGTCTGACACTCCTAGAGCATTGGAAATAACCCCAGGGCAATCCATTGATAAAGTACAACAGATATATAACTATAATGTAGTGAGGATGGGATACTACATATACTAGGACACAAAATATTTTTCCTACCAAGTAAATATGATATAATATCACATTTTGGGTAAGACAATGAGGAATAAAAGCTAAATCAAGCCAATGGCATCCATGTATACAAATATTGACTGCATGGCATCTTCTGAACCAATTAAAGAATTAGTGTAGAATACACAATATTTTTTTTCCAGTTATTGGAATTGCACCTAGTAAGTAATTTTTTATCATTGCAATAATTATATTACTAATACTATACATAATGTATTTTTTAAACAATGGAAAATATGGAATTTACTCATGGATATATTCTCTTGAAAATTTTTACTCAAATATGTAACGTCATGGATAGTGGAATTTCCACAATTTGAAGACATGGAAAGCCCCACGGATAATCAATAAATTAGAAGATACATGGTTTTATCATGTGAGTGTGAACTATTATTGTTAGAAAGTTGGCTCTATAAAAAGTTAGAGTGTTATAAAAGTGGGTTCCCTTGACATGACTTTATCATTAAATTTTAAATAACATAACATGTGTATAGTAAGTTTTGCATGATATACACATACCATTATAGTGTCAAAATATATAGGTCCAATATTTAAATAGTAATGTTTGTAGATTATATTTCGAATAAAATGGTTATAATAATTCCCATTCTATAATGGTAACATCATGATACTATGAAATTAATCATAAAAATGTTTTATATGATAAAGATACATTATAATGAATGAAGACATTTGATATTTGAATATTAGTTGTTAGGGGATCATAATCATTGAGACTTCCTCTCATGAAGTTTCCACTGGGTGATTTGTAGAACAATAGATCATTAGTAGAGACCAACCAATATGAACACCACATGTTTTAGGTTGAATTTTTATTTTCTATATATGGACATATGTGTCAGTCTCTTAAGATCAAATATTTATCAATGTCTTCCATTTAATTGAGTTATTTGATGAATGAAAAAACCATGACAATTATTTCATGGGGAGGTAGCTTGAGTTTGGTGTGTCATTGGTGATATGAAATTGGATGAATGATCAAGATAATGTTATTAACATCTGAGTTAAGAAAGTGATATATCAATGCTTTTTTATCAACGTGGTAGTAACATCATAATTACGTGGTCATGGTAGTCAATGGTATGTTTTTTCAATTATATCTACATATAATAACTCAATAAAGGATGATGACACAATTGTTTGTATTGCATTATGATTTATCATATGAAAGAGAGATAATATTTCATAGTGAATATTCTTAGGATTGTTTTCATTACTGTAATTATACCTTTTCTCTTTATGGGCCTTGTGGGGTTGATAGACTCCCATCCTAGACTACTACTAATATTCACTAATATCGAGATAAGGTCCTAGAGGGTCAGAAACAATAGTGTAATCATGAATCATCACTATTATTTTGAATAGGTAAGTAGGACATGGTGGGCCCCATCATAAGGTTTGTGAGTTTTCCAATCAATATCAATCTCTAATAAATAAATAAAATTAATTATTATTTGAGTATAGTATAATTCATTAGAATTTATTTATTGGAAGTGTTTACACATTTTTAGGTAAGTGTAAGAAATAATATTATTTCAATGAATATAATTTTGATATTCAAGGATTGTTTAATAATATCATGAATTATGAGTTGAGTTATTTACTTGAGTTTATCATGTAATATATATTTCAAGTATATGATTAATTATAAATAATTGTTACGACATAGTTAGTTCTTCATTATTAATTATTTATATCCTCTTTAGTTGAGGTAATTTATATGGGGGATAGTGAACCATAAATTTGTATTTTAGACATATACTATACAAGTCAATGGGAAGAACATTCCATCTGTTGTTTATCGGTTATAGTTGAGGGAATATCTCTCCTCCTAAATACTAGAAAGATAAACACTGTAACTGAGTGAATGATCTAAGAGTGCCTTTGAGGTTCGAAGGCATGAGGTTGAGGTGATCATCGCGACATCAAATAGAATGGTAGAGCCCTTCAAAAGAACCTAAAATTTTGATAAATGAAATGAACATAGAATATTAAATCACGTGTCTGAGATCTAGAGGGGCTCAGATTTTGATCCTTAGAGAAATGGTTATCGCCAATGTGTGATAGTCAATAATTATTTGATTCTAACGGTTTACTTGGTTATTTTTAATTGGCATTCTTTGATTAATTCATGTGTGATCCTTGAACCATATCGTGCCTTAGATCAGCAGAGAATAATAATTGTTTATCACTCTAGTGATGAAAAATATTAAATACCTATCTCACTTGCTTCCACTACATGACATAGAACCATCAATACTATAATTTCCAATATTTATCAACAATATATAGAAATTAAATATGGGAAATTCGAGTTATAGAAGTCCATGCTAAAACAAACATATATTTTAGCAAATATTTGCGATAAAAAATTCATTCCAATTCATCGAATCCTTTGAATATACAATTAAGAATTATAGGATTTCAAATAACTAAATAAGATTGGTGAGGAAAAATGAAGATCCAATCTTGTACTATGCAACACATTAAGGATCCATGACATGGTAAAACTATCCAAATCAACATGGAAAATGAAATTATAAAACAATCCTTGAAATAATGTATATTCATGGGGTGTTTTGGTTCATTGGTAAAACCATGAATCATAGTATGTTAACATCAACTGTGATATGGTTGACCCTCATGGTGGCGTTGGCAAAGATGAGTAACTTGTCTAGAAACATCATTGTGGTTTCAAATATGATATATTTTTTTACAGTTATAGTATCCTTGACATCATCCATTAATCCATGTAATTTTACTTATAAATATTATCATGTTATGAAATGGTGATCAAATTGCCACACCTTTTGGAGGAAAAGCATCATAGTCCTTGATGTAGTTATATAAAAAATATCAAGGTTCTTAGTTGGTTTTACTATTGGTTAGGTTGGGCCAGGTGAGGGAAAGATTTTCACCCAAACCACTAAAAAGTATTCAGCTTCAGTTGGGTTAGGAAAAAACACTTTTTTTCTAACGAGAAGACCCATCATGAAAAATGATGGGTTGGTTCAATTATTTTGGGTCATGTAATGAATATTTATTAGAAGGAATATAAAAATCTTTAAAACTATAGATTAAATAAAAAATAAACAAATAAATAACATTTATGATCATCTAAATAAAAATATACCAACAATCACCATGAAATTCAATTAAAAATTGAAAAATATTTCTCTTAACAATCTAAGAAGTGAAACATCCCATAGAGAACATAGTGCATTTATATCAAATAGAAAACATTAAATGTAGGTAATGTCCAAATAAATTTGGCATGGACTATAAAATGACCAATAAGCTATATTAATAAATAAGAAAAAAAAATAAACTCAAATAAAAATGCATCGAAAAAAATTATAAAAATTTATATCTACCGAAATATTTAATTAATAAAATTTAAAAAAAATTATTGAATAAAGTGAATATAGAATATAGATGACCAAATATCAATGATACCTCTAAAGAGTGGCCTATGAGATTATTTATAGATAATTATAATGATAAAAAACTAATTATAATGTGATGCAGGCACTCCAACATGCCCGAAAATCTATTTATACATAGATTGGATAAATAATTAATGAAAAAAATAAATGAAAAAAAGAAAAGGAACATTGGAAACAATCCCCCTCAAGATGGACATACCCATATTGAGGTGGAGCTGTGATCGTGGATTATTTCTGGTAGGAAGGGTCATTATATAGGGGGTGGGTATTGACCGAGGGGATGGTTTGAATAAATTGATTTTTCTAGGTGCACCCACCCCCTAATGGGGGAAATCCATACGAAAAACCTAGTTGTAGAGATAGAGGAAATATAAGAGAGAGGTTTTGGAGTTAGAGCTTCTTAGATTTCATGTTAAAAGGGAAGAGTGTTTACCCAAACCCCAAGAAACCTCTTAAGAGATTCCTTGGAGTGTATTAATAGATAATTACAATGATAAAAAAACACTAATGTCTAATGTGGGAAACACAATCCATAAAATTATTTTGACATTAAATTTATATCATTTGGATATTATATTGGTCACAGAATAAACAAAACATTACATTCCACTATTAAATTCAATAAAAATTACCTTCCTGGGTCCTTATAAGAGTTGAGTGGAGAAACCAACCCCTAGAATAAGTAAATTAATTATTTTTATGGGTTGTATTTGTTCTTTATTTTTCCAACCCATGACCCGACCTAGCCTGACCAAAAATAACTAAAGGAGTCAATTTCACGTGTATAACCTGACCTAACCTGGTTGGGTCGGCGTTGTTTGGTTGGGTTGGGTATGGTTGGGAAACTCCAATTTCAAGATAATAAATCATCATTATATCAATGAATCATTGGTGTTGTATATTATACCCCTAACGTGTTTCAAAGTATTTTGCGATGCCCTCCTATACTATAGGAATACCTTAAACACATTCCAATATCCACTGAAAGTTGAATCAATGAAATTAATTAATAGGAATAAACAATAATCATACATCACACTTCATGATTGGGACATTTTTTAGCTATTATATTAATCATGTTCCTAAGAAAGTAAACAATGATTTATTTCCTCCAAAAATATTGACTTGCCAAAAAATCAATGACTTATTTGATAAGAACTATACTCTATAATGGTGTTCCATAACCACATTATTGAAGTATTTTAGTGAGAAGAGTCATTGAAAGAGGAAATTATAACTGATAAGGAACTCTACTACATAGTGTAGAATGAGATTACCTATAATATATTCCCCCGAGAATGGTTTGGTTTTTTTATATTTAAATGATGATAAATACATATAACATAAATACAAGTCACCCACTGACTTCACCAATCCATTGACCACTATCTAATATCTTAAATATCTGACTACCTCAATGATAAATCGAATTCCTCTCATAATACTCCCCTATTAGAAATAAATGCTCAGCTTGTTAAATAAAAAATTATAAAATAAATAAGAAAATTCCCTTTTGAATCACCAAAATATTTTTCTGTAGCCTCGTATTTGTGAACTCCTCGTGATGGAAATAATTTAGAAATACCATTTTTTTGGTGAATAATAGTTGAATACCATAGAACTGCCATTATAATTATTATAATTACTGAATTTTCTAGATCAAATAGTGAATTATGAGTGGCCATATGTTATTCAAGTGAAATTGATCCTAATTTGAGGAAAAAAGCTAGGGTGAAATAGAACCAGATTTTAAAGAAAAAAAATGTTGGGAGATATGATGTCTAATCTTTTTAACCCAAATTCCATTTGATATGGCACCATATTTTATAGACTCGAAAGGCCAATAGATAAAGTGCTTGATTATTTTGACCCAAAAGATCAATTTTACAAACCAAGAGATATAATGATCGATTTTGTGGGACAAACATCTCATTTGGACACCTTATATTGGACCACTATTAATTTTATTATTTGAATGTAAAATGAGAAATGTAATTTTAATTACCCAGTCACATAGAGTAGAAATCATATTTTCAATATTTTCAGTTATATTCCCTTTCAAATTAGGTGGGTACATCTTGGATATCATAGTGTGTTTCCTTACATTATTTGTATCTCACATTCCATTATATTCACATCATCCCATTATATTTTATAACCGTCTATATGTTCTTATCCAAGACCTACCATTGTGGGATATTTTATTTGTCTATAATATGTCACAAATTGGTGCCACCTCATATATCTACCATCTCTCTGTATGCTCAAACCACTTTCTCTTCAACTAGAAAAATATCTGTTATCCTCATGTTGATGATTATCCTCTCTCATGGATACTTATAGAATCATCTATGATTAATCCCAACCTCCCAAAATTTGTGAAATTCTTATCCAAAAATCAACTCCATCTTTATTAATGATTTGTAACATGATCACATCATCTTATTCGTGATATTCCAACGTTCTCTATGTATCTTTATTCTCTTCCATGATTTTATAAAGACCAAATTAATCCCTCATACACAAATAATTGATAATGATACATCCATGATCCACTAACATCATTAAATTATGCTTAATTGGGTGACACCCATGATCTCAATATTTTCCTAATCGATGATCATTCTCTCTCCATACATATAGACCACCTACCCCATGTTCTAGGTAATACTGAACTGAACTCAACTATCACCTTTTATTGGGGAATATTAAATCCAAGATATTAATGTATCATATATATTGTGTACCACCTTTAAATAAACCATGATTTTAAATTTATTTTAAAAATTCCACATAATTCCTCTCAGAAGCTTCACCACCCATGAATTTTTTTTGAGATTATCAACATTATCTAAGATTCATTGAATAAATGTCGATAATAATTTTATCAATATATTGAATTACATATATTTTTAAAATTTAAATATTAATTCTACTCATCTTTGTTTCATAAAATAAATCATCCAATGATATATCAATATCACTCTCTGAGATATTCATATTTTCAATTAAAAAATTATTTTCAGTTTAGAACAATGATATTCTCTTATCACAATCCACTATTCAAAGTTGGTAATAAATATGTATTTATTGATTTCTGTGTCTTTTCTAATACATCATACAATTTTTTTATTCTATTTGACAAACAAAAATTCTCCAACAGAGCTCAAATTTCCTCTATATTTATTGTTTTGAAATATTTCATTTTTACTAGTGATATCCCGTCTTCAATGTCTTCATGAAATAGATAATTTAAATTTTCAAGAATATCTCCCCAATCACTTTCATAGATACATTTATATTCATATAAAATCATCACAATTATCCCTTTCATTGATAGAGAAAGAAATATTCAAAAATATTTTTTTTGTATTATCGAAAAATTTATTATATACAATCAACACTCTCATGGGGATAAGTCTTCTTAGGCCTAAAAACATCCCTCAATCCTCCAACATCCCAACTAATTTTTATGAGCCATAACTTCCCCATTCACAACATTTCTTCCCTCTATTAAATGTTTATTTATAATATTTCCCCTAGTAGATAAATAACACTTAACCCCTAATAATCATTCCACCTAATAATAACCCCTTCCATAGGTAAACTGATTTGGTGTCTAGGTCCCATGACTAGTTTGTTACCCACCAAGGTCATCCTCATTCATATCAATACACTATTTCTATTCCATCATCTCCTAGATATGGATGTTTTGGAACTTGAGAAAATCATATTATAATCTTCTAAAGAATCTCCTTTAAAAGTTATGGAATTCTGTCAAACCAACAACTAACAGATGTTGCCGAAAATTTTGGCATGAAAATCCTTTTTTAGATAATCCCCATCATCCATAATTGTAATGGTAAGAGTAGTGGTGATGCATTGTGGTTTTTTAGCTACTTGTGGCAGGGACACATAGAAAAATAGGTGGATCCGTCGATGGACTAGAAAGGTAATCCTATAAGTAGTAGTTCATACACTCCCTTTAGTTATAAACAATCCATAATATTGGGAATCTAGTTTCTGGTAAATTCTAGCATTGGGTTCAGGTCCATTCAGTCAACATTTCTCCCATAATTGATCTGCCACTTCATAATCCACCTCTTTTCACCAATTATTATAATGTTTGATCATACTCTATTGTGATCTATGGTGATTTCTTATTGAGTGGTTTAATTTCATCATATAGTTAATTGTAATAGAAACTAAAACATTAATCGGTGTCTCCCCTTCATAATATTGAATAATATGCATGGGTTTATGACTATAAACTACCTCAAATGGGGTAGTTATTTATTTCATTAAGGGATTTATTGTATCTATTGTTGGAAAAATTCCTCAATGAATCCTCTATGTATGTTTTGGGTGTGGTTGTGTTTGTTAAAAATCCAGATAATCACAAATAATAATGGTAAGTGTTTACTGAAGATAGGTTTTTAAGGTCACGCAGCTTCCCAGTGTTTTCCATATTTTGGGGCTTCAAAATTGTGAATTTGGATGAATAATGGTGAATGAAATCAAAAAAGAATGATGAAATAGGATCTCATGACATGGATCAAATACTATATCCTGGAAGGGTACGTGGGCACATAGCAGACACCAGAAATGGTACAATGATGTTGTTCATAGAACCAAAAATGATTTGCTGTTGAGTGGCAATGCAGTATGCAGATGGGCTGAAGTCAGCAGAGGATATTGACCGCATAAGAAAAAATTTAGTACACGGAATGCATCAGAAAATGATTCATGGGTGGCCTTCGGTTCGCGGTGGTAGAAGATCCGCTATGAGGTGGGGGCTATTTTGAATCATTATTTGGTAAATCTTGATTTAGCGGATTTAGCAGGTACCTTTTCCTATATATGAAATTATAATCCTATAAATAGCTATTGAGATTAAACTTCATTACAAAGTATATTTAGCTCCGGAATTTTGGAAAATTATGAAGGTGGTTCATAAGTGATATTCCGGCGAAGGCTAGAGTGGTTTGCGAGGAAGAAATTTTGACAAAGGTGTTTTCATAGTTTCATAACCCGCAATGGATATAAGGTATGCACAGGAGGAATTCAGGTATGTTGAAGGGGTTGTATCGGTACACAGAGGATGAATTTATGGTATGTGAGAGGGATAATATCAGAAGCATTGCGTGGATAGAGAGCTCTGGTATGCGGATGCACAGGGAGTCTGTGAACAGAGAAAAGTTTTTGGAAAGAGATTGATTCACAGAGAATGTTCATAGAGTCGGTACGTGATAGTGGTATACGGTCACAATGGCAGAGACAGTCCGTGGACGAAAGGAGTCTCGTGGAAGAGGCAATGGTATGAAAATAATGTAGTTCCCATACCAAACCTGATACTCAGTTTTCAAGAGAGGAAGGTGGATTACGGTTTGGTCAAGGAAGCTTTAAAATCTTCAATTTAGTTTCAAAAAGCATTTTCCATTTCTTAACAATACTCTTGAAGGTGGAGTTCAACAAAGAGTGAAAACAAAACATCAATAGGGCATCTAACTATAGTTGATGATGCATGATTTAAAGAAAATGAATAGAGTAACTTGTCCATAAACTATGTTTGACCTGCATGTCATTAACCTGTGAGTAGATTTCTTTCACAAAGTAGTGTGGGAAGGAAGAGGGAGACGGTGACACATTCCAGCAGCAGTGAGTTAAAGAAAGAGGCATAAAGAGTGATCCTTGGGAATAAAGTGAGAAGACCCTAAACCTTGTAAAGGCAGTGAGCATGGGCATAAAAGATCTAGCATGTACACTATAATCATTATTGGTAGTGATCCTTGGTAAATTTTGTACATCGACAGATTGTCATTGTATGCTCCTTGGACATAAGGTAGTGAGGTTGAACCAAGTAAAAATCGATGTTTCATGTTCATTTCTTCATATTTGTTCATAAATTGCTATAAGAGGAAGAGAAAATTATGTTTTGTCTGACAAAAAATCAATATTTGAATGGTAGAATGTTTTAATCAGTTATAACCTGATTCACCCCCCTAACAAGGTATTCGACCTAGTGGACCTAACAACTATATTTATCCAAACTCCCACCATTTGGCTCACTAAATAGGACACTCCCCTGAAAAACACTACAATTATGAATCTAAAAACTATTTGACCACCTTCTTTTTCCCTTAGATTGTGGGTGGTATGAAGAGATCATTTTTACTATTTTTCTTGTAATTTGAATAACTTACACTATAAAAAACTCATAAATATTTGGTCCATGCCACTAACTATCACCTAATAAGTTCCATGAAACCATATTATTTCATACATTAATAGGTTAGTAACTGGTTTTGTTTTACACATATGCTTAATATGTAAGAAATGTGTATATTTTCTTAGCCAATAACCCACAAAAAATACCACATCAGTTTCTTGTGGTTAAGACTCTCTCTTTATAATGTTTCCACATTATAATAATAGAGAAAAAATTGAACAAAAATTACATAAATATTTGTATTCCAGTTGAAAAGTAAAATAGAATAAAAAATATAAGGATTAGAGAACGTGACTCTCCCATAGAATACAACTCTCCTGGAACCCTAGAAGATCCTCCTAAGTGAAAAAAAACACATCCATATTCCTGGATGATACTACTAAAAATGGATTTCTTCCCATTTCAAATAGATTAACCCCTTATTTTAAAAAAAATTTCCAACCCTCAACCCAAAACAACCCCATACTAACAAATATTTAGAATTAAAGTACATCACTACCCCTAGAATTTACATGTATCTCCCACGTTACCATTAATTTCAAACCACCATATAAACCCTATTTTACACAATGTGGACCTACAATAGATCGAACTGGAAGCTATAGCACTGTAACAATATCTTCACGTCCTCGAAATTGTATCCTCATGCGGGAACACTGGTGGCAGCATAGGTTTCACTCCAAGTTAAGAGGCATAATTCTATTCTAAAAATAACCATGATAAGTGAGTCATTTTTCTACTTCTAGTAATTTTGTGTTGGGATGACGTTATATAAATTCTTCCCCCAAAACAAAAAATTTATGCATTTTGTTAAGGGATGGAACACAAGTTTCCATCAATTCATAACCTTCTTCCCAAAACTCCTGAACAACCACCATATCATAGAAAAAAGCATCTTCCATTTCTGACATGGTTCTTTATAGGTGAACTAAAACTTGATCTTCTCCTCTAACTACACCAGATATATTATATCCCAAAATATGTATATGAAAAAATTTACTATACATATAATATTCACTATGGAAACAAATTATTTTATCTATTTCTTTAAACACTTGAGTACACCTATTTTTCACTATCCCATTGGATAGCTCTACTAAACATATACCAGTGATAATATTGTTTCCCCCACAAAAAACTAAATACAGTCATCTGGAAATCATGGGTGTTATTCCAATCAGTATTTCTCAAATGATCAACATTATTATGTAGCAAGACCTAAAAAATCATTGTTGTTCCACAAATTTTCTATTTGTGTACGTTTCAAAAACATGACTGTTGAACCCATATTTTTATACTATCATAGATAAAATTAAATATTAACCATGTAATGAATACAAACGTTTTCCTATAGTAACTTCATGTAATATATTGTTTGATTTATTATAAATTTTTCCCCTCTTTTTTTCAACCAATATCAAGGATTATCCCATTGGTATATCCACTCTATTTATAATATTTCTCTTAGTGTCATGGATAAATTATATGGATTTTAACTATAGATTACTCTTCATTTTCCCCCATTTTTTCCTATATTTGTAGTTGTGCTCATAACTCCTAGTGAGGGTGTCTCTTTCATCGGAATTCCCAGATGGTATTTCTGAACTTATTTGTAATTCCACCCCCTTACACCATTATCCCTTCTCTCAGTGCTATTCACACAAAAAAAAAGAAATATATTAAAAAAATAGCCCACACATCCACTCCTTATGTTCTTCTAGTGAGAAAAGTTTCTCCAACATATGTGATAATGAAAAAAGGTCACACATTCCACAACCATTCCACAATCGAAAGGTGGATACCCAAAGAACCCAATATTCTACATCGATCAAGGAATCAAGTTGTCCCACTAACATTCCATGAATTCAACAATCAAGATTAACCATATTTATTTAAAATCAAAATATTGTAGAAGAAATGGAAAGAATAAGAACATGATGTCCATGATTTTAATAATAATAATGCATTCTCTAGAATTTTTTATCACTTAATCACTACACCGGTGTTACTTCCCCATTAGCACGCACTAGAAGTAATAATGGAATGTCGACTATTGGATTATGACTACGTTATTACATCTTACCATATTCTTCTTCATTGATCTATACAATGGTTTCTATCTTAGTAATCTCAATGATATAATGAATTCACATTGAATTAATGATTCCACCATCCATCCAAAAAATGCACTTGTACCCTGGCAGCATTTTCTTCCCCAATGCAGATGTGAACTAAACAATAGTTTGGGTGCCTCCCCATAAAAGGAGTATCCTTGAATTAATTTCAAAAACAATGAATATTTTTATATTTCTTCTCTATAATGGTCTCTAACAATCCTTCGCATTAAGAAGGCATAATATAGGATTCATGTAAAACACATCATCCACGAACTCAAAAAAATAACCTATATTGTTAGGATCTTATCCTAATTTTTTTTGCATAATTGAATATGGGGTAAATGGAAAAAACAATGGATTAATGACGAAATTCTAATAGAAAATTAAAATAAGGTTATGAATAAGAAAGAATATATAAGGAGAATATCTAAGAGATGACATGAAGCCCTAGATAACCCACCCATGTACAGAACCCCTATAGCTTTTAGGATGGGAACAATGAAAATGAATTTATTCCCCTCTCACAATGTTTCACCATTAATCTAATTCCTAACATTCCAACCCTCGACCAATAAATAACTCAACCTAAATACCACTAAGAATAAAATTATCTCACTGGCCTTATACAATTTCATGGAAACAATCATTCCAAGAACATTTATTTGGTAAAATAATAATCCAACACATAAATCATGTACGATAGATGAGAAGTAGTGTTACCTATACAAAATCCTAGGATGAAATAGAACGTCAAGAAAATTGGTATTGGTTTTTGAGTATTATGTCATCTTGTCTTGTCAAGGTAGTAGAGGTTGAGGAAAATTATGTATATTCCTTGAGAGATCATTAGCTGTAGTAAAAAATATATACAATATCACATGATGGTTTTTAGAGTGTGATCACTTTTTATCACTTTGATTAATATGTAATTGTATTTAATAATCATATCATAATTTTATCTCTTCCAAGAGTCAATTGAGTCTCTAATATATATTCAACAAGGCAAAGTCACTTAAAGAGAATCTGCAAAAATCGTTTGAATATGTCAATAATTGTCACAGAGTCAACTTTTTTAATCTATTATGAAATAGATTCTATAAATATATATAAAGATACAACTAATTGAAAAACATCATTTTTAAATTTAAATCATGCAAATTAATTTAAAATTTAAACGTTAAAAATAATTTCTTAATACTGAGTCAAACAAATACATGAATATCGCAAGCAATTCCAAATTGTAATAATACATTGTAAATTAATGAATTAAAAATTGAAAATTAAATATAATTTTTTGACATTAGAAAAATTTTAACTTCTTCATAAAATTTTAGCATTATTTCTATAGAATTTGAAAAAAAACATTCCATAAAAATAAATCAAAATTTCTAGAAAACATGCAATGAATGTGTTTTATGGAGATAAAAATAGGTGTTAAGGAATCGATATATATAATTTGAAACATTATAAAAGAAAATTCTATAGGTTTCCAAATAATGTTTCAACCATAAAATATTAAAAACATGAAAAACAATGCATAAATAAAATTTTGAAAAACAATAATATCTATTTGTGAATGGTATATGAAATTTAATGGACTAGTATTTGTGGAACCATCATAAGCGAGAATGTTTCAAAATTCATAATTGATGGTATGTTAAATTTTAAAAACACAGGGTGTTATGTTTTTATTTGAGCTGATGGTAGAATATTTTTTAACTAACAATAGTAAAAGTTATGAAATAACAGTAGGAAACATTTTGAACTAAAGATATCATCTATTTTAATGTAATGGTAGGAGTCATTTATAAGTGATTATAGAATAATTTCATAAATGATGGAATAATTAATTTATGACTAATGGTAGTATAAATTTATATGTATTGGTAGAAGAAATATGAAACTAACTATAGAAAATAATGTATATTAAAATAAACAACTAACACATTATATTTAAAATTAAAACACTAAAAATTCTTAAACATAAAGAAAGAGTTATTTTAAATGTGAGGCATATATTTATTATATAATAAAATTAAATAGTCCAATATAATTTAAATAAAATATATAAGGAACATACAAACATCTCAGATCACATGTGAGTAAATTTAATCTGATAAAATAATTCACTGAATATAAAAATCATCCATTTAATCAAACAATATACCGACACAGAATAATTAAACCACATTCACAATAATATCCACATGTAGTGAAATAAAACAAAACACAAAAACATCTCTCCACTTTTTATTTATTTCAAATATGAAAATATAAATTAAAAATCATTTATTTTCCCACCCTTTATTTAATGAAAAAAAATGTAATAGAAACTCCCCCTAAATATATGAAAAGATAAACCAATTAAGGTTCCAATATTCCAAGATCAAATTAAATTTTTTAAACCGATAAGAATCTAATGTATTAGCAACAATTTCTACAAGATGATTCTTAATATGGATAAATTCAAAGAAATCATAATTATTAACATGATATATAATAAAATTAAATATTATATCAAATTTGAGAAATAAATTTTAGATTTATTATCATAATAAGTAATATATTTGTTGAAAAAATTATAAATTTACATAAATTTTACTTAATCCATAAATTTTGATTACAACATATTGCAAACAAATTTAACGAGTTACAAAATTAGATAAATCAACAAATAATTTCTTTCTAGAATAGCATGAAATGAATATTTTTTAATGAAAATTACATATACTATATGTGATTTTTCTATCAATTATACACCCTCCCAAATCAAAGATTGGATATGATATTAAATAAAACTAATTTTTCTTAATATACAATAAACCCAAGTTGTATGTTCATTTAAAATAACTAATTGTTATATTCCTATATTTTATATGACTCTCTTTAGGATAAAATTGATAACTTGCAAAAAAATCCAAAACATGATATATAATGAAGATACATTTACATTACGAAAACTAATTATCACGACTCTATAAACATTCACATCAAACAATTTATTATAATAATCATCATCTAATTTACTATTAGTACTTCGAGGAGTTATTATTGGTTTTCAAAGTATCTAAACCAAAACTTTTCATAAAATATTTAAAATAAATAAATTTATTTAGAAATATACCATATTTCCTTTGGGAAATTTGAAATCCAAGAATGGAAATTAATTCCCCCATAATCTCATGCTAATCACAACAGACATCATATAACAGAAATAATTACTACGTAAATCCCTATCAAATCCAAATACAATATCATCATTATATATTTAAAAAATGAAAATATCATTAAAAACTCATTTAACAAATTTATTAGGATCAAAATCTACCTTCATGAAACCATTCATAAGAAGAATTAAAATCATTTCATTACAGGAATTCAATGCATTGTTTTAGACCATACAATGATTTAGATAACTAATACACATGGGTATGAAATATCTCATCTTCAAAAACTATGTTTTTACTAACATAAAACTCTTTAGATATAAAACCATTTGCGAAAACAATTTAAGAATACATTTTATATAAACTAAAACCTTGAAAACAAGAGAAAAACTATAATAACCTATATTATTAATATAGGAAAAAATGATTCATCAATATCTATACTTTTTTAGAATATCCCTAAGATAAAAGGTTGAATTTATTTTTGACAATCATTCCATATTCACCTAGCATGCATCTAATGATCTATTAAGTTATAATTACATACTTCTCATAAAGTAATTAAAATAATTACCAAAAACTATTTATTACAAATTTATTAATATAATATTTCATATAAAAAATACAGTTTGTATGATTGAAATCATTAATATCAGTATTCGTAACACAATCAGAAATAAATGTAGTGTCAATAAATAAGTACAATGAATATATTTTGGTTTTCATACCAGAACTGTCATTACTAATATCATTTTCAATTTGATTCTCCTTAGGCATTTTACAAGATACATTATCATATTGAGAAGTATTCCCCCTTAATAGATACATTATTTATTGGTTTTTCTTCACCAAAACATAAATCCCTCAAATCATCGTCTACATTGTCCAAAAGTTTTTTTAAACATCCCAATACTCATTAAATTTTTCATGAATAAATTGTTCAATTGTCAGGATATGATTATAATAAACTCCATAAGATTTAATGTTAGAATAATAGCCAAGAAAAATTCAACTAACACTTTTAACATCAATAAATATATAAATTATCCTTTAAAATCAAGATTAAATCGTTATATGCAAAAAAATAAAATAACCATACTTTTATTTTCTACCATTAAACAATTTAAATAGGGTTTTCTTCAAAAAATGTCAAAAATAAACTCTTTTAAAGACGTAAAAGGTATTATAAGAAAATTCTTTTGAAAAATATATAGGAAAACTTTATTCACTATGAATATTTATATTTGTTTCATTAATAGTTCTATTTTTTATTTTAATAGATTTATTTTGTTGTGGGGTTCTAAGAGTAAAATATTAATGAGCATAACTATTATCTTCACAACATTTATTAAACTCAAAATTAAAAAACTCACAACCTATTAAGAATGAATATTACCTATTAGGGTAAGTGTGGTCTTTTCCCTGTTAGTTAGTGGTTGGGGTTGCCAGATTTTAGTCATTGGTTATAACTAGTACTATGGAATTATGGTTGAGGGAATGATAAATTTTTGGGGAATATTGGAATCTTCTAAAGGTATATCTGATATGCTTCGTACGTATCCAAACCTCAAGTATAATGATTTAAATAACTTCATTGACTTATTAAAGAATCATATTCATTGTTATTATATCATATATGGTTCAATTATGACTTTATATTACCCGTTTTTTTTTGTAAATTCCATTTTAAAGAGTGTTTTGGGAAAAATCGTTTCATTTGTCGTCCGTGTTTTGACTTGTAATTATTAATATGATTACATAGATCATGATTACTTAATTCCAGAATATAAAACATTATTTATATATAATATATATTCATAATATACATATTTATAATAGATCGATTAATGGAATGAAATACACCGTTCATGGAGACGGTAGGCCGTACGTACGCATGAACGCTGTTTTCGTTTCCTTGTTGAGTTGAATGGAATTAAGTAGATGACACAAACATATATATATGCACATAAATCCAGTATCATTATTATGTCATATATATCATGATTACTTATTATATATACTTTATAATCATTCTTGAAAGGTTAACGTGGAGAATGAATCTCATCGCGTCGTGGAGACGGTAGTCCGTACGTACGCACGAGTGATGATATCGTTCTCATGATCGTGGAATTGTATTGGAGTGTAGGTACACTATTTCAGAACCAATATCACTTTAAAATAATCATATATAGTTATTATTTACACCATTATACCCATCCAAGTATGGTGGTGGTGGAAAATAGATTACACCATGGTGTGGAGACGGTATTCTGTACGTACGCACGCGCGGTGATTTCGTTTTCCGTAGGATGGATAGATGGTGAAATAGGGTTGTTTCATACTTATAATAACATATCAGTATATGAGTGATACTGATTTTATTACTTTATAATTATAAAACCTAATAAGAAGAAGTGGAAGAAGCAATAAAGTTGAAAGAATTGGTAATGGATATTACCTCTTCTTTGAAGCGCCTCTTTGAGTCCTCCTCTTAGGGAACTAAAATTTTTCTTTGAAGACGACCAGGACCTCTAGGATGTTTCTAGGGAGTTGGAGAAGATAATTTTTCAGGTTTTGGCCGATCTTGAAGGCTCAAAGTTGTGTGAGGAAGGGAGGGAGGTGGTTCCCTTTTATAAGGGAGGAGAGGGGCTCTTTTGGAAAAACTAAAAATATTATTTTATTATAAAGCCAAATTCGGTTTTAAATAGCTCCAAATTGATTTATTTCAATGCTAAGGTGGGGATGGGTCAAAATAATACCATCCAAATAGAATTTAGACAAGTTTGGGTTCATATTGTAACCTAATCATTTATATTTAACTTTAAGTTAGATAATTTTACTTTTACGGTGTCTTTTTGTGTTCTTACACTATAAGGTTAATAAACATACTATAACAATCCAAAATAACCCCAAGTTGTTTATTATTAATATATATAGCCTTATCTAAGTCATTTGGAGGAGCCTTATATTTTTAGGAATTAAATAAAAATTAATAATATAATATTTGTTTTAAAAACTATTTTAGGTCAATTTTGACACTATTTTGTAATTGATTTTTGTGAAAATTATAACATAATGATTAGTTCTAAAAAAGTTAATTAAATCAATAAAAACATGTCATATTAACCAATAAAATTATTTTAATTCATTAAAAGTCTTAAATTACATTTATTTGGGTATTTATAACATCAATTATGTCAATATATCATTAATAAGATAATTACTGCATCATCTTTGTGTCATAAATAAATTAATTTTTTTAATGTCTAAAAATTACAAATAAAATATCATTATGTATTAAATATTTTTATCTTTCTAATTAATATTTATAGTCGAATTTATCTTATGTATATCCCTATATTAAAAATGATTTAGTTATTAAACTTTGATTTTAACTATTTTAACCCTTCTTTAAATAAATTAATAATAAATGTCCTAATCTAATCCAAGTGGGCCTAAATGGTCATATGTTTTTCCTATGGATGTTTTTTGGACTAATTACACTTATCCAATATAATTAGGACATGTGTTAGGGTAATAATAATATAATTTTTACCGTTAATTACCCTATTTACTTTTAACCATGGTAAATAAAAGTAAAAAGTTACTATTCAGCAAAAATTATTTTCATCTCATTGAACCACATTTTACTTACTGACATCAACAATGTCTCTCTGATTTTTGAGATTCCACTCACAGAAGCGGTAAAATTATGTTTTATAAAAAATTCAGTTTTTTTAACTACCACTTAGTGGTTTCACTATTCATCAAAAATTGAATGTTTTCAGAAAAATACCAAAAATTAGGCCTAAGATATATTTGATATTATGAAAACAAAAATTATTTCTATTTTACCAAATTTAAAACATATCTGTTGAATTAGTTAATTTAAAAATTAATTCTCGTCGTCAAAACAAATAGCGTGTTCTTAAGAGATAATAACTATCAAAAGACAGACACTTGTTTATGTCGGGTTTAAATGTGAAATTACATCCAATGAAAAACATTGTATTAAATTGTAAAAATATATTCTAAATATAATTTAAAACCACTCGAATTAAAAATGTATCACTATTAATTATTTCTATTAAAAAGGTTGTTTTTAAATAAAATTTGTAATTTTTAATATTCATCAGAAAATGAAATTTAGTCAAAAAGTACCAAAATTTCACCCTAAGATAATTTCGATATTCCGAATCCAAAAATGAAGTCCATTTTGAAAAAAAAATCAAAAATTTCAAAAAGTGGTTATTACTAGTCATAACGGCTAGTTTTAATAATATTTTAATAGCATATCGTTGTTTATTAAAACTTGATATTGCGTACTACAAACGATATCGAGGAAGGTCGTGATTGCGTGTAATTAAAGGCAAGTCAAGGATGCTTATTATGCCAGCTCCTTTTGGTGTAGCGTACAACACAAGACATTAATGAAATTAAAAAGAATATTTTTCATAAAATCTCGGGGTGTTACAATGTGTGTGTGGCATGCACACTCGAAAAGCAACAGAGGAACTCCTTTCCATGTGGATTGTCCATAAGGGAAAAGGAACAACATTAGTTGGTTCACACTGATATTTTTGGACCACTTGAAACTCCCTCACATAGAGTAAATATGTATTTTAATACCCCCATTGATGATTTTAGAAGAAAACATTGGATGTATTCCATCAAATAAAAATATTCTCTTTAAATGGATTTATAATTTTCAGATCACATGTTGAATATGAAACAGGTTACAAAATCTATGTACTCAGATTCAAAAGAGGTGGAGAATATACTGCATATTCATATCATATTTTGTTCCAGGGAAATTTAATTATGATCAATACTCTATAGTCTACCCAAAATAGAAGAATGGAATTGCATAAATAAAGAACTGAACCATCCTCAACATGATGAGGACCATAATAAAGGGTAAAGGGCTTCTAAAGAGCTTCTGAGAAGAGGAAGTGGCATGTACAACCTACCTACTAAATTGGTGTCCAACCAAGATCATTAGAAACATGACAACACAAGAGGCATGGATTGGATACAAAATGTCATGGAACACCTAATAATCATTGGTTGGGTCACCTTTGCTCATTTTCAATAAGAATGGACAATAAATCTTAACGATCATGGCTGAAAGTGCATCTTCATCGGCTACCGTGGAGTCTCTATAGCCTAAAATCACTATAATCCACTAAACAAAATAGTTGTGGTGAGTAGAGATGTGGAATTTTGTGAGGAAAAAACATGGAAATATAATGATGAAAAATCAATCAAATAAATTCTAGTTGAATCAGCAGATTTCGAATAATGGTGTGATCTTCAAGAAAAAATATCCACTACTCCTTCCCCGAGTGCATCATCAGAACCCAGAAATTTAGGAGAATGATCCATCATTCATGAGAGGACTCCATGATCTCAACATTTGTAAAGATCATTTTCACCCATGGATCCCATACAAATAAAAATCATAAGATACATCTATGAAAAAAACAAAGTGGTAAATCTTTTTTTCCAATATATAGATAATGAGCATCTGACATTTCAGGAAGTCTTAAAAGAAGAATTTTAGATAATCTCTATGGAAGAAAAAATTAATTCCATAGAGATAAATTACACATGGTATTTGACTACACAACTAAAAATATAGAAATGCATCAGTTTCAAATGTGTGTATAAGATCAAGTGAAATGTTGATGGTGAGAAAGATCGATACAATGCAAGGATCATATTAATGGGGTAGAAATAGAATTTTAGGGTAAACTACGAGAATTAATTGATCCTATTTCTCTCCATGACACTATGAGGATGGTTATCTTCCTTTTGGTTCATCATAGTTGGATAATATACCTACATTATGTGAATTCTACCTTCTTGAATCGAATTATAGTGGAAGATTTCTTTGTTGGCCAGCCTGCAGGATTTGTTATGAATGGGGAGGTAGACATGGTGTATCATCTGAGGAATTCTCTCTATGGGGTAAAGAAATCTCCATGTTCATGGAACACATGTATCAAAAAATATCTTTGAGAGAATGGATTCACCTAATGTTTTTATGATCATGAATATTACATCAAGAATAATGATCATGGGGATATAATTATTCATGGTGGTTTGTTTAATGATTTTTTTATTATATGAAAAAATCCACCTATGTTAGATGAATTAAAGGTGGAATGTTCACAATGTTAGAGTTGACTTATATAGGTCTCACTTCCTTTTTTGAGCCTATAAGTAAAGAAACAATATGGAAACATTTATATATCTCATAAGAGGTATGCCAAGGTGTTTCATTAAAAAATCAAGATTACCAATTGCAATGTTGTGAACACACTTATGGAAATGAGTGTAAAACTAACGAAAGATAGAAAATAAAGAAGAATTGAATCGAATTTGATCAAGAGTATTAGTGTAATCATGAGGTATCTCACAATCACAATTCCTGATATCATCCACTATTTGTGAATGATTTTGGTTGATAATTCTACTATATGTTTTGAAGCATCTGTTGGATGGATCCATAGTCATATAGGTGGATAATAAGTTGGTGATTGAACTATCCAAAAATTTATTGCAACATTGAAGAAGCAAACATATTGATACCCAATTTAATTTTTTGAGAGAGCATGTGAAGAAAAAGATGTTGAATTTGGAATATTTTAACACTAAAAAATATGTGGATGAAATTTTCCCCAAGGAATTACTGATAGTTGAATTCAATAAACTCAAATTGGTGCTCAAAATGATGTTTTTTAGGTTTTCAGGGGAGTGTTTGAAATGAAACCAAAACCCACGCATCCCATTACATGACTTCCCAAGTAGCCTGCATTTTTTCTATGAATTTTTTCTCACCACATTTGTACGTCCGTCTATTTTTCAGTTTCATGACAATAATAACTTTTACTCATAAATTCTTTTTGTTGTTTTGGTTCTATATATTGATGAAATTTTAGTACGTGAAATATATGAGAAATAAAAATCTTGAAATCCTTTGATGCATTGTGTTCCAATTTCTTTGTCTCATATTTCCCAGCTTGTATAAGAAAAAATGACATTCTTTTGGTTTCATTAATGGATGATTTACTTGTTTTGTCTCCCTTTCTACATAATTAATTATATTCATTCATCATTCAAGAAGACATATATGGTGTTCTACACTGGTGAGTTGTGTCGGATTCAGATGATTGGGATGGCATAAAAATAGTTATAGGGAAATTAGAACTAGATCTATTGATAAAAATATGATATTGTGATACAAATTATTTAAACATTACAGGATATTTATTCTAGGAATTATGTGGAGTCTATGAGGTAGAATCGAGAGTATTGGAGGTATTATTGTGATGACATAATGTTTTTGTGAACACAAGTACAAGATATTCCTGATTTGTATTACAATTCCATTAATCTGGTTCTGTGGAACTTAAGACTAAAAAAAAATCAATCCATAGTGTATCACTAAAGGTATGTTTTCCATATTCAGGTAGTGTGGAAAGATATTATCCAATTCAATATTAATGATTTTCCAAACTAAAAAGCACTATTGATAATGATCTTAGATCTAACATCATAGAGTAATTAGAATAGGCTAATCCAGCAAGGCAGATGAGGGAATTTGCACTAGTTATTCATTTTCTAGGTGTTTGTTTTGTGGTGGAATAAGTGAGTGATTTTCATGGTGAAATTGGTGTTTTTTTGTGTAAAAATGGTTTCCAACTACAATAGAATTCTTTCAATTATTATGTGTAATAAACCTTACTATTTTCACAAAAATTCAATAGTGGTAGT
Organism: Viscum album; assembly: GCA_963277665.1. NCBI lineage: Eukaryota > Viridiplantae > Streptophyta > Magnoliopsida > Santalales > Viscaceae > Viscum > Viscum album. The sequence continues at coordinate 430,750,763 of OY728150.1, read as the reverse complement.
GCCTCTTATGATCAGTTCAATTAAGAGGAAAATCTGGCCTGGTGAAGTTATTTTAGGCATGGATTACACTGTTGGTCTTATAACATAATATTTAAAATCATGGAAGTGTTATGTTAAAATTATAGTTTCTCCTTGTAGGATGATATTATTTGGTGAACAATGTGATTTTGATGACCCTAAGAGGGAAATTATATTCAAGAAAAAAAATATGATTGATCTTGGAAAATGTCGTAGGTTGAGGTTTGGAGGTCCACCTTGTATACCGAGTGGTTCTTTGAGTGGTGGAAATTATTTGGAATGTTGATTATTTGTAAGGGGAATATTAGTTGTATCTATATTAGTCAATGGTTGTTGGTTAGTAATGTTTTATCAGTTTCCATAAATTATAGGTAGGCTATATATGGTGGGGGAAAATTGATTTTTGGGAATGAATGAATGATTCTATAGGAATGGCCTTTGGGGGTCTCACATATTTTATCAGTTGTGGACTTTCCAATTAGATCTCCATCCCATTTCCTCTTATCATATTCTACCTTATAATATAACTCCATCTCTCATTCTATTAGAAATAATTATAGTTGATGTGTTATCTAATTCAATTTCAACCCAATTAAATATTTGTGAAACCATTTTTAAGAGAGGGTCCTAAAAAAACCTTCATCAATTACAATAGAAACTATCAAAAAATAATATTATGAAGCATCTTACAAAAATAGTAAACCATGCTAAGGATTAATGTGTATGGGGAAAAAATAAACCTATTTAAATCTAGTGAACTTTTGAAAAATAATAAAAATAATAATTCTAACCACCCAAACATTCCATATTCATAAGATAAATAAATCAATGTGATTTTTTTCAAAAGGTATAGATGATGAAAAATGAATGATATATCTGAAAGATTATTTGTGTTTATTACCATTTAAGTTCAATTAAAAAAATCTGTCCATACCTTTTACGTGGTCAAATTTAGAACATGTTTGTGCCTGCCTATTTTGTGAATTATTCCAAAATGATCATCCCCAAGAAACTTATTCCAGATAACACCATCTATTTTACTAGCATATAGACACTTAACATTTATATAAGATAAATCATAGAAATTAATAGAATAAATATTATCCTTTTTATTCATAGAAAAAAATATTGAATAATCACTAAACAATAAACATTTATCATCTTTTAGCATAACATACATTCTATCACAAAATAGTTAATATACGCTAATTATATAATTATTAATCCCTTAAACATATAAAACTTTAGAAATAAAAAAATATTATAAATACATACTATACTAAAACCCTTAAACAATCAATTAGAGTTATACACAATAGTGATAGATCCCCCATAAAAATTGGTATAAGGGAGGAAATTCGAAGTGTCACCAGTCTTGTTTCTAAAATAACAACTTTCCATGTGCCATGATTCCTTGATAATATTAATTAATTTATCCTAAAAAATATATTATTCAAAGAAATATTTTTATATCCAATATATTTTGGATCCCATTGGTTTTGAAATAAAATTATTTGATACTAAAAAAAATTTAATACTATTTTTGACACATTATTCGGGATGCGCGCACATCCGTCATGCAGAGGACACGCTTCTGTTACCCTGCATTCCCATTTTCCAATGGCTGGTGGAACACGTTCCTTATTCAGGGACGTCAGCTCCTTGATTGAAACAGGATGATGGGATGTCCGTTCTTTCTTCCGTGGATTCCTCCTCAGAGTATGTCACCTAGTCTGGGTCACCCTCATAGATTTAAAATGTAATTCGTGAAGCTCTTCCCAGCACCATATCTTCATGGAAAACAGTTAATTATTCCACTAATGTTAGGACCTTCCAAGGGATCTGGTCCGGGAAACAACATTCGGTTAGGAAAGCAGTCATGTTGGGGCATCACTGGCGTATCATGACGCTGTGGATTGGAGTTATTTATATTACAATGAAAACACTAAAAATGATCTCTTTATAACCCCCTAAAATAATGGACATAGGTTGTTGGTAAACCAATGTTTAGATGATTACATTTGTTGTTTTTATATAGAACATCCTCTGAATTAAATAAAAAGGTTGGATTTAGATGAATAAAAATACAATACATCCTTCCATACATCAACTGGAAATACCTCATTTGAGATATAATATGTTTATAGAGCCTCTATATTTTCCACTATTCTGATGGTGAGATAATTTTGGGGGTTATAGCTAATTCCATGATTAATTGTGATAAGGAACTTAAACAATACAGTGAAAAACTATATATATCACAAAATAGTATAATAAATCATGCTCATCACCGATGATGTGATGTGAATTATGAACTAGTGGATCATGTATTAGTGAATCTGTGACCAAATGAACCTGTAACCAAAGTTATAATTAACCATAAACTATCGTCCCAATATTATTTCCCATTTACATTTGATGGAAAAGTGTAAAATATTGATTATAGGATTACCTTACTAGAACATATCGGAATACACCCAGTTTTCCATGCGTTCCAACTCTGGGAGCCTATGGACCACACCATGTCACTAGTACTCTACCCATTGCATTTTTTTATAATAGATAACATTCTAACAAGTTTTGGGAAACTTGAAATTTAGAAAACATCATTCAGTGCCTGGTTTCATGGAATGTTATAACATCCAAAAAAGTGACTTGGGAAGATGAAAACATAACTTCTCTCTAGTTATCAAATTTCCACCTTGAGGAAAAGGTGGTAAAACAATTGGAATGTATCAATTGGAGTGAGGGGGATCTCATTGGAAACTAGACTAGTCATGGGACCAGAACACCAATTCTACAATGACTCAATTATTCCAAAATTATAACTATTGATAAAGATAATAGTAAATCATTATTCATAATTTAAAATAAATGTTTAATAGGAAACATTTATATCCTAGTGAGTGATATGGATATATCATTATATTATTATTATGATAAAACTAATATTATTTTAGTTGATATAGAAACATGAAAATGATATATGATGCATTCTATTGACCAATGTACTATAAAAGACCGTTGAATGAATCATATATAAACCCAAAAATCATGAATAGATTGTGTGGGAAGTTAATGTTATGTGAGGGTCCATGTGTAATGTTTAAAATAAAGTGAAGATCATGAGTTATATAAATGAGATGAAAAATATATACAATACATGAATAAAATCATCTTTTTCATGTTCCACAAAAAGTGACAGTGATGTTTGTAAATAATTTTTCAAGAACGTAGGGTAGGTAGTCTTCAATAATTGCAAGAGATTGGTTGTCGGTTGTGAATATAATGAAATCATGGGTGTCTATGAATTAAGAATAATTAAATGATTTATGTGGGTCAAGTATGTTTCTTGATTTTAATGTTTTATGAGGTATAAAATTTTATTAATGAACACAAGGAAGACATGAATGAAACCTGAAGATTGTGAGAGTATCATGAAGAAGATGTTGTGATCATGTCATGTCCCACAAAAGAAGATGGGGTTTTTATTAGATAAGATGTTCACAATGCTTTGGTGGTTGGGGTAGAGCATAGATGAAGCTACAAATATCATAGAGATATATCTATCACCAATATGATGATAAAGATATTGTATAATATAAAGAGAAATTTGGTTTGGTATATAGATAGTTGGTTATGATATTAAGTGGTAGTAATTTGTGAAATGCGTGGGCCATAGTAAAAATCATATCGTAGAAGGTATTGAAATATAGAATGCATAGGGGGATAAAATAAGAGGATATTATGTGAATATAATAGAATGGGAGGATACATAAAATAGAAATAAATAAAGTGTGGTATCTGATATATACCCACCAAAAGAAAATGAAAAGATAAAGGAAACAATTTCATATTTTAATACAACTATGTGTGAGTGGGAAAAAAATAGGTCAATCGTTACTCATTCATATAATTAAAGTGAAGGATAGGAAATTACAGGAGGCATGCTGACATTTTGGATTTAGATAATTGATCACTATATCTATTATTCAATAAAATCATCCTTTTGGGTCCACCAAATGACACACTACACCTAATGGTCTTCAAATTTTGAAAATCATTGGTTCCATTTTACTTGGACATTAGTTCTGCAATATTGGGTGTGATGCCTCCTGAAGTTTTGTATCTACAAACTATAGTTATATTTCCCATAGAATTTTTGAACTAAAAATCAGGCACCATTTCACCAAAAAAGCATATGGCCATAGATCAATCACAGTTTCATCCAAATTATTTAGTAACGTCCGTAATTATCATGTAAATCTTATATTGGTTATATTTTATTTCTAAAAATATTTATCTCTAAATCATTAAAATTATAAGGATTTCACATATAAGGGGTTAGAAAAAACAATCCCCTAATGCGTATGAGGATTCTCATATTTGGTTTATTATTTGTTATGGATAAAACTGGGCATGTATTGTTTATGTGGTAGTATTATAACAAATATTTATTTCCTCATTTGGGTAATTAGATATTGATGATATGAGTTAGTGGTCAAATGACTGGTTAGGTTATTGGGATGAATTTTATTTATGTTATTTGTAATTATCTTCATTTATTAATTAAATAATCATTAAATTCTCTATGTAAGGGATTTTTGGTATTCTCATTGAACACTTTGAATTAGAGGTCATTTTCTATTAGATGAACCACAACTGATTACTATCATATCTAATTTCTTTTTAAGAAGTAGGTGCTAGAACACCATTAGGGAGAATAGGTCATATAAAAATGTTTTGTGATTTTAGTGGTTGGTGAATATCTTTGGATCCAAGAACTCATTGGTTGATACTAAGGTGAATCAATTTAAATCACTTCTCAAAAATATTGAAATCATGGACAGTGAGGTATACTGATTTTCTAGGTTTCTTAATTTCCATCACATATTCAACTCTTGGTTGATCATGGCATTGGTTTAGTGTAATTTGTAGTATATAAAGCCTTAGTTATTACCTATTAAACCCTTTAGATTTATCATAACCAAGGCTGAGGAATAATTTATACGATGAAGAATGAATCTATTTCTGAGAACGGGGTGTTTCATTACATGGCCCAACCCAATAAATCGATCCTGCCTAAACCGGGCTAGGTTAGTATACACCCATGATATGGATTCCATGAGTCAATTAAGGTTGTTTTGGGTTGAATCATGGAGTTGAAAAATAATAAACCCAAATAATATAAAATATCACAAATTTTATTCTTAAAAGGTTCATACACTCTACTTACCTCTTATCAATTATTAAACAGGTAATTTTTATTGAATTTAATATTTACCGGCAATATTTTTTTGTTCAATGAGAAATGAATTTTTCAAATTTAATACATTTATTGTCAAAAAAATAACTTCTTATTAAAATTTGTTATCTTATATAAATTTTTATTGATTTTTTAAAGATTTTTTATTTTATTTTTTATTTTATTTATTTGATGATACTTTTTTATGTCGTTTTGTTGGCGCAGTGTAATGTCCCAACCAGATATCTAGTGAATGGGCCTACAAGCTAATGATTCATATGGATTAGAGCATACCTTACCATTTTTCATAGGATATCGATAAGAATATAGTGTCTAAGGTGTAATAGTTTGGAGACTATACCCTCATGTTAGAGTAACATAGCAGTGAAATGGATGAATAAATAAGAGAATGCATAATATAAATAACTGACTCATGATAAATATCATAGAAGAATGTAAAAGAGAAATAGTATGAAAGTAGTTTCTTGTACAATAAGATGATCATGTCTTGTCTCAATACATAATGAATGTCAATATAAGGAAGTAGGAATCCAATACCGTACATGTATCAAAAGAAAAAAAAACCCAAAAAGAAAGTATATATACCTAACATCACAATCATAGCACATGTATGTACTCCTCTATTAATAATAAAATATTAAATTAGGAATAATAATGTGGTCATTTTATTTGGTCCCTACATGCATATATGAAGTATGCCTGAGTACCCAATCATATCATGAATAGGGTGTGAGATAACACTCTATAATCCACCACCAAATGTGTTTATAACATATCTATTATGTGTAATATAAAAAAAAGTGGTGTGTAGTATATCACAAGTATAACAATAATAAATGTAATGTTTCTAAGGATATGTAATCTTGTTAATTCATCATGGATCCCTATGAAAAATAATCATTATCCCATTAAAAGGGCCTCTATAAAATAGATAAATAGGTGTTATATTTTCTAGTTTATCAACTATAATCAGATACCCATACCAGTGCTATATGCAGGCATTGAAAAATATCCCCAATACTACATCATTTAATATTTTATATAACAACCACATTGGAATATGTTTTGTAATCATCTATAATAACATGAAGGGATGAATATGAGGTATAAAAGACCAAGGCATCCTCAATGAGTCCATGGTCCATCTCGATTAAAAAATGGTAGAGACCTGGATGGAGTATGTGGAACATGTCAAAATATCATGCCCAATGCAACTCAATGTAAGTTGGATACAAGGGGTATAAATTCCATTAGCATCCTATATAATTATGATTTTAGTAGATCATCCATGGAATAAACTCCCATAATCAATATCGATAAATTATAAATTTTAATGACATCTAATGGAATCTAGATACAAGGAACTCATCCACGGAATCCACTTCCATTATCAAGAAATCAATCAATTAACTAATCATTCACAAAAAATGTGTTCTCACAACACATTAAACATTTTCATATAAATCATTTATCCATTTTAATCATATGAAATCATGTAAAAATTTAAAAATAACATTAACCTATAAAGTCAATTAATTTTATTATATTAATTTACAAATCAAAAGTTTAAACAAGGTACTGATAACCTCACCAAAACTTGTCAGTTATCCTTATGGATCCCACAAAACAATTTTATCTCACACACACTATTGGCGCAAAAAATGTGGCCCAAAAGAAAGGAACGAAAAAGACGGCTGGCGCGCTGCCTCGTGAAGCGCCGTCGCGAAGCCTCGCCGCGAAGCGCCCCGACCATTGAGCCGCCGCGAAGCTCCAGAGGCGGTAATCCTCCGCGAACCCATTTGACGTTCGCGAGCCACCGCGAAGCTCCAGAGGCAGTAATCCTCCGTGAACCCATTTGACGTTCGCGAGCCGCCGCGAAGCTCGAGAGGCGGTAATTCTCCGTGAACCCGTTTGACGTTCGTGAGCCACCGCGAAGCCCTTGATGCGGCGAGTAGGCGCTGCTTCGTGGCGCCCCTTCCCTATAAATACTGGACTCCCCCTGAGTCCCGAGGACGGACAACCGAACCTTTCGGCTTCTCCTCTCCCTAATCGCGAAGCACGCTTTTCCCCGGGAATCATGAGCTCCGAGAGGTACTTCTACTTCGCGAGACGACTCTGCTTTGTCTCGTTTTGAGCCCCTCTTCCGAGAGGGATGCCCTTCGCGAAGCTCAAGGGAATTCGCGAAGGAAGGGGATTCCCAAGGGAACCCGGGCATCCGCGGAGCACTTGTGCTTCGCGAAACACCCAACCCATAAGAGTGATCCCTGTGTTAAGGTAGGATCGCTCCACTTCGCGAAGCACATTGCTTTACAGGACCCTGCTTCGCGAGACACTCCTTATTCGCGAGGCAGTGCTCCGCGAACACTGTTCCACTTCGCGAAGCACCTTCCACTAACACCTATTCCCCATGATATGGCCAAGGCACCCCATTTCGCAAAGCACACTCCTCTGCTTAGAGATTCCTCTTCCCGTGCGACCCTCCAGGTTTGCACGATGTGATTTCAAAGTCGCATGGACAATACCTCCCGTAGCGTTGCTTTGCCTAATGCTTCTTCGCATAGGCACGCTAACGGCTATTGCTTCTTCGCATAGCCACGCTAACGTGGACCCCTCGATGGTTCATTCCACAACCCCCCATGTCCATGTCCTTACCGGCACCTTCCCTTCCCCAAGGACCAGAGGGTACCGGTTATGTAAGCCCTAGGGGTGCGGAGTGAACCCACCTCGTCTGAGCTGCAGGACGTTAAACTGCCACGCACCACATCCTCAACACATGACGTTAAACTGTGACCCAACCTCATCTCCCTCACGAAGGGTCCCCCTAGCTCGACCATTTTTTACACCACTCGTCTCCACGGGAATGGAACTCTTCCGCACATGGAATGAGATCCTCCTTGTCGGAGTGGCGTATGTTCATAGGAGAAGGGCTGCCTCAGAGTGTAAGCCCCTAACCATTCGTACGGATGATTTCACCCATGGATCTCTGTAATTCCCCACTACCAAGGTCAGTGGAGGGAGTGATAGGGGACGAGGCACCCCCCTCTGGGCCTCCATCCTGGAGTAAGTCCCAACACCAAGGGCCGCCTAACGCGTATGCCCCTTTTCGCTTCTCAAGGACGCACCCCTCGTGACGTGATCGTCAGGTCCTTGCAACCTCTTGTTTCTCACACCGAGCATGACTCACGTGGGCTTAGAGTGAGCACCAAACCTGAACCCTTATCCGAACTACGAGGACATTGATCCATTTCAAGGCATGGTACGTAGGAAGCCTCTTTCAGGTTCAAGCCCACCCGTCGTTTCTTCACGTCGGGTCCCATCTTCATCCGGCATGACGTTAAAATGTATTCCCACTATGAACTACAAGGACTTTGATCCATGTCAAGGCATGGTACGTAGGAAGCCTCCATGAGGTTCAAGCCCACCCGTCATTTCACGTCGGGTCTCACCCATGTCCAGCATGACGTTAAACCGCATTCTGGTCCAGTGGTAAGCGGCTGCGACCCATTCCCACTCTGAACTACGAGGTCTTTGATCCATGTCAAGGCATGGTACGTAGGAAGCCTCCACGAGGTTCAAGCCACATTGGTCGGTTGTTCATTTCACTTCGAGTTTCTCCCTCGTCAAACACGACGTTAAAATGTATCCCCCCTTGTCCTGCATGACATTAAACTGCACACCCATTCCCATCTTGAACTATGCGGACTATGATTCCCTTCCACGGGGATACGTAGGAAGCCTCGTCAAGGCTCAAGCCCAACTTCACCATCGTCATTGTGATGGTCCCATTTCATTCCCCTCCACTCCATTTATCCACCTAGCACCCATCCCGACTCTCTCCCGGACCGTAGTATCTCGGTGAGACTGTGTCGGTATGACCCTCTTCACAGCCACCCATGGGCTGACCAGTCTCCGCTGGACGTTAAACTCGCGGAGTGCCCTGTGTTAAACGCGGGGAGCTGAGGAAAACCTCAGATATGTGTCTATGACATAATTCCCCGCCCTCGTTGTGGGATGCCTCAGGCTTCCACGCCCTTGAGAAGCCCTACAATCAGGGATAATAGACAAACATGACAGATTCCCCAGCATCCAGACACGCTACTGGTGCCTCAACGTGACTACTCCCTCGACCGAAGCTTGCTGCCCTGACTGGACCCTTTGGAATGTCCCGACAGAAGCAGTGTAATTAACTGGCGTCCATTGAAACATGGCACTGGGAAGAGTTTCACGAACTATGTATTAAATCTATGAGGGAGACCCGGACTAGGTGACATGTTCCGAGGAGGAATCCACGGAAGGAAGAACTGACATCCCATCATCCCGTTTCGATCAAGGAGCAAACGTACCTGAATAAGGAACGAATGCCGCCCGCCTTTGGAAATCGGTAATGCGGGGCAACAAAGCGGCACGTCCTCCTCCACTGAGGGACGCGCGCGCGCCCCGGCGAAAGCGTCAGAAACAGAAATGGTGAACCCGACGTGAAATTCTTCTCCTCAGCATGTAGATTAGTAGCGTTCGAGTCACCAGTGGGTTGACGTGTCACTGGATCCAGATATCCGGTGCTTGGTCCCGCCAAGAAAATAGTGGGCCTGTCGTGAAGCTCACCAGAAGTCTGAGTAGTATAACGTGGGGCATTCCGCCCTGCAGCGTGTTGGCATGGATCCTTCTTACAAACATGCAGAATGGAAGGACACTGGGGCACTGGTTGTCAATCCTCTTCCCTCTCGGTATTGATGAGTTGATCTCTTTGTTTCTCAGGAACCAAGTTGCAGTTACAGAGGTGCGATCACCACCCGCGAACCTACGCAGGGGCAGGGAAAACATTTCCATAACCACCCCCACATGGCGCCACTACCGCCACGACGGCTGCCACGCCACGAAATACGGGACGCCCACATCCCCTTTCTCCATCAGAGGTCATCCAACGAAGGGTGATCAACAGCCTCGTGCGTAGGTACGGGGAGGAAGGGGTCATCCCGACCAGGGATATGGCCCGCTTGGACATGGAGGCCTCTAGGCCCCGCCGTCAACGCCTCCCTAACAGGCCGCGTAGGGAGCCCCTGCTCCCTACCCCGACATTCAACCGTTTCGGGAGCCTATCACCGGAACGCCTTGACGACTCCTCGCCTAACGCTGAAGAGGCGGGCGCTGTCCGGCTCAGTCCGCTCAGGGCCCCGACCTGGGGGCCCCAGGCGAGAGCTCCTGTCCTGCCGCGTCAGCGCCGCCGTCCGGCCCCGCAGGAAGAGCAGGCAGACTACGTCCCTGCACCACCTGCACTGGCCCTCCAGACCCGACGTCAGCGCCAGGCCCGGGCTGAGGACACTCGCTCAGGCGCGTCCACGTCGACAGCTACATTGGCCCGAGCCACCGCCGACGTGCATCATGAAGCCCCCGCGTACATTGATCAGGGTCACCCCTTATCCCAACCAAGATTGAGACCCCAACCGCCCCATGGGCAGGCTGGGTTGACTCTCCGGGTTGCAGGCCCAAGTGGTGATCGCTGCGAGCTAACCCGCGGTAATGTCACCCCGTACGGAGGTCCTCCCCGTACCACTACTCCACAGAGCGTGGGCCTTCCCCGCTCCGAGGTTCATCATGGAGGCATGCCTCATGCTACCCCCATCCTACAGGAAGACCTACCCCACGGTAGTGACGCTCAGCGCGAAAACATTTCCTGCGCCCACTACACAAGGTACAGAGCCCATTCTCGTGCCCCCGACTGTCAATCGGAAGGCACCATGCATCCGACCCTTCTTCAACGTGGGGGTCCCCCCTACATCCTCTCTGCGAATGGCGAAGGTCCTCCTCACCCCAGCAACTCAAGGAGTGAAGGTCAGCCTCGCTCCGCCCGCATTGACCATGGAGGTCCTCCCCATGATCCTGCCGATCCCAACAGAGGCTCCTCCTACATGGGCGTTCATGGGGGCCCTCCCCACGTACCCTTCGATATTTGCCCTGGTGCCCCTCGCACCTCGGGCATCTCGAGCGGGGGCCCTCTCCGCCACGGCGCCAGTGCCGCCCTGCGACTCCATGATAGGGATCAACCATGTCCTGAAGAGCCACCCCAGGGCAGGATAGCGGGTCGCCCCCACCACAAGAAGAATCCAGGGAAATCCAAGGTGGAGATCAAACCTCCCCGTTTCTCCGACTCTGAAGTGGAGTACGACTCAGCCATGGAACCTTCTCCCAGCTCCTCCGTATCAAGGATCGTGGCAGGAACCAGACGTGTCAGCCTCGTTCTCCCAGAACATGAGGTCCACCGGATCCCCATCTCCCTCCGCAGATACATCCAGGAGGAATAGATTCTAGGATCTTCGCAGGTATCGACCGCGCAGTCACCGCCATCGTCACCCGAAGCGCCCTCTACCTCTACTCGAGATCACGGGGAGCTGTTTTGGGGGTGAAAGGTGGTAGAGCAATGACATGACCAGGCACCGGTAACGGCGATTCCCGTGCCTGAAGCAGTGGATGTTAGCCCATCCTATCGTGACATTGTGGTCAGTTCACCTCGCTCTTCAGAGGAAGGCCCAGAATTCGATGGCCAGTCCGCTCGCTCACCGTATTCTCCACCGCAGAGCTTGCTATCCCAGAGGTCTGCCTCGGTACCGCTACCGGTCCCTCAGCCACCCCCGGTTGATGAGTGGGGTAATGCAGGGCCAGACCCCGAGGCCGAACCCAGGAGCTTCTGGAGTATTCTTGCAGCGGACTATTTCCTAGAGAAGTTCTGGCCCACGGCGGCGCTGAATTTCCACGTACCCGAGTCTCGTACCCCTGAAGAAGTGGGATGCTTTTGTCAAACCCTCTGGGTGACGCACTTCCGCCTCCGTTGCGAACGGGTGGTATACCCCAGGAGTCGAGAGCACTTCGAGGAGATTGGAGAACAGTGCTGCCTGATCGATGCGGCCACGCTCCTTGTGGCCCAGCACCACGAGTCGCCAGGTCACCAGAGTGCCGTCCAACGAAAATGCGTTCAGAGTTTTAAAGCACTCCGCAAGATCGTCAGGGAAGCCACCCCCCATGTGAAATTCCATGGTTGGGGACACTATTCTGTCCTTCTTTTCGATCCTATTCGATGACAACCCGATTCGCTATGCGACATCGAGGACATTCCCTCGAGAGGAATCGCGGTCAACAAGGCCGACATTGTGGACAGGGAAGACGAACTGGAACTCCTTGATGGAGACTTTCCCCCAGAGGGTGCACCGCCACTGCTCGACCCATCAGGGAGAGTTACCCATCAGCAGAGGAACCTGCTAGGCCTGCCCGTACCCATAGAGTCGTTGGTACTCAGTCGAAACACCGGCAAGGGTAAAGAGCACGTCGGAACCGTCAAGCACTCCGACCCATCCGCTTCTGTGCAGAAAACGGACGAGGATCCTGAGAAGGCCGCGTTACGCCAGAAGCTTGCTGAGCAGAAGAGGCTGGTTGACGGAATCTTGGCTGAGCGCGCCGCAGAGCGGCGACCCAACTATGGAAATTCCAGGCCGGGGCAGCAGGGGCAGGAACAATTCCCCCCCGGTGAGATGTCTCCGGGTAACCCTGATCATGCTACTGCCACAAATAGGGAAGAAGCCGAAACGTATGGCAAGAGGGAGTGATACGTTTCGCCACCCCCCCCCCCCCCGAGCGACGGGGCAATCCGAAGAGCCCAGCCCGGGTTCCCCCAGTCGCCCCGCAAGTCGTTCCGCCAGTTGATCCACGAGCGGCTGAGGCAGTCTACCGTGTTGAAGTACACGGTAATGCACTGGTGGTTAGGGATCCCCATCAAGACAGGGACTCCCACCGGGATGACCTTATTGCGGCACTCACAGCCCACCTCGAACCGTTGGAAGTGCGGCAGGTGGCGGTTCCACCGGATGGCAAGCCTTATCCCGCGTGGGTGGATGATATGCCCGCGCCTCCGGGTTTTGGAAACCCCACTTTTTCACCCTTCAACGGGACAGGGGACCCGCCACAGCACTTGGAACATTTTTCTTCCAGGTGTGGCCCCATGCTGGGGACCCCGGCTCAGCAAGAATCCACCAAGCTCCGATGCTTTGTACAGACAATAGAAGGTCCGGTGTTCGTCTGGTACAGCCAGCTCCCTATCGGATCGGTGACCGGATGGGTGGATCTGCGCCGGCAGTTCATGTACCAGTTCAGCTCTACCACGCGAAAGACCAGCATTGCAGACCTCTTCATGTGCAAACAGAGGCCTGATGAGCGGGTTGCAGATTTCATAGCCCGGTGGAAGGGACTTACGTATTCCCTCGATATGCCACTGACTCAGGAGAAATTACTAACGATGAGTGTGGGGAACGTCAAGACAGAGCTTGTACCCTCCCTAATTACCCAGAACTACCCTGGAGGGTTCAGATATTTCTCGGATAAGGCCCAGTGCCTCGAGGAATCCCTAAAACAGGCTAGTCAGGCACGTTTGTTTCCCCCTATGATCCCATCCAGGAGGACCGCCGGGGCTAAACCCGCTGCGGTGGCTCAAATAGAAGCCCCGAGGCAGCTAGAGTTGCTGTCGGCGGCACCACCCCCGCAACCCCGCAGAGGTCCTCCACCTCAAGCACAGGCTCCTTCCCAGCAGCGACTGCCTCAGAACCGACAGGTTCCCCTGCGCAATGCGCCACCGCCACTTAGGCGAGACAATCAGGCGTCGCCTCCTCGGAAGGCCCCTCCGGCCCCTCGTCAGGGCCAGGCCCCTAGGGCCCCCTATCCAGAAAGAAGGTACCAGACCAATTCGTTCAACGAAAATCAGGTCCCTGGCTACTTCCAAAGTGCTCTGAAGCAAGGGATTGTGCGCCTTCCTGAGTGCAAGAGGCCGGTGGAGGCACATCTCACCGATCACCCCAACTACTGCCCTTATCATCGGATCCTAGGGAACACCCTTAAGCAATGCTATGTGTTTAAAGACTGGCTTCAAGACCCGGTCAATAAAAACATAGTAATTTTGGGCACGACTCCAGCCCAAGTGGCGGGTGTCTTTGCAGGATCAGGGATCAGCAGCGACAGCGAGGGTGAATGGAAACAGGTCCCCAACCGCGGGTCCCGGAAATACGATGACAGGATGGATCGAAAAACTGTCATCCGTGCCCATGGTATCATCCAGGAACGGCTGAAGCAGCCAGAACCTTCAGAAGAAATGGCCGGTACCTCCGCATCGTCTTCGCAGTCGACCTCTTCCCAAAAGGGCAAGAAGAGGCCACGCAAGAAGAAGCAACGTGCACCACCGGTGCTGTCATCATCCCGCACATTCGGCGACTTTCGGCACCCTGAAATGGGGATTCCTCCCAGAATCCGCCCAGCGGTGGATGACTCCTCGAGCGACAGTCAAGGGTATGCTTTGGTTAACACCGTGGAGCTAGTAAATCCCTATATGACCCCCGATGAGGGGGAATGCCAGGCAGACCTCCCGAACGTTTCCAGCCGACGTCAACGTCAGCGGAATCGCAATCACGCCGGTCATCGAGGCACGTCAGCAGACACTTGTGGCCAAGCCGTGCACGCTACCGAGACCAGGCAGCAGGCTCAGTGCAGAGCTCAGCATGTGTAGCCCCATCTAACGCCCTCGGCTTTACCTCCACTGCCGTTTGTGCTACTGGATCAGGGAGAGCTGCCTCGTCCGTATCATAGTCAGTCTTGCCCGGCTACATGCCAGCCTCTGCTGCCCGATCCTAGTCTGGCGACTACTCTCCAGGCTTCTACTAGCAGGCAGCAGGATGTACCCAGTGCTAGCAAACCGCCAGTTCAACCGGCAGGACACCCTATGCCTCTGAATGCCGAAAAAACCCCTGTAAGCAGAGGTTCACGTTTGGCACGCAAGTATGATGTCCTAAAGCACCTGGACGGTATTCCGGCGAGGCTCTCCATCCTTGAGGCCCTGCACCTGTCATCCGAGATGCACGAGGCACTTGCCGAGGCCCTAAGGAGCCCCCTCCAGTTCGAGACGGAGGTTGCAGCTGCAGAAGCCTTAAATACAGAGACGATTGAAAACGCAGAGTGTCGGGATGTTTTCTCGTTTTCCGGTTAAGATGAGGACCCTCCAATACAGGGGCACATTCGCCCGCTGTACATCACTGGCCACACCAACGGCGTGGAAGTCCGCCGCTACCTCGTTGACACGGGTTATGGAATCAACCTAATTCCGACCCGGACGTTGCGAAAGCTGGGTATGTCTGAAGGTGATTTGACCCCCTCTGACCTCAGGATCTAGGGGTATGACAAGATAGAGCAAACCCCAGTCGGCAAGATCCGCCTGAACACTCAGTTCAGTGGCTTAATTGCCAGCACCGAGTTCATGGTCGTCTCTCAGGATACCGCCTACAACACATTGATGGGTAGGCCATGGCTCCATCTGCATGTAGCGGTCCCCTCCTCGTATCATTAATGCCTCAAATACTCCCTCAATTGTCGAGTAGGCGTGCTCCAAAGAGATGTGTCCCCTTTCGCTTCTTGTGAGGCCCGCTATCTGGATGCGGGTTATTAAAAAAGTAAGGATAAACAGTTCCTAGTAAGTGAGGACGGACCTGCCCCGGTCACAGGTGATCCTTGGGCAAGCATGGATGACGCCTACATCCTTCCGATCCACCGGTTGGAGGCCACGACCCCCGACATGGGGCAATGTTTTGTTGTTTCGGGTACTCAAGGAAGGCATGTTCCCGTGTCCAAGCGACAGCGGAAAATCACCTCGTACTCCTACATCAACAAGGCTCGGTTCATCCCGGAACCTCCTACCCCTATACGGTACTAGGACGTCATGCTCATGACGATGGAAGTACGCCACACGTGTCTCTTTCGTCGGGCTGGAATCCACCGACTCGGGCTGACACGTCACCACTGCTTTGTTTTTATCAGGCATGGCCCTTTAGGTCGGAGGCCAGATGGGATAGGATCAAATGCATTCATTGCTATGGTCTCAACGACAAGTGAGTCTCCTGATATGATGACCACTACTGCCCAAGTCGGCACCAGCTGCCCCTCGGGTTTTGAGAGCCCAGAAGTATCTCCCGTCGCGGGAAGTTTCCCCAAGGGTGGGGAGGAAGACTTGGAGGATGCTCCCCCCGCCTTTGAAGAAGGCGTCTCTACCACGGTTGATGAATTGGTACAGGTGAACCTTGGTAGCGAGGTAGATCCGAAACCCACATTGATCAGTGCGGCCATGTCCCTCGAGGAGCGACAGTAGTACGTAGACTTCCTCAAACAGCACCGTGATGTGTTTCCCTGGAGTTACAACGAGATGCCAGGACTGGATCCCCAGGTAGTCATTCACCATCTGGGCCTCTCGGCAAAACATCGTGGGTTTAAGCAGCCTCCCAGGAAAATGCACCCTTCTCATGGTGCTATGGTTGAGGCCGAAGTTGACAAGTTTATCAAATCCAACTTCAATAAGGAGGTCCAGTACCCCAAATGGCTTCCCAACATTGTGCCGGTTAGGAAGAAGAATGGGCAGATCAGAGTCTGCATCGACTTCCGCGATCTCAATCGCCACTGCCCAAAGGATGACTTCCCACTCCCGGTGACGGAGTTGTTGATTGACACCACAGCCGGATTCCAAGACCTCTCTTTCATGGATGGGTACTCCGGGTACAACCAGATCCGGATGGCCCCCGAAGACGAGGAGTCCACTGCCTTCAGGGCTCCCCAAGGTACCTTTTGCTACCAGGTTATGCCATTCGGTTGGAAGAATGCAGGTGCCACTTATCAGAGGGCCATGCATCGCATATTCAAACCGATCCTTGGGAAATTGGTGGAATGCTACGTGGAAGACCTCGTAGTCAAGTAACATCAGTGCCAGGACCATCTTAAAGACCTCGAGAAAGTGTTCGGTTTCCTCCATTCCCATCGCCTGAACATGAACCCGTTGAAGTGTGCCTTCGGTGTCACCTCAGAGAAGTTCCTGAGCTTTGTTGTCAGATACCGAGGTATCGAGATCGACCCGGAGAAGATCAAGGCCATCATCCAAATGCCTCCCCCGAGCAACATTCGGGAGTTTCGAGGCCTGCAAGGCCACCTAGCCTATATACACCGATTCATCGTGAATCTGGACGGAAAGTGTAAGCCCTTTTCCCCGCTCATGAAGAAGGGTGCCGCCTATAAAGGGGATGAGGAGTGTCTGACAGCCTTCGAGGAAATCAAGCAGTATCTTCTCCAACCTCCGGTCATGATGCCACCCGTCTCCGGAAAGCCGTTGGTCCTTTATGTGACCGCCCTAGAGAGATCCCTCGGCGCGCTGCTCGCCCAGAAGAATAACGAGGGCACTGAGAACAGTCTCTACTATATCAGCCGCATGATTCTTGATACGGAGGTCAGATTCTCCCCTATCGAAAAGAGCTGACTTGCGCTCGTCTTTTCCATGTAGAAGTTGCGGAACTACCTGCAACACCACGAGGTGAAATTGATCTCTCGGGTAGATCCGCTGAAGTACATCCTGAACTGCCCCATGCTGACTGGCCGAATAGCACGGTGGGCGGTGATTCTCCAGCAGTTTGATATCAGGTTCGTGCCTCAGAAGGCCATTAAGGGACAGGCATTGGAAGACTTTTTAGCTGCCCATCCAACCTACGCGATTCAATCCCTGGACCTGGATTTCCCCGAAGAGACCATCCTCTCAGTCGATCATGTTGTCCCGTGTTGGCAAATTCATTTCGACGGCGCCTCCCGGAGCCCCACCGGTAGAAGTCTCAACGACCCTAAGCTCAACAGAGTGGGTCTGGGTATTGTTTTCATTACCTCGGCGCAAGCCGTCCGACCGTACTCGTTCCTTTTGTCAGAAGGTTGTACGAACAACGAGGCAGAGTACCAAGCTCTCATCACTGGCCTCGAGTTGGCCCTTGAGATCCATGTCCCCCAACTACATGTGAAGGGAGATTCCGAGCTGGTAATCAAACAGGTTAATGGCGACTATGTCGTCAGGAAGCCAGAGCTCGCACTGTTGCTGGAGTACACCCTCCGCCTAATGGCCCAGTTCTCCTCTCGACCAGAGGTTACCCATGTCCCGCGGTCGCAGAACGGTCGAGCAGACGCCTTGGCTGGCTTGGTCGCGTCGTTCGCAGAACCCGAGCAAGATGACCTAATCATACATGTGGCACACCGGAGAGTCATTGCCCCCGTCACCCAAGAGGATGATGATGGCCTGCGGGTAATTCATCTCCCCACGGGACCCTCCATATTGGGAGTCCCGGGTTCGTCAGACGCAGTGGTGGAAGCCACTCCCGACTGGAGGGCGCCATTTGTTGGGTATCTCCAAAATGGTCGCCTCCCGGACGACCGGGCCGAGCACAATCGAATCTGACTCCGCGCACTTCTATTTACCCTCCAAAGAGGCCCCGGTCTTGAGCAGATCCTCTATAAACGGAGTTTTGATGGGGTCCTCCTCCGTTGTATCCAAGGAGTAGAGATACCTCAAGTTATGCAAGAGGTTCACGCCGGTTCCTGTGGCGCCCATCAAGCTGGGCCAAAGCTGTCCCATCAAATTTGGATGTTAGGGTACTTCTGGACCTCCATGATCCACGATTGCATTGGGTATGCCAAGAGATGACACGCGTTCCAAGTACACGCCAACTTGTTGCATCGGCCGCCAGAACCCCTCCACCCCACCAAGTACTCTTGGCCATTTGTGGTATGGGGACTTGATGTAGTGGGACCGTATCCACCAGCAATAGCCCACTAGTGAAGATTCATCTTGACTGCTACAGATTTCTTCTCCAAGTGGGCAGAGGAAGTTCCGCTCAAATAGGTCATGGCCCGTTCTATCGTTGACTTTGTGAGCTTCAACATTATCCACCGGTTTGGGGTCCCTCACGCAGTCCCCACTGATAATAGAACCAACTTCCGAGCGGCTGAACAGAAAACATTGTATGCCATGTACGACATCCGGTCAAACCATACTTCCTGCTACTATGCGTAGGCAAATGGACAGATCGAGGCGTTCAACAAAACCCTCTCTATCATTCTTCAAAAGATGGTTGGACAGAACAAGAAAAGTTGGCCGGACAAGCTCCCCAACGCCCTCTGGGCTTACCGGATGACGACTCGCAACTCTACCCAGGTGACCCCATATTCCCTGGTGTATGGATCTGAGGCCGTCATACCCATTGAGATCCAGCTTCCATCGCTACGCACTGCAGTTTATGATCACCAGACATCAGATGAGGAAGCCGAGATCCGTCTAGCTGAATTGGAAGCACTGGACGAGAACCGACTTCGTGCCCTGCACAATCTGGAAAGGCATCAGGACAAGATAGTGAGGGCCTTCGACAAGAAGGTTCATCTTCGCTCTTTTCTACAGGGTGAAATGGTACTGGCCCTTCGAGCGCCAATGATTCCCGGTAGGAAACCGCCCAAATTAGAACCCAAATGGGAAGGGCCTTATATCATCCATAAGGTTTACCCCAACGGAGCATACTCCTTGGTGACCACAGATGGAGAGCGTATAACCCCTCCCACCAATGCCAAATTCCTCAAGCGATACTTTGCCTAGGGAAAAAGTGGTCCTACACGACCCTAAACTGCGAGAGGGTCCTGCACGACCCTAAACTGCGACTTGGTCCCGCACAACCGTAAACTGCATCTCCTTCCTCACTGCAATACGTTAAACTACAAGCCAGGCAGGCCTTCCTGACCGAGGCCCAACCTCAGGCCCCTTGGCCACCTTGTGTCCCTGGCCCCCCGTATTCAACGCGAGACGTTAAACAACAAGATGGTCAGGTCTCCCTGACCGCGGTCTGGCCCCAGGCCTCCTCATTTCTCCCCGACTTACCATCTTACAGGATCGTATGGTGTGGTGTAGGACCACGTCCTCATACACGACGGATTACTTTCCGCACCGTACACATCCCCGAATGAGATGACCCTCGTCCCGCATGACGTTAAACTGCATGTCAAGAACAACCTGTGGCTTGATTCCCATATTCATGGGATACGTAGGAACGCTCGGATGCGTCATCTTGAGCCCAGCCCCAAACATTTTTCTTCCACTATCCCCCCTGGGGGTAGTTTCCTTGGAGAATCTTTGTGCAGTAGGAGTAGGGTTTTTACCCCATTCATACAACCCTGCTTGCGCAAGGATTGTAAGGGTCACACCATGTGCCCACTCCCATTCTTCTATCCTCCCACGTCCTCACCGCACGACGTTAAACTGCATGGCTTTCAAGAACTATGTACGTCTTGATTCCCATCCTAATGGGATACGTAGGAACGCTCGGACATTTCGTCCATAGGCCCAGCCCAAAATCCAATATCTTCGCTTTGGGTCAAGACGCGGCAGGGTGCACACTTTTGCCCCAACTCACATCGAGCAATCCTCGCCCCGGCTTCACATCCCCCCTGGGGATGTTTGCCTCTTTCACAGATACAGCTATGCTTCACCCACTCCTTGACTAGGATTCCATCATTTTTTCACACCCCGAGGGACCCACAAGAACTTCCTGGATACAATGCCCAAAAGCTCTCCTACCGATACGGGCCAACGCCCCTGAGGGTTTTTCAAGCAACAAGCCGATACAAGTACCGCGTTGCGAATTTGGTCAGCGGTCGACGCTCACATGTTACTCCCATATCAGGTTACCATAGGAACGTTGTGTTTCGAACATGGTCAACAATGTCCTGGATCTTCGGGTCCACCCCATCACGAGGTAACAAACTTCTCCTGGGGCGGGGCCTGCAATCGGGCCCATGGCCCTGATCCCCCATAGGTGTGCACACATGGTAAGTAGGACTACGTCCTCATTCACATCAGGATCATGTACCATGTTGTACGATTCCCCTTACGAGGCCCAGCCTCAGGCCCCTTGGCCTTTTCGGGTCCCCGACCCTCGTCCTCATGTAAGACGTTAAACTACAAACCAGTCAGGCCTTCCTGACTGATGCCTGATCTTAGCCCCCTTGGCCTTCTCCCCAATCTCTCACCCGGAGTGTACGGTGTGGTGTAGGACTATGTCCTCAATCACGTCGGGATCATGTACCATACCGTACGACTCCCCTTTCGAGGCCCAGCCTCAGGCCCCTTGGCCTCCTTGGGCCCCTGGACCCTCGTCCTCTTTGCAAGACGTTAAACTGCAAGCCAGTCAGGCCTTCCTGACCGAGGCTCAGCCCCAGGCCCCTTGGAATTTTCGGGCCATAGCCCGGGTCCTCTCTTATAGGATTGCATGGTTTGATGTAGGACTATGTCCTCATTTACGTCGGCTTTTTCGCCATACTGTACACCTTGCTTAGGAGTATATTACTCCCCTCCTCGTCCAGTATGACGTTAAACTGCATTTCAAGAACTACGTGTGGCTTGATTCCCATCCTAATTGGATACGTAGGACCACCTGGATGTCCAAGATTCGGGTCCAACCCCATCTCTCGGGAATCCTCATCCGATCATGGCCCCTTGTACTATCCTTCCTCCATGAGAGGATCATATGGTGTGGTGTGGGATTATGTCCTCATTCCCGATGGTCTCGTAATGACCACGCCATGTTTCCCCCTACTGAGCAGTTTCGTCGATCCCTTCTTTGGCGGTTCACCGATGTGCCTAAGAGTACTCTGGTTTATTACCTGGAATGCCAAGCTTTACTCGGACACGTCCGCACCCACTTTCCAGGCTTTGCGTATCCCTGCATCAGGGCTTTCATCATCTCTAACACCTGAAGGGACCCCCAACAACAGCCTGGATACCACGCCCAAGGGCTCTCCTACCGTTACGGGCCGATGCTCTGAGGGTTTCGGACAACAAATCGATAAAATCCCGCGTTGCGAATATGGTCAGCGGTCGATGCTCGTTTGTTGTTCCCACCTCAGGCTAACGCGATATGGATGTTGTGTTTCCATCATGGTTAACAGTTTTCCTCTATCACCACGCCAACCCATTAAGCCCAAATGCCGGGTACACGATTCACACCCTTCATCACTTCATCGTGTCCAAGTAGAGCCTCAGAACACTTGGTACCTTTCCTCCGTGCACGTCTGCGCGTTGGGTGAATAGGTCGTGTCGAAGGTGTCCTTCTAAACTCTCCGCCGACTCCCCTTTAATGGATTCCCCAAGTATTGCGATAAGGATCTTCCCCCCTTGTTTCCCACACCGAGTTTATCTCACGTGGGCTTAGGGATTGGGTTGACATTTGTGCTTACTCGGGAGTTGTCACCATCCACAGTCCGAGCTCTAAGACCATAAATTAAGACTCTCATCTGGAACTACATTCAAGACCCCTTGTCTTTGGGTCTAGCTTGAGTTCAGCCTCTCGGGTCCTACCATTGGGACCCCGACCACGGGACCGTGTGGCGTGGTACAGGACTATGTCCTCATTCACGTCAGGTTTGCAACAGTTGCACCACGAGTACCCCGTTCTGAGAGTTAGCCCTCATATTCCTTGTCCAGCATGACATTAAAAGGCACCCTTCAAGAACTATGTGTGGCTTGATTCCCATCCTCATGGGATACGTAGGACCACCTGGATGTCTAGACTCCAGGTCCAGCCCCATCTCTTGGAAATCTCCCGATCTCCCGGTCACCAAGGCCACATGGCCTATCCCTCTCCAGGAGAGGGATATGTGGGTATGATACAAGGTTTTGGGCACCATGCCCCCTTCTCCCGGGAACCTTCCATCTCTCGATCACCCTCAAAGTTGATTCCCTTGACTCCGTGCAGTGGTTCACCCATGTGTTAAGAGCACTCTATTCTAGGACAAAGAGTGTCAGATTCAACTTGATCAAGTTCCTTCCACTTGTCAAGCTTCGTGTTCCCCTACATTCGGACTTTCCTCACCTTTCACACCCAGAGGGACACCCAACAACGGCCTGGACACCACGCCCAAGGGCTCTCCTACCGTTACGGGCCAACGCCCCCGAGGGTTTTGGACAACAAATCGATAAAATCCCACGTTGCGAATATGGTCAGCAGTCGATGCTCATTTGTTAGTCCTCATTTCAGGCTAACGCGACAGGATGTTGTGTTGCGAACATGGTCAGTAGTAATTCTCTGTCGTCACGCTAGCCTCTTCAGTCCTCGAATGTTGGTTGCATGATTCACATCATTTTCCACCCCATCCTGACCAGGTGGAATCTCGACACTTTTGGCGCTATCCCTCAATGCACCTTTGCATGTCAGGGGGACAAATCTGCAATCTGGTGTCCTTTGGGGCTCCCACGGTCCAATCTCTAAGACCATAAACTATGATCCAAGATCTATCTAGAACCACGTTCAGCTTGACTACCATCCTCATAGGATAGGTAGGACCGCCCGGACGCCCTGTCTTTGGGTACATCCCTTTTAGGAAGCTAGTTTCTCCCCCTGCTTCACATCTTATTTTCACGTCTACGCTGCATGACGATAAAATGCATGATTGGTCCTATCATACGACCCTAAACTGTGACATTATCGTCCTGGCAGCACGACGAAAAACGGCACCGCATTGTAGTGACCTCGTTGTAGAGGACATCACATTGGGTATTGGTCACGTGCCATGCCATTTTTCAAAGCCCATCACGGCTTGATTCTTGTGGTGACATCACGACCTACTGTTCTAGGCCTGTCGCTTCACAAAAAAAACCATTCACATTAATGAAAAAACAAGAGTTATCAAATTCCTATTCTTTTAGTGCAAGGGCCATACCCACACTTCCCTTTTCCCCTGGCACTGGTACCTTACTGTGCCACCTTCCAGAACTACGTATGGCTTGATTCTCATCCTTATGAGATATATAGGAGTGCCCGGGTGCTTCCCTGCGGGCCCAGCCTAGCCCTTGTGTTCGGTCCCTCGACTCGAGCATTTCCTCAGAGAACGCATGGTAAGAAGGACTATGTCCTCATTCAGGTTAGGTTTTGATGCCATGCGTCCCCTGATCCCTTTACCCATCCATGGTCCGAATTATATGACCCTAAACTATGATCTCCCCAAGGGAAAGGAATCTGCTCCCTCTCTCTAATACGTTTCGTTGCCGTAT
Organism: Viscum album; assembly: GCA_963277665.1. Lineage (NCBI taxonomy): Eukaryota > Viridiplantae > Streptophyta > Magnoliopsida > Santalales > Viscaceae > Viscum > Viscum album. The sequence goes on along the minus strand of OY728150.1, from coordinate 430,726,569 downwards.
TCAGATGTGTTTTGACAAAGAGCCTGAAGCGTGGGATTTTCACAGGGACATTCCCCTCATCCCATGACCAAGCTTCGTGAGCTCGCTATTTGGATCCTAATCCTCTTCCACATCCAAAAGGACCCTCGGACGACATGGATACTAAGCTTAAGGGCTCTCCATGAATGCTGGACCTAAGGGCCCTTCAATCGTTTCGGGCCAACGTCCCTACGGATATCTGACAACATTTGTGACATGGTCCCGTGTTTCAAACATGGTCAACGGTCGACCGTCATTTGTTTGTCCCCATTTTAGGCTAATGCGATAGGATGTTGTGTTGTGAACATGGTTAGCAGTAATCCTCCATCGTCACGCCGCCATCATCGTGATCCGAATCTCGAGCGTCATGATTCACACATTTCCACTCCCTCATGTTCAAGTGGAACTCCATCATACTTGGCTCTTTCTCTTCGCGCATCTAGGTGCGCTAAATGATCATGTCAGTGTCATTGGGCCGGTAGTCACCGAGCGTCCCTTTTCCCTAACCTTCCCCTTTTGTGTCAGGAAATTCCCGCCACTACTGCTTGTTTCCCGCACCGCGTATGACTCACGTGGGCTTAGTAGTTTTGGTAGGACGTGTGCCAATACAGTCGGGCTGTTCCCCGTCCCACATGACGTTAAACTGCGCTTCCAGAACTACGTACGGCTTGATTCCCATCATCACGTGGGATACGTAGAGACACCCAGGAATTTCACCTAGGGTTCAGCCCCTGGAATCACAAAATCTTGTTCCTCCCCATTTCCATCCCTCGCCAGAGAGGCCCTATCTGGAAGAAAGAATGATTCGTGATCAGACCGATGCGCCCATCTGGCGTACTCCCACCACGGTGGTGTAACTACCGAAGTGTTGGATTCTGTTTGAAAAAACCATCACTCCATATTCCACGCTTTTCGTGCCCCTTTTTTGGACCCTCGTCCTCTTTCATGTCTAAAGGAACCCCCTAACGGCCTGGTCTCATGCCGCATCGGCTCACCTACAGTCCTGGGAAAACGTTCTGAAAGACGGTTCATGCCTAGAAGGACCCCCTAATAGTATGGATGTCTGACCTATGGTCCGCCTACTGTCCTGGGCCAACGTCCCGAAGGATTGATCGTCAACACTTGTGACATGGTCCCGTGTTTCGAACATGGTCAACGGTCGACCCTCATTTGTTGTCCCCATTTCAGGCTAATGCAGTAAGGATACCGTTTGTCCTCCACGGTTAACGGTTGTCCTTTATTGTCACACCATCCCCAAAGTGTTCCAAATTTGGGTATCGTGATTCACACTTCCCATTTTCATCTGTTAGGACCGATTTCAGCGCCCCTGGCGTTGCCCCGTTTGTGCATAAGAGCACGCTGAAGAAACGGTAATTTGGCTATCTTGGATGTTCCTTCTCCGATCAATCCAACTACCTCCTGCATCTCACATTGGGCTCGACCCATGTGGATTTGAAGGATTGTCATCAAACGTCCCACAAACATTGTAGGGATGTAACAAGGCAATTCAAACAGTGGAAATCGTGCGCGCCACAGCACTCAAAACAAAGGAGAAAGAAAGAGTTGAAGCACAAAAGTACTAATAAAAGTTTTGTTTGGGTTTGTTACAATACTCGGGGGTTGACTTCCCCCATGGACGGGTTAACCCCGTCAAAAGAGCGCTGCAGCTCCGCCACCCGCTGACTTGCGGCATCCAAATCTTGTTGCCGTTGATTCAACTCACGCTCCTCTTCAGCAACGGCGGGGCATAATTCATCAACTCTGGTCCTGGCCCTTTCTACCTCGGCCTGGACGGTAGCAATCCTTCCAAAGGTCTGCCCTATATGCTCCTCAGCCTCTGCCAGCTGGGCCATCAACCGTGAGACCAGCTCAGACTGCATATCAAGAGTGGCTGAAAGCTCGTTGGCCCAGATCTGCATCTGTTGGACCTCACCTTCAGCCTCCTGGAGCTTTCTAATGTTGGTCGCCTTCCTCCGCTGCCATCCCACGCTCAGCCCACGATCATGCTCCCGGATCTTCTCAGCCATGAGGTCTCAGATGAGCGCGTGAGGGCGTTGGGCATCCACTCCCCCGGCACACAGTTCGCGCAACCGCGAGCGGAGCCTATCCATTTCGGCCAGCCATTGCGCTTGGGGAGTGTCCCTGATAAAGCGTGTGATCATCTTCTACGACCGGCGATGGACTATGCTGCTGTCTTCCTCATCGGAGGCCGTTTCGTCCCAATCCGCGTGGTTGGCAGGCTCGTACGCAGGATATGCCTGCAGGAATTCCCCAGCGGGATCTGCATCTGTTGTTGAATCGTGTAAGACACCTGACGCCGACGCAGGCACGACAGGACTGGGACCGACCGGTTGATCCTCTTTCTCATTTTCCACCTCGATGACTTCAGGTACGACCCTGCTGGTGGTCCCTCCAGTGATGGTTTGCGTCTCAGCTTGAGGAGGAGGGGGGACTATCGCCACCATCACCGGCATGCCCCTAGGAGGGATGCCACCAGACATCCCGACCAATCTTGCTGCAGCAGCCCACGCCAGTTGGAGAACTGTACGACAGAGAGGGACATGAACGTTAGTTGGCAGGCATAGTCTACATATGGAGACAAGGGAACCAATGGAGGAGACTTATAGAGATCGACCTCCTGGCACTGCTCCTGAGCCGGTACTAAGGGGACCCCGAGGCGAGGCCCTCCATATATTGTTGGGAGGTCTGGAGACTCCGGGAGAGCCTCCACGGATGCTCTGGTCCCACCAGACACAGAACTGGACGCAGCCATGGGTGCGGGTTCTGAAGATCCCGCATCATCACCCGCCAAGGGGCGAGAATGAGGCCTACGAACAAGTTCCTCCTGCATGGCCTAAACATCGGTGAGAAGCCCATAAGGGCTCAAGAAAAGATCGTAAGGAGAGAAGTTTGGAATGCTACCTCGAGAGCCTCTGCGAAGTCATCGGATTCTGAGCCTCGGTCTCCGACCTCGCCCTCCTCCAACGGGCTCCCTCCTCCAGCCTCATCCCCCCGAGAAGAGTCCTCTGATTCCTCCAGCAAGGGGAAGCTCTCCCTCAGATCGGCAGCCGCTAACTGCGGGGGGACCGTCTGATTCAACAGTACCTACACCCGATCCTTCATTGGGCAAGGAACACCGCTGGAGTGGACGTAATCCTCCAGCTCGTCCAGGTATTGCTCTGCCTCTGCCGGAGACACCATGAATCTAGCCCGAACTGGGCCTATGCCCGGCAATTCCATCCTGAGGCGATTCAGTTAGGCCCACATATCAGGTGGGCTGAGGAATTTCCGGTTGACATCCCAAATGTCCCAAGATTCCGGAAAGACAACATCTTCTGCCATGTCGATGTGACGCAACCGCTTCCTCGGAGCCTGAGTGGATATCCGACGAAATCCCCTCGGTGGCCGCCCCTCCGAATGGCCCTGCTCTTCCGGAACCACCAGATCCACCGTTGCTTCCATACCCTCGGCCAGTGCGGGTCTCGCCGTCATCACAGCCTCGCTACCGCAAGCGGCCCTAGCTGCCCTCCGACCCCGACCTCGAGATAGAGAAGACCCACCATCATCGACCCAGATAGTTGATTGCTTTAGCACCTCCCCTGGGTAAGCATCCTCCCAACTGATGGCGTACTCCCTCACCAATCCGAAAGCGGCGGTGGGTGGGGGCAGGACAATCCACATCTTCCCATATTCCCGTGTGAACATGAGCCAAAACTGGCTCATCACACACGGGTGCTCCTCGTGGCGCACCTCCTAGTAGACCTGCGGGGTCAGCCGCTGGAGGCACCGGAACTGCCTCGCAAAACGATGCGGGTGTATGGTTCGCAGATTGGCTCATGATCTATCCGAGCCACCAAAACTCCACCTCGGAAGGCCAGAAGGTAAGACCAATGTTCTTCTGTTCCTCTCCCTTCGTCAGCAAGTATTCCCGTCGGCAACGGGAAGGGGTGGAAATTAAATTCAGCTGCCCTCCACACCAGATTCAGTACCATCGGGACAACCAGTTTGAACGGGAAGCTCCCAACTGAGTTCAGGATGGAGGGGAGAAAGTTCGATCCTGGTGGCGAGATGGGGTTTGGATACTCGTAAATCCCCCTGATGTGCGCTGCGATCCACCCATACAGGAGGTGGAAGGGCCCACATATCTTTGGCGGCTTCTTGCCCTCACTAATGTGCCGCAGCATTCTGTACAGTTTGGTGAGAATCGGAATCCCCAGGTTGATCCGCTGCCCCATGGCCAACATCGATTCCATGATGAACGAGCTGGGCCACACCCCCATGCTTGTATCCCTCACTAGTAGGATCCACCCACAGATGAGAGCCGTGATGAACGCCGCCAACATGACTATTGGCTGTTGTTCAGTGCAGCCACTTAAACCCCAAGTCTTCCATTGGTTTTCCTCCAAGACCCACCAAAACGAGTGCCCCTTGCCCCGTTGGGCCGCCCTCGGACAAGTTTGAGGCCTCGGCGGGAACTCTCGATCTTCTGGGAAATTCAGGATGCATTTGAACCATCTCCTGAAGTGGACATCCCTCACTGCCTCCTTGTCCTCTCCAGGAACGAGCGCCATCAGCGCTGACGCCAGTCGTGGCATTTGCTCCGGATCCCCCCACGCGCTGATGATGGGGAGGAATTCGTCATACATGGCCCCCAAGATCAGGACCCCGGAAATCTGGTGGACATCCCACAGGCTGATTCCCACCTCCCCGTGATGAAGGTGAAAAGTGTTGGTCCTGGACGACCATCTACTCAGCAGTTCCGGCATCAACTGCTTTGGTTGGTAAATGTGGAATTGGGAGGCCCACGCCGCCTCATACAATCCCACTCTCCCCAGCTCGGCCTCGAACTCCTCGCATGAGGCGCCTACCCAGTAGGCCTAGGCCTAGTCGTCGGTAAAATTGCCGCCCTGGCGCAGGTCCCACTCATCAGACAATCCTTTCCTTGGATCCTGCAAAGACGCCTTCAGCATGGTGCGGTAGAGAGGAGGGGACGTCTCCGGTTACAATGGCCTCCCGTAGATATCATTCACATGGTTGTAGAGACAGTCAGCGGTGATGGGTGTGAAATCCTCCCACGCATGACCATCGGCCGCCCTGAACCATTGGTGCTGGCACGGTGTGCTCCTGAACCAGCAAGCTGGTTCATCCCTTCTCGCCTCAGGGATGAAGACGTCATCCCTCAGCCCGAAGCCGTACAACAGCAGTTTCTTGCACTGCGGATAATCCTTCTGACCTTCCGACAGCAGATCTGTCAAAGAAGAGTGGTCTGAGTGGCTCCGAACCATTTCCCCCAAGCCTGGACGGTTGGCCATCTCATCCTGACTTGCAGCATCTGCATGCACTCCCAGCACAGCCTCTTGATGGGCCATATTGATGCCGACCCTCAGAAAAGTTTTTTTTCTCTCCCTAGATCGCGAAGCTCGGCCGCGAAGTTGAATCGCGAAGCTCGGCCACGAAGTTGAATCGTGAATCTCGGCCGTGAAGTTGAATCGAGAATATCGGTCGCGAGACCAAGCCGCGATGTCTGGCCAAGGCCGACAAGAAGTTCGCCTAGCGCGGACACGGAGTCGGAGACCCGCAGTTCGCCGCGAAGCTCGATTCGCGGGGGGCTTCCGCGGAGTACGCGGAGCTTCGTGAAGTCGAGAGCGCAAAAATACAAGGAAGGCACGTGATGACAAAAGAGGTCGGACCCCCTTTTTATAGGCGGCGACCCTGGAGCATCGCGACGTGCCTCACCCACGCGGAGCATCGCGGCGCGTCCGGATCTGTGGCCCTGGTCAGCACCGCAGCCCCCTTCGCGAAGCCGCTTCGCGAACCACCGACAATTTTGGCGATTTTCCCTCAGACTTCGACCCTTCGCCCTCCGCGGCTCCATGTCTGGGGGGGGGGGCATTTGTTGGCACCAAAAATGTGGCCTGAAAGAAAGGAACGAAAAAGAAGGTTGGTGCGCTGCCTCGCGAAGCGCCGTCGCGAAGCCCCGCCGCGAAGCGCCCCGACCATGGAGCCGCCGCGAAACTCCAGAGGCGGTAATCCTCCACGAACCCATTTAATGTTCGCGATCCACCACTAAGACCCAGAGGTGGTATTCCTCCGTGAACCCATTTGACGTTCGCGAGCCGCCGCGAAGCTCCAGAGGCGGTAATGCTCCGCGAACGCATTTGACGTTCGCGAGCCGCCGCGAAGCCCTTGAGGCGGCGCGCAGGCGCTGCTTCGCGGCGCCCCTTCCCTATAAATATTGTACTCCCCCTGAGTCCCGAGGATGGAAAACCGGACCTTTCGACTTCTCCGCTCCCGAATCGCGAAGCACGCTTTGCCCCGGGAATCATGAGCTCCGTGAGGTACTTCTACTTCGCGAGACGACTCTGCTTTGTCTCGTTTTGAGCCCCTCTTCCGAGAGGGATTCCCTTCGCGAAGCTCAAGGGCATTGGCAATGGTAGGGGATTCCGAAGGGAACCCGGGCAGCCGCGGAGCACTTGTGCTTCACGAAACACCCAACCCATACGAGTGATCCCTATGCTAAGGCAGGATCGTTCCACTTCGCGAAGCACATTGCTTTGCAGGACCCTGCATTGCGAGACACTCCTTATTCGCGAGGCATTGCTCTGCGAACACTGTTCCACTTCGCGAAGCGCCTTCCAGTCACACCTATGCCCCATGCTAAGGCCAAGGCACCCCACTTCACAAAGCACACTCCTCTCCTTAGAGGTTCCTCTTCCCGTGCGACCCTCAAGGTTTGCACGATGTGATTTCAAAGTCCCATGGACAATACCTCCCGTAGCGTTGCTTCGCCAAATGCTTCTTCGCAAAGGCACGCTAACGGCTATTGCTTCTTCTCATAGCCACGCTAACGTGGACCCCTTGATGGTTCGTTCCACAACCCCCCATGAACATGGCCTTACCGACACCTTCCCTTCCCCAAGGACCAGAGGGTACCGGTTATGTAAACCGTAGGGGTGAGGAGTGAACCCACCTCGTCCGAGCTACAGGACGTTAAACTGCCAAGCACCACGTCCTCAACACATGACGTTAAACTGTGACCCAACCTCGTCTCCCTCACGAAGGGTCCCCCCTGCTCAAACATTTTTTACACCACTCGTCTCCACGGGAATGGAACTCTTCCGCACATGGAATGAGATCCTCCTTGTCGGAGTGGCGTATGTTCGTAGGGGAAGGGCTGCCTCAGAGCGTAATACCCTAACCTTTCGTACAGATGATTGCACCCGTGCATCTCTGTACTTCCCCACTACCAAGGTCAGTGGAGGTAGTGATAGGGAACGAGGCACCCCTCTCTGGGCCTCCATCCTGGAGTAAGTCCCAACACCATGGGCCGCCTAACGCGTAATCCCCTTTTCACTTATCACGGACGCACCCCTCGCGACGTGATCATCCGGTCCTTGCAACCTCTTGTTTCTCACACCGAGCATGACTCACGTGGGCTTAGAGTGAGCACTGACCCTGACCCCTTATCCGAACTACGAGGACATTGATCCATGTCAAGGCATGGTATGTAGGAAGCTTCTTTGAGATTCAAGCCCACCCGTCGTTTCTTCACGTCGGGTCCCATCTTCGTCCGGCATGACGTTAAACTGCATTCCCACTATGAACTACGAGGTATTTGATCCATGTCAAGGCATGGTACATAGGAAGCCTCTATGAGGTTCAAGCCCACCCGTCATTTCACGTCGGGTCTCACCCACGTCCAGCATGACGTTAAACCGCATCCTAGTCTAGTGGTAAGCCGCTGCGACCCATTCCCACACTGAACTACGAGGTCTTTGATCCATGTCAAGGAATGGTACATAGGAAGCCTCCATGAGTTTCAATCCACATTGCTCGGTCGTTCATTTCATGTCGAGTTTCGCCCTTGTCCAGCACGACGTTAAACGGTATCCCCCCTTATCCTGCATGACATTAAACTGCACACCCATTCCCATCCTGAACTACGCGGACTTTGATTCCCTGCCACGGGGATAAGTAGGAAGCCTCATCAAGGCTCATGCCCAACTTCACCATCGTCCTTGTGATGGTCCCATTTCATTCCCCTCCACTCCATTTATCCACCTAGCACCCATCCCGACTCTCTCCCGGACCGTAGTATCTCGGTGAGACTGTGTCGGTATGACCCTCTTCACATCCACCCATGGGCTGACCCATCTCCGCTGGACGTTAAACTCGCGGAATGCCCTGTGTTATACGCGGGAAGCTGAGGAAAACCTCATATATGTGTCTATGACATAATTCCCCGCGCTCGTTGTGGGATGCCTCAGGCTTCCACGCCCTCGAGAAGCCATGAAATCGTGGATAATAGACAAACACGACAGATTCCCCAGCATCCAGACACGCTAATGGTGCCTCAACGTGACTACTCCCCCGACCGAAGGTTGCTGCCCTGACTGGACCCTTTGGAATGTCCCGACAGAAGCAGTGTAATTAACTGGCGTCCATGGAAACATGGCACTGGGAAGAGTTTCACGAACTACGTATTAAATCTATGAGGGAGACCCGGACTATGTGACATGTTCCGAGGAGGAATCCACGGAAGGAAGAACCGACATCCCATCATCCTGTTTCGATCAAGAAGCAAACATACCTGAACAAGGAAGGAATGCCGCCCGCCTTTGGAAAGCGGGAATGCGGGGCAACAAAGCGGTGCATCCTCCTCCACAGACGGACGCGCGCGCGCCCCGGCGAAAGCGTCGGAAACAGAAATGGTGAACCCGACGTGAAATTATTCTCCTCAGCATGGAGATTAGTATCGTTCGAGTCACCAGTGGGTTGACGTGTCACCGGATCCAGATATCCGGTGCCTGGTCCCGACAAGAAAATAGCGGGCCTGTCGTGAAACTCACTAGAAGTCGGGGCAGTAGAACATGGGTCATTCCGCCCTACAGCGTGTTGGCGTGGATCCTTCTTACAAACGTGGAGAATGGAAGGACGCTGGGGCACTGGTTGTCAATCCTCTTCCCTCTCGGTGTTGATGAGTTGATCTCTTTGTTTCTCAGGAACCAAGTTGCAGTTACAGAGGTGCGATCACCACCCGCGAACCTATGCAGGGGTAGGGGAAACATTGCCATAACCACCCCACATGGCGCCACTACCGCCACGACGGCTGCCACGCCAACGCCCATGTCCCCTTTCCCCATCAGAGGTCATCCAACGAAGGGTGATCAACAGCCTCATGCGCAGGTACGAGGAGGAAGGGGTCATCCCGACCAGGGATATGGCCCTCTTGGACCTGGAGGCCTCCAGGCCCCGCCATCAACGCCGCCCTAACAGTCCACGCAGGGAGCCCCTTCTCCCCACCCCGACATTCAACCGTTTCAGGAGCCTATCCCTGGAACTCCTTGACGACTCCTCGCCTTACGCTGAAGAGGCGGGCGCTGTCCGGCTCAGTCCGCTCAGGGCCCCGACCCGGGGGCCCCAGGTGAGAGCTCTCATCCGGCCGCGTCAGCGACGCTGTCCGGCCCCACAGGAAGAGTAGGCAGACTACGTCCCTGCACCACCTGCACCGGCCCGCCTGACCCGACGTCAGCGCCAGGCCCGGGCTGAGGACGCTCGCTCAGGCGCGTCCATGTCGACAGCTATAGTGGCCCGAGCCACCGCCTACGTGCATCATGAAGCCCCCGCGTACATTGAGCAGGGGCACCCCTTCGCCCAACCAAGATTGAGACCCCAACCGCCCCATGGGCAGGCTGGGTTGACTCTCCGGGTTCCAGGCCCAAGTGGTGATCGCCGCGAGCTAACTCGCGGTAATGTCTCCCCGTACGGAGGTCCTCCCCATACCACTACTCCACAGAGCATGGGCCTTCCCCGCTCCGAGGTTCGTCATGGAGGCATTACCCGTGCTACCCCCGTCCTGCAGGAAGACCTGCCCCGTGGAAGTGACGCTCAGCGCGGGAACATTTCCCGCACCCACTACACAGGGTACGGAGCCCATTCTCCTGCCCCCGACTACCAATCGGAAGGCACCATGCATCCGACCCTTCCTCAACATGGGGGTCCCCCCTACGTCCTCTCTACGACTAGAGAAGGTCCTCCTCGCCCCAGTAACTCAAGGATTGAAGGTCAGCCTCGCTCCGCCCGCATTGACCATGGAGGTCCTCCCCATGCTCATGTCGATCCCAACAGAGGCTCTGCCTACATGGGTGTTCGTGGAGGCCCTCCCCATGTACCCTACGATATTTGCCCTGGTGCCCCTCGCACCTCGGGCATCTCGAGCGGGGGCCCTCTCTGCCACGACACCAGTTTCGCCCCGTGACTCCATGATAGGGATCAACCCTGTCCCGAAGAGCCACCCCGGGGCCGGATAGCGGATCGCCGCCGCCACAAGAAGAATCCTGGGAAAGCCAGGGTGGAGATCAAACCTGCTCGTTTCTTCGACTCTGAAGGGGAGTACGAATCAGCCATGGAACCTTCTCCCAGCTCCTCCGTATCAAGGATCGGGGCAGGAACCAGACGCGTCAGCCTCGTTCTCCCAGAACATGAGGTCCACCGGATCCCCATCTCCCTCCGCAGATACATCCAGGAGGAAGAGATTCTGGGAACTTCGCAGGTCTCGACCGCGCAGTCACCGCCATCGTCACCCGAAGCGCCCTCTACCTCTACTCGAGATCACGGGGAGCTGTTTTGGGGGTCAACGGTGGTAGAGAAACGACATGACCAGGCACCGGTAACGTCGATTCTCATGCCTGAAGCAGTGGATGTTAGCCCATCCTATCGTGACATTGTGTTCAGGTCAACTCGCTCTTCAGAGGAAGGCCCAGAATTCGGTGGCCAGTCCTCTCGCTCGCCGTATTCTCCACCACCGAGTTTGCTATCCCAGAGGTCCGCCTCGGTACCGCTACCGGTCCCTCAGCCGCCCCCGGTTGATGAGTGGGGTAATGCAGGGCCAGACCTCGAGGCCGAACCCAGGAGCTTCTAGAGTATTATTACAGCGGACTATTTCCCATAGAAGTTCTGGCCCACGGCGGCGCTGAATTTCCGCGTACCCGAGTCTCTTACCCCTGAAGAAGTGGGATTCTTTTGTTGAACCCTCTGGGCGATGCACTTCCGCCTCCATTGCGAACGGGTGGTATACCCCAGGAGTCGAGAGCACTTCGAGGAGATTGGCGAACACTGCCGCCTGATCGATGCGGCCATGCTCCTTGTGGCCCAGCACCCCAAGTCTCCAGGTCACCAGAGTGCCCTCCAACGAAAATGCATTCAGAGTTTTAAAGCACTCCGCAAGATCGTCAGGGAAGCAACCCCCCATGTTCAAGTCCATGGTTAGGGACACTATGTTGCCATTCTTTTCGATCCTATTCGTCGACAACCCGATTCGCTATGCGACATTTAGGACATGCCCTCGAGAGGAATCGCGGTCCACATGGCCGACATTGTGGACAGGGAAGACGAACTAGAACTCCTTGATGGAGAATTCCCCCCAGAGGGCGCACCGCCATTGCTCGACCCATTAGGGAGAGTTACCCATCAGCAGAGGAACCTGCTAGGCCTGCCCGTACCCACAAAGTCGCTGGTACTCAGTCGAAACACCGGCAAGGGTAAAGAGCACGTCGGAACCGTAAAGCACTCCTACCCGTCCGCTTCTGTGCAGAAAACGGAAGAGGATCCTAAGAAAGTCGCGTTTCGCCATCAACTTTCTGATCAGAAGAGGCTGGTTGACGAACTCTTGGCTGAGCGCGCCGCAGAGTGGCGACCCGACTATGGTAATCTCAGGCCGGGGCAGAAGGGGCATGAACAATTTCACCCCGGTGAGATACCTCCGGGCAACACTGATCATGCTACTGCCACAAACAGTGCAGAATCCGGAACGTATGGCAAGAGGGCGCGATACGTTTCGCCAAACCCCCCCGCCCCCCCTGAGCGACGGGGCAATCCGAAGAGCCCAGCCCGGGTTCCCCTAGTCGCCCCGTAAGTCGTTCCGCCAGTTGATCCACGAGCGGCTGAGGCAGTCTATCGTGTTGAAGAACCCGATAATGCACTGGTGGTTAGGGATCCCCGTCAAGATAGGGACCCCCACCGGGATGACCTTATTGCGGCACTCACAGCCCGCCTCGAATCGTTGGAAATGCGGCAGGTGGCGGTTCCACCGGATGGCAAGCCTTATCCCGCGGGGTGGATGATATGCCCGTGCCTCCGGGTTTTGGAAACCCCACTTTCTCACCCTTCAACAGAACAGGGGACCCACCACATCACCTGGCACATTTATCTTCTAGGTGTGGCCCCATGATGGGGACCCCGGCTCAACAAGAAGCCGCCAAGCTCCGATGCTTTGTACATACATTGGAAGGTCCAGCGTTCGTCTGGTATAGCCAGCTCCCTATCGGATCGGTGACCGGATGGGAGGATCTCCGCCGGCAGTTCCTGTACCAGTTCAGCTCTACCACGCGAAAGACCAGCATTGCAGACCTCTTCAAGTGGAAACAGAGGCCTGATGAGCGGGTTGCAAATTTCATAGCCCGGTGGAACGGACTTACGTATTCCCTCGATATGCCACTAACTCAGGAGAAATTACTAAAGATGTGTGTGGGGAACATCAAGACAGAGATGGTACCCTCCCTAATTACCCAGAACTACCCTGGAGGGTTCATATATTTCTTGGATAAGGCCCAGCGCCTCGAGGAAGCCCTGCAACAGGCTAGTCAGGCACGTTTGTTGCCCCCTACGATCCCAGCCAGGAGGACCGCCAGGGCTGAACCCGCCGCGGTGTCTCAAATAGAAGCCCCGAGGCAGCTGGAGTTTCTGTCGGTGGCACCACCCCCGCAACCGCACAGAGGTCCTCCACCTCAAGCACATGCTCCTGCCCAGCAGCGACCGCCTCAGAACTGACAGGTTCCCCTGCGCAATGCGCCACCGCCACCTAGGTGAGACAATCAGGCGCCGCCTCCTTGGCAGGCCCCTCCAGCCCCTCGTCAGGGCCAGGCCCCCAGGGCCCCCTATCCGGAATGAAGGTACCAGACCTATTCGTTCAACGAAAATCAGGTCCCTGGCTACTTCCGATGTTCTCTGGAGCAAGGGATTGTGCGCCTGCCTGAGTGCAAGAGGCCGGTGCAGGCGCATCTCACCGATCACCCCAACTACTGCCCTTATCATGGGATCCTAGGGCACACCCTTAAGAAATGATATGTGTTTAAAGACTGGATCCAAGACCAGGTCAATAACAACACAGTCAAGTTGGGCCCGGCTCCAGCCTATGTGGCGGGTGTCTTTGCAGGATCAGGGATTAGCAACGACAACGAGGGTGAATGGAAACAGGTCCCCAACCCTGGGTCCCAGAAATACAATGACTGGATGGCTCGAAAAACTGTCGTCCGTGCCCATGGTATCATCTGGGCATGCCTGAAGCAGTCGGAACCTTCAGAAGAAATGGTCGGTACCTCCGCATCGTCTTCGCAGTCGACCTCTTCCCAAAAGGGCAAGCAGAGGCGACGCAAGAAGAAGCAAAGTGCACCACCGGTGCCGTCGTCATCCCGTACATTCGGCGACTTTCTACCCCCCAAAATGGGGATTCCTCCCAGAATCCGCCCAGCGGTGGATGACTCCTCGAGCGACAGTCAAGGGTACGCTTCGGTTAACACCGTGGGGCTGGTAAAGCCCTATATGACCCCCGACGAGGGGAATGGCAGGCGGACCTCCCCAAGAAATTACTGAGAGTTGAATTCAATAAACTCAAAACGGTGCTCAAAATGAAGTTGTTTATGTTTTAAGGGGAGTGTTTGAAATGAAACCAAAACCCACGCATCCCTTTACATGACTTCCCAAGTAGCCTGCTTTTTTTCTATGCATTTTTTCTCACCACATTTGTATGTCCGTCTATTTTTCAGTTTCATGAAAATAATATCTTTTACTCATAAATTCTTTTTGTTGTTTTGGTTCTATATATTGATGAAATTTTAGTACGTGAAATATATGAGAAATAAAAATCTTGAAATCCTTTGTTGCATTGTGTTCCAATTTCTTTGTCTCATATTTCCCAGCTTGTATAAGAAAAAATGACATTCTTTTGGTTTCATTAATGGATGATTTACTTGTGTTTTCTCCCTTTCTACATAATTAATTATATTCATTCATCATTCAAGAATACATATATGGTGTTCTACACTGGTGAGTTGTGTTGGATTCAGATGATTGGGATGGCATAAAAATAGTTATAGGGAAATTAGAACTAGATCTATTGTTAAAAATATGATATTGTGATACAAATTATTTAAACATTACGGGATATTTATTCTAGGAATTTTGTGGAGTCTATGAGGTAGAATCGAGAGTATGGGAGGTATTATTGTGATGACATAATGTTTATGTGAACACAAGTACATGATATTTCTGATTCTTATTACAATTCCATTAATCTGGTTCTGTGGAACTTATGACTATAAAAAAATCAATCCATAGTGTATCACTAAAGGTATGTTTTCCATATTGAGGTAGTGTGGAAAGATATTATCCAATTCAATATTAATGATTTTCCTAACTAAAAAGAACTATTGATAATGATCTTAGATCTAACATCATAGAGTAATTAGAATAGGCTAATCTAGCAAGGCAGATGAAGGAATTTGCACTAGTTATTCATTTTCTAGGTGTTTGTTTTGTGGTGGAATAAGTGAGTGATTTTCATGGTGCAATTGGTGTTTTTTTGTGTAAAAATGGTTTCCAACTACAATAGAATTCTTTCAATTATTATGTGTAATAAACATTACTATTTTAACAAAAATTCAATAGTGGTAGTGCCTCTTATGATCAGTTCAATTAAGAGGAAAATCTGGCCTGGTGAAGTTATTTTAGGCATGGATTACACTGTTGGTCTTATAACATAATATTTAAAATCATGGAAGTGTTATGTTAAAATTATAGTTTCTCCTTGTAGGATGAAATTATTTGGTGAACAATGTGATTTTGATGACCCTAAGAGGGAAATTATATTCATGAAATAAAAATATGATTGATCTTGGAAAGTGTGGTAGGTTGAGGTTTGGAGGTCCACCTTGTATACCGAGTGGTTCATTGAGTGGTGGAAATTATTTTGAATGTTGATTATTTTTAAGGGGAATATTAGTTGTATCTATATTAGTCAATGGTTGTAGGTTAGTAATGTTTTATCAGTTTCCATAAATTATAGGTAGGCTATATATGGTGGGGGAAAATTGATTTTTGGGAATGAATGAAAGATTCTATAGGAATGGCCTTTGGGGGTCTCACATATTTTATCAGTAGTGGACTTTCCAATTAGATCTCCATCCCATTTCCTCTTATCATATTCTACCTTATAATATAACTCCATCTCTCATTCTATTAGAAATAATTATAGTTGATGTGTTATCTAATTCAATTTCAACCCAATTAAATATTTGTGAAACCATTTTTAAGAGAGGGTCCTAACAAAACCTTTATCAATTACAACAGAAACTATCAAAAAAATAATATTATGAAGTATCTTACAAAAATAGTAAACCATGCTAAGGATTAATGTGTATGGGGAAAAAATAAACCTATTTAAATCAAGTGAAATTTTGAAAAATAATAAAAATAATAATTCTATCCACCCAAACATTCCATATTCATAAGATAAATAAATTAATGTGATTTTTTTTCAAAAGGTATAGATGATGAAAAATGAATGACATATCTGAAAGATTATTTGTGTTTATTACCATTTAAGTTCAATTAAAAAAATCTGTCCATACCTTTTACGTGGTCAAATTTAGAACATGTTTGTGCCTGCCTATTTTGTGAATTATTCAAAAATGATCATCCCCAAGAAACTTATTCCAGATAACACCATCTATTTTACAAGCATTGAGACACTTAACATTTATATAAGATAAATCATAGAAATTAATAGAATAAATATTATCCTTTTTATTCATAGAAAACAATATTGAATAATCACTAAACAATAAACATTTATCATCTTTTAGCATAACATACATTCTATCACAAAATAGTTAATATACGCTAATTAGATAATTATTAATCCCTTAAACATATAAAACGTTAGAAATAAAAAAATATTATAAATACATACTGTACTAAAACCCTTAAACATTCAATTACAGTTATACACAATAGTGATAGATCCCCCATAACAATTGGTATAAGGGAGGAAATTCAAAGTGTCACCAGTCTTGTTTCTAAAATAACAACTTTCCATGTGCCATGATTCCTTGATAATCTTAATTAATTTATCCTAAAAAATAAATTATTCAAAGAAATATTTTTATATCCAATATATTTTGGATCCCATTGGTTTTGAAATAAAATTATTTGATACTAAAAAATATTTAATACTATTTCTGACGCATTAATCGGGGTGCGCGCGCATCCGTCATGCAGAGGACACGCTTCTGTTACCCCACATTCCCATTTTCCAAAGGCTGGCGGAACATGTACCTTATTCAGTGACGTCTTCTCCTTGATTGAAACAGGATGATGGGATGTCCGTTCTTTCTTCCGTGGATTCCTCCTCAGAGTTTGTCACTTAGTCTGGGTCACCCTCATAGATTTAAAATGTAATTCGTGAAGCTCTTCCCACCACCATATCTTCATGGACAACAGTTGATTATTCCACTAATGTCAGGACCTTCCAAGGGATCTGGTCAGGGAAACAACCTTCGGTTATGAAATCAGTCATGTTGAGGCATCACTGGCGTATCATGACGCTGGGGATTGGAGTTATTGATATTACAATGAAAACACTAAAAATGATCTCTTTATAACCCCCCTAAAATAATGGACATAGGTTGTTGGTAAGCCAATGTTTAGATGATTACATGTGTTGTTTTTATATAGAACATCCTCTACATTAAATAAAATGGCTGGATTTGGATGAATAAAAATACAATACATCCATCCATACAGCAACTGGAAATACATCATTTGAGATATAATATGTTTATAGATCCTCTATATTTTCCACTATTCTGATGGTGAGATAATTTTAGGGGTTATAGCTACTTCCATGATTAATTGTGATAAGTAACTTAAACAATACAGTGAAAAACTATATATATCACAAAAGAGTATAATAAATCGTGCTCATCACCGATGATGTGATGTGAATTATGAACCAGTGGATCATGTATTAGTGAATCTGTGGCCAAATGAACCTGTAACCAAAGTTATAATTAACCATAAACTATCGTCCCCATATTATTTCCCATTTACATTTGATGGAAAAGTGTAAAATATTGATTATAGGATTACCTTACTAGAACATATCGGAATACACCCAGTTTTCCATGCGTTCCATCTCTGGGAGCCTATGGACCACACCATGTCACTAGTACTCTACCCATTGCATTTTTTTATAATAGAGAACATTCTAACAAGTTTTGGGAAACTCGAAATTTAGAAAACATCATTCAGTGGCTGGTTTCATGGAATGTTATAACATCCAAAAAAGTGACTTGGGAAGATGAAAACATAACTTCTCTCTAGTTATCAAATTTCCACCCTGAGGAAAAGGTGGTAAAACAATTGGAATGTATCAATTGGAGTGAGGGAGATCTCATTGGAAACTAGACTAGTCATGGGACCAGAACACCAATTATACAAAGACTCAATTATTCCAAAATTATAACTATTGATAAATATAATTGTAAATCATTATTCATAATTTAAAATAAATGTTTAATGGGAATCATTTATATCCTAGTGAGTGATATGGAAATATCATTATATTATTTTTATGATAAAACTAATATTATTTTAGTTGATATAGAAACTTGAAAATGATATATGATGCATTCTATTGACCAATTTACTATCAAAGATCGTTGAATGAATCATATATAAACCCAAAAATCATGAATAGATTGTGTGGGAAGTTAAGGTTATGTGAGGGTCCATGTGTAATGTTTAAAATAAAGTGAAGATCATGAGTTATATAAATGAGATGAAAAATATATACAATACACGAATAAAATCATCTTTTTCGTGTTCCACAAAAAGTGATAGTGATGTTCGTTAATAATTTTTCAAGAACGTAGGGTAGGTAGTCTTCAATAATTACAAGAGATTGGTTGTCGGTTGTGAATATAATGAAGGCATGGGTGTCTACGAATTAAGAATAATTAAATGATTTAAGTGGGTCATGTATGTTTCTTGATTTTAATGTTTTATGAGGTATAAAATTTTATTAATGAACACAAGGAAGACATGAATGGAACCTGAAGATTGTGAGAGTATCATGAAGAAGATGGTGTGATCATGTCATGTGCCACAAAATAAGATGGGGTTTTTATTAGATAAGATGTTCACAATGCATTGGTGGTTGGGGTAGAGAATAGATGAAGATGCAGATATCATAGAGATATATCTATCACCAATATGATGATAAAGATATTGTATAATCTAAAGAGAAATTGGGTTTAGTATATAGATAGTTGGATATGATATTGAGTGGTAGTAATTTGTGAAATGCGTGGGCCATAGTAAAAATCATATCGTAGAAGGTATTGAAATATAGAATGCACAGGGGGATAAAATAAGAGGATATTATGTGAATATTACAGAATGGGAGGATACATAAAATAGAAAGAAATAAAGTGTGGTATCTGATATATACCCACTAAAAGAAAATGAAATGATAAAGGAAACAATTTCATATTTTAATACAACTATGTGTTAGTGGGAAAATAAAAATAGGTCAATCATTACTCATTCATATAATTAAAGTGAAGGATAGGAAATTAAAGGAGGCATGCTGACATTTTGGATTTAGATAATTGATCACTATATCTATTATTCAATAAAATCATACTTTTGTGTCCACCAAATGACACACTACACCTAATGGTCTTCTAATTTTGAAAAAGTTTGGTTCCATTTTACTTGGACATTAGTTCTGCAATATTGGGTGTGATACCTCCTAAAGTTTTGTATCTACAAACTATAGTTCTATTTCCCATAGAATTTTTGATATGAAAATAAGGCACCATTTCACCAAAAAAGCATATGGCCATAGATCAATCACAGTTTCATCCAAATTATTTAGTAACGTCCGTAATTATCATGTAAATCTTATATTGGTTATATTTTATTTCTAAAAATATTTATCTCTAAATCATTACAATTATAAGGATTTCACATATAAGGGGTTCGAAAAAACAATCCCCTAATGCGTATGAGGATTCTCATATTTGGTTTATTATTTTTTATGGATGAAACTGGGCATGTATTGTTTATGTGGTAGTATTATAACAAATATTTATTTCCTCATTTGGGTAATTAGATATTGATGATACGAGTTAGTGGTCAAATGACTGGTTAGGTTATTGGGATGAATTTAATTTATGTTATTTGTAATTATCTTCATTTATAAATTAAATAATCATGAAATTCTCTAAGGGATTTTGGGTATTCTCATTCAACACTTTGAATTAGAGGTCTTTTTCTATTAGATGAACCACAACTAATTACTATCATAACTAATTTCTTTTTAAGAAGTAGGTGCTAGAACACCATTAGGGAGAATAGGTCATATATAAATGTTTAGTGATTTTAGTGGTTGGTGAATATCTTTGGATCCATGAACTCATTGGTTGATACTAAGGTGAATCAATTTAAATAACTTCTCAGAAATATTGAAATCATGGACAGTGAGGTATACTGATTTTCTTGGTTTCTTAATTTCCATCAAATATTCAACTCTTGGTTGATCATGGCATTGGTTTAGTGTAATTTTTAGTATATAAAGCCTTAGTTATTACCTATTAAACCCTTTAGATTTATCATAACCAAGGCTGAGGAATAATTTATACGATGAAGAATGAATCTATTTCTGAGAACATGGTGTTTCCTTACATGGCCCAACCCAATAAATCGATCCTGCCTAAATCGGGTTAGGTTAGTATACACCCATGATATGCTTTCCATGAGTCAATTAAGGTTGTTTTGGGTTGGATCATGGGGTGGAAAAATAATAAACCCAAATAATATAAAATATCACAAATTTAATTCTTAAAAGTTTCATACACTCTACTTACCTCTTATCAATTATTAAACAGGTAATTTTTATTGAATTTAATATTTACCGTCAATATTTTTTCGTTCAATGAGAAATGAATTGTTCAAATTAAATACTTTTATTGTCAAAAAAATTAAATTCTTATTAAAATTTTTTATCTTATATAAATTTTTATTGATTTTTTAAAGAATTTTTATTTGATTTTTTATTTTATTTATTTGATGATACTTTTTTATGTCGTTTTATGGGGCAGTGTAAAGTCCCAACCAGATATCCACTGAATGGCCCTACAAGCTAATGATTCATATGGCTTAGAGCATACCTTACCATTTTTCATAGGATATCGATAAGAATATAGTGTCTAAGGTGTCATAGTTTGGAGACTATACCCTCATGTTAGAGTAACACAGCAGTGAAATGGATGAATAAATAAGAGAATGCATAATATAAATAACTGACTCAAGATAAATATCATAGAAGAATTTAAAAGAGAAATAGTATGAATTTAGTTTCTTGTACAATAAGATGATCATGTCTTGTCTCAATACATAATGAAAGTCAATATAAGGAAGTAGGAATCCAATACCGTACATGTATCAAAAGAAAAAAAACCAAAAAAGAAAGTATATATCCCTAACATCACAATCATAGCACATGCATTTACTCCACTATTCGTAATAAAATATTAAATTAGGAATAATAATGTGGTCATTTTATTTGGTCCCTACATGCATATATGAAGTATTCCTGAGTACCCAATGATATCATGAATAGGGTGTGAGATAACACTCTATAATCCACCACCAAAAGTGTTTATAACATATCTATTATGTGCAATATAAAAAAAGTGGTGTGTAGTATATCACAAGTATAACAATAATAAATGTAATGTTTCTAAGGATATGTAATCTTGTTAATTCATCATGGATCCATATGAAAAATAATCATGATCCCATTAAAAGGGCCTCTATAAACATAGATAAATAGGTGTGATATTTTCTAGTTTATCAACTATAATCAGATACCCATACCAGTGCTATATGTAGGAATTGAAAAATATCCCCAATACCACATCATTTAATATTTTATATAACAACCACATTGGAATATGATTTGTAATCATCTATAAGAACATGAAGGGATGAATATGGGGTATAAAAGACCAAGGCATCCTCAATGAGTCCATGGACTATCTTGATTAAAAAATGGTAGAGACCTGAATGGAGTATGTGGAACATGTCAAAATATCATGCCCAATGCAACTCAATGTAAGTTGGATACAAGGGGTATAAATTCCATTAGCATCCTATATAATTATGATTTTAGTAGATCATCCATGGAATAAACTACCATAATCAATATCGATAAATTATAAATTTTAATGACATCTAATGGAATCTAGATACAAGGAACTCATCCACGGACTCCACTTCCATTATCTAGAAATCAATCAATTAACTAATCATTCACAAAAAATGTGTTCTCACAACACATTAAACATTTTTCATATAAATCATTTATCCATTTTAATCATATGAAATCATGTAAAAAAGAAAAAATAACATTAACCTATAAAATCAATTCATTTCATTATTTTAATTTACAAATCAAAAGTTTAAACAAGGTACTGATAACCTCACCAAAACATGTCAATTATCCTTATGGATCCCACAAAACAATTTTATCTCACATACACAAACACGGTGTTTCAACATATGGGCATATATATGGGCACACCCCATGTGTGGGTTATGTTAGGGATAATAACCCCAACTATAAATTGGAACTATGTATGTAACCTTACAGGATCTGATTCATTTAATTTATGAATTAAATTAAATTTAGGAAAATACTAGAAATTACAGCATAAGGCGTCATTATAACTATACATATAAAATACCAAACCTTGAGGGAAAGGTATAGGCCACCTACCATATACACGTTTTAGAACAATCATGCAGAATCCACCTCTGATTCAGTCCAAATATTAAAGAATCAAAGAGAATGTATACAGACCCTGAATATAGGGTATATTAGCTTGCACCAAAATATATATTTCCATAAAAATAATGATGAAGAAACTCATAATATCAATGAATAACTCACTGATGTAGATCTAAAAAGAAAAATGGTGATTTATTTTGAGTCTAAAAAATGAATTCACACCAAATCCTACCTCAAGGATTTATGTGATATTCCAAAACCAGGGGGTTATCTAATAGAAAAAAGAAAGAGAAATTGAATTAGGTTTTAAGAAATATTATTCATAAAATGTTAATTTATGATATTTAAACTTATTCTCATGGTTTGGATGAATTTTTTCCAAATAGTGTTCTAATTGTGCACCATTCTATGCCTTAAGGGAGACATCACATGGTTTAAGAGCATTGTTTTGGAAACTATGCACATACTAATCTATAATCCTCTATTGACACTTTCAGGTTCTCCTTACATGGTTGTGTGGATTTTTTCACATGATTTCCTTAAATAGGGTGTCATATTACATACCTTTGTCCATCCCTAGATAGTTACACCCTGTTATTAGGACTGGGTAACATTGTTTCTTCCAACCATTCAGCCCATATGCCTTTTCCAAAAAGTCTTTCTATGAGATTCAAATATGCCCTAAACAACCCATAAATTTGACTCTCCTCATTAGGAAATTAAATTAAAATTAAAAAGATACATAACCTATGTAAAACTCAAGATATTACAATATTACCCCTTTGTAAAAATTTATCTACAAATTTTCCTTATTTGGGTGGTTATGAATCTCTTAAGAATAACTCCATCCACATAAAAATGAATTGGCGTCTTTCTCCCAAATATTATACTATAAACAGTCGTAATTCAATAACACCCATACTTTAGGTATTTAATTTCCTCATATATTCTTTGTGCTCATATTAATGATATGAATAAAGAACTCCTCAAGGGATGAATCAACCTGTCACTCAACCACATATTGATGAAATGTAGGATATGAGTTTGAGTGATAACAGTACAACTGAGATACATGGAAGATCTTGTGAATGGATAAATACCTCGGATGTAACTATAATGTATAGTATATCAACCTAATTCTCTATACAGTCTCGAATCATCCAACATAACCCTATGAAATATTACACAATATCCTAGTATGGATCTATCCCAGCCTCAGTGAGAAATATTAATAGGCCTGATCTCTGACCTTAAACTCTAATGCTCATTGATGGTGTTCATATTATGATTTATATCTAGAAAATGTAGTATCCGTCTACTTCTGAACCAACTGTGCCAACTCTAAATTCTACTACATAAGACATAGATAGAGAATCTATAACTCCACTTACTCTAACTAGTATAGGAATTATCATCATGTAAGATAATATAAATCCTCCTTTGGTTTCATTTGTATAGTCTCTTAATATCAATTGTTTTAGGTGAGATCAACAGGGGTATATTCCTCTCCCATGAGATCTCAAAATCGTGGACACATTTGGTGATCATGTCCTCTAAAACCTGTATAACGATATCAAAATATCCCTCTGTCTATGGGTAATATTCCATATCTAATATAAATTGTCTACCAAACTCTCTCTCTTAACCATTTAATGAATTGAGATGTAAACTGGTCATCTATATCTGATAAAATTGTATGTGGAACTCCATGAAGTTTCACAATCTCATGGGTATAAAACCTTCAGGGTAAATATACTTAGAATTTATCTCTGATTATAATGAAATGATCATCCTTCATGAGCCTATCCCCAACAACCTAGAGGAATCAATATATAGAGGCAACCTTGAAAACCCAGTCATGAAATCAATTACAACATTTTCTAATTTCATCTCAGGAATAAGTAACCACTTAAAAATTAAAGATGGATGTTTTTTTCTACCTTCATCTACTTAAAGTTTTAATGTCTTCTGAAAAAACAATCTACCAAATGTTTCATCCCCAACCACCAATACTAGTGATGTAAATGACAATACATCCAGGTTACACTAGCATTTTCTTCCCAAACCGAGGCATGAAACGCTCACATCATATCCTCATGTATGTTTGATAGAGCCAAAACATTACTATGAATACTTAGAATTTAATCCTTTATCTCTTTCCAACTAAGAGATAAGTCTCCTCCTTTCACACTCCCCCATAGTACTAGGCTCTCATCACTGGATAACAATATCATACTCACTTTATCCAAAATAGTAGAGGTATCTTCTAAGGTAGAGGTAAATTTATGTCCAAGACTATTCTACACCTCCAATTGAGTCTATGAAAATATGTCCATAAGCTCCCACTTGTAACCATCCTCCTGAACTACCTATATATGGGTCCTCATTCTCATATTATTAGCAACTTCATTTCCCATTTGGATTGTATAAGTAAACTTAATGTCAATTGACTGTACAAGCTCAAACCATATTTGTTTCCTTCAATTTATTTATAACTATTTATATATGTTCTTGAGGATTTAATGGTCCATATACACCAAAAAACACACTCCCAGTAACTAGTGCCTCTAATAGTTCTAGGAATGTACAACAACATCTAAGTTATGGTCACATGTCAGGTAGTTCCTCTCATGTTCCCTCAATTGATGATAATTGTATGCCAGAATTAGCTCCACCTATAACATAATAGCTCATAGATTGAAAATTAATGAATCATAATATATTTTTTAGAATATTCCATGCTCTAAAATAATTAGGACCTTCGCTGAATTCAGTCTCCCTTACATCTCTTGAAATAATTTATCATAGTTATCATGTCATATAAACATCACACCGTTATTAGTAAATCCCATAAGAGTTAATGCTAAGAATGATAGGCCATATACGAAATACCTATAATATATATATTTAAAAAACAAAATCCATATGTCAAATAAATTCTTGGGATGCTTTTAATAAACTATATCTCTCACCTTCTACGGATCGACTGATACTTCTGTCTTTGAGATAATATGACTCAGGATGTGAATCTTATCCATCCATAACTGGAACATAGTGAGATTAGCATATAATTTACTCTATATTAGATTATCCAAAATTATCACATGATTTTTTCCTTGTTCATTTCAATTATGAGAACAAAAAAATAAACATTCCATAAATACTACCACAAATGAATCCAGATAAAGAAGGAAAACTCATTTCATCGATTCAATCAAAAATAAAGGTTCATTCTTTAGAATGATTTTATTAAAAAATACTCATATAGAATATACCTTCTATGAAATGTTGTATGACGTATGTCAGTTAGAACATGTACCTAGTTATAACCTAAACTAAATTCAATATTCAAGAAATTTTGAGCTCGTCGGATCTGGTCGAAGAGGACATTTATCCACATCAAGGGATAAAGGTTCTTCTCCTTCAAATGGTTCGATTTCGGATAATCCCCACATAGCCAAATATTTGTATCCTCTGTTTTCTAAAATAATAAGAAAACCCCATAGAGAAGTATGAGGTTTAATTAAACCCTTATCCTCAATGTCCTCTAACACCCTACTGAGATCCTGAATCTCCAAAGTAGCCATCCTATAAGTAAGAATAGATATCCATGTTTATTCCAGAACTATATCAATGGGAAACTGCACCTATCTATTAGGAGGTATTCAAAAAAATTCTTCTGGGAAAACATCCCTAAAATGATCATCTACTAGAGGGAATTAATCATAACTCACTCTCTAATCATCCAAATAAAAACTATAAATAGGTGATATAATCCTACCTTTCTAATGATGTACTGGTCTATCTCTACTTGCATATACATCCCATTCACCCTTATGAATAAAAACTCCACCCACTGGTGGAGTAGAGGTCACCCTTTGGCGATATAAATATACATTGGAATCGTATGAAAATAGATATTTCATTCTATGTATTATGTGAATTACAATAATCATGAGGATGAAAAGTTATCATATGAATTGATAAAAACCTATCTTGAGTGGTAACACCCTCCACAAACATACACCATCTGCTCTGATACTCAGGGGAGTATCCAAGGTAATAATTCTATCAAAATATTGAACCAAGATCCTAATAATATCTAATATATATATATATATGAATCTTTGGGGAGCCCCTATATCGAAAAAATAAGATATTAGAGTAATGGATATTAATATTTTACATCTCACCGTAGGCAATTCTTCATTCTTCACCTTAGTTGTAGGCTTTATAAAAAATATCTAACATGAACCAAAACCCAAGACACAACCTCCTAGTTGGGGAAAGGCCATTGTGATATCATAGTACAACTAGTGTTTAGATGCCTCATCCATTAAAACTACCTCATCTTAAATAACTAGTACTATTATAGATCCCATCCTGATGCAGAGCTATGGATCCCACTCATGAATCTTGAGTTAGAGTTGATCCCCTTGAATTAAAATCTAGACGGACGGTCAAATAAAAAAATTCATAACTCATCCTACCCCAATCTTGGTGCTCATTTAAATATTCATAAAACTGGTTCAACATGTGTTCTCACCTCCCAAATTTATGGCAGAAGATATTACTTCTAAAACTAATAGAATGGATGGTAGTCTCTTAATGTGAATCCTCAAAAAGGAACTCCATTCCACACGAAACTGAACCAAGGGGTTGAGAAGATAAACTATCATGATCTGAACCCGTAGAATCCATTGGGTTTTATTCAATAATCAATGTGTTCTTCAATATATCAATAAAAGAAGTTTGTATAACCACATTTACATATGATGGAAGAATATGTTTGAGACATTCCTCAATTCATATCTAACTCAATCACTCATCAGTAAGATAAATCGACAAAAATACTAAAACACTATGACTCATGCTAAATACTCTATAATAGTCTCTGATCTCAACTCTAGACACTTATAATCACTATCCATTTCACCTATATGTGTCTATGTAATGAATTAATTATAAAACCAAGATTTTAAATCCCTCTAAACCATATCTCATATCTTATCATATAGGTTTAGAACATTTCAGTAGTTCTTATCTCTACCCTGAATCATATACGGTCTTATTTTTACTCTCATATAAAGAGTTTTCTCAGATGATCAATGATTAACAAGATAGTATCAATCCATAGATCAACAAAATGTAGACATCCATCCCAAGAACAATTTGGTGGATGATGCTGCTAGGACAGAGAGGTCAGCTCTTCCATAGACATGGTATGCTGCGGGGCTCCATGAATAGTATTCTAAAATCATTTAATTTTTTTTAAAAATGAGCATCAACACCTATATTTAGTATAACTTATGTTATGATAAATGGAATTCAATTAATATCTATTGGTATCCCAGGTCCCACCACCTCCATAGCGTGGTAATTGCCACCCTCCAGATATATGAATAGAGGTCATTATGGTGGAATATGTCTACAATTTCAAAAGTAAACCTCATAATTGAATTCGGTATGAACTATTTCATAGATAAAAAAATAGGAATGGTTGAATCCTTCCAATATAAAAGACACTTGCCTCTACATACTTCTAAATCTTGGATAGGGTAAAATGAAACATCCATAAAAGGTAGCCTAGAGTTTTCATACTACCCATTCTAAAGTCAAACTTATGTCATTCTCTTTGTTGGAAAAATTAAATTTCAATTAAATTCATATTTTTATTACAATTATTCTTAAATGGTTAAAAAAATTGGTCATTATTCTAATCCATAATGTCACGTATACCCGAGGAATCAATGTTTGGTTTCCAATTAATTCTAACCCATAACACATTCCATCCCATGCGGCCACTGGTTCGTGGATCAATGTTCTATAATCGACTAAATAGGGTTTTTTCCGAATCCTAAGTGAGAAAGAATTGTTTAGGTTATGAGAGTAACTATAAGTAAAAAATATGTACCTCAATCCACATCAATATTTTTTGACATAAAATATGTATATCACTCAAGGAACACCAAACAATGTCATATAGTATAGAAAAACATCCTATATGGAATGAAATAATGCAAATCATGTGAATCCTATAAAGTGACTAAATTGATGCATGATCAATTATTCCTAACCCCCATCTCATCAGGACATGTATAAAAATATTTAATCATAATTTACAGCAAATCTCAAGTGTGTATCCAAATAGTGGAATCAAATCAAATATAATAGGGAAAATCTAGAACACCGTTTTCACATCCTAATCAGTTTGTATTTTTCTAGTATGTGGGTTAGCTACCCAATAGAAAATATCATTAATAAATTCAAATCCATTATTAGTTCCATGACTAACAGTACAAAACCATAAGACATCCAAAAAAGAAAAAAAACAATGATACCACTTAGTTACATCCCAACTGAGGATCCATAGAATGATGCGCCAAACTGTGGGGTCACATGGCCTCACAAGCACATCCCCATACACCAGATGTTTCTAACTATCTATGAGGGTCTAATGTGGTACCATGGGGAGACTATACCATTTTGTTAGAGTAACACATTGGTACAATAAATGAATAAATTATCCAAAGAATAATATAAATCACAGAACTAACAATAAATCATCCTGATGTTTGTAAAAATAAAAAAGGACAACAACATTATGTTGTATAATAATATGATCATTTTATGTATCAATACATTATGTAAGATAGTATATGGATGTGATAAACTAATAAAACACAAGTATTAAAATAAAAATAAGAACATAAGGAAACTATGTCCACCTACCATCATGAATATATCTTGATCCTGTTTTCACCATCTTCTATGCAATGATAAAATAAATCTTCATAATGTGGGGACTTTACCCAATCCATACCTACATCCATGATTTTCATCTGGGCACCCAAACGTAGCCCAAACATGGTGTGAGATAACAATTAGTTTTATACCACAAACTTTATATATAACATGTCATGTTTACATAGTACAAAGAGAAGCAGTGTGTAGTACATATAAAAAAGTAAACTGTCAAAGTAGATGTAATCCTTTCTATCCAACACGGCTCATTGTGAACAATAATCAATATCCCATAATAAAGTAAAATTGTAAACATTGGTAAAATGGTGTGATACTATCATTTATAACCACTAAAATTAGATTACCGAACGATTTTTATATATTGGAATTGAAAGATATCCACAATGGCCATGACTTTTAGTCAATTGTATAACATCCACATCGGCCTATGTCGTGTAATAATGTGTCAGACCACAAAGTGACATATCCTTGCATTAGAAGGCCAAGGAAACCTCATTGATTCTATGAATCATCTTAATGGAAACTCGATAATGATGTGTATGGAGTCTAAGTTTCATGTCAACATAGCATGTTTAATTCTTGTTTATCAAAACTAGAACAAAGGGGTAATAATTCCCTTGGCATCCTCTGGAATCAAGATCTAAGGAGTCCTTCCAAGGCATCCACTACCATAATCATGACCTCGGGAGTATACATGTCCATGATATCAAATTGAATTAGTATCCAAGGAGATATTCCAAGTAATCCACTACCACTATCAATTCATTTATCAATTCATTAATCATACCCCATGAATGAGTTATTCCAACCCATTCAACATTTTCTATAAAAAACATGTATCCATTTTAATCATATGAAATCATGTGAAGATTATGTAACAACCATATCATGTAAAATAAATTTATTTAATTACATTATTTTACAAATTAATATTTAAAATAATGTCCTAATAACATCAAAAAATTCATTGAATTCTCATTAAGACTCCCAATATATTTGCAGAGATGACATGCACCCATTGTTGCAGTACAACATAGGGAACGTACAAGGGCTCACCCCTTGTGTGGACTAGGATTTCGATAACAAAATACAAAAAAAAATGTCACTATCTAGGAATCCTAAAAGGATCAAATTCAATCAATATAGATAATCCATTAATTATAAGGATATACAAGAACATAGAGAATGTAGAAAAATGGTAACAATGCATATAAAACAAAAAAATTGAGGGAATGGTATAGAACACTTACTGTATACACATGGTGGAACACTTGTGCAATATCGACTATGATTTCGGTTAGATAGATAGAAAAATATAGTATGGATGAGGACCCTAGTAATAGATAATATTATATTGTGCAAAACTAACTTCATCAATATGATGGATACAAAGAATTACACATGATGAAGGAAGAATTTACAACCACATCCAATTAGATGAATGATATTCGATTCCTTGTTTGTATGGAGAATAATCACTGAATATTTCCATATGACTGAAGTGTGCTTCTAAAATAATGGGGTTTTTTGTTGGAGACAGAGGATAAATAATTTTTATTCTAAGATAAATTATCGGTAAAAAGGTAATTACCCGCATTTAAATTGGGTTTCATGGTTTGGTAGGATGGTTGGACAAATTTTGAACCAACCGTTCACCATTATCTACCTTAAAGGAGACCTCGCATGGTTTATGCACACAGTTTGGGAAACCATGCACAACCATTATTGTAATCCTCTACCATGACTGTGCTTGAAAAATTTACTCACATTGAGTACCCTCTTATTAGCCTCTATACATCCCCACACAATTACTCTTAACTATGTTGATAGGGGAACACAATTTCTACTAACCATGTGGCTCAGTCGACTTTAAAAAAACCAGGGTTCAACCCAGAAAACAATCTTAAAATAGCCTCAAAAATACCATCACCTCATTAGACATGTCCATTTGGATAATTCCATGAAATTTAACACAAATTAAAAGGATTTATATCATAATAAGATCCTAGGATCTTACATTATAAATAATTTATTTTTAAATTAATTATATATAATGTTTTTCAGAAGATCGAAATGAATTGGGTTCTCCATGTGATGTTGTATTTCCAGGTTTTTTAAGAAAAATATTTTAAAAATTTTAATTTGTGTTAATAGGGATTGTTTTTAAAACTGTATTTGGATGACCTGAAATTTTTTAATTTGATTAGTTTTAATTTCATCAATATTTGTATTTTTTTTATTATTTCCTTTAATTTTTTTACATGAACCAATACACACAAACTAACCCACCCTGTTTTTTGATTTTTTGGGTAATTAATAAAATGCACACACCCTGGTCGAAACAAATTTGACCACTTTTTATTGGGTCCGGTTAATGTTTTCCCAATCCATGCCCAAAGCAGCCCATAAAAACCTCTATATACAACCATGATCTTGAATATAACCATGTTATGGTCTATATTGACTTTACCCAAAATAGTTTGGTTATCGTATCATCATATCATAACATGTTAATATGTATAATGAAAATGAAATTTAATAAGGTTATATGTCATGTTTCCTATAACCATAAAAATGTATCTTTTTTTAAATCACCAAGTTGTGGTTAGCTAAGGACATCATCATGTTCAAATCCACTATGAGGGTCGACCATGTCATGGTATATTGGAACATGTTGTGATTCATGGTGGGACCCTTGAACAAAAAATAAATTAGAATATACATTATAAAATGGTTATATTGAGGTATTCATTTTATGAATTGATTTGGATAGCTCAACCACATCATTGTGACAATCCATGGGTTTTCAACAGTGACCTAAACATTTCTTATATAGATATTAAATTTTTTTAAATGAATATTCATTCTATTTCTCAAATACTTGTCTGAGGATTATAAAGTCTTAGTTTCTTTGGAAACAGAGATATATAAACACCTAGTTATTGAAATATCTACATTGTATTAAACTTAGTTCATCATAACTATCACCCTTCTAAAAAACATCTTAATTTAAACCAATCATTAAAAACTGGGGAAATTAAAAAATAATGGGTCAGCTCAGATTCTCAGTATGGGTAAATAATGTAGATGTTAATGATCACTTAAACATAACTTGATCATAATAGTATGATAATATATATTAAATTTTTAAATCTATACCCTACATATCATAGTTAAATATATTGACTCAAGGCATAAAGAATTGATGTTTAAAATACATTAATAATAAAAAAATTCAATGTAAATGAGTAATGAGATAATTACATTGGAATAAGACATTGATTTTGGGAATATATATATTAATAGAAAATGATTTATTTATTAGTGATGTATAACTTCCAAGACTATCATAGTTGATTTGGATCACCCCTCAAACCTTTTTATTAATCAAGGGTTACTCCCAATACTATCATATTGGACAAATTCCCTTCCAAAATTGTGTTAAACCCCCATTACATTATTATTTATCTCTTAAGATATCAATCATTACCCTATTAATTAGATATCTATAATGTGCTCACATGCCCACCATCTATAATGGGACCACCCATTCATAGTTTATAACATAACCACATGGAATTGGTTTATAATATAAATAAACATTCATGGTTTATATCATAATAATCCATACATGGTTTATAAAATAACCACCAATCATTAGTTATTAAGATAATTTCCAATAAAATAATTTAAAACATGAATATGTGTTCCATAATATAGTAAAACATTAATCATATCATCATATCATATCTTGGGAAAAGAAAAACAGATTTCATAAACATGTCAACAATAAATCATAGCATAACCTGTTAAATTAATGGGTTTCTTAAACATCTCAATGTCATAATAAAAAACCTCATAATAAAATAATAGTGATTGAAAATTATATCATAACCCTATTTAGAGAATGTCAAATAAAAATATTTTTTCATATATGATAAATTCCTTTAAAAGATCATTAGAAACATTTCTTGAGGAAAATATATTTTTTCTCTTTGAGATGATTTATTTAAGATAGAAAAATTACCAAATATTTATGAAATAATTTTTTTTAAAATAACCTGAATACATTTTTAATTATTCAAATAAATAAGTGGTTGTGATGGTGGAAACTTTTTTTAATTTCATGTATGCTAATAGAAATATTCCATTCACTTTTTTAGAAACAAATATTACCCATTCATAAAATGAAAAGAAGGTTAATTTTAATATATTTGTAAAATGTAAAACATGGTTACACATATATTTTAACAATCAATGGATAATACTAAAAAATTATTGAATTTTTTTTAGAAAACATGGATATGGAAAAAAATGTTTATTTACCATGGAGAGTAATAAAGCTGATCTTCATTAAAAATAATCATTAAATATCTTGAGTATGCAAAGAGAGGAAACTTAATGGAAAAAATTTGTTCTCAATAAATAAAAAGTGGATAATAAAATTATTTTTTTTCTATATATATATCAAAATATTTTATCATCGTAAAATTAATCATAAAAAAGTCTGAAAATGATGAGGTTGTAAAATAAAACATTAACAGGTTGGTAAATTTGAATAATAAGACCCATGAAAGAAAGAAAAATATATAGATATTGAAATATCTATAATATGCATAAAAATAATCCTAAAATAAATTCATGGTCAGGATATACACCACATTAATGAAAAAATTGGATAGTATGGATTGTGTCCTATAGAAATAAATGTGTGATGAAAATCCATTTGCACAAGTCGAAATTTTCATAATACGCAGTCATACATCCTATATAATAAAAAAATTTATATTATAAATATATTATAGAACCATAATAATATATATCATGCCATATATTATTTTCTTATATCAATTTATCAACATTTTAAAAATAATTTTTTTATGTCACACTTTTGGGTGATAAATACTTTATTTTTCTTGAATGGTTTCTCAGTGTAGTTTTTGGACCTTCAATTTTTATCATGGTTCCATTAAAAAAATAGTTTTCATAATTAATTAAATACCATATATATTCCTTGTATTCATATTTATATTTATCCATACAATTAGAGATATGAAAATCAATAACACCATTTATAGAGACAATAGGTCGTATGTTTGTCTTTGCTTCCATTTTTTGACAGATGGAATTAAATAAAGGTAAAAAAATAATTCCCATTTATGTATTAATTATTATATCATATATATTAATTTAATAAATCACTATAGAAATCAGAATTCTAAATAAAATTAAAAATGTATCACATCGCTTCGTGGAAGGGTAGTCCACACGTACACATGAAGGATATTATCATTTTCTAATGGTATGGATTGTAAGATGGTATATGTTATCATATAAATCTAGAAGTATTATAATTTCATAAATATAAAATATTTATCTTAAATCCATAATTATATATATGTGTGGGAGGTAATGATGTAAATTGATTTAAATCGGCTTGTGAGGTAGTTGTCTATCATACACAAGATCGATCATTTCAAATCTAATTTGATGGAAGAGGATGGGATATAGGTTATTCCATTAACATAATAACATATAAGTATACGAAAGATAATATTAATAGTATTTCATAATTGTTTAAAAATATTTTATGGTGGTATAATAATAAATAAATCCTCAATTAAGGACAATACATCTTCTTCAGACCACTACTTTAGATTTTCATAAAAAGCCTCCCTATGAGGGTTTTTTAATCATTCTAGAGAGTAAAGTAAATGGGGAGGAATTTAATGAAATTATTTGAGTTGGTATTGTATATTAGAAAAAGATTGTATGTATGGATTGAGGATAAGAAGAGGCGACCTTCTATAATTTAGTTGAGTGACACACTTGTAATTTTTCAAAAAACATCAACAATTCCAAGTCATGTTTTTTGGAACAAATGATAAAAAAGGACAATTATTAAATTTTAGATGAATTTAGGTTAAAATATTTCCATTAAATAGTAATTATAAATGTTTCTAAGTCTTTTTATGCTTTAACCTTTTAGTTTAACCACCTGGTAATCCCATTTTTAAATTATCCCTTGTAATAAATTATTATTTTTATTAGTATTCCTTATGAACAAAAAATAAATTAACATTATTACATAATAATAATTATGATGAATAAAAATATGGAAACCATTTTATTAATATAGATTCCTGGATTTGGGAGGATTTAATTTGTAATTAAACTTATAATGGTGATAAAAAAGATGCCTACCAAGGAAAATGTTTTCCTATGTTATAACATTTATTATATCAAAATTCAAAATAAAAATGATAAAACTGATCTAAATTTTCTTAATTACAATACAATTTAACTATTTTTTACATTTAATCCTTTTTAAAAAAAATTTAACATTTTAAATTTGTTAGATGAATATGTTGTTCTCAATAAATATTAGTATTTTTCACCTTTCATCGAAATATTTCTGTTTTCCAAAAATATCATAAAGTCAATCTATGTTAATTTTTATATTTTTTTAGAAAAATTAATTTCAATTTTGTAAATAAATTTCCCATAATTGGAAAAAATTGATTATATTATTTTCTCATAAAGGTAAATATAAAATATTTTATAAAAATGTATATTTTTGAAACATATAAACACTTAACTAATATATATAAATATAAATTATTTTTCAAAAAACATTATACACATATTCGAAGGTTGTTATAACTATTCAAACCCCCAAATTTAATGTCTATTTTATAAAAACCACGATAAAATAATACAATTTTAATAATATATTGTTGTTTGTTAAAAATCAGTGTTGTGTGAGTTAAAATATTTCTATGATATTAAATTTATGGGAAAAATAAAAATTAAATCTCATGGTGTCCCATTTTACCCCACATAAATGAATTTTACAACATAATTCAAACACGATGAGATTTTAAAATAGGAACATCATGTTTGATAGAGTATGTGAAACAAAAATCCAAAATTAGATGAGAATATAAAACCTTGATACTTTACTAAATATTTCATTTCAAATAAATAAAATCTCATAGATATTTTGTGACTCACAAAACATATATTTTAAATTATACACACCACTATATTAAGATTTATTCTCTGTAAAACATAAATAGCATTTTGAGGTAGTTTTTTAGCAACGCTTTACTAAATCTCTGTAATTTGTTTAAATGATTTAGTGGCAGATTGTTAAAAAACCCAGCTAAACATTTTTTTTCAGTCTTGACACTTATCCCCCCCCCCTGACACCCACATGACTCACCTTCTCCCCCAGACCCCTGTGAGAACCCCCTACTGACCCTGAAGCCCTTGCTTGCCTCCCCTTAGTGCACCTTTCCCCACCTTAGAGCGGCTTTCCACCCATCATTGTCGACCACCCGATGCCCTAGCCTACCTCCCCACTACAGGTCTTGACCCATGCCACCGATCGACCCTTCTAACTTCCCCTCAGTATCAGCCATCTTCTTCGTATTCCATCCTCTTGTTATATGTGATCATTGTAATTGAAT
Source organism: Viscum album (assembly GCA_963277665.1). Lineage (NCBI taxonomy): Eukaryota > Viridiplantae > Streptophyta > Magnoliopsida > Santalales > Viscaceae > Viscum > Viscum album. Next base: position 430,690,401 of record OY728150.1, on the reverse strand, counting down.
ATATATGTGATTTTTATACATTTAATTTATAATTGTTTTAATGTAATTCCACACGTAGAATATGGGGTGTGTCATGGTTTTTTAAAAAAAAATTCATGTTCCCTATGTTCATAAAAATGTTTTAAGGTCTTTTTAAATGGATTTTTTGTTTTTAGGGGATTTAAACCAACTAGGGTCTTGAATTAGTTAATGTTTTTTATGGAAATCTTTCAAAGGAAAGAAATTTTTGGGTTCGTTAATCATTTTAAATTAAAGGGTTTAATGTTTAAAATTATTTTGAATGGGTTTGTAATTGGTTAGTTTTAATGAATTGTTATAAATTGGATTTTAAATATGATTAATGTGACTTAGAATTCTGATTATTTTCATAAGCCTCATTTGTAACTTTCATAATGAACTACATGCATTGTATTTAATTCCATCAAGGATTCCCCCTTCTCTTTAGATGTATTTTTATTAAATGGATGATATTTTTGGTATTTTTTGTTGTAAGGGCTTTAGAGGTTAGGTTAGATTTATATTATATTGTTGCATTAATCATATAAATTGTTTGATTACTTGTCTCCTATTATGTTTATAATCGGTACACTCTACACTGATTGAGAGGTCTATATTTATGTTAAACTAGGAAGTCGCACACTATTTGTGTCCCTAGTTGTGTTGTATACCATGGATAGTGGGGATTTACCCCTATGATTCTAGGGGTAGGATACTCAGGTGACTTGTGTTTTTTGGATGGAACATATGTTAGTGGTTGGTATCATGTATTGGTAATGTCTAGGACTATCTTACTTTATGACCTATTTTGTTTCCCATGGTACTATATGGATTCTATTTAGGGAACCTCATTCCCTCTGTCCCCTAGTTTGATTAATATGGTGCGAACAATGAATTGGTTTTCCTTGTTTACTCATATGTTGTTTGTGATGTGGTGACTTGGTGTTTTATTCTTACAGTTTATGAGAATGGAATTTTTTAATTAAATTGTTTTTGAAGTGTTTTTAAAAGGGTGTTCTAAATTATTTTTAAAATTAAAATTGAAATTGGTGGTTTTGAATAATGTGTGTGTTTAAAAGTAATATTTTTAAAATGATTATTTTTATTTAAATAAGATGAAAATTTATGTTTATAAAAATGATATTAGGGTGATATTTTTTTCATGTGATTATCAAGAACAATATATTTTCTAACTATATTTAAAACTATTGTAAATGAGATGTATTTTAGAAAATTATTTCACAGAATCATTTTTAGATCCTTCTGGGATTTTTTTTCTCACTCCTTATATGCATCATTAAATATATAAAATATTATGGTTTTCTTTTTTAGGTTCCCTAGACTTTTTAGGATTCCTAGAATTTTAAAAAACACTTGGATAAATTAAAAAATTAACCCACTTGTCTGATTTAAAAAGTGATACATTTCTATTTTCATCAAGCATATAAATAAGTGGAATAATAAATAAGAAAAGAACATAAAACTATATTTAAAAATTCTAATTCATTATTTAATGTTATGTTAACCAAAAATAAACGTATTCTGAAAAATAAATGGGCTCGGAAAGATATAACTATAGTAAAATGAAAATTTTTAATAAAGTTATAAAATAATAGAATATAATTAAATTAATTATTTTTTTTAATAATATCATATTACAAATGAGTTTAGGAAGAAGGGGATAATAGGTTATAGGGTAATATGATAAGAAATATTGGCCTCATCAGAAAAAAGATTTTGTGGTAGGGAATCATGAATTGTTTGGTGCACTATATTTAACCCCCTCGTCAATAGTTAAAAATTAGAATTCATTGTCCCATACTATTCATTCATCCAAAACCATGAATCTTGGATCATCTCAAATGTCTACACTAGATTTAATTTTAGAAATTTATGAATAGTCTTAGAATAATAAACATGTTTTCACATCATATCATTCATCTAGTAAAAAAACTAAAAACCAGTTCCTACATAAGTTAACTTATCAACCAACACATTCTGATTTTCAATAAAGATATCAAGGTTACATTATCATAATATAAGCTCTAAACATTTTTTCACATTTTAAAAATATTGTATAGAAATAATGGAATTCATCACAAGATATCTAAAAATCCCATTACAAGGAAATTAGACACTCTATCTTGACTAGAAATGGATTTTATAGACTCAAACATAGTAGAAAAAATATTATTAAAATTATCAAAATCCAATTTTGAAACCATTTCACTTCTTATCATTCCAACACTAACTTATATCTCTCTCTTAAAAGAATAAAAAACTATCTTTTAATGTAAGAGTTTGTTTCCATTTCATATTCCTAACATCTATTCAATTATTATAAAATTTATCAAGCCCTTACATTAGTGATATCAATGTTATTACATAATCATATTGTCCATCTGTTTTTGTGTAGAACAACATACAAAAAAATATAGGTATGGGATCGTTGTTCTCTACTTATTTGATGAATCATTTTAATATGCATGCTTTAGTTTTCTAATGGGTGGGTTCATTATTTACCATATGTATTTATATAAGAAAACATTATTCAACATTTTTATATATTTTCATAACTAGTATATATGAATCTCATTCCCTATTTATTAATAGTTACATGTTTTAATTTCTTCTTAACATTGTGTAGGAACATTTTGATATACATGGATAAAAGCTGGATCATGTTATTGAGAAACAAACCTACGTATGTTAATGGTCTGGATGAGTTTTTAGATTTTTCAATTTCCAATTGATCCTTTTAAATTAGAATAAGATGTCCATGTCCTAAATGTAAATTTAGAAGATAGTTTCATAGAGAAAACGTTTATGAGTATTTAATATTGAATCAATTCGCATGTCAATATTTGGGTTGGATTTGTCATGGAGAATCAAACACTACATAAACGTTGAGCACTGATGTCAATCCACAGAATGAGCACCCAACTTCATCAAAAATGAAAAATTTAAATGAAAACCCTTATATATTATGCATTTGGTACTAAAATACACCACTATAAACATCAAACATATCAGAACAACCGGATGAGGGTACTACAAATAGAAACATGACAAGTGATGTTTTTGAGATTGTAGTATAACGAGATCAAGATTGTAACATATCAATGGATCCTCATCTTGACTATGGAGAGACTAATGTAAGAGAAAATATAACTGATGAAAATATGTTTCATGATTTAGATTTCCTATATTTTTATTTTAACATTTCATTTCATTCAGAGATTCAGAAAAAAAATAGTAGAGTGCATATCATTAATCACTGAAGATGGAAATGACTGCAAATGATGCCAATATAAATCAAGATGGTGTGACAATCAGATTTCAATGCAACAATAAGTGGGATTTCCCATATTTTATTACTGAGTGGACACCACATGAACAACTCATATTGTTCTTTCACTTTTCTTTACAGAGTTCCTAGCATGGTTGTCTCATTGCTGGGTCCTCTACTACTACTGGGGGAATCTTCCCAAACATTATTTCACAACTCATGTCATCAAAATTTGGCACCATGTTCAGTGGGTTCCCCAGGGCCTCTCTGATGAACATTTGAGTGGGCACCTTACAAAGGTTGGTGCACATTGCTAAAAAATATGATTCCTCTAGAAACCATCATTTTGTTATATGAACCACATTCTTCTATCTTTTTTCATTAAGTTCTAATTCCTTCACCACACCCAGGCTAACTAACAAAGCAAAAAACATGGTTGTGAAGGCAGCAGAGAATTCTCTTGAAATTTTGGATGGCGGGAGTAGTCTCCTAAACCAAAATTGTATGGGTGGAACGAAGGCCTTGTGAAGAACTCTGAGAATGATTCGATGTTGTTGGAGAGCTTCACATCTCTAGGACATCAATTTTGCTGCCTCTATCAGACCCTCATACCTGCTCCTTTCGTTCTTCCTCCCTCTAGCAGCCTGGAGTTGGTGAGAAAGTTAATTGATGGCAATCCAAGCTGTCCAGCCATCCATGTGGCCACCATCTCCTTCCCTCGAAGCATTTTCTCTTGATCCCCCCTCTATTGCAGCCACGTCAGCCAATTTTTTGATAGAAAATATATTCATCAATATTCAATCAAATTTAAACACACATTATTATAGAGATAAATTATAGTAAGATGTTCCAGATATAAAATCTAGGAAATAAATCATCATTCAAAACTACAATAATGTTACATGATTTAGTTGACGATGGAAATCAAGAGTTGTATAATGTATGTTGGAAATATTCAAAACTATATTTTCTGGTGAAGTTGTACCGTATCAATTATTTATGTGGAATTAAAAATAAATAATTTTCCATGATAATGTAATTGTTGCGTGATTCATTTCATGAAGAAAACATCCCCAAGTCTTTTTATGATATGAAAAATGTTTTCAATAGGTTTGGATTGAATTATACAAAAATATAGGCATCTTCCAATGATTGTATGCTTTATTGTCAACAGAATTAAAGTAGACAAGATTTCAAAAAAAATCATTTTCATGATCGGAGTCAATGGTTAATTTCAGATGTCTAAATCAATATACTGCCATGATGAATAATAAAAGGAGCACAACTAAATTTGTGTGTGTTACATTAATTTAAAGCCTTGATTTTAAAGATTATTCAGGTCATCGAAAATAGACGAATACATGAAATTGAATTATGTAGATATTAAAAATGATGGGATAATGTGACAAACATGAGATTAATAATCATATAAGACATTTGATTCATTATATCCCAATTTCCTAGCTGATCCTATGAATGTTCGATTGGGTTTGGATGCTGATGGATTCAACCCATATGGGATGTTGAGTACCAGTTATATCATTTTCTAGTTGTTTAGATTGCATACAATTATTCTCCATGGATGTGTATGCAAAAAATCCTTTTAGCATTTAAATGATTATTCTGTGAAAAAGTATATTTATAAATGATATTGATGTATACATGTAGCCTTTATTTGAATAATTACATGATTTATGGAGAAACGGTGTTGAGAGATTTGATACTTCTTTTAAAACAATGTCTAAAATGCATGTTGCTTTAATGTGGACCACTAGAGTCTTCCCTGGTCTTGTGAATTTATCTAGTTAGAATACTTACACGTGTTTGTCTTTGCTTATTTGTATCATTGATTTTGATCCCAAATGGTTACCTCATAGTAGAAAATGGTGCATCTTGTTCCATCGAATATTTCACAATGCATCTCATAGACTTCATCTAAACATACCAAAATTTAATGGTTTCATTAAATGTAGATAACCTCCAATGTTCTTAACTTGTATTGAAATATTCACACAGCTTGGAAATGATGAAATAGAATTAAAGAAGGTTTGTCATTTGAATGATATCAGGAAATGGGATTGAAGTGCATCATCAAGTGAAATCGGAATTGAACAATGGAAGAAAGAAAGTTTATTCATCATACTTCTGTATTAGTAATTTAATTATTGAAGCATACTGTTGATGTGATGCATATTGTGAATAATGTATGTGACAATTTGATCTTCACATTTCTTAATGTGCATAGAAAGTTAGAGGTTCATTTCAATGCTCAAAAAGACTTACAAGTAATGAACATAAAATGTAATCTCAGGCCAAATGAGAATAAAAAATATTCTTCAGAAATTTTGGCAATGAAAAATAGGGATAAAGATATGTTCTCTAAGATTTCAATCCATTTGAATGTATTTGATGGGAATTCATCTGACATCTCGAGTTGTGTTGACTTAAATAATCATAACTTATGTAAATTGAAAAGTCAAGATTCACATATTTTATTATAGTAGTTACTACCATTGGAATTGGGTACATTATTACCTAAAATATTTACTGTTGTTGTACTCCTATTTTGCACATTTTTCAGACAACTATGTGAGAAATACTTGCATCCATTTGAGCTTGACAACATTTAGTAGTGGTTTTTATATACATTTTGTGTAATAGAGATGATCTTTTTACCGTTGTTTTTTGCTGTCATGATGAATTTAACTATGCATTTGGCTGAAGAAGATAAATTTTGAGGCCCCGTTCAATATTGATCGATGTGTCTAATTGAGATGTAAATTATTTATATGTATTTAAGTTAATTAAACAAATTTTGGAACTTAATTAAATGCATAATTATGTTTGTTTATATTATTTCACAGATATCTTGGGCATTTAAAATCATACATGAGAAATAAATATCAACCAAAAGGCTCTATTACTGAAGTCTATTTGGAAGAGGAGTGTCTTACCTTTTGTTCTAGATACTTGGATGATATTGATACAAGATTTAATAGAGTTGGATGTTCTGATGACACAAAAAATATTTCTCAAATACATGGGAAATCCCAAATATTTCCGGGTATTGGACGATCATATGGAAGGACCTCGAATATTACACTGACTAAAATTGAATTATTATAGGTACATAGATATGAGATTATGAATAGTGAAATTTAAGATCCATTTATTGATGATTTTAGGATACAAACAAAGAGATGAATTAGAGGTCGAACATGAAATGAGACAGATTTAACAAAATTTGTTAACAAAGAGCTTGTAGAATGGTTTGCAAGACATATAAGTTCATAAATATTGCAATAAATATGAATATTATGTTGACACAAATATTTTGTAACTATAATAATGTATATTTCTTTTTTTAGATCATGAATGTCGATACATGAGCAGTGTTTTCAAAAGATTTGAAGTTTATTCCTTGAGGTCCTTTAAAAAATGTTAGAATGATTGACGCTTACAACATGAATGGCTTTAGATTTCAAAAAATCGATCAAGAAGAGGGTTTGAAAGCATAGAATAGTGATATATTTACATTTATTGATGTTTTATACTATGAAAAGATTACCGATATTATTGAATTAAACTACCACATGCATCCTTCATTTGTTTTATTAAAATGCAATTTGTTCTATAATATAATAGGTTTTAAAAGAGATTCCTTTGAATTAACTTCGGTGAACTTCTCTCACATGATGGGTGTTGGTGATCATGAACTTCATGATTCATATATATTACCATTGTTAGAAGAAATTGTATATTATGTGAATTATTTTGTGGAAGAAGGTTGGATTGTAGTTTCTCATGTAAAAAAATATATTTGTATGATATGTGTGATGAAGTAGAATATTTTACATCTGACATTGAATCTCATCAACAACAACAATCGAAATAATTTTTCCATCATAATATTGAAAATATTAGACTAGTAAGGATGAATAAAGTGGATAATGTAATGGAGCTGGAAACTGATATGATTTAATGAGAAAATTATTGATTGTATAGTTATGAATTCATTTAGAAAAAAATTATATAATTTTTGAAATCACTCATTATCATTGTTATGTATATTTGGTTTGTTAGTATTTTGAACCTTTTATCATTTTTAGTTGTTTTTTGTCTAATTTATTTGAAATATATGTTCTGAACTTAATTTTATTTGATTAAATTACATATATGTTAAAGAGGAAGCAAAATACTGTTTCATCAACCACTGTGACATATGGTGTTCCATCTGTCTCCCTTCCTATTCTATCTGAGCCACCATCTTCTTTCCCCCTACACCATCTCCACATGAACTATCTCTCACTCCTTATGTGAGCTTCCCTTCACCATCTCATTCATTACCTCCTACTTTAGAATCTTTAACAGTGAGGGAGCAACCCACCAGTTATAGTTCATCATGGGGATACTGGAGGGTGACTATTATAGCTCCAAATTTTAATATGAATAAATTTATATCCCATTTTTTTAATAACTATTTTTTAATTAATTATTGAAATAATGAAAGTTTGTAGAAAAAATATAAAAAGTTTATATGTAAGGAATCATACTTGAGAAAAGATAGTTGTCCCATTTGACTCATATATGGTCCCTACGGATGAGGCCGTAAGATTACTTGTCCAGATTTTAGGCCAGCTGGTTACAGAGCCCACTTCCATACCTATTTCTTATGATTATTGGTGGAATATGCCTGAATGTTGATAAAATTATGTTTCTTATTCGCAAATTAATATTATCTTAAATCATTTTGGTGCAATTGAATGTTATGTTATTAATATTTTTAAAAATAATTTTTCTATACAGATGTTTTTTCACATTACAGTTGCATATGTGATAGCACGACAGTGGATATTGAAAAAAAATGGAAAAATATATAAGGACTTTAAATATAATTTGTGGGGTGATTTCAACAATACATAGTTTACCACCCAATAGATGTATGACAAGCTACATGATGGGGTACCCAAAGAGAAATGTAAATTTTTTAATGATAAACATCGTGATCACAAGCAGATGGTATTTAAATATATATTAATATATTAATATAATTTAACATTTATACATGTCTATGAAGAGGGTATGACATTGAATAAATTAATATTAAATTTTATTTTATTTATTTTACTATCTTTCAAGAAAGAATGCATTAAACCGTGATATGCAGGTCATCCCTCACATTGTGGGGTCAATGAGTGTTTCTAGAAGTTGATCTACTCTATTAATCGTTTCATTAGAATAATTATTTTTAAGATAGTATTAATTGTTTAGTATATTAAATAATTTATTTCTGTTTGTTTAATGCAGTGATGATGTTTAGGTATGATGAATCTTGAACAAAAGTGTGGTTGAATGTTCACCAAAAATCTGAGGGATGTTTTGTTAATGATCTTACTAATGAAGTTAGAGTATGAACTCATTTTTCATTATAATAAATTATTATAGGTTGATACTATGTTAATATATATTTCATCTAATATGACTGATATTTTATTTATATTTAAAAATTAAAAAACTGTGGGATTCCAATCCTACAAAATCCTACTCAGTCTCGCAGGATGACCCTGTTGCTAAAGTCCTTAAGAAGAAGTATCCTGGAAGAGTGTGCAGGATGGGTTTGGGATCCATACCATCTGAGGTCTTTGGAATTCCACTAGGGATTTCAGCTTCATCTAATTATGGTTGTACTCAGTCCATACCACGAGATACTCAGAGATATATTGTTTCTCTACGAAACACAATTCAAGACCATGGGGCTCAGACATCCACTTTTCCTAAAGCGTTGATTGATTTATATCAGAAGATGACCAGATCTACCCTCAATGGTATTTCATCAATTGGTGGTGAGCAGTTAAATCACAGAAATTCAAAATTATTTACCTTTTAAAAATTAATTTGTTTTATGATTAAATATAAATGTTCAACAGTATTTAATTTTCAATATAATGTTCTTACAGGTGGTAGCGGGAATTTGAGATGGAGGTGTAGAGGGTGACAAGTTGTGTTTTTCATGAAAACGTTATTTTTTATACTTTCTCATTTGTTGGAAGAATATGGTAACATTCGGTTTTTATATGTATCATGTGTGGCACATAGTTCCCAAAAAACATTTACATGACCTAACATTTTCATTATTTCTCATGTTTACATTTATGTATTTTATTTATTTTTGATGTTTCCGTTTATGTCTTTATTTCTCGTGTGTGGTATGCACCATATATGTCGATTATTTATTGTAATGAATAATTTGTTATAACTCTATTTCGTAAGTCAATTAGGTTTGTTACCCAAAGATCAATGATCAACCTTCTTATTTATTTTCTTGGGAATATCTAGTTTTGTAACTCCCTTCAACTTTTTTTTTCAGTGGATAGCCCTTCTTTCTTCAAAATTTATAGTATTATTTTGTCATGTTTTATAGTTGGCATATGATAACTCCCACTTATACTTTACTCTTATTCAAAATAGTTTTCATAAGAATTTAAAAATATCTATTGAACACTTCAGTGTCTTGAACCTATTAAGGTAGGGTGACTATACACATCATTTATAGTAGAATTTCCAAATATTTGTTGAACACTTGAGTGTATTACACTACCATAATCCGTATCTCCCTAAAATATGGATTTTGTGGATAAAATATATAATACAATCTTGAATAATGTCCTATATTGTTTGGATCATCCTTCTTGACTTCTCATCGATCTGATGATAAAAGGTTATACCCAAATTTAACTATCAATGCATAGAGTTCTATTATAATTACCAAAACATTGAGGTAAAACATGTCAGCCCTAGGTGAAAAGACCTCTTAAACTATGAAATATGAAACTAGGTGATAATTTTTGGGAAGGTAAATCATTGTGAAACAAATAATTCAATGTCACATACAATGGAGGTCCACCATAACATCCACTTTTTGTTATTATAAATCATGGTCGGCCTTGGGTGAACATCCCACTTCAAAGCATTATAGGATCTCATAAACACATATATCATGGAATATGTGACCATTACCATACTACGAACTATAAACACTCCATGTATATCCAAATTAAATCATGAAATAGTTTTACATTCTTCCAACCTATTACACATCATGGTACATTCTAGAAAAATAGTTTTAACATGTATTTACTTTTTTAACCAATGAAGCAATTATCTCAAATGATATCCACATTTCATCCCCTAAACCCTCAACTACACCCACCAATTAGTCTTATAGTGAATATAAGATCTTATATTCAGATAATGAAATCTATTCTCCCACCTCCTACATTTTCTATCCCAATGCATTTTACACTACATTTCCATTTCTAGTTGAATACAATTTATCGATGTTAAACCTATGCAGGTACTCTATGAAATTAATCAAATAAATATCATTCTCATGTAGTGAGATAATATTATATGCACTATATTTTCTAATGTACCCAATAAATCATTTTCCCAAGAGGTTTTTTCGTGATCATTTCAATGCGTAGACCACAATTACAAACTAAAATACAGTATTAGAGTATTTAATCTTGAGTGTTAAAAGCTGATGAAACCCAAAGTGACTAATTTATCACTCTAAATCATAACATATCCTAATCCAAAACTAGATGAATCACATTTCACTATATGTCATACATTAGGCTCATGAATTCATAGGATCAAAGCTGACAATAACCACTCTATCAAGACTATGGAAACTTCCTCACACTAGTATGTACTGTTAAATTTGAATCCATTCTTGGTAACTGTGGTCATTGGCAACGCTATGTGAGAGATCTCCAAAATTATTCTCTTTTAATTCTTATACAATCCAATAAAAAATCAGATATCAATTACATTCTTCATGTTTGACAGATACAGAAATGCATCAACATACTTGAGATCAACTGAAAACCTGGATTGTGAAACCACTATATCAAATAGTGAAACTTCATGTACATAGAATGAATTTTATGTACCCAAATAATACTAAACCTTATCATGTGATTCTTATGAAAATGTTGGTCTTATTCTATTCTTTTGGATGTGGGATTTATGTGCATGTGAAATTGAAATGGTTTTTTTTCAGGGCATGAGTACTGGGGCTGCAGAATCAGATTCTTTTTATAATCTGGCTTTAGCAGTGGTTTTAACCACTGCTATAATTTTAGTATTTTTTTAATCTGTGGAGGATAAAACTACTAATACAGAAAATAATTTAGTGATTGTTAAAACCTCCACTACACAGTTTTTATATTCCTTTATTATTTAGCGGCGGGTTTTTATGGTTTTAGTGGTGTTTTTCCCAGTGAAAATTATTTTTTTTGTGGTGGTTTCAACTGCCGCTAAATCAAATAAAATTCAAAGTATTTTATGTCGACACAAAATTTAGCAGAGGTCTGAAACCACTTCAAAATAATATAGTGATGGTTTAAACTGCTGCCATATCCAACAAATTGCCATGAAATTGTCATTTTCCTGTAATGACATGGCCATTATAACATAGAAATTACATTGTTGGATATGAATTGGTGTATCTAAATTATGAACATTATTTGGTTTAAACATGTATAAAATAAATACAACTATAATCTTTTTATTATAAATTTAAAAAATCATATGAATGAGAAATAAATGTTTTCTAAAAATCATTATTTCTCTGAATAAAATTTTATTCATGATTTGGGAACATAAATTAATAATATGTTTTAACAGTTTTTTAAAATTTATTTTAAAAAATTAAATTTTTTTTTAAATATACATGAAAAAGTTATCTTTTTTTGAACTTTTTTTAAAGATTAATTTTTGTGATTGGTAGTTAAAAATAATGAAATTTCATTTAAAACTATCATTTCATTATAATTATTTATAAAGATAAACTATAGTTTATATTGGTTTTAATGTAAAATTAATTCTATTATAAATAAATATATATATATATATATATATATATATTATTACAATATATCTTATTGTAATCCTTTAATCTTGATTTCAAAACATTATAAACTTTTGATGAATTTCTCTTTCAAAGCCTACTTTCTCATTGTGTTTATAGGATTAATTTAAAATTAATATTTTTCATTCTTTGAAGGTAATTTAGAAACATGGACTCAATATTTAGAATTAGAATAATTATATATTATTATATGGACAAATAATTTTTTAAACAAAATTAATAGAGAAAACCGTTTAAATTAATTGTCGTGGTCAAGGGAAAAATGGGTTTACTAAAGGTTTAAAATAAAAATATAATTGTTTAAATGGCTTATATTTGTTTATAAAATAAATTTTATATCAATATTTGTATCTTGCATTTTTTAATTATCTATTATAGTCCATTTTTTAATTTTATTTTTTGAATATCATAGGTAAACCATTTCCCATTGGTAAAATACAGGTGTGTCACCCACATCACCTATAAAGGGTCACCTATCTCGTCACTTTATCATACCTTCAATCCCTTTTGGATCCAAAAATTCCTGACCAAATCACTTCATAAATTCCATATCCTCATCCTAGAATCATTCTTTTGATCATAAATCCTTCCTCATAATAATTACTTATAATCATGAAGAGGTGGTCCAAGACGAGGTAAAATTACTATTAATGCATTTTTATTTTATTTGTTCTTCAAATTCATTAAAAATATTATTCGTTTATTATAATATAATAACAAAAAATCACCCATTAACTGATATTTTTTTATATTTTGTTAATGTACTATATCCATCTCCTCTTCCATTAGATAGTAAATTATGATGTCACTCATGTGTATGACAGACTAAGACCATGCGAACCAATCTGATGTGTTTTCTATCAACACCTATCACGGTTGGGTATAATGATGGATATATAGTAGATATATAATATTTATAACATAATTATACTTTTTTAGTCATTATTTCATACATATATTTTTTTTAATCTCAATTCCTTAGTGGATTCAATAACATCGCATGTGTATACGATAGAGTACCACATTATGGTGCTACGTGATTCATTTTTCACTAACTCTATACAAGGAAGATAATAAGGATAAATTTATAGAATATATGAGATATAAATTTAATAATATTTATATTCATGAAAAATATATCATTTTGAAATATAATATAACTTTTCATTTCTTTCACTTTCAGTCATTAAATGATGATAGTGTCATTTATGTAAGAATGGATTATCACCTTTACGAATTGATGTGACTATATTTTCATAACCACACAACATATATTTTATATATGGTCTTTTTATATAAATTATATTTTATTTGTGATATTATTATCATTTTATAACGATTAAATATTAATTACCTCCTTTCCATAATGATCGTTGAAAATTAGAAATGTTACACATTCATAAGTATGACCTACCATCACCTTAATTTTAACATAAATAATATTTCATATCCATATTTCATGATTAAATTTAAAATTATAATTTTTGTATAAGAAAGATAATTATTTTCTGATTATTATTCAATTATTGTTTAAAGAATGACATTTCTTACCATAGTGAACCTGCGAAAGTGATTTTTGACACATTATCCAAATATCATCGAAACATCTAATGTAAACATAACTGATTCAGTAACCATATTTTACATTTTAATAAGTGAAATAAAAGAAATAATAAAATTGAAAAGGATTATATTTAATGTAAATTTTGAAAAAAATATTGTTATTCGGGATGATAAATAACGTATCTGATGAGTTGGATTAATGTAAGAGTTTTTTATCTCACATTTACTTCTGGGAGACATATAGAATATTCCCTAATTATTTATTTTGGGGGGTTTATATACTCCATTTTTCATGTTATTTAAATAATTAATTTATATTCACGGTAATTAAATTTTTATTTAATGTTATTTCCTTTAGGGGGCTTATGATTCAAAATGATCAAAAGTGGTACATGTTTATTTAACAATTTCATGTTCATTTGGGATTGTATTTGTTAATGTCCCCATTAGAAGAATTTTTTGATATTCATATCTTTAAATAGATCTATTTTTATCTATATCAGCTATTCATGATCTTTTCCATGTAATTTTTCCATTTTTACACTCTCTAGAACATAAAAAATGATGTGAAAGTGTTTTAAAAAAAATCTTACTCCATTTTTATCTTCGCTTGGAAATCATTATCCATCTAAACCCAAGATTCCAAAAACTATTATCAATTTTTTTTTTAAACTTTTAAAAATTATTTATTATTAATTTTGACCCATTTTTTCTTATTTAGAAATGTTTTGAATGGAATATGTTTTCAGTTTTCAAAGAAATTCTTGATTGTCTTATAATAAATATTTGAAATGAAGATTTTTTTTAATATGTAAAAAAAGAAAACAATATTCCCCCATCATGACCAATCAATGAATTAAATACTATATTACAAGTTTTAAGTTGTTATATTCAAATAAAGGTATTTTCAAAATTCATTGTGACCCTTTTTTTAAAATTGATATTTTCTAATTGAAAAGGTTATTTTCATCAAAAACATTTTAATGACATTCTATTTTATTTATATTCATCCATTTCATCAACACTTTATTGTACTTATAATATATTATTGATATGTTTTAATGATATCATATTTTTTATTGATTGTTTATAACCATTTTGATTTGGGATATACAATTTTAATACAATTAAGTATATTACTCTGAATAGTTTATTGTTATTTTAATTGATTAGGGAAATTATTCACATTTTTTGTTATAGTTTTTCATTCAATTGTTTTTGTTTATTTTGAATCTCCCTTTTAATATGTGAAATTAATTTTTCTTTGTATGTGAATGGTTGAGCATGATATATCCTCTCGATGCATCAGCAAGTCTCATGGGGAAATCCGGATTTGGTTATAGTCAATCCTTTACACATTTATATAGATGTTTTGACACGATTCATCTATGTTATTAATATGTATAGGAAGAAGTCATATATGGTTTTTCGTAGATGTCTATAATTATTCATTTAATCATTATAAATTCAGTTAATTAAATTCCACGTGATTATTTTCTTAGTAAGACTATACATGGTAAGGTTTTATGATCATGTGATTATTTATGTATCTTTACTAGATTCAAATTTCTTCAAACAAAATTATTATCAAAATATTAATTAAATAGAATGTGTCTTAGTTATTTACGTTTTAATACTGATTATAAATTCTTTATTCATTACTTTTGTTGTATTATTACCCTTACTAGATATCTGATCAGATGCATTTCTTATGTTTTTATTTCCACGTGATACAAAGTAGTGTTTTTTGATTTATATACAGGGAAAAACTAATGGGAATAATTTTTTTTTGAAACAAAATATTTTTTTCAATTGCAATAAAAATTTAATGCATATATATTTTTACCAAGACTATTACACTATTCAATCATTTGAGATGTGATTCCTTATATCTTATGTGAGTGTAACAAAGAAACCACCATCTCCATGCTACTGGGGTTGGGTTCGCTATAGTTGGTATCAAAGTATGTTCAATAAAAACATTAGGAACTATATTTAGGAATACATATATTATGGATCATAACCCTATGATAGACTGTGATGATAAGTATATAAGAACATAATAATGTTTGGAAGGGTATAAATTAGGTGGATTTTCATAGAAAATACCTTGATGTTATAAGTTGGTTTTTTTATAAGGTAATCTTGTCCATGACCCAATCATCACATATTTCTTGACATTGTTCCTTACTGTGACCTCAGTTTGACACTCTTTAGTGATATGCGTAGTATAATTAAAATTTTCCTCACAAATCGTTTTGAAGGATTGGAAAATATAGATATTCATTAAGAACACATGTTTATTATTATGAGATTATATATTCATAAATTTGTCAATTTATGTTAAGTCTTTCAATGGTTTTGGTATTATACATTATGTTTCATTATATTATAGTGTAATCCTTACTATAGAAATGGTTCCTAGAAGATGGTATGGGAATAGTATCAATGCATGTATTTCAATGAGTGATAATGATCATTACATAGAGGATCTTAAACTAATATTTCTTAGGGAACTATTCTCCCTGGTATTCCCATTACAGGAGATTATAGTATAATGTGATATCAATTCAATGAAATAATTATATAATTATTATTTCTTCGAAGGGAATCAATATAATAAGAGGAAAATAGGAAAAATATAGATAAATTGATAGAGGTAAATACGGTTATTCCATCTTGTGATACTTGTTGAATGAAACACCTTGGCACATGTTTAAAAGGGAAAAGGGTTTATCTCCAAGTGTGGAGAAAGAGGCCACCATTTTAGTGATTGAAAGGACAACGAAAATATTTTCAATGATTATTGTTATAACTATAAGGATTTGGTGAACTATAGAAATTAATTCCCAAATATTCAATGGAATATAGCCCATAAGAAACAAATGGATCAGAGTGACACATATTCTATTACAATAGAATAAGTGGAATGATTAATGTTCTTGTGTTTGGATTCAAGTTATATTTAATTTTTTAGGTTATTAATGATATCATAGTACAATGAAATAAAGAATACAATGAATTTTAGTAGTGTACTTTTTCATTAAGGATTTGAAATCCAATGTTGAATGGTATCAATGACCATCAAAAATGACTTGGTGGAAAAATGAATTTTTATTATTCCAGTGGTTGACTAAAAGATAACCCTTAATATGTTTCTAAGGATGAGATATTGATTTTTGGATAAAGAGATTATTTATATTGAAAATGTAAATTAGATAGTAATTACAACCTTGGAATTGATTAATGAATTGTTGAAAATATGGTCTATACTATAATTGATGGATTTTAACACATTTATTTATTTAATTAATATATCCAATAGTGTATTTTTTTAATTAATGAAGAATCTTGGATATTATCAATAGGGTTTTGTAGAAATTTGGGCTATTACCATTTTAAAATATAATACATAATTAAGGTATTCACTTGTTTGGTTTGTGTCTATTAAGAGGTACTTCGTGTTGTTTTAGGAATTAAAGACATGTTTATTTTGAAAATATAGTGCCCTAAATTCTATTGTTTTTGTTCCTAATCATTTCTATGGGTAATATGGATAACCATTTACTGAATGGTATAATATTAACATTGGAATATGATTTAGATATAAATACATTACATCACCATATGATGATGTATGCATAGTTTATAACCCATGCCAACCATTTTATTATAATGAAATATAGAGATTGAAGGAATTACTCATCAATCTATTATGATTCTTTTGATCTATAAGTTCTTTGGGAATAATATATTTATGTTCATTTCATATAGAATGTGATAAGGTGTAAATTTATTGAGTAATATCCAAATGGTGATTTTATTCTTATGAAATTAAATAAAATTAATTAAGTATATATTCTCATTTAAATTAATAAAATTTTTAAGAAAAAGGTATTAAATGAAAATGTAATTCTAATTCCATAATTTTTTATGACATCAATGACTTTTTTGAACCTATTTTTTTAGAATTGTTGTTGTTTATTTTCAAAAGATCCTTGACATTATTGTGATCAATGATCTTTGGAACTCTCCATAACTATTTAGACATTATATTTTTCTTTCAAAATAAAATATTCACTTCCCACATATTTTCTCCTATTTGGAATCCTAGTATTTTTTATTAGAGATTACCTTCACACATCCTTTCTCTCTATAAATGGGATTTATTATTTACCCATTTATGATTTGGGTTTCTAATTAATGTATTTTCATATTTTAATCCCTTGATTACTAAAATCTAGATAAAACTGTGCGGAGGTGCTTTATTTACATGGTGTTGAATGTAATACGTTTATAATTTAAAATATGAACATCAAGTTAGATAGTGTATGTGAAAAAACATAATGATTAGGTAAATAATATTTCTTAATGATCAATTTATGATATAAAACAAGAATATCAGTCAAGGAAATGTGTGTAAATGAATATAATTATTCAATAAAGTCAACGATATGTGGTTGAGTAAACCTTTTCATAAATGTCATCTTACTACGTTCCCATAATCAATACAAAGTTTAATTGATTTGTCTTTCTTCTTATCAAATGGAATAGTTAAACCACATGGTGACACACGTTGATGATTAAATCAAATTATTTTATTATACTAGAGTTTTTTTTAAAAATTCCGCTAACTCAATCATGTTAATTCCAGAGGGACTATTTCGAATAGGTGTAGCACTAATTTTGAGTTCTATTTATATTTCAACATCACAATTCACTAGCAGACTAGGAAACTCTTATAAAAAGATATCATAAAACTCCATAAAAATAGTATGGTATTTTGTGGTGTGATTATCTTCAACTATATAAGACAAATAAAATACATTTCTAATAACAAAAATCCAAAAGATAGAATTAATTTTCATTGGAATCTTGTATACTTTCATGCGCTGATAAATGATGATGGGGTTTTTTTGGAATATGAAATCTGAATTCCCTTACTCTCTATTTTATATGGGATCAATATAATGAAATTAAATCCATTAAAAATCACATCAATTAAAATAAAGGGTGAGTAACATGATTTTTAGGAATAAAATTCCAACAAACATTAAACTTTGAGGTACTATAGACTTGAGATGAGATCATCATACCATTAGGTTTCATCCCATCTAACTCAATATCTACATGTTGAGTTGGAAATTCAGTAACAATTTCAAATTCATTTGATATAAAAGAGTGGTTATTTTTATAATTAAATAAGACATTATCTTTTAAAGAGTTGATGTCAAATATACCTTTCACTCCATCATTATTTTAACACACCTCAGTTGTCGTGATCACATGAGACATCCCTTTATCTTTTATATTAATATGTTATTGATAGTTATAAAAAAAAATTACATATTAATGAAATGATTTCAATAATTCCAATAATTCTAGAATTATAAGAATTGGAGCATGGATGGTGCATTATTTGGTGTCTTCCTTTCCTCCATTGCATGAACTAGCCTCTTCACTACCCTTTTATATTCACTATCTCTATGAACACACTTCCCATAGTTAAATAAATTCCCAGTCCCACATAGTTAATTCACATGATATTTCATCCCATATTTTTGTAATGTAGGTGACTATAAATTAATTCCACCATTTTATTAATTTGATTTCTTATGACAGTTGATCATCCTTTTCATTTCAAGACCCTGGGAATGGGGTAAATATCCAATTTCAATTTATAACATAAGTTCACATTGAGGGATTTATTCCTAGATAATAATTACTCTTATGTTTTACAGGATTTGGAGAATTCATTTTAATACAAAAAAGAATTGATCAATGTTTCTTTTAGGGCTGAAGATAATAACATAAGTGTGCCTTATAATTCATGTAAAATAAGAATCATATGTACCAATAGATTAATCATCATTCTTGTTGAGATTAGAATCATTTTTCTATCCTTGTACAAGGAATATGAAGGATGTAATTAATAGAAAATATTCTCTTAAAAAAAATCCCATTATAGGAAGCCTATTTCTCCCTCTGGACTCATATTCTTAATACGGTTAAACCATTGAAATTATTTTCCTTCCAAATGATTAAATAATAGGACTAAAGTTCTTTGTTATTTGAGAACTAGAGAACAAAAAATATTTTACCAATGATGATGATGAATCACTCATTCAATAATGGATTTCAAGATCACCCAAAATAAGTTTGATGATTCATCATGAGAGATAGTTTTTTATTCAATTCATTGATCATTTGGAAGCCCAACATAATTCATAGATTGAAAATGTTTTGTGAGAATAGAAATATGGTTATTCAACCAAACTCTAATTGTATTTGGTTTCTCATGTGGAAAATCCAGGTAATTTATATCCCATTTTTTATTGTAATCGTTCCATAAGGTTCTAGTCATTAAGTAAAAATAATAATTATAGTGTGAGAAACACTAATCCTATTGGGAAACCATATAACCAAGAAAAAATAATTTATATGATGTATCAAGACACATAATTTTCAATCTATGACATATTAGGTTTTACCTAGGATATTCATGATAATAATTTATTTGTATCATTTTTAATATTAAGAAATAAAATGTTTTTAACATAAGAATATGCGCTGAGAGTGTCAATATATGTGTGTAGAAAAGCCTATTTTCTGGTACCCACTGATGATGGAGTCAACCCCAATTTTCCATTTTCAAGATTATTACCCCTAGCTAGAACTGTGCTAGATCCACATACACCTATACTATATATAAAGGTGTGTATTTCTAGAATATTATTCTAATATCTTCCTTAACCAACCTTTAGAATGATATCATATACATAGACTTGTCCCTAATGTTTTCACAAAATATTTCTAACCCTAATCTCCAAATATTTACTAAACATTTTTTGTGATACCAACAATAATAAAATAATTTTTTCATATATGGATATTACATATTTTTAGATGAATATTTATTATATTTGAAAAATACACACGTTTTGATCCTCAAGGTTTTGTATCTCTGGAAATATAGATTCATATAAAATTGGTTCTAGAAGGATCTACACTTTCTCTAACATAATTATTCATAACTAGAACCCATCCTAAAAAAATATTACAAAAAATAATTATTTAAAACATAGGGAAATGAATCATAAGAAATAGTTATATGAGATTCTCAGTAAGGGTAAACAAGGGAGATATCAATGATTAATTAAACATAACACGAGCATAATGTTATTCTAATATGTGAATAGAATTTGAAAATAATACCCTTTATATCATTGTAAAAAATCTCAAGTGACGGAATATATATTTGATGTTTTTAATATGTGAGTCATAAAGAATCAATGAACATGATATATTAGAGAATAATATTTTCAAAAGAAATAGATTTTTTCCATACATATATGTATTGAAAATCATTTCCTTAGTAGTTAAGGATCACTTCCATGATTATCATACTAGATAGGAATCATGCCCCAAGCCACCATATTAGTCATGGTTCACTCCCAAGACTATTATAGGAAACAATTTCCATTACTAAAATTGATTGACACAACATTCCAGTAAAATTTTCCTCAAGAGATATAAAATATTACCAAAATGAATTGGAGAGATATAATGGGATCACATTTCCTTACATTATAAGGGAACCATCACTCCTTATATTATAATGTAACTACAGATACTTGGTTTATAATGTAACCACCCTTTCATAGATTATAATTTGACCACCTATTCTTGTTTTATAACATAACAACCCATCATTGGTTTATAATGTAACCACCCATAATATAATGTAAACCATACATGTTGGTGGTAGAAGATAAAAAAACATCTATCCTATCATCATATTATAACATTTTCAAAGAAAATAAGTTTCATAAGAATTTCAAAAATTAATCATAGCATAACACATGTAAATAAATTTGTTTTATAAACATATCATCATCATAATTTTAAAATAATGAAATAATGAATAAGGAAATTATTATTATATCAATTACCCAATAATGAATAATTAACAAAAAAGATGTCATAATAGATTAGAAATTCCATTAATAGATTATTTTAATCATTTAATTAATAAAAAATCATTTTTATAAGAAACCATTTATTTAAAATCTAAAAATTTCCAAAATATTGAGGATTTTTTTTGAAAAGAATAAAAAATGTTAAGGAAGTTTCAATATATTGAGTAGTCGTGATGGTGATAAATTTTTTTCAGGCCTTGTACGTAAAAATATATATTCCATTCAAATATTAGATAAATATTCAATTGTTCATAATATAAAAAATGAGAAAAATATAGCAATCGAACCATTTATTTAAATGTAAAAAATGGTTCCAAATGAAATTGGAAAATCATCTAATAAAATTAAAACTATTTTGAAAAAGTTTTTTAAAATCATTGATATGGAAGAAAAAGTTGTTTTGATCGAAGAGAGTAATAAAGTCGATTTTTAATAAAAATAATATTTCAATATATTGAGCACATGAAGAGATGGAAATTAAAGGAAAACATGAATTCTCATTAAATAACCATTCGAGAATAAAAATCATTAGTTTTCTGAGAGATCTGTCATAAGATTTCACCATTATAAAATTAATATAAAAATTCCTAATAAGTTTTTACATTGTAATATAAACTCTTAAAAAAATTGGTAAAATTTAAATAATATGACTCATTATAGAATGAAAAACATATGTATTTTTAAAACAGAATAATTTTCAATATAATAATCATAAAATACATCCATATTAAGTATATAGGGCACATAAAAAAACTAGTGCTAAATATTCCATGTGTCCCATGGACTTAAAAGTGAGACAGAAATCCCTTACCTCATGTCTCAACTTACTTCGAAGACATTAAAACCAAATATATAGTAAATTATTTGTTTATTATAAATATATTAAAAAACCATACTCATATATTTCACACCATATATTATTTTCTGAAAAAATATTATCACCCATTTATTAAAATTTCTTTATTAAAATAATCATTTCAAGTGATAACTACTTCATTTTTCATGATTGTTTTTGTTCGGTATATTTGATTCTTTTAAAATGTTCATGTTTACATAAACTAAATAAATTTAATCATGATATAAATATCTTATATAATAATTATATTCTTATTTATAATCATCCATAAAGTGGGTATAGAAAAATTAATAACACTGTTCATTGAGATGATAGATTATTCATACTTATAAACATTGCATCCATTTTTTTTAATGAATGGAGAAAACTAATGGTAAAAACTAATTTACAATTAAAAAATAATTATTATATCATATATATTAATTTAATATATCATTATTACAGTCTATGTTAAAATAAAATTAAAAATGTGTCACATCACTTTGTGGAGGCGGTAGTCCATAAGTACGCAAGAGCGATTTTATTGTTTTCCAATGGTTTAAACTGATCACATTTATATTTTATATTATAATTTGATAAGGATAATAATTTCATAAATATAATATATGTATATTAAATCTATCATTATATCCAGCTGTGAGAGTCTGTGACGGAGGATGAATTACTAAGGTTCGTGAGAGGGTAGTTCTCCAAACAAACAATGGACAATTTCATTTTCCATTTGATGGCATAGGAGATGGATAGAGGTTATTAAACTAACATAATTAAATATAATTATATGTAAAATGTTTCTGTTATTACTTCATTATATTTGAATATAATTTTAATGGGGTATAAGAAAAATAAAATTTAAAACTCTTAGTTAAGAACGATACATCTTCATCAGACCACCTCTTAGTTTTGTACAAAAAATCATCTCTATAGTTTTTTAGGATACAAAAAAGGTATCAATGTCTTGTTAGTAGATGTAAATAAATGATTTTTTTAGTTATTGGAAAGGAAATTATTTTAATGTGTTGATAGGATAGGATATGAGGTTCCCTTTTATAATTATGGTGAGTCACGCACTTGTAATTTTTAAAAGATTTTTAAAAACACCATGTCACATTTTTTATAGAAAGGATCAAATGGAGGTCATTATATAACCGTTGATTATATAAGGTCTTTATATGTACATTTTACAGAAATTATAATAGATTAAATTTCCTTTTACTCATTATCCTTTTAGTATAACTCTGCGGTAAACTAGTTTTAACATTAATCATTAGAATTCATTTTTCCTTTTTTATCATTATTATTTACAAAAATTATGTTTAAATTTTTATATAACATTAATTATTTTTATTATAAATATGTAATCCATTATTTTTAATATTAAATTCCTATAATTGGAAGAATTTAATATATAATAAATCTATAAGATGCAATGAAAAGCGATATTTCGAAGAGAACTTTATCATAGGTAAAACAATTATATTATAATTAAACATGAAATTTATTTAAATGAATTGTACTAGATTAATAACAATATAATTATACAAATTTTAAATTTAAACGAGTTTAAAAACTAAAACATTTATTTTCAAATTATTTCAAATAAAAATAATTTTCAATAAAAATTAATATTTTCACTATTTATCAAAAAATTAATCTTTTATAAAAATTAACAAAAAATCACACACTTATTTTTAAATTTTTTTTCGGAAAAATGAATTTCATTTTTTGAAATTTATTTTCTAAATTTTATAAAAAATAATTGATTTATTATTTTCTCACATTGGGAGATCCAAACTATTTTAAAGGAAAAGATTCATTATGAAACATATGAATACATTACCAATATATATATATATACATATATTCACTATAAAAATATTTATTAATATTTAAAATATGGTTATTACTATTTATAATCCCTTGTTTAATGAATATTATATAATAATCTTGTAGAAAATAATATTATTTCAATAGTATATTTTGGTTCGTTAAAACATTGTTAAATGTGAAGCTCAAGATATCAATGAAATTAAATAAATTAGAAAAAATAATTCATTAAATATCAGGTTGTCAAATTTATGATATGTTATTCAATACATCTATTCTCATGTCATACAAGGCCACATTGATGTCAAAGACAAAAACCAATAACATATAGGTCCATCAAAATAGATTTGTGCAAGTGGAACTCAACAATGAATGTTGGGTTTATGAAAAATTAAATAAATATTAGTATGAATAATACTAAAAACATGATCATTATAAAAAAATTATGTAATTCATCTCACTTAGTAATAGGATTTTTGTCTGCGTGGTGTTCATTGTCTCATGAACACCATACTCTCTCTAGTATATAATTGGGTGAAATGTATTCCTTTTCCTTTCTAAATCCATCATAAATCAATCTAGGATCAAAATTTTACTTATCATCGTTATTAGTAGGATAAGTGGTATTCATTTTTCATGTACATCCTTGTTTAGATGATGGAACTCTTGGAGTTGTTACTTAAATTGTAAATGTCTTTGAAGATTCATGACTATTTTTATCATCAAAACCCCTAGAATCATCCCATATTTATTCCAACATGAAAATATGTAACTCAAAATGATCATTATTGATTCTATTTATCCAAAATCTATAAATGAAATGGTAGTGTGAAACTCTAGTAGGTATAATTTTGGATACTATAACATATCATTAAATTTTTAGAAATATGCACTTATACTAGTACTAAAAAAAATCTATTATTGATGGCCAAGGATGCAAACCAAGTTAAAAAAAATAAAAATAATCAATTATTGAACACTGGGGTTTTTCAAATGCAACTTGGCTCTACATCTGAGAAATCATTCAAAAATTAAATTAGATAAACATCATTGAAGTAACAAAATGAAAGGATAGTATGTTCTTGTGTGAGGAAAATATAGGAATCATTGAAATAATATAAAACAATACCTTGTAATCAACTATATGCTCTCTATCGATAGTTTTGGAATAGAAAATTCAAAAAAAAATATAGGAAGGAGAAGATGACATTTAAATATCTATGAAATTCACATCAAAGAAAAGGTCATGGCCTCTAATAGAAAATTATAATACTAACTGTCTACCACTCCCCTCCCATAAATTGATATAAAATGAAAATAAACACAAAAATACTATTTAAAATTTACCATTTCACTATTTTATCCTCCCCTGTTTTCAATGAAAAATTTTCTATAAATATACTATCAAGAGACTTTTCAATGATGGCTATTATTTTGTGGAATGTTTATGTTACCTAAAATTTATTTCATGAAGACTATAGTGTTGAATTATAATTATATGACATATTTTAGGTACTATCATAAGAGGTGATATAACAAAATCACATGTGGAAATAAAATATCATGGATATGAGAGAAAAAACAAACTATATATTTGAACTTACACTATATTTGTAACACAACATGTGAGAGAGAATTATCACATCTCATTGTGTGGAATTTAAAATAGATTTATTCCTATAATAAGATTCAAAAATGTATATTAGCCACGGATAATGTTACATATTGTAAAACAGAATTTTTCAAGTGGAAACACATGATCTAAAGGGGAACTACGGATCACATATGGAAACAATGGATAGTAGAATCTCTAAAACAAATAAAAAATAGTGATATAGTCATAGTGTATTATACATAATGAAGTATGATAGATATTTTATTTACCTTGGTGAGTATTACAACTATTTTTTGAATCATATCGACTAAAAGTATTCAAAACTATTATGAATTTGGGGATGTTTTATGATATCAGAGATAGATTTGGTGTGGGGCTATAAGGGATATCGTGTGTTGGAAGTGGATTTAGTTAATAGGGAGGGTATTTTTTCCATTATAACATAATTACTTTGTTTTAATAGTTCTGATAAAAGAGGATAATAAATATAATTAGGTTGTTATTATAGATAATTTTTTGTTATATAATTGGTGGTGGGACAATTGGTAGATGATTGGATGGTGACTTCGCCTCTCTCTATCACATGAAACAATAGTTAGGTGTAATCTATGAGGGGTGATATCTCCTATTTTTCAGCTATATATTTTTTTATCCAATTAATAACTTTCTCTTCAATCTAGCATAAATATACAATCAAATAATTTTTTTTCTTTAATTTTATCTCTAAACTCTAGTTATCACATATTTTGCTAACATTTGGAAAATTTTCGTGTGAATTATTACCTTTAGAGATTATGATAACCACTGAGGATGTCATGATAGTGACTATTTACTCCTTCATCTACCTTATTTTTTAATTATTTCTCTAATTTGAAATCACTACTATGTGCACTATGATCACAGTGTGGACATTTGGAAAAAGATGATCATTGACAGCCAGTTGAGAGGATAAGATGGTTATATCATGGTGATTGATTATATGGAACATAGTAGATTTCACTAGATCAGCTTTTGAGAGTATGAAAATGGACATTTATAACTATCCAATATAGTTTGTATTTGTTGAAACATGAATAGTTGAGTATATGTTCTTGGTGAATGAATGGTTATAGATAACTAAAAAAACCAACACTTTGGATATCTGATAAGGAGGAGAAGTGTGTTTCAGGTCTTTGAAGAAAGAAAATTTCTTATAAATAAATTTTAATGATCAAACAATTAGTATAACATTACTGGAAGATAATAAAGTATGATGTTGTACCTACTTCTCCCTATGATTAGTAAACTTTCACTACTTTTCCTAGTTTGATACATGTAGTTGCAAGATTAATTAAAGATGATTCTGAAAGGGCGGATTAAAATATGACTTATGAAGGAGTTGGGTCAATTTTTTAGAAGTGATGAACATTGATGGTACCTTGTACTCTAGATAAATTATTTGTTAATTTACTATTACAATGTTCTGAACTATCACTATGAATGATCTATCATTCTATAAGGAGATTGTAGGGGTTGTTTCTTATAGTAGGAGAACAAAAAAATATGTCTTTTTTGTTAGGATGGAGAATTAATTTTAATTAGGTATGCCTTTTTTATCATGTGGAATAATATAGACCACGTTTTTTTCTAGTTAAATATGTGTGGAAAGGGATTGATTTTCCATTCAAGAACTATTAGAGTGACTATATTTTCATTGTGTTCCTAGTTATCTTGCTAACATCGGATTTAATGATATTATAGTATAAAGGGTGGAGTCACCTAGAATTCCATTTAAATGTATTAGACTACATCTATATAGAATATGGAAAATTTCTATTTTCATTGAAAATAGTTTCTATTGGAAGATTTATTAGACAAGACACATTATACCAACAACTCTGGTTGGTTCATCAGTGAAACTTCTTGCATCGATGTAGGACTTATTAGTTGTAGCAGTGATAACAAAGCCTTATGGAATTTCTTTTTGTATCTTATTTATTATTTAGGTTGTGTTTTCCTAACAAGATATAGGTCATATAAAATATGTATAGTGAAAACCAATCCACCTTTGTTACCACTTGACATTGGAAATGTTTGGGGAAAATATTTTTTATTTTTGGTCAGTACAGTGGGATGATGTTACAAATATCTTGATGATGTGGATTAGTGTATTATTGGAACATTTTTAGTCAATATTGTGAGTTTGGTTCCAATTTATTGAGTTTTTTATTTCATGAAGAATATACAAACTAAAAATGATAGATAATAATGGAAAATAATTTAACTATACACTTTCAGCTCTGTGGAATTAAAATATGTTACAGAAGAATTTTCTCACATTCACTCCATTTTACCTTCGTCATGGATTGAAAACACTGCTAGTGGAATTTTAGCTAATGGTGAAAATTTTAATATTAAATAAAATGGTTTTGATTATGGATAGATAAGTTTTTATTTAGGGATTTATATTGGTCTGGAACTTCTACATAATAATAAAATCCAGTGAAGGAGCTCTTTCATTGCTAGTGATTTTATTATTCCAAGAAAATTCTTGTTGATGTTTTAGCTATAGAGTTCTGTGGAAACTATTTTTTTTTATATATGGGTTTAGAATAATATTTTTTCCTAAATGAGTTATATATCCAAATGTATCAAAAAATTCTAGATAGATGATGTTGTGTAAAAAAGTATCTTAGCGGTGATGAATTGATTTGGGGTCTCACAGAATGAAAATGGTCTTTTTCAATCCAACTTTTGGAAAAGTTAGTTTTTAATTATGGAGGAAATATTGGGAATCTAGGGATTTTTTGGGATATGATATATATATTTATTTTGGGGCTATTGAGGATATCATGTGTTTGTAGTGGAGTTATCAATCAGGGAGGGTAGTTTTATCCTTCCCTCTTTATTAGTTTTTTATGACAACTTAGTTGGTAGGGGATAAAAATATGAGTAGGTGGTTTGTTTGAGATCACTATTTGGGATTTACATGGTTTGGGGGTCTATTGTATTTTTCGGTACTAGTGATGTGGTCTCTCTCTCTAGCACTCAACATGCACGAGAAGGTTAAAGATCTAGCCTCTATAGGTTCTTCCTATTATATATCATTATTTCTCCTTACTACTATAACTATAAAATCTAGGATAAATATATATTGCCATTTTTTCAGTTATATATATTCCCACTCTAGTTAATACTCATTATTCTATTAAAGTCTTTGTTCTTGTGTCACAATGAGGTGTACAATGGTTGAAAGTGGACAGATCATAGAGATTTAATGAGTAAAAAATTAATTGTTTAAAGGTTCCATGATGTTTTTATAACTCCTAACAAGTAAAATTAACCTTTATAATAATTTTCCCACCATGGTAGTTCAAAATGGTAAAGATAGAGTTACAAAAATGAATGAGAATTTGGAGGCATGTGTAAAGGAAAAAATGACAAAATACTGTTATAAGGATAGATAAATCAAGATTTTATGATATAATTTATCTAAGTAAAAAAAAAGATAATATATCATGGGACGTGACAAAAACATTATCCATATTTCATATAGAGATTGTGCATAAGAAATAATATGTAATGACATAGTAAACTGTGAAGACTCTATACACTCGAGGGGGTATCATGGAAAATGAATGTGGAGATATCAAAGTACATGTCAGGATATTCTATTTCATGTGAACAATGTGATATGGGGTATCACAAACAATAATATAATGTTCCATAGAAAGTGATATAAAGAAGATGAAATATGTAATGAATTTTTTTGGGAAATTTAATGTGGTAATAGGGTAATTCATAGGAAGTGATAGATAGATATGAATAACGGTAGATGAATAAAACATACCAAATTGTATTGGAGGTTAATAATGAAAGCATATCATTGTACAAGAAAAAGAATAAAAATTTAACTGAATTTAATCAATGTATATCACATCTATTGGTATGGATATATGGCTAGATAAGTATCACAATACAAAAAAATAGTTTAATTTAGTTCATAAATAACGTTTTTGAATATCTTTGATGTATTCCATTGATCAAATTCACTTCAATGGAACTTAAATGATTCATGGATAATGAAAAGAAACATGTAACACAGGCTAGGACTCTAAAGTTAGTAATAGAGGCTATATCGAATCATCAAGGTGAAGATAAGGGGTTACATAACAGAGGTTCAATATTTATTTGATCTATAGAGAAATAGTTTGGTTTGAATAATATGAAATTAATAATGTTTTAATGTTTGAATCAAAACTATCCAGAATATAGGATATGTTATTTTCACAAATAAATAAATAATCAGTATGAAGCAAGATTACCATGAAACAATGGTTCATGGTTGTTGATCCCAATTTAATGATGTTATTTGATATTGTAAATTAGTTTTTCTATTATATTGAACGTAGTATAAAATTTATCTTAATTCGAACATAGATGAGAGGAAATTTGTATAGAGAACTTTTGATTATCTTAGAAATGCTTTTGTGACTTTGGTTCAACTGAATGGAAATGTGGGTGTTGTTACATGGAAAAGAAGGTCATGGAGATATGGAGGTCGATGTAGAACTAGGATGAAAATTGAATCATCTCCATTTGATAATGATTATGATGATGTGTGTTCTAATGAGAATGTATCCACATCTAATAGTAATATGGTTGAGATATATGAAGGTAAATATATATGAAAGGTAAGGGAAATGTATGAAGATCCTACCATGGTAGGTATTTACCAGATTATGAATAGAGATGATAAAAGTGATGGAGATAGTATTAATAGGTTTTAGCAGGGGGGATTCCCATGAAAGATAGAGTAACATGTTGTGATATCAGTGAAGTTCACACTAAGAGTGAAAGATATGTATGTGAGGAAATAAATTTATATCTGGTTAACATTGTCTCAATTAGTGAATAAGAATAGGTGAAACATCAAATAATTAGAGTAATCAAGTGTATCCTCTCCAAGAAGAGGCAATATGTTGATATATAGAAGATATCCATTCTAGGTGTGAAACATATCTCATAATCATTTTCATATTTGTACTATGATGATATAATATTGATTCTTTTTACTAAGTCGTTGTGATCCAAACAAAAACATTGGAAGTTATCTGTAAACCTTATTAGAAATAGTATGTGTTAGTGATATGTGATAGTAGTATTATACTCCCTCTCACACCTTTTATGTATCATATGAAAATCCAATGTAGTGCATTTGTATACAAATTTTGTATCTGTATTTTGTTTTAATGAATTTTATGGAGTATGGACAATTGGTAAGAGGGCAAAATAGTAGCGCTAAGTCTCATAGGTCGTTCAAAATGAGAATTATTGAATCAGTGTGAACAAGTTGTTAAAATTATGATATAGTATCACCTTCTAATTGAACCCCTCCCATGCACCACACTTGCCTAGCACATTATCATCCCTCTTTCTAAAACATTATTATATTAGTTGTGGAGTATTGACTATATTTAGTGAATATATCCATCATACAAACATATGATAATATTGATATCATAATCAAACATTGCATATGTTAATTATGTTCAATA
The DNA here is from genome assembly GCA_963277665.1 of Viscum album. NCBI lineage: Eukaryota > Viridiplantae > Streptophyta > Magnoliopsida > Santalales > Viscaceae > Viscum > Viscum album. Next base: position 430,658,806 of record OY728150.1, on the reverse strand, counting down.
TTAATGTTCCTCTAAAGAAACTAAATTCAAAGTGTAACATCCATTGGAAATCTATAAAAGAAGATCCATTGAGAATACATAATAGATAATCCATGACAAAATCATAGATAAATTTTCCTATAATAAATGAGACATTAATAATTTCTTTTTTATTTTCCAAGACCATGATAAATACATATGGATGTTCTGTTGGAAAGGAAAATAATATTTTTATCTTCCACTAAAAATATAAAGTATTAGTTCTATGAAAACAAATAGAAATTTATCACAAAGAAAATGATACATCAATCATGTTTTGTTTATATTTTAGGTGGAAAATGAAAATGTCCAATAATATGTCAATTCTATTTGGAAGATCGAAAGGAAATTAAAATTCATAATTTCAAAGGAAACCATTGATGAAGGTTTGATATTAAATCCATCGATGTGGTTTCACTAGAAACACATAATGGAATAACCACTGGAATATAAAAAAATATTTTACCTTGAAAATGGGTCATTCTTAATTACTGTTCTAAGTTACATGTAAAAAAATCCAACTGTAAATTCACTATAAATTATCTTCCATGTCTATGTGAATTTAAAATTGATTTACCATAACAATTATGAATCCATAAATGAAATTCCATAAGAATTATATAGTGGTGGTTCCATTGGAAATCTTTTGGAAAACTCCACTAAAAACACACATAAAAATTTCTACTAGAAAATCCCAAAAGATGTTCATTTTGATCGAAAGGATTTTCATAAAAAAAAAATTCAATAATCTATTTCATAGTTTTTTTAAATCTATATATAATTAATAGATTTGACAAAAATCCCAAAATTTAGATTGAAGATTGAAATTTTATTATTTTCGAATAAATATTTCATCATTTTCTTCAATAATTAGTTTGATATTTTTTTGTGATTATCCCTAACAAACAAACCATTAAAATATTATTTAATTAAAACTAAAAATAATGAAATCACCTTATGACCCATGGTAATATTTTATTAGGAAATGTTTACACATTGTTCCTTCATTTAATTAATCGAAATATAATGTAATTACTATCAAATGAGTTTGATGATCATCCTCTTTTTACCACTACAGAAAATGGAGGATAAAATATGTAAGTTCCTTTTAGAGGAAGGGAAATTTCTAAATACAATCCTAATGATTTACTGATGAGTATGGAGTTATAAAACATCGGAGGAATATATGACAAGAAGTATCATGATGAATATTAAAGAAAAAATTAAAAATGATAAACATTTTTTTTGGCCTTACCTTGTTAGACTATCATGTTTAGAATATGACTCATTAGAAACAACATTAATTTTACCAAAGTCAAATCATATCACAAAGTATAGATGATATCAATCCATTAATATTTTAAAAAATATTGAATTATTCAATATTTTCAATGTATCTAATTATAATGTCAAATAAATCATCAAAAATTTATAAACATTGGATTAGCTACATATTAATTATAATTTGAAGTATATAATCAAGTTTAAAAATAAAAAAAACATTTTTGATTAGAATACACTATATATAATATTTAAAATGAAAATACACTGAATGATCATACATAACTATTTATAAATCAGCACTAGTATCTCCTAAATTTACTAAGTTTATGGTTGAAGTAGTCACTTGTTGTACATCTTGGGTTTCTGAATCCTTAGGGACCCAACAACAGACCTAAATACACAGACATTTTATTGTTGGAGATTAGGGTTTGAAGTGTCCATATATTTTATTTGAGATAATTTAAAATATAACTAAATTACCTATGTAAATTTAGTTTGAGAGAATGATTTTATCCAACATTTTTTATATGGGTAGAATGGATAAAAATTTAGAAAATTTCATTTTCTTAAATTTGAGATGGGTTCATTCAATGAAGTCAAGAAACCCTATTATCATTCTATTTAATAACTATAAATCATAATAATTATAATAAATAAACTTAGATAATCATTATCATGGTTATTCCATAGTAGAGTATCTTAATACCACTAAGAATCTGTATAATTAAAATTCAATAAGTATAAGGAAGTAAGTAATCATTAAATGGAATTCCCAATTAAAATAAATTATTTGATGTTAATGGAAGATGAAATAAAATCTATCCTAACCCCTTTAAATGTCATTTTGGTAAAAATATTTTAGGTTTATCCCTATATTGATGTCATTATCTCAATGGAAGATGAATGATTACTAATAGAGGGTGAATTTAAGAAGAAAACAATGAAATAAAAATCACTCTAACATTGTGTGAATAATTTCACAATAATTAGTCTGGATAAGTTTAAAAACTGATTAAAAGGTATCAACATGATATAAATAAAAATTTTATAATATAATATAATGATGTATTATTAATAATTTTGAGTCAATTAGAACAATTTACATGATAAATACCAACATTACAAAGGAAAAGTGACTGCTTAACATTACATCAAAACAACAAACAATAATTCACCAAAATCCTTCAATGTATCTACCTTAAATATATTTTTAAATCCTTTGGTTGATCCCCTAATACTATAATTCACCCAAATTATTTATGGTTGGCATATGTTTTTGGAAATTAAATCCCGAGTGGACTTTTCTAATATTGAAAAAAATCATGTCCATTTTTCACCCATTCAACAAACATGACATAAAATATTATAGATGGTTAATGTTTTGGGGGTAACATTAAAAGAAATTGATTCCATTAATTTACTCTAACATATTTAAATATTTAATCACATTTATCTGATTATCTTTGGAATTATAATCAAAATGGAGGGTTATTACTCTAGGCCATTGAATGTGTCCTGGAAAGTTATCTTCACCTTGGGATACATGGATCACCCATTTAAAATATGAAATAGATATTCCTAAATTTTATTGAAAACAGTCACATTTTATCCTATATCTCTATTTTAAATTTTATCTTCATTGATAGAGAATAATATCCATTATATTCATTTGATTGGAATGCTTCCTAGTTCACATCAACCATAAGTTTTTGGACTCAAGGCCCACTTTGGACACCACCCCAAATGAATATCCAATATATTAAATGGGAAATAATATTCCTCATTTCATGGGAGACCTAGAAATTGAATATCAAATTAAAATCAATATAAGTTGGTATTTTAATTTTTCGTAATGGAGTTTAGCAATTAATTGTTCATTTTATTAACTAATTACATCCATGATATGAAAATATGTTCATATTTTAAAATATTCAAGTGCAGTTTTTTATGAACATTGAATCACATGAAAATTATAATATAAAAAATAAATAATATCTTATTTTTGTGTCTAATCCCCCCCTCCCCAAAAAAAATATTTTTATTTTCCATAGAAAAATATATAAAAATTATGAAAAAATAATTTCCTTTTTCAAAAAAATTTTGACATAAAATACTCACCATATAAACTCAAGAAACAAAATATGAAAACATCAAAATATTTTCACATAATAAATATTAAGAATAATTTCTGATGCCTAATCACATTCCTTTGATAAAATTCATTATATAATTTCATCAAATGTAAATTAATCTTGATGATGTGCTCTGTGTCGCAATAGTCATAGGATTATTTTTTATTAAATGGGGAAAATATGGAATCTCTAGGTTGAATCAAATTTCAATCATAATATTATTAGTATTTTTTATTGTTTTTTATTGTTATTTATTTGAAATTTTTCCATGGTAATTGAAATTGTACTCAATACCGTAAAGACCAGTAGAAATACTTTGTTGATTGATCCTAGGATAAACACCATAAGGAACAAAGTGAATCTAATATACTCGGGAATCAACTCAGGTTAAGTCGATAAAAAAATAAAATTAACACTAAGAGTAATAAACTGACCAAATCTACAACATACTACTATGGAGTGAAGATCCCCAAGGTCTGAAAGCCCCACATTAGGTTAATAACATTCTATATGCCTATGTTTATTGTTTTATATTTACTATATTATTGTTTGTTTTTTGAATACCCTTGTTAAAATTAAAATGGTCACAAAAAATATGGTATTTTTAAGGCCCCCCAAGTACATAAAAAATAATTCCCCAAAATCCAAAAGATGTTAGTAGTGGTATTTTGATTAAATGGATAAAAGTCTAAACTATCTAAAATCACATTAGGTAACCATAATTTCCAAAATTTATGATCCTAAACTTAATAATTCCTTAAAATTTATATCAATGCATGAAAAATTATTTCATATTCAATTTCAGTGTTTTTAAATATTATTATCATGTTAAAGGTTAATGAAATTTATTTCTCATTTATACATATAATTATTTTATTTTATTCTTTCTACCATGGACTCACACACACAAATTATCATTGATACGCATTTTTTTTATTTTCACAACCAATAATTCATAACACTACTCCAAATGTTTAAAAATATGAATATTTTGACGGTGGTGATGTGGATGATAGGACTTCAAAAATTTAAATTCTATATAAAAATATGGAATTATTTCCCATAGTACCATAATGGATAATTCCTTATAGAAACTGATTGATCCTTAAACCTCTATAAAACATTAAGTTTCATCATCAATGATATAATATATTGTTTGAATGTTTAGATGATATTTTATTATCCTAAAAATACATCTACCATAGTAACACATTAATCTTACACATAAAAAAATAATAATTATAATGAAAACCCCTTTAGGATCCTAAAAAAAACAAAAAATGAAAAGGAAAAAATAAAAGAGATAATGAAATAACTATTTTTTTAATAACAAAAAACATAATTTCAAGGTATATTTAATTGATATGTTTCACTGGAAGGATATTTTTTAATTTCATTAGATCAACATGGACCCTAAATCTATTAAATTTTTCTCATGTTTTTTAGGTTCTCTCAATTAACACCTCTTATGTTTCTTGTTTATTTAATGATTCAAATAATTATTTCAACTTTTGACCATAAACATTGAAGATATGGTCGCAGGTGGGATCCTAAATCTTTGCTACCCCATGGGGGTGTACAAGATGTATTGTGCAAGCCCATAACAATATTGACTTTAACTTTTCTAGGGGGTAAGTGAAGATTTTCACTATACTAGATCATATATTTTCCTAGTTCACATGGTTTGACTTCAATATTTACAAATTGGTATTCTTGAACTCATACATTATTGATAATTTTTTTGATATTCCTCAATCCAATGTTCCCCAATTTTTAATGTTTAATTTATTCTTTTTCGACCAACTAAATGAAAAAATCCATTATTTTGATTTTCCATAAATACTTATCGGTAAATTTAATCATTTATCACAAACAAACCAATATGTCGACATGCATAGGATAATTTTGAATAATGTGTGATATACCCAAAGGATATCAAAGAGTTTCTCATTATAAAACCCTTATATTCCATGATATGTTTTTCAAATTAATTTAATCGCTTTAAAAATTTTCATTTCACGCAACATTGCATAAATATTTTATTATATAAAAGCACTAAAATATCATGAATTATGTGTAACACCATGTTAGGACAGTGATACACACAAAAATTTTATTAACTTTCGATACACAAAACACTATGTTCGGATTTTGTAACAAACAATGCTATGTTCCCTTGATATCTTCTGTAACATGCACAGATGAGTTTTAAGGAACTAAAATATACTATTAATATTATTATTAAAAAATTATTATTGCTGCCAACTTACCATTGGAAAGGAAGTTAAGGATAATATTAACTAAATTTTGAAAATATTATTTAAAAAAGTATATATAATTAATTATTTTATTATCTATAAGTATAAATTAATGAAAGATGTGTTTGAAAATAATGAAATTTATTATCAAAGAAAACTATTTTCCTATATATAAACAAAAATAAATCCCAATAAATTATAAAAACCAAATTTGATTAATGTTTTCAATAAAATTTCTATATTATATATTTAATCATTATTTTTTATTCATATCCAATATTTTTATAGTTATATGTTATGAATAATTTCAATTTTATGAATAAAATAGGTATTTTTCTAAAATGCAATTTTTCCAGAATTTAAGGGTGAACCGATTTTAAATATGATTTTCAAACATTTATAATTTTTATTTCAGAATATAAATTACATTATTGAAATTGGAATATAAAAATTCTCTTTGGATGAATTTTTCGTATTTTTCTACAAGTTATTTTTTGATAACTATTGAAAAAACTGAATTTCAATTCAAAAAAAAATTTCATCTGATTATTTATTTTGTTTAATTAAATTTTAGATTGTTTTGAAATAATTATAATATTAATTTTAAATTAACTAATCCAGTATATTTCATTTTAACCAAATTCATAATGAAATTGGATATAAAAACATTTCATGCTTTTGGACCATATCACTTTTAAAACACTCATTGTCATCCCGTATGCGGGATTAATTTCTAATTAAGGAATTCCACTTATGTAGTCATAATATAAATAAATATATTTCTTATTAGTAATAAGAATAATTTATAATTTATAATATGTTCAAAATATATTTTTACCAAAAATATTAGTGTTTGTAATTAAAATAAATTACAGTGATTAATGTAAAAACAAGCAAAATTAATGAATAATCTTTGAAACTATGTTGTAAAAATGACCCTACGCTTTTCAAAAATTATAGGATTTATGTTTTCTAATATTAAATTTTTAATGATTCATAATTATCTGTCTTTAACCCTTAATGGACAAGTAAAACATTGGGGCACTCAAATACTTTCAAAACTACCCATTATGTCCTTGTCCCCTCTTATAAATGGCCTCATCTCTGCCACCCTCTTTACACATCTCAATACATTTTGGATATTCCAAACCCTACCAAAGTATCATATTATCCACCATTATATTATCCTATAATTATCTCTTTAAGAATAAATCAACCCAACGAAACCCTATGGTGAAAACCATGATGAGTTACCCAAAGAAGTGTTAACATCCTTCCTCATGCTCCTTTATTTAATTTTATTTATCCACCCCATAAAATCCTATTAATAAATGATATAAAATAATAAAAGAATATAAAATATATTTAATTGTTTTTATTCTATGTTCTAGACCAACAATTACTTACACATCCATCAAATGGGTAATGAACATACTGTTCTTGTGTATAGAGAAATACCGCCACACAAAACATTGTTGTTTGTGTTTTCTTTACCAACTCTCATGGGAGGGAATTACAATGGAAGATATTTTTTATATTATATATGTGATTTTTATTATGTATTTATTCTTCATTAAATATTATTTATAACATACCTTTATGGTTTACATTTTTTGTAGACACGGTAATGTCATTTGTGGACATGTGGACTACCGCCTCCTCAAAGTGATATGATTCATTCACACATTACATGGAATGTATTAAGGAAATATTTAGAGTTATTATATTATATATATGAAATAATAATTCTATTAGAATTATGAAATATGTTTTTTTTCATATATTTCATTTACTTTCATAATTTAAATATGATAATTAAATGGAAACAACGTTCATGCATACGTACGACCTACTGTCTCCATGAACGGTGCATTCCATTTCATAATTTAATATTGTTATATATTTTTAAATATTTATATATCAAATTTATATGATATTTATATCATCATATAAAATTTTTAAATATGTAAATGATTATCTATGTTATATTATAAGTAATAAATATTAAAAAATTATATGAAAACAACATGGATATTTGATGCTTAATACATCAAAATGAGTTAGTGTTACTCATCTATTTATATGGAATTGATTCAAAGGATAGGTTTTATTCTTTATATAAATATATTATTTTTTGATTTCATGATGTTTATGATACTATTTTCTCTTTCATCATAAATATGATTATGAAACCCTCTTATTTTCATGGGATTTGCTTCGGTGAAATGATTATGAAACATGTCTCTTTTCTATAAGATATAATTTGATTACATTTTTATGATACCAATTTAAGATCATGGGTTATGATATGATGAATGTGTTTGATCTTATTTAATACATACAAATTATTTTATTATGATATGGGTGGGACCAACATATAGATCCAATGTATTGGTTAAGGATTTATGTCTCATGAGATGGACATGGTTTTAATGGTTAGTCAAATCTATTATGTAAAAGACATTGTTTGCTATGATGGTCTTGAGAGTGATCCTTGACAACTAATATGTACATGGGAGTGAGCTTTTAATACCATGATGGTATAGGTAGTGAACTCAAACTACTAATAAGGTCTTGGAATTGATGCATTCACTACTATGGAAATCATTTAATATGATTCTATGTCTAAAGAAAATTATATTCCTTATTACAATGTTATTTTTTAATTATTTATGCTCTTGATTCCATTATTATTCATGTCTTATGAAACTCTAATATTTATACTTTGATTCAATTTAATTATTTTATAGGTAGGGTATGATCTTATAATTCCACGATCACTTCATCATATCCATATTCTCATATTTATTCTTACATATCTCAATTGTTTACCATTATTGAGAACATAAGCTCATACCCTTTCTTATGTTACCCCTCCTGGGGTAATGAATTATGCTTTTAAGATGATGTATTAAAGGGGAATCTCTTTGTGGGAAACATTAAATATGTTTCACCATGTTAGATGATTTTGTTCCATGTTTCCAAAGACACTAAATTATTATGGTCCTCAGGCATGGGTTTTTGTAATATGCTGAATATTAATCTAAAATATTTTAAAATCTATGTATTTTAAGCATGGCTCGATATAGTTAGTATCAAAGTAAATTTTCCAACATCCTTTGGAAACTAGAATGATAAAAATTTAGTAACATTCCTAAGAATATTTCTATGGATATATGATGGAATGACTCATTGGATAAGACTAAAGAGTTATTGATTTAAAAGAAATTTTAATTAGTTAGTCATACTATAAGTTATATTTCATGATTATGTAGTTTTTCACTATAATAAGTGATTATTACACTAGTATTTCTTATCTTAGTCAATGATGGTAACCATAAAAAAATTTAACATTGAATGTGATGGAAAATTTTCTAATTATCAGTCAGTTGGAATTCTCATTTGAGTAAAGGATGTTGTGATCATGCTGAGTAATTTTTCACAGAACATCATTAACAACAAGAACCTTAATAAAAATTCATATTCACTAAATATAAGAAGTATTCTTTTTATGAGATTTCTAATAATTGATACCATGGAGGAATGAAGATTTATTTTTACATTCTGTCAAGATTAAGGAAAGAACTACCCATGTAAATTTCATAAAGGAACAAAAAGATTATTTGACTATGGAAAATAAGGACACAAAGCAAGTAACTAAAAAATAAAAAATGAAGGACTTGATTAACACAATTGATGGGATTACTGGACACCCTATGCAATCAATAAAGTTTATAGGATTCAATTATGGAATTAATGGTCATTATTAAAATTGTTGTCCTAAGTGGATATCTCATAAAGAGAATCAACAACGTGGAACGAGTAATGGTTATATTTATAATGATGAAGATGTTATAGGTGTAATGTGGAAGGAAATAAGTATTAAGTAATAGGATGAGGTAGAATTGTTAATTGATTAAGTGAGACCAAGAATAATAATAGTTTTTATGTATTTTTATTCTATAATTATTAATTGAGAAATATATAAGGATTGTTCAGTTTATAATTTTTACTCTGGATTTATAAGAATATGTTGAATGGTTCCAACAGACTAAAAAATTTATTTAATAACAAGGTGATGTTCTTGGGAAACACATTATAAAGGGAAATATAACCCATTAAAATGATCTTTATGTTAAGTTAATGATGTTTGGATTAAGATATATTGGATATGAATAAGTAAATTGGACGATACTGAATACCTTGGAAATGAATAAGGACTTGTTTAAAAAGTTTTACATGTTATCATGTTTGATGTTTATTCTTTTGGGTTTAGAGAATATATCAATATGAATTCATTCATGTTTTCAATAAGAATTTTTAGTAAATTATGTTATTAAATGGTTACACCAGAATACATGACAAATCAATTTACATGTTTAGAATGTGAAAACCAAGAGACACCATATTATGTATATGGGATAAATGAGAAGCTATTTTTGAGTTATTTAGTGAAATTGTTTCTAATGTTCCATATTTTCATATATTACATGGGTTATATGTTTGAATATTTATAGAATGGTTTAAGTTAATCTTCAGATGACGTTTTAGATATTAAAATTTTATCTCAATATATGATGAATTATGCATATTAAAAAACATGTTCTAATCATTTTACATTGATTCTAACTAAAAACAAATGAAATTACTTATCATTATACATTAAAATATACTAGTACATCCTGAATGAAAAAATAACCTTCATTATGTGGAAGAAGATATAAATTGAATATTGACCATGGAACAAAAAAAATGTGAGATTATGTTAAAACCAAGAAAGTATATATTCTCATGAAAAATATTCAACTTTAGAAAAATGGTATTAAAATACAATTTTCTCAAGTTATTATCATTTTTTAAGATATCAGTGACCTTTTCAATACTTTTTGGGTTTTTCCTTTGTGATTATTAACTTTATTCTAACTATATCTTGTATAACTCTCCATCCGAACTTAATGGTTAGATTTATCTTCCATATCCATGTTTTCAATTGAAACATACGTTCTACTGTCTGGAAACCTATTGGCGAGTTACATTGTGTAACTGTTACCATTCCAACTTTCCCTTTTAAAGGATTTTTTATTATTCGTGTTTATGTTGTGGGATTATATAAATGAAAAATTAAGGTATTAAACCATTGATAACCTAAACTAAATTTTATGGAAAATGAATTCTAAGGGGAGTATAATGTTTAACAACAATTTTTTTAATTTCATGGAATTAATTTAATCACATGGATATTTTTAATTTCATACTTCATAGAATATATCTTTTTTATATAAAAGTATAAAGTTTTCTGAGATTAAACGCAACACCACCTTAGTATTTCACTATATGAAACACATAGAATTAATTTTGGTACACACTAAACTATGTTTGTATTGTGTTACACACAATGTTATGTTGCCATGATATCTTGCATAACATGCAAGACCATGTTTTACAGAACTGCAATATACTATTAATATTGTTACTAGAATACTATTATAGCTACCACCTAGACATTAGAATTGAAGATATAAATAAGAAAAACTATATTCTAAAATTATGATTTAAAATTTTATAATAAATGAATCTGTTGGTTATGAATTATATGAATTTAATGAAAAAACTATTTGAAAAAAATTACTTTTCTAAGAAAACTATTTTACAATATAAAAAGACAATTTTATTTCCAATGAATAAAAATAACAATTTTGATCTAAGTTTTCAATAAAATTTATATATTATAAAGTCAATAAATAATTTCTATATTCATCCTTTAGATTTTATAGCTATAGGAAAATAATAAACACAATTCTATGAATAAATAGATGTATTTTTCTAAGAATGTATTTTACCACCTCTTAATGGAGAACCCATTTAAAATATGAGTTTGAATGTTTTATAATTTTATTAAAAAAAGTTATTCTTTAATGTGTAATATTTAAAATTTCTTTGGTTGAATTTTTTTTCTCAGAAGATTCATTTTTTGATGAAAAGTGAAAAAACAGAATTTTAATTCAATACTGCATTTTTTCAGTAATTTATTTAAATAGATATATTAAATTTTATTTTTTCTAATGTATAATTACAGAAATTAGATATCCCTTAATCTAATTTATGTAATTTGAAAAAACATCATAATAAAATTGGATACAAAATCATTTCAATGTTTTGGACCTTTTCGTTTTAAAAACTTGCATTGTCATTCCTTCTATAGGATTGATTTAAGATTAATTTTTTCCAACTATATGTTTTGAATATTGAATAATGGATTTCATATTTGGAATAATAATATTTTATAATATATTTTATTTTTAAATTAATTTTTTACCGAATGTATTAGTGAAATTAATTCATTTAATTATAGTGACTAAAGTAAAAATGAGCTTATTTAGTGATTAAACATAGAATTTATGTCATAAAAATGACCCTAAAAATGTCTTAATATTATTTTATGGACATTATTCGGATATTAAACCGATATGTATCCCTAATGATTCATTTTAAACCCTTGGGGCCATAAATCCTCAAATATTTTGAAGAAGTCCCAATGTGTCCTTTTCCCCCACTTAAAAATGGCATCATCTCTTCCAACTTTTTTACACCTATCTAGACTGCTTGAATTAGAAAAAACATGAGAAAAGATCCTCCAAAAATAAATTCCATCATCCAAGAATACATTCATGTAGAATAAATCCACCAAAAAAAGCCCAGTGGTGAAAACCAAGAGGAGTTACCCAAAGAAGATGTAACATCTTTTCTCGAAATCCATTATTTTAGTTTCATTATGCACCTTGTCAACTCATATTATTTCATTATTATATAATGAACTCAATGTCCTAAATATAATGGGTTGTTTTTATTTTATGGGATCAACATAAAATTAAAAAATCATCATTATAATGGGGAATGAACATGTGTATCTTGTGTACGGTATTCTATAACCTCCTATAATGATATTATTTGATTTTCATTTACAACCTATTCGGAGTAGAAATTATGATGGAAACTATGTTTTATATTATATATGTGATATTTATGACTTATTTATTATTTTTTAACTATTATATAAAACATACCTTCATGATTTCCATTTTCTGTGAACATGATTTCTTTGTTTGTGGATGTGTGGACTGCTGACTCCTCAAAGTGATGTGATTCGTTAAAACATTAATGGAATGTATTAAGGGAATAATTAGTGAACTAATATGATATATGACATAATAATGATTTTCTAATTACGATATATATATATTTTATTTACATTATTACTTTTAATATGACTAAAAAATGGAAACATCATTCTGTCGTACGTACTGCTTACCGTCTCCATGAACGGTGCATTCCTTTTCCTCATTCGATATTTTATATATTATTGTAAATATTTATATACTGAATACACATAATATTTTAATTTTTTTAGTTATTTAGTAAATCAAGACCTACGTATGAGTATCAATTTTAAAAAGTAAAAATATATATGAAAATAATGTGGATATTACATGAAACATAACTTAAATTGGAATTATAAAAAAATGTAATATAAATCCATAATAAAATCATATATGGTAATAAATGATAATATATGGTTATTTTGAAGATTTATAATAAATTTATATTTATTATATAGAACTTTTGAACATGAATACGTAAATTCAAGACATGAGGTTAGTTTATTCTCATTTAACTTTTTATTATCTGTGAGGTACATTCCTTGTTGACCAGTCATTTATTTTTGTGGTGTAAAGGCTTCACATGAATGTATTATATGATACTTATAACTAACTTTACTTTTATTAAAATATCCATCTTATGATCACTCTTTCATGGGGATTTGGTTTCAAAATTTACCAAATCGGTAAAGTAGTTTTGTCTTAATTTTCCTTCTTTAAGACACATATCGTGTTATGCCCCTTTATTTTTCAATGAGGCATATATACTACCATTGAAATATTATATCTGAAATTTATTATTTTAATATTTTTAACAGAATAATGTAATGTTATTGTCTTTTATGGATCAGTATTTAATGTTGCGATGTGGTAACTATTTGTTTCTATAATGTCATAGTTTATCATGATTGTTTAGGATTAAGCTTCCATTGATGTAATCATATGATCCTTCTCCCAAGAAAAATCCTGACTTTAATTATCATATTTTTATTCATGATATGATAATGTATTGGTACCATTTTTTTAATCTTTGGTACTTAATACAAATAAGAATGTGTTTTTATGAATATCTGACTTTATATCTCTCTTTGGTTGGATATCTGAGGTCTTTCAAAACAATGTTTCCTAAAAATGCTTTCAAAAAATTATGTTTAAAAGGTTTTTTAAGTGCTTACAAGATTATTTTATATTTTTTCAAAGGAAAAAGGTTACAAAATATTTACAGGACTCATTTATATTTTTTCAATGAAAAAGGATTTCCAAATGCTTTCAATATTATTTTATATGTTTATAAGAAACTTTTTTTTCAAAATTCATTAATAAGTGTTCATAGAAAAATGATTTCAAAATGATTTGAAGTTTATGCTACAATTTTTCAAGGAAAATTGTTTTAAAATTATTTCAATCATTTTTATATTTTCTCATTGAAAAATATATCTAAAATTATTTCAAGCTTATTTTATATGATTTAAAAAAAATGGGTTTCAAAAACATTTTCAAGATTCTTTTATATTTTTTCAATTAAAATGGTTTTCAAAATTTTTTCAAAGCTTAATTTATAAGTTCTCAATAAATTTTTTTTCATAAACAATTAATGATAGTTTTATAAATTTTCATGGAAAATCCATTCAAATTTTTTTACGATTCCTTTATATCGTTTCATAGAAAAATATTTTAAAAATACATTCAAATAATATATTAAAATTTTGATTTTTATTTTCATGGAAATGGTTATAAAACGAATTTTTGTTTTAAAAATTATTTTTTCAAACATGGAATGATATTTTCCTCTTGAAATTATTTTTAAAGATCATTACAAATTATTTCACATCTAATAAGTGATATGTTAGTGTTACTCATACCTTTTTAGGGAAATGATCCAAATGTTTCATTCATATTTTTTATATTAATGTTTTATGTATTTAAGGAATGATGTTTAGGTGACATGTTACTATTTAATTTGTTATATGATTATGAAACCTACTTCTTTTCGAGGGTTATTTTTTGATGAAATAATTGTGAAACCTGTATTGTTTCCAAAATATACGATAGAATTACATATTTAGGATACCCATTTCATTTCATGGCTAACGATATGATGAATATTTATGATCATGTTGAATATGTACGTAAGATTTCATTATGTGATCGATGATTCATATATCTCCCTCTAATGAAATGGGAAAATATTTTTATCTCATTATATATTCGTATCTCAAATAGTGGTGATATCAGTTTAGTAAAAAACTATCTACAAATATGGTCTTGGGAGTGAACCCCGACTACCTACATGATCATGGGAGTGAACCCTGACTACCAAGACAGGTTGGGGAGTGAACTCATTCTAATAATATGGACTTGGAAATGATTTCTTGACAACCATGGAAATAATTTTATATGATTATATATCTACCACAAATTCTATGTATTATTCATATGTTATGATTTCATGGATTATACACTATATTCCATTATGATTCATGTCTTATAAAATTCCAATAATTATTCCATGATTCATGCTTATAATATTTTTTGTAGGTATGATCTTATAATGTCCTTGTCACATTCTCATACACATATTCTCATGTTTGTGATTATATATCTCCATTGTTTACTAATACTGAGCATCTGATGACACCCCTATCTAATGTTTTCTCTCCTAGAATTATGAAAATAGGTTTTATGTAGATGTAATAAAGGGAAACATATTTTTTAAAAACATTGAAGATAATTCATCGGGATAGAATATTTTGTTCCATGATATCAACGACAATGAACAATTACGGTCCTCCAGCATTTATTTTTTATAATGTGATAAATATTCACCTAAAATGATTTAATATCCATGTTTTTTACCCTAGTTCATTATATTTATAACAATATTTTCTAATGTTATTGACCGTTTATTCAAGAAATTTTTGAATTTAAAAATTCTCTAACTTAGTATGATAATTTGTTTGAGGGTAGTTGGATATTGAATAATTTTGGGATATTCCATACATATATATTATTTTCACGAAGGTATGGTTGAATAAATGTGCTCCAAAATCATTAATGATATCCCTAATAATTATAAATCTATAAAAGATACCTTATTTTAGGAATCATGTCACAACATAATGGTCATTTGTCTTTTGGTGAATAAACACAACCCATTTTGAGACATTAAATTTATAATATGATGTACTGATATCACATATAGATTAGTGAGGATAACATAAAATCACTTAAACTACAATCAAATATTTAAAAAAATATAATGGCGGTAAGGTTAATTTCATTTCTTTTGGTTATGGATCAAAAATTATGAAATTGAGGAAAACATCGGAAGAATGTGTATAAATCCTTAGTGACTTTGGACCAAAAGAAACCACTTTGGAAAACCATTAAATGGTTTTATTTTCAAAAAAGTTACTTACTCATGACTCTACATGATAAAAACTAAAAGTGGAATCTTTCTCAATCCCAATAACATATCTCCTAATCCACTGATATAGGCATAACAAGAAGATGAATATATCATCAAACACATAGTTTTTTACATCAAAATTGGATTTCCTCAGAGGTTGAGCCCCTATGAATTTTGGATTGACTCCCATAACCAAGTGGTTTGTTATTTTATCATTCCATGGTAAATAACTCATCAAATAATGGTGCTCATTAGGGAATGAATCAGAAATATAATGGTTGGATGATTTATCATTTAAGTTTAACCCATAGAGGTGATCCACTACAATATTTTCAACACCACATTTATCAATAATGTTTATATCAAACTCATTAAAAAATAACGAACAACCTAATCAATATTTAATTGGATTATTTTGTTAAAAAATATATTTCAATGTAGAATGATATGTGAAGATTGTGATGGGTGATCCTATAATATAAGAACATAACATTTCTAAGTAAAAGTACATAATAAATAACTATTTCTTAGTGGTTGTTTAATTGATTTGTGAATAATTTAAGGATTAAATTTCATATGAAATGACACATGGATACTAATCAATTTATTTTGAGAATAAATGCCCTAAAATTACTTCTCTTCAATCACACATTATTTCCAATGGAACTTTCTAATTTGGAACATTCATTATATATGGACAGATATGATAATACTCGAGTGTCAATAATGATTCCTCACATTTTTTCTATATAAATGGAGCACATTTTACTATTAGAGCACGGAGTGGTTTTTAATGGGTATTATGTTCCTAATTAACCTGATATAGAAATATAATTTCTAAATAATGAACTCAATTATTTGATATTGATTATTAACATGATAAAAGATATCAACCTTGTTGTTTTCAACATTAATCCC
Source organism: Viscum album (assembly GCA_963277665.1). NCBI lineage: Eukaryota > Viridiplantae > Streptophyta > Magnoliopsida > Santalales > Viscaceae > Viscum > Viscum album. Next base: position 430,641,630 of record OY728150.1, on the reverse strand, counting down.
TCTATTTGATAATAGATGGCTTAGTACCAATACATTATTCATAATAAAATGGATTTTTTTCCAATTTAGGATGATATTATTATCCTCTCATCTGGATAGACCTCTTTCAATATTTCAAATGCATCCCTCAAAAGTAACTTTGATGATGAAAAAGTCACTTGTAAAGTATTCTAAACAAACCCCCTCCACATTAGATAAAATTTCCATCATGAACTATTGGGTGGTACTAGTGTAATTAAATAATCCAATGTGATTTATTTTGATAGAAAATGTCCCATATTGATTTGGTGAAGCTTACTATTATATGATCTATTAAAGATACCTCGATTTGATTATACAATGAGAATAAATTTAGGAAGTTGTAGAAATTATCATCTCCCACTCATTTAAAAAAATATCAGTAATGTTAAATGGAAAATGGTCATTATTGGGGTAAGGGTTCAACTTCATAAATTCAATACACACTATACAAGCACTATTAAACATTTTTTTAAGGAATATTGTTTTCTTAATTGGTAATCACGGTAATTCCATCCTTGTTAGGAACAACTTGGACATGACTATCCCACTCACACTCAACAAAAAGGAAGATTGTAACATCCTTCAACAAAATTATATGTTTTTATATAACAATACTTGGGATTTTTATTGAGTATTTTTTGGGGTTTCCAACATGGTTCAGAATAAATTTATAGAAAAGTTATATGGGTTCCATGAGTGGTCTAATACTAGAAATATTAGACATGTCCCATCCAATTAGTTTATTATCCATACATAGAATATCTAGAATCATCCTATCTTGATTGGATTTGAGAGATGAAGAGATAATAATGGAAATTATTTAATTATCCCATTGTTTCCGACACTTTTGCCAGGGCGCGTGCGTCCGTTCGCTGGGGAGGGCGCGCTGCTTGTGGCCCCGCATTCCTGCTTTCCAATGGCGGGAGACATTCATTCCTTGTTCAGGGACGTCTTCTCCTTGATCGAAATCGGGATGATGGGATGTCAGTTCTTCCTTCTGTGGATTCCTCATCGGAGCTCGTCACCTAGTCCGGGTCTCCCTCATAGATTTAAGACGGGTTCGTGAAACTCATTCCTGGTGCCATATCTACATAGACGCCCGTTAATTATGCTGCTTCCGTCAATAATCTTCAAGGGGTCTTGTCGGGACAACAACCTGCAGTGAGGAGAATGGTCACGTTGGGGCATCATTGGCATGTCTGTTATTGGTCCCTCATCACAGGGCTTCTCGAGGGCGTGGAAGCTTGAGGCATCCCACATCAAACGCGGGGAATGTGTACCATCTAAGGTTTTCCTCAGCTTCCCATGTTTAACACTCGGTATTTCATGAGTTTAACTTCTTGCAAAGATGGATCGGGTTAAAGGATCCCTAGGGGGGAACACCGATGTTGGGTCCATCACGTGGGCGGCCTCCTGTACGACATGTAGTGAGAAAGGGTGGCATGACCTCACCAGGATGTGGCAGCCCGGGTAAGGATCAGGATGGACGGTGGAGTGAAACATGGGGCTTATGTGTTGAGCGGCCCAAGAGGGGGGATACAGTTTAACGTCAAGCGGGACGGAATACAGTTTAACGTCATGGGGGACGGTATACAGTTTAACGTCCTTCAGGACGGAATATAGTTTAACGTCCTGTGGGACGGAATACAGTTTAACGTTATGCGGGGCGGAATACAATTTAATGTCCTGCGGGACGGAATACAGTTTATCGTCCTGTGGGACGGAATACAGTTTAACGTCATGCGGGACGGAATACAATTTAATGTCCTACGGGACAGATTACAGTTTAATGACATGCGGGACAAAATACAGTTTAACATCATGCGGGACGGAATATTGTTTAACATGATGCGGGACAAAGATTTGGGTCTTACGCTCTGAGGCAGCCCAAGGTGGTCAAGGAACCGACATGGAGAGGTCGGGACAACCGGGTGGTGGGCTTGAACCTCGCGGAGACTTCCTACGTACCATGCATTAGCATGGATCAAAGTCCATGTAGTTCACCGGGATGGGGCTTACGCTCCGAGGCGGCCCATGGGAGGATGTCATGGTCCATGCGCACTCTAAGCCCACGTGAGTCATGCTCGGTGTGGGAAACAAGAGGCACTAGGGACCAGATGATCACGTCGCGAAGGGTGCATCCGTGAGAAGTGGAATGGGGATTACGCGTTGAGTGGCCCAAAGAGGAAATAGGGGCTTAAGCATGGTTAGCGGCCCTTGGGGTTGGGGCTTACTCTAGAGTGGAGGCCCGTGGTGTGACAAAGAGCAGTTGGAAAAGGACTCCACTGGCCTTGGCAGGGGGGAAGTACGGAGATGCACGGGTGCAATCATCTGTACGAAAGGTTAGGGGCTTACGCTCTGAGGCAGCCCTTCCCCCACGGACAAACGCCGCTCCAACAAGGAGGATCTCATTCCATGTGAGGAAGAGTCCACTCCCATGGAGACGAGTGGGCGTAATGAATGTCCGAGTTGGGGGGACCCTGCGTGCAAAGCACGGGGTCGGACCACAGTTTAACGTCTTGTGTTAAGGACGAGGTGCTTAGCAGTTTAACGTCCTGTATCTTGGACGTGGTGGGTTCGCTCCACACCCCTAGGGCTTACATTCCCAACACCCTCTACCCCTTGTGGACGGGAAGGCATTGGAAATGCCGTAGTGAAGGGGGGGCGCAGGGCAAACCATTGGGGGGTCTACGTTAGCGTGGCTATGAAAAAAAGCAATAACTGTTATCATGCCTATGTGGAGAAGAATAAGGCAAAGAAACGAAATGGGAAACACGGCCCATGGGGCCATGAGGTTACTTCGCACGAGCCTGGAAGGCCATGCGGGAAAACAACGCATGGCGAGCATGCCCGGCAGGGGAGACATCAGGTGCCGGTGCAGGGGGCAGCCAAGGGGAATCAAGGTGAGGTATCCTCAGCTTTATGCACGCAAAAGGGAAGGTGTGCGTGCAAAACACCGGGACGGAGCACAATTGGAGTAATGGAATTGCGTGCGAAGAGGGAATTACGTGCAATGCTTTGCGCGCAAGGCAGGGTATTGCGCGCACGGACCACGGATTGCGCGCAAGTGGGGAAACCAGATGAAGGGGAAAATTCACTGAAGCCGTTAGAGTTGCGCGGAAAGGCAAACTCCTGGGCAAGATTGCGCGGAATTTCGGGATTACCTGGATGTCATCTTTCATGCGGGGGGTGCCAAATTGCGTGCACGAGAGTCGCTTCGGATTCCTCAAACCCCAAATCGTTCGGGGTCACCTTATATTTATAGGCGACCTCCGGCGCGGAATCTAGGCGGCACGCGAAGTTTTCCACGATGTGAACCGCTTGCGCACAAAATCTATCTGCGATGAAACGGGGCATGCAATTACTGCGCGCCTCACCTGTCCAATTCCGCAAATACCGTGAGCACTTTGTGCACAGAACATTTTTTGCGCGCGGATCCCCCTTTATTTCGCCCACCACTTCCCGGGCCTCCGGATCGGGTCTCTGATTCCGAATATGACTTGGCTTCGTCATTCCGAAACATCCTCCGGGAGTTCCGGGATTTTTTCGGTGTCAACAAATGCCCCCCCTTGGAATTGGATCGGCGAGAGGTCGCAACGATCAGATTCCAAGGGAAACGCCGAAACGCCAAAATGCTATGTCTCCTGATCAAGTTGCGCGAAAAACATCCGATGGGGCGCACAAAACCTACAGACGCGCGCGAAATATTCTTTCCGCACAGTGCGGAACCCTGGCCTCACCTATAAAAATGGGTGCTGGGTCCCAGATCCATACATCCGCTTTTTCCGCGCGATAAGCTTACCGCTCTTGTGCGCGAAATCGCTCCGCGGCTGCGCGTAATAACGCACTGGAAGCGTGGAATTCCTTCTGAAATTTGGCCATGATTCCACGCCAAACCGGGATCTTCCGCGCTTAGCGTGACGATTGCACGCTCATCTCCAGGATTTCGCACAACTCCTTCAGATTTCGCGCCGATCTCTCCAATTCCGCGCACTGCATCCTGATTTCGCCCAACTCCTGAAAAATTCGAGATGGCTGCAAATCGAGTCGATGAGGGGGAAGCCGCTGCCCGTAGGACAAAAATGGCGGTGAATGAGGAGGTATATGGCGCCAAGGTGATCGTCTCCAGCAATATCACCTTGTTCAATCTTCTGACTCCGGCCCAAAAGGTGTATCCCTTGTCGAACAACCTCCCGCTCTAGAATTTTGGCATCCTGGAGGAGGTGCCACTTTCGGGCTTCGAAGTGGACACGCCGCGGTCCTAGGTGACTCGGGAGGATGAACTTCCTCACTACAACATCACCCACAATGGCTGTCCTTCCAGGGAAACTAGACACATGGATGTATATGTCCTGATCCCGAGGAATAGGACCATTACCGGCGACGATCCTGTGGCGGAGGATTCTCCGGCCCTCTACGCGAGCACGTTCCGTCAGAGCATCACAAATGACACGAAGGGCTGGCTGAAGGATTGGGACCTGCGGTCCGGGGGTAACATCACCAGCGAATGGGCCTGGGCATTCTGGGTTCGCCATACCTGTGACCATTTCGGAGACAAACTACGGTATATCGGCCTGTTCGAGGCGGTATGGACATCGCAGTTCCATTTCCACCGTCAGCCTGAACTCGGACCGGAGCTATTCACCCGATGGTCTCCTGACACCAACACATTCCACCATCATCATGGGGAAGTCAGCGTCAGTCTCTGGTACGTTCACTGCATCGGCGGTATCCCACTGGAGGGTTACCAATACAACGAGTTCGTTCCCCCAAAGAACACTTGGGGAGACAGGTCGTGGATGCCCATGCTGACGTGGTGCCTGCTGCAGCTGGCTAAGGAGAGGCTGGGGGTCAAGGACTTCCTGAAGGACATTGCCTACAAGGGCTGGTTCAGCCTGTTCCTTAAGAAGGTTCCTGCCATCAAGATGCCGGGACGGGGAAAACGGTGCCCAACCGAGACTCAGAGAAGCAAGGACGGGTCATACTGGATGAACCTGGAGGAAGGGCATTACCAATCATGGTGCTACCGCGTCATTGAGGCCCGGGACCCGAACGTCCGATATGTCGGGTTCCTTGCCGCCTTCCTGAGCGGGTGGCTCCTGCTGGTGTGGGAGGCGAGGATGGGCATCCGTCCAGCGACATTGGTGATGGCGGGCTCCATTGCCGCCAAAAAACTGTTCAACTTGGGTGTCCCCGTGCTGGCCAAGGTATATACCATTTTGGGGCGCATCTCACGAGGGGGTCGCCTTGGAGAGTCTGTGGTCCTTTCCAGATCTTCCAAGGCTGGGTGGCAGCTCATCTCGGTTGGTATACATTCCCAAACGTCGTCCGTCCTCCGGGGAATGGCTTGGGACCATCCTTGCTAAACATTGCAGGGGTGGCGCCACTGACGCTCAAAGAGGAGGGCGTGAGGATCCGAATTGGTAACCATGCAAACTTCAACTTCAGCCCGTTCCCCACCCCGGTTGGCCAGCTGGTGGACAATGGGCGAGGCTCTTTGGAACAACAGGAATTCTCCAGAGCATTTGGGGTGGGGTGATCGTGGCGCAGATAGACGAGAAGGTTATCTACGAGCCGTACGTGCCATCCCGATTCGCCAGGCAGTTCGGGTGCCTCCAGCAAATGCCGAAGAAGGTATTCACGGCTGTCTGGCAGGAGAAGAATCCATGCGTCCTGTGCCAGATGTGGTTGATGTTTACCACCTTCAGCTATAGCGACGTCGTTACTCTCCCTCCCACCGTGGTCGATGTCATCCTAGCAACCGAAAATGCCGAAAACTAGACCATTGCATACCCTGAGGGGCTATTACGCAAGCGCGTCCGGTAACTTGAGGTTACTCGCACGGAAACCGGGCGACGGGAAAGAAGAGAAGGTGTCGTCAGAAGGGGAGAACCAAGGGCACGTCGGGCAGTGTGGCTTGCGCAGGCCAGAACATCGACAACGAGGACATCACATGGTGACTCCACATCCTTGTTACCCGAAGTTGGGTCACATGAGGCGGCCAGGGAACTGACAGGGAAGCAGATAAGATATATGCTCGATCCTTCTCAAGATGCAATTCTCCCAGAACTGTGGTCGGCCTGGATTACCCTGCGGCAATCGCTGAGCGTCGAAGACATCTGGCAGAAGATAATGCAGAACGGGATCCAACTGCCGGAGGTCGGGCTCGTTCGAATTACCAACCGAGTAAATTTCCATCGACGGCACGCTTATCTGACGGCCATGGATGCATACGCACGAAAAAGGGGGCGGCGTGCGGAGCCATCTTTCCTAGTGAAAGTGATGCTCATCCAGGAGCAAGATCGGGAAGCGATGCCTCCTGGAGAAAGCGACAATGATGAAGTGCCGGAGGGGGAGGAGGAAACTGGGGAGGATGAAGGCGAGTGATAAGACGAAGAAGAGGAGCCCGAAGGTGAGGATTCGCAATGGTATACCTACCTAGGGAGTCTCCGAGAGAGCGACGAGATTGCCAACTCTGATCTCGACATAACCGAGATTCTTGAGGTTTGTCTCTGTCTTCATTCATCTCCCTCATTCATCCATTCTACTTTCAAACTTCTAACTCACATCCCAATCTTACTCAAGAGCAGCTGAGCAGTGGACGGGCGTCCCCACCAGAGGAAGGCAGAGAGGAACCAGTGGGACATGATGGGGATCCGACACCCATCATTGAATTAAACAGCACAGAGGGGTCTCCCCTCATGGCGGCTCCTGCAGCAGCCAAAACACTTGGGACTGACGCTCTGGATTCCTGTAAGTCTCACGCTTCACTACTGGTTCTTGGTGTCAAGAAATCCCATCTGACTAGTGTATTCCCTGCGCAGTGATCTCAAAACTGGAGGCACGTCAGGCTGCGGAGCCCGGGCAATCCACGAGTGGACCAGCGGCGGACAAACCACCTCGCTCGGAACATGATATCTGCACTGAGTCGGCCCCGAAAATAGATGAATAGAGGGCGGCAGACATCAGCAGCGCTGTTCCCGAAACGAGGTCGGATGCTGGTGGAGGCATCATTGATGCTGGGGCGAGGGAAGGTCTCCCGGACGTCGAGGATTCTATTCCTAATGAAGACATCCCTGGGGTGGATCCTACTGCTTATCTGCTGGCGGCCTTCCCCATATACCGACCAGCTGACCCTGAGGAGATTGATGAATCAGACTCAGAAGTAGTCGAGGAGAGCCAGATGACACGATGGAAGGGGTGGAAGTGTATCCAGCGCTTTCTCAGGCAGCCCCAGTCCAATTGGCTGAGGAAGATGGGATCACTTCAGACCTGGCTGCGCTTCTTGTGCGCCGGAGGGGTTGATGCTCAGCGCCATCATTTGACGGTCCGTGATTACATGGCCGAGAACATGCGAGAGAGCAGCCGGCGCACAAACATTTCCCAGTGCCAGGAAGGATCGACGAGCACTCAAGTGCTACTGAGGGTGGAGCAAGAAGTCCGGCACCTCAAATTGCCGGCGGCAGATAAAGAGGTCTTCATCGCAACATGCTCTGAGATCGTAGAGCAACTGACCGCCCAGATGGCTGATGCCCATGAACAACTGGTGGAGATGAGTCACCAGATGACTGTGCTTCGAAGAGAGCGGGCGCAGGCACAAGTGAGGGCTGATGAGCTGCGCTCTTCGGTGGCCGATGAGGAGAGAGTCTTCAATGAGTGGAAAGCGGCCCTGGAGGCTACCAGCCAGAGGGTAGCAGCCCTGGAAAGATCACTTCGTCTCAATCCAATATATGGTCAAATCCACTCTTTTGTACCCTTGGTTTAATTCGCTCAACCATAGCTTCGAAACGAATAACAACTCACCCCTTGGCTCCTGTGGGACATGCCAAATGCAAGAAGCAAGAGATGGTCGTACCATAATTCCGTTCGACTGTGGGGCATTGACCAAGCTTCAGGCGTCCAAAACCGGGCCTGGACTTTTGAAGAGACCCCAGGCCGATTGATGTGTCGACTTCTCAATGTGCCTTAACACACGAGCGGGGAAATGTCGGAGGCATTGAAATCCATCCGAACACAGGGGGATGGAGAGAAAGGGAAAATCACGCTGCCCAAATTCAGAACCCAATGGGTGCAACCATGGAGGATAACTGTCAACCGTGGCAGAAACACAGCATCCATATCACGTTGTCCGGAAATGGGAGGACAATAAATGAGGGATGACTTCTAACCATGTTCGCAACACAGGGCCTAACTCAAATATAGTTGGTCAGTTTTCCAGAACATTGGCCCAGGAAAGTAGGCATACCATAGGTCGAGCATCCATACTGTTAGGGGGTCCCGTCAAACATGACCAGTTCTCCGGAACGTTGTCCCAGGACAGTAGGCGGACCATAGGTCGAGCATCCATACTGTTAGGGGGTCCCGTCAAACGTGAAAGGAAATGAGGGTCCAAATAAGGGGGAACGCAAAGCGCGGAAGGTGGAGTGGTGTCTTGTTCGAACAGAGTCCAACACTCTTGATATTGCGCCACTAGGGCGAAGGTGCATTAGGCAGACGTACCAACCTGACCATGGGTCTTCCCAATTTCCAGGAAGGACCTCTTTGGCGAGATAACTACTGCTTCCCATCATTACCATGGGGCATCCCGAACATGCTCGGGGTAGATATCCTGATTACACAATTTCTCATGATGTCGGGCCGAGGGGCCGACAATAAAGAAAGAAGGTGTTCAGCTATCCCTGGGGCTGGATCCAAGAAGAAACGTCTGGGCGGTCCTATGTATCCCATGAGGATGAGAATCAAGCCACACGTAGTTCTGAAAATACAGTTTAACGTCATGCTGGACTAAATACAGTTTATTTTCATGCAAGACGGAATACATTTTAACATCATGCGAGACAAAATATGGATCTTAGTTTTAGGTCTTAGAGATCGGACCATGAGGATCTTAGTTTTAGGTCTTAGAGCTCGGACCATAAGGATCATAGTTTTAGGTCTTAGAGCACGGACCATGAGGATCATAGTTTTAGGTCTTAGAGCTCGGACCATGAGGATCTTAGTTTTAGGTCTTAGATCTCGGACCATGAGGATCATAGTTTTAGGTCTTAGAGCTCGGACCATGAGGATCATAGTTTTAGGTCTTAGAGCTCGGACCATGAGTATCTTAGTTTTAGGTCTTAGAGCTCGGACCATGAGGATCTTTGTTTTAGGTCTTAGAGCTCGGACCATGAGGATCTTAGTTTTAGGTCTTAGAGCTCGGACCATAAGGATAGGGGAGAAACAGACACATGGCCAGGCGGCTACAAAAACCCGACATAAAGGAGGACCTAAGCCCCACTTAACATGTGCTCTCCGGGGAAACGCACGAGCCAAGGGACCGAACAAGGAGGTAGGATGGACCTGCGAGGAAGTTCCCTAGGCGTTCCTACATATCTCATAAGGATGAGAATCAAGCCGTACGTAGTTCTGAATGTGACATGGTAAGATACCAGTGCCAGGGAAAAAAATGGGAGTGCGGGCGTGGCCGCTTCACTAAACGAAGAAGCATTTGATAAATATTATTTGTTCTTTATGGTGAGTGGTTTTTTTTTGTGAAGCGATAGACCTATAGTAGTAGGCCATGGTGTCGCCACAAGCATCAAGATATGATAGGCATTGACAAATGTCATGGCATAAAACCATTACCCAACGTGATGTCCTCTACAACGAGGTCACCACAATGTAGTGCCGTTTTTGTTCGTGCGGCCAAGACGATAATGTCACAGTTTAGGGTCGTGTGATAGGACCAACAACATAGTTTATGGTCATATGGTTTGGACCAACAACACAGTTTAGGGTTATATGGTTTGACCAACAGCACAGTTTAAGGTCATAAGTTTTGGACCAACAACACAGTTTAAGGTCGTATGGTTTGAACCAACACCACAGTGTAAGGTCGTAGGGTTTGGACCAACAATGCAGTTTAAGGTCGTAAGGATTGGACAAACAGCACAGTTTAGGGTCGTAAGGTTTGGACCAACAACACAGTTTAAGGTCATATGGTTTGGACCAACAACACAGTTTAGGGTCGTAAGGTTTGGACCAACAACACAGTTTAAGTTCGTATGGTTTGGACTAACAACATAGTTTAGGGTCGTAAGGTTTGGACCAACAACACAGTTTAAGGTCATATGGTTTGGATTAACAGCACAGTTTAAGGTCATAAGGATTGGACCAACAACACAGTTTAAGGTCATAAGGTTTGGACCAACTGAGAGAGGAGCCTCGGGAAAAGGATCCTAAGAGGGTTCAACAATCAGGGAGGGGTAGCAGATGCTAGCTCCCAGCTATTCTGGGCCTGAAACGCAATGTCTGGGTGACTCCTCACTCCCATAAGGGGATGAAGGTCAATCTTTACGCAACCCGTAAAGAAGAGACCCAAGCACATAATCTAGCACTCAGATCGCGGGAGCCCTGAGAGATACTGTGACGCAGCTCAGTCTGTCTGATGTGCGGGGGTGTACTGAGGGTTAGTACAAGGAGTGTCGAGATTCCACCCTGGCGCGGCAGGGCGGAACATGACATGTACTATGCCACTGACATTCAGGGCCTGGGGAACCACCATGACGACTGCGGACTACTATTGACCATGTTCGCAACACAGCATCCTGTCGTATTAGCCATGGGGACAAACAAATGAGCATCAACCGCTGACCATGTTCGCAACGCGGGATTTGTATCAATTTTTTGTCTGAAACCCTTTGGGGCGTTGTCCGATGACGGTAGGAGAGCCCTTGGGCGTTGTATCCAGGCCGTTCTTGGGGGTCCCTCCGGGTATGAAGGATGACGGGGGCCTGAATGAAGGGGAACACGAAGCTTGTCAAGTGGATGGAACTTGCCTAAGTCGAATCTGGCACTCCAAGTTCTAGACCAGAGTGCTTTGAGCACATCAGCAGACCACTGGAAAGGGTCAGAGGGCTCAGTCCGAGAGCGGCCAAGAGATGGCGGATCCCTGGGAAAAAGAGGGGGTGTAATGCCAAACACCATGGGCACTGCGAGATCATGGGATCTCCTAAGAGATGGGGCGGGACCTGACATCTTGGTGTTCAGGCGGTCCTACGTATCCCATTAGGATGGGAATCAAGCCACACGTAGTTCTGAGAATATAGTATAATGTCATGATGGATAAAATACAGTTTAACGTCATGCGGGACGGAATACAGTTTAACGTCATGCAGGACGACATACAGTTTAACGTCATGCGGGATGAAATATGGATCTTAGTTTTAGGTCTTAGAGCTCGGACTGTGAAGGAAGAAAGGGAGGAATCTAGTAACTCCTGGGCTGGACCCGAGATGAAATGTCCGGGCGGTCCTACGTATCTCATGAGGATGAGAATCAAGCCACACGTAGTTATGAAAATACACTTTATCGTCATGTTGGACGGAATATAGATCTTAGTTTTAGGTATTAGAACTCGGACCAAGAGGATCTTAGTTTTAGATCTTAGAGCTCGGACCATCAGGATCTTCGTTTTAGTTCTTAGAGCTCGGACCATGAGGATCTTAGTTATAGGTCTTAGAGTTCGGACCATCAGGATCTTAGTTTTAGGTCATAGAGCTCGGACCATGAGGATCTTAGTTTTAGGTCTTAGAGCTCGGACCAAAAGGATCTTAGTTTTAGGTCTTAGAGCTCGGACCATGAGGATCTTAGTTTTAGGTCTTAGTGCTTGGAACAAAAGGATCTTTGTTTTAGGTCTTAGAGCTCGGACCATGGAGCCCAGATGTAGGTAAGAGTGTAGTTTAAGGTCGTGCTAGACCATACAGTTTAAAGTCATGCTGGACCATACAGTTTAAGGTCATGCAGGACCATAACAGTTTAGGAAAAGTACTTCTTGAGGAACCTGGCGTTGGTGGGAGGAGTGATACGCTCCCCATCCATGGTCACCAGGGAATACGAACCATTAGGATAGAACTTGTGGACAATAAAAGGTCCCTCCCACTTGGGCTCCAACTTGGGTGGTTTCCTGCTGGGAATCATTGGCGCTCTGAGAGCCAACACCAGCTCACCTTCAAGAAGGAGTGGAGGTGAACCTTCTTATCGAAAGCTCGAGCCATCCTACTCTGATGCCTTTCCAGGTTATGTAAAGCGCGAAGCCTACTTTCATCCAGCACTTCCAGTTCGGCTAGACGAAACTCGGAAACTCTGTCTAGCACTTTCTGGTCGTAGACTGCCATGCACAATGAGGGCAGTTGGACCTCGATGGGAAGGACAACCTAAGCTCCTTACACCAGGGAATATAGGGTCACCTGGGTGGATTTGCGAGTCGTCGTCCTATAAGCCCAGAGGGCGTTGGGGAGCTTGTCCGACCAACTTTTCCTGTTCTGACCAACAATTTTTTTCAGAATGTTAGAGAGGGTTTTGTTATATTCCTCAATCTATCCATTTGCATGCGCATGATAGTGGGAGGTGTGGTTCGAGTTAATGTTGTACTTGGCGTACAATCTCTTCAGATCGGCCGCTCGGAAGTTGGTTCCGTTATCCATGAGGATAGCGTGAGGTATTCCAAACCGGTGAATGATGTTGGAACTCACGAAGTCGATGATAGAACCAGCCTTGACTACCCTAAGCAGGTATGCCTCTGCCCACTTTGAGAATAAATCTGTGGCATTTAAGATAAACCGGCACTGGCGGGCCGTCGCCGGTGGGTAGGGCCCTATGACATCCAACCCCCAGACTGCAAAGGGCCAAGAATACATAGTAGTATGGAGAGGCTCTGGTGGCCGATGCACAAAGTTTGCATGAACTTGGCACCCATGGCACCTCTTGGCATACTCGATGTAGTCATGGATCATGGAGGGCCAGAAGTATCCCAGTCTCCGAATCTGGTGGGACAACTTCGACCCGGCCTGGTGGGTACCACAGGAGCCAGCGTGCACTTCCTGCATGACCTGTGGGATGTCAACTCCTTGAAGACAATGGAGGAGAACACCATCAAAACCGCGCCTGTAGAGGATCTTCTCACAACTGGGACCTCTTTGAAGGGTGAACTACAGCACACAGTGCCAGATTTGTTCCCGCTCCACTCAGTCCATCGGAAGATTGTCGTGCCGGAGATTTTCAACCAAGGGTGTCCTCCAGTCAGGAACTGTCTCGATCACCTCACATGAAGCCCTAGGGGGTCCCAACGTGGGGGCACCAGTGGTGAGATGGTTCACTCACGGGCCATGACTTCCATCTGGGATAACAGTAGCAATAACTCTTCGGTGCGCCATGTGGATGATTAGTTCATCCTATTTGAGCTCCGCGAGTGATGCGGCCAGGCTGGCCAAAGCATCTGCTCGACTGTTCTGTGACCGGGGAACGTGAACAACATCTGGTTAGGAGGGGAACTTAGCCATTAGATGGAGGGTGCACTCCAGCAACGACACGAGTTCTGGATTCTTGACAGCGTAGTCACCATTGACCTTCTTGATGACTAGCTCAGATTCCCCTTTTACATACAGGTGGGGTACTTTAACCTCCAGAGCCAACTCGAGGCCAGTGATGAGGGCATGATATTCTGCCTCATTGTTGGTGCAACCCTCTGACAATAAGAAAGAATATGGCTCCACGGCCTGCTCCGGGGTGATGAAGACAATACCCAGGCCCACTCTGTTAACCCTAGGATCGTTGAGCCTTCTACCGGTAGGGCTTCGGGAGGCGCCGTCAAAGTGCATCTTCCAGCATAGGGTGGCGTGATCGACTGAGAGGATTGCCTCATCAGGAAAGCCCACATCTAGCGGCTGGTCCGCAGAGGTTGGATGAGCAGCTAAGAAGTCTGCCAATGCCTGTCCTTTGACGACCTTCTGAGGTACGAACCTATTGTCGAACTACTGGAGGATCACCGCCCAGCGTGCCAATCGGCCGGTCAACATAGGCCTACATAGGATGTATTTCAACTGGTCTACCAGAGAGACCAACTGTACCTCATGGTGCTACAAGTAGTGCCACCATTTCTGTATGGCGAATACGAGCGCCAAACAACTCTTCATGATGGGAGAATATCTAATCTCCACATCGAGGATCATCCGGCTGAGGTAGTAGAGGCTATTCTCTGTTCCCTCGTTGTTCTTCTAGGCGAGAAGGGCGCCAAGGGATCGCTCTAGGGTAGTCACGTAAAGGACCAGCGGCTTTCCAGGAGCGTGTGTCATCAGGACCGGAGGTTGAAGCAGATACTGCTTGATTTCCTCAAAAGCGGTCTGACACTCTTCATCCCACCCACAGGCAGCGCCTTTCTTCATGAGCCAAGAAAAGGTCTTACACTTTCCGGCCAGATTCGCAATGAATCGGCGTACATAGGCTAAGTGGCCTTGAAGGCCTCGAAGCTCCCGAATATTACTCGGGGGAGGCATCTGACTGATGCCCTTGATCTTCCTAGGGTCGATCTCGATACCTCGATACCTAACGATGATGCCAAGAAACTTCCCAGAGGTGACCCCGAAGGCACACTTCAATGGGTTCATCTTCAAGTGATGAGAATGGAGAAAACCGAACACTTTCTCAAGGTATTTTAGATGGTCCTAGCGCTGATGAGATTTAACCACCAGGTCATCTACATAGCACTCCACCAGCGTCCCGAGGATCGGCTTGAATATGCGGTGCATAGCCCGTTGATATGAGGCACCAGCGTTCTTCAGGCCGAAAGGCATAACCCGATAGCAGAAAGTGCCCTGGGGGGCCCTGAAGGAAGTGTACTCTTCATCCTCGGGGGCCATCTGGATTTGGTTATACCCGGAGTACCCATCCATGAAATAGAGGGCTTGGAACCCAGCCATTGCGTCGATCAACAACTATGTCACGTGAAGGGGAAAGTCATCCTTTGGAAAGTGGTGATTAAGATCATGTAAGTCGATGCAGACCCTGATCTACGCGTTCTTCTTCCTGACGAGCACTATTTTGGATAAAAACCTGGGGTACTGGACTTCCCTGACGAAGTTGGCCTTAACGAGCTTATCAACTTCGGCCTCAACCATGGCACCGTGAAAGGGGTGCATTTTTATGGGAGGCTACTTGAACCCGCGATGGTTTGTTGGGAGGCCAAGGCGGTGGACAGCTACATGGGGATCTAGTTCCGGCATCTCATCATATCTCCAGGAAAACACATCAAGGTGCTTTCTGAGGAAGTCTATGTACCATTGTCGTTCTGTGGGAGGCATAGCGGTGCTGACCAATGGGGGTATCGGGTCCGCCTCACTACCGAGGTTCACCTGTACAAGCTCGATGACCATGGCGGAGACGCCCTCTTCAAAGGCAGGAGGAGCATCGTCCATGTCTTCTTCTCCTCTTGGGGAAAGATCATCCATGGGGGGAGCCGTTTCGGGGCTGCTCGACCCTTATGGGGAGCTAGCACCGGGTTGGGTGGTAGAGGTCGTCACGACGGGAGGCTCATGCACCTCGGAGACCGTAGCGACAAAGGCGTTTGATCCAATCCCATTCGACCTGTGGCCCAAGGGGCCATGCTTTACGACATCGAAACAGTGGTGTCGCATTGGCCTGAGCCAGTCGATCTCGGCTCAGTGAAACATGCACGTATGATGCACCGCCGTTGCCATAAGCCCAACGTCCCGATATCGTATGGGGGTAGGAGGCTTGGGGATCACCCGGGCCTGGTTGGTGTAAGAGTACGAGGTGATTTCCCGTCATCCCTTAGACCCAGAAATTTGCTTTCCTCTGGTACCCGAGAAAACAAAGCACTCTCCCATATCGGGAGTTGTGGACTCTAACCGATGGATTGGGAAGACATATGCGTCATCCAAACTTGCCCAGGGATCACTCGCAACAGCGGCAGGCTCAACCTCACATGCCAGGATCTACTTGTCCTTGCTCTTGTAATAGTCTGCGTCCTGGTAACGAGCTTCACAAGAGGCAAACGGGGACACATCTCCTAGGAGCACACCCACTCGACCCTTAAGGGAGTATTTGAGGCACTGATGCTATGATGAGGGAACTACTGCGTGAAGATGGGGCCACGTCATGCCCATCAACGTGATGTAGGCAGTATCCTGAGAGACAACCATGAATTCAGTATTGGTAATTAAGCCGCCGAACTGGGTCTTCAAATGAATCTTTCCAAGTGGAGTTTTCTCGGTCCTGTCATACCTCTGGATTCGGAGGTCGGAGGGAGTTAAATCATCCTCACACAACCCCAGTTTTCACAGTGTCCGAGTTGGGATCAGGTTAATCCCAGAACCCGTGTTGACAAGATAGTGACGGACCTCCACGCCATTGAACTGGCCGGTGATGTATAGCGGGTGGACGTGCCCCTCTATGGGAGGGTCTTCATCTTCACCGGAGAATGAGATAACCGCCTGACATTCGACGTCCTCAATCACCTTGGTGTGGAAGGCTTCTGCGGCCGCTACCTCCTTTTCAAACAGAAGGGGGCTCCTCAGAGCCTCAGTGAGAACCTCATGCATCTCAGACGACAGGCAGTGGGCCTCAAGGATGGAAAGCCTTGCCGGAATGCCGGCCAGATGCTTCAGGACATCACACATTCGTGCCAAATTCGATCTTCTGCTTACAGGAGGTCGTTCTGCGATTGGGGGCATGACGGGCCCTGCTGGTGGGACCGGTGACTGACTGGTACTAGGCACGTCCCACTGTTCACTAGCTAAAGCCCGGGAGGTGGCTACCATGCTAGGACCGGAAGGCCGTAGTCGGCCAGCAGCAGGGCTGGGCTGGTTGCAACGCAGGCAAGGAGATTCCGCCCGATCCAGCAACACAAACGGTGGTGGAAGTGAACCTGTTGTCACCGGATGAGGGAGCCATGGGTGCTGCTCCCTACATCGGGCCTCCTGCCTGGTCTCGGTGGTGTGCACGGCCTGACTGGAGGTGACGACCGTCGTGCGCTAGCGATTCCCATAGCCATGGCTCTATCAACGTTGGCGATGGCTGGGGACATTGGGGAAGTTCACCTGGCGCTCCTCGTCGTCAGGAGCCACAAAGGGATTTACCAACTCTAAGGTGTTAACTGAAGCGTACCCTGGGCTCTCGGGGGGATTCACCCGACGCTCCTCATCGTTGGGAGCCACAAAGGGATTTACCATCTCTATAGTGTTAAATGAAGCATACCTCGGGCTCCCGGGGGGATTCACCCGGCGCTCCTTGTCGTCGGGAGCAACAAAGGGATTTTCCAACTCTACGATGTTAACTGAAGCGTACCCCGGGCCCCCGGGGAGATTCACCTGGCGCTCCTCATCGTCGGGATCCACAAAGGGATTTACCAACTCTACGGTGTTAACCGAAGCATACCCCGGGCTCTCGGAGGGATTCACCCGGCCCTCCTCATCGTCGGGAGCCACAAAGGGATTTACCAACTCTACGGTGTTAACCGAAGCGTACCACAGGCTCTCGGGTGGATTCACCCGGCGCTCCTCGTCGTCGGGAGCCACAAAGGGATTTACCAACACCATGGTGTTTACTGAAGCGTACCCCGGGCTCTCGGGGGGATTCACCCGGTGCTCCTTGTCGTCGGGAGACACAAAGGGATTTACCAACTCTACGGTGTTAACCAAAGCGTACCCCGGGCTCTCGGGGAGATTCACCCGGCGCTCCTCATTGTCAGGAGCCACAAAGGTATTTACCAACTCCACGGTGTTAACCAAAGCATACCCTGGGCTCCCGAGCGAGGAGTCATCCATTACCGGACGGGGTCTCAGAGGGATCCCCATTCCAGGGGGCATGAAATCTCCAAGCGTGCGAGAAGATTATGGCAAGGGCAGGGCGAGTTCTTTCTTTTTGCGTCACCGCTTGCTCTTTTGGGAAGAAGTAGGCTAGGATGTCGAGGCTAAAGCGGCGCTCGCGGATTCTGAGGGCTCTGGCTGGTCTAGGCGGGCACAGATGATGCCATGGGCACGGGCGAACGTCCTACGGGCCATCCAGTCGTTATACTTCTGGGACCCATGGTCGAAAACCTGTTCCCACCCATCCCCATCGTCACTACTGCCATCTGATCCCACGAAGACACCTGCCATCTGTGTCGGGGCTGGGCCCAACCTGACTATGTTGTTGTCAATCTGGTCTTGGATCCTGTCCTTGAACACGTAGAATTGTTGGATAGTGTGTCCCAGGAACCGTTGGTAAGGGCAGTAGTTAGGGCGATCCATGAGACACGCCTCTTCTGGATTCCGACACTCAGGAAGCCGTACGATCCTCTGCTCCAAGGTGCTACAGAAATAACCGGGCACTTGGGCCTCGCCAAACGAGTAAGCCTGATTCCATATGCCTAGAAAGGGGACCCTTGGGGGCTGACCATGGTCAGGGACTGGAGGAGCAGGCCAAGGAGGCGGAGCCGGATTACCTCACCTAGGTGGTGGCGGTGCATTACACGGAGGCGCCTGCCGATTTTGAGGTGGTCTTTGCTGGGCTGGAGGCTGTGGGGGTGGAACCCTATGAGCCCGCTGAGCTGGCCTCACCGGCAGCAACTCTAGCTATCTGGGGGCCTCTATCTTCACCAAAGTAGTGAGCTCGGCTCTGGCGGCTCTCCTTGTGGAGATCACAGGAGGCAGCGGGCGTGCCTGACTGGCCTGTTGCAGGGCTTCTTCGAGGCGCTGAGCCTTGTCCGAGAAGTCCCGGAACCCTCCAGGGTAATTCTGCATGATCAGGGAAGGAACCAACTCTGCCTTGATGTTCCCCACACACATCATCAGTAATTTCTCCCGAGTTAGTGGCATGTAAAGTGAGTATGTGAGCCCCTTCCACCGGGTGATGAAGTCCGCAACTCGGTCGTCGGGCCATTGCTTTCACCTAAAGAGGTCTAAAATGTTCGTCTTCTGGGTTGTGGAACTGAACTGGTAGAGGAATTGTCGACAAAGGTCCTCCCAGCTAGTCACTGATCCAATAGGGAGCTGGCTATACCAAACGAACGTTGGTCCTTCCAGCGTCTGAACGAAGCACCGGAGCTTGGCAGCCTCCTGCTGCGTCAGAGTCCCCAACATAGGCTCGCACCATGAGTTGATGTGGGCCAAGTGCTGTGGCGGGTCTCCGGTCCCGTTAAAGGGGGAAAAAGTGGGATTCCCAAATCTTGGTGGGGCCGACATGTCATCCACCCATGCGGGGTACGACTTGCCATCCGGTGGGATCACCACCTGCCGAGTTTCCAGGGCCTCCAAGCAAGCGATGAGTACTTCCATCAGATCATCCAGATGCAGATTCATGTATTGACGGGGATCTCTAACCAAAAGCGCATTTCTAGGCTCTTAGATACGATAGTCTCCCTTAGCGGCTCAGGGGGCAGCTGGCGGAGCGACTGTCGGAGCGGCGGGAGGAAACCGAGCAGGGTCTTTCAGGTTGCCTCGTTGCTCGGGAGGGTTCGGCGAAACATATCTCGCCCTCTTGACATGGGCTCCAGTGTCTCCCCTGTCGGCGAACATGACACGGTCACGGTTGCCCGGGGGAATCTCAATAAGGGGTAGATGCTCCTACCCCTGCTGCCCTGGTCTAGGGTTGCCGTAGAAAGGCCACCGTTCTGCAATGCATTCGGCCAGAAGCTCATCAACCAGCCTCTTTTTCTCGGCTAACTGTTGGCATAGTGTGGCCTTCTCGGGATCTTCCTCTACCTTCTGCACTGAGGCAGATGGGTCGACGAGTTTGACAGACCTGACAGGCTCTTTACACTTGCCGATGTTTCGGCCCAGCGCCCGTGCCTCCGTGGGTACAGGAGGGCCTAGGAGGCTCCTCTGTTGGTGACTAATCCTCCCAGATGGGTCCAGCAGCAGACTGTCCTTGGGGGGGGGGTGAGTACCCATCGAGGGGCTCCACAATGTTTCCCTCATCTAAAAGGTGATCCATGTTGACCGTGACTTCCCTTGGCGACGTTCCATTAGGTCCGCCCGATGGATCGGGCTGCTGGCGGATCGTACAGAAGAGGAGAGCAGTGTATTTCCCCCACCCACGAACATGCACGTGGGGTGTGGCCTCCTCAATAACTCTGCGGAGTACTTTAAAACTCTGGACACATCGTTGCTGAAGGGCCTCATGGAGACCCAACGACTCGGGGTGCCAAACCGCGGGGAGTGCTGCTAGGTCAACCCGGCAGCACTGCTAACTAATCTCCTCGAGATGCACTTGACTCCAGGGATAAGGCACTAGCTGATGACGGATGTGGGAGTGAGTCACCCGATGAATCTGGCGGAAGCATTCAAACTCTCCCGGGGTGAGTGACTCTGGAACATCAAAACCTGATTCTGCGACCGGCCAAAACTTCTCAGGGAAGTGGCCTACTGCAAGAACAGTCCAAAAGCTCCACGGCTCTAGTTCGGGGTCCGGAACTTGCCGCCCCTGCTCATCCACTGAATAAAGTCGGGGAATTGGAAACGGCGGCGAGGCAGGCTGTCGGGGCAGTGGGCTGGCCGGCGGGGAATACGACAAACAAGCCGATTGGCGGCCGACCCCTGGGTCATCCTCCTGAGGTTGCAGTGCCCTAGCCGCCACGTCGCGATAGGATGGGAGGGTGGATGGTCCTCCTATCATGACGTCGGTGCTCGCCGAGGGTGTGTCACCTCTCAATCCTTCTGTCAGTCCCCAGAAAGGTTCCTCATCCTCCATAACAGGGGCAGGAGGTGCTTCCAAGGATATCAGCGGCAACTGCGGGCATGATCCCTGGCGGTACGCCAAATCATCATCCTCCTGGATATACCTTTGAAGGTAGGATGGAATCTTATGGACCTCGTATTCGGGGAGTACGAGACTGGTGCGACGTGTCCCTATCCCTGCCCTCAACTCAGAAGGTTGGGGGGAGGTTCTATCGTCGAATCATACTCTATCTTAGAATCTGAGAAACGGACTGGTCTGATTCCCGTTCGGACTCCCCCGACATTCCTCCTACGGCGAAGACGCCCGGCCTTCCTGCCCCTGGGTATCTCCTAAAGGTGAGGACAACTTCCGTCATAGGGTCCCCCGACCACAACAGAGCTGGGGCAGAGTGGACCGAGGGCCGGGGTGCGAGAAGCACCGGGACAGATGTCGAAAGGGACATGGGGAGGACCACTATGTGAGTGATCGACTGGATACACAACGGCTCCATGCTCGCGACCGTCAGTAGGGGGAGTGACCTCATACCCCATGCAGTGGGTGCTGGAAGGAGTCATACCCGAAGCATAGCCATCGCGAAGAAGCTTTTAGCTTCCCCGATCGGTGGCACGGTATGAGCCTTCATGGTGAGCGGCACTACCGCGGATTGGTCCGCATTGGCCATTGCCAGTGTCCGCGACCGGGAGATTCGACCCAACCTGCCTGCAGGGCGGTCGGGGTTTTGATCCTAGTCGGGCACGCGGCTGCCCCTGCTCAACATGCGCAGGGATCAGGGAATGGGAGTCAGCAGTGGCTGGGGCCACGATGGTTGCTGATGCTGGTACCCCAGGACGGGAATTCTCCCCCACTCGCGCCCAACGCTGGCGTCGAGTCAGATGGGCCGGAGCCGGCGGTGCGGGCATGAAGACTGCCTGCTCCTCAGATCGGGGAGATGGGCGGCGGCGTCGACGCAGCCTGGCGGGGGTTCTTGCCGGTAACCCCTGTGATGGATCTCTGATCGGGTGGGCCCGAACATCCCCCACCTCATTGGCGTAGGGGAGAGATATGTCACAGCGCTCTGGGGATAGGCTCTCGAAGCGGTTGAACTTCGGCGTGGGGAGCGGCGGCTCCCTACGCGGCCCTTGAGGGTGGCAATGGTGGTGAGGCACGACCACCTCTAGATCCAAGCGGGCCATGCCCCTGGTGGGGATGACCCCTTCCTCATCATACCTACAGACCAGGTTATTGATCACCCTCTGTTGAATGATTTCTGATGGGGATAGGGGGCGCAAGCACCTGGCTGTTATGGCGGGCGAAGTCAGATCAACCGTGGGATAGGTGGGACCGCGTGGGGTAGCCGCGTCGGCACTGCCCCTTCCCCTGCGCCGGTGGCCAGGTGGCGATTGAGCTCTGAATGCAGTGATCTGATTTCTGGAAACAGGGAGATGAACCCATTAGTATCAACAGGAAAGGAGATCAGCATCCATGGCCCGACATGATTCTGTCTTCCATGGTCGGTGAGAGGGATCCACGCTGACGACGTCACAGAACAGAGTAGTCAACAGCCTGACAGCCTCGACCACTGGTGGGTTCACGTCCCGGTGAGTGTTACCTAGACCTTGCGACATTCTATTATTCCGATGCTCCAACGGCTACCATTCCCCGTGTTGAGGAGAAGAGCCTCACATCAGGTTCACCATTTTTTGTTTCTGACGGTTTCGCCAAGGCCCGCGCGTCCATCCACCGGGGAGGTCGCGCTGCTTGTGGCCCCGCATTCCCACTTTCCAAAGGCGGGAGGCATCCGTTCCTTGTTTAGGGACGTCTGTTCCTTGATCAAAACCAGGATGATGGGATGTCAGTTCTTCCTTCCGTGGATTCCTCCTCGGAGCTCGTCACCAAGTCCGGATCTCCCTCATAGATTTAAGATGGGTTCGTGAAGCTCATTCCCGGTGCCATATCTACATGGAAACCAGTTAATTATGCTGCTTCCGTCAAGACTCTTCAAGGGGTCTTGTCGGGACAGCAACCTGCGGTGAGGAGAATGGTCATGTTGGGGCATTGTCGGCATGTCTGTCTTTGGTCCCTCATCGCAGGGCATCTCGAGGGTGCGGAAGCCCGAGGAATCCAGCATCGAACACGGGGAATGTGTACTATCTGAGGTTTTCCTCAGCTTCCCATGTTTAACACGGGGTATGTCGCGAGTTTAACGTCTTGCAGAGATGGATCGGGTTAAAGGATCCCTAGGGGGGAACACCGATGTTGGGGCCAGCACGTGGGCGGCCTCCCGTATGACATGGAGTGGGAACCGCTTGCGCTCAAAATATCGCCGGAATGTGGCGACCCGGGTAAGGATCAGGATGGATGGTGGATTAAAACATGGGGCTTACGTGTTGAGCGGCCCAAGAGGGGGGATACAGTTTGACGTCATGCGGGACGAAATACAGTTTAACGTCATGCGGGACAGAATACAGTTTAACGTCCTGTGGGACGGAATATAGTTTAACGTCCTGCGAGATGGAATACAGTTTAACGTCATGCGGGACGGAATACAGTTCAACGTCATGTGGGACGGAATACAGTTTAATGTCATGCTGGACAAAAAATAGTTTAACGTCATGCGTGAAGGAATACAGTTTAAAGTCATGCGGGATGAAAGATTTGGGACTTACGCTCTGAGGCAGCCCAAGGTGGTCAGGGAACTGACATGGAGAGGTCGGGACGACCGGGTGGTGGGGTTGAACCTCGCGGAGGCTTCCTACGTACCATGCGTTAGCACGGATCATAGTCCACGTAGTTCACTGAGATGGGGCTTACTCTCTGAGGTGGCCCATAAGAGGATGTCATGGTCGATGCGCACTCTAAGCCCACGTGAGTCATGCACGGTGTGGGAAACAAGAGGCACCAGGGACCAGACGATCATGTCACGAAGGGTTCGTCGATGATAAGTGGAATGGGGATTACACGTTGAGCGGCCCAAAGAGGAAATAGGGGCTTATGCATGGTTAGCGGCTCTTGGGGACAGGTCTTACTCCAGGGTGGAGGCCCATGGTGTGACAAAGCGCAATGGGAAAAGAACTCCACTGGCCTTGGCAGGGGTGATGTATGGAGATGCACATGTGCAATCATCCATACGAAAGGTTAGGGGCTTACGCTCTGAGGCAGCCCTTCTCCTGTGGACAAACGCCGCTCCGACAAAGAGGATCTCATTCCATGTGAGGAAGAGTCCACTCCCGTGGAGACGAGTGGGTGTAATGAGTGTCTGAGATGGGGGGACACTGCGTGCGAAGCACGAGGTAGGACCACAGTTTAACGTCTTCTGTTGAGGATGAGGTGCTTAGCAATTTATCGTCCTGCAGCTTGGATATGGTGGGTTCCCTCCACACCCCTTGGGCTTACCTTCCCAATGCCCTCTACCCCTTGTGGGAGGGAACGCATCGGCAAGGCCGTAGTGAATGGGGGCGCATGGAAAACCACCTGGGGGTCCACGTTTGAGTGGCTATGAGAAGAAGGAATAGTCGTTAGCATGCCTATGCAGAGAAGCATAAGGAAAAGCAACGCAACGGGAAACACGGCCCAAGGGACCTTGAGGTTACTTCGCACGAGCCTGGAAGGCCGTGCGGGAAAACAACGCATGGCGCGCATGCACGGTAGGGGAGACATCAGGTGACAGTGCAGGGGGTAGCCAAGGGGAATCAAGGTGAGGGGTCCTCGACTTTGTGCGCGCAAAAGGGACGGGTTGCATGCAAAACACCGGGACGACGCACAACTAGAGTAATGGAATTTCGTGCGAAGAGGGAATTACACGCAATGCTTTGCACGCAACACATGGTATTGCGCGCACGAACCACAGATTGCACACAAGTGGGGAAACTGGGGGAAGGGGAAAATTCACTGAAGCCGGTGGAGTTGCGCGCAAAGGCGAACTCCGGGGAAATGTTGCGCAATATTTTGGGATTACCTGGATGACATATTTCACGCGGGGGGAGCCTAATTGCACGCATGAGAGTCGCTTCAGATTCCTAAACCGCCAAAACGTTCGATGTCACCTTATATTTATAGGCAACCTCCAGCGCGGAATCCAGGCGGCGCCCGAAGTTTTCCGCGCCGGGAACCGCTTGCGTGCAAAATCTCGTCGTGGAGAAACGGGGCGCACAATTATTGCGCGCCTCACTGGTCCAATTCTGCGAATCCCGGGAGCACTTCGCGCGCAGAACATTTTTGCACCTGGATCCTCCTTTATTTCGTGCACCACTTCCCAGGCCTCCGTATCGGGCCTCTGATTCTGAATATGCCTTCGCTTCGTCATTCTGAAACTTCCTCCGGGAGTTCTGGGATTTTTTCGGCGTCAACACCCATAATAATGAATACATATGTGACAATTTTAGGAACTTTAATTTCAGCACATTTTGGCTAACACATTCAAAACAAAGTTCATAAATTTCATCAAAATATGTTTCTTTTCCATATTTTTTAACACTATAGATTAGTTTTCAACAGATGTTTCAGTAACCAAATTAGCTAGATCAATTTCAAGAATGGGTATGGATGAGTTGTTTTTATTTCCACAAATGTTTCACTGACTGGTCATTTTGAAAAAACATCAACGTGATTTCCTGAAATAGATTCAATATATGGAGACAAATTTTCCTTAAATGAAAAAATTAAATAAATATTATCATAACATAACCATCCACAAAAAATTACATGTTGTTCAAATGGTCCAATTTTAAAAATACCTATATAATTTATATAAGGATCCTACTCTCTATCCCTAACATGAGAGTTTCCATTGTATATTTTTATGTAAAGGATTAGTTCAAAAAAGATTATGGTTATGTTCACATTCATTACTGAAATGAATGTGATGATTATTGTGAGGAATGGAAACCAAAGGATTATTGGAGTTTACTCTATAGTTCTTATATTTGGATGATTTTAAAGGGAAATAAAATCATAAGAATAGATAATGTTTTCAACTATCACAATAACATCGCTTATGGTCCCTTAGGAACCCAAATACTTCGATCAGTACGTTGGAGTGTGAATAAAATTGGTTAGTGATCATTGATCCCTAATTGGATATGCATGAAATATAAAGTGTGGTACATATTATTTTCAAGAAAAAAAAGGTATTTGAAAACATTTATCTATAATAAATATGTTTTGATGTATTAAAATACATGTTCTCTCAAATAAAGAGGATTGGTACCTTGGATTGTTGAATTCAAATTGGCATCCAAAAAGAATTTTGTTTAATGAAAAAATCTTATTTATAAAGTGAACAAGACCATAAGATAAATTTAGTATTCTATTATGGATTTGATTTCATCGAGAAATAGACTGTTCATCTTAAATTGAGGGAATAATTTTCTAAAATTTTCATTCATTTAGTGTTTATATTTTTCAATCATGATTTTAGGGAAAGGGAGATGGTTCATTGATTGTTTGTTGAGGATATGGTTATTTCACATTTTCATATTATTTTTTAGAATATTAGGGTGTTTATTAATTATTATCATGTGATATTCAAAACATATATTTGATTTTAGAATGTTTTAATTTTTTCAATAGATTTATTCCTTATAAAGACCAACATTGCATTAAGTTCTTCAAGGGGTGGTTTTTTGTAGCATGATTCTCCCCTCAATATAGGCAGAGGGAAAATTTGACCAGGAATTTCTTTCATTCCATTATTATAGTTTTTAATTAAATTTTATGTAGTGATGATTCAATTTTAATTTTTTGTATTTTAACATAATTTTTCATGGATTCAGAGGGGGAAACTTTTTAGGGGTTTTTAGCAATTTTTTAATACTAGCAGGATAGTTTGGCAGTTGGATTGGGTGTTAAATGGGTTTTTTCAGTATGAATGGTGGATATTGGCATTGAACTAGTTAAAATTGAAACTGGTTATTATCTACAATTTTTTTTGAGTGTTGGGTTAAATATATTTTTTATGTTAGTTGTTGATTTTCTCTCCCACAGAATTCTATATGGTAACTATATCCTGGATTGAATGTTTTTTTGGCACCAAAGATTTCTAAATTTCAAATAATTTTCCTCCCCTTGTAGTCCACATAAAATACAATTCTTTATGGAATGGAAGGTTGGTCATTTTTTATCCTCGTGGTCATACTATTCAAAAAAAATTCAAATAGGTTCATCATTTTAGATTTTATGGACCATTCAAATAGTAATATCCTCATCCTTCATAGTGAGTACAACATGTTTTTCCCTAATATTTTATTCCCCTAAAAGATTGTGCGTTTAACTATATTTTTGAGGCTGTTCAATGTTTGAAGATATTCCCCATGTTTGGTTTTTTTCAAAATGACTTTACAGATAGATATATTCTTCATTTGAGATTTTTTTTGAAAGTTCCTTTACACATCATGTCAATAAACCATTTGTCTCATTGACCAAACCATTTATATAAAATTATCAACTATTATTGAATTTGGAGACCATGGTGTGGTACTATTTTTATAATTTCTTTGATCATTTGACATGTTTCATTAAAGGGATCTCCCTTATTTTAAAAAAAGTTTTATATCCTCTTTTTAAGTTAAATTGTTTTGTGGTGGGGACAAAAATTCTTGTAAAATTATATTTTTAATCATTCCTAACAAT
Organism: Viscum album; assembly: GCA_963277665.1. Classification (NCBI taxonomy): domain Eukaryota; kingdom Viridiplantae; phylum Streptophyta; class Magnoliopsida; order Santalales; family Viscaceae; genus Viscum; species Viscum album. The sequence continues at coordinate 430,614,510 of OY728150.1, read as the reverse complement.
TAATCAATGATGGTATTAAATTTTCTAACCATTTATAGGATTTATCCTTCACTAATAATGGAAATATAATCATCATTGAGGATTAAATTTTATTTTTTTCTATGATTGTCTTGACAATGTCATTTAATTAATTTAAGTGAAGGTATGTAATTCCCAACTATATCCCATAAAAGTATGGAAGTTTGTTAAAGACATGAAGTTTAAATACATAGTGAAAATTTTCAATGGAAACATGTGTAATACTTGAAGGTTCAATGATATTAGTAGGTGTGATCTTTTCATTAATGGTATGATTAAAAACATTCCCCAAGTTTGTGGTTTCCATATTTGGGTTTCAATTTTGGTTCATGCCCATGATAATGATAAGGTTTCTTGAAAAACTATCCATTAGAATGGACATCACTATAGAATCTGGAGTTCTAGTTAGACTGGGATCTAATTGAAAAATACCCCATGGAGTGATTAACTCTCCAACCCTAGGACTATCATCCCGAACTAGAAAATTTTATTGGCCATGGGTATAGCTGGTCATGCCCCATGAAAAGAGAAAAACAAAAAATTAGAAATAATAAAAGACATGTGATGAGAAAACAAAAAAAGGGAAATTATAGAATGATTTTCTGAGGTTTATTACTTGGGTTCTCAAAAATATTTCTATAATTATAACATTCATAAATTTACCAATTATTAGGGTCGAAGTAGTCACATGTAGTAAAACTTAGTTTGTTGAATCCTCAATGACTTAAAAATATACATAGAAACAATTACATACTATAAAGGACATTTAGATATAAATTCTGAAAATTTGGGTTGATTTAAGATAGTTTAATATTGATATAAAATACCTATGCGAATTATATTTGAGAAAATTGGTTGATCCATGTTTTTTCTTGTCCTGGATTGGATGAATTTATTTCTATAATATTTCAATTTCTTATGTTTGAGACAGGTTCATTCAATTATGGAATCCCACCATCATCACAAACTTTTTTAATGGAAATAAAACTTAATCATAATCACTTACACACTTATAAGGACATTTTCATTAGAACATAAAGCTATAGAATCATATTATCCCTAAGAATATGTGAGGTTATATTTAAATAAGGGAAAGGAAGAAAGTAACATTCAAATGAAATTCCTAATTAAAATAAATGTAATGAAGTTAATGGAATATGAAATAACATCACACACATCCCCTTGAAAATTCATTTAGTTCAACCCATAAGAGTTTTAGCACTCTGTCGACGCAATTATTTCAATGTAAGCTGATATTTGACTTAGAGAGGGGGAATTAAAGAAGGAAAATGATGAAATTAAAATAACTCTGTTGTTGTGTCATGAATTTCATAGGAATTTTTATGAATAAGTTCAAACATTGAAAACATGTTATCAATAAGATATATGTATGAACAGAATAAGAGACTATTAATAAATTTAATTATAAATTATAGTGAATTATAACAACATACATGAGAAATATCAATATTACAAAGGAAAATTAGCTAACATAAAATTACAACAAAACACCAAACACAGTTCATGGAAAATAATTCAACACCACTCTCATAAATGAATAATTTTGAAGTATTTGGTAGATACCCCATCATTAAAACTCACCCATGTTTGTTAGGGTGTGAATAGGTTGGTAGAATGTTAATGGAGAGTTGACTTTTCTAACCATGAAAAAAATCAGATCCAGCTTGCATACGCCCAACAGACATTCCAAAAAGAGATTCTATATGGATGACTTTTATGGGTAATATACAAAAATATTGAAATCCCATATTTCTTCTAATTGTTTTCAAAATATTAAACCATTTGGACTCATATATTCTGATCTATGATCAAATTAATAGGATGTTATTCAGGGCCAATAAATATGGCCCAAAATTTTATCTTCTACATGGGATACCTGGATCAGCCCATAAACTTCATAATAATATTTGGACGCAGTTTAATAAAGTTTTTTTCCCAAGGATTACTCTATATTTAGTTAAAAATTTAGTTTCATTGGTCTTGATTCATGGACAATAAAATCATTTTATTATGATACTATCTAATTCACTTGGCCCATAAATTTATTGATTTAAGACCACTTTAGTCATCATACATAAATAATATCTAATAGATCAAGAAGGAAATACTGATCCTCATGGAATGGGAGACCTAGAAATGATATTTGAAAATAAATTTATGATCAATGGGTGTTTTATGAGGAGTATATAACATATACCAAGTAATAAAACATTTTAAGAATGGATTAAAAACGTGATAAGTAAAGAAGTTCAAATTGAAAAATGAAACAATAAATGGTTATGAACGTTGAATTATTTTAAAACTGTAACATAAAATTTTTAATATTAGCCTATTTTAATGGATAATCATGTGAGTTCTAGGTAATAATGATAGAAAATAATACATTATTCTTCTAAATCCCAGAAAATCCCTTATGAGTCATATACATTTGGAAATGTTTTTTTCCAAAATGAAGCAAAAATGACACAAATATTCACAATTAATGCATCATAAAATAAAATATTCCATGAATATTCTTATAATCACAATGTTTTTACTAAAATGAAAATGAGGTAAAAGTAGGATTGAATATGAATTTTTTTTAACTTATTGTTTTCATAGAACAATTTTTATTCATGAATCCCTATGATATGAGATATAAGAGATAATCATCCAAATTAATTGATTATATGGAAGGAAATATAATTATATGTACAACTATAATAGTAATTCTATGTTTTTATATAAGAATTTTGGAATGGTAAATTTGAATTATTAAATAATCATTTCTGTAAACATGGAAAAAATATTAAAGATGAAGTTCTCCATGTAGTAAAACAAAATAATTTGGTATTCTTCATAATGAAAAATTTATTATAATTAAGTATTAATTCAAATACAATTTATATTAAGAAGTTCACTCTGATTAACCAAGCAATATAATTATATTGAAATTCCAAATGAGATGTCACCTAATACAGCCCTACTACTAGAACATATCAAAAACAATATCATCTCTAAATTATTTATATTTATGCTCAATACTGATGAACATTATTTATAATGTGTGAAACATTACCAACACGCAACACATATACATAATTTTATAAACAAATCTACCTAATAAATGTGGGGGAAATATTTTTGAATAAATAATTTCAAAAAAAACATTTCCATATTGATTATTGGAAAATGGTTTACTACCACATATTGGTGATTTTTTCTTCATAATTTATGTGAATATATTTTTAAAAACATACACAATTTTTAGGGTAGTCCAATATTTCATTTTCAATTTACATGATTTATATTTTTATCTTTTAATAAAACTCTTTCTCCTCAATTAAAAATATCTCCACAAGATACCTTATTAGTGAAAACTCAGACAAATCATAAATAATCAAGATACATGCACACCACCACATAATACGTATATTTGGGAAAAAATATTATGTGAAACATATTACGAATGGAATCACCAAATAGTGGGAATAAGGATAGAGTGAGAATGAGAAAGAAAACACATAGCTAATATAAATTAAAACACACAAATAGTTTTTATTATATAAATAATTAAAAAAATAATTTGAAATTATTAAATATATATGGATAGTATTTATATCAATGTAATTTTTCTCTGTCATTAGGTAAATCATAAAAAAATTTAGGAAAAATGAAAAATTAAATAGTGAACTTACCTTTTATAGATTTAATTCTATGTTTCACTTTTTCATCCACTCCTTGTTTAAAAATACACACATAAATTGTTTTAATATTTAAAAAAACTCTATAATACATCTCATTGATTATGTTATTAACTTTCGAAACATTTTCATGCCTAAAAACACATTTCCAAATTTCTATTTTCTATTGACTGTGTTGAAAATATTTTCTGGAATAAACTGCTGAAATTATTGCATGAACTATCCATTTGTTCGATGATTTATCTTCTCAACATGTTTTAAAAATAATTTATATGAGGGAATCATGAATATACTTTCTTTTCACATCCTCAATATGTGATTTTTGTTTTCGGAATCAAGATAAGGAACCAATAAGGTGTAAAATCATTATAATATATAGTTAAGTATCGTTTTTCCGAAATTCAACTCATATCATATAATGTTTTCCCCCCTTAAAAAAACAAATAGAAGTTTATTCCCCATGAATTCAGAAATTTCAGACTCAAATTTATAAAACAAAAATATGGTATTAAACACATTATCATACTCTCCCATCGATAACATCAACATTATAATTTCCTTGTAACACTTAATATTAAGAGATATATATTTTATTTCACTTATTCGAACTTATTTAATGTTCAGTCCTTTTTATTGTGTTTCAAATGACCAAAAATCACAGTATTAAAAAATTTATTTTCAATACCCCATGTCAAATAGGAAAATTTTTAGATAATTGGGTATTTGAATACTAATTAGATAACCCTATAAAAACATAATAACATATTTTAGAATTGGTTGAATACCACTTCCAGACACCACCTAAAATACTTCTAATAAAATATTAGGCCATTGAACATGTAGAGAGTAGTCAATTAAAGGATTTATAATGAATTGACCCAAATTCCACTAAATCATTGATTTGGAATATATAATTAAAAGGCCTCACATGAACCTCTCCATAACCCTTAGGCTTCCAACTTGTAGTGAGTTACTAGGGTGTGTATGTGGAGATAATATGTCCTTTTATTAGAGTATACAGTAGTTGAAAAGTCAAAATACCATCAAAGGAAGTATCTAAAAAGATATTGGATGAACTATATAAACTAAAATAGATAATGATGTTATATTAAATAAAATTATATAAAATCTTGAATAGAAAAATCATACACATAACACTTCCTACCGACAGGGACAACTATACATGCATGAGTACATTTAGAAAACCAAAATAAATATACAGGGCTATACTACTAAACCCGAGCCAGACCACATACCCCATCTCAAGGAATCTATTTAACTACATAATAAATATCATTATAATCCACATGAGTGGCATCACCCAATCATTCAACTCTAGGCTTCATCTTTATTCATCATGAATGTATACTCAAACTGAGAAGTGGACATAAGTTTTTCATGTACACCGAGGTTCACGTACCTGGGTAAGAAATAATCCCTGTATACCACCCCAAAGATGAACCAATAAATCCATTGTTATAAGTTCATGCTCAAAAAATATTCTTAGACTAGACAAGACTTAACTAAAAAGATAATATGAATATTTAAATAATAGAATCAATTCAATAACTTATTCTTCAGTCTATGAACCCTATCTTCTGGACATAATCCCATATTATGTGAGTATATTTATTCAGGTATATATATATATATATATGGATATATATAAATTAATGTGATAATATCCATACTTATATATTCTCAGATGAAATACAATAAACAACACAATCAATAGTCAATCCATAAAAAACAACTGATCGACTAGACATCCTAGGACTAGGGCACAATGTTGGATGTCGTACCACTCAAGTCATGTATAATTAAGTCAATGTTTTTTTTATAATCAAAATTTACAGTTAATGATTCCTCCAGTGCTAGATATATCTGTAATCAATCTATATTACAATTGGTGGATACTCATCTTAATCATAGGATCACCAGTACTCGCAAATAATCACTATAATAAAAGACTATAGGGTGTATATATGGAAATTCTATAAATATTAAATAGAAATGAATTATTCCCATGCTCTTTATGTAGATATAGTATGACATCTAAACCCTAGGCACTAGTCTATAATTGGTCCTGACATTGTGACTCAGATAAACCCTAAGGGTTTGACCCTTATGCAAATTGTAGTGATAGATCATCAGTGATACATCATTCCCACCCCTAGTGGTATTTGATCAGGGAGAGAGTAGTCATACATGACACATGGCAAATCATAATCATCAATTAGTATCCAATTATGTGAAACACCTTACCCAACACTAAGGCCCAATAAATTGATTAGGGAGAATATAATAATCCCGATAGTTCGGGGGAGAATAATCAACCATTAGTATCATCAGATCAAAGAGAATATAGTCGTCATAATCTATCGGTATAATTTAATATTCCATGAGTATCATCAAATTAAGGAGATTGTAATCATCCAAATAACATTTCAGATAATGGAGATTGTAATCATCCTCAATATACAATACATTGTGAAGAGAGGAATCATCCTTAACAGCATCAATAGGGATGTGAAGATCATCTTGATATATATGTGTAAATAGCTAGATTCCAAAAATAACTTCTAGACATCCTAATAAACCATATAACAATAAAATGGATCAGAATTATGATCCATAGTAATACGTCTGGGAGTCTGAATAAAATATTAATATGGATCATAGTGAATATTAATAAGCGTCCGAATCTAAAAAAATATGAAACACGTTAGGATATTCAGTAAAAACTAGGAATCACTTATGTAATCATCACTACACATGATGTAAACATGTGAATTCATAAATAAATAAGTGATGTTTGAAAAAAAAATTAATCTTGCCATTACTACAATAACTCCATGGGATTAAAAGTATGGTATGGGTTCTATGATGACACCTAATACCATCATTACCCAAAACCCCAACTCAACAACGTGGGGTCTGTAAAAAATTGGGGAACACATTAGATATCTCATTTCAAAATATAGAATAGGTGCCACATTTGGGATCCTTGAGGTCTGCACATAAGTGAAAGAATCTAGATCAGTATCTTTGGGTGAGAGGGTAAAAGGATTAATCCAACATAGAATCCTCTAAATGTAATTATATAGAAGTATCCTACGTGGGATACTCAGAAGAGTACATAGAATATGGAATCCTACACAAGACCCTTAATGAAACATATATAAGAAGAGGAGGCTTCATACATGGGATCCTCTTAATTGTACAAAGGTTAAGTAATCCTATGAGGGATTCCTTAAGTCATCATGTAACAAGTGGAATCCATTAGGGGTCCTTTGGTATTATTATGAATATAGTGACATCCTACATGGGATCCTCTAGGTCTAAACATAAGAAGAAGCATCTTATAAGTGATCCTCAAAAAAAACTAACCCTACAACATCTTAAGAAAGAATGGAACATATCTTTGGGGAGAGATCCTAAAGGCAAATTCTAAAAAGACTCGGTCACAAGAGTTGGATCATAGACCATATCGAATTAATGTCTCACTCCCAAGATATACCGAATTCATGTACAATAGGAAGACCCTCCCTGTTTAAGAAAAATATAGAAATTCCACCAAGGATTCCTCAGATCACCTATATGGTTTTAACATCATGGTCTAGGTGGAATGATACTCAATATGAAATAAACATAGGTCCAATTATAACTCTTGGGCATAATGCTATGAGAAACCTATAAAGGGTATAAAAAAGGTACAAAATGGTATTAATACATAATATATGTAATGCTATCCAAAATCCCCACCTAGGTGTACACTAGAACCAGACATGGCATGTTAGAGCCCTTGTGCACAAAATATTTGAAACGTACATAAAATATACCATACATGGGGTACCTTATTGTGTACCTAAAAATAATGGATATTTAAATCACCTGACCATGTACCTCTACGTGACATAAACCCATATTGGGTATATCCATGTTCACTACATAGCTATGTGCCTCTACATGGGTTGTCTGTCTAGGTACTCAGCTATACGGATGAGTCCCATTACACAATTTTAATACCAAATACATGTTTTTTGCATAAAAAATATAATCATCCCTAGATATAAGAATAAAATTTTCTGTGTTATTGAATTAATGTGTTGTATGTTAAGGATTCCCTAATGGGAAACCCCTCAAATCATCTTAAAACACTATTTTTCTCCTAAAAGGCTACAGATTGACCCCATAGGGGTCTTACAAAGGCATATAAATAGTTTCAAACAAACAAATATAATTATATGGGTATTTATGAAAAACCATAAAAAAGGACTACTATTTTGTGGAATCATCCAAAGATTCTATGATTCCATGGTACTAGGATGTCGTACAATGATCTGGCACATATTGATCACCATGACAATACTGACCATTCCATTTACCACCTTTTCTATCTACATCTACCTCACCCATCTATATTAAGGTATGGTTGGATCCCATGGGGGGATGCTCATTAATCTATGGAGGAATAAAACAATGGAGGAAAAGAAAAGAATAATAAAAAAAGAAAATGAAATAGGGGGCCCCAATCGGTCCTATAGCCTGACTGGATTTTATGTCAGACCTAGGAAAAATTCCTTATTCCGAACTAAATAAAATAAATTGAATCTATATCTGATTCGCCATTGAAAATATATGCATGAATAAATCTATGTGAATAAATAAATATATATTATATTAAATCTTAAATTTTAATTATTCTTCTAAAATTTAAATGGATCAGAATTCAACATAACTCATGTACAAGGGTAAGCACCAAATTCCAGTATCGATTGGTTGGTTATAAAAATTATCAAAAGTCATATTCAAGTTAAAAAATGTTATCCTTTAAATGTATCAAAAAGAAAAAAAATAAAATTTCTACTCAGAATTATACTATGGAAAACATGGGTTCCTGTAGTCTTCACAAAATAATCCTTCTCATCAGGGATAAACCATTGTTGAAAAATAATAATCTATTCTCTCATCTGATGAATATGCACAATTATGCCATCTTTACAGTCTAATAACAAGTAACATGTAATCGACAACTCTCTTACATGGTAGATACTTAATATAGAATGATTTGGTACTACTTTCCATAGAATACCCTTACCATCATCACAAAAAAACCTTTGAGCTCAATGGTGAACATAAGACTCTGGTTTTCAACAAAAAATGACTGTCACCACCACAAAATTTCCATGCTTATGCCCAATAATATGGTTTAATTTATTCAATTCCTCAAGAAGGAACTCAACAAGATTCCCCATTAATCAAGAAGTAAATTTAACATGAAAAGAACATATTCATATTTTCAAAACACTCTCATCACAGACAGTATTATGTCAAGATATAGATTTATTATATTTAAAAAATAGTGTACTAAGATTGCATAAAAAAGGGAATGTGTATCGATAATAGGTAAAAATCACATAAAATAGATTATAAATGACTTTAACTAACACCTGATTACCTTTTATCCTACCAATGCATGTCATGGCCCAAACATGGGTCAACCATCTCATGGAAGCCAATACATTCTTGATACATCCTCTACCATATATGTTTATTTCTCATTTTAACCAAAACTCCAAAGAACACATTCATATAGAAAGTCATGAAAACATTGATCCCCATGTCAAACCCTACCACTCACTGATTAATTAGCGAATTTTCCACACACAACTGGAGTATACCATTATCACCTGAATCATACTCTAGTGAGTCTCCCATCACATGGATTAAATGACAATGCAACATGGAATGTTAGTTTCCTTAATCTATAATCTTCTTCCGAGCTCCCCTTAAAAATCAGGCACCTCTCTTGTACCATTATTTTATTCCATGACCACCCACCACCTGAAATCATTACAATCATGGGTTTCTACCCATACTCTGACTATATTAGGAATGATGGAATTATTAGTAAAATGTTTCAAGAACCAAAATTGTCCTGACAATCAAAGCCAGTACTGATACAAGAAAATTCTACATGCTTCATCAAAATCTTAGTCCATGAACATGCTTGCATCACAAAACCCAAGAAACTACCCAGCATCAGTCCCCAAATGAGTATATAACCAAGATAACTAAATAAAAATACATTCATAAACATGGGACAACCTCTTACACTTCATTCCATTCATTGAAACAAACATAAACCTACTAGGGTATAAGTCAAAACTAAGGGCCTCTAAGTCTCCCACATATCCCTGATAATGAATTCTCATAAATTATTCTCTAGGTATAACCACATTCCCTAAAAGATCGAACTTTTCCAAGTGAATTAAGGAACCACAGAATATTATGATGATCAAAAATGTCAAGACAATGTTAAAGGACCCAGATCCTCACTGAGAATCGTCATAAGGAACTTATCCCTTGAGAACACGACATTATCATCAAAGAGATATGGAACTGAAACCCACCAAAAAATTATTCATGGTAATAACCCCTAGATTCCATGTTCATGAGAAACATCATTGCATCTATCATCATTCTACTCAATGGTCTTACAAGATATCCAAAAATGAGGTTCAGATAAGTCTAATGTCATTCTATTAAATGCAGTAAAACACTATATATATTGTTACTAACATTTTAAATAACTTAACCTAATAAAAAACACCCTAAAAGGGTTCTAAATATTGGGAATCATATTTCATATTGACCAAAAAGGGTCACTACACCTCCCATGCATATGGAATGAGTCAACATCCTAACCCCCAAATTCCACAATGAAGATCCCTGAATCCTTCCATTAGAAGGAAATATATGAAAGTGTTCTAAATTGAGTATAATTCCAAAGAAAATAATGTAAAAAAATTATTATTTTTTGAAAATTTAGAAAATTATCCTTCTATCATGAGTAAAAATCACACACTAGTAGTCCGATAATAGTTAAATCAAAAACCGCTAAAAATGATTCATGATATATATATTTCTTTTTTCAACCAAGTCTTACAATGCATCATTAAAATATTTCTAATGGGAAAAAAGATAGAAATACATAATGATTCAACATATCTACACAACATTTTTGTCTCTCAAATAAAAATCATATAAAATGGTAACATGATAGATCAACAAAACAATTCCATATCTTTAGAAACCAGGACCTCCTATCAGAAAAGGTGTTCTCGACACACAATTGCAATATCCATAAATGGTTCCAACACATTGATAAAAATAATATCTACCATATCTACAATATTAAATCAATAGGAAAGGAATGAATCTAATACACATTTTAACATTCCAACCTGATTTATACTAAATTGGGGTTTTGATTTAGTTTGTTACAAGGCCTCAAGTTTACCTCTCCAAATTCAAGAGGTTGCTTACTTGCAGTGAGGGACTATGGTGTGTCAATGTAAAAATTGTGCTATAAAATCAGAGTAGAAATCTATATTAATAATAAGATATCATCAATGGGATTAAATAAATAGTGTGTTGAAGTAGTACTAAAACTAAATAGAAAATGATTTAATAATAAATGAAATCCTATAAAATCTCAAATATTCATGTCATAAATAAAATACTAGTCACCCATAAGACTTAAGATACACCTATTAGGCATCCTTAAATCCTATAGACATCAATCATATTAAAATTTTCAATTATCCTAAATAGAACATTCAAAAAATGGGTGGTAATGTAGTGTTGTGGGGAATAATCCTTGGGAAAAAACAATTACACATGGAACCAATGACTTTTAACCATTTATGGAAGATTTCCAATGAATTTATTTTTGTTTATTATTCTGTTAAATATACTAATATTGGTTTTATATTCAATAAGAATATAAAAATCGGGGTTAATTCAGGGTTTTAGATAAAAAGATAATTTCACTTCTAAATTTGGATAAACCTTGATCATAAGTTGAAACATGGTGCATAGGTCACTAATTGATTTTGGTAAAAACCATTAGATCTATCCAATATTAATCAATTACTTATTATGGATATAGAAAACAACATTGATTTTTTATTCTTATCTTTTATTGTATAATGTGTGACATGCCATTGGTCATGGCCTACTATACTCCAATCAGGTTAGGTTCGTTAATTTAAACATCCCATGGTTTCAATTTCATAAAATAATGGATGAAAAAGTAAATTCTTAACCTTATTACTATCAGTTGGGTTGCTAATTATTAGTTTAAATTTTTATTAAGATATGATCTTCCCTTAGTCTTGACCATTTCCTTATGTGGTTTAGTGTCTCATGATAGTATTAATCATAATCATTCAAACAGTCATAGACATACTTGGGATATTGATAAAAAAATTGAATAAAGAAGTTCACAACTGAGGAAAAAAAGTATTTTAAATAAAAAATCAATTATTGAAACACATACTTTAACAGATAGAAAAGCAATAACATGTCTCCCAATTTATTTTTCCTGGTAAATACAATGTAAAACACAAACATAAATAGAATTTGAGATGATGAGGTTGAATAACAGTTGTAGAACAATCAACGTAACCTGGATTTAATTGAAAATAAAAAAAAATGTTTAATCAAGATTAGGAAGGGAAACATAGGAAGGAACGAGAGAATGAACCAAAATAAATATATTCTAATAAGTTTTATCTTAGTTATCATCTTTCTATACATAAATATATCATCATTTATATAAAATGTATCCTTATCATGCCAGGTATTATCTATCTAATAATTTCCCCACACATCCTGTGTTTAGAAACTTTCACAGACAAAATCCTCTGAAGTTGAATATTCTATTTAGTTCACAATGTGTATTGAGGACTCAAGACATGTTTCGTTAACAGGAATTGAAACTTATGTGGGGAGTGGAATTTTAATTATACATGATTTGTATTAGATATTCACAACATTTATTCTTTTCATTACACATAAAATATTCATGAAAACAAGTTTTCTTTTCATACTTGTTGTGAATGACTCATACACATCAATTATGTGATTGACGATGTGTAAATTCACTATTTGTTGTATTTTTGAATTATTTTCATTGAATTATTGGATACCTACTTTGTGAAAAATCAACAAAAACCCATTGAATTATCAAATAAAAAATTAATAATCATTTATTGAATGAAACCAAAATGTATATATAATTTTCATCATCTCAAATTACCCCATAATTGAAAAATTTATTTTCCTCAAGTGTAAATAATCTCAATAGGGATTCTAAAAGAAAATAAATTAAAAAAAAATAAATCATTCATTACTAATAGGAAAATAAAACTATGTGTATGAAAAAAATTCAATATTCCTAAATCAATCCATCAGATAAAATATTTCATGCTTCATAGTTTAGTTCGTTTATCTATATTCTTTATTATTTTAATTAAATTTTCATAATTGTTTATTGATTTCTATATCCCTTTTAAAATTTATCTCATAATGATTTTTCTATCATCACTCATGGTAAAAATGTAATTGGATTTATGCTCATGACCTGAATACATGTTCATAACCATAGGTCTTCATTGGCTCTATCATCTTCACTCCGTAAATCCCTATAGAAATTCAATCATGGGGTATTCATTTTTATTCAATGGGTAAAAGATGTAATCTCTAGGATGAATCATATTTTAATCATAATATTGGTATTATTTTATTATTTTTTTCTTTATGTTTTTTTATGAAATTTTTCCATAGTAATTTAAATTATACTCAATAAATTCAACCCCTATAGAAATACTTTTTCAATTACTCCAAGGACCAAACACCATAAAGAACCAAGTGAATCTTACATACTTGGAAATCAACACATGTTAAGTCAATAAAATTTTTAAAATTACCACTAATAAGGATAAAATGACAAACTCTATAACATACTACTATTGAGTGAATATCCCCATGGACTAAAAGACACACATTAGATCAATAAATTTCTATATGTGCATGTTTATTATTTCCTATTTACAATTTTTTGTTTGTTTTTTGAATACACATGTTAAAATTAAAATGGTCACAAAAAATATGGTAATTTTTAAGGCCCCCGGAGTACTTAAACAAATTCCCCAAAATCAAAAGTATGTTAGTCTTGGTATTTTCATTTAATGGACCGAAGTCTAAACAATATAAAATCACACTAGGAAACCAAAATTTCTAAAATTTATGATCCATAACTTAATCATGAAATTAAATTAATGTCAATGCCTTAAAAATTATTTTATATATTATTTTAATGTTTTCAATGTGTATTATCATGTTAATGGTTAATGAAATTTATTTCTCAATTATACACATAATATTTTTAATTCTTTCCACCATGGACTCACACAAACAAATTATATTTGATACACATTTTTTTATTTTTACCACCATGCATATATAACACTATACTCAATGTTTAAAAATATGATTATTTAGAAAGGGTGATGTGAATGATAAGAGTTCAAAAATTTAAACTATGAATAAAAATATTGTAACCCCCCAACCCTAGTTACCCAGATTTGGTGCAATATTACATAAAATTGGTGTGATCAAAAAAGATCAAGTCGTGAAAGACCGATTAGATTAGTAGTCTTGGAAACACTAGATATATTCATAAGTCATATATTACATCATAAAGTAAGAAAAACTAAAACAACATATTTTCATCATATAACCTGATACTATCCCTGTAGGTCACTCATAAATTAATTCTTTACATCCTAGGAAAAATAAAACATTGAAAGGGGTGAGCTCAGATGCTCAGTAAGGATAACAATATAGAGGAAACTTTCATTATTAAATATAAACATTTAAGGGAATGTATAACTAATGTAAAAGACTTTAAAACTTGAACTTCAGCATAATATGGAAAAGATAAAATGAAATAATTCCACGTACTTATTTAAATGTATATTCTACTAGTCTAATAATCACATGAGATATCAATAACCACTTTCATAATGATGGAATTCATAATGGCAGACTATCATAACCACATATTTAAGGCCTCATGCCAGGACTACAAATAATATTTTGTCAAGGCCATGTGCCAAGACACTAGTTTGTCTCTTGAGACCTACTGATGCATTGAGGATATATAGCAGGCTCCACCCATCTCTTATTAAGTCAAATGCATTCCTCATATGAACAGGTTTAAACATAACATAAACATTCGTATTAAAACTAGAATATGAAATGTCAATACTTTATATATTAACAATGAATGGAATAAAAATAACACATCCACAGTAAAACATATCAAAAAACCTTTTAATACAATATGGTTATTTTTTATCATAATAAATCAACATCAAATAAGCTTAAAATCCATCAAAGGATGTTGACATAGTTGAAATCAAAACAATTTGGTAGAAATAACTCTTTTTTTTGAATTCATTGAAACATCACATAATTATAAAATAAAACATTTACTTTGATAATATCCCTATAAGCTTTTAATTGAAGCTTTGTAGATTTAATAACGGTGTAAAATAGCCTCACCCGTCGTATATGCTAAAGAAATACAATCTTACCTTAATTTTGTCGAAAAGGTTAAAAAGGACCTTGTTTTGAAAATGATGAAATGAATCCTTTATAATCATCTTATAAAAAGTAAAACAAGGGTATAAATGAATGTACCCCATAGTCTATAAAATAGTAATAATTTTTTAAAATAAATTTTAAAGAAAACATGGATGTGGATGATAAAGAAGTCCTAATAGATAATTACGTATAAACAACCTCAGATAATGATGAGATTGTTTAATAAACCCGTACCTTGTACTTTTCCTTGGTTGAGGGTAGGTTAAAATACATTATAATAGTTAAATAATTGTTATTAAATTATACAAGAACCATATACATGATTATGATATCATATATAATCTTTTAATATTTCTTTTTTAATAACATCTTAGTATTATCGTCGTTTTGGGTGTTAACTTACTCATTTTCATTAATATTTTAGTTACATAATCCATGTTTTTTATCCATAGGTTGTATCTTATTCATATCCATAATGATATCAAGTCCTTAATCATTATTTTTTATCATAAAATTAGAATTATACTTGAATTAATACGATGGAGATTGAATCTCATTGGGTTCGTGGAGACAGTAGTCTGTACATACGCACGAGCGATAATATCATTATTTTGATATTAAAATAATATATAATTGGATTTTATATCATATATACATAATAATTATAATTTTATATTTATTATTTACAAGAATTACACATCATTATTATACCCATCCACATAATAATGTATTGAATAACAATTGCACCACGACGTGGAGACGGTAGGCCATACCTACGCACGTATGGTGACATGTCATTCAAAGGATAGATAGGATACTGAATATGGTTGTAGCATATTTATAAAAACATCACATTATATATAATATACTATAGTTATTATTTTATAATGGAAATAACAAATACAGAAGAAGCTGAAGAAGAAAGGAACTTGAAAGAGGGTGGTGAAAACATTACCTCTTCTTCAGGTTCTTTTTTTTATTTGATCAAAAGGGCTCCATAGGATGGATTTATGATCAAACTAAGGAATATAGGTTGAATTGAGTGAAGTTGGGAGAATATTTGGGCAGGGTTTTGTCGAACCAAAAGGCTTTGAAGGTATGAATAATTGGATAGAAGTGGTGTCCTTTTATAAGGGGGAGGAGGGGCTCTTTAGGAAAAACTTAAAGTATTATTTTATAATAAAATTATATTTGGTTTCTAATGGCTCCAAAGTGTATAATTCAAAGTATAAGGTGGGGATTGGTAGAAAAACACTCAACCAATAGATTTTATACAGGTTTGCATCACTATAGTAACCATATCTTTTAGATTTAACTCTTGGTTAATAAGTTTTACATTTACCATGTCATTTTGTATTTTTATATTATATAGTTAATAAACTTACTATATATATACAAGATATCTCCAAGTGATCCATTAATGATACACCTATAATTATATAAGTCCTTTGGCAGAACCATAGATTTTTAGGAATATAATATCAATTAATAAAATAATATTTGTTTTAAAAGACACTTTTTTTCAATTTTGACACTATTGGGTATTTAGTTTTTGATAATTTCATAACAGCATTATTACTTATAAAAAAATTTATATAAACAATAAAAATATGTCATATTAAATTATAAAATTATTTTAATTCATTAAAAGTCTCAAATTACATTTATTTTGATATTTATAATATCAATTATTTTAATATTTCATTAATTAAGTAATTATTGGATCACCATTGTTTGATAGATAAATTAAATTATTTAATGTATAAAAATTATAAATTAAATATCATTATGTAGGATATCTGTTTATCTTTCTAATTAATATTTATAATCGAATTTATCTTATTTATAACCCTATATTAAAAATGTTTTAGATATTAAACATTGATTTTAACTCTTTTAACTCTTCTTTGAATTAAATAATAACAAATGTCCTAATCTAATAAAAGTGGACCTAAATGATAATATTTGATTCATAAGGTAGTTTTTGGTCAAGAAACATGTGTACAATATAATTAGGACATTTCTTAGGGTAATATTAATATCATTTTTACCCTTAATTACCCTATTTACTTTTAACCGTGGTAAATAAAAATAAAACGTTACTATTCACCAAAAATTATTTTAATCTCATTGAACCAAATTTTACTCCTTGATATTAACCGTGTCTCTTGGATATTCTAAATTACACTCACAGAAGCAGAAAAATTATGTTTTATGTGAATTTACAAATTCTCCTATGAATTGGGTAAAAGACGGTGAAAAGTTCAATAAAATTTTATATATCTAAAATTATTCTAAACTAAATCCAATGAATTACATTGAACTTATACAGGTATTATGAATGTATTTTGACTTCAATTAAAATTTAAATAAAATAAATAATTATTTAATTAAAAATTTGGTTTTAAACTATAAATCATTGTTTTTTCACTATTCATCAAAAATTGAATGTTTTCATAAAAATACCAAAACTTCACCCTAAGCTAATTTAGATATTCCGAATCCAAAAATAAAGTCCACTTTGAAAGATAAAATTTATAAATTTTCATGATTTGTGTATTACTATTCATAACTATTAGTTTGATTGGTTGTGGTGTGTGTAAGAACTTGAAGATTCGTATAACACATGCTACTGTATTATTCAAAGAGAAGTCTATTGTGGAATCTTGGGGTGTTACATTATCCCCTCCTTAAAATAATTTCATCCTAGAAATTTCTAGAATACTACCTCATGAAAACAATTGGGTGGTTATTCCTCATAAGTTCCATGTGTTCTCAAGTTTCCCCTTCCATATTATGGTTTCTCCTTAGAACTTTTACCAGACGAGTCATCCGGTTTATCAGCACTTGTTCTCTGGTATCGAGAATCCTGACGGGATCTTCGCAATAAGACAGATCAGGTTCCTGTTCAAATTCTTCATAAGTGTGTACATGTGTTGTGTCAGGATTGTATTTTCTCAATAGTGATACATGGAACACATTGTGGACTTTGGAGAGACTTTGCGGCATTGCCAATTAGTAAGCTACAACCCCAATTTGTTCTATAATTTCGAAAGGTCCTATGTACTTGGGACTAAATTTACCTTTCTTACCAAAACGTAAAACTCCCTTCCATGGAGGTACCTTCAAGAAAACATGATCTCTTACCTAAAATTCCAAATCCTTCCTTCGGTTATCGACATAGCTCTTCTGCCTACTTTGAGCTTCTTTTGATGTGGTTGTGGATTACCTTCACTTTTTCCATCGTTTCCTCCACCAATTCTGGGCCTATGAGTTTTCATTGACCAACGTCATCCCAAAAGGTTGGTGTGCGACATCTCTTTCCGTATAACGCCTCATATGGTGACATTCGAATACTTGAATGGATGCTATCATTATAGGAAAATTCCACCATAGGTAATTATTGCTCCTACATACCCTGAAAGTCATGTGAGCATGATCTCAACATGAATTCTAAGGGTTGAATAGTCCATTCTGATTGTCCATCTGTTTGAGGGTGGTAGGCAGTGCTCAAATGAAGTTCAGTATCCAGGGCTTTCTGAAGACTTTTCTAGAATCTTGATGTAAAACAGGGATCAAGATTAGAAACAATCGACAAGGGTACTCTATTAAGTCTCGAAACTTAATTAATATATATTCTTACTATACTTTCCAGTGGAAGATCTTCTCTTATAGAAAGAAAATGTGCTGACTTGGTAAGACGATCAATAATAACCCATATTGCAACATTTTTTCTAGGAGTCTTTGGTAGCCCCATGAAAAAGTCCATCGTAATATTATCCCATTTCCACTAAGGTATGAGAAGAGGTTGCATAAATCCCCCAGGCTGTTGCCTACCAGCTTTCACTTGTTGACAAACCATACATATTGACAAAAAATAAAAAATCTCCCTCTTCATGTTATCCCACCAAAATGTTCCATAAAATATCTATACATTTTGGTGCTACCTGGGTGTATAGAAAAATTGGAACTATGAGCATCAACCAATAATTATCTTTTTAGATCAGGTATATTGGGAACTCAATGTCTCTTCCCAAACTTCAAATTTCCATCTTCATACAAAAAGTCACTCAATCTTCCATCATTAATATCTTCAATCTTCATTTGAAATTTTTCATCATCGGTCTAGGAACTCTTAATCTGTTCTAGTAATGATGGTTTGGCAGCCATTTGAAAAATCATTAATGTTTCACCTTCCATGGTGATTCCCATATCAATCTTTACTAGATCCATGTATATAAGATCTTTTTCAACTCCCATATTGTTCAAAACTCCATGATCCTTTCTACTCAAAGCATATTCCACCTTATTTTCCTTCCCCGGGTGGTAGTGTATCATTCAATCATAATCCTTGAGTAATTCAAGCCATCTCTTTTGTCTCATGTTAAGTTATTTTTGTGAGAAAACATACTTCAAACTCTTGTGATATTTATAAATCAAACATTTCTCACCATAGAGAGAGTGTTTCCAAATCATCAAAGTAAAGATTACAGTAGATAACTCAAGATCATGTGTAGGATAGTTTTGCTCATGAATTTTCAGCTGTCGGGATTCATAGGATATAACTCTTTCGTTCTGCATAAAGACACAACCAACTCCGTTCTTCGATGCATCACTATAAATAACAAACCCATCATTCCCCGATGGTAGAGTCAATATAGGTGCATTGACTAATATTTTCTTATGTTCTTCAAAAAATTCCTCACACTCTTTGGTCCAAACAAATTTAACCCCTTTATGAGTGATATTTGTTAATGGGTTATCCCATTAGGCAAAAATTCTGGACGAAACCTTAATAATAGCCTGCTAAACCAATAAAACTGCGTACCTCGGTTATACTCATTGGTGGTGGCCATTATTGGATTGCCTTGGTCTTATAAGGATCAACAGAGATTCCATCTTTGGATAAAATATGGCCACGAAAAGAAATCTCCTCAAGCTAGAATTCACATTTTCTAAACTTCCCATATAATTCATGTATTCTAAGAGACTTCAGGATAATTCGCGAGTGATTTTCATGATCTTTATAGATTTTTTGTGTATTCCAAGATATCATCAATAAATACCACTACAAAAAGATTGAGGTATTCCTTGAAAACAATGTTCATAATATCCATGAATATAGTGGGCGCATTAGTCAATCCAAAAGGCATTATGGTAAACTCGTAATGCCTATACCTGGTTCGAAATGATGTCTTTAGAATGCATTCCTTCTTCACACACAACTGATGGTATCTAGATCGAAGGACTATATTTGAAATGTATTGAGCTCCATGAAGTTGGTCAAATAAATCATCAATGTGAGGTAGGGGATACTTGTTCTTTATGTTATATCATTGATTTCCCTGTAGTCGATACATAACCTCATAGATCCATCTTTCTTCATAACAAAAAGCACAATGGATCCCCATGTAGAAACTCTAGGGTGAAGAAATCAATTATTACTCAATTCCTCTAGTTATTTATTTAGTTCAACTAATTCCAAAGTGGAAATTCTATAAGGGGTCTTCGATATAGGCCTTGAACTAGGAGTTAAATAAATGGAAAACTCAACTTCTCATTCTGGAGGATGTCCAGGAAAATATTCTGGAAACACGTCTATATATTCATTCACAAAAGGTATATCCTCTATTTGAACATTCTTTTCCTCACCCACAGTATTCTCATTCTCTTCCTCCCCAATAATTGAATTTAGTTGAGCTATTGGGGTGGATCTAGATAATAATTAGGTGGTGACGATTCTCCTCTAAAGATAAGGTGTTCCTTAGAATCATCATCAAAAATCGCAACCTTCTTCTTCTTACAATAAATATTCACATCATGGTCTGAAATCCAATCCATGAAAAGGATTATATCAAACTCATTTATAGGTATGACGATGAGATGAGTGGATAAAGAACATTTATGTGCTCTAATGGGGACTGATTCACAAAACTTTGTTACAATGATACTTCCCTTTAAAGTTATAACTGAAAACTCCCTTGTTAAATAAAATTGGAAATTTCTAATTTTCCTAGAAAACTGGGAACATATGAAACAATGTGATGATCTGGAATCAAATAATGCATTGGCTAAACTTGAGGAAACCCTTAAATTACCTTCCACCACGTCTGTTGGAGCATCTACCTCAGTAGTAGTGATAGCATAAGCTTGGCCTGGATCTCGTGGCCTTTTTTGACGTAAGTTCCCCTGACGCTTAGGAAATTCTTTTGAATAATGTCGCATCTCCCTGCAGTTTTAGCATTGAACCTCATTAGCTTCTTTCTTCCCCTTGCAATCACGATCTTGGTGTAATTTTTCACCACACTTGTAACAGACTCTCATTCCTTTCAAGAAAGTACCGGGGTGTTTCTTACAACATTTACTAGAGGATGGATATTCAACTTTCCCCTTATTCTTCTTATTTCCATATACATAATGATCAACAGATCTCTTCTTCTCTTTCTTTGCTTTAAATTCATAAGACATAGAGAATTATTTTTCTCTCTTGATAGCACAAGAGACAATATCTTCGTATGACGAGAAGGATTGTGACACTAATGATAGACGAATAAATTGTTTTAACCCATCAACGAAAAGATTTATCTTACTTCTTGGGTTACGTATATAATATCCAGAATACCTTTCTAACCTTGTTAAATTATCCTTATAATTTTCAATATTCTCATCCACCTTTTTCTTCAGACTGAGAAATTACCTTTCCATGTCTGCTCGAGGGTCACGAGGAAAGTATTTTTCTATGAAAAGCTATTTGAACTCCCTTAATTCCATATTTTATACTTCATCATCTTCTTTCATGTTTTGAATCAATGACCACTATTGATCAGCATCTCTAGTGTGGCGATAAACTATCATGATAACTTTTTCCCTTTCAATACTCCCCAAAGCCTACAATATTTTTTTCTAGGGAACATATCCATTATTCCGCTTCCAATGGATTTGTGCTCCTATTAAATGTTGGTGGTTGTTTCCCCATGAAGTGATCTAACATTGATCCTCCATGCTGCAGATTAGGGTGATCCATAAAGGTAAGGTTATTATTCATAACCTGAGTGAGTTTTCCCAGAATGGTGATTCGCTGATCAGCACCAGTTGCATCAACAACTCCAATATAATTATCTTGAGCAGGAGGTCAATCCCTACATGGAGTGCGTGCATTGATACAGTTTCCATTCCTTCCAAAAGGCGCCATTTCTAAACAATGTCATTAACTAGGCCAGTTTATGAATCAAAATACACAATCCCATACTTGTAAAACACTTAACATAAATTGAACTATTTAGGGATATAATACATAATCATAAAAAATGTTTCATTGAGGAATAATATACTCATAAAACCTTCATAATGGTTTGTAAAGAAAATGAGAATTATCCTAAACATATCCCATTGGAGTGTCGTAACCAAGAGTGCAGCAAGGCCCATTGTCTTGCACCAGTTCCCATTTGAGTCTAGTTAAAAGCGGTGTTTTCGGGTTTTACCCCTAGGTACATCTGTGCCAGAGCCGTCTCTACCTACTTGTATCCAGACAGGGATGTATTTCTCGGAAAACTCACAAAATCTCCACAATACCAACATCCTAGGAAGTTCGTCTATACTAATACTCAAAGTCCATCATAGGTCTATGTGCTCTAATAAGAGTTTATCTAAATATAGCTTCCATGGTTTGTACTAAACTTCCTCTGACACAAATTGTAACTCCCCAACCCTAGTTACCCAGAGTCGGTGCATTATTACATAACATTGGCATGATCACAAACGATCAAGTCTCAAAAGGATGATTAGTTTAGTAGTCTTGGAAAGACTAGATATATTAATAACTCTTATATTACATCATAAAGTAAAATAAACTACAATAACATCTTGTATTCATATCCCCTAATATTATCCCTGCAGTTCATTCATAAATTACTTCTTTACATACTAGGAAAAATAAAACATTGAAATGGGTGAGCTCAGATGCTCAGTAAGGATAACAATATAGTGGAAACTTTCATAAATAAGCATAAACTTTTAAGGTAATGTATAAATAAAAAAGGCCTTTTAAACTTGAAATTCAGCATAATATGGAAAACATAAAATGAAAAAATTCCATTTACTTATTCAAATGGATATTCTACTAGTCAAATAACCACATGAAATATCAATAACCACTTTCATAATGATGGAATGCATAATTCCATACTATCATAACCACATAGTGAAGGCCTCGTGCCATGACTACAAATAAGATTTTTTCAAGGACTTGTGCCAAGACACTAGTTTGTCTCATGAGACCTACTGATGCATCGAGAAGCTATAGCGGGCTCCACCCATCACTTATTAAGTCCAATGAATTCCTCATATTAATAGGTTTAAACATAACATAAACATTCGTATTAAAAAGAGCATAAAAAATGTCAATACTTTCTCCATAAACCATGAATGGTATAAAAATAACACATCCACAGTCAAACATATCAAAAAACCATTCAATACAATAAGGAAGTTTTTTATCATAGTAAATCAACTTCAAATAAGCTTAAAATTTATCAAAGGATGTTGACATAGATTGAATCAAAACTATTTGTGAGAAATATCTCTTTTTTTGAAAACATTTAAAAGTCACATAATTATAAAATAAAAAATTTAATTTGAAAATATCCTTATAATCTTGTAAGGTAAGCTTTAAAGACTTCATAATAGTGTAAAATATCTACACCCACCGTATAAGTTAAAAAAGACATTCTTACCTTAATTTTCTCGGAATGGTTAAAAAGGACCTTGTCTGGAAAATGGTGGAAAGATTCCTTTATAAATATCTTATAAAAAGATAAACAAGGGTATAAATGACATTAAACCATAGTCTATAAAATAATAATAATGTTTTGAAATTAATTTTTAAGAAACAAGGATGTGGATGATATAGAGGTCCTAGTAGATAATTACGTATAAACAACCTCGGATAATGAAGAGATTGTGAAATAAACCCTTATCTTGTACTTTTCCTTGGTCGAGGGTAGGTTAACTTCCAGTATAATAGTTAAATAATTGTTATTAAATTATTAAAGAACCATAAAAATGATTATGATATCATATATGATCTTTTATATTTATTTTTTAACAATATCTTAGTATTATCGTTGTTTGAGGTGTTAACTTACTCATTTTCTTTAATATGTTTGTTAAATAATCCATTTTTTTAATCCATAGGTTTTATCTTATTCACATCCTGAATGATATCAAGTCATTAGACATTATATTTAATCATAAAATGAGAATTATACTTGAATGGATACGACGGAGAATGAATCTTATCACGTTCATGGAGACGGTAGTCTGTACGTACGCACGAGCGATAATCTAATTATTTTGATATTAAAATAATATATAATTGGATTTTATATCATATAGAAAGAGTCAATATAATTTTATTATTTTTATTTACATGAATTACACATCATTATTATACCCATACAAATAATAATGTATTGAATAACAATTACACCACGACGTGGAGACGGTAGGCCGTACGTACGCACGTATGGTGACATTTCATTTAAAGGATGGATAAAATACTGAATATGGTTGTACCATATTTATAATAACATCACATTATATAGAATATAATGTAGTTATATTTATAGAATTGAAATAACAAATAAAGAAGACGATAAAGAACAATGGAACATGAAAGAGGGTGTTGAAAATATTACATCTTCTTCGGATTCTTCCTTTTTATTTGATCAAAAGGGCTCCATAGGTTGGATTTCTGATAAAACAAAGGCCTATAAGTTGAATTGAGGGAAGTGTAGAGAATATTTGGGTAGGGTTTGGCCAAACCAAAAAGCTTTGAAGGTACTAAAAATTGGTTAGAAGTGGTGTCCTTTTATAAGGGGGGAGGGGCTCTTTAGGAAACACATAATAAATTAATTTATAATAAATTTATATTCATTTTATAATTTCTCAAAAGTGGATTATTCAATTTCTATGGTGGGTATGGGTCAAAACCTCTCAACAAATAGATTTTAGACAGGTTTGGGTCACTATAGTAACCTTATCTTTTATATATAACTCTTAGTTAATTAGTTTGATATTTTTCATGTCACGTTTTATTATTATATTGTATAGTTAATAAACATACTATATACAACAAAGCGACCCCCAATTGTCTGATTAATGATACAACTATCATTATATAAGTCCTTTTTCTGAACCGTAAATTTTTAGGAATATAATATCAATTAATAATATAATATTTGTTTTAAAAATTCTTTTTTGTCAGTTTTGAAACTATTGGGTATTTTGTTTTTGATAATTTGATAACAGAATTATTACTTCAAAAAAAAATTATATAACCAATAATAATATGTCATATTAACCTAGAAAAATAGTGGAATTCATAAAAAGTCTCAAATTACATTTATTTTGATATTTAAAATTTCAATTATTTTAATATTTCATTAATTAAGTAATTATTACATCACCATTGTGTGCTAAATAAATTAAATTATTTAATGTCTTAAAATTATAAAAAAACTATCATTATGTTGGAAATATTTTTATATTTCTACGGAATATTTATAATCGAATTTATCTTATGTATAACTCTATATTTAAATTTTATTGTTATTAAACTTTGATTTTAACTCTTTTAACTCTTCTTTGAATTAAATAATAATAAATTTCCTAATCTAATCCAAGTAGACCTAAATGATAATATTTTATTCCTATAGTTTTTTTTGGTCGAGATACACCAGTCCAATAGAATTTGGACAAGTGTTATGGTAATATTAATAGCATTTTCTATCCTAAATTACCCTATTTACTTTTAACCGTGGTAAATAAAAGTAAAAAGTTACTATTCCCCAAAAATTATTTCATCTCATTGAACCAAATTTTAATCATTTATATTAACCGTTTGTCTTGGATTTTCGAAATTCCACTCCCAAAAGTGGTAAAATTATGTTTTATGTGAATTTCCAAATTCTCCTAAGAGGTGGGTAAAAGACGGTGAAAAGTTCAATAAAATTTTTATATATCTAAAATTATTCTAAACTAACTCCAATGAATTAAATTGAACTTATATAGGTATTATGTCCCTATTTTGACCTTAATTAAATTTATATAATATAAATAATTATTTAAATAAAAATTTGTTTTGGAACTATAACTCAGTGTATTTTCACTATTCATCCAAAATTTAATGTTTTTAGAAAAATACCAAAAATTCAACCTAATCTAATATCGATATTCTGAATCCAAAAATGAGGTCCATTTTGAAATATAAAATTTATAAAATTTCAAAATCTGGGTATTATTATTCATAACGGCTAGTTTGATTGGTTGTGGTATGTGTTAGAACTTAAAGTTGCATACAACACACGCTACTGTATTATTCAATGAGAAGCGTACCATGGATGCTTGGGGTGTTACAAATATGGAATTATTTCTCCTGGTATCTTGAATGATAATTCTATGTTGAATCAGATTGATCCTTCAACCTCTATAAAACAATAATATGCCTCATTAATGATGGAATATTTTATTTTAATGATTTGATGAAATTTTATTATCATAAAAATACATCTATCATGTAACACATGAATAATAGTTAGAAACAAAATAAGAATCACAATGAAAACCCCTTTAGGATCCCATAAAAATACAAAAATTAAAAAGGAAAATAATAAAATAGATAAAAAATACCAATTTATTTAATAACACCAAAAAGGGGAAAGGGTATACATAAAAGATGGGTTTTCCCCAGAAAAAGATTTTTTTAATGTCATTAGCACGACATGGACCCTAAATATATTAACTTTTCTAATGTTCATTGTTTGTCTCAGTTAACACATCTAATGTCTCATGTTTATTTAATGATTTAAATAATGATTACAAACTTTGATCGTTAACATTGAAGATACGATGGTTGGTGGGATCCTAAATCTTTACTACCTCGTGGGGGTACACAAGGTGTATTGTGCAAGGACATAACAATATTGAAGTTAAATTGACAGGGGGTAAGTGAAGTTTGGAACTATACTAGAGCACATATTTTCATAGTTTAAATGGTTTGACTTTTATATTCCCAAATTAGTATTCTTGAACTCTTACATTATTGATAAAAAATTTAATATTCCTCCATCCTATGTATAAGGCCCCAGCCTTAAACCTTACTTAATCTTGAGTTATTACAATATTACACATTGAGGATCTTTTTGGGTTTAGAGTTTTAGAGAATTAGATCATAAAACATTCATTACATCCCACATATAAACAAAGTGGTTACATAAAGATAGTATTCTAAATTCCCATCAATGGAATCACATTTAAAATAAAACATGGATTATTTCTTGACACTTCATTGACACTATCATCATATCATGTACCTTTCCCTTGACCTGTGAAAAACATTTCTAAAAAACATGGGATGAGCATAAAAAGCTCAGTATGGGTTATAAAAAACATGGAAAGGAAACATGAGTTCATATATACATAACAATGAAATCATGCATTACCCATATAACATAGGCACTTTAACATACCTCATAAAATCATGAATAAATCATAGAAATCATAAGACATAAAGTTAACTTGAGGCATTCATAACATTCTTACGTAGGGAGTAACCCTCTTGGTTATGTTTGGAATACCCATCACAGTATATTCCCTAAAATCTCTTCGTAGAAACCATAACGTTTCACTCCTTCGTGTTACCCAATGCATTGGAGAGCTATATCGGGCTCACCCGCCCTTAGTTTATCACGGAACCACCCATCTTCATAATAATGCCCAAGAACCATAACATAATCGTATCACATAAAACATGCATAAAGGAAACATAACATTTCCACATTTCAATCACAAGATATCAATACAACACAAAAAACATTGTGAAAACCATTTTCAATAACAAAATAAAAGAAAAGTAAAACATGGTATTTATTTTTCTTTTAAAAAGAAGTTATGGCTTGTAGAGGAAGCCGAAACTCAAATAACGGTCACGACGGCAGAGAAGTCATTGTCGCCGCATACGTACGACAAAAACATTCCCTTTTGTCGTTTGGTAAATGCTTCGTATAAAAAATATTCCTTTTGAATAAACCTAAAAGTAAAAGGGGTTTATACACCATATAAAAGAATGTTGTGTATAAAATAAAATATTCCTCAATGAAAGGAGATTGAGACGAAGTCCCATACCTCGTATCCGACTTGACACGACCATTCTTTAATCTCATAAATAATAAACTTGAGTTAATATCTACTTGATTATGAACCTTTTTCAAGTTCATTATTCCTTTTATACCATGTTATTAACATCATGTAATCATTTAAGTTAATAATGTTCATTTGTCGGTATTTGGTTCTTAAGTCAAAAATAGACTTCTTACACATACATGTTTTTAATTTGGTCAAAGGTTCGTTATATCCAGAAAGATATTAATGATTTGGATAACATATATATTAATCATATACATGTATTTATAATATTACATCACATTTAGAGGTAAGAAATGAAATGCACCGTTCATGGAGAGGGTAGGCCGTACGTACGCATGAACGCTACTTCCATTTCTATTTCGTATTTCTGGAATGGAATCATAATTATATAAGAGTATATTATAATTCCAGTATAATAACATATATAATATCATTAACTTTATCCTTTACACATCCCACATATGGTATTAACGAATCAAATCACTTTCAGGGGCGGTAGTCCTCACTTCCTAAAATGAAGATATCGTGTTTACCCATAATGGAAACCATAAAGGTATGCCCAAAATGAAAAAAACAAAAGCTTAAGGAAAACATAAACATATTATATATCATATATAAAAATAGTGACATCATAATGGCCACCTTTTAAGGTGTTAAATGAGTATTGAACAATCATCGTTTCGGGAGGCAGAATTTCGCCATCCACGGAAACTGTATGTTCTTTAACCATTTGATGTAGTTCTGTGAGAGTGTAGCTCAAATAAATCTTATAACAACATCCTAGTATATTTAAGATACTGGTTTTGTTACAAAAGAAGTAAATAGAAAGAGTTTAGGGGGTTGGAGAAGCAAAATAAAACAAATGAACATGAGAGAATGAATTACCTTTAAAAGTGTAACTCATTTTGATTTGAGCCTCAAGGCTTCCTTTTAAAGGATTATGCCCAAAGGGAATCCTCTAGGATGAGGAGAGGGATGTGGAGAGAGTAAATGGTCAGGGGTTGGCCGAGCCAAAGGCTTGAGGAGTGTGTGAAATGAGGTAGAGGTGGGGGCCTTTTATAAGAGGAGAGGAGGGGCACTTTTGGAAAGTAATGAAATATTACTTTATTTGAAAATGTGTTTCTGTTTTAAAAGGTCCCACATTGCTATAATTCATGGATAAGGTGATAAGGGTTCGAAATCCACTCATCCAATTGTTTTTGGACATTTGTAGTTCATATATTTTACATTATCTTTCCATTTTATTTTAATCGTCAAATAATGATGTCATCGCTGCATCATTATTATGTCATAAATAATTTATTTTATTTAATGTCTAAAAATTATAAAAAAATACTATGATCTAGGAAATCTTTTTTGCTTTCCAATTACTATTTATAATCAAAAATCTTATTGTTATAACCCAATGTAAATTTTTTTTTTCGTAAAACATATTATGTTTGTGTCATTTTTACTTTTACATTACATAAAAAGTTATTTATGTCATTTCCCAACCAAAGTGGATACATGGGGTTCCCAAGTTGACCCATGGATTTTCTTGGTCGGCCATGACATAACCAATGAGGGTAGGACATGTGTCAAGCTCATTTTATTTTATTAAAGCATTATTTTTACCTTAAACTACACTAATTACCACTAATCGCGATTAAGAACTTAATAAGTTACTATTCAACAAAAAATTATTATAATCTCATTGAACCACATTTTACTTCTTAATGACAACCATGTATGTCGGATTTTTTAAATTCAAAACACAATGATGGCAAAATTCCATTTAAACAGAAAAATCAGTTTTTATAAGTAATACTTAGTGGTTTCACTATTCATCAAAAATTGATGTTTTTCAGAAAATTACCAAAAATTCACCCTAAGCTATATTTGATATTAAAAATTCAAAAATGAAGTCTATTTTACAAAATTCAAAACATATAAGTCACATTAATTAATTTAATAATTAATTCCCACTGTCCGAGCAAATAGCGTGTTTTTATTAAACAATAAGTATCCAAAGATTGACACTAGTTTAAGTCCAATTTCAAAGAGAAATTGATTTCAATGACCACCATTGGATTAAATGGTGAAAATATATTCATATTACACATTATGACCAATTAAAAAGATAATCTAATCATATAAATAAATTAGATTAAAAAGCAGTTTTGATGTAAAATGCAGTATTTTTCACTATTCATTAAAAAATGAACATTGTCAGAAAAATAACAAAAATTCACACAAAGTAAATTTTGATGTCCCAATCATAAAGAATAAGTTTATTTTGACAAACATAGCTTATAAAATTGTCAAAATATAGATTTAAAAAGGGTTTTCCATCATAAGGCAGTAAAACAATCTTTTAAGAATATTAGTGTATTCCATGCTTAAGATTGGATTTATTTTCATTTTAAGCCTCTAAAACACTATCTTAATCATTTATAGACATAGATAAAAATATCTATTATTCATTACTTACTTGGGATGTTACATCCTTCCCCCCTTTAGAAAATTGTGTCCCTGCAATTTATTTACTTATCGAATAAATGGGGGTACTTATCCCTCATTACATTTTCAGATTCCCATGTTGCCTCTTCAATCATGTGGATTTTTCACAAAACCTTTACTTGGTGAATCACCTTATTCCGTAACACTTGCTCCCTATGGTCAAGAATATGGACCAGTTGTTCCTCATAATATAGGTTCTCTTCCAACTGAACTACCTCTGGGCTCAAAACATGAGATGGATCTGGCATATACTTTCTCAACATCGAAACGTGAAAAACATTGTGTACCTGAGATAAACTCGGAGGTAAAGCCACTCGGTATGCAACTGATCCAACTCTCTCCAGAATTTTGTATGGTCCAACGAACCATGGACTCAACTTTCCTTTCTTACCAAATCTCATCACACTTTTCCAAGGAGAAACCTTGAGAAAAACATGATCACCTACCTCGAAAGATAGATCCTTCCTCCGGTTATCCGCATAACTCTTCTGCATGCTCTGAGATGTTCTCATGTTTTTCGGAATCAACTGAACTTTTTCTGCCATCTCTTCTACCAATTCTGGTCCCATAAACCTCCTTTCACTCACTTCATCCCAGAAAGCTGGAGTTCGACACCGCTTCCCATATAATTCCTGAAATGGTGCCATCTGTATACTGGAATGAAAACAATTATTATATGAAAATTCAACCAAAGAAATATGTTGGTCCCAACTTCCTTGATAATCCATAGAACAAGCTCGTAGCATATCCTCCAATGTCTGGATTGTTCGTTCTGACTGCCCATCTTATTGAGGATGAAAAGTTGTACTAAAATTTAATTCAGTACCCAACGACTTCTGAAGGCCTTTCCAAAAGTTAGAAGTAAACCTGGGATCACGATCCGATACAATGGAGAGATGAACTCCATGTAACCTGACTATCCCTTTAATATACAAACGGGAAAGTTGATCAAGAGAGAAAGTATCTCGTATAGCAAGGAAATGAGCAGATTTGGTCAAGCGATCAACAATAACCCAGATTGAATTATTACCTCGAGATTTCTTCGGTAATCCAACAACAAAGTCCATGGATATATTCTCCCATTTCCACTCTGGCACTGGTAACAGCTGAAGCATCCCTTTCGGTAACTACCGCTCTCCTTTAACCTGCTGACAAGTCAAACACTTCACAGTAAAAT
Source organism: Viscum album (assembly GCA_963277665.1). NCBI lineage: Eukaryota > Viridiplantae > Streptophyta > Magnoliopsida > Santalales > Viscaceae > Viscum > Viscum album. Next base: position 430,582,449 of record OY728150.1, on the reverse strand, counting down.
CAGCAATGTCTCTTTTCATTCCATCCCAGCAGTAATACTCCCGCAGATCTCTATACATCTTAGTACTGCCCGGATGAACTGAAAATTGAGAACTATGAGTTTCACATAACAAATCTCTCTTCAACTGTGAATCACAAGGCACACAAATCTCTTCCAAAATCTCAAAACACAATCATTATCAATGGTGAATTCAGGAAACTTACCTTTCTGAACCAGCTCTACCTTTTTCTGCAACTCACTGTCTTGCTTCTGTGCTTGCTTGATTCTATCTGATAGAGAAGATCTCACTAATAACAGAAACAAAACAGAAGGACTTCCTGCACCAACAACTTCTATGCCAAATTTCATCAAATCCTTAACCAAAGGATCGCGTTCCAAACACAACATTGTTAATGAAGCATTAATTTTTCGACTCAAAGCATCAGCCACTTTATTTGCTTTTCCCGGATGATAATGAATTGTACAATCATAATCCTTGATTAATTCTAGCCATCTCCTTTTTCTCATTTTCAATTCTTTCTGAGTGAATATATACTTTAAACTTTTGTGATCGGTATATATTTCACACTTTACTCCATATAAATGATGCCTCCAAATTTTTAAAGCAAAAACAACAGCAGCTAATTCCAAATCATGTGTAGGGTAATTTACCTCATGAGTTTTCAACTATCGTGAAGCATAAGCAATTACCTTATCATTCTGCATTAGGACGCAATCATGTCCTTTCAATGAAGCATCACTGTATATAAAAAAACTCACCATTCCTGGAAGGTAGTGCCAAAACTAGAGCATTCACCAATCTTCTTTTCAATTCCTGAAAACAATCATCACATTCTTTTGTCTAGATAAACTTAACACCCTTCCGAGTTAGCTTATTCATTGGACTAGATAACCATGAAAACTTTCTAACAAACCTTCGGTAATAGCCCGCCAAACCAAGGAAGCTTCGAATCTCGGTTACATTTTTGGGTCTTGGCCATTCATCCCCAACTTTTTTTTGCAGGATCAACTGTTATTCCATCTTTAGAAACAATGTGACCAAGGAAATAAATTTGTTTCAACAAAAACTCACACTTGCTGAATTTCCAATACGGTTTCTTTTCTTTTAAGGCTTGCAAGATAACCCTTAAATGTCTTTCATGCTCCTATTTACTTTTAGAAAACACCAAAATATCATCAATGAAAACCACCACAAACTTATCCAAGAACTCATGGAAAATTCTATTCATTAAGTCCATGAATACAACAGGTGCATTGGTTAGCCCAAAAGGCATTACTACAAATTCATAATGGCCATATCTCGTACGGAACGCGGTGTTCGGAATATCTTCCTCCTTTACCTTCAGCAGATGGTACCCTGATCTCAGGTCAATCTTTGAAAAAAACTGAGTTCCCTGAAGCTGATCAAACAAATCATCGATATGAGGCAAAGGATATTTGTTCTTAACAGTGATATTATTCAAGACTCTATAATCAATGCAAAGTCTCATAGAACAATCTTTCTTTTTAACAAATAAAACAGGAGCACCCCATGGTGATGTGCTAGGTCTAATGAAACCATTCTCTAATAAATCATGCAATTTCTCCTTCAACTATAAAAGTTCAATTTGTGCAATTCGATAAGGGGGTTTTGAAATTGGCATAGTATCAGGAACTAAGTCAACAGTAAACTCAACTTCCTGATCTGGTATTATTCTAGGCAACTCATCAGGAAAAACATCAGGATACTCCTTTACCACTGGCACATCATTAATCTGAACAGTTCCTTTATTTTCAACGATGTGTGCAAGGTAACATTCATTTCCATCTTTTACACGTTTCTCGGCCTCTTGATATTTTATCAAAAGTAAGGGTTCATTTTTGTAAACAAACTAAAAGTCTTTCTGAAAAGAAACTTCTTTAGCTCTACAGTCAATCTTAGCATGGTAAATAGAGAGCCAATCCATACCCAGGATAACATCAAACTCTACTAGAGGTAGAACAATAAGGTTTGCAAGTAGGTTCTTTCCACAGATAAGGATAAGAAGATTCTTATAAATTATTTTTTCCTCAACATTTCCCCCAGGTGTTTTTACCAAAAGTTCAGGAGTCATTTCTTGAGATGGTATTCCCATATTACTAGAAAAGGTTTTAGAGATGAAAGAATGTGTAGACCCCGAATCAAACAACATGCTGGCATAATCTGAAAAAACAAACAAAGTACCTGATACAACTTCATTTGATGGCCCAACATCTGCTGAAGTAGTTGCACAGGATTTCACCACCCCTTTCTGCTTGTAGTCTAACTGCTTCCCATCACTCAAGCTCTTTGCCAGACACTCGTTTGCATAGTGACCCATCTCATTGCACTTATAAAAATTCACTAAATGTAAATCAAATTTGTTCTTACCTTCACCTTGATCCTTTTCAGTGCAATAACGAGCCTTATGTCCCATCTTACCACATCGGTAGCACTTTCCTGAATTCAGAAGACATTCCCCAACATGCCTTTTTCCACATTTATCACAAACTGGAAACTTAGTTCTCTTACCATCAGACTTTTTTCAAGAATTCTTACCTTTCTCCTACCACCTCGGTCACTTCTTCTGCTGGTTTTTATAGAACACTTCGTCATCAGCAAACTCCATATCCACCTTCTCAGCACATCGAACGAGATTTTCATAACTTTTAAACTCACGAGAAGCTAATGACCTTCGATATTTTGGCTTTAATCCTGAGTAAAATCGATTGATTTTACTATCAAGGTCTCTGATAAAAATTAGAGCATACCTTGAAAATCGAGTGAACCTTTCTTCATAGGCAGCCACTGAGTCTTCCTCTGGCCTCAATTCCAAGAATTGTTTTTCCATCCTAAGTCGAACAGCCTTAGTAAAATACATCTCAAGAATCATACATTTGAATTCATCCCAGTCGAGAGCGTCAATCTCATCAGCGTCCCTAATATTTTTAACCATAGAACACCACTGATCTGCTTCACCCTCCAAACGGTAAATAGAAAGACTAACCTTTTGATTGTCTGAACACCACATGACATCAAAAATCTTCTCCAGTGCTTTAATCCACCCTTCAGCTAGAATAGGGTAAGATGATCCTCTGAATGATGGTGGATGTTGCCTCATGAAATGTTCCACCACTGACATGTTCCTCTGCGGTTGATCTGGCTGATCTCGTGCATGGATACCACCACCATTTATCGCTTGAGTCAACTGCGCCATTACTGCAACAAACTGTTCAGTTCCAATTCCGACCATTTCTGGATTCTTATTCGGAAGGTTATTTCCTTCTATATGCCTTCCTAGCACTGCTTTCCTGTTTCCTCTGCGGAAAACCATTCTGAACAAACATGTATTAGATGAAGCAACATGGTAATATTCAAATGATATATCATTTCAATGATTTTTTTTGGATAATCATTTAATATAATTCTAACTCCTAAATTTATCTAAACCGACCTTTGATACCAACTAGAAGGCCCCGGCCGTAAACCTTACTTAATCTTGAGTTATTACAAGATTACAAATTGAGGATCTTTTCGGGTTTAGAGTTTTAGAGAATTAGATCATAAAACATTCATTAAATCCCACGTATAAACAAAGTGGTTACATAAAGATAGTATTCGTCATTCCCATCAATGGAAACACATTTAAAATAAATCATGGATTATTTCTTGACACTTCCTTGACACTATCATCATATCATGTACCTTTCCCTTGACCTGTGAAAAACATTTCAAAAAAACATGGGATGAGCATAAAAAGCTTAGTATGGGTTATAAAAAACATGTAAAGTAAACATGAGGTCATATATACATAAGAATGAAATCATACTTTACCCATAAAACATAGGCACATTAAAATACCTCATAAAATCATGAATAAATCATAGAAATCATAAGACATAAAGGTAACTTGAGGCATTCATAACATTCTTACGTAGGGAGTAACCCTCTTGGTTACGTTTGGAATACCCATCACAGTATATTCCCTAATATATCTTCAGAGAAACCTTAACGTTTCATTCCTTCGCGTTACCCAATGCATTGGAGTGCTATATCGGGCTCACCCGCCCTTAGTTTATCACGGAACCACCCGTCTTCATAATAATTCCCAAGAACCATAACATAATCGTATCACATAAAACATGCATAAAGGAAACATAACATTTCCACATTTCAATCACAAGATATCAATACAACACAAAAAACATTGGGAAAACCATTTTCAATACCAAAATAAAAGAAAAGTAAAAAATGGTATTTATTTTTCTTTTAAAAAGAAAGTATGTCTTGTAGAGGAATCCGAAACTCAAATAACTGTCACGACGGCGGAGAATTCATTGTCGCCGCCTACGTATGACAAAAACATTCCCTTTTGTTGTTTAGTAAACGCTTCATATAAAAAAGATTCCTTTTGAATAAACATAAAATTCAAAGGGTTTTATACACCGTATAAAAGAAGGTTGTGTATAAAATAAAATATTCCTCAATGAAAGGAGATTGAGACGAAGTCCCATACATCGTATCCGACTTGACCCGACCGTTCTTTAATCTCCGGAATAATAAACTTGAGTTAATATCTACTTGCTTATGAACCTTTTTCAAGTTCATTATTCCTTTTATACCATGTTATGAACATCATGTAATCATTTAAGTTAATAATGTTCATTTTGTCGGTATTTGGTTCTTAAGTCAAAAATAGACTTCTTACACTTACATGTTGTTAATTTGGTCAAAGGTTCGTTATATCCAGAATGATATTAATGATTTGGATAACATATATATTCATCATATACATGTATTTATAATATTACATTACATTTAGTGGTAAGAAATGAAATGCACCGTTCATGGAGATGGTAGGCTGTTCGTACGCGTGAACGCTACTTCCATTTCTATTTCGTATTTCTAGAATGGAATCATAATTATATAATAGTATATTATAATTCCAGTATAATAACATATATAATATCATTAACCTTATCCTTTACACAACCCACATATGGTATTAACGAATCAAATCACTTTCAGGGGGCGGTAGTCCGCACTTCCTAAAATGAAGATATCGTGTTTACCCATAATGGAAACCATAAAGGTATGCCCAATATGAAAAAAACAGAAGCTTAAGGAAAACATAAACATATTATATATCATATATAAATACAGTGACATCATAATGGCCACCTTTGTAGGTGTTAAATGAGTATTGAACTATCATCGTTTCGGGAGGCAGAATTTCGCCATCCACAGAAACCGTATGTTCTTTAACCATTTGATGTAGTTGTGTGAGAGTGTAGCTCAAATAAATCTTATAACAACATCCTAGTATATTTAAGATACTGTTGTTGTTACAAAAGAAGTAAATAAAAAGAGTTTAGGGGGTTGGAGAAGCAAAATAAAACAAATGAAAATGAGAGAATGAATTACCTTTAAAAGTGTAACTCCTTTTGATTTGAGCCTAAAGGCTTCCATTGAAAGGATTATGCCTAAAGGGAATCCACTAGGATGAGTAGAGGGATGTGGAGAGAGTAAATAGGTAGGGGTTGGCTGAGCCAAAGGCCTGAGGAGTGTGTGAAATGAGGTAGTGGTGGGGGCCTTTTATAAGAGGAGAGGAGGGGCACTTTTGGAAGGTAAAGAAATATTACTTTATTTTAAAATGAGTTTCGGTTTTAAAAGGTCCCACATTGATATAATTAGTGGATAAGGTGATAAGGGTTTCAAATCCACTCATCCAATTGGTTTTGGACATGTGTAGTTAATAGATTTTACATTATCTTTCCATTTTATTTAAATCGTCAAATAATGAAGTCATCGCTGCATCATTATTATGTCATAAATAATTTAATTTATTTAAAGTCAAAAAATTATAAAAAAATACTATGATTTAGGAAATTATTTTATCTTTTAAATTACTATTTATAATAAAAACTCCGATCGTTATAACCCAATGTAAAAATTGTTTTCGTAAAACATATTATGTTTGTGTCATTTTTACTTTTACATTAAATAAAAAGTTATTTATGTCATTTCCCAACCAAAGTGGATCCATGGGGTCCCCAAGTTGACCCATGGCTTGTCTTGGTCGGCCATGACACAACCAATGAGGGTAGGACATGTGTCAAGCTCATTTTATTTTATTAAAGCATTATTTTTACCTTAAACTACACTAATTACCACTAATCGCGGTTAAGAACTTAATAAGTTACTATTCACCAAAAAATTATTATAATCTAATTGAACCACATTTTACTTCTTAATTACAACCATGTATGTCGGATTTTTGAAATTCAAAACAAAATGATGGCAAAATTCCATTTAAACGGAAAAATCAGTTTTTATAAGTACTACTTAGTGGTTTCACTATTCATCAAAAATTGAAGTTCTTCAGAAAATTACCAAAAAATCACCCAAAGCTATATTTGATATTACAAATTCAAAAATGAAGTCTATTTTACAAAATTCAAAACATATAAGTCACATTAATTAATTTAATATTTAATTCCCGCTGTCAGAGCAAATAGCGTGTTTTTATGAAACAATAAGTATAAAAAGATTGACACTAGTTTAAGTCCAATTTCAAAGGGAAATTGATTACAATGACCACCATTGGATTAAATGGTAAAAATATATTCGTATTACACATTAAGACCAATTCAAAAGATAATCTAATCATATAAATAAATTAGATTAAAAAGCAGTTTTGATGTAAAATGCAGTATTTTTCACTATTCATTAAAAAATGAACATTGTCAGAAAAATACCAAAAATTCAAACAAAGTAAATTTTGATGTCCCAATAATAAAGAATAAGTTTATTTTGACAAACATAGCTTATAAAATTGTCAAAAGATAGATTTAAAAAGGGTTTTCCATCATAAGGAAGTAAAACAATCTTTTAAGAATATTAGTGTATTCTATGCTTAAGATTGGATTTATTTTCATTTTAAGCCTCTAAAACACTATCTTAATCATTAATAGACATAGATAAAAATATCTATTATTCATTACTTACTTGGGATGTTACAATATGTTATCCAATATTTTAAGGTTCAATTTATTCCTTTTTTGACCAATGAAATGTAAAAATTCATTTTTTTTATTTCACAAAAATATTTATGTTGTAAAAAGAATCATTTATCATAAACAAACCAATATGTTGACATTACTAGGATAATTTTGAACAATGTATGATATACCTAAAGGGTATCAAAGAGTTTCTCATTGTAACACCCTGATATTCAATGATATTATTTACAAATTAATTTAATATCATTGATATTATTCATTTCACGCAACATTAAGTAAATATTTTATTAAATAAAAGCACTAATTTTTCATGAATTATGTGAAACATCATGTTAGGATAATGGTATGCACAAAAAATATATTCACTTTTGATACACACAACACAATGTTTGTATTTTGTAACAAACAATCTTGAGTTCCCTTAATAGCTTCTTTAACATGCACTAATGAGTTTTAGAGAACTATAATATACTATTAATATTATTATTAAAATAATATTATTGATACCACCTTACTTTTTGAAATGAATTTATGGATAAAATTAACTAAATTTTGAAAATATTATTTAAACAAGTATATAAAATTAATCATTTTCATATCAATAAGTATAAATTAATGAAAGATATATTTTAAAATAATGAAATTTATTTATGAATAAAACTATTTTTCTATATATAAATACAATTATATACCAATAAATTATAATCACCAATTTTGATAAATTTTTTCAATAAAATTTATATATTATATATTCAATCAATATTTTTAATTCATATCAAATATATTTATAATTTTAAATTGTGAATAAATCGTATATTTTGAATAATATATGTATTTTTATAAGTGGTAATTTTACCACCTTTTAAGGGAGAATCTATTTTCAATATGACTCTGACACATTTATAAATTTTATTTGATAATATAAAGTTCATTTTTGAAATGGGAATATAAAAATTTACTTTGGTTTAATTTTTCATATTTTTCTAAGACTTTTTTGGATTAATAGTGAAAATTGTGAATTTTAATTCGAAAATATTTTTCATATAATTATTTATATAGCTTAATAAAATTTTAGACTGTTGTGAAATTATTATTATATAAATTATAAATAAATTAATCCAATATATTTCAAAGTAACTAAATTCGCAATGAAATTTAATAAAAACACATTTCATGCTATTTGACCTTTTCGCTTTTAAAACCTGCATTATTGTCCAATATGTGGGACTAATTTAAAAATAATTCCTTCCACTTAAATGGTTTTAATTTAAATAAATGGATTAATTATTAGGAATAATAATAAATTATAATTTATAATATGTTCAACATAGATTTTTTCAAAAAATATTATAGTATGTAATTAAATTTAATTATAGTGATTCTTGTAAAAATATGTTTAATTAATGACTAATCTTAGAAATAAAGTTGTAAAAATGACCCTACTATTTTCTAAAAATTATAGGATTGAATGTTTCTGACATTAAATGTATAAGGATTCATAATTATCCATATTTAACACTTTTGGAGAAAGTAAAACATTGGGGCACTCAAATATTTTCAAAACTACCAAATGTGTCATTGTCACCTCTTATAAAAGGCCTCTTCTCCATTCCACCCTCATTAAAAATCTCAATCCCTTTTTGATATTACAAAACCTACCAAACTATCATCTTATCCACCATAATATTATATTGGAACCCTCTATTTAGGAATAAATAAACCCAATGAAACTCTATGGTGCAAACCAAGAAGAGTTACCTTAAGAAAAGGTAACATCCTTCCTCAAACTCCTTTGTTTAATTTTCATTATCCATCATATAAAATACTATTATTAAATGATTATAAAATAAAATAAGAATCTAAAATATATATAGTTGTTTTTATTCTATGTTTTAAACCTACACTTATGCACATATCCATCAAATGGGTAACGAACATATTGTTCTTAGGTATGGAGAACTACCACCTCACGAAATGATGTTGTTTATTTTTCCGGTACCTACTCTAGTGGGAGGGAATAATGATTATTCATATTTTTTATATGATATATGTGATTTTTATGATGTATTTATTCTTTAGTAATTATTATTTAAAACATACCTTCATGGTCTACATTTTTTTGTAAACACTGTATCTTCATTTGTGGATGTGTGGACTACCGCCTCCTCAATGCGATGTGATTCGTTGATACATTACATTGAATGTACTAATGTTGGATTTAGTGATATTATATGATTTATATGAAATATTAATTTGACTATAATTATGATATATTTTTTTCATAGATTTCATTTACTTTCTAAACTTCAATATGACTGTAAAATTGATACAACGTTAATGAAAACGTATGACCAACTGTCTCTATGAACAGTGCATTCCATTTCACAATTTAATATTTTATATATTATTTTAAATATTCATTTATGGAATATATATGATATTTATATCATCATATACAATCATTAAATATGTAAATGATTATCTGAGTTATATTATAAATAATAACTAGTAAAAACAAATATGAAAATAACGTGGCGATTAGATGATTAATACCTCTACCTGGGTTGGTGTTACTCATGCATTTATATGGAATTAATACAAAAGTTATCTTTTATTATTTATATAAATGTTTTGTGTGTTGATGGAATGATGTTTATGATACACTTTTCTCTTTCATCAGATATAATATTATGAAGCCCTACTATTTTCATAGGTTGTGCTGTGATGAAATGATTATGAAACCTGCATCTTTTCCATAGGTTATAGTATGATTACATTTTTATGACACCCATTTAATTTCATGTTTTATGATATGATAAATTTTTTTGATATTTTTGAATAGATATGAATTATTTTATTATGATATGGGTGGGACCAATATCACCATCTAATGCATTGGGTAAGATTTATGTCTCATGAGATAGACATAGTTGTAATGGTGAGTGAACTCAATTAAGTAAATGACATTATTTTCTAAAATGGTCTTTGTAGTGAACCTTGACTACTAATATGGCCATGGGAGTGAACCATGAATACAAAGATGGTATAGGTAGTGAACTCGTACTACTAATATTGTCTTATCATCGATGCCTTCACTATAATGAAAATCATTTTATATGATTCTGTCTCTGTCGCAAATTATATGCCTTATTACTATGTTATTATTTCATTCTTTATGCTCTTGATTATGTTATAATTCATGTCTTATGTAATTCTGATATTTATTCCATGATTCATGTTAATTATTTTTTATGTAGTGTATGATATTCTAATGTCATGATTACTTCTTCATACCCATATGCAAATATGTATTCTTACATATCTCAATTGTTTACCATTACTGAGAATCTGAGATCATACATTTTCTTATGTTTATCTTCCCTGGGTTATGAATTATGATAATAAGTAGACTTAATAAAGGGGAATCTCTTTGGGGGAAACAATGAAGATGTTTCACCATGTTAGATAATTATATTACCTTCTTCCAAATAGACTAAATTATTATGGCCCTCAGGCATGTATTTTTGTAATACGATGAATATTCATCTAAAATGTTTTAAAATCCATGTATGTTAAGCCTGTATCATTATATATGGTATCAAATTAAAATTTTCATCAATCTTTGGAAATGAGGATGACAAAAATTTTGTTACGTTTCTAATACTATTTCTTTGGATATATCATTGAATGTCTCAAAGGATAAGCCTAAAGTATTATCGATATTAAAGAAATTATATTTATTTAGACATAGTATACCTTATTTTTCATGATTTTGTAGTATTCCGCTATGATACGTGATTATGACACCAGGATTTCTTATCATAATTAGTTGTGGGATATATAAGGAATTGTTTTAACATTGAATGTGATTAATAAAATTGTTGAAAAGTCAGTTGGAATTTTTATTGGAGTGAAGGATGTTGTGATCATGGCTAATCAGTTTTCACAAAACATTATTTACAAAGGGTACCTTAGTCGAATATTAGAGTCACTAAATATGAGAAGGAATGCTTCTTATGATATTTATAGAAATGGATACCATGGAGGAAATAAGATTCATTTTCCATTCTGTGATTATTGTGGAAAGAACCACCCAAATGGATTCCATAAAAGAACAAAAAGATAATATGACTGTGGAAAAGAAGGACCCAATGCAAGTAACTAAAAAAGAAAAAAAATGATGGGTTTTGTTAACACAATCGATGAGAATACTAGCCTTCCTAAGAAATAAATAAATGTAAAAGGATTTAAGTATGGAATTAATGTCCATTATGACAATTGTTCTCCCAAGTGGAAATATCATGAAGAGAATCACCAACATTGTATGAGTAATAGTTATATTTCTAATAATGGAAAGGTTATCGGTAAAATATTAAGGGAAATGGAAAACAAGTAATAACATGTGGTATAATTTTTAATGGATTAATTGTGACCTGTAATAATAATAATAAAATTATTTATTTTTATATAAAAATTATTAATTGAGTAATATATAAGGATATTTCAGTTTATGTTTTTCACACTAGATTTATAATAATATGTTGAATGCTTCTGATGGAAAAGATATTTTATTTATTAACAAAGTGATATTCCTGGGAAACAAATGATAAAGGTAAATATATCACTTTAATAGGTTTCTTATGTTAAGATAATGATTCTTGGATAATGATATATTGGATATTAAAAAGTAAATTGGACGTTATTGACTCCTTTGGAACTGAATAAGGAATTTTTTAAAAAAAATTATATGTTATCATGGTTATTGTTTATAACATTGGGGTTAAGGGAATATATCCATAAGAATGCATGCATGTCTTCAATAAGGATTTGTGATAATTTAGGTTATTAGAATGTTTCAAGATATTACATAATACATATATCCACATGTTTAGAATGTGATAACCGGGAGATACCAAATGATGCATAGGGGATCAATGAGAAGTTGTTTTTGAGTAATTTAGTGACATTATTTCTAATGTTTTGGATTTTAATCTTTTACAAGGGTGAAAAGTTTGAAAATTTATAGAATGGTTTAAGTTAAACATCAGATGAGATTTTAGAGATTTATATTTTACATCTTCATATGAGGAATTACACATATTAAAAAACTTTTTCTATGCTTTTTAATTTGATGCTAACTAAAAACAGATAGAATGACTTATCATTCTATATTATGATATACTACTACATTAGGAATGGAAAATTCACCTTCATTACTTGGAAGAAGAGATTAATTATATATTGATCAAGGACAAAAAGGGTGAGTTTATGCTAAAACCAAGTAATTTCATATTCTAATGAAAAATATTAAACTTTAGAAAAATGGTATTGAAATATAATTTTCTCAAGTTATTATCATTTTGGATGATATAGGTGACCTTTTAAATATGTTGGGGTTATTCCTTTGTGATTGTTAAATTTCTCCTAAACATTTTCTATATAAATCTCCATATGAATATAATGGTGAGATTTATATTACATATCCATGTTTTCACTTGGAAGCTATGATCTCATTTGTGGAAACCAAGAAGTGAGTTACTTTGGGTAACTGTTACGATTCCAACATTCCATTTTAAAGTATTTTTTAGTATTCACATTTACGATGTGGGTTTTTATAAATAGAGAATTTAAATATTAAACAATTGATATAATAAACGAAATTTCAGGGTAAAATTCATTTTAAGGGGAGTATAATGTCTATCCACAAGTTTTGTTTTAATTTTGAGGTATTAATTTAATCATTTTGATATTTTTCATTTCATACAACATTGAACATTGTTTTTTATATAAAAGTACAAAGATTTTCTGGGATTATATGAAACACCACCTTAGTATTGCACAACATGAAACACTTATATTACATTTCAGTACACATAACACTATGTTTGGATTGTGTTACACACAATTCTAATTTCCTATGATATCTTGTGTAACACGCAAGTCCATGTTTTACAAAACTACAATATACTATTAATATTGTTATTAGAATACTATTATAGCTACCACATAGACATTATAATTTAAGATACAAATAAGAATAACTAAATTGTGAAATTGTGATTTACAACTTTATAAAAAATGATTTTTTTGTTATAAATTTTTAGAAGTGACTGAAAGAACTATTTGAAAAAAATATGTCTTTTCTAAGAAAACTATTTTCCAATTTTAAACACAATTTTATTTCAAAAAATGAAAAAAAAACCACTTTTGATTTATGTTTTCAATAAAATTTATATATTATAAAGTTAATAAATATTTTCTATATTCAACCTATAGATTTTATATCTATAAGATAAGAATCAATCCAATTCAATAAATAAAAATATATATTTTTCTAAAAGGGTATTTTACCACCTCTAAATGGAGAACCCATTTTAAATATGATTTTAAAAGTTTTATTATTTTTATTTTCATAAAAAAATTTCATTTTTAAGGTGTAATATCTAAAATTACATTGGATGAATTTTTTTTTACTCTCAGAAGATTCATTTTTAAATGAATAGTGAAAACAATGAATTTTAATTCAACACTGTTTTTTCATCAAATTGATTTATATAGTTATATTAAATTTTAAGTGCTTTAATGTATAATTACATAAATTATTTATCCCTTAATTTAATTTAGGTAATTTAAAAAAATTATTATAAAATTTGATACAAAAACCTTTCAATCTTTTAGTCCTTTTTGATTTAAAAAAACTGCATTGCCATTCCTTCTATAGGATTGATATTAAATTAATTTTTTCCACTAATATGATTTGTGTTTGGAATAATTTATTCCATATTTTTAATAATAAAATTTTATAATATATTTTATTTTTAAATTAGTTTTTGACAAAAAATATTATTGAAATTTATTCAAATTAATTATAGCGATTAAGGTAAAAATGAGCTTAATTAATGATAAAACCTAGAATTTATGTTGTAAAAATGACCCTAAACATTTTAAAAAATTATTTTATTGTCATTATTCGTCCATTAAACCTATATGGATCCATATGATTCATTTGGAACCCTTGGGGGCCATTAAAAATCAAATTTTTTAAAAAATACCCAATGTTTCCTTTTCCCATCTTAAAAAAGGCCTCATCCCCTCCTCCTTTTTTACACCTATCTAGACCCTTTAGATCATACAAAAACTGCCAAAATACCCTATAATCACCAATTACTTAATCATAGAATACATTCATTGAGAATAAATCCAAAAAATTATGCCATTTGGTGAAAACCAATATGAGTTACCCGAAAAAGATGTAACATCATTTCTCAGGATCCTTTAGTTTCTTTTCATTATACACCCAGTCAACTCATACTATTACATTATTAAATAATTACTTCAGTATCGTAAATATAATTGGATTTTATTATTCTATCATTTAAACCTAAAATATCAAAATATTCTATATAATGGGTAACAAACATGTCGTTCTAGTGTACGAAGAACTACCACCTCACGAAATGATGTTGTTAGTTTTTTCATTGACAAACTCTCATGGGTAGTAATTATGATAGAAACTATGTTTTATATGATATATGTGATATTTATGACTTATTTATTTATTTTTAACAATTATATAAAACGTACATTCATGATTTCTATTTTTTGTTAACATGATTACGTTGTTAGTGGATGTGTGGGCTACTGACTCATCAAAGCGATGTGATTCATTCAAACTTTAATTGAATGCATTAAGGATAGAATTAGTTAAATTATATTATATATATGACATAATAATTATATTTTAATTATGATATATATATATATATCATTTACATTGTTACTTTCAATACAACAATAAAACCGAAACATTGTTCTTTTGTACGTACGACTAACCGTCTCCATGAACAGTGCATTCCTTTTAATCATTAAATATTTTGTAGATTATTATATATATTTATATACTTAATATACATGATATTTTAATCTTTTTTTGTGTTATTTAGTAAATTGTGATCTAAGTATGATTATAAATATTAAAAAATCAAAACATATATGAAAATAATGCTGATATTATAGGAAACATAACTTAAACGTGGAATTATAAGAAAACATTAATATAAATACATAATAAAATCATATATGGTAATAATTGAGAAGATATGGTTATTTAGAAGATTTATAAAACATTTATATTTATTATACATTATTTTTGAACTTGAACATGGAAATTAAAGACATAAGCTAAGCGGTTTCTCATCTAACATATTATTATCCATGAGGTACATTCCTTGTTGACGAGTGCTTTATTTTTTGCAGTGTAAATGATTCACATGAATTTATTATTAGATATTAATTATTATTTTTATTTTTATTCACATGTTAATCTGATGATCACTATTTCATGGGGTTTTTGTTTAAAAATTTTCCAAATCAGTAATGTAGTTTTGTCTCAATTTTCTTTCTCTGAGACACATGTCATATTATGCACAAATATTTTTCAATGAGGAATATATACTAAATTTTAAATATTATATCCGAAATTTTTATATTTTAATGATATTAAAATAATAATGTAATGTTATTATCTTATGGGGATTTGTATTTAATGTTTCAAAGAGGTAACTGTTTGTTGCTTTAATATCATCGTTTTATTGTGATTGTTTATAATTATGCTTCAACTGATGTAATATTAAGATCCATCTTCCAAGAAAAATCATGAATTTAATTATCCTATGTTTATTCATGATATCATCATATATTGGTACCATTTTTTCACTCTGTAGTAATTAATATAATTAAGAATGTGTTATTAGGAATATCTGACATTATCTCTCTCTTCGGTTGGATATTTTTTTTCTTTCAAAACAATGTTTTCAAAAAATGATTTCAAAAATATTATGTTTATAAGGTTTTTTAAGTGTTGTCTAGGTTATTTAATATTTTTTCAAATAAAAAAAAGTTTACAAAAAAATTCCATGATTCATTTATATTTTTTCAAGGAAAAATGATTTCAAAATGATGTCAATCATCTATTTTATGTTTTCATGAAAATAGGTTTTCAATCTACGTTTATAATTGTTCATAGAAAAATTATTTCAATTTTTTTAATATTATTCAATAATTATTCAAGGAAAATGGTTTTCAATATTTTTTCAAACATGTTTTTAATGTTTTCATTGAAAAATATTTATAATTTTTTTTCATGATTATTTATTAGTTTTCAACAAAAAAGGTTGTGAAAAAAATCAGGATTTCTTTATTTAATTTCAATGAAAATGGTTTTCAAAATGTTTTCAAGGCATAATTTATATGATTTCAAAGAAATTGTATTAAAAAAATTCATGATTTTATTATAAATTAAAAAAAATGGTTTTCAAAATGTCTTAAAGATTCTTTTTTATGTTTTCATAATAATGGGTTTTAAAAATACTCTCAATGCATAATTTATATTTTTTTAAGTTTATTTTCAAGGAAATGGTTATAAAACAATTTATGTTATTTTTCAAAAAATGAATGATATTATCCTCAGGAAATTTTTTTGAAAGATCATTACAAATTATTTCCCATCTAATAAGTGATATGTTGGTGTTAGTCATACCTTTCTAGGGAAATGAACCAAATTTTTTATTCGTCTTCTTTATATGATTTTTTATGTATTTATGGAATGATGTTTATGATATTTATTTCTATTTAATGGGTTATATGATTATGAAACCAATGTACATTGATGGGTTATTCTTTAATGAAATGATTATGAAACCTATCTCATTTCTCCAATATATGATATTATTACATATTTAAGAAACCCATTTAATTTCATGCCTTATGATATGATGAATGTTTATGATCTTTTTTAATATGTATGTATGATTTCATTATGTGATCGGTGTTTTCGATATCTCCCTCCAATGAATTGGGTAAGTATTTTTATCTCATTATATATTTAGGGATGTAATATGGGTGAAATCAATTTAGTAAAAGACTGTCTACTAAGATGGTCATTGGAGTGAACCCTAACTTCTAACATGATCTTGGGAGTGAACCCTAACTACCATAATGGGTTGGGGGGTGAGCTCATTCTAATAATATAAACTTGGAAATGATTTCTTGACTACCATTTAAATAATATTATATGATTATGTATATACCACAAATTCTATGTATTATTCATATGTTATCATTTCAGGGATTATACTCTTTATTCCCTTATGATTCATTTCTTATGAACTTCTAATAATTATGACATGATTCATGTTTATGATATTTTTTAGGGTATGATCTTATAATGTCCTGATCACATTCTCGTACACATATTATCATGTTTATGCTTATATATCTCTATCCTTTACCCTTACTGAGTATCTGATGTCACCCCTTTCTAATGTTTTCTTTTCCTAGATTAAGAAAAAAGGTTTTATGTAGATATACTAAAGGGTAACATATTTTTTTGGAAACATTGAAGATAATTCACCATGTTTGAATTTTTTGTTCCATGATTTGAATAACAGTATACTATTATGGTCCTCAAGAATTTATTTTTGTATGTTGAATAATATTCATCTAAAATGAAGTAATATCCATGTTTTTTTGGCCTGGTTTATTATATTCATAACACTTTTTCCTGATGGGGTTGACTATTTATTCATGATTTTTTATAATTTAAAAATTCTCTAACTCAGCTTGAGGATTAGTTTGAAGGTAGTAGGAAGTTAATACATTTTGAGATATTCCATACATATATATTATTTTAGAGAAGTTATAGATGAATAAATGGGTTCCACAATCATTGATGATATCCCTAATAATTCCAAATCTATAAAATATGTGTTATTTTAGGAATCAGATCACAACATGATGGTCATTGGTCTCTCAGGGATTAATCTAAACCCATTTTGAGACATATATAATACCAGAAAAATTCGGGATACAGACAGTAGCCTTATATTGTTATATTGAATTAAATAAAGAAATAAAATGAAAATAGATACAAAATAGGCTTACACAAGCATGTAGAAACCTTTCCACAATAATCAGCATTAACAAGATGGCTACCAAACTCTGGAGCTCTGAAAGACCAGTTAGAGATGACCTCTATTATTTCCCTTTTTGAAAGAGCATACTCCACTTGATTGGCTTCACAAAGATCATGCATGAAATCAATAGAGAGCCAGTCCACAAGTTGTAGAAAATCATCCCACACTGATAGCATCCTCCATGGCACATTCCTTGATCGATTTTTCAGAATTTGAACATCAATAGAAGAATCTGATTCCAACCATAATTTATTCCTGCTGTAATAAAATATGTACCTTATATATTTAATCATTTCCCATAATTCTACATCATTGGTAGTAGCATTTCCAATATAGTTAAAGAAGCATCATTTTACCACACACTAGCATGTACGGAAAACACCTCCACATCCAAATGGTCCTAGTGAACCACAGGCAGCTCCATCACCATTGACCTTCAACCACCGTGGATATGGTGGGATCTAGAGAATATATTTCACCATTAGAGGCTTCTTTGACCTTCCATTAAAACCAAGAGGCCTTAAAATTACAAGGTCAGCAACATCATTATTCATGGGTATACTTTGAAAATGGGAAGCAGATCGGATGGCATGTTGCACGACCAGACCAGTAGCATGTATTGAGGGCTTCTTATTGCTGAACATCAGGTCATTTCGTTACTTCCACAGATATGAGAAGACAGAAACAGTTGTAGAAATGAGTAAAGAGTGAACCTTATCACTACTAGTATATCAGAAGATAGACCGTAGCAAAGCCTCCACCAAATATAACTCCAGCGAGTGCCAAAAAAAATCATGCACTTGATACCAAACACTATTGAAAAACCATCAGTTTAGAAATATATACAACATCGACTCCTCACCTAGCAGGAAGAAAAGACAGACAGAGCAAAGAATCCTCCCAGTTCATTGTATGAGGTGTTGTATAGGGAGTAATTACATCCAAATCCTCCAGATTAATGAGAAATCATATGGGGAAACAAATTGATTACTCATTCCAAAAATCCATGATGGGGGAGAAGTTGAGTTACCACAAAAGAGATGATAACATTCTTTTGTGGTGATCTAACCATTTAGATTATTTACCCAAGAAAGAGTGTCAAAATCATAAAACATGTACCTGGATATTTAAATACATATGTGATTGGGAAGTATCTCCTGTAAATATTGATCAACATTAAGATCAGCAATAGTTTTTTCACTTAAATAACACCTCACATTCATCTTAATGCAGATTGGTCGAGACAACCAGGGAGTCGTCCAAAAATTTAAATTAGACTGCCTACAGACAACCCATCTTGAGCAAGCTCTGAGATCAGAATAGGCCTGCTTCAAAGCCGACCACACAAGAGAAGCCAGGTATCCACAATGGACATTGTGCATCCTTTCAACAAAACTTGTATTCAAATGATCTAGTGATATAGAATTTCTAGATAGAATCTTCCATGTGAATTTATGGATAATAGAATCTTTAAAGAATCTGATATCATTAACACCCATTCCCCCCATGTCAATAGGTCTAAAACACTCTTTCCAAGCAACTGTGATCAGATTCTTCTCAAAAATAGAACTAGTCCAAATGAAATTCCTAATTTTTCTGCTCATCTCTTTTACAAGGGTTCTAGGACATCTATAAAATAAAAATGAGTATGCATACAATGATGTAATAACTGAATTAACCAAACATATTCTGCCTGCTTGAGAAATAGTTCACCCCTT
This sequence comes from Viscum album, assembly GCA_963277665.1. Lineage (NCBI taxonomy): Eukaryota > Viridiplantae > Streptophyta > Magnoliopsida > Santalales > Viscaceae > Viscum > Viscum album. The sequence continues at coordinate 430,562,738 of OY728150.1, read as the reverse complement.
CCAATTTTCAAGCTGATTGGTAATTTTTAGTGCAGTATTCTCTAGATAACACCTCTTCACCCTTCCCAAAAACATAAGAACTCCAAGGTACTTGAACAGTAGATAACCCCTCTTTACATCAATTTTCCGTGCAATTTTGTTATGACTGTAAATAATGACACCATATCCAAACATAACTGATGATTTTCTCCAGCTTATAACTTGACCAACAACCTCTTCATAATGTTAGAATATACTTTTAATACATGAAACAGTTCTTTTAATATCCTTTCCAAATAACAAAATATCATAGGCATATAATAAATGGGAGGGAGAAAATGATTCCTTCCAACACTCATCATCTAATATAAACCAATATTATTAAGGTCATTAAGACGCCGACATAGCTAGTCTTCAGAAATAGAAAATAGGATCCTAGATTGAGGATATCCCTACCTGACACATCCTGAGCACTGAAAGAACCCCCTCAGAGAAACATTTACCAGAATAGAGAGTCTGAAACTCCTCATCAAGGACCCAATCAGAGGAATCAAACATTGTGACAACCCATGCCTTCGTATAATGGTAAAAATGAAACTCTATCTGATGGTGTAAAAAGCTTTAGAAATATAAATCTTCAAAGACATGTTACCATGTTTCACTCTCATTTTTATGACATTGACACATTCCAAGGTTGTAAAAAGTTAGTTTTGAATAATTCTCCCTGGTAAAAATCCAAACTGGTTGTAAGAGATCTGTTTTTTGGAATTTTCCCCCAAACTGTGTGTCAATATTTTGCTGATGACTTTTGTTATAGTGCTCCCAATAGCCGCTGGCCAGAAATCCATCATGCTCAAAACATTATTCTTCTTTGTAGTAAGAGAAATAAAGTTGGAGTTCATCCCAAAGGGAATATACATGGAGATGAAGAATTCTTTCAGAGCACACACCACTTCAACACATACAATATACCAATAAATAATGAAAAATTTATTTCTGAAACTCTCAGGTCCAGCAACAATATAAATATTTAGGCAAAATGGAGAATCAAGAATTTCTATATCCTTAGGTGTCTCAACCAGTCCCTTATTCTTCACATCCTCAATAGATGGATCAAAAAAGTTAAGCATTTCACTAGTGTTTTCCTCCCCGCTATCATAATAGAGCCTCTAAAAGTAATTTATCACAACATGAGAAATTTCACTCTCATAGGTAAAAAATATTCCCTCCAATCTAAATAGCATTCAGACTCTTCGTAGCCTTCCTCTCCCGATGCATTCACTGAAAGAATTTCATGTTTCTATCACCTTATTTCAACCATTTGACTTTAAAATGAGTCTTTTATAAGTTCTCCTTATGGTTTAGGAGTCTATCAAGATTTGAAGCACCATTAGCCTCATTCTGAGAGGGCATACCCTGTAACAGATTATCATTTTCAGTAGGATGACAAATGATTCTCAACCACTTCAATATCATTGTCAAGAGAGTAGAAATTCAATTTACTCCATTTCTTCAACTTTAACTTAGCAACCTTTAGCTTACTACTTAGGATATACAAAGGGATATCCACTAAATCAGTATTCCAAGAATCTACAATGACCTACCTGCAACCTAGTATGACTGACCAGTGATTATTAAACCTAAAAGGAAATTGGAAAGATCTCAAGCTGCTGTTACAAACATCAACAAGAAGAGGATTATGTTTCGAATGTAATCTTGGAAGGGTGATACCCGAAACCGAAATAGAATCATTCCACTCATCAACCTACATGAAACACCTATCCGACTTACATGACTGCCTTCCATTAATAGTCTAGAGATATTTAATATCTAATAAGATGTATTGATATCCCCTATAATTTATTAATGATAAATTAGAATAAATTCCCATTCAAACTAATATTTTAGAAAATACAATGGGAGTAAGGGTAATTTGATTCCATTTTTTTATGGATAAAAATTGATGACATTGAGGAAAACATTGAAACAATTTGTATAAATCCTTAGTGTGATTAGGACAAAAGAAACCACTTTGGAAAACCATTAAATGGTTTTATTTTTAGAAAATTCACATACAAAGGCCTCTACATGATAGAATTTAATAGTGGAATCATCTTCAATCCCTAGAACATATATCTTAATCACCTGCTCTAGGAAAAACTTGAAGATTTATAGAACCTTAAACACATAGTTTTTTACATCAAAAATGGATTTCCTCTTTGATTGATCCCCTATGAATTTTTTATTAACTCCCATAACCATGTGGTTTGTTATTTCATCATACCAATGTAAATATCTCATAGAATAATGATTCTCATCAGGGAATGAATCATAAATACAAATGTTGGATGATTTATCATTTAATTATTACCCATATAGGTGATCTACTAAAATATTTCAAACGCCCCTTTTGTCATTATTAGTTAAATCAAACTCTTTAAAAAATAATGACAAAAAAATCAATATTTACATGGAATATTTTTTCAAAATGGGTTTTCAAAGTAGAATAATATGTAAAGATTGTAATGGGTGATCCAAGGAGATAAGACCAGAAACGTTATATGAAAAATTATATAATAAATAAATATTTCTTAGTGGTTGTGTAATTGATTTATGAATAATTTAATGATTTATTTTCATATGAATTGACACATGGATATTTATCAAATTATTTTTCGATGACTTACCATAAAATTAATTCTCTTTAATAACAAAATATTCATAATGGATGTTTCCAATTTGGAGCATTCATGATAGATGGATAGATATGATAAGACTCGAATGTCAAGAATAATTTCTCACATCATTTTTTCAAATAAATGGATCACATTTCACCATAAGAGCACATATTGGTTTTTAAATGGATCTTATGTTCATAATGAACCTTATATAGAAATATAATTTCCTAATGAGGACCTCCATTAAATGATATTAATTAGAGAATAAATATGATAATGATATCAACCTTATTTTTTTAACATTAATGCCCCTATTAGAGAATATATGGCTTAGGACCAGTCCATTATTCACAATAAAATGTAATTTTTCCCAGCTTAGGATGAGATTATTATCCTCGCATCAGGATAAAACTCTTCCAATATTTATAATTAATCCCTAAAAAGTAACTCTAAATATTATATTTCATCCATAAACTCTTATAAACAAACCCCCTACAAGATAGAGAAAATTCCCATCATGAACTGTTGGGTAGTAATAGTGTCATTAAACAACCCAAAGGGATTTAGTTTGACGGAAAATGGTCCAAATCAATAAGTGATGATTTGTGATATATAATTTGTTAATAATACCTAAATTTTATTATACCCTAGAAATAAATTTATTAAGTCATAGAAATCATGATCTTCCACTCATTCTTGGAAAATATCAATAATTATAAATTGAAAATGGTCTTTATTGGGATAAGATTTCACCTTCTTATAGTCAATACACACTATAAATAAACTATTGAAGCTTTTTGGGATAATATCGCTATCTTAATTGATAATAGAGGTAATTATATCCTAGTTTGGAATCACATGGATACAAAATACCCAATCACACTCAACAACATTATAGAATATAACATCTTCAATAAAATTAGATATTTTTTCTATAACAAATACATGGGATTGGTATTGAGTATTTGTTGGGATTTCCATCAAGGTTTGGAATAACCGTATAGAAATATTATATGCCTTCCATGATTGGTCTAATCAAGGAATATTAGGCAAGTTCCATCTAATTAGTTTATTACCTATAAATATAATATCAAGAATCATCCTATCTTGATTAGATTTGAAAGATCAAGAGATAATAATGGGAAGTATTTGATTGTACCTTAAGAATGAATACATAAGTGACATTGTTAGAAACTTGAATTTGAGCTCATGTTGGCTGACACATTCAATAAAAGGTTGGTAATTTTCATCAAAATCAGTTTCTTTTCCAAAAAAAAATTAACATTATTTCTTCCTTTTCAACAGATGTTTCAGTAACCATATTAGCAAGATCATTTTCAAGAATCGGTATTGATGTGATGTTTTTTATATCCCCAATTTTTTCACTAATTGGTCATTATGAAAAAACGTCCATTTCATTTCCAGAAATAGATTCAGTAAATGGACGCAAATTTTTATCATGTGAAAAAATTAAATAAATCTTATCATAACATAATCATCCATAAAAAATTACATGTTGGTTCAATTTTCCAATTTCAACTATACCTATCTAATTTATTGAATCATCCTACTCCCAATACCTAACTTGATATTTTTCATTATATATTTTTAGGTCAAGGATTAGGTTCTTGATGATTATGGTTATGATCACATTCCATACTCAAATGAATGAGTTTATTATTATGAGGAAGCAAAACCCAAGGATTTTTGGATTTTATTCTATAGTGCATATATCTGAATGATTTTAAAGGGAAATAAATTCATAATAATAGATTAGGTTTTCAACAATCGAAATAACATCTCTTGTGATCCCTTAAAAACCCAAATAATTCAATCAGTAAGTTGGAGTGTGATAAAATTTGGTTAGAGATCTTCAATCCATAATTGTAAATGCATGAAATTTGAATTGTTGTATACATTATTTCCCAGATAATAATTTGATTTGAAAACCATTATCTATCCTAAATAAATGTTTATGTGTGGAAATAAATGTTCTTTCAACTGAATATGAATGGTCCCTTTAATTTTGTAATTCTAGTTAGCATTCAAAAATAATTTTGTTTAATGTAAAAATTTTCCATAAAAAGTAAGAAATACCTTAAGGTAAATTTAGTATTCTATTCTAGTTTTGATTTAATTGAGATGTGGACTATTCAACATAAACTGAGAGAATAATTCTTTAAATATTTCATTCATTTAATGGGAATATTTTCTAATCATTATTTCATGGAAGGGATCACATTGTTTGATTGTTTGTTGAGGCTACGATTATTTCACGTTATCATATAATTTTTCAGAATCTTAGGGTGTTTCTTCATCATTACCATGTGATATTAAAAACAATATATGATTTTTGAATGTTTTATTTTTTTCAATAGAATTCATACTTATAATGACTGAAATTTCTCTTAGATGTTCAATGGATGGTTTTGTGTAGTTTGATTTTCCCCTAATTTTTGGCAGAGGGAAAATTTTACCAGGAATTAGTTTCTTTCCATTTTTATAGTTTTTAATTAAATTTAATGTTATTAGGCTTCTATTTTCATTTTATTTATTTTAACACAATTAATCATGGATTGGGAGGGGAATTTGTGGGTAGGGGTTTTGACCAGTTTTTTAATCCTAGGATGATAGATTGGCAGTTTGATTGGGGGTTGAATGGGTTGTTTCATTACTAATGGTGGATATTAGTATTGAACTAGTTATTATTTAATCTGGTTATGTATTTATGAATTTTTTCACGTGTACGGGTAATTAAATTTTGTGTGTGTTGTTTGTTGATTTGTTTTCCAACAGAATCTTCGATGGTCACCATATCATGGATCGAATGTTTTTTTAGAACCATACATTTTTAATGATCAAAGAAGTGTAATCACCTTGTGTTCCTCCTAAAATAACATCCTTTATAGAAGGGATGTTTGGTCAGTTTTTATCCTCATGGTCATGTTTTTCAAAATAAATGAAAACAGGTTCAACATTTTAGATCTCTTGAAACTTCCTAAGAGTGATCTCCTCAACCTACATAGAGAGTACACCATATTTTTCCTTAATAATATATTCCCCTATAATATTTTTCATTAAACTAGATTTTTGAGGCTTCTCAATGTATGGAGAGGTTCCCCATTTTGGTTTTTTTTCAGATTTACTTTTGAGATAGCTATATTTATAATTCAGTGATTTCTTTTTTAATGTTCAATTACACATCATGTCATTGAACAATTTGTCTCATGGACCAAATCATTTATATAAAATTATCACTTGTCATTTAATTGAAAGACCATGGTTCGGTACCATTTTTATAATTTTATTAACCTTTCTCATGTTTCATAAAAGCTCTCTCCCTCTATTAAAAAATGTTTTGGATCATCCTTTTAAGTAAAATATTTTTTCGGTGGGGAAAGTGTTTCTTGTAAAATATAATTTTTAATTATTGCTAAAAAGTCATGAATGATGGAATTAGATTTTATCACAAATTATCGGATTTATCCTTCACTAATAAAGGAAGTATTCTCATCAATGATGATTCAATTTTATGTTTTGGTATCATTATCTTGACAATGACTTTTAGTTAATTTACATGAAGGTATAGAATTCCCAACTATTTCCCATAAAAGGTTAGAAGTTGGTTCAATAAATACAACTTAAAGAAATAATGGTAATTTTCAATGGTATCATGTGTAATGCATGAAGGTACACTTATATTAGTAGGTGTGAGGTAGTAATTCATTGTATGATTGACAAATTCCCTATGGTTTTGGTTTCCAGATTTGGGTTTCAATTTTGGTTCATCCCCATGATAATGATACAGTTTCTTGAAAAACTATCCACTAGAACGGACTCGACTATAGAATCTGGTGTTTTAGTAAGACTAGGATCTAATTACAAATACCCCATGGTTTTATTAACTCTCTAACCCGAAGACTATCCACCATAACTAGAAAATTTTATTGGTCATGGGTATAGGTGGTCATTCACCATGAAAAGAGAAAAAAAAGAGAAAAAATAAATGAAATGTGATAAGGAAACAAAAAATTGGTGATTATAGAATGAGTTTCTATGTTGTAGTACATGAGTTCTCATATATTGTTATAGAATTAAATATTTCCAAAATTTTCCCATGTCTAGGTTTGAATTAGTCACTTTTAGTAAAACTTGGGACCTTGAATCCTCAATGACCTAAGAAGAGACATAAATACACTTACATACTATAAGGGACATTTTGCAATAAATTTTCAAAATTTGGATTTATTTTAGATAGTTTAATAGGGAAATAAAATACCTATTTGAATTATATTTAAGAGAATGGGATGATCTTAGTTTATTCTTATGGTGTATTGGATGAATTTATTTTTTTAATATTTCAATTTCATACATTTGAGATGGGTTTATTCAATTATGGAATCCCACCATCATCACATACTTTTTTAATGACTATAAAACCTAATAATAATCACTTATTCACATATATGGTCATTTTCTTTAGAATTGGACTGTATAGAATGATATTATCTCTAAGAATGTGTCGTGTTATATTTAAATAAGGGAAATAATTTAATTAATGTTCAAATGAAATTTCTAATTAAAATAAATGAATTTAAGGTATTGGAATATAACATAACATCACACCTTCCCCTTGAAAATTAATTTGTTCAACCCATATGAGTTTTAGCGCTCTGTTGAGGCTATTATCTCATTGTAAGATGCTATTTGACTTAGAGAGGAGGGATTGAGGAAGGAAAATGATGAAATTACAATCACTCTGTTGTTGTGTGATAAATTTCACAAGTATTGGTATGAATAGGTTAACACACTAAAAAATGAAATCAAAAATATATGTATGAAAAAAATAAGAGAATATTAATAACATTAATAAAGAAATTATAGTGAATTATAACAATATGCACGAGAAATGTAAACATTACCATGGAAAAGCATCAATATAAAATTGCAACAAAACACCAAACACAATTTATCCATAATAATTCAACACCACTCCCATAAATGAATATTTTATAATTATAATGTAGATACCCAAATATTAAAATTCACCCATGTTAATTTTGTTATGAATAGGTGGGTGGAAATTAAATGGAGAGTTGAATTTTCTAACCATGAAACCAATCATATCCAGCTTGCATACGTGAAACATACATTCCGAAAAGTAATTCTATATGGATGAGTTTTTTGTGGGTAATTTAAGAATAAATTGAAATCCCATTTTTCCTCTAATTGTTTTCAAATTTTCAGCCCATTTGGATTCATATATTCTGATTTATGATCAAATTTGTGGGACGTTATTCTGGGCCACTGAATATGGCCCAAATATTTATCTTCCACTTAGGATACGTGGATAGCCCCATAAACATCATAAAAATATTTGTACACTATTTAAACAATTTTTTTCCAATTTTTATTCTTTATTTAGTAAAAATTCTGTTTCATTGGTCTTTAATCATGGACTATACAATCATTTTATTAAGCCACTATCCAATTCACTTAGACAGTAAATTTAAATATTTAAGGACCACATCAATCATCATCCTGAATGAATATCAAATAGATCAAGAATTAAATAATGATCCTCATGGAATGAGATACGTGAAAATGAAAATTGAAATTAAATTCAAGATAAATTGGTGTTTTATGAGGTGATTATAAAATATTCAAAGTAATAGTGAATTTTAAGAAGAAATTACAAACATGATAAGAAAATCAATTCAAATTGTAAAATTTACCAATAAATGGTTATGATCTTTTAATTATATAAAAATTAAAACATAAAAATTTAATATTAGCCTATTTTAGTGGATAATGAGGTACATTATATGTAATAATGATAGAATATTATATATTATTCTTCCAAATCATAGAAATTTTTTTATGAGTTACGTATATATGGAAAATGTTTTACAAAAATGAAAAAAGTAACACAAATATTCAAAGTTAATACACCATTGAAGAAAAAATTACATAAATATTCTTATAATCACAATGTTTAAACTAAAATGAAATTGAGGTAAAAGGAGGTTTGACTATGATGTTATAAATACTTCAATATTTTCATAGACCACTGTCTATTCTATAATCCCTATACCAAGAGATATAAGATATGAGAATCTAAATAAATTGATTATATAGAAGGTAAAATAAGTATATGTATAACTAAAACAGTAATTCTGTGTTTTTATACAGAAATTTTGGAATGGGGAATGGGAATTCATAAATAATCCATTGATTAAAACTGAAAAAAAATATATAATATCACCATGTAGTAAAATAAAATACATTTCTATTCTTCATAATGGAACATTTATTATATTTTAATATTAACTCAAATACACTGTAAATTATGACGTTTAATCCAATTAACCAACCAATGTAATTATACTGAAATTCCTAATTATAAGTCACCTAATACACCCATACTGTTAGCACATATAAAAACCCATATAATATCTCAATTATTCATATTTATGTTCAATATAGATCCTCATTTTTTATAATCTATGAAATATAACTGAAACCCAAAACATAAAAATAATTTTTTTGAAAATATCTACAAATAAATTTGGGGGAAAGAGTTTTAAATAAATAATTTCTAAAAAAAATTCTAGATTGATTATTGGAAAATGTTCTACAACCACATATTTACGTTTTTTTCTTCTAAAATTAATGTGAGTATATTTTTTAAAACATCCAACATATTTAGGGTAGTCCAATATTTCATTTCCAATTTACATGATTTATTTTTTTATCTTATAATAAGACTCTCTTTCCATAATTCAAAAGTTCACCATAAGCTACCTTATCACTAAAACATAAGAAAACTCATAAACCCACAAGCCACATTCACACCACCACATAATAAGTATTTTTGCGCAAAATTATTACATGAAACATATTATGATTGGAATCATTAAATAGTGGGAATAGAAATATATTGAGAATGAGAAGGAAACACATAGCTAAAAATATATAGAAACACAGAAATAGGTTTTATTATATAAATAATTTATAACATAATAGAAAATTGTACAATATATATGAATAATATTCACAACATTGTACTTTCTCTGTGTCATGAGGTAAATCATATGAATTTTATATAAAAATAAAAAATTAAATAGTGAACTATTCTTTTAAGGATTTGGTTCTAGGTTTAACTTTTATATCCACTTCTTATTTCAATATCCACCCTTAAATTGTATTAATATTAAAAAAAACCTCTCTAATACATCTCATCCATTATGTTATATACATGAGAAACATTTTCATGCCCAAAAAACTGAATGAAAATTTTCCATTTTCAATTGATTGGGTAGAAAATATTTTTTGAATAAACTATTGATTTTCACACATGCACTATCCATTTGGTCAATGATTTATCTTCTCAATATGTATTAAAAATAATTTCTAAGATGGAAGCATGAATCAACCGATTTATTCACATCCTCAATATGTGATTTTTGTTTAATGCATTGAGAGAAGGTACCAATTATGTGAAACAAATATTATAATATATAGATAAGTATCATTTTTCATAAATTCAACTCATGTCATATAATGTCTCCCCTCTTAAAGATCAAAATTGATGTTTATTCCCAATGAATTCAGAAATTTGGGACTTAAATTTATAAAAAACAATGATATTAAACACTTTAAAATAATCTTCCATCGATAACATCAACATTATAATTTCTTTGAAACCCATAATATTAGGAGGATCTATATTTTCATTCACTTATTGAAACATATTTAATTCTTATTCCTTTTTATGATGTTTCAAATTCCCAAAAATCATTATATTATTCAATTTATTGTCAATACCCAATGCAAAATTGTAAAAATATTAGATCATTAGATATTTGACTACTAATTATATTAACCTATAAAAATAAACTAACATATATTAAAATGGGTTGAATACCACTGCCAAACACCACCTTAAAATATTATAATAAAATATTGGGTCATTGAACAAGTTGAGAATAGTCAATGAAATGGTTTGTAATGAATCGACCCAAATTACACTAAATCATTTCTCTGAGTAGGATAATTACAAGGCCTCACTTGCGCCTCTCCGTTATCCATAGGCTTCCAACTAGTTGTGAGTGACTAGGGTGTGTATGTGGTGATAATATTTCCTCGTATCATATTATACATCAGTGGAAACAAAAATCTATCATCCAAGGAAGTAACTAAAATGTGTGTGGAAGAACAAAATTAACTAAAATAGAATATTATGTAATAATAAATGAAATTATATAAAATAGAAAATAGAAAAATCATACATACAACATTGGTTACCCACTAGGAAAACTACAAATGCATGAGTACATATAGAAAAACCCAAATAAATATACATGGATATACTACTAAATTTCGAGCTAGAACACATACCCCATCTCCAGAACACTATAAAAATATATCATCTAGATCATTAGAATCCACATGAGTGGATTAACTAAATCATGAAACTCTGGGCCTCATCTCAATTCATCATGAATCTGTGCTCAAAAGGAGAAGTAGACATAAGGTTTTCATTTAAACCGAGGATCACGTACGTGGGTCAAAATAATCTATATAGACCACCCAAATGATGAATGTATAAATATGTTGTTATATGTTCAGGGTGATGAAATTTTTTTTACTAGTTCATACTTAACTGAAAAGATAAAATAACAAAATATATATAATAGTATCAAGTCCCCAACTGATTCTTCAGTCTATGACCCCTATCTTCTAGACATAGTTCCATATTATATGAGTATATTTATGCAGGAATTTATATATATATCCCCATATATATATATATATTCATGTGATCATATCCATACATATATAAGAAAGGATGAAATACAATAAATAACACAATCCACAATCAATCCCTAAAAACATCTAATCAACTAGACATCCTATGACTAGTGAACTATGTAGGATGTTGTACCACTCATGTCATGTATAATTAAGTCGACATATGGTTCTGTAATCCCAATTTACAATAAATGATTCATCCTATGCTAGATATCTCTATGATAAATCTATATCACCATTAGTGAATACTCATCTTAAAACTACGATAACCAGTACTCACAAACAATCACTATAGTAAATAATTCGAGGGTGTATATATAGAAATCATATAAATATATAATATAAATTAATGTCATATCATTCTCATTAGGTAAATATAGTATAACATCAAAACCCTAGGGCACAGTCTATAGTTTTTCATGATATTGTGACTCAGATGGACCCCAAGGGTTTGAACCTTACGCAACTGTAGGGAGAGATCATCAAGGATACATCTTTCCCACCCCTAGTGGTATCTGATCAAGGATAGAGTAGTCATCTTTATCAAATGGGAAATCATAATCATTAATTAGTATCCAATTATTTGAATCACATTGTCCAACATTATGGTCCAATAAATTGATTAGGGAGAATATAATTGTCTTTATAGCTTAGGAGAGAATAATCTTTCATTAGTATCATTATATCAAGGAGAATATAGTCATCATCATCTATTGGGATAGTATAATATTCCATGAGTATCATCAAATTAAAGAGATCATAATCATACACATAACATTTCAGTTAAAGGATAGTAATCATAATCAACATACAATACATCCTAAAGATATAAATCATCCTCAACAGCATCAATAGGGATGTGAAGAACATCCAGAAATATACGTCTCAATAGCTATATTCAAATATGAACATCAAGACTCCATAATAAGACATTATAACAATAACATGGATCAAAATTATGATCCTTAGTAATATGTGTGGGAGTCTGAATAAATGATTAATATAGATCATAATAAATATTTCTAAGCATAAAAATCTATAAAAATATGAAACACACTAGGATATTAAGTAAAAATTAGGATTCACCCCTAGTAATCATCAACGAATAAGAAGTAAACTTGTGAATGCATAAATAAAAGAGTGATGTTTGAAAATTTCTTAATCCCACCATCACTAAAATAACCCCATGGGATTAAAATTATGGTATGGTTTCTATTAGGACACCTAATACTATCTCTACCAAAAACCCCACCTCACCAAATCGGGGTCATAAAAAATCAAGACAACCATTTGATACCTCAAGTCAAAATATTGAAGGGATGCTATATTTGGCATCCTCATGGTCTGTACATAAATGAAGGAATCTCAATCAGTATCCATAGGTGAGAAGGTAAAAGGATGAGTCCAACATGGGATCCTCCAATAATAAGTAAATAGACATATCCTACATGGGATACATTGAACAATACAAAGAATATGGAATCCTATACATGACCATTAATGAAATGTAAAAAAGAAGTAGAGGTGGCACCCTCTGAATTGTATAAATGTTAATTGATCCTATGAGGGATTCCTTAAGTCATCATGTAACAAGTGGAATCCAATAAGGGTCCCTTGGTAATAGAATGAATATAGTGACATCATACATGGGATCCTCTAGGTCAATACATAAGAAGAAGCATCCAATAAGGGATCCTTGAAAAAACTAACCTTATAGCCTCTTAAGAATGAAAAAAACATCTATTGAGGGAGATATCATCAATGTAAAATATAAAAAGCCTCGGTCACAAGAGATAGATCATAGAACATCTCATATCAAGGTCTAACTCTCAATAGAAAACTGAATTCAAGTATAATTTGAAGAACCTCCCTGTTTAAGATAAATCTAGAAATTTCACCATGGATTATTTATATCACCTATAGGGTTTCACCGTCATGGTCTATGTGGAATGATACTCAATATTGAATAAACATAAACCCAATTATAACTCATGGTAATAAAGATATGAGAAACCTAGAAACGGTATAAAAAGGGTACTATATGGTATTTAAACCTACTATGTGGCATGTTATAACAAATCCCCACCTAGGTGTGCTCCAGAGCCAGACATCGCATGTTAAAGCCCTTGTACACAAAATGTCTGAAATGTACATAAAATATACCCTATATGGGGTACCTTATAGTGTACCTAAAATTGAACGGATATGTAAATCACTTGACTATGTACCTGTACATGACATGAAACCCATACTCGGTCTATCCATGTAGACTACAGGGCTATGTTCCCCTACACGGGTTGTCTGTCAAGGTAATCATCTATATGGACGAGTCCCATTACACAATTTTTATACCAAATACATGGTTTTACATAAAAAATTTAATATTACATGGATATAGGAACACACTGTGTGTGTTATTGAATTCCTGTGTTGTATTGTAATAATTCCCCAATGGTAAACCCATCAAATCATCCTAGAACACTATTTTTATTTTAAAGGGATACTGATTAACCTAATAGGGGTCTTAAAAAGCATACAATGTGTTTGAAACAAAAAAGGTAAATATTTGGGTCTTTATGAAAAAAGGAACATTATTTGGTGGAATGTTCTAAGATTCTCTTTTTTTATGGTACATGGTTGTCATACAATGATCTGGCATGTATTGATCACCACAGCGGTACCTACCATTCCCTTTACCTCTTTCCCTCTCTCCATCGAACTCATCCATCATTATCAAGGTAAATTAGTATACCATGGGGGAATGCTCATGAATCATGGGAGGAATAAGAAAAATGAGGAAAAGAAAAGAATAAAAAGAAAAGAAAACATAAAAGGGGGCCCCAATCGGTCTTAGAGCCTGACCTGAGTTTATGCCATGACTAGAAAAAATTCCTCATTCCAAACTAAAAAGAATAAATGGAATAATAATCCAATTCTTCATTGAAAATACATGCATGAATGGATCTATGTGAATAAATTAATATATAATTAATTAAATATTAATTATAAATTATTCAAATAAATTAAAATGGATCAGAATTCCACAAAACTCATAGGCAATTGTAAACAGCCAAATCCAGTACAAATGGGGTGGTTATAAAAATTATATAAAGTTATATTCATGGTGAAGAAACAGTTTACCCATTACATGTATCTAAAAGAAAAATTCAAATTTCTACTCAGAATTCCACTCTTGAAAACACAGGTTCCTATAGTCTCCACACAATAAGACTTCTCATCCTAGACATGCCTTTGTTGAAAAATTATCATCCATGCTCTCATCTGATGCATATACACAATTATACCATTTTGACTGTCTAATAACCAGTCACATGTAATCGTCAACTCTCCTACATGGAAGACACTTAAAATAAAATTATTTGGTACTGCATTCCATAGTAATACCATTTCCATCATCCCCAAAAAACCATTGACCTCAATAGTGCACATAAAACTATTGGTTTCAACTGAAAATGAGTGTCACCATGCTCAAATTTCCAATGTTCTCTCCCTACAACATGGTTTAAATTATTCCATTTCTCATGAATGGACTCAACATGTTTTCCATTAATCAAGAATAAAATTTAAGAAGAAAAGAACATCATCATATTTTCAGTATTCTCTCATCATACTCAATATGATGTAAAAATATATAATTATTGTATCTAGCTAAGAGTGTACAAAGATTCCATAAAAAGTGAATGAGTATCTACCCTAGCCTAAAATAAAAAAATATCATATACATGCCCTTAACTAACACCTAAATCCTTGTATCCTACCAATGCATGTATTGGCCCAAACATGGATCAACCATCTCATGGTATCCGGTACATTCTTGATGTAACCTCTTCCATAGAGGGATATTTATAATTTTAACCAAAACTCCCAAGAACCAATGCCTATAGAAAGTACTGAATACATTGATACTCAATTTTCACTATACTAATCAATGAATTATTAGTTAATGGTACCACACACAAATAGAGTGTACCATTATCACCAGAATCATACCTGAGTGAGTCTCCCATTCCAAGGATAAGATGACTATGCTACACGGCACGTCAGTGTCATTAATATAGAATCTCACTTTGAGATACTCTTAAATATCAAGCACCTATATTATTCCATAATTTTTTCCATGACCCCCACTACCCTTCATCATTCTAATCATGAGTTTCTACCCACACTCTGACTCCATTAGAAATGGTGTAATAATTAGAAAAATATTTCAAGAACCCAAATAATCCTGACCATCAAATCCATTACTGATACTAAAATATTCTAGAGGCTTCATCCAAATCCCAAGGCATCAATATGGATATATCAAAAAATGAAAGAAACTTCCATGAATTGGTCCCAAAATGAGTATATAACTAAGATAACCACATAAAAATGCATTCGAAAACATGGGCCAACCTCTCACACACCATTCCATTCATCAAAACATATATAAACCTAATAGGGTCTAAGTAAAAAATAAGGGCATCTAGGACATCCAAATATCCCTACTAATCAATTATCATAAATGATTATCAAGGTCTAATAATGTTCCCAAAAATATCAATCTCTTCCAAGGGAAGTAGGGAACCATAGAATCCTATGAGTGTCAAAACTATCAAGAAAGAGGAAAAGGACCCAGATACTCAGTGAGAATCATCAAAAGGAGGTTCTCCCTAGAGATCATGACATTAACATAAAAGAGATGTTGAACTAAAACTCACTAAGAACTTATTCACGGTAATAACCCCCTCAAGTCCAAGTACATGATAAATGTCACGGTACCTATCAACATTGTACTCAATGATCTAACTAGATAACCACAAATCAGGGTCAGATAAGTCAAATTTCATTCTATTATATGTAGTAAGGCACTATATATATTGTTACAAACATTTTATATAAATTAACATAATAAACAATACCCGTCTAGGGGTCTAAATTTTGGGAATCATATGTCGTATTAACCTAATAGGGTCACTACACCTCCCATGAATGAGGACTGGGTCATCATCCTATCCCCCAAATTCCACAAATTATATCCACATAGACTTCTATTAGAAGGAAATACATGAAAGTATTCCAAATTTAGTATAATTTCTCAAAAAAGGTTAATGTAAAACAATATTTATTATTTTTTTGACACTTTGAAAAATTATCCATCAATCATCAATAAAAATCACATAGTAGTAGGATCTCCACAGTTAAATCCTAATGACAAAAAATCATTCATGATATATATATTTTCTTTTCTGACCATCTGTCACAATCCATCATTGTAATATTTATAATTGAAAAAAGGTATAAATACATAATGACTAAAAAAATCCACACAACATGTTTGTCATTAAAATATAAAATCATATAAAATTATAACATGATAGATCAAAGAAACAATACCATATCGTTATAAACCCTGACCTCCTATCAGAAAGGTGTTCTCGACACAGTAGTATAATATCCATAAATGGTTCCAAAACCTGGATAAAAATAATATCTACTATATCTAAAATATTAAATCAACACTAATAAAATTTATCTAATACCACATTGTAACATACCAACCTGCTTTTCACTAAATAGTGGATTCGATTAAGTTCGTTATAGGGCCTCAAGTGTGCCTGTAAAAATTCTAGAGGCTGCCGACTAGCAGTGAGGGGCTTGGGTTTGTCAATGGAGAAATTATTCTCTCTAATCAGAGTAGAAATCTATAAAAATAACAACATATCATCAATGGAAGTAAGTAAATAGAGTGTTGAAGTAGTAAATAAACTAAATAAAACATGCTGTAATTATAAATGAAATCCTATAAAATCCCAAATAGTTATGTCATAAATAAAATACTAGTCACCCACTAGGTTGATGATACCCCTATAATGCAACATGAAATCCACTAGACATGGAAAAAATTACAAATTTCAACTATCCCCAACTGCACATTCAATACTAGTGTATTGATGTGGTAGTGTGGGGTTAAATCCATGGTAAAAAACTAAAAGATAGGGAACCAATGAATTTGAACCCTTTATAAAAGATTATCAATGAATTGAATTAAGTTTGGATTACATTAATGATGCTATGATTTGTTTTATATTCAACAAGGATATAGGTATTGGGGTCAATTTCAGGGTTTATGGTAAAAAGGTAATTTCACTTCTAAATTTGGATAATCCTATATCTTAGGTTGCAACAAGGTGCATAGGTCCCTAATTTATTTTGGTAAAAACAATTAGTTATTTCCAATATTAATCAATATCTTAGTATAGATTAAAATAGAAACATGGATTCATTATTCTTAGATTTTATGGTATAATTTGATATACGCTAATGGTCATAGCCTACTTTACTCAAATCTGGGTATGTTAATTCATTTAAACTTATCATCATTTGGATTTCATAATGTAATTGATGAAAAAGTTATTTATTAACCTTATTACTAGCCATTGGGTGACCAATTTTGTAACATCCCAGGTAAATAAAGAATAAATAATTTTCATATTTATTAATATTTACGAATTAAATATTAATTTTAATTAAAAGGGGTTTCTACGTTCGATAGCGTACTCGGTACGCAACGATGAGTTTCTTTGAAAACTTACGTTGCACACAAGTAATAAAATAATATTATTTTAAATGTTAGTTAACGAGTAGTCGTTGTACTGGCGGGAATGGATAGAAATAACTAAAATATGATTATATATGTTTTTAAATGTTTTTTAATTTACCCAATAAAAGATAAAGGCTTAAAATACGGAAAGAGTTCAATTTTAGGCATTTATACCCTAATTTTCACGAAAGGTCCATTTATAACCTTTTGACGGAGAACCGTCATTAAATATAGTTTTGATCGATATTATAAATTCTATTGGACCAAATTTAACACTTCTATAGAATTGGGACATCAAAATTTACTTTGTGTAAATTTTTGGTACCTTTCTGATAAAGTTCATTTTTTATGAATAGTGTAAAATGTTGCATTTTAATTCAAAACCTATTTTTAATAAAATTTATTTATATGATTAGATTATCTTTTTAATTGGTTTTAAAGTGAAATTATAAAATATTTTTACCATTAAATCCAATAGTGGTCGTTGGAATTAATTTCACTTTGAAATCAGACTTAAACTAGTGTCCGTCTTTTGATACTTATTGTTCCATAAAAACACGCTATTTGCTCTGACAGCGGGAATTAATTATTAAATTAATTAATGTGACTTATATGTTTTAAATTTTGTAAAATAGACTTCATTTTTTAATTCTTAATATCAAATATAGCTTAGGGTGAATTTTTGGTAATTTTCTGAAAAACATCAATTTTTTATGAATAGTGAAACCACTAAGTGGTACTTATAAAAACTGATTTTCCGTTTAAATGAAATTTTTCCATCATTGTGTTTTGATTTTCAAAAATCCGACAGACATGGTTGTCATTAAGAAGTAAAATTTGGTTCAATGAGATTAAAATAATTTTTTGGTGAATAGTAACTTATTAAGTTTTTAATCGCGATTAGGGGTAATTAGTGTAGTTTAAGGTAAAAATAATGCTTTAATAAAATAAGATCAGCCTGACACATGTCCTACCCTCATTGGTTGTGTCATGGCCGACCAAGACAAGCCATGGGTCAACTTGGGGACCCCATGTATCCACTTTGGTTGGGAAATGACATAAATAACTTTTTATTTAATGTAAAAGTAAAAATGACACAAAAATGATATGTTTTACTAAAAAAAATTTTAAATGGGATTATACAAGTCAGAATTTTGATCCTAAATATTCATTGGAAAGATAAAAAGATATCCTACATCATAGTAGTTTTTTTATAATTTTTAGACTTTAAATAAATTAATTTATTTATGACATCATGATGATGCAGCGATGACCTCATTATTTAACGATTTGAATAAAATGGAAAGATAATGTAAAATCTATAATATAAACATGTCCAAAACTTATTGTATGGGTGGCTTTAGAACCCTTATCACCTTATCCACGAATTATATAAATGTGGGACCTTTTAAAACCGAAAAACATTTTCAAATAAAGTTATATTTCTTTACTTTCCAAAAGTTCCCCTCCTCTCCTCCTATAAAAGGCCCTCACCTCTACCTCATTTCACACACTCCTCAAGCCTTTGGCTCTTCCAAACCCTGCCCATTTACTCTCTCCACATCCCTCTCCTCATCGTGGAGGATTCCCTTTGGGAAGAATCCTTTCAAATGAATCCTTTAGGCTCAAATCAAAAGGAGTTACACTTTTAAAGGTAATTCATTCTCTCTTGTTCATTTGTTTTATTTTGCTTCTCCAACCCTCTAAACTCTTTTTATTTACATCTTTTGTAACAAAACCAGTATCTTAAATATAATAGAATTTTGTTATAAGATTTATTCGAGCTACACTCTCACACAACTACATCAAATGGTTAAAGAACATACGGTTTCTGTGGATGGCGAAATTCTGCCTCTCGAAACGATGATTGTTCAATATTCATTTAACACCTTCAAAGGTGGCCATTATGATGTCACTATTTTTATATATGATATATAATATGTTTATCTTTCTTTAAGATTCTGTATTTTCCATTTTGGGCATACCATTATGGTTTCCATTATGTGTAAACACGATATCTTCATTTAAGGAAGTGCGGACTACCGCCCCCTCAAAGTGATGTGATTCGTTAATGCCATATGTGGGACGTGTAAAGGATGGATTTAAAGTTATTATATATGATGTTATACTGGAATTATAATATACCTCTATATCATTATTATTTCTTTCCATTAAAGTATGAGATAGAATTGAAAGTAGCGTTCATGCGTACGTACGGCTTACCGTCTCCATGAATGGTGCATTTCATTTCTTATCCCCAAATGTAATGTACTATTAAAAGTACATGTATATAATGGATATATATAATTAATGATATTTCTAAATGATGAATATAATTCTGGAATTAAAATATACATACCTCTCATTTAGTTTTAATTCCATTAATATGACAATGAAATGAAAGTAGCGTTCATGCGTACGTACGGCTTACCGTCTCCATTAACGGTGCATTTCATTTCTTACCTCTAAATGATTTTGTAATATTATACATACATGTATATACTGGATATATATGGTACATATTATATCAAAATCGGGAATTTCATTCTGGATATAAAGAACCTTTGACCACACAAACAACATGTAATTGTAAGAAGTCCACTTTCGACTTAAGAACCAAATATTGACAAAAGAAACATTATTAACATAAATGGTTACATAATGTTTATAACATGGAAATAAGTGATATAAAAGGAATAATGAACTTTAAAAAGGTTCTTAATCAAGTATAAATTAACTCATTTTTATTATTCAGGACGTTAAAGAACGATCGAGTCAAGTCGGACCCGAGGTAAGGGAACTTCTTAACCGAATTTCCATTCTTTGGGTTAATCTCCTATTTTCAAATTATGTCATGATATAACTGTGTATTATATTGTATTTTTACATTATTTATGTGTACCTATAGTGAATACACATAATAGATCTATTTTATTTTAAAAATGATCTTTTTAAGGACTTCATCTCATTCTCCTTTCATTGAGGCATATTTTGTTTTATACACAACATTATTTTATACGGTGTATATACCCCTTTGACATTTACTTTTATACAAAAGGAATCTTTTTCTACTAAGCGTTTTACAAAATGACAAAAAGGAATGTTTCTTTTAACATACGCGGATACAATGACCTTTTCCGCCGCCGCAAGTATTATTTGGTCTTTGGCTTTCTCAACAAGCCATAATGTTTTTAGAATAAAATAAATACCATATACTCTTTTATGTATTTTGGTATTGAAAATGGTTTTGAAAAAGGATTCTATTATGTCAATATATTTATGATATATTGTGATTGAAATGTGGAAATGTTATCATTCCTTTATATTGGTTTTATGTTTTATGATTTTATATTGGTACTTGGACATTTTAACGGGTGGTTACGTTATAAACCATATGACGGGTGGTGCCGTGAATACCAGGACGGGTGGTTCCGTTATAACCTCCAATGATTTGGGTATGGAAGTCGGCCGTATGGCTATTCCATTAAGTATGTATGGAAATTGGGCGTATTGCTATTCGATTAAGTTATATGTGTGGAAGTCGACCGTATGGTTATTCCACTTAAGTATGTTTATGTCCCAAGTAACCTTTATATATGTTATGTGTTCTTTTTATGGGTTTTATGGTATTCCTTTGGTTACAAAAAGGAAAGTAATGATACTATATTCAGTGAAGAGTTTTTACTACTTCATGAAGGTGAAGGTATTAATTTGATAGAGTATATATGGTTTACTTGATGTTTGAAACACTAACAGTTTTCATTCTTTCTGTATCCCTTACTGAGATTTTTATGCTCACCCCAAGTTTTTTTTGAAATGTTTTTCACAGGTCAAGGGAAAGGTACATGATATGATGATAGTGTCAAGGAAGTGTCAAGAAAAAGTCCATGTATTATTTTAAATGTGTTTCCATTGATGGGAATGAATAATAATTTCTTTATGTAACCACTTTTTTTATATGTGGAATGTAATGAAAGTTTTATGATCTAATTCTCTAAAACTCTAAACCTGAAAAGATCCTCGACGTGAATTATTCATTTAATTCAATATTAAGTAAGGTTTAAGGTCGGGGCCTTATAGTTGGTATCATAGGTCGGTTTAGAAAACATTAGGAGTTAGAAAAGTGTTAAATTATAATATTATTGAAATGATATAGAATTTACGGATTACCATGTTGCTTCGCCTAAGATATTTCTGTGTTCGGAATGGTTTTCCGCAGTGGAAACAAAGCAGCTATGTTGGGATGACATTAGGAGGAAGATAACCTTCCAAATCAGCAACTTGAGATGGTCAGAATCGGAACTGAACAGTTTGTTGCAGTGATGGCACATTTGACTCAGGCTATAAATGGTGGTGGTGTCCATGCACGAGATCAGCCAGATCAACCGCAGAGGAACATGTCAGTGGTGGAACATTTCATGAGGCAACATCCCCCATCATTCAGAGGATCATCTGACCCTGTTCAAGTTGAAGTGTGGATTAAAGCACTGGAGAAGATTTTTGATGTCATGGGGTGTTCAGAACATCAAAAGGTTAGTCTTGTTGTTTACTGTTTTGAAGGTGAATATGATCAGTCGTGGTCGATGGTGAAAAATATAAGGGATAGTTATGAGATCGAGGATCTTCACTGGGACGAATTCAAAGGTATGTTTCATGAGAAATATTTTCCTAAGGTGGTTCGTCATAAGAGGGAAAAAGAGTTCCGAGAATTGAGGCAGGAGGATGATTCGGTGGCTACTTATGAAGAAAAGTTCACTCGATTTGCATGGTATGCTCCAAACTTCATACGATATCTTGATAGTAAAATAAACCGTTTTTACTCAGGGTTAAAGATAAAGTATCGAAGGGCATTAGCTTCTCGTGAGATCAAAAGTTATGAAAAACTTTTTCGATGTGCGGAGAAGGTGGAAATGGAGTTTTCCGATGATCAGGTGTTCTATGACAAACAACAGAATAAGAGGTCTAGTTGGCAGGTAAAGGGGAAGAATTCATCAAAGAAACAAGGAGGTAAGAAAACCAAATATCCATCCTGTGAGAAGTGTGGTAAAATTCATCTTGGAGAATGTTTATCCAAGTCTGGTAAGTGCTTTCGGTGTGGTAAGTATGGTCATATTGCTCGTAACTGTAAGGAAGAGGATCAAGCAGGAAATGAAAAGCCAACGATATGATGTTTTCAGTGTAATGAAATGGGTCATTATGCAAACGAGTGACCAACGAAGAACTCAACTGGGGGAATGCAGCCAGACTACAAGCAGAAAGGGGTGGTAAAATCCTTTGCAACAACTTCAGTAGATGTTGGGGCATCGAATGAAGTGGTATCAGCTCCAGGGAGCTCAGTATTTTTCAAAGATTGACTTGAGGTCGGGGTACCATCAGTTGAAAGTAAAAGAAGCAGACGTTCCGAAGACTGCGTTCCATACTAGATATGGCCATTATGAATTTGTAGTTATGCCTTTTGGGTTAACCAATGCACCTGCTATATTCATGGAACTTATGAATAAAATTTTCCATGAGTTCTTGGATAAGTTTGTGTTTGTGTTTTGAGGTTTTGGAAGAGGTTATGTGTGCCTTGTGATTAACAGTTGATGATAGAGTTGTTATGTGAGGCTCATAGTTCCCCGTTTTCAGTTCATCCGGGTAGTACTAAGATGTATAGAGATCTGCGGGAGTATTACTGGTGGGATGGAATGAAAAGAGACATTGCTGATTTTACTGTGAAGTGTTTGACTTGTCAGCAGGTTAAAGCAGAGCGGCAGTTACTGAAAGGGATGCTTCAGCTGTTACCAGTTCCAGAGTGGAAATGGGAGAATATATCCATGGACTTTATTGTTGGATTACCGAAGACATCTCGAGGTAATAATGAAATCTGGGTTATTGTTGATCGCTTGACCAAATCTACTCATTTCCTTTCTATACGAGATACTTTCTTTCTAGATCAACTTTCCCGTTTGTATCTTAAAGAGATAGTCAGGTTACATGGAGTTCCTCTCTCCATTGTATCTGATCGTGATCCCAGGTTTACATCTAACTTTGGGAAAGGCCTTCAGAAGTCGTTGGGTACAGAATTAAATTTTAGTACAGCTTTTCATCCTCAATCAGATGGGTAGTCAGAACGAACAATTCAGACCTTGGAGGATATGCTACGAGCTTGTTCGATGGATTATCAGGGAAGTTGGGACCAACATCTTTCTTTTGTTGAGTTTTCTTATAATAATAGTTTTTATTCCAGTATACAGATGGCACCATTTGAGGCATTATATGGGAAGCGGTGTCGAACTCCAGCATTTTGGGATGAAGTGGGTGAAAAGAAGCTGATGGGACCAGAATTGGTAGAAGAGATGGCAGAAACAGTTTAGTTGATTCAGAAGCACATGAGAACAGCTCAGAGTAGGCAGAAGAGTTATGCGGATAACCGGAGGAAGGATCTATCTTTCGAGGTAGGTGATGATGTTTTTCTCAAGGTTTCTCCTTGGAAATGTGTGATGAGATTTGGTATGAAAGGAAAGTTGAGTCCAAGGTTTATTGGACCATATGAAATTCTGGAGAGAGTTGGATCAGTTGCATACCGGGTGGCTTTACCTACGAGTTTATCTCAGGTACACAATGTTTTTCATGTTTCAATGTTGAGGAAGTATATGCCAGATCTATCTCATGTTTTGAGTCTAGAGGTAGTTCAACTGGAAGAGAACCTATCTTATGAAGAACAAACAGTCCAGATTCTTGACCACAGAGAGCAGGTGTTACGGAATAAGGTGATTCATCCGGTAAAGGTTTTCTGGAAAAACCATGTGATTGAAGAGGCAACGTGGGAATCTGAAAATGCTATGAGGGATAAATACCCCCACTTATTTTGATAAGTGAATAAAATTACGAGGACGCAATTCCCTAAAAGGGGGGAAGGATGTAACATCCCAGGTAAATAAAGAATAAAGAATTTTTATATTTATTAATATTTACGAATTAAATATTAATTTTAATTAAAAGTTGTTTCTACGTTCGATAGCGTACTCGGTATGCAACGATGAGTTTCATTGAAAACTTACGTTTCACACAAGTAATAAAATAATATTATTTTAAATTTTAGTTAACGAGTAGCCGTTGTACTGGCGGGAATGGATAGAAATAACTAAATTATGATTATATATGTTTTTAAATGTTTTTAAATTTACCCAATAAAAGATAAAGGCTTAAAATACGGAAAGAGTTCAATTTTAGGCATTTATACCCTAATTTTCACGAAAGGTCCACTTAACACCTTTTGACGGAGAACCGTCATTAAATATAGTTTTGATCGATCTTATAAATTCTATTGGACCAAATATAACTCTTCTTTAGAATCGGTACATCAAAATTTACTTTGTGTAAATTTTTGGTACCTTTCTGATAAAGTTCATTTTTTTATGAATAGTATAAAATGTTGTATTTTAATTCAAAACCTCTTTTTAATCAAATTTATTTATATGATTAGATTATCTTTTTAATTGGTTTTAAAATGAAATTAGAAAATATTTTTACCATTAAATCCAATAGTGGTCGTTGGAATTAATTTCACTTTGAAATCAGACTTAAACTAGTGTCAATCTTTTGATACTTATTGTTCCATAAAAACACGCTATTTGCTCTGACAGCGGGAATTAATTATTAAATTAATTAACGTGACTTATATGTTTTGAATTTTGTAAAATAGACTTCATTTTTTAATTCGTAATATCAAATATAGCTTAGGGTGAATTTTAGGTAATTTTCTGAAAAACTTCAATTTTTGATGAATAGTGAAACCACTATGTGGTACTTATAAAAACCGATTTTCTGTTTAAATAAAATTTTTCCATCATTGTGTTTTGATTTTCAAAAATCTGACATAGATGGTTGTCATTAAGAAGTAAATTTTGCTTCAATGAGATTAAAATAATTTTTTGGTGAATAGTAACTTATTAAGTTTTTAATCCCGATTAGTGGTAATTAGTGTAGTTTAAG
Organism: Viscum album; assembly: GCA_963277665.1. Classification (NCBI taxonomy): domain Eukaryota; kingdom Viridiplantae; phylum Streptophyta; class Magnoliopsida; order Santalales; family Viscaceae; genus Viscum; species Viscum album. Next base: position 430,536,686 of record OY728150.1, on the reverse strand, counting down.
GTAAAAATAATGCTTTAATAAAATAAGATGAGCTTGAAACATGTCCTACCCTCATTTGTTGTGTCATGGCCGACCAAGACAAGCCATGGGTCAACTTGGGGACCCCATTGAGCTACTTTGGTTGGGAAATGACATAAATAACTTTTTATTTAATGTAAAAGTAAAAATGACACAAACATGATATGTTTTACTAAAACAATTTTTAAATGGGGTTATAGAAGTAAGATTTTATATTATAAATAGTCAGTGGAAAGATAAAATATTTCCTACATCATAGTATTTTTTTTATAATTTTTAGACTTTAAATAAATTAATTTATTTATGACATCATGATGATGCAGCGATGACCTCATTATTTAATGATTTAAATAAAATGGAAAGATAATGTAAAATATATAAACTACACATGTCCAAAACATATTGGATGGGTGGATTTAGAACCCTTATCACCTTATCCACGAATTATATCAATGTGGGACCTTTTAAAACTGAAACACATTTTCAAATAATGTAATATTTCTTTACTTTCCAAAAGTGCCCCTCCTCTACTCTTATAAAAGGCCCCCACCTCTACCTCATTTCACACGCTCCTCAAGCCTTTGGCTCGGCCAACCCCTACCCATTTAATCTTTTCACATCCCTAACCTCATCCTAGAGGATTCCCTTTGGGCATAATCCTTTCAAAGGAAGCCTTTAGGCTCAAATCAAAAGGAGTTACACTTTTAAAGGTAATTCATTCTCTCTTGTACATTTGTTTTATTTTGCTTCTCCAACCCTCTAAACTCTTTCTATTTACTTATTTTGTAACAACACCATTATCTTCAATATACTAGGATGTTGTTATAAGATTTATTCGAGATACACTCTCACACAACTACATCAAATGGTTAAAGAACATACGGTTTCCGTGGATGGAAAAATTCTGCCTCCCGAAACGATGATTGTTCAACACTCATTTAACACCTTCAAAGGTGGCCATTATGATGTCACTATTTTTATATATGATATATAATATGATTATTGTCCTTTATGATTCTGTATTTTCCATTTTGGGCATACCATGATGGTTTCCATTATGGGTAAACATGATATCTTCATTTAAGGAAGTGCGGACTACCGCCCCCTCAAAGTGATGTGATTCGTTAATGCCATATGTGGGAAGTGTAAGGGATGGATTTAAAGTTATTATATATGATTTTATACTGGAATTATAATATACTTCTATATCATTATTATTTACTTCCATTAAAGTATGAGATAGAAATGAAAGTAGCGTTCATGCGTACGTACGGCTTACCGTCTCCATGAACGGTGCATTTCATTTCTTATCCCCAAATGTAATGTACTGTTAAAAGTACATGTATATAATGGATATATATAATTAATGATATATCTAAATGATGAATATAATTCTGGAATTAAAATATACATACCTCTCATTTATTTTTAATTCCATTAATATGACAAAGAAATGAAAGTAGCGTTCATGCGTACGTACGGCTTACCATCTCCATGAACGGTGAATTTCATTTCTTACCTCTAAATGATTATATAATATTATAAATACATGTATATTCTGGTTATATATGATACATATTATATCGAAATCGGGAATTTCATTCCGGATATAAAGAACCTTTGACCACACGAACAACATGTAATTGTAAGAAGTCCACTTTCGACTTAAGAACCAAATATTGACAAAACAAACATTATTAAGTTAAATGGTTACATAATGTTTATAACATGGCAATAATTGATATCAAAGGAATAATGAACTTTAAAAAGGTTCTTAATCATGTATAAATTAACTGAATTTTATTATTCAGGACGTTAAAGAACGATCGAGTCAAGTCGGACCCGAGGTAAGGGAACTTCTTAACCCAATTTCCATTCTTTGGGTTAATCTCCTACTTTCAAATTATGTCATGATATTATTATGTCTTATTTTGTATTTTTACTTCCTTTATGTGTACTTATAGTGAATACACATAACATATCTATTTTATTTTAAAAATGATCTTTTTAAGGACTTCGTCTCAATCTCCTTTCATTGAGGCATATTTCGTTTTATACACAACTTTCTTTTATAGGGTGTATAAACCCCTTTGACTTTTACTTTTATAAAAATGGAATCTTTTTCTACTAAGCTTTTTACAGAATGAAAAAAAGGAATGTTTCTTTTAACGTAGGCGGCGACAACGACCTTTTCTGCCGCCGTGAGTATTATTTGGTCTTTGGATTTCTCAACAAGCCTAATGTTTTTAGAATAAAATAAATACCATATACTCTTTTATGTAATTTGGTATTGAAAATGGTTTTGAAAAAGGATTCTATTATGTCAATATATTTATGATATATAGTGATTGAAATGTGGAAATGTTATCATTCCTTTATATTGGTTTTATGTTTTACGATTTTATATTGGTACTTGGACATTTTAACGGGTGGTTACGTTATAAACCATATGACAGGTGGTGTCGTGAATACCAGGACGGGTGGTTACGTTATAACCTCCAATGCATTGGGTATGGAAGTCGGCCGTATGGCTATCCCATTAAGTATGTATGGAAATTGGCCATATGGCTATTCCATTAAGTGATATGTGTGGAAGTCGATTGTATGGTTATTCCACTTAAGTATGTTTATGTCCCAAGTTACCTTTATATATGTTATGTGTTCTTTTTATGGGTGTTATGGTAATCCTTTGGTTACAAAAAGGTAAGTAATGATACTATATTCAGTGAAGAGTTTTTACTACTTCATGAAGGTGAAGGTATTACTTTGATAGAGTATATATGGTTTACTTGATGTTTGAAAAACTAACAGTTTTCATTCTTTCTGTATCCCTTACTGAGCTTTTTATGCTCACCCCAAGTGTTTTTTGAAATGTTTTTCACAGGTCAAGGGAAAGGTACATGATATGATGATAGTGTCAAGGAAGTGTCAAGAAAAAATTCATGTCTTATTTTAAATGTGTTTCCATTGATGGTAATGAAGAATACTATCTTTATGTAACCACTTTGTTTATATGTGGAATGTAATGAAAGTTTTATGATCTAATTCTCTAAAACTCTAAACCTGAAAAGATCCTCAACATGAATTATTCATTTAATTCAATATTAAGTAAGGTTTAAGGCCGGGGCCTTATAAATTTTTAGTTTAAATATTCATTAAGATATGATCTTATCTTACTCATGACCTTTACCCTAAGAGGTTTAGCTTCTCATGATAGTATTAATCATAATCATAGAAACAGTCATAGACAAACATGGGATATTGATAAAAAATTGGAAAAAAGATGTTCAAAATTGATCTAATAAAAATAAAGTACAATTAAATACAAAAAAAATTGAATCATTGAAATGCATAGTTTAATGTGTAAACGAACAGTAAAATGTCTCCCAGTTGATTTTTCAAGGTAAAAATAATGTAAAATGAACATTGAAATAGAAAATGAGATGAAAATAGGGAAGAATAGTTATAGAATAATCAATGTAACTTGGATTAAAAATAGAACTAAAAAATAAATTGTTTAATCAAGATTAGAAATGGAAGCATAGGAAGGAATGAGATAACAAACCAAAATAAAGTATCTTATAAAAAGTGTTATCTTATTTGTTCTTTTTATATACATAAATAGATGGTAATTTAGATGACATTTATCCTTTTCAGGTCATGTGTTATCTATCCTATTATTTCCCCCCGTATCCTGGGTTTAGCAACATTCACCGACAGAATCTCCTAAAGTTGAAGATTCTATTTAGCACACAATTTGTATTAGGGACTCAAGACATGTTTCGTCATCAAGAATTGAAATTAAAGAGGGGAGTTGAATTTTAATTATACATGATGTGTATTAGATATTCACAACATGTATTCTTTCCATTACTCATAAATATTCATGAATACTAATATCCTTTTCATACATGTTGTGAGTGACTCGTAAATATCAAGTATGTGATTGATGATGTGTAAATTCAAATTTTTTTTCCAATTTTGATTTCTTATAATTGGATTATAGGATAAATATTTCCTAAAAAAATAAACACAAGCCTATTGAATTATCCAATAAAACATTAATAATCATTGATTGGATGAATCCAAAATATATATACAATTTTCATCTTCTCAAATTACCCCATTATTGAACAATTTTTTTCCTCAAATAAAAATAATATCAATAGGGATTCCAAAAGAAAAAAAATTAAATCGTTCATTACATCTAGTAAAATAAAACTATGTGTATGAAAAAAGTCAATTTTTCTAAATCAATTCCGTAGATAAACATTTTCTTGCTTCATAGTTTAGTTATTTTATCTAGATTTTTAATTATTTTAATTACAATTTCATAATTGTTCATTAAATTATATAAAATTTATGAAATTTATCTCTTAATGATTATTCTATCATCACACACCGTAAAACATTAATTGGATTTATGATCACGACATGAACACAAGTTCCTAACCATAGGCATTTGTTGGCTCTATCATCTACAATTCATAAATCCAAATTAAAATTCAATCATTAGGGGTATATTTATAGTCAAATGGGAAAAGATGGAATCTCTAGGTTGAATCACATATTAATCATAATAATAGTATTTTTTATTTTTTTAGTATTATTATTTGATATTTTTCCGTGGTAATTCAAATTATACTCAATAAAGTCATCCACTGTAGAAATAATTTATTGATTTCTCCAAGGCTCAAACACCATATGGAATGAAGTGAATCTCACATACTCAGGAATCAACTCACGTTAATTTAACAAAAAAATTCAAATTTCCACAATGAGAGATAAACTGACCAACACTATAATATACTACTATAGAGTGAAGATCCCTAAGGTCTAAAAGTCACACATTTGGTTAAAAAATTTCTACATGTGCATGTTTATTTTTTCCTATTTACAATTTTATTGTTTATTTTTTTAATACCCATGTTAAAATTAAAATGGTCACAAAAAATATGATATTTTTAAGGCCTTCCAAGTACTTAAAATAATTCCCCAAAATCCAAAGGATGTTATTAGTGGTATTTTTATTAAATGGATACAAGTATAAACTATATAAAATCACACTAGGTAACAAAAATTTCTAAAATTTATTATCACAAGCGTAATAGTGCATTAAAATTAAATTCAATGCCTGAAAAAAAAATATTCAATTTCAGAGTATTCAAATTGTATTATCATGTTAAAGTTTAATGAAATTTAATTCTCATTTATACACATAATTTGTTTTTTATTCATTACACCATGAAATCACACACACAAATTATATTTGTTAAAAAAAATTATTTTCAACACCAAGCATAGAAAACACTATACCCATTTTTTAAAATGTTGAATATTTAGAACGGGGTGATGTGAATGACAGGTGTTCCAAAATTTAATTTCTAAATTAGAATATGGAATTATATCACCTGGTATCTTGAAGGACAATTCCTTTTTGAAACTGATTGATACATCAACCTCTATAAAAAAATGAAGATTCCTCATCAATGATAGAAGATGTTTTTTTTTAATATTTAGATGAAATTTGATTTTATTGAAAATAAATAGGCCATAGTAACGCATGAATCTTAAACATAAAAAAAATAAGAATCATAATGATAATTCATTTAGGATCCCAAAAAATTAATAAAGTAAAAGGAAACAAATACAAGGGATAAAAAACCCTTTTTATTTAATAACATCAAACACAGAGTCAAGGTATACATAAAAGATAGCTTTCCCCTGGAAAGTGATTTTTGTAATGGCATTAGCTCGACATGGATCCTAAATCTATTAACATTTCTCAAGTTCACTGGTTGTCTCTATTAACACCTACTATTTTTCATGTATATTTAATGATTAAAATAATGATTTCAACCATTGACCATTAACTCTAAAGATATGATCATTGTTGGGATCTTAAATCTTTACTACCCCATGGGGTTACAAAAGATGTATTGTGAAAGGCCATAAGAATATTAACTGTAACATTCCTGAGGGTAAGTGATATTTGGAACTATACTGGAGTGCATATTTTCTTAGTTCAAAGGGTTTGGCATTATTATTCCCAAATTCTAATTCCTGAACTATTACATTATTGATAAATTATTTTAATATACCTCTATCCTAAGTTCCCCAATTTTTTATTGTTTAATTTATTCATTTTTTAACCTATAAAATGTAAAAATTCATTTTTCGATTTCCCAAAAATACTTACGTTCAATTTAAATTGTAAAATAGAATCCTTTATCATAAAAAATACAATATTCTGACATGCATAGGATAATTTTGGAAAATGTATGATATAAACATAGGTAATAAAATAGTTTCTCATTGTAACACCCAGATGTTCCATGATATTGTTTTTTAAATTAATTTAATATATTTGATATTTTTTATTTCATACAACATTACATAAATATTTTTTTTATATAAAAGCACTATATTTTCCTGAATTATGTACAACACCATGTTAGGATAGTGCTATGCACAATACTTATATTAACTTTTGTTTCACACAAGACTATTTTTGTATTTTGTAACAAAAAATGAAAAGTACCCATGATAACCTATGTAACACGCATGATGAGTTTTAGAGAACTAAAATATATATTAATATTAGTATTAATATATTATTATTGCTGCCACCATACCATTGGAAAATAATTTATCGATACAATTAACTAAATTTAGAAAATATTATTTAAAAAAGTATATAAAATTAATCATTTTCTTATCAATAAGTATAATTTAATGAATGATATATTTGTAAATAATGAAATTTATTTTCATAGGATAATTTTTTCAATATATATTAACACAATTTTATCCAAATAAATTATAAAAAACAATTTTAATGAATGTTTTCAATAATATTTATATATTTGATATTCAGTCAATTTTTTTATTTATATCCAATATATTTATTGGTATAAGTTATGAAAATATCCAATTTTATGAATAAAATATATATTTTTCTAAAAGGTAATTTTACCACCTTTTAATGGTGAACCCATTTTAGATCTTATTTTGACACTTTTAAAATTTTTATTTCAAAATATAACATATACTTTTCAAATCGGAATATGAAAATTCACTTAGGTTGAATTTTTCATATTTTTCTCAGAGTCATGTTTTGATGAATAATGAAAACACAAAATTTTAATTCAAACAGATTTTTCATCTAATTAATTATATAGTTTAATTAAATTCATGATTATTTTGAAATTATTATTATATAAATTAAAAATAAATTAATCATATTATTTCATTTTAACCAAATTCGAAGTGATATTTGATATAAAAACATTTCATACATTTGGACATTTTCTCTTTTACAACCTACATTGTCATCCCGCCTATGGGATTAATTAAAAATCATGTCTTTCCAATTTTGTAGTTGTAATTTAAATAAATGTATTCCTTATTAGAAATAAAAATAATTTATAATTTATAATAAGTTCAATATATATTTTTACCACAAATATTAGTGTATGTGATTAAAATTAATTACCGTGATTAATGAAAAAACTAACATAATTAATGACTAATCTTAGAAACTAAGCCGTAAAATGACACAACAATTTTTTAAAATTTATTGGATTGAATTTTTCTGACATTAAACTTTTATGGATTCATAATTATTCATCTATAACCCTTTGGGGACAAATAAAATTTTGGGTCACTCAAATATTTTCAAAACTACCTAATGTGTCCTTGTCCCCTCTTATAAAAGGCCTTCCCTCCTCCACCCTCTTTACACCTCTCAATACTTTTTATATATTACAAAACAATCATAAATATACTCTTATAAGACATAATATTATTCTAGAACCCTCTATTTAATAATAAATCAATCCAATGAAACCCTATGGTGAAAACCAAGACGATTTATCCAATGAAGAGGTAACATTCATCCTCAAGCTCCTACATTTAATTTTCATTATCCACCCCCAAAAAATCCTATTATTAAATGATTATAAGATAATATAAAAATATAAAATATATTTAGTTGTCTTTATTTTATAATTCATACATACACTTACTCACACTTCCCTCGAATGTGTAACCAACATATTGTTCTTGTGTTTGTAGAACTACAACGTCACGAAATGATGTTGTTTGTTTTTCCTTTACCAACTCTCATGGGAAGGTAATTATGATGGAAAATAATTTTTATATGATATATGTGATGTTTAAGATGTATTTACCCTTCAGTAATTATTTTTTGAAACATACCTTCATGGTTTACTTTTTTTGTAAACATTTTAACATCATTTTGGTACGTGTGGACTACCGACTCCTCAATGAAATGTGATTCATTCACACATTACATGAAATGTATTAACGACAGATTTAGTGATATTATATGATATATGTTAAATAATAATTCTAGTGGAATTATGATATATATTTTTCAAATATTTCATTTACTTTCATAATTTCAATATGATAATAAAACAGAAACAACGTTCATCCATACGTACGGCCTACTATCCCCATGAACAGTGCATTCAATTTCATAATTTAATATTTTATATATTATCTTAATTATTTATATACAGAATATATATGATATTTATATCATCATATACAATATTTTTATATATAAATTATTGTCTATGTTATATTATAAGGAGTAACAAGTAAAAAAATATATGAAAACAACGTGGATAATAGATGCTTAATAAATTTACATGTGTTGGCGTAACTCATGTATTTCTATAAAATTGATGAAAAAGGTTAAGTTTTATTATTTAAATAAATGGTTTATAAATTTATGGAATGATGATTATGATGCTCTTTTATCTTTCATCAGATATAAGATTATGAGACCCTCTTATTTTCAGGGGTTATGCTCTGATGAAATGATTATGAAACCTGTATCTTTTATATAGGTTATAATATGATTAAATTTTTATGATACTCATTTAATTTCATTTAATATGATATGATGAATGTATTTGAATTTATTGAAAACTGATAAATTATTTTATTATGATATCAGTGGGGAAATCTCTCCATCCACTGCATTGGGTAACGATTTTTGTCTCATAATATAGACATGGTTGTAATGGTGAGCGAACTCAATTATGTTAATGAAATTGTTTACTAAGATGGTCTTGGGAGTGAACCTTGACAACTAATATGGCCAAGGGACTGAAACATGAATAGAAAGATGCTATATCTATCGAACTCAAACTACTAATATGAACATGTCATCAATGAATCCACTATTATGGAAATAATTATATATTATTATGTGTCTACCACAAATTATATGCATCATTACTATGTTGTTATTTCATTCATTATGCTCTTAATTAAATTATTATTCATGTATTATTAAATTCCGATATTTATTCCATGATTCATGTTAACAATTTTTTATGTAGGTTGTGATCTTCTAATGTCACAATCACTTCCTCAAACATATATGCGCATATTTATTCTTAAATATATCAATTTTTTACCATTACTGAGAATATGAGCTCATACCTTTTCATATGTTTTCCTTTCCTGGGTTATGAATTATTTTTTTGAGTAGAAGTACTAAATGGGAATCCTCTTATGGGAAAAATTGAAGATGATTCACTATGTTAGATAATTTTGTTCCAAGTTTCCAAAGACACTAAATTTTTATGGTCCCCAGGCATGTATTTTTGTAATATACTAAATATTTATCTATAATGTTTTAAAATCGATTTATGTTAATCCTAGAACATTATAGATTCTATCAAAGGAAATTTTTCGTCAACCATTGGAAACTCAGATGATTAAAATTTATTTATATCTCTAAGAATTTTTTATGGATATATTAAGGAATGTCTCAAAGGATAAGCCTAAAGTGTTAATGATTTAAAAGAAATTGTAATTATTTAGATATACTCTATTTTATTTTTCGTGATTATTTAATTTCCGACCTTGATGAGTGCTTATCACATAAGGATTTATTATCATTGTCAATGGTGGGAACTATAAGGAACTATTTTAACATATATTGTGGTGGAAAATTTTCTGATGAGCAGTCAGTTGGAATTATTATTGGAGTGAAGGATGTTGTGATCATGGCTAGTCATTTTTCAGGGAACATGATTAAAAAATTGTACCTTAATCAAATATTAGAGTCACTAAATATGAGATGGAATGATTTTTATTATATTTCTAGTAATGGATACCATGAAGAAAAGAATATTCATTTTCTATTATGTCAGTATTGTGGAAAAAAACCACCCAAGTGGAAGTCATAAAGGAAAAAAATATGATTTTATTATCGAAAAGAAGGATATTAAGCATGTAACTAAAAAAGATAAAATAAATCATTTGGTTAAAAAAAATAGATGGTAATACTAGCCTACCTATGAAATCAATAAATGTTGAATACATTAATTATATAATTAATTTCCATTATGAAAATTGTTGTCCCATGTATAAATATCACAAAGAGAATCAGAAACGTGGTATGAGTAATGGTAATAATTATAATGATGAGGAGGATATAGGTTAAATGTAAAAGGAAATTGGTAGTATGTAATAGGATGAGGAATAATTTTTAAAGGATTTAGTGTGACATAGAATAATAATAGTTTTTATGTATTTGTATTTAATAATTATGAATTCTGAAATATATAAAGATTGTTCGGTTATTTGTTTTCACTACAGATTTATAAGAATATGTAAAATTGTTCTAATGGAAAAGAAAAGTTATTTAATAGAATGGTTTCATTCCTGGGAAACACCTGAAAAAGGTAAATATAACACTTTAATATGTAACTAATGTTGATAATGATTCTTGGATAAAGATATATTGTATATGATTAAGTAAATTGGACGGGACTGACTACCTTGGAAATGACAATGGGATTGTTGATAAATATGTCTATGTTATCATGGTTGATGTCAATAACTTTTGGGATTAAGGAATATATCCCAAAGAATGAATTCATGTTTTAATAAGGATTTTTGGTAATTTAGGTTATTATGATGTTTCAAGAGAATACATGATAAATATATTACATGTTTAGAATGTGATAACCAAGAGATACCATATGATGTACATGGGATTAATGAGAGTCTGGTTTTGAGTAATTTAGTGGCATTATTTCTAAGGTTTTGGATTTCCATCATTTTCATCGGTTACATGTTTGAAAATTTATAGAATGTTTTTAGTTAACCTTCATATACGGTTTTATAGATTAAAATTTTATCTCGCCATACGAGGAATTATGCATATTTAAATACATGTGATGAGCATTTTACTATGATTCGAACTAAAAATAGTTGGAATGGCTTATCATTTAACATTATGAAATACTCGTACATTAGTAAAGAAAAACTCACATTCATTACTAGGAAGAAGATATGAATTGTATATTGATCAAGGAACAAAAAAGGGTGAGACTATGCTAAAACCAATAAGTATATATTCACATGAAAAATATTCATCTTTATAAAAATGGTATTGGAATAAAATTTTCTCACATTATTATCATTTTTGATGATATTAGTGATCTTTTCAATTATTTTTGGGAAATTACATTGAGATTATTAACTTTAACCTAACCATTTTCTCTATAACTCTCCATCCAAACTTAATGATTAGATTTATCTTCCATATCCAGGTTTTCACTTACAACTTATGTTCTAATATGTTGAAACCTATTTGTGAGTTACTTTGGGTAACTGTTAAGATTCCAACTTTCCCATTTAAATGATTGTTTATTATTCACATTTACGATGTAGTTTTCTATAAATGAAAAATTCAAGTATTAAATCATTGATAACCTAAACAAATTTTGAAGGAAATTTCATTTTAAGGGGATTATAATGTTTAACCACATTTAGTTTTTGAATTTTTTAAAATTAATTTAATCTTTTTGATATTTTTCATTTTATAGAACACTAAATATATCTTTTTTATATAAAAGTACAATTTTTTTTGGGATTATTCGCAGAAGAACCTTGGTATTTCACTACATGAAATGCTTATATTTCATTTCGGTAAATGAAACACTATTTTTAGATTGTGTTACACACAATGCTAAGTTCCTATTATATCTTACAAAACACGCAAACCCATGTTTTACAGAACTACAATATACTATTAAAATTGTTATTAGAATACTATTATAGCTAACACATAGATATTACAATATAAGATACAAATAAGATTTACTAAATTGTGAAAATATGATTTTTCAAATTTATAAAAAATGAAACCTTTGGTTATCAATTATTAGAAGTTAATGAAAGAACTATTTGTAAAAAAATTACTTTTCTAAGAAAACTATTTTCAAATATACAAACTAAATTTTACTTAAAAAAATTAAAAAAACACTTTTGATTTATGTTTTCAATTAAATTTATATATAATAATTCCAATATATATTTTCTATAGTAATCCTATATATTATATATCTATAAGATAATAATGAACCCATTTCTATGAATAAAAAGATATATATTTCAAAAATGGTATTTTACCACCTCGTTATGGATAAAACATTTTAAATATGATTTTGAATGTTTTATAATTTTATTTTAGTAAATAAATTTAATTTTTTAGGTAGAATATTCAATATTACTTTGGTTTAATTTTTAATTTTTCTTAGAAGATTCATTTTTTTATGAATAGTGATAATACAAAATTGTAATTCAATACTACTTTTTTGTCAATTTTATTTGTATAGTTATATAACATTTTTTTTAAATTATAATTAAATATATTATAGAACCCCTAATCAAATTTATGTAATTTAAAATAATTTAATAATAAAAATGGATACAAAAACTTTTCAAACTTTTGGACAATTTCCCATTAAAAAAATGCATTATCATTCCTTCTGTTGGATTGATTTTAAATTAATTTTCTTCCATTTATATGATTTGAATTAGAAATAATGGGTTCCATAATTGGAATAATAATATTTTATAATATATTTTGTTTTTTAATTAATTTTTCACCAATAATATTAGTGAAATTAATTAAAATTAATTATAGTGATTAAGGTAAAAAATAGCTTAATTAATGATTAAACGTAGAATTTAAATTGTAAAAATGACCCTAAACATGTATAAATTTTTTAATGGCCATTATTCAGCCATTAAACCTATATGTATCCCTAATTATTCATTTGTAACCCTTGGTGGCCATTAACCTTGAAAAATTTTCAAGAATGCCCAATGTGTTACTTTTCCCTTTTAAAAAAGGGTGCATCTCCACCGCCTTCATTACACCTATCTAGACCATTTGGATCAGAAAAAACCATCTAAAATACCTTCTAAACATCAATTGATTCATCTTAAAATCCATTCATTGAGAATCTATCCAAAAAAGGAATCCCTTGGTGAAAACCAATAGGAGTTACCCGAAGAAGATGTAACATCCTTTCTCAAGATCCGTTATTTTATTTTCATTATACACCCCATCAACTCATATTATTAAATTATTATATAATTAACTAAAAATAAAAAATATAATAGGAATTTTTTATTCTCTGGTTTCAACCTAATATTACAAAATCTTCCAAATAATGGGTAATGAACATGTCGTACTTGTGTACGGTGAACTACTACCTCATGAAATGATGTTGTTTGTTTTTCCTTCACAACCTATCATGGGTGCGAATTATGGTGGAAACTATGTTTTATATGATATATGTGATATTTATATATTATTTATTATTTTTTAAATATAATATAAAACATACCTTTATTCTTTCCATTTTTTGTAAACATGATTACTTTGTTTGTGGATGTGTGGAGCACCAACTCCTCAAAGCGATGTGACCCGTTCAAACATTAATGGAATGTATTAAGGATATATTTACTGAACATATATGATATTTATGACGTAATAATTATATTTTTATTATTATATACATATATATTTCATTTACATAATTACAATCAATGCGACAATAAAACTAAAACATCGTTCATTCATACGTACAACCTACCGTCTCTATGAATGGTGCATTCCTTTTCATCATTCAATCATTAATAGATTATTATAAATATATATATAATTAATATACATGATATTTTAATATTTTCTTATATTATTTAGTACATCATGATCTAATAATGTGTATAAATATTAAAAAATCAAAACATATATGAAAATAATGAAGATATTACATGAAACGTAACTTAACCATGGAAATATAAAAAAAAGTGTAATATAAATTCATAATATAATCATATATGGTAATAAATAAATAAAATATGGTTATTTTGAAGATTTATAATAATTTTATATTTATCATACCAAATTTTTGAACATGAATAAGGAAATTCAGGAGTTAAGGTAAGGGTTTTCTCATCTAACTTATTATTATCTGTGAGGTATATTCCTTGTTGACCAGTCATTTATTTTTTATGGTGTAATTTCTTACCAGTAATTTATTATATGATACATATAATTAATTTTATTTTTTTCACTTAACCAACTTATGATCTCTCTTTCATGGGGTTTGTTTTTCAAAATTTACCAAATCTGAAAGTAGTTTTGTCTCAATTTTCCTTCTTTGAAACACATGTCGTATTATTCACCAATATTTTTCAATGTGGAATATATAATACCTTTGAAATATTATAACTGAAATTTTCATATTTTAATGATTTTTAAAGAATCATGTAATTTTATTCACTAGTGGGGATAATTATTTAATATTTCAAGGTGGTAAATTTTGTTGCTATAATATCCTCATTTATCATGATTATTTATTATTATGATTACACTAATGTAATTGTATGATCCATATCCCAAAAAAGTTCTTCAATTTATTTTTCCTATGGTTATTCATGATATCATTATGTATTGGTACCATTTTATGACTCTTTGGTACTTAATAAATTTATGAATGTTATTTTTTTGGAATGTTCGTCATTATCACTCTCTTCAGTTGGATATTAGTGTTATTTCAAAATAATTATTCCTCAAAATGTTTAAAAAAAATTATTAAGAAAATTTAAGCACTTTCATTATTATTTTATATGTTTTCAGTGAAATAATGTTTACAAAAAAGTTCAATATTCTTTTATATTTTTCAAGGAAAAAGGATATCAAAATGTTGTCAATCTTCTTTTATAAGTTATCATGTAAATTGTTTTTCAAACATCATTTATAAGTGATTATAGAAAACTTAATTCCAAATTTTTGGAAGGTTATTCTATAATTTTTCAAGGAAAATGGTTTTCAAAATGTCTTTAATCTTGTTTTATATGTTTTCATTTAAAAATATTTCTAATATTTCTTCAAGATTATTTTAAATCTTTTCAGAAAAAAATGTTTTCAAAAACATTTTAGGATTACTTTATATGTTTTCATTGAAAAATATTTCTCAAAATGTTTTCAAATCGTAATTTATAAGCTTTCAATGAAATTGTTTTAAAAATAATCTATGAGAGTTTTATAAATTTTCAATGAAAATGGTTTTCAAAATGTTTTTAAGATTCCTTTATAAGTTTAAATAGAAACAGGCATTACAAATATTCTCAAAGCATACATAATAATTTTTTATGTTTATTTTAATGGAAATTGTTTTAAAAATTATTTATGTTTTAATAATTATTTTTTATACAAGGATTGATATTTTCCTTGTGAAATATTTTTAAAATATCATTACAAATTATTTCCCATCTAATAAGTGATATGTTGGTGTTACTCATACCTTTGTAAGGAAATTGTCCAAATGTTTCATTCATATTGTTTCTATGAATGTATTATTTATTAATAGAATAAAGTTTATAAAACCTATTTCTATTTAATATTTTATATGATTATGAAATCGTATTCTTTTCATGGGTTATGATTTGATGAAATGATTGTGAAACATATCTCATTTCCCCAACAAATGATATGATTACATGTTTATAATACCCATTTCACTTTATGCATATTTATATGATGAATTTTTATGATCTCATGGAATATTTATGTATGATTTCATTATGTGATAGGTGTTTCCTTTATCTCCCTCCAATGCATTGTGTAAATATTTTTATCTCATGATATATTCATGGCTGGAATAGGGGTGAAATCAGATTAGTAAAAGACCATTTGCTAAGATGGTCTTGGGAGTGAACCATGACTACTAGTATGATATTGGGAGTGAACCCTGACTACCAAGATGGGTTAGGGAGTTAACTCATTCTAATAAGATGGACTTGGAAATGATTTCATGAATATCATTTAATTAATTTTATATGATTAATTATCTACCATATATTCTATGTATTATTCCTATGTTATGATTTCATAGATTACACTCTTTATTCCATTATGATTCATATCTTATGAACTTCCAATCAATATGTCATGATTTCTGACTATGATCTTTTTTTGGTAGGGTATGATCTTATAATGTAATAATCACATTCTCAGACACATATTCTCATGTTTATGCTTATATATATCTATTGTTTACCTCTAATGAGCATCTAATGTCACCACATTATAATGTTTTCTTTCCCCAGATTATGGAAAAAGCGTTTTGGTAGATGTTCTAAAGGGTAACATATTTTCTGGAAACATTGATGAGCATTCCTCGTGTTAGATTATTTTGTTCCTAGATTTTGTTGGCACTAAAATATTATGGTCCTCAAGAATTTATTTTTCTAATGTGATGAATATTAATAAAAAATTATGTAATATCCATGTTTTTTTTATCTTAGTTAATTATATTTATACCATTATTTTCCAAAGGGATTGACATTTTATTAAATAAGTTTCTTAATTTTAAAATTCTCTAACTCAGCATGATGGTTGGCTTGAGGGTAGTAGGAATTTGAAAAATTATATGGGATATTTCATACAAGTATATTATTTTTGACAAGTTGCGGTTGAAAAAATGGGTTCCAAAATCATTGATGATATCCCTAATAATTCAATATCTATAAAAGATATGTTATTTTGGGAATTACATCACAACATTATTATTGTTGGTATCACGGGGAATAAAAAACCCCATTTTGAGACATATTAAATATCTAATATTATGTATGGATATCCCCTATATTTTATTAAGGATAAATTAAAATCAATTCCCCTTCAATAAAATATTTTAAAAAATATAATGGGAGTAAGGTTAATTTGATTCCTTTTGGTTATGGATAAAAAAATTTGACATTGAGGAAAACATTGGATGAATGTGTAGAATTTCTTAATGATGTTAGAGAAAAAGAAACCACTTTGGAAAACCATTAAATGGTTCCTTTTATAGAAAAGTTACTTTCACATGCCTCTACATGATATAATTTAATAGTGGAATCTTTCTCAATCCCTAGAACACATCTCCTAATAACCAGATCTAGGTATAACATGAAGATGAATAGAACATCAAACACATAGTGTTTGACATAATAATTAGATTTCCTCCATGTTCGAGCCCCTATTAATTTTGGATTGAATCCTATAGACAATTGGTTTGTTATTTCATTATCCATGGGAAATAACTCATAGAATAAAGATTTTCATCAAGGAATGAAACATAAATAGAAAGGATGAATGATTTATTATTTAATATTAACCCATAGTGATGATACCCTACAATATTTTCAACACTCCTTTTTTCATTAATGGTAATATAAAACTTTTTAAAAATAATAACGACCCAAATCAATATTTAATTGGAATAATTTTTTCAAAATGTTATTTCAATGTAGAATGATATGTGAATATTTTGATGGGTGGACCTATGAGATAATACTAGAACAGTTCTAAGTAATAGTATATAATAAATAACTATTCCATAGTAGTTGTGTAATTTATTTTTGAATAATTTAATGATTTAATTTCATATAAAATGAAACATGGATATTTATCAAATTATTTTGCAAAGACATACCATAAAATTAATTCTCTTCAATCATGCATTATTTCCAATGGACATTTCCAATTTGAAACCTTCACGATAGATGTAATGATATAATAATACTCGAGTTTCAATAATGATTCTTCTCATCTTTTTGTCCATATAAATAAAGCACATTTCACCATCAGAGCACAGAGTGATTTCTAAATGGATCTTATGTTTGTAATGAACCTTATATGTAAATATATTTTCCAAATAAAGAACTCAATTATTTAATATTGATTAGAGATGGACGGTTATGAAGGATATCAACCTTGTTTATTTAAACATTAATCCCTCAATTAGATAATAGATGGCTTAGGAAAAGTCGTTATGTTTACAATAAATTAGAATTTTCCCATTTTAGGATGAGATTATTATCCTCACATATGGATAGAACCCTTTCAATATTTCCAATGAAGACCTCAAATGTAACCCTAAAGATGGAGAATTCATCCATAAAGTCTTCAAAAAAAACCCCTCTATGTTAGAGAATATACCCTTCATGAACTGTTTGGTATTACTAATGGAATTACATAACCCAAATGGATTTATTTTGAAATAAAATGTTCCAAATTGATAGGTAAATATTACTATTATATGATCTATTAATGATACCTCAATTTGATTGTACCCTGAGAATACAGTTATGAAGACGTGGAAATCATGTTATTCCACTCATTCAAGGAAAAGATCAACAATGTAAAATGGAAATAATCTTTATTGGGGTAATATTTCAACATCATATAGGCAATACACATTATTCCTACACTATTGAATCTTTTTGGGAGAAGATCGCTATATTCATTGGTAATCACAGTAATTCCATCCTTGTTAGGAACCACTTGGATACGACCTACCCACTAATACTCAACAACATGGTAGATTATGAATTCATTCAACAGAATTAGATTTTTTCTATACCAAATACATGTGATTGTTATGGATTATTTGTTTGGTTTTTCAACAAGGTTCAAAATAAATTTATACAAAAGTCATATAGGTTTGACGAGTGGTCTTATCCTTGGAATATTAGAAAAGTTCCATAAAATTAGTTTATTAGACATACATATAATATCTATAAGAATCATCACTTGATTGGATTTGAGAGAGAAAAATATAATAATGAGAAGTATATGATTGTCCCTTAAGATTGAATATATAAGTGACAATGTTTTGAACACGAATTTTAGATCATGTTGGCTAACACATTCAAAACAATTGGTACATTTCATCAAAATAAGTTTCTTTTTCCATATTTTTTTAACATTATTTCTTCCTTTTCAAAAGATGTTTCAATAACCAAATTATCAAGGTCAATTTAAATAATCGGTATGGATGTGATGTTTTTTATTTCCTCAAATGTTTCACTAATTCGTAGTTTTGATAAAATATCAATGTGATTTCCCAAAATATATTCAAAACAAGGAGAAAAGTTTTCCTCATATGAAAAAATTAAATATATCTCATCATAAAATAAGAATCCATAAATAATTGCATGTTGTTCCAATGGTTCAATTTCAACAATACCTATATAATTTATCTAATGATACTACTCCCCATCCCTAACTTGAGAGTTCACATTATAGATTTTTAGGTTAATGATTAGGTTCAAAAAGTTTATGGTTATGTTCACATTCCTTACTCAAATGAATGAGTTGATTATTGTGAGTAAGGGAAACCCAAGGATTTTTGGAGTTATTTTATAGTGAATATATTTGGATGATTTTAAAGGGAAATGAATTCCTATGAATATATGAAGATTTCATCTAACACAATAACATTTCTTATTATCCCTTATTAACCTGAATACTACGATCAGTAAGTTGGAGTGTGATTATCGTTGGTTAGTGATCTACAATCCCTAATTGAAAATGCAAGAAATCTGAAATGTGGTACACACTATTTTGAAGATAATAAAGGGATTTGAAAACCTTTTTCTATCCTAAATAAATGTTGATATATAGAAATACATGTTTCTTCAACTAAGAAAGAATGGTCCCTTAAATTGTGGTAGTCAAATTAGAATTCAAAATGAATTTTGATTAATTTGAAAATTTTCTTTAAAAAGTGAACAATATCATAAGGTACATTCACTATAATATTATGGTTTATATTTCATCGAGAAGTGGAATGTTTAACTTAAACTGAGAGAATAATTCGCACAATTTTTCATTCATTTAATGTTTATATTGTAACAACCCAACGTTTCATTAATGGAAAATCCCTCTTGATCCTATTAAATGTCTCTTTATGAATTTTTTTTATAAGATGTCAACTTCTTTGGTTTTATGGTAAGAATTTTGACCATTGTTAAAATAGGAGTTGAACAGTGATCACATGATTAGTATAAATATAGGACCTTAACAAATCCAATTTACTCAGACAAAAGAAGCGATAGCCTCATATAGTAGAATTACCCCCAGCAAAGACCATTTGTCGGAGCTTGGAAAAGAGGTGGCATCCTTGGGTTTCGTACTTGACCAAGCCCAAGCTGAGCTTCACCATGTCAAGCTCGAATGGGACCATCTACGGGAAAAGTGGATTTTGATAGAGTTTACAACACGAGCAATGTTATCTGAGCCACCCCAGGTGTCGGTCACCATCACCCACCATACCCTAAGATATTATGCGGTTGTTTTAAGGGGTTATGTAACAAATAAGTAGTACTATGTCCATGTACATTATTTTTATATATAATAATGAATATAATTTCTAGTCATTTTTGATACATTGTAAATAGTTTTAAAAGTACCTATGGTGTTTTTTTATTATTTAATTAAGAAATTTATTTTATTAAATTAAGGGATTTTTTAATTAAATAATATTTTAATAAAATAATAATATTATTATTAAATTAATTTATAATTAAATAAATGATATTATAATTTTATGAATACAATTAATATTTTATATTATGGTTTGAAATCCATTTCTGTCAAAACCCGTGAATTTTCGATAAATGTTGGTTTTTATTTTAAAAGTGAAAATTAACATATTTTGAAATTTTTTTAGATAAAATAAATGTTATTTCTAGAATCAGGATGTCGAAATTATCCAATGGTGAATTTTTTATAATTTTCTGAGATAGTCAAATTTTTGGGTAAAAACTAATTACCGTTTAAATTTATAATGTGTTTTATGACATCATAATGACCCAATGGTGATTTAATAAAATAACATAATCGTTTTGTTTGGACAATATATGTTTTATAATTAAAATAATTTGATTTTGGGTTTTTTTGACTTTCTTTGCAAAGCATTAATGAACCCCTCAAGACATATTCAACAATTTCCGTTTTTAAATTAATTTCCATGGGAGTGTAACTCACCTCCACATAAGCAACCTTATTATTTTAAGAATTTCGGACATGGGCGTTATAAAATATTTTTTTCTCTTACCTTTTCAAAAAATCATGGGCAAAAACCATGGGATGGTTTGTGGTTAGGATTAATTTAATGTAAGGGGACCCAAACCTAAATAATAAAGAATTCCCTCACCTTTCATATATAAACCCACCCGAGATACCACTTCCTCCTCACTAAAATCCCTTTTTGTTCATACAACTTCTTCCTTACTCTCTCTAAAATCCTCCCAAGGTGCCCCAAGCTCCCATGAAGCCCCTCACAAGCCTCTCTCTAGCCTTTGGAATCACACTTCCAAGTAAGGGTTTTTTTCTTCCATTCTCATTTTTGTCAATTTTCATTAAGTTGTATTTCCATTTTAATTTCAATTATGAATTTTGGGGTATGGTTTTGAACCTCCCCCATACTTCCCTCTTATTTTTTGAATGATGGGAGACCCCTTTCTCTCTCATTAAATGCCTCTCATGTACACCTGTTACTATGCTGAAATTCCGAAAGGAACTTCTCTCTCTTCTTTTACATTCAAGCAATAATTTTGTATCATGAATCTAAATTCCATTACAATTGTTGGGAAATGTATATATATGACCTCCTTACTTTCCGTTACATGTAAATATGTCGAGGAACCCCTTTCTCTCTCATCAACCATTTTTTATGAATTCTTATGTCACACTATTACGCTGCCGAAATCACACTGATTATCTAAGACAATGCCATTGTGTAGTTGATACCATTCCCATTTCTCTATCAAGGGTATCCACCTTTATGAACCATTAATTTTTTATTACAATGTTTCATGTATTAATTCCACATTATTTTATCATGTAATAAAGGATTATGTTTTATGAATCCATGTTTTATGATCCATGTGGCACACATATGCATGAAATGAAATTTTTTAAGAAGGGTGCAACCTTATAGCGCTCCAATGCATTGGGTAATGTATAGTATCATGATACGTCATGTGAAATGAGTGTTGACTCATGATAATTCAAGTGTAATGAGGTTTTACTCGTGCTTCATGTGCAATGAGGGTTTACTCATGCTTTATGTGCAACGAGCCTTGGCTCATGCTAATTCCATGTTAAGTGTTGTTTCCATATTTCCATGTAATGATTATCATGCTTTATCATGACATTATGTTCATTTTTATTTTATTCTCTATTGATATGCATATGTTCTAACATGTATTGTACTCATCATGTTATTCCATGTGTACTCCCTTACTGGGCTTTATAGCTCACCCTTTTCTTATGCATGTCCTCGGGTTATCCCATGCAATGCTATGTACGAGGAATGTATTAGTCATGTAAAGGATGTTTTCAATAAAGATTTTGTATTTATTTTTTTAAGTTTTTATGTAATGATTCTAAGCCCCAAGGAAACTAAACCTCTCGATCTTCTATGTTGTATCAAGTGAAGTTTTATGTAATAAATCATGTTTAATTTGTAATAAAAATGTAGGGTTGTCATAGTTGGTATCAGAGGATAGGTTTAGTTATTTTTGGGATTAGGAAACCATAGAAAAGCCTTAGATACAAGACTAATTATAATAAAAACATCCCTATGTTTTGTTAAATACTATGTAAGTGGTTTATCAAACAAATACATCCCTGTCTGGATACGAGCAGGTAGAGGCGGCTCTGGCACAGATGTATCATAGAGGTAAAACCTGAAAACACCACTTTGAGATAGACTCGAACGGGAACTGGTGCACGAAAATGGGCCTTGATGGACTCCTGGTTACGACACTCCCGAGGGATATGATTTGATAAATTCACAATATTAGTATGAACTCTTATTAAGGGAAAAAATCCCCTGAGAATATATGTTAGAAAGTAGATCATGAAAATCCTAGATTGAAGCCTATAGACTCATGAGTTAAGGAAATAAAAGTTTATTTTGGAGTCATCAACTTTTGTATTTGGATTAACCTTTATGTGTTACCCCTAACTTTCTTTTTATTGAAGCCAATGTCCGGTAATAGGAGGACTCAGTCTAACAACCGTTGTGAAGATTAGTGTGATGATTGTACTAATGAGATGCCAAATCCAATGAGAGCGGGAATCGTGAACTTTGTCACGCTTGTCGCTCAGCTAACTCAAGTTTTGAATAGAAACACTGTTCAAGAGGAACGTTCACCCCCCCCCCCTATTTGTGAACAAGTCGCTATCGAGAACTTCATGAGACAAAGGCCTCCTACTTTTAGTGGATCATCTGATCCCATGATCACTGAACAATGGATCAAATCCATTGAAAAGATATTCTCCATCCTCCAATGTTATGAACAATAGAAGGTTCTCCTGGCATCTTATCGTATGGAGTGTGAAGCTAATCAATGATGGACGTTGATCAAAAATATGAAGCCTGAGGAGTAGACCGAGGTGTTGGAATGGAAGGATTTATGGAAGATGTTTTTTGATAAATATTTTCCACGCACCCTCCAGCTTAAGATGGAAAGGAACTTCCTTTCCCTCAAGAAAAAAGATGAATAATCTGTTGGAGCGTACAAGGAAAACTTCATAAGTCTTCCACGAAACACTTCCAGCTTTTTCGTTACCCCTGAATGCAAGGTTGACCGCTTCTTTGGTGGGCTGAGGCCTAGCTTGCGGAAAGCATTAGCGATCCGTGACTTCGACAGCTATGAAGAAATTGTCCAATGTGCCCTCAAGGTAGAAATAGGGATCGAGAATCAAAGGGGTATCATGGGGACATGAAGCGTAAGGTGGAATTTAATGCTGGTGGTCTGATGGATAAATCCAACTGTAATAAGAAGATCCATCACCCCACTTTCCAAAAGGGCGGAAAGATTCACCCTGGAAATTTCCTTAAGGGGACGAGAAAATTCTTTAGGTGTGGAGAATAAGGGAATCTAGCTGTTAACTTTCGGTAAAAAGGACCCGCGGCTGCGACAGAGGAGAGGAATGCTCCGTTCGAACCTCAATGCGTTTTTCAATGCTACAAATGCAAAGAACAGTTTCATTTTTCAAATCAGTTCCCGAATCCAAGGGTTATCAGAGGCAACCAACAACCTCCAAGATAGAAAGGAAGAGATTTTTCTATCACTTCTGCCGAAGTGAACCCCGATAATAAAGTGGTGACATGTATGCTAGTTATTCATTCAAGAATAGCGAACATACTTTTTGATTCAGTTTATATGCAGTCTTTAATATCTCGAAAGTTTAGTAGAATAATCCCAGCACCACATCAAATCATGGAAGTAAAGATTTCGGTGAGTACGGAAAATGGGGCAATCATTGCATCCCATGAATATAAGTCCTCCCCTGTTATAATCTGTGGATTTAATTTCCCGGGAAACCTTTTCATACTCCCTCTAGTGGAATTTGATGCAATTCATTGCATGGATTGTCTTTCCTTATATAGAGCCAACATAAATTGTCAGGAGAGATAAATCACACTCCATATGGAGAATCGACCCCCAATTCATTACAAGTGTCAGGAGGAAGATAAATATCCTTTAGCTCCATCATCTCAAGCATGGATATTACTGCTTTATGAGCACACATATCTGGCTCAGATGATTGAGTCCAAGGAAGAAACCATCCTTGAAGAAATGCCTATTGTGAGGGAATTCACTGAAGTGTTTCCCGAGGAACTGCCTGGTCTTCCTCCAAGAATAGATGTTGAGTTATCAATTGAACTTATACCAGGGGCGCTACAAATATCCAAGACTCCATATAGAATGGCTTTTGTAGAGCTTGAAGAGATGAAGAAACAATTATAAGAGAATTTGGATAAAGGGTTTATACGCCCAAGTGCTTCACCATGGGGTGCACCAGTCCTCTTCGTCAATAATAAGGATGGGTCAATGCGGCTTTGCATTAATTATCGTGAACTTAAAAAAATCACGATAAAGAACAAGTATCCTCTCCCAATAATCGATGACTTATTTTATCAGCTGCGTGGAGAACAATACTTCTCCAAGGTGGATTTGCGGTTGGGATATTATCAAGTATGGGTGAAGAAGGAAGAAGTCCCCAAGACTGCTTTTCGTACAAGGTACGGGCACTATGAGTTCATAGTAATGTCTTTCAGACTTACCAATGCTCCAGAAATATTCATGGACATGATGAATAGAGTCTTTAGTGATTACCTTGACAAATTTGTTGTAGTCTTTATAGATGATATTCTAATATACTCCAAAACCAAGGAGGATCATGAGGAGCATTTAAAAACTGTACTAGAGACTTTGTGCAAGGATACGCTCTATGAAAAGTACATCAAGTGTGATTTATGGTTGACGGAGGTCTCATTCTTGGGCCATATCATCACAAGAAATGGTATATCTTTGACCCCTCCAAAACAGATGAAATTGAGTGATGGCCGAGGCCATCATCGGTAGTGGATATTCGTAGCTTCTTGGGGTTAGCTGGATATTATCGACGATTTGTGAGAAATTTCTCACGATTGTCCAACCATCATAACAAGCTAACTCAAAAGGGAGAAAATTTTTCTTGGAGTGATGAATGTGAATAATGTTTCAAGGAGTTGAAAAGGAGGCATATCACTCCACCCGTGCTCACTTTACCCACAAGTGGGGAGCTTTTTGTGGTATTCATTGATGCTTCGAAGAAGGGATTAGGATGTGTGCTGATTCAGAATGATAAAGTGATATCCTATTCCTCAAGGTAGTTGAGAATACATGAGTGAAACTATCCAACGCATGATCTGGAGTTGGCAGTTGTGATCTTTGCCTTGAAAATCTGGTGGCATTATCTCTATGGAGAGAAATGGGAGATATATACTGACCACAAGAGTCTTAAATATATATTCACACAGAAATAGCTTATTATGCGCCAGGGAAGATGGATAGATCTCATCAAGGATTATGACTGTTCAATACATTACCACCATGTGAAAGAGAACAAGGTGGGAGATTCCCTAAGTAGAAAGGATCCAGCGATTCTATCAATGATGAGAATTGAGAAGGATCCAATCTTCTTAGACTAGATGAAGATGGATGTGGGAATCATAAAGAAGGGAAAATCATCAATCCTTCCACAAATGATTGCCCAACCATCTCTTTTGGAAATTTTAAAGGATGCTCAGAAGGATGATATGTGAATTCAAGAAAAAGTGGAAGCTATCAAAAAGGGTAAATCCTTGGATATTAATGTTAATGAATTTGGAATTGTGTGTTTTGGGAAAAGACTATGTGTTCCATCAAGTCTGGAGCTGAATAAGGAACTTTTAGATGATTCACATAGTTCAAAATTCTCTATTAACCCAGGGGGCACAAAGATGTATCGAGATCTCCGAGAAAACTTTTGGTGGGATAATATGAAGAAGGAGATCTCTGAATATACATCAATGTTCCTGGTGTGTCAGTAAGTGAAGGGAGAGAGGCAGAAGTCTATGGGGATGATGCAACCATTGCCCATACTAGAATGAAAATGGGAGAACATCACCATGGACTTTGTCATCGGACATCTAAGGACATCCAAAGGCAACAATGCAATCTGGGTTGTTGTGGATCGTCTAACAAATACTACACACCTCATTTCTATTCGAGAGGATTTCTCATTGGATCAACTGGCACAGATATATATCAGGTAAGTGGTAAGGTTGCATGGAGTACCACTATCTATTGTGTCGAAACGAGATCCAAGATCCACCTCTATGTTTTGTAAGAGTCTTCAACATGCTCTGAATATTGAACTGAACTTCAGTACGGCCTATCATCCTCAAACTGATGGCTAATCCGAGCGGACTATCCAAACATATGAGGATATGTTGAGAGCATGCTCAATGGACTTTAAAGGAGGATAAGATCAATATCTTCCTCTAGTTGAGTTATCTTATAATAACAGTTTCCACTCGAGCATCCAAATGGAACCATATAAAGCCTTGTATTGGAAAAGGTGCAGAACACCGGCATGTTGGGATGAGGTCGGTGAACGTAAGCTGCTCAGACCAGAAATGGTCAAAGAAATGGTGGAGAAGGTGAAAACCATTCAGCAGTATATCAAGGCAGCCCAGAGTCGACAGAAGAGTTATGTAGATAATCGTCGTTGAGACCTTGAGATTAAATTTGGAGACATGGTGTTTCTATGCATATCTCCGTGGAAAAAGGTCAAGAGTTTTGGAATTAAAGGGATGTTAAGTCCTTGGAACATCGGCCCCTTCGAGGTTCTTGATCGTGTTGGGGATGTGGCCTATCGACTAGCACTTCCACCTACTATCACCAAAGTACCTGATGTCTTTCATGTATCTCTCTTAAGGAATTACATACCGGACCCTTCACATGTACTCTCTTCTGATGTGGTAAAATTGGAAGGCGATATTTCTTATGAGGAGCAAGCAGTGAAGATCTTAGATCGTAGAGAAAAAGTTCTACGAAATAAGACAATTCCCCTCATCAAGGTGTTGTGGAGAAACCAGAAGTTTGAAGAAGCGACTTTGGAATCAGAGGATATGATGAAGCTAAGTTACACACATTTGTTTTAGTGTGGGAAAAGGAAAATTTCTAGGGCAAAATTTCTTAAGGGGGGAATATTTTAATGACCCAAAGTTTCATTAATGGAAAATCCCACTTGATCAAGTTAAATGTCTCTTTATGAAAAATGTTTTTATAAGATGTCAACTTCTAAGGTTTTATGTTAAGAATTTTGACTGTTGTTAATATAGCCATTGAACAGTGATCACATGATTAGTATAAATATAGGGTCTTAAGAAATCCAATTTACTCAGACAAAAGAAGCGATGACCTCATCTAGTAGAATTTCCCCATACGAAGCCCATTTGTCAGAGCTCGGAAAAGAGGTGGCATCGTTGGGCTTCACCCTTGACCATGCCGAAGATGAGCTTCACCATGTCAAGCTGAAACGGGACCGTCTATGGGAAAAGTGGAAGTTGATAGTGTTTACCACTCGAGCGATGTTATCCCAGCCACCCCAAGAGTCTATCACCATCGCACACCTTACCCTTAGGTCTTATGCGGCTGTTTTAAGGGTTTATGTAACAAATAAGTAGTACTATGTTCATGTAAATTATTTTCGTATATAATAATGAATATACTATCTATTCATTTTTGATTCATTGTAAATAGTTTTTAATGTACAAATGGTGTTTTTAGTTATTATTCAATTAAGAGAACTATTTTATTAAATTAAGGGATTTTTGAATTAAATAATATTTTAATAAAATAATAATATTATTATTAAATTAATTGTTAATTAAATAAATGATCTTATAATTTTATGAATACAATTAAAATTTTATATTAAGGTTTGAAAGCCATTTTTGTCAAAACCCATGAATTTTCGATAAATGTTGGTTTTTATTTTAAAAGTGATAATTAACATATTTAAAAAAATTATACAAAATTAATGTCATTTCTGGAATCAAGATGTCGAGATTATCCAACGATTAATTTTTCATAATATTCTGAGACAGTCAAAATTTTTGGAAAAAATTAAATACCGTTTAAATATATAATGTGTTTTATGACATCATAATGACCCAATGGTGTTGTAATAAAATACCATAATCCTTATGTTCGGCCAATATATGTTTTATAATTAAAATAATGTGATTTTGGTTTTGTTTGACTTACTTTTCAAAGCATTAATGGACCCCTCAAGACATATTCAACACTTTGCCTTTTTATATTAATTTCCATGGGAGTGTGACTCACCTCCACATTAGAAAACTTATTATTTTAAGAAGTTCGGACTTGGGCCTTATAAAATATTGTTTTCCTCTTCCCTTTTCCAAAAACCATGGGCAAAAACCATGGGATGGTTTGTGGTTTGGATTAATTTAATGTAAGGGGACCCAAACCTAAATAATAAAGAATTCTATCACCTTTCCTATATAAACCCACACAATATCCCATTTCCTCCTCACTAAAATCCCTTTGAGTTATTCCAACCTCTGACCTACTCTCTCTAGTATCCTCTCAAGGTTCCCTAAGCTCCTAAGAATCATCTCACAAGCCTCTCTCTATCCTTTGGAAGCACACTTCCAAGTAAGGGTTTTTTTCTTCTCATTTTTGTCAATATTCTTTAAGTTGTATTGCCCTTTTAATTTCAATTATGAATGTTGGGGTATGGTTTTTCACCTCCCCCATACATCCCTCTTATTTTTTGAATGATGGGAGACCCATTTCTCTCTAATTAAATGCCTCCAATGTACACCCGTTACTATGCCGAAATTCCGAAAGGAACTTCTCTTTCTTCTTTTACATTCAAGCAATAATTCTGTATCAGGAATCTAAATTCCATTACAATTGTTGGGACATATATCTATATGACCTCCTTACAATCCATTACATTTAAATATGATGAGTAACCCCTTTCTCTCTTATCAACCATTTTTTATGAATTCTTATGTCACACCATTACGCTGCCGAAATCGCACCAATTTTCTAAGCCCATGCCAATGTGTAGTGGATACCATGCCCATTTCTCTATCCAGGTTATCCACATTTATGCACCTTTACTTATTGATTACAAAGTTTCATGTATTAATTGCACATTACTTTATCTTGGAATAAATGATTATGTTTTATGAATCCATGTTTTATGATCCATGTGGCACACTTATGCATGAAATGAAATGTTTTAAGAAGGGTGCGCCCTTATAGCGCTCCAATGCATTGGTTAAAGAATAGTATCATGATACATCATGTTCAATGAGTTTTGGCTCATTCTAATTCAATTTAAACGAGGTTTTACTCGTGCTTCATGCACAATGATGGTTTACACATGGTTTATGTGCAATGAACCTTGGCTCATGCTAATTCCATGTTAAGTGTTGTTGCCACATTTCCTTGTTATGATTATCATGCTTTATCATGCCTTTATGTTCATGTTTCTTTTATGCTCTATTGATATTCCTATTTTCTAAAATGTATTATACTCCTCATGTTATTCCATGTGTACTCCCTTACTGGGCTTTAGAGCTCACCCTTTTCTTATGAATGTCCTCAGGTTATCCCATGCAATGCTAAGTACGGGGGAATGTAGTGGCCATGTAAAGGATGTTTTCAATAATGGTGTTGTATTTATTGTTTTATGTTTTTATGTAATGATCCTAAGCCCTAAAGAAACTAAACCTCTTGATCTTCTTTGTTTTATCAAGTGAATTTTTATGTAATAAATCATGTTTAAGTTTTAATAAAAAAGCAGGGTTGTCATATATATTTTCTTATCATGATTTCAGGGAAGGGAGTAGGTTGTTTTATTTTTTTTTGAGGCTATGGTTATTTCATTTTTTTCATATAATTTTTCATAATATAATGATGTTTCTTCATCATTATCTTGTGATATTAAAAAAAATATTTCATTTCATAATGTTTCATTTTTAACAATATATTTCATACATATAAATGCTGACACTGCTTTTAGTTGTTCAGGGGATTTTTTTGTGTAGCTTGATTATCTCCTCATAGTTGGAAAAGGAAAAATTTGACCTTTAATTGGTTTCGTTCAATTTTTATATTGTTTAATTAAATTTAATGTTTTGAGGATTATATTTTCATTTTCTTTATTTTTACACAATTATTCAATGGTTGGGATGTGAAATATTGGGTAGGGTTTTTACTAGGTTTTTACTCCTAGGAGGATAATTTGGCTTTTGTATTGGGTGTTAAATGGGTTATTTCAATTCGAATGATGGATATTGGTATTAAACCAATTAGAATTGAAAATGAATATATATCTATGAATATTTTTTAAGAGTGGAAGTAAATACATTTTTGTTGTGTTGGCTGTTGATTTTCTTTCCAATGAAATCCTGGATGGTCACTATATCATGGATTGAATGTTTTTTGGCACCACGAATTTTTAACGTTCAAAGAATATTCCTTCCCTTGTTGTCCAGCTAAAACAACATCCAATATGGATGGGAATTTTGGTCAGTTTTTAACATTGTGGTCATGTTTTTCAAAGAAATTGTAAATAGGTTTAACATTTTAGATTTCTTAGAACTTCATAAGAGTGATCTCCTCAACCTACATAGTGATTAAACCATGTTTTTTCTGTAGAACTTATTCCCATATAATATTTTTCATTAAACTAGATTTATGAGGATTGTCAATGTATAGAATGGTTCCCAATGTTTGGATTTTTCCGAAGGAATTTCCAGAAATCTATATTCATAATTTGAGTATTTTTTTAATGTTTCATTACACATCATGTCAATGAACTATTTGACACATGGACTAAATAATTTATTTAAAATTATCATATATTATTTAATTTATAGACCATGGTGTGGTACCATTTTTATAATTTCTTTGAACCTTTCTCATGTTTCATAAAAGGTCTCTCCCTATTTTTAAATTTTTTTTGGATCCTCCTTTTATGTTTTTTTTTGTATTGGGGAAAGTGTTTCTTGTAAAATTTTATTTTTAATTATTCCTTACGATTCATAAATGATGGTATTAGATTTTATAAACAATTATTGGATTTAATCTTCATTAATAAAGGAAATAACTTTATAACAAACGATTCAATTTTATGTTTTGGTATCATTTTCTTGATAATATAATTTAATTAATTTTGCATTAAGGTATGAAATTCCCAACTATAATCCCTAAAAGATTAAATTCTTGTTCAAGACATGCGGTTTAAACAAATAGTGAGAATATTTAATTGTAGAATGCATAATGCATAAAGGTTCACTAATATTAGTAGGTGTTATCTTGTCATTTGTGGTATGGTTGACATCATTCCTCATGTATTTGGTTTCGAGATTTGGGTTTCAACATTGTTCCATGCTCATGATGATGATGATAAGGTTTCTTTTGAAAATAACAATTCCAATGGGCTTGACTATAGAATCTTGAGTTTTATTAAGACTGGTATATAATTGTAAAATACCACATGGTGTGATTTACACTCCAACCATAGAAATATCCTCTATAACAAGAAATTTTTATTGTCCATGGATATAGGTGGTCATACACCATGAAAAGAGGGAAAAAATGAGAAATAATAAAAGAAATGTGACGAGAAAAAAACTGGGATATTATAGAATAAGTTTCTAAAGTGTATTATTTGGGTTCTCAAATACAGTTTTGGAAATAAATCGTTCCAAAATTTACCCACATTAACGGTCAAATTAGTCACTTGTAGTAAATCATGGGCTTTTGAATCTTCCATGACCTACGACGACACCCCTATATACACTTACAAACTACAGGGTACATTTGGTAATAAATAATCCAAATTTTGATTTATTTGAGATAGTTTAATATAGAAATAAGATACTTATGTGAATTATACTTGAGAGAATGGGTTGATGCTAGTTTTTTCTTATGGTGGATTGGATGAATTTATTTTTATACTATTTAAATTTTGAATGTTTGATATTGGTTCATTCAATAATGGCATCCCACCATCATCACATAATGGTTTAATGCCTATAACAACTAATAATAATCACTTATAAACTTTTAGGGTCATTTTCATTAGAATATAAAGGTAGATAATCATACTATCACTAAGAATATGTGGTGTTATATTTAAATAAGGGTAAGGAAGCGATTAATCTTCAAATGAAATTCCTAATTAAAATAACTGAATTGATGTTAAGGTAATATGAAATAACATCACACTCAACCCCTTGAAACTTCATTTGGTTCAAACCCTAAGATTTTTATCACTCCATTGACGCAATTATCTCTTTGTAAGATTATATTTGACATAGAGAGGAGGAATTATTGAAATAAAAAAGATGAAATTACAATCACTCTATTGTTGAGTGATGAATTCAAAAAATATTGGTACGAATAAGATCACACACTGAAAAAATTGTATCAACGAGATATATTTATGAACAGAATAAGAGACTATTAATAACATTAATTAAGAAATTATAGTGAATTATAACAACATATATTATAAATATCAACATTATAAAGGAAATGTAGCAACATAAAATTGCAACAAAACTGGAAACACATTTCATCAAATATAATTCAATGCCACTTCTAAAAATGAATATTTTGGAATTATTCGGTAGATACCCCAATATTAAAATTCACCCATGTTAATGAGGGTATGAATAATTCGGTTGAAAGTTAATGGAGAGTTGAATTTTCTAACCCTGAAAACAATCAGATCCAACTTGAATATGCTCAACATGAATTTCAAAAATAAATTCTATGTGGATGAATTTTTTGTTTATGATAGAAGAAGAATGTTAAATCCCCTATTTCCTTTAATAGTTTAAAATATTTCAACCCATATGGACTCATATATTCTTTCTTATGATCAAATTTTTGTGATGTTATTCTAGGCCACTGAATATAGCCCATAATTTTATCTTCCACATGGGATACCTAGATCACCCAATACACTTCATAAAAATATTTGTACATGGTTTAATGAAATTTTTTCCCAATAGTACTCTATATTTAGTTGAAAATTTAAATTCATTGGGCTTGAATCATGAACTATACTATCATATTATTAGGCCACTATCTAATTCACTTGGCCCGTAAAATTAATGATTTAAGGACCACTTTAGTAATCAACCAAAATGAATATCTAATAGATCTTGAATGAAATAATAATCATCATGAAATGGGAGACCTGAAATTGAAATTTAATATTAAATTTAAGATCAATTGGTGTTTTCTGAGGTGTTTAAAAAATATACAAAGTAATAGTTCATTTTAGGAATGGATTACAATCATGATATGAAAAGATTTTCAAATTGTAAAATGCACGAATAAATGAATCTGAACATTGAATTGTTTTAAAATTATAACATAAAAATTTAATATTAGACCATTTTAGTGGATAATCATGTACGTTCTTGGTAATAATGATAGATAATTATACATTTTCATTCTAAATCACAAATTATATTTTATGAGTCATGTACATATGGAAATGTTTTTACCAAAATGGAAAAATAGTGACAAAAATATTCACAATTAATTTATCATAGAATAAATAATTTTTTGAATATTCTTATAATCACAATTTTTCAACTAAAATGAAATTGAGGTAAAAGGAGGATTGACTATGAAGTTCTCATTACTTCGATATTTTCATAACAAATGTCTATTCTCGAATACCTATGCCAAAGGATATAAGAGATGATAATCCAAATTAATTGATTATATGGAAGGTACAATAAATATATACACAACTAAAATAGTAATTCAATGTTTTTATACATGAATTTGGGAATGGGAACTGAGAATTCTTAACGAATCCTTTGAGTAAACATGCAAGAATTCTAGAAGATGAATATTTCCATGTAATAAAATAAAATACATTTTTATTCATCATAATAAAAGATTTATTATAATTATATATTAACTAAAATACAAATTCAATTAAGATGTATACTCCAAATAAAAACCAAAATAATTATAGAGAAATTCCAAATGGGAAGACACCTAATACAACCCCACTGCAAGCACATATCAAAACCAAGATCATATATCAATTATTAATATTTCTACTCAATAATGATGCAAATTATTTATAACTTATGAAACATAGCCAACACCTAACACATAAAAATAATTTTTTTAAACTACCAATACATGCAGGGGAAATAATTTTTATTAAATAATTTTAAAAAAATCCAGATTGATTATTTGAAAATGTTTTTATACCCTATATTGAATTTGTTTTCTAAAATTTATGTGAATATATTTTTAAAAACATCCATCATCTTTAAGGTAGTATAATATTTCATTTTCAATTTAAATGACTTATGTTTTTATCTCTTAATAAAACTCTTTTTCCACAATTCAAAACTTCATCACAAGCTACCATAAAACTGAATTCTATGAAAACTCATAAACAGACAAGATACATTCACACCACCACATAGAAAGTATTTTTGGGAAAAAATATTACTTGAAAAATATTATTATTTGAATCATGAAATAGTAGGAAAAAATATAATGATACTGAGAAGGAAAAACATAGCTAAAAATTTATAGAAACATGAAAATAAGTTTTATTTTAAAAATAATTTGAAACATAATATGAAATTATAAACTATATATTAATCATATTTATATAAATTTACTTTTTATCTATAATGAGGTAAATCAAAAACATTTTTTTTGAGAAATAAAAAATTATATAGTGAACTGACCTTTTAAGGATTTTGTTCTAGGATTCACTTTTACGTCTAATTCCTATTTCCAAATCCACCCTTCTATTTTTTTAATATTAATAAAACCTCTCTAAGACATCTCATCAAATATGTTATTAACATGAGAAACATTTTCATGCCTACAACACCCAATGCCAAATTTCAATTTTCAATTTATTAGGTTGAAAATATATTTAGAATAAACTATTGAATTTCTCGCAGGCACTATCCATTTGGTCGATGAGTTATCTTCTCAACATGATTTAAAAATAATTTATAACAGGGAAGCATGAATCTACAAATTTTTTCCCATTCTCAATATGTGATTTTTCCTTAATTCATTATAATAAAGAACTATTTCGGTGGAAAATAATTATAATATATAGATATGTATCAATTTTCATAAATTCAACTCATGTCATATAATGTTTTTCCCTCATTAATGAACAAAATAGAAGTTTTTTCCCCATGATGTCTGAAATGTGCGACATAAATTTATAAAACAAAACTATGATATTAAACACATTAACAAACGCTTCTATCGAGAACACCGACATTACAATTTTCTTGTCAGACTTAATATTAGGATGGTCTATTTTTTCTTTGATTTATTTAATCATATTTAATGCTCATTCCTTTTTATGAAGTTTAAAATGCACAAAAATGATGGTATTATAAAATTTATTTTCAACACCCCCTGTCAAATTGGAAATATTTTTGATCATTGGGTATTTGACTACTAATTATATGAACCTATAAAAATATAATAACATATATTAAAATGGGTTTAATATCACTTCCGAACCGCACCGCAAATACTTTTAAAAAAATATTCTGTGATTGAACATGTTGAGAATAATTAATGAAATGGTTTGTAATGCATCAACCCAAATTCCAATAAATCATTTATCTAAGCTAGATAATTGAATGGCCTTACATATTCCCTTTCATAATAAATAGGCTTTCAACTAGTAGTGAGATACTAGGGTGTGTATGTAGATATAATATGTCCTTCTATCAGGGTATATAACAGTGGAAATAATAAGCTATCATCCAAGGAAGTAACCAAACGAGTGTGGAAGACTAAATAAACTAAAATATTATATGATATAACAATAAATTAAATTATATAAAATCCTAAATAGAAAAATCATTCAAACAACACTGGCTACCCACAAGGAAAAATATACATGCATGAGTACTTATAGAAAACCAAAATAAATATACATGGATATACTACTAACTCTGAGACATACCACATACCCAATCTCAAGGAAACTATCAAACTATATCATCTGGATCATTAGAATCCACATGAGCAGATTCACTCTATCATGCAACTTTTGGCCTCATCTCTATTCATAATGAATCTATGCTCAAAATATGAAGTGGGCATAAGGTTTTCATGTACACCAAGGTGCACGTACATGGGTGATATATAATCACTATAGACTACCCCAACGTTGAACCTATAAATATTTTGTTATAAGTTCATGCCCTTGAAATATTCATCTACTAGACGAGATTGATCTAAAACGATAAAATAAGCATATATATATAATATAATCAATTCCACAACTTATTCTTCAGTCTATGACCCATATTTTCTGGACATATGGAAATATTATATGAGTATATTTATGCATGTATTTATACCTATATATTCTCATATATATGTATATATATATTCATTTGATCATATACATACTTATATAAGAAGTGATGAAATACAATAAAAAACATAATCCACAGTCAATCACAAAAAAAAATCTGATCAACTAGACAACCTATGACTAGGTCACTAAGTTGGATGTCGTACCACTCAATTATTGTATAATTAATTTGAAAAATGGTTATTTAATCCCATTTTATAGTGAATGATTCATCCAGTTCTAGATAACTCTCTGATCAATCTATATCACCATTGGTGAATACTCATCTTAAAACTAGGATCACAAGTACTCGCAACCAATCACTATAATAAATGATTCTATGGTGTATATATGGAAATACTATAATTATTGAATAGAAATTAATTTCATACCATTCAATTAATTTAAATATAGTATAACATCTAAACCCTAGCCCCCAGTCTATAGTTGGTCATGACATTGTGACTCAGATAAAGCCTAAGGTTTTGACCCTTATGTAAACTATATGGGGAGATCATTAGTGATAAATCATTACGACCCCTAGTGGTATCTGATTAGGGAGAGATTAGTCATCCCAATCAATTGGGAAATCATAATCATCAATTTGTATCCAATTATATGAAATATTGTGGCAAGCACTAAGGCCCAATCAATCGATTATAGAGAATATAATCATCCTGATAGCTAGAGAGAGAATAATCATCCATTAGTATCATCAGATCAAAGAGAATATAGTCATCATAATCTATAAGGATAGTGTAATCTTCCATGAGTATCATCAAATTAAGGATATTGTAATCATCCACATCGTATTTTATTTAAATGAGAGTGTAATCATCCTCAACATTCAATACATCGCGAAGAGAGGAATCGTCCTCAACAACATCATTAGCGATGTGACGAACATCCTGAAATATATGTATCAATAGCTAGATTCCACGAAGAACCTCTAGACAACCTAATAAAACAATATAACAATAACATGGATCAAAATTATGATCCTTAGTAATACATCTAGAAGTCTGAATAAATTATAAATATGGATCATAGTGAATATTTTTATGCATCAAAATATAAAAAAATTGAATATCCTTAGGATATTCCTTAAAAACTAGTAATCACCTCTTCTAATCAGCACTTCATAAGAATTAATCATGTCAATGCATAAATAAAATATTTTTGTCTAAAAATTTCTTAATCCCACCATTACTGTAATAACGTCTGGGATTAAAAGTATAGTATGGGTTTTACGATGACACCTAATACCATCTCTACCTAAAACCCCAACTCAGCAACTCTGGTTCAATACAAAATCAAATCCCCCACTAGATCCATCAACTCAAACCACTAAATAGGTACCATATTTGGAATCCTTGAGGTCTGCACATAATTTAAAGAATTATGATCAATATCCTTAAGTGAGAAGGTAAATGGATGAATCTAACAAGGGATCCTCTAATATTAGTTAAATAGACGTATCCTATATGGAATAATCAAAATAGTACATATAATATGTAATCTTACACAAGACCCTTAATTAAACGTATATAATAAGTAGAGGTATCATATGTGTGATCCTCTAAATTGTACAAAGGTTAATTGATGTTATGAGGGATTCCTTATGTAATCTTGTAACTAGTGGAATCCATTAGGGATACCATTCTAATATTATGAAGATAGTGACATCCTACATGGGATCCTCTAGGTATAAACATAAGCAGAGGCATCCTATATGTGATCCTGGAAAAAAGTAACCCTACATCCACCTAAGAAAGAATAGAACATCTCTTGGTGGAGATATCCTCATGGTAAAAGATAAAACACCTCAGTCACAGGAGATAGATCATAGAACATCTCAGATCAAGGTCTCACTCTCAGAAGAGAACTGAATTCAAGTAAAATAAGATGAACCTCCCTGTTTAAGAAAACTCTAGAAATACCCCCAAGGATTCCTCATATCAACTATATGGTTTCACCGTCATGGTTTATGTGGAATGATACTCAATATGATATAAACATAGGTCTAATTATAAATCTTGGGAATAAAGATATGAGAAACCAATAAAGGGTAGATAAATGGTAATACATGGTATTTATACCTAGTATATGGATTGTTATCCAAAATCCCCACCTAGGTGTGTACTACAGCCAAACATGGCATGTTAAAGCCCTTGTACACAAAATGTATGAAATGTACGTAAAATATACCATACATGGGGTACCTTCTTGTGTACCTAAGATGGAATGGATATGTAAATCAGATTACCATGTACCTCTACATGACATATAACCCAAACAATGTCTATCCATGTACACTACATGTTTTTGTGACCCAACACAGGTTGTCTGTCCAGGTACTCATCTATACGGACGAGTCCCATTATACATTTTTTATAACAAATACATGTGGTTTACAAACTAAATATCATCTTCCCTAGATTTAAAAACCCAATGTGTGTGTTATTGAATTTATTTGTTGTATGGTAAGGATTACCCAATGGGAACCCTTCAAATCATATTAAACACTATTTTTCTTCTAAAAGTCAACATATAGACACAATAGGTGTCATAAAAAGCATATAAAGAGTTTCAAACAAAAAAAATATAAATATATGGGTATTTATCAAAAAAACATAAAAATGGCCTACTGTTTGGTGGAATTTTCAAAAGAATCTCTATTTCCATGGTACAGGGCTATTGTACAACGATCTGGCACGTATCAATCACCATAGAGGTACCTACTCTTCCCTTTACCTATTTACATCACTCCCTCTACCTCACCCATCTCAATTAAGCTAAAGGAGGATCCCATGGGGGAATTATCATGAATATTAGGAGGAATATAACAAAGGATTAAAAAAATAATTAAAATAAAAGAAAATGAAAAAGGGGGCCCCAATCGGTTGTAGAGCCTGACTTGAGTCTATGACATGCCTAAGAAAAATTCCTTATTCTGAACTAAATAGACTAAATTGAATGTAAATCCAATTCTCCATTGAAAATATAACCATGACTGAATCTATGTGAATAAAATAATATATAATTAATTAATTATTAATTATTAATTATTCTATTAAAAATCAAATGGATCCGAATTACACAAAAATCATGTAAAAGGGTAAACATTCAATTCCAATACCAATGGAGTGGTTATTAAAGTTATCATAATTCATTTTTAAGTTGAAAGAAATTACCCTTTACATGTATATTAAAGAAAACATTCAAATTTCTGCTCATAATTGTACTCTAGAAAACACGGTTTTCTATAGTCTTAAAACAATAAGCCTTCTGATCCCAAATAAGCCTTTATTGGAAAGTTGACATCTATTCTCTCATCCGATGCATATGCACAATTATTCCATCTTGACTGTCTAATAACTAGTTTCATGTAATAGACAACTCTTTTACATGTAAGAGACTTAACATTGAATGATTTGGTACTCATTTCCATAGGAATACCCTTACCATCATCATAAAAAAACCTTTGAGCTCAATAGTTCACATAAAACACTAGTTTTAAATTGAAAATGAGTTTCACCATCCCCAAATTTCGATGGTTCTCTACCCACAATAAGGTTTAATTTATTCTATTCCTCAAGAAAGAACTCAACAAGTTTCCCCATTAATCACAAAATAAATTTAAGAATAAAAGAACATCTTTATATTTTCAATACACTCCCATGATACTCAATATGATGTCAAGATATATAATTATCGTATCTAACTAAGTGTATACTAAGATTCCATAATAGGGGAATTTTTATCTACCCTAGGCCAAAATCACAACAAAAAATAGCATGCACATGCCTTTAACTAACACCAGAAACCTTGTATCCTACCAATGAATGTCATGGACCAAACATGGGTCAACCATATTAGGGCATCCAGTACATTCTTGATGTATCTTCTACTATTGAGGGTAATTTCTCATTTTAACCAAAACTCCCAAGAACCCTTTCCTATAGAACGTCATGAAAACATTGATCCCCAGATCTCACCCTACCAATCAATGATTTATTAGTGAACGGTACCAGACACAATAGGCGTGTACCATTATAAACTGAATCATGCCCTAGTGAGTCTCCCATCTCAAGGATAATATGACCATGCTACATAGTTTGTCAGTGTAATTAATCTATAATCTTCCATCAACCTCCACTTAAAAATCAAGAACCTCTCTTGTGCCATAATTTATTCCATGACCACCAACCACTCTTTATCATTCCAATCATGAGTTTCCACCCACACTCTGACTACGTTAGAAGTGGTGGATTCATTAGTAAAATGTTTCATGAACCCAAATTGTCATGACCGTCGAAGCCAGTACTGATACAAAAAAAATTTGATGCTTCATCAAAATCTTAAGTCATCAACATTCCTCTATAAAAAAACCCAATAAACTACCATGCATATGTCCCAAAATGAATATATAACCAAAATAACCACATAAATATGCATTCATAAACATGGACCAACCTCTCAAACACCATTCCATTCATCGAATCAAACATAACCCTACTATGGTCTAAGTCAAAACTAAGGGTTTCTAAGTCTCCCACATATCCCCACTAATCAATTATAATAAATGATTATCAAGGTCTAACCATGTTTTGTAAAAGATCAATCTCCTCTAAGGGAATTAGGAAACTGTATAATCTTATGAGGGTCAAAACTATCAAGAAATCATAAAAGGTCCCAGATCCTCACCGAGAATTTTCATAAGGAACATATCCCTAGAGATCGTGACATTAACATCAAAGATATTTGTAACGGAAACTCACTAAGAATGTATTCATTGTAATAACCCCCTAGAGTCGATGTTCATGAGAAACGTCAGGGTACCTATTAAAATTATACTCAATTATATAACTATATAACCAAAAATGAGGGTCATATAAGTTGAATGTCGTTATATTATATGTTGTAAAACACTATATATATTGTTATTAACATTATAAATAACTTAAAAAAATAAAAAACTCACTATAAGGGGTCTATCTATTGGTAATCATATGCCCTATTGACATACTAGGGTCACTAGACCTCCTGTTCATGAAGACTGAGTCATCGGCCTGACCCCCAAATTCCAAAAAGTAGGCCCAAATATCCTTCCATTAGAAGGAAATAATTAAAAGAATTCCAAATTGAGTATAATTATACAAAAACCTATAATTTAAACCAAAATTTATGATTTTTTTGACTCTTTATAAAATTATCCTTCTATCATCAGTAATAATCACACACTAATAGGCCTGCACCAGTTAAATCCAAACTCCTAAAAATGATGCATGCTATATATATTTTCTTTTCTGACCAAGTGTCACAATCCATAATTGGAATCATTCCAATGGGAAAAAGGATAAAAATATATAATGATTTAACACAACCACAAAACATGTTTGTCACTTAAATATAAAATCATATAAAATTGAAACATGACACATCAAAGCAACAATACCGTGTCATTAGAAACTCGGACCTCCTTTCAAAAAAGTTGTTCTCGACACACCAGTACAATATCCATAATTGGTTCAAAAAAATGAAAAAAATAATATCTAGCTTATCTAAAATATTAAATTAATTGGAAAGGAATGAATCTAATACCACATTGTAACATTCCGACTCGATTTCCACTAATGCGGGGCTTTGATTTAGTTCGTTACAATGCCTCATGTGTACCTCTCCAAATTCCAGAGGCTGCCGACTATCAATGCGATGATAGGGTGTGTCAATGGAGGAATTGTTCTCGCCAATCATATTATAAATCTATATAAACAACAACATATCATTAAATAGAGTAAATAAATAGAGTGTTAAAGTAGTAAATAAACTAAATAGAACATGTTGTAATAATAACTGAAATCCTATAAAATCTCAAATAGTCATGTCCAAAATAATATACTATTTGTCAACTAGGATTATGATAAACTTATAAGGAATAATTAAATACTCTAGATATGCATCAAATTACAAATATCAATTATCCCAAACTGCACTTTCAATAATGGTGTAGAAATGTGTTGGTGTAGGGTATAATCCTATGGGACAAAATAGAAGACAGGGAACAAATGACTTTGAACCCTTTACAAAATATTACCCCTGAATTAATTTTTGTTTGGGATTCAATTAATGATACTAATATTTGTTTTATATTCAACAATGAGATATGGATTGGGGTCAAATTCTGGGTTTTAGGTAAAAACATAATTTCACTTCTAAATTTGGATAATCCTAGATCTTAGGGTTCAAGATGGTCCATAGGTCCCTAATTGATTTTGGTAAAAAAAGTTAGATATATCCAATATTAATCAAGTAATTAGTATGGATATAGATAAAAACAAAGATTAATTATTATTATCTTTTATAGTATAATGTGTCACATGATAATGGTCATAGCCAAATTTTCTCCAATC
Organism: Viscum album; assembly: GCA_963277665.1. Classification (NCBI taxonomy): domain Eukaryota; kingdom Viridiplantae; phylum Streptophyta; class Magnoliopsida; order Santalales; family Viscaceae; genus Viscum; species Viscum album. The sequence goes on along the minus strand of OY728150.1, from coordinate 430,493,306 downwards.
AGGTTAGGTTCGTTCATTTAAACATCCCATGGCTTGGATTTCTGAAAATAATTAATTAAAAATTTATTTCATAACCTTATTATTATCCATTGGGTTACCAATTTTTAGTTAAAATATTCATTAAGAAATGATATTACCTTACTATTGACCATTACCCTATGTGGTTTAGCTTTTCATGATAATATTAATCATAATCATAGAAACAGTCACAAACATTTGAGGGATATTGATAAAAAAGTTGGAATAAAGAAGTTTACAACTGATGGAATAAAAATAATGTTATTTTAAAGAAAAACAAAATTTCAATCACTGAAGCTCATACTTTAATACATAAACAAGTAGTAACATGTCTCCTGATTTATTTATTATGGTAAAATTATAAAATGAACATTGAAATTGAATATGAGTTAAAAAGGGTGAAGAACAGATATAGAAAAATCAATGTAACTTGGATTCAATTAAAACTGAAAAAGAAATTGTTTAATCTGGATTAGGAAGGAAACATAGGAAGGAACAAGAGAAATAACCCAAATAAAGTATCTTCTATGAAGTGTGATCTTAGTTGTCTTCTTTCTATATATAAATAGATGGTCATTCAAATGACATGTATCATTCTCAAGTCATGTATTATCAATCCAATTATTTCCCCACATATTCTGTCTTTAGCATGTTTCACCGACAGAATCTCTTGAAGTTGAAGATTATATTTAGTTCACAATTTGTATTGGTGACTCAAGACACCATTCATCTTAAATAATTAAAATTTATGCAGGGAGTGGAATTTTAATTATACATGATGTGTATTATATATTCAAAAAAATAATTCTTTTCTTTACTCATAAAATATTCATGACTTCTAATATTCAATATAAATATGTTGTGAATGACTCATACACATTAAGTATGTGATTCACTATGTGTAAAGTCCCTATTTTATCTAATTTTGATTTTTTCATTGGATTTTTAGATACCTATTTCTTGAAATAATCTACACAAACTTGGATAATTATCAAATAAAACATTAATAGTAATTTATTGAATGAATCCAAAAGGTATATACAATTTTCATCTTCTTAAATTACCCCATAATTGAACAAATTCATTTCCTCGTGTGAAAATTATCTCAATAGGGATTTTAAAAGAAAAATAAATAAAAAAAATTAAAACATTCATTTCTACTAGGAAAGTAAAACTTTGTGTAAGTAAAAAAGTTAATATTCTTGAATCAATCTAGCTGATAAAATTTTTCATGCTTCATAGATTCATTATTTTATCTATATTACTGATTATTTTAATTACAATTTCATAATATTTCGTTAAATTTTATACCCTTTTTTAAATTTATCACATAATGATTTTTTTATCATCACTCACGGTAAAAATGTGATTGGATTTATGCTCATGACCTGAATACATGTTCCTAACCGTAGGCTTTCATTGGTTCTATCATTTGCACTTCGTAAATCCAAATAGAAATTAAATCATGATGGATTCATCCAAAATTGTTTATATGACTCTGTGGATGAGGGGGAATGGGTAGAAATTGGAAAATCAAGTTTAAAAATAGTTTAATCTATATATTATAATGTATGATAAACATAGTTGTGTAATGAATTAACTCCTCTAAGATCGAACGATGTCAATTCTCGAATAACTCAAAGTGGATCCTGGAATAAATCAAGTAAGTGTAAAACATTGACTATGTTCCTTTATTTTTTCTTTTTTATATATTAATTTTTGGAATTTCATATTCGTGCTAGATCTAACATATATCCCCTAACCACATATTATCCATGAATGTATTCATCAATCTGGTAATGGCTGACCATCTTAATACATGACGCAATTTTTTTTTTCATTTTATTAGTTTTTTCTATATATATTTTAAAGTAATATGGTAGGAACGGAAAATAAAAAATGCAATCATGGACCACATTATATCATTATAGTAAAAGTTTTAGACTAAATCTCGTCAATAACATCTCATGTCCATCGATAGTGAAAATTCCCCCAAAATTGAAAAAGTAAATCATGAATCGTACCATGGGTCGGGAAGGAATGGAAAACCAGATTGGAATGGATCCATCATAAAAGGGTTCTTCATGGATACTACAATCTCACAGAAGAAAAAATTTACGGTGGGTCTCAAGAAACAGAGACTCAAAATAAAATTTCAAATTCATATTTAAAAGTAATATTTCCATTCATATCCTCAATAATATCTTAATGCCTGTTATGATATGTTTACATTCACCAGGTGTATCTCGAGATATATAATCAAGAAATAATATGAAATTCTACATCCATAACCCTCATAAAAATTTAATTATAAAATAATAATTTTAAATCGCTCAAGGTATAAAACCTAGTAATAATACAATATAAATGAATTTCAATGAAAAGAGTTTCAATTAAATTACTAAAATCATAAATCATGCTAAAAATTTAGATAAGATTAAAAAATTATTTCAAAAATTTCCAACCTAATATTATCTTTAATTAAAATAGAAATAATTTTTTTTCAAGATTAAATCATGCTTTAATTAAAAAAATTCTCATAGATAGTTGAAAACAATCAATAATCTAAATTAATTGATAATAAAGATCAAGAAGGTATTTCCCACACATAAAATGATATATTTTCTGAAATACATTTTGAAGTAATTATTGTATATATAATAAAAATATAACATAGAAAAAAGAAATGGAAACTAGAATTTGAATTCAGGGGATGAAGAACTCCCTGTGATGAGTGTCATTCCATGGGGAAACATGGTGGATGGTGATTTGAAATAGGGATAACAACATTATGTTTTAGAATGAAAAAAATATACATGATAAAAAATTACTCCATAGGGTTTAATCATAAGAAATTTTTAAAATGGTTATGTGAACATAGTGAATAGTAATGAAGTGTAGCTCATATAATTGAAGTTATGTGAGTACAGTGATGTTTTTAGATGGACTAGGATAAATAATTCTTCTAAAAGAAAAAATAATAATAATATGACTAATTTTTTTTTAAAAATATAGTATGACTCCCATAATGTGATTACAATGACATCATCATCTATATGTATTAATAAAAGTATCTGATAGTATTATCTATCTACTCAGAAGTTCACAGCCTCCTATAAGAAATGGCGGCTTTTTCATCAAGCTCACATGGATGTTTTGTTGGATTAACCACTTCAAGAGATTATGGAACATGGATCTCATGTGGAATGAATGGAATCCATGGTCATCGAGGTGGGTATATCAACTATCTAGGGATCTCTAGTGAGATCTCCTTAATCTAACACGTGATGTGAGCCCGATGTTGATTCATCCAATGAAGGAGGTAAGATGGTGATTGTGTAGGAGAATCAAGGACTATATATGATGCACAAGATCTATACATGGATAATTTAATCGATTAATGAAATGAAGATAAGAAAACCTGTGGTGATGAAATTATTGTACCCTATATATATATGGAGCATTGATACTTTAGTGATTAATGAAATAAAATTAGTAGAAAGAAGTGATCACCATAACAGAGTATGAAAAAGGGGGATGGGTATAAGGGAAGCTAAAACTATGAGGAACTTCTTCAAGTTGTTGCATTTTTAGTGCCCTCTTGAATAATGGGATTCTCAATTTAGCCCGCCATATCAATGTCCTCTATTGATTTTGAAATTGGATCATTAGTGCCTATTGAAGGTGTCGTGGTACTGGAATCTATCTCGATGGAAGGTAGTGGTGAACCTTCCAATCCAGATGGTGGCCTTGTGTTCGATTTAAGGGAAAATTAATGGACCATTATTTGAGGGTAGCACGGTTGGTTCTATTCCCTCAAAGGATCTCTCTTTACGAAATGCCTTCTGGTCTGCAGGATCTCTAAGCAAAGAGGGTAGGTCAGTCTAGGTGAGGGATGAAGCGGGAATGGATGAGTACTACTGTAGAGATCCAAATCTTTTCATACATGGACATTACATTACTTTTCTATAACACATAATCCATAACAAACACAGACACCAAAGGATTGTAATAGTTTTGTGTCTTTGGAAAATCAGAATATAATCTTTTGATCTTGGTGATTGATCTTTCAAAATATCCCATAAAGATCTTCCCTTTTTTTCTTACCTAAAACCATTCTTTATATCCTGGGGAGAAGAAAACATATAAAGGGTGAGCCCATATTCTCAGTAAGTGTAATCATGGAGAAAATAAAACAAACCATATACATTTGAACTTTAAAACATGAACATAATGGTTAAACATCAAAATATTGAGTTTTGAAATAAATCTTGGCAGTATGTAAAGAATAGGTCATAACGGAACATTAATCATTATAAAATATCATGGGAATAAAACATTTAATTGTGGAAAACCATTAATCACATGATATTATTTCCATATTAGCCAAGGCATTCCTACCAAGACCATATTAGTGGAAAAAGTCCCTTTAGGAATCAAGTTCAATCCTCATTTCAGTCATGTATCACTGAACCAGATGAACATACCTTTTTCAGCCATGTCTTTCTCATGAGATATAAATATATACCCAATGAATTGAATGGAGATATAGGTCCCACTCATCTCATAATGAAATCATTCTTTCATTTTCCACAGAATAAACATACATCATTCATAATAAACCAACAAATAAAATGGGCTTCATAAACATCATCCCATCATAACATAATCATTATAAAAGAAATGGATATCATTTCATCATAAGAAAACTCAAACCATGAAAATAATAGATACATTATAATTAAAACATAAACATACTTTACAATGTCATCTTAGATGGAAAACAGTTTTGATAAAACACTTGAAATGAATTCTTGGGGAAAATATCCTTTCTTCTTCAAAATCATTTTATTTTCTCAAAATGCCATGAAATTTTAAAAGAAGATTATTTTGTTTGAAATAATCATGAAATGTTTTAGATTAATCTTCATTAAATTAAGTCGTTATGAAACCATAAATATCCATTAATTCAATATAAGTTAAAAAACTTTCTCCAGGTAGTTTTGTCGGAAAAGTCAAAAAGTTCCTCATGTGGTATAAAAAAGTAAGATTCCTTTCATAACATGTGGTAAAATTCAAAAATGTGTAAAAATCACATTAAACATACATGAAAACATTTTTAGAAAACATGGGCATGGATGATAACAATAACCCCAGTAAATACTTACGAATAAACAATCTCGGATAAAAACGAGATTGGAAAAGGTATCCCTTACCTTAGGTCTGATATGCTATGTACATATCTGAACCTCCTGTATAATTATTTAATTATTGTCATTTTCTTATTACAGAATCATATTCATTTTTATGATATCATATATGGTTCACTTATAACTTTATATTACCCGTTCTTTTGTAAATTCCATGTTAAAGCAGCGTTTTGGGTAAAATCATTTTATTTATCGTATGTTTTTAGAATTTTTGTTCTTGATATTATTATTAAATATATCATGATTTAATTACTTCAATAATGTAAAAAATGATTTATAAATCATATATATTCAGTATATATATATAATAGTTAGATAAATGAAATGAAATACACCGTTAATGGAGACGGTAGGCATTATTTACGCATGAACGCTGTTTTCCATTCCTTATTGACTTGAATAGAAGTAATTAGTTGACATATATATATATACATAAATCCATTAGATTTATAATGTAATATATTTCATTATTATTCATTATATATACTTTATAATCATTCTTGAATGGTTAACATGGATGATGAATCTCATCGCGTCGTGCAGACGATAATCCATACGTATGCACGAGCGATGATATCGTTCTCATAATTATTGAATTGAATTTGAGTGGATGATATAGTATCTAAGAATAATTATGATTTTATAATAACCATATATAGTTATACTTTACACCTTTATACTAATCCAAGTAAGGTGGTGGTGGAAAAATAGATTACACCACAGCGTGGAGACGGTATTCCGTACCTACGCACACGCGGTGATTTTGACTTCCATAGGATGGATATAAGGTGAAATGGGGTTGTTTCATATTTATAATAACATATGTGTATATTATTGATATATATATTATTACTTTATAATTAAAAAATAAAGAAGGCGATGTTGAAGAAGAATGATACTTGAAAGAATCAGTAGAAGAGGTTACCTCTTTTTCGATGCACCTCTTTTAAGCTTCCTCTTAAGTAACTAGAGTTGGTCTTTTGAGGAGACAAGAACATCTAAAATGTTTCTAGGGAAGCTTATATGGGTAATTTTAAGGGGTTTTCAGAGCATGAAGGCTCAAAATTGTGTAAAGAGAAGAGGGATGTTGTTCCCTTTTATAAGAGAGGAGAGGGGCACCTTAGGAAAACCATAAAATATTATTTTATAATAAAGTCATATTCCATTTATAACAGCTCAAAATTGATTTATTTCTCATATAATGTTGGTATGGGTCTAAATACTATAATCCAATAGGTTTTAGACATGTTTAGGTTACTATTTTAACCTTATGATTTAGATTTAACTCTAAGTTAAATAATTAAAATTTTATTATGTCTTCTTGTTTTCTTACACTATATGGTTAAAAAACATACAATAACAAGCAACAAGAACCCCAAGTGGTTCATTATTAATATATATAACCTTATATAAGTCATTTTTATGAACCATAGATTTTAAGAAAAATAATAACAATTAATAATATAATATTTGTTTTAAAAACTATTTTATGTCAATTTTGACACTATTTGGTAATTGATTTTTTAAAAAAGCATAAAATCTCAATTAGTTCAAATGAAGTTAATTAAATCAATATTAACATGTCATATTACTCTATAAAATTAGTTTAATTCATAAAAGTCTCAAATTACATTTACTTTGGTATTTATAACATCAATTATGTTAATATTTCATTAATAAGGTAATTAATGAATCATCATTGTGTCATAAATAAATTAAATTATTTAATGTATAAAAATTATAAATAAAATACAATTAAGTAGGAAATATTTTTATCTTTCTAATTAATAATTATAGTCTAATTTATCTTATGTATAACCCTATATTAACATTGTTTTAGTTATTAAACATTTATTTTAGATCTTTTTAACTCTTCTTTGAATTAAAGAATAATAAATCTCATAATCTAATCCAAGTTGACCTAAATGATAATATTATATTCCAAAAATTGTTTTTTGTAAAATTAAACTTATCCAATAGAATAAGGACATGTGTTTTGGTAATAATAAAATCATTTTTACCCTTAATTTGTAACATCCCATGTAAATAAAGAATAAGACATATATCATATTTATTAATATTTGTGAATTAAATATTAATTTTACATTAAATGGGTTTCTATGTTCAATAGAGTACCTAATATGCAGCAACGGGTTTCTTTAAAATATTACATTGCACACTAATAATAAAATATTATTATTTTAAATGGAAGTTAACTCTAAGTCGTTGTAGTTGCGGGAATGAACAGAACCAACTAAAATGTGATTATACATGTTTGTTATATGTATTTACTTTTATCCAATAAAAGTTAGAGGCTTAAAATGTGAATGAATCTAATTTTTTGCATAATTTACATTAAAAGGTTTATTTACCACCTTTTAATGGCGAACCTCTTTAAATATAGTTTTGGTCATTTTTATATATTCTATACGACCAAATAAAATTCTTATTTTTATTTGGGACATCAAATTTTACATTGGGTAATTATTTGGTATTTTTTGGATAAAGTTCATTTTTAATGAATAGTGGAAAATATTGTATTTTAATTCAAATGTTCCTTTTAATCTAACTTATTTATATGTATAAGTTATCTTTTTAATTTCTTTTAAAGAGTAATTATAACATATTTTTACCATATAATCCAATTTTGGTCATTGGATTAATTTCACTTTGTAATTGGATATAAACATGTTTCGATCTTTTGATAGTTATTGTTTCTTAAAAATACTCTATTTGTTTTAACAATGGGAATTAATTTTAAAATTAATTAATTACAATTTTATGCTTTGAATTTGGAAAAATAAACATCATTTTGTAATTCGAGATATCAAATAAATCTTAGGCTGATTTTATGGTATTTTTCTGAGAAACTTTAATTTTTGATGAATAGTGAAACCACTTAGTATTAGTTAAAAAACTGACTTTTTGATTTAAATGTAATTTTACCGCTTATGTGAATTGAATTTCGAAAATCTGACAAACATGGTTGTTATCAAGAAGTAAAATGTGGTTCAATAAGATGAAAGTAGTTTTTGGTGAATAGTAAATTTTGTCTTTTATTTACCACGGTTAAAGGTAAATAAGGAAATTAAAGGTAAAAAGAATATTATAATAATTCAAAATTACCATAACACTTGTCCAGACCTTATTGGTTGAGTCATTTATGACCATGGAAATATTTGGGTCTATTTTGGGACCCCATTGAGGAACATGGGAGTGATAAAGACAATTTGGATTAATTAATCTAATGTAAAGGCAAAATAGACATAAACAATAATCTTTTAGTAATTAATTTTTATATTGTGTTGTATAAGTAATATTTTTGACTATAAATATTAATTGGAAATATAAAAATATTACCTATATCATGGTTTTTGTTTAATAATTTTTAGACATAATATAAATTAAATTATTTATGACCCAATAATGATGCAGTATTTAGCTCATCAATAAATAATTTAAATAAATAAGATTATAATGATTAAAATATTATCCAAAACCTGACCAATTTATAATGAATGATTTTATTTCGACCATGAGTCGTCTTTTCTTTGACTCTAATGATTTTTTGTCCTTTTTAAACCAAATATCATTATATAATAAAATAATATTTTCACACTTTCCTAAAGATCCCCCCTCCCCCTTATAAAAGGAAAGAACTTATAACCAATTTCTCACACCTATAAAGCCAGTTGTCTTATCCAAACATTCCCAATTAATCTCCTTATATTCATCTCCACCCACTAGAATCCTTAACATAGGCAGAAGGCACTTCAAGAAGCCCTTTTGTTCAAACCAAAGGGAGTTACCCAAATTAAAGGTAACAGTTTCTCTTAAATTGTTTTCTTTTATTTTACTTCTCCAACCCCTAAACTCTTTTTATTAATTTATTTTGTAAAAACACCAGTATCCTAAATATACTAGGATGTTTTTATGAGATGTATCTTAACTACAATTACAAACACCTCAATCTAATAGGTGAAGAACATAATGTTTCCGTGGATAGAAAACTAACGCCTCACAAAACGATGATTTTTCAATAATCACCAACCGGCATGCATGATGGACATTATGATGGAACTGTATTTATATATGATATATATTATGATTATTTTTTCTTTATTCTTCTTTATTTTCCCTTTATATCACTCCTTTATGGTTTCCATAGTGGGTAAATACGATAATCTCATTTGAGGAATTGCGGACTACCGCCCCCTCAATGTGATATGACTCATTAATTCCTTATGTGTGATGTATAAATGATAGATTTAATTATATTATATATGATATTATACTGTAACTATAATATTCCTATGTATCATTATGTTTAAATTCCATTAAAATTATAAATATAAATGAAATTAGCGTTCATGCGTACGTACGGCTGACCGTCTCCATGAACAGTGCATTTCATTTCATTCCTCCATATGTTATGTAATATTATAAATACATGTATATACTAGATATATATAATATATTTGTTATCTAAATAATTAATATCATTCTGATGATAATGGATATCTTATCACAAGAACAACTTGTAATTATAAGCTGTTCATTTTTTTACTCAAGTACCGAATATCGACAAAACTACTGTTATTAACTTAAATGATTAAATAATGTTTAAAACTTGGTAATAAGTTATATAAAATAATGATAATCTTGAAAAAAATGTTTTTAAGAATGTATAAATTTACTTTAAATTATTATTCAGGATATTAAAGAACGATCGAGTCAAGTCGGACACGAGGTAATGGATTTTTTTATCGCACTTTTAATTCTGTGAGATTTCCACTGTTCGTCACTTATTCATTGTATGTGGTGTATTGTGTACTTTAATTTGATATATATTATCATTATTCCCATTATATTCAAGGTATTCGGTGATTAATTTGGTTGTTATTAACTTTTGATCATATGACTCAGTTGATTACAACATGGTAACGGGTTTCATCTCACTTTTTATTCCCGTGAGATTCATGCTATATTTGCCACTATTTTATTTTTTGTGTTGTATGTACTACCCATGGTTGTATAATTTGTGTAATATAATTTCATTTGTGAGTATTTAAATATTCATTTTATGATCCATTTTTCCTATGGCGTATGTTTTGTAAGTTACCAAATCGGCAAGGGTTCACCCTCCTCTTTTTAAAAGACTTCTTTTTTTTATGTCTTTTAATTTACATATTATTATGTTGGGATATGTTCTTATATATCCTTACTGATGTAAAATTTATGTGCAAGTGATGAGATACCTTTTTTATCTCATCAACTCATTTTCTAAATTTTAAATTGACGCTATTAGGCTGTCGAATTTTTACAAGGGATCTTCTTAACCCAATTTCATTTCTTTGGAATCGACTTGTACTTCTTGAATATGTCATCCTATGATGTGTGTGAATAAACAATGATTATTTTACACATAATATCCACTTATATTGGTTGTATTTATATTTTTCACACATTATTATGTGATTGATTTATCCTTAATTTAAGTATACCATCTTTATAAGGGATTTCATCTCAATTTACATTTCCACTAAGACTTCATTGTTGTTATGCAGAATTTCACACTTATATGGTGTTTATACTATCTTTTTACATATTATATCCTGAATCCATTTATTCTCATGATATTATAAAGTTCGGATTAAGTTTTATTCCTCATTTATTTTTATTCAAGCATCTTTTTTTGTTAAAAAACTCTTTAACAAAAATATCATTTTAAATGTTTTAAAGATTTATTCATATAAAGATTTCTCATTAATGTATATGTTTTAAAATGGGTTTTAGGATTTATTTATATGGAAATTAATGTTTTCAAATGATAATTCATTTAAAAGCTTCAATGTGGTATGGGACACTTTGATTCAAAAATATCTTCTTAAATGGTTTTGAAAATGATTTTATAAAACATTGTTTATTTAAATATCTTGATTTGATATATTGGAATATGGAAAAGTTTCTTTACATTAGACATATGTTATGTGTTATGATTATGTTATGGTTATTAGGAATTTTTTACTTATACGGGTGGTTCCATGATAAACCTATGGCGGGTGAGCCCATGATAACTCTCCAATGCAGTGGGTAACGTGATGGAGGTAAACTTGATGTTTCTCCTAAGAGATTTAGGTAATATACTATGATGGGTATTCCAAGTTTAACTCCCTATGTAGCTGTAATAGCTACAATGTAAGCTTGATATGGATGTCAGAAGTAACCTTTATGATTTATGGTTTGTGTGTGTTATTCATAAATCTAATGATTTCGTAATGTATGTTATGATTGAAAAATATAGATTCATTTATTTGTATTTATTAATGGGATAATGTTTTCCATCCTTATTTTATAACCCTTAATGATCATTTTATGCTCATCCCATGTTTTTGAAATGTTTTCCTCATGACTTAAAGATGAATAGGGTCAAGGATGTTACCATGAAAAATTCAGGCTGTATAAAATATGGAACTAGACATGTCTATTTTTAAGAGTTTATATTTTTTGGAAAAAATGGATACTGTGTAGTATTATCTACTTGTAATATTTTAGTTGTCATGCAATTTTTATGGCCTAATTCTCTAAAAATCTAAACATTGAAAGATCCTCAATGTGAATTATTAATTTAATTCAATATTATGTAATGTTTAAGGCCGTGTCCTTATAGTTCGTATCATAGGTCGGTTTAGACAACTTTAGGGATTAGGAGTTCTCGTTAGATACATGGTTAGTCCCTTTACCTATTATTTCCATTAAATCCTTGTTTTATAACTTTTTCAGTTCATGTAATGTGATTTACAAATGGAAGGAGGAGGATCTCAAAAGACATTTCTATATCTTCTGGATGACATGCTTGAAATAATTATATCCAACTAATGTTCCGAAGATTGTGAAACATTTTCTAGTATACAACTCACTTACAAGAAATGTTTTGAGATATCAAACACCTCCACTATACCTTGTTATCATCGTGGATCATGGGTTGTGTTTAGAGAAATGTTATTTTTACAATATTCTTATATTTTCAAGAAAGGTAAATATTATTAATGCATTTTCAAATATTTTACCCTATCACAAGATTTTGACGCATTTTATTATTTTAAAAAAGGTATTGAAGAAGGAGTCCCCTGTGCAACCTATTTATATATTTTTTACAATATATTATCTCAACACATACCAATGGTATTTTAAAAAGACCATTAATTGTATGTTTCAACTCAAATTCGGTCTGATTATTTGATAGAAATCATGTTTTATCAGTTGTTTTGAAATTATATGCCACACATGATTATTTTCCAAAACTGTTTTTCTGTGAACACCCATATGACCCATGTTGTACATGGTGTATTTGGATGGAGGAAGCAAATGATTTTGAAGGATCTCTAAAACATTATTACAATGCATGTACCTTCTACATATGTGAACAAGATGACGATGAAACCAAATGGACACCATGATCAAGGTATGATGTTCTTCATTTTGGGGATCATTTTATTTTATCATATGTTGGTGAAATAAGACATCAAGTATTAATATGTTTATATCATAATGAATTTGGATGAAAATGAGAGGTATACGGAAACCATTGAGGTTAAAAAAATTTAGGTTTATATTTTAGTTTTATTAAAAGGAAAACCTGTAGGATGAGTGACAAACCATCACATCTGGTAAGGCTGCATGAACCTAACCCACAACCGATGGGTGATAAGGGTGAATCGCCTACCACTATCCTACTTGAAGTCCCTAGTTAGTATGACTTATTATTTTAGTAAAATGTTTTTATGGAAAAAGAATAAGTTGATTATTGGAACTTATGTTTTATTAATTTGATATAATTAGTATAGAAAAATGATTTAGTGATTAATTGATAAAGGTTTTTGTGGAAGACATTCTCTCTTTTGAGGAAACTCTATATGCCTATGGAAGATAGAATAATATAGGATTGTAATTGTGGAATAATGGTTGAAATTTTAGTTTGGAAGAATCTATGTTTTTATTTTGGACATATGATGATTTTGTTTATTTATGAAACTGATTAACCTCTTATGGCGAATATGTGATTAGGTTGATTTATTTTCAATATGAGATTTTATGAGTAACTAATGTTATTTGGTGATAAATGATAACATTTATCTTGGAAGAATATGTAATTAAATACTTATGAGATTTGGGTTTCAATATTAGTTTGGATTACTTTTGATGAAGTTTAGGGACAGTTGTTTATTGAATGGTCTTTGTTGATCATTGGCGTTTTTTTGACAAATATTGGAGATTAATAGTAGTTTTTATTCTTGTAAAAGATTATCCTTTTTGGTATAATCTGATCTCGCACTAACAATTTTTGTTTATGATGATGTTTAAAGACAAGGGAAATATATAGTTTTTTTAGGATTATGTGAATCTCAAGAAGATTATTCTTGTTCTTTTTATTTGACCATCTCTTTTTTAATGCTCTTTTTTTGGAGAAAAGATTAGGTTTTGGTAGAAACTTATTAAAGGATGAAAATCTACTTGAAGGTAAGTATATTTCCTTATGTTCTTATTCTATGTATTAAATGAATTCCACCAAATTATGTAAAGTAATGTAAAACAAAAACATTGTTGGTTTATGTTTCCTACTGGGTAATCAAAGACCTTCTAACCCATCACATGTTTGTGATTTTTTGATGGTTACCATTCTCGTAAACATGTTTTTCTTTCACTCTCCATCAGAACATGACCCTTTGTTTTCTCTTACATATCCATGATTTCCAACATGGAATCCTAGTATGGGTTATCTCGGGTGACCATTGTGCTTCTCTTTTTTTCTTTTCAAGTTATAGTTTTGTTGACACTTTTCCGATGTGGGACTTTCAATGATGTTTCCGTGCCCATTTTTTTAAAATTGCGAGGATGCAATTCCCAAAAGGGGGGAAGGATGTAATATACCAGGTAAATAAAGAATGAGACATATTTTATCTTAATTAATATTTGTGAATTAAATATTAATTATACTTTAAATGGGTTTCTATGTTTGATAGAGAACCCAATACGCAACAATGAGTATCTTTAAAATCATACGTTGCACACTAATAATAAAATATTATTATTATAAATTGAAGTTAACTCCAAGTCATTGTATTGGTGGGAATGAACAAAACCAACTAAAATATGAATATACATGTTTTTTAGATGTATTTACATTTCTCCAATAAAATTTATAGGCTTAAAATTTGAATGAATCTAATTTTTAGCATAATTTACATTAAAAGGACCATTTACCGCCTTTTATTGGAGAACACTCACTAAATCTAGTTTTGGTCATTTTTATATGTTCTATTTGACCACATAGAATTCTTCTTTTAATTTGGGACATCAAATTTTACTTTGGGTATTTTTTTGGTATTTTTCGCATAAAGTTCATTTTTTACTAAATAGTGGAAAATATTGTATTTTAATTCAATAGTTCCTTTTAATATGATTTATTTATAAGGATAGATTTTATTTTTAATTGGTTTTAAAATATAATTAGAATATATTTTTACCATTTAATTTAATTTTGGTCATCGTAATTAATTTCACTTTCTAATTGGAGATAAACAAGTGTCGATTTTATGATTGTTATTGTTTCTTAAAAACACGCTATTTGTTTTAACAAAGGGAATTAATTTTAAAATTAATTAATAACACATTTATGTTTAAAATTTGAAAAAATAATCATAATTTTTTAATTTGGAATATCAAATAAGTCTTAGGCTGAATTTTTGGTATTTTTCTGAAAAACTTCAATTTTTGATGAATAGTGAAACCACTTAGTAGTAGTTAAAAAAAAGACTTTTTGATTTAAATGAAATTTTACCGCTTCTGTAAATTGAATTTTGAAAATCCAACATACATGGTTTTTATCAAAAAGAAAAATTTGGTTCAATAAGATGAAAATAATTTTTGGTGAATAGTAACTTTTGAATTTTATTTACCGCGGTTAAAGGTAAATAAGGTAATTCAAGGTAAATAGAATATTATAATAATTCAAAATTATATTAACACTTGTCCACACCTTATTGTTTGATTAATTTACGACCATGGGCATCTTTGGATAGATTTAGGGACCCCATTAAGCCACATGGGAGTGATAATGATAATTTGGATTAATTGATTTAAAGTAAAGGCAAAATAGACACAAACAAAAATATTTTAGTAATTAATTTTTATATGATGTTATATAAGTAATAATTCTGACTATAAATATTTAATGGAAATCTAAAAATCGTTCCTACATCATGGTAATTTTTTAATAATTTTTAGACATCGAATATAAAAAATTATTTATGACACAATAACGATGCAATATTTACATCATCAATAAATGATTTAAATAAATAAGATTATATAGATTAACATATTATCCAAAACCTGTCCAATTCTTATTGGATGATTTTATTTCAACTAGGAGACATCTCTTCATCGAATATAATTATATTTGGACCTTTTTAAACTGAATATAAATATATAATAAAATAATATTTTCACACTTTCCTAAAGTGCCCCTCCCCCCCCCCTTATAAATGGATACCACTTCTAACCAATTCCTCACACCTCTTAAGACATTTGGCTCATCCATCCTCTTCCAAATTAATCTACCTACATCCCTATCCTCCCCTATGAGCCTTAATTTAGGCAGAAGGCCCTACAAGAAGTCCTTTGGTTTAAACTAAAGGGAGTTACCCAAATTAAAGGTAAGAGTTTCTCTTAAATTGTTTTCTTTTATTTACTTCTTCATCCCCTAACATCTTTTAATTCCTTTATTTTGTAACAAAAATAGTATCCCAAATATACTATGATTTTGTTATGAGAAGTATCTGAACTACACATACAAAAACCTCCATATAATGGGTGAAAAACATAATGTTTCTGTGGATGGAAAACTCACGCCTCACGAAATGATGATTGTTCAAATATCTCCAACTGCCTCTCATGGTGGCCATTATGATGGAACTATATTTATATATGATATATATTATGTTTATGTTTTTTTTTATTTTTCTGTATTTTCCATTTATAGCATGCCTTTATGATTTATATAGTGGGTAATTACTATAATCTCATTTGAGGAAGTGCGGACTACCGCCCCCTCAAGGTGTTGTGACTCGTTAATGCCTTATGTGGTATGTATAAAGGATAGAGTTAATGAAATTATATAGGATATTATACTGTAATTATAATATACCTATCTATTATTATGTTTAAATTTCATTAAAATAAGAAATATAAATGAAAGTAGTGTTCATGCTTACGTACGGCTTACCATCTCCATGAACGGTGCATTTCATTTCTTACCTCCACATGTTATGTAATATTATAATTACATGTATATACTGGATATATATAATATATATGATATCTAAATCATTAATATCATTCTGAAGATAATTTATATTTTATCACATGAACAACTTGTAATTATAAGTTGTTCATTTTTTTTACTCAGGTACCAAATATCAACCAAAATACCGTTATTAACTTAAATGATTACATAATGTTTATAACATGGTAATAAGTGATATAAAAGAATAATAAACTTGAAAAATTATTCTTAAGCAAGTATAAATTAACTTTAGTTTATTATTCAGGATATTAAAGAACGAACGAGTCAAGTCGGACACGAGGTAAGGGATTTTCTTATCTCGCTTTTAATTCCTTGAGATTCCCATTGTTCGCCACTTATTCATTGCATGTGGTGTATTGTGTACTTCCATTTGATATATATTATCATTATTCCCATTATATTCATGGTATTTTGTGATTCATTTGGTGGTTATTAACTTTTGGTCATACAACTCATTTGATTACAATGTGGTAATGGGTTTCATCTCACTTTTTATTACCGTGATATTCATGCTATATTTTACACTATTTCATTTTGTGTGGTGTATGTACTTCCCATGGTTATATTGATTGTGTAATATACTTTCATTTATTAGTATTTATATCTTCATTTTATGATCTTTTTTTCATGTGGTGTATGTTTTTTATGTTACCAAATCGGTAAGGGAACCTTTCACCCTCCTCTTTTTAATAAACTTCTTTTTTGTTATGTCTTTTAATTTACATACTATTATGTTGGGATATGTTACTCTATATCCTTATTGATGTAAAATTTATGTCCAAGTGATTAGATATCCTTTTTTATCTCATCAAATCATTTTCTGATTTTTAAATTGACGTTATTAGGCTGTCGAATTTTTATAGGGGAACTTCTTAACCGAATTTCAATTCTTTGTGTTCAACTTATACTTCTTGAATATGTCATCCTATGAATATTTTTGAATGTCCTCTGATTGTTTTAAACATAATATCAACTTATATTGGGTGTATTTATTTTTTTTCACACACAATTATGCGATTGATTTATCCTTAATTTAAGGATACCATCTTTATAAGGGATTTCATCTAAATTTGCATTTCCACTAAGACTTCATTGTTGTTATGAACCATTTCACTCTTATATGGTGTACATACTGCCTTTTGACATACTATATCCTAAATCCATTTATTATCATGATATTATAATGTTCTGATTAAATGTTATTCCTCATTTATTTGTATTCAAGCAACTCTCTTTTTGTTAAAAAATATCTAACAAAAATATCTTTTTAAATGTTTTAAAGATTTATTCTTCAAAATATTTCTCAATAATGTCCATGTTTTGAAAATGGGTTTTAGGATTTATTTATATGGACATTAATGTTTTCAAATGATAATTCATTTAAAAGCTTCAAAGTGGTATGGGACACTTTGATTCAAAAAATCTCTTTTTAAATGGTTTTGAAAATGATTCGATAAAACATTGTTTATTTCAATATCATGATTTGATATATTGGAATATGGGAATTTTATCTTTAAATTATAAATATGTTATGTGTTATGATTATGTTATGGTTAATGGGTATTGTTACTTATACGGGTGGTTCCGGGATAAACCTAGGGGGGGTTAGCCTGTGATAGCTTTCCATTTCATTGGGTAACATAAAGGAGGTAAACTTTATGATTCTCCTATGAGATTAGGGAATATACTATGATGGGTATTCTAAGTGTAACTCTCTATGTATCTCTGATAGCTAAAATTTATGTTTGATATGGATTCCATAAGTAACCTTTATGATTTATGATTTCTGTGTGTTATTCGTAAATCTTATGATTTCATAAGGTATGTTATGATTGAAAATTATAGTTTCATTGATTTGTATTTGTTGATGGGAAAATGTTTTCCTTCCTTATTTTATAACCCTTACTAAGATTTTTATCATCATCCCATGTTTTTGAAATGTTTTTCACATGACTTAATGATGAATATGGTCAAGTGTGGGATAATGGAAAAGTTATGCTGTATAAAATATGGAACTAGACATTTTTCTTTTTAAGAGTTTTTATTTTATGAGAAAAAAGGATACTGCGTAGTAGTGTCTACTTGTAATAGTCAAGTTGTTATGTAATATTTATGGCCTAATTCTCTAAAAATATAAACCTGAAAAGATCCTCAATGTGAATTATTGATTTAATTCAATATTATGTAATGTTTATGGCTGGGTCCTTATATAATTACCCTATTTACTTTTAACTGTGGTAA
Organism: Viscum album; assembly: GCA_963277665.1. Taxonomy (NCBI): domain Eukaryota; kingdom Viridiplantae; phylum Streptophyta; class Magnoliopsida; order Santalales; family Viscaceae; genus Viscum; species Viscum album. The sequence goes on along the minus strand of OY728150.1, from coordinate 430,474,469 downwards.
ATAAAAGTAAAAAAGTTAATATTCTCTAAAAATTATTTTTATCTTATTGAACCACATTTTACTCTTTTATATTAGCCGTGTCTCTCAATTTTTCGAAATTCCACTCACAGAAGCGGTAAAATTATGTTTTATGTAAATTTTCCAATTCTCCTTAGAGGTGGGTAAAAGATGGTGAAATGTTCAATAAAATTTTATATATATCTAAAATTATTATAAAATAAATCTAATGAATTAAATTGAACTTATATATATATTATGTATCAATTTTGACCAAAAATAAATTTCAATAAAATAAATAATTATTTAAATAAAAAGTCAGTTTTTAAATAGTAACCCAATGTTTTCACTATTCATCAAAAATTAAAAGTTTTCAGAAAAATATGAAAAATTCACCCTAGGATAATTTTTATATTCCGAATCCAAAAATGAAGTCCATTTTGAAAGATAAAATTTATAAAATTTCAAAAAGTTGGTATTACTATTCATAACGACTAGTTTATATAAAATGTTAATAACACATCGTTGTTTAGTGAAACTCGGTATTGTGTACAACACACACTATCATGGAAGGTCGCGGTTGTGTGTAATGCAAGCCAAGTCAGGGTTGCGTATAGTGAAATATTCCTTTGTTGTTGCGTATAATATAATCCAACCATATTTCATTTATACATTGAATATATATATATATATACTCAATGTTGCATAAAATAACTTCTATAAAATGAACATGAAATTATGTGTAACATGATCCAAGATTAGTTTTGCGTATATTGCAATATAATACGGGGTTGTGTATAGCAAAATATAATAATGATATAGCGTAAAATAGAAGATATGAATGAAATTAATAAGAATATATCTAATAAAATCTCAGGGTGTTACATTCTACCCCCCTTAAAATGATTTTCTCCCTCAAAATTTTTCAGGGTTATAAAACATTTACTACTTGAAATTTTCTATAATAGAAACTCACATCGTAAAAAGGAATACTAAAACTTAATTTTAAAAAATAATGTATGAAATATAGCGGTTACCCAAATTAACATATCCGTGGGTTTCCACATTGGAGAATATAGGTGAAAATATGGATATTAAAGAGAAATGTAACCATAATGTTTGGATGGAGAGTGGTGGAGAATATGGATACAGAAAAGACAACAATCATAAAGAAATAAATTTGTGATGATCTAAGGCACCATCTTATTCATCAGATATGAGGGCACTAGGAAAACGTTTCTTGATTTCAAGACCATTTCCCTAATGTTGAAATTTTTTTGAATTAAAATAAATACTTACTTGATTTTGGTACAATATTACTGTTGTTTGTACCTTGAACAATTTCCACATCATCTGTTAAATAAATGAACTTGAATTTGTCTTCTGTGATGTTTTAGTAGATCATTCAATAGAATGATAGGTCATTCCATCTATCTCAAACATAAGGTTAGAAAAATTTATATGTCCATATTATGGTGAGATTAATCATATATGGTTCCAAAAATGGACTTATACTTCATCTATGATAGATCTTAATAAAATAAATCTAGTTTCTACTAACTAGGGACTTCTTGTAGTCTAGTGGTAGATGATAAAGGCTTGTCGCACTTCGTTTGTGGGTTCTATTCCTGCAACCTTGTCCGACGCGATGGGTTGTCGCCCATACTACAGGTTTTCCTTTTTCTAAAACTATACTATTATAACATAACCAAAAGTTGCATCCTTAAACAATATTATCTAATGTCTAACTTAATCTATTCCAATCTTTAGGTTTATCCAAAATACTTCTTTCCAATCTCATTTTATAAATAAAATTATTACTAGAAAGTTCATCTACCAAGCATGTGAATACCATCATTTATCCCCCATATATCATAAGATATATCTTGTTGATTGCATACCAAACATGTTAGTACCTTAATCTTGTATTCTTTTGCAACATGAAGCACCATAGAACCTTAGTAGAAACATGAATGCTGGAAAAAGGTAACTCTTTCAACATACCAAAATCCCAAAAATTCTATATACTCAAACCATCATATTAGTTTGTCCTTATATCTGTCATGAGCTCATTAATACTATCAAACATCTCCTTATCTCCTTATCCTTTCATTATGCACATATCATCTACCTTCCAAAAATATTTGAATAAATTTTTAGGGTTACCGGTACCATTCATCATATACTTTCAAAAACTCAAGGAAAGACAACAGTGTAACAATCCTTATATTTTTCTTTATTCCACAATACCATACATTATTTTTGATAAACATACAATCATTCCACTACCTTCATAAACCACTGACTGAGCTTAATCATTTATTTCATCTCATATATCATTTGTAGTCTCTTCATCACCCACCACATAAATATTACCCATATGACCATGCTGATTCTCTTCATGAGATTTTCCCTTAGGGTATTGGTTAGCATAATGCCCGTAAATTCCACATTTAAAACATTTAATCGTTCTTGATGTCTTAGCAATACCATTATCCATGTCCATAGTGTTAACTGAACCTTTTCTTTTACAATCACTGGCTTTGTGTACTTCTTTTCCACACCGAAATCATCTTCCAGTTCCTTTAAAACATTCTCCCTAATGCCTCTTCCCACATGATTTACATGAGGGAAATTGAACTTTCTTTTCTCTATGATCATCATATAACTCCTTCTTTCTCATATTAGTTGAGTCGGAAAGAATACCAAAGTTTAGATTATTAAACATATTATGAGATTTTTTATTAGGAATAATTATGATGTTTGGACTTCCAAATCCCATTTAATTTGGTTTCTCATTAAGAATATCATTCCATTGTCCATCATATCCTCCATTGTCATGAATCTACCTATTTCCAACCATTTTCTAAAACCCCAAAAGAATAGTGTGAGAGGAAAAAATAATAATCAAGGGGGAGTACCTTAAATATATAACATCTTAGGATTAATTCTAATATCGTTACCATAATTCTAGGAGTATAACCAATACTTATTCATAACCTTACAGACATCCCTAGATATACCTTATAAATATCTCTAGGGATCTCACTAAAGTTTTAGCATCCTAGTTTCCATTGGTAAAATAAACCTTTCCTATTATACCCACTACAGCGACCCAAAGAATGAAATACATGGACAATAAATTACTTTTTTAGAATACCTAATACATAACAAAAACATACACCAAAGGACCGTAATAGTTTAGTGCCTTTGGAAACTCAGAATATAATCTTCTAATCATGGTGAAAGATCTTCAAAATCTAGCATAAAGATCTTCCCTTTTTTTCTTACCTAAAACCTTTATTTATATCTTGGGGAAAAGAAAACATATAAAGGGTGAGCTCAAATGCTCATTAAGGGTAATCATGGAGAAAATAAAACAAAACATATATTTTTTACTTCAAAACATGAACATAAAGTTTAAACATCAAAATCATGAGTTGTGAAATAAATCATGGGAGTACGTAATGAATAGTTTATAAAGGAACATCAATCATGATAAAATAGCATGAGAAAAAACATATAATTTTGTAAAACCATTAAACACATGATATTATTTCCATTGTAGAAAAGGAATTGCTGCCAAGACCATCTTAGTGGACAATGTCCCTTTCTGAATCGAGTTCACTCCTCGTTCAAGTCATGTATCACTGAACCAGATTAACTTATCATTCCATCCATGTCTGTATCATGAGATATAAATCTTTACCCAATACATTTAAGGGATATATAGGTCCCAACCCTCTCATAATAAAATCATTCTTTCGTGTGCCAAAAAATAAACATACATCCTTCATAATTACCCAATGAATAAAATGGGGTTCCTAAACATCATCCCATCATAACAGAATCCATATAAAAGAAATGGATATATTTTAATCATAAGAAAACTAAAACCACGTATAAAATAGTTACATTATACTTGACACATAAACATACTTAATAATGTCATCTTATATAGAAAATAGTTTTGATAAAACACATCAAATCAATTCTTGAGGAAATTATCATTTCTTCTTCAAAATCATTTTCTTTTCTCAAAATTCCATGAAATATTAAAATAAAAGTAATTTTTTTTGAAAATAATAATTAAATTTTGTAAATTAATCTTCATTTAAATAAGTCTTTATGAAACCATAAAAATCCATTCATACAGTCTAAGTTAAAAAACATTCTCCTTGTAATTTTGTCAGAAAAGCAAAAAAGTTCCTCGTGTGGTAAAAAAAAATAAGATTCCTTTAATAACACATGGTAAAATTCAAAATGGGTAAAAAGGGATTTAAAAATAAATGAAAAAAAATTAGAAAACATGGGCATGGATGATAACAATAACCCCAGTAAATATTTACGAATAAACAATCTCAGATAAAAATGAGATTGGAAAAGTTATCCCTTACCTTAGGTATGATATGCATCGTACGTATTTGAACCTCATGTATACTGATATAAATAATGTCATTTACTTATTAAAGAATCATATTAATTGTTATTATATCATATATGGTTCACTTATGACTTTATATTACCCGTTCTTTTGTAAATTCCATGTTAATGCAGCGTTTTGGATATAATCGTTTTATTTATCGTACATGTTTGGACATGTTTTTCTTGATATTAGTATTAATTATATCATGTTTTACTTACATCAAGAATTTAAATCATGATTTATATATCATATATATTCATTATATATATATATATAATAGATAGATAAATTAAATGAAATACACTATTCATGGGGACGGTAGGCTGTACGTACGCATGAACGATGTTTTCATTTCCTTATTAACTTGAATGGAAATATGTATATTACATATATATATATATAAAATATCTTTATCATGCCATATATTTAATTATTATTCATTATATATACATTATAGTCATTCATTAATGGTTAACATGGAGAATGAATCTCATTGCGTCGTGGAGACAGTAATCTGTACGTATGCACGAGCGATGATATCGTTCCCATAATTTTTGAATTGCATTGGAGTGGATGATATAGTATTTCAAAATTAGTATGATGTTATAATAACCATATATAGTTATTCTTGACACCTTTATACCCATCCAAGTAAGGTGCTGTTGGAAAAACCGATTACACCACGGCGTAAAGATGGTATTCCGTACGTACGCACACACTGTGATTTCATTTTCCATAGGATGGATAGAAGGTTACATGGGGTTACTTAATATTTATAATAAAATATCAGTATATTATTGATACTGATGTTGTTACTTTATAATGAAAAAACTAAATAAGAAGAAGTTGAAGAAGAAAGAAACTTGAAAAAATCAGTAGAAGAGATTGTCTCTTCTTCGACACACCTCCTTTAAGCATCCTCTTAAGGAACTAGAGTTTGTCTTTTGTGGTGAGAAAACCTCTATAATGATTCTAGTGAATTTGAGAAGGGAAATGGTCAGGGTTTGGCCGATCATGAAGGCTCAAAATTTTTTAAAGATAAGAGGGATGAGAGGGGAACCTTAGGAAAAACATAAAATATTATTTTATAATAAAGTAATATTCGGTTTATAATAGCTCTATTTTGATTTATTTCTAATCTAAAGAGGGGATTTGTCTAAATACTCTCAACGAATAGGTTTTAGACATGTTTAGGTTACAATTTTAACCATATAATTTAGATTTAACTTTAAGTTAAATAATTTAGCTTTTACCGTGTCTTCTTGTTTTCTTACACTATATGATTAATAAACATACTATAACAAGCCAAATAAACCCCAACTGGTTCATTATTAATATATAAAAACTTATAAAAGTCATTTTTTGGAACCATAAATTAATAGGAATAGAATAACAATTAATAATATAATATTTGTTTTAAAATCTATTTTATGTCAATTTTGAGACAATTTGGTAATTAATTTTTGTGAAACTCATAACAGCATGATTAGTTCCAAAAAAAGTTAATTAAATCAATACTAACATGTCCTATTAACCTATAAAATTAGTGTTATTCATAAAATGTCTCAAATTAAATTTATTTGGGTATTTATAACATCAATTATGTTAATATTTCATTAATAAGGTAATTACTGCATCATCATTGTGTCATAAATAAATTAAATTATTTAATGTCTAAAAATTAGAAATAAAATACAATTATTTAGGAAATCTTTATAAATTTCTAATTAATATTTATAGTCTAATTTATCTTATGTATAACCCTATATTTAAAATGTTTTAGTTCTTAATCTTTGATTTTAACTCATTTAACTCTTCTATGAATAAAATAATAATAAATGTCCTAATCTAATCCATGTGGACCTAAATGATAATATCATATTCCTAATGTTCTTTTTGGTCAAATTAAAATTATCCAATAGAATTATGACATGTTTTAGTGTAATAATAATATCATTTTTACCCTTAATTACCATATTTAATTTTAACCGTGGTAAATAAAAGTAAAAAGTTACTATTCTCTAAAAATTATTTTTATCTTATTGAACAAAATTTTACATCTTGATATTAACCATGTCTCTTGGATTTTCAAAATTCCACTCATAGAAGCGGTAAAACTATGTTTTATGTAAATTTTCAAATTCTCCTAAGTGGTGGGTAAAAGATGGTGAAAAGTTCAATAAAATTTTTATATATCAGAAATTTTTATAAAATGACTCTAATGAATTAAAATTAACTTATATAGGTATTATGTATCAATTTTGACCTAAAATAAATTTAAATAATGTAAATAATTATTTAAATAAAAAGTCAGTTTTTAAATAGTAACCTAGTGTGTTCACTATTCATCAAAAATTGAATGTTTTCAGAAAAATACAAAATATTCACCGAAGGATATTTTCGATATTCCAAATCCAAAAATGGAGTCCATTTTGAATGATAAATTTTATAAAATTTTAAAAAGTGGATATTACTATTCATAACAGTTAAATTATTTAATATTTTAATATCGTATCGTTGTTTAGTGAAACTCGGTATTGCGTACAACACACGCTATCATGGAAGGTCGTGATTACGTGTAATAAATTTCAAGTCAGGGTTACATGTAGGGAAATATTCCTTTGTTGCTTCATATAATAGAATCCAACAATATTTTATTTATACATTGAATATATATATATACACTCAATGTTGTGTAAAATAACTTCTATATAAAAAACCTGACATTGTGTGTAACACGGTCCAAGATAAGTGTTGCGTATACTACAAGATAATACGGTGTTGTATATAGCGCATGATAATCTTGGTGTAGCGTACAACAGAAGATATGAAAGAAATTAAAAAGAATATATCTTAAAAAATCTCGGGGTGTTACAACTACAGGCCTTCGGGTTGTTGGGGGAGAGAGTTTGTTGGGGTTGGTTGTGAGTTTGGGGTGGTAATAAATGGTAGTGAAATTAATGGCATGTCCATGTAGTGGAATATCTGATTAAGGTTCAACAGAATATACTGTTTTTGGAGCTCATGGTTTCCAGTGAAGGATGGGGTGGGTGATGTTGTTGGAAAGGTAGTGGTTGATGGAAATGATATATGGGTTGTAGAATGGGAAGGTATGGGTGTAGTAAAGGGTCAAGGAATAGTTTCCTTGGAGGGATGTGTGATATGGAGGTAGAAACTATTGTGGCTGATGTGGTTGTAGGATATGAGTCTTCAGTATGTTCATTGAGCACCTCATCACAATGGCCATTGAATCCCGTCACCCATCCATACATGTCATGGTCCTTCCTCAGCATTCCTGTTTTTTAGAGTAGGAGGAAGTTGATCGACTCCATTGGACCTAGGGATTTGAGGAGAAGGGTTATGTAAAAAATGACGAGATGTCTGGTGATATGGGTGAGGAATTATTGACCAATCATCATTCCTCGAGTCCACTTCACATGCATCCTAAAATGAAAGGTGAACTGAGATATCAAATTGATAGACACACCTCCCATAGATGATTTGAGAATGAGGATACCCATATAGATCACACTCCCATGAACCTCGGCATGATTGATCCAAATATATGTCAAATCACAATGAATGATCTAGAGTGTATCACTTTTATGTAATGTGGACTTTGTAGTCTAAAGATTATGGAAACGATGAGGGTCATGGGTGCTCATCCTCCATAATCATGATATGTTTGACCTGTCCAGAATGAGATTAAGTGTTCGAATGATTGCATAGGTAGTGATGTATGTTTATTGTATGTTGATTCCAACACTAATGTCGATGAGGGTGATCTCATGAGGTCTTCCACCAAATTGGAAAGTGGCACTATCAACAGATATCTCGACAGTGGCCATGAACTCTAGAAAGAGATCCTAAAGTGTCTCATTTCACATTTCAACAAAGGGTGGGAGGTAAAGTCTATCAAGGATATGGAGGAAATCCTATCTGATTTAGAGAAACATGAGGGCAGAAATATATAACATTTTTATGGCCTATGTTTGCTTCTCTTGAAGGTGAAAAAACATGATCTAGTGCTTGGGGGTTATAGGTGAAGGATGGGGTGTTGATGGGGATGTGCATCGCCTTACAAACAACTAAAGGTTAAAAATGACTCTGTGGTGGATGAGGGAATTGGGGAGGTAGCATAAAAGATACAAAAGAATTATATAGGGGTGATGGAGGTCTGATATCCCTAATACGCTTGATCGGAGGTTAATCCTCACGGTCGAGTGCATGATCGGACAGGTGAGTGTGAAAAATCATCATGCAAGACATTTTAGATGAAACTGAGAGGTTAGGATGGAAAGGATATTTTTTATGTAATAAAGGATGATGTTTTCTATAGTGAATGAGTAATGGTTCATCTAGGTTGGTAGAAATGGTGGAAGGTGATGTATCTTGCAGGTGAGAGTTGTGAGGGAGGAGAAGTGGGGGGGGGGGTTCACATGCATATTCAACCCTAAGTTCCTGAAATTTAAAGGCCCTGATATTTTACAAAACCTATAAAATTACATGACATGTGATTCCAAAATATTATTTTTTGGGTTATTGAAACATACACATCGTGTATGGATTTCACAACATTTACTTTGGTCATTTTTCCTATTGAAAATGGGGTACACATCTTTTTCTTCCATCATGTACAAGAATTTAATAAGATCTACTCTACCATATTATATCCTAATTAACCTATCCGAGGATTCCACATTGTAATAAATTCATTTATCATCGGGTTATAGACTTATTCTCTATCAGATGAATCCCATGGTGATGATATACCTCTCATGAAATGGTTTTTGATATATTTTCAATCGTTGGAAATTATAATTAAAGTTTTGTTATTTTAATTTTGGGATCTCAATGGTCTTACATGGGAATTATTATATGAGCTTAAGGGGTCTAGACCATCATAATTAGATATTTCAAGAAAATATATTCGACAAGGAATTGAATATTTTGATCTTATTCCCAGGTTCAATGATTCATCGTACGATGCACTGATCATTCCATATCAATTTTTATTTATAAATCATGGTTTTATTATAAGAATTTTTCCTTATTTCTTATGGTTCTTACATTTGAATCATCCTAACATTTATATCTTTTTTAGAATCCATATTTAATTTATTAATCACCTAGTATGAGGGATTCTCTAGTTCTAATGGTAAATGACATGGATATTCATACATAAGACATGATAGAGTCGTGTTGAATGGTGTTTTGTATATTGTATAGTATTCTAATAGTTCATAGTCTAATTTGGGGCTCTATTCCTTTAAATTATTGTTAATGGTTTCCACTAGGATTTTTTTTATTTCCATATATAATAATTTAACATTAATTCTTCTTTTGAGGTGGTAGATAGATTCTCTGTTGTGCTAGATTATGTAATTGTCACATTATAATTTTAATTAATTATTGGTAAAATTTGTTCCCTTGAAACTAATGAGAAATTTGGGAAATTCAAATCTGAAAAATATATTTTGATTATGATGTTCATGACAACATTTTTCATGTCATGATGGGTGGATTCATAAACAATCCATTTTGAAATGCATTCAACGCAAACCAAGATATAGAAATTTCCCTTTGAATTATAGAATGGCCACATAAAATTTATTCCACATACATTGAATATTTTGACATCCATGATCAGGTTTATGATTATTTAATTTCGGTTTCATATGGTTTCAATTTATTGGAACAGATCACAGCTCTAAAAAAATTTCTTGCATCTTGATGTTGTGTGGGCCCAAAATCCACTTTTCAATAATTTTTCCACTTTAAATTTTGTTCCATGATTCCCTCCAATTAGTGATTTTTGACACATGTTGAGTATAGTCTTTATCTATTCCTCAATGATGAAGTGGCACATTAATAAATTAGGGTAGTGCTGAAGAATCAGTATCTCATATCATTACTAGTCTAAGGCATAGACCAAAAATATTTTCCATTGCTGGTAGGAGAGGTCTAGGTATAATGATATCATGGAGAGAAAGTATGAAATATCAAAAACCCATGGGAATACCTCCATGATTATTTTCAAAATAGTTTCATAAGGGAATTTAACCTTAATATCAAGATTATAATCATCCTTAATGATGGGTAGTAGTTGTCGGGATGATGATCAATGATAATGTTCTCAGTCCCCTTAGTGTCTTTTATGATGATGTCAAACTCTGGCAGTAGTGGGATCCATTATATCATCCATTATTTTGAATCATTATTAATTAAAAATTATTTAAGAGTTGCATCGTTCATGTACACAATTTCTTTGGAAAACCCATGGCATATGAGATACTTTTAAAAAGAATAAAATACTATATAGAGTCCCATATGTATAGTTTTTTAGTTTAACAGAACATCATTCAATGTGTAATTGGCATAGTAAATGGTCCTGAAGTTGTGGCCGACTCACTGTCCTTAGACAACACCTAAAGGGATGTCACTGGTGCCTCACATTAACTCAAATTATTTTATCTCACTATGGTGAAATGATAAATAGAGCATCCACCAAGCTATTCTATGAAATTTTGAATGACCAAGGACACTCTTAAGTGTACCCAAATGAAATATCCTTTGATAATTGGTGTGTTAAAGAGTGGGTTACATTCCCAAAATATTTAATTTACTGGTAGTAGAATCCTGCATGGAAGAAAATTATCCTTATTCCATTAATAGTTAAGGGCTCATGTAAGTCATTAATCACTTAGATCTTTGCTGGATCAACATCCATTCCATTCATTGGGATTTTTTCCAAGGATTATTCATTCTTAGACTATATGGTAGCATTTATACCTGTTTAATTATAGGAACATTTATTCATATCACTTTGTGACTATTTCTATGTTTCTTAAGAATCCCTCAAAAGATCATCCCTAAACTAAAAAATCATCTGTAATGATTATCATGAATCTCTCTTCTATATCATTGAATATAAGTGTCATGAACCTTTGTAAGGTTTATGGTGAATTACACATAATGAATGACATGTGTACATAGGTGAAGGCACTGAATTGACTCGTTAATGTAGTTTTGATGTAATTTGTAGGTTCAATTATAATTGGATTGTATCTTTAATATCCATTTGAGAAAAAGTAGAATTCATAACATGCCATTATCTCTAGAACATGATCCACGAAATGTAATGGGAAATGTTATTATCTTGTTGATGTATTTAAATTTCAATAATCCTTGCATAAATTCCATCTAGTGAGGGTTTGAGTAGAGATCAGTTCATATTCATCAATTTTCACAAATATGATGTTCCATTTCTTTGTAATAGATCGTAGTGGGCTCACCCACCCACTGTCGGAGATTTAAAATTTTAAACCAGTGCCTAGGAGTTTCATTAATTATTTCTTACCCAACTCTTTCATTAGTTTGGTGAGTCATATCTGGGGATGGTGTTTAGGTTTATCACCTTCCTCTAGTAAAATCTTATGAGTGCATATTGTGTGGTTTATCCATTCTGTGTCTTCTAACAATAAGATATTGATTTCTTATGTATTTTTTGGACATCTAGAAATATTTCATCTTGTTTTTTGTTAATTGGGAGATGATGATGACTAGTACTATATATTTTTTACCGATGAATGAGTAATTGGGTGTTCTTTTGAGATATTTTAGCTCTACAGTTGGTGACATGAAGAACAAGGGTGTGAATAATGGGATTATTTCCCTTGTTATATGTTAAATATAGTTTACTTTATCACAGTCATAATCCTAAATTTCAGTAGGAGACATTGCATCACTATAGTATTTCATGGTAATATTGTCGTTCTTCCCTTCAATGAGAAAGATTACATGGTAGTTAAAAGTATCATCTCCTTATTAAGTAGAATTCAATAGGTCAAATAGAAATTGTTCATAACTTAATATAAATATAATTATCCCTTGATTCACATCAATCAGTGCCATTCAAGTGGAAATTAAAGGTCATTCTTGGTGAATTCGAACATCTCCATCTTCTTCCATGTGAAATATGAGGATCGTCATATGATTTTTTTTCTTTTATGACTTGGATATTACCGTGAATCCCTTGAGGATACCTTACCGATCGATCATCTAATTGAACTACTAATATAGTTGGATTATGATCCTTCAGTCTAGTCATAGGGAATATCCACATTGGAATGAGGTTAATGCTAACTGCTATATCAGGCTGGGCTCATCCATAGTTTCATTCCATTATTGTGTAATAGATTGATAAACAACTAGGGTCCCACATCTTCGGTGTATGATTCTTCTAAACAATAATAGAGCATTAATAATTTAGTGAGACGACTTCCATGTATTTCACCTTTCACATGATGGAGATATTTTCATTATGAATTTCTTATAGGAAATAATTATGGAAATGGGTACATAAAATGGTATGTTGATATAGAATTGGTTGAAGATTTCAAAAACAATTCTTATATTTCCCATCAATATTACCTTGCCTCGTTTTTAATAGGAAGGGTAGATGATGTTTTTACGTAGGTTGTTATATATAAATTTCATAATTAGGTTTATTATATGTCAGATATTTTTCGTGTGGTCATTATTCAAAAAAATTCCCCTAAAATGTTTTAGTCATGGTTTCATTTTCATTCTTATTAGTGACTATTAGATATCTCAGATGTTCATTAAGAAACTTTTCATCTTCATAGTAGGGTATCTAAAAATTCATCACTATTACATTACATAAAAACACTTCCATAGATACATATTTTTTGTATGTATCAGCATTAACAAGAAATATACATGATAATATATTGAACAACGTATTTGTGATTTGATCCATTTGGTGTCTGAGGTCTTGGTGGGCCACCCTTTTATTTTTCTTTTCTATATTTTGGGCGGTCATTATCTAGTCTTATTTTTTAATGGTTTCAGTGACAAGATTATATAGATTTTATTGGAGGGGTGTGGTTAGTTGTTGTGGTATTTACAAAGACTATTGAAATTGTAGTTGGGATCCAGGAAGAAATGGTTTTGGGGTACTTTATGGGTGTTCGAGGAACCAGATTCATAGGCAGGTCATTGGGTGGTCTTTGGTTCCTTAGTGGATCTTAACAATATATATATTGATCGTTGGTTTCTGAAATGGTCGGGGATGACCAGTAAGTGAGATCAAAATAGTCATGGAAGGAGGATCTCACATCAAGTGAAAATTTAAAGACTGTCAAAAGAGGGAAAAATGAAAACCTATGATTGTGTACGGAGCACTCTCCAAAGCCGAAATTTGGTCTTCTTCCAATGAGAAACGAACTAAGAAATGTTTGGAATCCAAAATCACTACAGTTTTGCATTCTTGGAACTTCCATCTATTACCTATGAATATGTCTAATACATAAATGGAAGGGAGTATCTTGCCGAAGTGAGAGACCAGTGAATGATCCAACATCATAGAGGCCTTTGTGGAATCCGGGGATGAAATTGGAACCATTTGAAACTCGTCAACAGATGTTTGAACTTTAGGGCTGATCTCAATGTAGGGGAATCTAGGGAGGGAATAAGGAACAGTAAATGGATTGATGTATAAAGCGAAAGTATGTGATTAAAGAGGATGTGGAATCTACTCCCCAATCCCCCTGGATGAAGAGGGTCGAGTATGGTGGTGGTGATGCATCCATCACCTAGGTCATCTGAGGTAGAGGAGACAACATGATGTGGGTTCCCTCCTACAAGTCCACAACCGATTCATTGGTTAGTGACCCCTATCTTGTAAGCACAGTACCATGTGATATGATTATATCTTTGAATTTATAAATATAACCACACACACATGTACATATATTCATGTTATTATATATATATACTTATATACGTAAGAATGATGCAACATAAATGACTCATTACACTTTTAATACCTTGATAAGCATCTAATCAACAGAATATCCTATGATTTTGGAACTATAATGGATGTTGTACCACTAAATTAATGTATAAAAATGTCAATTTATGGGTCTTTATTCTCAATTTAATATACTCACTTCTCAAGAAGTAGAAATGTATCTAATCATGAAAAATCACCAAAGTGGGGTACTCATCCTTACTCGGGGATCACCCAAGCTTGCCTCCAATCACTATGAAAAAGGATTTTAGTTATTACATCATGAAATCATATAATCAGGGAATAAAGAAAGATTTAATACCACAATCACAATGTAATTCCAATCCAATTTTGGATCCCCATGTCCCAATATATAGGTGGTCACAACATTGTGACTCAGATAATCCTAATGGTTTTTTTCCTTAGGAAAACTGTAAGGAGAGATCATTGGTGAGTTATCATGCTCACCCCTTGAGGTCTCCGATCAAGTATAGTGTATCCATCCATATAACTTGTAATAGCATAATTATCTTCAAGTATCCAATGATGTGAAATTCCATGTCAAACACTATATCCTAGTAGATTGATAAGAGAAAACATAATCATACCTAAGGATGAGGACAGTATAATCATCCATGAGTATCACCAAATTGATGAGAACATAATTATATTCAAATCTTGGGAGAACATAATCATCCAAAAGTATCATCATATTGATTAGAGAATAATAATAATTATAAAATGTCAATTAAATGGGGGAATAATCATCCCCAACATAAAATACATTGAGGATAGCAGAATCATCCCCCAAAACACCATTAGGTATGTGATGAACATCCAAAAATATAATGTTCAAAATATAGATTATAGGATGTACCTTTGCACATCCTAGTAGAATAATATCACAACAGCAATACACAAAAGTTGGTTCATGAAAAATATGTTTGGGAATCTAAATAAATGAGTAATATATAACCCATGGAATATGTTAAGTCATTCCAAAGATAATAATGATGTAACACAGAAAGATCATTGTCCACAAACTAGAAATCATATCTAGTAATCAATGTTCAATCAGTAGCAAACTTGTGAAATCATAAATAAAATAGTAAGGATGACTGAACACCTAAACCAACCCCGACTGCCACATCCCTAGGGCCTTACATGTTCGGTATGAGTTTTAAAGTGAAACCCACAACCATATCTACTCAGACCCCTATTTAAATAACTCACAGTTGGTCAAAAATTATAGAAAACATTAGATCCATCAAGTCAAAACAATAAAGCAGAATGCTACTTGGGATCCCCAATGTCTACACTAAATAAAGGTAATCCTACTTGGTATCCTCAGTTGAGAAGGTAAAAGAAGGAATCGTACATGGTATCTTATAATGGTAAGTAAAAAAGTGGCTTCCTACATGGGATCCTCTGAGAAGTTCATGGAATAAGGCATCCCACACTAGATCGTCAATGTTGTATGTGTAAGAAAAATGGGAAACCTAATTGTAATCCTTTGAATGGAATATATGTTAATAAATATTTTAAGCGATTCCTTAAGTCATCATGTATGCAATGAAATCCCACAGGGGACCCTTGGTAATAGTAAAAATATAGAGGCATCTTGTACGGGATTCTATAGGTCGAAACATAAGTAGAAGCATCCTACATAGGATCCTGAGAAATAATGAACCTTATGACCTCCTAGTCCAGAAGGAAACATATTTAAAATATATGTCCTCAAGGTAAAACCTAAAAATCCTTTTTCATATGATAAGGCTCATGTACATTCTATGATAAATGTATTAGTATTAGGAGAAAATTGAATTCAATTATTGAAGGAAGAATCAATCTATTTAGTAAAATCCTAAAAATCCACCTAGGATTCTGAAAAAACACCTCAAGGGTTTCCCCATCACGAGTTGGGTGAAAAAAATAATCAAAATGGGAAACTGAAAGGTCTATTTTTTACTTGTATGCATAAATAAATGAAAAAATTCCAAAACATGTGGCTAAGGGGAAATACACAGTGTGTATTCCTAGTACGCAGTTCATTCTCCCAAATCCATACCTAGTGATGTATTTCAACTAGGAATGGTGTCTCAAATACTATATAAGAAACATGAAACAAATATTTTATACCTACCTATATACCTCGCAAGGACTAACCATGTACATCGCATAACCATGTACCTCTACACAATGTGTAGTCCACAAGGGGTCTTCTTGTGTACACTACATGACCATGTTCACCTATACAGGCTTTTTGGATGGGTAATCTGCTACATGGAAGAGTCATATTAAATGGAATATATACCCATTACAAGATATGTACTTCCAAAATATAACCTTCACCAAAAAGTAATAACACATGGCATGTGTTCATTTATTTACACTATGTGTGATTAGGATTCTTGAATAGGAAACCCCTCAAATTGGCTTGAAACCAAATTATCTCCGTAAAAGTTATAGACCACCCTAATAGGGGTTCTAAGAAATCATGCATGGGGTTTGAAACATAAAAATGGTAAATATTTTCATATTTATGGAGAAATATAAAAACATCCAGCATTTGTGCAGAATCTATCGATGTTTTTCATGTTTTAGAAGTATATAGTTGTTGTACAATGATCTGGGGCATCCCCATCTCTATAGAGGTACTTCCATTTACCTATTTCTATTTATCTATCTCCCTATCACTTTCCACTATATTTTTCAGATAATGTGGATCCCACATGGAATTGCATGAGAAGCTAGGGAGAATCAAATCAGTGGAGTTGAAAAAAAGAAGAAAAAGGAAAGAAAAGGAAAAGGGATCCTAAGCCGGCCCCAGTGCCCGACCTGATTTTATTTCCCACATAGGAAAAAAATTTCGTTTCAGACTCAATGATGGAGAGAAAATCACCATAAAATTATCCATTCATGATATATGTCTGAGAAAACCTAAGAAAATAATTAATTTTTAATTAATTAAATATTAAATATTTATTATTTCATAAAATTTGAATGGACTGAAATTTGACCAAACTTGTGTACAATGGTAAACACTATATTCTAGTACCAAAGGATATGTTAGAAAATATATTCAACATAAAATTATATGAATAAAACAAAATTCTAATCATTATATTCCTCTCAATGTAAAAAAACATATTTCTGCTCAAAATTAAAGTCAATAAAAAACTGGGGTTCTTAAAATGTTATTAGTTCAATTTAAATGACCATATTTGGATTAGTATATATTTTTAAATTTTAAAAACTAATTTTTTGGATTCTCGATGTTATATAACAATATAATCACATCTCTTAATAATTCTCTAGTAGGTTAATTACTATTCTCTAGTTTATCATTTAAGTGTTCAATAATAATGTTTCCCTAACAAGAGAAATAGAAATCATTTAATATGTCAACATATATGGTTTTATAAACAGCTTTTCCAATTTGATTTCATTTCTCATGGATAAAATATTAACCTTGTATTCTACTGGTTCTATACCTAGAAAATATAAAAATGTTATAATTTCAAGGAGAATATGTCAAATTGTTTTCATGATCTATCAGAATGAGTTCCTTCATTTCATCAAGCATTGTCACATGGAAAAGGGAATCTGTAATAATTAAAAAGATCCTTATGTGATGGAAATAACAAAAAATAGCATTGGTAAACATAATTTAAAAATAGAATAATCTTGATCAATACACACATTCAAAATATTATACTTTTTTTGATATGGTTATATCTAATGTTGAATGTACATTTTTTTATTGGTATCGCTTTTTACCATGAGATATGTTCCTAGTACAAAATTATTAGTAAAATCCCTATTGTTAATATTATTGTGGAGGTAAAATAGTTATTTTAAAATTATAATAAGATAACGAGATAAAATATAAGTCAATCAAAATTTTAACCAACAGATTCAAAAGATATATTTATGTATTGATAATATTATTTACCTTTATAAACAATACCAACAATTAATATTTATTTTTAAACTATATTTCAAATAATATATTATGTTTCCGAATTTTTTATTTGCTAAAATTTTACATTATATTTACTAATATAATTATTTAAAATAAACCAATTAAATTTATAATTTAATAATTATAAATTTATCTTATATAAAACTCTAATAAAAAGATGTATTATTTCAAAAAAAATTGAACCTAATTTAAAAAAATGTTCAAACACCAAGAAAATACATGGAGCACAAAACCTATTTAAACATGATGAAACTACAAACTAATTTACATTAAACTCGATTTGAAATTATTCACAATTTATTTCTCTTATAAATCAGCTATCACTATCACCAACATGGTTCATACTATATAAAATGATCTCACAATTCAATGTTGAACATTGTTGAAAATATCTACAATCAGAAATGGAGGAGGCCTTATCATTGTCTTTCACATTCCCTGATTTAGATACACAGGGCATGAATCATATCATCAACAAAAATATATCATAACATTCTCATCGATGTGACCATTCAATCCAATTAATGTAAGGAAAAAATTCAATCATGGTTCATCTATACTGATACCTGCACATGGAAATGGTAATAAGCCAGTTTAATACTAACATAAATGAAATCTAATAATTCTTAACTAAACTTTCAATGAAATTTAGTCAAATAATTAACAACATAAAAACATATAGAATAAATAATATTTAAAATCAATAAAAATAGTAATTTAAATATATTAGGGAATCATATTTTATCATCATTCAATGATGTATCTCAAATATATTAATGAGCATGCCATATATTCCTTCTATAGAAAATTAATATCTATTAAATATAACATTCTCCATGATAAATATAAAAATAATGTAACCAATATTTATATACACAAAAATTTATTGAATCTTATCCCATAATAATTTTCTTGATAAATATACAGGAAAAAATAAATAATTCCCCCTATTCATAAAATAACAATACAATTCCAGCATGAAAATATCATGATCAATTAAAAAAACATTTAATTGCTTTTATCATCATTAAAAAATTAATTTGTAAGAAAATATGATTTAATGAATGATGAATCTTTCATAGAACCTCTCTTTCAAAATAAAAAATACATTTTTTCAAATACATAAGTGTTTTAAAAAACTAAAAATAATGATTTCAAATCATTACTATGTATGTAAATTATATGAAATATATAATTTTTATAAAAAATATAATGAAGGAATAAATGTGTAAATGAAAAAAAATCATGTAACTAATGGGAAATTTTTTATTCATACATAATTGAGTTGATTTTATCAAAATAAAACTCCACATTTTTAAATGTTTTTATAATGATTTATATGAAAAAAACAATATTTATGATCAATAAAATATAAAAAATTATTTTGTTGTCATTAATATAAAATACGAAATTGAACAATACTTGTACATATTATTATTTCTTAAAAAACAACCAAATATCCTAGGAACACCTAAAAATAGAATATATATACACAAATACGAGGTGAAAATTTCAACAGTAAACAATTATTATTCATTGAAAATACATCTAATTTTTTCCAAAACCTAGGGAAATGTTTTAGTTATGTTGACTTTATAGATTCTATATAATAATTGATAAAATACTAAATTATTGGTTTATAATGAATTATTAAAATTTTTATATAAATTTGAAGGTCGAGAGTTTTTATAAATTTTAAAATGATTTTTTAAAATAATTGTATTTATTTATTCAAAATTTTAATTAGAGTGATATTTTTTACCTTAGAAAATTTATGTTGTTACATAAAAAGCTTATTTTAAATTGGTTAATTTAAATAAATTTAAAATTAATTGTAAACTATCTTGATGATGGATGAAATTAAGATTTCGATTGTTTTTTATAATTAAATGTGAAAACTATTTTACTATAGAAAATGTTTTTTGAAATGTTGGTTTGAAATGTGATATTTTCAAGGTGGATAAATATTTTAAACATCACTTAAACAACTATGTCTTACAACTAATGAAAAGATTAATTTACAAGTGACATTAATAATTAAATTCACTTGATTGCACACATGGAGTAATTGTTAGAAGTCACCACACACTCTCAACTTCAATAAACCTATCGTTTGTTCTTATCCATAGGTTTCCCATGTTCCCTATCCATGATCACTTAACAATCATGGATAACCTACCCCACTTGTGCCCCACCCTTCTCAATACATTAACATACTTCAATTCCCATCTCTGTGATTATCATAAGCTATTAGAGGAGGATCCATGAATCTAGTTGATGAAGGTTGTACCCATACACATACAACCAAATTTGATGCTAGCCACACAATGAAAATGATAAGAGAAGTCACTGCACCAATTCTGAAAAGTCCAAACCACAGTTGAAGATGAACTAAAGGTCTCTATAAAAGAAGATTATACCACACTATTCCATCCAAATATCACCGGGGATTCCTCAACCAAAGCTCCGGAAAATATTGATGTTGTTCCTCCTTCGATGTTCCATGATTTACAAAACCAAACCTATATAAGATACATATATTGAAGTATAATCCCATGATTCCAAACCCTAACTACTAAGCCACCCATTATTACCATTTCGGATGATGAATATCTGAACCTGATCAATCTTGGATAAAAATTTGTTCCATACCTGATAGATCTAGACCCAAGATAATTAATGATGCCACCAAAACATTGTTATTTTTTTAGAATGTTGGAGGGAAAGTGATTGTTTTATTTATTTGTTCTCTATTGACTATTCTCTTATTCAAATATTATAAAAATAGATGGGCCCCTAGATATACCCACTCACCTACCAAAACTGATAAGACTCTCACATACTAAATTCTTGACCAAGTTTTTCAATAAACCTGAAATAATGTTGTTTGAATCAAGAGGAATTGACTATCCTCCTTTTGACTATAATTTTGATGGTTGTGTTAGTCTAACCCGATACTGCAAATTAGAATCTATCCCTGTTAATGGATTATACAAACAAAATGACATCACCATCCATCAATAGGACTTTGAGTACATACACATTATGTTCGAGAGGTGCATAAATAATGAACATTGTAAAACTAATCATGATCCTTGAACAAGCCATTGTTTAATATTTTTGTTTAAATCCAAAACCTAAATCCAAAATGGATCTCCTTGACTTCATGTGCAATGATAAAATCACACCAGACAACACTCATTCTCACATCACCTATGATGTAAAAGAATGTATCAGTTGGTAAAATTTTTAAAGACCTCCACTAGAGATACAATTCATAGATACAATTTTTCTCTAATTTCTCCCATAATTGTGTGGAAACAATCATGGGTTGAATTTTCCAGTAAGAAGATCTGATCAGATTCCCTCATCTGAATTCATCACAACCCTTGATGTAGTACACATGGAACCCATCCAATGAATGATAAGATTGATGATCCCTACACTAAAAGTGAATAAGAAGAAGGACGATTTTTATAAACAATTATTATATTCCCCACATTGAAATGATTTGGAACCTGCCAATAAAATCTACATTAATCTCGATTTTAATGAATTTTTTTTTGAAAAATGTGTGTTTCTTTATAACCATTTATTCTTCATGTTTTTAACCCATTGTGAAGTCCGTTGATCTCTCTAGAAATAAATGATAATGGGAAAACCTAAGGATCACTCTTCAAATGAAACCAAGAATGTAGAGTCCGCACACAGAACCCAATTTCTTATACTTTTATTATGGTCTTTGGATAGTGAGAGGTTGAGGATAAAGTCATACTTCATGTTTGATTCCTTATGATTTTATTTTTTATTGTTGAACAATATTTGAAATCCAATTTTTCAGATCAAGGTTGTATGATGGGGAATTGATTTGAATGGAATATGGATCATGATTGTGACACATTTGGGAGAGTGATGAGCTGCTCAATTTTGATATTATCCTCGATTGTGATGATAATTCACACAAGTAATGCTGAAAGATAGTTTATAGCTGACTAAGACACATTAATAATAGAAATAAAGAATTATAGTTTCAAAACAAGGATCGAAAAATTTTAACCAAGAGTTTCTCCAATTCTTACATCCATTTCATCATAAATTATGATTTTTCATGTTTTCATTCATCAGAATAACCACCACCATTCCTCTAATATTTCAAAACATTAATTACATAAACAAAAATACATAATTAATTAATATAGTCAAACTAACATTCCCCACTCAATCAATGACAACCTTTACCAGCCACTATGTTGTATTGACAGTAAATATAAATTCTTTCTAACTGAGACCCTCTACAAATATTTAATCAACTTGGAACTATTACTGGGGTTAAAGGTCAGGTTTTAATTATATTTAACAAAATATTAATTTTTTTTCCGATTTTTCATTGATTTTATTTATTACTTTATACATTTATCCACTTAGGGATAAATTGTTTAGGGTGAAAATTCAATATAATGTTTCCAAAAGTTTATTCCTAGGTTAAAGGGGTTGATAAAATCATAGATGTCGTGAAATAAAACATTTTACATTAATTTAATGACCAATTTGTCATCCCATATGTCTCATAGGTTCCTTGGATGGACTAATACCCATAATAAAAAATGCACAACTACCTTAGATGAGGAAGAATTCATGAATAATAATAAAAAAAAGTTACCCTCAACATGGAAGAAACGAATAACCTACAATATGAAATAAAATAAAAATTTTATAATTATTTGGAATAAAAATATTAATAAGACTATTAAGAGTTATTTAAAGATGAACTAGAATTAAATTTCACAATTGTCATGAAAACCGTGATGGATGTGGAACCAGGAAAGCATGATGAAAATGAAAATATACCCTTGTTCACCCAAGAACTCATTTTATAAGATTATTTTCACATTAAAGATGAATGAAAATCCAGAATAATTGAGGGAGGCTTGTTTCTAAAAATTTATTTCTATGACTTTATTGAAAATGATTTATCTGAGAATATCCCTTATACTATAGAAAATAGTAGGTAATAGGACCTAGATGGAAATGAAGGAGGAATGAATGAAGTTTAAATTAGAGAGGGAATGGATGAACCAATATGGAAACCCATATAGATTGAAGATGGAGTTGTAAAATATAACCAACATACCATTGATCAATACATTCCGGAAAATCCCGTTTATTAGGTACCCCCTAGAGTAACGAATGATTCATCTATAAGGTTCCCAATTATGTTAAATGACAAAGAGATCCTGAAAGGTCTACATCTATCTATTGAAATTATTAGCGAATTACAAGGAATGATGCACTTTAATGAATAAGTATAAAATCTATTTGATACAATTAATCGATATTTCCTTACATTGATCTCATTTCAATCAAATTTTTTGAAATTTCATTATGACCTCACTGAATTTTACATTGCTAATTCAATATTACCTCCACCTGCCTAGGTCAATAAAGAATTAGGGTTGAATTTAGAATTTTTAAACTATATATTAAAATATTCATTGGAAAAAGTTACATCAGTTGATGGAATACCTATAACAGAATATAACATTGATCAATTTGAATAAAAATTCATAAACAGATCCTATGAAATTGAACATACTCTCATCACAGAAGAGACTACTAAATACCAATATAAATATATCCTAGGAATTATGAGGAATCAATTACATCGTCAACATCACATTGAAAATAAATTGGGGAAGTCTAACTTCTATAAGATGAATTCATAGTGGTCTCTCATTATGAAATTGTATAATATGCTTCATATATAGTTTGTATTTTAATTTATAGTAAACGTTTTTTGATTTTCTTCAACATTAATTATGTAAAGACTCTCCCATCAATGAATACTATGATGTAATATTAATGAATATTTCACTATAATATTAAATGTAAAAATATTTATATGTGAAAACCTGGTTATACCCTATGCATTCTCTTTCAAGACAATCATTATCAGAAACATCATAGTACTTGGAGGGTGTAAATGGAGTACTCTATCAAGGGGGACCTCCAAGAAGTATCAAGGCTGATTAGCTTTGGAAGGAACCAAATATCGGGATTCCAATCACAAAAAAAACCATCCACTAATATATTATATATTATCATCATATTTTCTTCCATCATTAATATTTCTATATCACTAATTGGGAAATCTACACCAAGATTGTCCACCTTTTTTCCATTTCTGTTTTAAAAAAATCATAATCTGTTAATTCTGATTTTATATATGTTTTCCCTAAATGAATATAAAATAATAGTCTATCTCAAGGTTTTATATAATCACAAAACCACATCCTACAATGTAATATGTATTACAACTAGACAATCTTACCCGAGATAGTAAAACTACAACCCCTCTTCAGAGGCACACTCTAAGATTCTCTACGTTTTGTCTCTTTTTAAAAAAATATTTGTCTAATTCTATTTTTCAACTAGGTTTACTTAAATATATAAAACATTAGATTATATTTCATAGTTTTTAGGAACCCATTATTGTGATTACTTCATATAGGAAAGAAAAATAACACCACATTGTTTCTACTCTTTTAAAGCTTTTATTCACTGTAATTATGTGTATCTGCTAGAATTTAAATGAGAAATGTAGAAAATGACAGAGGGAAAAATATTTAAATAAATTTAAGTATTTTTTAATGATTATAAAGAGATTTTAATAGAATATATAAATAAAAATATTTTTTCATTTTCTGGTGAATCTGTTCAGAAAATAATATATCATAAAAGAGAAAAATCTCCAAAAAAAATCTTTTTTTAAATAATGTAAATAATTTTTTATAATTTTGGTTTTATTTTACAAATTTTTTATTTTACATGAATTATTAATTACATTTTTTGAAAATACCTTTAAAAAGTTGAATAATTCATTGGTTTTGAAATTATAATACTCTAATGATTAATGAGTGGATTTGTAACTGTTTTTCTAGAAGTTTTAATTTATAACATTGAAAATAGTGTATGAGTGAAAATATTTTTGTCGAATTAGAATTATAAATTGTAATCACTAATATATTTTAACATAATCTATGGTAACATACATTACATAAATACAAACACTTAAAGGATCCAACGGCAAATAATTTTATATTAGTCTTTTGAACATGGAATAAAATAGAAAATTAAGATCCTATGATGAATCAATGAGACATTTAGAAAATAATTTGAAAGAGAATAACTCTATAAATTTTTTAATTATTGATTATACATAGTACTATAAACATGAATGAATGGAAATAAATATTTTTTTATAAAAACTAATAATGATCCTAAGAGTGCAACACAAAATCATTTAGGTGATAACACTATTGAACCTAGAATATGAAGGCGAATATTGGCTTATAAAAAACATTTCAGTTGTCTCAATGAAGCTGGATATTGACCTTTGGTATGAGAGATTTATAAGAAAGGATAAATGGATGTTATTTCTAAAAAAAATTAATTCCCCTTAAATATAATTTTATCCACTTATATACTTCATATATTGATTTAATTGAACTGAGGAGTGAATTGACATGACATATGAGGCATGATAATTCAAACACTGGATGAATATGTGTTTATTTATTCCTTGTAAATATATATAGATCTATGTAGGATGAACATTTTCTCTATTTTAATAAATTCAATTCAATGATAAAATTATCCCGAAGTCTAATACTTCAAGTGTGGGTGAGTGATGTGAGTTGAAACTTTTATCATTGTTTTCCATTATTTATTAAAAATAACCTTATTTTATCCAAACCTTTGGGAAAATTGTTATTTATATTGACATTTTAAATTCTAGAACATAATTGATAAAACACACAAATATTGGTTTTTAATTATTTTTTCATTATTTATATAAATTAAATGTAAAATTTTAATATTGATATTTAAATAGAATTTTTTTTAAAAAAAGTATACGTGTTTATTTACAATTTCATTTAAAGTAAGGTATTTAATTGTGAAAATTGACAGTGTTTTAAAAATTTGATATATTAAATACATAATTTAAATTTATTTTAAATGAATAGAAAAAAAATTTCTTGAAGATTAAATTTCATTTTTTATTTTATTTTTTTAATTCAATTGGTAAAAATACCACATTAAGTATAAGTGTTGTTGAAATTCAAGTTGGAAATGTGATAGTATCAAGTTGACTACATGGAGGAATCATGGTCACATAAGTGACTGTGATTGAAAATTTCCCAGAAGGGTACTTTCTAAGGTACTATAAGAATTAAATTAAACTGAATTTGTGTGTCAATTCAAGTTACCATGCTTAAAAAATGTTTTAGTGACTGCACTCTATTGATCACAATCATCAACCTATAATGGTTATTTTTAAAAATATACCACATGTTCCCTCTTTATTTTCACTTAAGTGTCCATGTATAACCTGCCATACACTCTGTAATTATCTGGGATGACACATACCCATCTGGTAAAAAATAATGTTTTATATTTTAAAAAAATAATAAAAAATAATGTGTCTATTATACATATGAGGAATTTTTTTGGCCAAGTATTTGTAGGAAATTAACTAACATAACATATTATCGTTTTTAATACAATAAATAAAAATGATTTTTTTTGAATTTTTGCACAAAAATAAATATTGAAACTAAAATCCATGAAACTTATAAATAATATTAAAATCATTTTATAAAACATATGTTTTACATAATTTCCCATTAATGGGTTCTTAAATAATCTAGTCGAAAACATTTTTGAAAATACTTTTGAAAAATAATTTGAAATCATTTTTCCATTATATCAAAATATAATATTTGTTATATATACATTTGAAAAATTTAACACTTGTTTTTTCAGAATATAGCTTTGGATAACACATTTATGAAATATTTTGATAACATGATTTTGAAAACTCATTAAAAATACTTATGCCTTGAAAATATTATAATACATTTTAAAATACATATGCATTGAAAATATTATAACACCATTGAAAATTATTGATTTTTGAAACTATTACAATAACTTTGAAATAATATAAAATAAAAATAAATTGTACTTTATAAATATTTTATGACCATACAAAAATATTTTATAAGAAAAATAAGGCAAAATAAAACCCAAAATGTTTTCGTTGAATGAATGATAATTTCATTAAAACTTTTTAAAAGTAATAATTTTCACCCTCAAGAAATAGTAATTACATTTCTTTAAAAATAATCTCATTGCTTACCCTTTTTGAAATCACAAAATTATTCTAAACCCATATAAATAATAAATAACACATAATGGTATCTTGGGGCATCATTATGTTTTTCATTCTTATAAATGGAACAACCATGTGGTGTAATTCCTCATACATCACTATTACAAATGGAAATACCATACAATCATCATACATACAAGTCACTCCTAAAAATGGAATGAAAATACGATGGACTTCCAAACATGTCACTCTTATAAGTGGAATAACCATACAGCTGACTTCCATACCCAATGCATTAGATGGATATCATGGACCCACCCATAATTGGTTTATCACAGAACCACTCATTATTAGTTTATCATAGAACCACCCATCATAGGTTAATCATGTAAACACCAATAAAATGTCTAAGTACCATTACAAAATCATAACACATAAAATATTTTATTTTATAATATACTCATAAAATTTAATTTTTATATATACGAAATCACTTGATGTTATTGAAATAATCAATCCATTTTCAAAACGCATTTTCAATACAAAAAATACCCAGAAAAATAAAACCATAAGCTTTTTTATTTCAAAAATATGATAATGAATTATTGCCTATTTACATACATGTATTTATATAAATGTATGTAAATATTAAATTTAATAAGAAACATCTTTTATATTTTAAACAACTCAAATATCATGAAAAATTGCTTTCTCAATCGTCCACGGGATGTTAATGAGTGAATTCTTAACACCAATGTATTCATTGTTTCCTTAATAAATTAATATAGTGCACAGAAATGTTAAAAATTATCATTTAAAAATCATCCATAAATAAAGATATTAAATAATCATTTTCATTATTATAAATTGGATATTTGACAATATAATTTTATACATAAAATAATGGTGTAAAGGTATGAATCCTTCATATGAAATAATTGAAATTGTAAATTCAATATTAAAATAAAATAATACCATTAAAAATATGTATAATTTCTCTTCTATGAAATATTCATAAGAATAAATAAATTATATTATTAACATATAATTATGAAAAAATTATATATTTCACACGTAATATTACATGAAGTATCAATCTGAATTAAAATATACGATCATAATTAAATTTCAAATATTAAATTGAGTAAGATCATATAATATATTTAAGATAAATTTTCATGCATATGAAATATTGATCCTTTTGATTTATGAAATGATAGTTAATTTTGCATATATATATATATACACACACACACACACACACATATCATATTTATAAAAATTCATAATAATATGAGAATAATTTATTTGTCACATAAAATATAAAGGGGTTTAAATGAAATTAATCATATTGTATAATTTTTGAAAATTAAATCTTCACACTTATAATAAATGAAAACCCCTTATATGGATATAAAACCCTTCTTTCATGATTAGAACACGTAAAAATGATTAATGTTTTAAAATAATACATAAATAAGCTTGAAATATAGTAATAGTATCTATATATATAATGTAATAATATAAAAATAGAAATTTGAAAAATAATATATGTATACATATGTACTATGTTAATAATTATAAACCTAATATTATATGTATTAAAAATAAATATACTTGAAAATTAAATATATCATATATGTGTGTTTGTGTGTGTGTGTATTTTGAATAATATAACTTGATACATGAAAATAATATATACTTAACTACAATACCCCCTTACTAGTTTGTT
Source organism: Viscum album (assembly GCA_963277665.1). Classification (NCBI taxonomy): domain Eukaryota; kingdom Viridiplantae; phylum Streptophyta; class Magnoliopsida; order Santalales; family Viscaceae; genus Viscum; species Viscum album. The sequence goes on along the minus strand of OY728150.1, from coordinate 430,445,343 downwards.
GGAAATAGAAATATAGAGATCCTTCTTCCACAAGGGTGTTCGAACCACTGGGATATAGAAGGAGAAAAAGAATATGGTTTCAAATTTGTATGTTTTTCATTAATTGATGATTTAACAGTTTTTATATAAGTTGGAATATATATAGGGAGGTTATATTAGTTGTGTCTTTAGCTTAATGAAGAAGATGGAATATTTTATGACAACACTGGAGTGTAACTACACATTGTAGATCTCAAATATGTTTTTTATAAAACCACAGATTTAGGTGTATTTAACTCGATAAAACTGGTGTTCAAAAATGAAATGAATGGATTTTTTTAATTTTAATTAATGATTTAAATTTTTATAAGAATATACAGACATTCATAATTTCATATAAGATTCTTACAGAAGAAAGAAGTGTTATGGGTGGATGAAGTTCATTATAGGCTGAAGCCTACTAAGGATATAGTTTTGTTACATAGGGTAAATTTATCTTATTAACATACATTATAAGGGAACCTCATACTATTGTTATCTTGAACTAGTATGAGGAGAATGAGAATTCAAATAAAATGGAATGGAAAATGGAAAATATTATTCAAACGGTAGGTCGTAGCTTGCAAGAGATGTTGTGAATAGTTAAGGGAGGGATTCACCTAGATCAGCACTATGAACAATTTGATGTAGGGAGGATTATATAATGATTTAAACAATATGATCTATCGTGCGTGATATAATTGATGTTTTTTTAATGGTGAATAATTCCCAGATAACATGTACCACATCAATAAATGTGTGGTTTTCTACTCCCATATATTCTAAGTTGTGTAAATAGAAGGCATGAATCTTATGCCGAGGTCAACTCCCTGAGGGCCTTATACATGAAACCATGTAAGATTTACACCTAACCTATACATGTGGGTCATGTCCCACCTAACATATGAATTCACCTCCAAAAAACCGCTGAATTTATCCCTGGCTATACCACTTATGGAATCCTTAAAAAGGATTGGTTAAGTGTACTGGTGCATCCTAGAATTGGATGATTGTACACATGCATTCCTATGATTGATTATAATTTTTTATTACAAACAAACTTAAATTAATAATAATAATTACACAAATGAATTATAATTAAATAAATATAATTTTATTGTCATCAAAAATTTTATCTTAAACTTATAACTTAATATTTTCCATGTACTAATAACTAAGAAGTATTGTTATCATTAATTCATGAATTTTATTTTAAGTAGATATTTATAAAATAAATTTTATTACATTTTAAAAAAAAGTACTAAAGAATCAATGATGAATAATATTTTCAATAAGGGTAAAAAAAATTATTAGATATAATTACTTAAATTTTAATATCTCAACTAAGTCAATGCTAATAGATATTTTATATTAAAAATAACATGTCATTAAAAAGTAATTATTTATAAATATAATTTTTACGTATAAAAATTAAATATTCATTAAAATAATAAATATTATGACATATAAAAAATTTTATTACTATATTTATAAAGTAATCATTTTTTAAATGTGATAATGTATTGAAAACATAAATTATTAAAACATGTTGTTTGAGAAAAATGTACTTTTAAGTAAAATATTATATATTTAATAATCTTTTTATGAAAGATTCTTTTATTTAAAGAATATAAATATATTTGGGTACTTACATATTCCTTAATAAAATAAAGGTAATATTTTATATTAATTTATGAAAAAATTTAAATTTGATTTAGTAACACATTTAAATTTGTTGTATGTTACACTTTTTTTATTTTAATAATAAAAAATAATGAAATCAACATTTATTAAACTGCAAAATTATTTGGTCTGTTACGTTCTACCCCCTTAAATAGAATTTATCCCTCTAAATTAATTTCTCATAAATGTGAAAAATTTAGAAATTATATTCATAGAATTTATAAAACTAGAATAAATAGAGATATACATTCTTAAGGACAATATAGTTTACTAAGAATTCAAAAGTAGATTTCTAACTCTATGATTTTTCCTCAAACTAAATGACTATAAAAAATTGGTTTTAATAAAATAATATACATGTTATCTTAACCTGTTTTTTTACCAAACCTCATAATCTCTAATGTTACATATATCATTCCCTTTGTACCAACTACATGGACCCGACACACATGCTTTCATATCAGGTACAAAATAATGCTTTATATTTTAAAAAACAATTGAAAATATACAATTCATTATACATTTGAGGATAATTTTAGGAGTATCAATTTGAGGAAATCAACTATCATAATATATTAACACTATTATAATAATAAATTAATAGGTAACTATTTCACATTCCATTCACTAGCTCCTTATCCATTCTAGACTTATTTAAATGTAAAAATGAACTCAAAAACATTTTTTGAGAAAAAGGGTGAGAATAATTTCCCAGTAAGGGGTTTCTAAAAAATATAGTCAAAATACTTTATGAAAAAACATTGAGAAATCATTTGAAAACATTTTCCCTTTATATCAGAATATAATGTTTGATATATATACTTTTTAATAATATAATACTATGGTTTTAAAAATATATCTTGGAAAACATGGATAAATAATACATTGAAAAAATGATTTTTAAAACACATTTGTAAATACACATTCCATGAAAATATTTTAATAATTTTGAAAATACATACAGTTTGAAAATACTACATTACATTTCAAAATATGCATGATTTTAAAATACTATAATACATTTGAAGTAAAAGAGAAATAAAATTAACTTTATAAAATATTAATTAACATATGAATACATTGCATAAGAAACCTATTCCAAAATAAAAAACATATTTTTTTCATTGAAAATATGATGAAAACATGAAAAAATTATCATAATATAATACTTTTAAACTTAAGAAATATTAAATACTTTCTTTTTAAATAGGATCATTACTATCAATATTTTTAATCACCAAATTATTATAAAACCCGTATATGGAATAGATAACACATAGAGTTGTCTTGGGACATCATTATACTTTTCATTAATATAAATGGAATAACCATGCGGTCGACTTCCACATATGTCACTCTTATAAATGGAATTACCATACAATGTACTTCTATACACGTCACTCTTACAAATGAAATAACAATAAGGTAAACTTTCATACATGTCACTCTTGTAAATGTAATAACTATACGACCAACCTCTACACCCAATGCATTGGAGGGATATCATAGACCCACCCATCATTGCTTTATCATGGAACCACAAGTCATTGGTTTTCGCGGAACCACCCATCATTTGTTTATAACTTAACCGCCCACAAAATATCGAAGTAAAATTACATAATCATAATAACAAAATTTTTTCCTTTTATCATAAATTCATAAAATTTAATTTGTACTTATAAGAAACAATTTCGTGTTTTTAAAATGATAAATCCATTTTCAAAACCCATTTTCAATAACAAAATACCCAAAAATTGGATAGAGGGTTTTATTTTCCTTTTAAAACTATTAAAATGCATTATTACATAATTACATATTTATATTTAGATATATATATATATATATATATATTAATATGAACATTAATATAGGAATATATTCTAGATTTTTTACACCTCAAATATCATCATAGATAGTCTTTGTATATATGAAGGGGATATTAATTAAGGAATTATTAACACCGTTGTATTCAAAGTTTCAATCATAGACTTATTAAAATGTACTTTATGGAAATAAAACACATAAATAATAAAATTTGTCATTTAAGAATTCATCCTGAAATAAATATTCAAAATACTCATTTAAAAGATTCATTATTTGATATTTTAAAATAACATTTGAGACATAAAATAATTGTGTGAACGTTTGAGTCCTTCACATGAAATAATTGTGATTGTAGAATATATATTCAAATAAAATAATACAGTTAACAATATGAATAATTTTTCATCCCCAAAATAATAATCAAAGAAATCAAATATATTTTTACTATACACTTTTAAAATCAAAATAATATTTCATACATAAAATTGTAAAAATTAAGAATCTAAATTAAAAAATTTTATCCTCGCATAAATAAAAAATATCCAATTGAGTAAGATCATAAAATGGATTTGAGGTACATTTTCATGAATATGAAATGTTTTTCATTTCAAATTATGCAATGATAGTTAATTGTGTATATATATACACACATATATCAGAAGTATAAAAAATCATAAAACATTGAGAATAATTTATTTGTCAAATAAATTATAAATTGGATTAAATGAAATCCATAATTCTATATAAGTTCTAAAATTTAAATTTTAAATACATATTAAAAAATTAAATCCTCTTAAATGGATTTAAATACATTCTTTCATTATTAAAAACATAGAAAATGTTTTCATTTTAAAATAATACATATATAAACTTGAAACATTGAAATATTATCTAAATATATTACTTAATAATATAAAAATAGATATTTGGAAAACAATATATACATATATATATATATATATTTACTCCCTTACATAATTATAAACATGAAATAGAAGTCATAAAAATAAATGTACTTAAAAATTGAGTAAAACATATATAAATATATATGTTTAAATTATATAACATGACACATGAAAATAATATATACATAAATATAATACACCCTTAATTTTTTTATGTAAACCAAAATGGGGAGATCTTTCTTCCATAAGAGTGTTCAAACTAGAGGAACATAGATGGAGAAAAACAATACAGATTCGCTTTGGAAAGGTTTTCCATTGAGTGAAGAGGGAGGAGTTCTTCTATAATTGGGAATATATATAGGGGGTTCTTCCAGTCATGGATTCATATTCTAGGAGAATATGTGATATTTTTAAAAATAGTATAGTGTATCTATACAATATGGAACTCAAAAAGGGTGTTTTAAAACCATGGATTCATGTAAAATTAACCTGATAAAACTTGTGTTCTAAAATCAAAAGAAAAAAAAATTTAAATACAATAAATGATTTTTATTTTGAAAAACATATACAAGAATGTGTACCATATTCCATGATTTATAGACAAACAAAAAAGCTTTATGGGTGGATGAGTTTTGTTATTGGAAAAATCCTATGAAGGAATCAGTTTTATAGTTGATGGTAAATTTATAATTTTATCATAGTGTATAAGGGTGTATCATAATATTTTTCATTTTCATAGGAAGGTGGAGAAAGTGAAGACAACTCAAATAGAAAGGATGGTGGAGACTACTATTTTGATGGTATGACATTGCTTCCAGAATATTTTGAGAACAGTTGAGAGAGGGATTCTTCTATGTCATCTTGGGTAAGAAGACAATGTGGGGAACATGATAAAAAAGCTAAAATTATGTAATCCAGTAGTCATAATATAATAAATGATTTTAAATTGTGAACATTTCCTAGATAATGTGTCCTACATCAAAAAGATGTTCAATTTTCTACTCCCATATAATCAAAGTGGTGATGATAGAAGGAAAAAATATTTTAATATGGTCAAAATAAGAGGGCCTTATACATGGGCCCAAGAAGGATCTACAATGGACCTTTATATTAGGGTTCCAGCCTACCTAACCAATGCATTCACATGCACAATGATGTAGGCTATAATCCAAGCTCTACATTCTGTAGACCCCATGAAAAGGCTAGGTCGAGTGTAATGGTTCCACCAAATTATTGGATGGAAAAAAACACGGTTCCCTTTGATTGAGTATAATTTTTTATTACACAAAAACTAATATTAAAAATAATTTTTCCAAAAAAGAATTAAAATAAATGAAATATAACTTTTTTATCCTTATACATTTTTATCTTCATCTTCTAAATAAATATTTTACATAAACTAACTATTAATTATTATATTTCTCATTATTTGGAAAATTTCATATGAAGTATATCATTATAATTTTAATTTTATTGCATTTTAAAAGAAATTAAAATAGCAACATTATTGAATAATATTCCTCAATAAGGTTATAATTAGTTATTGTCAGATATAATTACTCAAATAATAATTTCTTATCTAAATAAAACTAAAAATATATTTTGAATTAAAAACAAAAAATTAATCAAAATTAATTATTTTATACACATAATTTTTACATATAAAAAATTAAATCTTTAAAATAATAACTATTATGACTTATAATAAAGGGAAATAAAGTATTGATAAAGTAATCTTTTTTTAAATTAAAAATGTATTCAAACCATATAATATCAAAATATGAGTTTTGGAAATATTTCATTTTATGTAAAGGATAATACATTTAAGACTATTTTAGTGAAAATAATTTTATTTAGATAATTTATTTATATTAATATACATAAATACTCCTTAATAAAATGAAAAAAATATTGTATCTTAATTTATAAACAAATCTAAATTTGAATAAGGAAAGCATTTCAATTTATGTTAAATTACACATTATTTTATTTAAATTAAAAGATAATAATTCAATAAAATTTTTTATATATTCCAGGGCTGTTATACACTCACCCTCATCCACCTTAGTACATAGGACCCACCACAACCCTCATCACTACCTCTGAAAATATTGAGCTCGCCAAGAATAATCTAAGCCACAGGTTGGTTAAGACAAAACACTTACATGCCAAACCATATCTGAGGATAGCCAGACTATGAAGATGAATAGGGAAGAAGCCATGCGACCTATTCAAATGTTTTTATCACGCTTTTGGAGATGAATCAAAGGCCTCTAAAAAATCCAACCACACTACACTATGGCAACCCAAGCTCATCAGGGATGCCACTATTTGAAGATGAATCCCTTGATACCGGACCACAAGTATGGAGTAGTGCCACAATATTGCCTACTATTAAGATGATCTGAATCTAACTAAGATTGAAGGAAAGTGGCTCCATCCCTAGTAGATTTAGAATAATTTCGATTTAATATTCCACCAAACCTGCTTAAATATAACCAAAAATACTGGAACGAAATAGAAATTTTATTTAATGGATATTTTCTATGATCCAATACAGGTCTTCTAAAAATGGAGAAGAATATTTGATGTAAATGAACACATTTGATGGAAAATTTCTCCATGACTTCAATTAGATAATTTAAGTGAATAAAAAAATTCTATTTCTTCCTTTATTGCACCTCTATGTACTTCATCCTGGGAGGAATCTTTCTAACAAGAAGCTTTGCTTATATTCTCTCAATTGATTATGCCCCTTGATGATGTGAACATGGAACCCACCTAATGAAGGACATGCTCGCCGATGTAAGGAAGTAGAAGGACGCTTTTTATAAATAATTCTCTTATTCCAACACACTAAAATGATTCAACACTAGTAGAGCAAATCTAGGGTCTTCCATAATTTCAATCTGTTCAATTGTATTGTTCATTTTCTTCTTATGTTATTCTGGTTTCTCACCCACTACTGAGTCTTAAAGTCTATCCAGATCTTAATAAAGAGAGGCTATCCTAATGATCAATTATCGGATTTAACCAAGGATATAGAGGCTAGACACCTGACCTGATTTCGTCTACATTGGTATGTGGATATCTGGATAGTGAAGTGTCACTCTTATAGATATGGATTTTAAAATCACTACAAATCTATTTCATTCACACTAAAAAAGTAATGATAATCAAAACACTAATAAATGGGAGTAACTTTTATCATTTCTAAAAAATAACTTATAAAGTCCCTTTTTATCAATGCTAAAAAAAGTACTAATAAGATTGAGAAAAAATTTAAAAAGAATTCTTTTTCTTTAAATTCATAGGGTGGACCAACTCCATTTTTTTACTGCCCAACCCCCATGACAACACTTGGATATTGTCCCACCCCAACCCTTTTACAGTGTTACCACCACCCTTTAATAGTGATATGCCCTCCTTCACTTGCCCACACGTGCCTACCTCTCTTAGGTTTTGAACCTGAGACCTCCCCCTCATTCTCCAGCACCTTTTTACCTTTATTGTTTTGTTTTATATTTTATGATATATATATATATATATATATATTGTTACATTTTTTATATCCATATATATATTTATATACTTATATAAAATATGTCTTTTGTGTGTGTTCATGCATGTGGGTATGTGAGTGTATGTATGTATGTGTGTGTGTGTCGATAACTATATACATATATATATATATATACATCTATAAATATAATTATACATATTTATATTTTTTAAAATATATTATATTTTAATATTTATATATATATACTAAAATATATAGAATATATTAATATATTTGTCAATACTCACACAAATATATATATATATATATATTGTATATAATAATTATATAGGTATATAAATATTTATACATATGTAATTTAAATATAATGGATATTATTTTTTATTTAGATAAGGTTTATACATTGAGAAATATAGTTTTTATGTAAATATGTTTAGTTATTTATTTATAAAATTAAATTTTTATGAGTGAATATATAAAAAATACGTATATATTGTTATATATTTGATTTTAAATAACATTGACCTATCAAAAATGGTAAATTTTCAAATCCGTGATATTAATATTAAGTTAGTCCCTAAGAATAAATTCAGTTTCCTTTGAAAAGGGGAAAAGACCCTTTTAAACAAGGCAATAAATCTATGAAATGTTAAAAAAAAAATTGGGATACCCTGACTAAAAACTCAGTTTTTAAGGTTTTATAATCCTTTTTCACCATGAAAAACATGACATAGGGTTTTCTTTATGTTACTGTGGCATAGACATCACCACAACCTTTGATTTGATATGTGGTTGAGCAAAAATGGATACCTGGATCAAATGTAATGGCCGTTTGTAGTTTGAGATGCATTTCCAACTTATTTTAGATCATTACTGAATTTTTTTTTAAATTCAAATTTTTTTAAAAGACTATTAATCGATAAAAATTGCAAAATTATTAACTAAAAATATATTTTTTAATTATTTCATAAGTCTTTTTTACTAAATTTCTTATATATTATGTTTAAATTTTTATTTATCCTTATCTAAATAATATTAAAAATATATATATTATATATATAGTAATATAAATATATTTATATGTTTATATATTAATATATTGTTTTTAATTAATTTTATTTGTAAATTTACCCTTTATCAGTGCTTCTTAAAAATACAATGATAAAGGTTTATCTCATTAGCATCGTTAAAAAAGTGATGATAAAGGGGGTACCTTTATCGATGCTAAAAACCCCTGATAAAGGGGTGCTTTTAACAACTCTTTTTTAGCGCTATTAAAAGTATCTTTTTTCAGAACTTTTGATAATGCTAATAAAAGAACCCCCTTTATCATTAATTTTTTACTAGATCTGATGATGGGTAGCACTGCACAAAGCAGTTTCTAGGGTAGTGGTGGTGGAAATAATCGCAAATCAAAATGTTCACCTTATGATTTTCATTAATACTTATAAACACTCTTTCCTCTCCCACTATCTGGATCAATGTAGTACTATGAGAGTAGTGATCTAAATGGATGGGTCATGATTGTTTCCCACTTGAGAGAGTGATGATCTGATCACATAGGATTTTCTCCGTGAGTTCAATGTTCAATCACACAATTTAATTAGTAAGTGTATCTATAGTAGTTTTATAGGCACAACAAATATTATTGAAGGTTTGATGCTATGACATAATGAAGGATCGTAATGATAAATCCATGTGTGTCTCCCTATCTTGTATTCATGTTGTCCTTCATTTTCATTTTTCTTATTTTAGTTCATTAAAACAAACACCCCTCATTTCTCTCATAAGATATTAAAGATAAAAATCCTTATTCGTTGAGAGACAATCCTACCCAGCCACTAGGATACATTGGGAGTAAAAATGTATTCTTTTTCACCACATAAAACATGATTCATATGATCATACACATATAAATATGAGTGTGTTTGGGTATATCCTTACATTCATTAGAAGCTATATTCTTTGAGTTGGTAGGTAAATAGTCCAAAAAAATGAATTCAATCAACCATATCCTAAAACACAGATATGTGGATAAATAAATAGATCACAAAACTCTGTAATTTTCTGGAGGAAAAATTTCATGCGATCTTTGAAAAATATAATAAAGTGGTGCATAATAAATCAATAGATGATAACATAAATTATATTATATTATTTTAGAAAACATACATTTTAAAAATTGAAGCATTAATACTCATAAAGACATGACGAATAGTTAAATTGGATGCATGAATTATGTCATCCGCCAATTTTGGACATAGGTGGCTGGAAGTAGGCGATCATCCCCACTTATGGAAGGAGTACCCTTTTCTTTCACAACTACATGCAAGTTTTTCATCACAAATCAAATACTGTTAGTAAGGTAAATCTTCATATAAAACTATATTTTTAGTATGTGTAATACTATAGAGTCACACACAGATTGTAGTAGATGAATCATAATAATTTTTCTATCTGTAATATAAATTGATCCATATATGTCTGATATCATCTAGTATACAATCAAAATATTTTATTTTAATAAAAAGTGTTTGGTACAATCTAGGGATTAAACAAAATTAAACAAGAAAGAGTCACATAGGTATGAAGTAATGAGTACCAAGGGAATATTATATAATATGTCTCACTCAGTCAGGATTAAGATATCCCATAAGAGTGAAACATGATGTTCACTGAGTAGAAGTCCTCTTTAAAATAATTAAAATCATCCTCTACATTCCATCCATTCTAGGTATGAATAATGTCCAAGGTATTATTCAGTTACCCCATGAACCTATGGATAGTGTATGAAATAGACAAGGTTACTAGGCTAAGACCATGTAAACAATAATAGATAGTAGAAGAAATGGTTTTTACTACAACTAGGCTAATGTTATGATGGATACATAAGAAAAATCTAGTGAGAATCACCTGGGATTAAGCATGGTGGGAGTAACATCTATAAAAATGATATAAAGGAAAAAAAATAACTTAACCTTGTGGATCAGAGACAACACCCCCACCCCTCAAAACCAATATGTAACTTGAACCATCGGTGTTTAGTTTGGTACCCAACTATTGAGGAATCTATCAAACTCATCATCGCTGCTTGATACTGGGAGGACTGTAAGAGGCATTGGCCATGATGAGTGATTTGAGAGAGAGAAGGATCCCTCACATCACATACAATGATGGATTAGATCAATCAAAATGGTACTAAATTTGAAAATAAGTTATGTTCTAGTACTTGGGGATCCAATAAGATGAGATTCATTCCTCACTTTCCACCGGAACCTATATCCCATCATGATTATGGGAGATCATTGCTTGTGCTCTAGTCCTAATGTCCCCACACCCTGGAACCAGTGTTATAAGAAGAAAATAACTGAAAACACCTGATATCGCAACACCATAAAATCCCAAAAATCATTCCACAAATTTTTCACACTTTATACTTCAAAAAAAATGTTATTGAAGGTATCCACCCCTTTTCTCTACAATAGTGTCATCTGGAGGAATGACTAATACCCATGTAATTAATGTTCTCCTCAGCATGAAGCACATGGATTTGGAATCAACATAAAAGGAAAATTATATTCAGTATAATATTGTTACACTACATAAATTCACTCAAATAATTTTGGTGATTTGACACTTCCATAAGTATATAGTAGTCCTTCACTGAGAAATCGCATGAGGAGTATCTTGGGAAGACACATTAGTGTTGTTCTGATTTGATTTCAATTTTCTCAAAAAATCCCCAGTAGTGGTTATCAAAAACCGTATGAATGAACCTCATGTGTTCTCTTTCATTAATGTCCATGATATACAAATTAAGGAATCCAGGTAATCTGAGTTTGGTTCCCACCTAGTTGTGCCGCTAGAATGACATATCTAACTTTCACACTATCCTGTGAGTGTGGAATTAGAGGAACTCTAAATGGGGTTGAATCAAGAGTTGTACTGAGGAAACATTACCACTCTGAAGGCTCATATATTCTCTATATATTTCCTAGATTTTCATACAATATTGATACCTCCCCATAATAACCTCCCACAAAAAACATCCCAGGTAGGTATTGTATTGTGCATAATCATTTTTAATATCAATACCACCATCAAGAAATGGTCTTTATTGTGTAGCCCAGGAGGGCTAGTGATGTTTTCCATCCGACTAACAATCATATAATAATGAACCTATATTATTTTCAATTATATATATTACTCCATTGGGAACATTAACAGTAGAATGAATATGCATATGAATTTACAAGAGGACATGGTTCACTAGAGAAATGCTTCCTACAGTCATTGTGTGACTCTACTATTACAATATATGATGTGTTGAAAATATTCATAGTCTATTAATTTTTGTTTCTAACTCTGAATCTATTGTAATCATATCTTTATTTGTGGTATAATAGTATCTAAGTCAAAAATAATATTCCATAATAGATTTCAATACAGTCTTTGACACTACACTACTATAATAAATAATGTATTTAAAGTATGATCAATTTATTAGAGTGTGAGTGTCACTCTATTTCTATCTGGGTGTGTGATATAATTGTAGCATACATAGGAAAAAATTTATGTATGAAAAGAAATGGGTTGTTTCTAATTTTTGTTTGATGAAAATGAAAGGTTCATTTCCAAGTATGAATTTATTTCTTATTCCAATGTGTATTCGATGGGGTTTGGTTGATGCCAAAACCGGTTTATTTTTTTATTTCTTTTATAAATCTTTCATCACACCTTTTAGAATATATTTTCAATTCATGAGTTTGAAAATAATTTTTTTTGATAAAAATCATTTTGGAAACTAAATAAATTACTTAAAAATGGTTGCAAATGATGAGTTGTTATCAATTATATTTACAATAAAGTAGCTGTCATTTTCATCAACAAATGAATACCAACTAGTTTTTTCATCTAAATTTGAAAAATAACTTGTTTATTTATAGATATATCTTATTTCCTTGTTTTATAACAATTATTTGACAACAGGACCTATTCATCGATAGAGAAATAATGAATAAAACCCCAACTAGTGAATCACATCAATGCTAATATCAATGTTCATTGAGGTAAAACACAAATAGTATCATAATTATGGGACTACTATATTTTATGGTCTATTATTAAATTCATTTCTATTTGATTCTAACACCATATAAAACACACAAAAATATAATTAATATATAATATCCATTTACAATAAAAATTTATTGTAAATAATTTAAAAGGTTATGCCAATCAAATATGAATAAGAGAATGAAACATGAATCAGATCTTCCAAGATAACAGTTTTTGTTCCTCTTGAAATCAAGGATTCACTTCAAGCATGAAAATATAAAAAAATATCTAATAATAAGAAACTAAAATATTAAATATGTTTCATAAAATAACATGAATTATCTTAAGATATTGGGAAAAAGAAAACCCACACTAATCCATCATAGGGTAGTCTAAATCACCAATAATCACAAAACCATAATTAGATAAAAATATGTATTGGGAATTAGGAAAATCAATTACATGTCCTAATCACCATAGAAACCAATTATATTTCTTCTTGATTTCCCTGATCTGAGGAGGTTTCATTATTGAATCATGAGTAGGGACTCCACACAACTTAGTTAGAAACATCAATCCCCTACGATAGTTTAAGAAACTATATGATAAAATGTATGTTTACCAAATCCTCCAACATCTAATAATAGTCCTCCACCACTAAATTTTTTCCACCTCCATAGAAGAGTAGTCCCCAGGATATAGTTTTGCTCAATAATCCACATAGTACTAGTAATGATAAATTGCAAATAAAAAAATAATCATAAAAAATTAATTGAAAAAAGTGTATTTAAAAAAATTTATTATAAATATGTTTAATTTGAATGAAATATATAGAAAAGTAAATATGAAATGTTTTAGAAAAGAAGTGTTTATAGGGATGAAACACCTTTTCATCTTCTTGATTCTGTGGATTCTTCTTCCATCACCTATCATCATCACACATTGAATTTCCTTCTCACTGCTATTTTTAAGAAAAATAAAACATATTATTTAATTATCCAATTGGGTATATTAGATTCATGAAAAAAAAATATCTCATTCAATGCAAAAGATCACATTTAGAGAAGAAAACATACACAAAAAATCATGTAGAAAAACCTGTCTGGGGGTGTATTTATCACTTATTGTGTACTTGAATATTTCATATTCATGTTAAGAAAACAATCTCGTGACAAAAATCTTGAAAACCATTCTAGGACGTCATAAAATCACACAATATATAAATACTGTAGAAACATTTAAAAATCAATGAGTATTCAATATATAAAAAATAGAGGAAGAATCAGATAACAATAATTAAATCATGATTTTGATAATTTTTTTAAAAAATTATTCACACCATGTTAAATTATATTCTTATGAGATACATTTAAAGTATATTAAAAATTGGAATGAAATAATTTTAAAATAGTATAGAGGCTTTCAATCCTTTCAATTTTTTTATCATCCTAAAAACAGAAGATCAATTAACTATATACACTATTATCCAGCATGTTTTTCCAAAAAAATTAATAACTATGTCACTAAAATATGTTGAATATGAAATAAAAAGTGAATCTAAAAAGAAAAAAAAATAACAAAGAAAATTTGTATAGGTTTCTAGATTACATATATGTATCTACTCACTGATTGTGGTAATAACATGCTCATATGACATGTAAGAGAATATTTTATATCAAAAAAATAATATAAAAATATATACTATTTATATAAATATATAATATTTTTATTGAAGACGAATTAAAATTCATAATTAAAATATATATTAATTGTAGAACGATATTGGACCATCAATTAAAAATTGGCTTGGGTGCATAAGAAAAAATCTTTGGTTAAATTTATTTTCTCTTATGTAGTTAAAAAATATTCAACTTTATTTAATGGTGTAATTACATCTGACCATCTTTTAAAAAGAGGTGAAATAATGTTATCATACAAATAAACAAGCGTATATAAAAATAATTCATATGTAGAAGTAGATTAAATAATTCAATCAAATCCTATAACTACAAAAGGGAAATTATCAAATATAAACATTGTTTATTTAACCATAATCAAATGAATCTAGTAATATTGGAAAATTATGAAATGTTCACTCAAACCTGAAAACAAATTGTATAATTCAATGTATCATAGTGATATGTACATCCTAAAAAACATATAACAAGTGTGGAAAACCACATACCAAAATCTTACACATGTATATCTCAAAATAATTTCTCTATCAACAGACTTGTATACCACATTTCTAGACTTAAAATAGGATCATGTTGTATCACCACATTATATAAATTATGACAAATATCAATCTAAATAATGAAAAAAATAGTATGAGTGTTTTTTTCTTATTCTTTTACCCTAATGATGACATTATAATACTCTGACTAATTAATAAATAATGTAATATATATCAATTTATATAAAAATAATAAAAACAAAAATCTAACTAGAAACATCTTATTATGTAACACAGGTATCTCTAGTCTAACTTCAACAAGGACCTAAAACAACGATATCATAAAATCTGTCTAGATTTAAATAATTTTAAGATATAAAAAATATTGCATGACTAATAAATCCTAAAATAACAAGAAATAATATAAACTAAATTTATAAAAAAATACATAAAAAAATAAGAATGAATTAAATGTTATGATTCTTACTCGAGATGTCCCTGAAAAGTATACATATACAAAAAATTTTATAGAAAGTCCAAAAAATAAACTTTTCATCATTATATGCCCAAAAAAAGATCTTCTTCCAAAGATACATAATTCACATTTTTTGCCCAAGGAAGAAATACTATGAAAAAATTCCTTGATAGTATGATATAGATTGAACCCACCAAATTTTTATTCCTTTTCATAGATAGTTTTAATTTCATGTCATTATTCTCTAGTTAATAATGCCAGATGGTATAGTAAAGTCCTTAGTATTTCATATTAAATAAATAAAAAATAATTTAATTATGTAATTCAATTTAAAAAATTTAAACATATAAAACATGAATTAATTTTCATAAACTATATAAAATTTATTCATGTATTCTATAAAATGATTCAACTCTTTTATAATAATGATCCAGAAACATTCAAATAGAAGAATTAATATACTAATAAAACAACTATAATCATGTTTTGAATATTTCCACATAGGGAATCCAAATTTCATTAGCATTTCTCGAAATCCCACTATTCTCACATTATCAATATTCAGTCATCTAAGATAGCATTTCATGGGCCCGTTTAAGAATAGTAATCCATTAATGATATCTATGTGTTATATGTATGTTATAAAAAATGATTATAAAATTTAATGACTTGTATAAATGGAATATGTTATTACTGAAAACTATAAAACTCATAGTCACTAAAATATCCAAACTAATTCTAGACATACATGATGTTCTTAATTATTATATATATATAGTATTTTATTATCTTGAAACATCTCCTTAAGAGTGGCCTCAATTGATTTTGAGATAAGGAACAATTTAGAATGATAATGATTGTCAGCAGTGCCAAATGTTCTCCGAATATATGGATTTTTGATTTCCAATGAAATTTTATTTTAATAAATTGTATTTTTATTTTTATAATATCACTATGTTATTTGTATCTACATAGTTGTATAATTTTATAGAAAATATATTATTCTTAGTTTTATGGTTCTTAACATATTGAATCTGAACATACCTTTGCATTTCACACATATACACAACTTCAGATTAGTAAAATAACAAGTCATACATGGAAAAATCCAATAAAAAAATAATAAAAATTCTACATCATAATCATAAACAAATAAATACCATTTATTCTAATCAGAACATGGTGATTAAAATCATATCATTCCTACAATGAATAAAACACAAATGTAAATTCATGTGATAAAATAAAAATATTGATACAATTAAAAATTTATCTCAAAAAAAAATTTGTCTACATATAATTAGGGGAGGGATAGAATATTTTTTTTATTGGGTTCTAAGAGAAGTGTTATGGTGTTGTAGTCCATGATGGTAGTCCAATGGTTTTGGAAGTTGATAAGTAGCTTCATGTTAAATATGTGCCCTGGATTTCAGAAGATTCTAAATAATAATGGCATGCACAATGAAATTGTATTATATATCTAATACTATATAGATTTTTAAGCACTGCAGGTGTGTGCTGAATCCATGGGTGGGAGGGGAGGAGAGACAGGGGCGGTTCGTCCAGTTCTATTCCAAGAGTGGAGAGACTGGGACATCATTCGACTAATGGCTTTGAGAGTTATGTTTTTTAGAGGAGATGAAAATTAAGATGAAAACAAGTGAGGAAAATATATGAATTATGAAGGTATTTGATATTGATTCACTTAGAGTTTTTAAAGGAGGAAATTTTTTCGTATAAATTGAATCACCCATTGGATTACTAGACAACTCACCCACTTCCCCATAACATAGCAACACCTTTGTCGTAACATCCTGGTTTCGGGTTCCGCCCAAATGTGCCATGTACCCAGTTGGTCACATGGCCTCAATATCAATTCCTAGAATGCTAGAGGTTGATGAATAGAAGTGATGGACTTGGGTGCAATAATGGGAAAATAATTCCCTCATTGGAAAAGAAACACATCAAAATAATAATAGTAAAAAACTGTGGAAGCAGCAATACCATACAACAAAACAAACAACGGAAGACTGATCATATAAAAAACATTATCGTATATATATAAATAATGATGAATTTCACAAGTATCTAAAAAATAATCCTAACAAGTCACAATTCTAGAAATACAGAATTAAAACCAAAGTACTATAAACAGTAAATAACTCCAATAGCATTGAAAACCTCATCTTGGTCCCATGCTCTACATCTTCAACAAAAAGAAAGTACTTGATGTAGAATGGAGATTTCATTTATCTATACCTAAAACCATATTATCTATCTAGGTATAAAAGCATGACCCAAATAGGGTGAGAGACGAATCCCAGTAGGAAACCACCAAAAGGACTATGCCTAATTGTTAGAGAATATATAAAACAGGAAATTTGAGAAATAAACAATAAAAAAAGAAAGTACTCAAAATTAAGCAACCCTACAGCTTCCAATTTCATTCATTTACATTTTTTAATTATTATGACCACTGAATAATGAAATCATTGGATCTAGACTAAGCTCTGTTTTCCCTATGTATAAGAGAAACAGATATCTTAGAAGACAATCTGACAAACAAGTAAGACTGAGTCCAATCTTGTCTTTTGGCATTATGGGCTCATCACAATCAATCAATCATTCACAAGAAACCATTTAGGAATATTCTCATAGTCTTACCCCAACTAGTTAAACATATCATCAATTTAATAATGATATAACGAACCTCTAGGAAATCTCACATAGTCTAACCCCTATGGTCACATAAAAACAAACTCTCTGAGTAATAACTCACTGTCAATTCACCCTTGTGGTCTTTAAAAAATAAAATACATACTATCTAAGGAATCCCCCATGTATTCTCCCCTTGTTGTCTCATAATGGTCTACAATAGACACTCTGAGGGTTTACTCACCGTTAGTCCCCCCTATGGTCTTGCAATGTAAATATAACAGACACTCTGGAGAATCCCTCAACATCAATTCCCCCTATGGTCTAACTAAACTAGGTTCTCATAGCCATGCGTAATAAAATCGTACACAAATGATATCCAGAATCCCAATGTAATCTCAACTACAAAAATTATAAGTATCTACAATGCATATCACATGAATTTAACAAGCATCAACAATAAATCAATTCCAACAAAACAAGTAAGGAATGTAAACATGGTATTCCTCATAGGAAACCTCGACCAAACAACCATAAACATTCAAACAAGGAAATTCACCCATGGTGTCCCCTAAAAATAAAATTTATCATAATTTATCAATAAAAACCCTTAATCTATCAATCAATCTAAGGAAAATGATAACAGGGTTCAATTCCTTAACACGAAATACCCAAATCATGGGTAATCGGAACATAGTCATATATAACTCAAAGACAAACTCTGAATGGAAATAAAACACGTAACTCAACATTGTATGATTGATATAGTTTATCCTAAGAATTTTAATTGGTCTTCAATTTTGTAGATATACAAAAAGTTCAAAACGTTCAACCTTGGATAACATGAGAACAATGAGAAATTAGAGGAAGGGATTCAGGAAGAACGAAGAACTCACTGAGGATATTCCAACACAACTAACGATGTTTGATTCGGAGAACAGATTATGAATTGATGGATCAATGGCAATTTGGTGATTATTTATTCTATGTCATGAGTCACAATCTGAAGAAGATGAAAACAAGGGTTAGACGTGACCCCGGTCCGATATATCAAATAAAAAGAAAAGTACACAGTGTGTTCATTTAATATACTCACTAGGTACTAGCTTTAACTGTCTCCCACATTAGGTTTTCCACATGGCCATGTACTCATCCATTATATGGATAGTAAACAGCTAGAAACTGGAACCGGGTACATAGTGTGTACTTATGAGTACACGGCATGTACACATAAATTTTTCAAATTCTTTTTCCCCTCAAAACACCTGAATTCATGATTAATACCTGATATAAGATCTGAGTTCTTACAAGCTCCACCCCCCCCCCTCTCTAAAGCAATTCATCCCTGGATTTCCCTTCCAAGGGTGATGAAAAAGAAACAAAAAATAACTCTAGACACTGTGATTGAACGTCGGCCTCCCTCCCCCAAATCTTGTCCTGTACTCACCCATGCTACCATATCACCCGTACCAGAGGAATAGACCATTTATGGATAACCATCCTTCTGTGATCCAAAATCCATATAGGGTGCTTCCCAAAGGATGCATCCACCTCCAACATAATCTCCTTGGGTGAAAAAATGTGAGACGAGTCCAAAAAGAAATTTCCTAGCTGAGAAACGTTGAAGATGGCGTGCATATCGCTACACCTATGAGGTAACTTCAACTAATAGGAAACTGGCCAGACTATCTCCAAAACCTTATATGGACCACCATATCTCATTGAATGCTTTACCTATCCTATAATCCTCCTGTGCCCCATCATAGGTGTGACACTCAAGAAAACGTGCTCTCTGGCCTCGAACTCCAGAGGTCATATCTATCTATCTGTATAAGATTTGTGGATAGAATGTGCAATATCCATCCTCTTCTGAATCAACTCCACTTTCTCATTGGTCTTCTATAAAAGAATAGGTCATGTCATTTCTTTATCTTATTCATCCATCCAACAAAGTGGTGATCGGTATGGCCAACCGCACAAATCCTCATAAGATTCCATCTGAATTGTCACCTAAAAATTGTTATTGTATGAAATCTCCATTAGGGTTATGTGTCTCTCCCATGAACCCCAAAAATCTAGGATGAATTCTCAAATCATGTCCTCCAACACCTGAATCGTCTGCAATGAATGGCCATATGTTAGGGGATGATAAGTTGTACTCAGAAGTAACTGTGTACAGAAATCCCTTGGTAGTCACTTCCAGACATGAGAAGTAACTCGGGCATCCCTATCTGAAAAGATAGAGTTAGGAACCCCATTATCATGTACCATCTCAAAGATGTACAACCTTCCAATATCATCATCCCTAATGGTTTCCTTGATCAAAAATAAATGTGCAACCATCGTGAGTCTGCCCACAACAACCCATATTACATCATTCCCTTCATCCGATCTCAGTAAACTCATCACGAAATCCATCGCGACATCATTCCACTTCCACTCAAAAATTTGTAACTACTGTAAAATCCATTTTCGTCATTGATTCACCTCCCTCACTTACTAACATATTGAAAAATGGGAATATTGGGAAATAGTAACCGCAAAGACGCCCCACCTTAACATTGTCATCTGGTCCTAGCCTGCCAGGTAACAGCTGTTGCCCCACAGACTTTTAGTCCCAACCCTAGGGCCCACCCACGTGCATGAACGGGTCATCTGACTAATGACTATTTTCATAGGCCAACACATGTCATTTCTAGTGTGCATTTCCACACTCACACACACTGGTAATCTTCCCTGAATGTCACCCATCATTACCACTAATCTTGGCCAGGCACGCTTAACTGTGGAGTTATAATCATGTAGGCTTCTAAAATGGAAGGTTCACCTTTTTGACATGAGTTATATAATTTATTAATTTAACTATTTATCATTTTGGGGTGTTATAATCACCCC
This sequence comes from Viscum album, assembly GCA_963277665.1. Classification (NCBI taxonomy): domain Eukaryota; kingdom Viridiplantae; phylum Streptophyta; class Magnoliopsida; order Santalales; family Viscaceae; genus Viscum; species Viscum album. Next base: position 430,424,131 of record OY728150.1, on the reverse strand, counting down.
CACCACCATTTAGTGAACAAAATCATCATTGTGGGCCCTACATATCAAACCAGGTAGTGGACCACACTTAATGTTGTGTACCACCTATGATACAAAATGTGATGACCAGGTCACGGTGACAGCACAGATTCCCCCTCCTTAACATGGTCATGGTGTCCTAGCCCTCCATGTACCACTAGTTGCCCCACAGACACATGTTCCCCACCCTGGGTGTAACGCCCCAAGATTTTATGAAAAATATTCTTTTTAATTTCATTAATGTCTTGTGTTGTACGCTACAACAAAAGAAGCTTTCACAATACGCATCCTTGACTTTCCTTCCGTTACACGCAATCGCGACCTTCCTCGATAGCGTGTGTAGTACGCAATACTGAGTTTCACGAAACAACGATATGCTATTAAAATATTATTAAAACTAGCCGTTATGAATAGTAATAACCACTTTTTGAAATTTTGTAAATTTTATTTTTCAAAATGGATTTCATTTTTGGATTCGGAGTATCGAATTTAGCCTAAGGTGAAATTTTGGTACATTTCGGATAACTTTCATATTCTGATGAATAGTGAAAATTACTAAATTATAATTAAAAACAACTTTTTTAATCGAAATAATTAATAGTGATAAATTATTAATTTGAGTGGTTTTAAAGTATATTTAGAATATATTTTTACAATTTAATACAATGTTGGTAATTGGACGTAATTTCACATTTAAACCTGACATAAACAAGTGTCAATCTTTTGATAGATATTGTTTCGTAAAAACACGCTATTTGTTTTAATAGCGGGATTTAATTATAAAATTAATTAATTCAACTTCTATGTTATGAATTTGGTAAAATAGACTTCATTTTTGAATTCGGAATATGAAATATAGCTTGGGATGAAATTTTGGCATTATTCTGAAAAACATCAATTTTTGATGAAGAGTGAAACTACTAAGTGGTAGGTTAAAAACTGAATTTTGCATAAAACATAATTTTACCGCTTCTGTGAATGGAATTTCGAAAATCCGAGAGACACGGTTAATATCAAGGACTAAAATGTGGTTCAATGAGATAAAAATAATTTTTTGGTGAATAGTAACTTTTTACTTTTTTACCGCGGTTAATAGTAAATAGGGTAACTAAGGGTAAATATGATATTAATATTACCCTAACACATGTCCTAATTCTATTGGACAAGTGTAATTCGACCAAAAACAAACTTAGGAATAAAATATGACCATTTAGGCCCACTTGGATTAGATTAGGACATTTATTATTAATTTATTTAAAGAAGGGTTAAAATAGTTAAAATCAAAGTTTAATAAGTAAATCATTTTTAATATGGGGTTATACATAAGATAAATTCGATTGTAAATATTCATTAGAAAGATAAAGAGATTTCCTACATTTTGGTATTTTATTTGTAATTTTTAGACATCAAATAATTTAATTTATTTATGACACAACGATGATGCAGTAATTATCTTATTAATGAAATATTGACATAATTGATGTTATAAACACCAAAATAAATGTAATTTGAGAATTTTTATGAATTACACTAATTTTCTAGGTTAATATGACATATTAGTGTTGATTTAATCAACTTGGTTCGAACATTTAATTCTGTTATGACTTTCACAAAAATCATATATCAAATAGTGTCAAAATTGACACAAAATAGTTTTTAAATCAAATATTATATTATTAATTGTTATTTTATTCCTAAAAATCTATGGTTCGGCCAAATGACTTAGATAAGGATATATATATTAATAATAAACAATTTGGGGTTCGTTTGGCATGTTATAGTAAGTGTATTAACCATATAGTGAAAGAAAACAAAAAGACATGGTAAAAGTTAAATTATTTAACTTAATGTTAAATCTAAATGATAAGGTTAAAATAGGAACCTAAACTTGTCTAAATTCTATTGGATGAGAGGATTTCGACCCTTCCCCACCTTAGCTTCGAAATAAGACCCTTTGGAACCATTATAAACCGATTTTGACTTTAATATAAAATAATATTTTGAGATATTCCTAAGGTGCCCCTCTCCTCCCTTATAAAAGGGCACCTCCTCCCCCTCCTCCTCACACCAAATTGAGCACTCAAGCTCGGCCAACCCCTGCCATTTTCTCCTCTCCACTTCCCTAGAATAATCCTAGAGGTCCTGGTCTTCTCCAAAGACCCATCTTAGTTCCCTAAGTAGAGGATTCAAAGAGGCGTTCCAAAGAAGAGGTAATATCCATTACCGACCTTTTCAATTTCTTTCTTCTTCAACTTCTTCTTCTTTAGTTGTTTCATGATAAAGTAATAACATCAGTATTACTTACATACTGATATGTTATTATAAATATGAAACAACCCTAATTCACCTTCTATCCATCCTACGGAAAAATGAAATCACCACGCGTGCGTACGTACGGAATACCGTCTCCACGCCGTGGTGTAATCTATTTTCCACCACCACCTTACATGGATGGGTATAATGGTGTAAAGAATAACTATACATAGTTATTACAACATCATATTGATTCTGATATATTGTATAATCCACTTCAATTCAGTTCAATATTTATGGAAATGATATCATCGCTCGTGCGTACGTACGGACTACCGTCTCCACGACGCGACGAGATTCATTCTCCATGTTAACCATTTAAGAATGATTATAAAGTATATATAAGAAATAATAATGAAATATATGACATTATAAAGCTACTGGATTTATGTATATATATACATATTTATTTCATCTACTTACTTCCATTTCAAGACAATAAGGAAAGGAAAACAGCGTTCATGCGTACGTACGGACTACCGTCTCCATGAACGGTGTTTTTCATTTTATTTATCTACCTATTATATATATATATATACTGAATATATATGATATATAAATCATATTTTATATTCTGGAAGTAAGTAAATCATGATATAAGTAATAACGATGTCAAGAACAACAAGTCAAAACACCTACGATAAATGAAACGATTTTACCCAAAACGCTTCTTTAACATGGAATTTACAAAAGAACGGGTAATATAATGTCATGAGTGAACCATATATGATATAATAACAATGAATATGATTCTGTAATAAGTCAATAACATGATTTAAATCATTATACAGGAGGTTCGGACACTTACAAAGCAAGTCAGACCTAAGGTAAGGGAAATATCACAATCTCATTTTTATCCGAGATTGTTTATTCGTAAGTATTTACTGGGGTTTATTTTATCATCTACATCCATGTTTCCTCAATATGTAATATTATTTCCATCCAACTACAATGGTTTAAATCCAATTTTACCCTTTGGTTAGTTTTTAGTAAAACATATGAAAGGAATCTTTTGTCGTTTATCGTACGAGGTACATTTTGACTTTTTCGACAAAAGTACAAAGAATGTTTTTTTTAACTTATACGGCACGAACGGATTTCTACTGTTTTATAAAGCCTTATTTTCATGAAGCTTCCTCTAAAAGATTTCATGACTATTTTCAATAAAATCTCTTTCTTTTAAAATTGCATGATGTTTTGTGAAAAGAAATTGATTTTGAAGAAGAAAGGATATTTTCCTCAAGAATTCTATTCAAGTGTTTTATCAAAATTATTTTCCATCTAAGATAATAAAGGGTTCTGTTTCTATCCATATTTTTACATTGATTTGACTATGTTGAGATGGAATTATGTTTAAGAATTCCTTTATCTTATATGAATTGATTTATGATGTCATGATGTTTCAAGAATCCCATTTTTATTACATGGGTTATGCGATGATGTATGATTTATGATTTTGTGGCACACATAAGAAATGATTCATTAAGAGATGGGTGGGACCTATATCTCCCTCCAATGCATTGGGTAAAGATTTTATATCTCATGAGATAGACATGGCTGGAATGGTAGGTTATACCGGTTCAGTGAAACAGGACTGAAACGAGGATTACTCGATTCAGAAAGGGACTTTGTCCACTAAGATAGTCTTGGCAATGAGTCTTGACTAACAAGAAATGATTCTCTATGATTATGTGTGTATGCCAAAAAGTTCCATGTTTTATGTTATGATTATTGTGATTACATTTCACTGCCATGATTTATCCCATGTTATGAAATTATGCTCTCTTTTGCAGGTTATGATTTCCAAAATGTTATGTTCTTATGAATATGATGTGATTGATATTTCTTTTGTTTACCCTTACTGAGCATTTGAGCTCACCCTTTTATGTTTTCTTTTCCCCAGGATATAAAGAAAGGTTTTAGGTAAAAAAAAAGGAAGATCTTTATGGGAGATGTTGAAGATCTTTCACCACGATTAGAAGATTATAGTCCGAGTTTCCAAAGACACTAAACTATTACGGTCCTTGTGTGTGTGTTTTAGTAATGTACTAAGTATTCCGCAAAAGTAATGTAAAGTCCATGTACGTCAGGCTTCGGGTCTCTACAGTTGGTATCAGAGGAAAGGTTTAGTCAACCTTTGGAAACTAGGATGCGAAAACGTTAGTGAGATCCCTAGAGATATTTCTAAGGTATGTCTAGGGATGTCTCTAAGGTTAAGTATACGTATAGGATATAGTCCTAGAATTACGCTAACGATCTTCGAATTTAACCTAAGATGTTAGATATTGAGGGTACTAACCCTTTATTATGTTGTTTTCCCTAGCATGATTTTTGCCTCTCACACAATTCTTTTGGGGTTTTAGACGATGGCTGGAACCCGAAGGAACCGTGTTAATGCGGAATGTGATGGGCAATGCAATGATTGTACCCCTGAGCAACCAAACGATATAGGAGCTGGAATGCAAAATCTTGTAGCCATGCTCACACAACTTTCTCAAGCTATGAATCATGCAGGACTTCCAAACGAGCAAAGGAAGGAGCAACATTCTGTTGAATCCTTCATGAGGCAGCGTCCACCTTCTTTCAGTGGGTCTACTGATCCATTAGTTGCTGAACAATGGATTAGTACTACTGAAAAGATATTTTCAGTTCTTCAATGTTCTGAACATGATAAAGTCATCCTAGAAGTGTATCGTTTGGAAGGAGATGCTGATCAATGGTGGAATCTTATCAAGAATACGAGGCCAAGGGATGAAATTGAGTCCATGGAATGGGACGAGTTCAAGAACTTGTTTTTCAGTAAGTACTTCCCTCGTATTCTTCGAGCAAAGATGGAAAAGGAGTTTATTGAGCTGAAGCAGAAGGATGATGAATCTGTTGGTATATATGAAGCGAATTTTACAAGACTTGCAAGGTATGCATCTGGCATTATCATCCAACCTGAAAGTAAAATTGATCGATTTTTCAGTGGCTTAAAACCAAGTCTTCGAAGGGCATTAGCTATAAGAGACTTCAGTAGCTATGAAGAAATTGTGCGTTGTGCTATCAAGGTAGAAATGGAAGTTGGTGTTACATATCCATCTCATGGTTTTGACAAGAAATGAAAGATGGAGTTCAAGGAGAAATCTCAGAATAATGGTGAAAAGAAGATGAATGTTTCCTTATGCACAAAGTGTGGAAAGAAGCATGGTGGAGATTGTCTAAAAGGGACTAGAAAATGTTTTAAGTGTGGAAAAGAAGGTCATCGAGCAGCTGAGTGTCGAAGTAATGGAAAAAGGGTTTCTAATGATAAAGCAAACACTGCAGAGAACGCACCGCCAACACTTCAATGCTTCAAGTGCAAGGAAATGGGGCATTATGCTAATAATTGCCCTAATCCAAGGTTTAGTGATGATCAACATGAGCAACCACTGAAGGCAAAGGACAAAGGGAAATCACATGCGATCACTATTGGCAATGTTGAATATGACAACGATGTGGTGGAATGATTAAGTGTTTATGTAATGGGATTCCAAAATAATGTTGTATCATTGAGTATTGCAATATTTATTGATGTGGTATTCAAAGTGATTGAGATATTTTTTTTGGAAATAAGATGATATGCGCATAATGAAGACGAGAAAATGAAATGTTTAATAGTATTCATGAGCTCATGATTGATATAAGGACTAAGTGATATCATGGATTGAGTATATAGAATTTTGAGGATTTTGGTATGTGGAAAGTGTTAACTATTAACTGCATTCATGTTTTCACTAAGGTATTCAAGAGAATACATGATTAAGGACTTTGAATGTTTGGAATGTGACCAAAAAAACATATCTTATGATATATGGGGATCAACGATGATATTAAATCTCTGGTAATTGTTTTCACTATGTTATGAGAGTGGACTGCAGTATTATGGATAAGCCTAAAGATTGGAATGGATTGTGTTGGACGATATTATTGATGGGATGTTATAGTAGTTTTGGAAAAAGGACAACCTGCAGGACGGGCGACAGCCCATCGCTTCGGACAAGGCTGTGGGAATCGAACCCACAACCGAAGTGCGACTGGCCTTTATCGCCTACCACTGACCTACAGGAAGTCCCTGTTTAGTAGAAACTAGTTTTATTATATTAAGCAGTATGATATATGAAGTATAAGTCCATTTTAGGAACCATATATGATTAATCTCACTATAGATCGACTTATGTATATAAGTTTTGCTAACCTTTTGTTTGAGACAGATGGAATGACCTGTCATTCTATCACATGATCTGCTAACACATCACGAATAACAAATTCAACTTCATTTATTTAAGAGATGAAGTAGAAATTGTTCAAGGCACGAACAAAAGTGAGATTTTACCAAAATAAAGTAAGTATTTATTCTAAGCAAATTTTCAACTTTAGGGAAATGATCTTGAAAACCAAAAATGTTGTCCTAGTGATCTTATACCTGATGAATCAGATGGTACCTTATATCATCACAAATCTATGGATTTGTGATTACTGGCTTTTCCATAGCCATGTTCTCTACCACTCTCCATCAGAACATGATGGTTAGATTTTTCTTCCATATCCATATTTTCACCTATGTGGAAACCCAGTGATTAGTATATTTGGGTAATCGTTACATTTCATACTTTAGTTTTTAAAGCCATCTTTTGGTATTCCTTTTTACGATGTGGGTTTCTATCAAAGAAAATTTTGAATAGTAAACCATTTATAACCCCGACGAATTTCGAGGGCGAAATTCATTTTAAGGGGGGTAGAATGTAACGCCCCAAGATTTTATGAAAAATATTCTTTTTAATTTCATTAATGTCTTGTGTTGTACGCTACAACAAAAGAAGCTTTCACAATACGCATCCTTGACTTTCCTTCCGTTACACGCAATCGCGACCTTCCTCGATAGCGTGTGTAGTACGCAATACTGAGTTTCACGAAACAACGATATGCTATTAAAATATTATTAAAACTAGCCGTTATGAATTGTAATAACCACTTTTTGAAATTTTGTAAATTTTATTTTTCAAAATGGATTTCATTTTTGGATTCAGAGTATCGAATTTAGCCTAAGGTGAAATTTTGGTACATTTCGGATAACTTTCATATTCTGATGAATAGTGAAAATTACTAAATTATAATTAAAAACAACTTTTTTAATCGAAATAATTAATAGTGATAAATTATTAATTTGAGTGGTTTTAAATTATATTTAGAATATATTTTTACAATTTAATACAATGTTGGTCATTGGACGTAATTTCACATTTAAACCTGACATAAACAAGTGTCAATCTTTTGATAGATATTGTTTCGTAAAAACACGCTATTTGTTTTAATAGCGGGATTTAATTATAAAATTAATTAATTCAACTTCTATGTTATGAATTTGGTAAAATAGACTTCATTTTTGAATTCGGAATATGAAATATAGCTTGGGATGAAATTTTGGCATTATTCTGAAAAACATCAATTTTTGATGAATAGTGAAACTACTAAGTGGTAGGTTAAAAACTGAATTTTGCATAAAACATAATTTTACCGCTTCTGTGAATGGAATTTCGAAAATCCGAGAGACACGGTTAATATCAAGGACTAAAATGTGGTTCAATGAGATAAAAATAATTTTTTGGTGAATAGTAACTTTTTACTTTTTTACCGCGGTTAATAGTAAATAGGGTAACTAAGGGTAAATATGATATTAATATTACCCTAACACATGTCCTAATTCTATTGGACAAGTGTAATTCGACCAAAAACAAACTTAGGAATAAAATATGACCATTTAGGCCCACTTGGATTAGATTAGGACATTTATTATTAATTTATTTAAAGAAGGGTTAAAATAGTTAAAATCAAAGTTTAATAAGTAAATCATTTTTAATATGGGGTTATACATAAGCTAAATTATATTGTAAATATTCATTAGAAAGATAAAGAGATTTCCTACATTTTGGTATTTTATTTGTAATTTTTAGACATCAAATAATTTAATTTATTTATGACACAACGATGATGCAGTAATTATCTTATTAATGAAATATTGACATAATTGATTTTATAAACACCAAAATAAATGTAATTTGAGACTTTTTATGAATTACACTAATTTTCTAGGTTAATATGACATATTAGTGTTGATTTAATCAACTTTGTTCGAACATTTAATTCTGTTATGACTTTCACAAAAATCATATATCAAATAGTGTCAAAATTGACACAAAATAGTTTTTAAATCAAATATTATATTATTAATTGTTATTTTATTCCTAAAAATCTATGGTTCGGCCAAATGACTTAGATAAGGATATATATATTAATAATAAACAATTTGGGGTTCGTTTGGCATGTTATAGTAAGTGTATTAACCATATAGTGAAAGAAAACAAAAAGACATGGTAAAAGTTAAATTATTTAACTTAATGTTAAATCTAAATGATAAGGTTAAAATAGGAACCTAAACTTGTCTAAATTCTATTGGATGAGAGGATTTCGACCCTTCCCCACCTTAGCTTCGAAATAAGACCCTTTGGAACCATTATAAACCGATTTTGACTTTAATATAAAATAATATTTTGAGATATTCCTAAGGTGCCCCTCTCCTCCCTTATAAAAGGGCACCTCCTCCCCCTCCTCCTCACACCAAATTGAGCACTCAAGATCGGCCAACCCCTGCCATTTTCTCCTCTCCACTTCCCTAGAATAATCCTAGAGGTCCTGGTCTTCTCCAAAGACCCATCTTAGTTCCCTAAGTAGAGGATTCAAAGAGGCGTTCCAAAGAAGAGGTAATATCCATTACCGACCTTTTCAATTTCTTTCTTCTTCAACTTCTTCTTCTTTAGTTGTTTCATGATAAAGTAATAACATCAGTATTACTTACATACTGATATGTTATTATAAATATGAAACAACCCTAATTCACCTTCTATCCATCCTACGGAAAAATGAAATCACCACGCGTGCGTACGTACGGAATACCGTCTCCACGCCGTGGTGTAATCTATTTTCCACCACCACCTTACATGGATGGGTATAATGGTGTAAAGAATAACTATACATAGTTATTACAACATCATATTGATTATGATATATTGTATAATCCACTTCAATTCAGTTCAATATTTATGGAAATGATATCATCGCTCGTGCGTACGTACGGACTACCGTCTCCACGACGCGATGAGATTCATTCTCCATGTTAACCATTTAAGAATGATTATAAAGTATATATAAGAAATAATAATGAAATATATGACATTATAAAGCTACTGGATTTATGTATATATATACATATTTATTTCATCTACTTACTTCCATTTCAAGACAATAAGGAAAGGAAAACAGCGTTCATGCGTACGTACGGACTACCGTCTCCATGAACGGTGTTTTTCATTTTATTTATCTACCTATTATATATATATATACTGAATATATATGATATATAAATCATATTTTATATTCTGGAAGTAAGTAAATCATGATATAAGTAATAACGATGTCAAGAACAACAAGTCAAAACACCTACGATAAATGAAACGATTTTACCCAAAACGCTTCTTTAACATGGAATTTACAAAAGAACGGGTAATATAATGTCATGAGTGAACCATATATGATATAATAACAATGAATATGATTCTGTAATAAGTCAATAACATGATTTAAATCATTATACAGGAGGTTCGGACACTTACAAAGCAAGTCAGACCTAAGGTAAGGGAAATATCACAATCTCATTTTTATCCGAGATTGTTTATTCGTAAGTATTTACTGGGGTTTATTTTATCATCTACATCCATGTTTCCTCAATATGTAATATTATTTCCATCCAACTACAATGGTTTAAATCCAATTTTACCCTTTGGTTAGCTTTTAGTAAAACATATGAAAGGAATCTTTTGTCGTTTATCGTACGAGGTACATTTTGACTTTTTCGACAAAAGTACAAAGAATGTTTTTTTTTAACTTATACGGAACGAACGGATTTCTACTGTTTTATAAAGCCTTATTTTCATGAAGCTTCCTCTAAAAGATTTCATGACTATTTTCAATAAAATCTCTTTCTTTTAAAATTGCATGATGTTTTGTGAAAAGAAATTGATTTTGAAAAAGAAAGGATATTTTCCTCAAGAATTCAATTCAAGTGTTTTATCAAAATTATTTTCCATCTAAGATAATAAAGGGTTCTGTTTCTATCCATATTTTTACATTGATTTGACTATGTTGAGATGGAATTATGTTTATGAATTCTTTTATCTTATATGAATTGATTTATGATGTCATGATGTTTCAAGAATCCCATTTTTATTACATGGGTTATGCGATGATGTATGATTTATGATTTTGTGGCACACATAAGAAAGGATTCATTAAGAGATGGGTGGGACCTATATCTCCCTCCAATGCATTGGGTAAAGATTTTATATCTCATGAGATAGACATGGCTGGAATGGTAGGTTATACCGGTTCAGTGAAACAGGACTGAAACGAGGATTACTCGATTCAGAAAGGGACTTTGTCCACTAAGATAGTCTTGGAAATGAGTCTTGACTAACAAGAAATGATTCTCTATGATTATGTGTGTATGCCACAAAGTTCCATGTTTTATGTTATGATTATTGTGATTACATTTCACTGCCATGATTTATCCCATGTTATGAAATTATGCTCTCTTTTGCAGGTTATGATTTCCAAAATGTTATGTTCTTATGAATATGATGTGATTGATATTTCTTTTGTTTACCCTTACTGAGCATTTGAGCTCACCCTTTTATGTTTTCTTTTCCCCAGGATATAAAGAAAGGTTTTAGGTAAAAAAAAAAGGAAGATCTTTATGGGAGATGTTGAAGATCTTTCACCACGATTAGAAGATTATAGTCCGAGTTTCCAAAGACACTAAACTATTACGGTCCTTGTGTGTGTGTTTTAGTAATGTACTAAGTATTCCGCAAAAGTAATGTAAAGTCCATGTACGTCAGGCTTCGGGTCTCTACACTGGGGTCCACCCACATGACCGAACGAAACATCTGACTAATAACTATCCCCACAGGACAAAACATGTATTTTCTAGTGTGCTTTGTCCTCACTCACACACACCCTGGAAATCCTCCTAGACGGTCACCTATCCTGACCACTACTTCAGGCCAAGCCCGCATAACTATTGAGTTCTAATCAGGAAGGCTTTCGAAAAGGAAGGTTCACCTTATTAACTAGATTAATATCATTTGGTCATTTAACCATTTATAATATTGTGGTGATAGAAAAAATCTGATAAAAAACGAGAAACATATCTTTTCATACATGGACACCAATACTGATGGTGTAGATCTCGATATATCATGGTGACACCATGATGAACTACCCAAACTAAGGAATGGGAATCTCATAATAGCTCCTCACGTTTGTCTTCTGGAACCCATATGCGCCTATGAAAATGAAAGATCCCATCCTCGCCTACGGTCCATCCAGGAGTGGGTTCCTTTCCTGACACACTATCCCAAAGTATTAGGCCATCAGAATCGGATAGCTGCCTCATTCACACACGATCTTGAATAGTAGAGGTAACAACTATGTATGAAAAAAACATATTCCCCTCTCATTTGTGCACGTCCAAATGTAACTTAATGAATATAGTCATAAGCTTCCACTCATTGCTGGCCTCCTGAACATCCTGTATTTGAGTCATCCTGCTCAACGTATCAGCCATTGTGTTTCCTTTCCTATACATATAGGAATGATTAATGTCAAAAGACTGAAGGTAATGAACCCTCATTCACTATATCTTATTAAATTACTGCTGAATAATGATATACTTGGTACTTTTGTGGTCAGTGATTAGAAAAAAATTCTCTCTTAATAGATAATCTATCCATCAGCGTAAAACATGTACAGCTGTAGCTATCCTAAGATTATGCATTAGGTAATTCCTCTCATGTGGCCATAACTACTGAGACCTATATGCAACAACTCCTTCCCCTTTCACAAGCACTACCCCCAGTCTAATACCTAATGCATCATAGTAAACAGTGAAACTCTTTCCCAGCTCCAACAAAATGAGTATCGGTGCTGAATTCAATGTCTTTTTCACCATATGAAAGGGTGAATTGGAGGAATCAGTCCACGAGTACATAGAAGACTTCATAGTAAGGCACATCAGTGGGGCTGCTAAGGGTTTGAAGTCTTGTATATTGTGTTTATTGTATCCATCCAACCCTAGAAAACATCGTACCTCAAAGATATTCTTTAGGTACTCATAGGAAACTACTACTCTCACTTTATCTGGGCCTACTAATACTCCTATATATGATATGAAATTACCCATGAATTTAATTAGGTCAATCCAAAAGATTCATTTTTAGACCATATAATATACATGATTCTCTCTCAGTGTACTCAATACGATTTCAAGATGTGTAGCCTGGTCATGTCGAGAGTGAGAGTACACAAAGATATCTTCCATGAAAAACCCAAAAAGGGGTCCAAGTAAGGATGGAACACTCAGTTCATCAGTGCCATGAAAACTACTGGCATGTTAATGGGACTGAATGTACTAACCACATACATGTATAGACCATACCTACTTTGAAAGCATGTAAGAGGCATATCTGGTGGTCTAATGCGCAACTGATGATAACTGGATATCAAGTAAATCTTTGAGATCATGCGGTCTCCTCGATGTTGATCAATGATTTCATTAAAACTCAACAAGGGATATCGTTTCTTGACCCTAAACTGGTTATCTTCTAATAATCCACACAAAATCTGAGGGTACCATCATATTTAGTCACAAAAAGGGCATGCAAACCCAAGGAGAATTACTGGCTCATATGAAACCCTTTTCCTGTAACTCCTCTAACTGCTTCTTGAACTCCAGTAACTCTGGTGTAGCCATACTATAGGGAGGAATGGACACTGATATCTCTCTTTTATAAAACTCAATAGAGAAATCTACCTCTCGCTCTAGTGGGGAACCTGAAATGTCATCTAGAAAGACATCCCTAAAACGATCCACCACTAGCTGAAAGTCCATCTGTGAAGTCCCCTGGTCATCCGGATATAATCTATAAGTATGGGATGTAATTCATCTCAACCCAATATGATCGGGTCTTATTCTGCTCGCCTAGAATTCCCATTCACCCTTGTGTCGAAAAGACCCATCATTTGGTGACGTGAAACTCACTCTATGGTGATAGCAGTCATCAAAGGCCTAGAATGAGACGAACCATTCCATTATGAGAATGGAATAAAAGAATTTCATCTATAAGACACTTAGGTCTCACAATAAGTGACACCCACCAACCTCAAGAGGGAACTCCTTTCACTAACATGCACTTACCATCCTAATACCAAATAGAGTTTCTAGCATCATAACATCCTTCGAAGTTATGATATAGAGCCTAAGGCTTTCCACAACAGAAACAGATAATTAACTATGGAAATACCATATATCAAAAATAAATATTTTAAAACTGAGGCAACAAGAAATGTACATATAATCATATAGGGTTTGGGATCAGACTCCTGTTGGGTCTTCTCCACAGCAAAGGTCTGACCTATACCACGGCCCTATGACCCTTCCTAACTACCCTGTGTTGATCCTCACTGTTTTCGTTGGAAACCTGTCGACTATATACCACATCCGTGACCTCATCCTCATCCTGAAAGTCTTGAAGAAGTCCAGTTACAATACTAATGTGAAAATTGTGGTCCTACTCCTGAACATGGAGTCATAGAAGAACAGCTATCACAAGCTTATAGTGAGAAAAAATGGAAAAAATGATGAAGATGGACAATCTTTCTAAAAGATCAGCACTCGACTGGGTCTCTCAAACACTAAAGTATTGTATTCCCTCTATTACCACACGGTTATCATTCAACCGGTATACCTAAAGGAATATCATGTCTACTCGGATCTCCCCACGTAGACTCCCTGCAGTGCTTCCAACTATTAGTCAGAGAAGTACCAACTCTAGATGTCAAACCTCCATGTCTCACTACCAAAGACTCCCTCATATTACACTTGGTGATCAGTGCCTAGTTGAGTATATAAGATATTGAATTCAACTTGAAGATGTTCACCTGGGATCAGATGTCATGTATGAGACCATCCTCAAAAATCCTAGACCAAAATTACTCATCACCCCCCAGAATGGGTGTGAATTACTACAGATCTGCGATGTGAGAATAATACTCTATGACTGAAAGAGAACCCTATTCCAGACCCATGAACTTTCTTGCACGGTCATCACACTAGGTCTCTGAGTAGAAATAGTCATAGAAGGTATGCTAAAACTCATCCCAAGCCATAACTTGTTGTTGTCGCACCTGTGATATCACATCCCACTGTCTCTTGGAAGAATATAGAAGAATATTGGTTGCAAGATTCAACCTCCTCTCAAAAGGTGTATCAAGATGCTCGATGACAGACATCATGGCTTCCAACCATGACTCAATAGCCTGAGGTCCCCCATCCCCTATGAATTTGGGAGAATTATACTACTGAAAAACCTGTGTCAACTCTACAATAGAAAGGGAAAGATTCAGTGCTTCATAGTAGGTCTGCATAAACCTCATAATTCCTTCTCATAACTGTGTATCATCACCTGTGTCCAATATAATAGTTTGTGCTAAGATGAGCATGACAAGAGGATCTTCTGGAAGCCCCCAATCTACAATTTCTTGTGTCTGATCATTTCCCTATATCTGGTGTACAACCAGAAGACTTCTTAGTGGCATGACTCTGCAAGGTAAAGAGCACACCTCAGTTCAAGATTATCATGGACTAAAACGTTGAAGTACAAGAAGTTAATAGTAGAATAAAACATTCATGTTTTTCAAAATAGGGTTACACGGCATGTATACCCTCCACACAGTTTGTTCCCTTAGGTTTCTACATGGGTGTGTACCGCTGCCAAAACTGGTCGTGTAAAAACTTTACACATAGTGTGTTCCTCCTGTGACATGGTTTGTACTTGAATTTCCCTCCGTCCATGTGTTCTTCTACATGGGAAAACCATATGGTTCTCTCCTAGGAAACACTACATAGTGTGTTCACCCTAAACAAAGTGTGTACCACTTAAGTTCCAACCACCTGTGTCATCAGTCACATGGTCGGAGACATGGTCAACTCTATATGGAATGTAATAATGGGACATGACATGTACATCCAATGTTTTATCCACCCGTGCCATTAGACACACATTAAGATACATGGCCTCTTTGGCATAGTGTGTACTCCTAGTATATGGTGTCTTCTACCG
Source organism: Viscum album (assembly GCA_963277665.1). Classification (NCBI taxonomy): domain Eukaryota; kingdom Viridiplantae; phylum Streptophyta; class Magnoliopsida; order Santalales; family Viscaceae; genus Viscum; species Viscum album. Next base: position 430,408,547 of record OY728150.1, on the reverse strand, counting down.
ATGATTCCAAACCCTGTTTCTCTTCTCACATAGTCAGTCACATGTTTAATGACTACATGGAGTGTACACACAGTACACAACATGTACTTTATAAAAGTTGTTTCTTCCAGAACATAAGAACAAATTGCATGTGTTCATAACCCCAAATGTTGTGTTGTCTTAGTTTCTAGATAGTAGGCCTCAAAAACTTATCTAAAACCCATTTAAAAAATAAAAAATAATCCATGGAATGAACAATTTCAACCCACTAGGGCCCATACTCCCATGAATCAATGTTGTTCATCCTTTTTCACAACAAAACATGAAAAAACCCAATTAAATTTCAAACATGGTCCACAAAATTCTGATCTAGGAGGGCCCATAACACCTAAAGAACCAAAGGTTAGTGTCCTTTCAAATGAAACATTAAATATATCAATAACCTATAAAAATGGAAGGTATTATATCAAATAATATATCATAACAACATTTATATCTATCACAACATATATAACAACATCATGCAATCAGTAATGAACCATAAATGACATGCCAATAATGAATGGAATGTGATCTCTAGTAAGTTCCTATATGATGCATGAGAAGTAATACCCTCATCTTATTGGGTTAATACAGAAATAGAACTTCAATAATATAAATCATAACATCACAAAACATGTGTGTCATCCAATGGTGAAATCAAATCAACTGTAACAATTGAAAACCAGGAGAATTGAAATATTCGAGGTATGTTTGATTTTCCCTGTACATGGGTTAGTTACTCTGGGGGATGGCTCATTACCAACTACCTATTCCATCATATCCATATCTATAGGCTAAAAATAGTAAGACAAAGACGAAAATAAAACAACCTTTGATACAACTTTCTAACAGCCCTATTCCGGGTGTCGTCCAAAGGTGACATGTACCCAGATGTTAACATGGAATCAAGTGTATTTCCCCGTACTATAGAGGTAGTTGACTAACAATGTGGTCCATGGTTGTGATAGTGTGGAAACTATGCCCTCATTGGTGGAGCAACACAGCATAATAACAATAATAAACAACATCGAAAGCAGCAATACCATATAACAATGTAAATAGTGGAATACTGATAGTATAAAAAACTACAGCAGATATATAAATAATGATGCATTTCAAATGTATCAAGAAAATTTGAAAAAACAGTCACAATTCTGGAAATGTATCACCAAAACCATATTATTGAAAATAGTAAATAACCCCAACAGCATCGCAAGCCTCATCTTGGTCCCATGCTTTCCAGATCAAATAGTAATCAATTACCTAATGTAAAAAGGTGATTTCCCTTATCTATATCTAGAACCATATAATCTCTTTGGGTCGAAAATCATGGCCCAAAAAGGGTGTGAGATGACTCCTAGTAGGTAACACCAAACACTTGTGTCTAAAAGTCAGGGAATATATATAGCAGGAAATATGAAAAATCCGGAAATAAAAAAGTAAGTACTCAAAAGTAAACAATCCTATAGCTTCCAATTTCTTTCATTTACAATTTTTCATTATTAGAAACGTTGGATAATGAAATCATGGTATTTATACTATTCTCTATATCCCCTGTAAAAATGAAATGTAGATGTCTTAGAAGACCATATAAAAAACATGTAAACTGATTCAATGCTTGTGCTTTGGCTTGGCAGGCTCGTCATAATCAATAAATCATTCACAAGCAATACTCTGGGAATTTTCTCACAGTATAACCCCTTTGGATCAACATATAATTAATTCAATAAAGATATAATGAACCTCTAAGAAATATCACACAGTCTAACCACTTTGGTCACACAAAAACAATGACTCTCTGAGGAAGCACTCACCATCAATTCCCCTTGTGGTCTTTTAACGATAATATACAGACTCTCTGAGAAAGAAATAAATATCAATTCCCCTTGTAGTCTCATAATTGTATTTTATAGACTCTCTTAGGGAGAACTCACTATCAATCCCCCAATGTTCTTGTAATGTAAATGTAACAGACTCTCTAGGGAAGCCATCAACTTCAATTCACCCTACGGTCTAACTAAACCAGGTTCACACAACCCTGGTTAATACAATCATACAAAAACGTTATCCAAAAGTACAAAGAAATATCAACTAATACAAGCCTAAGAAGCTATAATTCATAACATATGCATTTAACAAGCAGAAAAAAGAAATCAATTCAAACCAAACAAGAAATTCAAGGAAACAAGGCCTTCCTTATTGGCAACCTGGACCAAACTACCATAAGAATTCAAACAAGGAAACTCAACCATGGTGTGTCCCAAAAACATCAAATTTAGTATAATTTTACAACAAAACCCATTAATCTACCAATTGGTCTATGGAAGATGATTACATGGTTCAATTCCTTAACACGAAATACCCAAATCATTGGTAATTGGCACTTATGAATATATGTAACTCAAATACAGACTCTAAAATGTAATGAACAACTACCTAGACATTTTAAGATCAATATAATTGATCCTTAGCCTTAAAATTTCTCTAGAACATTGTAGATATACAAAAACACAAAAACATTCAACCATGGATAACTCGAGAAAGAGAAGAAATTAGAGGAAGAGATCTAAGAATAACCAAGAACTCACCAGGTCGATTTCAATGTAACTGATAGTTTTTTATTTGGATAATGGATGAATAACTAGTATTTAAAAGAATACTCAATGATTTTTTATGCTCCTTTCTAAGGCATGACCAGAAGAAGATGAAAATAAGGGTTAGACGTGACCCCGGTCTGATATCTCAATTAATAACAAAAGTACATAGTGTGTTCATTTAATGTACACTTTTTTAACTATCCTCAATCATCACCAACTTTAGTTGGTGCACAAAACAATTTACTCAGTAGTTATATGGCCAGTACGCGGCTACATGCATCAATCGGGTACACGGTGTGTACTCAGGAGTACACAGCGTGTACTCAGAGAATTTTCAAATTCTTCATTTTTCCTCAAAAACATATGAAATACATATTAATACCTAAAATAAATATAGAGGTTCTTAAATCTACTCAGAATCATTTATTTATATGTCCTGATCCACTTTTCCCCACTGAAACACATGGCTGATTATCTTTTATTGACCGGTCAAGGATCCGGTGCTCTGCTAATGTGTATAGCAGCACTCGTGTCGAATCCTCGGCGATGATACTTTGTAATTGTTTTTTGTTTTTATTTGATTGTATTTTGATTGGGGGTTTGTTTGAAGAGCTTATAAAATAATTTATTAATGATGTTTGATTTAAAAAATTGATAAAGATTTGGTTGAGTTCATCATTATGTTAGTTAAGCTTGTGATATCCTTGAGCTTTGTTTTATATTGCATTTAAATTAACACTCAAGTCACAAGTTGACGTTGATTTTAATTCCAAAGTGTTAAGGCTTTAATTAAAGCCATAAATTAACATAAGGTTCTAATATTGATCATATCTTGTTTATGGTAGTGTATTTATGGTTCCAATAATCCATGGAAACCACATGTTAATCAAAACAAGTCATTAATACATGACATTCTAAGTCCAACATCCACAATGTTAATTCAACAAATACTCATCGAGAAAAGGCACTCAATCGCTTAACATACCTAAATTAAAACTCACACCCATGACAGATTTACTCATCCATTAATAAGGTTATTAATATGGTAATATATGTTAATGGTGATGAATTATAAAGAGAAAAAAAATAAAAGGACAAGATAAGAGTAGTGCACCGAACACATACACAAACGATAATGAGAATTAAGAACAGAATTTCGATTGAATGAGGAAGCAAAATAAGGGAAGGGGATTCAAAAGTATTTAAAAATTTTTAGGAACATTAATATTAAACTACAGATGTTGGATTAGAATAAGATATATTTAATAAGAAACATGCATTAAAACAAAATTACAAAAGAAAGGACTTACAAGATTACAACAATGAAGAACATAAAAGTAAATGAAAACAAAGAGAGGAGGAACCGTCTCTCAAGTAAAAACATGAGTATGTCAGGTCCTCCCAAGCCTTTGGAAAGGCCTTGGTCGGGAAAATATGATCTTATATCTTCTTAAATGCCAACCCCTTGCATAGAGAGGAGGGGGATGAATTTATAGCCCAAGGAAGTGGACTGTTTGCATTCCCAATCTATCCCTCCCGTGTCTCCACGATTTGGACATCCAGACAGACGAATCTCAAGATATTTTCTTCCTAAAAGATTAATATAATAATTTTGGCCTACTAATCTCAAAATTTGGTGTCATTGGGACTTAAGGAGACAATGTTATGGCCGGGTTATTAAACAAAGTTAAATTTTCCATTTCAATCCATTCTTTTTCGATGTCCAAAATGTGAATGGATTGTGGAATAGTATTATTCCATAAAAGCCGAATAATTTCTTCAAAAAAGTAGGCCGCATATATCTCCTTTTTCAAAATTCAAATGCGCAGCTATATTGGATGATTAGATCAGGAGATATGTCATTAATACTATACTGATTTTAATTCCCGGCCAGAATGGTGGGCGGGATTTCAAAGCTTAATTTGGGCCCATTTTTCTTAGAGTAGGACCCTGAAATTTTTATCCATGATTCTATTTGATAATATAGAACACATGTTGGAGTTTCATAAAATATGGGATTCGGGAGTGAGACCAGTAACTCAATCATCTTGGCTAGTCCAATTTCATCACAAATTCATTAGGTCATTTTGTGTGGTAAATGTGATCCTTCAAATGGCAGAATTGGCCCCTTATCCCTTCTAATGAAATGTTTTATATTGATTTAGGAATCCTTAAAAACATGAACAACACAATTTGAATTAGTAGGGTGAGATTTATAAATAATACAGTAAATTTACTCAATTGGACTACTTCTGAAAATTCTCATAAACTATACTTAGTATTAAAACATTAATATTTCACACAAATTATGCACATTTCATATAAAATAAGTAAAGGGAGTGTATATTAAGTCATGAAAATATTAATAACATCAAATCCACCACACTTAGTTTTGTGCATGTCCTCATGTGAAACAAATATAAAAACATGACAAAATCATTTTCACTCACCAACAAATATAAAATTTTTGTTTTATTCAATCAGGGGAGGTTTAGACTATTTCACTCATCCATTTTGAATTCCACCACAAGTTGTTACAGAAAAAATGTTCCAAAAATAATTCATTTTTTCATTTTCAAATTTAGAAATGGAAAATGTGGACACTCAAAACTCACACCTCTCAAGATGATAAAATTTATTTGTGGAGGTTCACTCTTTAACCAACCAAAAGTGAAAATCATAGAGTTTGAAAGAGCTCTCGGCTTCCAATACCTATCCAAAGTTCCCAAGAATCAAGAGGTCTTTTTAAGGGGTTTTTCGTGTGGCTATGGGACTGTAGAATATAATGTCCAATAGATAGAAGCAGAGGGTTAAAACACCAACATAGAAAAAGCAATGCACATTTTGTTTGAAATGAAACATGGAAGGAAATGAAAACACATATTTACAAGGGAATGATTGTCTGAATAAAGACACGATAGAGGAAGAAAATATGAAGATAATGAGAATATAGAATATTTATAAAACACATAACCTCTACTAATAAGAATATAATTCAAGTGTTCTTTTTTTTCTTTTCCTTTTTGTCTTCGTTTTTTTAAAGTTTACCTTGAAACAGATCTCACACTCTTATACCAACCCATGTTTGATCTACTCACGACACTAATTGTAATAGTTATAACAAGATCAAAGGTTGAGGAAGAGTTATTTTTGACCTACCCAAGACACAACCCATTTTTTTCAATTTTTTTTATTATTTTCATCATTTTTGTTTTTTTAACACTTGTCAAAAACATTTACAAAATTACATAAATGGAAGTACATTAAATTCCCAAAAAACACCCTGAATGAAAACCTCTCCCCCCACACTGAAATGGATTATTTCCCTCAAGCAGATTATAACTCATTGAAAATCAATAATAGGGTACCCAAACAATGAAATCCATTCCCCCACACTTAAATTTCAAAAAATTATGCAATGAAAATCCATGTTGATATTTGGTGGGAAAAGGTATTGGACTTGTAATGTGGCTATCAAAGAAAAGGTTTTCATAGGCTAGAAGGGGCTTTCAAAAGGAGGATTAATGAAAGGGAAATAGGAGGCTATTTGGCTATTATGATTCTTATGTGGTTTAGAAAATGCATCTATCATATTAATGCACACTAAATTAAGATATTCAGCTCGAAGGACCACAAACTCAAGACTCACAAATGGGGTTGAAAACACACATTTTGAAAATATGTCCATAGTTGGCCTTGGTATGAAATTTAATGTTGTTCCTCACAGTTTGGGAAAATCATTTTCTAAATCAAAAATTGAGAATTAAAAATCTGTTAATTTTGAAACTAAATTCATTATCCAAAGTAATGATGAAAATACAAAATTTTTGAGATGAAAACATGTCTTGTGACTCCCCAAAATGGTTGAACAAAATTTGAAAATTGGAAGGTGAGTAATCATGACTCTTTATTATTTTGTATATATTTTTTTGTTATGATTCTTTTTTTTAATAGGTTTTTTTGTGTTTTTAATAAAGATACACCGACAAAAAAGAGAAAGTGAGAAATAAAGGTTTTGATAATGAAAGTGGTAAAAAATGAAAGAGAGAGGAATAAGAAGAAAGAGGTAGAGGGAGGAAGAGAGAGAGAGAGAGTTTAATGGAAAGAGGTCCCCCTGGTTGGGATTTGGTGGGTCGCCATCTCTATCTAGTGGTTGTTCGACTGGAAAAGTTGGGGATCCAGTGGAAGTCGATGATGATCCAGGATTGTGTGTCCTCTCGTGGTGATGCTTTAACCTATGTCCATTAACTGTGAATTTCCTTTGGGAATAGGGGTCTTGGACTTGCGCTGCACCAAATGGGTAAACATTAGTAATAACAAATGGACCATCCCAATGAGAATTAAGCATACCTTGGCAAATCAAAAATTGAGAATTGAAGAGAATTACCTTTTCACCTTCATGAAATATTTTTCATAGGATGTGATTATCATGGAGTTCCTTGTATTTTTCTTTGTACAGAATTGAATTATCATAAGAATCAAGTCAAAGATCCTCCAGTTCATCCAATTGCAACAATATTTCTTCTCCAGATGTTTCATGATCAAAATTACATGTTTTCACTGCCCAAAACGACTTATGTTGGATTTCAACTAGTAGATGACATTCTTTAATAAAAACTATCCAAAAAGGATACATCCCAATGGGTGTTTTATAGGTAGTTTGATAAGCCCAAAGTGCTTCACCAAGTCATTTAGGAAAGTCTTTTCTAGTGGGTTTTACAATTCTCCCAAGAACTCTTTTCACTTATCTATTAGAATGTTCAGCCATGCCATTTGTTTGGGGGTGATATGCAGTTGAAGTTTTATGTACAAACCCATTATTTTTAAAAAGATATTCTATGGTTTTATTACAAAAATGTGTTCCTAATTCACTTATCAAGGCACGAGGTGTGCCAAATCAGTGGAAGATGTGTGACTTTAGGAACTCACTAACAGTATGTGAATCATTCTTTCTAGTGGGTTTGGCCTCAACCCACCTAGAAACATAATCAACCGCAAGAATGATGTATGAGAATCCATTGGAAGGGGGAAATGGTCCCATGAACTCGATACCCCAAACATCGAAGATCTAACAGAAAATTAATGGCTTTTGCGACATTTCATTTCTCTTTGAAATTGTGCCAAACTTTTGGCAAGTGGGACATGATTGATATAACTCATGTGACTCCTTGAAGAGTGAAGGCCAAAAGAATCTAGAGTCAATGACCTTTTGAGAGGTCCTTTATTGTCCAAATTGGCGACCACCTGGCATTGAGTGACATAATTATAAGATAGAGGAATGTTCATCTGTATCAACACATCTCGTAATTACCATATATGCACCAGTTTTCCAATGATTATTTTCTTCCCAAAAATAGTGTTTTGAATCACTTTTCAACTTCATTTTCTATTCTATTGATTAAAATTCAGGAAAAACACCAGAAGCCAAGTAATTTACAATTGGGGCATACCATGGTATTTTTTGAGTGAGAGATGAAAAGTGCTTAGTAGGGAATTCAGGATCGATGATTTCAGAATGAGAAGAATTAGAAATTCTACTCAAGTAATCAACCACATGGTTTGCTTTTCCTAGTCTATATTTTATTTCATGGTCAAACTCTTGGAGCATTAGGATCCATCTTATTATCCTCGGTTTGGAATAACTTTTCTTGAGTAAGAACTTTATAGCATAATGATCTGTGAAGATTATGATTTTGGCACCTAAGAGATAGGGCCGGAATTTATCTAAAGCAAAAAAACTTCTAAAAGTTCCTTTTCAGTGACATTGTAGTGAGATTTAGTTTCATCCAATCTTTTTTAGGCATAATAGATGACATGAGGAAGTGTTTCTCTTCATTGACCAAGAACATCTGCAACAGCTCTCTCAGAAGAATCAAACATCAACTCAAAGGGTAAGGTCCAATCTGGGGGATGGATTATTGGGGCAGATGTAAGAGAAGTTTTGAGTTCAACAAAGGCTCTCTTGCAAACCTCATCAAAATGGAAAGTGACATCATTTTGGGGCAACCTAGTGAGTGGGAGGTAAATGTTACTGAATTTAGTGATGAATCTCTTATAGAAACAAGCATGATCAAGAAATGAATGGATTTCTCAAACAGAAGTGGGTTGAGGAAGTGATTTGATCACTTCAATTTTGGAAGGATCAACATCAATACCATATTTTGAAACTATGTGTCCTAGAACAATCCCATTTGCAACAATGAAGTGACATTTTTTAAAATATAACACAAGGTAACACTTGACACACTTTTAGAGGACTAGAGATATTGAATTCAAACAAGATTCTAATGAATCACCATAAATGGTGATGTCATCCATGAATACTTCCATGCATTGTTTAATGAATTTGGAAAAGATACTCATCGTAAACATCTGGAATGTTGCAGGATAATTGCAAAGGCCGAAAGGCATTATCCTATATACATATGTTCCAAAGGGGCATGTGAAAGAAGTCTTTTCATAGCCCTGAGGTGCGATTGGTATTTAGAAGTAGCCGGTGTATCAATCAGGAAAGCAATAGTGTGACTTTCTAGTTAATTGTTCCAGCATTTGATCAAGGAATGGAAGAGGGTAGTGATCTTTTCTTGTTTCAACATTCAATTTCCTATAGTCGATGCACACACTCCATTTTTTCACTCGAGTAGTGACTACCTACCCATGTTCATTTGTAACAATAGTTATCCCACCCTTCTTAGGTACAACTTAAATTGGAATAACCCATTCACTATCAGAAATTGGTTAGATAATACCAGCTTGAATAATCATGGTGATCTCTTCTCTAACTACCTCAAGGATGAGTGGATTGAGTCTTCTTTGTGGTTGTCTAACTGTTTTGGATGATTCCTCAAGATGGATGTGATGCATGCAAAGAGTAGGGTTGATTCTCAGAATGTCATCTAGAGTCCAACCTAGGGCCTTTTTTTCCTCTAACACCTGAACAATGTTGGACTCCTCAGTTTCGGTAAGTGAAGAAGAGATAATTACAAGATAAGAGTTCCCATAGAAAAGGAATGCATATTTCAGGTGTTCAGGAAGAGGTTTTAGATCAGTCTCATCTTTCATTTGTGGGTTAGAAAACTCAGGAATAGAGGAAGGGACTTTAGTATCTTCAGATTCATTATTTTTAATAGTTTCCAAGGTGGATCAGTAGATATCATAGGTGATGTGGGATTCAATAGATTTTTCATGTTTCTCTAGATTGACAGAGTCTATGAATGAGAGGTCCATAACAACTTCACCATTTCTGACTTGGTTAATCATGGTGCATATTTTACAAGATCCTTTGTCATTAAAACATGAAGAACATGGTGGATTGGGGTTCGATTGACTCTTAGAAGTGTCCTTAGAATCATGGATTGATAATGTAGAGTGATCAACAGATGGGTATTGCATGGCTTGAAAAATGCTGAACGTGACTAGTTGTTCACCGAATTCCATGGATAAGATTCCTGAATGGACATCAATCTTGGTTCTCACAGTAATAAGGAATGGTCTTCCTAGAATTAGGGGAGATCGAGAAGAGTTCGTCTCACCTTCCATGTCAAGGACATATAAATCAACAGGGAAGATAATATCATTAACTCAGACATGGACATCCTCAATTATTCCCTCAGGGCTGGCTGTACTTCAACTGGCTAATTGAATGAAAACATTCGTTGGATGTAAGGGACCTAGACCAAGGATAGAGAAGATGGATTTGGGAAGGAAATTAATTGAGGCTCCTAGATCTATGAGTGCATCATCAATTATGGAATATCCAATTTGTCATGGGACAGTAAAGGTCCCTGGATCATTGCACATTATGGGAATAGACTGATTGGTGGAAGCATTTTCGAAGGTCCTAATTTTCCTCTTGTGGGTAAACAACACCTTCAGAAACATGGAATACTTAGGAATTTGTTTGATGGAAGATAATAGAGGAATGTTGACTAAAACATGTCTAAACATGTCAAGAATTTCAGGATCGGGTTTAAAGGACTTCTTTGTCTTAGAAACAGCTTGTGGAAAAGGAATTTGATTCCTAATTGGAATGGAAGGAGGTGATGGAATGGATTCAGATTCCTTTTAAATTTTCTTTTTCTTTTCATTTTCTAGTTCATCATTCAAAGGATGGTTGGAGGACTTATCTTGAGGCATAGAAATTTTCTTTCCTGATCAAATTGAAATTTCACTTACATTACCCTTGGGGTTGGGAAATGGTTGAGTTGGGAGTTGGGAAGAATTGGATAGTTTCTACTCACTAAGGTGGGATGCAAGTTGACCAATTTGGGTTTCAATGTTCTTGAGGCTTGAACCGGTGAAGGAGGAAAGATATTTTACTGCACTTTCCCATGGTTTCTTGGAAGAAGAGGCTTTTCCCATATTGGGATTACATAGATTTTGGTTCTTGGGAAAGTGATTGTATTGGTTTTGTAATTGGGAATGCTCACTAGGATAATGTAATCCAGGAGGAGGATTGTTCCTTTGAGGTTGAGTAATAAAAGGATAAGGTTGTTGGAAGTTACCAACACCTTGGCCATATTGAAACTGGTTTTGGGTTTGAGGAGGGAATTGAGGGGGATGAGATATGGGATTACCATACCTATGTCCTTGGTTATAGGAAGAAGAGAAGGGCTCAGAGTGAGGTTGGTTGAAGTTTCTAAAAAACTGACCTGATAGTTGAAGGTTGGTGTTCTGCTGAGTATATGCTGCATTGAGCTCCATTGGTCCAGATGAATCAGATTGATCCTCTTGAAGTTGTGGACATGTGTCTGTTTAATGCGATAAAGAGTTGCGGATTCCACAGTTTTTGACAGGTCCAAGAAACATTGATTGTGAAGAAGATGAAGTTGGAGATTTGGTTGCCACAGCTAGTTGTCGCACAAGACCTGTAAGCTCACTAATCCACTCGGTCATCTTATTCGGCTCAATTGATTGATTATCTAGGGATTATTTTACTTGATCATGTGCTCGATTATGGAATTGATTTGTGTTTTCAGCCATTTTACTTATGAGATCTCTTGCTGCTGTAGGAGTTTTATCAACAAGATCACCACCACTTACGACATCAATGAGAGTTCTCTCCATAGCCAATATCCCCTCATATAAGTATTCTATTGTGATTTGGTCAAGGATTTGGTGATTTGTACAGGTCTCCACAAGATTTTTGAACCTATCCCAGCACTCATGGAGTGATTCACATGGGAATTGACGTATACCACTTATTTCCTTTCAGATAGAAGAAATACAAGAAAGAGGAAAGAATTTCTCAAAGAAGAGTCTCTTCATGTCATTCCATGTGGTTATGGAACCATGAAGGAGGTATTAAAGACATGACATGGAAGTATCAGCTAGTGAGAAAGGGAATGATCGATGTTTGGTTTGTTCCTCAGATATCCCTTGAGGATTCATGGTAGAGCACACTACTTGAAACTCTTTAAGGTGGAGATGTGGATCCTCACCGGCTAGCCCGTGGAAATGATGGAGAAGATGAATCAAAACCAATATGAGTTCGAAGTCAGCTTCTATGTTTGGATATTGAATACCAATATGATGGTAATTCATATCAGGAGAAGTAATTTCTTTTAGTGTTTTTTCCCTAGGATTGGCCATTTCTAATTCAACTGTTTGGAAAGGGACTGGTTTTGAATTATTTGATTATCTCTTATGTTCCTCCTAAGTTGGCGAAGTGTTCACTCAATTTCAGGGTCAAACAAATTTGATGGATTTTTTGAGAAGCTACAGGGCATTCAGAGAAATTTTGGAAGAAAGAGTAAGACGGGTTTTTCATTGAAGTTCTTTCAGTTTATGATTTCTTTGAGAAGACGGGTTTTTTGTGTTTTTTTCATTTTTTTTAAATTTTGTTTTTTTTGGTTTTTTATTACAATAACCAGAATATAATGACTATATAAAAGAACCATCCCTAGAAGCGGCGCCATTTGAAATTCCTGGCCGATTGTCGCATATCTACCGGTCAAGGTTCCGGTGCTCTGCTAATGTGTATAGTAGCACTCGGGTCGAATCCTCGACGATGATAATTTTTAATAGTCATTTGTTTTTGGTTGATTGTATTTTGATTGGGGGTTTGTTTGTACAACATATTAAATAATTTATGGATGATGTTTGATTTAAATAATTGATAAATATTGGGGTGAGTTCATCATTTGGTTAGTTAAGCTTGTGATATCCTTGAGCTTCGCTTTATATTGCATTTAAATTAAAACTCATGTCACAAGTTGACGTTGATTTGAATTCCCAAGTGTTAAGCCTTTAATACAAGACTTAACATAACTTAAGGTTCTAATATTGATCATATATTTTTTATGGTAGTGTATTTATGGTTCTAATAAACTATGTAAATCACATATTAATCAAAAAAAGTCATTAATCCATGACATGCTAAGTCCAACATACAGAATATTAATTCAACGAATACTCATCGAGAAAAAGCTCTCCATCACTTAACATAACTCAATTAAAACTCACCCAAATGAGATATATACTCAGCCATTAATATGGTTATTAATCTGGTAATATATGTTTATGGTGATGAATTATAAAGAGAAGAAAAAGAAAGGGACAAGATAAGAGTAGTGCGCCAAACACACACACAAAGGATATTGAGAATTAAGAACAAAATTTCAATTGAATGAGGAAGAAAAATAAGGGAAGGTTATTCAATAGTATTTAAACTATTTTAAGAACCTTAGTATTAAACTCCTGAAGTTTTATGGGAATAAGAGATATTGAAGAAGAAACTTGAATTAAAACAAAATTACAATAGAAAGGACATACAAAATTACAACAATGAAGAACATAAAAGTAAATGAAAACAAAGAGAGGATGAAAGGTCTATAAAGTGAAAACATGAGAATTGAACGTCCACCCAAGCCCTTTTCAAGGCTTTGGTCATCCCAATATGATCTCCTCTTTTCTAAAATTCCAACCCCATGCATGGAGAGGAGGGGGATAAATTTAGAGCCCAAGGAAGTGGACTATTTTCATTTCCAATCTGTCTCTCCACTTGGATCGATTATTTCGACATCCATACAGCCAAATATTGAGATCTCTCCTTCTTCAATGTTGAAGATAATAATGTTTTCCGACCTCTATAAAAAATTGGAGTCATTTTGACTTAAGGATCCAATGTTATGATCGGTTTACTAAACAACGTTAAACTGTCCATTTCAATCCATTCTTTTTCAATGGACAGAATGTGAATGGATTTTGGAATAGTAACATTCCTTTAAAGACAACATTTCTCGTCAAAAAAGTCTTCAACAGATATCTCCTCTTCCACACTTCAAAATTTCAGCTCGATTGGATGAATAGAGCAGGAGATATGTCATTAATACTATACTAATTTAAATTCCTGGATAGAATGGTGGGATGGAATTTAAAGCTTAATTTGGGCCCCTTTTTCTTGGAGTTGGGCACTGAAATTTCTATCCATGATTCTTTTGGATAATAATGAAAACATGGCGGAGTTTCATAAAATAAATGATTCGGGAGTGAGACTTGTAACTCAATCATCTTGGCTGGTCCAGTTTCTTCACAAATTATTTGGGTCATATTGTGTGGTAAATGTGACCCTTCAAATGGAAGAATTGGCCCATGATCCCTTCTAATTAAATGTTTTATATTGAAATAGGAATCCTAAAAAACAAGAACAACACAATTTGAATTAGTAGGGTGATTGTTATAAATAAAATAGTAACGTGACTCAATTGGACTCCATCTAAAAATGCTCAAAATTTATACTTAGTATTAAAACATTAATATTTCACACAAATTATGCAGATTTCATATAAAATAAGTAAAGGGAGTATATAATAAGTCATTAAAATATTAATAACATCACCCACCATATAATATTACATTATTTTCATGACTCATCCTAATGGGGACCATTCCATGACTCCCCATACCCACCTCCAATAGGCTAAGGTATAGGGAGTAGATCTGAGTAGGAATATCACTAACAAGGGATTACTTAGCCTAATGTACCTATAAACATGCACAGATGTGACAACCCATATGTAGATGCCACATAACGGATGCCCCAAGCTCGATTGGCCACATGGACTCAAGTGCATCATCTCGAACACCAGAGGTTGTCGACTAGAAGTGAGGTCCATGGGTGTGTCCATGGTAATAATATTCCCTTATTAGCATAGTGTAGCACAAAAAAATGAATATAAATGAATAGTAAATAGCAGAATCAATATAAATGATATAGATAAATTGTGGAAGCAGACTTATGCAATAGATAAATGAGATTACCAATAAATGTATCAATTGGATCAATGATGATGTAATGTCATGTCACTATAAAACTGGGAAGAGTGGATATAATATAGTAGGCATAACATGTTCCCCGTGGTAAAATAAAACAAAGAATACTCCAAGCATCCTCAGATCCTACATAGTTATCTCCTATCAAGGTTCATCAAATTAGCATGCAATCAAGTGATAGAATTGGTATGTTTCCCTCTGCCAATACCTGCAACCAAGTAATATACAATGGGTACCAAATGACAACTATAGATAGTGTGAAATTTATCTCATTTTTCCACCACCAAGGTTGTATATATCATCCATCTAGTGTAATGGAATATATCAGTGTATAAGAATATTTATATAATGTAATGAAAACAGTACAATGTAACTAAATACCCAAGTACCATCATCCGCCCTCAGCTAGTATCTGAAAATGTAACCAGTTCAGTTTATTAATCCATTACCATTTAAAGTTAATAGGTCATGTGATGCATATTAACCACTGACATCACCTAATTATTATATAAGTAGTTAAGGTCTCAAGACGTTACAAGGAAACCTGAAAATGATATCTAGTGAGGGAGTTCCATGGTAATAACCAAGGTAACATAAACTCACATAATGCTAACCCAGTAGTATCCGTGTATAGATAAGGGGTGAGAGTGAAATCCAAGGAGTTTAATTAATAAAATTCCTCAATAAGGTACCTATCGAGTCCATGGTGATTGACTAAGGTAAAACTGGGCTATGAAAAGATAGGTCCCTATGGGGTTTCACCATGGAACCTTCTAGTCAATGCTAGATCTATGGAGTGTATCTGAGGTATCCTGAAATAATAAAAGGGGACCCTATGGTATTAAAATGGTTATCCAATGAATAGAAAACAACCGAATTCTAGGTGGGTATAAACCTAAGAAAACGGCATCCTTGAATTAGAATGGGGCTCCCAAGACCCATGGTATTCTCCACCCCGAATCTAGGGAATGCTTGAGTTAGTCCATTCATATTCAATTTTATAATAGTGTGATAATTCATTTTGATCAAGTAATTCCTTCCATTAGTGTGGATAGGTCATGTAGATCTGATACCATTATTGTTGGTCAAAGACATGTCATCTATTTGTGTGGATAAGATAAGTATCATTGTATCCATTTAATAAAATATTAATTAACCCGTAAGGCATATTCAATTTGAGAGGTTCGCTATGCTACCTTCCATTAACAAATAAAGGGGTCTCACAAACATGTAAACATAATTCAATATCATATGTTAAGGCCATGTCATATACTTAGTATACTTTCCATTAAACTTTTTGCATTAATAAATCATTTGGAAGAACTTATATTAGGTAGGTCAAATGGTGAGCATACATGGTACATTCTATTATGCAATTCTCATTAATAACAAGCCATTTATTATTAGAATGGTCACTTTTTAGAAGGTCATGAAAAGGCACACCTGAATGGTGGCTCAAATGTGTCAAAACACTACAAACCCAATTATGGAATAACCATCGACATGAGGTGGGTTATGTTGTGGGTGTAACCAGTAATAACTAATCACATATTTGGAAAGAGAATAACCATTCAATTCTAAAAAGTATAACCATGGAATGTCAATTTAAGAAACAGTTTTCAAAGAATCTGGTTGGCCCCACCTAAACATTCTAGAAACGATGAACTTTAGGGAAAATTTATTGACAACCCACCTTAGGGTTGTATGATCCTTCTCCTCCAGTATCAAACCTTTATTTTCCTCGGATCAGAGTAGATCTAAGAAAAGGTAGAAAACTCTCGCATGATGATATCTAGGTTGAGAGTAAAAGAGAAGAGGAACAACTTAAAAGGACTTGAGTACTTACCGTTGTGCATCCAACATGATGAACATAAGCACTATCGGAAGCCAAACAAAGGAGATCTCTTGATCCCCAGCCTTGGGCTTCAAAAAGATCAAAATGGGTGAAAATGGATAAATATACGGCTGGTTATCGAATTAGGAAGAAGGAGGGAGATTAATAGATCATTCAAGGAAAAACTGAAAAAATTACGTAGAAAAATAGATTGTGCACAGATTGTCTGTACAGTTTTTCAAACCGTGTGCAATCCATGCGAGATGGATTTATCTAAAATCACATCCTCTACACATTTTGAGAAAATTGTGTATAATCCATTCATGGGTAGGTATAAAAAGGGTTACTCACAATTTTAGTTCTCAAATCTATGAACCAACCATGCGAGGTGGCTCTATCCAAAAAACACCATCTGCACGGTTTACTCTAATCTGTGTGCAGAGTCCTTTTTCTACAAAAGATGGGCAGCGGGCTCCAAACTATCCTTAGAAAACCTAGGAACCTTCACTAACTTATTAATAATCCACATTTGGTCTATATTAAAGGTTTAGACCTAAAATTAAGGGATACATACCTGAGTGAACAAACAAGTTCTTACAGCCTTCCCCTCATAAAATAACTCACCCTTTGAGTTCTCCTTGTAAGGGTAAAGAAACATTGTCTAAGAACAACTATGGCCACTAAGAACGTACATCAGTTTCTCCCTCCCGTGTCTCATCATGTACTCAGTTGTGATTCCATAGAACCCGTATAATAGGGACACACATACCTCAGAAAACCTTCGTGATTCGGTCAACGATTCATATTGGATACTCCTCATAGGTAGCATCAGCATCTGACTCAACATCCCCGAGATCAAAGGTGTGAGATAGGTTAGCATAATACTGGAGAAGCTATGAGACGTGAAATACGTTGTTCATGGCATAGTACCTCTGGGCTAGTAGAAACATATAGTCTATCAGCCATACTCTCTTTAGAATTTGAAACTGCATAATGTAATTAGGTGAATGATTTCCCTACTTCCATAACCATCTATTACTTAGCTTGGGTGATACTTGATGAAAAACATGATCCCCATCCTCAAACTCAAGAGGTCATTGACGACGATCAACATACGATTTTTTTCTAGACTGAGTAGTAGCCATACGCTTCTTGATCAACTGGAACTATTCTGAAGTCTCCTGAATGAGATGAGGACATAGTAGGGATACCTCTCCTACCTCTATAGAGCACTTGGGTGAGCAGCATGGCCTACCATATAAGACCTCAAAAGAAGAAATCTTTATCATCGCCTAAAACTATTATTACAAGAGAACTCGACAACAGGGTGATTCTTCTACCAAGAACCTCTGAAATCGAGGACACATGCTTCGAGAATATCCTCTAAAATATGTATCATCTGTTCCGATTACCCATCGGTCTGAGGGTGAAAGGATGTTCTTAGAAACACCTGAGTTCCTATACATTTCTACAAACCATGCCATAACCATGAAGTGAAAAGAGCTTCCCTATCTGAAACAATAGTATCTGGATTCCTGTGTAGTTGTATGATCTGACAAACATACAGTCTTCCCAATTCATCAACTGATAATGTCTCTTGTATAGGAAGGAAGTGGGATGATTTCATTATTCAGAAAATGACTACCCAGATAGCAATTCTACCCCTAGGAGACCTAGGTAAGACAACCAAAATATCCATCGCAACATCTTCCCATTTCCATTCTAGGACGAGAAGTGGTTGTAACAAGTCTTCAGGTCTTTGGTGATCCACCATCACCTGCTAACAGGTGGAAGACCTAGTGATGAAGCCTACAATCTGACGTTTCATTCCAGGCCACCAATACTAGCATCACATATCATGATACATCATCAAGATTCCGGGATGAACCACCAACTTATAAGAATGAGACTTTTCCATCAACTACTCTCTTATATATTTAGTAACCCAGATAAGTCCACATAGACACAGGAAGTCGTCTCTGTTCATAGACCAATCCAAAGTTGGGTTATATCTTGATATAAACTCTTATCTAACCAAAATTTTATGATTTGAAAATTTTCTACTCTTTACCTTCTTATGGATAACAGAGGTAACTATTGAGGCTGAGAGGTAAGACTGCTCGTGACTGTCATGAATCTATAACTGAAGTTACGAAAAGAGAGCAATTAACTTTCAATTATCACTAGATTTCTGTATGGAATGTGTTTATGATTTCTATATCAATGTATTACTGACCACATTATCCTTTTGAGGCGTATATTCAATCTAAAAATCAAAGTATTATTGATATTTGACAAATATCTGATGTCTAAGGTTCATGACATGATAAGAAAAGATATAATTGAAGATTTTGGGATTTGTATACACCACAAATATCTCACCCAATAGATATTGTCTCCAGCTACATAAGGCATGGACAACTGCTGTTTTCTCAAGGTCATGTGTCAGGTAATTTATATCGTGAGGTATTAAATTCTGAGATCTATATATAACAACTTTGTCTCACTACCTCAACATTGTTCCTAGGCTAAGGCCTAATTCATCCCAAAATAAGATATAACAGTTACCTGGTTCGGGAAAATTCAAAATAGGTTCTGAGACAATCCTCTCTTCCAGCACCGGAAAGTATTTCTCGCAATTTACATACCATAAGAAATTAACACCCTTCTTTATAAGTCCAATAATAGGTGAATCAAGATGTGATAAGTCTTGTATGAAATTGATTTAATACCTTGTCTTCCCCATGAAACATTGTTTATCAAACACGTTCTTGGGAAACTCCTAAGAAACTACATCACTATCATTTTCAGGATCAACATAAACTCCTAACTTGGGGATAATATTGCTCAATAAGTGGACTTCATCGATATAGAAGTCACATTTTTCAAGCTTGGAATAAAGATGATACTCTCTTAGTGTACTCATAATGATCTCAAGATGTTTGGTATGGTTGTTACGAGTGCGAGAAAACACCAAGATGACATCCACAAAAACCTCAAAAAAGATTCCAAATCGGGGTGGAAAACCCTATTCATCAAAGACATGAAAATGGTAGGCATGTTCGTAAGATCTAATGGCACAAAAAGATACTCATACAGGCCATACCTTCTACAAAATTTTGTACGATTTATGTCTGAAGTTCTGACTCACACGTGATGATAACTTTATCAAAGATAGATCGTAGAGAACAAATATTATCCTCAGAGTTGGTCGAAGATATCATCTATTTGGCGAAGTGGTTATTATGTATTGACTATAAGTTGGTTCAACCTTCTATAATCCATGAATAGATGAAGAGTTCCATCCACCTTATTAGAAAAAATCATGGGTGAACTCCAAGAGGATGTACTGGATGTATAAAGCCTTTGTCCTCTAGGTCCTCTATCTTCCACTTGATCTCCTAAAGATCAGTAGGTGACATCCTATATAGAGGAATGTACACTAGAGATATGCCTAGAAAAAGATCAACTGTAAACTATACCTCTATCTTAGGAGGTCATCCAGAAAATTCATCAGGAAATATATTCCTCAAATGATCGACTACTGAAGCAAACTCAGTTTGTAGCAAACCTGGATCTTCTATGAAAATATTTACAATCTGGGTGGTAACTCTACCTATCCCATGAAGCTTTGGTCTATCCCTCCCAGCCTAAACATCCCACCCACCTTTGAAAAGATAACTAATTCCTTCTTGTGATGTAAAAGAGACCCTATGTCACTAACAACCTACAAAGGCATGAAAGAGGACTAGCTAGTCCATCCAATGAATTTCATCGAAGCCCGTCATCTCAAGAACATGGAGATTGCACAAGAAAGGGTAACTTCCTCCCTCAAGGGGACAATCCATGCACTGGCATATTCCCTCTGTCTATATTCCCAATGTTGTGTTGAGGGTCATTAAATAATAGTGTCATTGTATCTCTAGTATGAGACTTTACATGAAATATAAAATGATGAAAGAGTTTAAAGAACCTATATAAAACAAAGTAGAGACAATAGTAGAGGATACTATAATAGTTAATCATACTATAGATTGTCCTGCAACCTGATCCTCGGGTATCGACTATAGAGCATGAATCTTACCTGATCCACGACCTTGGGCAACAAATGTACTACCACGATCATGACTGCTCTGTTGGCGATGCTAGGGACTAGGGATCAGACTACCACATTCGTGACCTCCACCTCAGCCAAACCTTCCTATTCTATTTCAACTCCCCACCTAACTCAATGAAACATAACTCACTACGGAAGATAGAGATACCAAAGATCCTTTTCCACTCAAAGTAGGTGGAAAGGTCCTTAAAAAGCGCTGAATATGACCCATACGACCAAAATCTAGCCATTCGATAGAGTCTCTGCCACATTGGGGCTTTTACTCCCTATTATATCACACTTATAGAACACCACAGTGCTATCAAACTAGAAACTCTGGATGCCACTACTCAAATGAAAAACCTTAAAGGATCATTTCCTTCCGCCTGAAGAACTACTGTCTGGACATGGCATTGGTCTTTTAAACTTGGTACTTGTAACATCCCTTAGGTTATGTTCATTGATATGGTCATGATCAACTATTTCAAATAATTTAGGAAGGAGAAATATGTTCACCTATGTTTAGACGGTTTACTAAAGCCCATCCTCAAAAAGTCTAGCACGTGAAATCTCATCACCGGGTAGAAGCAGTGAAAATTTCATTAAATTAGTGGAAAATTATGAATAATATATTACTGAAATAGAACCCTACTCAAGATGCGTGGACTCTTTGGCTCTATTATCCCTCAATACTTGAGAAAATAAATGATCAAAGAAGGCAGTTTGGAAGTCAACCCATAACATGCCCTGGTGACAAATGGCTCGGGTAACTACATCCCACCAATGCTAGGTCGAATCCCAAAGAATGTATGTATCAATATTGAATCTCTACTCTAGAGGAATTTCTAGATTCCCAAAGGTAGATAGAATGTAATCTATCCAAGATTGAGCTGCTTGAGAACCGACATCCCCTAAAAAAGTTGGAGGATATTTTTTCTCGAACTCTCGAGTTAGATCACCCATCATTGGTGAAACCTATGGTGATCCTTTCATGGACTGTATCAAACGTAGGGAACTATCACAGAGATGATCATCAGTGCTCAGATCAGGTACAGCAGTCGGTGCCTCATTTTTCACTCCTGGAAGTAAGACTGGAGGCTCATGGCCCACAATTTCTGGAGCATGGTCATCATAACCCTCCTGGTGAACAACTTGAGGACGTTATGGTGGAATTTTTCTAAACATTCCAAGAACATGCCTCAGAACAAGCATAGAATCCTATGATAACATCACTAGAGGAAACTAAATGTATGAAAACTCACTATCCAAGAAATACTACCCATACTACCCACATAGATGACCAGACATCAGTAAGTGATCAAGTATAAGATTCATGTCATTTTGCAGTTAATTATTATGTTCACTCTTTTAACTATCATAAGCATGAAAATACGGGATAAATATGTGATACCAATTCATTTTAGATTTCAGGATTCAGTTTATAATGGATAGCCATTTCTGATGAATCATTTCCCATACACTTATCACCAGAAACGATACCCATTTATTTATAGTATAATGCCTCGACTCAGTAAATTACTCATCCCAAACAATTAGGACACTTACACCTCATGAATTGAGATAGGAAATCACACAATCACAACTAATAGTAATACAAGTACAAGCATCTATCACAACAACACTCAACAATAAAAATCATATTCAACAATTCAAAGCAGTGAAGTGCACTAATATTACATGGAAATATGCATTATATGTGAATTCTAGGTGCCTATAATGATGTATATAGAAATACACCTTGCCCTAAAATCATTTTTCCAAGGATGAAATAAATCCTAAAATATAAAATTAATAAAAAACACCACATATCATGTGTGTCACCCAATGGTGAAATAATATCAACTGTAATAGGAAAAAGCATAATAACAATTATAATTTATGAAAATTATTTTTTTACCCCAAACATGGTTTTGTGAAGCCCGAGCATGACTTGTAACTGAGTCCCAAACGTTTATATTCTACACTCTGTTATATCAAAATAGTAAATCAAGAAATGAAACGAGCTCTGATACAACTTTTTGATGACCTAGACCCGGATTCCACTTAATTGGTGCCCCAAGCCCAGTGGGCCACATGGCCTCAAGCACATCTTCCCAAAATCCAGAGGCTGCTGACTTGAAGTGAGGGCCTAGGGTGTGTTTGTGGGAATAATATTCCCTCATTGTCAAAGTGTATCACAATGGAAGGGATATAACGGAATGGGAAACAACATAATCAAAATAAGTGATATAAATAAATAGTGTAAGAAAACAGATGCAATAGTTAAACATGAAAAACAATAACTATATCAACTAGAATAATGATGATGTAATTTCATGTCACTAGAAAAATAGAAATAATAGGTACAATTCAACAGTCATAACATGTTTTACAAGGTAAAAGAAAACAAATACTACTCCAGGCATCCCAATATCCTACTCGGTCATCTATTATCAAGATCTATCCTATCATCACACAATTAAGTGTTGGAAGTTGTATACTTACCTTTATCAATAATTGAAACCATGTAATCTACATTAGGAACCAAACGACGTCTGTAGACGGTGTGAGATAAATCTTAGTGGGATGCCACCAACAGTGTCTATAATATTTGGCCCTTGTAATGGAATATAGTAGTGTGTAGGCATGTATATATAAAGTAAGGAAAATAACACTATGTAACTAAAAACACAAGTATCTGCTTCACCCATCAGATGGTGTTTGAACATGTAACCAGTTAATTTTATTAATCCATTACCATTTAATGTTATTAGATCACATGAGGCATAGCCAGAACTGACATCACGTTGTTATAGTATAATTAGTGAAGGTATCAGGATGTGATAGGACAACCTGAAAATGATATACATGGAGGGAGTTCTAGGGTAATAACTAAGGTAAAATAAACTCATAAAATGCTAATCCAGAATCATCTGAGTCTAGATACGGGGTAAGAGTGTCATACAAGCAGCATAATACAAGGAATTACACAATAAGGTGCCTAACGAGTCCAAGCTGATTGACCAAGGTAAAACGAGGATAATCAAAGATAGGGCCTTGTGGGCTTTCACCACGTCACCTACTAGTCAATGGTGGATCCAAGGTGTGTATCTGATGTATCCTATTGTATTTAAAGGGGTCCCTATTGTAGTATAATGGTCATGTAATGAATATACCAGAACTGAAATCTTTGTTTGTATCAACCTATGTAAACCACATCCTTGAATCAAAATGTGGTTCTCGAAACCCAAGGTATTATCCCTTGAAAATCCAAGACAATATTGAGTCATTCGATTCTTATTTGATATTATATTCATGAGATAATTCATTTGATTCAATTATTGCCTTTAATTAGTGTGGATAGTTCAAGTAGAGTTGAAACCATTATTGTTGGTCCAATCCTTGGGTTCCATTTGTGTGGATAGGTCATGCAGTGTGGAAACCATTTAATAAAATCATAATTAACCATTAAGGAATATAAAGTTATAGTTGTTCACTCCACTACCTTTCATTAACATGGAAAGGGGTGCTATAGACATGTAACCTTTACTCAATCTCATTTGTTAAGGCCATAGTATACATTCCATTTAACATTTTACATTTAATAAATAATTTGTAAGCACTTACCTTAGGTGGTTCAAATGGTGAGAATACATTGTACATTCTACTAATAAATTCTCATGAATAAAAAACATTTATTATAATAAAGTTCACCTTTAAGAAGGTCAAAAATGGCCCACTGGAACAGTGGATCAAATGTGTCAAAACACTAAAAACCCAATGATTGCATAACATTTAACATGATGCAGATTGAGTTGTGGGTGTAACCACTAACAACTGATCACATATTTGGAAAGTGCATAACCACAATATTTGGACAAGTATAAAAATGGCATGTAAAGTTAAGAAACAGTTTCTAATGAAGCTGTTGGGCCCCACACAAACATTCCAAAAACAAAAAACTTTAGGGGAAATTTATAGACCACCCACCTTAGGGTTGTGAAATCCTTATTCTCTGATATCGGCCCTTCATTTGACTCATATCAGAGTAGATCTACGAAAAGGTGGAAAATTCTCACATGTTGATATCTAGGTTGAAGTGAAAGTGAAAAAGAATGGCTAAAGAGGACACGAGTACATACCATTGAGCATCCAAAATGATTAACCAAAGCTCGATCAGATATTGAATGAAGGAAATATCTTGATCCCTAGTAATGGACTTCAGAAAGCGTCAAATGGGTGAAAATTGAGGAAAATCACATTGTTTGTTCGATTAGGAAGAATGAGGAGGATTAATAGATCATTTAAGAAAAAACTGGATAAATACCCAGAAAAATAGACTCTGCATGGTTTCTCAAACCATGACCAAACTGTCCGAGTTGGCTCTACTAAAATTACATCCTCCGCATGGTTTGATCAAACCATACACAATCCATGTATGGGTAACTGAGAAAAATTAGTGCTCACATGGTTAGGTCACATGGTTGTGTGCCAAATGTGTGAGGTGGATCTGTCTGAAAAACACCATCCAAACTATTTACTCTAAACCTTGCGCAATGTACATCATCTCCAAAAGATGGGTTCTGAGCTCCAAAAAATCCCCAGACACCCTCAGAACCTCCACTAAATCATTAAGAACCCATATTTGGTGTAAAGTAAAGGTTTGGACTGAAAATTAAAGGATCCATAAATGAGTGAAAAAACTAGGCTATTACAACACATCTTCAATCCCATACAATACTAAAATGTAAAACAATTGATATAATAATAATTTGTATAGATAAATACCATAACCAGATTACAATATCAAGAAATGGTGGAGTAGAAATAGAAAAACGAAAACCCACAACAATGATTATAAAAACAAGTCAATCCTGAAAGTAGATAGTTGGAAAGTTATCAAGGTAACCACCAAAATACACCTCTATTGGTTTGGATCATAAATTTATGCCTAGTATTGAACCCTTAAGGACTTTATAAAAATTTAAATTATAAACATAGGACATGATACATGTGGAGAAATAAATTGTTTTGATGAGTATAACAATACCCATTATGAAATCCATAAATGACTAAGCATATATAAACATGAATAAAAGTATTTTTGACACGGTTTTATATCTACAAAACAAAAAACAAGAATATAAATATATAATCAACAATGAAAAATAGGCTCAATGTAATTTCACAACTATACTTCCTATCTAGGTATTCTGTTTGATGGTTCCATATAACACTAGTATCGGACAATGCAATCTATGAGTCAGATAACTTTAACGGTTCCTATTCATGATGTACGTCTCATCGGGTCTCTCCATAATATGTATAAAATGGATTTCTGAAAATAATGATACATATATGAGTATCAAACCCAATTCCATAGGGTATACTAAAAAATCAATCTGGAGTAACTGACTAAGTAGAGGATTTTCACTCTTGTGGTGTTGGTTGCGATGATACCAAGAAATCCACCTACAACAATATGATGATAGAGGATCACACTCTTGGACTCTCTGGAAGATTCCAAAAACTATATCCATGAAATCCAATTGAAGGGATTGACCTCTTATTTATAACATATGATTCGAAACTAACCTCCAAGGAATGGATCAAGGGTATTCACGCTAAAAACATTTCCAACATGATGAGTTCAAGGGATGCATGACAACATTGACTTGGTAAATGGTGTGTACCGATAATACATGGTGTTTCACACCAACATTGGGTTCTTCCCATGTAAAACGGTTGATTTCCATGTTTTTGTCTAGGCATAACTACACATTGTGTCCAAGCCCATGTACTATTGGTCGTGTCTATTTCTGAATGGTTGTGTATATGTTTATATAGACATTTTTGTGTATGGGTGGTCATGTATCCTCCACAATACATGAACATATATATGAGACTTGAGAAATTTAGTTTGATAGGGGTCACACACTATGAAACTTATCTTCTCTTGGAAACTATATCATTGCACCATGTGTCACACATGGTGTGTACCTCCTCAATCATATAGTGTACTGTGGGAATTTATAGAACCCTTGGGTTCTTCTTCAATGATATCACCCCCTCTATACCCCTAAATCTAATGTGAATTATGTCTGGAAGGAAATATGAACCCAATCTCAGCCTCACTGATGCTGGTAACTAGTAACTAGACCTTCGAAATCATTATGTAATTCCCTAGTTTTTCTAACTGTAATCACACAATCAATTCAAAATTAATAGGAATAATCGTAATGATCTTTACTATTCATATATAATGTTGTATAATGGTCCCATCTTCAATACATATCTAGATATTTTATATCGAATTGTTTCACCAAAAATCGAGTGCATAATGGTTGATTTCTAGTTTTTTTGGTCAAACCACCTGTAAAACACAGTGATGATGAATTCCAGCATAAATCCAATAAAAATGAAAATTGTAATGGATCTTATCCATTTTTATCCTATATTTATTTCCACTATAACAAGAAAGAGAGAACCAAATAAAGATGAAAAATTCTCCCAATAAAATCATTGATGATAAACCCATCCCAGAATGTGAATGATCCACAAATCAAATTATCATTGATTATTTCATTTGAATCATAGAAATAAACAATGGGGAAATAATCCAAGTAAAAAGAATAATACCTGAATTTGGATCAATCACTAACAAATAATGATTCTAATTATTTATTATTGGCAAGATCCACACATCCTACTGGCACACTGATTCTCAATCTCGGTTTTCTCATCACTCGACATTGAAATCTTTTTTAACAGCTCCTATAGATCTCTAGAATTATGTTGATGACCTTGATATTTTTCCCATAGATGAATATTTATAGATAAATTAAACTTGGTCACTCTATCATATAATAAAATACATAAATATATTTTTTATTTTATTAATTCATTGGTGAAAAATCATACACAAACACCTTGTGCTTACAAAGGTTATGTCACACATAGGGTAAATACCGTGCTTTGAAATAAATGGTCCCCTCATATTTTTTATTAGTTCGTTTACTTATATTTCATTTCTATATTTTAAGATAATCATGTGTTCATGAATATAATATATTTGATATATTTCAATAATTAATTATGGGCACAAGAAGCCTTAGAATCATGCATCATCAAAACACCTGGTCTTGAAAATATTTATAGATTAATTTAAAGACATTAAAAAATAGGGGTGTCACATTATCTCAACCTTGGGTTTTTATGCCCCAAAAATCCAATCAAATGGCTACAAAATGTTATGAGGGTATAAAGCATGTATCTAAGTCTCCCACTCCTATGTTCTATCCTATATATTCCAATGCTTCCACTGGACACCTACCATGGAAATAAATCAACCAAAAAGTATCCTCTCTTTTTTATACTAAATCTTTAATGGGAAATCATCCAAGGTATCTATATCCATGACATTCATATCACCACAATCGATTATGTGAGATGCATCATAAACTAACCTCCTCAGTTGTGATACGTATAATACATTATGGAATCATTCTAACAATAGTGGTAGAGCTTAGTTTTACAGCACTTCTCCAACTCTGAAATGTATCTATAAAGGGTCAATGAATCTCAAATTTATCTTTCCACCCTGGCCAAATATTTTACATCCATGATGATGTGAAACCTAAAGGAACACATGGTCTCCCTCATCGAACTCCAGTGTCCTCTATCACTGATCAACTTAAGACATCTAATAGATCTGCATAGACCTCATATACTCCTGGATGATATTCACAATCTCTATAGTGTCTCACATAATGTCTAGGTCCAAAAGTGAAACTCTCCTAGGTCAGTTCAATATATGGGTGGATTACATGGTCACTCATACAATTCCTCAAATGGTTCCATACTGATGGATGAAAGGTCTATATGTTTTTTCAAACACACCACCAATGGTTGGTGATCCTCTAAACTATGACGAATGTTTAACATGAAATCTCTCATTTTTTCCTCAATGAACTGAATTGTCTGCTCAGTTTGGCCATCTATATGGTCATAGAAATCTAAGATGAAATGAAACTGAGTCTAAAAGGCCACCATCGATCCATTCCACAATTGATATGTGAATTGGACATCATAGTTAGTAACAATTTTCAAGGGGAATCTATGAAGTCAAACTGCCTCCAACATTTAAAGGCTTCACAATCACTCTACTAATATCTACTCATGGATAGCTGTGAAGCTGGCCCACATGGTGAGGTGATCTAACATAACGTGTATGATATCACTTTCCATAGACATATGTGTTATCCTGGTCCTGAATTCCATGGATATCCCATCCCACATCCTCTCTTTAACCTCAAGGTGGTATGCTAAACCCACTAAAACCTAGTGCTCTACATTCACATACTAATATATATAGCACCGAGAGACTAACTCTGCAAGTACCTTCCTCATGCCTGGACTCCAAAACTAAAATCTAAGGTCCTAGTATATATTTTACACTATAGGATGTTCCACCAAAAGATATTTATGAAACTCTCTAAAAACCTCTTCTCAAAATGTCATTGGTACCATTGTGCATCCTTTGAGAATAATGATATGCTCCCCACATTTACAAAATCAATCAAGAGCATGTTTAGTTGAATCTTTGTATGTAGAGTTTGATAGTTGGTTTCCAAAATATGTGCATCCCTAGATCATTTTAAATGAATGGGTGAAAAGAACATTGAATTGAGGTAAGATTCTCCATCCTCATTCACAAAGGATAGCTACAATAAGGACAACTACTTTGACTCTTCACTCAGAATTGAGAAAAATAACTTTTGTTGATATTGTATTATACCACATTCCACATCCCAGTAATATTGAAAATATCAAAGTCATTATATTTGAGGAACTCTAGAAATTAATTTTATCTCTAATTATGTTCC
The DNA here is from genome assembly GCA_963277665.1 of Viscum album. Lineage (NCBI taxonomy): Eukaryota > Viridiplantae > Streptophyta > Magnoliopsida > Santalales > Viscaceae > Viscum > Viscum album. The sequence continues at coordinate 430,378,841 of OY728150.1, read as the reverse complement.
ATCTGAGAAAATACATAATTGAGACTTCTAGTTAGAATAGATGATAAAATGTTCATCCGTCATGCAGTTTCTCCACATATTTAGTTTAAATACAAACTATACTAACTCAAGATCATATGTCATGTAGTTATCCTTCTACAGTCTCAAGTGAAATGAAAAGTAATAAATCACGACCTTCCTTGACAACAGAATGCAACTGATCATGGTTTTTGATGCATCACAAAACACTACATACTCAACACCCTCCTCTACAGATATCAAGATTAGAGAACACTTAAATATTTGCCTCAACTCTTGGAGATCCATCTTGAACGTCTATATACACATGAAAGTATGTTCTTTTGGTCAATGATTTCTAGGGATCTTATTTCTTGGTGATGTTAGTTATGAATATTTGACAGTATCCTATAAACCCAAGGATGCTCTGTACCTCCATCTTTCTTTTTGGAAGAATCAAAGCTAACACTACCTTGAACTTTACTAGGTCCACTACTATACCTTCTGTTAATATGACATGTCCTAGAAAATGGGCCTCCTTAATCCAAAAGTGGATTGTTGAGAGATTCTTGTAAATATAGTTCTCTTGGAGTATGTCCAGAGCCATCCTAATCTGTCTCATATTCTCCTCCTAAAATTCAATGTACACTAGGATGTCGTTGATGAAGACTACCTTAAATTGTTCTATGAAAGGATAAAAGATCTTGTACATGAGTCCCATGAACACCAGTGGGGTGTTTTTCATGCCAAATGGAATGAATATATACTCATATTGACCATAAAAATATGAATGCCATCTTTGGTATATCATCATTTTGTACTCAGAACTAGTGATAGTCGTATCTAAATCCAGTCTTTGAAAACCATCTTTCCCCACTAAATTTATAAAAGAGGTCATCGATCCATGATAGTGGATTAATTTTATTTATGATAACATAATTTAGGTGGTTTTAGTCCATACATAAACACAAGACTCTATATAACTTCTTGGAGAACAACAATAGAGATTCTTGGGGTGAAACCATGTGTCTAACAATGTTATTCCAATAAAATTATAATAATTGCATCATAATTTCTCAATGATTTTTAGGATCCATATTAATTGTTGTAATATAAATCATGGTCATATCGGGGTGTTGTTCAATATAGAATTATATCTCTTGGTGGGGAGTTAAGCCTGAAATTTCCTAGATAAAGACATCCTCATACTCTGCCACCACTACAAGAATACAAAAACTCGTAGCATGCACTTCAACAAGGGTCATTATAGCCATAAAATGAGTAATCAAAAGAACCCTCCTTTTCATGATACCTTCTTTAACTTCCTAGTTTTCATTTTCACCCAAAAATAAATACATTGTCCTATTGCTATGGACACAACACACCCTCCTCCTGAAATAGTCTCTCTAGTCATGAACTGAAAATAACCAGTCTATACCCGAGATACCATCATAAGGACTCGTCGCTTCAACAAAGTGTTCTCAATAAAAACTATCTCCCTGATGAGCCAGGTCAAATTATAATTATAAGTTTATTATCTCAGAGTAATCTAGAATATGAGTCTCCAAACATAAGGGTTGTGATAATGGCTCAACCCAAATCACTATGTCCTAACCTAGATACGTGAAAATAGATGAATGAATAAACATATTTCTATCATAACACAGACTAAATTTTAAAAAACATAGATCATACTTTGTATCATCCATGGGTCCTCTAGGTCATAATCCTCAACCTCCTATAGCTACCCTCACCACTATACTCATGTTCACTTTACCTAGTAGGGACTACCTTGGGCAGGTAGTAGTAACATGTAAAAACATTTACCACCTCTATATTCTATCCTAGATCCTCTGATACATTCTTCTCCCTATGGAATTTTCCATTCATACCACTTCTTCTCTGTTGGAAGCCCATCCATTCTCTCCCTGTCTTCCATACGGCAGGTTAGAAAATTTCCCGTGAGGTGTCCCATGTCATCAGATGAGTTGTACAGCCTCTCCCTTGGCTAACTAAGTACATCATGTGAGACCTGAAAAAAACCTATATATTATGATTACCAACAAAAAAATTCTCACGTGTCCAGGTCCTTGAGACTGACGTCAGCTCCCGGCCACTGAAGTCTCTTATCATGTGTGCTCACTTCCAGTAACCGCTATCTCTTTATGCTCATCTAGGAAACTATCAACCACTAAGGATCAACCTATCACCCTAGTATTTCCAAAATTTATCCAATTAATTTGGTTTAAGTGGTTGATTATAGTGTATCTTGGGTTGTTGAATCCTTAGATACAATAGAAGAAATTTACAGACACGTACATTCTATGGATTTGTTTTCCTATGATGTTTCCAAATTTTGGTTGATTTTAGATGGGTTTAAAATAGAACTATCAGTTCTATGTGAAATCAATTTATAATAAATGGTTGATATTGGGTTATTATTAGGGATGGATTGGATGAAATTCCTTTTTAATGATTTCAATTTCTAATATTTGTGATGGGTTCATTCTAGAAGATTGAATAACTTCTTCACATACTGGTTTAATACCAACACACCATAACACTAATAACCTATACACTTGGAGGGTTATATTTAAGATCACACCAAGGTAAATGTTCCTATTATAAGTTTAAGTGGGTTTCCTTATATTTCAATAATGAATAAAGTGTTTTAGAATCATCAAATAATGATATCAATTAAAATAATTGAATAAATATTAATTGAGTGATAAATATAATCCAATTTGGAACCTTGCTACTCTATTTGATCAACTCATAAATGTTTTATCACTCCATTTATTCTATTCTATCAATTGAAGTAGTAAGTAGACTCATGATGGAGGAATTTATATAGAGGAAAATAAGAAAACAAAATAATAACTCTACCATTGTGTGAATAATTTCACAAGGTTTGGTGTGAATAAATTGACAGCTTGAAGAAACGGTATCAACATGATATGAAGGAGAAGATAATAATAGGAAAAGTATAACTTCTATAATGATAGTAAGGTGAATTTAACTACATACATGAGGAAGAAATACAATTACACTCACAAAGCATAATAATTACAATACAATTAAACCTAACACCAAATATGATCAACTCCATCACCACCCCTAAATTAAATAGATATTTTTGAAGCCTTGGGTCGATCCTCAAACAGTGGAGTGCACCTAAATTAATTTTGGTTGACCTAGGTTGGTGGAATGTTAAAGGAGAGTGGAATTTTCCACCCTTGACAAATGATATGATCCAAATTTCATCTAGTAATCAATGGAACTGAAATGAGATTCTATATTTCCAAATTAAGGTGGTTCATAGAATAAACAAATGATGATACAGATGTCTCCTGATAGTCTATAAAATTTCATCCAAAATGGATATTTTTTTTTAATGATATGTGTAAAATGGTGGGTTGTTTTTCTGGTCCTCAAAATCTGGCCCAGCATTTTATCTCCATATTGTTACGCAAGGAACTCCCTTTAACACTTTGAATTAGATCTTTTCACTATGGAATGAAATGTTCCAAATGATTTCTTCTATCATGATTTAAAATTTTATATTCATTGGTCTTGTATCTTGTCTTCTATAGTAATTTGAATGGGATACTCTCCAATTCACTTTTCCATGAATGTTGTTAGTTCAAAGCCCACGTTTGTGGTCTTCCAATGTAAATCTTTAAGTACTCCAAAATAATGACTTTTTACCAATGGAATTAGAACCCTAAAAATTAATTAGGAATGTAAAATCACGGCAATTTTATGTTTTAGGAGTTGTTCAAATATGTACCATGTAATAGTTCACTTTAACAAAGAATTATAAACAAAATGTGAATCAGTGTTGAAATTGTAAAATGACCTTAATATGGTGTTTATTAAAAATGAATACCTTGAATATTATAATATAAATAATGAATACTGTACTCATTTAGTTTCTAATCACACCCCCAACTTGAGTTTTTCTAGTCCCGAGCAAAATATATCTCAAAATATCTGAAATATGAATTACCTTTTCCAAAAAAAAATTAACACACATTCCTCATCAAAAGACCGTATTCCATACAATTATGAAACCCATAAAAATAATATAAATTAATCTAGTTATAAGGGAATATTCCAATCCCAAGCCCATTCCGTTGTTCAAATTCATTTCCAAATTTCATCAAATTATAATTTAGCATGATGATGTGATGTGTGTCATAATGGACATGGGGGTCATCTTTATTCTAGGGAGAAAATATAGAAGCATAAGGTGGAATCAAATTTTAATATTAATATGAGTATTCTATTCTTTTTTATGATTATTTTTGTGCATTTGTTTTCAATTTTCCTTGGTTATTGAAGTGGAACTCAATAGAATAAGTCTATGTTGAGACTCTTGCTAATGGTTCCCATGCATAACTACCTTAGGGAACTAAGTGAAGCCCATATACTCAAGAATTATCTCATGTTTACTCAATCAAAAATAAATTCAAATTACCACACATAGAGATAAAATGCCCAACTATAGGCTAGAAAACTATGGATTCATGATCCATATGTGTCTATAGGCACACATTAGGTCAATCCATTTCTCTATTCTTAATTTTTTTTTATTTTTTTTGTTATATTTTTTGTGATTGATTTTTTTTCAAATATTAATATGGAAATTAAAATTATCACCAATCCTATACAATTTATTATGGGACCCCAATAACTCAAACTAATACCCCAAAATACAATGTACGTTCATCATCTTATTTTAATGGATGAAAATATAAATGGTGAAAAATAACATCAGACAACTGCACTTTCCAAAATCTATTCTCGTGAACATAAAATTTCATTAAAATTAGAATCAAGAAATGAAAAAGTATTTCACATTCAATTTCAAAGAATGAAATATGTATTATCATGTTCAAGGTTAAAGTAATTTATCATTCCATTCTTTTTTTATTTCAAAACATTTTTTATTTTTATTTTCTTTATGAAAAAAAAGAATTTTTTTTATTTCACCTCACCTCAACATAAAATAACATTGTCCCCAGTGTTTAAAGTGAATAGAATTTAGAAGTGGATAGAGGTAGAGGAGAAGAGTTCCCAAAAAAATTAAATAATAAACATGGAACAAAGTCACATGGTGGTTTATGTTGAAGTTCATGACGCTCTTGATTACTCCTTTTATATCCATATTACTTGAAGAAACCACATTAACAGTGATATTTTTTGTTTTTACACCTACAATTTTCCTAACAATCCATAAATCGTAGTTACCCATGAATCTTACATAGAAACACAATTAGAACACAATGGGAACCCCTTTAAGATCTGTTCCTCCTCTGAGGTGGTGCATTTTTTGGATGTGTGGATATGGAACAAAGAGGATCATCACCTGTCCCATTTCCATAGGTATAGTCTCTTTTTGAATTTACCATTCCTTCGTTTCTACCTATTCAACATCATTATCCATTAAAGAAGGTTAATTTAACACTAGGATGAACTGTCGATCCTAGAGGGTGATTGTGCGGGGGTCAAGCTCTCATGGAAACGGTACTTCTCATATATAAATTCCTCACATGGTCTCCAATAGGTATATTCATTGATCCAAGAATGCCCAACAACCTTGGGATCAATGATTCATGGACCATCATTCCAACAGAAGGTGCTTGTCGGCTAACTATTTACCCAATGACACTTGAGGACTCCATTGGTCAAGAGGATGGGAGGTTATGAACTTTTCACTCTTTTGAGGGAGGATTGTTTCATGTTCTGGGAAACTATTATAGATTTAAGTCATGTTCATATGTTTGTGAATCCTTGGTTCATTCTTGAAGAGTGTTTCCATGGGTTATCCTTGGTTTGCCAGATCAGCATGAGCATACATATGTTTGATGTCATGGAGGTGACACTGACTTAGCTTTATTAGAAGGTTCTCTAGAGTTTATCATCATACTGGGGGGACGTAAGGTGAATGAGTGTTGGGATCGAGCCCACAAGGAGGGCTTACTATGTATCCTCGAGAGAGGAATGAGAACCCATGTAGTTCATATTGTTTGGGGCTTACGCATGGAAGACTCCCATTTGAGAAAATGATTGGGTGGACCCTTTTTGAATGGGCACACTTTTGAGGTTGGGCCATCTGGTAGGCATCCTACATATCCTATTTTGATCAGGAATCAGAGTTCTTGTAGTTCAGATTGTGTGGGGCTTATGTGTTGAAGATTCCCATTTGAGGAGGCATGATTAGGTGGACCCTTTATGGATGGTAACCCCTTTCTAGATTAGGCCTTTTGGTAGGCGTCTACGTATCCTGTTCTGGTCATAAATAGTAGTTCTCATAGTTCATATTTTGTGATGATGTTGAAATCCTCACAAACCTATAAGCCCACGTGATTCATGTTTGGTGTGAGAAACCAGAGGATTTTAAAGATTAACCAATTCATGTGCCTCCTCCCCTGTAGTGGGGGAGAGAAAGTCCACAACAGAAGAGGTCGGGGAGACCGTGGTCAACGGAATGAAGCGATGATCCATTAAATGTGAAATGGCATTGATGGTCATGTGGCCCTACCTCAGAATTTTGGGGACTTACCACAGTGGAAGGTCCTAGAGGTATATTCTGGGAAGGGGAGGAGTTTCATCCACATCAAAGGGGGGAGTGAACATTACCCCTTAGACTAATCAATGGTCCTCATTGAATGGAAAATCATGTGATCACCCCTAATCCTGAGAATGAGATGGTTCACATTGGAATCCCAAGGTTGGACTTTCGGTTATCATGGGAATGTAGCCTTACATGTATCCCAAAATCCCACACCTTTGTTGGGAGGGCCTTCGTGACTCCTCTTATCGTGGGTATATAGACTCAATGGGGTGCGCTAATGCGCCCGATGGCTTGATCATATGGTTATGGTAGCTTTAGATGAGGCTTTGGCCTAGTGTTAGAGAAGAGGTTAGCAGAGGTATTATGCAGGACTGGATGACAATGGAGGGGTGAGGTTAGAATAAGAAGAAACAATACCCGAAAACACAACATTTTGTATAAGGGTATGTCATGCGGGAAGGGGAAGGATCTGCTTACTGTAGTGGTATTCAAGCAGGAGGGCCATTTGCGTACTGGTGTGGTACGCAGTCATGGGTATCGAGAACCAAAAACCAAAGTGATACATGGATCACCTTGTTGCTTTAGGTTATATATGCATACCGATTGGGTATGCGGTGCTGGGTTCAGTCCACATAGCGGTACGCTACATGAATCACCATATTGAAGGAGGTTCTGGGAAATTACCATTCTTGTAATATTAATCTACAAGAAGCCCTTAGTATTTGATTTACCAGTTTTGTTCAAGGTTCTATTATTATTAGAAAATTTTCCAATTTTTGTTGTTCATGGAAGGTCGTACCTTTAGAAGATGTGGTTTGTGGTTAATGCTTCACCGGTGAAACAAGACAAAAGCAAGAGTTCATCCTTTGGGTTTTCCTCAATCATTCATTGCTCATCCTTCCATCTCACTATATTTTCTCTTGTGTGTGTTTATTATTCTATTGTCCCCCTTTTATAGACCATCAGAGCGATCATATCTTCTGTTCATGTGGCACCATTTTTGGAGACCCATTAAATTAATTTTCGATCCCGTAGAAGACTCAGTCAACTGGGGTTTGTGGAGACATTGATTTGTGGTAAGGGTTCACAACCCCCCCCCCCCACACTCATCTAACTAATCCATGAACTGAGGGGTTTGTGGCATGATACACAGATGGTCTTCCTCACAGAACTCCTTCAGTTGATGCAGTTCACGATTTACCCTGCTCTCTCTCCATTGTTTTTCGGGCCAGCGGTTCACGGACTGTTCTGGATACATGGCGGTTCTCAATACATCTTCTTCACATACATTTCTTGATGATGGTACGTGGGCCACATGAAAACATGAATTCATTCAAGTCCCTTCAAATAAATACAACTCAATTTCAGTCCCATCGCCTTGATAAACTTATATAAGTGCATGATTCCTTCTACAAAACAATTACGGGGGTATTTCTTCTACTTGGAAGAATTTTTAGGACCCTAAAAATTCCTCCCATTTGAATGGTGCCTGTTTGGAATGAATAGGGGACTCTTCTGATGTAGAAGTAGTTTTGGATTGAAATGGTTCTTGGTAGAACAGGCAGACACCTCAGTATCCTTCACCTTTATGTATCACTCTCATTACGAAAACTGTATTTGTGAACTTTTCACTACATTTCATGAACCAATTTCCTCACCATTTCCCCATCGGCGTACCAAATTTTGGCTTCCATGAATGGGAATGTGGACATTTAAAACATAAAATCCAGATTCTGCATAGAAGGAGGATGCATGGATAAATTTTTTTCATACTGAACTTGGATCAACAGAATGAACCTCAAAACTATTAATACAGACTCAAATTTTAATCCAAAACTTTTAAATGCCAACTAAACTGAGGCCTAGGTTCATTGTTTGTACATTCCTCGGGCCGTTATGTTCATCGTCCAATAGTTTGCGGGACTTCACCTCTTGATCCTTCCATATACGATGGTTGTACGTGGTGAATAGTATCCACATACCAAAGCTATAGGTGGAGTAGCTTCCACGTGTTATGGTTTATGTGGAATGCTCTTTTCGTGTACCATGTTTATGAACAATAAGCAGATCCTTTTGCAGTCATGTTTTAAGTCTTTTATGCATTTTTTTCAAATCCTTTTACCAACAATTCTTATCAGACTGGCTTCTCAATGACTTCTAGATCTTACTATGCATGTTTTAAGGACTGATTCTCAGGCTGTTGATAATGTCGATGCTGCTTCTGAGGCAACTATTACTGTTTCTCTTTCTGCGGCTGACAAAGGATCAAGGGGTATGGCGTCTTTGGTTGATGACATGACTCTAGTCGCTACATTTCACCAGTACCATGTGAATCTACTCATACTGGGCCAACAGGAGTACCTATTCTCAGACAGTCTTCCTTCTTTTGGGTTTGGCCTTTTGCCCGACACATCAATCCCAGCGCCAAACCTGACTGATCAGCCCTTTTCTTTGATAGTTAATACATCTCTTCTAAAGGCCTTGACCTATTCCTAGGGATGTTAACTTCAAATAGATAGGCCTCTTCTGGTCCCTTACAACATTACGATCCTCAAATCTTATAGGGTTTCAGCAGAAAATAAATCTGATGTCCCACTGTAATAAGAGCATTGTGTGGAAGGCTACAATGAATGTGCAATATGGATTGTCATCTCAATGGTACATTCGCCCTGGAGGCACATATTTCTTGGATTGTGTGTGGCCCTTTTGGTTTCTCCAATTTTGTAATGAATTCCTAACCATGAAATAGCTTGTGGGACTTTACAAGGCCACTTGGTATTCGTGGACATATACCCATCATCCTACTACCCTTATTTCACATCTTTTAAGCAGGTGGAGTCCAGATACCCACACCATCCCTTTGAACCATGGGGTGGTTTCCATTAGACTTTGGGAAATCTGATTGACTTCAGCAGTCCCTATCATTGGGGATATGTATGATGAATTTCTCCTCCTGTCAACTATTTTGGATGATGAGTAAAGAACCCCCCCCCCAACTTGCCAAGAAACACATAATCCAATAGATGGCACTTTTGAAAGAATGTGATCCCTCTCTAAAACAATATGTTTTGTTCGATAACTGTTTTGGTGCTTTTTCTAAGCATAATGTTCTCAAGCCCAATCCGTAGAGACCTAGGGATTTTCCTGCCAGAGCCACCCACAGGAGAGTCGATACTTACTAGACAAACTTATAAGAGGGGGATTTTCAGAAATCGGGGTGGGGCATCATCCCTGACATCGATTAGATATTTAAACTGTCGGATTTCTTGGCCATGATCCCGAGTGGGTGGATTCTACCAGTGTGAGAATTTTGTGGTGTAAGAGCCTCAACCATTATCTTGGTTACATAGTTGGCCACCTATTAATATATCAATTTGGATATCCCCATGTTAGTCATTATATATCTCTTTCTAGGCTGCATTAGAGAAGGGGGGTCACCCTGCCTGATGGTTAACCCTTTTTCAAATTTTTTAGGGATCAATGGGAGCCCACATAGGGGGCCACTCCCTTATCAATTCCTTACCCATCCCACATTCGACCCTTCAACCATACCTTCAGATCACTAGTGGGTTCATGCCAGTGGCTTGGGCCTCACAGGATAAGCAGGAATAGATGATCGATTGAAATGAGAAAGACTTAATGGCTTGCCACAACATTATTGAATGTTCTTCATACCACCCTTATGATTCCCAAACTTGTACCATTATTAAAAACACAGCAGAAGACTTTTTCAATCCAGGTTACTTATTTTCTTCACGTGAAGGCATTTTGGTTGCTCGTATTGGAGGGGAACTCATCTGTGAGTGATATGAACTCTGTAGGTTTGGATATAAATTCAATTACATTCAGAAGTTATTCTTTCCTACTATTAACAGTGATCTCCAGGAGAAAATAATTATGATAGCTTACCAATTGTGGCTAATTTTCACTTGGGAAGACACATAGAGTAAGGTCAGACTTCTAGGTTCTATGGATTATGTGCCCTTATTTACCATGAATTACGATGAGGCCTAGGTTAGGTCATATCCTGATGGCCAATTGACTGACATGGTTCCCATTATGGAGACTCCCAGGGAATCCTAGGTGAAGTGAAAGGGGAATCCAAAGGAAGTGGGTGAGAACCCTTGACCTGGAAAAGTTCTCCAAAGTTCACTTCGCTCCCTCCCTGAGAATTTTGTAACAAATGGTGTTATGACCTCAGGGCAGCCAAATAAGTAGTCGGGGCTACTTCTGGGAGTCCATCATCTATTCCATAGAAGGAAAAGTTTCTAGTGGCATGGAGTAAATGGGACCTTTTTAAAGGTCGTCAACCCTCCCATGGTCGATCCTCTTTTGATTTAGAGAAACTCCAACATACTAGAGGAGTTTGCCTTACTGATATTGGTTTAGTGTCAGCACTGACTGACATTTCATTCAATGAGGATCTAGATTAGGTGGGTTGCTACCTTAAGGACCTCGAGACCCTCATCCAATCATGAAGTGGTCGTTGTAGGTACTCTCATTGGGTACATTCCATGATACAACCAGAGACAGTCGATGATGATTATGACATTGCTTCCTTACCTACTATGGCTACCATGAAAATGGGTTCTTCTTCAACCCCACACCTAAAAAATGCTCTTATTCTTGAGGTCCTAAACTTGTAGGGACACCCTGGAAACGTTTATGGTTGTCTAATCCTACCTCGCATCCTCATGTTACCCCCTCAGTGTTGTCTATCCAAATTACTACTGCATTTCAAAAGGCTTGGAGAGTTTGGGATGAGTTGATGGAAGGTGCCTCAGATGAAGATATATGGATACATATTTATATAGAATGCATCGATCATCTAGGCTATGGGGGAGCCATCACCCCTATAGGAATTTCAGTTGACGAAGAGACTGATGAAGTGGCATCTCACCTGACTGAAATGGATAAGTTTATTCACACTCATATGGATAGACATTACTGGTCAGAACATGTGGCATTGATGGAATTATTACCATTTCTGATGGGATAGGTACTATCTACAGCCATTGGTGTTAAATTAATTTAATGCAAATATACTGAAATATTCTCCTATCCTTCTTCCGTTTATTTTTTTCCAGAGGTTTTCGAGTCTCGGGAGATAACTATTTCCCCGACATATTCCCCTAGAGTTACTGTAGATGGGGAGTATGGTCCCCCACCAGTAGGGGGTACTATTGAAGGATCTCCGAGTGCCCAAGAGCATATGGATGTTGTGATTTCTGAACCTTCTAGGGAGTTTCCTCCTCCATCCCTTATCAGTAATCTTATTTAGAAGCCATCATCACAATAGTCCATGAAACACAAGCAAGATTCCTAATTATCGAAGCACATTCTAAGGAGTATCACAAGTATTTGTCTACTAACCTAGTTCATTGAACCAAATATCTTGACCTTATTGACTCATTGGTACTTATATTTACTTTGACTTAGGGATAATCAGTGATCAAGCGACGACTGCTCAGGCATCTATTGCCCATGTCCCCTTCAGGGTAGAGTAAGAATAATCATCTATTATAGCTGATCAATATAGAGAAGTAGGGCCTTTTGAGGAGATCATTGGTGTTTCTAACCCCTCAGATGTGCCTACCCTTGCTCATAAAATTTCTACCCCATTAGTGGACGTTCATTCAAAAGTTTATGGTTCATTTGATCATGCCGAACTGATTCTCATGGATAGGGGAAGGATTGTCTTTGTGGCGGGGGCTAAGTCCAATAACGAGCATCAGTCTTTGCTTGATTTTGTAAGGTATTCAAATACCATAGGTCTAGTAAAACATGACCAAATGGATCGTGTACCTATAGTGGGAATATCTTCAAAAGCCAATACTCTACCTAGTTATTGTTGCTCTGAGAAATTCATGGTCAGGGAGGATGATGTTCCATCCCTTAAAAATCTAGAGCAGGCTATCGTGCCATTTTTTTCGAGTCCTGAGAGGCATTATGTTTTCCTTCCCCAGTATTCCATGACCAATATCCTTATTCATAATGACTATCCATACAAGTCTTATACTAACCAGGAACGTTTTATGGGATATCTTGGGGAGTTCTGTTCCAACTAGTCATGGTTCCAAGTCCTCGACACTCTCTCATATCCATGGATCACGGTTAATGATTCAAGATGTATTTCAACCTGTTATGGATAGTGATTATGCTTTAGTGATGGGAGGTATTGTCATATCCTTTTCAACCTCATAATCTAAACCACAAGCTTTGGCAATAGTGGATTTTCCTACCTTTCCAATAATTACGGGTAACAGAGATGAGGTGATTGCAGGGTCAAGTCGTGTTATAGCATCCCAACCAAGTCCCTCTCTAGTGATGCTCATTCCCAACAATATTTCATCATCAGGGAGTTATTCCTAGACTAACAGGGAATCCCTAATGTAATTTCTACCTACACAGAAAAAAGCATGGAGGAACATCTACGAATTAATCTCTCAGACTACATTAGAAGTGATTCCATCAAAATTTCCATGGTTACACCACCAATTTGTTGTTCTAGGTTTTGGTGGATTTAAATATCCTGAAATTTATGATAAAATAAGGAAAGTGGTTGTCTCTCGGGAAGCAATGAGTGCACTTGTGTCTCGAATCGTTATGGAAGATTTGATGGATTATATGATGGCTAGATGAAAAATACTAGTTGATGAAACATCCAATCATGTTGGGAAAGTTGCGATGTTGCAAAAAGAACTCACAAAGAAAGAGTATTTGATGGAGCATCTTGACTAGGATGTGGAGAAACAAAGATAAAAAATAGAATAGCTTAAACAAAAGCGGTCTTGGGCCATAACTTCCTTTGAGGATGGGTGAAGGAAAATGAAAGAGGGAGAGATAACTAGCCTCCAATCTATGAAAGAAGCAGAGGCATGACGAGTGAGTGCATGTGCTGAGAATACAAATTTGTTGAAGCTTCACCATGTAATTGAAGAATCTCACCAATCGTTGATGTGGTTTTGATACTCTGCCTAATGTCTCCTATAATGGTCTTATCATCTTCTCAAAGAGAGGCTCCAGGTTGTGGATTCCCACCTTATCTTTTCATGGGATATGATGGAATTGATTTACCTATGAACTCCCCTCATCACTTTTTTTATCAACATCCTTTCATTCGAACATTAATTTTAAACCATGACTTGAAATTTGTAAACTCAAATAACAGAATCGAGCTCTAATTTTTTGCTGAGCTTAGGGACTTAGTGATTGTAGATTGGATATTTCTATGGTTGAATGGAATACCTCACAAACTTTTATGCATTTTTCATTATAACCCTATTTTCACCTAAGCCTACCTGACACAAGCTTAGTAGTCATAACATGGATTTTTCTTAGGCTTCCCATTGCCTTATTCTGACCTAATAATCATTGTGACTTTTTTAATGGCTTAATGCAGTTTTTTATGCATGATGATAGTCAACTTTATCCCAGAGCTGCCTTTAGTGGATTTTCCCTCTAGAGAGTATGGATTATTATTTTTGTTGGAAGTTCACAGTTCTACCATTCAATCATATTCCTGCTATTTTAGATCAAACATCTTTGACTAAACTTAATTGGGTAGGGTCCTGACTCGGGACCGTTAGTCCGGAATGTTCTTGTATCCTTTAGACTTGGGATAAGGATTTTTCATGAACATAGATTTGGGGATTCTAGACATGCATGATGCTTAGGATCTACATTAGGCATACAGAGGAAAGAAAGTACTCTCCTAGGGACTATGTTTTCTTTTATTGATGGCCATTTGTTTGGGTGATGTATGTAGATCCACCGAGGCATGATATGTATAGTCAAGAAAAGGTGTCCCCATGACACTGGCCTTCCATTCCAAATTGCCTGGTGATATTTTCCATATTTTGGTCTTATCTTGATGTGGGGAGCCATAATAGGTTGCTATCTTGAGTGGTGTTTTATGATAAAATTAGGAATATTCACATTATCCATGGGTGAGAAATCATTCCCGCACATTTATTAATTGTGTGAGGGACAGCTGGAATGTGATCAGTTCAGTTAAAAGTCTTTTCTACGTCAGGGGATCTTGGGAAGAAGGTGGTACATAATTTTTTGTCTAGGAATTTTCAGAATCTTGGGGTGTGACAAGAAATGTATGTCATTTGAATGTACGGAGGAAAGAAAGGACACTCATACGGATGAATTTTCCATTGATTGACGACCATTTTTGTGGGAAGTGTATGAAGATCAATTGGGGAATTATATTCATAGTCAAGAAAATGTGTCCCCATGACACTGGGCTTCTACCTTAGATGGTCGATAAGGATAATGGAGATTGGGAACTTTCTGAATACGATGCACAACCTTCGACCAGGGGTTACCCTTGCCACAAGAGGAAGTTTTTTAGCTGAACTACATCAGGGAAACCAAGAAATGAGCAGGGGAACTGTTAATTTACATGTAGATCAACTTCTAAAATGTGGATAGGATATATCTTAGAAACATCAAAAGAGACTAAAGGTAAATTGGGCCCCTATGTTTTGATATATCCGGGATGTGTGAAAGGAGGAAATTGTAAACAACAACTTTGAGGGCCCTTGAATCTGGACTAGTGGAATGAGGCTTGGAAGCCATTGGTCATACTAAGATATGAGAGGACTCCCTTGGGGATGAATTCTCCTTTGATTTACATCCATTTTTGTGGTTGATGTATGCATAGACACTGGGTAATGATATGCATAGTCAAGAAGAGGTGTCAGTAGGACACTGGCATTCTATCCGAGATGGAATTGGAGGGTTATAGGGATTCATGATCACTTAAATAACGGAGTTTGGAATACGATAGAGGTATATCCAGACATATTGCGGATATTTGGGCTATGCTTTACTCATGTAATAGTGTCCCTTATGTATATATGACACATACATAGGGTGAGGTATCTGTTCTTTCTTTGGGATACCTGATCATTTAACATCACTTAGCCAGGACATTAGGTTCCTCTTGGGGTAGAGAACCATGACATGGCTTTTAGGGTCATTCTTCTAGGAACAAATTCCTGGGCCGTTTTTTCATAATATAATGGAGGTTCTTTTTCTGAGATCCCTAAGCTCATGAGAGATATGCACGGTGTCATAAACCAGGGATCAAAAGGGTTTCATGTCACCGTCTATGAATAGGGAATTCAACCTTAGGGGGGATTTTTAGGAAAAATCCATTTCTTTTCAGTTTAGCGTCATGCGGTGAGGATGATTTTGGCCTTTCAAGTTAGCATCATGCGGTGAGGAAGATTTTTGCATTGATGTTTAGTATCATGCATTGAGGATGATTTATTACTTTTCAAAGGTCTTCAAAAGTTATAGGTTAATCTTAGTCAAGGTGTTATGACATTCCATAGATGTGAGTGATGATAGAAGGTGTAAACCATATTCCTGGGGGTTACATAAATCACGAGGGATGACATGGGGATTGAAATGTTTTGGGTGTAATGAGGTATGAGAGGACTCTCATGGGAAAGAATTTGCCTTTTACTGATGACCATTTATGTGGGAGGCGTATGCAAAGCCACTGGGGAATGATATTCAAATTCAATCAAAGGTGTTCGCAGGACACTGGACATCCATTCCAGATGGCCTTGGATGATTGTGAGGTTCCATGTTTTCCCAAAGTATGGAGTGTGAAAAACAGGAAAGGTATTCCTAGAATTGTGAGAATATGCATACCGTGATTAACTGTGACCTTCTTAGATCTTCTACATAGGTCTGACCCCTACATGGGGGAAAGGGGCATTTTATACAGGTGGCTGGGCCTCGATGTCGAATCTGAACATCACTATGTATCCTATGAGGTAAGATATCAAGCCACACTTAGTTCTGTATGTACCCTACAAATGTTTGTTTGATGTGTTAGGGACACTTGAGGGAATTTTTGTTTTACTTGATATGGGTACCAGGCCTACTATACTTCTCTATAGTTTACTTGCATAAGAGAATCCATACCAATGGTCCTAATCTCACGTGATTTATTCTCAATGTGAGAAACAAGGAGTGGTTGCAGAGTCTCCTCTTCAAGTGTGAGGCGATGGAGAATATGATGGGGGCCTTTTCATTTTCTTTCACGATGGGGCTAGGCCATGATTGAAGATCATGGAATTTCTACCTATCCTGTGAGAGCAGGAATCAAGCTGTACGTAGTTCTATGTGTGCCCCATACCGGTTTGTCTTAGTCCAATAGGTAAGTGCATTTTCATTCCATCCATCACAGTTTTCTGGTTCACCATGTTTTCCCATAGTTTACCTTCATAGGGGAATATCTATCAGAATTCCTAAGATCAAAGGATTCGTAGTCGGTGAGAGAAACAAGGACTGAAAAGGGTATCCTTTACGAATATGGGTAGATAAGGGAAATGATGGAGTCATTTGTTATTTATGGGGGTTGGGATAGGATCAAATATCGAGGACTCACTACGTATCCTACTAGAGAAATAATCAAACCACATGTAGTTATGTGAAATATCATGCAGTTTATTGTCATGCAATTAGAGTGTTTTATGCTATGTAGTTTAAAATCATACATCAAGGACTTGTTCCATATAGTTTAATGTCATGTGGAAAGGATGATGACTCATAGTTTAAGGTCATAGTGTATGGACCAAAACATGGGCTGCATTTTTTGTGAATCATTGTTTAAGGTCCTAGAGCTTGGACCTTAACATTGAGAATTTGATGTTAATCATAGTTTAAGGTCTTAGAGTTTAGACCATGAGATTGGGGAAAAATTTTACTCATAGTTTAGGGTCATAGAGTTTGGAATTATGATATGAGTGGAAATTTCTATGACTCATAGTTTAGGGTCATAGAGTTTGGACCGTGAAATGGAGCATTTTTTTACCTCATAGTTTAAGGTCATAGTGTTTGGTCCTTGTCATGGGGGAATCCTTTGTGACTCATAGTTTAAGGTCATAGTGTTTGGACCATGGTGATGTTTTTAACTCATAGTTTAAGGTCCTAGAGTTTGGATCTTGATATGGGGAAATTTTTAGGACTCATAGTTTAGGGATGTAGAGTTCAGACCATGGACACATTTTTGGGACATATTTTAAGGACATAGAGTTTGGACCACAACATTGGGGATTTTTTTACACATAGTTTAAGGGCATAGAGATTGGACCATGATATAAGGGGATTTTTTATGACTCATATTTTAACTTCATTGAGATTGGACTTTGGAATTGAGGTGATATTTGAAACCCATAGTTTATGGTCATAGAGTTTGGAACATGTCATTATTTCTATTACATGAAGTATTTCATCAAGAACATTACATCGTCAGGAGACGTTACGAGTTTTCATCCATTGATATCAGGGAGTAAGCTCCATTAGAATAGACCTGATGTATGACATATGGTCCTTCCCACTTTGGTTTACGCTTTGCGGTATTATTCCCTAGTATCATTGGGGTTTTCAGGACTAACACCATTTATCCTTAGAGGGAAGAATGAAGGAGAATATTTT
Source organism: Viscum album (assembly GCA_963277665.1). NCBI lineage: Eukaryota > Viridiplantae > Streptophyta > Magnoliopsida > Santalales > Viscaceae > Viscum > Viscum album. The sequence continues at coordinate 430,360,798 of OY728150.1, read as the reverse complement.
TGTTGAAAGCCTGTACAATCCGATTTTGGTAGATTTCCAAAAGGTGCAGAGTGTGCAATTTTTTTTGTCTAACTACTCCAATTAATCAAATCATCTCTGGTATTTCTCATCCTTGGGATGTTGATCAAAAAGTTCCATGCGAAGTGATGGAATGTGGTTTTCGATAGGTAACACCGCCTATACCCCCATATACTAGGGAGTACGGTGTTTCCTAGGTGGTCGTGCGGGTCGTGGTCCGGTAATCCCACAAAGCATGAAGGAGCTTGTCTGGCCATGAATTATTATCCTTGCCGACCATATTTTGATGTATATTGGACATGATCTTGTTGAAAGCCTCTATCTTCCCATTGGCCACCACGTGGTAATGGGAAGATCTATTGGTCTTCAATCCATATTCCTAGTACAACTTATCCAGCTCAGCAGAGTAGATGTTGGTGTCGCTGTCTATCAGTATTGTGTGAGGGACCCCAAATCTAGTGATGATGTTGGACTTCACAAAGCTGACAATGTTTTTTGTCCCAACATCCTTAAGGGGTATGGTTTTATCCCATTTAGAAAATAATTCGGTCTCTCTGAGTATGACATTGAATTTTCTGGCTGTAGTAGGAGGATATGATCCCAAAACATCCATCCCCTATGAAATGAATGGCCTAGAGTGTTTAGCCACATGAAGAATCTATAGGGGTAGTTTATGAAGTTAGCCTGAACTTGTAAGGAATGAAACATCTTAGTGAATGTAGAATAATCATGTATCATTGTTGGAAAGTAATACCCAAGTCTCCGAATTCGGTGAAAGAGTATGGTTGCTGACTGGTGTGCTTCACAAGCTCCAGCGTGCACTTCTTCCTTGACGATTTCAGTCTATTCTCTATTAATGAAACTGATAAGGACTCCATCAAGGCCACATCTTTTGAGGACCTTCTCTTGGTTCAACCCATTGTATAGGGTAAAATTGACTTCCCACCTTCAGACCATCTCCCTTTTAACCCAAACTGGTGGGAGTTCCCCATTACGAAGGTAATTTGTGAAGGGTTTCAACCAACCAGTGGTATGACCATAAGGATTAGGAATGGGGATAATTTCTTCAATTTCCTCTGTATTTATCTAGATTTATTGCAAGACCATCCTATGATGAGCAATTCTAATGACTGTCTCATCCCGGTCGGGATCAACAAAAGCTGTGGTTAAATTTGACAAGGTATCAGTTTGAGCATTCTGTGACTTGGGAACATAAGTCAACATTGGTTTTATTGTAATTCTTCCATCAGTGCTCAATCATTGTTCATTAAGGGAACAAACACATCATTATTGATAGAATAGTCACCGTTGACTTGTTTGATGACTAGCTCTGAATCACCCTTTACATTTAGGTGTTTGGATTTCACCTAGAGTTTCAATTCCAGGCCTGTGATGAGGGATTAATACTCCACATCATTGTTCGTAAATCCTTATTAATTTTGGAAATATTAAGGCAATATGTCATTTTTGTGAGATACAGGAATGACTCCTAACCCAACTTTGTTGAGCTTGTGGTCCTCCATCCTTTTCCCTATCGGGATTTGGGAAGCACCATCAAAGTATATCTCCTACTCCTGCAGGTTATCCTAGATAGAAAGAACTTCTTCATTTGGAAGGTAGGAATCCAACATTTGGTTTTTCATTCGAGGAATGCTCGGTTATGAAATCTACTAATGTATGGCCTTTGATGGCCTTCATGGGGATGTACCATATGTCAAACTGTTATAGGATGACTATCCATCGTGATAGGCTCTCATTTACCATGGTACGGTGGAGGATAAACTTGAGCGGGATGTAGTGAGAGACCAGGTGGACCTCATGGTGTTTTAGTAATGAATGAGATTTTAATCTATGAATATTAGGGCTAGGAACTTATTTTCAATATTTTAATACAGAGTAACAACATCAATCATTCAACGGATGAGGTAGTAGCGGTTGTTCTCACTGCTGGAATCAATATTTTATACGAGGAATGTGCCTAACTATCATTCTTGGGCAGTTGCATATAAAATTAGAGGTCTCCCTTCAATTGGAGGCATGGGAACTGACCAGATTAGGAGATATATTTTTAGTTTTTCAAATGATTATTGACAATCGTTATCCCATTCATATGTAACTCCTTTCTGTAGGTTCCGGGCATAGCGGAAGCGCATTAGTGGGATTTCCCAACTTTAATTTTAATGTTAAACAATGATCAATCTGATATCTTTCATGATATAAAATGTGGAATCTTTGGAATAGAAAGAAGAACGAAAAGAAAAGAAGAGTCCCGGAACCCTTGAGGATGATCAACATATGTTGATTATAATTAATTTAATTAATGCATAAGAATTACCTCGTTGGAATTCTTTCTTCGTTGATATGTTCGGTAACGATTCGGTGATCCATCGTTGCGTCGTAGAATCCATGTGTAGGATTCCTCTAGCGGTGATCCACACGTGTGTCACGTATCTCCGGACATCACCGAAGGGATCTCCGGGTGCTAACGCGGAAGAACCTTCACTTGCGATGTCTGCCTTCAACCTCCTAGATCCGGTGGAGGATCTTGCTCTCGTAACTTGAGGGCGTTCATGGTGGAAAAGGAATTATCTCTTGGCTTGAGATTATTTCCAAATCTGTTGTGCACAATAATGGCTCTTTCAAATGTTGGGGTTGGGAGGATATTTATAATCGGATTTGAGGTTAATAGAGTTATGACAATAAATAAATGCGTTACACATTTTATTTATTTCATTATCTCTTATTGAAAACCCCCATGTCGAATTATTAATTCCTGGACATGGACCCACGCTGATTATAAAAAATATCATTTAATAAAACAATATTAAATCCTCAAAATCTCAACTGGAAAAACTACACCGCGTGTAATAATTAATACATGGCCTGTACTTGTTTTCCATAAAACTACACGGCGTGTATATTTAATATACATGGCCTGTACTTTTATTTTCCATTTTTCTCTACCACATTTATTAGACCATGAGTAATGACTATTTATTTCTTAAATAAATGTAACTGCATTCATCGCTAATAAATATATTATTTCGTCCATAATATATTCTCTCGAATAACTAGTGTCAAAATAAATGCGATCAGACATCCTTAATTAATTATTAAACCACAGTTGGGAATAATATTTATTTAACTTGTTAAATTAATATTTAACTGAGATACATGGACACACATATTGTGTGACCCTCTAGGCCTCTTTCTCAGTGGCATTAGGCTGAGCCTACCAAAAGTCCAAGGTTAGCATCTAGAAACACACCAAGGCACCCATAGAGAAAGAAGTTAACGCCGCAATGATGTGTCACCTCCTATTAACGCTTACTGTGTAATATAATCCCTTTGTCTCGATATCTCCAATCAAGTGGGTTGCATGCTAGTACCATCAACCCAAGTGATTGATTATTATTTCTTTGACTTCCTGGAATTGAACTTTCCCATACCTTACCATGGACACGGATTTATTTAGGCTATATCAATTCCATCAAATGGCCTGAGATATCTACTTCCGTTATATAATGGATGGGACAAATCCTTTCTCACATTATCTATTAATTTTGTATTACTCGTGACACACCCAACGTATCCTACCTCACTGCGAATAGTGTGTCGTCATTGTTTTTGTCAATACATCTAAGTGTGTGAGTTGTAATACCCATTAATAATAATCTTAAAGTCTAAGGACCAATACACACGTCCGCAAATTGGAAGATCCAATGACACTATAAAATGTGTCTTTCCTACTAGCGGGTCTCGTTCTCATAATATCCTCCTGGATATTACCAAGGGTTCACACTATGAGAAGGTGCCTCAATGTTTTATGAGTCCTCACCCCAAATGACCTGTATTATTTGTGTCCCTCAAATAATATCATCCGACCATAGAACATATATTCAAGAACAGTGTTATGGAAGTTCCGGGTTCTCATAATAGCAGGGATCCGCTACAACCCTTTAATGCAACAGCTGTCCTTAGGACATTATCACATGAAATGTCAAGAAGAAGAACAATCAAGATGTGTTAAGGCTTTTATTTATTGAATAAAGTACAAAGTAGTTGGTTCTAGACCACCAACTCCAACAGACTCCCACTTGGACTAGAGCCAACTGCTAACAACCATTAACCCGCAAGCTCTGACATGATATTCATGCTTCTTCTGAGATAGGCCTTTAGTCATGGGGTCTGCCACATTCTCTTCTGTGGATACTCTGCTCACTGCAACTTCACCCCTTTGATCGAAATCCCACAAGATGTGATACTTCCGGAGTATGTGCTTTGTCCATTGATGTGACCTTGGTTCTTTTGCAAGAGCCACCGCTGTAGTATTATCACAATACAATGTAATGGGATCATTACTTCTAGGAACCACATCAAGCTCTTGGAAAAAGTTCTGAATCCATACGGCTTCCTTGGTTGCATCAGAAGACGCTATATAATCAGACTCTACTGTAGAATCGACGACAACTTGCTGCTTTGAACTCTTCCAGCTCACATCTCCTCCATTAAGACAGAAACCATATCCAGATTGTGACTTCAGATCATTCTGATCTGTTTGAAAACCAACATCAACATACCCTCTGATGACAAGGTCCTCGTCTACTCCATACACTAGGAACATATCCTTAGTTCTTCTCAGATACTTAAGGATAGTCTTAACAGTATTCCAATGTTGTTCTCCTGGATCTGCTTGATATTTGTCTACCATTCTTAGTGCATAGGCAACATCAATCATGGTACATAACATGGCATACATGATGGATCCTATAGCCGAAGCATATGGGATCTTGCTCATCCTATCTTTCTCCTGTTCTGTCTGGGGACACATTTTATTAGAAAGATGTAAGCCACGTGACACTGGAACCAATCCCCTCTTGGATCTTTCCATACTAAATCTCATTAGTATCTGGTCAATGTATGTACCCTGACTTAGTCCAAGAAGCATCTTGGATCTGTCACAAATAATCTTGATCCCTAGAATGTAGGCTGCTTCTCCTAAGTCCTTCCCGGAGAAACACTTGTTCAACCAGTCCTTAAATGATTGTATGGCTGGTATGTCATTTCAAATAAGCAATATGTCATCCACATATACCACTAGGATGATGACTGCATTCCCATTAAACAGCTTATAAACACATGGCTCACATTCGCACTTAATGAAACCAAATTCTTTTATGGCTTAATCAAATCGAATGTTCCATGACCTGGATGCTTGCTTCAATACATAAATGGATTTTTGCAACTTGAAAACCCATTTGGCTTCACCTGGTGTCACAAACCCTTCTGGTTGTGTCATATAGACATCTTCCTGAAGGATCTCGTTAAGGAATGCTGTTTTGACATCCATCTACCAAATCTTGTAGTCATTGTAAGCTACTATGGAAAGTATGATTCTTATGGATTTAAACATGGAAAATGGCGAGAAGGTTTCATCATAGTCATTTCCTTGACGTTGTCTGAATCCTTTAGCCACTAGCCTTGCTTTATAGGTGCTAACTTGACCTTCCATGTCCATCTTTCTTTTGAATACCCATTTTCATCCAACAGGCTTTACATCAACTGGCTCATCGTCCAGAACCCAAACTTTGTTCTGATACATGGAATCCATCTCAGAATTCATAGCTTCTAGACATCTTGCATCTTCTGAGCTTTCTACTACTTCCTTGTAGGAGAGAGGTTCATCATTGTCCAACAATAATTATTCACCATCCTCGGTGACTAGGAAAACAAATCTCTCTGGTTCCCTTACCTTTCTTGAGCTCCTACGCACTTGTGTTTCTAGAACCTCTTCCACGGGGACCTGTGGAACTTTTTCCTATACCAACTCTTGTGTATCTTGAGCATTAACTTCATCAAAGTCAATCATTCTCCCTCTATCCTTCTTGAGGATGTGCTCCCTCTCAAGAAAGACAGCTTGTCTGGCGACAGTCACATTTTTTAATGAGGTTTATATAGGTAATATCCTTTTGTTTCCTTGGGATATCCTATAAAGATACACTTTGTGCCCCGGGGTTCTAGTTTGTTGTCTGAGATGGCCTTAAAAAACTCCTCGCATCCCCATACACGTGTGTGAGACAATTTGGGTTTCCATCCATTCCATAACTCGGATGGAATTCCATTTTCCTCCTTAGTTGGTACTCAGTTTAATGTTTATGCTGCAGTTTATAATGCATATCCCCAGAAGGATAATGGAATATCCGCATGACTCATCATCGACCTCACCATGTCCAAAAAGGTGTGGTTCCTCCTTTCACTAACACCTTTACACTGTGGTGTATAAGGAGGAGTGAGATGAGATAGAATCCCAAACTCCCGTAGAAGATCGATGAACTCTTGGTTCAAATATTCTCCACCTTGATCTGATCGATGCTTCTTTATCATCTTACCAAGATGATTATCTACTTCATTCTTGACTTCCTTAAATTTCTCTAAGTACAGTGACTTATACCTCATTAAGTAGACATAGCCATATCTACTCAAATCATCAGTAAAAGTAATGAATTAATAATATCCACCTCTAGCTTCTACTGGAAATGGTCCACACACATCCGTGTGTACCAATCCTAGAAGATCTGTGGCCCTTTCACCTTGTCCACCAAAAGGCGGCTTGGTCAGTTTTCCATGTAAACAAGTGTGACATCTATCAAGTGGTTTTAGCTCAGTAGAGTCTAAATAGCCATCTTGGCAGAGCTTTGTCAAACGCTTCTCGTTCACATGACCAAGGCGGTGATGCCATAACTGGGTGATGTATGAGTCATGTGAGTTTGTTTCATTATCGATTACCAACACTTGGTTTTCGTAATTCAATACATACAAACCATTATTTAAATGTTTCATACCATAACATACATTGTTCTAATAAAATAGACAACCCTTATTTCCAAATTTGAAAACAAATCCATACATATCCAAACAAGATACAGAAATTTTGTTCTTGGTAACACTAGGCACATAATAACAGTTATGTAAAACAAAAATCATCCCAGTCGAAAATGAGAGGTGGTAGTCACCAATAGCCAATGCAGCCAGCCTTGCGCCATTGGCAGCTCAAAGATCCACCTCTCCTCTGGCGATCTTTCAAAATCTACTTGGTTCCTTCATTTGAATACAGATGTGAGCCCCATAAGCTGTATCTAATACCCAATGTGTAGAAATAGAAAGATTGCACTCAATAACAAATTCACCTTTAGTGTCCCCACGCTTTTGGGTGCAGTTCCTCTTCCAGTGGCCCTGCTTGCCACATGAAAAACACACTACCTCTCATTCCTTGCCTTGCCTCTGGATCTTCCCCTTCATGGAGGGATGGTGCTCGGGGGATTTAGACCATTTATAAGTCTTTGACCCCTTTTCCTTGTCCTTCCTTTTTTTTGTTCACCATAAGGACTACGGGTTTTTCACTCCCCATGTCCTTATCTACCTGGAGAATCAAGTTCAGAAGCTCCGATATACTCTTCTCATTGCCGCTCATGTTATAGTTGACAATGAAGCTAGAGAAGGTCTTGGGCAGTGATGATAGTATGAGATCTATATGCAACTCATCTGGGAATTTAATCCCTATGATGTCTAGGTGTTCAATGTATCTAATAATCATGACTATATGAGGCCCAGATGGTGCAGACTCTCTAAGCTTTGTGGTAAAAAAAGCATTGGAGATCTCATACCTATCCAGTCTCGCCTTCTCTTGGTAGATATCTTTAAGTTGAGACATCATGCTATACGCGTCCACGATTTCCTGTTGCTTCAAGAGCTCATTAGAGATGGCCTATAGCATGAAACACTTGAAATCTGTGGCATCATTCATGTGTTTCATGTAGAGAGATAATTCCTCATCACTAGCCTCTTTCCCAGGCGCAACTGGAACAGTCTCATCCATCACATATGATTTCCTTTCGTGGTGAAGGATGATGCGTACACGTCTCTGCCACTCTTGGAAATTGGTTCCAGTGAGAAGGTTTTATTTTTCGATTATGATGCACAATGATATGTTTGAAGTCATTTTCTTGCAATTTCTACAATTTAAAATGAGCAAAGGTTTAGTACTTTATTACAAAAATTGATACAAATAAATAAATTAATACTTATTAATCACCTACTATTTTATCGAAATACAATAACCCTCACCATTGATTTCAGAATATTTTGTTGCCTGGATATTCTAGTGTCAAGGATCCATATATCCCTTTTCATTACCCTAACTAGGGTTGGTCAAGAAACATAAAGGATTTTAGGTAGGCATTCCAAATTCCAACTCCATTAACTTGTAGCTCCTTGATCCGCTGAGTGGACTCCCCATTCCTGAAATCCTTTTTGGATTTCCTCAACCTTTGCCTCTTGGTCACACCATGTCCAGCTGTGGCAGTAAACCCTTGATGCGAACGAAGTCATGTCAACCCAAAACCTTGAATTAGATTTCCCCGATAATTGAAAGCACCCCAACTAGGGTTGGTCATGAACTTTGAACTATGGTTCGATTCTAACCAAGATTATGGAAGGCTATGCCGACGTAATTTTTATTTTGATGGATTTTATCCTTCTACGTAAATTTCCATTTTATTATCTTTGATTACATGCTTGTTAATATTAATTAGGATATACTTAAGTGATTAATCGTGTCTAAGGTAATATTTACGTATAAGACGGTTTTATTTTAGTTCCATCTTTCATGATCATTTAATTCATTAATTGTGTGATCGTGACAACACACCCACAATAAATAAACCGTGCAACTGACAGAAATAAAATAAATGGTATGATCATGAGCTTTTCTATTGGTTATTTTTTCTAATGGTTGATAAACTAACCGAAGACCTAGGGGAGAAACACCTTGAACCTTTTGAGTTTGTGTTTACATCTTTCCACCTTTCTAACATTGTATCTCCTTGGATTGGTTTCACCTTGGCTCCTCACTTGAGCCGCATCCACTAACTTGGGAGCTCCATCCATTACATATGCATTTATCTCACACGCAGGTGAGGGGTAAAAGGGGTTTTTACATAAAAGAATCCTTGGGAACGTAGGACCAACATATTAATGAGGAGATGGCTCGCAGGCCAACAAATTTAATTTAAATAAATAAATTAAGAGACACCATTCACATACAAAGGTCTCGGTATAGCTCATGATCATCCATACATGCAACGATATTTATGCATAAAAAACTACCATTCAATTCTTTAATCATTCTTGTTTAAGATAAATTACTCTCGAATCAATTAATTATTTTCAATTAATCAATCCTTTTATCTTAAATCCATTTTCTGAATTTCCTTGAGATTCTCATCCATCATAATTTTAAACAAATAAATTCATTTAAAATTATCCTTGTACATAACTTGTACCTTGGATGAAACCCGGTGAATTCCCATTTATTATGTAGATGTTAAATTAATCACATATATATAAAACAAATATCACGTGTTGTGCCTCAGTTTTAAGCCTGCACAATGGTACACGTCTCAAGGGTTTGTATAATATAATAATAAATTTTAATAAATCTGTGTAATTTGGGTGAGTACACGGCATGTAGTTCGGACAACACGACGTGTACTTTTCTTCACCGTCCATCTGAAGTACACACCCGGGGACAAGGCACGTTAATGTAATTTGGAAATTTTCGGAGTACACGGTGTGTACAGTGGGACACACGCCGTGTAGTTTCTGCGTTACACAGTTTCCAGCCGGGCAGGCCGTGTACGAAGTACACGATCCAACCCTAACCCGGAGGGACTACATGCTGTGATCATTGGACCACACGGCGTGTATTCCGGAAACCATGTGCCACCTGTTTCTGGTCAACACACGGTGTCTTAAATTCTTATAATGAATTCAATACACGGCCTGATTTGGAAGATCATTCAATGCATTGAACCTAGACTACCCAGAATGTACTTCTGAATACACACCGTGTATTCTGGTGTTATACGACCAAAAACATTTGGCTCCTCCGGACGAGTTCCTCTATTTTATTTTAATCAAAATGAAAAGAAAAATTTGTTTTTGTGAGGTGAATGAGAAATGAGGGAGGAGGAATAGATCTCGATATTCTGATTTCTAGAACGATTAAACTGAATTGAAATAGCTAAACTATTAAATGCTTAAATTACCAATGAAAAACTAAATAATTATAATCAACGATATGACCCCCTCTGATACAACTTGTAGGTTCCAGGCACAGCGGAAGCACGTTAGTGGGTTTGCCCAAATTTAATTTTAACATTAAACAACATTCAATCCAAGATCCCTTACGATATAAAACGCTGAATCATTGGAATAGAATGAATAAAAAAAGAAAAGAAGAGTCCTGGAACCCTTGAATAAGATCCTCATATGTTGATTATAATTAATTTAATTAATTCATAAGAATTACCTCGTTGGAATTCTTTCTTCGTTGATGTGTCCGGTCATGATTCGGTGATCCGTCATTGCGTCATAGAATCCAAGTGTAGGATTCCTATAGAAGTGATCCACACATGTGTCACGTATCTCCGGACATCGCCGAACGGATATCTGAGTGCTAGCATGGAAGACCCTTCACTTGCGATGTCCGCTTTTGACTACCTTGATCCAATGGAGGATCTTGCACTCATAACTTGGGGGCATTCTTGGTGGAAAGGGAATTCTCTCTTGGCTTGAGAGTATTTCCAAATCTGTTGTGCACAACAATGGATCTTTAAAATGTTGGGGTTGCGAGGATATTTATAATCGGGTTTGAGGTTAATAGAGTTATGACAATAAATAAACACATTACACGTTTTGTTTATTTCATTAACTCTTATTGAAAACCCCCATGTCGAATTATTAATTCCATGACATGCGCCCATGCTGATTATAATAAATAATATTTAATAAAACAATATTAAATCCTCAAAATCCAAACTAGAAACACTACACGGCGTGTAATAATTAATACATGGTGTGTACTTGTTTTCCATAAAACTACACGACATGTATATTTAATATACACGGCGTGTACATTAATTTTTCATTTTTCTCCACCACATTTATTAGACTTTGAGTAATGACTATTTATTTCTTAAATAAATGTAACTGAATTACTCACTAATAAATATATTATTTTTTCCACAATATATTCTCTCGAATAACTAGTGTCAAAATAAATTCGATCAGACATCCTTAAATAATTATTAAACCACATTTGGGAATAATATTTATTTAACTTGTTAAATTAATATTTAATATAGATACATAGAAACACTTAGTGTGTGACCCTCTAACCCTATATCTTAGTGGCATTAGGCTGATCTTGCCTAAAGTCCATGGTTAGTGTCTAGAAACACTCCAAGGCACCCATAGAGAAAAAAGTTAACTCCGCAATGACGTGTCTCCTCCTACGAATGCTTACTGTGTAATATAATCCCTTTGTCTCGATATCTCCAATCAATCGGGTTGAATGCTAGTGCCATCAACACATGTGATTGATTATTCTTTCTTTAACTTCCTAGAATTGAACTTGCCCATACCTTACCATGGCCATGGATTTATTTAGGCTATATCAATTCCATCAAAGGGCCTGAGATATCTACTTCCATTATGGAACATAAGGGACAAATACTTTCTCACATTATCCATTAATGTGGTATTACGCATGACACACCCAATGTATCCTACCTCGCGTTGAAAAGTGTGTCGTCACAGTTTTTTTCAATACATCTAAGTGTGCGAGTTGTAATACCCATTAATAATAATCTTAAAGTCTAAGGACAAATACACACGTCCGCTGATAGGAACATCCAATGACACTATGAAATGTGGATTTCCTACTAGCGGGTCTCGTTCACATAATATCCTCCTGGATATTACCAAGGGCGCACACCATGAGAAGGTGCCTCAAAGTTTTATGAGTCTCCACCCCTAATGACCTGTATTATTTGTGTCCCTCAAATAATATCATCCGACCATAGAACATATATTCAAGAACAATGTTTTGGAACTTCAGGGTTCTCATCATAGTAGTGATCCGCTGTGACCCTTTAATGCAAAATTTTTCCTTAGGACATTATCACATGACATGTCACGCAGAAGAACAATCAAGATGTGATTAGGATTTTATTTAATGATTAAGTACAAAGTAGTTGGTTCTAGACCACCAATTCCAACACTTTCTTCATGATCATGGTGAAAGGTAAACATTTACTTTCGTGGTTGGCTATGAAGTTCCAAATGTATGCGGGGTGACCCTGGAGACCTCTTTACTCGGTGAGGATCCATGGTGGGGACATTCCAAGAATGGATTCCATCTTCTAGGGGTCGAATATGATTCCACAATAGCGTACAACAAAGCCGAAAAATTTTCTCGAGGTAATGCCAAAGGTTCATTTCAAGGGATTCATCTTTAAATTGTGTTGTCTCAATTTGTTAAAGTCAGTTTCAAGGTCATACAGGTGGTTCGAACGCTGTTTTGATTTAGCCACCACTTTGTTGACATAACACTCGACGAATTCCTCCAAAAGGGCATGAAGATGTTATGCATGGCGCAAAGATATGTGGCGCCATCATTATTTAAATCGAAAGAAATAACTTTATAACAAAATACCCCTTGAGGGGCCCTAAAATCAGTAGCTTCTTCATCTCTTCTGGACATCTGGATTTGACTGTATACCGAATATCCATAAATGAATAAGGGGGCTTCGTATCCGGCAATCGCATTGATCAAAAATTATGTGATCGGAACTAGGAAGTCAACTTTTGGGAAATGCCGATTTAGGTCCCTAAAGTCAATTCAGATTCTAATCTATTAATTATTCTTTTATAGTAAATATTATGGCTAGCCAGATCAGATATTGGACCTCCCGTGTGAAGTTGGCTTTGATCAGTTTTTTAACTTTGGCCTCTATTTTGGCAGCATGCGTCGGGTGGGTCCTTTTAGCTACTTGTTTATAGCCCCAGCGATCTTCTGGTATTCCCAAATGATGGGTGGATACTTTAGGATCGATTCTAGGAATATTTTTGTAATTCTAGGAAAATACGTATCAATTATTCTTTATAAAGGATGTATAAGCTTTCAATTTATCAATAGACATAACCACACTGATTAAAGTGGGTTGTGGGTCATTTACAGTGCCCATATTTGTCTCCTAAAGTTCAGAGATGGTGGTAGAAATACCTTTATAAAATACAGTAGGGGCATATTTGAGTTCTTCTTCCTCCTCATCATCATCTTCATCATCTTCCGCTTCTGATAGAGAAATGATTTTTGAGATAACTTCTCCAATATTGGAAGATCAATTGTATTTTTCCTTAGTGTTTAAGGAAAGAGTAGTTTGATGTCCCAAGGATGGGTTGATAGCCTCTTTTGTAGGGATTTTCATGAAAACGTGGGAGTCAAATCATTCTTATATGTCTTTGGACTTGGTTGTCGTAACAAAACCATTAAAAAACTGATTTTGTATCAGGGATTGTACTTATGTATTGAACTTGATTGATGGGTAGTACATAATCCTCCCCATGATTTTGGAATGGGTCGGAAGAATCCATATTCAATCCATTTGGGGAATTGATCCAATCAACGCCTTTGAACGAAAGGTGTTTTTTTCTCTGACTCAAAGAACCCTACGTCGATGTAATGCGACTCACAGAACTCAAAGGTGGATTTATCGGTTTGAAGTATTCAATTTCTTCCATTAGTAAATATTTAATACACTTATGGTATGAGGATGGAATTGTAGGAAATTGATACAACCAAGGACTCCTTAACAAAACATTGAAGTTCGTACTTTTCCAGACCACAAGTAACTCGAAATCTGATATGAGATCTCCATGCCAAGTTTTATGCTGGATTATTCCCAATGGTTTCTGTTCACTTTTTTAATATCCCAGTAGAGTTTTGGTGTAGGGAGTCATGTTTTCTTTATCATATCCTAGTCAACAAAGCATTATCAATGGGACAAGTTTAACTCCAGAGTCGTTTTTGATGAAGATCCCCCAAACATCAATTCTATTTATCTTTCTGGACACATATATGGGTCTGGTGTGCCCTCGCATGATAGCATCTTCATCCCTGTATATGAAGGATATTATGTCATGAAATTATTCAGGAATGGTCACCATTCGTTAGACTTATTCCGCTAATACATCAGCCTCGATCTCCTGGGGACTTACAAATGCTTCAATGAGTTCTTACCTAAGATATAAGGACAAACTCAATGCATCTAGGATTGATATATTTTCTGGTACTAAAGCCAGCTATTTTAAAATTTCATAATTATTCTCTAAAGGTCGGCGCTTCCTGGCTCTGGGTATCTATTTCGCAGACACTTTAGGGGATTGTGTTTTGGATGAAGATGGTCCAACTTCTGTAGTAGGATCCAAAGGTGCTACAGTCCTTTCCACATTTGGTCGGACTTTTCTGCCTGTATACCTTGGGCATTTCGGCACTTTTTCTTCCCCTAGTGGATAGTACAAGACAACTAGGCTTCAGTTTCCTCAGCCGGGGAGAAAACGCATTTCGGTTCTCGTTGCATCTACCATAGGATCTTTTCGTGGGTTTCCGTGATATTGATGGTTTTACTTTTTGAATGGCTTGGAATATGATGCCTTCCCTGATCATGCCTTCCGAGAAACCTCTGGCCCATGTCACTTATTCCTCTAGCTCTCCAATTGGGCACAAGTAACTCTAGTTCATGCCCATAGCATTTATCCGATAGGGGGTCCATCAAGTGAATGACATTAATTGATCTGGAGATCATTTCTTGATCTAATACTGTTCTTGACTGACTGCCTCCTTCTGACGGTACTGTTTGGTGGTGAAGGGCCCATTGTAGAATTTGGTGGGGCGGTGCTTGTTGTACCAAGTATGTTGGAATGAAGTCCGAAAGTGACAAAAACGACTTTAACTTTTGTTCTATCTCATATTTTTCTCTTTCTTTCGGCCCTTCTGGATCTTAGAGGACTACAGGGCCTTGGAGGATAGTTTTACAGTTTCCGGATCTATGGGGCATTGTGGGTTGTTTCAACTATGCCTGGAGGATACCATGGACTCTTTGACATTCTTCTAGGTCATCTAGTTATCAAAAATTTCCTCCTTCTTTCCTATGACTATTTTCCACTCTTCTACCTCTCTTGAGTATGAGGTGGAAACATATGCCATTTTTGATAGCATTGGGCCCAACTTGACATGTCCAGAATCCACTATATTTTTCTAAAGATCCTTGAAAGTAAATCATTCCTATATGGTGTGTCCTAGTATTCGGTGATATGGAAAATAATTTTGATAGTCGTCGGGAACCACTTCATCATCTCTCTTTGGCTCTGGCATCTGGTGAAGATTGCAATTCATGGCGGCTATGAAATTTCGTCAATCCTGGTCGTCTTGGTACGAATAAAATATATTATTCATTATTTGAACTAATTTCTTTTATCACTCCATCACTCGTATTATAGAGGTGGTGGTGCCTTTTGGCATCCAGGGGGTCCCGCACGGTTTGGTGGGGGTCTCTCAACTGGGGCTGGTGCTATAGGTGGCTTAAGCGTGATAGAATCTACTTCATCTTTTCCCGTTCTTCTCCCATGGGCCGATGGGGCCACTCTGGAATTATGTTTAGTGCCTTTCATGGAGTATTTTATCCTTTGGAAAATTTCATAGCAGTCTCTTAACCCATTGGTGTAATTCATTGGGATGATCAGCATTTATAATTCATCCCGAAGGTTTTCAATCTACAAGGTGAGAATATCATCTTGGGGGAGTGGTCTTTTCAGGGAATATGCCAGGCCTTTTCTTATGGAAATGAAGTCTGAGACTCTATTTGTATCTCATTGCTTTCTGTTCATGAGATCACTAACCATCGCCTTGGGCAGCATCGAGATAAACTGGAAGATAAACTGTCTCTGGAGGTCCGCCCAACCTGTAATTAAATTGGTAGGCAGGATATTATACCATACGAATCTTGATACCTGCATGGTTGGTCCGAATCACATGAGTTTTACAACTTCTTACTACTCTGGATTTTAAAACATTAGGTCATAGTAAGAGTAATAGTTCATCAAATGCTATTTTGGGTCCCCTAATCCATTGAATACTGGGAATACAGGGTTCCTAAAGTTGGGCGGAGGCAGAACATTGCTCACCCACTCAGGGTAGGGTTTGCGCTATGGTTATATCAGAGTGAGCCGTCGCTCCATGGCTTCTAGTTGGGTTGTTATCTACTCAATACTGTTTAATATCCATTTATTCATATCATTTCGCGCATGAGCTGGAGCCAGTGTGGTAGGGGCCAAAATTGGGTGTGCCGGTGCAACTGTAATTTGGGGTGGATGCCCAGTTGGGGGAATCATTTGTGTATTTACATGGGTATATTGTATTTTCCTTCCCAATGGATGGAATTCTTGATATCCTTCCAAGTCCTAGTTGAATGGCCCTTCGAACAAGGCTTCATTAACTGGAATGAGTTCTTATGTTATGGGAACCTCTTTTGGGAGCACCTACAGAAGTTCCGAAGAGGGAACACATCCAGTGAGATAACTCCCTTGACATAGCTCGACATTAATGAATCTAAGTAAATTCATTTCTTCCTCATGCTTGGAAAACCATTCAAAAAGGGTGAGGGACTCACTCTAACGGGGAGGAGGAGGTGGTTCATATATGAAATTGGTTTAATTTTTCTCTTTCTTAGAGTTTTGAAGGGGTGGTAATGTTTAATTGACTTTGGGGGCACCCAGATCTAGGCCCGCCCTATGGTTAAGGGTATGCACACCATCAGGCTCGGTGTGGGATGCATCTGGGAGTGAATAATCTTCTATTAAATCTTCTCACCCTACATCATTTCTATTGAGATCCTTGGGGTTTCATCTCACTATTTTCACTGAGGTGTAACGCATTAAGGGTGGTGTACCTGGTGTCGAATGGTAGGAAGGCTTCTTTTTCCCTTCATTGGACTTTCTCCTTCCATTCTGCTGTATTCTTCGTGCTTCTTGAAAAATATTGACCTGAAGGGAGCCCTGGTTTGACCTCGTAATGCACCTCTATCTTAGATGGTGTGAACCACAAGAATGGTTGGAATGGGTAACTCCCATGTCCATCGTTCTTCCTAGACAGTGGAAGATAGACATCCGACATGCGGGGATTTGAGGTAAAAATTCCCCCAACCATGCAGGTTGGGATTGTCCCCGTACTCTTGTTGATGTGATACAACATAGGTTTGTTGGTCTTATATGGGAATTTTTATTTAAAAATTTAACCAGTCCTATCGGCTAGGGTTGTTCCCATATCATGGTGGTAGCTGCCCCTATTTACACTATTTCAATTTCATGAACTCCCATGCGGGTATAAGTCAAGTGTGGCATCGGGCCTGCATGTGATCTATGGTCATTCAATGACTTTAGCAATACTTTTTGGTTGGATTCTCTTTTGTGGGAAGCATGTTGGATGTTCCTGGTCTCTTGAATTGGATGTTTTTAGATGGATTGATCTCTTCAGCCCTCACACTTTTGAGACATACTCCAGGCCGGGTTTATTTGAGTATCGCATCTCCCCTGAGTAGGGGTTTCATCTAACTGTTGCCTATGGGTAATGAAATTGTAGAATTTCATTTCCATTGGGGCTTGCTGGATGAGTCATGGGGTGATGTGTAAAGATCCATGTTCTCCCCACCCAAAAATCTGAACTCTAGTCAGGGCATTGCCAATGAGGCATCACAATTTATGAACTGCATGGAGGCAAGCAAGTTCAAGGTTTTTCTTTTTCCATTCTGATTGTGACTACCTTGCAGAATGGATGGCTTCCAAGTCGATCAGACTGTGAAGCTCCCCTATTGTGATGACATTATTAGTGTACCCTTCGTAGGGTGGGAATTTGTATTTCATCTTTTGAAGAGTTGTCCATATATTAAAGCTAATGTCATGTGTTCATTCCCCAATCAAATCTCCTGGTA
Source organism: Viscum album (assembly GCA_963277665.1). Taxonomy (NCBI): domain Eukaryota; kingdom Viridiplantae; phylum Streptophyta; class Magnoliopsida; order Santalales; family Viscaceae; genus Viscum; species Viscum album. The sequence continues at coordinate 430,342,892 of OY728150.1, read as the reverse complement.
TGTCTAATTGAGAATTGGTCATAGTCCAATACATCAGTGGTATATTATCCTTATCTAGTTGTCTTATCACAGGAAAAAAATCATGTTTTTTTCTTTTGGAGGCTCCTCTACTTGATATTCCCTACTCGACTACTTCTTGATGATTTCATTCCAAGCAACCAGGCTGGTGTGGACCTTATCGATTCACAGACGCAGTGAGGGTGGTTCAGAAGAAGAGAATGGCCCTGGGCCATCCTCGGGTTGATAAATAATATAACTTTTTATATAAGGAGTGAATGATGTTTCAAAATACATTCTGAGTGCCTCTGTAGAGGAGGTATTTCTCATATTTATTCCATCAAGGGGATGACCTACCTACCAGCATGTATTTTGGTTGTGAGGAGGACCATCACAAGTGGTGCTGCGATGGCGAGGACTTCAATTGAAAGTTAATGTTCGACCACGAGGAGTTTCTTATCATTGTATACCCTAAATAGGACCATTAGGATAGTTTATAGCATGTGGTGGACCTTCTTGTAGCATTATGTAACTGTGGGGAGGTCCATCACGGCAACTATCATTGCGGGGAAGGCCTTCGCAATGACCGTCATCATGGAGAGGACTACCATCATGACTTGATATCTGGCTGCAGGGAGAATTTCTAGAGTGTAAATCATAGGGAGGACCTTTAGGGTGTGCCACAATAAGGGGAGGACTTTATCGTTTCTTGGTGTCATTGTGGGGAGGTCCTTCACAGCAACTGCCATTTCGGGGAGGGCCTTGGCAATGACCATCATCATGGTGAGAACTATCATCATGAGTCAATATCTTACTACATAAAGAAGCATATCTACATCATATACCCTAGGAAGGACCATCAAAGAGAACGACATTAAGGGGTGTACCTTTTTGTTGTATGGTCTTTATGCCTAGGGGAGGGCTACCCTGACGTGCATCAGGAGACATGCTCTCATGATCGATCATTCTTGATCAATGGAGTGTGCCCATGAGGGTTCTCTGTGGAGGACCATCAGAGATACTAGTAGAGACATTCCAAGGAGGTCCTTCACAACTGATACTGCTATTTGAATAATTTGGTAATTGAATGATAGGGTCGTGATCCTTTGTTGATATTTGTTTGAGGGCATCGAGAACCCCAACATCCAATAGAGTAGGATCATGTACGTGCTCTTCATTTTCCGGTTGTCTTTGGATCTTTTCACTTTTGGGTGCTCTCTTCTGGGTAACTAGGGCCTTATGATGGTGGTAATGGCCTTAATATATGGGTTCACATCTAGTTGGATCTTGCGATGTAGTTAGGATATGCTGACAAGCATCATGAGTTTTGGCAGGGATATATGCCTGACCTCGAGTGGCCACCACGTTGGATCGCCATCCCCCCATTAGAATGGGTATTTGTTCTCAATATGGTTGACAGTATGTCAGGGGATATTTCCATAGACCCTACTAGACTAGAGCATGGATGCATAATTTCTCCAGAGATACTAACTCATTTTGCGAGTGAGTAATTCTATTCAAGGAAATCAGGTTGTGGGCCTGATTTCCCACCTTTACCATCGATGTAATGATATCCTGGAAAGTTTGGAGGGTATGGTCTGGAATCGACATCTGATCTTCTGTCATGTCCAGGATATGCATAGATACATATTTGGATGGAAGGGGTATTAAGGCCCATTCTGAAGTTAGAGCATGATTTTTTTCCTTCTCTCATCCTCCATGTGTTTCTAGTAGATACTGGTAGTTATCTTGTGTCGATATAAAGGAATGAGTTTTTATGTGGTTTTCTTCTCCAGTTTACACTGTATTTTACTGGTGTTATTCATATTTATGGGTGGGTATTTTTATATGTTCTCTTGCTGCTGTATTTGTCTCACAGGCTTTGTATGAATCTTCATGAATTTGACTATGATTATATTTTTTCCACCCTATTTGGATGGAGGGATTGGTATACCTCAGTAGGTATTTGTGCCTTCGTATAGCCTATTTCTAACCTATTCTGATGGCAGTCTTGAAATGCATCAGTAGGAGTTTGTGTATGTGTATAGAAAGTTTCTGCCCTGTTCTGGTGGCAAGATTATGGTGCATCAGTAGATATTTCCATCTACCTATAGCTTTCTGATCTGTCTACACATCGAGACCAGCGATCACTATCAGAAAAAATCATGTTATCATATTGTGCCACACTATTTCCAGGGTGGGATTTAGTGGAGCAGGCAGAGTTGTGTGTCGGCCCATTAAACTCCATTGCGTTAGTACGACGAAGCTGCTAATCAGGAACCATGGTGATAGCATGTCCCTGGTTGTATATTTTCCACCCTTGGAAGGCAGCCTGTGGGGCTCGGGTCTCTTAGACTTTCACAGGTGACCACGACATAAGAACTTCCTCAGTGAGAGGATTTATGATCTTCTAGTGTTGGTGGTGACGCTCTCTGATGAGGGCCCATGGGTAAGGCCCCTATGCAGTTGGGATGAAGTCGTAAGTATTGACTTCATCGGCTACTATATGGTAAGGGAGGTAGTCATTGTCACATTCCGAGGACAGGTTCACAAAATAGTTTGAGATGACAACTAGGGCCTGCATGTGCTGAGGTACTGCCAGGGGCTGAAGAGGCAGCTGGAAGACATTAATAGACTGGAGGGCTTGTATTGCAGCCTCCAGTGTGCGGAGAGTACCATTTCGGTGGTACTCTTTGATCAGTGTATTGGACACCTAGCATTGAAGATGCTGGGTATGCGTTGGGGTCCTGCTCTTCATTGAGGCCATGGCTACCCGTAGGATCGCTTATGCGTGCATCTTCATGGATCATCAGGATTTCATTTTGATAGAAGGTCGCTCGTTAGGAACCTACAATATATGTATGACATACATAGAACTAATCATCTTCAAAGTAGTGTTCCTTTAGACACATGTATATTTGGTGATTCATCTTGTCCCCCTTCCCCTTTAATTTGTATTTCTGCGAGTTGAAGGGGCCTGAATGGGATGATACCGCCACAATGGTTAAGGATTCACATCGGGTTCACCATTTTTGTTCCACCACTATGGTGGTGCATTTTTTGCGTACTGAGGAAGAAAAAATGGTCTAACATGCAATATCCTTTTTTATTTTATCATTTTGGTAGAACCGCCACCTTGGATAAGGATTCACATCATGTTCACCATTTTTACACCTCTATGGTCGCACATGTTGTGTGTATCAGGGAAAAAAAAGTGGTCTGACGTGTAGTGTCTATTTTTCTATTATCATTGTGGGTAGAACCACCACCTTTGTAAAGGATTCACATTGGGTTCCCCATTTTAATTCCACCTCCAAGATGGTGCGTTTTCGGGTGGTGGGGATATGGAAAGATAAGGATCCTCACCTGTCTCTTATCCCATAGGTATGGTCTCTCAAAAAAATTTACATTTCTTCGTTTCAACCCATTCAGCATGATTATCATTTAAAGAAGGTTGAATTAACCATGTGGGGAACCTTCGGTCCCAGGGATTGATTGCGCAGGGGTCAAGCACTCTTGAAATCGGTCCTTCTCGGATACAACATCATCGGATGGTGTCCAATGGTTTTATTCATGGATCCAAATATACTAATGGACCTGGTATCCATGATTTATGGACCTTCTTTACAAATTTAGGGTCTCATCGACTGGCGATTTGGCCAATGACACTTGAGGACTCTATTGGTCGAGAGGATGGGAGGTCAGGCTCACTGCACCCTTTTGATAGAGGATTTTTTCTTGTTCTGGGACTCTCTTATATATTTATGTCATTTTCATATGTTCGTGAATTCTTGATTCATTCCCAAAGTGTCTGTCCACAGGATACCATTGGTTTGAAAGATCGTCATGAGCATGCATATGATTGATGACATATAGGTGACGCAAACTTAGCCATATTGTAAGGTGCTCTAGAGTTTATCGTCATCCTGGGGGTATGAAAGGAGAATGGATGCTAGGACCGAGCCCACAAGGAGGAATTATTATGTATCCTCAGGAGAGGAATCAGAACCCACGTAGTTCGGATTGTATAGGGATTATACAGGGAATCATCCCATTTGAAAAACATGCTTGGGTGGACCCTTTTGGAATGGGCACCATTTTGAGATCGGGGCTTCTAGTTGGAATCATAAGAATCCTATTATGATTAGTAATCAGAGTTCTGGTAGTTTATATTGTTTATTGATTATGTGTGGAATCTTCCCATTTGTGGAGGCATGATTGGGAGGAACCTTTAAGGATGTGATCTCCTTTTGAGCTCAGGCCTTCTAGTAGGCATCGCACGTATCAAATTCTGGTTAGGAATCAGAGTTCTCATAGATTAGATTGCATTCTAATGTTGTAATACTCAAAAACATCTAATACCATGTGATTCATGCTCATTGTGAGAATAAAGAGAATTGGAATGATTCAATAACGCGTGTGCCTCCTCCACTATTAGTGGGGGGGGAATGCCCACAATGGAAGAGGCGAGGGTGATTGTGGGAGAGGGTGTGAAACAATGATCATTTCAATGTGAAATGACATTGATGGTCACACAACCCTTCCTCGGAATATTGGGGAATTACCTCCGTGGGAGGGCCCGAGAGCATGTTCTGGGAAGGGGAGGAGTTTCATCCTCATTAACGGGGGGGGGGGAGCGAATATAACCCCTTTGACTGATCACTGTTTCTTATGGAATGGAAAAGTATGTAATCACCCATAATCATGAGAATAGGGAGGTTTGCGTCGGCATCCCATGGTTGGACTCTGGGTTACCATGGAAATGTAGCCTTACAGGCATTCCCGATGACCCACTTTTGTTGGGATGACCTTCGTGACTCCGCTTACTATGGGTATGTAGACTCAATGTGGTTAATAGATGAGCTTGATGGCCTAATCAAACGATTCTGGTGGCTTTGGAGGAGACTTTGGTGTAGTGCTAAAAAACTGGTTAACATAGGGATTATGGAGGACTTGATGACAATGGAGGGGTGAGGTTGGAACTAGATGGAACAATACCTGAAAACACCCCATTTCACATACTGGTTTCTCATGTACGATGGGAAAGGCTCATCATACCATAGTGGTATGTGGGATGGAGGGCCATCTGTGTACTTATATGGTACGCATGCATGGTTATCTCCAACCATGTACCAAAGTGGTACAAATATCACCTTGCCACTTTAGGTAATATCGGCATACCGATTAGGTATGCGGTGCCAGGTTCAGTCCACATAGTAGTACAGTACGCGGAGCGCCATTTTAAAGGAGGGATGGAAGAATTACCATTCTTGGAAAATTTATCTGCAAGAAGACATTAGTTCATGGTTTACCAGTTGAGTTCGCAGTTCTATTATTATTATTCATTTCTCCCATTTTTAGGTTTCGCGGCTGGATGTGCCTGTAGAGGAACTGTTTTGAGGCTCCTTCTTCGTCGATGAAACAAGACAGAAGCCAAATTACAACCACTGGGTTTCCCTCAAGCTTTTGTCGTCCGACGTTCAGTATCTCTATCTCATCTCCTACATGTTTTTCTTCTTATATTGGGATACTTTTATAGATAATCATAGAGATTTTATCTACTAGTCACATGGCCCCATTTGTGGAGGCCCATTGAAGAAATTTTCTAACCTGTGGAAGACTAGGTCAATTGGGTTTGTGGAGACTTTATTTCGTAGTAATGGTTTGCAGAACCCCGCTCATTCGATTAATCCACGAACTGAGGGGTTTTCGGAATGGTACAAAGATGGTCTTCAATGCAGAACTCCTTAGGTTGTTGCGGTTCGTGGTATTCCCTGCTCACTGGTCATCGTTTCATGGGGTAGCGGTTCGCAGACCATTCTACATAATTGGAGGTTTGTAATCTATCTTTTCCACATACCATTCCCAGTGATGATACATGGGACACTTCAAAACTTGAATTACTTCATGTTAATTCAAATAAATACAACTCAATTTGTGTCCCTTTTCCTAGATAAACTTATAGAAGTGCTTCATTCTTTCTGAAAACCAATTATATGTTTATTTCTCCTCCTTGGTGGAATTTTCAGGACCCTACAGATTCCTTTAAGTAAAATTAAACAAAAAAAGGAAAGGTAAAAAAATACATTTTTACTTGGAAACTCCAAACTTGAGTAAAGTTTCAGGTAAAGTCTAGGTTTCCTCCTGGAAATCACTTTTTTTAATTTCTTTATCCCACTATAGACCCCAAATCTATCAACTTTTCTATGGTTCATGGGTTGGGTAAGTTAAGTCATCCTTTGTTTCTTGTTTATTGAATGATTCAATGAATGGTTTTAACCTATGACCATTGAGTTTGAATACATGAACACTAATGGGATTCTAAATTTATACTTCTCCATGAGGGTAAACATGATGCACTATGTATGGTCCTAACCATCTAGACCTTAACGTTTGGAGGTGTAAATGAAGTTTTGAACAATACAGGAGTACAAATTTTCACGTTACAAAATTTTCAAATTCATGATTCCTTGATTTTTAGGATTAAACACTATCTTTATTTATCCTTGAATTTTTATAATCATCGATTTAAAGTTTATCAAGTTCATTAATATTTAATTACTACTTTTCTTTGGCTAAAGAATGTGAAAGTTCATTTTTTTGATAGCCCTAAAGGCCTTTTGTTAAATCTCAATATATAAATGGAATGATTTTTCATAAACCAAACTATATGGTGAAATTACTCGGATGTATTTGAAGGTATTATGATATAAACAAAGAGAATACAAGAGTTTCTCAGACCAATCATTCCTTGGGGGATTGATAGTTTTTTTAAGAATTTGATTAATCTCCATATTCGCTAACTCACCTTAACCATTGGTTTGAGGAGGGTAGGTAGTAGTATATTTATGAAAAATCTCATACTAATACATGAGTGAATATAATGGTTGGTTGCACAAATGGGTTCCTCGATCACTAATTATAGCACTAAGAATTTCAAATTGAGAAAATATGCACTCATTCAGAAATTGGATCACAACATGATGGTCATTGGACATGGTGAGAATGTAATTAACACATTTTGAGACATAATATATAGATAATAGGATGTATATATATCCCTAAGAGTTTGGTAAGGGTCCCTTGAAATCAATTCCCCAACAATAAAATATTTTTACAACTAGAATTGGAGTGTGGGTAATTTGATTCCTTTTGATAATGGATCCTAATTGTTGACATTAAGTACAACTTTTCCCGAATTTTTAGGTATCCATTGTGAGGTTATTACATTATAAAACACAATGGATGACCTTTAATGTGGGTTTTTTATGTAAAATTGTCCAACACATGCCTCTCAATGATAGAATTTTAGAATGGGCTCTTGCTCAGACTCGGGAACACATTTCCTAATGATTTGATCATGACGTAACTCGAAGAGGTAAGGATCATCAAACACATAGTGTTTGACATTATAAATTAATTTCCTCTTATCTTGGGTCACTAGAAATTTTGGAATTTCACCCATCACCAAAGGGTTTGCTATATCAGTATACCATGGGCAATCACTCACAGAATAGATGTGCTCGTCGGGAAATGAATCTGCCATTGAAATGTGATGTCAGTTGTCTTTGAATTCTATCCTAGAGAGATGATTAGATAAAACATTTTTAACACCATTTTTATAATTTTTTGTTAAATAAAATTATTAATGAAGAAGGACCCACCTTATCAATTCGTCCATGGCATCTTGTTTTTTGAAAAGGCAATTTAAGGTGAATTAATTAGTGAAGAAAATGATGGGTGACCCTAAGAGATAGGACCTGAATTTACCTAAGTAAAAGACAACAACAAGTAACTCTTTCTCAGTTGTGGTGTAGTTGATTTGTGCATAATTTATAAATTTAATCGTGTACTCAATCAAAAATGGATTTTTCTCACATCTTCATCCTAAGACTGCTCCTACAACGAAGTCACTCGCATCACACATGAGCTTGAATAGAAGTTTCCAATTTGAAGATTACATGATAAGTGGAAATATAAGAGCTATCATGAGTGTAGATAATGATTCATCACAAATTTTTATCAATGAAAATGGAACATATTTCACTAATGGAGCACAAATTTGTTGATAAATAGAGATTAAATTTCTGATGAACCTTTTATAGAAACCAACATATCCTTAGAAGGACGTCACTTCCTTTATAGTTTTAGGAGAGGGAAGTAGATGAATGATATCGACCTTAGCTTTATCTACTCCAATCCCTCTAGTAGAGACTAGATGGCCTATAAAAAGTCGTTCCTTTACCATGAAATGGAATTTTTCCCAGTTTAAGATGAGATTATAATCCTCACATCTTGAAAAAACCCTTTCAACATTCAGATGTACTTCCCTCGAAAGTATCCCCAAATATGGATTAGTCATCCATGATGACCACTTAACAATACCCCACCATGTTAGAGAAGATTCCCATCATGCACTGCTGGAAGGTACCAGGTGCATTACATAACCCAAAGGGCATGCGCTTAAAGGAAAAAGTTTTTATTATACAAGTGAAGGTTATTTTTCCTTGATCCTCTAAAGAGACCTTGATTTGATTATACACTAAGAATCCCTCTAGGAAGAAGTAGAAATGATAACCTACCACTCGCTCGAGGACTTGATCCGTAAAGGGAAAGGGGAAATGGTCTTTCTTGGTACATGAGTTGAGATTACTATAGTAATGAAGAATCTCCATCCACTATTAACCCTATTTGGGTGAAGTTAACCATCCTCATTGGTGATCATAGTGATTCCATATTTCATTGGAATGACTTGAATTGGTCTTACCCACTAACTCTCTGCAATGGGGTACATGATACTCGCTTTCAACAACATAAGAAGTTCTTTCCTTATGACATCCATATGATTGGGATTGATTCTCTATTGAGGTTGACAACATAGTTTGGATTCAGATTCAACAACAATCCTATGAGTTCTGATGAGTGGGATAAACCTTGGAATATAAGAAAGGGTCCATCCAATTTCATTATTATTTTTTCTAGGACATCCAGAAGTATCCTCTATTGATTTTCTTCAGGAGGGGAAGAAATAAAAATAGGAAAGGATCAATTGTACCCAAAAAATGAAAACATGAGTGATTAAGGTAAGACATTATATTAATGAAAAATTTTATTAATACATTCAAAAGAAGAATGGGGATTTGTATCAATCTAGGTATCGTTTTCCAAATTTTTGACAGAACTAGTTGCCTTTGGACAGATGTTTCAACCACAAAATTTGCCAAATCAGTGTCATGAATGGGTATGAACTAGAAGTGTTTTATTTCAAAAATGTTATCATTGATTGGTGATTCTAGAAAATCAACAAATGAGCTATCTGAATGAGCATCAATAAAAGGAGAAAAATTTCCCTCATGTGAACACAAGAAATCAATCTCTTCTTAACTTAAACATGCTTTAATAATTCCTTGATGTTCCTATAGTTCACTATCAACAATAACAATCAAATTTACCTCATGGATCTCTTCATCGTCCTCAACTTGATAATTTTCATTGTAGATGTTTAAATTGAGGCTTATGTTTATGAATGTTATTTCCATGTTACCATTACAAATGTGGATGATTGAGTTGATTATTTCTAAGATCGAAAGACCAATTATGATGGGGGATTTTATAACTAGGACCTATGCTAGGGTGATATTAAAGAATAATTAATTCATCTGGGTAAATGAAAATGTATACTTCCTCTAAAAAATCATTTAACATCCCATTAAAAATTAAAACACTACAATCAGCAAGATGAAGAGTGACAAGAATGGGTTGGAGTTTTTAGAGCCCTAACATACAATACATTTCATACGTAATGAGATTTATACTATCTCCTAGATCACAAATGGATTTTAAGAATTTTTTCTCGTTTAACTAAACATTGATTTATGGACATCCTAGATCATTCAATTTTGTAGGAATTTTCATTTTAATGGTGATACTCACATTTGCGATGAAAAATACTTGGTTTTTATGTGAAAATTTTCTTTTTAAAAGTGAAGATGACCTTATGGTATGTTGAGTAGTTTGGAATGGTTTTTATTGCTTCAAGAAATCGACTGTTCAACTTAACCTGAGATAATATTTCCCTCAATGTTTCATTCAGTTCTGGTTTAGATTTTCTTATCATGCATTAATGGAAGGGAGCAAGATTTTGGAGTGTTTGGTGTGATTGGGGGTTCTATATCATTATCAATGAATTTTTCAGAATATGTGGGTATTTAGTCTTCATTTTCATGTGTTTTGAATCATCTAATGGTTTTGGAATGGTTGTTTTATGTTTATCATTGGATTTCCCACTTCTTAAAACAGTCATCGCTTTTAGTTATTCATGAGAGGATTGTGTGTAAATAGATTCTAACCTTATGGTTGAGGATGGTACCACATGAGTAGTCATGGGTGCCTTCCCAGATTTAATGGTCTACAGTTCATGTTTTAGGGATGAGAATTCTGAGTTCATTTTCTCCATTCGTTTAAAAAACTGTTCAAGGATTGGTTGAGGGACTGATTGGTTAGGGGCTTTGGGATGGTTGGTTTATCCTAGGAGAATACTTTTGTTATTAGATTGGTTGTTGGTTGGGTAGTTGGTATTGGATAGAAGGGTGTTGGTATTGGACTGGTTGTGGTTGTATCTTGATATGGTTTTGAAAATTTTTTCAAGGGTAGGGGCTTGGTACTTGTGGATGACTAGGTAGTTGGTTTGGTTGCTGGTTATCTCCCCAACTGAATACTAGATGGTCATTTTACCTTGGATTGAAAGTTTTTTGTTAATGTGGATTCTAAATGTTCATGTAATTGAACTTTTCTAGTGTTCCTCCTTGAATAAAATCCTTAATTGAAGGGATGGTTGGGTAGTTGTATGTCTTTTTGTTGTGTTTGTCACAAATTGTGAAAATTGGGTCAATAGTTTGAGTTTCATGGACCTTCATAAGATTGATATCCTTGACCTCCTTAGTGATTTCAACATGGTTTTCCTGGAGAATGTATTCATACCTAAGTGTGTTAATTCCTCTATATTTTGGTGGCTTCTCATAGTAAGGTGATTTCCCCATGTTTGGTTTTGTTCGGCCAATCCTTATAAATACACGTAAGCATCATTTGGGGCTTTGTTTTTGAAGGTTCCATTACACATCATGCCAATGAATAGTTTGTTTCCTGGATCCAACCTTCCATAAAAAATTTGAACATGTTAAAGGATTTAGAATACAATGTTAGGTATCATGTTGAGTGTTTCTTTGAACCATTCCCATGTTTTACAAAATGTATCCACTTCTGTTTCAAAAAGGTTTAGGATTCTTTTTTTAAGTGAAATTTTTTTCTGATGAGGAAGTATTTTTTGTAGAACTCTCTTTTCAATTAGTCCCAGTAGCGGATTGATGAAAGTCCTAGAGTTCATGAAAAATTCATTTCTCATTCCATTAGTGATAAACTAAAGAGCCTCATCTTAGCTGAATCAAGTTGATGTGGTGGGAAGATGGTTTCAACAATGTCATTGATCTCTTTGACGTGAAGGTATGTAATTTCCAACTCAATCCCATTGAAGGTTGGAAGGTGGATTAATACATGAGGTTTTAAGTCACAGTGGGATTCTCCGAGGGTTGAATTCCTAATGAAATAGGGTGAATTGGTCCAGGTCGTAGTGAGGTAATCATTCATGGTTTGATCAGATTCACTCCCCATGTTTTGGTCTACCTCATTTGGAATTCCATTTTGGATCCCAACTAGGTTTATGAGTTGGTTTAATTGAAGACCATCCATTGAAATTGGATAAATTTTTGAATCTTGAGTATTAGGAATATTATGATCTGATATAAAATGTTCCCTTGGTTTACATGACTCCCCAACCCCAGTACTATCCAGCCTAACAAATTGGTCATAGGTATAGGCCAACAATCACCAAGAAAAGTGAAAAATGATAGGGGAAGAGATAGTAGAAGTCAAGGTGAGAAAATAAAAAGGGGGGTAATCAAATGAGTGATGATATGGCTTACATGGGCCCCCGTAAACAGTTCATAAATTTTGTATCACCCTAATTTTCCAATGTTTTTAGGGTTATGTGGTCGCTTGTAGTGTTGTTTGGGTTGTCAAATCCACAGATACCTAAGAAGAAACCTACATACACGCACATTAAATGGACAGTTTATTATATAATGTTTCTAAATTTGGATTTATTTGAGATGGTTTTAAAAGATAACTAACATTTCTATGTTAATTAAATTTATGATAATGTTTGGATCCAAGGTTATTACAAGGGATGGATGTAATGAAATACATTTTTAATGATTTCAATTTATTATATTTGAGATGAGTTCATTCAATAAGATCAAACAACTTCATAACCTAATTGTTTAATACCAGCACAACATAATAATAATATCCTATACACTTGGAGGATAATATTTATGAGAACTCTGATGTAAATTTTCATAATAGTACTTGATGTCTGTGGCCTTATAATTCAGAAAAGATGAAGAAGCTTTAAAATTTTCAAATAAAATTATATATTTATAGAAGTGATTAAATATTAATTTGGTGATAAATAACATTCAATCAAGGCCCTTTCTACTCCCTTGGATCAACTCATAAAATGTTTATTCATCCATTTATTTTATTCTATCAATGGAAGTGGGACGTAAACTCATGATGGAGGAATTGAAGAAGAGAAAAAAAATAAAACAAAGAAATCACTCCACCATTGGGTGATTAATTTCACAAGGTTTAGATTGAATAAATTCACACCATGAGAAAATGGTATCAATGTGATATGAATTCTAAGAGAATAAAAGGATAATAAGAACTTTTTTTAAGATACTAATGTGAATTGTACATCTTACCTGAGGAAGAAATGCAATTACAAACACAAGTAAGAAGAATAATAATACAATTAATCCAAGAACCAAAGATTATCAAATCCTTCGTCACCACTTCCTTAAATAAGCAGTTATGAAACCTTGTGTCAAAACTCCCACACTTGAATTCATCTCAATTAATGGTGGTGGCCCTTCATGGGTAGAAAGTTAAGGTAGAGTGGACTTTTCCACCCCAAACAAACAATCTGAGCCAACTTGCATACACATTACAAAGGTGCCAAAATGAGCTTCCAGATGGATGAATTTATGTGTTCCATTTAAGAAAAAATTGAAGAAATGAATTTCCATAATATTCTGTAAAATTTTAACCCAATAGGATATTTGGTTTTAGATATATGTGTAAAATGATGGGATGTTTTTCTGGGCCACAGAATATGACCGATAATTTGATCTCCAACTTGGTCCGTATGAAAATCCATTTAATGCTCCAAATTACCTCTTGTAACTATTGGATGAAATGTTCTCCATGATGTATTATATATTTAGATAAATTTTCAGATTCATTGGTCTGGGATCTTGTCTTTTATAGTAATTTTAATTGGATTTTGTCCAATTCACTTTGATAAGAATGTTTTTGGTTCAAGGCCAACATTGGTGGTCTTCCAAGGTAAATTTTTAAGGACTCCAAATTTATAAATTGTTCCCAATGGAGTGAGAAAAATTAAAATTAAATATGAAAGTAAAATTAGGACCATTTTTTTAGGTTTTGGTCAAATATGTACCACATAATAGTGCATTTTAACAAACAATTACAATCATAATGTGAAATAGTGTTCAAATTGTAAAATGCACTAAAAATGGGGTTTATTATTAAAGAATCACATGAATGTTATAATGTAAACAAATAATATTAAACTCTTTAAGTGTATAATCACACCCATCATAGGAAGTAATTCAATGAGTTATGATACTTTCTTGGATGTATTTATACATTCCTTTCTCGATGGTCCGAGCTCGAAAGAACTGATCATGAAACATCTCTATCGAGTTCATGAAAAGGTTAGTAAATCTAGATTAATTCTCAACTCCCATCATACTACATTTTTGAATATGTATAATCTCATGGATGTTTTCTACCCTTAATGAAGCTGGATAGAATACCTCTTTGACTAGGCACTAAAACATTGACAATTCTATTGTCACCTCGTCATACCATTCGGCCACAGAACCCCACCATCTTCTTATATAACCATGGTGATTGTTCATATACATGACTATCAACGAATCCAATGGCTTCCTAAAAAGATGAAAAACTCTATTGATGCCTAAATATATTCCATACCTACCTCTGGTTGGGATCTATTTAGAACCCATGGGGTCGCTATCGTTGAAACTCATGATGCATTCTCAATATGAGCACCTCATCACCTTGTCCTATAGGTATCATTTTTTTCTCAAAAAATGGTGTTATAAAAAGTGCACCACCTAGAGGTAACACCTCTAGGATAGGTCCCTATATCGATTCCTCTACATTATGGGGATCATCCTCGTGATCCTTGTTCCGAATCCTAATTGGAACACATCATGAAAGACTCCTCAAATAGAAAGATGTATCGTGGTTGATGAGTATATCCAGATAGATGGCCTAAGATAGACATGGAAACCAAATTCCATTCTTATAAGATGGTTGTACCAATGTTTTCCTTGGAACTAGTTCTCACATGTACCATGTAGAAATGAAGGTGACTAGAGTCCTAGTGTATGGATTCTTCATCCACAAATCCAACACTAGTGTCCCTAACCTGAAAGATGAACTTGAAACACATAAACCAGTCACCCCAAAACAATCTCAAAAACTCTATTTTGATGATAGAATCCATTTCTCTTATACCACTCTTTCATGACATGTCTCAATGGGTCCCATGTCGTAACTCCCCATGCCTATCTCTAATTGGTCAAGTGTTGGTAACCAATACAGAGTAGGAATATCACAAACATAGAACACCATAGTCTAAAGTACCTATACACACACACACAAACAAATCACCAAGCATATAAAATACTGAAATATACAAAAAGTAATAAACCATGCATGAATACATCTAACTCTCAAAACAATAGTATGGAAAAAAGATCTGGGAAGGAAAAATTGTCCAAAAACCCCCAAAAAAAGAGAAAAGAAACAATACCAACATGAAATTAGAGAAAGGGAATACGGTCAAGGTAATCATTGGAATAAACCTCGGTCATCATGGCTCACAGATCTCCACCTAGTCGTGGTCCATTTAGGAATCTGTCAAAAGGATGATCACATAAAAAAGACACAAAATCTGCAGCCACAGACTTTGTTGGGGTGAGTATTGTTAAAATAGTGGGTGCCCTAGACCCAACTATGCAGTACTATTGATTATTATATCATGTGTATAGTTTTCTATGCATGATGTTATCTTACCGTTATAGTGCATACTTTTCTGCATCCACAATAATAATGGTAATGTCCAAAGGTTAATTGTCATGTCAAGAGGTTATAGTAGATCCCAGGCTGTAATGAGATCCTTGAGATACAATGAAATTGATCTTAAATATATGTTCTACAGTCTAGATACATCTTACTGACTGTAAATAGTAGATGTTTTACTATTAGGTGTTGGGGTTCATAAGCATTGAGACTTCTTATCATGATGTTCGCACTTGGCGATCTCTAGTTGTGAGATAATGAGGATAATCCCACCAATAGGAACACCACATGATTTTCTCAAGAATGTATCCTTTCTTCCTAACATCATTCTTTTCATTCATTATTTTTACATTTCATTTTCATATATAATTTTTTTTCCATTCTCAAACCTATATTTCTATTCAATTTATTTCATAAAAAAAATATTTAAATGTGAAATAGAAGTAGTGAGTGATTGACCACAGTACCTGCTCCGAAGATCAACCTAGGTCATCCCCTGTTCCGCACTTAATTATAAATACTTTTGAGAGTGCATACGACAACGCTTCATCAGGAACATTCATGGAAGGCTAGATGATGCACCCATAGATTAACCACATAATCATCATTCCATTGAAATATAATTTTTTAAAATATTTTAAATGGAAATAATAATTATTATGTTTTGTTAAAAAATATTAAACCTGAAAAAATATATAAAAAAGATAAAAATAATAAAATTCACTATCTTCAAGTTCTATTTTATATGTTTTCAAAAAATCATTTAAAAAATAAAAATAAAATAAATAAAATGATTTTGGGTTATATATGAGTTTTAAACTTGTTTTTAGTGTTTTGGTATTTATTTTTGATGTTAAAAAGGATGGGATCCTAGTTTTTTTTAAAGTAATAATATGTGAGGTATCTTACTTTATTTTTTTCATATATAAGACTACAACACATTATTTTTTAATTTTTAATTTATGATTATTGTATCCCATTTTTGTATAGGGTATGAACTATGGACCTTCTGGAAAACCCTCATATATGACTTCGGTAAAATTCTCAAACACTTATCCCCTTATATCACACTCCCTCTCACCATCAACACGAGTTGTCATATGCTCTACGAAACTCACCCATACCCCACAATGTAGCCAACACCTCCACCCAATAGATTTGGTATCTTTGACCAATTCCCTCTACCCCGTCATCTTATAATGTATCGTACTTACCTATATTTCTTTTACCATTATTTATTTACCACCCCTATTTGACTCATTTTTGTTGTGTCATCGACCAACTCAAATTCCCCTTGCTGATGGCCGAACACTGCCCCCATATCACCTCCCCTTCCACCTAGCTGGATGAATCTCCTATCTATACCACAAGTTATTCAACATAATACAGTAGAATATAAAAATCCAACACAACAGTACATACAAAATCTGAGCTCCCATTACATTCTATTCTTATTCAATATCCTCTATGTTTTGGTGAACAAATTTCTCATGAAACAACGCATCCACACTCTGTGAGGTAATATCATCTACCATCTCCCATAATCATTGGTTTCCCATTTGGTAATATAACTCCCTCACCTTTCTCCTCGAATAGAATAAGAAAAATTTTCTGTCTCAACTCTAATTTTATGCAGAGAAATATATAGAGGCCAGAAATTTTAAATGTTATTAACATTTATTCTTTAGAACAAGTGTATTTATTTGAGTTTATTTCTTTTTACTAATGATACATTTTTAATCATCATGTACTGATTAAAATTAATAAAATTTATTAGTTGATGATATAAAGGTTATGTTTTTTAATTACCATGTTCTTATTTTTTTATCATAATTTTTTATAATGGACTTTTTATTTGACTAATTTGAATTTTCATAAGTGTTTGAAATGAATGGTCATGTTTAAATGAAATGTATTTAGAGCCATAAATTATGGAATAATATATTTTATATATTATTTAAAATATTTTTTTGATAAAAATATCATTGCACAAAAAAAATGAAAATACAATTTATTGGAATAAATTTTCAAAAGTAATAAAAAATCCATATATTTTGGGAATGTTTGGAATTGTTGACAATGATGATCAATCTGAATTTCTTTTTATCATTGAATATTTTTATTACACTATTGAGGGGTCATTTCAAAAGAATAAAATGTTGTATATAGATAATTTTCAACCTTCAGTTTAAGTTAATAATTAGTTGTGATCTTTCAGCAAGTATGAGTATTTATTATTTTCATTAATAACATTATGTATTTCACAATTAGATATTATGACTTATATATGATTCATAGATATCATAAATGGAATACTATTCATAAATTTCATGAAGAAATGTCTTTATTGATGACTTTATGATAATAATGTTAACATAGTGGGGGGGTCGAGCGAAGCTAATTAATATTGGGATCTTTGATTACAATTATTTCGAGCATGATTTTTGTTTTCTTAAAACTATGGTTATTCATTTATTTGAAAAATATAGTATACTTATTGTAAATTAGGTACATAATTTTCATGAATGCACGAATAAAGGTAATAAAATATATGACACTTAAGACCCGTGTTATATACGTACATTTTATAAAATCTATTACTCATAGAAATTAATTTTTTTTATATGTAATATAAAATATTTAACTACCAAATGTGTGTAAATTATAAAATGGTTTATTTATAAAATGTTTTTTTTAATATTGATGATACAACATTGATGTACACAATGTGTGTGAATTTACGTCCTCTATGATTGGATTCTCTGTATGCTTTTTTCTAGTCTATTAAACTGATCTCATACCATGAATGAAATATGTTTTTTATGAATCTATTATATCCAAATGGATAATTGAATATAAAGTTGTTTTTTTATATGGTTGCGAGAAGGAAAATAATTGTATGATGAAGGTTGGTGATGGATGAAGAATCTAAAAAATCAAGAAGCTGAAAAGGTGCTAGATTATTAGGAATTTTCATTTGGTTTTTATGATCAAACCATCTAAAGGCTAGTGAGAAATATTGTTTATTGGGTGAAAATATAATATATTGGGAAAATTATCTCAAGGGAAAGTGTTGATAATGTGTCATGAGCTAATATTGCTGGAACTCTTCTTAGGTCAATAACATGATTTAGTGTGGCACTGCCTTCATATGTCAGGGGATGATGACTCACACAAAGGGTTTAATATAACTTAAATGGATGACAATTATATTTTATATACTTTTCATTTTAAGAAAATGATTCACAATTCCATGATAAAAGTGAAAAAACAATAGCAAAATTACAAGACTCCATTATATATCTAAAAAGGCATAGTAAATGTAGCATATCATTACATGTTTTTAGGTACTACTCAACCCTAATTTTGATCATACATTGGTTGAAGATTGATTCATGTTTTTATGGGTGAAAATTATAGAATTTTGGAAACTATTTGGAAGTGCATGATTCATGCACGGTTAGGGAAAAATGGGCAGTTTGACCTAGTAAATTGTGCACCCCTTGATGGTGCTCTAGAAGGGGGCGGGGTTTTTTCAAACTGTGAGGCCTTAGATAGTATTCATTTCCATGGTTTGTGCATAGTTAACCAAAAAATGTTCCCACCAACAAGAAACCATGTAACCCATATAGTAGGTTACACGGTTAGGGTCCACATTTTGTCTAATAGTGTGTCCCTATATAGTAAACCATGTTTGTTGGATTAATTTGTTCAAAAAATTTATTTTCAAATACTGAACCCCTTAGTTTAAGTCCTTAACTTATCCATTAAACCCTAACATGATTTCATTGGATTTAGATGGCCTAGAGAAGTGATTTTGGCTTCTATAAACTACTTACTTAGTGAATCATTGTGGAATTGACCTCATTCGATCACCTTCAGCTAAGTGGACCTCCTCACTATTTGTTTTCTTCAATATATTCTTCCTTCCTCCTTAGAGAATGATGGATCCACTATTATAAAAAAGACCTTTAGCAGCGATGAACTTTATCACCTTCAGTAAAAGGTGTCGATAAAGGTTCCCTTTATTAGGCTTTTTTAGTGCTGATAAAAGGCATCCGTTATTAGTAATTTTGTAGCAATGATAAAGGCTGCACATGAGCCTCAACCCGGTTGGTGATGACTCGGTAGGTGCATCCAAGAGACCTGAGATGAAATTTTGGTGGATGCGTATTCTTGGGTTACTGTAGAAGCACTAAAGTAGTACTGTAGCTAGCGCTGTAGAAAGTGTTGTTCAGTACTGTAGCAGTAGGAACTATTCATCCATTTTGGCCTTTGGGCCACTGGTTTGGGCCTCGGGTCCTGTAAGGCTTTCGGGCCATCCATGGACTTCGGGCCAACATAAGGCCTTAGGGTCACCCTAATGCTGTTGGGTCACTTGATTTCAGATGTACCAGTTTGACTATAAGGAACAAGACTTCAGATGAGGATTTAGGGCTTTTGCATTCACTAGAGAAGAGCTAACCAGATTTGGAAGAATGAGAGGGTACAGCTTTTTCCATCGGTACTAGGCCTATGCAACATCACATAGGAAAACTAGCCGACCAACCCTGTGAAGATGGAGTGCTGATTTCATGACATATGTTGGGGAGGAGCAGTTCCACAATGTCTTGTCTGGGTGATTTCCTCGAAGACATACGAGTCATGTAATTGTCTCTAAGCCTTGGGGTCTTATAAGGGTTCCACCTCACCCCTTGAAAGGTAGATTATCAAAAAAAATAATAAATAAAGGCCTTCGGGCTAATCCAACTAATAAAGGGTAACCTATTTCCGCACTTTTCTTTTCTGCTGACAAAAGGTAACATTTTTCAGCACTTTATGTTCAGCACTGATAAAGGGTACCCCTTATCATCACTTTATTTTTAGCACTGATAAATGGAACTTTTTTCAGCCCCTTTTTAAGATTCACAAAGCTCCTGAATATAGTAAAATAATTAAATTAAATATAAAAAATGTGTTTATTAAGAAAATATTAAATTTTTTATTAATTAAAAAATTATTGATAAAAATGAATAAAATGAAAATATTATATATAAATTATAGAAACGAATAAAAAGTACATATTAAATATATAGATATGTAAAAATAAATAAATAAAAATATTAAAAATATAAATTAAGTAAATTAAGAAAAATATTAAAAAAATTATTAATTAAATAATAATTGATAAAATTGAATAAATTTAATATATATAAAGTTTAAATATATTGATAAATTTTATATATTAAATATAGATATATATGAATGTATATAATATTTCCTAAATATGATTTATATAATACAAATTAGTTATGATTTATATTAAATAAGCCATATATTTAGTGAGAAATGGTTTATAATAAAAAATTAACACGAATTAAAAATACTGACTAAGTACATCGAGTAATGGACATAATTTAATGGTGATTGATTTTTCAATTTAACATGTATCAAATGTGCATTATATTGATTTCACACACATAAACATGTAATTAATTCATATTTATAAACTACACCCACACGTAAATATTTACATAATTAATGGAATCTTATATATAAACACATACACCTAATATTTATACAATTTATTCAAGTTTTAGAATTAATTTTAGAATTTCATTATAAAATGATACAGTTAACATATTATGTCTTTAATCGATAAATTGTGTTTATTTATATTTATTTTTTGTGAATTTATTTATTTTATATAATATATTAATTTATTTAATAATTTAGTATGTTTAAATATTTTAAATATTTATTCATCTTTATTACAATATATATATCCACATTCTTTAATAATTTATATTTAATTGATAAAAATAATCCATTTTTTCAATATTGTTTAAGTGTACTCATTTTTAATTACTCAATTTCACTCATTTTTAAATGTGTTCACTTAAGATTAAATATTCATTAATAATGATTAAAATATATTTGTAAATAAATATTTATAAATAAATATATTTATAAATTTATATTTACAATATTTATACGTGTATATATTTATAATTATAAATAAATATATATTACTTTAGAAAAATTATTTATATAATTATAAAGTATTAATTATATATATTTATATAATTATATAATTATAATAAATGTATTTCAATAATGAATATATTTATATATTTATATGTTTATTAAATATATATATATATATTTATTAATATACATATATATATAATTATATAAATATATATAATGAAATAAATATATAAATATATAAAGATTTTTTAATCATTTAATAATTATAAATAAATAAACTTAAATTTAAATAATTTTAAAATTATATAAAATATATTTAAAACTGAATATATTTACTATATTTTTTATGTATAGAAATTTATTAAATTTATATAATTATATAAATATATTTACAAAATTTTTTATTTATAATTATAATTATATATCATTTTTTAGTGATAAAAAAGCATTGATAAAGATGGCTTTTATCAGTGATTTTTAATTTAGAACTTATAAAAGGGATCTTTATTAGCTCATTTTTGAAGAACTGATAAAAGTGTCCCTGGTCTATTTAAAGAACTCCTACCAGCTCTGAACTAATCGCGATATCCAAAGCATTCCACAGCAGCAACCTGCTGTCGGTGCTCTTTCTCATTGAACCCAAGCTCGAAGCAAGGTTCGAATCAATGCCTGAACAATTTCAAGTCTTGAATCCATGGATCTAATGAATCCAAGGCTTGAATGAATAAAAGGTTTGGAAATATCTCTACTTTCTCTCAGATGCTCCAAGGCTTCAATCCGAGGTATGTTATTTTCTCCTCGTCCTCACTCATTGATTATTTTATTGGTTATTTCTTTTTTAATTTATTATATTGATTATATTTTTCTATTAATTATACATTACTAATTTTTCATCTAGAATTATTATCTAATTGGTGGTTTCTATGATTTTGTATTTGTATTTACCCATTAAAAGATATTGTTGTGGCCTTATTGCATATTAAGAATTCTACACACTTATTTCATCCTGGTAGTATGATAGGTTTAAATGTTTTTAACTTCATTCCATAAAGGTAACTCACAAAGTTTTTTCTAAAATTGGACCCATGTTTTTTATTTAATAAATCTAAATGGATTTCATGTAATTATTTCATGAATTCACGTTGTGGTTTTTTCAGTTTTTTCTACTTTCAAGCATAATTGATAATACATCGATATTTTTATTTTTTGTTTAGTGTCTGGAATTTTGTCTCTTTTTTTCCTTGATATACTCTATAAACATCAACATATATATATATATGAATTATCAAATCATTATATATATATATATATATATATATACGAAAACATTATTTCATGTTTATCTGTAAGTATGTAGTCAAATGAATTATAAATAAGATTACTTCAGCAAATAAGATGATAATTATTATTCATGGTTTCAAAAATTCTTTCTAAGAGAGACTATTAATGTGTGTTTTTTAAAATCAAGACTTTAATGGATGTTTGGAATTTTTTAGAATTACTTCGATTCCCATATTTTAATTTTGAATAATATTTAAATAAAAAAAATTTGTTTGAAAATTATTAGTAGTATCAAGTGTTATTTCCTTGTCCTTTCCATGAGATGGTTTTTATAAAAAGTTATCACCATTTATGGAAGATGTATATATAATTTTTGATGTGGAAAGATTTTTTTATTTAAATACAGAGATCTTATTTATGGGCATTGGAAGAAAGTTTCAATATACATGTTTAGTTTATGTTGATTTTCGATTGATATGTTTTATGAACATGCGACCATACCTCCCATTACCATCTTAATATAGATAGTATGCATCTTAGTGAGGGTTGATCGATAGTTAAAATGTAATCCTGATTAGATTATAGGGGTCTTTACTTTTATCAAAGTTCATAGGAGTCCAACAAGGTAGGCTTGTTATGGGTCTCTGGTTGGTTATAAACATAGGAAGTCATCATCATCCATATAGGTGGTTCCAACCCAAATCACATCAAGAGTCACCTCAATGGTTGTTTTTGAATTTCCCACGATATGCTTCATTTACTACTATTTACATGTATATTATTTTTAACATACTCCACATTTAATATTGATCCATTATAATGTGAATAATTATTTTTATTATTTATTTGGTTTTATTAATTAACTTATTTTTTCTGAATAATTATTCATTTTATTATTATATATATTTCTTTCATGAGTATGGTAATAAAGTGGTATATTCAAGAAACGTATAATATTCACAGTGTCTAGAAGTATCTACATTCAACAAAATATAAATTATTAAGTTGAAAATATTTATTAATAAATGTTATGGAGATTAATGATATTTTATATACCATTAATATTAAATATAACAATTCCTTAGTTTGTTATATTGCTTGTTCAAAAAATAGAATGGAGGTTATTAAATTATTTATATGTTGGAATAATTACTAGAAACTATTTTTAGGCATTCCTCATTTTTGGTCTATGTGGATTGTTTCTACATGTAGGAATCTCTAATTTCATCTATGTATATAAAATAACTCATTATTTATTGATGTTTTTTATCAATCCATTTTTATATATTTTAGTTTATGGAATGGGAGTTTATTATTTTGGTTTATTATATTTGTCTTTCTTATTACTCTTAAATAACATATATTACATTTTTTATCTATTTAGGTGCTTTCAAAAAGACATAATTGATCATTTTAATATAGTTAGGACTAGTCTTAGTTAGAATATTGAAATTATTAAAAGTGGTAATTCCTCTATAAATATATAATTCATATAGGCCCCAAGGATTCATATATCATAACATGCCCCCACCAAGACCCCTTTAATCACATACAAGATTGTGTGTGCCCCAAAAATGTCACCTTCAATAGGCCAATATTTAATAACTAATTTCAATGGTTTAATTCTACCAAATTGGGAGAAATTACCCCTTTTAGAGAACATAACAGATTACAACTTCCATTCTTATCATCATAATCTACCAAATAGTTATTATTTCAATTTATTTCTTAAGACACATCCCCCATATCTTTTAATGGTGTAATTATCACTGAGTTTATAGGTGTAAGAGTATACTAGATTCAATTTAAACTAAACCACTATAAATATTTTATGTTTTCTACTTCATTTTTTTCCATTTATTTAACACTTTCATGTTTTTATAATTTATATTCACCAACTCCCCCCCAATGGGCCTTCTTTCATCCATTTAAAGCTAACCAATTCATCAATGGTACTAGTACCTTATGGGTTGTCAATTTGATATTTTTACTAAGAAAATAAGATTAAACCACTTTCTTAGATTGAGAGTTGTCTCAATTCATCAACAATTCAAGAAATATAAGCAATTCAAATATTACATTAAGGTCATATAAAAACAATGGAAAAAATGTTGTGACTAATGCATTATCATGGGTAGTGGAAAATAGATGATGTATTTGAAATCATCACAACATATATGGGAGGAGCTCAAGATTCTAATAGTAGAAGTAAACCAAGATGATAAATTGAAGGAAATTGATTATGGTTTTCAGTATGGGAAGGTAGTGATATGGGAATATACTTATCACAATGAACTAATATATTTCTAGAATATGTTGGTTTTGACTAAGAAATCAGTCTTGATAACAAAACCTATATAATTTTATCATTCCACCTAGTTAGGTACATTTTAGGTATTTTAATATATACAAGATCCATGGTAAAGGGGTGTTGTGGGTGGGAAAACAAGACATGAATAATAGTTAGTGTGGGTGTGTGACGTTTTCCAAAAAAAGTGTGTAGTAATTAAGTTTTACAGGGTGACCCAAAATTATTAAAAATATATATCAATAGATTTTTTTGGTTTCCAAAATCATTGAAGTATGATGTGATAATATTTATGGTTGATTTTCGAGGAAAATATGCACATTTATTACCTCTTAAACATCATGAAATCATATGGTTTCATGCCATTCGATGGGTGATCGTTAGTATTAGGTACCTACTGTTTACTAGTCATTTCTGGATTGAGTTATTAAAATTAAAAGGAAAAAAACTGAATAGAAGCACTTCATGCCACCCCAAAACCGATGGACAAAGTGAGGTGGTCAATTGGTGTTTGGAGGATTGGGATGTTCTTCATTAGAGAAACCATTACAGTGGATCAAATGTTAGGATTGTACTAAATAAAATTATAATAAATGATACTTACTTCAATACATAATCTTGAAATAACCCATTTGAGGTTGTTTATGGTTATAGACCCCCACATATTTTACCATATTCCAAATGGGAGATTGTTGGGGAAGGTGTTGTTTCGACCTCAATTAAAAGAGGCGAGGCTCATAAATTTTTTTGTGAAAATCTCTATAGAGCACATCAGATTGTGATCAAACATGCCAATAGTTATTGATGTGTGGTGTATTAGGATGTGGGGGATATTGTATGGGTGAAACTGCAAACAAAAGGACCCAACACCAAAGCAAAAATTAAGTAGAAACTAGCTTCCCAATATTATGGAATGTTTCCAATTGAAGGGAATGTGGGTTTTGTAACATACTTTATTACCTTATCAGACCACAACTGGACACACATAGTTTTCTATGTTTCCCAGTTGTGGGCTTCTATTAGACCACACTACATCACTAGTACTCCTCGCAATGGCTTTATGGATGGTGGGGAACATCCAGAGAAGGTTTGGAAGGCCGACGTTTATGTGATTTCCATTGTTGTATGGTTCAATTGAAATGAATAGATGATGAAGAAGAGACATGGGAAGTTGTAAAAATATTTCTCTCTGGTTATTGAACTTCTTCTTGGAGGACTAGGTGAAAAAATAAGGTGCGTGTTTTTAAATAAATGAGGAGGATCTCGATAGGAAACGAACTAGTCATGATAAAAGTTCATTAGAAGTATTTAGTGATTTTAGAGGCTGTTTAATATATTTATAGGAATGAATTCATCATTTAATGATAGGGGGAAATGATTAAACTCAAATCTATAAATGATCACAATCGTTGACATTGAAGCAAACTTATTTTAATGATTTCATATTTCATCTCATAGATCCAACTACTGGTTGATCATGGAATGGGTTTTAAGTATTCCCATAGTATATATGGGAATAGTGACATCCTATGGAACCCTTTATTTGTATCAAATCCAAGGACAATGATTAATTAATATGATTAAGATCGTATATTTTTTCAAACTAGTGGTGTCTTTACCTAAACCAACACAATGAACGTAACCTAAACCAATAGGGTTAGGTTGGGATACACATATGATATAGATGCCTTGTGTTAATTTGGGTTAGGTTGGTTCGAGTCATGGTTTGGAAAAATAATCAAAGAAGCTGACACAAACAGTCCTTAATTTATTTCCTCTAGGGGTCAGGTACTACACCCACCTTTTATCACCACTCAGACAGGTAATGTTTATTGAATTTAATATTTACCTCCAATGTTTTTTGTTCAACAACCAATAAATTTTCTAAATAAAATTCATTTAATGTCGAAAATGTTTTTTGGAGTATTTGTCTCACATCCAACTATGGTGTTTTTTATCATTATGATTCACTGTAAAACACCATGGCCCCTCTTTCAAGAGGCATATTGGGTATTGGTTCATCATACTTCCATTTTAACATGGAATGGTAATAAAAATGTTTTGATAAAGTTGGTCATTAGGCACCCAATTTTAAAAAAATCTCGCTTTCATTATAAACAAAATTATATCCATTATTTTCAACTCCCACATGATAATATCATGTTTACAGTGAGTTGTATATTAAGTCATAGGGTATTCCATGTCTTCGTTGCGCAAAAATTCTGTTATCAGTAACCTAACCTCTTGGATTAATACTTATCAAGGGATTATATACCCTAATAAATTATCATTTTTCCATTGTCTAAACATGAAATCTTAGCTATTATTAGTATTATAATAATCATAATGAAAAAAAATTACTTACTAGGTGTGATTTTAAGAACACAAACAAATCATTTAATATTTTACTCTGCTTCTTTAGTTTCCTAAGAAGCCTCAATGCAATCTGTATTTTTAGATATGGATACCACTAGCATGAATAAGATTTTCCTACTCATTTCCATACACTAACTATGATATTAGATCATACTACCCTTGTAGGAAGACTTGTTTTTGTCCCCTTATAACTAGTATCCCTTCCTCTCCACATATTAGGTACTTATCTTTTGAACTTTATCAAGTACAATTAGATTTTTATGAATTCATTACTTTTAGTTCTACTAGATATAACTAATACTTTTCTAATTTAATGTATATTCTGGAAATATCATTTGTTTTATATATCATTTCATATGTGATTTATCCATCACAAAAGCATATGGAATTCAACTCACCACATTAATCTCTTCTAATATCCCTTTCATGTCTACTTGGAGAGATTTATTCCAAGTGAAGTTGGTAATAATTCTCCCTAAAAATTTTCCAACTTGTATTTTTCAATACATTTTCATTATATGTTCAATTGGACTAGTCTAAGGAACCATTAGATCTACCTCAGTAGATAATAGTCCCTATAACTTTGGTTGCTACATTAATTCAATTTCTATAGAGTTACTTTAATCCTGGTCTTATCTAACTGTAATACTAATAGTTGTTTTCCATATGTTTTCAAACATATTTTACTTGGAAAAAATTTCACTCCCATTAACCATAGGTAGAAACATGGTAAATATTAATTCCAAATGAATATTATATAATCTAGTTTCTTACTTTAATCATTAACTAGATTTTAGAAACATTCACCATTATTGGAATTATATAATGTCACCATCCCTTTTTAGTTTCATATCATAGATAACATCCATGATTGATGGTATTGCAATTTAATGCTTAATTTAATTATTTAATAATGTAGCTATATCATTTAAATTTATAATTTATTTAGACATAATGACTTGGGGTTACCAATCTATCCTTATTAGTACCCTTCATGTACCATCCAGGTATAGTTTCACTTGAACACACAATAAAATATTCAAAATAATAAGGCTATTTATTTTTATACATGGAATCGATTATTAAATTTTAATAGATCTAGTTAATCTTAGATGACTTTCATTTAATCCTTGTAGGATTCGTTATTCTCAATGAATAATTAGTCACCGTCCATGATGAATATAAAATCATTTATATGGTTTTATCCTTCCTACGTAGTATGTGCCTCTACAAAATTCCTTTTCCACAACTCTTGTGGAATTCATTCCAATTACAATTATTTGTGATTCTCTAGTACATACTAAATCCAAATCAATTTGGCTCCCACTATCTTGAATAGATACATTCATCCTTTTATTGAAAAATATTATATAACTTTACAAAATATTTTCTATCATATTTATTTCTATAATATCCTTGAAAAACATTAGGATGATTACTATAGATACACATTATGTTTTTTCATAATTAAGGTTTGTGTATATTTGTAATGATCACTTTGAATCTAAAAAAATTTTATAATGAAAATGTATTTATATCATACTAAAACTCATATGATATCTATTTTTCATTATAGTTGGCATATATTTATGAGATAATGTTGTTATTTATGATTAATATCATGAAAAATAATGGATGTAGCGACCCAAATCATGACGTACATGGACAATACATTACTTTTGTGGAATACTTAATACATAACAAAAACCAACACTCAAGGACCGTAATAGTTTAGTGTCTTTGGAAACTCGGTACATAATCTTCTAATCATGGTGAAATATCTTCAACATCTCCCATAAAGATCTTCCCCTTTTGTTTTCAAACCTAAAACCTTTATTTATTTCATAGGGAAAAGAAAAAATATAAAGGGTGAGCTCAAATGCATAGTGAGGGTAAGCATGGATAAAATAAAACAAACCATATACATTTGAACTTAAAAACATGAACACAATGTTTAAACATCAAGATCTTGATCAATGACATAAAACATGGAAATACGTAAGGTATAGATCATAAAGAAACATTAATCCTGATAAAATACCATGGGAATAAAACATGTAATTGTGGAATCCATTAATCACAAGTTATGATTTCCATAGTAGCGAAGGAATTTCTTCCCAGACCATCTTATTGGAAAAAGTACCATTCTGAATCGAGTTCACTCCTCCTACCAGTCCTGTAACACTGAATCAGATTAACATACCATTCTATCCCTGTCTATCTCAGGAGATATAAATCATTACCCAATTAATTTTAGGGAGATATAGGTCCCATCCATCTCATAATGAAATCATTCTTTCGTGTGCCACAAAATCATAAATCATACATCATAGCAAAACCCATGTAATAGAATGGGATTCTTAAACATCATTCTATCATAACATAATCCATATAAAAGAAATGGATATCATTTCATCATAAGAAAAATCGAACCATGTAAATAATAGAGACATTATATTTGAAACATAAACATATTAAATAATGAAATTTTAGATGGAAAATACTTTTGATAAAACACTTGAAATGAATTATTAAGGAAAATATACTTTCTTCTTAAAATCATTTTATTTTCACAAAATTCCATGCAATTTTAAAAGAAAAGGGTTTTTTGAAAATGAGATGTTATGAAACTGTAAAAATCAGTTCACACTGTATAAGTTAAAAATAACATTATCCTCGTACTTTTGGTGGAAAATTAAAAAAGTTCTTCATGTGGTAAAAAAAGAACGATTCCTTTCATTACATGTGGTAAAATTAAAAAAAGGGTAAAAAGAACATTAAAAATACATGAATCCATTTTTAGAAACCAAGGGCATGGATGATAACAATAACCCCAGTAAATACTTATGAATAACAATATCGGATAAGAACGAGATTAGAATAATTATCCATTACCTTATGTCTGATATGATTCGTACGTATCCGAAATTCATGTATAATGATTTAAATAATGTCATTGACTTATTAAAGAATCATATTACTTGTTATTATATCTTATATGGTTCACTTATGACTTTATATTACCTGTTCTTTTGTAAATTCCATGCTAAAGCAGTGTTTTGGGTAAAATCATTTCATTTATCATAAGTGTTTCGACTTGTTGTTCATGATATTATTACTTATATCATGATTTACTTAATTCAGAATGTAAAAAATGATTTATATATAAAATATATATTCATAATATACATATATATATATATATAGATTGATAAATGGAATGAAATACACCGTTCATGGAGATAGTAGGCCGTACGTACGCATGAACGCTGTTTTCATTTCCTTATTGAACTGAATTGAATTAAGTAGATGCCACACACACACACAGATATATATATATACATAAATCCAGTATCATTAGTATTTCATATATTTTATTATTATTCATTATATATACTTTATAATCATTCATGAATGGTTAACATGGAGAATAAATCTCATCACGTCGTGGAGATGGTAGTCCGTACGTACGCACAAGCGATGATATCATTCCCATGATCATGGAATTGTATTGAAGTGTATGTATAATATTTCATAATAGATATCACTTTACAATAATCATATACAGTTATTTATTTACACCATTATACACATCCAAGTAAGGTGGTTGTCGAAAATAGATTACACCACGGCGTGGAGACGGTATTCCATACTTACACACATGCGGTGATTTTGTTTTCCATAGGATGGGAAGAAGGTGAAATAGGATTGTTTCATATTTATAATAACATATCAGTATATAAGTAATACTGATGTTATTTCTTTATAATTAGACAACTAAAGAAGAATAAGTAGAAGAAGAAAGAAACTTGAGAGAATCAGAAGAAGAGATTACCTCTTCTTCGACACACCTCCTTTATGCTTCCTCTTGAGGAAGTAGAGTTGGTCATTGAAGAATACTAGAACCTCCAGAATGTTTCTAGTGAAGTGTAAATGAGAAATGGTCTGGGTTTGGCCAAGCTTCAAGGATCAAAATGGTGTGAAGTGAAGAGGGAAGGGGTGCCCTTTTTATAAGAGAGGAGAGAGGTACCATAGGAAAACTTAAAATATTATTATATAATAAAGTCATATTCTATTATTAATAGCTCCAAATTGATTTATTTTGAAGATAAGGTGGGGATGGGTCTAAAGCCTCTCACACGATAGATTTTAGATAGGTTTGGGTCATTATATTGACCTTATCTTTTAGTTCAAAGACTTAGTTAATTAGATTGACATTTACCATGTCACTTTGTATTTTTATATTATATAGTTAACAAACATACCATATACATCCAAGATAACCAAAAGTGGTCCATTAATGCTACACCTATCTTAATATAAGTATCTTGGACGAACGTTAGATTTTTAGGAAAATAATAACAATTAATAATATAATATTAGTTTTAAAAACTATTTTATGGAAATTTTGACACTATTTGGAAATTGATTTTTGTGAACATCAGAACAACATAATTAGTTTGAAATAAGTTAATTAAATCAATAATAACATGTCATATTAACCTAGAAAATTAGTTTAATTCATAAAAAGTATAAAATTACATTTATTTGGGTATTTATATCATCAATTATGTTAATATCTAATTAATAATGTAATTACTGCATCATCATCATGTCATAAATAAATGAAATTTTTTAATGTTTAAAAATTATAAATAAAATACAATTATGTAGGAAAGATTTTTATATTTCCAATTAATATTTTTTTTTCGAATTTATCTTATGTATAACCCTATATTAAAAATATTTCAGTTATTCAACTTTGATTTTTACTTTTTAAACTCTTCTTTGAATAAAATTATAATAAGTGTCCTAATCTAATCCATGTGGACCTAAAGGGTAATATTTTATTAATAAGGTTGTTTTTGGTCGAATTACACTTATCTAATAGAATTAGGACATGTGTTATGGTAATAATAATATCATTTTTACCCTTAATTACCATATTTACTTTTAAGCGTGGTAAATAAAAGTAAAAAGTTACTATTCACAAAAAATAATTTTTATCCTATTGAACCAAATTTCAATCCTTGATATTAACCGTGTCTCACTCAATTTCTAAATTCCACTAACAGAAGTGGTTAAATTATGTTTTATGTAAATTTTTAAATTCTCCTAGGAGGTGTGTAAAAGACGGTGAAAAGTTCAATAAAATTATTATATATCTAGAATTATTATAAAAGGAATCCAATTAATTACATTGGACATATAAAATTATTATGTATCATTTTTGACCTAAAATAAATTTACTTAAAATAAATAATTATTTAAATAAAAAGACGGTTTTAAAATAGTAACCCAGTGTTTTCACTATTCATCAAAAATTGAACATTTTCAGAAAAATACCAAAAATTCACCCTAGGCTAATTTTGATATTACAAATCTTAAAATAAAGTCCATTTTGAATGATAAAATTTATAATCTTCCAAAAAGTGGGTATTACTATTCATAACGGCCGATTTATAAAATATTTTAATAGCATATCTTTGTTTAGTGAAACATGGTATTGCGTACAACATATGCTATCGTGGAAGGTCGCGATTGCGTGTAATATATGTGAAGTCTGGGTTGTGAATAGTGAAAGATTCTTTTGTAGTTGCGAATAATAGAATCCAACCATATTACATTTATACATTGAATATAGATATATATACACTCAATGTTGCGTAGAATAAAAACTATAAAATGAACATGAAATTATGTTTAATAGGATCCAAGAATAGTGTTTTGTATACTGCAGGCTAATACGGTCTTCCATATAGAACAAGCTAAACTCGGTGTAGTGTATAATAGAAGGCATCAATGAAATTAAAAGAATATTTTTCATAAAATCTCGGGGTTTTACATTCTACCCACCTTAAAATGAATTTCACCCTCAAAATTTTTCGGGGTTATAAATGGTTTACTACTTGAAAGTGTATTTAATAGAAACCCACATCGTAAAAAGGAATACCAAAACTTCATTTTAAAAAGTAAGTAAGAAATGTAACTATTACCCAGATTAATTCATCACTGGGTTTCCACATTAGAGAACATAAGTGGAAATATGGATATGGAAGAGAAATATTACCATCAACTTCTGATGAAGAGTGGTAGAGAACAGGGCTATGAAAAAGCCAAAAATCACAAAGACATAAATTTGTGATGATCTAAGGTACCATATAAATCATCAGATATGAGGACAGTAGGACAACATTTTTGGTTTTCAAGATCATTTCCGTAAAGTTGAAGAATTTTTGAATTAAAAGAAATATTTACTTGATTTTGGTACAATCTCACTGTTGTTTGTGCCTTGAACAATTTCCACATCATCTCTTAATGAAATGAAGTTAAATTTGTCTTTAGTGAAGTGTGAAGAGATCATATGATAGAATGATGGGTCATTCCATCTGTCCCAAACAAAAGGTTAGAAAAAGATATCAAATATACATAAGTCCATCAATGGTGAGGTTAATCGTATATGATTCCAAAAATGGACTTATACTTCATCTATCATACCGCTTATTAAAATAAACCTATTTTCTACTAACCAGGGACTTCCTATAGGCTAGTGGTATGTGATAAAGCCATATCGCACTTCAGTTGTGGGTTCGATTCCAACAGCCTTGTCCGACGCGACGGGTTGTCACCCGTCCTATAGGTTATCCTTTTTCTAAAACAATACTATTGTAACAAAATGTTCTAGCTTTAGTCAATACTATCTGATATCCAACATAATCCATTAAAATCATTAGGCTTATCCAAAATACATATGTCCAATCTCATAGTATAGAGAAAATGATTACTTGAAATGTCACAAAACAAGCACATGAATGCCATCATTTATCCCCAATATATCATAAGATATATCTTTTTGGTCACATTCCAAACATGTGAATACCTTAATTATGTATTCTTTTGAAACATGAATTACCCTAGAACCTTATTGAAAATATGAGTGATGTAAAAAGTTAACTCTTTCCACATACCAAAATCCCAAAAATTCTATATACTCAAACCATGATATCACTTAGTCCTTTTATCAATCATGAGCTCATGAATACTATTAAACAATTTATTTTCTCCTTATCCTTTCATTATGTGCATATCATCTGCATTCCAATAATATTTCAATCACCTTCCATAGTTACAGGTACCATATTATTATATAAAACCACAATTGACCCATACATAGATATTTCAATATACTATAAGTGTACCTCAAAAACATTATTATTGAATTCCATTACATAATCCCTTCAATCCAACCTCTTCAATTATTGTCTTGGAATAGGTCCTTCCTCTATTTAAAATTAACTTCTTAGGTTAGCGCATTGAGTTGGGTAATGCCCATGTTCTCCACAGATAACACATTGGAATCCATAGGATTTTGTCACTCATTGACCTTTCTATCCACATAGATAACAACTTGCACTCCATTTGAGGTATTCTTCAAGGTTCTTCTTCCCTTCTTTAGAAATCTCAATCTTCCTTTCTCTATGCTCCTAACCATGAGAACATGCATAAAATTCCATCTTCCACATATTTGATGACATAGGAATACAACTAAAGTTCACCTTGTTAATCATATATCGAGATGACTGATTCGACCTAATCACAATATCTTCCTCTCCAGGTGTTACATAATTTCGTTGATCATAGTCACCAATTTTTCCATTGTAATCAATGTTAACTGAATTCATTCTCATTCCCTCCATTGACTATGACTAGAAACCATAGTGTAAGAAATAGTTAAAATATTGAGGAACCACATAATCATAAAAAGTCACTTATGGGATGTCTATCTTATAAAAAAAATTAATCCATGACACCTTAGGTTCACCCTAGGTTATTCATGATCGTAAACATAATTCTTGGACTCTAACCTATATGTGTACTTAAAATTAGGGACATCCTTATATATACCTTATAAATATCTCTAGGGATCTCACTAAATATTTTGCATCCTAGTTTCCAAAGGTTAAATATAAATTTTCTATGATACCAACTGTAGAGACACAATGCTTGACATATATGGAAATTACATTACTTTGGCGTAATACTTAATACATAACAAAAACCAACACTCAACGACCGTAATAGTTTAGTGTCTT
Organism: Viscum album; assembly: GCA_963277665.1. NCBI lineage: Eukaryota > Viridiplantae > Streptophyta > Magnoliopsida > Santalales > Viscaceae > Viscum > Viscum album. The sequence goes on along the minus strand of OY728150.1, from coordinate 430,307,612 downwards.
TGTAAACTCGGAACATAATCTTCTAATCATGGTGAAAGATCATCAATATCTCCCATAAAGATCTTCCCCTTTTGTTTTCTTTCCTAAAACCTTTCTTTATATCCTAGGGAAAAGAAAACATATAAAGGGTGAGCTCAAATTCTTAGTAAGGGTAATCATGGAGAAAATAAAAAAACCATTTACATCTGAACTTAAATAAATGAACACAATTTTTAAACATCAATATCTTGAGCAATGACATAAAACATGGAAAAATGTAAGGCATAGATCAAAAAGAAACATTAATCCTGATAAAATATCATGGGAATAAAACATGTAATTGTGGAAACCATTAATCACATGTTACGATTTTCATAGTAGCCATGGAATTGATTCAAAGACCATCTTAGTGGACAAAGTCCCATTTTGAATCGAGTTCACTCCTAGTTCTAGTCCTGTAACACTGAACCAGATTAACTTAAAGTTCCTACCATGTCTATCTCATTATATTTAAATCTTTACCCAATTCATTGGAGGGAGATATAGGTCCCACCCATCTCATAATCAAACCATTCTTTCGTGTGCCACAAAATCATAAATCATACATTGTAGCATAACCCATGTAATAGAATGGGATTCTTAAACATCATGCCATCATAACATAATCCATATAAAAGAAATGGATGTCATTTCATCATAAGAAAAATCAAACCATTTAAATAATTGAGACATTATACATGAAACATAAACCTATTAAATAATGTCATTTTATATGGAAAATAGTTTTGATAAAACACTTGAAATGAATTATTGAGGAAAATATCCTTTCTTCTTCGAAATCAATTTATATTCACAAAATTCCATTAAATCATAAAAGAAAAGTGTTTTTTTTTTGAAAATAATCATGAAATCTTGTATAGCAATCTTCATAAAAATGAGGCGTTATGAAACCGTAAAAAACTGTTCACGCTGTATAAGTTAAAAATAACATTATCCTCAAAATTTTGTCGGAAAATTAAATAGTTCCTCATCTACTAAAAAAAGTAAGTTTCCTTTCATAACATGTGGTAAAATTCAAAAATGGGTAAAAAGGTCTTTAGAAATACATGAAAACAGTTTTAGAAAATAAGGGTATGTATGATAACAATAACCCTAGTAAATACTGACGAATAACAATATCGGATAAGAACGAGATTGGAATAGTTATCCCTTACCTTATGTCGGATATGCTTCGTATGTATATGATCATCCTGTATAATGATATAAATAATGTCATTTACTTGTTACAGAATCATATTAATTGTTTTGATATCTTATATTGTTCACTTATGACTTTATATTACCCGTTCTTTTGTAAATTCCATGCTAAAGCAGCGGTTTGGGTAAAATGATTTCATTTATCATACGTGTTTCGACTTGTTGTTCTTGATATTATTTCTTATATCCTGATTTACTTAATTCCATAATGTAAAAAATGATATATATATATAATATATATTCATCATATACATATATATATGATAAATCGATAAATGTAATAAAATACACTGTTCATGGAGACGGTAGGCCGTACGTACGCATGAACCCTGTCTTAATTTCCTTATTGAATAGAATATAATTAAGTAGATGACATACATATATAAATATACATAAACCTAGTATCATTATTATATCATATATTTCATTATTATTCATTATATATACTTTATAATCATTCTTGAATTGTGAACATTGAGAATGAATCTAATCGCGTCGTGGAGATGGTAGTCTGTACGTACGCATAAGCAATGATATCATTCCCATGATCGTGGAATTGTATTGAAGTGTATGTATAATATTTTAGAATCAATATAACTTTACAATAATCATATATAGTTATTTATTTACACCATTATAACCATCCAAGTAAGGTGGTAGTCGAAAACAGATTACATCATGGCGTGGAGACGATATTCTGTACATACGCACGCGCGGTGATTTTATTTTCCGTAGGATGGATAGAAGGTAAAATAGCGTAGTTTCATATTTATAATAACATATCTATATATAATTAATACTGATTTTATTACTTTTTAATGATACATCTAAAGAATAATAAGTACAAAAAGAAATAAACTTGAGAGAATCGGAAGAAGATTTTACCTCTTCATCAACGCACCTCCTTTAAGCTTCCTCATAAGGAAGTAGAGATGGTATTTTGAGAAGACCATAACTTCTTGAATGTTTCTTGGAAAGTGTAGAATAGAAATGGGCAGGTTTTGGACGTGCTTAAAGGATCAAAATGGTGTGAGGAGAAGAGGGAAGGGGTGCCCTTTTTATAAGGGAGGAGAGGGGCACCTTAGGAGAACTTAAAATATTATTATATAAAAATGTCATATTCGGTTTTTAATAGCTTCAAATTGATTTATTTCGAAGATAAGGTGGGTATGGATCGAAATGTTCTCATCCAATAGATTTTAGACTGGTTTGAGTCATTATATTAACCTTAGCTTTTAGTTTTAACTCTTAGTTAATTAGATTGACAATTACCATGTCACTTTGTATTTTTATATTATATATTTATTAAACATACTATATACATCCAATCGACCCCCAAGTGGTCCATTAATTATACACCAATCATTATATAAGTATCATGTCCGATCCTTAGATTTTTATTAATATAATAACAATTAAAAATATAATATTTGTTTTAAAAACTATTTTATGTCAATTTTGACACTATTTGGAAATTGATTATTGTGAAAATCAAAAACTGGATGATTAGTTCTAAAAAAGGTAATTAAATCAATACTAACTTGTCAGATTAACCTATAAAATTAGTTAAATTCATAAAAAGTCTCAAATGACAGTTATTTTTGTATTTATAACATCAATTATGTTAATATTTCATTATTAAGGTAATTACTGCATCATCAATGTGTCATAAATAAATTAAATTATTTAATTTCCAAAAATTATAAATAAAATACCATTATGTAGGAAAGTTTTTTAGCTTACTAATGAATATTTATATTCAAATTTATCTTATGTATAACCATATATTAAAAATGTTTTAGTTATTCAACTTTGATTTTTACTCTTTTAACATTACTTTAAATAAAATAATAATAAGTGTCCTAATCTAATCCAAGTGGACCTAAAGGGAAATATTTTATTACTAAGGTTGTTTTTGGTCGAATTATACTTATCAAATTGAATTAGGACATGTGTTACGGTAATAATAATAACATTTTTAGCCTTAATTACCTTATTTACTTTTAACCGTGGTAAATAAAAGTAAAAAGTTATTGTTCACCAAAAATTATTTTTATCTTATTAAACAACATTTTACTCCTTGATATTAACCGTGTCTCTTGAAATTTCAAAATTCCACTCACAGAAGGAGTAAAATTGTGTTTTTTGTGAATTTTCAAATTCTACTAGGAGGTGGGTAAAAGACGGTGAAAAGTTCAATAAAATTTTTATATATCTAAAATTTTAATAAAATGACTCCAATGAATTACATTGAACATATATATGTATTATGTATCAATTTTGAACTAAAATAAATTTAAATAAAATAAATAATTATCTAAATAAAAAGTTGGTTTTTAAATAGTAACCTAGTGTTTTCACTATTCATAAAAAATCGAATGTTTTCAGAAAAATACCAAAACTTCACCCTAGGCTAATTTCGAAATTCCAAATCCAAAAATGAAGTCCAATTTGAAAGATAAAATTTATAAAAGTACAAAAAGTGGTTGTTACTATTCATAGTTTATATAATATTTTAATAGCATAACTTTGTTTAGTGAAACATAGCATTGCGTACAACATATGCTATCATGGAAGGTCACGATTGAATGTAATGTAATCCATGTCAGGGCTGCATGTAGTGAAAGACTCCTTTGTTGTTGCGTATAACAGAATCCGACCATATTTCATTTATACATTATATATATATATACACTCAATGTTGCGTAGAATAACAACTATCAAATGAACATGAAATTGTGTGTAACAGGATCCGAGAATAGTTTTGCATATACTGCAAGCTAATACGGTCTTTCTTATAGTACAAGGGAAACTTGGTGTAGTGTATAATAGAAGACATCAATGAAATTAAACGAATATTTTTCATAAAATCTTGGGGTGTTATAATGGAAGTATTTGAAATGAAAATAAGTTACCACATTGATACTCTTTTTTCTTACAAACTTACTTTGATGTACATAAGTATGTAATATTTTATGTATTTTTACATGATAAAATTTGTAAACCAATGTTAAAATATAAGACTCATCATTGATCCTCCATATCAGCATCATAGTTTTGATGTGATTATGGTAATGTGAATTTAAGAATTACTCCATGCTATATTATATTGATCGATGAATGCTTGGTCAAAATATTATTTGACACACCAGCCCAAAGAAACTCATATAATTTGACCATTCATATACAATACATCACATTCAGATTCTATAATATGAACATTATGTAATATAATGTTGTTATTTACCACTAGCTTACTCTTGGAATTGTTCACGCTCTAGCTGAAATAGTTCCAAAAAAGTTATGAATTACCTTTTCTTCTAATGGTCACTTTGTCCAAAATATAGTACATAAGTGTATCGATAATACCAAAGATATCTCTCTCAAAAAATTATAAAATCATACTAGTCATATCCTTGAATACTATTTAGTTTTTATTGAAAAAGTATTATGTTTTTATAACTGGGATTATAAGTCTTACATTTTATATTCATCATGTATTTCTGACGATTCTATAATTATAGAACTATTGTTTGAGTATTAAAGACCCTAAACTATATTAGTTACAAAACTGGAATATTGTATCCTTATTTCCAAAGTACATGTGTGATAAATGGTTTAGTAATACATTTCAAAATTTCACCTAGAACCATTTACTTGGAAAATAGAAGTTGTGTGCTTCTCACTGCTAACATACGACCAACCCTTTATTAGCCACTTGGAGAACACAAAATACTTATACCAATGTTTCTTTACTTGATAAGTATATTTAAATGAATATATGTAATAATAATAATGTATTTAATACCCAAAAAAGTATAAAAGAAAAATTACTTAAAATTGATGAATATACCTAAAGAAGTTATTACTCATTTCTTTAATACAGTTTATTTCAGTTAAACTTCCATATATTTATTGCACAATATGGAAAGAAAATAACCACTTCTTTAATAAATCCTTTATTTAAAGGAAATTACGAAGGTGCCTTTGGAATCACTATTTCCATTGGCGTTTTTTGTGTTTTCATTCTTCTTTTTCACCATAATAACTAATGATTAATCTTTATTCAGTGTTCATATTGCTTGGTGAACCTTATATTGAAAGTAATGAATCATTTTCTCCATATAGTTCATTATGAAATCTTAAATGAAACTTAATTAAATTGATAAAATGATATGAGAAAGGGATCCATTGAAATATCATAATCCATCATTCAAATTACTCAACTATAGTGTAATCATCATCCATTCTTATTCTGTTCATTTTTTTCTTATAAGATTATATGAGATGAGACAACATGTGAAATCATCCATGTCTCGATGTTGTATCCACAAATCATATCATATTTTAATGATATAATAATTACACAACCATCAGATATATTATATATAAGTCTCCTATAATTATTTTTCTCACCCTCACCTCATAAGGTGGATTCACAGGTATAGGGGACACATAAAACATGAATTCATTATATATTAATACATTACGCATTCTCATGTACTACTTATTAGATATTTGTGATAGATAGGATATTTTCTTTGTCTAATATATATCACAATGTACTTGTGGTATGAATTTTCATTTTCTTCAAAAAAAATAGAAGATTAGTTTTTTTATCTTGATTACTGATTACAAATTTCTGATTATTTCAATCCTTAACTGTCTCCGGATATTTTTTTAGAACTCTAGAAACCCTCTATACAAGAATTGGAATAATCATTCACTTGAGTATTCTAGTGATAAGGATACTTGCAACCTCTCCCTATATTCTAAAAGCTATGTATATGTCACTCCTCAAAGTTTTCATTGTAGGAATGTGACTATCCATCTACATTAACTCACATCTCCTTGATCTATTGTGTGAAGTCCCATCTGCTAAAATCATAAATATGACTTAATAAACAATTTCATCTAAATTTGAAACAAGTTATCTTTGGATCACCCTTTGCTTCATACTATATTTAAGTTAACTCATCACTATCATAAGAACTCTTCAGTAGTAGGAAGCACCCTCAACTATGACAGATGAGAACCCAATACATATGGTTTTATTCAAATAAAAAATATAGAAGGAATTGGTTAGTTAATTTTTCTTTGAGGGTCTTTTTTTTATGAATGTAAATTATTTCTATTAATATGTACATATTATATTGTCATTCTCACAACTAATCATTAATAGAGAAACATTCACCATATCTTTATCCATTTTTCTTGATTATTATTTTAGTTGTTCTCATATTCAAAATGCACATGCATAAAATAATAAATTCATAATAAAAAAATTACATGATTGCTATTGGGCATATAATATTGGTGATCAGTTTAATCTCAATGGAACAGGCATGACCTAGGGGTATCGTACCTCAGTCAGTGGTCTGACTCACGATGCAGCTCACCCTTGGTCCATTGTGCCTTATATGGGGTTTTTCCACAACTTGGAGTGGCCCATTTCTTACATCATCTTTGACATAATACAAATGAACTCACATACAAGCGACTAGGTTTTAAAAAAATATACATAAAATAATATTGATGGACATGAAACCAATATACATATTTAAACACATAAGAAGATCCCGAGAATATCATAAAATTAACCATTTATTAAAAATACCCACACAGGTAATAAATAATTATATTAAATTAATGAAATGGTGGTGACGATAAGGGGCCACAACTACTCACCTGGGAGAATGAAATGGTGGCGGCAGGGTGGCCGCAGTTCCAGCATAGATCAGAGAATGGGAGAGGGAGGCGATCATATGTGAGATGGAGACCTCACCAGTGGTGGCCCATGCATGAACGAGGTCCCCTCCAAAAATTATTTTTTGAATATTTACCTTTTTTTAAGTCATGTCGATAGCTTAAAAAATGTTACTTCCTTTCTTTTATTATTCCAATTGACTCATGGAAATTTTTGAATCATTTGACTTATTAGATGAATTTTTCAAACAGTCTAATTTTTGGATTATTTTAAATAATAATTATTTTTTTTATTATTCCTCTATCGGTGGAAACAAAATTCACCACTGGCATTTTCCAATCGGATTCCGTCTAGTCAGATTACAATGAATTAAACTAAATACGATATATATACAAATATAATTTTCTTCAATTTTAATATCCCAAAAACATCATTTTTGATCCATAAAATATTTTTTGAATGACATTAACATAGTCATTAGAGATTGGATGGATGCACAGTCAAATATTTTGGGACCAAATTAATACTATGCTTATATTTAATGAAAAATAATTTTTATTAGCTCTTAATATTCAGAAGATTCATAAGATACAAATCTATGGTATCGAGTTGAATAGAAATAGGGTGAAGTATTTAGACTTTTTCAACATCAGGGCGATGAAACTCTGTCGACTCTAGCTATCTGAGCCGTGACATGGTCTAAAAAACTCGTGGTAATTAATTATATATCCTAAATTAAAACTAAATGAGTACCTTTTTGGAATGAAAATGCACTCATCTATTGCACGTCACAGGTCACCATTGCTCAATGGATCCAAAGTTGAACCCCTCTAGATCGTTCTCACATACTTCCTGAATCCATGAACATGTCATCCATCAAATATCAGGTGCTAGAGAAGAGCCCCGACTTCATGAAAATCACCTTGATCTCATGCCTTCAATCCACAAAGGTGTTATTGGATCATTATCTCGGTTCTACCATTTATCTCTCTAGGATTTGGTAGAAAAGTGAAACTATAAATTCCAACTGATGAACAGTACATGGAATGAGATTCTCCTTAACATATATAGTGGATGTCTAAAATACCGAATTAGGGCTTCCCAGCCCGCATATATTTAACATACACTAAATTAGTAATAAATTTATAATTATCATGAACTAAATAAATCATAAATATTTTTTATATTTTATCATATTATTGTAATATATTTTAATTGATAAACCTGATTCATTATATTGACTCTTAATTACCCGTAATATTAAGTGATCCTTCAATATTAAATTAATACTCACTCGTATAATATTATTCCTTGTATTTACTTAAAGAATTGTAAATACTTTCAAGTACGTGCCTCCTGTAGAAATCTGGTGTGAGTCTACAACGTGTCATTCTATTTCTGAGAATTAACCGCTTTTTGTACTAATATCTCCATGATTAAACGTTGGGTCTTCACTAATGAAACTTTACACTCTATCTAAGATCACATTCACAAATTACATTTGGCGAACTCGATAGAAGTACCAAAATGATAGGACCTAAGGTGATTGTGGGAGGAAAATAGAAGAATTTGAGAGGGAAATATAGAACATGGCATTGGAATCAACTGTAAAATCAATTTCAATAGTAGTGGTATATAAAATTCTTAAATAAATATATGAATAAGAAGATGTGGTGGGACTCTCTAGGAAGTTCCCCCAAGGCAAATTTCATAGACTCCAACAGCATGTACGAATATTAATCAACTATCTCTCCCTTTTCCCCTAACAAGATACATATATCCACAAAGAAAACACAAATACTTTTAAAAAATTATCCTTGAAAAATTTTTATCCCTCTCCACATACTCCAATAATATGTTTATATAGATGGGTTGTTAGCAAACCTATTGATGATGGCCATTATTTCGAAGCATGGTGAAGTTTCATGAAATGGATTTGATAAATACTAAAGGGATGAATTAGGGGATGGTGAAATATTTGAAGTTTTATCATAATATTTAATACACCTATATATAATGTTGAATTAATACAGTATTGATAAGATAATTGAACTACAATACATATCAAAACATTCAATATAGATGTAGCACAACCTGTGATAGGGAATCATCAGAGATCAAAACGGAGAATGTGGGAAGGAGTGGAATCTATGATAACATGCAAAAAAATTATTGTGTCCGATATATAGAAACACAAGGGGAAAAAAGTTTTTTGAAAGGGGTGACACAATGTTGTAAAGAGGGACCGAGGATCAAAAACAGTGAAAGTGGATACTGGAAGTTCTAAAAAATCATAGAAAGTGATTTGAGGATGTTGTGATACAAATATGGAATTATGATGGAGATTTTATTTACAGAGTGGAATATCACAACTATCCATTTAGTCATATGAGAAAAGGCTATTAAAATATATTATGAATATCGGTTTTTTGGGGGTGTTAGAGATAAAGTTTTTGTGGGGCTATTGGGGCAGACATGTGTGGTAATTAGGGGTAGATTCTGGGGAGGTTAGTTTTTTCTTTATCACATTATTAGTATGGTGAGATATTTTTTTTGGTAGGGGATTCTAAATTTCAGTAGGTGGTGAGTTAGATATCACTTTTTGGAATTTACTTGGTAGTAGGTCTATTGGTAGCATATGGGCCAGTGAGGTGGTCTCTCTCAAATACTTGATGCACACAGTATGGCGGTAGCCCAAGGAGGTGGTCACTCTTAATTCCTACAACTGTATGTCATTATTTCATATCACAACTACAAATCTCAAATCTCGCAGCAAGATATAGTGTTGCAATTAGTTTCTTCAATTAACTCTCTCCCCCTATCATTATCACTCGTGGTTCTAAAATTTAGAAACTATATTGGTGAACTATTGTCATTGGAAATCATGATCACCACTGAGGAAGCCTCAATCGTAATTGTTTTCTCCTTGTTCTACATTAAATTAAACTATGTGATATGATGTGAAACCTATTTTAAGAGCACTATGATCATAGTATGGATGTTCAGAAAAATATGAGCATGCGTATTAAGTCGAGAGGAGAGGAAAATCGTATCATGATGATTGATGATGAATAATAGAGTAGTTGTTTTTTGATAAGAAAAGAAGTATATACATTATGTGTTTATGACTATATAGGATAGTTTGGATAAAATGAAACTTGATTAATTGAGTACCTGAGCTTAGAGAATGTATTATTGTTTCAAACTGAAGAAATATCATCACTCTAGATGCATGATAAGGAGGAGTGGAACATTCCATGTTTGAAAATAGAATCTCTCTCTCAAAAAGAAATAGGGTCGACCGAAATATCCACTTCGTGAGAGTGGCAAGTAAAATAGGAAGACGTCACACCTAATTATCCCTACGATAGGTAAAATTATCTAGTTCGATACATGTCTTTTCGAGCAAAGTTGAAGATAATTTTGAAAAGGATTATGAGAATATTTCTTATGAAGGAGTCAGGCCTATTATTCTAGAAGATATTGATATTGGAGCTACCATGGAAGCTATAGTAAATATTGGTATAGTTGGGATCGGTAAGCACTGGACTGCCACTAAAAATCCTTTATTTCACTATGAGAGAGAAAGGAGAATTTCTCATAGAGAAATAAGAAAAATTATGTTTGGTTATTGATATAGATAATAAATTTGAACTAGGATTATGATTATTTCTAATGGAAGAAAATATACTATGAATTCTTTATGTAGAACAAAAGGGGCGAGGGAATGAGGTGGTAATACATGAACTGTCAATAGGAAAATATTTTTGTTTTTTTGCAAATTCTATTGATAAAGTGGATTGGAATTCTACTATATTAAAAAAGGCGATGTCTTCTGGAATCACTTTGAGGGGTTTGATGATATATATATGGTTCATGGTAATTTTTTGTTAGATTTTAAATAAATATTATTTTGTAAGATTTATTAGAGAATGATAATTATACAAACAACTCATGCTTTTTATTCAAGGAAACATTGTGGATCATTGATAGATTTATATGTTATAGTAATGGAATAAACGCATTATGGAATTGTTGGTTGGCTCTCAGTTTTTTGGGGGTTCTATTGTCCTAAAAAATATTGAGCATTGCACTGAAATATAGAAAAAATGAATCCACCTATGTTTACTTTTGGCATTGGAAATGTTTTGGGGGAATCTGGTTTTTTTACAGTGCATCTAAAAGATAATCCCAATATCCAAATCAAGAGTATTTTTGATATATTGGTTCTATAGTAGTTGGTATAGTGAGAAAGAAAAAAAAACATTTAACTCTTTCATGTACTCTGAAATTTTTATGAGAGTCTATGTTGAATGTTTAAAATGATGTTTGTGGGTAATTGAGGTTCATGATCTCTATGATCTATAAAGATTTTTTTTAATTTTTGGAAATTAGCGAGTACATTGAATTTTAACTCAAAACTATCAATAATATTGGATAGGTTATCTTTACACATGGAGAGAGAACTAGTATCAAGAAAAAGAATAATTATAACATGGCTTCATGGTAGTTGAGAATCATTTAATTATATTTGGGAGCATGGAAATAAATTGATATGTTATGTTTTATGAAGGATAAAATTTATCTAAATTAACAAATAGAAGAGACAAAATATGTATGGAGATCATTAGAGCATCACAGAAATGGTTTCTGGTTTAATTTCAACCCAATAGACATGTATGTGGTGCTGTTTTTAGAAGAATATCATGGAGCTATAGAGGTTGACGTTAAACCGAGATTAAACTAGAACTATAATCCATATGATTATGGTTATGATGATTCGTGATCTAGTGAAAAATTTGCTTCATCATACAGTGTTCCTTCAAAGATATGAGGTGGTAACAATTGAATAAAGATAAGGGTCATTGTTGGGTAAAAATACCTCAAGGTATCATTGAATCATTATTGAGGTAATTGTGTTTATTGACAAAGAGAGCTTCCATGTTGTGTTTGTTGACAACATAGACCACAATGTTTAATTTTTTGAAGAAAGGGGTTTTACATAGTGATTCATTGAGTTCAAGAGATGTTTTTGACAATCCATGATTTATAGAAAAACCTCAACAATGTAATATATTACCTAGAGGCGGTACAAAAAGACCATATACAAGGTGGAGTCATTTTCCAGTGTGTGGCAAATTTTTTGTTCTGAAAATTGACAAATAGAGAAAAGTGTTTTTGGAAAAGGGACTTGTGTGCCAGGTTATTATAGGCTTGTAAAGTTGTGTGCCATCTGTTTTTCAAGATCAAAACATCAAAATATGTAAAATGAAATAGGGGAACCCAAGTTATGGTGTGGGTGTGCAAGGTGACTAGGGTGATAGAGGCATAGGGGGTAGGACATGTGCGCCAGGAGGAAACCTTTGTGCGGTTCCCATGGTGCCCAAAATGCCTATAAATAGTGAGATACCCCTACATATTTTCAACGAAGCTAAAACCTTATAGAGAATTCAATATCCAGTCGCGCAAGTTGGTTTGGGCGCGTAAGTGATGTTTGGGTACGCAAGTATAAATATATTCAGAAGTTTCATGCCAGTTTATAGTTGCACGCCAATATTAGTTTGGGCATAAAATGGTGTGAGGAACCCATTTTTTTAGTTAAATAAGGTTTTTTCATGCTTATGGTTTGCTGAAACTTGTGCGCCAGTCTTGGAGAAGCATGTCAGTCATTCTAGGGTAGCGAGAAAGATGGAATATTGCCCAGTACACCTGTGGTAAAGGGTTATTCATCAGTGACTACAATTGTAACATCTATAGAGAATCTACACAAGGAATATAAATTCATTTTTGATAATTAAACGAGCCAAAAAACATTAATCTATGAGTGGATCTTCTGAAAAAGTAGTGATCACACTTTAGTCAAGAGAGCAGTAAGCTTTCATATTGTGAGTGGTTGTAAACCAGGAGGGATAGTGAGCCTACTCAACACATTGTATACAATAGTGTGCTTTTAGTGGATTAGGTAGATCAGCACATCATCAGTGTATTATCTTTGTACATTTCCCACTGAGGGTGAACCAAGTAAAATTGTTATGTCTTGTTCATGCTTTAAAATTTGTTCATACTCTCCAACTGGAATGAGAGAGAAGAGTGTTTTGTCTAACAACGAAACAAGATCAATAGGGGTAGTTATTTTAATCTATCATAACCGGATTCATCCACCCAACCCCCTCTCAGGGTATCTAACATAGTGGAAACAACAATTGGTATTAGAGTGAAAGGATGAAATCAGTGTTTCTCTCTCAAATGGAGGTCACCAATCATAAAGGGATTCCAATCTTCGATGGGAACAATTTTAGGATATGGAAGAATATGATGAAACAATATTTCCGATATTTGGGAATGGAAATTTTTACAGTATCAATGCATGATATAATTTTCGATATTAATAGTGGTGCAATATTGGTGGCTGAATGAAGATAATTAGATACTAACACCAATATAATCAATTATTTAGAGAGAGCCATATACAAGGATATATGTATGAAGGTGATGTCATGAAAAATTTCACAGGCTATATGGGAAAATCTATTGAACATATATGAAAGAGATTAAAAGGTTAAAGAGGAAAGGTGCAAGTGTTTTTGAACAAGTATGAAGATCTAATAATGAACCCGAATGAGTCTGTTGATGCATTATTTTACAAGATAAATTTTGTAGTGGAAGGAATGTAGGGTCTTGGAGAATTTGTTGAAGTCATAACGATTGTGAAACACATCTTGAGGAAAATTCCACCTCGGTTCAATTCGAATATTTCAGTTTTAGAAGATAATGACACAAAATAGATGGAATTAGATAACCTACACAACACCCTTATTTCATATGAAATGATAAATGATGATAATGATTCTGTGGAAAAGGGGAAATCTAAAGAGGTGGCATTCAAGAAGATGAGTAATCTCACGATTGAAGATCCTCAGGAAGAAGATGAGACACACGAGATGATTTCATTCCAATCCTCGAATCTTAGAGAGGAAAAAGAAATTTCAAAGGAAAACTTACACTTTCTTGATTTATATGTGGGAAAGATGGCCACCTTGTAGAAATGTGCCCCAATAAGTTTCATGAAGATGAGGAAGATGAAATCAAAATTCCCAATAAGAAGACTTCATCATGTGTGAAAGGAAACAAATAATTTAAGAGATATTTATTTAAGAAAAAGAATTGTCTTTCACCGGAATGTGGCAGTTCAGATGAGTCTGAGGTAGAAGAGGTTGAAGATATAGAGAACTGCATAGACCGTGGAGATAATGGTATGGTGGTTGTTGTGGGTAGTTCTCAGAAAAAGGAAGAAACTAATACTAATTAAGAAGAATAATAAATTGACGGAAGATCTAACATGGAAGATGAATTGGATGTATCTCTTGAAGAGATAGATGTTTGGTGACAAAAAAAAAGGAAATCCAACAAGGTGGTACATAATACCAAACTCTACATGAAACAATAGGAATAAGAGATGTATGAGCTGTTAAAATAAATTTAAAACCTTAAGTATTTCAGGTAGGAGAGTTCATAAAAGGTTGATGTACATAAGCTCAAGGATGAAGAACAGAAAAGGGATATCGATGTCTTGAATAGAAAAGTGAAAGATAAAATCAAGCGTATAAAATAACGTGAAGAATAAGTAATTTTTCTATGATCAAAAGTTAAGGATTAAGGGAATATCTTTTACTTCCAATCTGAAATAGAAAATAAAATCACTCAAAAGATGGAAAATTTGGAAGTAAAGAATAGTAGTACAGTAGAAAGGAAGCATTAATTATGTTCAAATTCTAAGGCTAATGTGGGGCTTGATCAAAAAGAAAAATGTGTGAAAGTCGGAATCAGGGCGCAAGAACCCATTGCAATATTGAGAGTTGATTTTGGCATAAAGAATAATCATAATATTTAGATATATCAAGGGGAAACTAGCACTGCAGAAGTGACACGCAGGAATACACCATATATTAGGTGTTATTATTGTGGAAGGATAAGACATTCCCTGTATGTGTGTTCCATAGTCAAGAGAAATACAAGGGAATAAGAACAATAATGGTATCCAAATAGAGCTTTATATTATTAAACATCCTTTAGGGACATTGTTTTTTGTGTAGAGAATATGGATACCTGGCTAGATATTGTACATTTACCATGTAGAGGAATGTTCTATGGCGGAATCAAAGTAGTTACAAGAAACAAATAAACAAACCAATAGGTGAGTAGAAAACGAAAAATTGATTTAAACCTATGTAAGATAAAGATAGGCCATAACACTCTGAGGAAGATCAATATTTTCAAACTACACATAGTGTGAGGTCAATGACATGGAAAAAGAAGAAAAGAGTTGAGAAGACAATGGTTTTAGAAAATACACTTAAAGAATCAGACTATATTGGTGTATGGATCCTTGACATTGATTCCACATCTCACTTGATAGATTACAATGATCTTGTTAGAGTCTTAAAATATGACAATGAAGGGGTTTTCATGTTTGAAAATGATGAATTAAAGAAGATTATTGTCTTGGGAAAGACATGTTTTAGGGGAAAAGAATTACGACATGGTGATGTTTTAGTAGTAAAAGGTGTCATCCACAATTTACTCTACGTGAGCCAATTGTGTGACTCTGGGCATTCTATTAGGTTTAATAAAAAGATGAGTTTCGTCAATGGAAAAGATGGGGCAGTTATTCTATATGGAATAAAGACAAATGAAAATATTTACCCTGTAAGTGGTGATGAGGATGCTTTCTTTTTATCCAAAGAGGAGAAAAAAGAAATTATGGCATAAATGACTTCTTCATCTATGCCAATATTCCCCAAAGATCTGGTAAAGTGTTATGCAGCAAGAGATCTCGCCAATCTACAATGTGATAGTACACATAATTTTGATGCTTTTCAATAGGGAAACATCATCAAAAAGACATACAAAGTGAAGGAAAAGAAGACAGTAAAAGTGATCGAGTTAGTGGATGTTGATGTTTATGGACCTATCTCACCAAGAGGCATTGATTAAAATAGATGTTACATACTTCTCATAGATGATTATATCATAGTGGAATGCGTATTTTTCATTTCCAATATTTCCAATGTGTTCAGTTTATGAAAATAGTATCAGAGGGAATCTGAAAGGATGTTTGGGTAGAAAATTATGATGTTTCATGGAGACAATGGTATGAAATTCACAAAAAGTCATTTTAAAGACTATCTTGAGAAATATAGAATAAGGCATTGAGATTCTTTAGTAAGAACACCCAAACATAATGGATTAGTTCAAATGAGAAATTGGATCATCAGCAACACAACCAAAACAATGATTATTGAAAAAGACCTACCAGAGAGATTTTGGATGGAAGCAGTATTGACATAGGTCTACATTTTTAACAGGGCTCTATTGCATCTGAAAAAAAGGAAAGACTCCATATGAGATGTGGTACAGAAATAATACAATAGTGAAATAAATTCAAATATTTGGAATTAAGTGCTTCATTATCAACAAAGAAAAACATAGGAAATTTGAGTCACATGAAGATGTGGGGATATTCATTAGTTACTCAGGAAAAATAAAATCATACAAATGATTTAAAAATAATATGGGAAAAGTAGTTGAGAGCAATGATGTCACTACTGTGGAAAATGAAGAGAATACTCAAGAGCATAGTGAATAGTTCATGATGAATTTGATGAAGAGGAAATTATCATAGGGGTGAAAAAGTAGCAGATACCGATTCAAGAGAAGATATAGATCATGAACATAAGGAATTCAAGTCTATATCTACAAAGAATCCATGGATTTGAGATAAAATTGATAGGAAAAATATCATTGGTGATCAGTCAGCTTCAATTCATACAAGAATAATGAAATCACTGTAGCAGACATCTTTCCTATCTTAGGTTGAGCCTAAATGATTTGTTGATGTAGATGAAGATGAAAATTGGGTTCAGGCTATGAATGAAGAGATAGATCATATTGAGAAGAATCAGATGTAGGAGATTGTTTTGAAGAAAGCATATAAGAATTTCATTGAGACTAAATGGATCTTTTACAACAAGATGAATAAATTTGGCACAGTTATTCAAAACTAATCACTACTAATGTGCAAAGGATACACCTAGATAGAGGGTATATATGTTCATGAGGCATTTTCCCTGGTTTCAAGGTTGGAGACAATCCGATTATTTCTATCCATTACAGTGCAACAGAAGTTCAAAGTGTTTTAGATGGAGGTCAAATCAGCATTTTTGAATGGTTTTCTAGAAGAATAATTTTATATTGATCATCCATATGGTTTTCTCATTCACGAAGATAATAAAAATGTTATTTTCTTGAAGAAAGCACTATATGGGATGAAATAAGAACCAAGAGAATTTTACTTGAGGCTTGATTGGTATTTATAAAGATTGGAATTCAATGTGTTTGGGTAGATTATAATGTCTATTTCAACAATGATAGTAATAAAAGGATGATGGTGCTAGTCCATGTTGATGATATAATGTTTGTTTGATCAAATGAAGCACAGTACCGTAAATTTTTTGAATTCATGAAAAATGAGATTGAAATGTCAACGATCAGTGATTTGACATTTCTCATTGGTTTACAAGTGACACAAAGAAGGAATGGAACATAAATTTGTCAATACAAATATGTTAAGGAAGTTCTGAGGACATTTGGAATGGATAATTGCAAAGATATAAAGACTTCGGCTGCTATCTAGATGAAACTATCCAAAGATGATGATGGAAAGGTAGTTAACATCACATAATCAAGAAAAATCAATGGTAGTTTTCTATACATGATCATGAAAAGTCCTGACATCGTTTTCACCACATGCCAATAAGTGAGATATCAAAGAAATCCTAAGGAAAGACACATTTTTTTAGTGAAAAAAATACTTTAGTATATCAAGGGACTGATGGATTTTTGCTTGATTTATCCTGACAAATCTCAATTAGAGTTATTGGGATATAATGATACAGAATGGGCTAGATCAATAGATGACATAAATTCAATTTCAGGAGGTTCCTTTTATCTTGGTGGTTTGTGTATTTCTTGTCTCAGCAAGATGTAATATTTCACTTCATTGAGCACCACAAAAGCTGAGTATATTGCCTCCACTTAAGAATGAACACAATTTTTGTGGATAAAGCAGCAGATTGATGATATTGGTGTTGAAGTGAAGTCTCCGATTAGAATCATGTGTTATAATTTGAGTGCTATCAATCTTATAAAAAATCATTTATATCACTCAAGGAAAAATCACATTGAAATAACATATTATTTTATCAAGGAGAAGATGGACCAAGGGCTACTAAAGTTTGATTATGTGCCTATAGAGTTACTGGTTACCAATATTCTAAAAAATTCTTTACCCAATAATGATTTTGAGAGGCCTCAACTGAATCTGGGAGTCTAGTCGACTCCCCGCACAAGAAAGAGTGTGGATGTCGAAAACCCCCTATCCCCAAGGTATGATGAGTTTTTCCATAATGTAATGATCTGTGTTTTTACCCTACTGATGACCATAGAGGATTGACCTTTGTTTCATTGAAAATGGGGTATAAAGTGTATTATACAAGGGGGAGACAATGTCTTTTTCAAAGACATGGGGAGAAGCTGATAGGTGGAGCAGCAAGACAGGGGGAGTTAATCAAGACAGGTGAAGAAAGGTGAAGAAGCTGATAGGGGGATCACCATGATGAGAGTAGGTGTTTCATCAGTGTTGAAAGTGATAATCTTGATATTATCTTAGACCACACAAGAACCATAGAAGTTAAGGAGGTGTATTAAATCTTACGATTCTAGAAGTGATCGATCAAAGAATATATATCACAATAGTTGAGTTTCATGATGAAATCAATTTATTGGTATCAGTATGGTATCCATAATAGGTGTGAAATATGAAGTGATTCATTGATGAACTTTTCAAACTACTATTATTTATTACACCGATCATTGCTCAAGTAGTCTTAGAGTATGTGGTGAGTGAATCTTTGGTCGCTATCTGAATCACAACGGAAATGGTGGTAGATGATGGATTTAGCTTCAGTGAAGTATCAAAGTGTAGGGAATCATTTTGAGAAGAGTTTTCATGAAACCCAAATGGGGACATTTTTTGGAAAATATCCCTCACGGTATCATTGAATCATTTTTGAAGAAATTGTGTTTGTTGAAAAAGTGGTTCTCCATGTTGCGTTTGTTGAAAAAGTAGATCATGTTGTTCAATTGTTTTTACAAAAGGAGAGTTTTATGGTGATTTTTTGACTTCAAGAGATGTTTTTGAAAATCAATGATTTGAAAAAGAACCTCAATAAAGAAATGGATGATCTAGATGTGGTATAAAAAGAGTAGATAAAAGGTGCCACCTTTTTATAGTGTTTAACAAATATTTGAGCCTCCAAATAGACAAATTGTGAAAAGTGTTTTTTGTAAAGGGACATGTGTACCATGATCTTCTTGTCTTGGAATGTTGATAACCATATGTTTTTCAAGATCAAAACTTCAAAATATGGGAATGGAAAAAGGGGCGCCCAAGTTTTGGTGTAGGTGCGCAAGGTGACTAGGGTGATTGAGTCTTAGTCGGTGGGACTTATGGGCTGAGAGGAAACATGCACGTGGTTCTCAGGGTTCCACAAATGACTATAAATAGAGGTCCACCCCACCTCATTTTGAACTATGCTCAAAACATTGAGATAATTCAATCCCCAGTCATTCATGTAGGTTTGGGAATGAAGGTGGAGGTTTGGGCACACAAGTATAAAAATATTCTGAAGTTGCACACCAGTTGATAGTTGTGTGCCAATATTGTTTTGGGTGTAAAATGTTGTGAGTAGAAAATGTTTTGAGTTAAAGAAAAAAGTGAAGTGCAAGTGGTTTGGTGACACTTGTGCACCAAGATTGGAGAATCACACCAGTCATTATAGGTTTGAATGAAAGTTGTTATATTTCCACGTACACCTGTTATAAAGTGGTATTCATCAGTGAATGAAAGTGAAACTTCAATAGAGAAACTATAGAAGAAATATTCATTCATTTGTGATAGTTAAGGGACCTAAATTTCTTTAAAATGTGAGTGGATCTTACAATGAATCAGTGAGTACAATTTAGTTGAGAGAGTAGTGATATTTCATATTGTGATTGGTTATAAACCAGGATGATATTGAGTCCACTCCGAAATTTGTTAATAGAAGTGTGATCTTAGTGGATTTGGTACATTGACACATCACCGGTGTATTCTCCTAGGATGTAGCCTAGTGAGGGTGATACAATTAAAATTGATGTATCATGTTCTTGCTTTAAAATTTATTGATACTCTGCCACAATAAGAAGAGAATAGAGAGTTTTTTCTAACAATGAAACAAGACGAGTTGGGGAAGTTGTTTTAATCTGTCATACCCTAATTCACCCACACATCGGGTATCTAACCTAGTAAACCTAACAATTGGTATCAGATTGAAATGTTGATATCAGTGTTTCTCTCTCAAATGGAGGACACCAATCATAATAGGGTTCTGATCTTCCACGAGAACAATTTTTTATTTATGGAAGAATTAAATGCAACAATACTTCTGATTTTTGGGAATGGTTGTGTTTACAGTAGCACTGCATGGTATAACTGCCGATATTAATAGTTTTGAATTATCAGAAGCTGAATGAAGAGAATTGGATACAGACTCTAAGGGAAACAATGCATTAGGTGGAGCCCTATCCAATGATATATATACGAATGTGATTTCATGCCAGACATCACATGCTATGTGGGAAAATATACTAAACATATATGAAGGTGATCCAATGGTCAGATAGGAAAATCTAAAAGTGTTATGGAATAAGTGTGAAGATCTAAGAATGAACCTTAATGAGTCTTTTAATGCATTATTTGATAGGTTAACTATTGTAGTGGAATACATGCGAGGTCTTGGAGAAGTGATTGAATACATAAAGATTGTTAAGTGCGCATTGAGGAAAATTACACCTTTGTTAAATCTGAAATTTTTAGTTTTGAAAGATAAAGACCCAAAAAAGATGACATTGCATAATCTACACAACACCCTTGTTGCATATTAAATGAGAAATGATGATAATGATGATGTGGAAAAGGGTAAATCTAAAGAGGTGGCATTCAAAGCCATGAAGAAGCTTACCATTGAAGATTATCAGTAAGAAAAAGAGACAGACAAGGTGATTCCATTACATTCCATGAATCTTAAAATAGGAAAAGGAATGTTCAAAGGGAAACTTCCACTTGCTTGATATAGATGTAGAAATGTTGGTCACCTTGCAGCAAGGTTCCCCAAGTAGTCTCTTGAAGATGAGGATGATGAAATTTAAATAGTCAAGAAGAAGACTTCAACGTATGTGAATGGCAAGAAACAATTCAATAGAAATTTCATTTGGTGTAGAGAATATTGGCACATATCTATATATAGTACATTAACCATGAAGAGGAATGTGCCAATATAGAATCAATGTAGTCGCAAGTAGAAAATCAATAAACCAACAGGTGAGTTGAAAATGAAAAGATGATTTCATTTATGCAGGATGAAGTTGGGCCATCACACTCTAAGGGTGATCATGATTTTAAAACTACACCAAGTGTGAGGTAAAGGACCTAGATCAAGAAGAAAAGAGTTGAGAAGGTAGTGGTTGCAGAAATTGCACTTAAATAATTAGACTGATATGGTGTATGAATCCTTGAAAACAGTTTCAAATATCATATGACAGTTTATAAGGATCTTGTTATAGGAATAAAATATGAAAATGAAGGAGTTTTCATGTTTGTAAATGATGAATTCCTGAAGATTATTGGATCATGAAATGCCAAGTTTGGGGGAAAAAATAAGATGTGCTGATGTTTTAGTAGTAGAAGGTCTCAGTCACAATTTGTTCAGTGTCAATCAATTGTGTAACTCAGGTAATTATTTTAGGTTAAATAAGAATAAGTTAAACATCAAAGGATGATATGGTGCGGTGATTCTACAGGGAAAAGGAAAAAAGAGAAATATTTACCTTATAAGTGGTGATAAAGATGTTTTATTTTTATGCAGATAGGAGGAAAACAAGTTATGGAATAAATGAATTGGTCATCTATGCCAACATTCCTTGGAAGATATGGTAAAGTGTGATGCAGCTAGAGATATCACCTAGAAATAACATGATCGTACACATACATGTGATGATTTTCAATATGAGAAGATCATCATAAAGAAATACAATAAAAATGAAAAGAATTCAACAAGAGTACTCAAGTTTGTCCATACTGATGTTTTTTGTCCTATCTCACCAAGAGCCATTGACAAAAATAAATATTACATTCTATTCGTAGATGATTATATTATAATGGCATAGGTAATTGTCATTCCCAAAATTTCCAATGTATTTAGTTTCCTAAAATAGTATCGGAGGGAATTATAAAGGATAATTGGGTAGAAAATTATGATGTTTTGTGCTGACAATTGTATAGAATTCACAAGCAGTCCTGTGGAAGACTCTATCGAGAAACACGGGATAAGAAGTCATGTTTCTTTAGTAAGAACACCCCAATAGAATGGACTAGTTGAAAGGATAAATTGTATCATCAACAACATTCCCATAATGATTCTTATTGAAAAAGACCTACAAGATAAATTATTTAAGAAAGCTATATTGGCATCAGTCTACATTTCTAACAGGTCTCTATTGTTTCCAAAGGAAGGAAAGACTTCATATGATATGTGGTATGGAAAGAATCCAATAGTGAAATACTTTCTAATATTTGGAAGTAAGTAATTCATTATTATTAAATAAAAACATATGAAATTTGAGTCATGTGAAGATGAGGGGATATTCATTGGATACTCAAGAAAAAGAAAATCATGGAATTATTTAACAAGAGCATAGGAAAATTAGTTGAGAGAAATGAGGTCACTGTTGTGAAAAATGAATAAAATACTCAACCAAACAATGAACAGTTTCTTGATTAAAGTGATGAAGAGGAAGGTAACACATGGGGTGTAGAAGTAGCAGATACTGATTCTAAATAAGATATAGATGACGAACAAGAGGAAGTCATGTCTTTATCTAAAAAAAAGACAAAGAGTTGAGTTAAATTGACTGGAAAAACATCATTGAGGATTAGTCAGCTCTAGTTCAGACAATATGAATGAAATCACTACAGTAAACATTCTTCATATATCAGGTAAATCCTAAATGATATGTTGATGTAGTTGAAGATGAAAGCTCAGTTTAGGCTATGAATGGAAAGCTAGAACAGATTAAGAAGAATCAAATGTGGGATATTTTTTTGCGGCCAGTAGATAAGAATGACATTGGGACTAAATGGATCTTTTAATACAAGATAAATGAATATGTCATTGTGATTCAAAACATAGAAAAACTAGTGTTCAAAGGATACTCCCAGATAGAGGGTATAGATGTTGATGAGACATTCCCCCTGATTTCAAGGTTGGAGACAATCAGATTATTTCTAGCCATTACAGTGAAATGAAAGATCAAAGTGTTCCAAATAGATATCAAATCTATATTTTTGAATGGTGTTCTGGAAGAATAATTTTATATTAAGTATCCATATGGTTTTCTCATTCACAAAGATGAGAAATAATTTGTTCGGTTGAAGAAAGCACGATATGGACTGGAACAAGCACCAAGAGCATGGTACTCAAATCTTGATCAGTATTTGAAGAGTCATGGCTTTCAGCGGGGTGGATTTGATTATAATCTCTACTTCAATAATGATAGTAATCAATGGATGGTGGTTCTGGTCTATGTAGATGACATAATATTTGGTTGATCAGATGAAGAAAAGTGCAGAAAATTTATAAATTTATAAAAATGAATTCGAAATGTTAATGATCAGTGAGCTGACATTTTTCTTTGGTTTACAAGTGACAGATGGAATGAATGTAACTTCAATTTCTGAATCCATATATGCTAAGGAAGTTCTGAAAATATTTCAAATGGAAAATTCCAAAGAGGTGAAGACTCCATTTTCCACCTGGATGGAACTATCCAAATATGATGATGGAAAGACAATTAATATCATATAATACATTCAAATCATTGGGAGATTGTTATACTTGATGGTGATAAGGCCTGTAATAATATTCACCACATGCAAAGCAGTGAGATATCTTTGCAACCCCAAGGAAATACACATTCTTACATTGAAAAGAATACTTCGGTATCTCAAGGGTACAATGGATCTTGTCTTGATATATACTGACAAATATTAGGTAAATTTATTGAGACATACTGATGCAGATTGGGAAGGATTAGCATATGATAGAAAGTCAATGTTCGGAGGAGCCTTTTATCTTGGTGGTTTGTGTAATTCTTGGCTTAGATAGAATGTATATTTCATTTCATTGAGAACATTAGAAACTGAGTATATTTCCTCCACTCAAGCACGCACACAGTTTTTGGGGATGGATAAGTAGCTTGATGATATGGGTGTTGAAGTGAAGTCTCTAATTAGAATTTAGTGTGATAATTCAAGTGATATTAATCCTATAAACAATCCAATCCATCACTCATGGACAAAGAACATTGATAGAAAATATCATTTTATCAAGGAGAAGGTGGAGGAAGGGATAGTGAGGCTAGAGTATGTGCCTATAGAGTTAAAGGTTTCCGAAATTCTGACAAAGTACTTACCGAATGAATCTTTTGAGAGGCATCGACTGGCTTTGGGAGTCCAGTCTACTCCCCACACATGTAAGAGTGTGGATATGGAACACCCCCTCTCCTAAAGGTATGATGAGTTTTTACCTAGTGTACTGATCTATTTTTTTACCCTATTTGAGACCAAAAAAGAAATGACCTTTGGTTTTGTTTACAAATGGGGAGAAAGTTTACTATTCAAGGGGGGAGACAATGTATTTTTCAATGACACAGGTAGAAGCTGATATGTGGGGCAGTGAGATTGGGGGAGTTAATCAAGAAAAGTGAAGACAGGGGAAGAAGCTGATATGGGGAGAACCATAATGTGAGTAAGTGTTTATTTATTGTTCAAAGTGACCACCCAAAGAATAGCTAGGACATCCCAATAACCAAATAAGTGAAAGAGGAGTATTAAATCTGACGATGATAGAAGTGATTTATCAAAGAAGATATATCCCGACAACTGATGTTCGTGATGAAAGTAGTTTATTTGTATCATTATGGTATCAACAAGTGCTGTCATAAATTATTTGATTCATTGATGAAATTTTTATACTAATCTAATATGTTACACTGAGAATTGCACATGTGGGATTAGAGTATGTGTTGAGTGAATCTTTGGTTACTATCTGAATCTCAAGGTGAATGGTGGTAGATGATGGACGGATCTTCAATGAGGTATCAAAGTACTGGGAATCATTTTGAAAATATTTTTCAACAAACCCAAAGGGGGATATTTTTGGGAAAAAATTTCTTAGGGTATCATTAAATCATTTTTTAGGTAATTGTGTTTGTTGACGAAGCATGCCTCCATGTTGTGTTTGTTGACAAAATAGACCATAATGTTCTATTTCTTGACAAAAGGGGTTTACATGGTGAGTCATCAAGTTCAAGAGATGAATTCAAAAATACAAGATTCAAAGAATAACCTCAAAAAAGGAATGGATTATCTTGAGGTGGTAAAAAAAGAGAATATATTAGGTGGAACTATTTTCAGGTGTTTACCAAATTTTTGTGCCTCAAAATCGACACGTAAAGAAAATGGTTTTTTGAAAAGGGACTTGTGTGCCAAGGTATTGGAGGTATGGAAACTGGCACTCCATATGTTTTTCAAGATCATAATATCAAAATTTGAAAAAGTAAATAAGGGAACCCATGTTTTGGTTTGGGTGCGCAAGGTGATTAAGGCGAAAAAGGCTCTGGCGGTTGAACTTGTACGCCAGGATGAAATTTCTGTGTGGTGCTCACGGTGCCCAAAATTACTATAAATAGAGGCCTACCCCTTCTTATTTTCAATTATTCTTGATGTGTGACCAATTTTCTCTTATAGACCATTCTAGTGTTCGATGCTCTACTAATTTGTACAACAGTACTCAGGTCAAATCATCGGCTATGATACTTTTTAATAGTTTATTGTATTTTGATTGGGGGTGTTTGTTTGCAGTGATTATGAAATAATTTATGGATGATGTTTTATTTAAAAATTTGATAAATATTGGGGTGTTTTCATTATTAGGGATATAATCTTGTGATATCCTTGAGATTTTTTTTGTATCACATTAAATTAACACCCACTTCACAAGATGACGTTGATTGGAATTACCAAGTGTATAGTATTTATTCCAAGCCTTAACATAACTTATGCTTCTACTATAAATCATGAAATGTTTATGGTATTGTATTTATGGTTCCAATAATCCATGGAAACCACACATTAAGGAAACAAGTCATTAATCCATGTCATGTTAAGTCCAACATATACAATCTTAATTTGAAGAATATTCATCGAACAAAAACTCTCAGTCACTTAACAACCCTAAATTTTGACTCACTCCAATGAGAGATGTACACATACACTAGAGGAATAGTAATCTAGTTTATTATATTTATGATTATAAATTAATAAGAGAACAAAAATAAAGGGATAAGAAAAGATTTTTGCACCGAACACACACACACAAACAGTGAAAGGAATTAAATACAGACTTTAGATTGAATGAGAAAGAAAAACAAGGGAAGAGGATTAAACAAAATTTAGACACCATTATTTTTATTTAATATAAGGTTTATGATAATAATATATGAATTAGAGAAAAAGTGAATTAAAATTATATTGAAATTAAAATATACTTACTTGATTACAAATAAGAACAAACAAGAACATGAAAAAAATGAGAGGAGGAACGATATCTCAAGTGAAAACTTGAGTATTTAAGGTCCTAACAAGCATTTGTAAATTATTTGTTCATCCCAATGTATGATATTATCTTCTAAAAAGTCATCCTCCTGAATGGAGATGAGGGGGATGTATATATAGCCCAAGGAGGTGGACTGTTTGCATTCCAAAACTACCCCTCCACATGCCTCGACGATTTGAACATTCAGACAGATGAATCACGAAATATCACATTCATCAAAGTATTATATAATAATTTATTCTGACTAACCAGAATATTTGGTGACCATTGGACTTAAGGTGCCAATGTTATGGAAGTTTTAAT
This sequence comes from Viscum album, assembly GCA_963277665.1. Classification (NCBI taxonomy): domain Eukaryota; kingdom Viridiplantae; phylum Streptophyta; class Magnoliopsida; order Santalales; family Viscaceae; genus Viscum; species Viscum album. Next base: position 430,280,534 of record OY728150.1, on the reverse strand, counting down.
AAACAATTGTAATCTGTCTATTTCAATCCACAGTTTTCCGAAGGATGAAACTTGAATGGGTTCTTTAACAGGAATATGTCCTCAAATAAAATTAATTTATTCAACAAGATGGTATCCCGTATCTTATATTTAACATTGTCAATTCCCAGATTTATTTGATGAGTAGACCAAGATAAAAATTATGAATAGTGTCATGATTTTAATTCCTATATAGAATGGTGGGTTGGGGTTAAAAGCATCAGTTTGGCCCCTTGTGGTTGTATTTGGACCTTAATATATTTATCCATGATTCTTTTGGAAATTCAGGAACATTTGCAGGAGTTTTATAAAATTTTGGATTTTGGATTTACACATATAACTCAATCATCTTGGACGGTCCAGTTTCATCATATATTCTTTGTTTCTTCTTGTGTGGACCATATGACCCTCCAAATGAAATATTTTGCCAAAGGTGTCTTCTAATGAAATGTTTTAATTTTATAATTAATCCTCAAAAATATAATCATTCAATTTGGATAAGTAGGGTTATATTTTTAATTAAAATTGTAAACTAAATCGATTTGATTAATTCAAATAATGCTCAAAAATAACATTTATTATTAAAACATGAGTATTTTACACCAATTATGAACTTTTCATTGAAAATCAGTAAAGAGATTAAATTCAATGTTATGAATAAGTGAATAACTACAACTAAACACTTATAGATAATTTGAGCTCTAGTTGTGCATGTTGGTTTGGGCACGCAAGTGGAGGTTTGGGCGTGCAAGTATAAAGATATTCAAAAGTTGCACAATAGTTGACAGTTGCATGTCAATATTGGTTTTGGCATAAAAGGGTGTGAGGAACAAAATATTTGAGTTAAATAATGGTGTTTCGTTCAAGTGCTTTAGTGGAACATGTGCGCCAGTCTCCGAGAATCTCATTGGTCATTCTAGGGTTGCGCAAAAGTTGGAATATTTCCTAGTACACCTGTAGTAAAGGAGTATTTATCAGTGAATGAAATCAGAAATTAAATCTAGCATCAACATAAGGATGATGCATTAATTTTTTATAATTAAAGGACATAAAAGTCTTGAAATTACGACTGGATCTTCTAAAGAGGTAGTGATCACACATTAGTTGAGAGAGAATTGATCTTTAATATTGTGAGTGGTTGTAATCCAGGAGGGACAGTGAGTCTTCTCTGAAAATTGTAAATAGCAGTGCGATTTTAGTGGATTTGGTAACTGACACATTGCTGGTGTATGCTCCTTCGATGTATCCCATCGATGGTGAACTAAGTAAAATTATTGTGTCTTGTTATTTCATTAAAATTTGTTCATAAAATGCAATCGAAAGGTGAGAGAGGAGATATTTTTCTAACAAAAAATATCAATAAGGGATGTTTTTTTAATCTGTCATAACCTGATTCACCCCCTATTAGTGTATTTTACCTAGTGGACCTAACAATTGGTATCATGGTGAATTAATGATATCAATGTTTCTCACTCAAATGGAGGTCACCAATCATAAAGGGATTTTGATCGTCGATGTGAACAATTTTTAGATATGGAATAATCAGATGAAAAACTACTTTTGATCATTGGGAATGGATGTGTTTTCAGTATAAATTGTTGGTATAACTGTCGATATTAATAGTGGTTCATTATCAGAAGTAGGATGCTTATAATTGGATAATGATGCCAGGGGAATCAATGATTTATGGGGATCCCTATCCAATGCTATATATATGAAGGGGATGCAATGAAAAACATCACATGCTATGTAGGAAAATCTATTGAACTTATATGAAGGAGTTTCAAAGGTCAGAGAGGCAAAGATACAAGTGTTATAGAACAAGTATGAAGATCTGAGAATGAAACCGAATGAGTTTGTTGATGCATTCGTTGACTATGTAAATGTTGTAGTGGAATACATGTGAGGTATTAAAGAAGTTATTGAAGACATAAATATTGTGAAGTGAATCTTGAGGAAAGTTCCACCTCGGTTCAATCCAAAAGTTTCAATTTTGGAAGATGAAGACCCAAAATAGTTGACATTTGATAACTCGCACAACACCCTTATTTCATATGAAATGAGAAATGATGATAAAGATGCTATGGAAAAGGGGAAATCTAAATAGGCGGAATTCAAGTCCATGAAGAAGATCACCATTGAATATTCTTAGGAAGAAGAAGAGACATATGAGGTGACGTCATTCCTTTCCTCAAATCATAAAAGAGGAAAAATAAAGTTTAAAGGGTAACATCCACATGCTTTATTTAGATGTATAAAAGTTGTTCAACTTGCATAAATATGACCAAATAAGTTTCAAGAAGATTAGGAGGATGAAATAAAAATTCCTAATAAGAAGGCTTTAACCTATTAGAAAAGAAGGAAACAATTCAAGATAAATTTATTAATGAAAAAGAATCTTCTTTCACAATAATGTGACAGTTCAGATGAGTCTGAGGTTGAAGTGGTTGAAGAGATATATAACTGCACAAATCATGGAGAGAATGGTGTGTTGGAATTTTTCATTAGTTCTCAGAAAAAGGAAAAAACTGAATCTTATGAAGAAGGGGAATAAATTTAAGGAAGAGTCAGCATAGAAGCAGAATTGGAATAATATCTTCAATTGATAGATGTTTGGAGGAAAAAAATAAATCCAAAATGGTGGTACATGATTCCAAACTATACATTCAATAGCCGGATGAAGAGAAGTTTTATTTGGTAAAGGATATTTAAAACCATGAGTCTTTAATTCCATAGAGTTTAGAATATAATGATGGATATTAGCTCAAGGTTAAAGAATAGAAAAGGGATATCAATTACATGAATCGAAAAGTTAAAGATCAAATCAAGCGTATCAAATTACTCGAAGAAGAAGTTGTCGGCCTATGATCAAAAGTTAAGTATCAAAAAAAATATTGACCCTCAATATGACATCGACAAAGAAAATCACTCAAAATTTTTAAAAATTGAATGTGTATAATAGTATTCCATTAGAAATAAAGCATCAATTATGTTAATATTCTAAGGCTGATGTGGGGTGTGAACGAAAACAAAATGTTGTGAAGGTTGATGTCAGACCGCAAGCACCCATTACAAGATTGAAAGTTGATTTCGGCACAAAGAAGAATCATAGTATTCAAAGAACTCAAGGAGAAACGTGCAGTGAAGAAGTGACAAACAGAAATGCACCATATATCAGGTGTTTTTGTTGTGGAAATATGGGACATTCACAGTATGTGTGTTCTATAGCCAATAGATACATAAGGGCACAAGAACAACAATGAAAGAAAAACAGAGCATGATATTATAGAACATCCTTTGAGGGACATTGATTTTGGTGTAGAGAATTTGGGCAATTGGATATATATTGTACATTGACCAAGCAGAGGAATGTGACAACATTGAATCAATGTAGACACAAGTATCAAATCAAAAAACCAATAGTTGAGTTGAAAATGACAAATAAATTTTCATCTATATAGGATGAATCTAGGACATCACACTCTAGGGAATATTATGATTTTTAAACTACACATAGTGTGAGTTCAATGTCCTGGGTAAAGAAAAAAAGATTTGAGATGGTAGTGGTAGTAGAAATTGAACTTAAATCATTAGACTATTCTGTTGTATAGATCCTTGACAGCGGTTTCACATCTCACATGATAGGTAATAATGATCTTGTTATAGGCATAAAAAATGATAATGAATTAGTTTTAAAGTTTGGAAATGCTGAAGGTTTGATGATTATTGACTTAGGAAAGACTTGTTCTGGGGGAAAATAAATAAAATGTACTAATGTTTTTGAAGTAGAAGGTATCTATCTCAATTTTCTCAGTGTTAGTAAACTATGTGACATTGGGTATTCAATTAGATTTACTACAAATACGTGTATCATCAAAGGATGATTTGTTGCAGTGATTCTATAGGGAAAAATGACAAAGGGAAATCATTACCTAGTAATTGTTGATGATGAAATTTGATTTTTATCTAGAGAGGATGAAAATACATTATGGAATAAATTAATTTGTTATCTATGCTAGCCTTCCCTAGAAGATCTTGTAAATTTTTATGTATCTTGAGATCTCAACAAGCTATCACGTGATCGTACACATACATTCGATGCTTTTCAATAGAAGAAGATCATCTGAAATACCTACAAAGAGAAGGAAAAAATGTCAACAAGAGTTATTAGGTTGGTGCATGCTGATGATTGTGGATCTATCTCAACAATATCCATTGACGGAAAGAGATATTAGAGTCTACTAATAGATGATTATAAGAGAATGGAATGTGTATTTGTCATTTCCTATAATTCTGATGTGTTTAGTTTCCTAAAACAGTATCAGAGGGAAATTGATAAGATTCATGGGAAGAAAATTATGAAGTTTCATATTGAAAATGGTACAAAATTCACAGAGTCGGGTGGAAGACTATATCGGGAAACATGAGATAAGTCATCTTGTTTATTCAGTTAGAACACCCTAATAGAATAGAATAGTTTAATGTAGAAATCAGATCTTCAACAACATGGCTAAAATGAGGATTATTGAAAAAGACCTACGAGAGAAATTTGGAAGGAAGCTGTATTGACATCGGTCTATATTTCTAACAGGGCTCTATTATGTCCGAAGGAAGGAATGACTCTATGTGATATGTGGTATAGAATGAAGACAATATTTAAATACTTTTTAATATTTTGAAGTAAGTGCTTCATTCTAAATAAAGAAAAACATAAGAAATTTGAGTCACTTGGAGATGAGGGGATATTCATTGGGAAATTAGGGAAAATAAAATCATACAAATTCTTTAACAAGAGGATTGGAAAAGTAGTTGAGAGCAATGATGTCACTATTGTGGAAACCAAAGAGAATACTCAACAAGACCATGAATAGTTTCTTGGTTAAAGTGATGAAGTGGAAAGAAACACCGGGGGTTTAAAAGTAGAAGATGCTAATTCATAAGATGATACAAATGATGAAAAAGTGGAATCCAAGCCTATATCTGCAATTAATCCATGGAGTCATGCTGAAATTGATAGGATGAATATCATTGGTGATTAGTCAACTCCAGTTTAGATAAGAAGAATGAAATCACTACAGCAGACATCATTCCTATCTCAGTTAGAGTGTATATTTGTTTTTTATGTAACTGAATATGAAAATTGGGGTCATGCTATGAATGAATTTGTAGATCATATCGAGGAGAATCAGACATGGGAGATTGTTTTGAGCCCAGAATATAAGAAGGTCGTCAAAACTAAATGGATCTTTTGCAACAAGATGAAGGAAGATATCATAGTTATTCAAAAAAACTTGACTATTGACAATGGATACTCCCAAATATAGTGCATATATGTTTATGAGACATTTTCACTGGTTTCAAGGTTGGAGACAATCCGATTAATCAAATTTTTTTAGATGGATGTCAAATCTACAATTTTATAATGGGGTTCTAGAAAAGGATGTTCATATTAAACATCCAGATATTTTTCTCATTCATTAAGATGAGAACATGGTTTTTTGATTGAATAAAGTGATATATGGGCTGAAAAGCACCAAGAGCATGGTACTCGAGGCTTTATCAATATTTGAAGAAGCATGGCTTTCAGTGTGGTAGAGTTGATTATAATCTCTATTTCAAAAATGAAAATAATAAATTGATGATTATGTAAGTCTAAATATATGGAATTATTTTTGGTGCATCAGATGAAGTATAGTGTAGAAAATTTTCATAAATCTTGAAAAATGCGTTTGAAATGCCAATGATTGGTGAGTTGACATTTTTCCTTGGTTTACAAGTTACACAAGAAATTAAATTTCAATTTATCAATCAAAATATGCTAAGGATGTTCTGAGGAGATTTGGAATGAAGAATTCCAAGGATATGAATAATCTAATTGCTTCATGGATGAAACTATCCAAATATGATGATGTTTAGAAAGTTAACTTGACAAAATGTAGGGAAATCATTGGGATTATGATATACATTAACGCGATAAGTCCTGAAATCATATTCTCTACATGCCAAGGAGTGATATATCATAAAAATCACAGGGAAATCCACATTATTATAGTGAAAAGAATAATTCATTATATCAAGGGCATAATGAATTTTGGCATTATATATAATGTCAAATCTCAGTCAGAGTTATTGGGATACACTGATGGAAATTAGGATGGATCGACATATAAAAAAAATTCAGTGTCAGAAGGTTCATTTTATATTGGTGGTTTGTGTATTTCTTGGTTCATCAAGAAGCAAGATTTCATTTCATTGAGTGCTGAATAAACTCAGTATATTTCTGCCACTCGAGCATGCACACAGTTATTGTGGATGAAACAACATCTTGATGATATGGGCGTTGAAGTGACGTCTTTGATCGGAATCATGTTTGATAATTTGAGTGCTATAAATATTATAAAAAAATCCAGTTCATCACTCAAGGAAAAATCACATTGAGATAAAATTTCATTTTATTGAGGAGAAGGTGGAGCAAGGGCTAGTGAAGTTAGAGTATGTGCCTATAGAGTTACAGGTTGCTGACTATATGAGAAAGGCCATACCCAATTAATGTTTGGAGAGGCATCGACTAGCTATGGGTGTCCAGCGAACTCCCCGTACTTGAATGAGTGTGGATGTGGAACACCCCATCTCCCCAACGTATGATGAGTTTTTTCCTAATGTAATGACTTGTGTTTTTACCCTGTTTCATACCATAGAGGGGTGACCTTAGGGTTCATTGACAAAGGGGGAGAAAGTGTACTATTAAAGGGGGAGAGAGTGTCTTTTTCAAATACACATGGAGAATCTAACAGGTGGAATAGCGAGATAGGGGAAATTAATCAAGACAGGTGAATAATATGATAGTGGGATCACTATGATGATAGTAGGTGTTTCTTTAGTGTTCAAAGTGATCACCTATAGCTGAGGTTCATGATGAAATAAAATTAATGGTATCAGTATTGTATCAATAATTGGTGTCAAAAATGAATTGATTCATTGATGAAATTTTTTTACTACAATTTTTTCTCAAACTGAGCATTAATCATGTTGTATTAGAGTATGTAGTGAGTGAATCATTTGTCTCTATCTGAATCACCAGGAGAATGGTGGTAGATTATCAATGGAGTGTCAGTGAGGTATCAAAATGTAGCGAATAATTTTTAAAATATGTGTCAACAAAACCAAAGGGGGATATTTTTGAGAAAAAATCCCTCAAGGTATCATTGAATAATTTTTTAGGTAAATGTGTGTGTTGAAAAAGCGGGCCTCCACATTGTGTTTATTGATAAAGTAAACCACGATGTTCAATTTGTTGAAAAAATGGGGTTTATATGGTGAGTCATTGAGTTCAAGAGATTTTGTTGACAATCCATGATTGAAAGAAGTACCTTGAAGAAGGAATAGATGATTTGAAGGTGGTACAAAAAGATAAAATACAAGATGATGTTTTTTTCTAGTGTTTTTCAAAATTTTGGGCCTCAAAATCAACAATAGTGAAACTTGTTTTTGGAAAACGGACTTGCGTGCCAGGTTCGTAGAGGACTACAATGTTTTGCGCCATATTTTTTCAATATCATAACATCATAATATGGAAAAATAAAGAGGTGTTCCCATGTTTTGGTGTGGGTTCACAATATGACTATGGCGATAGAGGCTCAAGAAGTTAGACTTGCGCGCTGAGTGGAAACTTACGCACGATGCACAGGGTTCCCAAAATGCTTCTAAATAGAGGTCTACCTCTCCTCGTTTTCCAAAAAGATCAACAAATAGAGATAATTAAAAATCCAGTCACACAAGTAGGTTTGGGCATTCAAGTGGAGGTTTGGGCGCGCAAGTATATAGATATTCAAAAGTTGTGCACCCATTGATAGTTTCGTGACAATGTTGGTTTGGGCATAAAAGGTTGTGAGGAACCCAAATTTTCAGTTAAATAAAGGAGTGTCATGCATGTGGTTTGGTGACACTTGCAAGCCAGTCTTGGTGAAGAGCACTGTTCATTCTTGGGTTGTGTGGAAGTTGGAAAATAGCCCATTACACCTGAGGTAAAGGGGTATTCATCAGTGAATGAAATTGTAACTTCAAAAGAGAATCTACACAAGGAATATGCATTCATTTTTTATAATTAATGGATTTATAAGTATTTAAAATGCGAGTGGATCTTTTAAATAAGAAGTGAGAACACTTCAGTTGAGAGAGCAGTGAGCATTCATATTCTGAGTTGTTGTAAACCAGGAGGGACAATGAGTCCGCTCCGAACTTTTTAAAAAATAGTGTGATTATTTTTGATTTGGTACATTGGAACATCGCCTGTTTATGATCCTTGAATGCATCCCAGTGAGGATGAACTAAGTAAATTTTTTGTGTCATGTGCTTGCTTTACAATTTGTTCATACTCTACAATGGGAAGGAGATGGTAGATAGTTTTTTCTAACAATAAAACAAGATTAATAGGGGAAGTTGTTTTAATCAACCATACCCTGATTCCCCCCCCCCCCTCCTTGGGGTATCTAACCTGTTGGACCTAACAGTCATGTGTGAATATCCTACCATAAAAGGTGATTCCAAATATCATGAAGGGATTTGATAAAAGAGAAGCAGATGGTATAAAGATGTGTGGGGTTGGGGATTCAAACTAAAGTGAGACATATTGGGATATCTGAGAGGTTCCCACCAAGAGTGAAAGTTAAGAACATTAGTAATTACATTCATATTTTATTGACAATCTTTGAATGAGTGAAGAAGAAGAGGTGAAACATTGAATAACCAAAATAATCAAGTGAAGCCTTTCTAAGAAGAGGACACATGTTGTGATATAAAAGAGAACCATTCTAATCATGAAATTTATCTCATACTCATTTTCATATTTGAATGATGATTACTGAACTCTGATTCTGACTAGTATCCCACATAAATCCAATGAATACCTCATTCACATCTGTTTTGTGAGCATGTAGTGATTGAATGAGGTTTATGAAGTATGACCAATCAGTATGAGTTCTTATGAGTGGACCTAAAAACTCTAAAGACTACCAAAATGGGGAATACAGACATGGTGTTAACAATAGAATAAAATTAGAATAGAGTATGGCACTCTAATTCACCCTCAATATTGACTCATTGTCACCCCTCTGCCTATAACAGTTTTATATTTCTTATAGAAGACTAACTATATTTAGTGAACAGAACCAATATAAACATATAAGACAAGTGTGATGTTATTATCAAACATTGAATATGAGAATTATGTTCCAATTGAATGTACAACTGAAAATCCAAATTCATAGTAGAATTTCCTTTATAAATTCACAAATGAAGATTTATTGGGAATCTATAAAGTAGCTTCTACAAAAAAATCATAAGGAATATTACTTGAAAAAAAGTGGCACTCATATCTGACTATCTATCTTCCAACTCCATGATAATTTCATTTGGATTTTCTATTAGAAATCTAAATCCATGGTTTTTGTTTCACTAAAATTCAATAATAGATCTCCTAGTGAAAATACCCAAAATTATACGTCAATAATTATTGATTTATGTTACAATTGGAAAATTAGAAACTTCAATTATATGTGAATTCTATGTGGAAGTTCCAAAAAAATTCAATTCCATTTCTTAATAGGAAACCAACGATAGATGTTCCATAAGAAATCCACATAGGAAGTTCTAATAGAAATCCTTAGTGGAACTTCCACAGGAATATCATAAAAGAATTTTCCCTCAAAATAAGCTATTAAAATTATTAGTTTATGTTTCATGTATGAAATCATACTGTAAATTCATAATAAATAATGTTCCAAGTCCATGTTAATTTCAAATTGATGTACTATATGAATGAAAAAGTTATAAACTAAATTACACAAGAAATCAATAGTAGAAGGGTCCAATGGAAATACAAGAAAAAATCCCATTAGAAATCCATAGAAAATGATCCACTACAAAATCCCAATAGAAGTTCTATTTTGATCGAAAGGAGTTGCATCAAGAACTTTTCAATAAGACATTTCACAATTTTATTTCAATTCTAAAAGATTCAATATATATGAATTAGTCAGAACAATTAGAACCCAGATTTCAATTTCAATGTTTTCAAAAAAATATTTCATATTATTATTCCAAAATTGGTTCGATAAATTTAATGTTTTTTAAGTAACCTTAATAAACAAATCATTAACATTTTTTTGAATAAATAAAAATAAAAAATAACATTCTTGCTTGAGTTAATATGTGTCCATGAATTCTTTTTCCTACTACCCTCCATGTCATTCACATACATCGAGCACAACGACTACCGAAGGAGTTGGTTGATTCATATTCTTTCTCAACTATAGACAATGGAGCACCAGAAACGTCAATTTTTTTTATAGGAAAGGAAATGTCTAAAAATAATCCTAATGATCATTTGATGGGGATAAAGTACGATAGTTGGAGAGGAAAAGATTACTGAAGTATATAGATTACTATCAAAGACGAAACACAAGAGGATATATTTGATTATTTTATGATTTCCCTTGTCATCCAACCATGTTTAGAATATGAAAATTTTGGCACATCCAAAATGAAATAAAACATTCTAATTATCCCATTAATTATATATTATATCAATTCATGAATTTTTTGAACAGGAAATAATTATTGAATACCATGAAATTATAAAATTTTAATGTAAAATAATCTTCAAAAAAATTATAAACCTTTAATTAGATACCTATGAATTTTAATTGGAACTCTATGATCAAATTTAAATTTAAAAAAAAATGCAGATGAGAATAAACATTATAGCACACTTATAGTGAGAAGTCACTAGATCAACTTTCCTAACTAATTCTAAATAAGCACATTCTAGGTAATAATGAGATAATTATACATCATTCTTTCAAATCAACAAAAAATACTTTATGAGTCCTATGCTTTCATAAAAAAATTTACAAAAAGAAAACAAAATGGACACATATAGTAAAAAATAATGGATCACAAAATATAAAAATAACATGAATATTAATTTACTCCAAATCTTCCAAAAAATGATTTTAAGGTAAATGGAGGAATTATTAGGATGTTCTCCTTATTTCAACACTTCACGGACCAATTTCTATTACCGCATCCATGTGACATGGGATAAAAGAGATAACTATCTGAAGGAATTGATTAGATGGAAGGGATAATAAGTTATTGTATAACTAAAAGTGTGTGTCCATATTTGGTACAACAGAACTTGGGAATGGGAAATGGAAATGGTAAAAGAAACCATTGAGTCAAAATAGACCAATTATAGATGTTGATGACTGCCATGTGGTAAAATCAAATGAATTTGTATTATTCACAATGAAATATTTAGTATAATTAAATCTTAACTCTATGATACTTATAACTAATAATAAACTCAAATGAATCTATTGAAATAATTATAAAACATTTCTTAATGAAAAGTCTTCTAACACATCCCTACTACTACAACATATCAAAACCAAGATGATATCTCATTTATTACAATTTTGGATCCACATTGAGGCACTCTATTATGAATCTTTGAAACACAACTATCACCCAACACTATCCCAATTTTTTAAATAAAACCTCAACTAAATTTTGGGGGAAATATTTTTTTAATAAATAACATCAAAAACCCTTATCCAGATTTATTACTGAAAAAAATCATACCACTTATTCCAGTGGCGTTATTTAAAAATTTACTTTTGTATAATTTTAGACACTTCCAACATATCTATAAGTTCAAACATTCATTTTCACTTCACATCATCAATGTGTTATTCTTGTAATAAAACTCTTTTTCCAGAGGTTAATAGATCACCACAAGCTACCTACTCACCCCTACATAAGAAAGCCCATAAAATCACAAGATATTTGATCACCACCACAGAAGGTGTATGTATAAGATTACATGAATCATATTATGATTTCAATCATAGATCCAGTAGATCATAGAGATGAAAGTACAATAAGTAGTGGGAAAAAAACTATATCAAGAATTATAGGTAAAAACATTGCTAAAATAAAATCAAAAGCAACACACAAATAAGCTTTCTTAAATAAATACTTTATCAAAATCATATGAAAATATAAATTATAAATGAATAATATTTACACCAATTTAATTTTTATATGTCTTGATGGAAAAGAATTTCAAGTTTACTGAATAATAAGAATGTAATTAGTAAACATAAATTTTAAAGCATTGGTTCCATGTTGCACCTTCAAATCCACTTAATATTTCCAAATACACTCTAAAATTGTTTTATATTAACAAAACCTCTCTTAGATATCTCTTCCATTCACCTCTTAACTTGAGAAAAAATTTAATTCCTAAATCAACCCCATGTCAAATTTCTATAGTTCCATTGATTGTGTTGATAAATATGTTTGTGTAAACTGTGGAAGTTCCCATAGGAATAGTCCATTTGGATGATGAATAATCTTCTTAATATGTTCTATGTTTATATTTTAAGAGATAATAATAGTTATACTTATTTTTTATATCCTTAATATATGGGTTTGGTTTCATAAATCCATTTAAGGAACCAATTAGGTATCCAAGTATTCTAATATATAGATAAGTATCATTTTTCATAAATTCATCCCATGTCATATAAATTTGTTCACTCGTTAAAGAATAAAATAGAAGTTCAATTATTAATAACGAATAAATGTGGGGATTAAATTTAAAAAACTAAACTAAGATATTAAACACATTACCATACTCATCCACTAAGAACATCAAAATTATAATCTCCTCGTAACACTAAAGACTAAGATGTGGTTTATTTTCTTTCACTTCCTTATATATAGTCAATGTTTTTTCATTTTTATGATTTTTCTAAATACCATCATCCATGGTATTGTACAATTTATTGTCTATAGCATCCCGCCTTTTTATAACATAATCTTTCATTTCATTACACAAAACTGAGGATCTTTAAGGTTTAGTGTCTTGGAAACCGGGAACATAAAACATGAAAACATAAAACATTATTCTCAAACACTTGAAAGGATTCTACTCATGTTCATCCTAGGTTCATTACTAAATCTCATAACCTAGGTACATACATCAAAAGAAAGGGAGAGCAGAAGTCCTAGTAAGGGAAACAAGATAAAAATTTTACATGTGAACTTGAGATACTTCAATAAGGTCATGAAAAGAACTCTAAGGCATGAGAAATAAATCATGAGATATATCATAATGAAAATAAAATTTTTCGTAACTTTATGATGTGGCTACATCATTTAATAAAGAAAATCATGAAAATATCACCAAGGTCCATCCCCAAGGTGTCATTTGAAAATTACCAAGGTTATTCACCAAGATATCGTGAAAATTGTAATCTCTAGTGGTTACATCATTACCAAATGCATTGGAGCGCTATCAGGGCGCACCCTTAAATTTGACATTATAATAATGTGAGCCACATATATCATCATGAAACATTTCATAAATAACCCATATAGCATAAAATAAATGGGTTTCATTTCATAATCATAACGTTTTAAAAAATGCTTTAAAGACATGATCATTACGTCACTTTAAACCCACGGAAGGGGAGAGCGGGTCTCATGTATGTAAATACCAGAATTTAAAAATATAAAATTTTGATACATATGTGAATACCACTGTAGAAATAAGAGCTTTTAGTATTCACTTTATAACATAAAATAATTTTGAGAAAAGAGAGAGGCATTTTGAGATGAAAATTCTGCAGCATAACAGCTATGTTTCAGGGTTTTGAGAAACATTGAAAAGAGAGGGGACATGGGTCCAACATTCCGAAATGACCCATAAAACAGTATAGGGGAAGAATAAGAATGATATATGAACATGTTAATGAAATTTGAAGGACATAAAATTTGAAATGAAAAACATGGAAGGAAGACAAAAATTAGATTTCTCTTATGAAAATTCGGCAGCCTAACGGCGCCACTTAAACTTCAAAAAAATGATTTCAAAAAATCAAATAGGGTCTCTAATCATGTGAAAATAATAGTTCATTATGATAGATTTAGAGATCATACCCCAACATAAAAAAAATGGAATTTGAAATACTTGACATGAAAGTAGAACTTTGAAAAGAATGAGAAGGGTGAAAGAATCCCCTTAAATATTCGACAGCCTAACGGCGTCACTTAAGCTTCAAAAAATGAATTGACAAGATCAAATAGGGTCTCTAATCATATGAAAATAAGCATTAAGTCTGATAGATATAGATATAATACCCCAAAATAATAAAAATGAACTTGAAAGACTTGACAAAAAAATAGAACCTGAAAATGAAAAGGGTGAAAGAATGCGTCACAAAATTTCGGCAGCCTAACGTCGCCACTTAAACATTCATAAAATGAAATGATGAGAGTAAGAGGGGGTATCTAATAATATGAACATAAAACGGACAGTATAATTAATATAAAATAACATCCTACAACATAAGAACATGGAGCATAAAAGAAATGACATAAAAGAGATCACTTGAAAAGAAAGGGAGAGGTCGGATCCCTTACCTTAAAAGGTAACTATTAAAACTCAATGGTTGGGACCTTGAGGGCTTGGGGGAACCTTTGGAGGACTCTTTGGGAGGTAAGGAGACCAGAACTTCGTTGAGGATGTTTTTGGTGTCGAAAAGATGAGAGGAGGGCTTGGTATTTATAGGGAAAGTGAGGGGACAAGGCATTAATGGCCAAGGGACACCTCAAAAGTGGTTTTCTCAAAATCATGGGCCCTCCCGTGGTACTTCCTATAGAGTTAGGACACATGGGGACCCCCACACAATAATTCATCCTCTTTATTCGACCATACCTTAAAATATCTCATGAAATCATCATGACGCAGTTATGATGTCATTAAACATATTGAAACCCAAAAACTGTATTTTTACTATTCACTGAAAATTCAACTTTCTCAAAAAAATCCCAAAATTTCACATTAACCAAATATCAATGCTCTGATTTCAAAAATGAACTCTATTTTATAAAAATAATTTTCTAAATATTTTTAATTTATTTTTTAAATAAACACACTATTCACCGAAAATTCATTTTTTTCAGAAAAATCTCCAAAAATTGCCTTAACATAATATCGATGCTCTAAGTTCAAAAATGAAATCCATTTTATAAAAATAATTTTCTAGATATTTTTAATTTAATTTTTAATTAAAAAACACTATTCAACTGAAAAAAACTAATACTTGAATAATAATTTATGAAACTGTTATTTACCCATTTTATTGAATCTCATTACCTAATCTAGGTGTCTAAATTATATTAAAACATTCTTTGAGTGAAATTACTAATCCATTTGGTCGCATTACTAATCCTAAGCGTAAAATCACTATTCATAATTTACTATTCATCAAAAATGAAGTTGATCTTATTAGACTCGAAATTTCATACTGAACAAAATTGTAAAAGAACATTTTTTTTAAAATCATTACCCATTTTTATATATTTAAGGTTTACATAAACATTTTTAAAATATCCTTTCTCTAAAATTCATCAAAAATATGCATACAATATTTATCCGGACATTTGAAAATTCATAAACATCATCATAAGAAGAAATCCCAATTTTTATTTAAAACAAAGGATTACACAAGGCAGTTACAGTCTCCTTACATAGCCCCTTATCACACCATCATAGGACCTAAGTGTAAGGTGTGCTAAGGTGAGAGAATCTGAGGGAGGCTCGGCCAACATCGCACGAGTAGTAATCTCTATCAGTTTGAACTTCTCGTGAAGGTGATCCCGTTCTAGCTTCACACGATGAAGTTCAGCTTGGGTTTGGTCCAAAGCAAAGCCCAGTGGTGCTACCTCCTTCCCAAGTTCTGTTATATGGGCTTCGATCGGTCCAAGACTACTAGGTGAGGCAATCAGATCTTATTTCTATATTAATTAACCAAGATTGCATGTATTTAGAGACAATAGTCAAAAAATTTAGTTTCCAGCAGTCATATTGACCAATGGTCAAATAACAGTCAAATCCCAATGGTCTCATTTTAATTATACTCATGTTATCAAATGAAACATTTTTGTTGAGTATAAAAATAAAATAAAATAACACATAAAAATAGGAAACAAGATTTATTCAAAATTTCGGGTCGTTACAATCTTCCCCCCTTAAAAAATTGCGTCCTCGCAATTTTTAAAATTGGGTTTTGAAATTTCATTGAAAGACCCACATCAGAAAAGGAGTAAGTAAAACTATTACTTTAAATGAAAGAAAGGGAAGTACAAAGGTCACCCGAGTTAACCCACACTAGGATTCCATGTAGGAAAACATGGACATGGAGGAGAAAACAGAGGGTCAAGTTCTTAGGGAGAGTGATAGAGAACATGATTAAGAGAAAGTTAACCATAAAAAAATCCCAAACTTATGATGTGTGTAAACGGTCTTTAATTACCTAGTAGGAAACGTAAACCAACAACATTTTTGTTTTACATTTATTTTCATAATTTTGAGGAATTAATTTACTACAAAGAACAGAAACATAAGAAAATATACCTACCTTCACGTAGAGTTTCATCCTTTAATAAGTTTCTACCCAAAAATAATCTTTTCTCCAAACGATGAGCATTCAAAAAAACTTGGTCTCATCAAAACACAAGAATCATCTTCTAGAGAATCACATAATCCACAAAAGATTAACCATCTATTTCATCTATCTGTAAACATTATCCCAAAAAACAGAAAGGGTAAGGTAAAACAACTCTTTAAAAAGAAATAATACCATAGGAAAGTAAAATACTTTTAAATATTCAATGTTTCATGGTACTACCCTGAGTTCATCATAGACCATTCCGTAAATAACTATCCTTAAAAATCCTCAAAATAAACCAAACTAAGATTGAAACCCATATACAAGAAGGATTTGATAACATAGTCTTCCAAGGTAATCTTTATCCTTCATCTCCAAACAACATCAACCACTCCTAACATCTTATAACAAAAGTAACTAACCTAATCATATTTACCCCATGATTGGTTAATAATTTCCATAAGTAACCTAAATTACTATAAGTCTACATTAAATTCATCGATTCTTCAAAATATATGTCAACCTTACTCCACAATAAAAATACCATAGTAATCTATTTACCTCTATCATATTGGGTCCCCAAAATAGTGAACGTTTTCGAAAATAATAATCATCTTTTAATCCCCTAATCATCTCTGTAATATTAATACGGCAATCATCGCATTTCCTATCACATTGGTTGTTGGGACATGTTCTTCCATTTACCACCATTAACTAAGAAGTTAAAGTATAATTAGGGGATTAAATAATTCTCCAATAATCATGGAAAGGAATCTTTAAGCATAAAAGAATAAACTTGTAGAATAAAAGTATATCCTAACCTGTGATCCCCTAGGTTCCAATCTAGGTTATCCATGATCGTATATTCTTATGTGAATCTTTATTTTATTTTATCTTTGTTCCTTTAATAATGGTTCATAATAAGCTTATGAATTTAGCAAAGCATATCCCCCAAGAGTGTCGTAACCAATAGTGCATCAAGGCTCGTTGTCGTGTACCAGTTCCCATTCGAGTCTAGCTCAATGCGGTGTTTTCAGGGTTTACCCCTATGTACATCTGTGCCAGAGCCACCTCTACTTACTCGTATCCAGACAGAGATGTATTTGCTTGGCAAACCCTTACTCAATACTCACCAAAATATCTGGAAGATTTCCTATATTTAAACTTTTTTTATAGGGTTCTTCCTAAAGTTTTCATATCCTAATTTCCACAAATAACTAAACCATCCTTTGATACCAACTGCAGCATCCCGCCTTTTTATAACATAAACTTTCATTTCATTACACAAAACTGAGGATGTTTAAGGTTTAGTGTCTTGGAAACCAGGAAAATAAAACATGAAAACATAAAACATTATTCTTAAACACATGAAAGGCTTCTCCTCATGTTCATCCTAGGTTCATTACTGCATCTCATAACCGGGGGACATACATAAAAAGAAAGGGTGAGCAGAAGGCCCAGTATGGGAAACAAGAGAAACATTTTACATGTGAACTTGAGATACTTCAATAAGGTCATGAAAATATGCTTAAGGCATGAGAAATAAATCATGAGATATATCATAATAAAAATAAAAATTTTCATAAATTTAAGATGTGGCTACATCATTTAACATAGAAAATCATGAACAGATCACCAAGTTCCATCCCCAAGGTGTCATTTGAAAATTACCAAGGTTATTCAACAAGATATCGTGAAAATTGTAATCTCTAGTGGTTACATCATTACCCAATGCATTGGAGTGCTATCAGGGCGCGCCTTAAAATTTTCCATTATTATAATGTGAGAAACATATATCATCATAAAACATTTCATAAATAACCCATATAGCATAAAATAAATGGGTTTCATTTCATAATCATAACGTTTTAAAAACTTCTTTAAAGACATGATCTTTACGTCAATTTAAACCCACGGAAGGGGAGAGTGGGTCTCATGTATGTAAATCCCAGAATTTAAAATATAACATTTTGATATATATGTGAATACCCCTGTAGAAATAATATCTTTGAGTATTCAATTTATAACATAAAATAATTTTGGAAAAGAGAGAGGCATTTTGAGACAAAAATTCTGCAGCATAACGGCTTTGTTTCGGGGTTTTAGAAAACATTGAAAAGAGATGGAACATGGGTCCAACATTCATAAATGACCCATAAAACAGTAGAGGGGAAAAATAAGAAGTATATACGAACATGTTAATGAAATTTTAACGACATACCATTTGAAATGAAAAACATGGAAGGAAGACAAAAATTAGATTTCTCTTATTAAAATTCGGCAGCTTAACGACATCACTTAAACATCAAGAAAAATGATTTGAAAAGATCAAATAGGGTCTCTCATCATGTGAAAATAAGAGTTCTGTATGATATATTTAGAGATCATACCCCAAAATAAAGGAAATGGAATTTGAAAGACTTGACATGAAAGTTGAACATTGAAATGAATGAGAAGGGTGAATGAATCTCTTTAAAATTTCGGCAGCCTAACGGCGTCACTTAAGCTTAAAAAAATGAAATAACAAGATCAAATAGGGTCTATCATCATATGAAAATAAAAATTCAGTATGATAGACATAGAGATCACACCCCAACATAATAAAAATGAACTTGAATGAATTGACAAGAAAATAGAACTTGAAAATGAGAAGGGTGAAAGAATCTGTTACAAAAATTTCGGCAGCCTAACGGCGCCACTTAAACATTCATAAAATGAAATGATGAGAGTAAGAGGGGGTATCTAATCATATGAAAATAAAAAGGACAGTATAATTAATATAAAATAACACCCGCCAACATAAAAACATGGAGCATAAAAGAAATGACATAAAAGAGATCACTTGAAAAGAAAGAGAGAGGTCGGATCCCTTACCTTAAAACGTAACTCTTAAAACTCAATGGTTGGGACCTTGAGGGCTTGGGGAAACCTTGCGAGGAATCCTTGGGAGGTAAAGAGACCAGAACATCGTTGAGGATTTTTTTGGAGTCGAAAAGATGAGAGGAGGGCTTGGTATATATAGGGAAAGTGAGGGGACAAGGCATTAATGGCCAAGGGACACCTCAAAAGTGGTTTTCTCAAAAGCATGGGCCCTCCCATGGTACTTCCCATAGAGTTAGGCCACATGTGGACCCCCACACAATAATTCATCCTCTATATTCGACCAACCCTTTAAAATATCTCATGAAATCATCATGACACAGTTATGATGTCATTAAACATATCGAAACCCTAAAACTGTATTTTTACTATTCACTGAAAAATTCAACTTTCTCAAAAAAAATCCCAAAATTTCATATTAACCAAATATCAATGCTCTGAATTAAAAAATGAACTATATTTTATAAAAATAATTTTCTAAATATTTTTAATTCATTTTTTAAATTAGCACACTATTCACCGAAAATTCATTTTTTTCAGAAAAATCCCCAAAAATTACCTTAACATAATATCGATGCTCTAAGTTCAAAAATGAAATCCTTTTTATAAAAATAAATTTATAAATATTTTTAATTTAATTTTTAATTAAAAAACACTATTCACATGAAAAAAATATTACTTGATTAATAATTTATGAAACTGTTATTTACCCATTTTATTGAATCTCATTACTTAATCTAGGTGTCTAAATTATATTAAAACATTTTTTGAGTGAAATTACTAATCCATTTGTTCACATTACTAATCCTGAGCGTAAAATCACTATTCATAATTTACTATTCATCAAAAATCATGTTGATCTTATTAGACTCGAAATTTCGTACTGAACATAATTGTAGAAGACCATTTTTTAAAAATCATTACAAATTTTTATTTATTTAAGGTTTATATAAACATTTTTAAAATATCCTTTCTCTAAAATTCATCAAAAATATGCATACTATATTTATCCGGACATTTGAAAATTCATAAACATCATCATAAGAAGATATACCAATTTTTATTTAAAACAAAGGATTACACAAGGCAGTTACGGTCTCCTTACATAGCCCCTTATCACACCATCATAGGACCTAAGTGTAAGGTGTGCTAAGGTGAGAGAATCTGAGGGAGGCTCGGCCAACATCCCACGAGTAGTAATTTCTATCAGTTTGAACATCTTGTGATGGCGATCCCATTCTAGCTTCACACGATGAAGTTTAGCTTGGGTTTGGTCCAGAGCAAAGCCCAATGGTGCTACCTTCTTCCCATGTTCTGTTAGATGGGATTCGATCGGTCCAAGACTACTGGGTGTGGCCATCAAATCTTCTTTCTATACTAATTAATCAATATTGCTTGTATTTAGAGACAATAATCAAAACGTTTAGTTTGCAGTGGTCATATTGACCAATGGTCAAATAACAGTCAAAACCCAACAGTATCATTTTAATTATCCTCATGTTATCAAATGAAACATTTTTGTTGAGTATAAAAATAAAATAAAATAACACATAAAATTAGGAAACAAGATTTATTCAATATTTTGGGACGTTACATTTTCAATGGTTCACCCCTTGGTCAAACTAGGAAAAACGGATAGAGCATTAAAGATTTAACTACTAACTAAATAACACTGTAACAACATAATAATATAGCTCAACTAAGGGTGAATCCCACTTCCATACATCATCTCAAATACCTCTAATACAAGCTCATCTATTTGGAAATGTTGATCATGATCATTGAAAATTCTATAATTTCAATATAAATGACCGTGTTGGGATTCCTATAGATTTAGAATTCAGAAAAACTACTTTCTGGGAACCTTTATGTGCTATAATCATCTAATCACATATTTTAATAATTCATAAGGAGGGTAATGAAAATTCTCTTGTATTTCATTTAAAAGTTCGGTAGGAATTATTCCCCAAATAGAGAAATATAAATCATATATTAAGTCAGTATACATGGTTTACTATGTAACATTTCTCATGGGTCAAATATGAACCTTCTAACCTTCTTTTTTTATACAAGGTATAAATAAAAAAGTTTTAAATTAAAGGACCATGCTTTAAATTTTACTCGAGAGCTACCAGAATGAGCTTTTTCATTTCATTAAGCTTTCCCACATTCTTAAGGGAATCTAAAAGAATTGAAAAACTGCATTTACCATAAAAATAACTATAAATAACCATGATAAACATACTTTGAAAATAGAATATTCTCCACTATTACTGTCATAAAAAATATTTCAATTTTTCTAATAAGGGGATATCTGTTGCTATAGTTAAATTTTCTTTTGGTAATGAGTCTTACCAACATATTTGTTCCTATTACGAAATTATTGGTAAAAATGATTCCATTAAATATTATTATTGTTGATAAAATAGTTTTGTTGCAATTATAATAATACTAAAAGATAATATATATATTGGTAAAAATATTTTTTGACAGACTAGTATGAATGATTTATGTGTTGGTGATATTATTAACATTTGTAAATAATACCAACAATAAATATAATCTTATAAATAATATTTTAAATTAAATATTATGTGTGGGCCTTCTAATATTTGTTACTAAAATTTAAAATTATATTTACTAATCTAATTATATCTGATATATATATTATTTATTATATAATAATTATAAAAAGAGCTTATTGGAAACATCCAAAAACATTGGTTTTATTGGGAAAACATTTCAAAAAATAATTTAAATTTTTTTTCAAACTCTAAGAAAAGACATGAATATAAAACATGTTTAAATTTTATCAAACTCCAAAAACTATTTTACATGAAACCCCATTAAACATTACCAATAGTTTTTTTCTCTAGAACATCAACTATCACTACCACAAATGATTTGGTCATAGACTAACCCATTGGGGCCCACATGTTGTCACGAACTAAGTCGGGTCGCCATCCCACCCAGTGCCTGACCTGGTCCGCGATAAGGCCCGAAGGGCGTCCCCAATCCCCATGGGATGGCCACTAGTGCCAGGCATCAAAACATGCAGTTTGGAACGATTTAGCCCAGAAAATAAAAGACATATAAACAAAAATAAACAGAACAAAACAATTAAACAATAATAGAGGGAAATAAAATAAATATAGGAAACTAGACATACCTCCAAGTGACCCCATATGTCACCACCAAACATATAACCACGCTCGCTCGAAGAGCAATCCAAGTCTATAACCTGAAACTGAAAAGTAAAGTAGGCTTGAGCACCGAGATGCTCAGTAGGAAAGCCAAGGAATAATCATGCCCTATGCCCTTAACATTAAAAAGAAATCCAATTATGCTAGTTTGAAAGTAAGACATAATAAAATAATGTATTTTTTTCATTCTTTTCAAATCCAATTCACAAGTTGACATTTTTATGAAATTCATTTTTATTCCACCATATTTTCAAAATCGATTCCAAGAGTGCATTCACCTTTCGAAATTGCAAGAAAAGCAGTTTAGTTTGAAACATGGTTTTTCACAATGAGACAGTAAGTATGAAACAACTGAAAAGAAAGTTACATCGCTAGCAGCATGTCACAAATGAGCACCATGGGTAATCCCTATAGGTAGCTAGAACAAGTGGGAACCTAGAGACCTCGTACCTTGGTGAAACATGGATTAGAAGGCCAGGACCCTCAGCAAACGTGGCTTAGATGGCCATGACCCTCATAAATTCAAATGTTTAGTTAGTGTTGTTGCGTCAATCCTACTAGAAAACCCGAGACGAACCCCTGCCATGTCATCTAACGTACTAGTCCTGGTCTCCCACTTAGGTACCCAGGGTTTCCCATGTGCTCTATTTCAAAGGGTGGTGAGGTTTTATCAAAAACAAATAAAGAAAATATCACTTTCTTATCCATAGTCCATTTCACATCTCACCACCGTTCTCCCTTCTTAAGTGCATCCCCCTTTTATGTCACATAACATCGAATAAGCCTCTTTATTAGGCACATATCACAAATCACACACTTAAAACACAAATCATGTTTCTACAACAACGAGGCATGCATTAAGAGGGGTTTTGTTTCACTTTTGCAAACCTTTATCAAAGTGCCCGACGAGCGTAATTAATTACAATAAACACATTTCATTTTTGAACACAAAATCACCCAACAATTAAGTTTCCAAAACCATTTGAAAGTTCAACTAAACAACCAAGGTACTATATATTTAAATTCAAGCCAGAAAACATGTTTAAATCAAAAAAACCATTGGAAATACTTATTACACACTAAAATCATTCATGAAACCACTTTTAAAGAACCATGACCATTTATGTATATACACACATATATATAGGATGTGAATTTCATATAAAAGCAAAAGGCGCATTTAAAGAACACCAAGAAAAAATGGATGTTTTAATTAAAGATTAGTATAGAGACCCGTATCTTGACGTACATGGACATTACATTACATTTGCGGAATACTTAGTACATAACAAAAACACACACACAAGGATCGTAATAGTTTAGTGTCTTTGGAAACTCGGAACGTATTCTTCTAATCGTGGTGAAAGATCTTCAATATCTCCCATAAAGATCTTCCTTTTTTTTTACCTAAAAACCTTTCTTTATATCCTGGGGAAAAGAAAACATAAAAGGGTGAGCTCAAATGCTCAGTAAGGGTAAACAAAAGAAATATCAATCACATCATATACATAAGAACATAGCTTTTGGAAATCATAACCTGAAAAAGAGCTCATAATATCATAACATGGGATAAATCATAGAAGTGAAAATGAAATCATAGCTTAAAACATTACTCATTTTGGCATACACACATAATCATAGAGAATCATTTCTTGTTAGTCAAGACTCATTGCCAAGACTATCTTAGTGGACAAAGTCCCTTTCTGAATCGAGTAATCCTCGTTTCAGTCCTGTTTCACTGAACCGGTATAACCTACCATTCCAGCCATGTCTATCTCATGAGATATAAAATCTTTACCCAATGCATTGGAGGGAGATATAGGTCCCACCCATCTCTTAATGAATCCTTTCTTATGTGTGCCACAAAATCATAAATCATACATCATTTCATAACCCATGTAATAAAATGGGATTCTTAAAACAACATGACATCATAAAACCATTCATATAAGATAAAGGAATTCATAAACATAATTCCATCACAACATAGTCAAATCAATGTAAAAATATGGATAGAAACAGAACCCTTTATTATCTTAGATGTAAAATAATTTTGATAAAACACTTGAAATGAATTCTTGAGGAAAATATCCTTTCTTCTTCAAAATCAATTTCTTTTCACAAAACATCATGCAATTTTAAAAGAAAGAGATTTTATTAAAAATAGTCATGAAATCTTTTGAAGTAAGCTTCATGAAAATAAGGCTTTATAAAACAATAGAAATCCGTTCGTGCCGTATAAGTTAAAAAAAACATTCTTCGTACTTTTGTCAGAAAAGTCAAAAAGTACCTCGTATGAAAAAGCGACAAAAGATTCCTTTCATATTCTTTACAAAAAACTCACCGAAGAGTAAAATTGGATTTAAACTATTGTAAGTGGATGGAAACAATATTACATATTGAAGGAACATGGATGTGGATGATAAAATACACCCCAGTAAATACTTACGAATAAACAATCTCGGATAAAAATGAGATTGTGATATTTCCCTTACCTTAGGTCCGACTTGCTTTGTAAGTGTCCGAACCTCCTCTTCTTTGAAGTGCCTCTTTGAGACCTCCTCTTAGGGCACTTGAATTGGTCTTTGAGGAAGACCAGAACCTCTAGGATGTTGCTAGGGAAGTGGAGAAGGGATTTTGGCAGGGGTTGGCCGAGCTTGAGTGCTCAAATTGGTGTGAGGAGGAGGGGGAGGAGGTGTCCTTTTATAAGGGAGGAGAGGGGCACCTTAGGAATATCTCAAAATATTATTTTATATTAAAGTCAAAATCGGTTTATAATGGTTCCAAAGGGTCTTATTTCGAAGCTAAGGTGGGGATGGGTCGAAATCCTATCAACCAATAGGATTTAGACAAGTTTAGGTTATTATGTTTAACCTTATCAATTAGATTTAACTCTAAGTTAAATAATTTAACTTTTACCGTGTCTTTTTGTTTTCTTTCACTATATGGTTAATACACTTACTATAACATGCCAAACGAACCCCAAATTGTTTATTATTAATATATATATCCTTATCTAAGTCATTTGGCCGAACCTTAGATTTTTAGGAATAAAATAACAATTAATAATATAATATTTGATTTAAAAACTATTTTGTGTCAATTTTGACACTATTTGATATATGATTTTTGTGAAAGTCATAACAGAATTATATGTTCGAACCAAGTTGATTAAATCAACATTAATATATCATATTAACCTATAAAATTAGTGGAATTCATAAAAAGTCTTAAATTACATTTATTTTGGTATTTATATTATCAATTATGTCAATATTTCATTAATAAGATAATTACTGCATCATCTTTGTGTCATAAATAAATTATATTATATGATGTCTAAAAATTACAAATAAAATACCATCATGTAGGAAATCTTTTTAGCTATCTAATGAATATTTACAATCGAATTTATCTTATGTATAACCCCATATTAAAAATGATTTACTTATTAAACTTTGATTTTAACTATTTTAACCTTTCTTTAAATAAATTAATAATAAATGTCCTAATCTAATCCAAGTGGGCCTAAATGGTCATATTTTATTCCTAAGTTTGTTTTTGGTCGAATTACACTTGTCCAATAGAATTAGGACATGTGTTAGGGTAATAGTAATATCATATTTACCCTTAGTTACCCTATTTACTATTAACCGCGGTAAAAAAAGTAAAAAGTTACTATTCACCAAAAAATTATTTTCATCTCATTGAACCACATTTTAGTCCTTGATATTAACCGTGTCTCTCGGATTTTCGAAATTCCATTCACAGAAGCGGTAAAATTAAGTTTTATGCAAAATTCAGTTTTTTAACCTACCACTTAGTAGTTTCACTATTCATCAAAAATTGATGTTTTTCAGAACAATGCCAAAATTTCATCCTAAGCTATATTTAATATTTCGAATTCAAAAATGAAGTCTATTTTACCATATTCATAACATAGATGTTGCATTAATTAATTTTATAATTAAATCCCGCTGTTAAAATAAATAGCGTGTTTTTAAGAAACAATATCTATCAAAAGATTGACACTTGTTTATGTCTGGTTTAAATGTGAAATTACATCCAATGACCAACATTGTATTAAATTGTAAAAATATATTCTAAATATACTTTAAAACCACTCAAATTAATAATTTATCACTATTAATTATTTCGATTAAAAAAAAATTGTTTTTAATTATAATTTAGTAATTTTTCACTATTCATCAAAATATGAAAGTTATCCGAAAAGTACCAAAATTTCACCTTAGGCTAAATTCGATACTCCGAATCCAAAAATAAAGTTCATTTTGAAAAATAATATTTACTGGATTTCAAAAAGTGGTTATTACTATTCATAACGGCTAGTTTTAATAATATTTTTATAGCATATCGTTGTTTAGTGAAACTCGGTATTGCGTACTACACACGCTATCGAGGAAGGTCGCGATTGCGTGTAATGCAAGTCAAGTCAAGGATGTGTGTTGTACAAGCTCCTTTTGGTATAGCGTACAACACAAGACATTAATAAAATTAAAAGAATATTTTTTTATAAAATCTTGGGCTGTTACATTCTACCCCCCTTAAAATGAATTTCGCCCTCGAAATTCGTCGGGGTTATAAATGGTTTACTATTTGAATGTTTCTTTAATAGAAACACACATCGTAAAAGGGAATACCAAAACTTGGCTTTAAAAACTAAAGTATGAAATGTAACGATTATCCAAATAAACTAATCACTGGGTTTCCACATAAGTGAAAATATGGATATGGAAGAGAAATCTAACCATCATGTTCTGATGGAGAGTGGTAGAGAACATGGCTATGGAAAATCCAGTAATCACAAATCCATAGATTTGTGATGATATAAGGTACCATCTGATTCATCAGGTATAAGATCACTAGGACAACATTTTTGGTTTTCAAGATCATTTCCCTAAAGTTGAAAATTTGCTTAGAATAAATACTTACTTTATTTTGGTACAATCTCACTTTTGTTCGTGCCTTGAACAATTTCTACTTCATCTCTTAAATAAATGAAGTTGAATTTGTTATTCGTGAAGTGTTAGCAGATCATGTGATAGAATGACGGGTCATTCCATCTGTCTCAAACGAAAGGTAAGCAAAAGTTATTAAATATACATAAGTCATTCTATAGTGAGATTAATCATATATAGTACCTAAAATGGACTTATACTTCATATATCATACTGCTTAATATAATAAAACTAGTTTCTACTAAACAGGGACTTCCTGTAGGTCAGTGGTAGGCGATAAAGGCCAGTCGCACTTCGGTTGTGGGTTCGATTCCTACAACCTTGTCCGAAGCGATGGGCTGTCGCCCGTCCTGTAGGTTGTCCCTTTTTCTAAAACTACGTTACTATAACATCCCATCATTAATATCGAAAATCTTCTATCCTAACTTATGTCCAACATAATCCAGTCTAATCTTTAGGCTTATACATAATACTGCAGTCCACTTTCATAATATAGTGACGACGATTACCAGAGATTTAATACTGTCGTTGATCCCCACATATCATAAGATATGTCTTGTTGGTCACATTCCAAACATTCAAAGTCCTTAATCGTGTATTCTCTTGAATACCTTAGTGAAAACATGAGTGCAGTTAAAAGTTAACACTTTCCACATACCAAAATCCTCAAAATTCTATATACTCAAACCATGATATCACTTAGTCCTTATATCAATCATGAGCTCATGAATACTATCAAACATTTAATTTTCTCCTTATCCCTTCATTATGCGCATATCATCTACATTCCAAAAATATCTGAATAACCTTTCACGGATACTGGTAACATTAATCATACACTTTCAAAACACAAGGAAAGACAACAGTGTAACAATCCATAGATGTCTCTTTATTCCAAAATTACACATGATAAACATGTAATCATTCCACTACATTCTCAAACCATTGACCGAGCTTCAAAAATTCTTTCATCTCACATATCATTTGTAGTCTCTTCATCATCATCCACATAAATACTACCCATATGACCATACTGATTCTCTTCATGAGTCTTTCCCTTAGGGCATTTGTTTGCATAATGCCCATACATTCCACATTTAAAACACGTAACCATTTTTGATGTCGTAGCAATACCATTATCCTCATCCATGGTGTTAACCGACCCTTTTCCTTTGCACTTACTTGCTTTGTGTCCTTCTTTTCCACACCCAAAGCATCTTCCAGTTCCCTTGAAACATTCTCCTTGATGCCTCTTCCCACATGATTTACATAGGGGAAATTGAACTTTCTTTCCTCTAGGATCATCATGAAACTCCATCTTTCTCTTATTAGCCGAGTTAGGAAACTTACCAAATTTTACTTTATTGATCATATTATGAGATTGCTGATTCGGCATAATAATGATGTTTGGACTTCCAAATCCCATTTCATTTGGTTGCTCATGAAGAATATCATTCCATTGTCCATCATATCTTCCATTATTGTGAATCATCTTGTTTCCAGCCTTTTTCTAAAACCCAAACAGAATAGTGTTAGATGCAAAAATCGTAATAAAGGGGGAGTAACTTAAATATCTAACATCTTTGGTTTAATCTAATATTGTTACCAAAGTTCTAGGACTATATCCTATACGTATACTTATCCTTAGGGGCATCCCTAGACATACCTTAGAAATATCTATAGGAATCTCACTAACGTTTTCGCATCCTAGTTTCCAAAGGTTGACTAAACCTTTCCTCTGATACCAACTGTAGAGACCCGTATCTTGACGTACATGGACATTACATTACATTTGCGGAATACTTAGTACATAACAAAAACACACACACAAGGATCGTAATAGTTTAGTGTCTTTGGAAACTCGGAACGTATTCTTCTAATCATGGTGAAAGATCTTCAATATCTCCCATAAAGATCTTCCTTTTTTTTTTACCTAAAAACCTTTCTTTATATCCTGGGGAAAAGAAAACATAAAAGGGTGAGCTCAAATGCTCAGTAAGGGTAAACAAAAGAAATATCAATCACATCATATACATAAGAACATAGCTTTTGGAAATCATAACCTGCAAAAGAGCTCATAATATCATAACATGGGATAAATCATAGAAGTGAAAATGAAATCATAGCTTAAAACATTACTCATTTTGGCATACACACATAATCATAGAGAATCATTTCTTGTTAGTCAAGACTCATTGCCAAGACTATCTTAGTGGACAAAGTCCCTTTCTGAATCGAGTAATCCTCGTTTCAGTCCTGTTTCACTGAACCGGTATAACCTACCATTCCAGCCATGTCTATCTCATGAGATATAAAATCTTTACCCAATGCATTGGAGGGAGATATAGGTCCCACCCATCTCTTAATGAATCCTTTCTTATGTGTGCCACAAAATCATAAATCATACATCATTTCATAACCCATGTAATAAAATGGGATTCTTAAAACAACATGACATCATAAAACCATTCATATAAGATAAAGGAATTCATAAACATAATTCCATCACAACATAGTCAAATCAATGTAAAAATATGGATAGAAACAGAACCCTTTATTATCTTAGATGTAAAATAATTTTGATAAAACACTTGAAATGAATTCTTGAGGAAAATATCCTTTCTTCTTCAAAATCAATTTCTTTTCACAAAACATCATGCAATTTTAAAAGAAAGAGATTTTATTAAAAATAGTCATGAAATCTTTTGGAGTAAGCTTCATGAAAATAAGGCTTTATAAAACAATAGAAATCCGTTCGTGCCGTATAAGTTAAAAAAAACATTCTTCGTACTTTTGTCAGAAAAGTCAAAAAGTACCTCGTATGAAAAAGCGACAAAAGATTCCTTTCATATTCTTTACAAAAAACTCACCGAAGAGTAAAATTGGATTTAAACTACTGTAAGTGGATGGAAACAATATTACATATTGAAGGAACATGGATGTGGATGATAAAATACACCCCAGTAAATACTTACGAATAAACAATCTCGGATAAAAATGAGATTGTGATATTTCCCTTACCTTAGGTCCGACTTGCTTTGTAAGTGTCCGAACCTCCTCTTCTTTGAAGTGCCTCTTTGAGACCTCCTCTTAGGGCACTTGAATTGGTCTTTGAGGAAGACCAGAACCTCTAGGATGTTTCTAGGGAAGTGGAGAAGGGATTTTGGCAGGGGTTGGCCGAGCTTGAGTGCTCAAATTGGTGTGAGGAGGAGGGGGAGGAGGTGTCCTTTTATAAGGGAGGAGAGGGGCACCTTAGGAATATCTCAAAATATTATTTTATATTAAAGTCAAAATCGGTTTATAATGGTTCCAAAGGGTCTTATTTCGAAGCTAAGGTGGGGATGGGTCGAAATACTATCAACCAATAGGATTTAGACAAGTTTAGGGTATTATGTTTAACCTTATCAATTAGATTTAACTCTAAGTTAAATAATTTAACTTTTACCGTGTCTTTTTGTTTTCTTTCACTATATGGTTAATACAGTTACTATAACATGCCAAACGAACCCCAAATTGTTTATTATTAATATATATATCCTTATCTAAGTCATTTGGCCGAACCTTAGATTTTTAGGAATAAAATAACAATTAATAATATAATATTTGATTTAAAAACTATTTTGTGTCAATTTTGACACTATTTGATATATGATTTTTGTGAAAGTCATAACAGAATTATATGTTCGAACCAAGTTGATTAAATCAACATTAATATATCATATTAACCTAGAAAATTAGTGGAATTCATAAAAAGTCTTAAATTACATTTATTTTGGTATTTATATTATCAATTATGTCAATATTTCATTAATAATATAATTACTGCATCATCTTTGTGTCATAAATAAATTATATTATTTGATGTCTAAAAATTACAAATAAAATACCATCATGTAGGAAATCTTTTTAGCTATCTAATGAATATTTACAATCGAATTTATCTTATGTATAACCCCATATTAAAAATGATTTACTTATTAAACTTTGATTTTAACTATTTTAACCTTTCTTTAAATAAATTAATAATAAATGTCCTAATCTAATCCAAGTGGGCCTAAATGGTCATATTTTATTCCTAAGTTTGTTTTTGGTCGAATTACACTTGTCCAATAGAATTAGGACATGTGTTAGGGTAATAGTAATATCATATTTACCCTTAGTTACCCTATTTACTATTAACCGCGGTAAAAAAAGTAAAAAGTTACTATTCACCAAAAAAATATTTTCATCTCATTGAACCACATTTTAGTCCTTGATATTAACCGTGTCTCTCGGATTTTCGAAATTCCATTCACAGAAGCGGTAAAATTAAGTTTTATGAAAAATTCAGTTTTTTAACCTACCACTTAGTAGTTTCACTATTCATCAAAAATTGATGTTTTTCAGAACAATGCCAAAATTTCATCCTAAGCTATATTTAATATTTCGAATTCAAAAATGAAGTCTATTTTACCATATTCATAACATAGATGTTGCATTAATTAATTTTATAATTAAATCCCGCTGTTAAAATAAATAGCGTGTTTTTAAGAAACAATATCTATCAAAAGATTGACACTTGTTTATGTCTGGTTTAAATGTGAAATTACATCCAATGACCAACATTGTATTAAATTGTAAAAATATATTCTAAATATACTTTAAAACCACTCAAATTAATAATTTATCACTATTAATTATTTCGATTAAAAAAAAATTGTTTTTAATTATAATTTAGTAATTTTTCACTATTCATCAAAATATGAAAGTTATCCGAAAAGTACCAAAATTTCACCTTAGGCTAAATTCGATACTCCGAATCCAAAAATAAAGTTCATTTTGAAAAATAATATTTACTGGATTTCAAAAAGTGGTTATTACTATTCATAACGGCTAGTTTTAATAATATTTTTATAGCATATCGTTGTTTAGTGAAACTCGGTATTGCGTACTACACACGCTATCGAGGAAGGTCGCGATTGCGTGTAATGCAAGTCAAGTCAAGGATGTGTGTTGTACAAGCTCCTTTTGGTGTAGCGTACAACACAAGACATTAATAAAATTAAAAGAATATTTTTTTATAAAATCTTGGGCTGTTACAATTAGGGCATAGGGGGTCTACCTCAAGACACACAGCTTTTGACAAGGGTAACCCGAGACCACTTCCTCACCATGCATATACATATTCATGCATATGCATATACATAGGTCCTTACTGCCAATGACTTGAACCCTCGAGGAAGGGACCACTCACTATACATATAATATAATAAAGGAATTAAACAATTAAACAATTTATAAAGCATTTTAAATATCACATCAAAGGTTTATACCAACAACGCACTCAAAAATCCTTTCTAATACGAAGCACACCATGACGAAACACAAAAAACATGATAAAACAGACTTCGTAGCACTTGCGTGACATAATAAACCCACATCAAAGTTTATAAAACACTATGAAAAGATAATCGCAGGTTTTCACAAAATGAAAACATTCATATTAAATAACACACTATGAAACACATCAAAATCATATTAAACCATAAGTGAAACTATATTCTCACCAAGAAAAATAATCAATGAGTATACTAAATTAATTAAATAAGAAAGTTAATTTTTCAAACAACCCATATATGCGGAAACACATACCTTCATTATCCAAACCTCGCAAACGCGGCACGCATACTCCGCTGCACGACAACCACACCAAAAACAATGCAATTAAACCATAAAAAACAAGAAATCAGATCAATGACACAATAAATGAACCAAACACCAAACCAAAACCCTAACTGCAACTTAATAAAATTGAAAGAATGAACAACGGAGGCAAAACGCACCTATAGAAATGGTACGAATGTATAACCGGGCAATGGGAAGACTGTCGGTGGTGCACCGTACTGGAGAAATTAGCTAGAATGTTCGGCTGAGAGGGAACCTGAACTAGGTGAGGCACAATGGAACAATGGAAAGGAATAAGGGGGCGGTGCGACGCTGCTGTCCAGAGAGGGAGAGGAGAGCGGCGCGGTGTTACTGTCTATATAAGAGTAGGGTGGTGTAGGGGTTTTGATGCTCCGAAGGAGGATGGCGCTGGGTGGTTCGATCGGGAGAGAGGCAGTGCGAGGAGGGAGACCGACAGGACCTTTGCGACAAGGAGAGACATGCTGGAAGGGAGGTACGGACGAGGTCTGGGGTGCGTGAGGCAACAATGTGCGGCTCTCTCGGATGGGAAAAATAGGGTGGCGTGACGGCGCAAGGTGAGCCGAAGGGGGCTTGAGAGGGGCTATCTGGCGAGGGAGAGGAGGAGCGATCCAAGGCTGGGGTGGTGCACATTCGATCGAGAATAAGGGAGGTGTCGGCTGTAGGGAGCATGGAGAAAGGGGGTTGTGGTGGCTAGGGTTCTAGGGGGAAGGAGGTCCATTGCGCAAAACGAATGAGAGTGGGGAAGGAGTCTTTATGAGTGAGAGAGGGAGAGGAAAAAAAGAGAAAAAGAAATAAAAATAAGTAATTAAATAAACAAAATTGAAATAAAACTAAAAAAACATAAATTAACCTAATCATAAAAATAAATGTAATCCAATTAGTAAGTTAATAACTTTATAGTTACAAAAAAAAATTTAATACTAAATGCCTATGTAAAGAATTTACAGAAATAATAATGATAATTTTAATACTAATACCATCAACATTATTGTTAAAACAACACAAAGAAAACATTATTTTATATTTGCGACCATAATTTAGCATCACAACCAAATTTAATATTAGTAGAAACATCATGGATAACAATAACCAAATTTAAATATTAGAGTAAACAATAATAATACCAATTATAAAACTAAAATAATACAACCAGTCGTAAAATAATTTCATTACTTATTGAGTCTAGACTCCGTACATAGACGTGTACATGGCCGTTACATAGTCGGGCATCCATGTAATAATAAATTTATTCATAAAATGTTCCCTTATTAAGGTTGGGCGCTGCACATGGTCTCGCGTACAGTCACACACCCAAATAAGATCCCAATTTCTCTTAAAAAAAACTGGTTCAAAATGAAACTCAATAGTAAGACCCAAAATAATTAAGATAGAAAAAAAAACGTGGTTGGGGCACATATCACTTTAGCGAAGTGACATAGCTTCGACCGCGCCATGCACGTGTGTCGACCGCTGCAAATTCAAACGTTCATTTTTCGACAAATAACATAAACTCTCGTCGTGCCCGACATGCACCTTGAAAAAACAATTAAATCAAATAAAACTACCATATAAAGGTAAAAATTAAAATCATTACCGATGTGAAAAGTCGGGGTGTGACAATTCTCCCCACCATGACACTTTCTACCCCCAGAAAGTCCCAAAAGACTCTGTTAACCAAGAGTTCCAAGAGAGGTCACGAAGATACTTAAAACAAAACCTCAACCGCATGAATATCCAGTATTAAGAACACCCATGACCTAAAACTTCAAAGATCTCAATACCAGAATGACCAAGAAAAACAACCAACAGCAAAGAATTCATCTCCAAACAAAACTACCACATGGAACACCCCGAACCCAAACATAGGGATCACTAGGGCCACTTGAGATCTCCAAGAATGTTTGCCAAGTGACCTGCTACTTAATCTATCCAATTAACATGGTGGAGGTTGGGCGGAGCAGAAGCAAGGGGTTGCTTCGCCAAGCGCACTTTGAAAACATAGTCTTCCACAAGCTCGTCCTATGGTGGTCTCCCTATCATATTAGGGTTCTCGTCAAACGTTGGTTCTTCAAACCAAAACAACTCACAACCCATACAACCTCTAACACTAGCTTGACCCTCAATGTTCCCTATGTTGAACTAACACAAGACGGGACATCGGTGAGACCCGCATAGGGTCTCCCCACCATTTTAAAAATTCCTAACACCACGAAACCAGCGCGAGCATTCCCAGTTTACTTTAAGCAATACTAACTGAACACTTCATCACAAACCCACCACATGGGCCGACCAACAATGATTATTCCTACAGTGGACAACACTGCCACAAGAGATATCTTTGATAGCATAAACCGCTAACTAGGTGGAAAATCAGACAAGCGCACGTCAATTCCACAAGATATGAGCATCTCCGACCATGATAAGGTTCACAGAGCATGCCTGCTGGATTTACAGGAATACAAGTTTTTCCGAACCTCTTTAAGGCCCAAGAAGAACTCCCATAAAATAAGACCATGACAAGTAGACAAGGGCTTCGTGCCCCTCACGAAAAGAATGACGCCTTCAGAGAGGGTACCACAATAGGGAAATTCATGTTGTCCCCGTCCCGACATTGCAGACTTAAGTCGGATCAAGCCCATCCCAAGTCCGATGAGTTTTGACTGCGCGCAAACTTCACCCCAAGACCTATGGCTAGGGCACTGATATCTGAAGCATCTCCAGCCTCGTAGTGACAAGCTAACCACCTCTGACTGGAACATCCTCTTCTGGAAAAGCAGTCTGCATACTTCTCCTCATGTCTCACATGACCACTCTATTAACATACCAACTGAGAGTTGCAGCGAATGACTTAGAGTGTCTGACTAACCAAACCAGAGATAGGGGTTTGAGTGGTCTTTTCAACACGCAACACAAACTGATGGAAGGAGCACTCCACGAACAAGTCCCTTTAGTTCACACTCTTCATCAGATGAGGGACCTACTCTTACAATAATATAAACAGGACCGAAAACTTGTATGATTTTTAGACCTATGATTCCAGACTACTTTTGGGGAACATGGAATGAGATCATCAGAAAGGTCAACACACCTCCTTCACCGCATGTGGACTGGTCGAGCACCTACGAGATCATCAACCTTCCTTACCTTCGATTCTTTAGGTAAAACTGTGTAATGAGGCCAGTCATGATGATCGCTCACGACATCCTCATTTGCAACGAAAATGAAACAATCACCATTCACGAGTTTAGTCCCTCTCCACCAGACGTACTCGAGACAATCTTACACATACACAACATCTAGAGTTCCTCCAAAACCTTAGGCACTTCATACTTTCCCAAAGCACTCAACAACGTCCATCTGACCTTGATGTCTACGAACAATCGACACCACCGAGAAGAACCTAACTCTGCCACTCCACTGAGAGTCTGAGTCGGGCCAAGAAATGAAAGAGACCTGCTGGAACCCATGGAACATTTCTAGGGGGGATATCCCAAACAAGAAACATGAAACAGCCTTCCAAAAATCCAACAACATCACAATATAAACATCAACATTCCAGAAACAAATCCAATAATTCCAATTTAAAACATCAATTCATTTTCAATGAAGACCGCTCACGTGAAAAAACCAAGCACTGCACAACAAGCCCAAAAGCTATTTTTTTAAAAAATCCATCATTACTCTAAACTAAATATCATCTTTTTTTTCATTTCCATTTTCAAAAGGATTTGTGCACAAATCCCCATTTAAGAAAAATTCCCACTTTCTAGGAAATAAGAAGAAACCTTAGAAATCAATCAGTCACCACTGATATTCAATGCTGCCT
Source organism: Viscum album (assembly GCA_963277665.1). Classification (NCBI taxonomy): domain Eukaryota; kingdom Viridiplantae; phylum Streptophyta; class Magnoliopsida; order Santalales; family Viscaceae; genus Viscum; species Viscum album. The sequence continues at coordinate 430,243,423 of OY728150.1, read as the reverse complement.
AGCAAATATGCATTTTCGTGCCACTCAGGCACCCATCCACACGATTCACCAAATAGCCATTAATCAAGTCCACACACACATGAATGAAACAATAGGAATATTACTGGAATGAAACAAGGTTACTCCGCTTTCAATACAAAACATTCTCAATATACGAAAATACTTCTTTTTCTGAAAAATTTCAAAAATTGAAGACATATTTTAAAAAAATGATTCCCATTTAAAAAATAACTCACTTCAATTTCAAATAACCCAAAATGTTCTTTTATAAAATAGACTTCGACAAATCAACGCCAAATTCCAAAAACAAGGTCCAAGAGAAAAGCACCCCAACCATAATGTCAAATACGTGCCAAAATAAATTAAGAGTAGCACCAAAGTTTGCTTCAATTTTTAAAGGAAAACAATCTCGCGCCAATCCCAAAATTGAAGCAAGATATCACAAACATTAAAGCACCTGGGCAGAGGACTAGTGGTCATGTCTAACCCGGTTACATGGTTTAGCAGACCATTCCCTAGGTAAGAACCAACCACTAGGAGTGTCGAACCATACTCTCGGGCATCACATGGGTCGCTACTCCATGTGAGGCCGCACACAGTACTGGTTTACTCCTATTGTCATCCCCCATCCACATAGAGAAAAACCAAAAACTTAAATCTCAAACTACCCCTGGTTACTCGAGGATCAGAACGAGTAAAAGTTCGCGACACTCTTCTCTCACCTATCCCTCGAGCACCGACAGTCCTATCTAAAATCTACCTGACAACACAAATAACAAGAACAAAACCTGGCTCTGATACCATTTTTTCACGAACCAAGTCGGGTCGCCATTCGACCCAACGCCTAACCCGGTATGCGACAAGGCCTGAAGGGCGTCCCCGATTCCCACGGGGTGGAAACTAGTGACAGGCATCAAAACATGCCATTGGGAATGATTTATCCCAAAAAATAAAATACATATAAACAAAAATAAACATTACAAAACAATTAAATACTAACAGCGGGAAATAAAATAAAGTTAGGCAACTAGACATACCTTTAAGTGACCCCATGGGTCACCACCAAACTTATAACGACGCTCGCTCTAAGAGCGATCCAAGTCTATAAACTGAAACTGAAAAGTAAAGTAGGAATGAGAACCGAGATGCTCAGTAGGAAACACAAGGAATAACCACACCATATGCCCTTACCTTTAAAAAGAAATCCAATTATGCTAGTTAAAAAATAAGACATAATAAAATAATGTTTTTTTCATTCTTTTCAAATCCAAATTACAAGTTGACATTTTTTTGAAAATCATTTTTAGTTCACCATATTTTCAAAATCGATTCCACGAGTGCATTCACCATTCGAAATTGCAATAACAGCAGTTTAGTATGAAACAGGGGTTTTCACAATGATATAGTAAGTTTGAAACAACTGAAATGAAAGTTCCATCGCAAGTAGCATTTCATAAATGAGAACCATGGGTAATCCCTAAAGGTATCTAGAACAAGTGGGAACCTAGAAACCTCGTACCTCGGTGAAACGTTTCTTAGAAGGCCACAACCCTCAGAAAACGTGGCATAGATGGCCACGACCCTCAAAAATTCATATGTTTAGTTAGTGTTGTTACGTCAATCCTGCTAGACAACCCAGGATGAACACCTGCCGTGTCATCTAACATACTAGTCCTGGTCTCCCACCTTGGTACCCAGGGTTTCCCATGTGCTCTATTTCAAAGGGTGGTGAGGTTTTATCAAAAACATATAAAGAACATAACACTTTCTTATCCAAAGTCCATTTCACCTCTCACCACCGTTCTCCCTCCTTAAGCGCATCCCCCTTTTAATGTCACATAACATCGCATAAGCCTATTTATTAGGCACATATCACAAATCACACACTTAACACACACATTATGTTTCTACAACAATGGGGCATGCCTTAAGAGGGGTTTTGTTTCACTTTCGCAAACCATTCTCAAAGTGCCAGAAGAGATTAATTAATTACAATAAACACATTCCATTTTTGAACACAAAATCACCAAACACTTATATTTCCAAAACCATTTGAAAGTTCAACTAAACAACAAAGGAACTATATATTTAAATGCAAGCTAGAAAACATGTTTAAATCAAAAAAAACCATTAGAAATACTTTTTACACACTAAAATCATTAAAGAAACCACTTTTAAAGAACCATGACCATTTATGTATATAAAGACATATATATAGCCTGTTCATTTCATATAAAAGCAGAAGATGCATTTAAAGAAAAAGAAGCCAAAATGAAAATTTTAATTAACGATTAGGGAATATGGGGCCTACATCAAGACACACAGATTTTGACAAGGGTAACCCGAGACCGCTTCACCGCCATGCATATACATTTTCATGCATATGCATATACACAGGTCCTTACTGCCGATGACTCAAACCCCCGAGGAAGGGACCACTCAGTATACGTATAATTTAATAAATGAATTAATAAATTAAACAATTTATAAAGCATTTCAAATATCACATGAAAGGTTTATACCCACAATGCACTCAAACATCCTTTCTAATACCAAGCACACCATGATGCAACACCAAAAACATGATAAAACAGACTTCGCAGCACTTGGAAGGAATAATAAACCCACATCAATGTTTATAAAACACTATCAAAAGCTCAGCACGAGTTTTCACAAAAATCAAAACATTCGTATTAAATAACACACTACAAAACACATCGAAATCATATTAAAAATTAAGTGAAACTATATTCGCACCATGAAAAATAATCAATGAGTATACTAAATTAATTAAATAAGAAAATTAATTTGTCAAACAACCCATATATGCGGAAACACATACCTTCGTTATCCAAACTTCGCAAACGCGGCACGCATACTCCGCCGCACGACAACCACACCAAAAACAATGCAATTAAACCATAAAAACAAGCAATCAGATCAATGACACAATAAATGAACCAAACACCAAACCAAAACCCTAACTGCAACTTAATCAAATTGAAAGAACGAACAACGGAGGCATAACACACCTATAGAAATGGTATGAATGTATAACCGGGCAATGGGAAGACTGTCGGTGGTGCACCGTACTGGAGAAATTAGCCAGAATGTTCGGCTGAGAGGGAACCTGAACTAGGTGAGGCACAGTGGAACAATGGAAAGGAAGAAGGGGCGGTGCGACGCTGCTATCCAGAGAGGGAGAGGAGAGCGGCGCGGTGTTACTGTCTATATAAGAGTAGGGTGGTGTAGGGGTTTTGATGCTCCGAAGGAGGAGCGATCCAAGGCTAGGGCAGTGCATGGTAGACCGAAAATAAGGGATTTGACGGCCGTAGGGAGCATGGAGAATGGGGGGTGTGGCGACTAGTGTTTCCAGGGGAAGGAGGTCCATTGCGGAAAATGAAAGGGAGGGGGAAGGAGTCCGCACGAGAAAGAGAGGGAGGAGGAAATCAAAAGAGAAAAAGAAATAAAAATAACTAAATAAATAAAAAAATGAAATAAAACTAAAAAATAACATAAATTAACCTAATCATAAAAATAAATGTAATCCAATTAGTATGTAAATAACTTTATAATTGCAACAAAAATTTTAATATTAAAAGCCTTGGTAATGAATTTACAGAAATAATAATGATAATTTTAATACTAATACCATGATCATTATTATTAAAACAACACAAAGAAAACATTATTTGATATTTGCGTCCACAATTTAGCATCACAACCAAATTTAATATTAGTAGAAACATCAAGGATAATAATAACCAAATTGAAATATTAGAGTAAAAAATAATAATACCAATGATAAAACTAAAATAATAGAACCAGTTGTAAAATAATTGCATTACTTATTGATTCTAGACTCCGCATATAGACGTATACATGGTCATGACATAGTTGTGCGTCCATGTAATAATAAATTTATTCATAAAAAGTTCCCTTATTAAGGTTGGGCGCTGCACACGGCCACGCGTATAGTCCCGAACCCAAATAAGATCCAAATTTTTCTTAAAAAAACTGGTTAAAAACGAAACTCAAAAGTAAGACCCAAAATAATTAAGATAGAAAACAAAATGTGGTTGGGGAATATATCACTTTAGAAAAGTGATGCGGCTTCGACCTCACCATGCACGTGTGCCGATCACTGCTAATTCAAACGTTCATTTTTCGACAAATCACATAAACTCTCGACGTGCCCAACATGCACCTTGGAAAAACAATTATATCAAATAAAATTACCATATAAAGGTAAAAATTAAAATCATTACCGATGTGAAAAGTCGGGGTGTGACACATGTACTTTGTTATACTGAGTTGTGACTACTCGAAGAATTCTACCAATAGGTCTGGGGCAAGTGACTAGTGTTTAGTAGGCATATCACACACATATGAGGCATTATATTAAGGTACTTGTATAGAAAAACATCATCAAACTCATACAAAGATGAAAGTAAATCATAATTTATATAAATGCATGCATGTGTCTTTATTATTGATTCATAATACAACTACAATATTTGAAAGAATTAAAGGAAAAATACATGCCCACAGAAACTAGAAATATGGTCAAAACAGCTCAGAATGAGGGGATATCTCAAAAATGTATCACAAGTAAGAACATCATTATGTTAAGATCACAATGATCAACATGAGCCTCGTCTTCCTAGGACTCCGTAAAAAGGTCTATTGTCTACATAAGTCACAACACATGTGGTAAAATACCATACGGTATTGTCTATAGTAATACCTAGTAGGACACCACGGAATAACCAATAACAAATAATCAGGAGGGGTTCGGTCAACATCATGAATATGTCAATCAGATATGATACATAAATACAAAAAAAAATTAAAAACATATATACTCAAGAAGAACACTAATCATCAAATAGGATTCAACCATACTATTTTCTATAGGATTATACTCAAGACTTTAGGGTAATACTCGTCCTAGAGAATCCACTCCATGAGTCTTGTCATTGTTGATAGCACTCCTTCAAGGGGCCAAGTTCATCAGGCATTGTAAAAGGTGTAGTCACCGAAAATCCTAAGATTTCAATACATAGATAGGTGATCAGAACTAGAACCACAAGGGACATTGATAACCCTGCTGATATAGCCCTCTATGTTGGGTGTTTCTTGAAAATGTAATTTAGTCAGGGCCATTTAACAAACCGCATATAGGGAAGGAGATAAATAGATAGGGGATCCCACCCCAGTCTTTTGAAGGAGTACATAAAATGTATCCGAATCAAAATTGATGGAGGGGATCACAATCCTTTGCCCACGATGTAATGACACACTGTACCCTTGTGAGAATGAACAAAGTGATCACACTCAATCGATATTGGTCCGTACTAAAGAAAAAAATGGTCTGACACAAACTTAGAAAAAGTTCATGGAATTTACTTGTGGTAAATGGAAGATTCCTCAAGCACTAGACACACATGTGTCTTTGAGTGTTCCACTGCCCGTGCATTTGTCCACATGGTTGTTCTCATGTTTGTGACCATGTATATTTCCATATACACCTAGTTGTTCCCATGTCTATTCCTATGTACAGTGGAATACTTGGGTAATTGTTCATGCCCATGTATCCTAGTTATGCTCATGTGCCTGGTCAAGTCCATGCTCATGTACTCCTATGATAATCATTAGGACGAAAAAACTGGGTAACATGGCATGCAATATTTATCTCTATGTGGAAACCCTAACACTACAATAGATACATACACAACATGTGTTCATCCCCGGTACATTCCATGTAGACACGTTTTTCATGAAAAAAAAAATATTTCCCACATTCTCCGATGTCGTCACTACCACTATTCCACCACCAAATCCATCTTTAGTTGTAGATATATGATCGAAGGGTCCTGCCCCCACCAGTGACTAGATTCTGGCCACTTATTTTCTTAGGAATCGTCTCTTGTTGTTTTCACATCACTCAAAATGAAAATCGTGAAAAGGAACTCTACAGAAGAAGAATAAAATGTAATTGTTGACCACAAAAGCATTAGAAAATATCAAATGGAAATGAAATAATTCATGTGGATCCTCAAAATAGTTTTTTCAAAAAAATTGATTGATTCATTACATAAGTTAATTATTGTTTGTGGAAGGAAATTAGATTTATGAAAAATCATTGAAAAGTTATCTCAAAGGATCTACAATGGTTTCATAACTCTCCTAGATTATTGAAAAAATGACATGGTGAAGAGAATTAACACATGTGTGGAAGCTCTACTTCATATTTTACGGAGAATTCTACTAATTCCTCATATTTTTTGTCATCATGCCTTTACCTTTCAAAGACTCAATAATACATTTCACCTAATAGAAATTTACTTAAAAGAAAATATCTTATTTTAAGAAAAAATCAAAATAACTTTTCCTGAACCCTCTTCGAAGCTATCCTTTATCCATGAAGATAAATTTCATATTGTGATATCTCAACAAACTTCATTCAATAATGAGTCCACCTCACTAAGGATTACTCAATGTGATAGAGAATTACTTGATGAATATTTACTCATAATGGCTAATGTTGTTGGATAAAGTGTTGATTATCTTTTTCCAACATCTTATCTTCTAGTTGGCGACCCACTATCCTTAAAAAGTCCCCTTGAAAAAGTGGTTTCACATCTCAAAATTGACACACATTCATAGTTTTTATTATTTAGTTGAATGGTGGTTCAAAAAATTCTAAATGGTGTTTTAAAAAAATATGAATTATTTAATTCTTATATTTCTTGAATTTAATCCAATTATTTATTCCAATAGTATTACTACATTCACAAGATAAGTTTATCTATATATTTAATGGTATTCTAATTTATTCACTCTTCGTTTTTTATGTTTCTCTTTTATTTATTGATTTTATTTAATTATTTTATGATTTATGATGCTTGATTTTTTTATTAATACAACGTCATGTAAAATTAAGTTCTCATTCAGTAGTATTATCTATTTACATGCATTCATGTGTGATATTGATTTTATTATTCTTGATTTCTTTACATATTTTTGGTATCACAAAAATTGGGAGACAGAATAGAAGAATATAAAATTAAAAAAAGTTTGAAGAAAAAGGACAAAACAAAAATTAAAAATTTATTCTAAAGCTCATTTCACAATGTTATTTTGAAGAGAAACACTGAAAGTATTCGACATTTTGTACTGTTATATTCCAAGGTCTATTATTAAATGAATTTCTCATTGATTACAAAACCACATAAAACACACATAAATAAAATTAATAAATATTAAAAATTTACACCACAGAGGTTTATTAAAGAAATCATAATGTTATTTGAACCAAACATGCATAATAAAAATAAAGAGGAGTCACTTCGTTCAACCTAAATGACAAGAGTGCCCGATTAAATTAATGTTTCATTTAAATCATGAAAATTTAAAATGAATATATGATAATAAATAAACAAAAACAGTATATACTTTATTAGGAAATTAATGGAATTACCTTAAGATTTTTAGAACAATAAAATATCTTGATTCATGAAGAGATATCAAAATCACTAATCTTGGAAATCCCAAAATAAGGTAAAAACACCTACAACTAAAATATGAGAAGGCCTTTGGGTAGTCAGTTACATGTCATGATCACCATAGTAACCCTCCATTTTAGATCTGCATTCCCTAAGCTCAGTAGGTGTAATTATTGAAACACGATGACAGACTCCACATGCCTCAGTAATGATCTACAATCTGCTATTTTGTTTTAAGTGAACATATAAAAAATTGTATATTTCCAAAATCCTTTAGATTCTATCCATAGTACACCATCACAAAACAATGTTTCACCACTATAGAAGAGTAGTTTTCAAGATACGATTCTCCAATAGAATCCAGAAAAAACCACAACATAAGTAAACAGAAACAAAAATTAAAAAATTATAATCGTAAAAAAAATATCAATTTTAAACGATGTATATACAAAAAAAACATTTACACTAAAAATGTGCTATGTGAAAGAAATCTATATATATGTATAGAAACAAATATTCAAAAAATAACACTTCCCAGAGATTCATCACCTTTTTATCTTCTTTATTGTGGGAATTCTACCTCCATCACCCGCCTTCAGTACACATTTATTTTCCTTATCACAACCATATTCCCAACAAATAAAACTTCATCTTCAATGATCCATTTGGATACTTATGATTCATAAAAACCATATTTCATTCATGGTATATGTTATTGGTTAGAGAAGCAAACAATAAGGATGTAAATTCACTCTAATTTTTTACTTGAACGTTGTATCTTCAATGTTAAAGAAAAAAACTAGTTGTCAGAGTCAAACGAACCATACCATGATATCAAAAAATCACACGTCATCAAAATATTTTATCCACTTTTAAAAAACAATTTGTACTCATAAAAAAATATAAATTATTAATAATTAAATCATGATGTTTATAATTTTTTAAATAAAATTTTCAAGACATATCAAATCATCTACATATGAGGTGATTAAAAAAAGAAATAATAGAGAATCTAAATAATCTAATAACAGTTTGGAATTTTAAAAAAAATTTCTTCTTTAATCATACCAAAAATAACTAGACCTATTAACCATAAAAAAGTTTCTCCACAATGTTGTCTCTAAAAAATTAATCATTGGGTCCATAAAATCTAGTGAATATACAATAAATAACAAGACTGAAGGGAAATAATTAACAAAGAAATTGCAAAGAGGCTGTTACACTACATATAGGGTCTACAAGATAATTGTGGCAATAACATGATCATATGACATGTAACAATATATGTTATATCAAAACAATAATATAAAAATACTAATGTATATGAATATACAATATTATGCTTGATAAGGAAGTGCCATGTAGAAAAATATATATATATTAATGGTTGAATTTCATAGGATAATAATTTAAAAGTTGGCTTGGATTCATATGAAAACACCCTGGTAAATTTTTTATTCCATTCTGTTGATAAATAAACTAACCTTGATTTAATAGTGGAACTATATCAAACCATCTATTAAAAATTATAATAGTAATGTTAGACTACAAAGAACATGCACATATAACTATAATTCATATAAAGAATAAATAATTTAAGAAACTCCTACCACTCGAAAAATGTTATTGAGCTAATATAATAGTATCTAATTAACTAATATCAAATGAATTTGGAGATGTTTTAAAATAAGTAAATGTTCCCTCAAATATGGAAAACACATGAAATATTTCAATGCTACATAGTGTCAAGTTCATACTCAAAAACAGATAATAATTTTGCAACAATATTCACCACAATCCATATCATATGTATCTCACATTAATATAAAATTTGATTCCATATTTCTTAACATACTTGTGACTTAGCTGCTATGACAACATTCTATAACTATATTATATATTGATCTAATGAAGGAAATAATAAAATTTACCAAAATTTTTTTTCTTGTCTTTGAACCATAGTAAATAATTTATTATGCTCTAAATAATTAAAAATTATGGTAATATACAATAATTTATATTAAATAATTCTATAACGATCATAACATATAACAGATGGTATCCCTAGTCTGTCATCAATGGGGATCTCAAACAATGACATCATAAAATGTGGATGAACTAATTTTGTTTATGATCCAGTCAATATCTTGTAACCAATAAATCATAAATTAATATGAAATAATATCAACAATATTTATAAAAAACACCATAAAAATTTAATAAAAAATTAAATATAATAATTCATCCTCGAGAAGTCCTTAAATATTTTACATGTACTGCAAAATTTATAGAAAAATAAATATATCAACTTTTCTTCATTATATACACTAAAATAACCCTTCTTCTAAAACTAAATCATTCAAATGTTGTGTCTACGGGAGAAATTTTTTATAAAAACATATATTTGTGATAGTCTGATATGGATTGACCTTATCAAACAATGCATCATGTTCTGACATAAGTTGAATTTAACTTCATTTTTCTCTAGTTAATAATGACATATGATATTGTGCAGACTTTAATTATTTCATATTTCTTTTAAAAATATAATTCATTTGAGTAATTCAATTTATAAAACATAAACAAATAAATTACAATTTAATTATATTACACCACTTGAAATTTATTCATGTATTCTATAAAATGGTTTATCTCATCTAGAATAATAATATTTTGGATTTTAAATATAATAAGTACAATACTTTTAAAACAACTATAATCATGTTTGGAATCATTCCAATCTAAGAGTATAATATCCATTATCTTCCCTACACCTCCCACTAAGCACACTTTATTAATATTAATTCATCCACAACAGCGTTTATTTGGTCCATTTAAGAGTAGTAATTCATTTATGATATCTCTATATTATATTTAAATCATAAAATGATTATAAAATAGAATAGCTCATATAAATGAAAGATGTTATTAATGAGACTATAAAAACTCATACTCATTGAAATATTTATATTAATTCTATACATACTAGTTATAATAGAAAATTATATTCATATAAAATTTTATTCTTTTTGAAACCAATATATAAAATTAGACTTAAAAGATTCTAAGATTAGGCGCAATTCAGAACAATCATCATTTAGAACAATGTAGAAAATTCTCAAAATATATGGATTTATGATTTCTAATTAAAACGTATTCTAATAAATTATATTTTTATTTTTTGATAGAATAATGGTATTTTTATCTACATAGTTATCGAATCTTCTAGATATGATTTTATTTTTGGTCTGGTTGTTCTGAACATATTACATCAGAACATTCCACTACATTGCATACATTTAAGAAATTAAAATTAGTTAAATAATATTCCAAATAAGGAAAATTCCAATCAAAAAATGAAAAAAGTAACATTTCAATCATTGATTAGTAAATATTATTTACTCTAATTAGAACATGGAAATTAAAAATGAATCTTTCCTATAAAGAAAAAAACTCATATAAAATACTTGTGATAAAAGATAAATGTTGATATCATTAAAAATTTATCACCTAAAAGGTTTCTCTATAAAGAATTAGTGTTGAGGAAAACGTTTTTTCTTATTTTATTCAAGGAGAAAGGTCTAGAATATTAAACTAAAGGTCATGGGAGTATATGATTTGCTGCATATAGAATCAGTGCCCTTAAAATCAGAGGATGTTAAATAAGAATGGTGTTTATAGAGATATCATATTATGTATGTATTACTACATAGATTTATGTATGTTCAGCTAGTGCGTGTTGAATTTCTATGAGGAAGGGGAGGCACGGGGGGGGGGGGAATGTCTATTTGGATGGGTAGGTGAGATGGGGGAATCCACATACCATCAACAAGGGGTGTTAGTGTAGGTCGATTACATATATAAAAATGTGGAAACATGGGAGGGAAGGAGAGGATGGTATAAGGGAGATGAGGTTGGTGAACTAAGAGACAATGGGGGAGAGAGGATAATGCTGTAGAAATCGAATCGATTGAGCGGGGGTGTTGGTTGTGTTGTACAACAGTGTGGGTGTTGTGATGTCATACATTAGAAAATTATATTTTTATGGCCAAATCCCCTCCTCCTCTATCTCCTTGTTCATTAGCCTCATCTCCCTTCAACCTTATTATCCATATCTCCCCCATTTATATCTTTATTTTTATGTCATCGACAAACTCAAACTCCCCAAACTGATGGCCATATGTTTCACCCATCACATATCTCTTTCCACCTAGATGGAAGGATGATTCCCCCATCTCACTTCCCCTCACACTTAGGGATTAAACATGAACCAGTAGCACATAAAAAATACGTGCAAAAGTACATACAGAATCTGAGATCTATGAGTATGTTACTCTTATTCAGTATCCTATGAGTATTAGGGAGGTGATTTCACATGAAGAAACTGATCGACTCCCATAGCCTATGGTTTAATATCCCGGACTCTAACCCCCCTCACCTTATGCACGGAACCCAGTAAGTAGAACAGTTCGTCTTAGCTCTAAACTCATGTAGATTAACCTCTGTATGAATGAAATATTAAATGGAATCAATATTTCTATTTTATCACTATTATTCTCATTTGAGTTTTTTCCTCGATATGAATTATACATTTTTAATTACCATATTCTCGTTAGAGTATATAATATTTATATTTAAATGATTAAAAGTTGACATTTTTTTTAATTGTTTGATTGGAATTTTACTTTTTAATCTTGTTATTTTACTAATTTGAATTTTCCTATAGGTATGAAATGATGTGTCATGTTATGATGTAATATGTTCAGAACCAACACACCAAGAATAATATAATTTCTAGAAGATTCAATAATTATGTATAAAAAATACCTTTTAGATATCAAAAAAATCCAAATAAAATATATTAGAAAAAAAATTCAATGGAAATCAAAAATCCATATATTCTGAGAATATTTGGAATTGGGGACAATGATGATCATTTTTAATTGAACCTTTTCTTATGATATTTTGATTCCACTCTAGAGGAGTGTTTTAAAAAGAAAAAAATTATGCTTGAATATAATTTAATAATATGACTTGTATGTCCATAATTAGTACTGATATTTCGGTGAGTGGGTATTTATAGTTTTCATTAATAATGTATTTCATTTATAAAATTTTATTATATTTTACAATCAGTTTTTATGACTTATGTATAATTCGATGATATCATAAATTGAATAATTCTCCTAAATGGTCCAAAATAAAATTATCATGGATGAATTTAATGTGCGAGTAATGGGAAGTCAACTGAAGCTAATGAATGTTGGACCCCATAATTGAAAATATTATGACCATTGTTATAGTTTATTTAAAAGTATGAAAATTTTTATATTTGAAGCTGTAAGACCATTATTCTAGATGAGCTAAATAATTTTCTAGAATATGAAAATAAATGTCACATGGTGTAAGATAATTAAGTCATGTTTTATCTATTTTTATTTTATAAATTGAATTTCTCAACTAAATTAATTTTTTATATTATTAGAAATATATCATGTCAACACTGTGTCATTTGATATTATTAACTAGAGAAGAAATAAGTTACATTTCTCTTATGAAAGAACAATATACACAACCTGGTGAGGTCAATCTATATCAGACTATCATGGATAGATGTTTTCACAGAATATTTATCCATTGGACACAACATGTGAATGATGTAGTTTTGGAATAATTGTTTTGTTATAATGCATATTATGTTGAAAAGTTGATTTGTTTTTTTTTATTTTCTAGTAATTATGTAGTGCATGTTAATTCCTTAATGACTTCTCATGTACGTATCATCACATGTCATTATTTAAATTTTGTACGTTGTTTTTTATAATTCTTATTGATTTTATTTCTTGTTATTTATGATTTATTGGTTATGATAGATTTGATAGAGCAAAATTAGTTTCATCAAAATTTTATACTATGATTGTTTGAGTTCCGCATTGAAATTAGACTATATATAACATGTTTTACCCAGTAATATTTTTCTATATATTGTTTTTTTTTATTTTTATATAAGTGATATAGATTACTTTAATTTTTAAATACATAGAGTATAATAAATCATTTCTTGAGGTTTAAAGATAATAAAAAAACATTCATATTATAGTTTATTAATTCATTCCTTATATCAATATTTTTCATATGTTATAGAATTTGGTTATAAAACTTGAGTCGATTATAAGTTCAGAAATATGGTATCAATGTCTAAGTTAATGTGAGATACATATGATATGGATTGTGGTGCATGTTATTTCACACTTATTATATGTTTTTTGGATATACATTTAAATATATTAAATTAAAATATTTCATGTGTTTTTTATGTTTGATTGATCATTTCCTATTTTTCTATATTCACTAGATTAATTTTATTATGGTAAAATGGAATACTTTTATATTATTTAATGTATTTTCCCAGTTCTAGAAGTTGCCTAAATTATTGCAACTAATTTAAGAGAAGAATTATAGTTAGATAATCATGTTCATCTATATCCTACCATTCATGTTTTAATTTTTAACAGATAATCAGATGTAATTTCACCATTAAATTAAGGATAAATTTATTTATCTATATAACATAATAAAATTATAACCATGATTTTTTCTTATGTATCCAAGAAATTTTTTAATTGATGGCTCTATGTCATTCCACCATTAATTTTTTGTGTGTGGGGAATGTCACTTGTCAGGCCACGACCCCAGTTGCCCGGAGCAGGTGCCTTCTTTGATTACATTGGAATACAAACAAGGAATAAAAATCCCAAAGGACCAAGTATTTTAGTATTATTGGAAAAAGATACATACACAAGTTAATCTTTACAACGTGAAATGAAAAAATACATATAAACTCCTTAGACATATTCCATAACTCCTAGGTTATTTCAGCATGACATTCATAATAAAATTCATCAATAAAGAGGTGAGCTCAAACGCTTAGTAAGAGTAAGAAATATATCGGAAGATAATATAAACATTAAAAATGGTGAATAATTGAAAACACATGCCTTTAATAATAAATATGAACACATTTTGATAGGAATATTAGTTGAGTAAATAATTCCAAATTAAGACATAATCATGGGTATTCTACTAGTCAAATAACCCTATGAAATATCAACAAATAGCATCATAATGAGGGAAGTGCATATTCCAGACATTTTGAAACATTTTTTCATGTCATTGGCCAAGATTTCTAGTGATTGAGGCCTCGTCCAAAATCCATACCACATTGGGAAAGGCCTCAACCAATTCCACGTCTAGTTGTCTCGTGAGACCTACCGATGCATCGAGGGGATATTGTGGGACCCACCCATAACATAATAAGACAAATGAATTCCTCGTATTATTGGGGATATAAATAAACATCATATACATTAATATTGAAATTATCATATGAAATGTAACTATATTTTCCCAATAATTAAACATAAAACACTAACTATTCCGAGTAATATGGTGAAGGGTTTTAGGATAGATCATCCACAATAGAGTTAGTCATAAACTATTAAATCAAATATGGTATATTACTTCATAAATTATTTAACCCAATAATATAATGGAATAAACAAGAGTATTGAATTAGAGGAAAACACTCTTATAAAATCATTAATCAATTCTGGATATAAATACTCATTTATTTTGAAAAGAAGAGTTATTTTGGAAAAATCATTGTATAAAACCATAAGTTAAGTAAGATAGTATTTTCATAATAAAATGAGTTATTTTTTTAAAAGATAATGGTTTCCAAAAAACAGATTATAGAGTTCCCTTGAAAATAGGTAAAAATTTGAGAAACTCCCTTTAACCGGAGTTGTATTTTTAAACAATTTTGCATTTTCGTTTTAAAACATGTAACTATCCATAAAATAAGGAAGGATTATGTTTTATAAACATATATATGATACTCACACAGAATATATTTGGTGTACATAACAATACAAAAGAATTTAATTTAGGTATTTATACAATGAAAGTATCCCGAATTAAAATGGAATTTCAGGTGGAAAACCCCTTACCTTAACTACAAAAGTGTTCTGATCTTGTACTTATGCTCCCGAAATATGAAATTATACCTTTTAATAACTTATTTAAGAACATATTAGACATTTATTTAGTTTAACTTAATTATGGTTAGTTTATTTAAGTATTTATTGATAAGTTATTGTATTGAATTTCGCCGATCTGGAGTGTTCATTTGCTTTATTTTCATATACGGTTCATTTGTTTTTAAATAATGAAGTTCATGTGGAATTGTTATAAAACTCCAGGATTGGAATTATATATTATTAATGAACATAAATAATTTATAATGGTAATTTATATCATTTGTTTACATGGAAATATGATGAATCATTAGATGACAACCAGTTCGATTATTCGGCGGTATTTGGAATATTATGATCTAGTTTTTTCATATAACATAATTATTTTACATATTCTAGTTCCGGAATATTAATTAGGATATAGCACATATATTATAGTCTATTTCAACCATGAATATGGTTTCATGACCTGTAATGAAGAATAAATTGAAGAATGAAACATCATCGTCGACGATGGTTATAAATCGGAACCTCATGGACGTCGATTTCGTTTATAAAAATAAAAGGGAGGGTGTAAGAATATTTATGATGGTTATAACATTCACATGATATAAATCCAGTATATACATGTTACTGGAGTTATCATGGTTATTTGGATAGAGGATGTGAATTGAGTATATAAATGAAAGATAAATTGAAATGAAACCAAATGAAAAAGAAGGGTGCTTTACCTCTTGAAATAACCTCTTTGAGAATCTCCTTAAGGGAAGGTGTTTTGGAATTTTGGAAAGACCAAAAGCTTATTGGACGTGGGGAAAGACTAGGTAAGTGTAATTTGATAGAATTTTTAGGAGCATAAAGGCTTATACGAGTGACGATAAGAGGTAGTGGTGGGAGTTTTTTATAGTGGATGAGAGGGGTAAATTTAGAATATTTAATTCATTATTTTACTATATCCCTCAAGACAACCAATAGTGTTGTTTCATGTGACCCCTAATAGTAATAATGGCATGTTAGTTCGATAAAAGTGGGATTACATCATCATTGAATCACTTATGATGCATTAAAGCAAGTATTTATCGTTTATCATATTTTATCATATTTTACTATTCATTAAAAATTATAGAATTTCATAAAAATCCCAAAAAATCACCCCTACCATTTTTCGATGTGTATAATTCAAAAGTGAAGTCCATTTTTTAAAAATAATTTTATAAATATTATTAATTTAACTTTTAAATAAAAATCATACTTAATTAAATATTTAAAAGTTCTAATTCTACAACTACTTATTTATCACAATGAAAATTTAACCAATATGTTATTATCTTCTAGCCATAAGAAAATAAAATAATAAATAAATTTACTATTAATTGTGGTCATATTTCTATTCATATTACTATTAATAAGGGTATTCATTTATTTACAAAAAAAACAATTTTGTTCTATCGGACTCCAAATGAATTACTGAACACAACTCTAGATGACCATTTTTCGAAATTCCAAACATAGAAAAAGCAATGTTTTGTTTTAATGGGAATATAATAAAATTTCATTATATATTTATTTTCAAAACCTTTGGGTGTTACATTTACCCCTCCTTACAAAAATTTCTTCCTCAAAATTCACAGAATATTACCAAAAAAGAATTTGATATGTCTTTAACATAAGCTCCTCAGGTTCCCATGTTGCTTCCTCCATCTTATGGTTCTTCCATAGAACCTTCACCAGACGAGTCATACGATTTCTCAATACATGTTCTATAGTATCAAGAATTTTGATAGGCTCCTCACAAGAAGATAGACCGGGCTCAAGTTCAAAATCATCCTAATTGATTACATGTGTTGGGTCAGGAAAGTACTTTCTTAACATTGACACATGGAACACATTCTAAACCATTGAGAGACTTGGCGATATTTCCAAACGATAAGCTACGGCTCTAATTCGGTCCAAATATTCAAAAGGTCTGATGTACCTGGGACTTAATTTTCCCTTCTTGCCGAGACGTATAATACACTTCCATGGAGATACCTTTATGAAAACGCAATCACCTTCTCGAAACTCAAAATACTTCATTCGGTTATCTGCATATCTCTTTTGCCTACTTTGAGCTATTTCGATATGGTTCTAGATAATCTTCACCTTCTCCATTGTTTCTTCAACAATTTCTGGGCCCATGAGATTTCTTTCACCAACATCATCCCAGCAAGCTGGTGTGCGACATATCCTCCCGTATAATGCTCAAAGGGTGTCATCTGAATACTTGAATGGAATATATTGTTGTAGGAAAATTCTACGAGAGGTAATTACAGATCCCACATGCCTTGAAATTCAAGTGAACAAGACCTCAACATGTCTTCCAATGTTTGAATAGTTTGTTGTGATTGTCCATCAGTTTTTGGGTGGTAGGAAGTTCTCCAACGAAGATCATTATCTAGGTCCTTATGAAGACTCTTCCAGAATCATGAAGTAAAACATGGATCATGATCAGAAACAATTTGTAGGGGTACTCCAGGATGTCTCACAACTTCATTAATATATAGTCTTGCTAGATGTTCAAGTGGATGATCTTCTGTTATAGTAATAAAATGTGCTGACTTGGTAAGATAATCAACAATGACCCATATTGCATTGTTCTTTCTAAGAGTCTTTGGTAGGCCAATGACAATGTCCATCGTGATATTATCCCATTTACACTCTAGTATGGGGAGAGGTTGCAATACATTTCCAGGTTGCTGCCTTCCAGCTTTCACTTATTGAAAAACCATACATCTTGACACAAAATCAGCAATCTACCTCTTCATGTGGTTCCACAAATGATGTTCCTTCAAATATCTATACATCTTTGTTTTACCATGGTGTATATAGAAATTGGAACTATGAGCTTCATCAATATTTCCCATTTTAGATTAGGTACATCGGGATCAAAAATTCTCTTCCAAAATTTCAAAGTTCCATCTTCATATACGATGTCATTCAATCTCCCATCATTCACATCTTTAATATTCTTTTGAAACTCCTCATCATCAGCCTAACAAAATTTTAACTTTTCTAGTAATGATTGTTTGGAAATTATTTCAAAAATCATTTCTGTTTCAACTTCCATGGTTATTCCCATATCCATCTTTACTACATCCATGAATATAGGATCCCTTTCAACTCTTAACTTGTTTAATACTCCATGATCATTTCTACTCAAAGCATCTTCCACCTTATCTTCCTTCCCCGGGTGGTAGTGTATTGTGCAATCTTAATCGTTGAGGAGTTCAAGCCATCTTTTTTCCCTCATGTTGAGTTCTTTCTATGAGGAAATATACTTCAAACTCTTGTGATTAGTATAAATCATACACTTTTTTCCATAGAGATAATCTCTCAATATCATTAAAGAAATGATTACAAAAGATAACTCAAGATCATGAGTAGGATAGTTTTGCTCAGGAAGTTTTAGCTATCGTGATGCATAAGAAATAACCCTATCATTTTGCATAAGGAAACTACCATGTTCTTTCTTTAAAGAATCACTATAAATAACAAACCCATTATTCCCCAATGGTGGAGTCAATATAGAATAATTGACTAATCTTATCTTCATTTCTATGAAACATTCTTCACAATATTTTGTCCAAACAAATTTAACCCCATACTAGCATTTTTATTATTATTAAATTTTTTCTGAAGGGCCAAGTACAGAGCTTGGGCAAGGGGGCGAGGAGGCAAGGGACCACTCCCTATGGGGGCCTAAAATAGTGAAGGCCAAGATAATCATAGCGGATCAAATTGACGCCTTCCCGTTTAAGGGCAGTCAGGAACAATTCTGTAAAAAACGCTGATAATAACCTGCTAAGCCAATAAAACAGCATACCTCAGTTATGTTTGTTGGTGTGCACCAATCGTGGATTTCCTTTGTCTTTGCAGGATCGATTAAGATTCAATCCTTAGAGACAATATGGCCAAGAAAATAAATCTCCTGAATCCAAAATTCATAGATGCGAAACTTCACATATAATTCATGTCTTCTAAGAGTCTTCAGGATAATGCACAAGTGATTTTAATGATATTTAATGATTTTTTAGTATACCAAGATATCATCAATAAATACCACTACAATATCATTAATATATTCCTTTAAAACACTATTTATTAGATCCATGAAGACAGCGGGTTCATTAGTCAATCCAAAAGCATCACGGTAAACTCGTAATGCCCATACCTTGTCCAAAATGTTGTCTTATGAATATCTTCCTTCTTCACACACAACTGATGATTCCCGGATCAAAGCTCAATCTTCAGAAAGTATTGAGCTCCATGAAGTTGGTCAAATAAATCATCAATCTGGGGAATATGATACTTATTCTTTATTGTAAAAGCATTGATTTCCCTATAATCAATACAAATCCTCATGGATCCATATTTCTTCTTGACAAAGAGGACAAGGGCTCTAGATGGAGGAACACGGGGTCAAATAAATCCTTTTTTACTCAAATCTTCTAGTTGTTTCTTTAGCTCGACTAATTCTATAGTGGCCATTCTTTAGGGAGTTTTTGATATAGTTCTTGCATCAGGAATTAAATCAATAGAGAACTCAACTTCCCACTCTGGAGGATGTACATGTAAATCCTCTAGAAATACCTCAATGTACTCTTTCACTATGTGCACATCTTCAATTTTAAGATTTCTTACCTCACCCATAGATATTAGTTAATCTTCCTCTATAAGTATTGTATTTAGTAGAGATACTGGGGGTGGTCTTAGATAAGAATTAGGAGGTGAAGTTTCTGCCCTATGGACAAGGGATTCTAAACCATTTTCAAAATTGTAACTCCCTCCTTACAATAAATTTTCACATCATAATTTGATATCCAATACATACCGAGAATTATAACAAATTCAGTCATTGGTAGGATGATAAGGCCAGCAACTAGAGTACAATTTTGTGTCTGGAGGGGGACTAGTCGACATGCCTTTGTTGTAATGATACATCCACTAGGTGTTTTGACTGATAACTCTTTTATTAAATAAAATTGGAGCTATCGGATTTTCATGGAAAACTAGGAATATATAAACGAATGTGATGATCCAGAATCAAATAAATTATTGGCGAAATTTGAGGAAATGATTAAAGTACCTACCAGCACATCATTAGGAACTTCAACCTCTACAGTTGTGATTCCATAAGCTTGTCCTTGATCCCTTGGGCTTTTCGGTTGCGTATTTTCTTGTCTCTTTGGACAATCATTTTCACAGTGACCCATATCCCTATAATTATAGCATTGATCATCATTGGAATCATTCATCCGTTTTCAATCACCAGCAAGATGGACTTTCTGACCACATTTGTAGCATACTTCTCTTTTTTAAGCATGCACCAAGGTGTTTTCTTCCACAATTATCACATGGTGGAAATTATACCCTTCCCTTCTTCCCCATTTCCTTATTTCCTTTTCCAGGGTTTTCAGTAGAACTCTTATTTTCTTTCTTTCCCTTAAAGTCATAAGATGTATATAATTATTTTTCTGTCTTAATAACACATGAATCTATATCCTCATATGATGAAAAAATATCGGAGACCAGTGCCCACCGAAGGAATGGATTTAGGCCATAAAAGATTCGATCAATTTTTCTCCTTGGATATCACATGTAGTCCACATCATGTCTTTCTAATCTTGTAAAGTTTTCGTTGTACCTTGCAACATTATCATCTTCCGTCTGCCTCAGATTCAATAATTGTCTCTCCATATCTGCTCGTTGGTCACGAGGGAAATAATTTTCTAACAATATTTCTTTAAAATCCCTCCATTCCATCTCTTCTATCTATATCTCCTCCTTTGTGTTTTGGATTAATGACCACCACTAATCTGCATCTCTCGATAGATGATATACATCCATGACAACCATCTCTATTTCATTACATCCCAATGCGAAAAATATCATCCCAAGGGAATATATCCACTACTCTGCTATAAACGGGTTTGTAGTCACATTGAATGATAGAGTCATTTGTCACATAAAGCAATCTATCATAGCTCATCCACATGGTGGATCCAGATGCTCCATATGGATAAGGTTATTATTCATAACATGAGTTAGTTTTCCGAATATTGTTATGAGTTTCTCTGCACCAATAACATCACCAGAGCCAACATCATTATCTTGCATCAGAGGAAATTCCCTATAGGGGACACGTGCATTCGTGTGATTTCCATTCCGTCCACTAGGCGCCATATCGAGATAATGGAATACACTATATTAGGTTATGAATCATAATGTATAATCTTAACATAAAAATACTTAGAAAAATTGAGATCCTACTCATGGCTAATCCCATATTCACAAAAGTGGTATCTTTGAGGAATATTTTACATTTTAGTCCTTCATAATGGCTTGTAAAGAAAATTTGAATTATCCTAATCATATCACTCGGGAGTGTCATAACCAAGAGTTATGTGAGGCCCATTGTCATGCACTAATTCTCATTTGAGTCTAGCTCAAAGTGGTGTTTTCTTATTTTACCCCAAGATACATCTGTGTTAGATCAACCTCTGCCTGCTCATATCTTGATAGGGATGTATTGCTTGAAAGATCCACATATTCTATTCCTTACAGAAATACCAGGACATTATTGTATGTAAATATTCAAAGACTAACTTAGGGACTCTTCCCTAATTCTACTTTTTCTAAATCTAGTTTCCAAATATTCTATTAAACTTCCTCTGATACAAACTGCAAGGACCCGACACCGGTTTCCCATAGCTAGTGCCTTATTTGATGAAATTGGAATACAAACAAGGAATAAGAATCTTGAAGGACTGAGTAGTTTAGTATTATTGGAAACAAGATACATACAAAAGTTCATCATTATAACTCGAAATGAAAAAAAACATAGAAACTCATTAGACAACTTCCAAAACACTTAGGTTATTTCAGCATGTCATTCATAATAGAATTATTCATGCCTTGAGAAAATGAAACATAATAACGGGGTGAGCTCAAACACTCAGTAAGAGTAAGAAATACAGTGGAAGATAAAATAAAAATTAGAGATGGTGAATAATTGAAAACACGTTCCTTTAATAATAAACATGAACAAATTATGGAAGGAATATGAGATGAGAAAATAATGCCATAATAAAACATAATCATTTGTATTCTACTAGTTTAATAGCCTCATGAACTATCAACTAATAGATTCATAATGAGGGAAGTGCATATGTCAGACATTTTGAAACATTTTTTCAAGGCCTCGGCCAAGACGTCTAGTGATTAAGGCTGCATCCAGAATCCATATCACATTGGAAAAGGCCTCGGCTAATTCCACGTCTAGTTGTCTCATGAGACCTACCCATGCATCGAGGGGATATATCGGGACCCACCTATCACTTAATAACTCCAATTCATTCCTCATATGAGTGGGGATAAACACAAACAACATATACAATCATATTTAATCTATCATATGAAATGTAATTAACTTCCCCAATCTTTAAACATAAAACACTAACCATTCTGAGTAATATGATGAATGGTATTAGGAAAGATCATCCACAATAGAGTTAGTCATAAAACATTAAATTAAATATGTTATATGACTTCCTAAATGATTAAACCCAATAATACCATGGAATCAATAAGTTTGTTGAATTAGAGGAAAACACTCTTATAAAATCATTAAGCAAATCTGGAGATAAGTACTCTTTTATTTTGAAAAGAAGAGTTATTTTGGAAAAATATTTGCATAAAACCAGAAGTAAAGTAAGATGGTATTTACATAATAAAATGAGTGATTTTATAAATATAACGGTTTCCAAAAACAGATTAAATATTTCCCTTGAAAATATTCAAGAATTTGAGAAACTCCCTTTAAACATGCTTGTATTTTGAAAACAATTTTGAAAGTTCCTTTTAAAACATGTAACTATACATAAAATATGGAAGGATTCTGGTTTGTAAACATATATATGATATTCACATTGAATATATCGGGTGTAAATAACAATACATAAGAATTTAATTGTGGTATTTAGACAATGAAAATATCTCGAATGAAAATTGAAGTTCGGGTGGAAAAACCCTTACCTTAACTCCAAAAGTGTTCTTCTACTGTACTTAAGCTCATGGAATATGAAATTATACTTGTTAATAATTTATTTCATATACTATTAAACATATAATTAGTTTACCATAATTCTGGTTAGTTCATTTATGTCGTTATTGATAAGTTATTGTATAGAATTTTGTCGTTCTGGAGTGTTCATTTCCTTTATTTTCATATTCGGTTCACTTGTTTTTAAGTAATGAAGTTCATGTTGAATGGTTATAAATATCCAGGATTGGAATTATATATTATAAATGAACATAAATAATTGATAATGGTCATTTTTGTCATTTTCTTACATGGAATGAGGATGAATCATTAGATGACAACCACTTTAATTATTTGGCGGTATTTGGAATATTATGAACTAGTTTTGTCATATAACTTAATTATAGGTACATATTATGGTTCCTGAATATTAATTAGATTATAAAACATATATTATAGTATGGTTAACCAATGAATATGGGTTCATGACCCGTAATGAAGAAGAAATTGAAGAACAAAACTTCATCGTCCACGAAGGTTATAAATCGGAACCTCATGGACGTCGATTTCATTTATAAAAATAAATGCGAGGGAGTGAGAATATTTATGATGGTTCTTCCATTAACCTGATATAAATCTAGTATATACATGTTAATGGAGTTATCATGGTCATTTTGACAGATGAGGTTAGGTGAGTATAGAAAAGGAAGATAAATTGAAATGAAACCAAATGAAAAAGAAAGGTGTTTTACCTCTTGAAATTACCTCCTTGATAATCTCCTTAAGGGAAGGGGTTTTGGTATTTTGGAAAGACCAAAAGATTCTTGGACGTGGGGAGAGACTAGGGAATGGTGATTGGGCAGAACATTGAGAATCTTCAAGGATTAGAGGAGTCAAGAGAATACGTAGTGGTGGGGGTTCTTATAGTGGAGGAGAGGGGTAAATTTTGAATATTTAATTCATTATTTTATTATATCCCTCAAGACAACCAATAATGTTGTTTCATGTGACCACTAATAGTAATAACGACATGTGATTTTGTACCAAGTGGGCTTACATCATCCTTGCATCACCTATGACGTAGTAAATAAAGTATTTAGCATTTATTGTATTTTATCGTATTTTATTATTCATAAAAAATTCTAGAATTTCCTAAAAATCCCAAAAATTCACCCATAAAATTTTTTGACATGTATAATTAAAAAGTGAAGTCCATTTTTGAAAAATAGTTTTCTAAATATTAAAAATATAACTATTAAATTAAATTATAATTAATTCAAAAAATAACAGTTCTAATTCTACAACTACTTCTTTATCATAATCAAAAATTATCCAAGTTGTTATTATCTTCTAGCCTTATGATAATAAAATAATAATAAAATTTACTATTCATTAGGGTCATATTACTATTCATAAGGGTATGTTACAATTTACTAAATAACCATGTTTGTTATATCAGACTCCAAATAACTTACTGAACACACCTCTAGATGACCATTTTTTGAAATTCAAAACATAAAATAGGCAAAGTTGTGTTTTAATGGATATATTATAAAATTTCATTCTATATTTATTTTCAAAACCTTGGGGTGTTACATCACTTATTTGTAAAGAATAAGACTGTATATTATTAATATATATTAGTATGTATTTTTATATTATTTTTAATATACAATATTCTTTTCCATGTCATATGAGAATGTTATGGCCACAATCAACTTGTAGTTCTCTATATGTAATGTAGTATCCTTTAATTAACTTATTTGTAAATTTTTCCCCTTCATTTTCATTTTTTTTTCATATTAAATAGTGTTTAGTGACACAATCGATAATTTTATAGGAAAAACATGATGTATAAATTTTATTATGGTTAATTTCTCTGGTGATTTTTGAGAATACGAAAAAAATAAGGGGAATGAGTGAAAATATTTGAATTGCATTTGAATTATTTATTTTCTCTTATGGGACTTTACCAAATCCATCTTAAATATCAACAAGTATTCAAAATTTTTCTTCCTTTCCATCTCTAAAGATAAGTTCATTCATTCCTCCATATGTATCATCAAGGGAATGCAACCAACTTTCTGAACCTTTATCTACAATATAAGGGAGGTCATAAGACAGTTGAGTTTCTATAAAATCTGATAATGAAATGTCCAATAAGGATTATCCCTCAATGATTTCATATTTTAATTCCTCTTCAATGTACAAATTCCCTAAAATGAGTTATGGTGTGAACAAGAGTACTTTTTTCCTTTTCTTCAAGCTCTCAATGTTCAATCTCCACCGTGGTTTTCCCAACAAGGGGGGACTTTAATTCAAGTTCATCGTGTACTACATCCGTGTAGTCTTATTCTTTTTCTTATTTCACACGATACTGAAAAGTGTCTTTGAATTCATATTTTAGGTTCTTATACCCTTCCATATTAAAGGGTTTTCTATTCTTTTTTTCTTGTGCTGGGGAAGATTTGTAGAGTAGAGGCATTTTATCCCTCAATTTTTGCATCTAAATTTTATTTTCCTCTTATTCCTAGATTCTTCCTCATATAATGAGGTAGTAAATTGGTTTGTGTGGCTGTTTCTGTTACCAAGGAACCTATGGGACGTATGGAAAGAAAAATTTGTCAGAAAATAAATGGGAAATGTGTTGGTTCATTAGTTATTCGATTCTTCCATTCCCTTTATTCATGGCATAAATTGTTTATCCATTATATAGAATGGACACAATTAACTATTTGTCCCTGAGTAAAGAAAATAATGAAGAAATAAATTATATATATATATATATAAAATTAATTACAATTGTGATAAAGATAGTGAAAACTCTTCCTTTCACCCTGGAAACGAACCTACAATAATCGCACGGTTGTTGCAGTGCTCAGTCAAAAAAAGTTTATATTTAATCCTAATAAAACCTAGTGGTAGATCAAGGTTGTATCTCAAAGAGTAGAGCTTGGAATTTTCACTATCTTATTAACTCTTTTTACTTTATTGAAAGACATGATAAATGAGTGGTGCTTGTTCTGATAAAAAAAAACAGGAAAT
Source organism: Viscum album (assembly GCA_963277665.1). NCBI lineage: Eukaryota > Viridiplantae > Streptophyta > Magnoliopsida > Santalales > Viscaceae > Viscum > Viscum album. The sequence goes on along the minus strand of OY728150.1, from coordinate 430,216,754 downwards.
ATGAAAATGCATGGATGACCACAATTTTCTCCAAGCTCGACCGACTTTAGATCTTCTTCCTCTTCAAAAATTCTGTGGTGCAACATGGTAGTTCTATTTTTTCATCAATGGATTCTTCTACAACTCACAGCTTCAGTTTAGGTTTGGTTCTTGTAAATCACTGCAACAAGGTGGTGTGGCTAGCTTGGAAAATTGCCTTCACTTCTTCTTCAATAGTGGCATGGTTTATTCTCTTCCATCTCGGGATTTTTAGAGTGATGAGAATTACATTAGGTTTGGTTATTGAGGAGGGTGGGGTGTAGGGGTCGTAGGTTGGATACCTTGAGTAAGCACGCATGATTTAAGGAAGTGACCCGGGAAGATATTAACTTTATGCTGTCATTTCAAGTTACATTTTCAACCTATATTTAAAAAAAATTATTTAGTATAATATTTTTTTCAATTAAGTTCAAAAAAGAATATAAATCAAAATTCCATACTTCAACCAAATAATTTCAAATTCATTTAAAATTTATTTAAATCAACCAATATAAAATCTGATTTTTATAAATCAATATCCATTTGCATAATTAAAAATTTCAAACGAATTTGAATTGAAAATCTAAAATGAAAATTATTATTTTTAAACAATTATAGTTTGAATTTCAAAAATATATGGATTCTTAATTTATATAAAATAAATGAACAACTAATTAGAAACCAATAATTGATTCATTTATCAATTAAGTTCCAGAATTTACAAAGTTAAGAAGCATCAAAATTTCCTGAGGGTTTTGATAGAATTATATGTATTTTCAATGAATAAAATTCTCGAAATTTTGAAATTTTCAGCTCACATTGACATATATGTATATATTCTAAATTTCTTCTTGATGTTATTAGTTTATTCTGTGATTTTTGTAATAAATATTGATGTGGAAAAGCATAAGTGAATTATATTATTATATAGTTATCACTCGAAAATAGTTTTTGATGATTTATTTATATTAATGATTATTTTTTCACATGACATCATTATAAAAACATTTAGAAATTTAGATCTTTTTTTATAAAACTGGCCCAATTAAATATATATCCAAATAAATATCATTAGTTACTTTATTTTGTTATAATTTATAAATTCATTATAGATTAATACTATTTTTTATTAACATACTGAAAATAATTTTATATAAATAAATAATCAATATTAGAAATAATTAATTTTTGTTTTTACAAATCATATATGTATTTGAAAAAATGTTTTTGTGATTTTGAATAAAAGGTTCCAAGGAAGACAGTTCCTTTTTTTAACCAAATTTTCTACAAACTATGATTTGGATGATTTTAAAAATGTATTAAAGTTTTTTTCACATATTGTGATCTTTTAAATCTTGAATCATACTATAATTATAGGAGAAATCCAATTTTATGAATTAAATGATGTATTTTTCAAAGGGTAATCCATCCACCATATAATGTTGAACTCATTTTGAATCAAATTTTTGAAATTTTTATAAATTATATTTTGAAAAATAAATTGATTTTTTGAAATAAGGATAAAAAATAACTTTGTTTTGAATTTTTTTGTATTTTTCTATTAAGTTCCATGTTTTGATGAATAGTGAAAAATACTAAATTATAAATAAAAAAATATTTTTCATATAAAAAATTTCAAGTGTAAAATTATATTTTTTATTTCATTTAAATTATATTTAGGTAAAATTTATATCATCTAAAACAATTTAGTTCTTTATAATAAATTTCACATTGAGTTATCATAAAAAAATTTCAATCATTTGAAAGTTTTCACTTCAACAACTCATTTTCTCACACAGTCTACAAGATTAATTTTAAATTAATTTTTTCTATTTTTGAGGTTTTAATTTTAAAAATTGGATTCCATAATTTTAATCATAATGTTAAAATTTATTTAGTATGAATCTTTTATATTTGAACAATATTAATACGAACATCGATAAATTGTTTTACTACAGTAAAGTGTAAAATTGGGTAATTTAGGTTAACAAATAATGAGATAACAATTATAAAATGATTCTAACACATTAAAAAAATGTTATTGGATGAATTTAATTATTTACATTACATAAAATATTTGAAATTTAATAATTTAATGGACACTTTCGTATGATAATTATTTCGATATTATTAGAATTAAAGAGTGTAAAAAAATGTCACACTCTTACTTTTAATAAGTATAATATTTTTATTATAGGGTTAAATTGAATATATTATTAACTATATATATAATTTTGAAATCTAAAATTATTATCTATATCACAGATTTTTTTTAAATTTTTATTGAATAAATAATTATCATAATTAATACCCATAAATACTTACACAACGCTAGTGCAATAATTATTCAATAAATTTAAAAGTCAATTAGGTGTTTTTAAAAATAAGAAAATAAATACATTTTTATTAATTTAGTTGGTCCAATAGTATTATTGATGAAAAATACATTTTAGGGTTGTATTAAACGAATTTTATTGAAGTTATCTTTCCGTATTGATTTTTTCAATGTCAATGTAATGAATAATGTCAAAATTGACACTAATGATATTTTATTAAATTATGTAAATATAATAAAAAAATAATGAAAAATAGGATAAATTATGTTCAAAATACCATAAATTTAAATTTTAAGTTTCAATTGGAATCTTATAATTAAAAATACCTATATTTTAATTTTGAAAATGTTGTTACTGTAGTTAAAATTACAATATGTTATCAAAGGGTTAATAAAAAAGGGAAGGATTAAAATTATAAAAAAAATGTCCAAAATATATTGTATGATTTTATTACCACTATATACCATATTATAGTCAAATAAATTTCTATTTTAGGTATTTTTATTGAGAATTAATTTATTTTAATTTAATATTTTTTTGAAATTCCAAAAGTGCCCCTCACCGTCATTGGAAAGGAAACGTCATCCCTCCTATAATGTCATAACATTGAGCCCTGTAGATCAACCAGAATCAGCCAATGTATCTTCTCCACTTTCATAGACAGATTCTAGAGGCTATATTATTACAAAAATACAGCTATAGAGTTATTTATAGGTGATCTAAATGAGATGTTTCGAAGAAGAGGTAATCGCTCTAACCGATCACTATCTTTTTCTACTCTTCCGTACCTCCTATAAATCTATGATATATATCATAAAATAATAAATTACTCATACTAAATATTATTAATGATAATTATTATTTTTAATAAACCATTACACAATTCCCTTCCCATCATAAACTAAATGAATGTATCGCTCATGCATACGTACGGATTATCATCTCCACGTAGCGATATAATTCATTTTCTATCACCATATTTTATGAGTTGTAATTTTAATAGGTTTAATGTTTATATATGTGATTTATGAAATAATTATATTTATTTAATTTTAATATCATATCTATCTTTTCCCCATCTAATATTTTGGGAAATTATTTTATTACTCATTCGTACGTATGACTTACCTTGTTCATAATGCAGTGTGATTTGTTTATTATATAAATTTTACATGGATAGTAATATGGATTAATTTTATGAAGATATATGATATATATAAAATATAAATGATTTTATAATGATCATGTATCCCACGTTTTTATTTATTTTAATATGACCAGAAGATGAAAACATCATTTATGCATACATACAACCTACCGTTTCAAAAAATGATATATTTTATTTTCTATCTATAACATTAATCAATCACCATGAATACATATATAATTTATATATATATATGATATATATATCATTTTTATCATTATTTAGATGATTAGATAATGATCTATTTTAGATAAGGAAAGATAACAAGTCAAAACATCAACGAAATACAATGCGGTTATTACATAAAACATAACATTAACATGGAATTGCTAAATAGAGAGTAATAAAAAGTAATAAGTTAATAATATATGGTATTATATATTTGAATATGTTTATTTTTTATATGTTTAATAAACTTATATTTATTATAAAGGAGTTTTGAATGTATAAAAATAAAATCAAGAGTTAAGGAAATGGATTTTTGTCCCACTTTTATTTCTCTGGGATACATGAATTATACACTTATTTTTTCTTTTTGTGGTGTATATACTGACCATGGATGTATTTTCTAAGTATTATTCATAATATTAAATAATATTCATATCCACATGTCTTTCTTTATTTCATGGGGAATTCGATCATACTGAATATAATTCGGAAGGAGTTAATTTCACAATCTCATTATTATTTGGGATTGTTAATAATTTTTTATCTACTGCATAATATTTATCTTCCATATCCATGTTTCTTAATTTTTCCCCAAATATATTTTTTATTCTCTTAGATGTTTTAATTTCATTTTTTCCTATGTTTTAATTTCTCATGAATACTTTTAAAGGAATATTTTTTTTCATTTTTCTAATGAGGTACATTGTGACTTTACCATAAAAATGATGGAGGTGTGTGTTTTAACTTATATTATATGTACATATTGGTACACTTACATGAATCATTAATATCTTGAAGCATCCCTTAAATTTATACAAGTTCATTATCAAATAAAATGTGTTCTTTTAAAATTTCATGGTATTTTAAGAAAAGAAAATGTTTTCAAAGAAGAAATGATATTTTCTTCAAGAATTGGTTTCATGTGATCTCTCAAGATCATTTTACAACTACGATGACATTATTCTTTGTTACTTATATATCAATGGAAATATTTTTCCAGGATATTATCCCTATTATTCATATGGTTGTTTTATGTTTATGATGGAATTATATTTATAAAACCCATTTATTTTCCCTGAGTTATGTTATGATTGAATTATGTTTATTAAACCCATTTCATTCCATGGGTTATGATATGATGAAAGATTTATGTTATTGTGTCACACATATTTATAGATTTATTTATATGAAGGGTGGGGCTGATACCCCTCTGTAATTCATTAGGTAAATATATATATCTCATGATATATACATGACTGGAATGGGATGTGATCCTATCGTAGTAATACAATAATTGGTTGGAAGTAAACTTGATTCAGTAATGCATGGCTATAATGAGATGTGAAACGAGTTCAGAAATTGAATTTTTCCACTATGATGGTCTTGTAAGTGATCCTTGATGATTATGGAAATTATTTTCTATACTTATGTATATTGAATAACTCTATGTTATGATATCATGGAATATGTTCAAGGATTCTTTATTAACCTCTATAATTTATTCAATGATATGATATCATAATAATTGATATAAAGGAAAAAAAATTTTAAATTTTTTTAGTAAGTCATGTATTATGACTATGTTTAGATTTATCTATACCATATTTTCCCTTAAGGATCATTTGAAGTAACAATTTTTATCTATTTTCTCCCCAGGTTATAAAGAAGCATTTTAGGTAGGGGTGATAAAAGGGAAGATATTTGTAGCAAACATTGAAGATATTTCAATAGACCAGAAGTCTGTGTTCCATGTTTCCTAACTAACTAAACAAACATGGTATTTGGGTTCTTTTTTGTGTAATATATGAAACATTCTTAATATTGATGAAACATAAATGCATGTTAAGCTTGAGACATTATAGTTAGTATCCGAGCAGAAGCTTAGTCAACCTTTAGAAACTTAAATAAGAAAACAGTAATGAGATCCCTATGGATATTTCTAATGATATTTCTATGTATTTTTAAGGATAAGCCTAATCAATCATAGATTAAATAATTTTTCATATTTTATACATCCTATAGGTTAATTTTAATAGTTATTTGGAATTTATCTATTAAAAGTTCTTCACATGATATGATTTGTGGTTTTAGTCAATGGCAAGAACCAGAAGAAACTTGTTTAATGTTGAATGTGAAGAAACATTTTCTAATGACCCATCAATTCAGATGCTCACTAGGGTAAATGATTTTGTGATCATGCCTAATACTTTTTAATAGAACATGATTAACAATGAAAACCTTAACCAAATATTAGACTAACTCAGGAAGAGAAGGAAAGAGTTTTCATAGACTTCTAGAAATGGATACCATATATGAAAGAAGATTCAGTTTCCCTTGTGTCAAGAATGTGGGAAGAAACATCCAAATGGATGTCCTAGATGAACATTATTTTTTTGATGGCTGAGAATGAGGACAAAAAAAAGTAACTTCAAAGAGAAAATAAAAATATTAGTTAACATGATGAAGGGGAATGTTGGAATTCATAGGGTACTATCAATTGATAAATGCCTTAAATGTGGAATGAATGGGAATTACAAAAATTTATTTCCTCATTAGAAAGATCAAGAAGATTATAAAAAATGTGGTACAAGTAATGGTTATATTGATGACGTTGATTAGACTATAGGTGAAATGTGAAAGGAATTATGTATTATGTAATAGGATGAGGTAGAATTGTTAACCAATTAAGGATGAATTGAAATAGTCTATGTGTTTATGTATTTGTATTTAAGAATTATGTTATAAGAAATATTAAATATATAAGGATTGTTCAACTTATGTTTTTCACTAAGAGTTTATAATAATATGTTGAATGGTTCCATTTCACAAGAAAAGTGATGTAGCAGAATGGTAATATTCCTTATAGAGACATGATTAAGAGAAATATAACCCTTAATATTGTCTTAATTTTAATATAATTATTTATGGATAATGTAAATTTAATGGTATTTGTTACCTTTGATTTGATTAATGTCTATCTGAAAAAGAGGATTAGCTATCGTTGATGAAGTTTACAACATTTTTGGATTTAAGGAATATATCCCATAATATTTTGATTAATGAAGTATGCTTGTTTTCAATAAATATTTATGGTAATTATGTTTATTACCATGTTTCAAAAAGATACAGGATTATGGTATTCACATTTTTTGTTTCTGAAAAAAAGATAAACTTTATAATGAATGGGGGATCAATGTTATGATGATTTTGAAAAATGTTGTGACCTTATTTCTAAAGTTTTGGACTTTTATATTTTGAAAGGGTTACAATGATAACCATTTGATAAATGATTTATGATAAAATTATAATGAGGTTTTATATATTAATGTATTATCTTGACATATGAGCATATATGCATATTGGATAACTTATTATAACAATTTTATTGTGATAAATAATGATGTAATCACCCATCATTCTATTTATTGATCTAATGTTATGATAATACTTTAGGAATAAAAAATTCACATTCATTTATTAGAATATGAGATGATTTGGAAATTGATAAAGGCACAAAAAAGTGTGATACTGTGTTGAAATCATGTAAGTATATATTCTCATTAAAATTATTTAACTTTAGGAAAAATAGACTTGAAAAAAAAATTTCCAGTTATAGTCATTTTTTATGATATCAATGACCTTTTTCAAGACTCTAATTGTTATGGTTTTTTGTTATTAAATTTATCTTAATCTTGTTCTCTATCACTCCCCAATGGAACATGATAGTTATATTTCTATTCCATGTCCATGTTTTCATGTTCCACCTATGTTCTCCAGTGTGTAATTATATTTATGAGTTACTTTGGGTAACTGTTATGTTTCCAACATTAGATTTGTAAATGGTGTTTTAATATTCCTTTTTAAAATGTGTGTTACTATGAAAGGAATTTTTAATTATTAAAAATTTTATAATCCATATTAATTTTAGGTGAGAAATTAATTTTAAGGGCGTAGAATGTGACACCCCAAGTGTTTTTGATTTTTTCAGATTAATTTAATATTTTCCATATTATTCTTTTCACATAACACAAAATATAGAAATTATTATACAAAATCACTATGTATGGATTGAGTTATATGCACACAAAAGTAAATATTTAACTACATAAAACACTTATATTATCTTGTGGTACAAAAAAAAGACAATTTTTGTATTTTTTTACACACAATTCCATGTTCTTTTGATTGATTTTGGTACACAGAAGTGCCAGTTTTACCAAACTACCATATAATCTTATTATTGATATTAAAATATTATTATTGTTACCAGTTAGACATTGGAATGGAAATAATAAAACTATGTTAATTAAAATAATAAAATTTATTTTAACATGTATATAAAATTAATACTTGGGTTACTAATTAGATATAAATGAAATTACAAACTATTTTAAAATAAAAAATTCCTTTTCTAATAATATTATATATCTATGCCCAAGCATAATTTTTTATCAATTATTTAAACAAAACATTATTGATGAAAATTTATAATAATCGTTTTATATGAAATAAACAATCATATTTTTTGAACAGTCATCCAATATATTTGATAGGCATAATATAATAGTATGTCCAAATTTATGAATAAAATAATGTGTTTTTCAAATGCGTAATTTTTACACCTTTTAATGGAGAACCCATTTTAATTCAAATTTTTGTAAATTATATAAGTAATATTTTAGATAAAAAATATCTCTATTGAAATTGGGATATAGAAATTTAATTTTGTAGAATTTTTAGTATTTTTTAGATATGTTCTATGTTTTGATGAATAGTGAACAATATTGAATTTCAATTGAAAATGTTTTTTTCCTATAAATAATTTATTATCTTAAATTTTATTTTGGATTGTTTCTAAAGTATAATTAGAACAATTTTATATCATTCAATATAATTTTGGTAATTGGAATCAATTTTACATTACCTTTTGATATGAGAACATATCAATAATTTGGATGCTTTTACTTTTAAAAAACCATTTATCAAACTTTCTACTTGATAAAATTTAAATTATTTTTTTTCCATTTATATGTTTTTCATTTTTAAAAAAATGATTCCATAATTTTATATCAAATTTATGAATTTAAAAATTAGTTCCATTTTTTTGGATAATATGAATTGTAACATTGATAATTGTTGTTACCACGGTAAAGGGTAAAATTGGGTAATTTAGGTTCAAAATAAATTGATAAGGATTATATAATGATCCTGATACTTTCCCAAATGTTATTTGATGATGTTAATTTTATTATTAACAAATAAGATTATAAATTTAATAAATTAATGTCTACGTTTCAATGAAAAGTACATGGATATTATTAAAATCATAGGGAGCGAGAAACTGTACACTCTTACTTTTAATAAATACAATATTTTTATTCTATGGTAAAATAGATGATATGATCGAATATATATATTATTAAGAAATATAAAATTTTTAACAACTTCATGGAGATTTATATTTATGTTTTAATTAATAAATAATTATCATAAATACTTACACAATGACGATGCATTAATTATTTAAATAATGAACAACTGAAATAGGTACGATTAAATATAATATAATAAATATAATTTCATATAATTTGGGGCATAAATGAATTTTATAGGTTAATAGGACATAATAGTGGTGTATTAAATTAATTGTTTATTTTTTATCTTTCATTATTGGTTTTCTTATAGTCAATGTAACGTGTAGTGTCAAAATTGACACTCATGATATTTTATGAAAATAATATATTAGTGAAATAAAAAAAATAAAAACTAAGGACAAATAGAATAAATTATTTTATATAATATCATAAATTCACTATTTATGTTTCAATTTATATCTTATAGGTAAAAATTAAGACCTTTTAATATTAAACTTTTTTTTGTTGTAGTTAAAATTAAAATAAGTTCACTAATAGTTAATCAAAAAGTAAATGTTTAGAATTTAAAAAACTATCTAAAATATATTCTATTATGGTATTACCATCTTATCCCTATTATATTTTAATAAAACTTCATTTGGAATTATTTTTATTGATATTTAATTTATCTTAAATTTACCTTTTTAAGAAATTCTTGATGTTCCTCTCAACTTCATTATAAAGGACACCTCTTACCTAATGTAATTTCACCACAAAGAGAATAATATATACAGAAAAATATACCAAATTAACTTATAAACTTCCATATAAACAATATATAGGTTCTTGTATTCCAAAAGGTTTAACTCTAGTGTCCGTTAGAGGATATTTAAAGGAGTCGTTTTGAAAAAGTGGTAATCGGTCTAACTTATCACTCTCTTTTTCTAATAATCTATTACTCCTATTAATATATGATACGTATAATAAAATAATAAATTAATTATACTTAATATTCTTAAATTTTATTATGATTTTCAAAATACCATTATACAACTTCATTTTCCTCGAACTATAAGTGAATGTATCACATGTGCAAACGTATGGCTTGCCGTCTCCACGTAGCGATACAATCCATTTTCCATAACCATATTTTATGAGTGGGATTTATGATGGGTTTAATGTTTATATATAATATTTATGATATAATTATATTTATATACTTATAATATCATATCTACCATTTCATCATCTATTTGTTTTGGGAAATGATAATGTCGCTCGTGCGTACATATCGATTACCATCTTCATGATGCAGTGTGATTCATTTTCATATATATTTCACATAGATGTTAAAAAGGATGAATTATGTGAATATATATGATATATATAACATAAAAAATATTCTTAAAATATAATAATTCATATAATTTTATTTATTTTAATATGAAATGAAAATGAAAACAACGTTCATGCGTACGTACAACCTACCATCTCCATTAGCAGTTTATATTATTTTATATGTCTAACATTTATGAATAAAAATTAATAAATATAGAATAAATATATATATGATATTCATATCATCTTTATCGTTACTTTTATGATAAAATCATTATCTATGTAAGAGGACCAATGATAACAAGTGAAAATTTTAATGAAAAACAAAGCGGGGTTTACCCGAAACATAACATTAACATGGAATTTTTAATAAGAGATTAATATAAAGTTATAAGTAAATAATATATGGAATAATATATATTAATATTATTATATTGATGATTTATAATAAAAATATAATTATTATAGATGATGTTTTAACGTATATGAAGGAATTCAAGATATAAGGTAAGGTATTTTTGTCTCACATTTATTTTTTTGGGACAAATTCCATATAAACTAATTGTTTATATTGTGTGCTATATATAATTCCCATGAATGTATTTCATGAGAAGTGTTATGAATATTATGTTATTTTCATATCCATTAAAATTTATTTCTTTCATGGGGCATATTATTCTACTTATAATAAAGTGGTAAGTGTTAATTTCACAATTTCATTATTATTCCAGATTGTTTTAATGTAAGTGTCTGATGGGGAATATTTATCTTCCTTGTTAATGGTTCTTTAAAATATTTTCCAAAATATTTTTTCTATTTTTATAAAAATTATAAATTTATTTTTTACCCATGTTTTAATTTTTAGTAAATTTCTTGAAAGGAATAATTTTTTTCTTTTTCCCAATGATGTACTTTGGGGATTTTAGTGTAAAAGTATGAGAGGAATGATTTTCTAACTTATATATAATGAACATATTTCCCCACTTTCATGACTCCATAATTTTTTGAAGATTAAATTAAAATCATACATGATTATCATCAGATAAAATTTTTCCTTTTAAAATTAAGTGGAATTATAGGAAAAGAAAAAATTAAAAACATAAAGAATATTTTCATTAAGAATTATTTTTAAATGATCTCTCGTGATAATTTTTCATATATGATAACATTATTTTATGATAATTATGTTTTAATGGGGATATTTTTCAATGATACTCTCCCTATTATTCATATTTTTTGTTTATGTTTATGATGGATTGATATTTATGAAACCCATTTAATTTTCTTGTGTTATGTTATGAATTAATGATGTTTATGAGTCCTATTTCATTATATGGGTTCTAATATAATGAATTATTTATCTTCTTATGGAATTGATGTGTATGGTTTTCAATATGTGATGGGTGTGACCTATATCTTCCTCAAATATATTTCATAAGGATTTATATATCATGAGATAGACATGGATGGAATGGTATGTGAACGTGGCTCTGAAATATAAGACTAAATGGGAGTAAACATTTTTCAGTAATAAATGGTTGGAATGATGAGTGAAATTGGTTTAGTAAAATAAATTTTCCATTTTTATGTTATTAGAAAAGAGCCTTTACTAATATGGAAATTATTTTATATTCTTAATTTTATGACGAAATTCAATTATTTTATCTCATGGAATTTTTATATGATTCTTTATTAATTTAAATGATTTATTCTTGGACATGATCTCATAATCATTTATATAAAGGATATGATTTTTTTAGAATATTTTCCTTATGTACATATGCCTTATCATTATTTTATTACTAATATCTACATTCTTTAACCTTACTGAGCAATCGATCACACCATTTTTTATGTTTTTTTCCCCATGTTATAATAAAAGGTTTTAGGTTGGGGTACTAAAATGTAATATTTGTGTGGAAAATAGTGAAGATCATTCACCAGAATAGAAGTTTGTGTTCCAAGATTCTAAAGGAACTAAAATACTTTGGTCTTTGTAAATGTGTTTGTGTAATGTATTAAATATTTCTTAAAAATTATGATATATATATATATATATATTAAGATTATGATGTTACAAGATCGACTTGAAGGGGTACACTACTAGACATGATGTTAAGGGCTAGAAACTGGGAGTCTAAGCTAGTCCCTATCCTAAAATAGTGGTAGTTAGCCAACTCTATGAGGATGATCATTGATGGGAGGGGATTAATCCCTATGTATTGAATACTATCCCAACAAGTTAAATTGGAATACTGGATGCCTCGAGTTAGAGGGATTGAACTTAACATTGATGGATCATGAAAAAATAGATTCTTGTAGGTGGAGGATTTTTCCATGATAATGTAGGTTCGGTTAATTATTGTTCAAGTGATTTCTATAGGTGAGGGAAATATCATATAGAAGAATATTATACCATGCTATAGTATTATGGAGTTGTGCTTCTAAAACTATATTACTAAAAACTTGGTAGAAATTGACTCTTACATAACCTATAGTTCTATGTATGATATTTCTACTACCCATGTTATATAACTTTTTCCATCCACAGATATAAGATCCTTTTAAGTAGTTAGATAAACATACATTATAGATGGTATGAGCTAAAAAATATTTTTACTTCCAGGATTCTTGGGCCTCATCGAATAATCCTTGTATAACCTTTATTAGCACAAGATCCATTCCCCCTGCATTTTTTAGTTTGGTCATAGTTAATTCATTGTGGCTTCACTATTTTATTCCTCCCAGATCCATGGGTCCTAGGTCCCCCTTTAAAAAAATTCATAATGTTGGATGGATTTTCTTATTAGATCTGTGATTTAAATATTTAGTGTGTTATTTTATCTAATTAAATTTTCTCATATGCGCTCTAAGATGTTTTTATGTCCTTTATTTGTTTAATTTATTGTATACTAGAATATTAAAAGATATTATATAATAATTAAATATATCATGTTTCCAATAATTCATTATATATATTTAATAATACTTTAGTGTTTTAATTTTAAATATCACATTTCTGTTGTTGTTTACTTGAATTTATTTTTTATACGAAAAACTAAAAATTTGTTATACTATTATATTTAATTTTTTTTATGATTTTATAAATTTATTCTAGGATAAGTTATAAATTTATTCTACCATCAGTTATAAATTTATGCTATTGTTTGCTAAATTATTTTTCTTCCATTAGTTCGAAATGACTTTTACCATTATTTCTAATTTTTTACTACCATTAGTTCAAAATATCAGATACAATTTGTTCAAAATATCTACTACCATAAGTACAATAAATTTTCTACTATTAGATCATAAAATTTCTACAATCAATTTAAAAATTATTCTACTATCAGTTTGGAATTTTGTGTCCATTGACCATGAGACAAATAATTGTACTATAAATACCTAGTTTTTACAATTCAACTACTGCCCCAAATTAACAATTATTTTAATTTAAAAATTATTTCCATAAATTTTTTAATTATTTTAATATTATATTGGATTCTAAATTAATTATAAATTATAATGATCTAAAGGAAATTTATTTTAGAATGTATTCAATTATATTTAGTGATTGTTCAACACCTATTTTTATCTCTAAAAAAACATCCACATAATGATTCCTATATATTTGATTATAATATTTTCTTGTGTTTTTTTAAATGTTCTAAAATTAATATTAAATGTTTAAAAACATAATAAATGAGATTTTAATTTCAAAAAGTACATTTATTTAATAAATACATACTAAATGAATTTAAAATGTATTGTTATATAGTCAATTTTATTACGATATTCTTGGATTTATTTGTCTCGGTATTATTGAATTATTTTGAACATTCAATTTTAAAAAATTTATACTTATTTTAAATTCATGAAATGATGAATTTAAATTATTTTGATATATCTCGATATTTTTAGAATATTTTTTTATCTCAAATGACACTACTTGAGTATGTTATTATTATTGATTTTTTTAACCATCTGTATGAGTTTAATTTATGTTTCATAGATTTTCATTATCTCTATAAGAGACTCAAAGGATTATTAAAATATATACTATTATGATATTAATATTACATATGAGTACACATAACATAGAGCGATAATAAGTTCTCACACTATGAAAAAATTCAATTGATCCTTTACACCATGTTTACCATTTATAATGTTCCCTCGTGGATTGTACCTAAACTACTTCAAATTATACTACCTTGATGAGAAAAAATGATCTAATACTCAAGAAGCAATACCTGTTCTTATTTTTTTTATCATTCTATTTTTTCAATTATATTCTATCTCAAAAAATTATTCCCTTATCTCACATGTGATTTCTCTATCAGCTTATGTTTTGAATATAAAATCATTTACCATTTTTGGGTTGTATCACATAGAGTCTAAAGTCCGTTCATTCAGGTTAAATTCCATAATTCTAATTTCATGTTATTTTGGTTGTGGGTAATGGATTATTAAATTTAGGATTCATTGTATATTCCTCAAACATTTTGTAAGGTTTGTGCATCCCCCTGAAAAAAATAGTCTATATTTCTCGTTATACCTCAAATAGAAAAAGTGTGTGTAGTATCGAGTTATGATTATCCTAAAAAATTTGGTAGTGAAAACATATCTATCTCTATGTAGAGAGTTGCAAGAGTGGTATTGGTAATTTTTCCACTAAAAAAATATTAAAATATTCGGATCTAAATTTAATATTATCCATTGTTTCTTTATAACTTTTAAAACATTCATATGTTCTATTCACCCTTCCCCTCTATAAATTCTATCATCCATTATGACCTATAAATTGGTATCAGAGTCCATCCCATTTCAGTATTTTTAGATTACTAATTTTATATTTTTACTAATAGAAACAATTGGTATCATAGATTTGAAATTAATAAGAATAATTTACCTATTTTGTTCATATTTTCTAACTATTTTTTTTATAGAATTCTCCTTTGATAGTTTATAAATCCATCATGTTTCTTGTCGAGTCCACATTTATAAAAGTCATTATCATTGTAGTAACCTATTCCTAAAACTCTATGTCTATGTATAAAAATTATTTACGATTGATGGAATAAATCATAAAAATGGGTGGATTCCACAAAACTTTTACATTTCATTGGTAAATATTGTGGCTACTAGTGATTAAATACATAATCTTATACGAAGAAATTGAGCATTTATCACTAGAAACTAATTGTAAAACCTTATAAATTGTCTGATTCTAATCACGATACTCTTACAAAAAATGTGGTGGATAAATATTTTCAGAATTATTACATTATGAATATATTACATTGTGGTATTAATATAAGTGTATTTAGTCCTGTATCAACAATTAATATAGACCATGAGATTAGTAATATTTTTCAATTAACACATCATTGATAGTGAGGCATGATTATTGTAACGACCTGACCCATACTGGGGCTCGAGCCACAACTACCCCAAGCCCGCCTCCATAGGCCAGGGGTTGGTGACCTACGCCGAAGGCACAAAAAACTATGGGAGGCCTTTCAATAAGAAACTATACACACTCACACACAACTAAATCAATGATAAAGTGCAGAGAAACGAATGAATGATACAACACTACTACCAAAGGGAAACTAACATACATTCATTGACCTCTAACTAGTACAAGTAAAGTGCTGAAAAGTACTAACAAGATAAATAAATAGAAAAAGGGGGAAAATTCCCATCTAGAAAGGTGCCACTACCCGACAACAGGTAAATGAAAGTAAATAGCTGGTGGGTCTCAAACCCATAAATCCTCATACGTCCACTGAATATAGCCCCGACTCATATGTCCTCTACGCTACTCCATAGTCTCAATCGACTTGTACGTCATCTGTAAGGGCACACCATTTGCGGGAAAATCCCAACCAAGGGTTAGTATAAAGATACTCAGTAGGATGCCCCGAAAGCTCTTGGGAGAAACAATGGAGGTACTAAAATGGTGAGTAGTAAACAGATCAAGAGCAGTGTAAGAGTAAAAAAAATAAAGTGCAACTCAACCGAGCCAAAGAAAAAAATAGACTCATCTAACCTATGAGGAGCTAGACACAGAAAGAATGTGGCATACACTGCGTGTCATCGCCCCTCCTAGAATGAGTGTAACTGAACCCAAGGAGTGGGAAAAAAAGTAGGGTGTATTCAAACACACACACACACACACACACATATATATAGATTCTCAACAAGAAACCCAAACATGTGTGTAAGGGGATCTCCTTGTCCATGCTCAGCCTAGGAAAAGTCGCCAACAGTTCTAAGAAAAGACATCCACAAATCCCATCATCTCATCACTTCTTCCTATGAAGCCCATGTCAAAGGGTCCCAAACACCGGACATTGATACTTTATTCTTTGGGTGGAATTGATTCACCCGCATGGTTTAAGGTCATGTCACAAGGGCGCGTTTCAGTGGGGAAAGTTACCCTCTTCCATGAGGGTCCTTAGGTAACGTTAAAGCTGTCACACCGCTGATCCACACAAAAAGAGTCCCACTCCAGTAATCATGGAGAAGAGTCACTAAATAGCCACATAGGAAGGGTTGAGTCTGAAATGCCAATTTGTGACCTACTCCGTTGCCCTGTTGGAGGGTAAACACCACTAAGTCTACGGGTGACCCACTACCTTGCCCTACCGGAGGGTAAACCCCACTAAGTCGACGATGACCCACTACCCTTCCGTGATGTATGGTAAACCATGGTAAGTCATCGGGTGACGCACTACCGAGCCCCGCTAGAGGGTAGACCCTAATAATTCGTCAGGTGACCCACTACCCAGCCCCACTGGACGGTAGACCCTAATAAGACGTCTGGTGACCCACTGCCCAGCCCGGCTGGAGGGTAGACCCTAATAAGTCTTCGTGTGACCCACTGCCCAGCCCAGATGGAGGGTTGATCCTAATAAGTCGTCTAGTGACCCACTACCCAGACCGGTTGGATTGTAGACCCTAATAAGTCATCGGGTGACCCACTGCCCAGCCTAGATGGAGGGTAGACCCTAATAAGTCATTTGGTGACCCACTGCCCAGCCCAGCAGGAGGATAGACCCTAATATGTCATCGAGTGATCCACTACCCAGCCCTGCAGGAGGGTAGACCCGAAATTGGTCTGATAACTCCACACTACAAGTGACATCACCGGGTGCCACCAACACCACTACCGCGTGTCGGTTCAGAGTGCGTTAAAGGGACATCCATCCAACACTCTTTCATGTTTACACATTTAATGAGATCTCAATCAAGGATCTTCACGCCTAAACAGATTAAACTATTGTAATCCCCTTAGAGAAACACATGAGATAGATTATTTGCTCACTAGAAATGGTCTCCTGATGAAAAAGTTATTCAACACTGCTTTATGCCCATACGATGTCTCATGGGACCCGCACCTCAGTCCCTAAAAAGGTCAAGTGAACTGTGCCATTGTGATATTCTCAGAAAAACATGCTGAAACGACTATTCATACACCCCAAACAGATGCTTGATGAAAAAGTCGTAGTACGCTACACACAGCTTCAAGAGATGGCCCATGGGGCCCACTCCTCAACTCCGTCTTCAATGCCTAATACCACCCAGGTTAACCTTTTTTCAAAGTCATGGTCATAATGCCACTGATGGCGCCTGAAACGGACATCGGATGCAGAAGCAGAAAATCCCCGCATCATAAGCCAATGGGGCCTTATGAGGACCACAACTCTGGCCCAAATTTAGGTGGGTGGATTATGCCGTCGCAATCCCCTTGGGAGAACACTCAGAAACTAGTACTCAAACACGTCAAACAGATGCCTGGTGAAAAAGGGGAATTTCACCATAAAACATGTGAATTAGGCCTTGTGGGGCCCACAACTTGTCTCCAACATGAACACATCAAAACACATCTCAAAAAGTCCGCACGAGGATAGGTGTTACGCTGCCGCTGATGGCGTGTCAATCAGAAAACCCAAGCAAGAGTTAGGTCCGATGTCAGAATAATTAATTAATTATTCACATTAAGTGTATTTTACAACCGAGAAATGAAACGAAACTGCAAAGGGTATGAACCAAAAATGGAAGGACCTTCTCAACTCAAGGTCCATAGAGCCTTTGATGGCATGTTAAACGGACACCCAACTCACAAATCATGTCTGTCGCAACATTAATAACAATTTACTATTTTTAAATTTACGTGTTTTGGGTCAACTGTCTTCGGGAACGGAACCTAAAAATCCCGTAACCTATATTAAAAAGTTCTTCTTGAAGATACAGACCCACAACCACAGATGTCGTGTCAATCGGACTCTCCGTTTAGGAGTTATGGTCCCTCGAACACAAGGGGGCCCAACTAGGGCAATTCACCCCAGTCCGAACCGCAGACCCGTTGCCCAGTAGCGGGTGCAACCCGACTCTCCTTGGCCCGTTGGCCATGGCCCACTCCAGCCACCCTATACCCCGTCGGGTCCGGATCTTAAAGAAGACATGCCAAATGGCCGTCCTTCGACTGCGTCGGCAAGCAGGACCTGCACCATGGAGGTCCTTGTCCGTGGAACACCCCCTAGGTTAGCACCTCAGGGTTTCTCCCAAGCACGATAGCTCGAGGGAGACGCCCGCTCACTGAAGTCTTTTGGAGTGCACCACCACGGCACCTGCTGCCCGCAGCTCCGCCTGGCTCCCTCGTTCCGCCGCTCCAATGAAGCCCCACACCCCCTGCTCGCCGCCGATGCCACGACTGCCTCATCCGCCAAACGTACCACCGTAGGCTGGTACACTGAACATCGTGGCTGGCCCGACCTCCCCGCTCTGCCACCGGGGTTCGCCACACTACACCTGCCACTCGACCGATGCCCTCCAGAGCCGTAGCTTCACCTTTTCCCGGACTCGCCGACAACGCCATCCGTCTAGGCTCCTCCACCGCACGCCGCTACACCGCAACTGTCGTGCCTAAGCCCACTGCTCGGGCTGCACCTCCATCATAACCTCCGTCCGCCACCCCTCGCTCGTCGATCCGTCACAGTTTTGGCGCGTTAGAAATTTTGGATGAAGAACATACAAGAATGGAATGTTGAATGGGGATCAGATGATGGCAGCATTCATTAGTCCATCATCTAAATTCCAAAAATTATCAAATTTTAAATGATAAATTTGATGAAAATTTAAGGAATGGAAAAGGGTGTGAAATTTAAAAAGAATCCTACCTCGATACGCCTGTTTTTCATTAGTGACGCGTCCACGATGTCGCTGCTTCGAACCACCAAAGCTTCAGTAGAGATCACAACTCGATCCGACAAAGAATGACGAAGAATGCTGAAGAATAGGAGAGAGAGAGAGGGAGGACAAGAGGCCTCACTCAAAACTCATATTCTTCTATTTATAGAAGAATCCACTTAGAGTGGGATCTGAAATTGCAGTGACCTCTAATTTAATATCACACCTAGGAAAAATACCCCATTTAGAACTCAACGGAAGTCTCTGATTTACTTTTCGAGGCTTTGTTCGAATGTTATTTGAAAATAACGCCAGTGATAAATATCAATAATACATTATTTTAAAATGATAGTTTTCCCCTTGGTGACAAATCTCATTGTAGGCCCGCGTCTGCAACTTTTACACCCCACCTAGGGTAAACTGCATGCTCTAGACACAATCGTTCCCTCATATTTCTGATCGAAGCTAAAATTTAGATGAAAACACAACCCTGACACATGTATAGTATAAAACCAATTAATATTTTTATAAAATTTATTTCAGGCACACCGGGCCTCGGAATCACATGCAATCTTCCTGCCTAGCATTGGAATTATATGTAAAAACTATCCAAAGTCCTATAGGGAATAAATAAGGTCGCTACATCATTCCCTCCTTCATGATTTTCGTCCCAGAAAAGAAAAACTATGAAAAATGACTCAGGATACAGAGATCACACTTAGTCTCCCACCCCCAAAAAACTTGCCCAACACCATGCTAGCACAACACACGAACCAATGGGATGGTTCATACTTATAATGTCTGCTACTCTCGAGGACATGTGTAGGAATAAGCCTGCACCTCATCAGCTGCAACATGTGGAAGACATCGTGCCCCCACTCATACTTTTGGGAGTTTAGGGAAAGACAGTAGGCAACCTCTCAACCACTTGCACGAGTCCCGAACGGCCCAAAGAAACTCGGGTGACTTCAAGAGCCGAACCTCTACTTACAACATCATTAACGAAATCACGATTTGTTCTTGGAACATGGTATCATGATTTCCTCCTTTAGAATACCCATCTAGTGAAACACTAATGTACATCTGGTCAGACAAGTTTCACAGCTGGTTCATCACAATCGAGACTCTCTGGGTGAGGACGGACCTAAGACAATGTTGGTTTGAGCAAACCACAAAGCGCTCTCCCAAAAGATAGCATCTCCACATTCTCAGGTAAATACTACCACCACCAGTACCACATAGTAAATAATGTATTTTAGTTTACGGGGTGTCCATCACCTCGAACTGTACTTGATAACGGTATCAAGATTGATGTTCAGCGTGCAAGGTACCAACAAATAGGGCAGGCGAGAAAACTCATCCAACCACCAGAGGCTAGACATAGAAAGCATGTGGCATACCACAGGTGCATTTTCCACTCGTGGAAGGAGATTAATCCCCAAAACAGGCACTCCACCAAACCCACTAGTGGAACCTCAAGCAAAAGGGGGGGGGGGGGGGGTCAAGCAGAAAATCCCAACTAGAAAACCCAGAACCTACTCTGACACTCCACCACACAACCCCATCATGAATGCAGGTGTCAGAGGGACTTATCCACCACACCTAAATACTATCCGCTTTGGGTGGCCCTGAATCTCCCTCATGGTATTGATCGTATCTCAAAAATGCATCTCAGTAGGGGAAGAACACCTCTTTCTTGTGCATTCAAAGATACATTGGAAAACATCATCACAGTGTTACACCGATTCCCTACGTCACCCTCAGTAACCCCTCCAACAAGGAGTTAGGAGATAAGAGTACCTCACGTAGTGTCTAACATTTTCTACTGATAAAAGTAGAAAAAGACACAGAGCATACCTTTTATCATCTCTTGTGTTGTAGTATTGTAGTCATCCATAACACACAGCCGCCTGCGGCCCTGTCCATTTTCTCCCTGAGCCTGACATGGGCCGTCTAGTGGTGGTGGAAGGACCTCGAAACATCGTCCACCATCCACAGTTATTCCTAATTTTCTACCAACTCCGGCTCCATGAGGGAAACCTTGTCCTCACCTAGGAGTTCTCTGATCCTGACACTGCCTTTCTCATGGCAGTGCATTTACCAACAATCTGGAAAAATCAGCACATTTGGTCGAGTAGTCTCAAGCCATGTGACCTCGCACATCATAGTCATAACACTAGTCCTCCCTGGGCTATCTTAGTGCTCTATTCTATCCCCGACCATGTGCCTGAGTCTCATCAAGGGGAGACCTCCAACATCGAGGCCTTGCCAATTGACAACTCTTTAATAAAAATTTCCATGTCACCAGTGCCTGATCCAGCACGCCGAGATGGGTGACGATGCACAAGGGCACTACGCTGGCACAAATCCCCTCTACAGAGACCTTGCTTAAACTTCTGTGCTAGGAAGATTCTGTCATGGACCACGTACAAAGTGTACCGAGTATGGTCCACGAACCTAGCCACGTACTCAGTCACTGCTATCACCCCCTGAAGCCTCAACAACTCCTAAAACCGTAAAAAGTGTTTGTAGGAGGGGAACTAATTCTCACGAAACACCTTCTATAAGTCATCCCACGTGAGTACCAACTCATTGTGCATCTGAGTAACCCTGACACCGCTAACACCAAACTTCTTGGTGGAAAAACTAGTGGCCAAGGACACCATCCAACATTTAAGTGTCCGAACAAGACTGAAGAGGAGAACAACTGACTCTAGCCAACCCTTCACTATCTGAGGGTATGTCTCACCATAGAACATCAGTGGTCTCTAACGCTGGATCTCACGTAGCGCGCCCAACATGCGCTCATCATCAGCCTTCACTTCTAGTACTATTTGGTACTCCACAGGTGGAGGTGCTGCTCTCTATCCTCCTGCAGAATGGATAATCGTATGATGGATCTTGAACTGAGGCCTCATCCCTAATGGAATCTTCGTCACGAACCAAAGATAATATCCTAGATTGTTATCATTGTGGAGACATCCTAAATCCGATCAAGGAGAATCATGGTCAAATGATCACATATATACCAACAACGATGGGGAGCTATCTCAGGATGGACATTCAAAGACTCAATCCTATATGATGCACAAAAAAATTTACTACAACAAGTGTCTTAGTGTGCCGAGTCAACATGTGGGATATTAGGGTCCTAGTGGATGGATACATCAGCCGCCACACCATCAATGGACTCCCTGGCATGAGAGATGCTCTCGAGACACATTGACAATATTTCCCCAAAACTAAAAAAATTCCATTTGTTTTGGTACGCCCGAACAATGCCCCAAGGAACGAACCAACTATGATATCACTGTCACGACCCGACCTGTACCGGGGCTCGAGCCGCAAATACTCCAAGCCCGCCTCCATAGGCTAGGGGCTGGTGACCAGCACCAAAGATACAAATAACTTGGGAGGCCTTTTCATAAGAAACTATAGACACACATGTAGCTTACTCAATCCAAAAGTGCATAGAACGGAAAGAAAGATACAACACTTCTACAAAAGGGAAACGACCATACATGCATCGACCCCTAACCAGTACATGTAATGTGATGAAATTACTGACAAGATAACTGAACAGAAAAAGGGGAAAAACATGCTCAAATAGAAAGGTGACACTTCCCAGAAACAGATAAACGAAAGTAAACAGCTGGTGGGTATCACACTAGGAAATCATCCAACATCAACTGAATGCAGCCCCAACTCCTGTGTCTGCTACACTCCTCCGTAGTCTTGATCGACCTTTCCATCATCTACAAGGGCACACCAAGTTCATGAAAACCCCAAGAAGGGGTGAGTATGAAGATACTTAGTAGTATTCCTCGAAATCTCGAGGGATAAACAAAGTAGGTACTAAAACACTAAGAGGTCGACAGATTAAGAATAATGTAAGAGTACAAAAAAGAGAGTGTAGCTCAACCCAACAAAATAAAAAAAAATTGACTCATCAAACCTAAGAGGAGATAGTCATGGAAAGCACGTGGCATACCCCGTACGTCTTCACCCCCCTAGAGAGAGAGTAACTGAACCCATGGATTGGGAACAAATTTAGGGTGTATTTACATATATATATATGCTAAAAAAGAAACCTGAACATGTGCGTAAGGGGATCTCCATTTCCAAGCTCATCCCAAGAAAAGTAGCCAACAGTTCTATGAAAATCCATCCACAAAGCCCAGCATCTCTTCACGTGTTCCTAAGAAGCCCAATTTAAAGGGGCCTAATCCCAGCACTTGGATACTATCCGCATTGGGCATCACTAACTCGCCCGCATGGTTTTAGGTTGCGTTACAAGGACGTGTCTCAGGGGGGAAAGTTCCCATATTCCTTGTGGGTACTTAGGTAATGTCAAATCTGTCACACTGCTGATCCTCACAACAAGAGTCCCACTCCACTAATCATGGAGAAGAGTCACTAACTAGCCTCATAAGAAGGGCTGAGTCTGAAATGCCAATGGGTGAACCACTGCCCAGCCATGCTTGAGGGTAAACCTGACTAAGTCTTTTGGTGACCCACTACCTAGACCCGCTGGATGGTAAACCCCACTAAGTCGACGGAGACCCACTACCCAGCCCCATTGGAGGGTAAACCTTGATAAGTCGTCGTGTTACCCCCTGCCCAGCCCCACTGGAGGGTAGACCCTCATAATTCGTCGGGTGACCCACATTCCTACACCGCTGGAGGGTAGACCCTAATAAATCATTGGGTGAACCACTACCCAGCCCGGCTAGAGAGTAGAACCTAATAAGTCGTCGGGTGACCCACTTACTAGCCCGACTAAAGGGTAGATCCTAATAAGTCGTCGGGTGACCCACTGCCCTCCCCATATGGAGGGTAGACCTTAATAAATCTTCGGGTGACTCACTACCCAACCCAGTTGGAGGGTAGACCATAATAAGTTATTGGGTGACCCACTACCCTGCCCCGCTAAAGGGTAGACCCTAATAAGTCATCGGGTGACCCACTTCCCAGCCCAGATGGAAGGTAGACCCTAATATGTCATTGGGTGACCCACTACCCAGCCTCGCTGGAGGGTAGACCCAGAATTGGTCTGATAACTCTGCACTACAACTGACATCCCTGGGTGTCAACAACATCACTATCGTGCGTTGGTTCGGAGTGCGTCAAATCAACCTTTTTCCAACACCCTTTCATGTTCACACATTTAATGAGATATCAAAAGAAGATCCAAACACCTAAATAGATTACACTATTATAATTCCTATGGAGAAACACGTGAGATAGAATACTTACTCGCAGGAAATAGGCTCCCGATGAAAATGTTTTTCAACACTGCTTTATGCCCATAGGACGTCTCATGGGTCCCGCACCTCGGTCCCAAAAAAGGTCAGGTGAAGTGAACCATGGAGATATTCTTCGAAAAACATGCTGAAACGACTATTCATACGCCCCAAATGGACGCCTGATAAAAAAGTCACAGTACGCTGCAAAAAACTTCAAAAGATGACCCGTGGGGCCCACACCTCAACTCCGGATTCAACATTTGAAAACACCCAAGTCAACCTCGTCTCAATGTCAGGTTCACAACGCCACTGACGGTGCCTGAAACGGACTTCAAATGGAGAAGCAGCAACTCCCCACGTCATAAGACAACAATGCCCACACCTCGTGCCAGAATATAGGTGGGCGGATTTCACCATCGAAATCCTCTTAGAATAACACCCATAAATGAGTACTCAAACATCCCAAACAGATGTCAGATGAAAACATGGTGTTTCACCATAAAATATGTGAACTAGGTCCTGTGGGGCCTGTACCTTATCTACAACCTGAACGCTACAGAAAGCATCTCAAAAATTCAGCATGAGGACTGGGGTCACGCTGCCCCTGACGGTGCTTCAATCAGACATCCCATGCAAGAGTTTGGTCCGACACAACAATAAATAATTAATTAAAAAATTATTTAATTATTCACATTAAGCGTTTCGTGCCACCATGTAATGAAACGAAACATCAAAGGTTCCGTACCAAATTTAGAAGGATCGTCTCAACTCCAGGGCCACAACGCCTCTGACGGCACGTCAGATGGACGTCCGGTTTGTGAATAACATCTATCGTAATTTTAATAACAATTTAATATTATTAAATTAACGCATTTTGAGTCACACGTCTTTGGGAACGGAACCTAAAAACCCAAAAACCCATTGTAAAAAGTCTTTCTTGAAGAGAAAGACCCACAACTGCACACGACGAGTCAATCAGACGCACTTTTTAGGAGTGACAACCCCCCAAATTCAAGGGGGCCCAACCGGGCCGGTTCACCCCGGCAGGACCGGTCTGAACTGCCGTCACGCTTCCCAGCCACAGGTCCGGCCCTACTCGTCGTGGCCTATTGGATGCGTCCCGTTCTAGCCACACTGGACCCCCTCGGGTCCGGTTCTTCAAGCAGACCTATCAAATGGCTGATCTTTGTCAGCGTCAGTCAGCAAGACCCGCACCTTCCGAGTCCTCGTCCGCGGCACACACCAGAGGTCAGCGCCTCGGGGTTCCTCCCAATCCTGACAGCCCGAGTGCGACACCCTCTTGATTCCATCGTGCAGAATGCACCGTCATGACACCTGCTGATCACAGCGCTGCCTAGATCTCCCGCTCTGCCGCTCCGGTGATACCCCACACCCCCTGCTCGCCGTCAACGCCGCAACCGCCTCATCCGCTGAATGCACTGCCGCACACCGGCCCACCAAATGTCGTGGCTGCCCGGGCCTCCCCGATTTCCAACCGAGGTTTTCCACACCATGTTGGCTGCTCGACTGATGCTTTCTGGAGCCGTCACTTCACCTCCTCCCGGACTCGCCGACACCACCATCTTGCTCGGCTCCTCCGCCGAACGCCGCTGCACCGCACCCGAGCCCGCTACTACGATTACACCTCCGGCTCAACCTCCGGCTTCCGCCCCTCACTCATCGATCTGTCACAGTTTTGGAACACCCGAAATTTTGGACAAATAACGCTCAAGAATGGAATGTAGAACAGGTCTTGGATGATGGCTGTGTTCATTCGGCCATCATCCCAATTTCAATAATTATCATGTTTTAAATGAAAAATTTGATGAAAATTTAAGAAATGGATGAAGGTGAAAAATTTAACAAGAATAGTACCTTGATCTGCCCATTTTTCGTTAGCGACGTATCCATGACGCCCCAACTTCATTCCTCCAAAGCTCCAACAGTGATCGCTCCTCAATCCAACGAAGAATGAAGAAGAACGACTAAGGACAGGAGAGAGAGAGAGAAAGAGAGAAATAGATGGAGAGAGAGAGAGAGGGGAGAAGAACCCTCACTCCAATCTCATATTCTTCTATTTGTAGAAAAATCTTCTTATCACGGGATCTGAAACTGCCGTGCCCTATAATTTTATATCGCGCCTAGGTAAAATACTCCATTTGAAACTAAACAGGTGTCTTGGATTTCCATTCTAAGGCTTCATTCAAAAGTTATTCAAAAATAACTCCAGTGATAAAAATCACTAAGTCATTATTTTAAAAGGATGGTTCTTTCCCAGGGTGACAACTCTCACAGCAGGCCCACAACCATAATTTTTACACCCCGCCTAGGGTAAACGACACTCTCCGAACGCAACTGTGCCATCATATTTCGAATTTGAGCTACCGTTTATGAGAAAACAAAACCCCACCATGTTCATAGTATAAAACCAATTAAGAATTTTATAAAATTTATTCTAGACACATTGGCCTTGGAATCGCACGCCGTCTTTGCACCTAGCTCTGGATTTATATGTAGAAATTTTCTAAAGTCATACTGGGGAAAAAAGGGTCTCTACAATAAATTTATGAGTTTGTTATTTCATCTCACCGATTCAACTCTTGGTTGATCATGTAATGAGTTTTATGTATTCCTATAGTATAGGAGGGAATAGTGATGTCTTATGAGACCCTTAAGTTGTATCATATCCAAGGAAAATGATTAATTGATACGAAGAAGTTAATTTTTTTTCGAGAACATAGGGTGTCCTAACCTGGCCCAACCCAATCTACTGAAACTAAACCAACTGGTTTAGGTTAGGTTAAAAATATGAAATACATAGATTAAGTCAATTTGGGTTAGTTTGGGAGTAGTCATTAGTTTGAAAAATAATGAATGAACTCAACAAGACCAGTCCATAATTCATTTATTATAGGGATCATGCACCCCACTTCCCTCTTATCTCCACTTAGACTAGTAATGTTTTTTGAAAAGAATAGTTACCTATAACTTCTTATTTTGTCGATGACTAATAAAATTTTGAAATAAAGTTGTTGGAGTGTGTGTCCCACAATAAACCTAGGTTTTTTGTTATCATTATAATTATATATCATGAAAATATAAGGCATGTCTCTTAAGAAGAATCTTGGGTATTGGGTTATCACTCTTCTATTCTAACATGGCATCAAAGAATATCTCAACCAAACCCTGCCTCCCATATATCCTCTATCTCCCAACTAGTTTTTTACAGTGATTTGACCCCTATTTGGAGAGGTGTCTCCCACGTAAATTATTTTTGTTGCTCACACCACCCCTCAATCATTACTCACCCCCGATAAAATGGCACTCCCTACACAAAATCATTTTCGATTGTAGTTTCCCCTCAAATAGGGTATTTTCAGCTTAATAGGGAGTGTTAGCCACGTTATATTTCTTTAAATTGTTTTTTTTAATTATCTACCCAATATAGGTTGACCTATATTGAGTGGGAGTGTTGTAGTGTGTGTCCCATAAAAGAACTGGGCGTTTTTCATCATTATAATTATCTATAATCAATGTCTAATTCCTCTATTAAGAGGCATCCGGGCTATTGGATATTCACACTTCTATTTTAACATAATAAAATAATTTTTTTTTGAAATTTTATTATATAAATTTACTGGAAAAATGAAATATTTGTTGAATTCTCATGGATTCATTATTATTGGAATTTATATGTTTACTCTTTAATGATACATATTATAGGTTATTTAATAGAAAATGACTATTTTATTATGAAATTAAATACATGTAATTTCTTTTGGTAGATAGAAATGGATTTGGTGCTCCACGTGATGTTGTATTTCTTGTTTTTTTATGATTTTTTTAAAATCTTAATTAAATTTAATGGGGATTGTTTGTCCTTTTTTAAAGATCTATATTGATTTAAATTTGTTCAGTTTTAATTTAATCAATCATTTTATGATTTTTTATTCATTGATATAATTTTTCATTATATGACCCAACAGACATGATCCAATCCAATAGGGATACAGTGTTATTGGGTTGTGTGAAAATTTTTCCCTATATCGGCCCAACCCAACCGATGACCACCATTATCGATGACCAAAATTTTGTTTATATAATCACATCATGTTTTATGATGAATTTTCACAAAATGGTGTGGTTGTATAATCACCATATCGTAGCATGCTAATATTTATAGGGAAAATGGAATTGCATAAGGAAATATTTAATGGTTTTTCTATCCCTAAAACAATGTATCATATTTGAAATCACCTTGATGTGATTAGATGAGGACTTCATTGCCACTAGATCCACCCTGTGGGAGGACCATGTCATGGTGGATGTTAACATGATCTGATTATTGTTGATACCATAGAACAAAAATTACATGTGGATATACATTATGTCATGGTGCATTTGAACTATTTAATTGTATGAAATGTATTGGATAGTTTTAACATGTCATTGTTTCTAATCTAGGTGCTTATAACGAGAGATGGGAATACCTTTTCCTCAACAATACTATTAAGTATTTGGAACTCATGGAATTTTTTACATCTCTAGTCAAAGGATTTGAAGAATCCGAAGGACTTTTTGAATATAAAGCTTATCTAAAATAACTATTTTTTTGTATAGAAAATTGTAACTCATGATACACTCACTGATGATCTACATCTCTTTAAGAAAGAATTACAATGGTAGTATTTATGGTACTGTGGTGAGAATAGAAAAAAGGTGGTATGGGGATTTCAATATTTTCATCACCGGAGTGAAAAAAACTTCATCATCTCCAACAATCTGTGCCCCAAAATAGTCTGATGTCCCAATGTGAAAAATCATACCATAGAAATTAAAACTAAACGAGTAACACATTTGAATCAATGTTTTCACATTTGTCATATTTAACAGGTTACCATTACACGAATGGTCCAAATCCGAAACCCTCTAAATCAACCACACACATTTCATGAATATGCATGTACATCATTTGTAAAATTTCAATTTCTAGCATAGAGATCTGATGATCTACCCGATGTCATGATGAACACCTTGATCTCATGCCTTCAATCCACAAAGGCGTTCTTGGACTATATTCTCATATAGAGCATCTATCTATATAGTATTTGAGAGTATATAGAAGCTCTCAATTCCAACTGATAAAAAATACATATAATGAGCTTATCCTCGACTTATATAGTTGATGTCTAAAATACCCCTATAGGGATACCTTACCCCATGTATTTAATGACCACTAAATAAGCAAAAAATAAATAATTATGATGAACTAACTACATCATAAATACTATTTATCTTTTATCACATACATGTGATATATATTACATGATAAGCCTAAGTCATTTACTCAACTTGAAATTCCCTCTAATATTAAACAAACCATGAATATTAAATTAATAATAATTCATATAATATTATTCCTTTTATTTATATAAACACCTATAAATAATATCATTTAAAACATTCAACCCAATTTTTCAATATTCAAATAATAATGGATTTATTTATTTATTAGTGTTCAATAATGCTCTGAAAACACATTGACCCATGGTGGGGCCCACCTTGGCATATATACCTTTTAAACAGAATAATCTAGATTCTTGAATAGTTTATTATGTGTAACCCTCTTAGGGCTTATCTCGATAGTAGTGAATAGTATAAAATGTGTCTTTCGAGATAAACATCAAATAGAAAAAGTGCATGTTTTATGGGGTTATGATATCCTGGAAAAATCAGTTTGTGAAATCTCATATATTTTCATGAAGAGAGGTCTAACAGTGTACTATGCCCATGGTTTACTAAATCACTATAAAAATTATATGTGATCACTTTCATTTAATTTATATATTTTTATGGAATTTATTTTTTTTTAAAAATCAATCCACTGAATGACCTCTATAAATTTCTTCTATCCATTAAAAACTAAAAATTTATATTATAGTGTGTCCCTTCTAGGAATTTTTAGTTCAACTATAAGGTATTTTTATTGATAACAACATTTTTATAATATATTGAACCTTATAAAGGATAATTTATCTCTTATATTGCAATTTTATAACTCTTTCTTTCATAGAAAGTTATTTTGGAATTTAAAAATCCATCTAGAGTATTGTATAGTCCTAACGATGAGTGGATTCCTCAAAAACCTCCTCATTTAAATGTAAATGATTATGGTGTTGGGAATCCATAATGGAAGATTATCTAAAGGAATTCAGTAGTTTTCACGAGATTACAATGTTAAGACTATATAAATTTTCTAATTATAATCATGGTATACATACTAGAAATGATTTAGCAAAACATGTTCCGAATTATAAGATTATGAATAATTATGGTATTAACATAAGTGTTTCTAGTCATGTATCTGAATGTAATATAGCTTATGAGATGAGGAATATTTTTCAAGTGACACATATTTGATAAGAAATGATGATTAGAACCAAATGTAAAGGGCTTCTATCGGATTACCTTGATTTAAAAATGAATGAAGGTGATATTGTAAAATATATGTTACACAAGTCTGTTAGCATATTGAATGGAATTAATGAACTTGTAGAATGGTTAATGGATCATTTACTTGTTAAAATTTTTATCCAAGGACTACCATATAAGTGGAATGTAAAAAATAAATTTATTTATGTAAGTAAAAACATCAAAGATTACTCACAATATGAACTAATTCGATCATTATTATAATATGAACATGAAATGATGAATATTATGAAAGAAGAAACAAAAAAAATAAATGGAATTTCTTTCAAATATCATATAAATTTTTCTCTTAACTCATCTAAATACGAACCTTAGGAATGTGATAAAGAAGAAATTAAAAATATAATAAAATGGATTTATAACATTATTAAGTAAAAGAAAAAGAAAAAGAAATGTCCAAGTAAATATCAATATAATAATAGAAAATAAAATAATGGAACTGTATATATACCAAATATAACCCCATGTGAATACATAAATAAGGGACATATCAAACTTGACTATATAATATTGAATCAAGAAGGAATAGATTAGAAATAAAATAAAGGATTGAAATGTGTTTATCATAATTGGTGAAGTTTCACAGAATAATCCTATTTAAGTGATTAGTCCATATGTGAGAAAGAGTTTGAAAACCACTGTGTGATGGAAGTAAATAAAAATGGGGCATGTAATTATTATTATTACATTTATTATTCCAATATTTATGGTTATATCGTTGATGAGTATATAAAGAAAATAAAAATAGTTATAAATTTATTTTTAAAGTTTCTGAGTTATACAATGAAATCAAAGAATAAAATAAGTTTATTATCAAGGAAAGTAAGAAAGTAAATTTAGAGAATGATTATTTAAATAAATAAATAATTAATAATGATTTATGTCTAAAAGTGAAGATTTGTGATGATTTTTATTCTATACAAAAGTATAATGATAATATTAAAATCGGTGTTGTTAGATTAAAAGAAGAAATTATTTACTTTTTTTAGGGAAATGAAAAATGCGTATAGATGTTGCATATTATGAAACCAAATAAACATAATACTATTTTTAGTAATAATCTATAGATTCCTATTTTATACAAGACTAATTTTATTATATTTCAATTGAAAAAGTTCCTTTTACTAAATTTTTTACTGGGAGGTTGCATAGACATTATGATATGAAATATTATCACAGATTTTATCAATATATTTATTTTAAAAAATTATTTTTCAAATAATTTATCTTATAGATTACCTTACAATAAATATCTTAAATCTATTTGTGTACCAAATTATTCCTTCGCTAAACCAGCTGGACTAAAAATACCATGGGTACCAAAATAATATTTGGATTAATTTATTTATTTTGAATAAACCCCTTAATAATATCAAAGTCAGAAGGTACATGGACAATGGTTATTCTCAGAACATGTCAAGACCTATCAAATATTATCAGTTATACTAAATGTGATTGAGGCTTTGACACTTATGAAGATAACTCTAAAGGCATGGTAAAGGGTTTCAGTGAAAAAGGTATTTATAATAATTTTATTATTTCAAAAGTCTTATACGTTTAAGGGATTAAACATAATCTAGTTAAAATATCATTACATTTTAATGATGGTATATATGTTAAGTTTGAAGGTGTTAAATTTTTATTACACAAAAATATTATTTTTTGTTTCATGTGGATATAAACCATAATATTTATTCTATTATTTTCTAAGATCTATCTATTAAAAATCCTCAGCATCTAAATGATATATAAATTAATGATTTCTTTTGTCAAAGAAGTCCGAAAAATTATCATTTCTAAATAATATAGATATTATCTCTATCTAATAATAAATAAATAAATAGAAAATCATATTAAAATGATAATAGATCCTTTCATATATTTTCTATATACTAGTATTGAGTTTAATAAATATATTTTAGTAGACATTCTAATTCAGGTTTATGGTACAAATCAGTAATACAATCAGTTTCTACCTTAGAGACAGAATATATATGTAACACCCTGAGATTTTATGAAAAATATTCTTTTTAATTTCATTAATGTCTTGTGTTGTATTCTACACCAAAAGGAGCTTTCACAACACGCATCCTTGACTTTCCTTTCATTACACGCAATCCTGACCTTCCTCCATAGCGCGTGTAGTACGTAATACCGAGTTTCACTAAACAACGATATACTATTAATATATTATTAAAACTAGCCGTTATGAATAGTAATAACCACTTTTTGAAATTTTTTTAAATTTATTTTTAAAATGGACTTCATTTTTGGATTCGGAATATCGAAATTAGCTTAGGGTGAAATTTTGGTACTTTTCGGATAACTTTCATTTTATAATGAATAGTGAAAGTTACTAAATTTTAATTAAAAACAACCTTTCTAATAGAAATATTTCATAGTGATAAATTATTAATTTGAGTGGTTTTAAAGTATATTTAGATTATATTTTTAAAATGTAATACAATGTTGGCCATTGGATGTAATTGCACATTTAAACTAGACATAAACAAGTGTCAATATTTTGATAGTTATTATCTCATAAGAACACGTTATTTGTTTTGACGATGGGAATTAATTAATGAAACTGATATGTTTTTAATTTGGTAAAATAGACATCTTTTTTGAGTTCATTATATCAAATATACCTTAGGCCTAATTTTTGGTATTTTTATGGAAACTTTCATTTTTTGAT
Source organism: Viscum album (assembly GCA_963277665.1). Lineage (NCBI taxonomy): Eukaryota > Viridiplantae > Streptophyta > Magnoliopsida > Santalales > Viscaceae > Viscum > Viscum album. Next base: position 430,182,702 of record OY728150.1, on the reverse strand, counting down.
GAATAGTGAAACCACTAAGTGGTAGTTAAAAAAATGAATTTTTCATAAAACTTAATTTTACCACTTCTGTGAATAGAATTTGAAAAATCCAAGACACACGGTTGATGTCAGTAAGTAAAATGTGGTTCAATGAGATAAAAATAATTTTTGGTGAATAGTAACTTTTTACTATTTTTTACCACGGTTAAAAGTAAATAGGGTAATTAAGGGTAAAAATTATATTTTTATTACCATAAAACATATCCTAATTCTATTGGATAACTGTAATTCGACCAAAAACAACCTTTGGAATAAAATATGACTATTTAGGACCACTTGGATTAGATTAGGACATTTATTATTAATTTATTTAAAGAAGGGTTAAAATAGTTAAAATCAAAGTTTATTTACAAAAACATTTTTAATATAGGGTTATACAAAAGCTAAATTCGATTGTAAATATTCATTAGAAAGATAATAAGATTTAATATATAAGGATATTTTATTTATAATTTTTAGACATTATATATATTAATTTATTTATGACACAATGATGATACAGTACTTACCATAATAGTAAAAAATTTGAATAATTGATATTATAAATACCCAAATAAATATAATATGAGACTTTTTATGAATTACACTAATTATATAGGATAATATGACATGTTAGGATTTATTTAATTAACTTTGGTCGAAGTAATCATTCTGTTATGAGTTTCACAAAAATCAACTATTGAATAGTGTCAAAATTGACATAAAATAGTTTTTAAAACAAATATTATATTATTTATTGTTATTTTATTCATAAAAATCTAAGGTTCGGCCAAGATACTTATATAATGATAGGTGTATCCTTACTGGACCACTTGGGGGTCGCTTGGATGTATATGGTATGTTTATTAACTATATAATATAAAAATACAAAGTTAACTGGTAAATGTCAATTTAATTAACTAAGAGTTAAAACTAAAAGATAAGGTTAATATAATGACCTAAACTTGTCTAAATTCTATTGTATGAGAGGCGTTCGACCTATCCCCACCTTAGCTTCGAAATAAATCAATTTTGAGCTATTGAAACCCGAATTTGGCTTTATAATAAAATAATATTTTTGGTTATTCCAAAAGTGCCCCTCTCATCCCTAATAAAAGGGCACCTCCTCCCTCTCTTCCTCACACCACAATGAGCTTTCACGATCGGCCAACCCCTTCAAAATTTTCTTATACACTTCCCTATAAACATTCTAGAGGGCCTGGTATTCTTAAAAAACCATGTTTAGTGCCATAAAAGGAGGTCTCAAAGAAGCGCGTCAAAGAAAGGGTAATGTCCGTTACCGATTCATTCAACTTTATTTCTTCTTCCACTTCTTCTTCATAGGTTTTTTCATTATGAAGTAATGATATCAGTATCACTCATATACTGATATGTTATTATAAGTATGAAACAACCCTATTTTACCATCTATCCATCCTACGGAAAACGAAATCACCGCATGTGCGTACATACGGAATACCGTCTCCACGCCGTGGTGTAATCTATTTTCCACCACCACCTATCTTGGATTGGTATAATGGTGTAAATAATAACAATATATGATTATTGTAAAGTGATATTGATTCTAAAATAGTATACATACACTCAAATACAATTCCACGATCATGAGAACGATATCATCGCTCGTGCGTACGTACGGACTACCGTCTCCACGACGCGATGCGATTTATTCTCCACGTTAACCATTCATCAATGACTATAAAGTATACATAATAAGTAATAATGAAATATATGAAATAATAATGATACTGGATTTATGTGTATATATATGTATTTCATCTACTTAATTCCATTCAACTCAATAAGGAAACGAAAACAGTGTTCATGCGTACATACGACCTACCATCTCCATGAATGGTGTATTTCTTTCCATTTACTAATCTATTATATATATGTATATTCTGAATATATATTATATATAAATACTGTTTTATATTCTAGAATTATGTAATCATGATCTATGTAATCATATGAATAATTACAAGTCAAAACACGAATGAAAAATAAAACGATTTTACCCAAAATGCTCTTTAACATGGAATTGACAAAATAACGGGTAAAATAAAATCATAAGTGAACCATATATAATATAATAACAATGATTATGATTCTGGAATAATTAAATGACATTATTTAAATCATTATAGAGGAGGTTCAGACACTTACTAAGCAAATCAGACATAAGGTAAGGGAAATATCACAATCTCATTTCTATCCGAGATTGTTTATAATTTGAAAGTTACTGGGGTGTATTTTATCATCCAAATCCTTGTTTCCTCAATATGTAATATTATTTCCATCCACCTACAATTTATTATATCTAATTTTACCATTTGGTGAGTTTTTAGTAAAAGATATGAAAGGAATATTTTGTCGTTTTTCATACGATGTAATTTCTTACTTTTCCGAAAAAAGTACGAGAAGAATGTTTTTTTAACTTATACGGCATAAATGGATTTTTAAAACATTATTTCCAAGAATATTCCTTTACAAGTTTTCAATTTTATTTTTAATAAACTTCTTTTAGTTTATAATTGTATGACAAGTTAAGAAAGGAAAAGAGTTTTTGATGTAGAAAGGATATTTTCCTCAAGAATGGAGTTCAAGTGTTTTATCAAAATTATTTTCCATCTAAGATAATAAAGGGTTATGTTTTTATATCTATTATTACCTTGATTTAATTATGTTGTGATGGAATTATTTTTATGAATTCCTTTATCTTATATGAATTATTTTATGATGTCATGATGTTTAAGATTTCCATTTTTATTACATGGGTTATGCTATGATGCATGGTTTATGATTTTGTGGAACAAATAAGAATGGTATCATTATGAGATGGTTGTGACCTATATCTCACTCCAATGAATTGGGTAATGATTTTATATCTCATGAGATAGACATGGATGGAATGGTAGGTTAAACCGGTTCAGTGAAACAGGACTGAAACGAGGAGTGAACTCGGTTCAGAAATGGACTTTGTCCACTAAGATAGGCTTGTAAATGAGTCTTGACTAATAATAAATGATTCTCTATGATTATGTGTGTATGGCACAAAGTTTCATGTTTTAAGTTATGATTATTGGGGTTACATTTCACTACTATGATTATCCCATGTCATGAAATTATGATCTCTTTTTCAGGTTAGGATTTCCAAAAGATATGTTCTTATGTATATAATGTGATTGATATTTCTTTTGTTTACCCTTACTGATCATGTGAGCTCACCCTTTTATGTTTTTTTCCCAGGATATAAAGAAATATTTTAGGTAAAAAAAGGGAAGATCTTTATGGGAGATGTTGAAGATCATTCACCATGATTAGATGATTATATTCCAAGTTTCCAAAGACACTAAACTATTACGGTCCTTGTGTGTGTGTTTTTGTTATGTACTAAGTATTCTACAAAAGTAATGTAATGTCCACGTACGTTAAGCTTCATGTCTCTACATCTGGTATCAAAGAAAAGGTTTAGTCACTCTTTGGAAACTAGGATGGGAGAACTTTAGTGATATCCCTAGAGATATTTCTAAGGTATGTCTAGGAATTTCCCTATGGTTAAGTGTAAGTATAGGTTATAGTACTAGAATTATGGAAACCCAAGATGTTAGATATTGAAGTTACTCCCCCTTTATTATATTGTTTTCCCTAGCGTGATTTTTTCCTTTAAGACTATTCTTTTTGGGATTTAGACGATGGCTGGAACCCAAAGGAACCGTGTTGATCAATGTAATGGACAACGAAATGATTGTCCTCCTGAAAAAACAAACATTTTGGGAGATGGAGTGCAAAATATTATTGCTATACTTACACAATCTATGAATCATTATGGACTTCCAAATGAGCAGAGAAGGGAACAATATTCTATTGAGTCTTCATGAGGCAACGTCCACCTTCTTTCAGTCGGTCTTCTGATCTACTTGTTGCTGAACAATGGATCAGTAATACTGAAAAGATATTTTCAGTTCATCAATGTTCTGAACATGATAAAGTCATCTTAGCAGTGTATTGTTTGGAATGTGATGCTGATAAATGGTGGAATCGTATCAAGAATATGATGCCAAGAGATGAAATTGAGTCCATGGAATGGGACGAGTTCAAGAACTTATTTTTAAATAATTACTTCCCTCGTATTCTTCGAACAAAGATGGAGAAAGAGTTTCTTGAACTAAAACAAAAGGATGATGAATCTGTTGGTATATACAAAGTGAATTTTACAAGGCTTGCAAGGTATGCATCTGGATTTATCATCCAGCCTGAATGTAAAGTTGATCGATTCTTCAGTGGATTAAAACCAAATCTTTGAAGGGAATTAGCTATAAGAGACATCAGTAGATAAGAGAAAATTGTGCGTTGTGAGATCAAGGTAGAAATGGAAGTTGGTGTTACTTATCCATCTCATAGTTTTGACAAGAAACGAAATATGGAGTTCAATGAGAAATCTCAGAACAATGGTGAAATGAAGATGAATGTTTCCTTATGCTCAATGTGTGGAAAGAAGCATGGTGGAGATTGTCTTAAAGGGACTAGAAAATATTTTATGTGTGGAAAAGAAGGTCATCGAGTAGCTCAATGTCGAAGTAATGGAAAAAGGGTTTCTAATTATGTGAATAAAGAAAAGACTGCAGAGAACGCACCACCAACACTTCTATGCTTCAAGTGCAAGGAAATGGGGAATTATGCTAATAAATTCCCTAATACAAGTGTCAGTGATGATCGACATGAGAAACCACCTACGGAAAATGAAAAAGGGAAGTCGCATGTGATCACTATTGGCGATGTTGAATATGACAACAATGTGGTGGAATGATTAAGTGTTTATGTAATGGGATTCCAAAATAATGTTGTATATAGTATCTTGGAATATTGGAATATTTATGTATTGGTCTATTGAGGTTTTCAATGGTACCGGTAACCATGGAATGTGATTGAGATATTTTTGGTAAGCAGATGATATGCGCATAATGAAGGGATAAGAAGATAATGAGATTTTTTATTGTATTCATGAGCTCATGATTGATATAAGGACTAAGTGATATCATGGATTGAGTATAATGAATTTTTAGTATTTTGGTTTGTGGAAAGGGTTAACTTTTAACTGCATTCATGTTTTCACTAAGGTTCAATGGGTACTCATTATTTAAGAGAATACATGATTAAGGTATTCACATGTTTGTAATTTGACCAACAAGATATATCTTATGATATATGGGGGATAAATGATGGAATTCATGTGACTGTTATGTGACATTTCAAGTAATAATTTTCTTTATACTATGAGCCTGGACCAAAGTATTTTTGATAATCCTAAAGATTTGAATTTATTATGTTGGACATAAGTTAGGATATAATTTTTTTTCAATATTATTGATGGGATGTTATAATAATGTAGTTTTAGAAAAAGGACAACCTGCAGGACGAGCGACATCCCATCGCGTCGGTCAATGTTGTGGGAATCGAACCCACAACCAAAGTGCGACTGGCCTTTATCTCCTACCACTGGCCTACATGAAGTCCCTGGTTAGTAGAAACTAGTTTTATTTTATTACGTGGTATGATATATGAAGTCTAAGTTCATTTTTGGAATCGTATACGATTAACCTCACCATAGATGGACTTAGGTATATTTGATAACTTTTCCTAACCTTTTGTTTGAAATAGATGGAATGACTCATCATTCTATCACATGATCTGCTAACACTTCATAAATGAAAAATTCAACTTCATTTCTTTCAGAGATGAAGTGGAAATTGTTCAAAGCACCAACAACAGTAAGATTGTACCAAAATCCAGAAAGTATTTCTTCTAATTCTATTTTCATCAACTTTAGGGAAATGATCTTGAAAACCAAAAATTTTGTCCTAGTGCTCTTATATCTAATGAGTTAGATGGTACCTTAGATCGTCACAAATTTATGGCTTTGTGATTGTTGGATTTTCCATAGCCATGTTCTCTACCACTATCCATCAGAACATGATAGTCAGATTTCTCTTCCATATCCATATTTTCACCTATGTGGAAACCAAGTGATTAGTTTATTTGGGTAACCGTTACGTTTCATACTTTTGTTTTTAATGATTGGTTTTGGTATTCCTTTTTACGATGTGGGTTTCTATTAAATAAACTTTTGAGTAGTAAACCATTTATAACCTCGATGAATTTCGAGGGCGAAATTCATTTTAAAGAGGGTAGAATGTAACACCCCGATATTTTATGAAAAATATTCTTTTCAATTTCATTAATGTCTTGTGTTGTTTGCTACACTAAAAGGAGCTTGCAAAAAACGCATCCTTGACTTTCCTTGCATTACATGAAATCACTATCTTCCTCGATAGCGCGTGTCGTACGCAATACCGAGTTTCACTAAACAATGATATGCTATTAAAATATTATTAAAACTAGCCGTTATGAATAGTAATATACACTTTTTGAAAATTTATAAATTTAATTTTTCAAAATGGACTTCATTTTTGGATTTGGAATATCGAAATTAGCTTAGGGTGAAATTTTGGTACTTTTCAGATAACTTTCATTTTCTGATGAATAGTGAAAATTAATAAATTTTAATTAAAAAAACCTTTTTAATTGAAATAATTAATAGTGATAAATAATAAATTTGAGTGGTTTTAAAGTATATTTAGAATATATTTTTACAATTTAATACAATGTTGGTTATTGGATGTAATTTCACAATTAAACCAGACAAAAACAAGTGTCAATCTTTTGATAGTTGTTATCTCTTAAGAACACGCTATTTGTTTTGACGACGGGAATTAATTAATGAAAATGATATGTTTTTAAATTGGTAAAATAGAAATCATTTTTTAGTTCATAATATCTAATATAGCTTATGACTAATTTTTGGTATTTTTCTGGAAACATTCATTTTTTGATGAATAGTGAAACCACTAAGTGGAAGTTAAAAAAAATGAATTTTTCATAAAACATAATTTTACCGCTTCTGTGAATGGAATTTCAAAAATCCGAGAGACACAGTTGATGGCAGTAAGTAAAATTTGGTTCAATGAGATGAAAATAATTTTTGGTGAATTGTAACTTTTTACTTTTTTTTACCACGGTTAAAAGTAAATACGGTAATTATGGGTAAAAATGATATTTTTGTTACCCTAAAACATGTCATAATTCAATTGGATAAGTTTAATTCAACAAAAAACAATTTTAGGAATATAATATGACCATTTTGTCCCACGTGGATTAGATTCGGACATTTATTATTAATTTATTTAAAGAAGGGTTAAAATAGTTAAAATCAACATTTATTTACTAAAACATTTTTAATATAGGGTTATACATACGATAAATTCGATTGTAAATATTCATTAGAAATATAATAAGATTTACTACATAAGGAGATTTTATTTATAATTTTTAGACATTATATAATTTAATTTATTTATGACACAAAGATGATATAGTAATTACCATAATATTGAAAAATTGGAATAATTGATATTATAAATACCCAAATAAATATAATTTGAGACTTTTTATGAATTACACTAACTTTATAAGTTAATATGACATGTTAGGATTTATTTAATTAACTTTAGTCGAGGTAATAATTCTGTTATGAGTTTCTCAAAAATCAACTATTGAATAGTGTCAAAATTGACATAAAATTGTTTTTAAAACAAATATTATATTATTGATTGTTATTTTGTTCCTGAAAATTTATGGTTCGGCCAAGATACTTATATCATGATATGTGAATCATTAATGGACCACTTGGGGGTCACTTGGATGTATATGGTACGTTTATTAACTATATAATATAAAAATACAAAGTGACATGGTAAATGTCAATCTAATTAACTATGAGTTAAAACTAAAGGATATTGTTAATATTATGACCTAAACATGTCTAAATTCTATTGGATTAGAGGATTGCGACCCATCCCCACCTTAGATTCTAAATAAATCAATTTGGAGCTATTAAAAACTGAATTTGGCTTTATAATAAAATAATATTTTTAGTTATTCCAAAAGTGTCCCTCTCCTCCCTTATAAAAGGGCACCTCCTCCCTCTCGTCCTCACACCACATTGAGCCTTCATGCTCGGCCAAAACCTGAAAAATTCTCTTCTCCACCTACCTAGAAACATCCTAGAGGTCCTGGTATTCTCCAAATACCAGGATTAGTTCCCTAAAAGGAGGTCTCAAAGAATCACTTCAAAGAAGAGGTAATGTCTGTTACCGATTCTTTCAACTTTATTTCTTCTTCCAGTTCTTCATCTTAGGTTTTTTCATTATTAAGTAATAACATCAGTATCAATAATATACTGATATGTTATTATAAGTATGAAACAACCCTATTTCACCATCTATCCATCCTACGGAAAACGAAATCACCGCGCGTGCTTACGTACGGAATACCGTCCCCACCACGTGGTGTAATCTATTTTCCACCACCACCTTACTTGGATGGGTATAATGCTGTACATAATAACTATATATGATTATTGTAAAGCGATATTGATTCTGAAAGAGTATACATACACTCAAATACAATTCCATGATCATGAGAACGATATCATCGCTCGTGCATACGTACGGACTACCGTCTCCACGACGCGATGAGATTCATTCTCCACGTTAACCATTCATTAATGATTATAAAGTATATATAATAAGTAATCATGAAATATATGACATAATAATGATACTGTATTTATGTGTATATATATGTATTTCATCCACTTAATTCCATTCAACTCAATAAGGAAACGAAAACAACGTTCATGCATACGTACGGCCTACCGTCTCCATGAACGATGTATTTCCTTCCATTTATTGATCTATTATATATATGTATATTATGAATATATATTATATATAAATCATGTTTTATATTCTGAAATTAAGTAATCATGATCTAAGTAATCATATGAATAATTACAAGTCAAAACACGGATGACAAATAAAATGATTTTACCCAAAACGCTCTTTAACATGGAATTTACAAAAGAAAGGATAAAATAAAGTCATAAGTGAACCATATATGATATCATAAAAATGATCATGATTCTGGAATAAGTCAATGAAATTATTTAAATCATTATACACGAGGTTCGGTCACTTATGAAGAATATCGGAACTAAGTTAAGGGAAATATCACAATCTCATTTCTATCCGAGATTGTTTATAATTTGAAATTTACTAGGGTGTATTTTATCATCCATATAAACTTTTCCTCAATATTTAATATTATTTCCATCCACATAAAATTTTTTAAATCCAATTTTACCCTTTGGTGATTTTTTAGTAAAAGATATGAAAGGAATCTTTTGTCGTTTTTTATACGAGGTACTTTTTGACTTTTCTGACAAAAGTACGAGAAGAATGTTTTTTTAACTTATATGACATAAATGGATTTTTAAAACATTACTTCCAAGAATCTTAATTTACATGTTTTCAAGTTTATTTTTAATCAAATTCTTTTATTTTATAATTGTATGACAAGTTAAGAACGGAAAGGTGATTTTGAAGTAGAAAGGATATTTTTCTCCAGAATGTAGTTCAAGTGTTTTATCAAAATTATTTTCCATATAAGATAATAAAGGGTTCTATTTTTATCTCTATTTTTACATTTATTTGATTATGTTGCGATGGAATTATTTTTATGAATTCCTTTGTCTTATATGAATTGTTTTATGATGTCATGATGTTTAAGATTCCCATTTTTATTAAATGGGTTATGCTATGATGCATGGTTTATGATTTTGTGGCACACATACGAATGGTATCATTATGAGATGGGTGGGACCTATATCTCCCTACAATTCATTTGGTAATTATTTTATATCTCATGAGATAGACATGGCTGGAAAGGCAGGTTAAACCGGTTTAGTGAAATAGGACTGAAACGAGGAGTGAACTCAGTTAAAAAATGGACTTTGTCCACTAAGATAGTCTTGGCAATGATTCTTGACTAATAAGAAATGATTCTCTATGATTATGTGTGTATGAAAAAAAGTTTCTTGTTGTAAGTTATGATTATTGGGGTTACATTTCACTACTATGATTATCCCAGGTCATGAAATTATGATTTCATTTGCAGGTTAGGATTTCCAAAAGATATGTTCTTATGTATATTATGTGATTGATATTTCTTTTGTTTACCCTTACTGAGAATTTGAGCTCACCCATTTATGTTTTTTCCCTGGATACAAAGAAAGATTTTAGTTAAAAAAGGGAAAACCATTATGGGTGATGTTGAAGATCTTTTACCATGATTAGATGATTATATTCCGAGTTTCCAAAGACATTAAACTATTACGGTCCTTGTGTGTGTGTTTTTGTTATGTACTATGTATTCAGAAAAAGTAATGTAATGTCAATGTACGTTAAGCTTCAAGTCTCTACAATATATTTTTTCATACCCTATATTTCAAAATAAAAGTAGATTTTATCATGGTACTTTTAGAAATCACCTATTTAGATTCGAAATATTGAACATTTTGAACCAGAATTTACCAATGTGAAATGTAAGAATTTTTTTATTCATACATAAAAGGTAAGAATCACAAATAATCATTAAAATAAACCAATAATTCTCTTTATTCTAAACATATTGACTTGTTACTTCTTGATTTATTTATTCTTATCAAAACTGCTATTTTAGGTGGTAGGAAATATTTTTTTCTTATTGTTGATGATTTCATTTTATTTATTTGGGTTTGTTTCTTAACTCAAAATCATGAATCCTTAACAAGATTTAAAATATTTTATAATCTAGTTCAAAATATGAAAAGTTGTTTACCTATTTATATTATAAGTGATAAAGGTGGTGAATTTTTTAATTTTGAGTCTGATAAATTTTATGAAGATAATGGTTATTGATTATAACATTTATACTCCTAGAACCCTACTGTAATATAGTGTTATAGAAAGAAAAAATAAAACTATTCAAGAAAATTATTAAAAATTCCTAATGAATATATTATTTTTGTAAAAAATCAATTAATAATGATTTTTATTTCATGAATAATGTTTATGTTAAACATTTATTGAAGAAATAACCTTTTTAGTTGTTTAATTGTAGAAAATTGAATTATTTTAGAACAATTTTTTTGTAATGTTTTTATCTTGTATGTGAAGGATAATTCGGATAATTTTGATTCTAAAAGTTCTGAAGGTATCTTACATAGTTTTTTTCTTAATGTTAAACCTTATAGAATTTTTAAGATACATACCATGACTATAAGACAATATGTGCATGTAAATTTTAATGAATCCTATGATGTTTATAAATATTTTTTGGAAATTGTTAAATATTATTTCAAGGAATTATTTTTTGGAAAATAAAAACATATAGATGATATATCTATTATGGGGGAAAATTAATTTTATTATAATCCTAAATCATATAGGATACATAAACATCATCCAATAAACCAAAATTATTATTAATGTTTGTTTTGGTATGAAAACCTGAATCTTTGATTTAAACTTATTTATTGGATCTACTATTGTTTTTTATTATATTTTCAATAATTTTTTTTGATTATATACATGTTTCAAATTGGAATATTTCTATGCAATATGATATTAATTGGTTTATTAGAAATTATTTTTTTTTCTATTTTTTAATTTTTTATAGATTAGAAATTAAACAAAACTAAATGGATCTGTAAAAACAAGCTGGATGGATCTAGATACATTGTCAAAAATAATGTCAGACTTATTTCTCAAAAAAATTCAAATGAAAAAGCTATGGATTTTGAGTAACCATTTACATATATTTTCAGGTCATATGATAAAAGAATATTGTTAGATTTATCTGGTTTTCAAGGATTAATGTTTTATAAAATGAGTGAAATGATTTATTTTTTACTTTTTTTTATCTAAATATGTTTATTTAGAAAACATTGTGGTTTTGAAGATGAAAAATTTATTATTCTTTTTTATAATATACTTATAGATTTTATGGTATTAAGAAAGAACATCATTCTTGGTATGAGAGGATTTAAATGATTCTATTGAATGGTATATAGAAAGGTATCATTGATCATACTATAGTTATTAAAATATTTTATAATAATATATTAATTATGCAAATATATGTTGATTATACGATTTTTTTTGTTCTTCTAGTGATTAAATTTGTAATAATTTCTCTACAATTATGACTTTTTAGTTTGAAATGAGATTAAAAGGAGAATTGACTTTCTTTCATGGACATTAAATTTATCAAATGAAATGTTGTTTTCTTGTTAATCAATCAATGTATGCTATAGAGTTGATGAAAATTTATGGGCTTGATTTTTATAATTCTATAAAATTTCTTATGAGTAATTGTTTAAAATTGGATGTTGAAACTTATGGTAATTCTATTGATGTTAATGTTTATAATATAATGATAGGTAGAGTGCATTATTTCACTATATCTAGACTTAATATCATGTTTGGTGTCTCTTATTGTCAGAGGTATCAAGAAGTCACTATAGAGAGTCACATTAAATATGTGAAAAGAATAATTGGATATGATAATGGAAGTGTTAAATTAATTTTATTTAGTTATTCGAATAAATTTTTTGATTTAATATTTTATTCTGAATTTTTTATAGAGATTAAAATTTAATGAAAATGCATGTCACGTATCACTCAATTTCTTATAAAATACATAATGTATTGGTCTTATAAAAGGAAATAATCTGTAGATTTATCTACAACTGAAGTTGAGTATTTTCTTATAGTTAATCTCAATGATTATGGATTATGGTAACTTTATGTATTTTTTGAATTTATTTAAATAAATTGCTTATTTATTTTGATAATACATCTATAATATATTTTTAAGAAAATTCATCCAACATTATAAAAAAAAGAATATCAATTGAATAATACATTTTATTAGAGATTATCTAAATAAGGGTGATGTTTTTTTTAGAATTTATCCTTACTATGAACTAGCTTATTGGAATATTTATTAAGATTTTATAATTTTCACAATTTCAAAAAAATAAATTTGAGCTTGGCATGTGGGAAGATTGATTATTTTATATCTTCTTATGTATAGGGGGAGTTTATGCTCCTTTTTCCTAAAAAAATAGGGAGATTTTTTAATATTAGATGCTTGGTTCTATAATAAGGAATGGGGAAGATTGTTTTGATTTTTTTTAAATATTAACTATTAATATTTTTTTTGATTAAATTGGTGTTTTAAATATAAATTTTTTAATTTTATCTGATTAAATTCTCACAAATGCAATCTTACTAATTTTTATGTTCTTCATATTTTAATTTATGGCATATTTTACTATTTAATATTACTAAAAAATAATTAAATATCTATCTTTTAAATACATATTTATTTTTGTTTCATAATAATTTTGTGTTTAAATTTTTTATGTTATAATAATATATCAATATTTATATAATAATTATATATTTATGATTATATAAATTATATAATTATATATCTATAATCAATATTTATAATTATATATCAATATTTATATATATTTTTAATCGATTCTTATAAATCTATACTACTTTTAGTTATAAATTTATTCATTAAATAATTATAAATTTGTGCTACCATTAGTTTAAAATTTGTCTTGTGATCACCTATTATTTTTTTTCTAATGTTGGTTATAAATGTCTACCACAATTTGTTCAAAATTTTTTCTACTATTAATTAGAAATATCTATTACAATTAGTTCAAAATTCATGCTACCGCAAGTTTTAAATGTATACTACCTCTAATTTAAAATTTCTTCTACCATTAGTTCAATGAATATTATACCATTTGTTAAAAAACAAAATACAACTATTAGTTCAAAAAGAAATCATCCATTTTTATGAATTGTACATCGATCAGACATGTGACTTCTAATGGCACAAAAAATATCAGTTTCTTTAATTTTGGATATCGTTCCTAAGAAAAAAAAATTTTATTTCAAAATTTTTTTTATAAATTGTTTTTAATGGTTTATTTTTTTCTAAAAAAATTATTAATTATTTTGTGCCTATGTGAATTTATTTTATAATACTGAAAATTATATTTAGTGGTTCATTAATACTTATTTCTATCACTTTTTAATAGATTGACTTAATTTTTCCTTTAAATTTGAATATAATTTTTTATTACATTTTTTTAAATATTCAATAATTAATGATAAAATAATATGAACCTGTTTAATTTATTTTTAATGTATTAAGAGTTTATTTATTTCAATATTTAAAACATGAATTTCGAATGTATTTTTACAGAGATAACATTCTTATGATATCCATGGATTTTTTTGACTTGGTATTATGGAATTAGTTTGAATGTTAAAAATTCAAAATTTTTAACTTGTTTTAAACGTTTTAAATGATATATTTAAATTAGTTTACATTCTTTTAATATGTTGGGAATCAATTTTATCTCGAATAATGATATTTGACACAATTATTTAGTTATTTTTACTATTTTAACATGTTCTCTTTAGCTGTGGTAGCTTTTAATAATCTATATATGGGACTCCAAAGATTATAGTAATAGATAGAGTAAATATATGAGGATAAAATAAAAGTAAATATGAATCAATGTGATAACATGTTCTCGCACTCTAAAAACATTCAAGTGATATTGTAAACTATTTTTACCATTGTGTATGATGTCACAAGGATAATACCAAAATTGATTCAGTATTTACTGCCTTGATGAGATTATCTGATTTAATACTCAAGGATTATTAACTATGATTTTTTATTTTGAATTTATTTTTCTTCATGTTATCTTATGTCAGTAACATTTCTTTCTATCTTTTACATATGCTTTATCTGTCATTTTATGCTTTTCCCAAACACATATATTCTCTATTTTCAAGTTTTGACTCAAATTTTCTAATTCTATGTCATTTATGGTGAGACTCCATGATTATAAATATAGGTCATTCATTTTGTGAATCTTAGATTCTAAAAGTCACAATAGGTTATAGCTTACTGAAAAGTTCTTATAGGTTGTTTCACCCTATAAAAATTCATATTGTATTTGTTTTTATACCTCCACTAGAAAAGTAAGGGTTGTATCAGGTTATTATCCCCATTAAAAATCATGTAGTGAATAATGTATCTCAATGTGTGGGGTGGTGAAATAGTAGACAATGCCCAATTTAAACCAAACCACTATAAAAATTCAATGTTCTCCTGTATATTATAATTTCCACTAATTTATCAATTTTATGTTTTTCAAAACATCAATTCACCACCCCTAATAAGGACCTTCTTCCACCCATTCCAACCTAACATGTTTAGCATTGGAAGCAATACTTCTTGGGTCAGAAATTTGACATTTTTACCCACCAAAAAAGATTAAAAAAATTTCTTATATAGTGAGTTTTATAAATTAATGAATAATACTAGAATGATCTGTTATTGGGATGTGATTTTGAGGTCATATAAAAACCTAGAAATAAAAATTTTGTGGATGATTCTTTATCATGGGTAAAAATATATAAGAAAATGATGATTTTGTTGTAGTTATATAATAGATAGAAGGATCACCAGAATCTAATTGTAGAAGTAGAAAAAGATGAAATATTTAAGGTAAGGTATTTAGATCGGTTTGAACTTATCAAATTGAATTGATAATATTCTATAATCTATTGGTTTTTCCTCAAAAATCTATTTTTATTCCAAAACATCCAATGTTTTATCATTAATCGCCAATTGGGGACATCTAGGGTATTTAAAGACATACAAGTTACTAGATAAAGGTGTTTTGTTGGATATAAAGCCACAATGTAAGAGCCTATGATTTCATATACGTTATTTCTTCAATGTAATTCAATAACATTCATTACACGCAACACATAGTTCAAGAGCACCACGACATACCAAAATAGTTGTTCAAAAGAGGTTATGAATAATATTAACTGAATTTTGAACTATATACAATCCTTATAATTTTAGAATCCATATTATGAGTATCTTAGACATAATGTAAGAACTAATTCATTTTTTTTTTCCAGAAAATTGATTTATTTTTCAAAAAAAATACTTTTACCGCCTTTTAATGGTGAACCCTTTTAGAATCCAATATTTTTAACTTTTATATATTCAATTTGAAAAAATAAACTTGTTAATTAGAATCGGGACATAAGATTTTAGTTTCAATAAATTTTTTGTGATTTTCTGATAACATAAATATTTGGGTGAATAGTGAAAAATACTGTATTTTAACTAAAAAAACTTTTTTTAATAAAAATAATTTATAGTGTTAAATTATACATTTTAATGGTTTGGAAGTTTAAAAAGATTATATTTTTAACATTTAATCCAATAATGGTCATTGTATGTAATTTCACATTGAAGTTGGACATAAATAAGTGTTAATCTTTTCATAGTTATTATTTCATAAAAATATGCTTCTTGGTTTTGACAACAAGAATTAATTTTAACATAATTAATTCAACTTCTATATTTTGAAATTGGTAAAATATAAATAATTTTTGAATTCGGAATATCAAAATTATCTTTGGGTGATTTTTTGGTATTTTTCTGAAAACGTTCAATTTTGATGAATAATGAAAAACAATGAGTTATTGTTTAAAACCCAATTTTTATTTAAATAATTATTTAATTTATTTAAATTTATTTTAGGAAAAAATAGATATATAATACCTGTATAAAATCAATGTAATTCATTTGAGTCAGTTTATAATAATTGTATATATATAAAAATTTTGTTGAACTTTTTACCGTCTTTTACCCACCTTGAGCATTTGAAAATTTACATAAAACATAATTTTACTGCTTCTGTGTGTTGAATTTCGAAAATCCAAGAGACACGGTTAGTATCATGGAGTAAAATGTGGTTCAATATGATAAAAATAATTTTTGGTGAATAGTAATTTTTTACTTTTATTTACCACTGTTAAAAGTAAATTTGGTAATTAAGGGTAAAAATGATATTATTATTACCCTAAAACATGTCCTAATTCGAATGGATAAGTTTAATTTGAAAAAAACCCTTAGGAATAAAATAATGACCCTTTAGGTCCACTTGGATTAGATTGAGACATTTGTTATAATTTTATTTAAAGAAGAGTTAAAAGAGTTAAAATCAATGTTTAATAACCAAAACATTTTTAATATAGGTTTACACAGAAGATAAATATGACTATAAATATTCACTATAAAGATAAAATGATTTCATACATAATGGTATTTTATTTATATTTTTTAGATATTATATAATTAAATTTAAAAATGACACAATGATGATGCAATAATTACCTTATTAATGAAAGAATCAAATAAATGGTATTATAAATATTAAAATAAATAAAATTTCAATGTTTTTATGACATCCAAGAATTTTCTAGGTGAATATGACATGATAATATTTATTCAATGTGTTTTTTGTGAAGTAATTATGCTGTTATTATTTTAACAAAAAACCAATACCAAATAGTGTCAAAATTGACATAAAATATTTTTTAAAATAAATATTATATTATTATTTGTTTTAATTGTCCTAAAAATATAAGGTCTGGACAAAAGACTTATATACTAATATATATGACATTAATGAACCAGTGGGGGTTTTATTGGCAGCATATAGTAATTTATTAACCATATAGTATAAGAATACAAGAAGACATAGTAAAAGTCAAGTTATTTAACTTAGAGTTAAATCTAAATGTTAAGGTTACAATGGAATCCTAAACTTGTCTAAAACCCATTGGTTGAAAGGATTTAGAACCATACACACCCTATATTCGAAATATGTCACTTTTGAGCCATTATAAACTGAATATGAATTTATTATAAAATAATATTTAATGTTTTTCAAAAGGTGCCCCTTCACTCCTTTTATAAAAGGGAACATCCCCTTATCTCAAATTAAAACCTCCAAATCCATTTGGCTCGACCAGCTCCGGACCAAATATCCTACCAACTATTATAACTTTATCCTAGAGGCCTTCCTTTGGTCAGAAAGACAACCTAGGGATCCCTTTTGATCAAATCAAAAGGAAGAACCCGAAGAAGAGGTAATGATTTCACCACACTCTTTCAAGTTCTCTTATTATTCCACTTACTCTTTCTTTGTTGTTTCCATTCTAAAATAGTAACTAGAATATCTTATATAAACTATGATTTTATTATAAATATGTAACAACATTAATCATTATTTTATCCATCTTATGAATGATAATGTCACCATGTGTGCGTACGTACGTCTTACCGTCTCCACGTCGTGGTGTAATTTGTTATTCAACACTATGTTTTTTGGATGGATATAATGATGAGTAATATGTATATAAATAATGAAAATAACATTATAATGTATATGTAAAATTAATATACCATCAAATATCACACCTTTAAGGAAATTATATTGTATCTCGTGCGTACGTATGAATTACTGTCTCCATGAAGCGATGAAATTCATTTCCACGTTCACCATTCATCGACGATTATAAATATATATATTACTAATAAATATGAAATAATAATGACAGTGGATATATATATATGTGTGTGTGTGTGTGTGAGTGTCTGTGTGTACTTAAATATATCTTAATTCACTTAGTTTCGTTCAATACGATAGGAAAACAAAAACAGCGTTTATGCGTACATACAGACTATTGTCTCCATAAATGGTGTCTTTCTTTTCATATATATGCCTATTATACATATTTATATTCTAAATATATATAATATATAAATACATTTTTATATTTTGAACGTATTTAAATCTTGATCTAAGTGATACAATAAAGAGTAACAAGTTAAAACACGTACGATAAAGAATGAGATTATTACCCGAAATGTTAATTTATCCTGGAAATTATTATTAAATGGATAGAATAAAGTCATAAATGAATCTTGTATGATATCATAAATATTAATATGGTTCGGTTATAATTTAATAACATACTACGATCTTCATACAAGAGGTTAAACGTACCCTTGACTCAATGAATGTTCAAGGTATGGGTTAATTCCTCAATCTCATTTTTATGCAAGATTGTATATTTGTATGTATTTACTGGGAAATTTTTATCATCCATGTCCATTTTTGATAAAAAAAAAATTCAAAATGAATATTTTAAGGATTTGGGAAAGGTTATCTTTATCAATATCAGAATCTGAAATGTTTTAAAGATTTATATCTATAAATCTTTTCAATTAATGTCTATGTTTTCAAAATGATTTTAAGGATTTATTTATATGGACATGAATGTTTTGATATGATAATTAATTTTAAAAGTATCAAAGTGGTAAGGGACACTTTTATTCGTTAAATATATTTTAAAATAATTCCTTTAAAAATGTGTGTCTTTTAAATGAATTTACAAAAAGTATATTTCTCTCAAAAAGTTTTACTCATCATTTAAAACTCTGTCAGCATCCTTTACTGGATATTATTTTCGAATGAGGTTGATTTATTGTAAAAAATTCTTCTATATTATATTGAATGAGTTATGAAATGTTTTATTTTGGATGTTCTGTTTTTATATCATTCGTGGTTTATGGTTAATGTATTGACATTTCGTATGCTATATTTAATACGAATGTTTATCTTATATTTCAACGTTTTCATATAAAAAATGTATTTGACTTATTAAGTGATGGTTGGAGCCCGCTACAGCTCCTCAACACATCGATAGGGCTCATGAGACAACTAGACGTGGAAGTTGATGATGGCTTTCCCAATTTGAGATATGGTTTTGGTCGAGGCCTTAATCATTTTTAGACGTCTTGGCCGATGCCTTGACAAAATGATTTAGAATGTACGACATTATACATTCCCTCATTATGAAGATAATATTGGTGGTTCATGTGGTCATTAGACTAGTTTAATACCCATGATTAGGTTTTATAATGGAAATATTTACTCAACTGATATTCCTTCCATAAAACTATTCATTTTTATTATTGGTAAAGACATGTGGTTTCAATTATTCTCCATGATTAATATTTATGTTATCTTCCGCAGTATTTCTTGCACTTACTGAGCATTTGAGCTCACCCATTTCTATGTTTTATATTTCCCAGGATTCAAAGAAGTGTATTGTTATTGATATGCATTTTAATTCTAAGGGAATAATGGAATTCATAAAAGAATTATTAATGTTTTTTTGAATGTTATAATGTGAAATGTAACATTCATGTTTGTAATCTATTTTTCAAGACTTCTAAACCGGTCGTTCCTTTGGAACATAATTCTTTGTAATCATGACAATGTATTAAAATAATGCACCAACTATAGGTAACTGATGTTGGGGAATTACACATGACATCTGCAATAATTTGTTTGGGAGTGTGAAGTCTTCCAAAAAATTGTTTGAGTCATTAATTCATGATGGGTTTCTCCAATCACTTCTGATACTTGAAATTATTTAGATAGCTATATATCAATATATTTTGGTTAAGGATTTCCAAAATCAAAGGAGTGTGGCATGATATTCATAGTGGTTGACTGGATGGGAAAATTTTCACATTTTAAACAACTGAAGCACATGTTTACAACAAAAATAGTTTTCAAAATGTTCATGAATGAAGTCATATAGTTTAATGGAATTCCAATGGTGTTATTTAGTGATAGAGTTTAATGGTATTTTATAGTATGATTTATTAAAATTTCATGGAAAAACATGGAAAATATTTTCTTTATACCACCCCAAAACTAATTAACCATGGGTGGTGTTCAAAAGATGTTTGGGGGAATACTAGTGGTGTTTTTCAGCAAATCATCCTTTCTAATGAATCAAAAGGCTGAATTGGGATTAATATAATCATAATAAATGATACATATTTCCATAAATCAACTAAAAACTATGACATTTTACGTATTGTATATTCATATACCTCCACATATTATACACTATTCTAAAGGGAAGAAAACTATGGATGTTCTAGTTACTGCCTCAATTAACCAAGATGTGCCCCTTAAGTAACTCCCTCAAAATATCCACAGAACACAATATATATGATCTAACATGCCCATCATCCATGATTTGATGTGGATTATGTAGTGGGGGATAATTTATGGGCAAAGCTATCAATTGATTGACCAAACACCGCAGCTATAATTAATCAAAAACTAGCTTCCCAATATTATGGATGGTTTCCAATTGAAGGAAATTTTGGTTTGGTTGTTTACCGGAATAAAAGTCCAGACCATAGTTGATTTCACTTAGTTTTTTATGTGTCCTAGTCACGGGTAACTATTGGACCACATAGTGTCACCTGTACTCTTCTCATTGCCTTTGTGGGTGATGGGGAACATCAATAGAAAGTTTTGTCTACCCAAAATTTGGGCAATATCCATTAGTACATAGTTTTATGGAAAGATATAAATTCTTAAGAATGGAATTCGGAGGATTCTAAAACGATTTCACTAAAGTTACTAAACACCCAGCTTGAGGATAGGGTTAAAAAACAAGGGGTCGGTATTGATCTGAATAAGTAGGATCTTGATGGGAAACATACTAGCAATGGGAATTGACAAACAATTCAATTTACTTATAAAAGGGGGGTATTGGTAGAGAGATAGGTATTATGGTTGAAATTTTATTTTTTAACTAGGGTATCTTTTTTAAATAAACAATTGAATTGAGAGTCAGGATGTTATAATTGGGGAAGATATGGGTCATTGAGAATAATTAGGTAGTTGGTTCTTTGAGGGAAGAACCCAATCCCTAGGAAGAGTTATCTTCATAGGAGTTTTGATTATATACTGATGAATTATACCTTACATGAATAGAACATTGTGGAATATTTCTATATATATCAATGACTGAGGAAACTATGAATATATTAAATGATAAATGGATATATAGGATAGTGATTTGGGAGATATTTGGTACAAATTTCAATGATCTATTTCACAAGAACACTACAATGAAATATATCAAGGATAACAATAAAATATTTCATAGGAAGAAATATAGTTGAATTGTGAGACGTGATGGATAAATTTTGGTTGTTGCATGAAATAACAGAATTAATCACAAGAAGAATTACAAAAAACATGGAAATGAACAAATACATAATGCATCCGAACTTTCAACCATAGACCGCGATAAGTTAATATCATTGTTCTCAACTAAAAAAATGTTTAATTGGAAAAATGTATATCCCTTTGAGTGGTTTGAATAGATGATTTGATAATGTTTGTGATGAATCTAAGGTGAGTTGGATTGAAATTGAAACATGCATAATATATCCAATGGATTCTATTTATCAATATATTGTCAGAGATCATTATAATAAGCTCAGATAAATCCAAGAACTATACAAAACTTTCTTGGGCGATGAACACTCTGAGAGGGCCTATGTAGAATGTTTAAAATAATGTGAAGATAATAGGCTTCATAGTTAAAGAACACAATATATATTATATATGTAAACGATGGTTTTTAGGTTTTGTAAAAAAGGTTATATAGGAGTTTGGTTCCAAATTTCCAAGAATATTGGTTAGGTGGTCTTCACACAAGGGGAGAGAATGACCTTCGATCAGGAAAATGCTAATATCATAAGTGCCTTCTAATTAAGCATCATTTTCTAATGTAAGTGAATAATGAAAGTTTGTTGATATATTATATTGTATGAGGGAGAATAGTTGATTTTATTAACACATGGAGGCAAAAAATAGACATATATATTAGGGTAACATAATAATTAAGATTGTGTGATCATGTTACAACTCAGTAAATAAGAAGGTGTTATTGATTTGATTACATGGTCATTGGGCCAATGGGGTTGGGTTTGATCATATATAAAGATATAAGTATCAAATAGATTTAAGAATCATCAAAATGAATATAATAATTTCATACTATATAAATTAAATGTTGGTTTATGAAACCGTGAGTTTTTAGAGATATGGGGTGGAAACAATTTGTAAAATATGTCACACATAGTAAAAATACCACCATAGAAGGTCTTGGATAAGTGAATACATTGGGATATAAACTAGTCGATGATGATATTAATATAATATGATGGGATGATACAAAAAATGTATTAACACATGTAAAGATTTGGTCCACTCTCTAGTCACTATTTCATTTGAAATATTTAGCAATGGTCATCGTTATCATTGTAGTTCTATGGTATACATCTCTAATTATCCAAAAAAAATTATTTCTCAATCCATTACATCACGAGGAATTCACAGAAAGGATGTTAGATAAAAATAATTGGGTGTTGCATAAGAGTATGTTCATATTTATTTTGTTCTTTTTTATGGATTGAGTTAAGCAAGTATTTCTAATAGTGGAGTACTAGGAGATACATTATTTTATCATTATGGTAATAATATATTTATTATATTAGTTAGTGGTCAAAGGTTTGGCCTGGATAGTGGGGGGAGTTGTATTTATATTCCATATATTTATCTTCATTTATAAATGAACAACCAGACATTTCTTTGAGGAACAGATTCTAGGTATTCTCACTCTATATTTTTTATCAGAGTTCTTCCTCAGGTGAAAAAACTTCTCTCAATGAATCTTCTAAATATTTTACATCTAGACGAAGGTGCTAGTACACCTTTATAAATAAGTGTTCATATTGAATTATTCTATTATTTTAGTGACCAATGAATATCATTAGTGGCAAGAACTCATGGGTTAATACCAAGGGGACTCAATAAAATTCGCATCTAGAAAAGATAACAACAATATAAAGTGAGGCATTATTATTTTAATGTCCTCTTAATTATTTTTATTGATTCAACTCTCGGTTGATCTTGGAATGGGTTATGTGTATTCCCATAGTATTGGTGGTTATAGTGACATCCTATGAACCACTTTATATGTATCAAATCCAAGGATTCTTATTAATTTATATGTTGAAGTTATATTTTTTTTCAAAAACACGGGATTTCCTAACTCAGACAAACCCAATCAACCCAACCAGACTCAACCAGGTCAGGTTGGGTTAAATTCATGATATCGACGACTTGAGTTAATATTGGATAGGTCGGGTTGAGTCATGGGCTAGAAAAATAATGAATTAACATGTCCTAAAAAATATTAATTTAAATATTTAAAGGGATCATGCACTCTACTCCCCTATGTTGACAACTCAAACAGGTAATTTTTTTATTGAATTTAATAGTTACCTATAATGTTTTGTTTGATCAACGACTAATAAAATTTCTAAATAAAATATATTTAATGTCAACAAGGATTTTTGGGAGTGTGTGTCCCAAATAAAAAATGGATTTTTTTTAACATTATAATTTTCTATAAATAAACTCCAATTCCTCTCTTAATAAGAATCATGGGTTTTTGCTCATCACTCTTCAATATTAACATGGTATATTAATAAAAAAGTACGAATAAAATTGGTTTTATGGATCCCACCTATATAACGCTCCCACATTCACTAGATCCAACTTTATGACAATTATTGTCAACTTTCACATGATAAGATCTTGTTTCTTCTAAGATATTGATTTAGTTCTTGGAAATTCCATGAAATCACTGTTTAAAAGTTCCATTATCTATAACATTACCAATATGAGTAAGGATTCTCATAAAATGATATCTATGTGTAAAATATATTCTATTAACCATCTAAACATGATATATTATATATTATTTGTAATATAGTTATAAAAATTATAAAAAATTACTTACTAATAAAGACATATAGAAGTGGAACAATTCATTGTGTATTTGAAATCAGTTCTTTAGTTGCCTCATAAGCCACAACACACTCGATATTTGTATATATGGATACCACTTTCTTGAATTTTTATATCTTTCTCATAAACATACCCTAAAATATATATTATATCATATTAAACGTATAGTATTTCAAGCTTTTGTACCCTTATAACTTGTATCCCTTCCTCTCCACACACGTAGTACACATCTTTTGTACATTGTTAAGTAAAATATGATTTTTCTAACTACTTTTACTTTAGTTATACTCGATATTACTTATATTTTCCAACTATAATGTATATGTTGGAAATATCATATCACGTACATATCATGGAATAAATATTTAATCCATCGAAAAAAAGTGTATGGAATTTTACTCACCACATTAATCATCTCCTATGTCATATACATGTCAACATGGATAGATTTATTTCTTGTAAAAATGGTAATAATTCTGTCAAAAAAATTTCAAGGATGATTTTTTCAATACATTTCTAGTATAATAACTATTTACTTGGTCTAAAAAACTATTAGATAAACCTTAGTAGATCTCGTTTCCTAAAACATGGTTTTCTACATTAAGTTAATCACTAGAGAGATACTTTTATCCTGGTCTTAAATAAATATAAGACGAATAGTTTTTTTCCATATGTTATCAAATATATTTTACATGGAAAATAATGGAACTCCCAAAATCCTCTGGTATCCATGTAGAAAATATTCATCCCAATTGAATATTCTATGATCTTTTAGGCTGCTTTATTCCTAAACCAGATTTCAGTAACATTCAACCTTATTGTCATTCTATAATGTCACCATCCCTTTCGTGTTGCATCATATAGAAATCTTCCATTATTTATGGCATTGACATAAAATGCTCAATTTAGTAAACATATAAAAATTTTATGATAATAAAATTATAATGGAGTTAGACATAATGAATTGGTGTTACCAATCGAGCCTTATTAGTACAATTCCTATAACATTCATGTGTATTCTCACTTGAATAACTATCACAATATTCAAAATAATAAGGCCCTATATTTTGATACATGAAATACAATGTTAAATTTTATCTTATCTTGTCAATAATATATTATTATCATTTACCTATTATTGGATTCATTATTCTCAATGAATAATGTTTCAACAAACATAGTGAATATAAAACCATTATTATGGTTTTATCATTTTTATACAGTATGTGCCTCTGGAACATTCATTTTCCATAACCTTTGTGGAACTCATTCCAGTGCCAACTATTTGTGCAACTCTCACATTGACTAAATTCAAGTCAATTTGGGTCCCACTATCTTGAATAGAGATTATCACCCTTTTATAGATATATTGTCTATAACCAGAATATATATTTTCTATCACAGGAATATCTATAATATCATTAAAAAACATTATGGTCATTACTATAGATTGACGTAGTGTTTTTTCTATGCAAGTTTATTTATTTCCTCATCAAACTATTTTTATCTAAACACATGTTACAATGACAATAGATCTATATCATACTAAAACCAATATGATATCCTTTTTTCATTATTATTGGAATATTGTTATTGGATAATGTTGTTATTTTGATTAATTTATTGAAAAATAATGGATGTATCTGTAATGAATATATGATTCATCATTGATACACATTTTACTAACATAATGAATCTAATGTATATAAGTGAATGTAAATTTTAGTGTTTCTCTATGATACAACTTTTTTGATCAATGTTCACATGTAAGAATCATCATTGATCCTACTTATTATCATTATATAATTTTTTTAGATAAGGTAACATGAATTTATGAATTACTCAACGAGAAATTATATTGATCGATGAACCAATGGCCAAAATATTCTTCATGACATCAGCTCCAAGAAACTCATATCTTTTTTCCATGTATATACCATACTTGTCTTTCACATTCCTTAATAAAAATTTCAAGGAATCAAATAAAGTGTTTATACCACTATAATTCTAATGGAATAATTTATTCCCTCTAGATGAACTAATTCTAAAATCATTATTCCAAACCTTTATTTCTAGAGGTCTCTCCATCCAAAACATTCTACGTAAGTGTGTCCATAATACCAAAGTTATTTAAATCCAAAATTTTCTAAAACCATACTTGTTATATCCTTCAAAGAAACTTAGTTTGTCTCGAAAAAGTATTATCTATCCAAAACAAGGTATATAAGTCTTATATTTTATATTCATCATGTATTACTAATGATTCTATCAATATAGAAATATTGTTTGAGTATTAAACATCACAAAAAATATTAATTCCAAAAATAGAATACTTTCTCTTTATTTCAAAAGGAAACATGAGATAAATGTTTTGGTAATAATTTACACAAGTTCAAATTGAACCATTTAGTTGGTAATTATAGGTTGTGTGCTTCTCAATGCTGACATAGGAACCACCCTTTCTCAGCCACTTGGAAAACACTCCTTAATTTTAGTCATGTTGCTTTAATTACATGGTTATTGAATCTAAACAAAAATATGTAATAGGAATATTGTATTTAATACCAAAAAATTATTATAGAAACATTACTAATAAATGATGAATATAACTAATGATGTGAATATTATCATCTATAATTCAGTATATAACATTTAAACTTTAATATTTTTATTTCATGACATGAAAATAAAACAACCTATAGTTTAATACATATTTTAATTGAAATAAAATTTAATTTATCCTTTGTAATCACTGTTTACATTGTCTATTTCATGGAATCTTTCAATATTTTCACCGTAATAACAAAAGCTTAATATTTTTTAATGTTCCTTTTGCATGGTCAAACTTTCCTTGAAGGTTACAATGTGTATACTCAGTACTATCATTTTTGTAATCTTAATGGAAACTAGTGTAAATGGGTAAAATAATATTAAAAAAATTTAATTTAAATATAATGATCTATCATACAATTTACACATATCCATTGTAATCATCACCCATTCATATCTCACATCAGTTTTCAGGGAATGGTTCTCGGAGATGTGGCTATATGTGAAATCATCCATGTCTCGATGTTTTATCCCCAACTCAAACGTGATGTTGATGATAAAAAATTAATGGACCATCATATGTGTTATACATGAGTCTCCTGTAATCAACTTTCTCACCCTTGCTTCTTGAGGTGGATTAACAGTTATTTGGGAAAACTGCACCGTGAATTCCCGATATCATAGTACTTTGTGCAAGAGCCAATACTACTCTTTGGAGATTCTTTCTAGATAGGAAATTTCATTTGTTGATAATATAAGTAATTGTACATTTGGTATGAATTTCAATTTTTTGTTGAAAACCAAATCTTACAAATCAATACTTTTATCATAACTAACGATTAATCAATTCCAATTATTTAAATCATTAATTGTCTCCCAAATTTTTTCAAACTCTAGAAAACCTATTTACATGAATTAGAGTACTCTATCACTGAAGTATTCTAGTGGAAATGATACTTGAATACACCCCTCATAGTCTAAAATCTATTGTTATGCCAATAATAAGAGTGATCATGGAAGGTGTTTGACTAGACAATGACATTAATTTATTTCTCCATTATCTGTTGAGTGAATTACCAATATCAAAAATAATAAATATGATTTAATGAACACTTTAATATAACATTAAAAAAATTAGAAATTCCTACCCCATTTCTTTAATCTTCAGTTATGTAATCCTAAAAATCTCATAAGAAATCTTTGTTAGTAGGAGGCACTCTCAACTGTGGATGAAGAGAACCATGTACAACTAGGTTTTATACAAATTATAATGTTGGAATTTGTTTAAGAATTAATATTTCTCTAAGGTTTTTAATATTTTTTGATGAATTTACTCCATTTATATTAATATGTTGATTCTATGTTGTCACACTCAGAACTAAACATTAATATAAAAACATTAATATAAAAACATTCATCATGTTTTTATGATTTTTTTGTTGTGTGTTCTCACATTCAACATGAACATTTATAAAATAATAAATTCATAGAGGAATTAATTTTACCAAACTGGCCTTGAGAATCTAATATTGGAGATCCATTTCAATTTAATGGATCAACCATGACCTAGGGGTATCATTCTAGAGTTAGACCTTGACTCATGATCCAAATCATTCATGGTCTAGTATATCCATATATCATATAGATTTTCACCTTGACATGACATGATACATGTCATAAATTATATTAATCATAATTCAAATGTCATTACACATAGCCTAGGGGGTCATGTGAAGCTTAATGTACATACAACAATACTGATAGACAAAGAGACCCTTATACATATTTATATAAGTAATATGATTAAAAGAACGTAATAAAAATTATATATATATTACAAAAATCCCATGGATGTAATTAATAATTAAATGAAATTTAACTAGACATACATATAGTCAGCCATGGATGTTCAATGGGATCCGGATCAGATATGGTCGGATCAAATAATGGGTTCACCCAAGGTCTTGTTGGAGGGTCATTGGTTATGGCTGATGAGGCCAAACAAGCGGAAACTAGCAGTGGAAATGATAATTCACTCTAGAGAATGACATAAGGGTGGATTTTTGGGGTGGAGGTGGTCGACGCGGTATATTCCAACGGCGTAGTAGAAGAGGCTTACGCAGGATGGTGGTCGGAGATTCTGACGACAGTGGGATCAATTTACAGTGATACATGGATGTGGGATGGAGGTGATGCACAACCTAGTAGCAGCTGTCTAGTGACAACTGAAATGTGCAGTGGTACTCAACATGGATATGTTGATGGGGCATTAGTTGGTGGCCGTTGAGGGTGGAACCTAAAGCAGAAGGACCAACTGCATGTGGTGGTGGCATCCACGGGCACCCAAGGAGGTAGTGAAGAGAGAGGTGGCTGATGGGTGCTGTTGTTGTTCGGTACAACGAATGATAGAGGGAGGTGACCATAGGTGAAATGGAGACCCAAATAGAGGTGGACCATATGTGGAAAAGAACCCATCCCCCAATAAATTTTTAAATATTTCCATTTTTTAATGTCATGTTGTGAGCTTAAGAAAAATAATATATTTCCTTTCTTTTATAATTCTAATCGATGGGTATAAATGATTGAATCATTTATCTTATTCGGAAAATTTTTAAAACAACACATTATTAGGCTTATTTAAAATTATAAATTTTTGTCTTTTTATTCTTCCACCATCGCTAGAAATAAACTTCACTAGCCCGATGGAGTCAAGACAGAAGAATCTGGTGACTGATATCTGACTGATCGGCTCCTTGGAAATTAAAAGGAACATGATATACACACACATATATTGTTCCTTAATATAAATATCTAAAAACACCATTTTTGATTAATATTTTTTTCTAAATGAATGTATTTTGGTAATAACAGTTCAGATGGAAGTGTTATCAGATACATTGTGACTAAATTAATAACCACAACTTAAATTTTAATCATAAAATTTTTTATTAGTACAAGAAATCCTCGTAGATCCTTATGACACTAATTAATGGTACCAGGTATGTAGTGGAAGAAGGTGGCTTGAAAAATTAAAAATTTTAATCACTATTTTGATGATTCCACTTAACCTTAGCCAATCCATGCCCTGGTACAATCTTAGGATCTAACATGAATGAATCAAAGAATGAAAATTAAAACCGAATGACTACCTTTTTTAATTGAAGAACGATCATCTGTCACATGTCACCGGTTACCATTACATGAAGGATCTAAATATGATCCCCTCTAGATCATCCAAACATGAAATAAGAATCATGCACATATCATTAATCGAATATTAGGTGCTAGTGTTGAGCTTCTACATTCTCATTGGCATTGCGACAATCATTTCAATCTCACATCATTGATCCATGAAGGCATTATTAGATTGCTTTTGTGGTTAGAGAATTTATCTCTCTATGATTGAGGAGGGGATATAAACCCTCAATTCAAACTATTGACCAATACATGGAATGATCTTATCCTCAACTTATATAGTGGATGTCTAAAATACCTGGTTAGAGTTTCCCAGTCCACGTCTATTTAACACCCACTAAATAAGTTGAAGTGCATTGTGTTGCATTTGTTGTCAATGAGGCATGAAGTTGTCTTGGAATGAATGGAAGTCAAGGAATGTCAAGATGTGAATGACAAAGGTTGTGATGGTGTTGGTGATGAATGGAGAATGGCCATGGAACATAGAGGAATGTCACTTAGGAGATTCACTAAGTGGCATTGGAGAATATGGTTGAAACATTCTCCATGTACATCAGACGATTGTTGAACTGATCTTTAAGTTCTAAGAACTTGTATCAACTGGATACAAAGTCACAACATTGTTTGAAGACCATGCATTGTATTGACAATGCATGAGGAGGTGAAGAAGATCCATCCACAATCTCTAAGTGGATGAAGTGAGCTAAAGAAGCCCATGCACTATCACTTAGTGCATGTGAACATGAAGATGATCCAATTGATCTCTGATTAGATCAATGAAGCACTTTGAATAATTATTTGATTCAGGAGTTTGGTTGATGAAGAACCTTCAAGAATTCACTCCTAAGTAATAAATAAATGTTGAGGATGAATGGAGGAATTCTTAAGAAGAAGAAGACAAAAGAAAGGAAGAAGAAGAAATGTAGAAGAAGGATGTTTTAGAGTTGTGGCATTTGGTATATTCACTTGGTTACTTTGTTTTTATACAAAGTCCTAAGTGTTTTTACTAGCAAAAAATAGCCACCAAGGGCCAGCCTTAAGGGTTCAACCCCCAAGGCACATGTGGGCCTAAGGCGCCACGCCCAAGGGGGGATCCCATGTGGCCAGCCCGAGAGGCAGAGGGGGCCGTGTGTAAGCCCCCGAGGGCACGCGGTGGTGAAACCCGCGCACCCGGAGAGCATAGTGGGCGCCAGAAGCGCGCCCGCAGGGTGCAAGGTGGGCGCAGAGCGCGCCCGCAGGGAGAACACGGTGCGGGGCAGCACCGTGGAGGGAGAGAGTTCAATTGCGGTGAAGCGGGCAGCGCTTGTTTGTTAAACCGCGTGAAAACAGGGCGCCGTTTTGATGTGGGACGCAGAATTTTTCCGCGGAGCAAATCCCAGCCGCACGATTGATCACGCGGACGATCTAAGCCGCACATCTGATCCCGCGCGAGATCCTCAGATCCAGGCCACCCGATGTATCTCCATCGCCGGATCCGACGGTCGTGACTTGTCTTCCACCTCGAGCTCGAGCCGAAGCCTCCCCGCGAGCCGCCTTCGAACCAGGAGCAACCCGAGCACTGAAGTCGAGCTCCCGGCTGTCTCTCTCGAAGCCGAAGGCACCCTCGTGCTCGTCTGGACATACCGAATCCATCCATGCAATAAAGAGAGCATGCATGCAATCTTTGGAGGATTTCGAGTTCGGCCGAGGCAAGCAAAGCTGCCGAGGCCACGTGGTTCGTGTCTTGCAAGGGATAGAAGAAACAGAGGCCGTGCATGCGTTATAAATCGCATGCACGAGGAGGAAGAAAATAATAAAAGAACCCTCGTTGAAACAGAGGAAATAAAATAATGATTTGGAAAGTTTTTAAAGATCTGAAGATCTCGGGATTTTGAGATTTAACCACGCGGATGATCCGAGGCGTTCCTCTGCCTATAAAAATAAGGCTGAGCCCTCTGTGCAGCTTGCTGATGCGCTGAATTTTTGAAGTCCTGTGAGCGCATCTCTCTGCCTCGTGAAGGTTTGAAGCCCCACGCAAAGAACTTGCACGGCTGAAGGTTCCGGAGCCACCCGAGGCTTCGAAGATCCCCTGCGCGCCTCTCTTGCGCGACAGGAAGGAGCCGAGCCGCATATTTGCGCGCTCGAGTCTCTTATTCCCTATCTTCCCGCACCCTTGCGCGGCAGGAGGAAGATCCCGCGGGTGTTGCACTTGCGCGCCCCGCGGGTAGGAGGTCTTGCGCGCCTCTGTGCCGTGCACCTTGCGCGCCTGGTTGCACCAAGTGCACCTACTTGGCAGTGTTGGAGAAGAAGACCCGAGGCAGTATACCACACCCTTGGTTGTGGGTGCTTGGTAAGGAAGAAGGCCGAGGCCTTGCCTCGTGTGTGTGCCAAGTGAAGTGGAAGACCACTTATGTGTGTGCCATGTGCTAAGAAGGCCACCTCTTGTGTGTGCATTTGAAGAAGAGGCCGTAGCCTTTTGGGTGTGCAAAAGGAGGAGGAGGCCCTAAACATTGGTGTGTACAAAAAGAAAACAAGTGGCCGTAGCCCTCGTGTGTGTGCCAAATTGAAGAACACTTTGTGTGTATGCAAAGTGAGGAGAAGGCCCTACGGGCAGTGGGTGTGCAAAGAGAGGAAGGCCAAGTCTTAGTGCCTTTGTGTGCAAATTGAACAAGTGAAGGCCGTAGCCTTGTGGTTGTGCACACTTGAAGATTAAAAGAGAAAAACAAAGTGTGTGTGCAAAGTGGAAGAGTACATGAAGGAAAGAGGCCAAGCTTAAGTGTGTGCAAAATGAAGAATAAATTGTGTGTGCAAAACAAGTGAAGGCTGAACCTATGTGTGTGCACTAAGTGAAGTGTGTACAGACTTAGAAGAAGGAGAAGAGGACACTCACACTATTGTATAACACACATTCAAGTGTGTAAGCAAATTGAATTAAGTGTGTGAAGTTCAGTGAAGGTGTGTGCTTAAAGATACTACACCCTTTGTGGGTCTACTGCACCAAGAAGAGGAAAGGAAGAGTGCATGCATGCATGCATGCACGTGCACACGTGAACAGTGCTAAATCAGTGGTGTGCAACTGAGACTGAGCCAGACTAAAGTGAAAGATATTGTTTGTCTGAGTTTGCAGTATTTGAGAAGCCCTGATCAACCATAAGTGATCAGAAGAGAAGAGCAAGGCCAGCAGCCTTTATCCCAGGCTGCTGAGGATACTTGAAGAACTTAAAGTGAAGAAGAGCTACTCGTGCGACTCGAGGAGCCAGGAGAAGACCCTGTGGGACTCAGGGAGAAGAAGTCTTCAGTGGGATTCTGGAGCAGGCCTGTGGGACTCTGGTAACACTGTGGGACGCAGTATAAAGACCCTCATGTGGGACTCAGGAGAGATACGGTGGGAAGCTGTATCGACCATTGTAATACTAACAGATTATAATGGGAGAATCCATGATGAGAGAGCATGTCAAGGATGTAGGCCTTTGGTGCCGAACCTTGTAAATCCTTGTGTCCTGTGCCTTTTCATTACTGCATTATCCGGGAAAGGTTGAGAGATACAAGAAGAGTGGATCGAGGCTTTAACCAGCCATAGAGGTTTAATTGATAAGAATCAATTAGTAAAAAGTTATAAGGGATCACTGATTCACCCCCTCCCCCTCTCAGTGATTCACACTGATCTGGGCCCTTCAATTGGTATCAGAGGGAGGTTACCTCTAAAAGATCCAAGGGAGTCTTTATGAAGTGCAGATTTGAGGAAATGAGCGACCAGCCTCAAATGGAGATATCTGCCAAGACTCAGAAAAATAGAATGAAGAAACAGGCCAAGAAGATGAAGAAAGCCTGTCCTAGCTGTGATGAAGTTGGGATAATGAATGATCTTCAAAATGCAATCGAATATCTTCAGAAGACAGTCCCCAAGGAAGTGGCAATGTGTATAGCTACAGGCATCCTTGATCTTCAAGAAGAAAAATCACAGTTAGAAGAAGAAGCCAATGCTATGGAAGATCAGCTGGCAAAAAGGGTTGGCATAACCAACACTCTCAGAAAGCTGGTAAATGCCAAAGATGAAACAGTATCTCTTTTCAATGAAAGATATGAAGACACGGCTGAAGAATTGAAAAGAAGCCTTTCTGAGAATGAATTCTTTAAGATAATGGTCAAAGAAGTGTTCCATGCACTGGAGAAGCTGCACAGAGTCTCAATGATTGTCAAAGATTCTCAACTGGAAGATAAAGTCAAAAGGGTGAAGGAGCTTGACAGCTCAATGCTTGAAATCAAGAAGGTGCATGAAGACCAGTTAGAACAGCTGAAAGAAAATTGGGACGGAAGGCTAAGAACTGTTGAGGATGAGAAGAACTCCCTTAACATGAAATGCTTAGAACTAGAGGTGATATTGAAAAATCTGCAAATCACCCAAAGCTGAATCCTCCCAGTCAGCTGGAAGAAGACATGTTGCTACTCTAGTATGCTTTGACCAGGATGATTCTAAGAGAAAGACATCCTCTAATAAAAGTGCAACATCTTCTAGAAAGAAGGTACCATCTATACCATCTTGTACTGATGCTTCTAATTGTGTTTCCACAAAAAGTGCAGGATGGAAGAATAATTCCAAACAAATATGGATGAAGACAGTAAAGAAGCAGAGCTCTTCTGAAACAGCACAACAGGTCAAGAAAAGTACCCTACAATCAGAAGGACTGAAGAGGTCAAGATTCGTGGGACAATGCTGGTGTTGTAACAAGTATGGGCATTGTGCAAAGGATTGTTCGTACAATCCACTGAATGCCAAAGCACAGAGGAAGCCCATGCCAAGGGGGAGCAAGACAGAAGGAAGGAAGCAACATCCACAGGTCCAGAGACATCTGTTTACTGCAAATAGATTTGGATTACTTGACAACATCTGGGATGATTGCAAAAGTGTTCAAAAAGATACATGTCAGTCTCCAACTGTATCCAGAGCTCAAAAGAAGAAAAGATCACTGAACCTGGCTAAGAAGGAATCCTTGGGAAGCAAGCAGAAGAGAGTGGAAGATGCTCCCAAGAAGAGTTTGAAGAATGAAGAGAAGTCCATGGAATTCAAATCCAAGAAGGGTGATGCATCCAGAAGGACCACCAAGAAAACATGCTTCTACTGTGGAAAGAAAGGCCATACCATGGATCATTGTAAAGAAGCCATGAAATTCAATAGAGGAAGACTGGACTCAAACAGACAATCAATCCAGAAGAAGCAGAAGGGATTGATTGAAAACAAGTTGCCTAAGAGAGGTAGCTTGACAGCATCAAAGGAACAATGTGGAATATCCAGAACTGAGGCCACACTTCCAAGTGACTTACTAATCATATGGCCAAATCAGTTGCAACTTGCCAAAGATCTACAAAGAGCGGAAGATGAAGTTCTGGCAATTGCTAAGGCAAAAGGGAAGAAGAAGGTTTCACATGAAGATGTTTTGAGAACCACACCAGCACAATCATCAATGAAGATCAAATGTGCAAGTGTGAAGACTGGTGAAAATGGGACATCTCGGTTGAGAGAATCTTCTCAACCTTGTTGTTCACATTGATGAACCAAGGAGGTTCCATCTTATTCCCTTATACTCTTGGTATATACATGTGCTAACATTGCAGGGAATTGAAGATGATGATCATTCTCATCTGGAGGATGGTTTGGATAGAATGGAGTGCACCCCTTGAGGGGGAGCAAGTCTGAAGAAGATGATGTTCTAAAATTAATATCATCTTGAGAAAGTAGATGAAAGGGGGAGCTTTATCTTTGCACCTGAACAGTCTAGTGTGTTTTGTGAAGTATGTGCAGGATTTAGCAATTCATTGATATATCTGAAAAATTTCAAACCCCTGAAGCATGATCTCACATGTACAGTGAATGTTGGACAACATTGAGTACCTTGGTTACATCACTCTTGTTTTCTACACCGGGTTAGCCCAAGTAGACTTAGAGCTGATTTACTAAATGTTCTTTGCTAAAGAGAACATGTGACATCATCCCTCTCTCAGTGTTTTTCAAGAAAATACTTTTCAAAGGGAGGAAGAGATTTTTGAAGAGAACCACACCACACCTTTGCATTTGATTGCCAATAAGGGGGAGAAAATATTGGCACACATATTGACCCATTCATATGTGCTGAAGGAGTGTATTGACAACAAATACAAAGGGGGATATTGAAGTGCATTGTGTTGCATTTGTTGTCAATGAGGCATGAAGTTGTCTTGGAATGAATGGAAGTCAAGGAATGTCAAGATGTGAATGACAAAGGTTGTTATGGTGTTGGTGATGAATGGAGAATGGCCATGGAACTTAGAGGAATGTCACTTAGGAGATTCACTAAGTGGCATTGGAGAATATGGTTGAAACATTCTCCATGTACATCAGACGATTGTTGAACTGATCTTTAAGTTCTAAGAACTTGTATCAACTGGATACAAAGTCACAACATTGTTTGAAGACCATGAATTGTATTGACAATGCATGAGGAGGTGAAGAAGATCCATCCACAATCTCTAAGTGGATGAAGTGAGCTAAAGAAGCCCATGCACTATCACTTAGTGCATGTGAACATGAAGATGATCCAATTGATCTCTGATTAGATCAATGAAGCACTTTGATGAATTATTTGATTCAGGAGTTCGGTTGATGAAGAACCTTCAAGAATTCACTCCTAAGTAATAAATAAATGTTGAGGATGAATGGAGGAATTCTTAAGAAGAAGAAGACAAAAGAAAGGAAGAAGAAGAAATGTAGAAGAAGGATGTTTTAGAGTTGTGGCATTTGGCATATTCACTTGGTTACTTTGTTTTTATACAAAGTCCTAAGTGTTTTTACTAGCAAAAAATAGCCACCAAGGGCCAGCCTTAATGGTTCAACCCCCAAGGCACATGTGGGCCTAAGGCGCCACGCCCAAGGGGGGATCCCATGTGGCCAGCCCGAGAGGCAGAGGGGGCCGTGTGTAATCCCCCGAGGGCACGCGGTGGTGAAACCCGCGCACCCGGAGAGCATAGTGGGTGCCAGAAGCGCGCCCGCAGGGAGCAAGGTGGGCGCAGAGCGCACCCGCAGGGAGAACACGGTGCGGGGCGGCACCGTGGAGGGAGAGACTTCAATTGCGGTGAAGCGGGCAGCGCTTGTTTGTTAAACCGCGTGAAAACAGGGCGCCGTTTCGATGTGGGACGCGGAATTTTTCCGCGGAGCAAATCCCAGCCGCACGATTGATCGCGCGGACGATCTAAGCCGCACATCTGATCCCACGCGAGATCCTCAGATCCAGGCCGCCCGATGTATCTCCATCGCCTGATCCGACGGCCGTGACTTGTCTTCCACCTCGAGCTCGAGCCGAAGCCTCCCCGCGAGCCGCCGTCGAACCAGGAGCAACCCGAGCACTGAAGTCGAGCTCCCGGCTGTCTCTCTCGAAGCCGAAGGCACCCTCGTGCTCGTCTGGACATACCGAATCCATCCATGCAATAAAGAGAGCATGCATGCAATGTTTGGAGGATTTCGAGTTCGGCCGAGGCAAGAAAAGCTGCCGAGGCCACGTGGTTCGTGTCTTGCATGGGATAGAAGAAACAGAGGCCATGCATGCGTTATAAATCGCATGCACGAGGAGGAAGAAAATAATAAAAGAACCCGCGTTGAAACAGAGGAAAGAAAATAAAGATTTGGAAAGTTTTTAAAGATCCGAAGATCTCGGGATTTTGAGATTTAACCACGCGGATGATCCGAGGCGTTCCTCTGCCTATAAAAATGAGGCCGAGCCCTCTGTGCAGCTTGCTGATGCGCTGAATTTCTGAAGTCCCGTGAGCGCATCTCTCTGCCTCGCGATGGTTTGAAGCCCCGCGCAAAGAACTTGCGCGGCTGAAGGTTCCGGAGCCACCCGAGGCTTCGAAGATCCCCTGCGCGCCTCTCTTGCGCGACAGGAAGGAGCCGAGCCGCATATTTGCGTGCTCGAGTCTCTTGTTCCCTCTCTGCCCGCACCCTTGCGTGGCAGGAAGAAGATCCCGCGGGTGTTGCACTTGCGCGCCCCGCGGGTAGGAGGTCTTGCGCGCCTCTGTGCCGTGCACCTTGCGCGCCTGGTTGCACCAAGTGCACCTACTTGGCAGTGTTGGAGAAGAAGACCCGAGGCAGTATACCACACCCTTGGTTGTGGGTGCTTGGTAAGGAAGAAGGTCGAGGCCTTGCCTCGTGTGTGTGCCAAGTGAAGTGGAAGACCACTTATGTGTGTGCCATGTGCTAAGAAGGCCACCTCTTGTGTGTGCATTTGAAGAAGAGGTCGTAGCCTTTTGGGTGTGCAAAAAGAGGAGGAGGCCCTAAACATTGGTGTGTACAAAAAGAAAACAAGAGGCCGTAGCCCTCGTGTGTGTGCCAAATTGAAGAACACTTTGTGTGTATGCAAAGTGAGGAGAAGGCCCTACGGGCAGTGGGTGTGCAAAGAGAGGAAGGCCAAGGCTTAGTGCCTATGTGTGCAATTTGAACAAGTGAAGGCCGTAGCCTTGTGGTTGTGCACACTTGAAGATTAAAAGAGAAAAACAAAGTGTGTGTGCAAAGTGGAAGAGTACAAGAAGGAAAGAGGCCAAGCTTAAGTGTGTGCAAAATGAAGAATAAATTGTGTGTGCAAAACAAGTGAAGGCCGAACCTATGTGTGTGCACTAAGTGAAGTGTGTACAAACTTAGAAGAAGGAGAAGAGGACACTCACACTATTGTATAACACACATTCAAGTGTGTAAGCAAATTGAATTAAGTGTGTGAAGTTCAGTGAAGGTGTGTGCTTAAAGATACTACACCCTTTGTGGGTCTACTGCACCAAGAAGAGGAAAGGAAGAGTGCATGCATGCATGCATACACGTGCACACGTGAACAGTGCTAAATCAGTGGTGTGCAACTGAGACTGAGCCAGACTAAAGTGAAAGATATTGTTTGTCTGAGTTTGCAGTATTTGAGAAGCCCTGATCAACCACAAGTGATCAGAAGAGAAGAGCAAGGCCAGCAGCCTTTATCCCAGGCTGCTGAGGATACTTGAAGAACTTAAAGTGAAGAAGAGCTACTCGTGCGACTCGAGGAGCCAGGAGAAGACCCTGTGGGACTCAGGGAGAAGAAGTCTTCAGTGGGATTCTGGAGCAGGCCAGTGGGACTCGGGTAACACTGTGGGACGCAGTATAAAGACCCTCCTGTGGGACTCAGGAGAGATACGGTGGGAAGCTGTATCGACCATTGTAATACTAACAGATTATAATGGGAGAATACATGCTGAGAGAGCATGGCAAGGATGTAGGCCTTTGGTGCCGAACCTTGTAAATCCTTGTGTCCTGTGCCTTTTCATTACTGCATTATCCGGGAAAGGTTGAGAGATACAAGAAGAGTGGATCGAGGCTTTAACCAGCCATAGAGGTTTAATTGATAAGAATCAATTAGTAAAAAGTTTTAAGGGATCACTGATTCACCCCCTCCCCCTCTCAGTGATTCACACTGATCTGGGCACTTCATAAGTAATAAATAAATAATTATGAAGATCATACTGAATCTTAAATATTATTTAAATTTTATAAAAAAACATAAAATATATATTATATAATAAACCTGAGTAATTTACTCAACTTATAATTACCGTTAATGTTAAATGAAAATTGAATATTAAAATAATATTTGTTCATATAATATTATTCAATGTATCTACATAAACTCTTATAAATAATTTAAAGTATGCACCTCCCATAGAAACCCTCTTCATGTCTACAATACATCATTCTATTTGTGAAAATGACCACCTTGTTCTTCTATTAATAACTACCAGATTGACTTTTTGGATTTCACCAATACAACATTATACTCAATCTGATAATGTTTTCA
Organism: Viscum album; assembly: GCA_963277665.1. Lineage (NCBI taxonomy): Eukaryota > Viridiplantae > Streptophyta > Magnoliopsida > Santalales > Viscaceae > Viscum > Viscum album. Next base: position 430,142,481 of record OY728150.1, on the reverse strand, counting down.
CAAATTAAATTTGGTGAAATAATTCGAAAAACCAATGTTATAATACCATAGGTTCTTGTGTGACGAAAATAGTAGAATCTGAGAGGGAAATATAAAACAAGTATTTTGAATCAACTATAAAATCTATATCGATAATACTGGTGTATAAAATTCTAGAAGAAACATAGGAAGAAGAAGATAAGATTGATCTCTATTATAGATTCCCCCCAAATCCAAAGTCATAGCCTCTAATAGAAAATTGTAATACTAACTGACTACCTTTCGATTCTCCCATACAATGATATATACAGAAAAAACACAAATAGTTTTATGAAATTACCCATGTAAATTTTTATCCTCCCCCCTTCCTCCATAAATATGTTTTTATGAATTAACTATCAACAAACCTATCGATGATGTTCATAATTTTTTTGCATAGTGAAGTTTCTTGGGGTGAATTTTATGAAGACTATAGTAATGAATTTGAAGAAGATGACATGTTTGAGGTATTATCATAAGAGGTGATATACCTATATCGCATGTGTCAATAAAATTATGTGGATAAGTAAGTTGATGTGCACTACATATAAGAACATACAATATGGATGTAACCCAACCTGTGAGAGGGCATTATCACATCTCACAACAAGGAATTTAAAATAGAGAACCATTTTTTGCAAGACACATAAAATGAATTGTGGCCCCTAGATAGTATAACATGTAGTATAAAAGGTATATTCTAAGGGGTGGCATAGTGCTCTGAATGGGTATCAAGGATCACATATGGTGAGAGTGGATACTGTATATTTTAAAATACATCAGCTATTGTGATATTATCATATTTTTTTACACATAAATAAGTATAAAGGTGATTTTCATTATAAATGGGAAAGTATAAGATATCAATTGAATCATATCGATAACGACTATTTGAAGACATTAGGAATATGGGGCTAGTTTGGTTTGTCAGAGATGAGTTTTTTGTGGGGATTTTGGGGTAGTTTTATGTGGGTTGCATGGTTAGGTGGTGGGGAGGGATTTTCTTTAATTCCCAAATAATTGGGTTTTCATGATAGTTGGGTTGGTATGGGATGATAAATATAAATAGTTAGGGAATTAGAGGATTATTTTAACCATTTACTTTGTAGTTGTTCTATTGTATATATATGTCATAGTAAGGTGTTATCTCTCTAACACATGATGAACATAGAAATTTTTTATCCCAAGGAGGTGGTCACTCATAATTCTTCCAAATGAATTTCATTAATTCATATTTCAACTATAAATATATAATCATGGTTCAATATACAATATTGCGATTAGTTTCATCAATTATCTCTCCCCTAATCATTACCACTAATTTTTTCTAAAATTTAGAGACTTTTATGAGGAACTCATATCATTAACAATCTTGATCAATATTGAGGAAGTGGAAATCAGATCTATTTTCACTTCAACCACTTAATTTTATACTATTTTATTTGGTTTTCAACTACTACTAAGAGCACAATGATCACTATGTGGTCATTTGTATCAAGTTGTGTGTTTAAAATAATTGGACAGGGTAGTAAAATATTAATAGGATGATCGATGATGACGTACATAGTATTTGTCATTGGATATGACATAAAAAGTTTAAAATGGGAGTTGATGACTATGTATTGTTTAATGGATAAGATAAAACATAAAAAATTCAGTACATATTCTCAATGAATGTATGTCTTCATCAAAATGAATAAAGATTGATACAATTGATACGAAGCATTCCAGATCATCAAAAAAAGTATCTTTCCTAGAAATAAATATAACTAATAGAACTGTTAATTGCACATGAGTGGTAGGGGATAATAGAATATGTCACACCTACATCTCCCCATGATAGAGAAAATTCTATAGTTAGAAACATGTAGTTTTGAATAATGTTGAAGATGATTTTTTAAAGGTGGAAAATAATCTTTTTTATACATGAGTCAGCCCATGTTTTTTAGAAGTCCTCAATATTGGAATTACCATGTAATCTAGTGAATATGTTGCTAGATTTAGTGTTATTATGATCAGATGTTCCACTAACAATGCTCTATTTTTCTATGGGATATTAGAAGCATTTCTTATAATAGAAGAACAAAAAACATATCTTTGATTATTTGTATGGAGAAACAGTTTTAACCAAGATTGGGTTTTTTTCTTGTGGAAGTACATATTCTGAGAGTTATTCTGGTCAAACATGTTTGGGGAGGGAATGAGGTGGAAATTAAAGAACTATCACAACGAAAGGAGTTTTATTGTGCTCCAAATTCTATTGTTAGAGTGGAAGATAATTTTAATATAGTTAAAAGGGTAGTGTCTCCTGGAATTCCTTTTAGGGGTTATATGATATCTCTATTGTTCATGGTCAATTTTTGTTAGATTTTGAAAAGACATGATTTTGGATGATTTATTAGAGAATAATCATTATAACAACAACTTAGGCTGGTTATTTGGGAAAAAATTATGCATTGGTGTTGGACTTATTCATTGTAGTGGTGGTAGCAAAGACCCATGAAATTGTTGTTTGCCTCATAGTTTATTTTGGTGGTTGGGTTTTCCTAAAAAATATTGGGTATTTAGATTATACATAGGTAAAGTTAAGAGGCCTCTATTTACCATTGGAATTGGTAATGTTTGGGGAGAATCAGTATTTTTTTTGGATGGTAAAATGGGAAGATGATCTAAATATCCTAATGAAGTGGATTAATGACATGTTAGTTATATAGTAGTCAACATAGTGATTTTGGTTATCGTTTATGGACATTTTTATTTCCACAGGAACATACACCATAAAGATGATGGATTTGAGTACAAATGAATTTATCTATCCACTGTTTGTTCTATGGAATTACATTTTGTTAGAGAATACTTTTCTCATTGTTACTCTATTTTTTCCAGTTCATAAAATGAAAACATTACCAATAGAATTTTATCTGATGTTGAATAATTAAATTTGAAATAAAATGGTTTTCATAATGAAGAGAGAAGTACTGATCATTATATTGATGTTTTTCCAATATGCACACTAAATGGAAATTTTAGTGAATGCAGTTCATGTAATTCTAGTGGTCTCTATGGTTTAAACGTAGTTAGTGTTTATGTTTTAGTTACCTAGTTCCATGGGAAAATTTTTTATTCAACCACCCATTCAAAATTATATTTTGTTCCATACCCAGGTACATAACCTAATTCATCTATAATTTCTATATAGAGCCTATAGAGTATAATTGTTTCCATAAAATGATGAATGGAATTAGAGTTTCAAGGAATGAAATTGTTCTTCGCTGTCAACATTAGATATATGTTTGTTTTTTCAAATGGGGGAAATTTTAGGAATGTGCATATGATTGAGTTTTTCATAGATATAGTTATTGTGGGTCTATATAAGCTATCATGTGTGGGAAGTGGGGTTAGCTATTGGAGACAATTTTTTTGTATTTCTCTCTTTTTTATTTTTTTATGATTGTTAGGATGGAAGGGGATAATAAATATAGGAAGGAGGTGGGTTAGATATTGGAATTTACTTAGTAGTAGTAATAATGGTATAATATGGGATGGTGAGGTGGTATCTCCCTCTATCACTCATCGCACATAGCAAGGTTATATTTCAAAGAGGTAGTCTTTCTTGGTTCATCCAATTGGATATATTTCATTCCACCTTCCTCTATAAATCTCAAATTGGGAAGCAATATAGGGTGTGATTGTTAGTTTATTCAATTATATCTCTCTCTACTCTAGTTATCTCTCATGGTGCTAACAAAGGTTATGTTTTTTCCTCATATTGTGTTTTATAATGATTTAATGTGGAATGTTCATGGAGATTTGATGAGTAATAATCTGAATTCTTTAATGGGTTCATGTAGTTTTAAGAAGTGATTACAAGTAAAAGGAACGTTTGGATTAATTTTCCCACCATATTGGTGCAAGATAGTGGTGATAGAGTGACTAATTTGAAGGATAATTTGGAGGATGATATAAAGAAAACATAATACAAATAATTGGGTCGTAATATAAAAAAATTGTAAGTCAAAATTGATATATGGAAGGAGAGATAAATATATCACATGTTGTAAGAAGATCATTATCCTTATTTCATATATAAATAGAGAGTAACTTATAAAATTTCATTAAAGAATAAATTATGAATACTCTATACATTATAAGAGAAGAATAATTGAGAGGACATCACATTTCATGTTTTTATGTTTTGTTTCATGTTATTAGTGAAATGAGGGGTATCATGGAGAATAATATAATTATCCACAATTCGTGATATAATGGAAATTAAATATATAATTATGAATGTGTGTCTATCAAATGTGGTAATATGATAAACTATAGGATGTGAAGGAGAGATTTGAATAGTGATAAGGTAAAAAAAACCAAATATATAAGCTATTATAGCGATCAAATGATATTGTTGAATGTGATAGTAAAGATAATTTAAGCTAAATTTAATACATGTGTATAACAACTAGTGATATGGATATATCTTTTGATGATGTGTGTAATAAAAAACATATATGAGTTTAGTTCATACATATTCATTTAGAATATCATTGATGTATTACATGGATCAAAGTCCATCAAGCATACTTAAATTACAATAGGAGAAAGCAAATAAAAATGTTAGACTTTCATAGACTCTAAAAGTGTTAAGAGGCAATGCATGCAATGTTTAAGGAGAATAGTTTTGATTATGTAATAGTGATTCATGATCTATCTGATCTACTGAGAAATATTTTGGTTTGAATATTTGGAAATTAATGAAGATAGTGAATATTTATCTAGAAACTATCAAAAACATGGGACATGTGATCTCAACTGATTGGGAGAGAAAAAGTATGAAGCAAGATAATCATGAGACCATGGTTTCATGGTAGTTGAGCATCATTTATTGATTTTAATGGATCTTGTAAATCACTTGATCTATTGTGTTTTATAAAGAATACAATTTTTCTTACCTAACAAATAGAAGAAATATAATAGTTATGGAGTTTATTAGAGAAACACAAAAATTGAGTTGTGACTTAAGTTTTACCCCCTGAACATGTAGGTGCAGCTATATTGAGAAGAAGATCATGGATAATTGGAGGTTGAGACTTGTTGGAAACTAGTTATGTTTTGGTTCTATTTGTTTTTAATATGATTACAAAATAATTTTTTTTAGAAATATAAATCCTAATTGAATAAGTGTGTGAGCAATGATGTCAAATCGGATCCAAATCATAAGGACCGAAATTAGATAATTTTATAATGAATATTTGATTCAAAATCATTAATATTGAATTCATAAATTGGTGTGAGTCAACATCTCCATGAATTGTAATGAGGATTTTTTTTGACAAAGTAAAAAACTAATAGAAATCTTATTGAGCTAGAAATAAAAGTGGTGATCATAATGAAGAATCTGTTTTGGAGTTAGAATATCACTATTATAAATATTCTTATTCTTTACTATTTTTTAATTCACAGAAATCATAAGTAAGTTATAAAACATTTTATGTGAGATTGATGAACGTAAAGAATATGAAAAGGTATAACCAATCATATTCAAGACCATCATATTCTGGAAAATCATATTAAGATAGACAGAATGTTTTTGTGTGAATAAAAAGTTTTAAAATTTCCTAAATATAGTCAGATGATGATGATGGTGATCTTCGATGTTTCTAAATTCATAATGACTTCATGATACAAGTAAGATATTGGTGAAGAACAATTTTTTCTGAAGGAAAATATTTACAATATAACGTTTATTAGTATGGGATAAACTTATTCAATTTTTTTTGAATTCTGGATAACATGGATAATCGTAATCAAGATAATAATGTAGAATAATATTTTTCAGAGATGTTTTGAAAGTGTTGTCAAAAGATGACATAATTCTTTCTTAAACTACCATGTATTTTTACCTTTGTTTTTATCAGATGGTATGAAGCATCATAATGGGATTACATATGTTTTAAATTTGTCAAACTATATACAGAGAAAGGTATTAATGATAGTGATTCCTTTTTTTAATGGGTAAATCATAATTGATAGATTAGTTTTTTAACTGATGTAGAGAAGTTTTATGAGATGTCTTCAATTTTGAATTGATAACATGAGGGTTATGAAAATAAAATTGACCAAATGTAGTGATCGTAATGAAGAAATCGTATTAGGAACTAGGAATGAAAAAATAGAATCGTACTAAAGAATGATATGAATTTAGAAGTGAGATGATATTGTGAGAAGGATTAAGAACAATTGATATAGAAAATACTTATCAGAAGATTTTCAATGTTTTGAAAAATAAATTTTAATGAGTCATCTTTGTTATTACATATTTCTTTATCATAATGAAGAATCATAAAGAAGAATGAGACTGAAGAATTGGAATGAATAATTATTTGTAAACTGGAAGAAGTCATTGATTGATCCATGATTTAAAGACAATTGAAGGCATTTAATATGTTAATGAAAGACATGATATTTATCTAAGATTAGTGATTTAGAAAATTTGGTATATAGAAAAAACCTTTTTAGATTCCTAATTAAACAATTTTGGATTGAATATAAAAGGGGATAAGAATACATTTTTATGAGTGAGAAAACATGATGTATAACATGAATTGAGAGCTTGAAAATTTATTTATCTGGTATTGAGTTTCCAACCAGACTCGATTTTTCAATTTGAAATCGAAGTAAACATTCAGATTTATTATCAATCAGATCATCCAATAAATATCTATCAGTGCAATTCCATCGTATAAAAAAGAATCATATCCAGGTTCGTCAGACTAAGTTCTATTGTATGTAGGAATCATGAGCATTTGATTGAGTTCCTACTTAATTGTAGAAAGAAGAGAAAAATGAAAATTAGATAGGACTGCCCATTAAACAAGGACCATAATATTGAGGTTACCAGTCTCAAACGTTTAGAATAACTATGCTGGTTTCTTTAGACTGATGTTCTAGAATAATTATCATGATTAACAAGTTCCATTATGAATTCTTTAAGATATTGAAGGTTGCAAATTGGTAATGTTTGATTCTACTAACTTGTTGTGGAAGTTAATACTTTCTAAAGTGGATCATAAAAGAAGAATAAAAGTAAATCTTATAACTATGGATACATACTTGTTAATGAAAAGGATTTCTTGTGGTATGAGGACACTTGAAATGATAGTCGGGGACATAACCAATGATAAACATAAATTTTCTCCTATGATTATAGAATTGATATTTTCTTGTTTATTTTTAATTGATAAGTAAGATAGTGAAATGAATCTTATTAGTGGGACTATCAATCATGGTAAGGAGTAAGTCTTTGTATTGATCCTTTTAAATATCATTTCATTCCTTCTATTTATATTTTTTATATATGAAATGTGATGTTGTGCGTTATATTTGAGTGGATCATAAATCTATAAAATTCCATAGGTTATGAAATTTCATTTCATTAAGGAGTTAAGAAAATATCTTATAAAATAAAAAGGAACCACTAGCTCACCCCAAACTCAGTGGTCGTGATCCTACGTGGGAAACAAAATTGGTATCAGAGACCTGGTTTCCCCTAAAAAATCTATATCTGGAATAGATTATTATAATTATATGAACTATAAGAGAATTTAATGTTTCAATATAAATAACTATCCTATATAGAAACATATAATTTTTCCATATCTTATATCCCTTGGGTATGATTTTTTGAGATATAATAAATAAACTTTTACTACTCATATTAAAAATGATCCTATTATAATTATTGATATGAATAATCTTGATAATGATAGAAGTACTAAAAAATATTTTCCCATATCACTTACTGAAATTGAGTATATTAGTGTAAAGGGAGTTGGAACTTCTAAATGTATTTAGGGTGAGTTTATAAATATGTATGAAGGCAATAAAAATGTGAATAAGGAAAAGTTACAACATTGGAGGATGAAGAATAAAGATATGAAAATGGATGAGTATGAATCTGTTGGTGATTTTTTTACAAGTATAAATATTATTATTTCATCATAAGATGTCTTGGTGAGAAATTGGAAGACACAACTATTGTTGATTAGATCATGAGAATTATCCCAGATGAGTTTCATGCAAATGTTTTATCTTTGGAAGATAGAGATCCTAAAACATTATCTTGGGATGACCTATATAGTATTCTCATCACATATGAAATGAGAAGAGAGAATTTTATGAAACAGAATTAAATGTTAGAATAGGAAATTTCATTCATGTATTTGATAAAAGGGAAAGCAAAGATAATAAAATTAAAGAAGAATCAAGTGATTCAAAAGAATAGGAAGAAGATGAATCTTTTGATATAATTTCATCCCTTCTTCTTAATAAATACAATAAGGTAAATGGAAGAGTAAAACTCTCAAATGTTGGAATTGTGATGGGAAAGGAAATTTCACATAGAATTTTCCAAGGAAGAAAGTCGGATAGTATGAGTTCAATGATGATGATGAGAATCCTTAGAAACAAATGTGAAATAAATATAAGTGGAAAAATTTTAGTATATCTAAATATGAAAAATCATAGATATTCTGAAAATTATGTTGGATGAGAATGAAGAAGAGTGTTTAGAAACACAATTAATGTTTCTTATAATAAAAAGTGATATAATACATATGAGATAAAACATCACTAAGACTATTGATGTTAATGGTGAATCTTCTAATGATGGTGAAATGTATGTTTCAAAAAAATAGGTTTATAAGGAAACATATTTCACCAAGTAATGTATGAATTATTCAAGAAATTATCCCTCAGATTGGAGTGGTCCATCATTTCAGATTAAAAAACAACAAAAATGTTCTGAATGTTTTCACCATGAATATAAAAGATCAATATTAAGAGGTCAATATTAGTTTTGTTGATTATTTAGAAGCATATATTTTTTATATTTGTATAACATATCTCAACCTTGAAAATTGTATGAATTAGTGGTGAGCTATGATGGAAAATAAGATCAAAAGATCCTAAATATTTTGTGGAACTGAAAAAAAATTCAGAAGATGAGGAAAGATATGTATGTTAAGAAATATGATTATGTTAAGAAAGATTAAAAAATTAAACATACTGAGTCAAAAAATAAAGAATAGTAAGTTATTTGGACAAAAAAGTAGGAAATAGCTATAAATTTAGATATAGAAAAAAATGTTGAATCAAAGGGTAAGAAAAAGCTTTAAAATGATGTGAGAAAATTTAGTAAACTAGAATCGATAGATTTGGGCTTGAAAATTCAAAAAAGATGAAAGATATGTCAGAAAGAAGGGAATGTTACTAAATTTTTTTGAGTATTCTTTTGAATTAAGAGGAATGAATAAAATAATTGTTACAAACTAACAATAAAAAATACCTGTAAAACTGAAAGGAAATTGACATCCTTATCAGAATAGTCTTAGATGAAGAAAAAATGTTTCAAAATTTTAGAAGGATGAACAGAAGAGAGAAAATACATCGAATGAAAAATACAGTAATAAAAAGAAAACAACAATTTTGAAAGAAGACAATCAGTATTACCTTTGACTTTGAGAAGGTATGAGGTTATTTATTATTCCTAATTTTTTATGTATTTATTCAAATTTTTAGGGAATTAATGGATTTTAAGAAAGGAATACATTGGAAAGTCTCTTACTACGCTTGAAAAAGAATATAAGGAGATAAAAAAATATTTTTTAAAGTTTTTTTAGAAAACTAAACATTATAATATGATTGTTGAGTTAAAATTAATTTACTTTTAGCTTACAAAAATCATTTCAATATTTCCACATGAAATTAGAATGTTGAGAGAAACATGAAAAGGGAATTATTTGGAAGTGGTGCACTAGATAACACTGGAAACCATGATTATACTCTCTTGTTTTCTACATTTGGTTCTTCCACATAGTCTTAGAGATGTTTTTTTAAAGGTTCATGGTTAAGAAACTCATGTGATAATTACGTTCTCTAAAATAATAATTTCATCATACTAATATGAAACTATACAACCCTTATAAATGATACTATTTGTCATTAAGTATGAAACTTTTCAACATAGCCCCTTTAAGTTTAATTTTGAACAAGGGGATGATAATATATTACGGGTAGAGACAAAGAATAGGGGGAGAATGAAAAGAAGACATGGAGAACAGAAAGTTAGAAAACAAAAAATACCATTTATTATTCTGACGTTCTTAAACATTTGTATTGTATTGGGTATAGACCAAATACAAAAAGGGGGATATTATTGGAAACCTATTTAGTTTTGGTGGTATTTTCTTACAATAGATCAATATATTGATGAATGAAAGTGTGTTGAGAAGGTAATGGAAATTCGGATTGGGGAAGGGTGCGAGTAAAGTTTTCAAATTTGATAATTAACCATAAGCATTATATTCAGATAATCAGATCTAGGAGGATCATATTTGAAATCATCAGTATTGAATATAGTCATCCACATGAGTTGACAGATCTGGGAATCATAATGATAATTTTATGAAAAAGTAATAAATTACGAGAAATCATATTGAGTATGGAATGAATACGGTGATCATAAGGAGGAATATGATTGAGATTCAAAATAGGTCCAATATTAATCTTTATGATTCTTTGTTGTTTTGTAATTCAAAAAAAATCATAAGTATATTGTAAAACATGTGATATAAGATTGATGAATGGAAATGAAAAGAAACAGTGTTTCCTATATTAATTAAGATAGTCATCTTCAGGAATATCATATTGAGACGGGTTGGAAGGAAGGAATGTAGCTCAAATAATAAGAAGTTATAAAACATTTTAAAGAAAGTCAGACAATGCTAAAGCTAATATTCAATTTTTCCAAAGTCATGCGTAAGCCATGATACACACAAGAGTTTATTGAAGAAGAAATATTGGTGAAGAAAAAAAAATTAGTCTCATGTTCATTAGTATGTGATCAACTTATTCTGAATTGTTTTAAGTCTGGATGACTCAGAGTTTCATATCCAGGAGAAGAAAGAAGAAGAATCTTGTTTAAATAAATTTTGAAAGTGTTTTTAAAACTCGATAGGAAGATTTCTTAAAGTTCCATTAATTTTTTACCTTACCATTATTAGGTTGTATGGAGCATCATGTAGGGAATACATATATTTTAAATATTTCATAATTTATGCAGATTAATGTATTAAATAAATTATTGAATTCATCATAATGAGGAAATCAGAATCAGTAGATTAGTTTTTCAATTAATGTAGATAAATGTTATTATATGCCTTCAATTATGATTTGATTGCAAGAGGGTCAAGAAAATAAGAGTGATCTAATGTCATTATCATAATGAAGAAATTGTATTGGGAACTTGGAATGAAATATAAAAATGTGACTGAAGAATTCTATGATGTCAGATGTGAGATGATGATTTGAGAAGGTTCCAAAAGAGTTGATACAGAACATCCTTATGAGAATAGTTTCAATGTTTAAAAAAGTCATTGTAATGATTCATCTTCAGTATTGCATATGTCATCATTATAATGAATAATTGTAATTATGAATCAGACTGAAGAATCAGAATTATTAAATTATTGTAAACATTAATAAGTCAAATATTGATACGATATTTTTAGGAGTATTGAAATCGTTGAATAAGTCAATGAATGATCCGAGAATTCAGTAAGATTGAAGAATAATGAAATATGGTAATGCAGGAAAACAATTTTATAATACCACTTTAACCATTTTGGAATGTTTATAATAGGAGATCACTATATATTTTTCTGAGTGAAAAAACATGTAGTGATAATGTGCATTGAGATATTTGACATTTGTTTTATTGGTATTGAGTTTTGAACCCAAATAATTTTTTTAGGTTGAAGCAAATTAATATTATCGGAGGGAATATCAATCTAATCATCTAAGGAAGTTCAATTAGAATAATTCCATCAGAGCAACATACATTATATCTAGGATCATTAGACAGAGTTACATTGGATACAGGAATTGTGAGTTGTTGATTTATTTGATACTCAATTGAAGAATGAAGATCAGAAGGAGAATCGGACCAGACTGACCATCAAGTAGTGACCATAGTATTAAACTTATTGAACAGGGAATATCAGACAAACTCTATTAAGAAATATTTCTATATAAGTGTTCTGGAAGAAGTTTCAAGACCAACAATTTCCCTTGGTAATTGTTGATATTCATGAAGGTTTATCAAAGGTAAAGATTGATTCAAATTACTTTTGTAGGAAGTTAATAAATTATGAACATGATTAGAAAATAATAAGAAAAGTGAATCTTATAACCGTGGAATCATACCAGCTAATGAAAATGATTGAATATGGGAATTGTATACTAGAAATGATAGTTGAGGGTATAAAAACATATAGCTGAAAAGTTGCAACTGTTGTTGTAGAATTGTTCTTTTCTTATGGATTTGTATTACAAGAATTATATAGTGAATGAATCCTTGTTGGTGAGACTATTCGACATGGAAATGAGTTGATATTTTTACCTAATATTGTAAATATCGTGTGCTTCCTTCTCTTTATATCTTTAGAATACGAAAGGTGATGGTGTGAGTTTTATTTGAGTGGGGTTTAACTCTAACTATTTTCATCGTATAAGAATGTTTCTTGGTTAAGGAGTTAAAAAACATTCTTGTGAAGTAAAAAAGGATCCAATGATTCACCCCCTCTTAGTGGTCTTGATCCTACATGGGAACAATAATAAATAATCATGAAAAATATAGAATAACCATCCATATGATGATAATCATGATGATGCATGGGAAAACAAGAAATTGGTTTCATATTATAGTGAGGAGGGTGAGATATGAGGCAGTAACAATCTGTGAAAGATAAGGGAGATTGTTGAAGATTTCACCAAGATTGTTCATGGATAATATCATGATGGGATATGATAAATGAGAATGATATGGTATAAATAAGTGTTATAAGGTGGGATTTAGACAAAAAAGAAACACATTTCTATTCATAATTATCATTTTCTGTTCCAAGAAAGAAATAATATGGCCAATTCTCATTCCACTATGTTCCATGTCTTTGTGAATTTAATATTTGAATTCCATTGGAAATCCATACCCACAAATAAAACTCTATAGGAAATCAATAATGGTTGGTTCCGTTGAAAATAGAATAAAAAATCCCATTGGTAATCTATAGAGGAAGTTCCACTATAAAATCCCAATAAAGGACCCATTTTGATTGAATGGAGTTTCATCATAAAAGTTTCAATAAGACATTTCACAGTTTTCTTTCACTTTTCAAAAACATCTATAGACGAGAAAAAATCTAATCATTTAGAATGAAGATTGTAATTTTAATGTTTTTGAATTAATATTTTATCTTTTTATTCAAAAATTTGTATAATTTGTTTTGGTTTTTGTGAGTATCCCTAACAAAAAACACCATTAAAATTTTCTATTATAGAAAAAACTCAAAAAACACATTCTAGATCATGTTCATATGTGTGTAGGAATTATTTTTCTCTTAACCCTTCATGACAAACATAGATAGAGAAAATAATTGTTGTTAAATAAGTTAGAAGATTAACCTTCAAGTCCAACAATAAAAAATGGATAATTGAACAGATTAGTTACATAAAGAAGAAGGTAAATGTTCGAAAAGAATCCCAATTTCTTATTGTTGAGGATGATATTTGATATATTTAGAGGAATTGATGAAAAACATATTAGAAGACTATTAAATAATAAACTAAAAATTCTACATTTTATTTTTCACAACCTTACCTGATCAAACATTCATGTTTAGAACATAAAAAACATGACACATCAAAAATGTGATCGAAAGTTATAATTATCCCACAAATTAAGGATGATATAAATTCACAAATATTTTGAACAAAGCAATATTTATTGAATATAAAGACATTAGGCCATTCTAATTCTGTAGGAATATTGAAATATTCATTATAAAACTAGAATATTCTACCTATTAATTTTAATGTGATGTCAATGATTTAATTTTAATTGCTAAAAAACACTGCATATTGGAATAAACTATATAACACACTTATAGTTAGAATAAAATAAAAAAACTTCCACAACAGATTCTAAATGAGAACGTTCTATGTAATAATGAGATAATTACACACCATTAATTCAAATAACCATAAAATACCTTATAAATCACGTTCTTACATAAAAAATATCCAAAATGAAACAAATGTGACACAAATATTCACAAATAATTCCTTACAAACGATAAAAATAATAATTTTATTAATATACTCACAATCTACCAAAAAATGAAATTGATGTAAATCGATGAATTATTTTGAAGTTCTACTTCCTTCAAAATTTTCATGAAAAAATATATATTTTGGTAAGAGATAAGCATCCAAAATAAATGATTATAAAGAAGGTACATGAATTTTCTATACAACTAAAATAGTAAGTCCATGTTTGGTATATAGGAACATGGAAATGGGAAAGGTTAATGGTTAAAGAATAATTTGAGTACACATAAACCAATTCTTAAAGATGAAGTCTTCCATACGGTAAAAGAAAATTAATTTGTATTATTCAGAATGAAAAATGTAGTAGAATTAAATCATAAATAAAATAACATAATTAAAAAATAAATACTAATGGACCTATTAAAATATTTACAAAACATTCCCAAATTACAATTGAGCTATAATATCCCTACTGCTACCACATATCAATACCATGATCGTATCTCATTTATTTATATATTTGCTTCATATTGAGTAATATTATTAAAAATATATGAAATAAATCTATCACTCAACCAAAAAATAATTTTTTAAATAAAACCACTAATAAATGTGTGGGAAATATTTTCTAATAAATCATATAAAAAACATTCTCCTGATTGATTATTGAATTTTTTTACAACCACCATATCTAGTGGTTTTATTCAAAATTTCATGTGAGTATACTTTTATAAACATGCAACATATCTATGATATATCAGTCTATCATTTTCACTTTATATCATCAATGATCATATCTGGTAATAAAACTACTTTCTAGAGGGTAACATATTAGCATAAGCTGCATGATCACCCTAACATAAGAAAGCTCTTAAACCCAGAAGTAATTTTCTCACCACCACTTAAAGATTATTTCAAAGATACAAGTATTACATACAACATATTATTATTTATTTCATAGATCCTATAGACCATATAAATTCTGGTAAAATAAGTAGTTGGAATCAAACTATATTACAAATGAGAAGAAAAAATATAGTGAAAATAAAATCTAATGCAAGTCAAAAATAGGTTATATTATATAAATACTTTACCAAAGCCACATAAAATTAAGAAACTATAAAGAAATAATCATAACTAAAATTTAATTTTTATCTTTCAAGATGTAATATTTTTAAAATGTTATTGAATAATATAAAATTCATTAGTAAATAGTTCTTTTACAGATTTAGTGATAGTTTGCGCCTTTACATCCACTTCCTATTTCAAAATCCACCCTACAATTGTTTTAATATTAACAAAACCTCTCTATGAAATTTATTCAATTGTAATCTTAACCTTATAACCCTATTCATTCCTTAAAAAATCCCATTTTGAATTTTCATATGTACATTGATTGGGTTAATAACTTTTTTGACATATACTATTGAAGAGAACATATGCACTGTCCATTTGGTCAATTATTAGTGTTCTCAACATGTTTTAAGAGTAAATCATAATATAGAATCAAAACTATATTTTTTTCACATCATCAATATGTGGGTTTAGTTTCATTCATCCAGTTAAGGAAACAATTAAGTATCCATGAATTTTAATATAAGGAGAAATATCATTTTTCATAAAATTCAACCCATCTCAAATAATGTTTTGAACTCTTTAAAGAATAAAATAGAAGTGTTATCCCAATAAATGAAGAAATGTGTGACGTAAATTTAAAAAAATCAATAATTATACAAAAAAAATTTAAAAAACATTTCTTTGATAAAATCAACATTATAATTTCCTCATTACAGTAAAGAGTAAGATGTGATTTATTTTAATTTAATTTTTTAAACACAGTAAATGTTGTTTCATTTTAATGATGATTTCAAATCCAAACAATCATGGTATTTAAATTTTTTATGAATGGTACCCCTTGGTAAATCTTGGAAAAAAGGTTATAGAATTGGGGATTTTACTACTAATTAGATAAATATATAATAAAATAATTCTCAAATTAGGGTGAATCCCACTTCCATATATCATCTCAAATACTTAGAATACAAGATTATGTCTTTGGACATATTAACCATGGTCAATGAATATTTAATAAGTTAGATATAAATGTTTTTGTTGTGATTACTATATATATTAAAATCAGAATGTCTACTTTTATGGTTCCTCCATGTGATATAAACATCTAATCACATCTCATAATAATTATATTAGAGGGTAATGATTGTTATCATGTATCTCATTTAAATGTTTGATTGCAATGCTCCCTAATGTGAGAAAAATAAAATATACATTTAGGAATCATAAATGGTTTTATAAGAAGCATTTCTCATGGATCAAATATAAACATTCTACTCTACTGGATACATAAAATTTATAAATTAAAATATTTTCAATTGAAGCATCGGGCATGAAATGTTGATAAAAAGATACAAAAAAAGATCATTCCTTTCAATGATCCTTCTAACTCAAAAAAGGGAATATACAAAAATTGAAAAGATCCTTTTTCCCTATAAATAACCCAAAATAACCTAGATAAACATAGATTGAAAATAGAATATCCTTCCTCAATACTCATACAAAATACTAACCTTTTTCTAGTAAGGGAATATCTATTGGTAAATGTAAATTTTATATTGATAACTCATTTTACCACATATATATTCATATCAATAAATTTTTCCTAAAAATATTATTATTTTATATTATTTTTGAAGATAATATAATTCTATTTAAATTATAATAAATCCAATTGATAACATTTATTTTGTTAAATAAAATTAGAAACATATTTATATGACATATTTATGTGTTGATAGTGACTAAATTTTGTAAAAAATACAAGTAATTAATATATGTTTATAGATTATATTTAAAATATAATATTATTTCTTAGAATTAAAATATTTATTGAAAAAATTTATATTATATTTAAAAATATAATATTATATAATATATTTATTATATTTATTATATAATAATTATAAAGTTATTTTTTCTGAAACTCCAACAAAGAGTGTATTTATTGGAAAAAAACATGGACAAAAATAATTTTAAAACATTCTTAAACTCCAAGAAAATTCATGAAGCTCCAAATATTTTTAGACATGATCAAAATTCAAAATATGTTTCATAAAACTTCATAAAACGTTATCTGTAATTAGTTTCTCTCACACATCATCTATAAATATCAATATAATGACTCACATTTCATTCAAATATCTTTTCATGGTCTGAAACATCGAGGACCACCTGGTCTATAGTCTTCGAGTATGTGACTACCCCAATACAACCTTTAGTAGGTCAGAGGATAGTGATTATATCCATATAGGAATATAAAACATATGGGAGGAATTATCATAAGGTAATTTTACACTCACACACACATTTAGAAGCTCATACAATGCTGAATGTAAATATTAACTGATTCCAATTCATGAATACAACTCTATACCAGAATCAAAGTAAAACATATGTATTGAAAAGTATAAGAGGACCATTATAAGACCACTAATACTACAAATATGGTCTAGCCTTCTCAGTATTAGGTATTTCAATCAAATGAAACATCAGTAAGAACCTCAGTCTATCCGGTTGGAAATTCTACACTCGATCTTACTCCTCCTATGACTCCATCAAAAGGTAAATCATATTCCTAAGACATGGAATATTCAGTAAAAACCCATACATAGGTGACTATAACAATACCCAATAGTACACCCCAAAATCACCATATATAAAACATCTATAGAGGTGTAGAGACCCTATTCTTATTACATTACTATTACATCATTATTATGATAAATGACATAAAAACATTACACAAAATGGATATAATGGATTAGTGTCATGTAAAAACTATGACTATACATAAATTTTAAACATAAAACATACAAATTTATTTAACTCTTTCTTATCTAACTTATTAATGTTCCTTGAATTCTCCTAAGTATATGAAGTTACATGAGGATATACATCCAAAAGGGGTGAGATAAAATAGAAGTAAGAGGATAGATAAGATAATAAAACAATATAACATGGGTTAGAATAACAATTATCATCATAAAATAGTAATATGGTCATTAAAGTGAGAGGAATTATTATAAAAGGCATGGAATAAGGAAATGCATAAGAATGACAAATCATGATTGCGGGGGGGGGGGGGGGAACTACCACACATAGTTGTGAACAAATATAGCATCATGTAAATTCATATTTAACATTCTCGATGAGACAAATCACATTAACCAATGAATTAGAGTTCTATATAATTCCAGGTTCACCCATCTAATCTTATCACATTGTGCTATATAATTGTGGTCGCACCAGTCACATCTTAACATTTACATTATCATGCATTCCACATAGAACATATAAAAATCTGGGAAATAAAATAACCCATGCAAGGGAATGGGTTTAATTTAATAAATCATTCATTCAAAAACTTTGGGTTCCCAAATTAATGAGGTAATAACAAACTTGATAATGGAATCCTCAACATTGAGTGAAGATGAAACAATCTCATGAAGTGTATTTTTTGAAAGAAGTGTTATTTTAGAAAATATTATGTTTGTCATAATATTTATTATTAAACATTTATATCTTAGAAAAATAAATATAATGATAAATAAATTCTATTTATGGAATATAATTTCTGAAAATTGTGTGAAAGAGGGAAAACTAAAAGAAAGAGGTGGGTTTGCAAATTCCCCCCACCTAGTGTCTGAACGCTTTATTCAATTTATTTTCCTATATAATCACATTAGATTAATTAATTAATAATTATAGAACCTTTTATACATGAATATAAATTATTACGGATTTATTAAGTACTTTTATGGTCCTTTATATGAGTTATAGAGTTCAATTATTTCGTTTGGCAGTCTTCATTTTCATAGTTTTCATGATCAGTTTGTTTGTATATATGAATGGAAGTTAGATTATAATGAAGATAAACATAATTAATTGTTATTATATTTTATTAATAATCATACAGAAGAATAAATTATATTAAAAAGTATTTTGTTTTTTACCATGAGGATGATTCATTTTATAATAGTTAATAATGATCGTTTTTGGTCAATTTAGGCGGTTTTTGAAACACAACGAACTCATTTTGTTTTATCATATAGTATTATGAGTATTAGTTATTTCTAGAACATAAAAAGGGTTATAAAATAACATTAAAATATTTTTTATTCCCATTGATGGTCTTATTTACAACCATTAATGTGTTTAAGGAAAATGAAAGTGCAATTCCAATGATGTCGGTAAATTGACACATCACGTGGGACAATTTCATTTTTAAGATAAAAGAGAGGGGGGGAGGAGTTCAATATTGGATATTCAATTAAAATGATATAATAATATAGTATCAAATATAATATATTCATCATTACATTTGGATAATATAAGGTGATGATATAATTAGAAATGAAATTGAAATTGAAAGGAAATTAAAAGAAAAAGATAGAGGATTTACCACTAGACTTCTTATCTTCAGATCCTCCTCAAGGAATATAGGTTTAGTATTTTCATGAGACCAAGAGATCATGGAAGTGTGGTACGGTATATATAATAGTATTTGGCTCAATTTAGGCAAGGGTCAAATCTTGAGAGGTGTGAGAAGAAGAGTTTGTGAGTGGTGGTATTTGTAGTGGACGAGAGGAGTGTTTTCTTATTATTATTGTCATTAGTTTATTATTTTTCTCCAGAAAAGAAATAGTGAGGAAATTTTTTACTAAATACTGTAATTAGGGAATTTTATTTTGAAACAATGGTCACTTACATCATCCATGACTCAATCATGACTCAAAAAGTTAGGTTTTAGCATTTATCATAAATTATCGTATTGTATTATTTACAAATAATTCACGTTTTTTAGAAAAATACCAAAATATATAAACTAAACATTATAAAATATAAATAATTAAAAAATGAAGTCCATTTTATGACAATAAGTTTCCAAATATTATTAAATTAATTTTTTATTAATTCATCATTTTCTTGGAAAATACATATTTAAAAATTATAACTGATTTTGTAACATTTTTAAAAATTACTTAAGGTCTCTTAAAATTATCTAAAAATAATAAAACATCAAAATATTATTTTATGAATAAATTTAGGATAATAAATGTTCATTTAAATTAATAAATTTATCATAAATTTGTAAATGAATATTTATGAATTATAGAAATACCAAAACAAAAATAATTGTTTTTAAAATATTTACTTACATATACTATGATATAATTATATAATATTTTACTTATAATATGAAAAAATATTATTTATACATTCATGGGTGTGTGTACTATTCGTTTGGCTGGTTTACTATTCATTAGTGTCAAATTACTATTCTTAAGATCAAGTTACTATTTCATCAGTATTGGTTCCCTAACTTCTAGAAAAAGTTTTTATTTCATTAATTATTCATTTATAATGTTTTTATTTTAGTCTCCAAGTGATTTATGTGATTTGTAATATATGACATGAATAAACAAATAGATAAACTCCATTGATTAAATATTGGGTCGTTACATTCTTCCCGCTTTTGATATTTCTCCCTCAAAATTTAATTTTACATAAAACGTTTATGGTACTTCTTCATCATCGCCACCAATGGTTCCCAAATTTATTATTCATACTTATGGTTACTCTATAACAAATTGACAGGGTGGGTTTTATAGTTGTGAAGAACCTTATCTCTTCGGTCTAGAATATTTTTTGGCTACTCCTCATAAGATATATCATCTTTCGGTTGTACCAACTCGGAGTTCAGAATATGTGATGGATATTGTATGTACATTTTGAGGAGTGATACGTGGAACTAATAATTAACATAAGAAGTATTTTTTGGATGTTAATGATCATAGACCACAGATCTTATCCGATCAAGGATCTCAAAGGGGCCAATTTACCATGGGAGTAACTTCCTTTTCTTTCCAAACTACATGAATCTATTCCAGAATGATATTCAAATGAATATTTTACCTTGAGAATAAAACTCCATGTCCCTTTGTCGGTTGTCAGCGTAACACTTTTTTCAACTCTTAGCATCTTTGATATGCTGCTGGATGGCTTGAAACATTTATGTTATCACTTTTACATGGTAAGGACCATGTATCGTTATTTCAAAAACATCATCCCAATAGAATTTATTTCTATATCGATTATCATACAAATCATCATATGGAGACATATGAATACTCAATTTGAAGTAATTTTTGTATGATAATTCAACTAATAGGAGATGTTGATCTTATACACCTTTATATTTTAAAGAGAAGACACTTATCTTATCTCTGAGTTTCGGAATATTCCTTTTTGACTGGCCATTAATTTGGAGGTGATAGGCCATGCTGAAATTTAATTTTTTATTCATGGCATGTTAAATACACCTCTTGAATATTGATGTGAACATGGGATCATGATTAGAGAAAATTGAAAGTGGAACCCCATGCAGTCTCCCCACATCCTTCACATATATCAATTAAAGATGTTCAAGTGAGAGATATTCATGAATAGAGATAAAGTGGGAACACTTGGTGAGTTAGTCCACCACAACTCATATAGAATTAATTAATTTTGATATCTTTGGGAGACCCATGAAAAATTTCATAGTGACATTATCCCATTTTCACATGGGTACATGAAATGGATGCATAATCCATTTGGAATTTTTTCACTCTACATTAACTTTCTGATATATCAAAAACCTTTAAATATGTTATTCAATCTTCTTATTTATGCTGTCCCACGAAAAGTATTCTTGGATATCACGATACATCTTGGTACTCCCGTGATGGACAGAGAATTTTAGAAATATGAATTTCCCATTAGATCCTTCATTATAAAATATGATGAAGGCACACATAGACTCATTCCAAAATGAATTACACCATCATAATCGATATGTAACTCTTGAATATTCCCTTTCTTTACTATATTCAACTTCTATTGTATCTTTACATCATCCCTTTGTTCCTCCTTAATATTCACTTAGATATATGGTTAGGAAATAATTTGGCCAAGGTAGGATGTATTCCCAGCCATTATGATTTCCAAATCCACCCTTTTAATATACAATATTATAGGGTCTTTCTCAATCTACATCATGGATAGTGTAGTTTTCTCTTTTATGCTAAGAGTATCAACTACATTATTCACCTTTCTAGGATGAAAGTGAATAGAGAAATTATAGTCATTGATTAGATATAATAATATTTCGGTATTCATGTGGAGCTAATTTTGGGTGAAGATATAATTCAGGATCATGTGATTAGTATATATGTCACACATTACACCATAGATGTAGTGCCACAATTTTTTCAAGGAAACAATCACAGCTACTAGCTCTAGATCATGCGTTGGTTAGTTCTGTCATGGATCATCAACTATCGTGATGTTTAGGATATCACATTATCATTTTTTGTGAGTTAACTACCCAATAATTTCTTGAAATCATCACTATATGTCACAAAACTATCTCCACATTTCGTTAATGTGAGTACAGGTGTAGTGATCATCCTTCTCTTTATCCCCTTGAATATTTCCTCACATTCATCCATCCAGACATACATTACATCTTTTCTTGTTAACATAGTCAGTGGGCTAGGAGATCATGATATATTTCTCAAAAAAATTGATATTCCCCAGATAATCAACAAAATCTACAAATTTATATGACTCTAGAGGTTCTATTTCATTCCATAATTACCATTATTTTTGAAGGGTCCATAGAAATTCCCTTACTTTTGATAACATATTCTAAGAATGTGACTTTTTGAATCCAAAAGTCACACATTGTAATCTTGGTGTGAAAATTATCTTTTATTAATGTCACCAAAAGAAACCTTACATGTTCTTCATGTTCCTCGTTGATCTTGGAGTAGAAGAGAATATCATCAATAAACACTACCACAGATTTGTCAAGGTAATATCTAAGGACACTCTTCATCAAATCCATTAATATTTCTATAACAACCCTGCTATTTATTTCATATTTAAACATTATTTATTACATAACATAGAACATAATACAACTCAAAAGATCAGGAGGTAATTTTTCATTGTGGATTAGGAACATTAATTACCAACTGATAACCGGAAATACACATCTTTATTGAAAATTTCCTTCAAATGACCACATCATTCCTTCAAACATAAAATTTAATTGGATAACGTGAGGACATACATAAGAAAAGGGTGAGGTATAAAGACTAGTAAGGGATAAAAAAGGATTAAATTAAAAAAATACACATTAAGAAATATTCATATCAATGGATCATAATAGAAACATGAACACAAAATAATGATATAGAATTATTATCATAACATAGAAATGTGGAAACAACTTAAAACACTGCATTATTAACAAAATGGAATCAGTTAAACACCATGTACCAACATAGTGTCCGTAATTAATATAAAAGAATAAGGTAATAACTATCAAAATATGATGTATCATGATAATAAACATTACCTAATTCATTGGAGTGCTATCAGGGTGTACCCTTCATAATCATTTCAATCTCATGGTTAAGTGTGCCACATAGATCATCTAAAATGGATTCATTCAACATCATCATTTATTCCATGGTCAAAGAATGAGGAATACATACATATAAGTCCTAAATCTACAATTATATGTTCATAAATAGAAATACTCTTCATAGAGTAATGGGTATGATATTTATTACATGATGATTTTGGTATAGAAAATCACTGTGCAATTTTGGAAACATAACGACGCCATATAGAAGTTCGGAAAATGGGATCATGAGAGAGAAAGGGGTATCTTATAATTTATAAATTAAATGGATAGTAGGGGATCTTGGAGCGTAATATACCACAATGTGAAATGGAATTTAGATTCATAATATAAAAGAAATTATTAAATGGAAATGAGAAGAGAGAAATCCCTTAATGAATTTTGGCATAGTAACAGGTGTGTTTAATGGATCATAGGGTTGATTAATGGGAGAGAAAATAAGATAACATAATGTATATATCAATATAAAGTAACAAGGTATGGAATAAAATATCCTAAATCAAGAAAATGTAAATTAAAATTCATGACATAAAATAGGTGATTGATGAAAAAGGAGAGAGGGAGATCCCTTATGTGAATGTGTAATCCTAAAGGCATGGGTAGGAAAATTGAGAGATTTTGGGCACCTTGGGAGGACTATATGGAGTAGGGGTATAGGTAGGTAGATATTCAAAGAACTATAGTGAATAAAAATGTGTTCTTAGGTGGGTTTATATAGGTAAGGTGGGGGAATTATTTATTATTTTGGTTTTGGACACTACATGCTAAAATATTAGAAACCATATACTCTACCATGGTTTTTTCCAATAGTTTATGGAATCATGGAGTGGAATAAATTATTTTATAAGGATAAGGGCTGAAGATATTAAAATATTTCTATTTCATATGTATTGGTGATTCATTCTTTCAAGGAAATGATTTAATTTTTTTGATATATATTATTTGTCTTCGAGGATTAACTAAGGCTTTTTAAAATAAATAAAATAAACATAAAATTACATTATTTTAAATAAAAAATATATTTTTCCAAGTATACCTTTTATAATTTTTTCTTACACCACTATTGGGTCATTACGATGTTATAAAACACATTATATATCTATAGTGTATTTAATTTTACTGAAAAATTCGATTGTCTTAGAAAATTATGAAAAATTCACCATTGGATAATTTTGATATCTTGATCCCAAAAAATATTCATTTTATCTAAATAATTTTATAAATATGTCGATTTTCACTTTTATAATTAATACTCGCATTTATTGAAAATTAATAGGTTTTGACAAACATAGTTTTCAAACCGTAATAAAAGTTACTTCTGACATCATAAAAATTATATGATCATTAATATTTAATAAATTTAATTAATAATAATATTTTATTTAAATAATATTTATTTTTAAAATAAATTACTTCATCAAAATTTATTACCTAATTGAATTCAAATATTAACAAAAAAATAATAGTTGTGCTTTTGAAAATAATTTACAAGGTAAAATTAAAAGAATGAAAGTAATTCATTATTATATAAAAAAAATTACATAATGATAATTCTAGGTTCATGATACATATCTCTTTTTGACACCAGTATATGCCCTTAGAGTATGGTGTGTGATGGTGGGGATTTCTTTGTGTCGTTCTTTGAATATGGTTTGGGCTCTGATCTCGATGAGCTTGAGCTTCTCCCGTAAATTGTTTCACTCAAGTTGAATTTGTTGGATCTCAGATTTGTCTTAGTCTAGGTCAAATCAAAGAAATGTCATCTTCCTCAAAAGCTCCAACAAATGGACATCATATGGTATGTTCCTACTAGTTTTGGCCATCACCTACTTCGTCTATGCCAAAAGGATTTGTTAAAAGCCTATATTTATAATAGTCATCTTATCACTGTTCAATAACTATATTATAAATTGTAAGGATACTTAATGATCATTTAAATAAAATTTTATATAATAAAAACAAAGGATTTATTGTGTTTTCTATATCCATATAACATTTAATTAAAATAATATATATTTTATTCATAAAAATATGGCTCATTAAAACCATCCCCGCTTAAGAAATTTTACCCTAGAAATTGTTTTTCCCACACTAAAACAGATGAGGTAACTCTACCTCCTCACTTCCTCTAGTTCCCACATTGCCTCTTCAAACTCGTGCTTTCTCCACAAAACTTTTACAAGGGGAATTGTCTTATTTTGTATATGATTTTCACTATGATCTATGATCTTTACCAACTTCTCTTCATAGGATATGTCATTCTCTAATGGTACCACCTCTGGATTGAGTACATGTGATGGGTTTGGTATGTACTTTATTAAGAGTGATACATTGAATACATCATGTACTTGAGACAAGTTTGTTGGGAGTTATAGTCGATATGCCACTACCACGATGTGATCAATTATCTCAAAAGGGATAGTGTACCTTAGAATAATATTTTCCTTATTACAAAATATTATAACTCTATTCAATAAAGATATGCCGAGGAATAACCTATCTCCAACATAAAAAGCTAGGTATCATCAATGATGGTCAACATTAATCTTTTGTTGACTCTGATAATCAATGATGTGATGTTGGATGGTGTTAACTTCTCCACCATTTGTTTAAACATTTTATGACCTAGAATGTTTCATTCCCAAACATCATCCTAACATGCTGGTGTTCTTCACCTCTTCCAATTAAGGGATTCATAATGATACATTTTGATTCTTGAGTGGAAACTGTTGTTGTAAGAGAAATCCACCAAAGGAATATATTGGTCACACCATCCTTTTAAGTCTATTGAGAAATCTCTAAAAAAATTTCAAGTGTTTGGATAGTCCACTAATATTGGCCATCAGTTTGGGGGTGAAATGTCATAATGAAGATTACCTCTGTGTTTAGATCATACTAGAGTCTTTTCCAAAACATGGAGGTGAATATTGGATCTTGATCGTACACAATAAATAGTGATACTCCATGCAGCCTTTCCACTTCTTTCATGTATATTCATTCTTATTGATCTAATAAGAAATCATCTCAAATTTAAATGAAGTGTGCAGTCTTTGTAAGAGGATCCAAAAAAACCTAGATAGCATTGTTTCCTTTGGATGACTTCAGATGTCTGATGAAAGATTCCATGGGGATATTCTTCCATTTCCATGTGGGTATGGGTAATGGTTTCATCACTCCCTTAGACTTTTGCCTCTCACAATTCACATTCTGACATACCAAGCACTTGGATGTATATTTAGGGATCTCTTTCTTTATGTTATCCTGATAATAGTTCTCCTAGATATCTCGATACACCTTCATATTTTCTAGGAGAATGGTGGAATTCAAACTATGTGCACCATCAAATAGTAATTTCTTTAACTCAGGATTTTATAGAACACATATTCTTGATCCAAATATCACAATTCCTTCTTCATTAACATTGAACTCCAAGGATTTACCTTTTCTGATAGTTTCCACTTTCTTATGAATTTCCACATCATCTTTTTTATAATTCTTTAACCTTTGAAAAATATATGTTTGAGAAATAACTAGTGAAAGGATTGATGATGTTCTATTATATATGATTCCCTGGTCCATATTAATTAAATATAAGATGATTGGTTCCTTTTTAATTATCATTAATGATAGAATTGTTAGGGCCTTTCTACTTAGGGAATCTGCCACCTTGTTCACTATCCCAAGGTGGTAATGGATTGAGGAGTTGTAGTCATTGATTAGATCTAACCAACGTCATTGGAAAATATTCATTTCTTTCTAGGTGAATATATATTTGAAACAGTTGTGATCTATATATATTTCATACTTCCTACCATAGAGATAATTCCACTAGATTTTCAATTAAAATATTATCGCCTCCAAATCCATATCATGCGTGTGATATTCTTTCTTATCAATTTTCAACTACCTTGAGGCATAGGCAATGACTGTCACTCTGCATCAACACACAACTAAAGCCCTTCATTTAAGCATCTATAATGATTTCAAAAAGCTCCCCGCTTTTTGGTAGTGTGAGAATAGGGGTAGTGATAAGTGTATTCTTCAACTCCAGGAATAATTCGTCACATTCATCCTTCTATGAAAACATTACTCCTTTCTTGAGTTATCTTGGTAAGCGGGTTTGAAAATCATGATATATTTCTCCAAAATTGGATATAATATCCATCTAACCATAGGGACCTATAGATATCCATCATAGATGTCAGCCTCAACCATCCCTAAATTTATTTAATCTTGGAAGGATCCAATTGCATTCCATTACTTGTGATGATATTTCCAAATAACGAGACTTCCTTCAACCATAAATAACACTTACTATAATTTTCATAGATCTTATCCTTTCAAATGGTCTCTAGTACAGTGATTATATGCTCCACAAGCTCCCTGGTTTCAGAGTATATTAGAATATAATCTATAAGGACTACCACAAATTTGTCAATGTAATCTCAAAAGACTCTATTCATATAGTATGTCAATATTTATAGAGAATTAGTTAGTCCAAAAGGAATTAATATGAATTCATAGTGGTAGTACCTTTTACAAAAATTAGTCTTGGGGATATACTACTACTTCACCTTTACTTTGTAACATACCGACTACAGATCCACCTTGGAGAAGTATTGCTCTCTATGCAGCTGATTAAAAAAGCCATCAATTCATGAAAAGGGATAATTCTTCTTTATTGTGATTTTTGTTGATATCATGATAATAAATGAAAATTTACATTAACCCATCCTTCATGTTGATGAAGATGACTCATGCACCCCATGGTTAATCACTTAAGCATATAAACCCATTTTTCTAGATTCTCCTATAGTCGTTTCTTTAGCTCCTCAATCTATACAATAGAAATTCTATACAGAGTCTTGGATATTGGAAATTCCATAGGTATAAGCTCAATTGAGAATTCAATATATCTTCTAGGATGAAGACTAGAAAATTCCTCAAGAAATACATCAGTGAATTCACTCATAATAGGAATGTCTTCATGGATGGTTCCTTACATAAAGTCAATCAACTAAAAATAGATAATCATTCCCCTAGATGATTAATATCCATGCTTGAGATGATGGTGCTAAATAATATTTATCTTCCTCCTTGAACTTGTATAGAATCGGGGGTCGATTCACCAATATGAAGAGTGATTTCCCTCTAATGTTAATTAATGTTGAATCTATATAGGGAAAGAAAATACATTCCAAAAAATTATATCAAATTGCCCCAAGGGAAATATGATGTGGTTAACTGAGAAGTTCAATCCACAAATTTTGATAGGGGAGGAGTTATATTCATGGGATTATATAATTTACCCATTTCCATTTTCACCGACATATCTACTTCCATGATTTTTGGTGGTGTTTGGATTGTTCTAATAAACTTTTGGGATATAAAATAATGTGTAGAACCAAAATAAAAAAGTACGTTTTCTATTATTGAATGAATAACCAGCGTAACTATCATCACTTAATTTTCGGGATTTACATTGGTGGTAGTGATGGAAAGATATATCCATTTCTGCATTAGAGGTTTTTGGTTGCTGCTGAAAACCCTTATAATAGGGCACTGGTTCAAAAAGTTCTCCAGTTCCTTATAGTTGTAGCAATGAAAAATTCTTTGAGGATCTAATAGAGCGTTCCTTTACTCTATCGAAGTAGCGAGGTTTTCTTCCTAGAAATCTTTGGGTAGTTTCCCTTCCCTCCTGCACCTAAAGAATTTACTTGTCCCCTTCCAAGAATTTCTAGGGTGCTTTTTTCCACACATTTGGAAAGCGGGGTGCTAAAATTTATTAGAACCATTAGATTTATCATTACATGGAAATTTGGAAACAACATAAAATACTAATGCCTTAATATAAAAGAATAAGTTAACCCCCTATCCCATCATAGTTGAAAAAATTATTATAATGTAATTAGTTAATACCCTATCCCAACGTGATGTATCATGATACACAACATTACAGAATGCATTGGAGCACTATCTAGGCACACCCTTCATAATCATTTCAATATCACACTTAAGTGTGCCACATAGATCACATACCATGGATTCAGTAAACACCATAATTTATTACATGTTCAAGGAATGTGGAATAAATATATGCATGTCCTCAATCAACATGTATATGTGCATAAAGTTGAATTACCTTGAAAGATTAATGGGTATGGTGTTCACTATATGATGATTTTGGCATGGAAACTCATGGTGAAATTTCGACAACATAACAACATCATATGGAAATTCCTAAAATGTGTTGATGATAGAGAATGAGGTATATCATAATTTATACATGTAATGGACATTAGTGGATCATGTAAAATAATATCCCAACATGTAAAATAGAATTTAGAATCATAATAACAAATAAATTCTTCAATGGAAATGCAAAGAGATAAATCCCTTATCAAGTTTCGACATAGTAACGGGTGGGTTTTAATGTACATAGGGGGGAATAATGGGATTGAAAAAAATATAAAATAAATTATACATCAATGTAAAATAATTAGCTATGTAATAACAAATACATAATCAATGAAATGTAAATTAAACGTCAGGACTTAAAAGAGGTGCTTAATGAAAAAGGAGAGAGGGTGATCCCTTACTTGGATGTGTGATCCCAAAGGCTTGGGGGTGGATTATTGGGAGCTTTGGGGAACCTTGGGAGGACTCTAGGGAGTAGTGGGAAGAGTTTGGTAGAGATTAAAATATCTTGAGTGATGAAAAATTGGTGCTTGGGTGTTTTTATATTGGAAAGGTGGGTGAATTCTTTATTATTTTGTTTTTGGATACTACACACTAAAATATTCGAATCCATGAACCATCCCACAGTGTTTCCCATGGTTTCTAGAAAAAGGGAGTGATATAAATTATTTTATATTTCTAAGGTCCGAATATATTAAAATATTTTCTTTTCTTATGTGGAGGTGAGTCATACATTCAAGGAAAATGATTTTAAAAATCCTCAAATTTATTATAGGTCTTGGAGGATTTACTAATGCATTTTAAAATAAATCAAATATAAATAAAATTAAAATATTTTAAAATAAAAAAATATGTTTTATCAAATATAACATTTATATTTTTTTGTTACATCACTATTGTGTCATTATGATGTCATAAAACACATTATATTTTTATACGATATTTAATTTTTAAGCAAAAATCGTACTGTATCATCAAATTATAAAAAATTCACTATCATATAATCTTGACATCCTGATTCCAAAAATAATATTCATTTCATCTATATAAGTTTCTAAATATGTGAATTTTCACTTTGAAAATAAAAACTAACATTTATTAAAAATCTAGGGGTTTTAAAAAAATAGTTTTAAAACATTAATAAAATTTACTTTTGAATTCATAAAAATTATATTATCATTAATATTTAATAAATTTAATTTAATAATAATATTTTATTAAGATATTATTTATTCCAAAAACACATTATTTCAACACAATATATTCCTTTAATGAATTTGAATAATAACCAAAAAAATATTTCTACTTTAGAAAATTGTTTTCAAGGTAACATTTGTAGAATGAAACTATATTCATTATTATATACAAAAATAATGTACATACTCACAATTATATGGTCTTGATACATATCCCTTTATTACACTATAATATTCCATAAGAGTATGGTGTGTGATATTGGGTCTTTCTTGGGGATGTTCAATGAACCTGGTTTGGGCCGTGATCTCGATGAACATGAACTTCTCCCGTAAAAAGTTTTCTTCAAGACTAAGTTGTTAGATAACATATTGGGTTTGATTTAGGGAAATACAAAAAATTCTATTTCCCTCAAAAGATTCTATAAATGGGATTCATTGGGTATGACCCTACTAGTTAAGTCCATCACCTCCTTTTTATGTTCTTAAAGGATTTGTTAAAACCCTGTATTTATACTAGTCATGTGATCATTGTTCAATGACTATATTATCAACGTTAAGGATATGAAATGGTAATTTAAATCCAATTAGATATAATAAAAAGGATTTCATGAGTTTTTTATATCCATTTTACATTTAATTAAAGTAAAGAGAGTTTTATTCATAATAGTTTGGGTCATTACAAATACTGGGAATTTAAAAGTATGGAGGGAATCACCAAAAACATATAGTGCCAATAGCCTGATCAAAAGAAAGTCTTCTGAAAATATTCCATCTTAACATTTGCTTTATCATATCCATAATTAAATTCATCTTTGAGAAGTATTGAGCTCCTTATAACTAATCAAACTTGTCATCAATCCTTGGAATATGATACATGTACTTTATGGTGTTCATTTTGAGTTCCTTATAATCGATACACCACCACATTGATCCATACTTCTTCTTTACAAAGAGCGCTAGTGCACCCCATAAGGATTCAATATGTTGTATGAACCCTTTGTCCATGTGATCTTACAGCTACTTATCTAAATCATCATGTTTGATAGGATACATCATACATAGACACTCTGAGTTAGGAGTAGCTCTAAGTATGAGTTCTATTAAAAACTCTACCTCACTATTTAGGTGTAGTAAGAGTAACTCATCTAGAAATATATCTCTAAATTCCCTCAAAATTCTAAATCCCCCTAGGTTGATACCTTCCTTTGACGCAACCATTTGACTGAGATATGCTTCTTTACAGGGAACTAACAACCATAACGTTGATGTTTTTTTCAATGGATATTCATGATCTTCCTTGATTTTTTAGAGGAGGATGGGATAGTTCAAAAAAAGAAAATATATTTATTTTTACAGATAGATGATGTGTTCTCGATATAATGAGTATAAATAGATTCCTTTTATAGAATTGAATTCCATAAAGGGGAGTATCATGAGATTTTATGGAAGAATCTTCCCACATATTTCAATAGGATATGAGTCTAACACTTGGGTTGAAATTATTTCACCACTATGTGTCATTACAGACATCTCTACATCAAGGTTTAAGGGATTCAATTCAATAGTTCTAGAAAAATTTCAAGATGTAAAGGAATATGTGAAACCTAGATAAAATAAGAATTTTCCCTTTTATATAGTGAATAGTAAGTGTACCTTGAACGACATCGTTTTATTTCTCAACATCCATAGTAGTGACAAAATAATCCTTCCCATGATCTTTCAGATTTGGTGGATGATGACGCTGATTACACACGAAGACTCTAGGATTAGTGCACTGACATGCATAGTGCCCGAGCTCCATACAGTTGTATAATTAGGCAATGAGTGGTTCTATCCTTTTATGCACCACATTATCTTACTTAATTATTTTTTACATTCAAGATTTTGGTGGACTTCTCTCCCAAACATTAAGCATTTCCCCATCCATTTGAGGCAATTTACATGATGCTTCATCCCATATTTTTTAAATTTGGTTGGTTGAGTTTTCTTTTCACCTTTCTCATGATATCATCTAGCCTAAAACTCCATATTTCATTTATTACCACCATATCCATTGGTCCATTCTCCAAACTCCATATCCACCTCGAGAGAACATCAATCCACTTCTTCATTACTCCTAAAGTCTTAAATTTAATGAGATTTTTAAAGGTGTGGTTTTAGACCACTAATGAATATTTCAATTTTTCTATCATTGTTGATAAGAAAACCTAAAGTGTACATTGAAATCCGTGTGAAATATTATTCGTAATCAAAGGAAAAATCACATTAATTTTTTCTTTATATTTATGAATTATCATTCCATATTTGTTTTAAGAGTTTGAGGGAAATACTTGTTAAGGAAGATTAAATTATTATTTTCCCCCTATATATCGTCAATTTAATCTCTTATATTTGTGTTTTAATCTAATAAAAAAATTTATGGGCCTCTTTATCTAGGTGATAAACAAACAGAGTCATGTTATCCATATAATAATAGTGAATCAAATAAAATATCTTCTCCTCGTTCCCACCATTTTCTAAAATAGAAAAGTTTAGAACAAAACATAAGTCAAAAAGTCATAAATAATATAATAATTTCTAAAATTAACTCTAATGTAATAACTTATGATATCCCTATGTTTACAAATTATTTTTGTGTGCATTCATATAATTAGTCTCATACTATGGGTTTTACAAAGGTTCTCTAATCATAATTCCAATATTTTCTACACCATCGCTGATACCAACTATAGTGACTATGATTTTTATTATATTACTATTACATAATTTTAATGTTAAAAACATACAAATAAATTGTACAATAAGGATCCAAAGGTTTTGTTTCATAAAAAAACTAGGACCATACCTACATTTTACAACATATAACATTAACATTTATTTAATTCCTTCTTCTTGTGCTTCTTATTAGCCCTTGACTTCCCCTTAGTATATGAATTCACATAAAGATATACATCAAAAAGGGGTGAGACAAAATCCTAGTGAGAGGATAGGTAAAAACATAAAATAATAAAAAATGGGTGATAATCATAACATAGTCATATGGTAATAATAGTGAGAGTAAGAATTATGAAAAGGTATGGAATGTGGAAATTCAAAAAAAAAGAAACATCATTTCATAGTGGTCAAGTACCACAAATATATTTAAAAAAATATAGCATCATGTTCAGGAATATTTCACATTAAAAATGAGATAAATAAAATTACCCAATTCATTTTTGTTCTATATAATTCTAGTCACACCCTTCACATCTTATTATTTACTTTGTGCTTTATAATTTTGGACAGACCCGTCACATCATACCATTTTATTTATCAGGCATACCACATAAAAAATATATCAATATTGGACCTAAAATAACCCTTGGAAATTATTAGGCTTTATTTAATAAAACATACATTGAAAAACATTGGGCCCAAATTAAATAGGTAATAACCTACTTAATAGAAGAATCACCATCTTTGAATGAAGAATAAATAATCCTGAGAAGTGTGTTTTTCTGAAATAAGTGTTATTTTTATAAACATTGTGTTTGTCATGATATCAATAAGAAAAAATTTATATCCCATAAAAGGTTATATAATTTTTAATAAATGATATTTATGGAATATTCATACTAATAATGGGGTAAAATAGGGAAAACCTAAAGAAAGAGTATTGTGTTTGAGAATTCACCATACCTTGGGTATGAACACTTTATTCACTCTAATGTACTATATAATAACATTAAATTCAGTACTTATCAATTAAAGAACCTTTAATAGATGAATCTAAATCAATATGATTTTATTAAGTTCTTTTATGGTCTTTTGGATGAGTAATAGAGATTAATTTCATCATTCAGATGTGTTTGTTTTCATAGCTTTCATGATCAGTTCGTTTGTATACATGAATAGAAGTTCATTTATAATGAGGATGAACAACCAAAATTGTTATTATAGGTTATTAATATTCCTACTAAATTTTAAATTCTCTTACAAATTATTTGGTTAAATACCATGAGGATTATTCATTAGATAAATGGTAGTGATGATCACTTTAATTTAATGATGATAGTTTTATGTTAATTTTGGTAGTTTTTCAAACACAACAAACTCGTTTTATTTTTTCATTTAGTATTGTGAGCATATATTATTTAAAAAAATAAAAAAGGGTTATAATATAAAAGATAAAATTTATTATATTCCATTTAATTTTATTATTAACTAACTTGAACGTGTTTATGGACAATGAATGTGCGTCGCCCATGATGTCGGTAAATTGACACATCACAAGTGACGATTTAATTTTTAAGATAAAATAGAGTGAGGGGAGGAGTTTAAAGTTGGATTTTCCATTAACATTACAAAATTTCATTATATAAAAAATAATGGATTTATCCTGACATTTGGATAATATAATGTGAGGGGAGAATAAAAAATAAATTGAAATTGGAAGGAAATTAAAATAAAAAGATATGTGATTTATCCCTTGAATGACCCTCTTGAGATCCTCGTTAAGGTACATTGGTATAGTATTTTGATGATACAAAGTGATCAGGGATGTTATGGGGGTTCTAGGTAATAGTATTGGTTAGAATTTAAGTGATTCTCAATGTTTGATATGTGTGAGGAAAAGGGGTTGTGAGGGGTTGTATTTATAGTGGAGGAGAGGGGTGTTTTAATAATATTTTAATAATTAGTTTTTTATTCTTCCAAAGAAAATAAACATCGTGGATTATTGTGACTATATATAGTAATTAGTGTGCATGAGTAGGAACCAATTGTCACATACATCATCCATGACTCAAGAACGACTCAAAAATTCCGGTTTTCTACATTTATCATAAATTATCATATTTTACTATTTACCTAACATTTGAGAATTTCAGAAAAATTTCAAAAATATACCCTAATTTGTTTTTGATTTTTAGAAATAAAAATTGAACTCAATTTTTTGGAAATAAGTTTCTAAATATTATTTATTTAATTATTAAATAAAACTATCATTTACTTGGAAAATACAGATGTTAAAATTATAACTGATTTCGTAACACATTGAAAAATTACTTAAGGACTCATAAAAATATACAAAAATAATAAAACATCAAAATATTAATTTATGAATTCATTTTATGAATATAAATTCTCTTTTAAATTATAAAAATAATCATAAAATTATAATAAAATATTTATGACTTATAAAAATACCCACACTTAATTAATAATTTTATAAATATTTACTTATACTAGGATATAATTATATCATATTTTCACTTATATGATGCAAAAATATTATTTATACTTTAATGGTTTGTTATACTATGAATTTGCATGATTTACTATTCATAATGGTCATAGTATTATTCCTAAGGTCTAGTTATTATTTCATCAGTATTGGTTACTTAACTACTATAAATACTTATTATTTTGTTAATTATTCATTTATAAATTTATTATTTTTGCCTATAAGTTATTTTTTGGGATTTATACTATGTGAAATCACTTTAATATGGGATAAATTTCATTGATTAAATATTGGGTCATTACAAGAGGTCATCTTAGTATCATTAATATATCAATCAGATATGAGACATAGATACAATAAAATTAGACTACATATATGATAAATAAGGATGATCAGTGTTGAAGAGGTTTCAACCAAAGTTCCATACAAGAGGATCTTCTCAAGGCTCTAGGGAAACACCCATCCAGGAAATTCAACTCCATGTGCCATGTCTTCACTAATAGTGCTCCTCTGAGAGGTCATGCTTGTCAAGCATTGTAGATGGAGTAATATTTGGTAATCTGAAGATCTAAATACATAGATAAAGGATCACACCCCGATCATCTAGGGGAAACCTAAAACCCTTCTTATATGGACCATTAAGTAAGATATTAGACACATGTGTCAGTTATGTCATCACAATTCCAAAACCCCACCTAGGGAAGGTGATGAAAATATAGTAGATCCCACCACAATCTCACGAAGGGATACACAAACTATATATTAGTCAAAAATCATTAAGGGGATCACAATTATATTCACATGAAGTAATTTCAAAATTTATAGTCATTTTAATGAAACAATGGATCATACTCAATTAATAATGGTCCATACTAAAGAAAATAATGGCATCCCACCAACTACGAGGAAGTACGCAACATGTTTCTCTATCGTTGGACCGACTCGTGTATGTGCTAGTGTTCTTATACATATGAACATGTCTATTCCCATTCCCACCTAGCTATTCCTATTTATGTAACCATTTAAATTGGAATGACTGAGTACTTGCCATTTATGCGCACCCTCATTGTGACTATGTTCTTGGACATGTCTGTGCTCGTGTACTCATTGGATACACATTGTGTCTCTAATATAGGATAACATGGAGTGTGACACATGTCATATGGAATGTGATATTTATCACTACATGTACACTCTAGTTCCAAAATTGATATCTAAAAAACATGCATTTTTCTAGTACACACCATTTGGTCTCATTTTTTACATTGATGAAAAAATGTTCCACATGTTCACCCATTTCATCATCGCTGTCGATTCCACCAAAAAATACATCATGAGATGATGATCTTGGATCAAAGCGGTCGTCCGACCCCGGTGAAATGATTCCATACACTAATTATCCCAAAAATCATCACCCATAATCCATCCCATCTCATGAAACACCAATTGTGAATGAGGAACTCGGATCTATACTTAATCGATATCTCATCATTATCATGCCACAAAAACACACCATCGATCTCAAATCACACCCATAGTATTGACCCATTACACTAAATAACTTTCATGAAATGATCGAATACTAGGTATTCATCGATATGCCGAACAATGAATTACTAGTAATGAATCGTGGGATGTACAGGGGAAGAAATCCATGTAAACACAAAAGTGAAATGAACCTTGAACATTGTTATGGGTTTTCTATATTTTTTGAAGCTAGAATGAAAAATCAATCAATATAAAACATTAATATAAATAGAACATAAATTAAATTTCAATTCATGAAGCGAATCTTGTTAGTTGAATTGATCTGTGTTCGATACAGTATAAAAATGTGATGAATTCACAAAACATAAATTTCCTTCCCTGATTTTGGATTGATAAGTAATGAATAATGATTCTTCATTGTCATTATTGATATGATCCAAAAACATAATTGGTGTAGAATATAATTGTTGATTCAATCCTAGATACTATTGTCATATGTCAGTGCTCTTCTATGGTTTCCTCTCAAATCTCTAGCGTTATGTAGCTATACATATGATTTTTCCATAACCGTTATTTTATAGATGATCCTTATGAATTTACAATTACATAACAAATAAATTGATATATTTTGTTATCATACCATTTTATCCTATAACTTAACCTCATCCAAAACACCTGATGCTAAAAAAATTTATGTCACGCCTAAGGAAAATCTCAGGTTCTAGACTCAACATTGGTCTCAGATTTCCCATTTTAGTACTTGTACAAAAGTTATTATACTATTTATAGATAACGATAAATGTGTAATATAATATATAATATATTTTTATTATATAAATACTAGGGTCACTGAGCATAAAAATATCATTTCATCTCAGCAACTGACTCTGAAAATATTATTAGATATTTCTAAATCAATAGATGAAAAAATGGTATTTTTTAGATATGAACATTCAATTTTAATCCTGATTGATTTTTTTTTCAATTCGAATTAAATGTGGACTTATAATAACCACAATCAAGATCTAATTTGGTTATGAAATACTTGAAACATGAAACCAACACAAATATATCATAACATTTACATTTATGTGAAATTACAATCCAAGTAAAAGTAGTGTTGGTATTCCATCACGATTTATATTTTCTAATACTAGTCCATGAAAATTAAAATAAACCAATTTAATATTTATATTAATGAATTAAAATATTTATTAACTAAATGTTAAATTCAATTCATTTCAATAAATCAAATTTTTATAAAATATAGATGAAAGGATATGAGAAATCCAAAAAAATATATATATTGTAAATATTTGTGTCTCAAAATTTATCCCTATTCAATTTTTCATATCAAATAAACTCATGATCATGATAAATATTCCTTATATAAATAATTAATATCCATAAAATCTAACATAATCAATGATAAATATGAAAACAATATAACCTATCTTAATAAAAAATTAATTTTATTAAACCATAAATAACAATTATTATCATTATCAATATACAAGAAAAAATAAATAACTATACCTTGTTGTATAATAATACTAAGATTCAAGAAAGTAAAGATCAGAGTCTATGGAAAACTATAATAAACTTTTCACAACATTTAATTCTTATTTTGTATGAATGTATGAATAAAAAACATCACCTTCCATAGAACCTATTATTTAAAAGAAAAACCATTATTTAAAATACATGTCAAATATATAAATCTAGAAAATAATTTGTTATTTTATGTTATGTTTATAAAAAAATGAATTTTAGAATGTTTATAAAAAAAAAGATTATGTTATAATGAATGTAGAAATGAAAACAAAAGTACGTAACTAATGAAAATATTATATGGATTTATTTAAGATAAACTAAATATCAGAAAATATTTTACATCGATAAATCTATAATTAAAAAAATTGACATATACATGTACACATCAATATTTAATATAAGAATTCACCAAATAAACTAAGAAAATAATAAAAATAGAGAATATATATATATATATATAAGTGGGTGTGTGGTTGGGTAGCTCTACACATTCATTATAATTTTTATTCTTTCAGAAGTTGGGTAAATAGTTCAATAATACAAACTCAGTGAGATAAATCACACTATAAAAATAATTAAATGAATAAATAAATCATAAATGACTCTTCTTCTCGTAAGTAAAAAAGTTCATGTGGTCTCCAACAAATAAAATAATATAGTGTATGATAAACCTAGAAAAAAATATTCATCCCAAATATTGTAATAAGACTTTCATTCTTACACTTTGATATTAAATTGGTTTATCCCCAATCTCACATGGGTCGTAAAAAGATGTCTCATATAAAAGTATATTTCAGTCAGTGTAATAGAATCTAGTTTAACCATGACTATAATAGTCTAATCATAATATATTTTGTGTGTTTCAAAGAAACTAAATATGTGAGACTGTTTTATTTCATTGTTTTATTATTTTCATGTATGATAAGTCTACAACAATTTTTGAAACTATACTTTTATTACATAAATGTATGTGTGCATGATGCAATAGTAGTAGAGTTAAAAATAGTAGACCATAGAAAAGTCTACTAAAGTCTATGTGACTCTGATATTATGATATATGATATATATCAAGTATGATCTATCTAATACAGTTAGTATGTGACTCAGTCAGTATCTGTGAATAAGATATAATCACACTAGGCGTTGGAATACATTGAATGAAAAAAATGAAATGTTCAATTATAATGCATGTGTGATGAACCGGGGAGGGTCATTTCAATGTATGGTGAGTTTTTTATTCCATTATGTGTGAGCTAAGGGTTGGATAATTTGAAATCTAATTCAATTAATTTTTTACTTATTTAATAACACTTTCAAACATACCATGATTACTAGATCTGTAGTGAACTAGTTTAAAAGAAATTATTTTAAAGTTAACTAAATAGTTTAAAAATGGTTTCAAATTATAGTTAGTTTTAAAATATATTGATAATATAAAGTACTGATTTGTGAAAGTGAATTTAAACTAAATTTCTATTTTTTGTATTTTATTTTTTTATCCCCTTTATTAATTTTATATTCTCTTTTTATCCTCTAACCCTTTTTGTGAGACCAAAATGAAGTAGAACAAAGAAGAAGAATACAATAAATATCATACATGAAAATATTTAAATATTTAATACTAATGAATGATAAAAAAACTGGAATAAAGTTATATAAATAATCATATTGACCATCATATATCATTATATAAATAAAGTAAATCAATAAGTAAAAGAGGAACATAAAACATGGATAGTGAACAATGTTGAAAATTATTGAACATACGGATAAAAAGATCCAATGAAAGTTGTAATATTAAAAAAAATAAAAGAAAAAAGACATGTAATATAATCATGAAATCATTCAATTGTTTTTGGAACACCATATAAATGATTGTTTGAACAACCATTCAACTAAACATGAAACTTATGAAGGTGTGTTAGTTCTGATATGTGAAATGACTTATTTGAAGGGGTATTTTGAAGGATAGTGTCTATCCAATAGTAATTGAATATGTTGGAAAATGTTTATTAACAATTTCTCCAAGAACATTAGCAATTGTGGGTAATGATTCTTTATTCCATGATCAATCACTTTGAGTGATCCTTACTAAGGAGGAATGAATTTTGGAGAGTAGTTTTCTAAGATATTTCCGTATAAATTTTATCTCAACGAAAAATATAGCTAAAAAGAGGGATAAGGTAAATGAATTGAAATTTATTTTGAAAGCATGATATTTTATATGATGTAAATTTATATTGAGACAGATGTCTTCATGGGTCTTTGAGAGTTATAGGCATGATGATCAAAAATAAAAGGTCTATGTAGACTTCTCCATAAAATTTGAATCATAGCTTCCACACATACTTCAATTGTCTTCACCATATCATGTTTATGATATTATAGGAGAGTTATGATACCATTATATATCTATTAATAGAATTTATAAATATATTTTCTAAATATTATTTTCAGGAAATGAATAAAACTAGTTTCCTCAGTGGATAAAACTAATTTTCCGAAAAACTACAATGATGATCGACAAGAATTATATACTTTCATTTTAAATATTTTGGATTTCTCTATAGTTAAAATGAAACATTTACCTTTTTTTCTTCTTATCCAAATAGGATCCAGGATTAATATGTTTTACAACCAACTGATGTAGTATTAAATACTTCTATAGTATATATAAATGAAGTGAGTCCTCTAGAAATGATATTTTTATTTAATAAAATAGATGTTCAGAAAAATCTAGTGTCTGATTTGGAACCCAAAATAATGGTTCTCAAAAAGTTTATTTTTTTTAATAAAACAATAAAACATTGAGTTCAAAAAAGTTATTTTTAAGATGTTACATTATCCTATTTATCTATATGTGAGAAGACTAGAAATATAACACATTATGTTATGAGATATATGTTTCATGTTTAAAATAAGTTAATGAATTTTTATCCTTTTGGAAGGATGTTTAATGAACCACATATTTTTAACAATAATTAACACAATTTATGTACATTCAATCCGTGAGTATTATAAATTCTTTAATTGGTAGGAATTTTACCATTAAAAAATTACATGTGGGAATGGAATGAAAGGAAAAAATAACAACCCCAAAAGTCTCTCTAGGATCCGGGATAAAGCACTGCAGCATGTGGTGCTTCTTAGAAGAATAAAATTTGTTCCCACTCTTTATATTTTTTAGAACATTGTAAATTGTAGTCTCAAGAAAAATGAAATTTTACCCTTCAATTAAAATAGCTGGTGACCTTTATGTAACATATGTTTTGAATAGAGCTGGAGTGTCCAAATTCCATATTAGAATATGTTACTAATTTGACCCACCATTTGAGAAACCTACCTATCAATTCTATACACCTTATTTACTACCTCTTTATCAAAGTGGATGAAGGGAAACTAAGCCTAAAATTACCAAGCATTATCCAAAGTGTCATTATCAGCTGGATTCCCATGCTACCTAACAAACCACTGGAAGACACAAACACTACCTCGGTTACCCCAAAATGTTTTAGGTAAAACTTTTTCAGGATTTTCCTCACTAAATTTATTTGGAAGGATTTACAGAATACGATTCCTAATATCCATCTTTTGCTGAAGTACATGAAAAACAGGCTGAGTATTACTGTTTTTTTGGAAAATAAAAACAATTGGAAATAGTGTCCACCATAGAAAGAACAACAAATGGAATATAAAATCATAGACAATATTGAGAAATGTTTTTATAAGTGGATACTATTTTATTGGGGGACTAATGATTGAAAAAATAGGATCAGTAGGGTTGAAATAAAAAAACAACAATTTCCTATTTTTTATCTCTCGCAAAGATTGTTGGCCTGACAGAAAGTAACTTTTTAAGTGATAAAGAAGGTCATCATGGTCAGTAAATTTTAGGGCCACCGAATCAAGGGTAGTATCACTAGAAGTATAATGATGAATAGTATGGGGTTTCCATCCATAAACAACGTAAAAGTGAGTGTCGACTGTGGAATCGTGAAAGGAGGTATCGTAACCAAATTCAGCCCAATGTAACCAACAAAATCACTTATTTATTTTTTCATAAGAATATAATCATAAATAAGTATCAATAATATGGTTTAATACCTATGTTTTTCTATCCATTTAATGATGTTAAAAAGTGATCAATTTAAGATTGGTACTATGTAAAAAAAATTCTTTTTGAAATAGGATGTTTAATATGGGATCTCTATCACTAATAACTACACCAGTAATTCCATTTAAATGATCAACATCCCTAATGAAAATATCAGCAACACGCTTTCATGAGAAGGGATTTTATAGGGGTAAAAAATAATCATACTTGAAAATATGGTCCCCCATAACATAAATAACCTAATTACCCTAAGTCTTAGGAATCTTGGAAATAAAATCTATAGATATTTCCTCCTATATCATGACTAGAATTAGAAGAAAATATATTTATCCCACTGGGATCAAAGTTTTCATCCCACCTCAAAAAAAACACATTATTCAATAAATTTAAGAAATTTTTTATTCATTATTTTCCAAAACTAACTATATGAATTTTTTTTAGGTTTTCAAATAACTATTGTGACTCCCCAAGTGGAGAATCATGGAAATAGTGTAGTGAAGTGGGATTGATTCAAGAGGTTTTAGAAAGATTTAGGTGACCTTTAAAATAAATAAGGTCATTATTTATTGAAAACCCCATAGTTTTGGGAACC
This sequence comes from Viscum album, assembly GCA_963277665.1. Taxonomy (NCBI): domain Eukaryota; kingdom Viridiplantae; phylum Streptophyta; class Magnoliopsida; order Santalales; family Viscaceae; genus Viscum; species Viscum album. Next base: position 430,098,381 of record OY728150.1, on the reverse strand, counting down.
TAATTTTGGAGGGATTAAATACGGCCTTGTAAAAAATAATCTTTTCTTAATTATGCTCAGACCAATGTCATGTCAAAAAAACAAGGGTCATAAAGTTCAATTTGTAAAATTCGTGGTTCATTAATCCGTGATAGAGAATCCCTTATTGAATTAATTCTCAAAATTTATACATGACATAAAAATTATATACGTAAAACATATATTTAAATTATTTTTGTTCCATGGCTACAATTATTTTAACTAATAAAATTTTAAGAATTTTATGTTAAATAAAATAAATGAATTTATTACCCAAAATGTACTACCTTTAATGAGTGATGGAGTGAATGAGCTTCATCAATTACTTCAAACAAATAGTCTTCTATAGGGTGTTGGAAAATTAATATTTATTGTAATGAAATATATGTATAAATTCTAGCATAAGTACCAAACCAATATCACCTCCTAAAGTATCACAATCAATTATAAACGACAGAGAATAATTTGGTAACTATAGTAGAGGAGCGGTAACCAGTAAACTATTTAAAATATGAAAAGAATATTCAACTATGACCCCCATTTATATCGATTCATTTTATTATAGTTAGTAAGTTGTTTTTTAAAATTCCCATAATCCTTGACAAACCTATAATAATATCTAGATATTTCTAAAAAACCATTTACTACTTTGACATTATGGGGAACTAGACAATTAAAATAGATGGAAAAGTTTCTGTATTTTATAGAAAAATCCTTTTAATAATTTTTTGACCCAAATTATAAACTTCATTTCCATAAATTTAACATTTTCTTTAATTAAGATGGAATTTATGATTCTGTAGAATTTCTAAAATACAAGACAAATGTTAAGTATTCTCTATCCAAATACGACTATAAATAATTATATCATGATGAAAAATGAAACAGAATTGTAAAATAATGGAATAAAGAGTATATTCATGGTATCTAAAAATATATAAGGGTCTTTTATAAATCCAAATGGAACAATAAAACGTTTATGATGTCCCACATGGGTGTATAAAGTTGAATTTTCTATATCATCATCATGGACATGAACCTGTTGGGAACCTAACATAATTTATAGTTTACAAAATATTGGGATCTAAAAATTTAATAATTTTTTTTAATAATAGGAATAAGAAACTGGTCCAAAATTATTTTATTATTTATGGAATGGTTGTTAACACACATGTGTTAACCACCCTCTATCATTTAGAACAAAATGGTTAGAAGAGAATAAAGACGTATACTGTAGTAAATGACTCTATGCAGTAAATAATCCACCACATTCTTCTCCAAATCATTCTTCATGAGATAAGAATTTTTTTAAGGTCAGTAAATAACTTTGGACACTTGTTCCCACAACTATATGGCGTGATAAAAAGAAAAAATAGGTGGTAGGTATCTATTCTCCTAAAAAATCTAGGAATACCCTTCTAATTTTTTTCAATGATATAAAAAATTACTATATAGAATAATTATCATGCATGGTATCTTAAATTACCGTCTTTAATTGGATTCCCTTTGTAAAAATTACATTATTTAAGAATGGTATGCACGTATACAGGGGTGTCCGAACTGGAAAAAATTGATTGTTAAGTGACAAGTTGGCCATAAAAGAAAAGTCTCATAGTTATGGTTCTACATTGAGAAGTTATATATCCCATTCCTCGTAACCAACACATTATGAAAATAAATTTCTATCATAACATGTTGAAATGATAATAATACACACAAAAAATAGGTTCCCATATGAATAGATCAGGTCTTATATATTCTACTAGAAATTAGTTGTTGACCAACTCCCAAATCCACTATGAAAGGTTTTGTTTGGGACATTGAAGTTGTAAAAATTTTATGCAATCATCTTGAATCAAAATTTTGGTCAGAACCACTATCCACAATCCCCGAAACTGGAACTCCCAAAATTGAACTATCAAGAATCATTAGATTATTTTCATGAACTCTATACTCAACCAACACTCAATGGAAGAAATCATAACTTGTAAATATCAATTTATCTCATAATAATTACAAATAGGTGGTTCAGATGCTGTCAAATCATAACCTACTATTTGAGGTGAAGTACACCCCCACACTATCAGATTATACATTCATATGTGCACTTACGGTCTCTAATGAATTTCACTCCATAAAAAATGGCAATTATCCTTTCATTATTCAAATTATATATGATAAATATTTTAAAAACATTTCCACTATATATTTTTGTCTTTTCTTTCTCTAATTCACCCTTATTCGAATTCATAGGCCCATGAATGAATTTGACGGTCTATCCACTTCTAGTTTGACTAAAAGACATAAGAACTATTGTTCACTGAACTTCATGACCACTAATAACGCCTTTAGCTATTAAATAACATTCCACTTTTAATTATGTGAAATAATTAACAATTTTGTTCAAGGTTCACGTGTAGCTACTGTATTATGAATTTCTAAACATAATACTACAAAAGAACTTATATACCAGCCACTAGGATGAATTCAAATTAAAAAAACTCTATCAAATTCATTGATGTATAATTCCATAATACCGCTTTCTTAAATGAATTTAAAATTTTTTTTAGGATCATTCTCTACAAATATACTAAAACTTCCTATAAGCTCCACCTTTAACACCCCTATTCTAATGTTGGTCACATCTTATGTAATGAACGAATTCAATGTTGAACATTACCTTCCATACATATTTGAGAATTTTGTATCACAAATGGGAGTCAATTTTGTTTATAATGATATATACTTATTCCATAACTATCCACACAATTGGATCTTCTAAAGAGAATGTAGTTAATTCTACTCACTTAGCTAAAGTACTCAATTACAGGAACATAGTCTCTATAACTTCACTCTTTGCATATGTTATCTGATCTACTATATATATTTCCTCTTATTTGACCACATGATCACCACAAAATGAACGAAGAATTAAAAAATCACTATAATTAACTTACTAGGTCTGTTTTACCTATCATACATACAATTCACAAATTTACATTGTTTTCTCCTGAAGAGAACATGGAATATCAACCAATAATGCCTACAACTGGTCTTGTATTGTCTATGAGTGGACCTTGAATACTTGATAATCCCTATAAGAATTACTAATTTATTTTTCTATAAATCCAAATTCACCATTGTTTCCACTTTCCGTACCTACCACATCATATCCCCTTATGTCTCCTTCACTAATAATCTCATTGTTATCCTTTAGGAATCCATAAAATGATTCATCCGTATTCGATAGTCAATTATATTATACCCATTTTAATCTCAATGAATGCATCTAAGTTAATGAAACATATATTCTTAATAGGAAAACAAAATAATATTCAAATAATAAAGCCATGAGTATTAAAAATTCATCAAAAAATAATTTTTTTAAGTAAGTAATTATATATATGAATGGAAATAAAGGAAAAACCCCATTAAATTCTTCATAGGATCCTATATAAATCCCTATATTATATCCACAATAATAAATAATAACCTAAATTCCCACCCCTGAGACTTCTCTACAATTTCTGATCTATAGTCTCATGCCAATGACCATTTTACACTACACTTAAAATACATGAACACCTACATCTAATATTTGTTTTTATGGGAGTTGGAGTCTCCCAATTCCATTCTAGAATAAGTGAATTCAATCGATCTACCATCTTATCACCCTACCCATCAGATATTAACTTTTCTTTTCTCTAACATTGGTGTTTATTTGGATGATACTACCACTACTTATTTCCATGGTTTAATGATATCTAGTGAATAAATCATAATATGAAGTGATTTTTAATGTAATTAATATTTAAATAAGTTATGAAGAATAAAATAGGGTATATACCACTTCAACTATGGGGTGTCATCCCCTATAAAAATTTCCAGTGATTTTATTTCTAAGAATCCTACATTTTTAACTATTTATCTATAAAGACTGTACATTGTATTTATGTAATATATATTCATGATAATGAAACTCTTGAAAATTGAATTGAAGAGTATCAGTTTTTTTTAATCCAAATAAGTAACATTTCTTCAAGTTAGTTCACATCCCATTTCTATAATAGTTCATCTTGATGGTGTACTATCTTATTTATTTATAGGAGAATTGGCCTTGAATATGTCTATGTTGGTTAATTTTGGTCAAGGAAGGACCATTAGAATTGTTTTGGTGAAATATATATTTGTGAAATATATCTATCTAGGGATATTATTATAAGAGTTAGAATAAAATATTTAGTTTTTTAAGTCAAAATGTTGATAGTGGAGAAGAAAAAAAAGGAGAGGATTCAACTCATATTATTTCAAACAAAAGAGCGAGATCAGAATCCCCAAAACCATCCCGTGTGGAGAAAATACATAATGTTGATAGAAATAAATAGTTTTATGGAAAATAATAGGATTATGACAATGAAAATACATAATTTTATCTATATATGTTAACAACTATTCATTGATCACATGAATTTCAGTAATTCCTATAACAGAACTAGATACTACTGATGAGAGAGCATGATAAATATACTCTAAACTAATGTCTCAAGTAGAATAATTTAAATATCAAATAATTGAGGGTATATGGGAGATTAAGACTCTATTTGACTATGATTTTTACAAAAATAATGTTCTTGATGTTAAGATTTTGGTTCAATCAGTGTTGAAAATGATGTCAATGGATTCTACTAGGGAAGCCCAATATCAGGTGGATATAAAATCAAGATTGGAAGGAGTTTCCTTAGAAATATACACTATGACTCTTACCATTACATTAACACAATGTAAAAATATATATAGGGAAATTATTCAAGATCTTCAAATATGTATGATTACTGACGTTAGAATATTATCTATGTTTCCGTAAAGCCATACCCAATTTATTAATCAATATAAAATGGAAATAACTCCCCACTAAAAGAAAAGGAACATTAAATTCAAAATATTTTTGGAATAAGTGAAAAATGATACCATTTTTATTATAAATTGAGTAAAAATCATGGTTAGATCATTCTAAAACAATTTTTAAATTTTAGAGAAGATGTTTTAAAATATTCATATGTTGGTGGTAAAAAATATCATGCCTAAATACTCATAAGTGGAAGAATAATAAGAAGAGGAAGATTTATTTATTTTACTAAATTTTTTTCAATAATATTATCAATATAAATGAATTAATTCATGTAAATCATTAATCTAGTTTGTTATAAAATTAGTTTAATTCATTGTGGAAGCTAGTTATTGGCTATTCTTGGAAAGGTGATTTACAAAATATCATGGGAAATATCTCTCAAAGGGTTTGGAATGGTCTCCCAACTGTCTTGACTTTTCAAATTGATTATATATTGAATTTAATTGATGCATGTGAATAATACCTTCTTAAAATTCTAGGGAGGTATCTACCATTACCTATTATTTTCGATCATAATGCATTTACCTCTAAAAACTCAATAAGTAATTTTACCTAGATGAAATTTTCAGGAAGGAATATATTAGGTTTATATAAAAAATTTCAATACCATTATCTGAACCCTTTTCTAAGATATCTATTTTTCTTATAAATAAATTTTACATGGAGACATTTCATCGAAATTTTGTCAATATTCAATACCCCTCGATAAGGATTTCTCAAAGTGATCGAGTAGGACTTATAAGTCCTTTACTCATGCTAGCTGATGTTCTTGGATAATGTGTTGATACTATATTTTCTAAAACATATTTTCATATTCTCCATCCAATATCCTTCAAAAAACTACTCCAAAAAATCATTTTACATCTTATAACTGACACACTGTCATAATTTGTGTGTTTAATTTAATTGTGGTACGAAAAAACATCTGAATGGTGTTTCAAAAACATTTTAATTCTTTCATGATTACATCTCATGTATTTATTCAATTTCATTATTATTTTTTAAATCCAACATTGGATGAATTTGTTTACATATTTAATGTTTTTATACTTTATTCACTATTTGAGTTTTATATTTATCTTTTCATTATTTATTTTCATTAGTTATTTGATGTTTTATTATGCTTGATATTTTTGTTAGGACAACTTCATGTCAAATTATGTTCTCATTCAGTGGTATTAAAAAATTTCATGTATTCATGTTTGATATTAACTTTATTATTATAATTTTTTCTAATTGTATTATATATCATAAAAATTTGGAACTGAAAATTGATAATATTAAATTAAAACATAGGAGAAGAAAATGGAGAATATTTAAATAATTTATTAAAAGATCCTTTTGAAAAGTTTTTTGAGGTGTAAACCAAACTGTTTTAGTGTTTTTTGACCAGAATATTCCAAGGTCAACTATTAAATGCATTTATATTTGATTCCATAAACATAAAAATGACACAAAAATAAAATGAAAATATATTAACCATTTACACCACAAGAGATTATTGAAGAAATTAGAATTTTAGCCCAACCAAAAATGTATAACAGAATGAAAGATTAATCACTTCATCCAACTTAAATATATTGAGTTACTGATGAAATTAAAGTATCATTTTCTTCATGAATATGTAAAAATAATATTTAAGGAGAAAAAAATAAATTACATACACTCTTATAATATGAATTTAATATGCTATATATATTAAGAATAAAATAGAATATTGAGTCATGATATGTCGTCCAAATCACTGAGCATGGAAAGCCAAAAATTAGATTGAAACATCAATAAATAGACACTAATAAGGCCTTAGTATTGTTTTATACATGTATTGATCCGAAATGTAACCAACCATTCAACTATTGAATTTCTCAATCTGAGTATGTTCATTTGTTAAAGCATGGTGAGGGACTCTACATGCCTCATTTGGTAACTATAATCCACTATAATGGGTAAAGTAAAAATATAAAAAAACAATGTTTCCACAAACTTATAAGATCTACCCATAGTCTCAAAACCCTATTTATGTTTCAACACTATATAAGACAATTCCCAAAGATATTACTCTTCATCAAAATTTGTAAAAAAATAGCATTAGTAAATATAATGTAAAATTTAAAAAATAAAAATATAAAAAAAGTAGGTGTCAAAAGTGTAATTAAAATTATTTACCATAAATATGCGCTATGTAAAAGAAAAGAATATAAAAGTATATAGGAAATGTTGTATTGAATAATACTTCTTAGGGATTCATGACCTTTTTAGATTCTTGATTGTGTGGAATCTTTGTCCAACACTCAGCTTCAGAACACATTAACTTTCCTTCTCAAAACCATATTTATAAAAAAATACAACTCTACTCAATGATCAATTTTGGAACATTATATTCACAATAGTCATAATTTAATCATGGAAAAAACAGGGTTATAGAATCCAACAATGAGGAGGAATGTCTGAAAACATTTTGTATTTGAATATTGTATCTCAAATGTAAAAAAATCCTAGTGGTCATAGTCACTAAAACTTTTTTAGGAAATCACAAAATCACATTCCAACTAAATTCCATATTCACATGTAAAAATAAAATAGTATTCAATAAATAATCAACAAATTGTTATAATTAAATCATTTTTTAGATAATTATATAAATAATATTTTTAGGCCTTATCAAATCAACTAAATAAGAGGTGTATATTAAAAATAAAAAAGAGAAACTAAATAATAAAAATACAATTTGGAGGTTAGTTATACTTTTCCTCTTCTCAAATTCTCAATAATCATCTCAACTATTGGAAATAAATAAGTATATCCAGTATGTTTTTCATACAAAATTAATCATAAATTTAAAAAAATCTTGTGAATATACAATAAACTACAAAATCGAATGGAAATTATTAACAATGAAATTATATAGTTGCTATTACACAACATATAAGGAGATACTCACTTATTGTGGTAATTAATTTCTTATACGACATGTAAAAAATATTTTATGTCAAAATAATTCTATAAAAAATACTAATGTATATTAATATTTAAGATTATTCTTGAAAAATAAGTTACATGAACAAATATATATATATTAATGATGTAATGGTATAGAACCAAAAATTATAAATTTGAATGGATGTGTATGATAATATCCTCACTAAATATTTATTTTTTCTCTATAAGTAAAAATGATTTACCATAATTTGATGGTGGAATTATATTGGACTGTCTAATAAAAAGTACAACAAAATATTTAGCTACAAATTGGCACGTATACCAAACTAGAATTAATATGTAGAAAATGATGAAATAATTTAAGAAAGACCTAGAACTAAGAAAATACATTTTAGTTAATATAAAATAAATTCATTTAACCACTATCAAATAGAGGTTGTGATGTTGGAAAATTATGAAATGTTCACTCAAACCTGAAAAACATAGAATATCTCAATGTAACATAGTGACAGGTCTATCATAAAAAATGTATAATATTTGTGAAACAATATGAATCATAATCCCTCTCTTGTGTATCTCACATTGATTTAGGGGTTGATAGATTTTGATAACACATTTCCAAACATACAAGAAACTCAGGGTCTATCACTACATTCTATTACATATGATAAATATCAATCTAAATAATGAAATAATAAAATTTAGTATGAATATTTTTTCCAATCATTGAACCTTGGTAAATGATTTATTATTCTACAAGTAATTAACAATTAAAGTGATCTGTATAAATTTATATAAAAATTACAAAAAAAATAGCTAGGGATATCTTATCATATAACACACAGTATCCATACTATCACATTAATGATGACCTTGAATGATGACATTATAAAATTTGGATCCAACTAATTTATTTTATGATCCATCCAATCTATCATAAATATTAAATATTTAAGTAAAAATAATTAATATAAATTTTATTTATAAAACACAATGAATAAAATAACAAAAAATGAAAGGTGATGATTCTTTCTCGAGAATTTCATGATTATTTTACCTATTCCATTCAATTTATAGAAAATATGAGTATAGAATCAATAAAAATTTCACCATTATATCCACCGAAACAAAGTAGTTCTTCCAATGATACATCATTCTCATGTTTTTTCTATGGGTTAAATCTTCAAAGAATTTTTTCCCATGAAAATTCAATATATACTAACCTTATAAAAAATTTCATCATGTTTTGATATAAGTTAGATGTCAAATCATTCTTCTCTAGCTAATAATGTTTGAAAATACAATTCATACAATAATTATTTCCTATTATATATGACATTTTTTTATTTGAGAAATTAAATTTTTAAAAATAGATAAATAAAATATTGGGCTTAATTATCTTGTGTCATTTGACACTTATTCACACATTAAAAAAATAGCTCACCTGGAATAACGATTTTGGGGATTTGGAAAAGGGGAAGTACTATAGTTTTAAAATAACAAAAAATCAAGTTTAAAATTTTTTCAATCAGGTATTCCAATATTAACTAGCTTTTGTCAAGCTCCCATTATGCACACAATATCTGTATTAGTTCATCCATGACAGCATTTCATTAGGCTATTTATGAATAGTAATACATTTATGATATCTATGGATTATCTGTAAGGCATTGAATCTAACTATAAAATTTAATAACTCATATAAATGAAATATGTTTTTAATTAAAACTATAAAAACTCCTAAAAATCAGAATAATGCTACTAATGTGGACATATATGTTTTTTTAGAAAACTATATTCATAGAATATTTTATTATTTTCTTAACAAATATTTATGATTAAAATGAAAATATTATGAAATAAGGTGAAATTAATAATAATAATTATTGTAAATAATTCCAATCATTATATAAATATATGGATTTTTACTTTTCATTGAAAATTTATTCTAATAAATTGTATTTTAATTTTTTAATAGGACATTGGTTTATTGATTGTATAGTGGACACAACTGATAATAAAATTGATTTCATATTTATTCCCAAGGATGTACTTCAATTGAACTATATTGTATCTCCAGGAGTAAGTCTTGGAAGTTTCCCTATCTTAATCACTTTTGATTGTTTTAATGTTTTGAAATAGATTAGAAATGAGGGGTGGTTGTTCTGAAGAATGAAACATGGAAAAATGAAAATGCATGATGGAATGGATTCATGAATGGGCGAAACCCTTGAATTCATCATTGTGATCCATATCCCATAACATTGACCCATAAATTCTATTATAAATGTTTTATAATTGGATATAAAAACTTTACTAATTAAATTATGTTATTGAACATCATACTCAAAGAGAAGTTTCTAAGTGATCATCTCACCACTCTCTCAAATGGGTCACAATAACGATTAATCTTTTATACATATCTCTTCTCCCATAACAAAACATTGATTTGAACACAAGATAGTTAATGGTGTTCATCAATAAAAAAACTATAATGTAAGATACATGAGGAATGATTATATCCTCATCCTCTCACTATTCCAAGATCCTCATAAAAATGTAAAATAAGGATGGAAGGGTCATAGGCTCTGCATTAATGGATTCTTATAAAAAGTGATCCATAGATTAACATATCATCATTGAGATATTGAGAGATAACATGACATAAAATTGGGTAAAAACACAATGAATACAGGGGGAGAAAGAACGACACAATTGTCCATAATGAAAAGGTTTAAAAAATTGGAATTGGAATAGCTATGATCGATAATATCCAAATAATTTCAATGTGGGGAATATAATAAATATTTATAGACAATATAATTCTTCATCATTGGTTTTAGTGTAATGAGGATCAAGATTCTCCTTCCTCAGATGACTTCTATGTGAACAACTTCTAGGGTCTTGATCGATTTAGTTGAGACTGTCTGAGTGGATATTCTTATCGGAAAAGTTACTCCCATAAATGAGTCCAGGTAGGTATGAGAAAAAATAAAGTTGAAATATTATTTTTCTTTATTGATTCAGTGGAAATATTTATGAATTTTCATAATAGTATCATTATTCTACATCATAGGTGAAGTGGAAAAGTTGTTTATCTGTTTGATTTTAGAATTTCACATTCTTGAAAGGTGGCCAATTATGGATTTGTGTTTTTTCTTCAAATAGGATAATTGAACAATGGATTGGGAAATGAACTGGTTCAGTGTTCCACTGGTCTTCATCTATGCACATCTCATGATTAATGTGTATGAACTAAAATACTAGTTGAGGGGTGAGGTTTTCATAGTGGTTTCATCAACCTTGATCATGTATAGATGGTAAGTTTTAGTACCAGGTGGGATTGACACATCCATGAAAATGTGGGTGTGAAGGGGGATGTTTAGTTTCTTTTGTTTCAAACGGTACCTTTTGAGCCTTATAGAGAAAATAAATCAAGTCGTTGGTTTGTGGGAGTTTTTGAACATGCGTTTGGTGAGTGGGGATGTCTAGTGGCACCACAATTTTTAGAATATATGTATATGAGTAGATTTAATAGCCAATAAATAGAAATTTTTGTTTTAATATATAATAATCATGAATATTGGCTTAGGTTTGGTTCCATATTCCATTATAATTTCTCATTATCAATCATGGATGTTTCTGATTTTCCGTAAGCATTTCTTTTTTAGATTTTCTTCCTCCATAGTGATACTATGGCATTGATCGATAGTTTTATATTTAATCAAGGGATTTATTTTCATCTTGTGGATACAATTTTGGATTGGTTCCTATAAATCACCTCAGAGGGCTTTGTGGATTTTATATTATCCCATTTTTTGGTTTTGGCGTTACCAAAAATCATCATTTGCAATAGGGAAAAACAGTTGCCTTATATAAAGGCCTCCTGGTCATCTTCAATAGTTTGTTGTTGTTTTTAAATAAATGGAATATATTATTCATTGATCTTCTTCATAATGTGACCAATTTTAGGCCTAGTTCGGTTCACAAGGATACGGTATATAAAAACAGGTGGCATAGTTTATTCTCTTCCTTCTAAATATTTTCATAGGGATGAGAATAACAATAAGTTCCATTATTGAGGAGGTTAGATAGAAGGTGTTGTAGGTTATCCATGCTTATTAAGTAATTTTTTAGAGGGATCATGGGATAACATTGGATAAACACATGTTATAGGTTTGTGTTGATGATATTTACTTTATCTAGTCATTTCATGTTACATTTGAAATCTTTATTTCACAAATATTTTTCGTTTGGGGTAATATTTTTTAAATTAATTTCAAAAAAATTAATAGAAATTAAAATTTCATCCATTATCAAAATAATTTCTAATTTATTTTTAATTTATTTTATTCAACAAATTTAAAAATTTATTTTTATAAACAATATCAATTTCTATAATTTACAATGCCACAACAATTTGAATTTAAAATCAAAATTCAGAATCATTTTTCTCAAAAAGTTTTAATGTAATTTTAAAAAATAATTTTGTACTAATAATTTATGTATATAAATTAATAAATCACTAAAAACCAATAAATACCTTAGTTATAAATTATGTTATTGAATTTACAAAGATATCAAAAATAAAAAAAAACTCAGGTTTTGAATAGAATTAGGTGTATTTTAAATTAATTAGAATAAAAAATGTTGAAATTTTCTTTTCACATAAGTGTATATGTATTATCTATTTGTTCTTGATATTATTAGTTTATTCGGTGATTTTTTTAAGAAATATCTATGTTAAAAATTATTATGAAATTTTCTTATCATTTATTTATCACCCAAAATAAGCTTTTGATATTCTATTTTTTCTCAAAGACTGTTTTTTCATGGTATATCATTTTAGAATCATTTAAAAATTTGGATTAATAAGTTGATAAAATAAACTTAATTATATATATATTCCACATTGTATCATTAGATACTTGATTTTTTTCATTTATATATTCATTCAAGCTTTATATTCATTTTTATAAACATTATAAAATTCATTTTATTTATGTAAATAATCATGATTATTAGTCATTTATTGTTGGTTTTATAAATCATAATTTTTTTAGAAAATGTTTTTTTTTTGAATGAGGGGTTCCATGGAAGGCATCTTCTTTTTAATCACATTATCATACAAAACTAAATTTAAAATCCGTGAAAATATCAGTAATGTTGTTTTTCATTGATCATGATATTTTTATGATTAATTAATACTATTTTTCAAGGATAATGGGAAATTATTTATTTTTCCCTATATATTGATTAAGAAAATGATATCATGTTAGGATTCAATAAAATCATGTTTTCATCAAGATTAGTTACATTGTTTTCCAATTTTATATAGACATTGTTTGTTTTAATAGTTATTAATTACCCATAGAACGAAGATGTATGATGTTCATTAATGCATTTGAGATGCAACATTAAATGGTGATAAACTTTCATTCCTAATATATTTAAAAACATATTATGAGGGATTTTTCATATTCATTCTTCTATAAGATATTACATTGTGATTTATTGGATTAAATTTATCAAAAAACTTACATAAAAATTATTCTATTTCATAGATATGAATATTAAAATTGTTTATTTCAATTTTAAAGGAAATTTATTAAAAAGATATGAAACCTGAAGGAATTACAACACTACATTAAATGGATTGCAATGCCCCATCAACGAAAATGTTATGATGTCTTTTTTTATGTTATATGTCAATTTCCACATAACAAAATTGTGATATGTGAGTGACTATTATAATTCATCATATCTTTCTAGATTTAGATATTTTCAAGATTATTTAACATTGACTCGGAGACCCTTTGGTGTAGTGTGAACTATGTTAGTGATAGTGATATTTGATATGTGAGATAAAAAATTGAGAATAATGTTTGATGGAGTTTAATGTAAATTAGTTAGGAGTATAGTCATTTTTAAACATGATTGAAGCTATATTTATTTTCTTAGAGTATGAAAATGTTTTTAAAATATGTTTTAATGTGATATTTCAAATAAAGCCTCTATTTTTTTGAGTTTCTTATAATATAATTTTTTAATTATTATATGATCAATATTATAGATATATTATATATAATTAAATTAGGAAAAATAATATAATGATTTTGAAATAATTATCAGAATAAACAAACATGATATTTTATTTGAAATATAATTAATAAATGGATATTAATTATTGGTACTGTTTATAAAACAAATAATATTATCAACACATAAATCTATCATATGAATCTTTTGAAATTTTTTTAACAACATGTATATTATCTATTTTAATTATTATAGTTATAATAGAAAAAATTTATCTTCCAAAATAATATTTAACAATTTGGTTTTAAAATCAATTTTGTGATACAAACACATATATTGGTAAAACACATTACTAGTAAAAAATTTAACTTTACAAAAAATTATTTTATTGCTATAAAATATAAAAATTTTATATGAAATTATTTATGAAGAATATTATATTTTCAAAGTATGTTTATCAAGGTTTATTTTTGTAATTTACATAGAAAAATGATGTTAACTATTATTTCATATGACCTTTTCGAAGGGGGAATTCCTGATAAAATGAAGGAGCTCATTCTGGTAGATCTAGAGAAAATGTTCAACCCTGGTCATTCAATTTAAATTTTTTTTATATCCACCTTGTATAGAACCCATAGAGTATCTGGTGCATATTTGATACCTGAGAAATAAAATAAAATATCTAATTATTGTTTACAAAACCATGCATGTTGACTTATTACATGTTTTTATTTTCTCTCATTAGGGAAAAATATAATATGTTAATATAAACCAAAACAAAATAGAATATACATTACCCAACTAGGTAATTATTCAGAGATGTAATTGTATTTTTATATCATATCGAGGATCTATAAATGTAGTTTTTTAAATTTTAAAATATATAGTTATCCCAAAACGGTCATTTAAATCATACTTTAATATTTTTACTGATCGTGATCAACATATCTATAGACCCATTCTAATATTATTAGTATTTTAGGTGATATTTGGAAGTGGGATTTAGCATAATTTAAGATATGTAATTATTTTATTACAATGTTATCGAATTAGTAGTCAAATATCTAATGCTCTAACCATTTCCCCCCAATTTTAAAAATTTAAGAACCATTGATAAAAATTTATACAATACCATTATTTTTTTAAATTAAAAACATCATAAGAATGAAAAAACACTAAATGTGATTGGAAAAGTGAAAGAAAATAAAGTGCCTCATAATATTTAATTTAATGAGGAAATTATAATGTGGATTTCTTCAAAGGAAGAGTATGGTAAATAATTCAATACATGAATGATTTTTATAAATTTATGTCCCAAATTTCGCCCTTCATGGTGAATAATGTTCTATTTTTTAATTTAAAGAACAAAAAAACTTATATGAAATAAGTTGAATCTATGAAAAATGAAACATACATTTATATTAGAATGCTTGAATACCTAATTCATTTCTTCTATATATTAATGAATCTAAACCCACTTACTAAGGTTGTGGAAAAAGTTGTAGAATCATGCTTCTACATTATACAGCTTACTCTTACAATAATTTGAAAATATGAATCATTTTCCAAATAGACTATTCATATGAGAGCATAAAAAATTTATAAAAATAGGTTGTCATCTAGATTAATGATCATATGGAAATCCAGCATGAGGATTTTTTAGGAATGAAATTTTTTTTCATGCTAAGTGTGTAATGGAAGATATGCCTCATAAAGGTTTTATTAATATTAAAATAATTGTTGGGTGGATTTTGCAACATGAAGTGGATGCAAAGGCGCAACTAGAACAAAAAATCATAAAAAGGCTAGTTCAGTAATTTATTTTTTTACTTATCAATAAATATTTCATGATTATCCATCGTGACCCATAAAAAGTAATATGGGGTGAATATCATTAATTTATTATTTTCATTTTTTTATGTTTTTCCTCAAGTATTTATATAAGAAAAACTATTTGTGTATTTATTTAGATTTAATTTTATATATGTTTTACCTTATCATTATCAATATATTTTTATTTTTATTATTTTTTATACAACCCACTCTATGATATATTGTATCAATTATTGAATTCAAAATTTATTTCTTGTAATCATTATTTCCAAGACATTCTCATTGTGTTGTGGTGTGAAAATATCTTGATAGCTTATGAGTTTTCTTAAGTGGCGATGAGTAGGTAGGTTGTGGCGTGATGTTATCTAATAAGAAAATATTTTTATTAGAATATAAAAACATTGATGATGTTAATTGGAAATTAAATATTAACCTATAATAGGGATCTTGGACCTGTCTAAAAATATAATCAAATAAATTTTGGAATAAAACCACCAAAATTTGTGGTAGGAATCTTTTTTCAACAATCTATCTAGAAAAGTTATTTGGAAATTAATTATTACAAAATATTTTCCACCAAATTTGTGGGGGGTTTTATATAAAAAATTGGTTTTATGTGTTTGTTAATGGATGTGCATCACATATTTGTAACAATGTGCATTTTTATGGGGGGTGGAAATTGAATAAATAGGAGATGATCTTTTTTGGATATGTTCTAGTAATAGGGGTGTGTTGGCTGAATTTTAATTTTGAAATGTTTTATAATTATTTATTATAGCTTCATTGGTGTTTTTTTAATTGAAATTGTTCTTCAGTTAATATTTATTTCTACTAAATGTTTCATTAGGATGAATATAATACATTTTTCTTTTACTAAATATGGTCTTTATCTTTTTGAATTGGTGCATGTTTACACAATGGTTTCAAAAATAATTTCTATTTTCCAATCATAAATTCCTCTATACCAAACATGGTATTAATATTTCTATAGAGGCGAATCCTTAACATATATAGAAATTACATCAATTTAGATTAACATTCATCACATTACAAAAGTACATGCCTGAGGACTGTAATAGATTAGTGTCATTGAAAACATTGAAAAATATTCTAACACGGTAAAAGATCATCAATTTTTCCCAAAAAATATCTTCCCCTTTAGTATATATACTTAAAAAAATTCTTCATTATATGTGTTATAGATGCATAAGAATTAGTGATCTCAGAAGCTCACCAATGGTAAATGAATAATATATGCATGAATATCATGAGAATAAGTGTAAGAGAACATGAGAATAACATTTTAAGATTATACCTTGCATATCCAAGATCATATACACGAGTTATGGAATAAATATTGATAGTTTATAAGACATAAATAATAATGAAATCAAGACCATAATCCATGATATCATAAAATATAAATCAGGAATAGAATTAATGGAATGTGTCACAAACCAGCCCGAGTCGACTATGAACCAGTAACACAGGCCAGCCTGCAACAAGTCCCAAGAGGTGTTCCCGATCCTCCGAATATGGAGATAATAATCAAGGGAATCAATAGAGTACACAAGGGTATGATTTATCCCATATATAAACAATCAAAAAAAAATAGAGGAAATAAATGGACATCCCAAAATATATTTTATATAAAAATTTAACTAAACATTATTTTTATAAGAAACTGATAGGTCAACTAAACCAACAACTCTACTGACCAAAGCCGATAAAAACATAAATCCATGTTACCCCATTGGCCACTCTCCAACACAATGATCACACATTGCACGAGGTGATCGAAACCAAGCTGAAATCTTCATAAGGTCTAGAATCAAAAGGGGACTATATGTGTGAGTATTAAAACTCAGTAGGATAGCCTGATATTCTATTCCCAATGCACATAATCTAAAATAAAAGAAACAACAATTTCATGTTTTAAATACAATATATAAAGGTATGTTTTTCAAATGAGGTCACATTCAATAAAATAAATTACCTAAAAAATCTTGAAATTTTATAAATAAGAATGCTAGTAATATTTTTCAAATAGGTGAATCATCAAAATGAAACTATTTTTCAAGAGGGATAAATTAAAGAATGTAAAATTTTAATTAAATCACCCACACTTATGAATTTACCAACAAAACACACTGTTATCCAATGATCGGTACAAAATAGCCAATGAGCACAAGTCTCATGAACACCCATAGGTACTAGTTAGTTGTGAGCCCCAGATACCTCGTATCTCGATGCATGTAACCATAATATATATCCTTTCATGTACACAAGATCAACCATTAGTGATCAAACCAATAAACTATTGGTTGTATGAACCTGTTTCTTATCTTTGAGGTATGAGATTATTTTATTTCTATTTTATTTAAGTGTCTTTAATAAACTAAGGAAAATGGGGGAAAATTCTAAATTTTGGAACTACACGCCGTGTACGTTTTCCACACGCTGTGTAGTTTTTTCCGTGTTGGGATGAGTGCACAGGGCATGTATCCATGTTGGCGACAAAGGATGTAGGAACCGACTATACGCCGTGTAGTGGTCCTTTACACGTCGTGTATTCAGTCGGTAGGCCAAAATAGTAAGGAGGTGGAGCAGCCGCTAGCTGGGCGGTAGTACACGTCGTGTACTCAGGAGTATAGGTCGTGTACTCATGTCGGCAGGCGGACAGTGCCGCGCTGGCGGGAAGCTGCTAGAGGAATAGTTTATAATTTGGGAAGTACACGCCGTGTAATTTTTTTTTCGGGTTAAAATAGGCAGTAGCCTTCTCATTTGGTAGAGGATGCATTTGAGCCGTTTTGGAGCCAAAGGAGGAGGCTGAACCTTTGACGATCCGCTAAGTGTCTGTCTGGAATCAGTTTCCACCTCGAGCGGAATTGCTTGTTTACTGCTTATTTACATGTTGGGCATGGCCCTGTTACCTGTTATCCTGAGGGCTTTGTTGTGATTAGCTCGTGGGCACTACACTTTTTAGCCTGAGGGCAGTAGTTATTTAAGCCTGAGGGAAACCTCTTCTGTGCTTATGGACAGCTGACATTGTGCCTGTCGGCGACACTACCTACGCCTGAGGGAAAACACTTTTATTCCAGAGAGAAGATTCTTGTGTTGGATACTCTTTACCTATGTGTATGAGTTTACGTGTCTTAGGACATTATCTGGTTATTTAGAATATTCACTATGGTGGTGTTTTAAATTTAAAGTATTAAATAGATAATAAAATGGAAATATAACAGGTAATTAGTTACTTTTGAGTACTTATTACCTTATTTCATTTTACTACTGCACACTGTCGTTGCATTCTTACACACAGTTGGGCACGAGCCATTGGTGGGTGCCTACGAAAAATTTATTTCTAACACCCTGTTTGGGTCACACATTTCGGCCCAAACAGATTATGTTTCTACAGGTGTGGATAGGGGAAAGAGTCCCTATATAGGTACTTGAATGTTGCTGATAAGGAGTAGGAGGGCATGGGACCGAGCCTTGGCTCGTGATGCCGCTACCAGCCGTTTTTCTTGTTTTTCTATACTTTTCTTTTGGTTGTACTGTATTGATGTATAACATGTTCTGGATTTTTTCTTAGAACATGAGACATATAGCATCATCATTTATATATTGTTTGTTATATCCACTACTGTTGTGTATTTCAGTTGTGTATGGTTTACTGCTTCTGCTGTTGATGTATGCTTTATTCTGTATTCTGCTATGCTACACTTTGAAAAATGAGGGCATAGTTTCCCCAGTATCGGACCTGGGCCCTCGCTGCTAGTCGGCAGGCTCTGGCATTTGGGGAAATGCCCTTGAGGTCATGTGGAAAATCGGATTCGGGGCTCCCGTTGCGTGGAACCCAGTTGTGGGACGTTACAAAGTGGTATCAGAGGGGTTATTTTCTTCGACTTTCTGTTTGGAGCCTTAGTCAGGGGTAGGACGAGAACAATAGTAAGTAATGAGTTGTTCCCGGGCATAGCTAACCTGCGTATAGGGAAAATCTAGTTTACTTCGTATTTTTCAATTTTTATGATTTTTCAAGTTAAAGTTGATTTGATATCACCATTCGGTGACACACTTGTGTTGTGCTATTTATCTTTTATCAGTGGGTTCTATTTAGTTGCAACTGGATGAAGTGAGGGTATGCCACCTCATGCATAATTTAGGCACATGCTAGAATCACATGTCATACATAGTTTCCATGCCATGTAGGAGAATTAGAAAATTTCATGTTGTTGTGATAGTTGTTGAGCTATAAAAGCATGCTGTTGTGATAGCTACACAGATAAAATACCTGCTATTTGATAGGGTAATTTTTGTGTGAGTTGTCCATAGAATGGACGCCAAACATTGGTTTTTGGGGAGTAGGTTCCCCCATTGACCGGAATTTAGTGGATCATTGAATGTTTATTAGTTATAACAAAGATAAGATTTCAAAAATTGATTTGTGGGGAGTATGGGCCCTCACGGGTCGGAATTTTACACTTAGGTTTTGTTATTCAGTGTTTTCTGGGTTCTGGGTATGTTTTGGAGGCATACTGTCCTGAAACCCAGTATACACGCAGTGTATTATTTTTACACATGCCGTATATGGCCTTTTGTCTGGGAAGAAAAATGACCTTTTTTAGTACACGTCGTGTACTATGAGTACACGCCCTGTAGTCTCTTTCCGTGTCACAAACCGTGTGGGTGGTGACCCGGGGTAGGTAAGGTCTTGGGTAAAACACGTCATGTACCAGATATACACTCCGTGTAGTTTTGACACGGAGTCCGGTTGTGTAACTAAAAACACGGGTCGGTGAACTCTTTTACAGAAAATGTCGTGTCAATTATGAACACGCCGTGTAGTGTGACCTGGGGACTAGGCCATGTAACTAACAACACAGGTCGATGTCACTGATCCTTGAACACGTCGTGTACCTTTGGGGACATGCTGTGTAGTCTTGTTCGATGACAGACTGTGTGGACTTAGTTGTGTGACTGGGAAGTAGGGTTGAGGGCACGCTGTGTGTGGGTGTAACACGCCATGTAGTGTCAAGCCGGGTAGTCGGTCGTGTCACAGACGACATAGGTAGATGGAAATAACACGATACACACCGTGTAGATTATATACACGCCGTGTAGTTTTGTCTAACGGGAGTCATGTGGCATAGCCATGTCGAATGACATGGGCAGGAGAAGTGAAGTCAAGTACACATCGTGTAGTCAGTATACACACCGTGTAGTCTTGTTTTGAAAATTTTGAAAGCCTTCTTACTCTTGTTTCATTTTGGGTTTCTTCGTTTTTGGTCGTTGATAATATTGAATCTAAGGCGTACTTTTGACCTTTTAGTGTCATGCTCCCTAGATGACCACACATTGTTCTCCAGGAGAGTGGTGATGACTATACTCTGGAGATGGTAGGCCTTGGGCTACCAGTTGATCCTCCAGCAGAGCCAGATGTGGCACCGGCAGCTATACCAGACAAAGGCGCGGAGGCACAGTTCCATGAAGGATTTATGAAGTTCATGAAGACCTTTCAAGGAGCACCACAGGCTACCACATCTATGGTTGAGCTAACTCATATCTTTTAGTAGCAGCATCCGCAGACGTTTTCTGGGGATTGCAGACCACAGGCTGCAGAATCTTGGTTGGGGTCGAATAAGACTATTTTCAAGCATCTAGAGACTCCTCCAGGGTAGAAGGTCAATCTTATAACTTACATGCTATGTTATTCCACCAAGAGGTGGTGGGTTGTTACCACCCAAACAGAGTATCACAGGGACATGGCGTGGGAGGATATTTAGGCAGTCCTCTATGAATTTTTCTTCCCAGAGACGCTGAGAGCATATAGAGCTTGAGGGTTCATGAATCTGCAGCAAGGCGATATGTCAGTGATGGACTATTCTGCTCATTTTATGGAGCTTCAGTGCTTTTCACCTGTGCTGGTGGGTGATGAGACATTGATAGCCAGATGTTTTGAGGATGGTCTTCGGTATGAAATCCTAGTGCTGGTGAATGTCTTCAGGATTCATAATGTAAACACTATTGTGAACCCGACATTGATCACAGAGAGGAACCGTCAAGAATCTAGTGGTATGGGGTAGGGCGGTCCAGCACCAGTTTCTGGTACTTTTCCTATTTTTAAGAGGAAGAGACAAGAGGACTTTTCTCAGGACAGCAGTACCAGTCAGAAGAATGTTCTAGGTGGCCAGGTTATGTGATATCTGTGTGGTAGAGAGGGTCACAAGAGGCCACAGTGTCCATGAGACCCAGAGGAGTGCCGATCTTGCGGAAAGATGGGTCATCTGCAGCACTTTTGAAGGGCGTTTCCACCGATGGCTAGTGAGAGGGGTTTTGTGAAGACTCCATGTGTGAGAGCAGGACTCGTAGCTTCTTACCAGTCAGGGAACAGGAATACGTCGGGGTGTGCAGGCAGAGATGGTGGTCATGGCCAGGGTAGCCAGATGCCAGGATCTCAGAGGCAGCAGGGCGGGACAACTCAGGGTAGCCAAGCTATGTCGCAGGGATGTGGCACTGGGCCAACATATGCAGTGCAACAGACCCAGCAAGAGAAGGATCGCGTGCCTTCGACAGTCAGAGGTACTATTTTAGTAGCTCTTGTCTTAACTTCAGTACTTTTCGATACAGGTGTTACACATAGTTTCATATCTGTACCCGTTGTAGAGAGTCTCGGGCTCTGTGTTTCTCCTTCTTCTTATATCATGACATGAGACACTCCGTTGGGGACTAGAACGGCTGGTCTGTGTTAGTGCACGGAGTGCCCCTTGAGTTTGGTGGGTGACACATCCATTGGGACCTAGATTTCTTGGAGTTGACTAGCTATGACATCATTCTCGGGATGGACTGGTTGGTTCCCTTTCGAGCCTTTGTAGACTTCTATCGTCGTAGGGTATGTTTCACGTCACCAGAGGGCGGAGTGTTTCTATACAAGGGAGAATGGGATGTTTAGGCGAGTCATGATAGACCAGTGCATCGTGGGGGAGGTGGAGTCACGACCCAGATTGTGAGCTTATATCTGGATGACCAGGGGACTTGTCCGGCTGATTTCCTTCCTATTTTTGATCATTTTAGGGATGTCTTCCCAGAAAACTTTTTGGGTCTACCTCTGGATAGAGAGGTGTATTTCTCCATTGATCTTGTGTCAAGAGAATCACTGGTGTCCATACCTCCTTATTGGATGGCTACACCTGAGTTGTAGGATCCCAAGAGGTAGTTAGCGGAATTATAGTCAAAGGGATTTATCCGACCCAATAATTCTTCTTGGGGTTCTCTGGTCCTTTTTGCAAAGAAGGTGGATGATACCCTCAAAATTTATGTGGATTATCGGAAGATAAACCAGTTGACGGTTAACAACCTATATCCGTTACCAAGGATTGATGATCTTTTTGATCAACTTCGTGGAGCATGAGTGTTCTCGAAAATTGACTTGAGATCAGGATATCATTAGTTGCACGTTAGACCATCTGATATACCTCTCATAGAATTCAGGATAGGTATGGTCTATATGAGTATACGGTTATGTCGTTCGGACTCATGAACTCGCCAGTGGTTTTCATGGCTCTAATAAATCATGTGTTCCATTCGTATCTTGATTCTTTTTTGGTATTATTTGTGGACGCCATCTTGGTGTACTCTCACACTCGGCACGACCATGCCACCCATCTTGAGATCGTATTGAGTACACTGAGATAGCATCGACTATATGCTAATCTCTCAAAGTGCCAGTTTTGGATGGACCAGATTCACTTCCTGGTCATATCATCTCAGAGGCAGGAGTTTCCATGGACCCGGAGATAGTGAGAGTAGTAGTTTCCTAGGAGCATCCTAAGAACGTGTTTGAGATACATATTTTCTTATGGAAGGATGGTTACTACAGGCATTTTATATAGTACATCTCCTGCTTAGCAGCACCGTTGATGGGCTTAAATAAGAATGGTGTGATGTTTGTTTGGTCTAAAACCTGCGAGGCGGCCATTCATGACCTGAAGGGAAGGTTGACATCAACACCGATCCTGATACTCCTAGAGCTGGGGTAGAGCTATACAGTTTACTGTGATGGATCAGGTATTGGGCTGGGAGCAGTGTTGATGCAGGGCGATCGAGTTGTTGCATACGGGTCTCGTCAGTTGAGGCCACATGAGAGGAATTACCTGACACATGATCTCGAGTTGGATGCAGTTGTTCATGCATTGCGCTGTTGGAGACAATATCTATTGGGGGAGCATTTTGTGGTTTCCACCAACCACAAAATCCTCAAGTATATCTTTACACTGTGTGACTTGAATCTGAGGCAGAAGAGGTGGGTCGAATACCTATAGTCCTTCGATTTTGAGCTTGCATATACACCTGGTAAAGGTAATGTAGTAACTGATGCACTGAGTAGGAAGACTCATATAAGAGAAGTGCAGGAGGCCAGTGGCGATTGGAAGCTCATGGATTTGTTCTCTGAGATGCATTTGGAGGTGCACGACAGTCTGGGACAGATTTATCTTTCCTCTTTAGTTGTCACTTGTACCCTCCTAGATAGAGTGGGGATGAGGTAGCTATCTGATTTAGAAGGCCTAGTTCTGCGGGAGTCGGTGGCAAGTGAGGACCCTCCTCCTCATGGAGGATAGGTGATGATGAGGTTTTGCATTTCCACGGACGATTATGGGTTCCATGGGATATATGTGAGGAGCTGATGCGGGAGTTTCATGCTTCATCACGGGCATTTCATCACGGGGTTACCAAGATGTACTATGACTAGAGACGTCAGTACTGGTGACCAGGTATGAAGAGAGATGTAGCTGGTTTTGTTACGAGGTGTTCCACCTGTCAGCAGGTGAAGGAGGAGCATCCGAGACCAGCTGGGCTATTATAGCAGTTACCCATTCTGGAGAGGAAATGTGATGATGTCGTGATGGATTTCATGATAGGGTTGATGAGGTCACCTAGAGGCAATGATGATGTGTGGGTTGTTGTGGAAAGACTCACGAAGGTAGCATGCTTCTTGCCGATCAAAGAGACTTTTAGTGTTGATGAGCTCAGAGGGATGTATATTCGAGAGATTATACTTCTTCATGGGGTCCCTTGTTATATCGTTTCAGATAGGGACGCCCGCTTTATATCGTGTTTCCAGAAGAGTTTTCAGAGGGCCCTGGGTACATGGGTGCTTCATGCGCACATCATACCACCCTCAGACAGATGGCCAATCAGAGTGTAATATACAGGTGCATTAGGACATGCTGCGAGCATGCGTCCTAGACATGGGGGATCTTGGGAGAAACATATACCCTTAGTCGAGTTTTCCTATAACAATAGCTTTTAGTGGACCGTTGAAATGGCACCATATGAGGATTTATACAGTAGGTCGTTCCGATCACCTTTTTGATGGTTAGAGGAAGGTGAGATAGCCTTGCTGGGACCAAATCTCATGCAGGAGACTTCTGAGCAGGTCCAGTTGATTCAGAAGTGGATGTCTACCATGCAATCTCATCATAAATCTTATGTTGATCGCCGCAGATGACCTTTGAAGTTCGTGGTCAGGGATCTGGTTTTCTTGTGTGTTTCTCCAATGTTGGGACACAAGCGGATCTAGAGATAGGGTAAACTTTCACTACGGTATGTGGGGCCATTTGAGATTCTGGAGAGAGTCGGGCTAGTTGCTAATCGGTTGCTGTTACCGCAGCGGTACCGAGCCATGCACGATGTCATCCACATATCTCAGTTGCATCCCTATTATTCAGACTCGTCTCACATCTTTCAGCCTGAGGAGGATGAGGTGGAGGTAGATGTGTCTTTTGAGGAGCATCTGATTCGTATCGTTGACAGGAGAATGAAGGTTCTCCGAGGTCATTCAGTCCCTCTCGTACGGGTTCTATGGCAGCATGGCCAAGTGCAGGATGAAGCCTGGGAGCGGGAGACTGACGTACATGATCAGTGGTCTGAGTTTTTCACGTCAATATCTTCACCACCGTTGGAAGGGAAATTAGGGGATGAATTTATATAAGGGGGGATGTTTGTAAGAAATCGGTTCTTATCTTTGAGGTACGAGCAACTTTTTTCCCTATTCCTTATGTGTTTTTAATGAAATAAGGAAAATGGGGAAAATCCTAAATTTTGGAACTACACGCTGTGTACTTTTTCCACACACTATGTACTTTTGTCTCTGTTGGGATTAGTACACATGGCATGTAGCCATGTCGGCGAAAAAGGATGTAGGAACTGACTATACGCCGTGTAGTGGTCCTTTACATGCCGTGTAGTCAGTCGGAAAGCCAAAATAGTAAGGTGGTGGAGCAGCCACCATCTAGGTGGTAGTACATGCCGTGTATACAGGAGTACATTTCATGTACTCATGTCGGCAGGCGGACAGTGCCGCACTGGAGGGAAGCCGCCAGTGGAACATTTTAAAATTTTGGATGTACACGCCTTGTAATCAGAATTACACATCGTGTACTTTGTTTTTTTTTGGCTCAAAATAGGCAGTAGCCTCCTCATTTGTAAGAGGAGGCATTTGAGCCATTTTGGAGCCAATGGAGGTGGCCAAACCTTTGAAGATCCGCCGAGTGTTCGTCAGGAATCTTTTTCTGCCTTGGACGATCTCGTTGGAACCGAACGGGTAAGGGATTCCATCTCCTTGACAAATTTTTACAGACGCTTATCCTAATAAGATTTATTTTAGGTTAAGCGAGTTTTGTTCTTCGTCAAATCTACGCCATTCTTGGGAATTTCTAGATTCAGAGTTCGGGTATATCGTTTATTGGCGTATAAGGTAGGTGTCTTGGTGTTTACTTTTCCAACTACTGTGTGTTTGGTGCATTTTTGTGTCACAAAACCAAGTTGGTGTGTCATGTGACTAAGGTCGTTGATATATTAAACAACTAGAATTTATTACATATTTAATTATGATATTAAAATATTGGTTGGGATCGTTTCTTGTATCTGGAACCACCCCGGGGGTGTGTTCCACTGTTTAGTCGTTTGGCCAGGATACTCGAGGGTATGCCTTAAAATTAGTTATTGTAGAATTTCATTTAGAAGAATTGTTTGTATAATGCTTATTTACATGTTGGGCATGTCCCAGTTACCTGTTAGCCTGAGGGCGTTGTTGTGATTAGCCCGTGGGAACTGCACTATTTAGCCTGAGGGAAGTAGTTATTTCGGCCTGAGGGAAACTTCTTCCGTGCCTGTGGGCAGCTGACTCTGTGCCTGTGGGCGACACTACCTACACCTGAGGGAAAACTCTATTATGCCTGAGGGAAAATTCTTGTGTTGGATACTATTTACCTGAGGGTAGGAGTTTACGTGTCTGAGGACATTAGCTGGTTATTTAGAATATTCACTGTGGTGGTATTTTCAATTTAAAGGATTAAATAGGTAATAAAATGGAAATATAACTGGTAATTATTTACTTTTGAGTGTTTATTACTTTATTGCATTTTAATACTTCACACTATCATTGAATGCTTACACACAGTTCGGAACGGGCCATTGGTGGGTGCCTATTGGGAATTTATTTCTCACACCCTATTTGGGTCACGCTTTTCGGCCCAAACAGATTACGTTTCTGCAGGTGTGAATAGGGGAAAGAGTCCCGATACATGAACTTGATTGTTGCTGCTAAGGCGTAAGAGGGCATGGGACCGAGCCTAGGCTCGCGATGCCGCTGCCAGCTGTTTTTCTTGTTTTTCTGTACTTTGATTTTGGTTGTATTGTATTGATGTATAACATGTTCTGGCTATTTTCTTAGATCAT
Source organism: Viscum album (assembly GCA_963277665.1). Lineage (NCBI taxonomy): Eukaryota > Viridiplantae > Streptophyta > Magnoliopsida > Santalales > Viscaceae > Viscum > Viscum album. The sequence goes on along the minus strand of OY728150.1, from coordinate 430,070,903 downwards.
GATACATGTAGCATCATCATTTATATATTGCTGGTTATATCCACTACTGTTGTGTATTTCAATTGTGTATGGTTTACTGCTTCTGCCGTTGATGTATGTTTTATTCTGTATTCCGCTGCGTTACACATTGACAAATGAGGGCATAGTTTCCCAACTATCAGACCTGGGCACTCCCTGCTAGTCGGTAGCCTCTAGAATTTGGGGAAATGCGCTTGATGTCATGTGGTGAACCAGATTCGGGGCAGCCGTTGCGTGGCACCCGGGTCCGACAAATTACATTGGTCCCCAAAATCATCATCATCATAGTTTATTTAGTGTTTTCCTCATCAATCATTCTACATGAAATAGGGGCCAAACCCCACGGGATCACTATCATAGTAGTACACATCCTCCCACCTAGATACTCGGGATTCACTTTAGTGCTCAATCATGTTACACATATTATCAAATACATATTTCACATCAAAATTACAATCCCACACTATAAACACACAAAAATGCCAAAAACATTCTTCACATATCATTCACAAATCAATTAACCAATAAATTGTTTTCAGAAAACAATTTCAAGGAGTGTATTGAGGCGTTGCACATAAAACTAATTCAAAAACACAATATTAAGTTTAAAAACACAACAAAAACATACCCAACCATATATTGAAACCCTAAAATCATTTAATGAAATCCTATCAGGGACCATAAATCAACCCCAATTGACATAACATGGTGTATAAATGTAAAACACTCATTCTTCATTTTTAGGAATGGCCAAACATGCCTTTAAACATTTTCTCAAATATAAAATTTTACAAACTTAAGAATTTAAATTTTATTAAGGTGGCTTATAAACACAATTTAAAATTGAAAACTACATTCATAAATCCCTTAAAACACTTAGGTTAAAAATTCAAAACACTACTAATTTCATAAGGATGTGAAACTGGCCATTTCAAGCAACTTTAACCAAAACATGTTGTAAACCCAAACCGAATTTTTTGTAAAACAAAATACTGAATGGAAATCCATAAGAGGATCCCAAAATAATTTTTCTCACTATTAAATAGTATTTATAAATCCAAAAACATCATTTTAAATTGGACTAGACACGTAAAAGAAAACTGGGAAATTTACAGAACACATGGCATGTCCTCTTTAACAAAAGAACTTATTTTAAGAACTTAAAAAGGGATAAAATACCATTTTCAAGACATATATTTATTCTAGATACTGAAAAATATTCAACACACCATAATACAAGTGACAAAGCTCATAGAATACTTTATAAAATAATAGGAGTGCACATTTACACCAAAACAACTATATTTTTAAAAAAATAAGGCATAATACAACATTTGCACAAAAAAATTTAAAAACAAGGTTTAATTGAAGAAAATATCATATTAATAAGGTTAAAACTACATGATAATGATGAAAATTAAATGATAAAGTCTTGTTCAAAGGATATCCTACAACAAATCCTTGGCGTAATAGAAACACACACCCAATATCACCATCTGAGGGGTTACAAACCCTAAACCTATAAAGACCATCCAAAAATGAACCAAAACTCCATAAAAATCATGATATTACAGAACAATATGTCTTTCATTAATAATGGAATTTATAAAACCAAGAAATAATGAATGGAGGACGAAGAGGGAGGATAAAATAGAAACAATCTCTTCTTTTCAACTAGAAAACTCTTCGTCTTCCATTAGATATACACTCATAGATAAAAGGGAATGGATTGGAACTTCTTGAAGAGGATCCTAAGGTCTTAAATAAACGAATAAAAAATAATTTTTGGAAAAATAGTACTAATTGAATGATTTATTTATAAAACAATTTACCTTCTCAATCCTGGACTGTTTGAGTAAACATGAGAACTTTCGTCCTAATAATCGATTCAAATGAGATATATAGTGGTATCATCTATAATGTGTTATAGGATAAGTATTTTAGATTTTCATGGGAGGTATAATCACTGAAAAATATTAAAAAATTGAAAAATATATAAAATAAACAAATTATATTTTTAAAACTGTTAATGAGACCACATGCTGGCCCAATATATAAATAATTAACCCAAATTTACCATGATTATGTATTATTAAGGGTTCCAAAATGATTTGGTTGTTCGAATATGTCATTGGAGGAAAATTATTAAGTTTAATGGGTGAAAAATGATGAAAAAAGGAGTTATAAAAGAAATAAATTTTCTTTTTAAAACTCGAAATGGGCTCATAGTTGGACCAAATCATGAAGTAACCACTCTCTATTCAAAAACTCCTAAACAAGAAACGGGGAACCCAAATTAAGTTGATTGGACATATATTGTAGTTTAAAACTCTAAATTAATCTCCCCCAACACCCATGAAAAGGATCAGGATTTTCAATGAACTAGTTCAAAACCATGATATGAAAAGAAAAAACTGGGTGTGACAGAATAAACGCAAGCATATAAAATTATTCCCCTATAAGACCTAGATTATTTAAAAAACCAATAAGGGCACATATTGAGGTATGAAGATAATGTGTGGGACACACCATCATCCCCTATCACAAACATTTCTTTATTAGAGTAATGGTTTCACTCACCAAACCATATTAGTAGTAATGGTTTGATTCCAAGACTGTCTTAGTAGTCGAGGCTTACTCTCAAGACCATCTTAGGAGAGAAATCCCTTTACTGAACCAAGTTCACTCCATGTTCCAACCATTTATATATCATTATATATAAACAATTATCCAATTAATTGTAGAGAGATATAGGTCCCACCCCTCACATAATGAAATCATACATATATTTTCCACAAAATCATAAAATAGTCACCATATCTTAACCCATAAAAAGTGATGTGTTTCAAAGCTATCATGTCCGAACAATTTAAATGAAATGGGTATCATAAAAATATATCATATCATAACCATTAGAAAAGAGTAAGGTTTTATAATAATTTACCAATAGAATAACCCATGAAAGGAATAATATTTCATAAGCATTTTATAATTATATAACTCATAAAAGGAAAATGGGATTAATAAAAAAAATTTAATCTAAAACATAGACCATACAAATAAAGAATAATATTTGAGTAATTGAATCATATCACTAGTAAATAATAAACCAAAACAAAGGATGGATTCTTATATAGATACGGATTTTTAATGTTATCTTGAAGAATTTCTAAAGGAAAATAATCCGTCTTCAAAATACACATATAAAAATATGAAACAATTTGAAAATAATATTGTTTGAAAAACACTTTGAAAAACTTATAAAGGATGATTTTAAAATCCTTTAGTAAACATTTTAATGATATTTTTTTTGAAATCATCTTACTTGAAAACATTTATGGAACTCTTTGAATTTCATTAAAAATAGTTTTTTGAAAACAAATTGAAAGAGTTTTCATTACAAACATATAAATGATGATTTTAAAATCATTTAAAACACTTTTTAAACATAAAACCTTTTTTAAAACATTTTTCAGTGATATTTTTAAAGGAATCTATGAAAATAATTTCGAAAAAATATTTTCTGAATGTATCTTTGAAAAATTAGAAAGTAATTTTGAAAAAATATTGAAAAACATTTTAAAATACTAAAACAAATTTAAATTAATTTTAAATGAAAATTATCTTAAAGGGCTATTTAAACACATTATTATAAATTTTTTAGGGTACATTTTTTTGAATAAAATAAATTTTCAACTGAAGATATAAATAAGGTTGTATTTTAATAAAAATATTTTCATAATATCTTAAGTACGAATGAGTGGAAAAAATGGGACCCTTGAATAGATATAACCTGAATAAACATAAGAGAACAAACTTAATGTTAATTCTTGAGATATGGATCATCATATCTCATCTATGTATACATAATCATAAAGAATCGTGATAAATGATGAGACTGTTGGAATTATATCATACCAATTGGTAACTTTTATTCCAAATATGCATGAAATATTTACATTATATGAAGAATAAAATAGCAATAAAATACATATATTTGGGATATTAATTTTTAAAGGGTATTATATACACATCATAAAGGAATGTAGGTGAATAACATAACACATGTCTCAAAGAAAGAAAATTTAGAAAAAATTACTCTATCTATTTGGTAAATTTTAAACTATAACCCCCATAAAAGAGAGATAATAAAATGAATAGGTAAATACCCATAAATATTCTGATAAGAATCAATGAATAAATTCATAGGTAGTATATACACCACACAAAATAAATAAGTATTGAATAAGGAATAATTCTTGCATAAATAAAAGTGAGACTAGAAATCCCCCCAACACATGAGTTACTTTTAAATCATGATATACATGAAACAATAAAATAAATTGGAAATTTAAATATCATTAAATAATTAAAATTAATGTTTTTAAATTTCATAGGACAATATGTATAGCAGACAATATTAATAATTTTTGAATACATTGTATACCTCACAAAAATAAAAGTGAGGGGAGAAAACCCTTAACTTAAATATATGACATTATTAATACACATTAAAAACTACTTTATAATAAATATATGTGTATTAAGATTATTCCATAGAAACTTATTATTTTATATATTATAAAATATTATTTTATTATGACCTTAAATTATCAATTTATTAACTATTCCATGTTAATGCAATGTTTTGGGTAATGTCGGCTTTGTTTTTATTATATTTCTGATTTGTTATTCTACATCCTCTTACACAGATCGTGATATTATCATCTAAATAATTATATAAATGAAATAATTATCATTTTTTTTATATTTTCCAAAATAAAATATCAAAATAATAATTGGGATACATTGATCTTAGATACGGTAGGTCATACGTACACATAAATGATATTTCCATTTTCTTATTGTATAGGAAGATAGTAAGTAAATAAAATATATGAAAATTTAAATTAATGCTCTAGTAGAATAATTTTTTTATAAATATCATATACATTTACTAAAACCATCCTTAATACATTCATTGCAATGTGTTAAGGAATCACATAAGTTCGAGGAGGCGGTAGGCCACACATTCACAAACGAAGTTATCATATTTAAACAAGATGAAAATAATGAAGATATGATTCATATAACAACTAAATAACCATTATGTTATTATAAATATAATATAAATATTATAAAAATATTATTTCCTTCATAATTCCCGACAGTGAGAGGAGGTAAAGGAAAAATGGATGACATCGTTTCATGAGGCAGTACTCTACGGTACACACAAACAGTAAGTTCGTTACCCATTTGGTGGAAGTGTGTTCAGGTTTATACATGATTATTAGAATAAAAAATATTAGTATATTTATTATAATGATGTTATTATTTAATTTGGTAATAAGAATAATTTAGGGGTGTATAATGAAATAAAATAAAATTTCTTTTTTAGGGATTTTACCTCTTCTTTTTGTAACTCCTCTTTGTATTCACCAAATGGATTCATTATTTGCATGTCATCCAATAGAAAATAAAATAGGATGAATGAATGGAATCTAATAAGGGGTTTATGAAGGGTTTGGACAAGCCAACGTGTCTTGAGTGGTGTGAGGAATGGGAAGAGTGAATGCTTTTTTATAGAGGAGGTGGTGTGGTAGTCTTGTAAATACCAAAAAGTAAACACTATTGGGAAGTCTCTCTTATATAATGTTATTAAAAATGAAAAAATAATATATTAATTGGGATCTATGGTAGAGGAGAACCTACACCACCAAAAATAAGTTTATTTTCAAAATTTCGTTCTTTGACTTTTATGTTTCCCTCTTTTATCATTTTGTTTTTTATTAAGGTAACTAGTTTTTAAACATGTGTAATTTAATTGTTAAGAATACATTAAAGTGAGATTTAATAGAAATTTTTTTACTAATGAATTATAAATGTGATATTAAATTTACAAAAAAATATCATGTGTGTTTGAAATTAATTTTCGAACCAACACATGTAACATAAAAAAACATTGGATTAACTAAAATTTTTGTTTATATTGTTTTTTTCTATTTAAAGGTCAATATGTTCATTATCAAATATTAATTGGGACATGAATAGAAAAAATTTTATAATAATTATCATTTAAAAATATATGGTAGAATATTAGTTTTTAGTAAATTCTAAATCTTTTAATAAAATTTGATTTATTATAAAACATCATTAATGTCAATTTTGACATTATGTACATAATTTGAAATTAAAAAATATTAAGAAAAATGTGTCATTTGAATCAATTAAGTTCAAAACTATGTAACATGATATATTAATCTAAAAAATTAACAATATAAATTATATCTATTTAATTTAAATTTAATATTTTTAGTTTCATTTTTTTAATTAAATATTACATAAATAATAACCGTATTTTTAATTCCTTGTTAATATATATAATTCATATCTAAAAATTTAATATAAATTAATATTATGAGAAATTCTTTTATGTTTCAAAATAATGTATAAAACCAATCTAATGTTGTATTTTTTCCATATATGAGGGCTTTATAAATGTTAAACATAAGAAAGGTTCATTTTTTTGTGATTTTCCTTAACTTATTATATAAACGACCTTCATGAACTAGTATCCCAATAAATCATAAAATTAAAACAGATATGTGGTATTGTAGAAATATGGCCTTCCAACATATTTTATAAAAATTCTTGGTCGTTTTCCTGTTACGATTAATGATTAACCATTAAGAAATCTAATTTTTTCCTTAATCAGTGAAAATAATTTTTATTAATCCCACTAATATTTTTGGTTAAAAAATAAGTTGAACATAGTATAAATTATAAAAAACTATGGTTAAAAATATGGAATTCCTTTTCCTATATTTTAAAATCATAAGTGGTTGAAATTAGTGTTAAATTAATCCCACAAACATGTCACGAAAGCAGGGTTTTAATGTGAAAATGTTAATAATATTAAAAAGTTTTTATATCAAATATCAAATTTCAAATAGAAATTGGTTCCAATGAACTAAATTGGATTAATTGATCTAATATTTTTATAATTACCCTTTAATAAAAATTAAAATATAATTTAACTACATAAATAAATTATATGAAACTGTAGTTTCCAATTAAATTTCAATATTTTCACTATTCATCTAACTGGGATGCTTCATAGAAAAATAACAAAAAGTCACTCAATGTGAATTTTTATATTCCGATTTAAAAACTGTTTTTTGTTTTTTCCAATTATAATTATAAAAGTTTTTAAAAAATTTATTTAGAAAATGTTCTCCATTAAAGGTGGTAAAATTAACTTTTTGAAAAATATATTTTTTATTAATATAATTAAATTTATTATTTTTTGTGCCTATAAAATCTATTGGATGATTGTAAAAAATTATCCAACATATAATATATAAATTTAATAAAAAAATTCATCAAAACTGGTTTCTTTGAATTACTAATAAAAAATGGTTTTTGTACATAGTGAAATAGTTTTATTATAAAATGAATTTATTTATTCTCAAATAGTTCATATGTTCATTTATAAATAATAAATAATTAAAGGTCTAATTTTATATACATGTTTAAACAATATTTTGACACTTTAGATAATATTTTTTGTAACATCCATTCCAATGTCTAGGTGGTAACTATAATAATATTTTAATAACATTTTTAATAGTACATTGTCATCTGGTAAATTTTGGAATTGCGTGCAATGAATTCTATCTAAGAAACTCTAAATTTTGTGTAAAATAAGAAACAAATAGTGTTTCATGACCGTGATGTTAATCTATGTGTTTCATGTTGTGCATGTTTAACGTGGTGTTGCGTATAATGAATGGAAAACGTAATTCTTTCATATAAATAAATCTATATTTAGTACATTTTCAATTTAAAAATATTAAAACGATTATATTAATTAAAAAAATGAAATTAAAAAAATATCAAGGTGTCACATTATAAAATTGATAAAATTAATTCAACCCTCAATAATTTTCTGGGATATCTATTGTTTAATACATGAATGTTACATTCTCAGAAACCCACATTGTGAAAATGAATACCAAAACATACATTAAAAAGGAAAAATTGGAACTATAACAAACCTTCTCATTATTACAAATTAGTACATGATTTATTACATAATAATACACTTAATACAACTTGTATGTTCAATATGTATATTGTATTTGTGAATTAGGTACATTACATAACACACAATATAAGAAATACAGCATCTTTGTTGAAATCTTATTTAACCTGCTCAAAATAATCCTTAATACAAAAAAATGAATGGGATAACCATAGGAAATACATAATAAATGGATGATATATAAATCCTATTAAGGTAATAAACATTTAATATGCGATACATGTTATACAGTATTCATATGAGGAATAAAAGGAACATGAATAATAAGGCATGATATAGAATGATAATCATAACATAGGGATTGTGGAAACAAATTAAAACAATGAATCACAAAATTAGGTCAAGGATAAACTGTAAAAGATATCCTGGTGGAAAATTAAAAAAAAAGGAATCAGTTTTACTCACTTTCCCTTCATGATGTATCATAATATAAAACATTACATAATGCATTGGAGCATTATCTAGGTGCACCCATTATATTCATTTAATAATCACGCTTAAGTGTTCTACATAGATTATAAAAAGTAGATTCATACATCATCAAAATTTCTTCCATGATCAAGTAATTTTTAATAAATACATGTATGTAATCAATCAATAAAAATGTATTCATAAATGTGAATACCTTTGATTGAAAAATAGGTCTAGTATTCATTAGAAAGTTGTTTTGGTATGGGAAATCACAATGAAATTTTGACTTCATACGAACATTACAGAAAAATAAATAATAAGGATTTATGAGAATGAAGGGGATATATAATTAGGTTTACATAAATTTTATAATTAGTGGGATATGGAATAACATATCCCATCATAATGAAGACTTGAATGGAGAGAAGAAAGGAAAATATCCCTTAACAAATATTGGCATGGTAATAGGTGTACATAAAAAATCATGGGAGGCTTAATGAGAGTGAAAAGGGGTTATAATAATTAATAAATTAAATTAACAGTAATGGAAATATATGAGAAAATATAACAAAAAAATAAAATTGAATTTAATATACATAACAGAAAATTATTTCCTGGATGAAAATGAAAAGAGAGAAATCCATTATAAAATTTCGACATAGTAATGACCAAGGTGAAGGTAAAAATGAGAGAGAATAAATGATACCTTATTAAAATAACATCTATTTGGAATTAGTTAATGTTCATAAATAAATTACATCATAAAAATTTCAATTATGAAGATAAATTCCTAAGAAGGTGCTTGAATTAAAAGAAGATGATGGTCCCTTACTTGACTGTGTGACTTAAAATGATTGGAAGGCGATTATAGAGAGATTTAGGGATCCTTGAGAGGACACTATAGTTTTTATGGAATAGTTTTTTCATGATATTTGGAGTTATAGTTAATATTAATGGGATCTTGGGAGGTTTTATGAACGAAAAAATCCTGATTTCTTTATTATTTAGATTTTTGACTCTACATAATAATATTTGAAAAAGAAATAACCATCCCATGGTTTTCCCATGGTTACTAAAACAAGAGATGGATTATAATTATTTTATAAGTCTATGGACAAAAATATTAAAATAATTCCATTTCATTTATGGAAGTTAGTCATGCTCTTATAGAAAGGATTTTAAAACCTTAACATATATTATAAGTGTAGATGAATTCATAATGGCATTACAAAATAAATAAAATAAACCTAAAATTAAATTATTTTAAATGGAAAACATATATTTTTAAATTTAACCCATTTTTAGAAATTATTTCATACTTTTGGGTCCTTACGTTGTCATAAAACACAATGTATGATTACATGTTTTTTAAATTTTACCTGAAAATTCAATAGTCTCGGAAAATTATGAAAAATTCACCATTGGATAATTTTGATGTTCTGACCAAAAAAATAATATTCATTTTATCTGAATAATTTTCTCAATATGTGAATTTTTAGATTTTAAATAAAATATAAATTTATTATGAAATGTTGGGTTGTTTTAAATAACAGTTTTTGAACCCTTAAAAAAAATTAAATTTAACTTCATAAGAACTATATGGACATATATATATGAGAAACATTATTCAAAAATATTAAAACATTACTTATTTAAAAAATAAATTAATTCATAAATTAAAAAAATAAATTTGAATTTTAACCAATTTGTGATTTGTTGTGTCGAAATAAAGATAATTTACAATGTAATAATAATATGATGAAAATATATTCATTACATTATCAAAAAAGTACATATTCATAATTATAGGGTCTTTATACAAATCAATTTAAAATACAATCAGATTCCCTAAGAGTAAGGTGTGTGATGGTAGTTCCTTCATGGGTCAGTTTAACGAATATGGTTTGGGCTATGATCTCGATGAGCTTGAACTTCTCCAGTAAACGGTTTTACTCATGCTTATTTTGTTGGATCTTAAATTGGAATTGGTTAAGGGAAATGTCTATAAAATTTATAACCATTGGAATCTATAATAAATGGGCATCATAGGGAACAATCATACTAGATATGTCCTTCACTTCCTTAGTCTCTGTCAATTAGATTTTGTAAAACCATATATTTATACTAATCATGAAATCACCATTCAAGGACTATATTATCAATGGTAATGATTTTTAATGGTATTTTAAATTTAATAGGATCCTATAAAACCAAATAAGGGAATGTGTTTTCTATAACCATATTAAATGATGATACATTTAAATAAATCAAAATCCCCGATTTTTTTATAATAGTTCAGGTTGTTACAATCTTCCCCCTTAAGAAACTTCTCCCGTCAAATTTTGATTTACCATAGTAAAGATTTTAAGCGTAACTCTGATTCACCACCTTCTCTAGTTAATATATTGTTTTATCAAACATTTGAATTCTCCAAATCACTTTGACAAGGTGTATTATCTTATTTTGTGGAATTTTCTTCAGAATAATATAATATATTCCCCATGTTCATCTTATATAAAATGTCATTATACAATGGTACCACATATAGATTGATTATATGTGAGGGGTATGTTATGTACATATTTAAGAGGGATACATGGAATACATCATGTAATTTATATAGGTTTGGTGGGAGTGCTAATCGATAGGCCACTTCCCCGATGTGATCATGGATCTAAAATGGGATTATGTATCTTGTACTAAGCTTTACCTTCTCCTCAAATCTCATCACTTTCATCCTTAGAGATATATATAGGAATACCATATCTCCAATATTAACCTATAGGTAGTGTCGAATATTTTTAGCATAGATTTTATGTCGACTCCGAGAAGCCTTGATGTACTGTTGAATAGTCTTAACCTTTTCAACCATTTCCTTAAGCATTATCATAACTAACTGTCTTTATTCTCAAACATTATACCAACATGATGGTCTTCTACAACTCCTCCCATTATGGGATTCATAGGGAACCATTCAGATTTTTGAGTATTAAATGTTGTAAGATAACTCGACCAAAGGAATATGTTGGTCCCATCCCCCACTAATGTCCATAGAACATGTTAACAACATATCTTTTATTATTTGAATAGTTTGATTAGATTGGTCATTAGTTTCAGGATGATAGGTTGTATTGATGTTCAACTCAGTTTTTAGATCATTTTAGTGACTTTAACAAAATTTAGAGGAGAATATTTGATCTTAATTTGATATAATTGATTGTGGAACTTCATGTATCCCTACCACATCTTTAATGTAAATCAGTACAGGTTTATCTTGTGAGAGGTCCATAGAATATCGATAAATTGTGATGAATTTTTATGATGATCAAAAAAAAACCCATATAAAATTATTTCCCTGGGATTTATTCAGATGTCCAACAACAAATTACATGGTGATGTTATCCTATTTTTATGTTTGTATAGGTAATGTTTTCATCAAACCCTTAGACTTATCCCTTTTTTCCTTCACTTGCGGGCATACCAAAAACATTGATATATATTAATTGATCTTTTTCTTCATATTTTCCCACCAATAGTGATAAAGGAGATCTTGATACACCTTTTTTCTTCTTTGGTTAATAGATAATGTTTAACTATGTTCATCATTCAAATGTTCATTAACACAATATTTAATGGAACTATAGTCTTGATCCAAATATGAAAATTCCTTCTTAATGAATTTTAAAATATGAAGACTTGTGATTTCTCATGGATTCCACCTTCTTCAAAATTTTCACATCATTTCTTTGAGAATCATTTAACCCTTCTGAATGATATAGTTAAGAAATTTTTTCTGAAAGGAATGATGATGTTCTTTATATTATGATTACTGTGTCCATGTTTTTTAGGTCTAAGATGATTGGATCCTTATCAGCTATCATCATTGATAAGTATGATGTATTCATTGTACTTATAACATCCTCCACTTTATTCTCCTTACTAGTATAGTGGTGGATATAGAAGTTATAGTCACTGGTCAGCTCTAACTATATTTGTTGGCTCATATTTAGAACTTTTTGTGTTAAAATATACATGAGGATTTTTTGATCCTTATATATATCACACTTCTCCAAACAGATATAATTCCATCACACTTTAAATGCTATGACCACAACTGGAAACTTCAAAGCATGAGTTGGGTATTTTTTCTCATGATATTTCAACTACCTTGAAGCAAAATCTATGACATTGTTATTCTTTATTAACCCACAGTCCAATCAAATCTTCTAAGAATCATTGAATACTAAGAATATTTCTCCATTTGTGGTTAGTGTGATAATTGGCATAGTGATTATACTCCATTTTATCTGTATTAAGATATATTCACAATCATTATTCAAATAAATCTTGACTCCCTTATGAGTTATCTTTTCAAGAGGGTTTGACAAGAATAATAAGTTTCTCACAAATCGGCGATAATAACCAGTTATCCTATAACATAATACACTTACTAATTACATTTATTTGAGGTGGAATCACTAATTTTCCTTAAAATAAATCCCCAAGATGCCAAATGGTGTAAATAAATTATAAGAGATTCATTAATATGGGGGGGAGGATTTTCCGTTATTAAAGAAAATAACCAACCAAACATAAGATAAAAAAATAAACCAATACATGATATATGATGATGATTATAGTTAACTCAAACATTTTATTTATATCAAAAACAACTATATAGAGTACCACAACTGATGATTTAAAAGAAACCAAGTGCATAATGGAAGAATATATAGCCAACAAAAATCAATTTCAACCAAAAATCAAAAGCTCCAACATTCCCCATGCACTACTCTACAAAATATCCGAGGTATCACTAATGACCACTAGAGAAGTATAATACTTTAACTTTACCCATTTTATTATAAAAAAAATATGTTAAAGAACCAAATTTATAAAGGAGGGGTGAGCAATAAAACTCAGTAGGAGTTCCGTAAATGAATTTCCTACTAAAACCATTAGGATAGAACATGTTATCACATTTATATAAAAAAATTTATAATAAATAATTTCTAAATTTTTTATTTCAAAATATAAACAAGTTCCACAACTAAGAATTTTTCACAAAAAAATATAATGTTTTAAATAAATAAAACCATCAATTCTCTAAATCTATTTCATGATTTCTATTTGGAATAATCTATTCCATTCAACATATCCACATATCCAACAATTCATGAAAAATTGAACTCCGTATAAAATAGACTGATGAGTCATCATTTAACTAAGTCATCACTTAGTGAAAAATTCTAATTGTGCTACCTCACTCCCATCAACTTCCAATTATTTTGATGGGGGTACTTCACTCCCTTATCCATTCCAATGCATATGAACACACATCATAACACAATGAAAAACCCATTCCAAATACAAGTGATAAAAATCCATTTAAATATATATAATTTCTATGGAAAAAAACTCAATTTTTATTATAATTCAATCCAAAAAACTAATTTTGAATTCATCAATTTAAAATCAAACCACAAATAATTTTGCACAATAATTCCAAAACTTCAACAAAATATAAAAAAACATCACTAAAGAGGGTTTATACCATGATTTTAACAATCAATTTCACAAAATTTCACGTAAAACAATAAATTTGAAATAAATCCTTCATTTTCTAAAAATAAGAGTTAGGATTGAAGACAATTACCTTATGAAACTTGTCAAAAATGGAAAATGACATGAAAACATTCATAGAACTGTTTTGAAACTCCAAGAACCAGACATAGATCCATTCCCCTATTGGAAAGAAGGACAAAAATAATCATATTTTCCATAAAATACCTTTTATATATCCATTTTGGAATTATATATATATAACACTGAGAGATAGGGTGATGTAGATCTATGGAAAACAAAGAATAAATGACAATAATGATGATTTATCATAATAATCTGGCTTCAACACACCAATATAAGCCTTCCAATCTCTTATGGATTGATGAAATAAGCCTTTACTACCTTTGGGAGGATAAAATATTGAGATAAGGATGGTTTGGGGGAAAATAGGGGCTATTTATTAATCTCAACCTAGATCCCTATTTTGTGGATATATTTTTTGATATGTGAATGGTTAGTCGTACAGTTAGTCAAATATTGCACTAACCATGCTCTAGTTGTGAGTTCAAGTAGAAACACCACATAGTTGGTTTACAAGGGTTCCTAACCATTCACCATCCATTCCAAATCCCACTATCATGCTTTTTACCATAAATTATAGGTTTCCCCATGGTTTGGACAAACCGTACTCCTTAACCATGTTCCTACCCAAAGCCCTTTGTCTCATCAAGCATGGATTCCTTGCGAAGTTTCATGGATTAAAAAAATCATTGATCTTTATAAAATCTCAAAAAATATTCCAAAAGGCCTCTAAACTATCCCAAACATTACCCATGAAAATTATATACATAAAAAATAAATAACATTTGGGTAACTTACTTAAAACCAGTTGTTCTATATTTTCCCCACTAGGGGAATTTCTATAAAAAAATTAGAAACCCATTATTTCCCTAAAAAATTTCTAGAAATTTCTCTTTCATTTCCTTCTCCCATGCCCATGTCTCTTCCTAAATCTGACCATATTTCCAAAAAAACCCCTACTAGATCGATGATTATTCCATGCAATAATTTCTCTTTCCAATCCACAATTTGTTGTGGCTTGAACACTAATGAAGCATTTGGCTCTAGGTCAATGTGATTCAATCGTGTCACATGGTCATGATCAGGGTTATACTTTTCCAACTGAGATACATGAAACACATTCTACACCATAATAAACCATGGTGGAAATTCCAAATGATAATCCTCCCCTGAAACTAGTTTGAGTATCTCAATGGTCCTATGTATCGAGGTAGATAACTTTCCCTACATCCCAAAATATCATTGTACAAGACTTGGAGGGATCCTAATGAAAAATTGATTACTCAACTAAAATGAAAATGGTCATATATGATGATATCCATAATATTTATGATGACTCTGAGCTGTCTATATCCATTTTCTAATAAACTAAATCTTCTCTCATGTTTCCTGGACAAGGCTCTGATGAAATAATGAATTTTCAACAGGTTCCACCTAACAAAGAGTAGAATGACAAGGAAGCCCATAAAAACATTAAAAGGATATCTATGTATGGAGGATTGATAGGTGTTGATAAAAGTGGTCCCCCTAATGACACATTATCTTCTTATAATCGACCAAAGCCTATTATATAATCCCTCATCATGACATACAATGTTTGTATCGTCAGTTTGGATTTTGCATCCATCTGAGTATGATGAACCATAATAATAATCAACTACATCCCAAGGTATTTCTGTAAGGATTTTATGAAATGATACATAAACCATGGATCCATGTCTTATATGATTGAAACTATTTGGCCATGTCTCTTTACCATTTCTCGGATATAGATTTTTAACATGTTCTCCACGTATGAGATTCACTAATAGGGATGAAATGATCTGAATTTCTTTTTATATACACTATCAAAAATATGAAAGCATGTTTCTAAAATATTATTAGGATATCTGATTCAATATAAATAGATATATACACCCACTTCCACATTATAATATGTACATAATATAACAGACCTGCTGGTCACTGATGCTCTTCTATAACCTTCTGACATGTTAAGAATTTCAAAATTAAACCAACTACCTTTGTTTTAATACCCACCAAAAGAAACTATTATTTCAAAAACATAATCACCTTTTATATTCTAGGATGAAAAACACATCATTAATGGTTATTATAATGACATAATTGTTCCTTGAAATCTATAGGTATGACCATACTATTTCTAAACCACAACACTAAACTCTCATCCAACGTCTATCCATCAACGGTCTCCCCAAAATTGAGTTTTGACCTCATAGTAACAAATTTATCATATTTTTTATGGGACACATTAACCATATTTAAAAAATAAAGAGAAAAATTAAATTAAAAATAATGTAATAATTTTACCTCAGTATTCAAATTCTAAGTGCATGTCGGCTAATAATGACATAAAATTCCACTCATCTGAAACTTATTTTTTCCATCTAACCATAAGAATTTAGGTTTAATTCTTCTCCCACTAAATTTTGCTTTACCAATATATGAATTAAAACAATTTTTATCGTTTTTAGATTCTCCATACAAATTATTTACCTTATAATCAAATCCCATTGTGAGAAAATATGGTTGATGCTTTTATGTTCCATGAACACTATAAATTTCCCACATAAGAGATAATGAAACAAAGTATTTAATGCATGGACTAAAACATGTAACCTCAAATCATGTTTAGGATTTACCTTCTAATGAAATCATAAATTACTTGACACATAAGAATCAACATGATATATCTATATGAGAAGACATCCCAACCTGGATCTTGAAGCATCACAATACACCACGTACCCACAACAGATTTTGGAAAAATCAATATTTAGACTGATGTAAGGCAAACATTAAGCTCACAAAAAAGTCTTCTGGGATTCTTCTTCCCATTGAAATGAAACATTAATATTTTTAAAATATTTAATAGGTGAATATATTCATTAAAAATCATGAACAAAGTATCGTTAATAACTAGATAAACAAAGGGAAATTCTTATCTCAAAGACATTATTTTGTGGTTGTCAAGAGATAACCACCACTATATTTTTTTAGATCCATATAAAAGCCTCTTTAATAAATTACATTTCATGAAAATGTACCTACAATATCTAAATATCACAATTTGATATTTTGGTATGCGTATGATGATCCCTCATGATTTACAACACTTTCACCAAGTGTTTCTCATGATCAACCCTTGTTCGTGCATACACTAATATTTCTTCCACAAAAACCTCCAAAAAATTCCAGATTTCTTTGAAATATAAGATTAATTAATTCCATAAAAAAATATGGTGTTTTTTAATATATAAAGGAATTAGAACAAACACATAATGGGCATATCTTATCATGATATCTATCTTTGAAATATCCACCTCCCAAACTCACATTTAGGGATACCTTGATCACAAGTTAATCTTAGAGAAACACTATTCTCATCTCAAATAAACAAATATATCATAAATTCATGGAATTGGATACCTTTTATTTTATTAATGTTTTTAATATTTTGATAATACACACACCGTTTTAGAGTTCCATCATCATTTTTGAAAAACAAGACTGGTGCTGCCCATAGAGACATGTCTGGAAGAATGAACCCTTTTTCTTTCCATATGTTCAAAATACACATTAAATTCAATTAATTATATATATTACATATAAAATTATTAATGGAAAATAGGATTGGTCCCTCTAATGATATCAATTGTAAACCCACTTACCTTATTAGTGGTAAACCTGAAAAATTCTTTGAATAAAAATAGGAGATGACCAAGTACTACTAGAAAACTATTATTCTTGATCTATTCCATCAATTAAAAAGTAATTTCTTCCATCTAGTATGAGTTATTTCAAATTTCTAGTTACAAAATTCCCATTTCACCAACCTTTACACTTCAGTCTCCTCAAAATAGATTCTTGAATCCATCTTTTGTTGTAAAACTGACACTTTATGTATAAAAATTGTCATGAACTTTGAACATATTCCACGAATACATTCATAGGATTATAACATAGGTTTCAATATGAATAATTGATAAATATCAATTATGCTCAGCTCCATTAATATTTATATATAATTTTTTAGACTTAAAGGCTTTCCATTCTATTTGACCTAGATGAATTTGACGTTTTCACACAAAATGAATCATCTCAACGGTTAAATGTAGAAAATCAACTGCATGAAAAGAAATAAAGGAATGGGATTCACCCATATAAAACAAATAATACATAAGGTTTGAATTCAAAAGAATCATAAATCTCATATTATATGGTATAGAATAATTATCCACATTATCCTTCTCATATCCATATAATTTCATGCTCATAGTTCTTTGTTCGTTATTTCCTTGATGAGATTGTACTACCTAAGGTGTCATGGTATTCCACAATTTACCATGGATTGAGCTATTCTGCTAACATGATTGATTTTTTCCTCACCCCATCAATGAATACGATGACAATGACACATGATAAGTGTCTTTAACACCTAGCATAAGAGCATTGTGATAATATCAATAAATATGTCCCATCTAATTTCAGTTTTGTAGTTCTCTAGGTTGTGATGTACAATCTTGTTTTATGTTGTTAAGAGAACCACATTAGAAACATCCCAATTTTCTATTATGTCATGGATGAAGGTTTACAAATCCAACAATTGGATTTTATGTTATATCACCACCTTGGAAATAAGTGTACCTCTTCCACTTTATCCAAACGTTTGAGTTACAACCATTTTCCATGGGTATCAACATGATTCCTCCTCTCATATCTCTTGAGATTCCCCTATTAGCTACCATTTATCTATTGAATATATATATAATAAATAATATAGAACACATATAGAATATTTTTCCTCATCCCTATTTCAACGATGTGTGAATTCAAGGACATATTGGAAAAAAAATCTGGTGAAAATGGCACTAAATTCATGAACATATCCACATACTTCATTCTAGAAAGTTTTCTTTCTTCAGGATAAAGAATTACAATTTTCTATGAATTCAAAACATATAATGATAGAATATTTTTTAAACAATTCCTCAAATACATCCATTCATGGTCTAGGACTAATTTTTCCTTAAGAGTTAAATTCCACCAATGCCATGAAAGATCCTCTAACATGTATATTTCAATATTGACTTGCAGCTCTACTAGTGTGTTGGTGAAATTGAAGATATGATTCGCCTTATTCATCACCACCTATACCTTTTATTTATTATAATCACCCTAAAAATGGGTGGATTATAATTCAAGAGCTGGACTATGTGATCCATTTTCCTGGGTTCATCCCTCATGTTCCCACTATCCACAACCTAAAATTATTGGATAACAATCTAAACCTATTGTTGGATCACCTATTACTTTGGGGAACCACATTCTCAAAATATTCTTCTAGTTGGTTAATACATCACATACCAGGTTCCTTTTTCTATATAAAAAACAAAAACCATCTTTTTAGCTCTCTATCAAATTAATGACTATTATTTGAAATTCAACCACATAACAATTATCACATCATTTAATTTTAAAATCATTCATTTCCACATTAAACCATTTTTTGGAAACATCTTAATGTTATTTTAAAAATAAAACAATTTTCAAAATACACCAATCATGAACGTTTTCACAATATTAAATTTGAAAACATAAATCATTTTTCAAAAATTAAAACTATTTCCATAAATCATAAATAATTACTAAAGATCAAAAATGAACTCTTATATGGAAGTAATTCCTTCAATTATTTTCATTATCATCTCATTGTCTAAAACCATGATAATGAGATCCCAAATTCTATAAATCTCTCTAAAATAATATGTACCAAAATCACTGGTAACATGACATTTAGAATGAAAACTTTTCCTATATCTTTCTATGCTTTAAATTTCAATTCCTAAAAATCCTACTCCTTTATACCAACTTGAAAAAAGGAATAATCCTGAATGCATTTCAACTCCAAGACTGAAAAAACGAAAAACAACTTGTTCTAAAATATATTTGGAGGGGCCATAAATAACACCACTTGTAACATCCTAAACCTCCTCAATATCTTTATTTGAGGTAGAATGTTATACTTTTCCTTAAGATACATCCCCATGAAGAAAAAGGTTGGCAATAAAAGCAAGGGATTTATTAAATGTGAGGGGGGATTTACACTTAAATAAAGAACAAGAAATATCCAAATAAAACACTACATGATGGATAATAATGATAAATTAAAACTAAAAAATTTCATGTATATTAAAACCAACATCACATAGTACCACATTGAAAGACTAAAAAATAACTAAGTACATAATAGAAAACTATAAAACTAAAAAAACTGAACTACAACTTCAAATCCTCGACCTAATCCATGCTCCACTACAAAAAATATACCATGTATCACTAAAAACCACTAGATAAGTGTGATAATATACATTTTCCCATGACTCAATAAACAAAATATGTAGAAGCACCAATGTGGAAAATTAGGGGTGAGTAATTAAACTCAGTAGGCTTTCCCCAAATGGTTTCCCTACTGATGATGCTATGATAGAACATGCTAGAAAATTTATGTAAAATAGTTTATATTAAAATATTTCAAAAAAATTTATATCAAAATATAATCAAGTTAAATAACCATGTATTAGTCACAAAACTATATCAATTTCCACGGAAGGAAACAAAACATTTCTCTAAAACCATTGAAGGAATCCCATTCAACATATTCACACATCCAATAATACACGAAACCAAGTCCTCCCTATACTAGTGATTAGTGATTCATCCTTTATATAATCCATCACCTTGTGAACCTTTTTAATGGTGGTACATTTCACCCATATCCATCTCAACCATTTTATGGTTGTACATTACACCCTTATACATCCCAATGCATATAAACACACACCACACAACCATATAAAACCCATTCCAAACCCAATTATATCAAATAAATTTCAATGAAACAAAATTTTTTTTGATGAAGTTCCTATAAAAACTTTTTCATAATTCAAACCAAAAATATGATTTTGATATCATCATTATAAAATTACACCACAATGAATTTTTCACAATAATTCCATAATTTCTACAAAACTTTAAACAATAAAAAAAGAAAATTTCTCCAATTATTTTCCAAAAATCATTAAAAAATTCAATTAAAAAATCAAATTAAAATTGGGCCTTCATTTTCTAAAACGAAGAGTTAGGATTGATTCATCCTACAATATGAAATTTTGGGAAAATGGAAAGTGACACGAAAATGATCACAGAAACGTGTTGAAACACAAAGAACCCCCTATAGATCTATTACCCTATAATCAAAAAGTCCCAATATAATCATATTTGGAAAAAAATACCATATATATATATCCACAGTAGACATATATATAAGAAATCAAGAGAGAGAGAGAAGAAGATCAATGGAAACCATGAAAAAATACTATGAATGATGACTTACCATGACAACACGGCTTCAAGGAACCTAGAGAAGCCTCATATTGCCTATAGATCAATGGGAGAAGCCTAGGATAAATTTTGGAGGAGAAAATATCTATTTAGGGACAATTTGGGGTAAATATGAGGGGTTATTTCTTAATCCAGACCTATATCGACTTTTTGGATCTAGTTTTTAAAATGTGCATGGTTAGTCACATGGTTAGTAAAGTCAGGTGGTAACTCTTCCACAACTACTTCCTCAATAAGAAACATTTCATGGTTGGTTCTCATGGTTTCCAAAATGTTCTCCACCTATTGCAAATCCCACATTCTATTTTTCATCGTTTTTACAAGGTGGTAACATAGTTTGGAAAAACTGTACGCCTTAACTATTCACCTACCCCAAGTCCTCTATCTCATTGTTCACATTTTCCTTAGGATGTTACACAATTTCAACTAATTTTTCACCAACCATTCAACTTCAGAAATTCCTTTGAACAATAGAAAAGGTCTAGAAACCCTCCCAAACATATCCCAAACACACTATATACTTAAAAAAAACATTAAAGAAGGGTTAATTACATGAAACTATGGATAGTAAATAATCCAATAAGTCGACAAAAATATTTCGTAGGTGTTGGCCTCAGAAAACCTTCAATCTCTTCCATATTTTAAGGGTCTAAAAATACCCCATTGCTTGTGATGATATTCCCAAATATATGAAATTCCATAAAACAAAACTCACAATTTCTATACCTGAAATAATGAACCACCTTTCATAGTGTATTTAATAAAGTGTATGGATACTTCTCATACTGCTCCTTTCCTTTAGAGTATATCAAAATATCATCTATAAAGACATCAAAAGATATGTTGAGGTAATCTATAAATTCTTCTATTCATCATTTCCATTAATATTTCTATAGAATTAGTGATTATGAATGGAATAACTATGAACTCATAGTGCCTGTACATATAAGAAAAATGGACTTGGGGATATATTCATTCTTTACCCTTACATGATAATATCCTAACCAAAGACCCACCTAAGAGAAGTATTGTTCTCCATGTATCTGATCAAAATAGTTATCAATATAAGGCATTGGATTCTTTTTTCTTTATCATGAACTTTTTGATCTCACAGTTATAGATGAAAATGTGCATTTTCCCATCCTTATTCTTGATAAGGATGACTAGTGCACCCCCTGGGGAAGCAATTGGGAATAAGGACCCTTTATCCTGATTCACTAATATTTGTTTATACATCTCCTCAAATTCCACAACATCTATTCTATATGATGTCTTGGATAGATGAAACACCATAGGTATAATATCAATTGAAAATTCAACCTCTCAGAAAGGAGGATGACCAGTCAAATCATCAAGAAACACATCAGTGTATTCCATCACAATAATCACATCTTCAACGATGCTTCTTTCCTTAGACTTAGTCATTTGAGAAATATATTCTTATTTATAGGGAAATTATATCAATAATTGAGATAATGGTTCAAAATAAGATCATTCATCCACATTTCAGTCCTACAAAATAAGGTGTCAAATCGTAATATGGAGAGTGTTTTTATTTTTATGCAAATTTATATTGTCACTCTATTGGGAAATTAAATCCATTCTTGGAATTGCATAAAATTACCCCAACAAAATTATTAAATGTTTAGTTGGATGTTCATTCCACAAACATTGATATTGGAGGTTTTATATACTTGGGATGTGATAATTTCCCCATTTTTATTTTTCAATAATAGATATACATCCTTGATTGTTTGTGGTGTTTGAATAGTTCTACTAAATATTTTTTGATATGAAGGAATGTATAGAAACAAAATAAAAATTTACAATAAGTATTTTTGAAGGAATAACTAGAATATTTGTCACAACATCATTGGTGGGTCCCCTATAACCAGTTGTGAGGGAAAAGGCTCTCCCTTGCTGTCTTGGATGTTATGGGTTGTCTCTGAAAACCCATATCTTAGGGAATTGGTTTGAATCGTGCCAGGTTTCCTTTGAGTGGAAGAAATAAACAATGTGCTGAGGGTTTTCTGGATAAAATTAGTGGGTTTCTCCTATTAGAAATTTCTAGCTAGTTTTCCATCCATCCTACACCTAAATCATGTATTCCTTCCCCTTAGGAAATTTCTTGGGGGCTTATTCCTACACAATTGACAACTCAAATGTTAAAATTTTTTGGCCAAATTTGATTTATCCACTAGACATCGAGAATTAACTTCTAATTTATGCTTCTTATCCCCATGATACCATTGAGAACCACAAATCTGAAGTTAGATTTTGAGGGCACATAAATCTGTTTCCTTATAGCTATCAAAGTCACATATCAACTACGATTTTCTTAGACTAGGTTTTATCCCTCTAAAAAAGTGGTAGACCTTGGAATTTTGGGTAAAAACAAAGATAGAATCATATCATGCTTATCTTGTGTTGTTATCTGCATATTACCCAAAATATTTTTAATATTTTCATTGGGAAAAGAAAATACCTATCCATTTTTTGTCAAAGATTGAAAGGAAAATATTAATAAATTTTCCACAAATTCTCTTACACTCCACCAATTTGAATCTTCTTTAGGATTCATATTCTTGATCATGTACTACCACTGATCATATTCCACCCCATTCAATAAAAAACCATAAAAACATTCTCTTGATCATAACATTTATGGATGGAGAAGATCATTTCAATGGATTTGTTCCATTATTCCACGATTAAGGGATCAGATGATCCATTGAATAGAAGATGGATTTTCCTCAAAAAGCGCTTGATTATGGATTTTTCTTTCTTACGGGGGTTTGATCACTCCTCTTGATCCTATTTTCTATTCAGAACTTGATTCGGTTGAGGGAATATTGTTATAAATCCCACGGTTCTTACTATCAATAGGTTGGACATCTCTTAAGAACATTCATCACATTTCCAATCAAATCGATTATTTACCTAATTCCTCATATTTCCATCCATTTTCTAGAATAAAGGGAAAATTAGGGATGAGTATTTTTAAACTATTAAATAAATAAATGGTAATCCAATGTCATTAAAGGGATACTTTATAAATTTAATTTATTTCCATACATTGTGAATATCTTGGCTTGAATCTACATTATCCATTATCTATTTCCTAACATATATTATTTTGGGAAATTTTTCCCTTATTAATAGATTATAATTAGCATATGAATTTACCAATGTATATTCCTTATGAGTGTGAAACAAAGTGAACATTATGGCCCATTTTTGTGCACTGGGTTACCCGGACCCAGGCACAGAACACCTTGTTAGAGTTGTTACTCTTATGTACATTGATTCCAACAACACATTCAATTATAGTATCTAGACATGTATATATTTTATTGATAAATAACTTCCAATATAATAATGAAAAATTAGATATTCTTTATTTTATAGAGTCTTATCCCTAATTCTTTCACTATAATTTTCTATTCCTAATCCCAAAAATAAATAAATAATTTTTTTTGATACAACCTATAAACACCCCGCTATTTATTTCATGTAAATACTTGATTTATTACATAATTATACATTTAATACAACCAAGATGATCAAAAATTATATTGTGTTTATGAATTAGGTACATTACATAAAAACATAGAACAACGAATAAAACATCATTATTGAAAAAACCTTTAACATGATCAAAATAATCCTTAAAAATTATAGCTACATGAGAAAACTGGGGACATACCTAATAAATAGGTGAGGTATAATGCGCATTAAGGGAATAATCATTGAAAAAAATTATACATTTTATAAAATAGGTATATCAATGAGGAATAAAATGGACATGAATAATAAGGCATGATATAGCATGATTATCATAGCATGGAAATTGTGGAAACAACTTAAAACACTGAATCCTAGACATGGGTCAAGGTTAAACTAACCTAGACATCATAGTGTAAAAAGTTCTATAAATGAATTATTTTCAATACCTATCTAAACATGATATATCATGATACTTAACAATACCCAACTCATTTGAGTTCTATCTAGGCGTACCCATCATATTCATTTCATTTAATGCTTAAGTGTGCCACATAGATTATACAACATGGATTCATATATCAGAATAATTTACCCCATAATAATGTTATCTAAAATATATACATGTAAGTACCCAATAAATAATTATATATTAATAATTGTGAACATATTATATTACAAAATAGTAATGGTATTCACTACACAATGGGTTTTTCATGGAAAATCATGTTGAAATTTTGGTAGCATAATGACATTACATAAAAATTTATAAAAGGGATTGATGGTTAAGAAGGGTTCCTATAATAATTTTTTAATAAATTATATAGTAATGAATATATGTAATAACATATCCCATCATAATGAAATAAATATAAATGACACAAGGTAATGAAAATAATTTAAATAAGAGGAAAATTGAAAAGATCACTTATGAAATTACTTCCTAGTAACTGGTAAATATAATGGACCATATGAGGATTAATGCTAGTGAAAAGGGGTATTTAATAATTTATACATTAAATGGAAAGTAATGGTAGCATTTTATAACATATCCCAACAAATTTAATTGGAACATAATAGACATAACATCAAAGGTGTTATTTAAAGGACACTTAAATAGAGAAATCCATTATAGAATTTCAGAATAGTAATGACTTAGTTGAAGGTCAAAATGAGAGATAATAAATTCTCATGAATTAAAATAACAACCATTTTATATTATTTTATTTTTATCTAAAAATATGTCATAAATATTTTAAATATAAAAGATGGTGGTTAAATTGAAAGAATGAGTGGAAGGTCCCTTACTTGAGTGTGTGACTTCAAAAGATTTGGAAGGTACTTTTGAGAGCTTGGGGGCACCTTTATAGGACTATATAGAGTGTATGGAAGAGTATGTTCGTGATCAAAGGTGTTTTAGGAACTATAAATGGGGTATTGGGTGGGTTTATATATGAAAAGAAGGATATTTTTTGGTTATTTAGTTGTTCAACTCTACATAATAAAATATCCTAAACCACAAACCATATCATGGTTTTTCCCATATTTTCTACCAAAAAAGATTGATTATCATTATTTTCTATGGCCAAGGTCCTAACATATTAAAATAATTCCCTTTCTTAGGTGGAGGTGAGTTACACTATAAAATAAAGGATTCTATAATCGTAAAATATGTTATAAGTTATAGATGATTTGTAATAGGTTTATAAAATTAATCAAATACACTTAAAATCAGATTATTAAAAAGTTAAATCATATATTTTGTCATGGATCCCATTTATGTTAATTATTAAATCAGTTCCAGGTCATTATAATGTTATAAAACCAAATTTATATTTATATGATATTTAATTTTTACCAGAACATTTGAATGTATCTGAATATTATGAATAATTCACCATGGGATAATTATGAAATTTTGATTCCAAAAGAAATATTATTTTTATCCAAATAATTTTCTAAATATGGGAATTTTCTATTTTATAAAAAATCAATATTTATTATGAAATTTTTTATTTTTGACAATAATAGTTTTCAAACCCTTATAAAAATTATATTTCACTTCCATAAAAATATTTTATCATTTATATATGATAAAAATTATTTAATTATATTAAAATATTATTTATATAAAAAACATTTAATTCATAAATTAATTAATTTTATATTAAATTTAATTAATAATACAAGTTCTGCTTTATTTTATTAAAATAAAAACCATTTACAAAGTAACAATAATAGGATGAAAATATATTCATTATTATATAAAAATAAAGTACATAGGGAAATATTAATAATTTATTTTAATCCTATATATTTTAAAAAAATTCACCCTAAGATTTTATCTTTCTCGATTGATACTTCATCTCTTACTCCATGAAATCAAGGTGAATTTCTCATTCCAAAAGTAATAACAGATAATGAGGTATAATGATAAGTCTACCCACCTATAATTAGATAGAATAATAGTAAAATGGTTAGCACATGTTATCCAATATTCATAAATCCTCATATGGTGAGATAATACATTAACATCTAAAATTACATCTGATGTTTAACATAAACCATTCCATAAATATTTAACCTGGTAACCCTTCAAAATGATGGAAATCCAAAACCATAGAAATAAGGTAACTATATAATCTTAATATTGACACCCCATATATCATAAAGTATTTATTGGTTGTCACATTCCACAAATTTGAATACCCTCATTGTATATTCTATTGAAACATGGTAATAACCTAGATTATAAAAAATACATTTAGAAAACAAGAATGCATTCATATTTAAATGATTACTGGATATATTCCATAAAAAATAAGTTTTAATGTCTATAAATTATAACAAAGTCACTATGAAAAGAAAATAATCATTTTCATTCTAATAATAATATCCTACTTTATTTATCCATATAAATCATCTCTTTATCCAAGCTAAACTGAATTTTCTCAATATCAAGAACACATTAAGGGTTGACTTACCTTAATCAATATATTACCTTTCCATTAAATCATGTTTTTAATTGTTAGACACCATTCAACATATCATTTTGAATACTTAATGAAAAACTTTGACAGAAAATACTTATTTATTTCACGATTAGTATGACATGATATTTTAATTCCAAAAAAAATAAACTTTGATCATCTAAATTTGTTCTTAAATAATTACTCATGATTCATCATATTATTCCTTAATACCCCTTTTACATAATATTAAATATGAACCATTTCTTATGTTTCCTAATCCTGAATATAATCAATCATCTAAAATTTAATGTAAAAAATATTGTTATAATATCCCATACTTTCACATATTTTTTACAGTCCCTTTATCTTCAGTAGTATAACCAATACTAATACTACCTTCCAAAATATCTACATGATATTTTAAATTAATATATTGATATGTATAATTCCCATAAATTAATTATCTGAAACATTGAATGTTATCTTTGTCACATCTAGTTCCTGTTATTGACTAAAACATGAAATAACTGTGTCAGAATCACTTATTATAGTATAAGAAAACATAATCATGAAAAATTACTATTGTAAGCCCAAATAATGACACCTTAATTTAAATATTTGAAACCGTAGTCTTATCCTAAGATACATCCTTGCACATATAAATAAAAATATGCATAGGGATCATACTGACTTTTTTATGATCATAGATTCCAATGGTTGGCTAATCCTTTCCTTTTAAACCAATGTTAGAGACTTGGGATTAACATGCATAAATATTTCAAAACTTTAGATGAACATTCATCACATAACCAAAGTACATGACTAAGTACTATAATAGTTTAGTGTATTTGTAATCATGGAAGAAAATCATCTAACTTGGTGAAAAATATTAAATATTTCCAACAAATATCTTCCCATTTATTAATTACACATTAAAATATTCTTCATAAGACGTGGAAAGGAAATATATGAAAGGGTTATATTAGATGCTCAATAAGAGTAAATAAAGGAGATACTTATTCATAATTGGGGGATAAGGGTATTAGAACATGATAATAACATTTGATGATCATATCTTTCATATCAAAAATTATATACATGAGTGATGGAATAAAGATGGGAATTTCATTATACATGAATCATAAATGAATAAAGTGAATAAGTAAATATATCATAGAATATCAATTAGACATGGAATTTGTTGCATTCATGTAATCATATAAAATCATTCCAATTCAACCAAGGACTATTTGCAAAACTAATCAGGGAACGTCTTGGGGGCTACACTTATTGGGTGGGATACACCACCATCCCCAGTCAAATTTGTTTCTATGTAGAGGAATGGGTTCACCCATTAAGATTTATTAGTGTTACAAATTAAAATTTGAAGACCATATTAGATTCAATGTTCACTCTGGATAACATCTTAGATAAAAAATTCCTTTATTGAATAGAGTCCACTCCCCATTCCATCCATGTCACATGTACCACAAAATAATTAAATAATCATCATATCATGAACCATAAACAGAGATGGGTTTCATAAAAATTATATCAAATCCCAAGTAATGAAATTGGTATCATAATTGTTTTTTATATAATAAATAATGGAAAAGGGGAAGGTTTTATAATGATTTATTCACATAATAACCTATGAAAGGAAGTGGGTTTCTTACTCATTTTATCAGTATATAACTCATGGAAGGGAAATGGGTTTCATAAAAACATTAATCTTAAAAAACTCATTCAAAGAGATGAATAATAATTTTATCATTGGATTATATCCCTAGTAAAGAATAAACAACATCAAATGATGACATTTTTGATAGAAATGGATTTTTAGAGATCACACAAAAAATTCCTTAAAGAACATAATAATTCATTGAAAACAAATTATAAACACATGAAACATTTTTAAAATCCATTAATTTTAAATAAAATTTGAAACATTATAATAGATTATTTTTTAATCATTTAAAACAAATTTTAAATATAAAAATTGATTGAATCATTTATCCTTACAAATAGTTTAAATATTATTTGAAATTCATTTGAAAGTGTTTTTAAACAAAAAACATTTCTGAAAAACATTTGGCATGAAAAAATATAAAATAATATTTGAAAATAATTTAACACACTTGTGAAACAATTTTTTTAAACCATTTTTCATGAAATGTTTTAAAATATAATTTGGAAATCATTTTTAAAATTTTTTCCTTGATTATATCCTTGAAAATTTTAAAAAAAATATAGATTTTTTTTTAAAGATTACTTTTAAAACATAACACACATTTGAAATAATTTTCCATGAAAATTAAATTTTAATATCATTCAAAATAATTAATGAAAAAAGATTAGGAATATGTTTTTTTGAATAAAATATATTTATTACTAGAGAGAGAAATAATTTAAGATTTCAAAAAAACATTTTTATTAACTTTTTAAAGTACCATGGAGCGGAATAAATGGAACCATTAATTGGATATAACATTAATAACCATAGGAGAAGAAATATCATTAAAATATTTAAGAGATGGAATATAATATTTCAACAATGGAAACGTAATCCTATATAATTTCGATAAATGATGAGATTGTAACAATAATTACCTACCAATTTGGTAATGTTGAGTCCTAAACACCATTAAAGGATAAATTTACACTATGAAAAAAATATAATTAAAATAATAATATTCATGATATAACATGTCAACTAGTAGTATATACACTTCGTAAAAAATGTAGGTTCATAACATAACATGTGCCACAAAGAAAGAAAAATGAGAAAAAAACTACCTTACCAATTTGAAAACATTTTAATCTCAAACCCCATAAAAGTGAGATAATAAAATGGATATGAAAATACACATAACTTTAAGGATATTAACCATATAAAAAATAAATACAAAGTATATACACCACTTAATCGAAACAATTAGTCAATAAGGCACAAGCCTTGCAAAAAAAAAAGTGAGTCTATAAATATCTTTACTACTTAAGTAACCATTGAATCATGAGATATATGAAAGGGTAAAATAAATTAAAAATTTTAATATCAATAAATTATATAAATTCATGATATAAAATATAATATAGGACTATATAAACCTCAAAATAATGATATGGGTTGAATATAGCATATATCTCACTGAAATAAAAGTGAGATCAGAGAACCTTTACCTTAGGTCTTTGACATTGTTCATATACATCCAAAAATTATATAAAATAAATAAACAATTATTATAAATATAATAATAAAAAATATTATTATATATAATACCATATATTACATTTTATGAATTTATATTACTCTTTTATTAAAACTTCCAAGTTTATATTATGTTTGAGGTAATGTACGCTTTGTTTTTTCTATATGTTTTGACTTTTTACTCTTGAACATATTACTTGAATAATGTTTACATAATTATATAATTAAAAAAGTTATATAAATTTAAAATAGTTTAATTATATATATATAAGTATATATAAATTTGAAATGGAATACACTATTCATGGAGATGGTAGGTCGTACGCATGCTTGAACGTTGTCTCCATTTTCTTGTTGTATTTAAATAAATAATATAAAATGATGTATATGTATATATAATAATTAAAATATAATTATTATTTAATAAATATAATATAACTATACTAAATCCATCCTTAATACATTGAATGAAAATTATTAATGAATCACATCTCTTTGAGGAGGCGGTAGTAAACACGTCCTCAAACGAAGTTATCATATTTACCCAAAAAAAGCATGTACGTATTTTTTATAATAATTATAGAATCATAATTAAATAATAAATATCTTATATATCATATAAAATTATTATTTTCATCATAATCCCCAACTATTAGAGGTGGTAAGGAAAAAACAAACGACGTCATTTTTCTAGGCAGTAGTCCACCATACACATGAATGGAAATTTATCTACCCATTTGATGGTAGTGTGTATATGTGTAGGTAAAACCTTTATAATAACAAAATATAAGTATATTTATTATATATTAGTCATTATATAATCCTATGATTAGATTATTTTATGGGCTAGAGAAAGAAATAAAATAAAAGTTCTTGTTTAAGGATGTTACCACTTCTTTGGGTAACTCCTCTTAGTTTAAAACAAAGGGATTCATTGGATGGATCTTTCCATGTTTGAGCTTACAATATGAATTCAGGTATGTGGGGAGGTGAATTTGGACCTTTTTGGAAGAGCCGAAGTGTCTTGAGAGGTGTGAGGATGGGGAATAGAGAACACTCTTTTAAGAGGAAGAGCGATGTATTTCTTATAAATACCAAAATGTAAAAACTGTTGGGAGGTCTCACTTATATATTGTTATTAAATCAAATAAAAATAATTGATTAAATGATAATTATAGTCAATAACTTCCTCCACCACATAATAACAATCTCATATTTGTAATTTTATTCTTTAAGTTCTATGTTTCCCAACAATTATAATTTTGGTTTTTATCGAGGTAACTAAATTTCTAAACTATGTAATTTAACCATTAAGACTAAACTAAATTTATTTTTAATAAAAAATATAATACCATAAAATTTTCAATATGATATATAATTTAAAAAATATTAAATACCTTTTTTATTGTAAATTATTTTTAAAACAAGTGCATGTGACACGCAAAAACACAAATTTAACCTGAGTCATACTAACAATTTATTTTACTATTTAATGTTCAATATGTTCATTATAAAAGATAAACAGGTCAATTAATAGAATATATTTAAAATTTATTTACATTAAAATATCATTTGGAGAAATATATTATTTTTATTAAATATTAATAATTTTAATAAAATATAATTTATTATAAAATTACATTAATGTCAATTTTGACATTATTTAGTAAATTTAAATTTAGTATATATCATGAAAAAGATGGAATTTAAATATATTATGTTCAAAAAAAATGTAAAATTATATACTCACTAAAAAATTAAAGATAACAATTCATTCAATTTATTTTACTTTTAAAATGTTAGTATCATTTATTTTAGTAAATTATAAACAAATTAATTACCGCATTTGGAATCCATTATTAAGTAAATATAAATAAGTCATAGATTAAAATTATTTATTTATTAATATGATGAGAAAAACTCTTTAACATTCAAAATAATGTATACAACCGAACTAATGTGGGTTTTTTTATCAAATCTCAAAGCATTATAAATGTTAAAGGTTTGGAAGGATATTTTCATGTATTTTTCCTTACATAACATATTATGTAGGTAAATTTCATGGGGTACTATCCTGATAGTTTAAAAAAATTACAAAAATATTGTTTATGGTATAATTATTGTAATAAAATGGATTTTTGACAAGTTTCTAGGTCATTTTTTCCATTAAAATTAATGCTTAACCACTATGTAAACTATTTTCCCTCAATCAATATAATTAATATTAATTAATTTCACTAATATTTCTAGTGAATAATTATTTTGACCATAAAATAAATTATAAATTAGGATGATTACAGATATTTAATCTATTTTTTCTAAATTAGAAACACATAAGTGGATGAAATTATTTTGAAATTAGTCCCATAGACGTGTCTCGAAAGTTTTTTTATTAAAGGGAAAATGTTCAAAAGATTGAAATATATTTATATCTTGTTTCTATGTGAAATAGCTACCAATGAACTAAATTTGATTAAATTATGTGAAATTTATCTAGTTATACTATTAATCCAAATTATACATTAATTAACTATATACAAATTATATTTTCAATTAAAATTATTTATTTTCACTATTCATTAAAAAAGGATGCTTTTCCGAAAATATGAAATATTCACCCAAATTTAATTTTTATTTTTCAATTTCATAAAATATGTTTATTTTTTACTATAAAATTTTAAAATTGTACAAAAATAGATTTAAAATAGGTTCTGCATTACAATGGATTAAAAATACCTTTTAGAAAGAGTCATTTTTTATTCATGCACTTTGATTTATTCTTATCACATACTTATAAAATCTAATGTATTAGTTTCAATTAAATATTGAATATATAGTATATAAATTTCATTAAAAAGATTCATTAAAATTGGTTTTTTTTTAAATTTATCGAGATAAAATGGTGTTTGTGCATAGAGAAATAGTTATCTAGGAAAAAAATTCTTTATTCTCAAATAGTTGTTACATTAACTTATTATTGGTTTATAAACCAAAGAATCATATTACATATATGGGTAAATATTATTTTCACAATTTAGTAAGTATTATTCATAACTTCCATTCCAATGTCTAGGTGGTAAATATAATAATATTTTAATAACAATGATAACATTATATTGTCGTTTAGTAAAACTCATCCTTGAGTGTAATGAAAAATGTCAATAGAACTCAAAATTTTGTGTAAAAGAATCTAAACAACAAGTTTTTTGTACCTAATTTTAATAAATGTGTTACATTTATTGTAATATTTACTTGGTGTTGAAAATAAGACAATAAAACATCAATTCCTTAATATAAAAAAATATATATTCAATGTTGTGTGAAAAGATAAATACCAAAAATATTAAATTAAATTGAATAAAATAATTAAAACAATATCAGGGAGGTACATTTTTAGTTTTACATTAACATATTTGAAATTCCATCTATTATGTTCCATTGGCCACTCGTCTAATTTATCACTGGGTACATGAATTCCGAAAAAATACATTGGACTATAAAAATGGTATTAAAATTATATAAATATGAAAAATTTAATGTAATATATATTCAGTGTTCTGTGAAAAGAGAAATATCAAGAATATTAAATTAAATTGAATAAAATAATTAAAACAATATCAGGGAGTTACATTTATAGTTTTACATTAACTTATTTGAAATTCCATCTAATATGATCCATTGGTCACTCGTCTAATTTTTCCCTAGGTACATGAATTCCAAAAAATACATTGTACTATGAAAATATTGGAAGTGACTAGAACACCATAATCATTCCTTTATTTCCCTCAATTTCATTTTTTCTGAAATATTTTTGATTATATAAAAGTTCATGTACTTTTTTATCTTTTATAATGAATTATTATTCAATATATGTGTCATTTTTCTTTCATTTTGGTATTTTTTTAGAAGCATGTTACCCATAAAGCCTATTTTGGTGCTTTGGAATAATGATATATAATTTTATCTCATTATTACCTATAATTTTCATGATTATCCACTGGGATAGTGTAATATTAATTCATTATATAAAATATTTCATGTTATTAAATGTTTGAAATAACTTTTACTAGTGAATTAGACAATTTGGACTTCCTTTCTTCTCATATTTGTAATTAATTCATAAAATAAACTATTACATGGTATACTTTTTTGACACATGATAAAATAATAATTTGTCTTGATTTTAATTTCTCATTTAATTTTCAAGTATCCTATTATATTAGAAACATGATTAACTTCAAGATATATTGGATACTCTCTTTGGATATTGAATAATGTGGCCGTTTAATTTAAAAAAAATTAAGTGATTTGAATTGGAAAACAACCCAATAAAATGAATGTATATTCAATGATTAAATCCCTATAAATATAAATTTTGAACTAGATATAGAGTAAAACTTTTGTAACATTACATTAAATTGTGTATAGGCTTAATTCATAAGATTATGGGGTGATCCAGGAAACCTACGTGGGAGACATTATTCACAAAGGTTATTTATATTATATTATATTGTTCTTAATTATATAATTTTAATACCTTTTTCACATGTTATGAACCTATTCATACAAATACTAGTGAAATGTTTCACATAATAATAGAGTGATTTTTATTTCATTGTTTTTCTCCTTCAATTCTTCCTTTGTAAGTCATATTCAATATTCCATTGAGAGAATTGAATAAATAGAGGGATAAACATGTTATGGGTTGATGAAAATGTTGTTTAAAGGGTATTAGTTATGTGTGATTTCATTTACCATTATATTCAATTAATTTCTTTTAATTGGGAAATTCTATTGTTGATTACAAACTTCCACTCCCTTACTGAGTTTTAACACCACACATTATTACTAAAAATATATTTATATATATTGGAGTGCCTATGAAAATGATCCTATAAGTGTTTTGGTGTATAATATTAGGATGTATAGGTATTAAAATATTAAGTCATATGGGTGTTTTGAATTCAATGAATGAACCCACCTCAAATGTAAGACTTTGAAATAGTATACAAAGAAATTCATATAATACACCAATACCAATATCCAATGGTCAACCCATTCTCTAAAATTAAATTCTCTTAGGTATTTTAGTGACTTGTTAAACCATATCAAATCTAACCAACTTCTCCCCCATTTAATGTATTTTTCTTTAGGTCTCTTCATAGATCTTTTCAGATTTGACAACCCAATATATAATACTAGTGACCAATTCAACACTATAATTGGGTATATTTGGGACAAATAAATTTTTTGGTTCCATTTATAGTGAAACAATTAATAATCCTTATAGAATCATTATATACTCCACCATTTATATTTTCATATCCCATTTATCTTATATTTTTCCCTTTTTTGATATATTCTTGCAGTATGTCCATCTTTACCCATAACCAATCAAACCATGTACATATGGTGGATATATTGGAGTGGAGGTGTAAATAAAGCCTAATAGTATTTTTACATTCGATCCCATTATTCATAAAAATAAATATTCTATGTTTGATTGAATTATAATGGAGGGTCTTACATGAAACCATAACATCAACACACCTAGGAAAAAAAATGGAAACCAAAATATCATAGCCCCAAACAAAGGGAATGTTCTCAATCAAACCATAACTCACTACTCCACACATGCTACGAAAAATTCACCCTTATTCAAAATACATAAAATTCCAACTATTTCTATAAACCCCATGTCTTAAACAGTATTTTAACCATTCATGGGATAGATTCAAAAATTTATACATTCCTATAATTTAATTCAATGAAATTATCAAAACCATGTCCCACCACATAAACTAGAATAATATAATATATGGATCTTTTTTCTAAATGAAGAATCCATACTTGAATTGGTTAAAAAATATGAGGCTAATATTCATCAATTATTATGACTGATTAGAAAGACAAATTTACATAAAACACTATCCCCATCACAAAACCATTTATCTTGAAAAGAGCATCTAATAAATTTTTTAAAAAATTGGGAGAGTCCTATTATGAAACAAAGGAATGTTTCAAAGACACTATCAATATTGAAACACACCATGGTGTCTCAATTCAAGAATATTTTAGCATTTTCTATGAATGTTTGGACTCGATAAGGAAATATTTTATTGATGTGATCTATAATGAGACTTTGAAAAAAATATCCCTAAATTATTCTTAAACGTATCTAAGAAATATTTATGAAAAAACAAAACATGAGGAACCTCAACATACTATCATAAGGAACCAAAATATTTTGGAATTGTCCTCATTAGATATGAAAAATTATGAGATAAAATATTTGTGTACTCACTAGGATTGTTGACGAGATCGATCTTAGGAAGTTTTATGAAATAAAAACCATTGACACTATTTAAATTTTTTTTGATGAACAAGAATATAAGACTGAAAAACTACAATATATAACATCAGTAAAGGGTTTTATTTTTGGATGACCACCAGTAGAGATCAATTCATATATCGTTCAAAATATAATGTACAAACACACATCAATCCATGATAGAAGTATGATCCAGACTTCTGTTGGAAGTAAAAACAACAATTAACACCACAATATTGTCTCAAACACTACACTAAATACAATTTTCAAATACATAACCAGTTTTAATCCCAACTAATCAAATACCAATAATCACTATTCCAATTAAAACAACATATCCAATAACTCATTCAACATCCCATTAAACATCAAAAGTATACTCATATGATAAAACAACTATTATAATCCCCATACAAATTATTCCCCTCCAAATCCTTGAATATTGTGTAATGAAAAAGTGAAAATGATCTTAGAAGTATCATCACTTAAACATGAATTTAAATATCAACAATATAGAATGGTTTACATGCATAATAATGATATCCCTCACGGTAACATGATTGGATAATGAACCTGCACAAAATCATCCCTCAAAAAATAAAGCATTGTGATTCTTAATAAGTATATAATTAATTGGGAAAACTAAAAAACCATTAATAATCATTAAAATTATCACTACCAAATGAATATTATATAGAACCACTATATGATTCTAAAAATTCTAAGGATTATTCTAAATAACCCATGCCTCATAAAACAATCAAACAGAAGATCCCTTCCCTCAATATAGGATAGAAAAATATAAACCTGAGCTGAATAAATAATTTGATAGAAATATTCTCTCAGGTTAAGTTTAATAATCCTATTATTTATTCATCCAAAACATACATTCATTTTAAATGTTTCATAAGGAAATTTTCACTAATAAAATCACATAAAAAACAAATCCTTTTGATTTCCAATGTGAATAACACAATTGAAGGAATTATTCGTCCTATGATGAAAGAATCATGATTTCCAAACATCAATGTTTAGTTTGGAGAGAACAAATTCATAGATTCACGTTATGATCAATTTAATGGTGTGAACATCATTCTAAATTTAAATTGATTCCAATTATGTATTGAAGAGATATAACTAACATCAGTCACACTCCAACTTATTGAACAAATTATTCAAGTTCATATAGGATCTTATGGTATTTTCTTATAAAAGATGAAAACAACATATACCCTTATGAGTATATTTTCCATGAAAATCATTCAAAATTATGTACTTAAAGACAAACTATAATAATCATCAGTAGTTTCTTCTTTGAAAAATATATATTTTTCATCTGAGTTATGAATGGGAACATGAACATAATATTTGATAACATCATCCTTGAGATAAATATCTACAATGAAAATCATAAAACTGGAAATGATTATGATTTTTATTAGGAGAATTGGATTGTTTTTGAAATTGTACCATAGGAACATCAAGGAATTGTTGAAGGATTATTATGTTGAGATGAAATTGATTTAAATTTTCATGGGGAGGAAATTTGTATCGGTATCTAGAATCAATTTTAGATACAATCTTTGAAGATTTTTTAGAATCACCAATCCATAAAACCTTTGGATAAATAAAAAAAAGCAAGTCCATACCCATTCATGACACTGCTCTGGAAAATTTTGTAGCATAAAAATATCTTAAAAATTAATCATGTAAGGAAATTGGCATGAAGAAAATGAGTATGATACAAAGTCCCAAAAGATGATTCTTTTGGATACTGATTTTAGGCCTAAAAAAGTAAATGGATGGACCTTGTCTGATATTCATGGGATTATCCTAGTAATTGGAACCCACAATATTATTCTAGAATATTCTTCTAAACCATGTTTGAAACCTAAACGGATATACAATACCAATCCGATGGATGTTTTAAGAAAAAACGTCTAATTTTGTTGAAAGTAAGTATAATCTAAAATGCTATTGAGAGTCGGGGGAATAAACCATATCCAATTGGTTCCTAAAAACACTAGAATCCCATTAATTACCAATGAGGATGCTAAAATTCTCCCAATACATTTCAATAGTGGATTGATGGTATTTATTGAATATTGGATGTTAAATTCATACATTAAGAATGACAATTTTCCTATGCCCTTGATTGATCAAGTCCCTCAATGAGTGGCATTCCCTAAGTTATACCTCTTATTAAGTGGATTCGCATGTTATAATAAAATTTTGGTCTCCATAGAAGATCAATTAAAAATAATAATCACCTTTCCATTTTGAAAATATTACATAAATAACATTTCCTTTGGGTTATTTAATTCACCTTGTACAATGCAACAATGTATGATGATAATTTTCTCTAACATGTTGGGGGATTGGTTAGAGATATTTATTGTCGCGTTATCCATCGTTAGGGATTCATTTGATGCATCACTTATAAATTTTGAAAGGGTTTTTTCTGAATGTGAGGATAAAAATATCATCCTAAACATGGAAAAATGTCATTTCATGGTGATGGAAGGGATGGTCATAGATCATCTGGTCTCTATTAGAGAGATTTATGATTATTACATAAAGGTTGATATCATTTGTCACCTTCCCTCTGCAAAACTTATCAAGTTATAATAGTCTTTTTTATGAAATTTTTAGTTTATATAGATATTTTATTTGGAAATTCAACTAAATATCCCAAAAAAATTGTTATCTGATGCTGAATGATTATCCATTTATATGGATAGAAAGCAGTGATGAATCATTTTCGACACACAAGTCTTCTGTTAAATTTTCACAGATCACATAATCTACTAATTGTAAATTTCTATTGAAAATTATGCATGATTTAAGTGTCATTGATGTATGAACAATATTAGGAAAACATTGTGATAAAACTCCATCTATCATTGTTTATGAAAGTAAATTGATAAAGGATACAAAAATCAAGAACATTGCCAATGAGAAAGATATTTTTACATTTTTTTCATAGAAATGATTACGTTCAATCTCTTAAGATACCCCATCACTATATTTATAGACCATTCAGATATGAAATACATTTTACAAAAATATTACACAATTTATAGATTGATTAGGTGGGTCCCCCTTTATAAATAGCTTAATATAACCATTAAGGACAAAAGGGTTATTGAAAGTGATGTTGAATATCACCTCTATATGTTATAATTTAGTGACAAATCATACCATATTTCTGTGTCCTATTCATTCCGTGACTATAATTTTCATTCCATTAGTCCCTATGTATTAATAACATAAAAAAACATACTTACCCATTTCGTTCCAAAATTCATAAGGACTCATGCGTGGAGGAAATTCACCTCTTATGTCAATCACCATGTGTTTGATGATCCATAACTCAAATAGTTTTATCCAGATATATTAATTATGATATGTTACCCCAAGTCTAAGAGGGTTTACATTTTTAAATTATATCATAGAGAGGCATGTCGAGGAACATTTATATAAATAAAACCAATATAAAATTCTCCAATGTGATTTATTTTGGTCTTTCCTCACTAGTTATTCCTACACAATATTAGAAAGTTGACATTGGGGTCATTAATTAGGATACATAACCAAAAGAAATTTAAATCCCCTTATTCCTATTCTGGTTATTTAATTTTTTTATTATGGAGAAATTGATTTCATGGGACCCTTTCCAAACTCTAGGGGATATCCCTATGATATTTTAACAACTTATTATGTCTCAAAAGGGGTTGAGGCCATTACAACATTGTCCAATGACCATCATATTGTGATCTGGTTCCTCAAATAGTATATGATTTATAGATTTAGAATTTTGTTTTTTATTATCAGTGATTATCGATTCCATTTCATGGATTCTAGTTGTATATATCACTGTGCATTCAAAACTGTCATATGAATTTCACCATATAGGTCATATTATGAAAAATATTTCCATTTACCTGTAGAAATTTGATGATCAAGGAACGAATAACTACTCCTGGGGGGGGGGGTTGAATCTGCTGTTATGTTTTTATAAGTTTCAATATTTTAGAATCATAACCCCAAAAAATTTCTATGTGAATTATCTTGTCATCCTATAGTAAATACTCATGAATGGAAAAGTCAGAAAGAAGGAAAATCTCATGATATTTATTAGATTCAACCTTACCTTGGAAACTTGCATCATTTCCATAGCTACTATCATGGGTATAAAGAAATTAACTATAATGAATAACTGAACATGACTCATGTTAACTCCTATTAGACATCTTTTTTTAATATGATTGATTATTATACATAGCATGAATTTTAAAGAAATTTCGTACACAATTTTTTGACACAATAGAAAATGATCATGGATGCTCTTTTCTATATAATAGATTTGATTGGAACCTTATTTTGATGTTCTTAGCTTTGATTATATCATATAAATAAAAAATTTCTGATAGATCTAGTCTAATTTACCTTTTATCAATCTGTTCATGATGATAATCAATATTATGTCCACAATTTCCATTTTTGGCCTTCTATTGAGATATCATTTTGAAAATTATCTTCGACATGAACTCTATAAATAACTTCCATTCCAATAATGTGAACAAGAAAATACATATTTACTATGAATCTATTTATATGTGACCTATAATAGGTAATAGAATGAAACAAAAAATATTTTTCTTAGTCACTAAAATTTAAAAAACCTAAAATTAATGTCAATTTAAAAAACAACCTTGAACACTTAAAATCTTCTACTATATTTAGGTATCTTCTTGAAACATATTTAATTCTCCATAATATTTTCAAAAATCATCAAAAAATAATAAAAAACTTTAGTATAGAAAACACAATTTGTAATAAAATTTTAGTTTGAACAAAATTTCATCCACACCACAATCTGAACTGATATTATTCATCTGAATGGTTCGATCTACCTTTCTTCATCATCTATTTATAATATTAATTTCCTCTCTATATAAATATTATCTTACTTTCTTCCTCATCATTGTTAGATCTGACTTTCTTCCTTAGCTCAGTATATTTTAACTTTCATTCTAAGTATAGTACGATCAGAATTTGTTCCTCAGCTCATCCCAATCTGAATCTATTCCTCAACTCATTCTTATGTGAATTTATTCCCCTTATTATCGGATATGACATTCTTACATAGTTTAGTCTGATATAACTTTCTTCCTCAAATCATTTCGATCTAATCTTCTTCCTCAACTCAGTCTAATTAACTTTAAATCTATGCTCAATACTATCTGACATTCTTCTTCAACTCATTTCAATCTGTCATTTTTCAGAAAATTAATATGATGTTTAGGAATCAACATTCATCAAATGTCCCAGTTATTTATTCTTTTTATACTTATGTGTGCTTGTACCATTAATTATTCATGATATTTTAGAGACTTTAAGGAAAACTAAAACATTGTTATATATTTTTAGGAAATTTATCCGACTATTAATAAACAATTTTAAAAAAATATATTTAACTTATAGAAACTTCAAAAAATAAAAAATTATGAAACTGATCATCAGTAACATATAAATTTCATCATTATAACAAGTTTTTACTTTCTTAAAAAATCACTTCAATGAACTATGTATAATACTATTTGTCTGACCTCCATCTCATAAAACTACTTCATCATATGAAATTCCTGTAACTTATTATCTAAAATATAGTTCACCTAATGTTCAAAAACATTCTTTTATAAAAAAATTATTTTTCCACAAAATTAAAAAAATAGCACAAAAAATCACAAAGGATTTTAAAAATTACCCTTGGTATTTTTTTACAATGTTTTTAACTCACTATTTTTCAAACACATAATTATTTTCAAAAATAATGTTTATCTATTACCAAAACACATCATTTCTCAATAAATATTGTCCTAACACCACAATAATGGATAATGTAATTACTTTTAAGAAATTACAACCCATAGTGACATGAAAATTTTGAATCCATGTTATGAAAAATCCACTCACTTTTATCGTTTCATATCTATTTTTTATATCCCCATTTTTATTGGAACCACATATTTAGATTCATTTAATAAGAAAAGTAATTCAAATTACATTAATGGATATAGTCATACATATTCTCACACAATGTCAACATAAGCTGAAGATCGGTGGTGGAATTCCTTAAGATGTTTTAGATGTCCTTAGTGGAGGCTGAACAGGTATTTTCAGCCTCAATTCAATAATTTTATTTATTGTGAATTATATTTGTGAAGATATAAAAAGTTTATACTTCATTGAGATATATTCCATCTAAAAAACTCTAAAAAAATTATCTTTTATAAATTGAAACATTATTTCAACATGTTTTGATCGTGATTGTTGGAAATGATTTTTAGAAGGATCCATTTCCCCCTTATTATCATAAAGAGTCTTCAATGGTTTGAATCATTCACATTCAAATCTTTCAGATGAACATTCATCAGTAATATATAAGTACAAGCGTTAGTAGCTATAACTTATCCTAATTCCACTATAACCAAAATTTCTACACTTTATTTCATTCTATTACAACTCACACAATATTCAACTAATAAAATTATTCTTCTATTGTTTGTTTTATATCATTAAAATCTCTAACCCAATCATCATCAGAATAAAAAAAATGTTCATTTCATAACTTCATTTTTATAAAATCCCATGTGATGGTGTTCCTTTAAAATATCTTATAATTCTATTTACTACAAATATAAGAGATAGTTTTTGATTATTTTGATATCTAGCATATAGTGTTTCAACAAAAACAATATCACATATTTAGGCTACGAGATAAAGAAAACATATGATCATATTCTGGAAATCATTATGAATAAAAATTATTCAAGATTCATCTATACTCATATTCATACAAAATAAAATAAGAGTAGAATATTATTTTTAATATTTTATACCAATCATTTGTAACAATTCTCTGGAATACTTTGCATGAGATGTGAAAATTAATTTTTCTTTTTGTT
This sequence comes from Viscum album, assembly GCA_963277665.1. Lineage (NCBI taxonomy): Eukaryota > Viridiplantae > Streptophyta > Magnoliopsida > Santalales > Viscaceae > Viscum > Viscum album. The sequence goes on along the minus strand of OY728150.1, from coordinate 430,026,313 downwards.
AAACTTGAAAACCAAAGAAGAAAGTAAATTATCCTAACATTGATATCTTAAAGTTGTTCTAAATGTATTCTAATTTTTTTTTGAAAAATCACATCTATCCCCCAAAAAATTATATCTTCCCATTACACAATTGTAATCGTGGATATATAGTTAACATATTTTACATAAAAGTTTATATAAACATTTCGTTCAGAAAAATTCAACTTTCTCATAAAATTTTCATGTTTAGAATACCTTGAACAAGGATCTTGTTTCAACCTATACAATGCCTTATTCAATTTACAAACTTTTCTTTCATCTTTATCATGTTAAAACCCACAATGTTTCTTGAGGTCGGCTTCTTCTTTAATATCACCATTTAAGAGGGATGTATTTATATATATTTTATAATCATTGTAATTATTATTTTTAAAAATTTATAGAAACATTATAACAGTTCCTAATATTGAAACTAATGATAAGGTTTATTTAAAATCCACATCTTACACCTGTTTAAATCATTTGGAAATAATTATCTCCTTATTTCTTGAAAAAAAACCTTATTAATTTGGCTTATTTTTAATAAAGCCACATTGTTTCTGTAAAATGTTTATTTATAATTTGTGAAATAATTTCTATAGTGTTGTTTTTAAAATCTTATCCCACTATTCAATCATTTAAATTACCCATTCTATGTATTTAATATCATATAAAATAGATTTCGGTTCAACATTCTGGATGAAGAATGTTTTGTATTCCAATATCAACTTTCTTCTTTTCATGATAGTGAAATTCTGATTTCGACTAATTGTTTATAATTCAACCTATTTTGGTAGAGTCTAAAATTTAAAAATATTCCATCAATCTTCACATTACTCACCATAAGATTTATTTCAATCTTCATACACCTCACCATGCTTACATTCAATTGTTTTTCGAAAATTATATGTCAATCATCCCCCGTCATTTTGAGCAAGTTTTTTTAGGAACTCATATTTTCAAAAAAAAATCACATCATAATAATGCACCAAATATTTTATATTTTTTTTCTAACATTTTTAACTTCTTATAATAGTTGTGTATCCCATGAAAATTCCTTCATCAACATTCTCCTAAAATCTTCTAGGATCAGGATTTTTGATTTTTCATAAAATTAGACATCCAATATTTTTAAATAGATCATTGATGTTTTTTTGTTAAATTTTTTTTCACTACAATTCTTGTGGTACTTTTGAATAAAAAAATATTTATTGTAAACATCTAAAATTTTACTAACATCTTCACTCTAGTAAAACTTGGGAATTTTGTATTATTCTAACATGTTTTTACCCATTTAAACCAATTTCTTTTTTTTCAACTAATCTATATTGTAGTGAAGTGTAGGGAGAACTATAATGATGCTTGATTCCATAATTTCTAATATACTCTCCAAAATAATTTCATGTGAACTCTATTCCATTATCTGTTATCATATTGTTTATATAAATCCCCATTTATATATCAATAACTTTTCAGAAGAATCTGATCATTTGAATAAGCTCTGACTTGTGCTTCAATACCATTATTTTGGTTATCTAAGTGAAAGATTCAATAAAAGTGATAAAGTAAAAACATAATTTTTATTATTTATGTCTCATCAAACCACATAAATTTGAATGAAAAAGTCATTAGTTCTGGTAGATTGAGTGTCGACTTTCTTTTGAATTTTATTAGTCATTTTCCGTTTCTAAGAAGTCAAACAAACATATTATTTTTTTCATTTAAATTATAAAAAATTTAAAAAAACATAAAAATTGGAAACATATTTCAGACTACTATTCGCATGGGGTCTAGTATTTTTTCCACAATATATTATCATTTTTGAAAATAGATAACAATAGTTATTATGTTCTAAAATATGAAAATGATTTTTTGTAGATCTTTATGATTTTGAAATATGTTTTCCTTCTTCATCAATTATAATGATATAATAATTTTTTTGGTAAAAACATATTTTGCATCATCAAAAAGTTGTCCCAATATAATTAAACTATGTTTTAGACCATCATAAAACAATTTTTCTCTTTATTTGGGATTTTGAGGTTCTGTCTCATCATTTCCAATTCCTCTAATTTTCATAGAACATTCATTTCAAAATGTATCTTCCCCACCCTCATTATTTTAATAATGTTTCATGATTTTATATCACCTTTAATTTAGGAATAATTCCAACTTTCATTTATAAATGGTTTCTTAATTTTACATGATTTTAATGATGTATCCACAGATAAAGTGCTTTCCCCAACATTCTTCTTTCCAGCATCCTCTTTATTTTCTACAATAAAAAACTAATTATAGAAATAGTGATATATATTTTTTAACATGATGAAAACCTTGGTTGTGTCATAATTATTCTAGATATTTATATATTTTTTCGATTGGTTTTTTATAACATATAATGTTTTTACTTCGGCAACATGCATAGTTTTAGGAAGGTTACTCATCCTTCTTTCAGCACTGCTTAATCTATATTAAAACCACCTTTTATAAAGTGACAGAATTTGACAATAATTATATACCATATTCCTATAGATCACAATGAACTAGAAAAAATAATTAAATCTCAAAATTCAATTGAATTAAGATCATTATCTGTATAATTTTTTTTTGATATTGATAACTTCTTTCTAATCTACCAAAATTTTTGTATAGTCCAACTTTCGTACTCAAAAAGTATAAAACTTATGTAGATGTGATTTGATTCTCACATACCTTTTAAACCCATGAATTTTTAAAACATTTATCCTCACATAAAATTTTATAAAAATCAGATGAACCTTTTTTTGTGGGTGATAATCTCACTTGATTGTTGATTTGAGCTTTCATTGAAACTATAGGGGTCTAAAATTTTAGATATTAAGCTTTGTTGAAGTTTTTATTCATCCTTCATAAAGTAATATTGTCATCAAAATGTTGTTATTGAGACTTTTTAACATCATATTCCTTATATGACAACATATTTCTATGATCTTCAACTATCTTTCCTTGTTTAGCAATTCTATGTTTGTAACACAAGATCCCCTGATTGTATTCATACTATTTCTTGGTAACATATTTTTCACCTTTAAAAAAATTCCAACTATATTTCATTATCATTATGATTTATTTATTCATAGGTATTTTTTTCAAGTCATAAAATAAGTTATGTTCTAAAATGATATTCTCTATAAGAGTTCCCCTCCTTCTTCCTTACTATTTAATGTTCATTCTTTTTTTATCACATTTTGAAATGAATTTTCTAAAATTTTCTGAAATTTCAGATTCTAAAGAATTATTTTTAGTTGCATCTAATTTATCATTCATACTCAGAAAACATCACATGGTCCAAGTAAAAATATTTTTATATTTTTTAGATGACTTTTATACTTTAAAAAGTCAATTCAACTATTTATATTAAGGTTTTTCTTTAGAATCATCTCAATATTCACCAAATTTACTCTTAGGGAAATTCATCGTAGAGCTCCCAATCCCACCACACAAGAAGCACTATAAGGATGTTTTCTTATATTCTTTCTTCTTACTCTTCTATAATTTTGGGTAATGATAGACTTGTGTTTATCATTAAAATCACCCTATAATTTATTTTTGAAATCACAATGATTTATATATTCAAAATTATGAATTTTCATTTTTATCATAGCTTCAAAAGTAATTTTTATTTAATATTAATTCTAAACACTAGATATTATATTATTTCATAATTAGGAGCAATTTTTTATTTTATTAAGAGATAATAAATCCTTACCTTATTAAGATGAAATTTTAAAATCAAACTTTTCTAGAAAGTTTCTCCTATGATTCTACTCACTGGTAGAATCATCCAATACATATTTAAAACCTATGATGTTGAAGAAAACATCATTTAATTTTTTGATGTTGTAATAAATAGTTTATTCATCTCTCATCTAATATCTTCAATATTACTATGCCAGATTTGTATTTTATATTCCTTCAGCTTAGTGTTCCCTTCAAAAATACTTTCTATCTTATCCAATAAACTCTTTGTAATTTTGAGTCCCATAAAATTTATATTAACATTTTTGATTAAATATTTTTGATATCATATCTATCCTTTCCATAAAATTCAGTATTTTTATTTTTAGAAAACATCGTAGGAGGATCTTTCTCATTAGTTAGAAAACCAATTGTAGCAACATTAACATATTTCAGGCCAAGAGATATAAGATATAGAATCATCCAATTATTCCAACCAAAGAATGTTTTTAATAAAATATTTGAATCACTATAATGTTGAGAGAATATAGATTATTCATGATGAGGATTCAACAATGGAACCTTTTCATTCTCACCCTTTGATGATCCAAATGATCTAATATCAAATATGTGGGGGTGAATCAGTTGTTAAAATTTTATAGGTTTCAAACTTTTAGATATTTATCCCCTATAACCTATTATATTTTTTAATAAATACTCATGCATGAAAATATGGGAAATAAAGTAAATCACATAAGATTTATAAGGTTTATCCTTAATATAAGAATAAAAATACTTTCCATAGCCACTATCATGGGTTTATATAAATTCAATATTATAAATAAGTGAATAAAACTTGTGCTAACTAGTATTATGAGTCTTATATATCTCTGAAGGAATGATTATACTAACTCAATTAAATTTATAATGTTTTCATACAATAGTTCGATCCAAAAAAATTGATAATGGAAATAAATTATCTTTTCTACAGAAAATATTTATCTACAACATCAATCAAATGTTATTGGGTATAATTTTAAAAGTATAATGAACTATTTTGATAAAATCAGTATGATAGACTCAATCTGATGCCCATTTTTTCAATCTACCGCTGAATAAAAATTCAATCCTATCAATAAAATAACCACCACCTTACAAAATTATCACAATGACTCAAATTAATCTTCCATAGTCTTGTATTCATAAGTTTGATAAAAAAACATTAAATTGTCTAATATTTTGATGATATATCAGTTTGGAAATCCTCTCAGACCTCAACTCTTTAAAACATGTTTTTTTAACAAAGATAACAACCAAAAAGTTCATATGTATTGTGCATCTATTTATATTTAACCCAGAATAGGTAATGGTAGGAAATTGAAATTTCTTTCCCACTCACTAATATTACAAAAACCAAAATTTCATGTCTAATTGAACTTCAACTTTGCCTGATTCAAACCATATCATGTATTTTGGTATATTCTAGAAGATTATTAAATTATACAGAATATCTTCTCAAATTACAAAATAACTAATAATAAAATATAGTACGGAAAACTAATTTCATTAAAACATTTCAGTTTGATTTGAATTTCTTACTCATCTAAGTAATATATGGATGTATTACTCATCTTAGTATTATATGACATTATTATTTATCTCATTCTAATATCAATTTCATCCTTATGTTATTCTGGTCTAAGTTTCTTCCTTAGGTCAGTTTGATTTGGCTTTCTTCCACATATCAGTATGATCTAAATTTCCTCATAAGGTCAGTCTATTTTGACTTTCATCCTTAACCCAGTCTAACTGTAATTTCATTCTTATGTTAGTCTGATCAGACAATATTACTAATATCAATCCAATCTAACTATCTACCATAGATTAATACTATTGTCGATTTTCCTCTTTATAGTCCAATATATCTTTATTCCTTGTCTCAGTCTTTGATAAATTTCAATAAAAAATAAATCTGATACATAAACATCAACATCCATTCAGTGTATCTATTTTTGAAACTCTTTATTATAACATATTATTATACTATAAGGTATACATAATATTTCAAAGAAATTAATGAATAAAAAGGAATCATAAAAAGATTTTTTTAATGTTTCCCAACTTCCCAAAAACAACTTCAGAAAAATACATTTCTATCTTCCAGACAAAAAATAATAATCACATTCCGACTCCGAAAATCTTCAACTTCTGAATTTCATCATTTTAACAACATCAAAACATCATACAAAAACACACTTTGATGATATGGGTATGAAATAGTGTGTCTAATAGACATATTTTAAAAAAAATTATTCAACCATAATTCCAAAAACATCTTAGAAAAAATCATTAACTTGATTTACTAAGGAATTATTTTATAAAAATATTTTTTTCAAAAAAACATCTTGAAAACGATAATATCACAAAGGATATTCAACATTGATGAGAAGCCATTTTGGGAAATCCAAAAAACTAATGTTTAGATCTCATTATCTAAAAAAGAGGATATTAGACCTGAAAAATTGAGGTACTTAGGATGGAAGATTATAAAAATTATATGATCAAAAAAGATATATCTAAATCCTACCAATCTAGTAATACTATTGTAAAACACATTTAAATTAAAAAGTTTATAATAATTTATATTTCAAAAATTCAAATACATAGAGGAAAGTTATGGAAAATATTTTTGGGGCCTTACATAGTGTATCAGATGTACCGCCATGGGGTATTAGTGATTTATGATCCACTAGTGGTCATATATTCAATGTAAAATGTCAACGGTTAAAATAATTCACTGAATCTATCAATAATCATGAAATTGAAGTGTTTTTAACTGATCTAACCTATGAAATAAAATAAATTAATATATTTGTAGTCCATTTGGTTCTAAAGACATTAAAAAGTCCCTTTACTGGATAAAACCCAACATCAATGTACACCTTGACACATAGTTCTGTGCCATAATGAAATAGTTATGATATTTATTCATATATTATTTGTAGTTCATTTTTTTGTAACCTTATGGATTTTCCATTGTGATTCATATTTTGTTGATGTGTAAGAATCATGGTATACCGAGGATGATGTATTTTCCAGAAAACCACATTTCATCCATGATTTCAAACTAAATCAACCATCATTGACGAGCCATCTTAATGTGACATAGAGGTTTAAGATTAAATTTTTTAACATGGAATTAGTCATCAATAAACCAGGTGACATTGTTTCTTATTTTTATTCCAAATTTAAATATCAGAACACCTCTCATCCACATCTGACCCTTCAAAATTTTAATTTATTTAAAGACTAGGTAATATGGTATTCTATGAAAGGGGTGAAAAGAAATAAAATATATCAAATAAAATTTTTCTATGTGTGTCCATGGTGGAAAAGAAGAAAAATTTGAGTGTATTAATGGGGAATAAGTTTCTTTAAACTTGATCATGATAATGCAATTTATAAAATTTAAAAGTGAATATAAAATATATTTTTATTCCTTGATTCAAAATTAATAAAAATATAGTTTATAATTATAAATTTTTTAAATTATTTTCATTTATCATGATTTTATATAGTTTAAATTTTCATAAATTTAATAAAAATATCACTACAACCATCTTTTAGATTGATGGTAATTAGTTCATGTACTTGGGCCCCTTAATAAGTTTCATAGGCTTGGTGATTATTTTAATTCTAACATGAATTTTAAAAAAAATTAAAAAATAAACTGTAAATAAAAAAAATAAATTTCAATATAGAGAAATTTATTGACATAATGTGTGGATTTCACCATTTGGTATCATGAATCAATAGTTTTATGACATAGTTTTCACTATTTTATCTTTATTATTCCTAATTTTATTTTGTATTTGATTGGATTTACTCAAATTGATTTTTATACATGTGATATTAAATTGGTACTCTAAGTCCTTTGAGATTTGTAGTCGTCTGAATAGTCTTACTATAAGGGTTGACATGATTGAGTAAAATTTAAACAACAATGAAAAAAAAGAAAATAACAAAAAATAATAATAATCTAATCATTAAATTGCGATTCCTCCCAGCACATCCATATTTCCCCACTTGAAAAAAATGATACCACATGTTTATTACAACATAAACCAAATCATCATACTTTATTGAAATCGGATGAAATGTAGCGATGAATTTAAATAAAGTGATGGGATTGTGATTGAGATATGATTTTCATTATTTCTTGTGTTAAATGATTGTGATAGGTTTAATAATTTTTTAATGGTTTATTATTGTGATAATTAGATGATAATTTTTTTTAAAAAAATATAAGTCAAATGTCATAATTTTTAGATTATATTTTGTCATGTATATAATCCTAAATTTTGGGGGGTTGTTCACTAAAATAGGATTTTATTCATTATTAATATTATAATTATCTTATTATTTAAGGTTAATATAAAATTATACTTCTGAATTTTATAATTTGTAATTTTTTTATTTTCATGGATGTAATTAATTATTAATATTCATAATTACTTGGTACATTTATTTAACACCACCGAAAACAACCACTAGTGTTGATTTAAATTTTGAAATTTCATTTTCAATTATCCCTTTCTATGATGAATGTTTTTTATTTAGGTGATATTTGAGATTCTTTCGAAATGGTGACCAATGTGGAATTGAATATATAAAATCATAGGAGAATTTATCAAGAATTCATTCCAATAAAACGACTGTATGTGTAATTATTTAATCCCAATGAAGAAAACATTTTAACTAGAGATAAAAGAAAAAATAATAATCATTTTATTAAATTTTGGTATGATATAATTTTAAATTTTACCGGGTAATCCAAGTATCCCTATTGGAAGATAAAATCGGGGGCTAGATTAAATAGCATAAAATTGAAACCTACCATTTTTATTATAATTGAGAAGATATCATGACAAATGGTATGGAATTTTGAAAGATTCCAGAGGTAATTAAATAAATTGTATTAAAAATATTTAAACTGATATGATTTTATTTTTTTAAGGTGATCCAATTTTGTTTTGGATTAATATATAATATTAATGATTTATTAAAATACTTTGTTTGATGTTATCTGATTGTATTGGTTTTATTAAAGACAATGTAATGAATAGTCTAAATGTTGAAAAAAGGTATATTAGGAATATGATATATTATTAATATATTTAAAAATAATACAAAATTTTATAATAAAAAAGGGATAATAAATGGTTAAAAAATACACCCCTTTTTATTAATATGATATTTTTATACATTTGTCTCTAAAATAGTTATATTATATTTTATTATTTTTAGAAATTCCAAATGTTCCCCTTACCAAAATTATAAAAGGGAACCCATTAATTCCCTTATTTACACCTCATTATGGAATATAACATGAAAATTACCTACCATTTTTTCTTAAAAACATTTGTAGAAAAGTTTTAGAGGTTTTTCCATATCCCAACTACCATCCCTATATCCCTTGTGAAGCAATCAAAATATATCCCACCTAAGAAGAAGTAATCACTATTACTAACTCTTAAAAAGTTTATTTCATTTTCTACATTAAATTCATTATTTTTTCCATAATAATTTATTAAATAATGTATAATATATTTAATAATGTGTTATTTTGATTATGAGAAAACCATATTTGAGCTTTAATCCGTGCTATATTAAACAATATCACTATGCACGTGCACTGAGGTAAGGGACTTCATCCAAATTATCTTTCATTGAGGAATATTTTGATTTTAGGAAATTAAATATTTTTATGAGATGTATATAACACTCATTTGACATGTTACATCATGAATTTATTTATTAAAATGATATTTAATTTATTTTAAAATTTTACTTATTCATATGGCATGCGATTCAACTGATTATAAAGTGTTAAGGGGTTTTCATCGCACTTTTATTTTTGTGTGACACAAGAATTATTCAAACATATTTTTTTTGTGGTTATATATTTCCAATTTTATATTTTATATTTCAAACCTCCGGGTCTTCATGAAATTTTACATTTCAATTTATGTTATTTCGTTAATGGGGTTTATGATTCAAATGTTATTAAATATTTTTTTTAAATTCTCATAATTATTAATCATTGTTTTGTTTACCTATCCATTGAGGAGTACTTATATTCCATTTACATGCTATCTAAAAAAGTTTGTAATTTTTTTTTAATAATATGCTATGCTTTTTAAATGTTATTTTAACTAATTATCGAAGTTCTATACTTTTATTTAAACTTAATATTCCAATCATTTTCTAAATGATGTACTTTATGAGTTTTCAAAAAAAAATATAGATGAAATGTTTTTTAACATAAATGGAATGAGAATATTTTTCTACTGTCACTATTATTTATTTCTTTTAAAAATATTTTATTCTCTTACATGGTTATTTTCAAAGAAAATATTTTCCTTCTTATTTTTAAAGTTTATTTTTAAAAGTGAATTATTAGTTGAAAAATATAGTTTTACTAAAAAATGTTTTCAATGATATCTTTATGGTTCTTTTATTCTTCAATGAATCCAACCCTCCATTTTACTTATTAAACACTAGATATATGTTTTAATGATAATATACTTCGAATTATTTACTTAATCATAAACATTTTACATTAAATTTATATCAAATATCAATATTCCTTATATCATATTTATGTTTATTTCATAATCCATTCATAAAATTTTCATACGTTGTTCAACATTGGTATCAATTATTTTATCTAGGGGAAAATGTTGATAAATCTGTATTCCATACTCAATATAGATATTTTAGGATAAGACACAATGTTAATAAACTAAATTGATTATTTGATATATGAGGATTGATTTGGACATGAAATATGTGAGTGTGACCCAGTTTTAGATAGAAAATTGATGCATTAGTGGGTCTCATGAGAAAAATCAGTTGGCCAAACCTAATTGGTTTTTACTAATTAGTTTTAATCTATCATGTGAAAGGTATTGATAGTAGAGGTAATTTTTTTCAAACCAAATCGGTTTGTAACCCATAGTATTAAATTGTCTTTTGAATAAACTTAATGGTCGACATATCATGTACATGACACATGAAGTCTAATAATTAATAATTCAAGTAATTTAGGATATATTTTTTATTATACTATCCATGATATGTTCTCTATGATTTAATATTTATATTCATTTCATTCTTATTTTTTGATTAAATTGAATGTGTTGTCAGTTATTTACCATGACATATTGATCACAACATATCTTATAATAATAGTAAAGTTATTAAAATGGAATGTTTTTTAGTTATTTACCATTCCATATTGATTATTTTTATTGATTTATGATAGCTTCTATTTTACTAAACCATTAATATGCATTTGAGGACACCATTATTTTTTTTATATTACCTAGGAATCATTGAAGTGTATTTTGATTTTTATAAAAGTATATGATGGAGGAAATAATAGTTTTCAAAAAGAATAATTTTTTATTTTATGGTTAGAATGTAATGTGAATGTCTAGTATGTGTCTGGTCTTCCAAGACTACGAGAAAAATTTTCCCGACCATGATGTGATTCGTTTTATCATATGACAATGTAATAAAATAACCACTATCTCTTGGATACTGGGGTTAGGGTCATTACACATAGTATTTCATTTGGTCTTTTATACAGAGAATTTATTTAAATTTTATATAAATATAAATGCATTCTGGTATTGATTTCAACATTATTTATCCCATTATTTGGTGGAGTATATTGGTGGTTTTCATTTTATATCCTGATAAAACCCTTCATTTGGAAAGAAATTCCTTTGATATGTGTGATGTTATACCATTAGTTCAAGTCTCTAACCTGATTCCTATATAGGATGGGAATCTATGGTGATTTTTTATCTTCCATCATTATTGACTTAGTAGGGGTACCTTAATGCAGAGGGAGCTGTGATATTTGAATCTATAATGAGAAGAGTCTATAAGTGTATAGTTGGGAATTATATCTCATTGATCTATAACTAACCAATTATTTTGGGTATAGTTGGTGGAATTGGAGAAAAAGTATCACATTCCTTTTCAGGATTCTCCATGGGTTGAATTAGTTATTAAAACTCTTCAAAACCATAATCTTCTAAATGTTATAAATTAATATGATATCATGGGTGGATGGAAATTTTCTATGTGTACAAATATCCCATATAATGTAAAAAACATGAACAACAATACATTGTAGTGGCATTGAACATTTTATGGTTTATCTAAAGGTAGACTATAATATCAAAAAAACCACTACACTATGGGGGTTTCTTTAGAGAACAATTCCATAATAAATTGGTTGTGATAGTGAGTGTGGAGGTTATTATAATTGTATTCCTAGGAAATGTGGAATGTTTAGAGTTTATGTAATTAAATCTATAGTAATATGTTAAGGAAGTCTTGGATGTTCTATGGTATAATTATTTATTTCCAATGGCACACTTATATATGAGGTCATCTTGGGTGGGTGATTGAATAATTGGAAATTTTCCAAATCCATTCATGGTGACTAAAGTTGATGATGTAGATTGTGATTTTATAGATAACATATTCTGCAGGATCATGATTTATAGTGATGATGAATAGAATTTCAGTAGGGAGGGACATAGTGACATCAAGAGTCTCTATGGATAGATAACTTCTCAACTATTAAATTTCCTTAAATACAGGTGGAGGTTGGGAGGTCCCTGATGTTGGACACTTGATAATAGTGAATTCACTATATGAGGATAGTTTTTAGTCGATTGTTGATGTTGTAGTTCATTTACTATAGGTATGAAATTTCATGCTAATATTTTTCAATGAGGTTTCTATTGGTGAAAAACTACATGATATTTATTTATTTAAATATTACAAATTTGGGACCCATATGATGAGAGTTGTTTGATATTACACTAATCGTGGAGAGTGGGTTCTGTGTTATATGACAAGCATGGATTTGAGGAATGAAATTGGGAATGTGTGATTTTTATGTATATTTTTTTCATGTATGAATGGAATAACATTTTTTTCACATATACCCATGATAGTTTTGGGGAGTAACATACAAATTATGTTTTCATATTGATACCTTATTTATATATAATATTTCACAATGATTTAGATATTGTTGATGGTGGTGTTGGGAAACAATAACTCACAAGATATTATCTTTAAGTAAATGTTTTAAAATATAACTTTTTAGAGGAATAGAGGACTGTTGTAATTTTTATATAATTCACTTCCTTTTGACATGAAACTATGCATCATTAACTTATTATAGATTTATTGGTGGCGGTTTTAATTATGTACAATCAAGAACCAACCTTGATACTCTAGTCACATGATAGCCGAGCTGTATATAAAATGGCATGAAGGGTGTTCCTATCCCCATGGATTGGCCATTAGAACTTGGAATCATACAAGAACAATAGGGTATGTGTTTTCTACAAAACAGTGGACGATAAAAGATTACAGGTTAGTATGCTAAACACTCCAAAGAGAGAAGTACAATAAACCAAAAATGTATAACATATGGAAAAGCAGTACATCATCAATGTACTCAATATCTAACAAGGATAAAACTCAAAAATCCCCTTAAAAAGAGGGTATCACATCCACCAGTCACCCCCATCACTCCAACCCTAGGGGTCAAAACATGCACCACCTCCAAGTGGAAATTTTCTTTTTCTCAGAGCTTGAATAATAAAATATATAAAGGCTGAAGGAAAACGTAGGGAGTGAGTTATAAATAATAGTACGGTCTCATAAAATATTCCACAATAAATTCTATAATATTTAGAAAAATCATGATTTCAATTTAAATTAAATAGGGAATGAAATGACAAATCATTTTCATATTAAAAAAAATATTATTATATTTCCACATATAGAAATAATTTCAATTTGGGTTTAAATAATTTTTTCAAATCAATTTTGATAAATTATTTGGCATGAGTAAAATAGTTATATAACCACTGACAAATATAAAAAAATCACAACCAACGCCACAGTTGACTTCCCATTAGTATATTAGTTTCAGGATATAGGATCCCCATAATTATCAAATTAGTGTTCATGACTAAGTACACGTACACACATCACTCAATATCAGACCGAATGGGACTCATCAACATCATATCGAGGTAAGCATGCTAAACTAGGGTTTTGTAAGGGTTTTCATTTTCAATCCCATGAAAGGGTATCAATATCCTATCTTTCATGAGAAAATAACCCACTAACTACCTAGTCTCACATGTGATCAATCAATCAATAGACAAATAAAAAATCATATAATTTAAAATCAATCATAACTTATGATAGAATATCCCAAATTTTTAGTTTCAATATGTCAATTCAATTTCAAAACAAAAAAATTGTTTTTTTCCACCATTTCAAAATATTTCAATCAAAAACAAATCATAGGTTTTCATTATGTCAATTTTATGCATTTCTCTCAAAAACATTCCAGATCATTTCAAAAATTCAATCAATATCAAAATTCACCCCACAATTCCAATTGTATTGGAATTGGGTTCTTCAAAAAATCCACCCCATTTCCAATTCCATAATAGAATCTCTTCAATTTAGGATATTATTAATAAATTGAATTTTATTTCAATAAAATCATTAATATCAATGAAATCATTGATTTAATTAAATAATAAATCTCTAAGGCAACAACCAACATTTAATCAAGAAAATAAAATGATTGACACCCAAAATATGAACATTAATATAAATACAAGGTGAAAGAGATATAGAAATAAAGTATAAAATAAATATCCAAATAGATAGTATTTATATTCATCAAATACATGACTATTCATCATACTATAAGGAGGAAGGAAGGAGATATTATAAGTAACTATTAGCGGGGAGAACCACTTTCCCAGAGGAGATCGAACGCGATCAATACTATTTTGATTTACTAAGGAAAGGGTTTAGTATAGCCAATATCACATATTGGTCGCCTCCAAATATAATGAAACAAAATCATTGTAGAATGGGTAGGTTAGGAACTTAATCTATGGGGTTATTAATTTTAATATAAATTTTCAAAATCAATTTAACCCATGTGCAAAATTTTATAGGAAGGGCTTCATAGTTAGAAAAACCATGCTCTATAGCCACTCACCCCTATTATATGTACTAAAAGATTTCTACATGGCGGGAACATGGTTTTGTTTACCATGTGCCAACCATGAAAATTACTACCATCTAAATATGCATGGTTCAAAGTGTCTAGTAATATGTTTTGGACAAACCTTTCACCCCATTTAGAGCACTATCAAATGACACACAATTTTATGGGCTAAACTACATGGTTTTCTTTTACCATTCACCAACCATTCACAACCCAAAGAGTATCCATAATTTTAAAAATTTCAAATGAAATAACCTGAAACAAGCCCTAACCAAAGTATTTCCAAAACTATGATCAAGGAGTTTCTAAAAACAAGTAACAAGATGTTACCACCTCCCCTTCATAAAAACATTATATCTGTATAATTCCAATCATGAGAGCACCATATCCATGATTAGAGGCCACCGCTCACTCATCACTTCCTTGTGACACTATGTATCATGAGAATCAGAACCACCCATCAATATAACATGTAACCAAGTTATCATCCTCCCCAAAATTACCCTTTGTCTAAAAATCATCATTCTTGACTGGATGCTCAATGAAAAATAAATCAGTCACAACATTAAGATCCTCCCAAATCAAGTAATGGGATGGGTCATAAATGTATTTCTAAAGTTTTGATACATGGAAGACATTATCTTTCAATGTAATATTTATTGGAAGTGATAAATATCAATCCTCTTTCCCCACCTACTCGACATACTCAAATGGCCCCACAAATTGAGAAGTATGCTTCTTGTACCTCCAAAGTCATCAGTAACTGAATCGAGGTGAATCTCTAAAGAACACCCAATCACTAATAAGAAACTCCAAAGTTCTATGAAAATTATCTTCACAAGATTTATTCCATCTCTGAGCTGTCAACATTATCTAATTAATAAATTTAATCTTTGTTATCATCTCTGGGACTAAACTCAGTCCAACCAAAGAAATTTCTCAAATCTATTAAAAAACATTAGATAATTACATAGGCTTATATAAAAATCCTCAAAAGGTTCCATTCTAATTACATACAGGTAACTATTAAAATACGAGAACTCAACCAGTTCCTAATGGCTATCCCAAGATCCTCCAAAATTGAGGATTCTAACATGAAGCATGTCCTCAAATATCTGTATAGACCACTTTGTAAGGCCATCCCATTGCAGAAGTTATGTCGTAGTCAAACGAACCTATGATCACATCACGTCCCAATGTTTGTGCCAAAAATTATAGGTAGAATGAGGTTTGTTGTCACATACTATAATAGATAAATCTTTATGAAAACTAAATGTGTATTTCATATAAGAATTTTTCAACTCCCCACATTTTTGTTGTATCCTAAATGGGTATAAATTGAGCTAATTTGGACATCCAATCGATCAAAAAATTTATCTTAATCTTATTTCTAGTGGTACATGACAACCCAACCATAGATTTAATTGAAATATAATCCCATTTACATGTTGGCTCTTGAAGGGGAGAGAGACAACCCAATGTTTTTGGTGCTCAGTCTTGACCTCCTTTCTATTATAATAATGTGAAACAATGTTAGTGATATATAGTCTCGTAAATAATCACCTAAATCATTGTTCCATAGCATAAACTATTTTTTTGGTTCCTGGGTGCACAATGCATTGAGAATTATAGAAATACACCATCAAGTATTTAATCACTAGAAAAGGTGAAACATATCGGTTATAGAAACATAAAATACCCACTTTGGAGAATGACCACTCAATAATGATCATTCCACTATAAAGTGAGTCCCTAATGCTATAGAATTCACCATCAAGATGATATTCTAAAAAAATCATCTCATGAAAAAAATTGTTCATCTGAACAATGGCCATGAAAACCTCAGCCTCCACTTCTTAGATTCCTAAATAAAACATTGAAAAAAGATCCACCAAGTATCAGAGAACCATAAACTAAATCAATAAGAAATTTATACCTCTATTACCTATTAAAAACTAGATAGATCATATGGAAACTTTTGGGAAACTCGACAATAATTGGTGGGAGATAATCACTCAATGACACCCACTCCAAAACAAAAGGGAACAATATTATTACTTTCCCCAAAACTATATAAGAAGGTATAAGCTTACTTAACCTCAGTTCCCATTCTCCTTGGAAGGAAAAACACACCCCATATTGTCCATTAAAGGATACCCATCATGTATTGTATCCAATTTAAGACTTATTAACAATGATACAATCCATCCCAAAAATTATATTTAGAGGTGTCATGTCAAGAATAAGAAAATAACATGTAAGATAAATCCCTAATAAAGAGAGGACTGAGCAAGACAACAAATACCATGATCTCTCTCCTTTAAAATCTCTAAAGGATGATTTAAAAGGTTCACAATATGAGTTGATATTAATGAGTGAGATACACCCATATCAAATAAAGTAGTCACTATAGATGAAGCTATATTGATGATACCTATCAAATTCCCTAAACATTTACAAACATCTTGAGGATACACTTACACTTTGTTAAGAATATTCATTCTGAATCTCTGTTAGTGGAACCCCTTTGTTCATGAAGAATTTAATTTCACCACATTACATTTTGGTTTTGATAAGGCCATTCCACTACATGGGGTATAAAAGATATGATAAAATTTATTTTAATTGACCTGAGCTTTAAAGGAAACTAATGATCTTGGGTTATTTATTGAAAATTCATTTTTAAGGCCCATTCTTTCCACACTAGAATAAGTAAATGGGACTCTTCCATTAAGTACATTAGATATAGAGAAATCATGTTGTCTAGATCCACCATGAGACTCATCATGTTTCTTTATTACATTAATGAGACTCAAAAAACATTCAACTGAGAAAAATAAATACTTTTCAACAATAAAATACCATCTAGTTAATGTTTATCCATCAAATACATGTCTAGCACATTGAAATATAATGAAAGATTCGTCAAGAAAGAATGTGATGAGATTTTAGGTAGGTGAACCATCATTAACAGTCAATAATTTAACTTCTCAATAAATTTAATATTAGGTTCAAACTAATAATGCTCAGAAAGGTAGTTAACAAACTCTACCACAGTCATGATAGCCTGATGGAGATTGAAAAACTCTATATCCATGGCCCGCACCATTGATTTTTGGAAGAACTATTCAATAAAATGAAGGATAATGTACTTCCACTCTAAACCTTCATTCTTATTATCTGTCCCCATCAAAACCCACCATATCCTACAATATCCTTCATTATTAAAAGTGACACATTTCATCTTAATCAAAATATCAATTTAAAATAAAAAATAGAATCTCTATATTTCTCAACTAATCTTGAGACTCTTGAGGATCATTGGAGACTTCAATCACTCGTGGCTTCTAGAAGAGGAAATCCTTAGAATGATTCTGAGATTCATCCCTCTGAGGTTCTATAGGAGGATCTAGAACAAGAATGGTTCAAGTACCTATCTTAGAGCATGGGGAACATGAAAAATAATCTCCATAAGTATCTTATCCAAAAGAGGATCCACTCACTGTGGTTCACTAGTAGATTCCTCTTAGACCATATTCAATCTTCTTCTTGGAGTCATTATGCTACAAAACATAAATATACAGCGTTGAAGACATCATAATATTAATAAGATCTAAAAATTGAAAATGAATAACATTAACATAAATCAAATAATAAAATATATCATGATTATTATTTCATCCTATCCAAATTAATTTCATTGAAAATACTATAAATTGATCAGAATATTCCTCATGATTCCTTTCCCACATAGACCATGGTAACTTAAGGGTCGTTATGATGATAGATGGGAAAAAATTGATCATAACTACCTTATAAGTCCAAAAAATGGTCTCAATAGGCACAATGACATCAAGGAAAGAAGCTCAACTTGATCCTTTGAAACTACATTGTCACAAACCAACATAAATTCTATGGTACCTTGATACCCTAAAAGACTATCAAATTCCCCAAAGGGAATTCCAAATCACCACACACTATAGACAAGCACCTATCATCAAACAAGATCAAGAGGGAACTAATTTTCCAAAAAAAAAGTGCATGATAAATGATTATAGGTTAGTATGATGAACACTCTGATGAGAGAAAGTACCATAAACAAAAAATATCTAAAAAAACTAGTGCAATTAATCATTAAATTACTTAGTATCCAAAAATATAGAAACTAAAACATACCCTACAACATGGAGATAATTTCTCTACTAGTCACATATATCACCCCAATCCCAAGGGATCTGGAATATCCAACACCTGCAAATGATTTTTTCATTTTTCTCAGAACTAGCATAAAAAATTATCCAAATTCCCAAAGGATCATTTAGGATATGAGAAGTAAATCTCAATAGGGTCTCACCATGTGATCCATAATAGATTCTATGAAAATAATCCAATCATGCATTCAATTTAAATAAAATATGGCATGTGATGACATATAATTATCATATTCAAAACAAAAAATTACATTCCTTCAATAGATTGAAAATATTTCAATCATGGATATAAAAAATAATTTATATAAATACATGTATATAAAACATTTGGCATGAGTAAAAATGTTTTAACATCAATGACATATATATTCAAAAAAAATCAGAACAAGCACTATGGTTATCTATCTTGCAGTACATTAGTGTCTAGAAATCGGATCCTCACTCTTCTCAAATCAGTGATCACATATATGTATGTGTACACATGTCCATAAACATCAAGATTAATAGGACTCTTCAACATCCAATTATTGATAATCATCATAATCTAGTTTTTATAGAGTTATAAAAAAAATTCAATGTTGGGCGATCAAGATCCTAGCTTCCTTGTCCCAAAAAACCCAGTAACTACCCTAGCATGCATGTAAATAAAAATAAATTGAAAAAGGTAAAATCGTCTCATTTCAAATCAATCATCATTAATGAATTAATTTTATAAATATTCAATTTAAATATGCCAATAAATTTTCAAAACCAAAACATGGTTTTTTTTATTATTTCATTCCTTTTCGATCCAAAACCAATCATAGGTTTTCATCATTTCAGTTTCATTATTTTTTCTCAAGACAATACAAATTAATTTAATCAATTTTCCTTATTTATATAATTCACCCCATAATTCCAATTGCATTCGAATTTGGTTTTTTTTGAAATATATGCTATTTCAAATTCCACAATCAAATCAATTTGAACCAGTTTGTTATAAATCGATTGAAATCCATTTCAAAAAAATCTTGTAATCCTTATTATCAATTTCATGAAAAGTCTATAATGGAACAACCAACATTTAATCCTCATGATAATATGATGAAAACCGTAATAGGAACACCAACACAGATCAAATGAGAAAGATATATATAAATCAATCCAAGATTTATGATCCAATAAATTTGAGTTTTGATCTTTCTACTATATGATGATCTACAAAACTCTAATGCGGTTTGAAGGATAGATAAGAATAAAATATTAGAGAGGATATACACTTACTTTGAGGGGTTCAAACCAGATCACCACCACTTTGATTCACCGACGAAAATGATTAGCGGAGCGAAAACTACTTCTTGAGTGTCTCCATAAACAAGGAAATTATGATAGATCTGAATGGGTATGTTAGGAACATAAAATATTGTTTTATGATTTTAAATAATTTTTTTGAAGAAATTAAACATTAATGTATGGTTTTCTATGTATGGCCACTTTTTTAGACAATCCACACGTCCTAAATGAGTTCCCCTACTTTATAGGGTGTATGGGTTCTCCTTGGTGGGAAGTTAGTGTGGTTAACAATTCATGATCCATGAACATTATTATTGTCCAAGGTCGTATGGTTTGGAAAAACTGTACCCCCCACCTCTAGGGATCAAAAAAAGGGCATAAAATTTTTCCAGTCCAAGGTGTATGGTTTTCCCTAACATGGAGCGAAATGTGCACAACCTAACAATCTTCCAAATTTATCCGTGTTTCACCGAAAACAACGCTAAATAAGCTCCAGAAAATGTATAATTAATAATGGGTAGATTTGTAGTCCAAAACAAATGAAATTATGTTACATTTACTATACATTTTTAGAGTTATAGTAGAATATTATATATTTTTTTATTGTTTTATAACTTTCAAAATATAATTCTATATCATTTTTGTAAAATGAAAATAATTTCAAATAGAATTTCCTTCCATTTAATAAATATTAGACCCCTTGTTATAGTCATAAACCCATAACATATTGAAGGTAGTTCCATAATAAAAATTATTATTTTACTAAGATGAGTTCTAGATGGGTAAGGTCAAGGCCCACTATCAACACTTTCCCCTGAGATAATTTCCCCAAGATAAAATATTTTCAACCAAGAAAAAAATTATTATTTATCTTTACCATGTTTGATAATAAAATCCCTATAAACAATTTATTAAAATCAATCATCTTTTCGGATTCATGATTTTTTATATAATTACTCCATCACCTTCCTTCAACACACATTTATTTTACTTCACTAAATAATACAAAATATAATTAAAACATCACATTAAATGATTCATTTGGATACATGAGATTCAAACAAACATATTTAATTCACATTAAACTATCACGGTGACGGAATCCAAACGATTAGAAGAAAGATTGTAGAGAATCTAGTCAAGGGGATATAAATTCACACACATTATATACTTGAATGCTTTTTCATAATGGTTAAAAGTCTAGTTAATAAAAACAATCTAGTTTATAATTTACACACATTGTGTATTTCAATATTTCAGATAAAATATAAAAAAATTAATTATGGTTAGTAACTCATTTTATAAAATGTATCATGTAACACTGGTCTTAATTATCTTAAATTGTGTGAAATTTATTCATGTATTCAAGAAAATGATTTAGATATTCTTGGTTAATGATCACATGTATTTCAAATAGAGTAAGTACCTTAGTTTTCAAACGACTATGATAATGCTAGGAATTATTGAGAATTGTGATCCTATTAATTATATTCGGTCAACCACCCATAATGGAAATATTATTAGAATTAAGTCATCCTAGACAACATTTATTTGGTAAATAGAAGATTAATATTCCATTAATGATATCTATTCTTTTTATGTTAGTCATAATATATAATTTTGAAATATAATAACTCATATAAA
Source organism: Viscum album (assembly GCA_963277665.1). Classification (NCBI taxonomy): domain Eukaryota; kingdom Viridiplantae; phylum Streptophyta; class Magnoliopsida; order Santalales; family Viscaceae; genus Viscum; species Viscum album. The sequence goes on along the minus strand of OY728150.1, from coordinate 430,004,317 downwards.
TGTAGTATTTGTTTTATTGAAAACTATAAAAACACATACTAATTGAAATATTTCTACTAATTATTATATTACAAGCTGGTTGAAAATTTTTATCTATACATTATTTTAATCATTTTAAATGAATCCTCAAGAGTGGACTCAAAATATTTAGGGATAAGTCACATTTCTTAATGATCATCATTTCCAAACATTATAAAACTCTCTGAATATATGTATTTTTTTATTACCATTAGAAATTAATGCCAATAAATTATAATCTAGTTTTCTGATAATAAATTGGAATTTTGAGGTACATTATTGTTTAGTTTTCTAGAAAATATATTATTGCTAATTTTATGGTTCTGAACACATTTCATCGAAACATGGCCATCAATTGAAAAAATTTATGAAAATTAAAATTAGCAAAATAACATGTCCATTATATAGAATTATAATCACAAAATAAAAAACATATTTATTAAAAAACATAACCTTTATATCATAAAATAATATATTTTATTTATAATAATCATTACATGGTAATAAAAAATGTATCATTCCTAGAGAGAAAATAACAATAACAAAATTTTTCAATATAAACAAGAAATGTTCATACCATTTAAATTTATAGTCTTCCACATGTTTTTCTATATATAATTAGTGTTGAGAGAGACATTTTTTCTCACTTGGATCTAAGAAAATGAATAGGTATTTGTAGTCCCGGATGTTTAACTAGAGGTTTTGGTAGTTGGAGAATGAGATTCTCTCACCAAGGATTGGTGATTTACTTCACGCGAAGTATGTTCCCTGAATGTTGGAGAATGTTGAATAAGAATAGTGTGGATAGAGAGATCAGAATACAATTTTCAATTATGATGAATTTGTATATAATAATATTATATATTTAATTAATGGGGTATGAGATTAGGGAAATGTCTAGATAGGTGGAAAAAGGGTGAGATGGGGGCCGTTTTTGACTACTAGAGGGGGGAGTTAGAGTTAGTGGATGGCATGAAAATAAATGCAGAAATTGGGGAGAGAAAGAGAGGAAGTAAAAAGAAAGGGAGATAGGGATGACACACCCTAATATTTCAGGGGATATTGAATTCACTACATAAACCAAATCTCCAAGGTAGAGGTGTCAGTTGTGTTGTGTGGAATGAGTTATTTTTGTACTACAGATGAAATCTTGAGTTGATTATGAGAGGCAGGTGATATAAGGGGATAATATTAGGAGGATATTACTGATTTCATAGCTGAGGTATTGATGGGTGTTCCATTGATAAGGACTATGTATAAAGGGGATATGAGAATCATTAATGAAAAAACATTATGATGTGGTCGTATATAAAAAAAATGAAAGTACCATATATCAAACCCAATTTAAAAAACACATTGATCCAAACCTTCTTAACATAAAAATTAAATTCCAAAATCTAATAACAATTAAAACAATCATATATGAACCAAAATTATTTAATTTCATAATTTTTTTTATTTTATAATTATTTTTTGAAACCATTTGAAATAAAAATTTTAGATGCTTTGTTTTATTATTTATTTATTATTTATAAATTTGTTAATGTTAAATTAATTTAATATAACACAATAAAAACTGGTTTCATTTAAAATATTATAAAAAATTTATATTTCAAAAGAAGGAAGATTATGTGGTATCATCTATGGATTGATTTCCTAGCCTTCCATATAAGTTTCCTATACACAGACCCTTCAGAACACTTTTTACCATGCACCCTCCCATATTTTCACCTTCCCCATGCTCACATACAATAATGACATGTATCCATTATAATCATTACAAAAAATACACCATATAATGATTAAAACAATCTTTTTATTTAAAAAATAATCCATTTTGAGGGTTCAAAAAACCTAGCTAAGAAAAATTTCAAAATAAAAAAATTTATTTACTGTAAGGATACGCCAGTAAAAAAGGAAATGAGAAAGTATTTAAATTGATAGTGTAACCAGCCGATGTAGCTAAAATGGACCAAAGAAAAAATGAGTATATTCTTGAATAAAGAGTGATAAATAGTGCTATGATAGTGACAATGTGCTCTTGATGGTAATGTTTCACTAAAATAATTATGTGAATAAATTAATTTTTTGTTCTTAAATATTCCCACAAGGTTTAATTTGGTTACACTACATTATGAATGGATTAAATGGAACCTATTATTAATGTATTAATTAGATTTCATCCATAAAAGTAATTCAATTAATTAACCCAACTAGATTAAAAATATTTTTATATGTTCAACAGGGTTGGAAGATTTCATTAAATGAAACACATCAAGGATGTATATATAATGGGTTGAGATCCCTCTTTTTGGATAAAAGTGATTTTATATAAACATTTTGATATTATATTACTCTTGAGACACAACATGGCCCTGGGTAAAGGAACTCTCACCACTTCGATCTTTGTGGATCCTCAACAATCGATTTGGGATCCTGTTGTTTGTTTAATGCCTTCCAAGAAGGATTTATTCAGTTTCACTGGTAACAAATATCAAATTTACTCAATCAAATATTGAATATTGAGAAATTATTTATCCAGTTATCCTAATTTATATTGTTCTCTTATATTATATATTGATTCTACATGGGCTAGATCATGAAAATTTATAATTTTTTTCTACTTTTATTATTCATATGATGATCCAAAAAAACACATTAGTTTTAATAATGGAATGCTCTTTGAATAATCATTAATTTGTATACATTTTTTCAAATAAAGAACATGTTTCGGAAACACAACTAGAATCTTCCCATTTAAATTTAAATTGAAGTATAAACGTAATGTTAGGTTTTATAAGTGTGGTACATTGTATGAAAACATAACTAGGTGTCATACTATATATAACAATGTTCATTGTCAATTTAATCTCATGAAAAAAATATATTATATGTTTCTACAACAACATATCCCACCCTATAACATGAAACTAAATTATTAAGTTAATTTAATATGCACTATAGTTTATATATAAGGTTAAATAGTTTACAAAATATTGAGATTGATAAAAACAAATACTATGGGTTTACATACATTATTGTGTAAAAATTTGGTATCATTGTCAGGTTACATTATGGTACATTGAGTGTTAATATATTGTGAGGGTTTTTCCTGCTAATTTCATTTATGATTAGCGTAATATGAATATAAAAATTCTATCCAGACACTGCATTATATAAAATCATAATTTCAAATTTCCATACCCAATTTAAATGAATTATATTTAATATTTAGTTTATTTAACTTATATTATATAATTTTTTTTATATATATAACATGACAGATGTTATAAAATATTATATTTCAATTATAAATTAAATTTCAAAATATCATATTTGTTTCTCATTTTTTTGATAAATTAATAATTTTTATATTATTGAGAAGATTAAATTATGAATTGAGATAGATTATTTATAAAATATTTATAGATAATTTAAATTATATGATTAAATATTTATTATAAATGTTTTTGATAAATTAATCATATGGGTTTTACGGTTTGTTGATTTTTTTTATTATATTTAATCTATTAATATCAATGAGTTGATATTAATAATATCCCTTTTAAAATGTATACATTATATAGAATGTTTTTAAATCATAGTATAATATATTTTCAAAATAATTTTATTTATATAGAGTTTATAAATCACCTATAATTAATTATATTAATGTTTATGAAATAATTTTTAGTAAAATATTCCAAATATTAAATATTAATATTTAAAATTCCTTTTATGAGATTAAATGGCATGACTTGTGATCTTGAAATACAATTTTCATTTACATATCATAATAATAATTTATAAAAATATTATAGTATAAGAGAATAAGGCCAAAATAGAAATTCATTTATATTAACAATTTTAAATTCTTTATAATTAATTAATTTGATCTGTTCAAATAAAAAATCCGTATTTTAGATATTATTTAGATCAAATTTGAAGAAGGGTTTAACTTTTTTTAATCTAATTTTTTGAATAATGTGATGTATATGATATTTTGATTATATAAAATGTTTACATAATAGAAATTGATTTATATAAATGGTTATAAATCACAAAATATCATTGAAATGTCATATAATGTATAATGTCAAAGCGTTCAAATTAAAAACAAAATTTATTATTTTCAAGATTATGGAATGTCCATAAGATTAGGCATATTATAAACTGTTTATAATTAGATTTAATATATGAATAGTTCGTTAGTAATTATCTCCTGATTAAATAATTAAAACGTTCATTTATTAAGAATTTGATTTCCTTCATGTTCTTGAATTGTTTACATAATTTTAATAATATTTATGCTTTATTTATACAAAATCTACTACTATGGGAAAAATATATGCATTACATGCTTAGTATGAAACCAAAGGATTTCATTCTCATATACATTCACCATGATTTCAAAATTGATGTTATTAACATGAAATTAGTCATTAGGATTTAGATTTTCATATATGTTTTAACGTTATCATGAATTGGAATGTTTATTCATTAATGTCTCATAGGGATAAAGACTTTATATCAGACTACCGATTAACTGAGAGGCTCAATAATTGTCTAAATGCATGAAGGGGCTAGATATCATTCGCATTGAGCTTGAAAATGAAGAGATTATCACATTCAAATATCCCCAGGCCGTTTCATGAAACATTTACATTACTTTTTCATATTATCAGTTATTTATGAATGAATTTCCTTGGATTATATTTTTGGGTGAAAAACATAAACATGTAGGTTGTGTAAAAGTTAATCATTAATGTGTCTTGAACACATTAAATCAGTGAATGAAATATGGATTCTAAAATGAAATAAATTAATTATAATTATGATTAAAAAACAAATAAAACATGAGAAGAAATGATTTCGATTCTACATAATTGTTATAAATTTTATATGTATATGATGTAAATTATATATTTTAGACTTTAAAACCCCCTAAACTACTAAGTGTGGTATTGCTTTTAAAGATGTACTTTTCAATACCTCGATCATCCAACCGAGTAAGTCATTCCATTGATGGGTGAATATATATTATCTTGTGTAAGGAAAGAAAGTAATAAATGACCTTTATTAATAAATGGGAAGGTCATTCCATAGTTGGGTTCCCCTAGATTGTCTCATATGAGCATATTTATGGAGTTTACTCTGTGTTTAACTAGATTGGAGACCCAAATATGAATAGGTTACTGGAGAAATAGAGTTGTATATTTTCCATATAATAGAGATAGAAAATGTTTTGTCTACTCAATTATATTGGTATCACAACTATTGTAATTTTGATTATTCCCAGCCTAATAATATGCTTCATGACAGAAATTCCATAATAGACACACTTCTTAGTGATATATGTATCTTGGATCACTAAATGATGATGATGTATGGTGTCATAATTTTATCCAGATCATATCTATTAAAATTACTTTATGGAATGATAGAATAAATGATATTCATCTGATTAAAACTCTTAAAATAAATAATATCCACACCACTATAAAATATTTATAACAAATATTTGAAAAGTAAAATCATAATGTAATAAAATCATAAGACTTGTAACATAAGTAATGTTTTAAAGTAGAATAAATTAAATGTGTAAAAGTAGCACCATCCAAAGTAATAATGTGCTAATGTTGTTTAAAAACTGAATATATATTTGTATAAAGAAAATAATGGTTAATTTAAGGTTACAAATTCATTGGAATCTAAATAAGCTAATAAATTTTGGCCTCTAGTCTTATTCTCGATATGACTTGATATGGTAATGGTAGTCAATATGATTGAGTACGTTAATAACATGTGTAGACGAAAAAAATTTATATAGCTTTGTTATAGTTAATAATTTTATCTTGTTATACTTTTATGGTAATTTCCCCAAAACATAGATATGATGAACAAAAAGTTCCGCAATATTCTTAATTTTTCGAGAATAACTAATATAGGAATATGAAACATAGTTTTTTGTATTATGTAGATTTTATAAGTAGGTAATAATTCAAACATAGAGGGAAAAATTAAGATATATATTCGACAAATGATTCTTAAAATAATATTTTAAGGATATTTATAAGTTTTTGTTATTATCAAGATGGAATGATGACTCTATTAGATGGAAAATTTGAGGATGACAGAGAAATTTTTAGGTATCTCCATGGAATTTTAATGTTAGGTATTAATGTTTAAGAATTTATTCAATGATTTTGAAGCATATATGATTCCGAATAAATGGATTAAAAATTGTAAATATACATGATTTCAAAATAAAATAAATAATTAAAATATATTTTAGTTTTTATTAAGTGTTGATGTAATGTTTTTCTAAATCAACAATTTAAATATAAAAGGATAAGATGAATAAAAAATTAGTTTTTATATATTTATATTATTTCTCTTATATGACATAGTTAGTTTATTATTAACATGTAGTTGAGATTACAAATTTAATGCACAATATTTACGTTTCATCACATTCGACAACATACTTAAAGAGGAAAGTGTAAAATTTGGTTTATCCATGTTATAATTATTATCTAGTTAGGTGTTAAAATATGAAATAATTCATCACTTGGTTTCCAATAAATGATGTATGTTTTTCACACAACTAATTAGTGAAATATTTTAGAGAATAACCTTCTTTTTATAAAAATTATCTGAAATGATAAATTACCAAAAGTGTTATGGAAGCCTATGATTATTTTTTAAACAGTCATATAGAAAGAAAATAAATATTATTTTGTAACAGAGAATAGATTATTTATATTTGAATGGTATTCTAAAAACATAATTTTTTCAAAAGGGCAGTGGGAGTATGTGTTGACTTAAGATATTAATTATTAAAAAATTAATTTACACTAGTCTAAAATTCATAGTGAATATCACAGGATATCCAAAAAGGACTATGATATAATAATAAATATAACTGTAAATATTTATATTTATTTACATTGAAAAATTGAATATCATTGTTGATAAAAATAATATGAGAAAGAGAATATCACTATTTATACTCATGGGAGGATGATTTCATAGAATATATATATATGTATGTATGTATATATTGTAACACCATGTTTAATATAATGACATTTTTTTGATAATCTGTGTATTAATAAGTGTGGGTTATGATGTTTTTGGTGAGAATCAATTTCGGGATTAACATTATGATTTATTAATTGATTTAAATCTATATTTGTTACACGAATGAACATATTATCATGGTTTATTCAAATGTGATCATGATAGGTATTATGATAAACTATAAAGTATATTTTCATGTTAACCCCTACATTACATATATTATTTTATAATATTATAGAATTTTTTTTGAATAAGACGATATTAACTCATGAGATATTTATTGATGTCATTTCTTGGTGGAAGTGCCTTACACTATACCATGTTGGAGGTATTAAGTGGGATTTTTCTTATTTTCTATCAATTTCAGTATGTATTTATGTGTAATTAAATCATAATATGTTTTTTGGGGGGTGATTTTAATTTTCTATTTTTAGTGATATAATGGAATATTGTAGTTTTGATATTATTCGACCCCCTTTCACTTTTAATTTTCACATTTACAAAAAATGATAAAAATTTCAGTGAGTAATTTATTTAATTTAAGGGATATTAAATTTTTTATTTTATTTATCATCCCATGAAATTTGTAATTTTTTTACACTAGATATTGGTATCATCTTAGTAGGAGTTTCCACCAAGGTTTGGTCATGAAACACTATCAACACCTACCATTGAACAAATTTTTACAAGATATTGTACAATCACTAAAGTAAATTTTTTTCTTGTTAACCACTAAATGGGTTGATAAAAAACCTAATAATAGTCTTCAAATGAGTTCAATGTTATACTAAATATTTATTATAGAAAATTATTCGAAAAATGAAAACAAACAAAAAATTTACCGCCAAATTTCATGAAATATGTTCCTCTCAAAAAACTCTAAGTGAATTCATTCATCTGAAACACATATAAAGCTATTCATATCATCCATCAAGCACATTAAAACATTTCTTACTAATATAACATTTTCATGCCAAATCCAAAAATAAGATCGAATTTTGTTGAAAGGCTCACCCATATAATTCATCCAATAAATCTATAATAACTATGATTAGATAACTATACAACACTATCAAATTATTCAATGATATATAATCCACACACATTAGGATAGTGATGATTATAAATTTTATGAGTATATAAAGAAAATTATAATCCCCAAAACGATATTTTTGGAGATCCTTAGAGGTATAAAGAATTAAATGATGAAAATAAGAGGCTTGTCAAGGAATATACAATAGTAAATATGGATAATAATGCTCTCAATGAAGAAATAAAAAATTATGATTCATATTTGGAAAGAAATATCTATTAGGTTTATTATTCTTTTAAAAATTATGATGATAATATTTAAAATAATTTTTTTATATCAAAATAAATGTTATCTACATTTGTTTAGGGAAATGAAAACCATAAATAGATGCTAGATATGATGATAAAAAATTAAGATAATACCAGATTCAGATATAATCCATAGATTCATCTTTTATATATGACAGTTTTTAGATGTTTTCTTGTAATTTCCATTATATTAATTTCTTAAAGTTTATGTTACTTATACATTATGAAAATAAATTTTTTCATTGATTTTGTTAAAATATATGGTTTACTGGAACATTTTCTGTAAAATAATTTATCTTCTAGAGAATCTTACAATAAATTTTTTATATCAGATTGGGTATCAAATAGTTCTATTAATAAACCAGTTTTTCCCAAAATTGCATGGGTACCAAAATTTGTCAATTAAAAATTTATATTTTTACTATATGCTCCTTAATAATCTCGATAACACATGGTAAATGGATATTAATCCTGACACAAATCTGGACCTCTTAAATTCTCACTTATAAAAAATGGGATTGTGTCTCTATCACTTTTTGAGATAACACTGATGAAAAGGTAATGTTTCTCAGTGAAATATGTATTTACAAATTTTTTTTTCCATTTTTAATCACCTATATATTGAAGGGATTGAACATAATCTTATTAGTATCCCATAGATTTGTAATGATGGTATCTTTGTTATATTTAAGGATAATAAAGGTTTAGTGTTTAAATTTATTTATTTTTTGTAATATGTCCATATAAACCCCAATATTAATTCTATTAATTTATCTAATCAATATAAGAAAAATTTTAAACATCCCAATACTATAAAAATATATTATATTCTCTGTCATAGATGTCTTGCGCTATATCATTTCCATATAAACTAAAAATTATCTCTATCTGATAATATTAAATAGGGGAAATAATAAGAAAAAGACAATAGATATTTTCTATTATGTTCCATTAGCTAGTTTTTGGTATAATATTGATATTTTAGGAAACAATATAATTAAGGTGGATAGAACACATTGGTATGCCAATGCATTTCTCCCTCATATTTAGAGTAGATATGTTTTTAAACCATTTTTTTCGAATTAAAACTTTATTTTACTACAAAAATTTTAACAATCACATGTAATGATTTGATATATTAATAATTTTTAACTAATATTTACTCTATGTTATATATAATAAAATATTTTGTTCGTTATTTATTCGTATAAGGTAAGAAGTGGAAGGATTATTTTAAATCTACCAATAATTTTCATTCTTATATACTTACTCATTTTTTGCATGAAGATTTAATTTTGACCCTATAAAAACCATTACATTAGGAGGAATGAATTTTTTTATACTTTTTATGATTTCATTAAATTTATAAGAGTTTATGTCTTATATCATAATCATGAAAACATAGATATATTTACTCTTTTAAATAATATAGTTAAAATTATGAAATGTTGTTTTATTGTTTCCATTATAAGTGATAATGGTTTTTAATTTTTAGATATTGAGTTTTATTATTTTAATGAAGATAATTGATATTGATTATGAATATTCTACTCATGAAACCCAGTAATAATACAGTGTTTTAGAAATAAAAAAATATAACTATTCAATAAGATGTTCAAACCATGCGTAATGAATAAATTATTTATGGGTGTAATCATTTTATACTACTTGCTAAGCCGTAAATAGACTTTATGTTAAACTATTGTGGATTAAATTTCGTTTCAAATTTTTTATGGTAAAAAAAATATGGTCTCTTAATTTAATTACTTTTCAATGTTTTTGTCTTGAATTTGTAAGGATAACTTATATATGTTTGATGCTAAAGGTGTTGATGGTATATGACATCTGGTATATTTTTTAATAAATCCATGACCCTCTTATTTATCTATGCATTGTATTAGGTTTTTCTCAGGGTGTTTATGGAAAGTAGTTGAAAATTTTCGATCTTTCTAGGCTATGTTGGGTTAGTGCTCGGTTTCCCAAAAACATTCACATTGGTGTTCTTGTTGATTATTATACACATAGATGGGAATATGGATGGAAATATGGGTAGATATGTCGGGGAAATCTATTTGGAATAATAGAAAAAAATAATTTAGATATCTGAATGATGATATGAGATATTAATACAATATTAACATAGATGTAAAAAAGGGTATATTGAGATTATGGTGTGCAGAAGTAGCCAAGTGTGGATGATCATGGATGAAGAAGGTGAGTTCCATACATGAAAATAGGATTAAAATTCAGACCAACTTATGAAAAGAAAAAATAGATAACCATGATTTTTGGACACTATTCAATTATGGAATATATGAATTTAACGAGGAATTATAGATTTCAGGATTTACTAGAGAGGACCCAGTCACATAGACTGCACGAACAAACACATATTTTAAAATCCATCAAATATGTGAAGTCTTAATGTAACCAATCTCTCATAAAAATCGAAGGGATACAAAAATATAAGATAATTTCATTTCAATATTATGTGATAGGTTTTACATTGAAAAACTCAATGAAGAAATGTTGATGGAGTATAAAAGTTCATATGGGGATTATCCTACTATATATTTTAACGTATTGGGGAAAATCAAATTATTGGATGACAATATCGATGAATTAATACATTTATCATAAAGAATAATATATTTCATGGAGAAATTTATATTAATGTGTTTAATAAAGTTATAAAAATATAAATTTAATGAAATGTATTGACACATGATTCGCCAAGAAAGATGTGTTTGTTGACCATGGTGTGGTGAGTTAGAAGGGAGCTACAAGTGGAAGGAATCATGTGCAATCTTAAAACATGATCTTGGTGTGAATTTCAAATAATTGGACACAACCAATGTTGGAACAATAGTACTATGAGATTATTCTCGAGAGGGAAAGGAATTAGAGTAGTGGATTAAAATCATTATATGATAATAATTACTGATACATTTAAATAGAAAAGAATATGATGATAGAAAATTTCAATAAAATTTCTTCACTTATAAAACGATATACAAATTTGGTTATATGTTTTAAAAAACGATATAAACTTATGGCATGAGATTTTATTATATCAAATGGTGATGAGGATTATACATGGTCTATTCATGAGATAGGTGGTAGGGAATGGTGGAACATAGGGAGAATGAAATATTTGGAATAATTAAAAATGAGCTTAGAAAATATTTACCCAAAATTTATCAATTTTTGGTGGTGGTATGATGTATAGGGAGAGTACCATTGATAGTTTTCTAGGATATTAGTGCAAGACACAACAGTATTTCTAATAATATATTGACATATATTCGGGTGTAAACCACTAGAATCGAACCCATACCAATTAAATTGTGATATGGACAATGTGTGGTTTCTAAGGGACTGTCTAAATAGATGAAGGTACACATGGGAATCATGATGTTTTAGGTAAAAAATAAATATTTTTTACCACCAGATCATATATTAATATTGTGCATTTTTGGTTTCAAACTATGGGGGATGTTACAAAAAATTGTTAGAAAAAAATGGCATTCATTTTGGGGTAATATGGTTTCCTTAATGGGGATTGAACAACCCATACAGGTAGCATGATCTTTATTAGAGTATTTTTGTTCATGGAAGAAATTGATTAAGGAACTGTGTTGGGAATTAATAGGGAATGAATTATTAAATATTAAAAAGTATCCTCTTATGCTGAATAAATATTTGAGTGCTAAATTCAATTATTATTCTATTTCCCAAGAATAAATGGGGTTACCACCATGTAGAAACATTATCCATTCCATAAAACTGAGAAATATCTCCAATCTAGTCAATATATGTCAATATAAACACACTTACCAGACAGAAAATGTGGTGGTGAACAAGTTTAGGTACTTTTGATAAATGGCTTTATTATTCCTTGTAATATAACTTTTTCTATTATCATCATATTAGTTATAAAAAACATGGTGGTTTGTGAATTGGTGAGGAATATCAAGCAATGAATAATTTAATAGTTTCTAATAGCTACTTGATACATATTTATCAAATGTTTCTGGATGGGATTCTTGGGGAAACAAATTTTACAAAGATGTATTTGAGGTCGTACATCCACTATGTGATGATGAGGGTGGATAATATTGATAAAAAGGCCTTTAAGACTCAGGACAGACATTAAAAATACATAAAAATTTCTTTTGTATTCAGAAACACGCACTCCACAATCCATGTGACAATGAACACAATTTTACATAATCTACTTTAGAAGGGAATGACAATTTTAAAATGAAATATTTATTTATACTAGAGTCTGATGAAAACATCTTGAGGTATTGAAATAATTACCACAACTTATGGTTGAGAATCAATCAGATGTAGATGAAAAATTGTTCTGTTTTGGATGAGGCTCATTGGAATATTTAGGCCATATGATTTAATAAGTTGGAGATTCCATGAAACCTAATAAAGAGGAATAAATTAATTTATAGAAGGAGTCTTGGATTCTTAAGGATTTTGTAGGAGTTTTATGGATCACCATCTACTAAAGGATGTTCTTTTAATATTATCATAAAAATTGTAGAATAATAAAATAACTCACCAATATAAGAGTGTTTTTATTTTCTACAATGGATCAAATATATTTTTAATACATTGAGGCATATATTATTACATAAATTTTTGTTCAATAATTATCTTATACCAAAGATCTTGTCAGGTGAGCCCTAGTCTACAACATTTGATGGGTCTTCGATGGTATATTTTCTAGTGGGTTTCTTTAAGGTAGTGGTTGATTTTTATAGGTCGAATCTAGTGGTCAGGTTTGTCATGGAAAACCTGTACCTCCCCTTCTTCTAAAATTATATCAGTACCTATTATCTAGATACTTCACTGCAGGTCTTTGTATTGTATTGTAATGATTTTCTTGTGCTTTCCTAAATATAAGATATTGTGAAGTGAGGGTCTCAAAGCCCTTGGTCTGTTAAAAAATAGTTATTTAAACTCTTCCACTGATTGGTGGATATTACATTGTCTATGATTCCAATCATGTTTTGGTAATTAAAAACCTAACTAACCGCTCCCTTCTTATACACAATGTTTTATTATTACAAGTCATTGGATTCACATTATTTTCATTCCTCTATCCATATTTTTATATGCTCTATATCCAAAATATCTTGGTGGATAAGTTAGTCATAGAGATGGACCTCTATCACCCCCTTCTAAAACACATCCTTTTCAGCTTATGCAATTGTCTCTCTTGTTTGTTGTATATGTCTTACCAATATCTATTATGATTTTGTATTGGATTCCATATTCATGGTCACTCCCTTCTTGTATGTATAAATCATTTAGTTGGGTTTTACACCTTTCTTTCTATGAAATCTTTAATTATAGGTTATCTTACATCTGGGTTGATGAATGGGGCATTCCTAGAATTGGTTTGTACCTCCTCTACTATAGGGGCGGCTATTTTTCCAAACCCCTACCTCCCTAGATTCGTGCTCCTTCACCCAATTATTCTATTCCATAAAAACTAGATCCACAATTGGGGTATCCCTTTGATGACATGGGGGATATTTTTTGGTCCTTGTTCTGTATCACCCATGTCTTTTAATTATCCATGAGCTCAGTCTAGTGGAATATCTATCTGTAGTTATGGATTTAGATCTCCCTATTGGAATAGAGAATATTTTCTCCATGGGCTAGGAACTCTACATTATTCATGCGAATTAGATTTTTATTCTCTTGAACCATACCATGGATCACAATACAAATGATCTTATCATTTCATGTTTTAAACCATTTCTTTATCCAACAACTACATTGTATTATTTTATACTTCTGATGAATAAGGATTGTATGTTAGTTGATTTACTCCTTCTCAGTGGAATCCTCACTAGAACTAGAACCAAAAGAGATTTATCATCTTTATTTTAGTCAACGTTATCATAAATGTTGGGGTCCAAATTTAGGCACCTCCCTCAACAATTATTTCTGTTATTATTGTGAACTAAAAAGTCATGGGAGCCCTAGGTAAAGATGGATATCATTTCTATTGATCAATGTCATAATAAGGTTTCATTGCAAGTAGTTCTTGAACATATAAAACACCCTTCTATAAATTATGAATTCTCTTCTATAATTTGATATCATGATTACATGGATAGTGAATCCTTTACATAGTATATGTGGATTTTTTTAGAATATCACACTATCAATGGATAATCCCATTGTCTCATAATATCAAATATCCATAGTGATTTGTTATAATAGTTTAAGTTGCATCATATCCTATTCATATTCCATATTTGATGTGTTGGAGAGAAAATCCAATAGTATGATTCAGGTAGCTTCAGTCTGAGATACTTGACATGGCTAAATAGAGGTGATTTCAATGTCAATTTTGGATATAATAGATAAAAATTAGGAGGGGATTTGCTAATAAGGATAGAAAATATTTCCAACTTTTCATCCTAAAATGGGTTCTTGGACATGTGGTACATAGGGAATCAATTCACTTGGTGTAACAATCATAAGGGGAGCCGACACAATTTTTGATGACACGATCAGTTATTAGATAATACCCAATCCATTTTCAGCTTCTCTAATGATAGAGTTACCCACAAGGTTTGTTCTCTTTCATACCACTCCATGTTTTTTATTATCTATTCTCATGGTGGAGTGGGTAGTGGTCATTTTATTTATTATATATAGTGGGTAGAAAGCTCAATCTACCACTATGTGGCATCCTCATCATGAAATAAACCAATGCATGTTCTCACATGGTTCAGAATTCACAACAGGCTAAGATAATTAAAAGGGACCCCTAGAATTGAAATAACTGTAATGATCCTTCTTATTGGATATATAATACATCACAATGAATAGAAATTAGGAAGAGTTGAATCTTTCATTGAGGTGGGATGTTTAGTATTTTAGTATTCTTATCCAGATGAAATAAATTTGGTGGAAATTCTACCAAAAAATGAAATAATATCTATAGAACAACCCTGGTCTACATGGATAAATGAGGGGGTAGAAATGATACATGTTTCAGGCCAACATCAAGGATAAGAATGTCTAAATTTTCTCGAACATATTTCTCCAGGATTGTTCCATAATCAATGATCCCATTGTGGTTTGAGATATTTCTACGTCCCACTTTAACTCCATACTCCGAAAGATTAACACTTTAATTCCATACATATATATAAGGGGTTATGATGACATGCTTGACACTAACCCCAGAGTGGTTTCACCTAATATCAATTGGTTTTCAAGATTATCATGGAGGAGAAGGACATTCAAGATGTCATATCTACCCTAAATCATGAAAGATC
This sequence comes from Viscum album, assembly GCA_963277665.1. Classification (NCBI taxonomy): domain Eukaryota; kingdom Viridiplantae; phylum Streptophyta; class Magnoliopsida; order Santalales; family Viscaceae; genus Viscum; species Viscum album. The sequence goes on along the minus strand of OY728150.1, from coordinate 429,988,556 downwards.
CCCTGACCTCAATCTGTTTCAAGGTATTTAATATAAATCCCTTTTGGACATTATCAAGTGAGAGCTTTTACAAATCATCCAAGTCTTTTTTCAAGGAGGAGACTAACTCTGGGTTGCCTGTGCCACCACCATAATCCTTATTCTTGAGGTAAAAGACCTGAATTATTTCAAAAATTAAGGCACATTTGCATATGAAATTTCCCCTATAAAATATGTGATTCTATTTTTACTAAATTCCTATTAGTGAAAATTTATAAATACGCCTCCAAAAAACAATAAGGAATAATTCGAGGCATAGTCTAACAAATATTCCATGACCACGTCACATGAAATGATTGGATAGAATAACAAGAAGTCCACCTAATCCAACAATGTAATCAAACATGATATGGAAAACCTATACAACATGGTGTAGTAGATATTAATCAGTAATTTTATGTACTTCATGGGATCATGTAGGTAAGAGATCAATCTATTCATTAGATGAATAATTTTATGATGCCTTTCTATGAACTTTAGGAGGAAAATTTATGAATTAGTTTCATTATTCTAGGTGCCGAGGTAAGTGAAACCTTTCCCTCAAAATAAAAAATATATTTCATGGGACTCTTAACATATACATAAAATATATCATCAATAATGGAATTTTTCTTCCCTTCCAATGTAGGCCAAATGTCATCGTGTTATCATACCACCTCCTTGTAGATGATATTTTATTTTTCATTAAGGTAAAGAATATGTCCATTTGAGATCTCAACATAATTCTGGATGTAATTATAATTCTCAATGGTTATCTTATTAATTGAGGGAAGATAAATGTTTACAGTTCAATATATTTCTTATATAAGTTGGGGAATACAATAGAAGGCATCCAAGGAGTTTGTTGAAGAAACATACCCATGTAATATTTGGGAGGATTGATTTCCAGATGTAGATTCTATATTTACCAATTGGATGGAATAGTTCAAAAAATATATTACTACATCATCAATTAGAAAAACTACTTCATATCCTTTGGTGTTTATATCATTCTTGTCCACAAAATTCTTACATCCATCCCCATACATGTATTTTTTATTCAACAATATTAAAAACCAGGTTCTGTGGAATTTTGAATTAATCATGTTTTCCTTCATCTGGAATCAAAATTTAGACGGATGATATCACTAGCTGTCATGGGATAGGTTGGAAAAATATACTAAGCATGGTGGACTCCAGCTATGGAGTGTAATGGGAACCATTAATTTCATCAAGGATAAGATGGAATAGTAATACCGTGAAGGGTGATCACATGTTTAAAATTGTTTTCCAATAAATACATTGCACACCCTAAGGGAATGAGTGGTAGGATCTCAAGACTATAGGATTCAATCTGACAATACATTCTCATTCATCATCGTCACTTGCATTGGATTTTTAGATATGGTGAACTCTTTTTATCATGCAACAACTGGGTGAGAAGTATGATTGGATTCTTGGGATTACTAGTACATGAAATATCATTCTTTAGAGGCAATGTTTTCCCCTTCTTCATTAATTATATTCTTAACTGCCACTAGAAAAATGTTTTCAAAAATATTATCCTTCAATCTAACTAACGCATTCTTATAATCACAGGCTCATCATCTAGGATATTCTCAATGAATCCCTAATCTCAAGTTATGCATGAAATATTTGACCACAATGCATTGGGATTTACCCTATATTTTAATGGCATCCCCTCATAAAACATCTTCCTTGTCTGACGCATCAACATCCATTCAATTTAAACTAATGAAGGTGTCTATATCATCGGGATCACTCTTGGTTCAATATTCCCATGATTCAAAATACTCAAATATGAATCAATCTCTCACATATTCATTAAATTATATTAGGCTAGCTTAGAGATTTATTGATTTAGAATTTTTAATGGTATTAATTTCCATGAGTTCACCAGCAATACCTTCCTTCATGTTTGGATTCACAACCTTAAAAGTTATAGTCACGATTAAAAGAAAATAGTGTTGTTCATGGAAGATATTTGTTAGAAATTATGGAACCTATGTAACTATTATTAAAAGGAAGTGTTTCCTAGTACACTACTGGCCATGATTTTTAGGGATAGAAACCAATAGATTTACACCGACCCCTTTCCTATCACTTATTTCATCCACCGATGCAAGAACCTTTATAGAAGTTGAATGAACCTCCTCAATCATAGCATGTGGGAACAAAGTTTTAGACCTCATAGCTTCTTGGGCCATTCTAGATAATCCATGTTTAATTTTTAATAGCACAATATCCCTTCCCACTACATGTGTTAGTCTTGTAAGAGATAATTCCCTATGGAATCATTATTTCATACCTCCATGATTAATTGCTCATAGGGATCCATTTTATAATTTTTTTATGTTGTATAGATTTATTTCTTTTATTAGATATGTTCATTATATATTCAGTGTTATATTTTATTAGATTACATTTCCTCACATGTGCTCTGAGTTGATTTTGAGTGCTTCAAATGATTAATTTATTTAATACATGAATGTTTAATGTGATTATATAATAATTATATATATCAGCTCTCTAATAATTCTATATATATATATATATATATTTAATAATAATTTTGTTTTCAAATTTTAAGTATCATGTATTAGTTTTTGTTTATTTTAATATACATTTTCGTGCTACTGTTAGCTATAAATTTTTTATAGTGTTTTTTTAATGCTTATTAGTGTTATAAATTTATGAATCCATTAATAATACATTTATTCTACCATGAGATAAAAATTTACACAATCATCTATTATAAACGATTTCTTCCATTATTTGCAGAATATAATATATCATTAGTTCAAAATGTATGCTACCTTTAGTTTAAAATGTCATCTATAGTTAGTTCAAAATTTTTACTACCATAATTTCATAGAATTTTCTAGAATAAGTTGAAAAAGATTCTACGATTAGTGCTATAAATATGATACCATCTATGAAATTTTATACAATCAAGTATGTCACTTCTAACGTTACTAAAAATAAAAGGTTTTTAAAATTCTATTACCTATGCTCTCTCTAAATTAATTTAATGTAAAAATTAATATTTTATATTATTCTTCATGTTTTATATATTTAATTGTTTTCAATATAAATTATAATTTATTATAAGCCTATGAAAATTTATATCGGAATGTTTCAAATTATATTTTGTGACTCTTTAATAAAAACATATATCTCCATATAAAATATTCAAATGATGTTTCCTATACATTTGAATATAATATTTTTTGTATATTTTTTTAAATGTTCTATAATTTATGGTAAATGACTAAAAACATGATCAATGTGTTTTCAATTTCACAAAAGTATATTTATTATATAAATATTTAACAACTTAATTTAGAATATATGTTTAAATAATCAATTTGCTGAAAATATTCAAGGATTTATTGGACATGGTATTAAAAAATTAATTTTTACATTTATATTTAAAATTATTTGACTGTTTTTAAATTCATAAAAATATGAATTTGAATTTTTTTGAATTATTTAAATATTTTTGGAATAAATTTATCTCTGATAAAACCTTTTGATTATTATATTGTAATTAAAATATTTTAACAATTTTTAGAAGTTCACATCAATCATTATATCTTTGAAGAATAAATATAAGAGACTCATATTATTCATAGAAGATATACTGTTATGATATGACTATTATAAATGAGTATATATATATCAGAGTGACAAAAAGTTCTCACACTATAAAAACCATCAATTGATAATTTACACCATATTTACCATTCCTAACACTATCTCAAGTATTGTACCTAAATCTGATTTGAGTTATACGGCATTGATGAGATGATTGGATCTAATACTGAAGATCCATTACTAGTTTTTCTTTTTTTATCATTCTATTTTTTCCTTCTCTATTATTTATAAAAAATTATTCCATTTACTCACGCATGTTTTCTCCATCATCATATATTTTTTTACAAAAAAACATTAACTATATTTAGGTTGTAATCCTTAGATTCTAAATTCAATTCATTAATGTTCTAAATCCATGATTCTAATGTTAGTTTATTCGAGTTGTGACTCATGGTTTATAAAAATCAAGATATGTTAGAGATTCCTCAAAAATATTATAAGGGGTTTTCCTCCCTATAATAGGAAAGTGTGTCCTTTTAGTTATACATCAACTAGAAAAAGTGTTTATTGTATCAGTTTATGATTCCCCTGAAAAATATGGTAGTCGAAATTCAACTCTCACAGTGTATAGGGGTTTAAGAGTGGAATATATCCATTTTCCCTGAAACACTATAAAAAATTTATGTTCTCAAATTCTTTTTAATTTATATTGTAATATAACTTTTAATTTTTTTCACAAATTATATTCACATTCTCTAGACCTCTTCTCATCCATTCTAAACTAACAATTGGTGTCAAAGTGTGTCCCTTTTAGGAATTTTCAAATTATATCTATTTTACTATTACTAATAATAACACTAGGTATCAGATGCTAAAAATTAATAATAATAATTGAACTATTAAATTCCTAATTTATAAATCTTGGTTTCATTGAAAGCTTATTTTGTAATTTATAAATTCATCTAGATTAATTAATAGTCAACAATTATAAAACTTATTATCATTTTCCTATCCTATTTCTAGAACTAACAGTCTAGGAATATATATTATTTAATATAGAAGAAATAAATCCTAATGATCAGTGGATTCTTCAACAACCTACTCATTTCAATTCTAATTATTATAGATTCTAGAAATCTATGATTTAATCTTATCTTAAACTCCTAAGCATTATTCATTAGATTCCAATGGTAAATCCTTATAAATTTTCCAGTTCTAATCCTGATAATATTTAATGATTTTATGAAACTAAATATGCAATTAATTATAATATTATGAATAATTTATACTACACTATTAATTGAAGTTTTTTTACTCATTAATTTGAAGTATTATTTGAACAGAAATCTCATATAAAATCCATGATTATGCCTACATGGACTATTGTAACTTACAGTACTCATAAATAAGTTATATGTATCATTTAGAGATATTGTAAACTATAATATTGATGGTACTGAGGAGTGTAACAAGAGTAGGTGGGATGGGGATTTAAAAATTTTCATTACTATAGAGATGTAAACTTCATTGTCTCCAGTGATCCAAACCCTAGTTTAGTAAGATGATCTCAAGTGATTTAATCATATAATAAAGGTTAAAACTAAGTGAGTACCTCATTAAAATAGAAGAGTTCACATATTTGACACCTCAATGATGATTTTTACTCAAAGGATATGAATATGAACCCATAGAGGTCATCCATAAATGCTTCTAGAATATACAACCATGTTATTTGATGAATTACAGATTCTTTCACAGAGTTCCAACATTCTTCATAACATCCTGAAGATATCATTGATCTCGTTCTATCAATCGGTGAAGGAACTCTTTGATCATTAACCTTGGTATATCATTTCTCTCTTTAATATTCGTTATGATATATAATCTATAAATTCTAACTGATAAACTATAACTAGAATGAGATTCTCTATAAATAATGTATTGGTTGTTTAAAATTACCAGTTTGGGTTCCTTGTCCCCTATATACTTAATGCACACAAAATTAGTAATAAACAAATAATTATGATGTACTAACTGCATCATAAATATTACATATATTTTATCACATACTTGTAATTTATATATGTGGTTAACCAGATTCATTAACTCAACACATAATTCCTGGTAATATTAAATTCACCTAGAATATTAAAATTATATAAATTCATGTAATAGTATTCCTTTTATTTAATTACAAACATGTAAAAAAATTCAATAAATAAATCCAATCCAATAACTCTACACTCGAATAATAATTTATTTATTGGTGATTAATAATATTTGGACAAGTCTCAGATCCATAGAGAGTCTGAAGATGTCCTACATACCTATTCAACGGAATAGGGAAGATTCTTGAATATTCTATTTTGTGTGACCCTCTAGAGCCTTTTCTTAATAGCAGTGAACAACATTCATTTTAGTATTAGTTTATGGATCTATTAAAAAATAAGGTAGTGAAAATTCATCTCTTATAATGTAGTTGGGTGTAATAATGGATTAAGTTGATTTTTCACTAAACCACTACAAAACATCAATTTCATCACTTCCATTTTAATTTCTCTTTCATTATCTCTATTAAGTTTTTTATATATTCCATTCACCTGGACCCACTCTATACCTTCTCCCACTAATTATAACCTTATAATTGGTATTTCAGTGTAATAATTTTAGGAATTTTTATTTCATTTATATTCTATTTTTATTGACAACAACACCTAGTATTAGATATACCTTCTTAAGAATAATATATCTCTTCTATTCCAGTTTCACAAATCTTGAATTCAAAAAAAGTTCCTTTTAGAATTTTGAAATCCATCTAGAGTCTTTTCTAGTCCACAAAAATATTATAATAATTGTGCTGACTTATTTCCATAACTCATATTCTAATGATGAATGATTTTTGAGATATATGGAATGAATTCTATCGATGGGTAGATTTCTCGAAAACACCATAGATTCAATGGTAATGATTATCACTACTATAAATCTAGAATATAATCTTATTTTAATAAATTGAGAATTATTCACTAGATACCAATGGTAAAACCATATAAATTTTATGATTCTATTCCTGATAATATAATAAGAAATGATGCAGCTAAACATTTTCTGAAAAATAATATTAAGAATATTTTATATTATTTTTTTAAAAAATATAATTGTTTTTATTCGTTTATTGGGCTATAAGATATCCTGTAAGATCTAGAATATGTTTTAAGTAACAAAACATGTATGTGAAAAAATGATTAAAACCAAACATTGATTTCTTCTAGAAATGTACAATGATTTCAAAATTCATGAAGATGGGCCAGTAAAAAATAAGTTCTCTATGTTCACTAGAATAGTGAAGGGCAAGAATGATCTTGGAGAAATATTAATGAAACATGTACATATTGAACGTGTTATTAAAGAACTACCAAAGATGTGGCATATAAAGAAGAATGTTATTGATAGAAGTAATAACTTCAAGGATAAAAAACAATACAAACTAATAGGATCATTATTATAAAATTGAAATAAAGAATTTTGTAAAACAATATCCCAAAAAAGAAAGGTATTTCTTTTAAATCTAATATATAATTTTCTATTAAGTATTTGGAATATGATCAATTGTAATGTGACAAAAGAGAAATTGAAAATACATAAAAAGGGAATTATAACACTATTAAGTGAATGAAAAAGTAAATGAAATGACCTGTTGAAGATTATAATAATAATCAAAAAGAAAATAATAGTGCTCCATATAGACCACATATAGAATGATATAAATGCATAAAAAAGGTAAATGACAAACCTGAATGTATAAAGATGAAATAAAAGGGAGATATTAGAAATATATGAAAGGATAGAAATAATTTTATTTTACTGGATGAATTTTCACTCATGAATAGGATTCAAGTGATGAAATTTGATATGACAAAGAGTAACTCGACCATTGTGTGATGAATGTAAATTAAAATTTGGATTGTATTTATTTTGATTTTACTTATAATTATGATAGTGATGGTTATAAATTTGATGAGTATATATGAAAAATGGGAATCCTCAAAAATATATTTTGGGAGATCCCAAGATTTATAAAGAATTGAACGATGAAAATAAGAGGCTTATCAAGGAATGCATAATAGTCAATATGTAGAATAATTCTCTCAATGAAGAAATAAAAAATTATGATTCATATTTTAAGGTAAATATCTATGAGGATTTTTATTCTTTTAAAAATTATAATGATTATATTAAAAATGAATTTTTTATATTTAAATAAATGTTATCTAATTTTGTTTAGGTTAATGAAAAACATAAGAAGATGTTGGATATGATGAAATTAAAATAAGATAAGACCAAATTCAGTTATAATTCATTGATTCCTCTATTATATATGACTAATTTGGTTAAATTTTTACTTGGAATTTTCATTCTATTAATTTCATAATGTGTATGTTGCATATATACTATGATAATAAATGTTATCATCGATTTTATCAATATCTTTGGATTACTAGAACATTTGTTTCTTATAATTTATCTTCTAGAGAACCTAAAAATAAAATTATTTAATCTGTTTGGGTATTAATTAATTCTATTTCTAACCTAGTCTTTCCCAAAATTTCATGGGTTCCAAAATTATTCACTTAATTATTTATATTTTTAGGATATACACCTTACTAATCATGAGGACACATGGAAAATAGACATCATTTAATCCTGACAGAAATCTGGACGTCTAAACTTTCTCAAATATACAAAATGTGTTTGAGTCTCTATCATTTTTGGATATAACACAGATGAAAAGGTAAAGTTTCTCAGTGAAATGTGTAATTCAAATTTTTTTTCATTTTTAGAGACCTATATATTAAAGATATTAAACATAATATGATTTTAATATCATATCTTTTTAATGAGGTTGTGTATGTAATGTTTAAGGATGATAAATGTTTACTGTTTAAATATAAATCTATTTTTTAATATTTACATATAAACAATAATATTAATTATATTAATTTATCTAATCAATATACAAAAAATTTTAAATGTCTCAGTGATATAAAAATAGATTATGTTATATGGTATATATGTCTTTCAAAATATCATTTCAAAATAATTTAAAAATTATCTCCATATGATAATAATAAATTGGTGAAATAATAAAAAATAGACAATGGATATTTTCTTTTATCTTCCATTGGCCAGTATCAGGTATAATTAAATATTTTAGAAAAAACCCTAATTAAGGTGACATGTAACATAATGGTATGGAAATTTATTTCTCCCTCATATTCAGAATAGATATGTTTTTGAATAATTCCTTTGAATTAAAACATGATTTTCCTTCCTGATTTTCAACAATTGCATGTTATTATTTGATATATTAATCATTTTGAACTAATATATTCCCCATGTTAAATATAATAAAAGATTTTGTTCATGATCTATTCATATATGGTAAGAAGAGTAAGGAATATTTTAAATCTATCAATCATTTTCCTTCTTCTATACCTTTTTATTTTTTTGTATCTAGATTTATTTGGTCTTATGAAAATGACAAGTTAATGTGGAATGAATTTTTTTATGTTATTTTTGATGATTTTCATAAATTTATAAGAGTTTATTTCATATATCATAATCATGAAAACATAGATAGACTTACTCTTTGAAACAACATAGTTAAAATTATAAAATTTTGTTTCATTGTTTCCAATAGACGTGATAATGGTTTTTTATTTTTTTAATATTGAGTTTTATTATTTTTATGAAGATAATGGTTATTGATTACGACTATTCTACTCAAGAAACCATGTAATAAAATATAGTTTTAGAAATAAAAAATATAATTATTCAAGTAGAGGCACAATCTATTCTTAATGAATAAATTATTTTTGCGTGAAATCATTTTATACTACTTTATATGCTATAAATAGAGTTTATGTTAAATTTATGTGGATAATATCCCATTTATAATTTTTAATGGTAGAAAAATGATGGTCGGTTATTTTAAACATTTTTAATGTTTTTCTCTTTAATTACAAGGATAAATTATATACATCTAATGCTAAAAGTGTTGATGGTATATAACAGCTAGTACATTTTTTTAGAAATCCACAAACCTCCTATTTTTATATTCTTTGGATGGGGTTTGTCTCATGTTGTTTCTGGAATGTAGTTGAAAATGTTGGATCATTCTACGCTGTGTAGGGTTAGCGCATGGTTTTCCCAAACTATGTGCCCCCAGTATAAAACATAAAATCCCTAAAAATGTTGGCTTTCAAGGCCATCTCATTGTTTTAAAAACCATGTTCCCTCATATTAGAAACTATTCACCCCATTAAAGATGCAGACAATTAGGGCACACGGTTTAGGAAACTATGTGTCTACCTTCTAGAAACTATGTGGGAGAATATTTTTAATTATGAAAAGTAATTTAACATTTCAAAAACCACTGTATCATTCCTAACGCGATAATAACTCAGGTTTTGATGACATCCATGGTCTTTGTAGCTTCTATGAATCCATTGTAGATTCTGCAAATAGATTTTGAGAAAGATCGATGCTTGGAGAAAATCATTTGATTCTTCTTGGACAATAGTTCTTCCCCCACTCCTTATCACCCACTCTCTTTATCTCTCCTACACAGGTGTTTTAGATCCCCTTGTTGTTGGTGCATCCAAACACTTCTGTTTTGGATTGTGAATCTTGGTTTGATTCCTTGATCTCCAATGCTGAAATTCTTCGTTGGAAAATATCGTATTGGGTGTTGGGTTTCATGATATTTGTGAAAATGTTAGGTGGTTTTTTTATATTTTCCAAGTTATAAGCCCTTGATTTGCATGATTTAAATTATATTTCTTTCTATTAAATTGTGATAAATAATGTTTTTGCGAGTTGGGATTTAAATTTTGTTGACATGAATTTTGTTGAAAACCTCCCAATTCTTGGATATATAATGTTAGGGAGTGGTTTGAATTTTATGGATATTGTGAAATTTATTGGGGAAATTTAAATTTGGGAAAAATGGATTAAAATGATTTAAAAAAAATGTATTAGTTTTTATCTTTTTAAAGAGATATATTTTTTATAACCCCGTGTATTTTATAGATAAATTTAAATATTGAAATGGTAAATAGGGATAATATATTTTAAACCATTTTGAAATAGTTTTTCCATATTTATTTTTTTTATGAATAGATTAAAACATGGATAGATAGTGAGTTATTTTAGAAAAAAACGCTTGGATAGTAATGGCCTGAAATTTATTGACTCATTACAACTCAAAAAAACACATATTGTAGTAAATAATATCTTCAATTTGATGTTTATTAGTCATATTTGACTATTTTATGAGGGACATGTGTACACATGTTATAATAACACCTATATAACTATGTGAGGATCCAATAATTTGGATATATCGGACCCCATTCCAAATGACCAAGTTATTTTTTTATTATATTGAAATGTATTCTATTTTTGTAAAACTACATTAAACACAACTTTTGATAAATATAAGATGATTTATATAATTGTTTTCTTAATATATTGTTTTAGTTTATTTCATAAATTGAAATGAAATCCATTTTTTTGTTTATATATGAAATTCCACTACCATGTAAGTATTATTTGAAATTTATAGCTTTATTTTTTTTAATTAGGTTAGAAGAATATTGAGGAATAGTTGGTGAGACCCTAATAGGATTTTAACACCCACCATTCCTATAGCTTATGAATTTTTTTATATATTATCTTTCTTGGTTAAAGAAAGGGTAAAGTGACACATAGAGTTTTATTTTTTCTATCTTCTTGGAATTGGAGTGATGTTTCCTTTTGGATGTCTATTGTTTACCTTGATCTTATGGTACTCTGATGATATTTTATTTGGGATTTTTAATCATATATGACTTCTAATACAAACCTCTTTGGGATTTTTCCTTGAGAATGATGAAAAGTTTCTTTTCTTTTCATTTTTTATATGGAAAACCATTCCCTCATTTATCTTGTTTGATGTCTGGTGGATATCAACAACCCATGGGGATCAGGAATGCCTTTCAAGATATGTTATTATCAGATTAGGTATCAAAGTACAAAGTTATCAGGGATGGTTTGTGAAAAAGTGGTAACATAGTGAAAGGTTGTGCATATTTAATTGATGTCAGTATGCATTATGTAATCATATCACGATATGGTATGTGGTTAAAAATTAGATTATAGAAATCTCCCACCACAATAAGCCTTAAGTCAATGGGTATATTTTGGTAAAGTCATCATTTGGGTTAGTTCTAGTCTTTTACCTTCTGTTGATTTTGGTAGGTTGAAATAAAAATCTTGTTTATCTATCTGATGGGATTTATTTATAAATTTCTATTGTTTAATCATTTATATGAGTAACATTACATTGTATTTAGTGTTGTATACTAATGTTGTGTGGCATCATGAATCCAAGAAGACCTGGTAATAGGATCCAAAAGTAGATACTATTGGACCATAGTGAGAACATCATTCCATGGACCAGAATGTAGTTGAGGTTCTGGATCATGCAGTCCTTTATCTCTGAGAGGAACCTATATATATTCCCATTCAAGATCTAGTTGGGGAACCTTAAATCAATTTTTTATACAATCATGATTTTTTGTTCCTTTTCTAAAAGCCTTAAGTGCCCTATTTCTTAAACTAACCATAATAGGTTGAGGATTGGTTGAGGATAATTGAGCTAATATTTGAGTTCTTGGAGATTCCAGATGAAGTAAAGGTGAAATGTGACACCTTCATGCAAGAAGGACCCAAAAGGAGATGGTGGGACATGATAGTGATGTTGGAGAATGACTAGGATTTAGAGTGTAAGTAAATTTATGTTATTGTTACTAAAAATTCTCTTCAGACTCTATGTTGCAGGATAAGGCTATCGTGTTTTCATACATGATAAGACTCACATAACCATGAATGAGTATGTAATTTGATTTTATAATATTTTTTAATTTGTACCTGGGATTGTATTTAATGAGAAGATGAAGACTCAATAGTTTGAGATGGGAATTTGGTCTGATATTCTCTCCTAGATTTTTTTCTGATTGTTTCTTCCTTATACTGATGTGTTCTAAAAATCATTGATGGTAGAGCTTGACCTAGATGGTATGTCAGGGTTGACAAAAATTGATTTTTTTCTCTCAATGGCAGTTACTTGAGTTCCTTTACCGAAAAGATAAAGTGTGACGGTTATCATGGTGGTTAATGAAAACAAGGTTATTCTAGTACTCCTTCAGTGTTGATTAATGTAACATTTATTTTCTACTAGTGTGGAGGACCTATACAATAAAAAATGGGTTTTCACCGAGGTCCCCAAGAAATGTGATTCTTGAAGACTCTTATGGTACTATCAATGGTTTTTTCATTTCTATTCATCTCCACATAGTGGAAGAGGATCATATACTCCTAATGGTACTATAGTGTAATATGATTCTTCAAAAATCAAATTTTTTCTAACCACAAGAATGTAGGATGAACATTCTTCGCATAGTGGATGAATCTTTATTGGATGAAGATATTGGTCCATAGACTGGGGGAGGTAACATCATTGTTTTTTCATTATTATTGACTGCTTTATTTGATACTAGCGTATCTCACTTATTCATTTCAACTCATATTATGAATATTCTGAATCTTTCTAAATAACATATATATTATGTGATGGATATTTCAATAATCTTATGAAAAAAATAGAAGGACATTTTTTGTCCTTATTATTTTCTCATTATCATGGGTTTATCATCCTAAAATTATTATTGAGTTTCCATATGTTTTTCCTCATGACATCTATTGTTTTCCACTGCAAAGGGATAAAGATAATTATATTGAATTAGTGTTAAGTACTAAAATGATATCTATTATATCTTACCATATGGAACTAGATGAAATAAAGGAGTTGAATACTATGTTGTATTATATTTTAGAGAAAGGATTTATACACTCGAATGTGTCCCCTTAGGTGATTCCTATCATATTTTCTAAGAAGATGTTGGGTTATATCTCAATTGTGATGATTATCAGAAAACTATATCATGTTATGTAAAATAAAAAGTTTACATTTCCATGTATTGATGATCGATTTTACTAGGTAAAAGACATGAAGAGGTTCTTGATGATTTATCTTTAATATGGATGCCTTCATTTGAGAAAAAAGGATTATCACATTCCATAAACTGCCTTCGCGAGTAGGTATGAATATTAAGAGTAACTTTTTATGGAATTCGGTATATCCAATGCCCCTAAAGTCTTCATTGAATTGATGAAAACAATCTTAAATAAGTATTTTGTAACATTTTAGTGGTCTTTTTGGATGACATCCTTTTTTACCATGTGTGTGGAGATGATCAAGTGTGTCATTTGAGTGTAGAAAAATAATTGTTGATAAATAACTAACATTATTACAAAGTATCGATATGTGATTTAGGGATTCAAGAAGAGATGTTCTTGGGAGATGTTGTTTGTGATCATGGTATATAATTTAATCCTAAAAATTTGATTGATGTTATAAATTTGGATCAACCAAATAATTTTTTCAAAATTAAATTTTTCTTGGGGTTTAAAGGGTATTATCATCAATTTGAAATATATTTATTAATGTTTTCTTATCTCATGACTACCCCAACTCGTAAGGGGGTAAATCTTTTTTTTTTGATGTGAAATTTTAGTTTTTTTGATATGATATGTCTTCTAACTACTGGTAAGATTTTGACTCTTCCATACACTGAGATGGGCTATTTTTGCTTCTATGATACACTAGGTTTGGGTTTTGGAAGTGTTATTTTAAAGGGTGATAATTTTATTTCATATGGTTCTCAGTAGATTAGGTCATATAAGTAGAACTATCATACTCATGATCTTGAAAATTCAGTGGTGATTATTTTTTTAGATTTGGCCACATTGCCTATTTAGAGAAATTTATTCCATGTATTTTGAAAACTATTTATTGAGTCAAATATTCACTCAAAATTATTTCAATATCCTCTACAGTTATTGGTAGGAGTACATTAGGTATTTTTAATTCTATATTTTCCATACCTTAGACTAATAGAATGTTCTTGTGGATGATTTTTATTAGAGAATTCCAACCCAGATGCGGAAAGAATCATCTAAATAGTGTAGGATGATGGAAATTTCTACACAGATTCATATTGCAGTTTGGGAAATAGGGGACAAATTTTATTTGATACTTTTCAGTTTACCATTGTTCTTTTGAAGATGATTATTAATGAACAACGACTTAATGATGAATTAGGTAGCATTAGCTACTATATTTATAGAGGGGGGACCATTGTTGAGTTGTAGTTCCCTATGGATGGATTCATATGTCACCCAAATAATTTTGATGTACCATTACCAATAAAATATTATGTGAGGGTGGATTTCCATAATTTATCATGGGTCATGCACCCATGAACCATGATGAAGTTCTATGACCAACTTTGAGGATTCTAGTCGATATGTATGAGATTCGACATCACTGCCATTATTTCAGGCTTATATACTTTCCAAGAAGTCATGGATTAGTATCAGAGAATTTTAGGATTTCATTAACCACATTCAGTTCCAACTTAGATGTATTATGATATTTCTATGGACTTTTTGGTTCGGTTTATATGTATAAAGATAATGAAGAATTCTATATGGGTTTTGAATAGAAGGATAAAAAAATTGTCTAAATTTATACCCATAATGATACGACCAAAGTGAGGAACTAGGAAAACTCTATATGAATGAGATTGTGCATTTTCATGGAATTACATATGCAATTGTCTCTCAAAGAGATCCCTATTGTTCTTCTCACTTTTGGAGAGGCCTCAAGGAGTCACTGGGATCTGAGGTTCATTTGAGTATTCCATACCATCTATAAATTGGTGGAAAGATAGAGATAGCTATAAATATTCATGAGGATATAATTTATTTCTTTGTTATTTAATTTATTTGTTCTTGGAATGACCATTTGGGCATGGTTTAGTTTTCCATCAAAAATAGATACTATTTTGTGATTAGAATGGGTCTTTTTGAGGTATCACATGGTCTGCCTTGTAAATGTTTTTTTCTATTTGTTGTAAATTGATGAATTTTTCTTTTTTGGACTGATCTTCATTCAAAACAATACATAAAATATTTGGATTATTCAACAAATAATGTTGAGGTCCGATATAAGGTATATATCTTATGTTGATGGTCATTTTTAAACATTGTAATTTTTAGTTAGTGATCTAGTGTTCTTGAATGTATCACCATGCTCGGGTCATCAATAGAAAGGGATGAGAGGGAAATAATATTATCATTTTGTGGTTAATTTTGTGGTTTATTATAAAGTGGGGAAAATGGATTAAAATTTTGAACCTCCTCCATAGTTGAAATTGATATATAATATATTCCATGTGTCAATTCTATGAATGAATATTTTTGGTCCAACTCATTTTCTATCATGGAGTGATCTTGAGGTTGAGATTGATTTATCTATGACTGAGCATACAATCATTATAGTTGATAGTGAAACAATATAAATACATTATAGGAAGATATCATTTGTTCATGTTCTATGGTATCATGGTTGTTATGCTCATGAGACTTGGGGTAGAGAGGAACTGATGAGAGAGTAGTGGCCTCATATGTTTGACATGGATAATTATTTAAATAATTATGGACAAAAAAAGATTCTATTATAGGGTGGTTGTATAATCGTATTATTGTTTTCATGTATTCCCCAACCCTCATTTTTGTCTATTCATTGGTTTTGGTTTGTCTCAAATTGTTTCAGAAAGAAGATGAAAATTTAGGAAATTTATCAGTTGTGTATTGTTTTCATATGGTTTTCCCAAACCATGTTCCCACCCATGGAAAACTATGAGAACTCTAATAGTGATAGATTTCATGGGTAGTTAATGTTTTGAGAAACAATGAACCCACCTAGTTGAAACCATAATCCCCATTAGAGGGGTGTATGGTTTGGGGAACCATTCACCCCGAAAACTGTGCATGAAAATAAAATTTAATTCTGAAAAATATTTCAAAATTTTCTGAACACCTATTTATTCCCCTTCTTAACCCTAACATGGAGGTCTATATACTTTGAGGTTAGTGGATCTTCCATGAAGTAATTTTTTCTCGTCCAATACTATTATGAGGTGGATCAAATATTATCGAATGAAATTTTATTCTAATATGGTAAGAGTTATTCCCCCACACCTCTTATGCTCACTCTATATCTCCTTCATAGGGTTCTTTAGATCACCTATTTTATGAGGATTGAAACTATTTTATTTATATTGATTCTATTTTTGATACCTTGATCTTCATTTCCAACATTCATTGTTGGAAAATCATGTTTCATGCATTGTGATTTGGAATTTTCAATAAAATGTAGGTGGATCCATTGAGATTTCCCATGTTATATACTTGTGATTTTCTTTATTTAAATTAAATATATTTCAATTCAATTTTGAAAACCCAATATACTGTAAATTATTAATTAAATTGGATTGAAATTAATTTTAGTGAAAACCCCACCAATTCCAAAAATTGGAATTTTTGGATGTGAATGGTATTTTATGGAAATTGTGAAAATATGTTTTGAATGTCTATTTTGAAAAAAATGGATTAAAATTATTTGATAAGAACCTATGTTTTGTTTCATATTAAAAAATGAATTAATTTAATAAAAACTGTTTTTTTGTTTTTAAATATAATTTGGCATATTGAAATTTTAATTGGGGAAATTATATTTTAAACAATTTTGAAATATATTTACATTTGGATTGTTTGTTTGAGAATATAAAAGTCCATTTTCCAAGTGGGTTATTTGAAAAAAAAACATTCTACAATTTAAATTTCCTATAAATGCATTAAACCTTTATAATTCTTATAAAAAAAAGATTACAAAATATCTTATCCCCGAAGGGATTTTTATTAGTCCTCTTTGACCAATTTCAGTGGGATGTGGGAACACATATTTTTGTGACCACTAAAATGAGTGCGTGAGGATCCCATAACATTTAAATATCATACCCCTTAGAGGATGGCCATATTTATTATTGTAACTATTTTAATATATATTCTTATTTTTTGAAAATACTTTATACATGCATAGTGTTTTATATAAATTGTTATATAAAAAAAATTACTTGAATAATCATTTGAATTGTTTCTATCAATTAAAATGAAAATAATGGTTTGATTTTAATATTCAATTACATTTCCATACCAATTTTATTTTAAATTGAAATCCTTATTTGGTTTAGTTATTATAGAATCTTTATATAGAAGTCTTTTTCATACCCTACTAAGATTTTATCTCATATCCTACATTTTTCATCTAGAGTTTGTATATTTCCTCCATCCAGGTTTGAGAAAGGGTAAAGTTACACATTGAGGAGGAATTTATTATTTATATTCTTGGGCTTCGATTTTTGGGTCTATTAGGACTTGGGTTGTTAACTTTGGTCTCCTAGTATATTGATAATGCATATTGGGGTTTCTTTTACGAGTATAACATTTGATATAGTCTATTTTGTGAGTTTTATTTGAGTATACTAACATGTTTAGGTTTATACTATTATTTGTGTTGAAAAATTATTCCTTCTGTTATATTTTATGATTTTGGATCATTGTCGCCAACCCATCAGAATCAGGAACACCCTTTGTCATATCTTAGTGTTGGTTCAAGTGTCAGAGTAGAAGGGTATCCAGGATGGATGATGATAAGGAACATTTTTTAGTTATTCATATAATAGTAAATATTTTACAGTTTATAATAATAATACAATGACTATTTAATAATATGTGAAAGTAAAATTAGATGAATCTTGTGATTATTAGAAATTTGTTTTGGAAAATTATAAAGAACATTCAAATATTTCAGTTATAGAAATCAAAAACCACAAGTTAATATATGTATTCAAGGCAGAAAAATGATTCTTAATAGAATCCTCGATTAGGGAGGATTCATAATGATCAAATAATTGATAATGTGATCGGTAATTTTGGTTTTGGTATAAAATCCAAAATCTATTCATCAATATTCTTTATTGGAAATATTTTTGTTTCATATTTTGTTCCAAATAAATCATTTGATTCCTTGAATGTTCCAAATGGTATTATTTTGATGTAAGATAAGCTTAATCAGTTTGTTAAAAATAATATTTGGATTTTTTTTAATTTTATGGAAATAAAAAGGGAACCTAAATGAAATTTATATTTAGAAACAAGATAGGTGGATCTAGATTTATTTTGAAAAATAATGTCACACTTGTTGCTCAAGGATATTCTAATGAAAATGGTAGGGATTTTTATGATTCATTTTTCTTCTATTTTCTCGTTAGAAGAGATTAGAATATTGGTATATTAGGGAAGCTATCATGTATTAATGTTATATCAAATGGATGTTAAAATTTCATTGTTCATTTGTTTTATTATTGAAGAAAATTAGTTAGACGACCCACTTGTTTTGAAAATGAGAAATTTCATAATGATGTTTATAAATTATCTAAATCATTTTATGTTATAAAACAACAACCAATATTTTGATATGAGAGAAATTATATGTTTTTTTAAATAACATCAATAAATGTAATATTGACCCAACTCTATTTATTAAAAGATAGTGTAACACTATTGTAATTTTGAAAATATATGTGAAATATATATATATTTTTTATTGTAGTGATTTAATTTTTAATGATTTCTCCACATCAATGTATATTGTGTTTTCCATGATCTTTTAGAGAGACCTAATTTATTCCTTGGACTTAAAATTTATCAATTAAAAGATGGTATGTTTCTTAATTAGTCAATTTATTCTAAATGTTTTTTGGAAATATTTTGGATCAATTCTTATAAATATATAAAAAATAGTATGAGTACTATCTGTAACAAAGATGTTGAAAATACTAGTAAATACGATGAAGTTAATTTTTATAGAGGAATGATTGTTAACGTTATTTATCAATTAATGATTGAAAGATGATATTTTTTATTGATTGATTGTAATTTTCTGTGTTTATCCATTTATTTAGCTAATTTTAATTTTCGTACATGTATGAAATATAGACTTGTGATCTGTTGAAATATTTTCATAACCATCACACCATGTATAATATATTTTCTAACTGAATTGACATCTTTTTAGATATAAATACCATTGTGTTATAAAAACATAAAAATACCTTTTATTGGCATAAATTTAAAATAGAAATCACATATCCATAAATTCTAAGAATGATTAGAATTGTTGAAAAAAATGATTGTTCAAAATTGTACATTGTCATAGAATTTTTTTGAGATTACACTCATCGAGAGGATTAAAAAGAATAAAATATTTTTCTGGATATAATTTTACAACAAAACATGTAATTCCAAAATTAGTAGCATTATTTTGGTGACTATGAGTTCATGTAGTTTTCACTAATAACATATTTTATTGATATTAGATATTTTATTTTATAATCAGTTTTTATGACCTAAAAAAAATCCGTAGATATTATAAATGGATAAATACATTAAAATGGTAAAAACGAATGAATTCATGTACAAATTAATAATTATAATGTGTGTATAATGGAAAGATGAGTGAAGCTAATGAATATTGGATCCCTATATTTAAAATATTCTAAACATGATATAGTTTTTTTAAAGGTACAATAACTCCGCTATTTGAAAGGTTCAAGTTCATTATTCTAGACAAGTTAAATCATTTTCTAGATTATGTGAATTAATTTTACATGGAATAAGATAACAAATTAAACTTTTATATGTTTAAATTTTTTAAATTGAATTACTCAAATAATTTTTTTTTCTGAAATAGGAAGTACATAATTTCTGCACTATATCATCCAACATTATTAACTGGATAATAAATATGTGACATTTAACATATCACAGAACTTTATGCACAATTTTATGAGGCCAATATATATCACAATATCTTGAATATATGTTTATGTACAATAATTATCCCTTGGAATGAACTTTTTAATGATTCATATTTCGAAGTAGGGTCCTGTTTTAGTGAATATAATGATGAAAAGTCAATTATTTTTTGATTTTTCTAGAAATTGTGTGGTACATGAACATTCTTCAATGAATTATCGATTATGAATCAACAAATTTCATTTTTATATTAAATTTATATGTTTTTAAAATAAATTCCATTGATTTCATTTCTTGTTAATTCAGGATTTATTAGATAGATCATAAACAATAATAGTTTCATCTAATGTTTATTATTTCACTGATCAATGTCTTCATTGAAGTTAGACTAGAGATACCATGCGTAGCAAGGTAAAATATTTCTACCAATTTTTTTATTTGTATCTAAATTGATATATATTTAATTAATTGTTAATTACTTAGAGTATAATAATTTCATTAATATGGTTCAAACACAAGAGAAAATCATTTTTTCTATTTTTTTATATCATTTTTTAGATCATTATTTATCATATGTTTTCAAATGTGTTGATAGAACCTGATCCACTTGTATGCTATGAAATGTGGTGTCAATGAATATGAACTTATAAATTAATATGAGATTCACATGAGATAGATTTTGGTGCATGTTGTTGCACACTTAATATATGTTTTTTTAGATAGACCTTTCAATTTGTTATATTAAAATATTCCATGAATTTTTATGCTTGAGTGAACATTTATAAATTTTATAATGTCACTAGATTAATTTGATTTTGGTTAAATGAAATATTTTTGTATTAACTAAAGAGTTTATTCCCAGTTATAGGAGTTCCTTAAATTTTTAAATCTTCCTATATATATGAATTATAGTTATTTATTCATGTTCATTTCTAGCCTAAAATAATTTTTTATATTTTAAAAGATGGATAGTTTTGATATTTCCATTAAATTAATGTTAAAATTTTATCTACATAACAGAATAAAATTTCAACCTGAGTGTTTTTTTAATTATCCAATCCAATTTCAAATTAATATTCCTATGAAATTCTTCCAATAATAATTTTTTATGCCTACCACTTATTTTAAAAACATAAGAATTTATATTAATAAAAATCAGTCAGAATTTTATATTAATTTTTTCATATAACATAATTTGTTTCGTGTTGTATGAGCATGTTATTCCCAAAATCAGTGAGTAGATTCTTACATGTAATGTAGCAACCTATAATTAATTAATTTATTATTTTTTCCATTTTTTCACTATTCAAGGCATATTAAATATTTTTTTAGTGACCTAATTATTAATTTTTCAGGAAAAACTAGAAAGAAAATATTCTATATGGTTAATGGATCTTGTAATTTGTGGTAAGATGAAACAATAAGGTCCATGGTTGATAACATCGAAATTAATTTTGAATTATTTAGTTTCTCTTTTCTGTCTCATCCATCACTATCTTCAATATCTATGGGTATCCAAAATGGTTCATCCACTCCCTATCTAAATTGGTGTTCTTTCATTCCACTATCACATGCCTACAACCAACTTTTCAATCTTTTTTATATAACACAAGGGAGGTCATGAGATAGTAAAATTTTAATAAAAGTAGAGAAATAGAAGTCTAGTAAAGAGTCTCCTTCAATGATTTTATATTTTAATTCTTCTTCACTTTGAAAATACACTAATAACCTATGTTTAATTATTAATAAGGATTGTTTTTCATCTTCTTCAAGATCTCCAAGATGTATCTCCAACTTGATTTTCATGATAAATGTTTACAATAATTTATGTTAATAATTGAGAGCTTCCCAATAGTCATCTTTCTATTCTTCCATTGGATACTAAAATGTGTCTTTAAAATCATATTTAATTTTCTTAAAAATATCCATATTATTATTCCTGTATTAGATATGATTTTTTGAGCTAAGCTAGTTTATCCATTAGGTACTTCATATAACTTTTGTTGTTATCATGTTATTTACTTCTTCATCATCCACGGTAGTTGTGCATTGGTATTTGTTGCCATTTCTCCTCCTAGGAAAATTATGGGATATATGGGATGATAAATTGGTCATAAAATAACTGTGCGATGTCTGTATTGATGATTTATTTGATTATATCAATCCCTTTAATCTGGGAATAAATGTTTTATCCATTATATGGAATTCTCACCCTTAAATGTTTTTATAAGATTGGAGAAAATAAAAAAAAATTAAAAAAATTAAAAACATGAGAAACACTAGTTAAATTGGTGTTGAAGATAGTAAAAACTGAAATCCTCACCCAAATAATAGTGCAAAGTTGAAAATTTAGTTTTTGAATCCCATAGACAAACAAAATTTATATTTACTCTTAATGTAGTGTAGTGACTGATCAGGGATGTCTTTCAATGTGTAAATCATGGGAGTTTCACAATGTTAATCACTTATAATTTTATTAGTTTTAAATTTTTGGATACTAGAGTGAAATGAGGCTTGGTTTCTCGGATGAATGAAAATAGGAAAAATGGAAATATAGGATAGAATGGATGTAAGGAAGGGAGACACCCCCAAATTTTATATTGTGACCCTTATCTCACAAACCTTGAACCTTAAATTTTATTCTATATGTGTTCTAAAACGTTACACATAGCTTTAATAAATTAATTATATAATGGAACATCACACTAAAAGATAATATCATAAGTGGTAAGATCTCACTCTCTCAAATGATTCACTATTATGGGCAATCTACTATTCTGTAAACTACTCCCATCACAAAACAATGATCTGAATGATGCGAGATGAAGGAATGGTTAGTAGTATAATAGAAATTTTGAAGGCGAGATATATGAGGTAGTATTATCTCTACATCCTATTGGAATCCAAAGACCCTAAAAATAAAGTACAATGAATCAGGCATGGTGTGTGGACTCTACATCACTCATTTCATCTAAAAGGTGATCCTTGGGTTATACTATCCACATTAAAAGTTTGAGAGATCGCATGATTCACTGTTGGTGAAAAATATAAATAATACAATGATAGAAAGAAAAACACAATTGAGTATAATGAAATTCAATTGAAATTGAAATTATTGTATCCATGATCAGAAGGTGGGGAATCATATCAAGGCGGTGAATATAGGAATTATTTAGAGACAATTTCCTTATTCTCCCCCTCTTATATGCAATATGTATCGAACATATTTTTTCATGAATGGGGTCAATGTACACCACTTCAAGGGTCATGAGTGATTTATTAGAGAGTATCAGAGTGAATCATCTTTTTGTAAAATATATTCTTATGATCGAGTCCATACAGGTATGAGAAAAATTAGAGAATAATTATTTCTGCACTTCATACCTCTAGTGGGAATCTTTGTAAAATTTCCTTAAAGATATAATCTTTTAAATCACAAGTTTATTATAAAAGAATTATGATTATTGTTATTTTTTCATTGAGGATACTATTAAGGATTCCTATTTTATATTTGGGTTTTGGATTCAAACAAACATATTAAGTAATGCCTTTTCCTGGTTCTTGATCGATGCTTCATTGGTCCTTCATTTTATACACCATGATCATAATGTGTATAAATACTATGTATAGTTGATGGTTTATGTCTTCATGTTGTTTGGAATAGCTGTGAGCAAGGATTGATGTGAATATGTGTTACTAGATTGTACTAATGTGGCCATGGAAATGGGAGTGTGATGGAGGAACGTTGGTTCTTTTTTTCGAACAATATTTTACCATGTTTATTAGGAAAATTAATTGGGAATTGGGTGTGCGGAAGTCTTCACAGTTGAGGTAGGTTATTGAGGGTTTCTAGTGGACATTAATTTTTCTAAATAACAATATAATAGAATAGTAAATATCCAAAAAAGTAAAAATATTAGTTTCTCCCCCAAATTATTATGTAGAATGACTTATTTTTGGTGTAATATTCAATTGTATTTTTTCCAGAGGAAGTAGTGATTCCATAACATTTCTCCCATCCTGGTCACCTTCATATTTTTTTCCATCTAATCATAATTTTGGGGGAGCTAGGGTTCTATGGTCTCATATAAAGGGTATCATATTCTACTCATGGCTCTATAATAGGTATGGTTCTTTTAAATCACAACATGGGGGGGGGGGGTTCAATATTCTCCCAAACATCAGCTGAGCTATCACCGAAAATATTTGGTTGCAAAATGGTGGCATTTTGGATTCTACAGAATCCATCAGTTCATTTTTAATAGTGGGATGGCTTCATTAGAATAAGTCACATGTTTTTTATATAATTATATTCATCATGGGGATACCTTTTGATCTTATTCGACACGTAAGGTTATAGTCTTCATCAACAGGTGGAATTATTTATTCTATTCCATCTCGATATTTTTAGAGAGATGATAATTATAGTAGGTTAAGGTATTTAGGAGGGTGGGGAAAATGTGTTTTAGGTTATCAACAACTATTATGTTTCCATGGATATGGAATATGTGATACCTTTGAATTTTAACACATGATAGTTTGATGGTGATTATATTTACTTATGTATTCTTTTCAAGTATCATTTCTAATCTTCATTTTAGAATACTATTTGTTTCAAATTATTTACAATGAAAATAAATATAATTTTTAACCATCAATCAAATAATTTCCAATTCATTTAAAATTTATTGTGAATTAATTTAAAATTCATTTAAATCAACCAATTTAAAATCGTATTTTTTCCAAAATAATATCAATTTCCACAATTAAGAATCTCACTCTAAATCGAATAGAAAATCAAAAATAAGAAATATTTTCTATAAAAAATTAAAGAATATTTTTTAAAAAATGGATTAGGAATTTATATTGAAAATATATAAATCATTATAAAAATTCATTCCTTTATAAATTATTATACCAAATTTTTAAAGTTATCAAAAATCATAATTTTTCTCAGTTTTTGGATAAAAATTGGTTTAATTTCTTATATTAATAAATAAAAAAAGTATAATTTTTTACCTCATATCGGTGTATATATATTCTGTATTTTTTTCTTGATGTTCACAGTTTATTTGGTTATTTTATATTTAGAAATACTGATGTGCACAAGAAGATGGGAAAAAATATTATATATTTATCTCTAGAAAATAGTTGGTTATATTCTATTTATCATAGATATTATTTTTCATGTGGAATCATTATAAAAAACATTTATTAATTTAGAAAATTATTTTGATCAAATAAACTCAATTAAATGTGTATACAAAAATTATAATTAGTGAATTGTTTTTATATTTCTTTAATCCCATGTGGCTTAAGTATGTTTTTTATAAACACTATAAAATTCATTTTATTTTAATAGATAATCAAAATTAGTAACCATTTTTCAAAGATTTTATAAAACATATATTTATTTGAAAAAATATCTATTTATATTAAATAAGATGTTTTGTGGTAGACAATTCCTTTTTAATCAATATTTTATTACAAAATTAGAGTTTAACAATGTGAAAAGTTTAGTGAAGTGGGTTTTCATTGACCATGACCATTTCATCATTTAATCGTACTATTATTTTATTATAATGGGGAATTATTTATTTCTTCTATATATTTATCTAGAAAATGATTGTTGGTTAAGATTCAATTAAATCATACTTTAATAGATATTGGTTACATTTTTTTCTATCTATCATGAAGAATGTTGTATTTAATGGTTATTAATATTGAAAATAAGAATGATTTTTCACGATCATTAATTCATTTGAGATGAAACATTGAATGGTTACAATTCTTTTCCATGATATCTTTTTTAAAAATAATTATATGGATCTATCGTATTCATTCATCTATATTCTATTACTTTGTAATTTATTGAAATAAATTTCATTGAAAATTTAGTTTAGTATGCCTATATTTCGTTGATATCAATATTAAATTAGTTTATTTCAATTTTCATGAATGTGTATCAGAAAATATAAACCATGATGGAATGCCAACATCTATTTAAATAGATTATAATGTCACGTCAATGATAATGTTATGATATATTCTTGTTAATGATTTCTGTGAAGATCATAGTTACCAAATCAAGAGATACGAGCAACTATGCTAAAACCTCATCTGTTTCCCATTGTAGATGTTTTCAAAGATGTTTTAATTTTATTGTGTAGATCCTTTGGTATATATTGAACTATGATGGTGACATTGAGAGTTATATGTGATAGAAACAAATATAAAATAACTTTTGATAAATTTTTATGTGATGCAGTTTGGGGTTTGATCCTGTTTAAACATAATTATAGCTTCATGTCATTTCATCGTGTTGGTCATGTATTGGAATTATTATTTAACATGATTTTTAAAATACATACACTATATATTGGAGTCCAATATTTTATATTTTTATAATTATTATATAATAAATGTAATAAATATATTATATATAATTATATTTGTAAATATAATATATTATTTTGAAATGTTTTTCTGAATATCCACCTATAAACTTTTCATTAAAATATTATTTATAAATAGATATTATTTAATGGTATTGTTTACAAAAATTAATAATATTATCAACACATAAATTTTTCATATGAATCTTCACCTAATTTTTTTTAAAACATACAAATTCTCTATTTTTATTATAGTAAAACTAAAAAATCTACTTTATCTTCCAAAATCATTCTACCAGTAATTTGGAGATAAGAACATATCTATTGGTAAAATGAATTTTCAACAAAAAACATACATTTACCAATATATATTACCTTGGGGGGAAAATTTTATACTTTTTATGGGAATATTTATGAAACATATTCTATTTTAATAGTTTGTTTATCAAGGTTATTTTATATTATTTCCACAGTAAAATTAGTTTATAAGTTATTTCATACAAAATCTTCCATATGGGGATTCTTGATGAAATGAAGGAGCTCACTTTGGTAGTGCTGGAAAAAAATTTAAACCATAGTCCTTCAATTTAAAACATGTTTATTTATACCATGTTTAGAACTAGTATATTATATGGTTCATATTTTATGTATGAGAAATACAATAAAATCATAAATTTTGTTTATAAAGCCACGAATTTTAACCTAATACACATTTTATGTTGAAATCATTATTGAAACATTGCTACTGAACATTTAAATGAAATACCAAAGAATAAGCACTACCATACGAGGGAATTATTTAGAGTTTTCATTAGATGTATGTATTGCATGGAGGTTCCAAAAATGTAGTTTTTCAAATTTATAAATATATATCAATCCCAAAATGGTCATTTATATCAAACCAATAACATTTTCATTAACAATATTCAAAATTTATAAAGACCTAAGCTTCTTTTACAAAGTATTTTAGATAGTTATAGGAAGTGGTATTGAAAATTATTTATGTTATGTTATTATGTTGTAATAGATTTATCTAATTATTATTTAAATTCTTAATGCTCAAACATGTTTTCCCAGTTTGACCAAGTTTAAACCATTCATAAAAAATTGTATAATACAATAATTGTTGGGGATTAAAAACATCATAAAAATTAAAAAATTTGAATATGTTTAAATAAATTAAATAAATTAATGTACTTATGAATATTTAGTGTTTTGAGAAAATTATAATGTTGTTGTTCTCAATGGAAGAGTATGGTAAAAATTTCAATATCATAGTTGAGTTTTATAAAATTAAGTCCCACATTTATTTCTTCATAAAAATTAAACAATTATTTTTTCTTTGATGTGTAAAAAAATTATATGACATCAGTTGAATTTATGAAAAATGATACTTATCTATATTCTAGAATTCTTGGATACCTAATTGGTTTAATCAATAGATGCGTGAAACTAAATAAACATATTGAGTGTGTTGGAAAAGAAGTAGATTCATGACTCAATCGTAAAATTTACTCTTACAACATGTTGAGAAAATTAATCAGTAACCAAATTGATTGTTCATTAAATCACTTCAATGGTTTATAAAAAATGATTATCAAACCAATCAATGTATATTACAATTTATGATGTGGTTTTTTATGAATAAATTTTATGTATCATGTTATGTTTCTAATGGAAGAGATGTATTATTAAGGTTTTGTTAATATGAAAACAATTTTACTTTGGATTTTTAAATAATAATTGGATGCAAAGGTGCAACCTAAAACCAATGAATTAAATGTCTAGTTCACTAATTAATTGTTAATCTATCAAAAACATATTCATGATTTTACATCATCACACATAAAAAGTAAATTGATATGAATATTATTAATTTATGGTTTCAAATTTAAAATTATTTTTCTGATGTCTTTTATAAGTAAACATATTTGTGAGTTGCAATAAATTTTATCTTAACTATTTTTTGTCTTATCGTTATCAATATATTTTTATTTCCTTAACTATTTGTATCAGCCTCTCCATGGTATATTAGATCTATAATTACTGTCATAATATGTGGCATTTAGTACAATTTTACAGGACATACTCTTTGTATTGTGGTGTGCATGAAGATTTTCTTCTTATGATTTATTTTATGCAGTGGTGAGAAGGTTTCCTATGGTATGCTATTAACTTTTAGAATAACAGTTTTATTATTAGATAAAAAAATTGATTATTTAATATATACAATTCAATATTTACCTCTAATAGAAACGTTTTATTTTTATAAAAATATACTCACAATTTTGTTTGAATAAAACCACCTGAATAAGTAGTAGGAAAACAATTTTCAATAATCAAATTGGAAACAGTTTTTTTCAAAATTATTTATTAAGAAAAATTCCCCCATATTTATTGATGTTATTCTAAATAAAAATTGTATTTTTGTGCTGGTTGTTTGTTGTATTTCAATGATTTGTAATATTGTTCCATTGTATGGATAAAAATCTGAATAAATGAAATATGTTCGTGGTTTTTTTGTGTTATAGCAATAAGGGTGTGCGGTTGAATTTTTATTTAAAAATCATTTATAATTATTTTGTTAGATTCCTTGGAGTTTATTTTTTTATGAATATGTCATTGAGTTGTGATTTAATTATACTAAATATTACATTTTGAATAATAAAGACACATATTCTTTTTTTGCATGGTGATCATTACCTTAAATATTTAGTGCATGTTTACTCAAATGATCTGTAACCATTTCCCTTTCCCATTACCAAATCCATCTATAAAAAAATATAACTACTATTTTAGTTTCAAATGAAACTATTAGACCTTTAATCTAATCAATTCCTTTGGTTGTTCATCTCTTTTAGCCATAGGGATATGAATTTGATAATAAATATTCATCTATGAAGAAATTGAACTAAAAATAACATTATAATCATTCCTCTATTTACCTCAATTTTATTTTTTCGTAAAATATTGTATTTATATGAATATTAAATTAATTATTATACTATTTAAATCATTATTTCTGAATATTTGAGTCTCTTTTTTTTTCATTTTCACATATTTTGTTTTTCAATCACTTGAATCATAATATATTTTCTTGTGATTTGGAAGAATGATTTAAAATTTCCTCTTTTCCTTACATTTGGTTTTCTTGATTTTCCATATAAATTTAATTATATTAATTATTTTATTACAATTAAGATGTGATTCAACGTTCACAGACACTTTTACTAGTGCATTTTACTATTTTAAATTCTTTCCCTATCATGTCTCTAATTCATTCTTAAAATGAATTATTACTCAGTATATTTTTTAACACATCACAAATCACTAATTAGTCTTTATTTTAATTTAATATTTCATTTCCAAATCTTGTTTTCTATTAGGAACATTATATCTATCTGGATCTATTAGATAATCATTTGAGATGTTTACTAAGTGGTCATCGAGTCAATAAAATTTTAGGTGAAGTGAATTGGACAACATCACCAGAAAATATCTATATAGGCCATGATTCAACCCTAATAAAGCTATATTTTTAAAAATATATAGTGTAAAAATTTAGGAAAATTTATTTAAATTGTGTTCTTAGCTAATTTTAAATTGTATTGGGTGATCTAGGCATCCCATGTGGAAAATAATATTTTGGGAAATATTTATTAGCCCAGAATAACATCCCACTATTTTGAACAATACTATATAGATACATAGTTGAAGTGGTAAATTTTTAAAAAAAATTTATTGGAAATCAAGGGTTTAAATTTCTTCATCTATTAACCAGAAAAAATCATCCAAACAGAGGCTCTTTTTAGAACATCTGTTTATTAAATGCAAGATAGATCCCCTATTTTTCGTGGATGGAAATGTATACTCTCCATTAAAATTCCACCAACCTATGCCTACCATAATTAATTGGGGGTAAATTTAAATATTGGGGAATCTTACCTAGGAATCCAAAATTCACATTTATATTAGTGGTATTAAAGGATTTGGGTGGATGATTCCCTAAGGATTCATTATAATGTTATGTTGATATTTTTCCTTTGTAATGTTAGTCTTTTTTCATATAAGTTGTTTAGATTCTCTCTAATTTCACAATAATAGTTATACATATGATCTTATTTTGTTCTCATTTATATAACATTTAAAAAAACTCTCATGGTGTGATCTTTTTATTACAAATACTTGTGAATCTCTTAACACAATGGTGGTGTCAATTTTATTTCATTATTTTCTTCTATAATCCCCCATCTGTAATTCAAATTTCATATTCCATTGATATAATTGCATCAATATAGGGATAATTCTATTATAGTTTTTTCATAGTATGTATTTAAGGTATTAATGGATTTTTATTTCAAATTACTTTAATATTAATTTATTTATTTTAATTTGGAATTATGTATAGTGATTAAAATCTTACACAACCTTATTATATTTTAACACCATGAATTCTCAGTTCTAAGATGATTATGTTCCTTAAAGTGACATGAAAATGATACTATAATATTTTAGGTGATTAATATTAGGTTTTATAGAAACTAAACATGTAATTGATGATGGTGGTTTGAATTAGTTTAATAAGACAATATCAAATGTAAGAAATTGCAATAGTCTAAAAATAAATTCATCTAATCCCCCTATAAATAACCGAGAATCAACTCATTATCTAAAATAGAATTCAATTTTGATTTTTAGTGATCTATTAAACCATGTCAAATAAAACAAAACAATTTCACTACATTTCCATATCATTCCCATATAATTTTTTTCTTTAGGTCTCTTCTTAGTAATTTGAGGAATTGATAACCCAATTCATACTAAATGTGACTGTATGAATCCTAAATATGGGTAAATTTGGGTGGGTGAATTATTTGGAACCATTAATGAGGACCCAAGTTATAGAGTTTATAAAAAATTCTATTATCCCACATATAAATTATATTTTCCAATTTATCTTTTATATTACCTCTTTTTTCCCACTTTTCTTGGATCATGACCACTTATACTGGTAACCAATCAAACCATCTAGTTATGGTGGATATTCCTTGGATAGGGGAGTCAATGACACCTAGGTTTATTTTTATTTTTGATCATAATATTCCGAGAACTAAAAAAAATCTTTATTTGTGTCCAATATATTATATGTTCTTACATGAATACCTATCATCATACCAAATAGGAATAAAAATGGAATACAAAATTTGGTATCCCCAACAACGGGGAATGTTTTTGACCAAACCATGAAAAACTACTTCATACATTCCTATAAATATTAACCACCACTAATTATATATTATTCCCTTATAAATTCATAATATATATTTAAACACTATGCCTTGAACCACATTCGATCCTTTCCAATGTTGTAGATGGATGTTACATGCATTAATGTAATGGAATTAAATATCATTGTTGAAACTATGTTACCACCATATAAACATAAATCATATATGATTTGGATCTTTATTTTACAAATTAACTATCAAGATAACAATTGGTTTAAATTTTTTTTACTAAAATCCATCAATTCTTTTATCTAATTACCAAAATAAATTTACATGAAACAATTTCCCCCACCGAAAAAACTACAATAAGAAAGATCATCCTTTTTGTTTGAAAAATGATCAAATTCATTTATAAAACATGTAAAATATTAAAATAAAATATCAAAATGGTACCACACCGTGGTATCTAAATTATAGAAAAAGTGATAATTCATTTTAATTTTTGTGTATGGGAAACAAACAGTTTATCAACATGTTGTGTAATGGAACTTTCAAAAAGAGTGCCTTAAATGATGCTTATTGGTATCTTGAAAGTATTTTTAGAAAAACCAAATATGGGGAAACTCAACATACTATTATTAGACACAAACATATATTGTCAAGAAAAATTTTATATAATAATAACTATTTTGGAAAATATAGTGTAATCAAAAGGAATGTTGTTGATATTGATCTTAGAAATGTACAAGAGATCCAAACCATTGTCCCTGTTTACATAATTTGTGAAAAAAATGAACCCAATACTGAAAAAACCCAACAATCACTTCGATAAATGATGTTCTTTTACGTGGACCACCAATAGATACCAATTCATTGAAATTTCAAACACCATATTACCAAAATGGATTAAATTCAAGA
Organism: Viscum album; assembly: GCA_963277665.1. Classification (NCBI taxonomy): domain Eukaryota; kingdom Viridiplantae; phylum Streptophyta; class Magnoliopsida; order Santalales; family Viscaceae; genus Viscum; species Viscum album. The sequence continues at coordinate 429,955,492 of OY728150.1, read as the reverse complement.
TATAATGACCATTCAGTTTTCTGTTGGAATGAAAATAATAAAACAATATAAAAAAATTATAACACACAAACTCAATAAACTTTTTAAATACATAACTAGTTTCAAACCTAAAAGACCTAATAATAACATCCACTAATCCAATTAAAAAAACCTTCCAAAAAACATATTCAATAACTCGTCTAATAGCTAAAATACCCTTGAGGGAAAAAAAATAAGTAGAATATCCTACCAAATATACCACTCCCAGTCATTCAATAATTGTGTAAAAATTAGAGAAAATGCATGAAGATGTATCATAACATTATTATGAATTAAAATCCCTAAAAACCAGAAAGTCTCTCATGCCAACTAAATGTGTACTTCCCCAAACCCTGATTGGAGAATCAAGTTACATATAATAATCACTCGAGAAAATAAAAGTAGTGTTAGTCTTAAGAAGTTTGAAATACATTGAAAAAACTATGGAAAACATTCTACAACCAATAAAATATTAAATTTGACATTAAAATGATGAATATCTAACCTCATATTCTGAAAAAAACCCACTAATCATGTGAATGAACCACATCCTCAACAAATAATTAAACATCCTACTCATGTCACTCAACACATGATAGGAAAATATAAACCTGAATAGAATAAAACATTGAAAGAATTATTCTCACTAGTTATGTTTAAAAATTCCTCTTGTAGATGTATTTGAAACATACCATCCTAATCAATGTTACTTAAGGACTTTTACACTATTGAAAGATAATTTTCATTTAAAAACCAAGTCATTTTGGTAGCTAATGTGAATACCACCATTCAAGGTGACCATTCATCCTATGTTGAATAAACATAAATTTCCATAAAAAGAAGTTGTGTTAGGTGGAATATATTTTTCCAATATCTTTATTGTTTAAGAGAGTGTGTGATCCTCATTCTATATTCCATTAGTTTCAAATTAGGGATTAAATAACTCCAACTAACATCAGTCACACTATAACATACTGATCAAATTATTTAGATCCCTAAGAGATCTTATGGGGTTATCTAGTTGTTTTTAAAAACATCATATACCCTTTTAACATCATTTTCCTTGACAATCATCAAAATCTAGTAACAAAAGAAAAAAACTAATAATCCTTGGTCATACATTCCTTGCAATAATCATCTTTGTAATCTGAGTAAGGAATGGGATAATGACCATAATCTCTTGTAACAAGATAATATATGTAATCATATACAAATAAAACTCTAAAATTAGGGAAGATGAGGAATTTCATGATGTTAATTGGAAAGATAGTTATGAAATTCGACCAAACGAGCATCAAAATTTTTTTTGGGATGTTTATGTTAAAATGATATTTTTTTCACATGAGGTTAAATAGTCACCTTGGATTGAATATATTTCGGAAAATCATATTTATGATTTCTTAGAATCAGCAATCAATTAAAAATTTAGAGAAATCACAAACATCGATTCCATACCCATTACCTACATTGATTTGGACAATTTTGTGGTTGGAATATCTATTCGAAAGGAACAAATAATGTAATCATATTTGAAAATATAAACTAAATTTAATAAAATTTACCAACCTAATTTTGAATGTTTTATCAAACATGATCTCAAATTCAAGGTTCTACCATCCTTTCTCAATTATTTATTCCAAGGCGATAATCAAACAATTTCCATCGCCATGTCTTCCTTTCTCAATTCAAATAAAGAGATGACGCTTATAGATATCGTGAGTAGGAATATAATACCAATTGGATGAACCCTATCTAATATTCATGAAATTTTCCAACTAATTGGAACCATTAGGATAATTATATAATTTTATTGTAAACTATTGTATTAACCTAAATGGATACTCAATCCCAATCTCATAGGTGTGGTAAACAATTCGAAATTTTTCGAATGTTTGTATAATCTACCCTAATGTGGAAGGTGAGTTGGTATTCCCTATCCAAGTGGTTCCTAAAAAGTGTATAATTACCATTATTACCAATTTTGATGGTTATATTCTCCCTATAAATGTTATTATTGTATGGATAGTGTCTACTGACTATTGAAAGTTAAACTCATACCACATGAAATGAAATTTTCCCGTTCCATTCCATGATCAAGTACTTGAATGAGTGGCCTCCCTTGAGTTATACTACATATTAGATGGATTTTTAGGATATAAAAAATTTATTCCTCCTTATAAAATCATTCAAAAACAAGATTCACCAACCCATTTGGAACTTTATCCTTAAAATGAATAAACATTGTGTTATGTAATTCCTCTAGAATCATCCAGCTGTGCATAATGGAAATTTTCTCTAAAATGGTTGAATATATATTAGAGGTATTTATAAATAACACATCAAATATTAGGGGTACTATTTAGGGATTCCTTATAAATGTTGAAAGGGTTTTTTCTAAACATGAGGGTAATAATCTATTCTTAAAGAGGAAAAATCCACTTGATAGTGTTAAAAGGACTAGTCTTAGGACATCAGGTATATTATAGAGGGATTGAAGTTTATAAACCCAAGGTTGATATCATTAAAAAAACTTCCTTCTCAAAAAAGTATCAATTAAGAGATTTTCTTTTCAATACATTTTACTTTTTATATAAGATTCATTAGGAACCTTAGATCGATTTTCCATGATGAATGATAAAAATCCATGATGAATAATTATCATAACTAAATTCATCTGTTATATCTCTACCTATCATGAATGACCCTAATTTGAAACATACATTGGAACTCATATGTGAATTGTGTAGCATCGATGTATGATCTTTCTTAGGAAAACATTGTGATAAAACTCCACATTTCATTGTTTATGAAGGTAAATTATTAAATTATGAAAAAATAAACTACACCACCACTGAGAAAGTGTTTATTAGTTATTTCATTTCCTTATAAACGTTTAGGATCTTTCTCACTTGATCCCCATCATTTTCTTTAATTATCATTGGACTGCGAAATAAATTTTCCAAAAATAAGTTACTAAGTATATATTAATTAAAAGGTCCTCATTCTTCAAGAGTTAGATATAACCATCAATGATAGAATTTATGTTGAAAATTTTTTCTTTAATCACCCCAATATGTTTGAATTTTATGGTAAATTATACCATATATATGGGTTTAATTCATACCCTGATGATAATTTTTATTCTATAAGTGATTTATCATAGTATACTAACATAAAAAACCACTTGGATTTGGGTGTAAGTAAAAAATTATTTGGGAATAATGTTAGGAGGTAATTCGTTTTTTATTTCAAAAATTATGTGGTTGATGTTCCATACCTCTTCATGTTCGTTCTGGACCAATTCATTGTAGATATTTTCTTATGTCTCAGTTAGAGTCAATTCTTAAATTATATCATGTAGAGTCATGTGGAGGAAAATTTACAAAAAATACCAATGATTTTTTATCAAATGTGGGTTATTATCACTAAAACTCACTATGAATTCACAAATATTTTTCTAATGTTTTCCGCACTGTCAACTATCAGGATCTAGAACCATCATAAATCAAATTCCTGTTAACCCCATTATAGTTATTAAAATGATTTATTGTTTGAAAATTTATTTCATATGATCCTTCACATAATCCAAGAGATATATGTACCACCTTTTAGATATTTATTATGTCTCCAAATGGGTTGAGTCAATTCACATGATGTCTAATAACCATTTAGTTGTGGTCTGATTCTTGAATTATCTTATCAAATTTATATTTATAATTATTGAGAAAATCGTGGATAGACAATATGAATATATTTCGACATTCAAAACCATCCTATGAATGTCTAAATATAGGTTGGTTTATGGAAAATATATCTATTTACCCATTTAAAGTAATGAAAAGTACATTTAGTAAAAAAAAATGCATTTTAGAAATTCTTTGGCCAAAAAAGAAGAAATTTGGCCTTAAAAAACGTTAGGAACATAGGCTAAAGGATTATGAAAATTCAATTATCAAAAAATCCATTGATCAGGCCTACCGATCTGGTAATTTTAATGTCAAACACATTGATCTAAGAATATATGTCCTCCTATATTGGTCAAAACATCACATACACCCAAGAAAGCTAAGGTTGATATATTGAGGTCCCTAAAAAATGCATCATGTGTACCCCCTTGGGTAGTAGATATTCAAGATCCCCCAAGTTATTATAACTTCCAAGTGAATGGTAAAAGGATAAAAAACTTCATTTAATCATTTAATAAACTTAAAATATAGGAGGAGTTAACATATCCAATATAGTATACCTCATTTTTATTTCATAAAATATTTATTACAATGTAAAAAATAGAAGATATTTTAATGTTTAGTTTCCCAAAAACATGTTACATAATACATGAAAATATAAAAAACTCTTCAAATGACATGAATTTATTATTCATGATTCATATTTTGTACTTTTACTTCATCTTATAACGTAAGTACATACATCAAAGTAAATGGTGAGCATAAGGCCTAGTAATGGAAAACAAGAGAAATAGTTTACATGTTATCTTGAGGAAAATAAAGTGACCCTCACTTTTCATTCATAAACATTAAATCACTTTTTTTTGGAAAACATAAAAATATAATACAAATGGATTCACAAAGGTAATATTATTTATTAACTTGGGAAATATGGAAATGTATGAACTAGTACATGAGAGAGCTATATTATCTCACACTAGGTTGTACATGCCTAGCACCCCTCTTAGACATATCATACATGAAATATATCTTCATAACCTAGGGAAGGATACTTAAAAGGGGTTAGATAATATTCTCAATAGGGGTAAAAAAGTGAGACATGTATGCATAAACATGAGAATAAGGGTATTAGAACATGATCAAAAAAATAGAAGATCATACCCTACATATCAAATATCATATACATTAATCATGTTATAAATCTTTGTATTTCATAAGACATGGATCATAAAGAAAATAAAGGACATAAGCCATGAAATCATAACATAGTAATAATACATGAAATTATGGTATATGTATAAGAATATATAATTGTTTTCATAGTAGTTAATTCATAAATTCTGAGGCCATCTTATTGGAAAAAAGTCCTATACAGTAGCAATATCACACCCTGTTCCAGCCCTATATCACTGAATCAATTTCACTCCTTGTTCAATCTCTATAATACTAAACTAAGTTCATTTCTCACTCTAGTAATGTATTCCTCATAAGATTTAAATATTTACCCAATGAATTATAGGGATACATAGATCACACCCATCTCATAATTAAATCATAAGAACATGTGACAAATATCATAATAAATCATATCATAACCCATAAAATGAAATGGGTATCACAAACATGTAATAATATCATATACTATGAAAAAATATAAATGTTTCATAATCATTTAATCAAAAGAAGAACCTGTGAAAAGAAGCAAGTTCAAAACAATATTACCCATTAGAGTGAAATAGGTTTCATAAGAATCATTCCATCAAAACATAAACCATTCTAGAAGGAATATGAATTGAATTTTTAGATAATTTCATATGAGGTAATGATTAACAGCAATAGATGTTATATTTGATAGAAAATAACATAGAAAGATATTTTGAAAAAATATCTTGAGGAATATATTATTTATTATTTAAAAATGTATCATTAAAACATAAAATCCTTTTGAATAAAACATACATGAAAATAAACATGAAATATTATACAAAATGAATTGAAAATATTTTTCAATTATTTTTCTTGAAAACATATAAAGGGATCTTGAAATGTTTTGAAAACAATTTTCCATGAAAAATTAGAAAAGAAACATGAAAACATTTCGAAAACCATTTCCTTGAAAATAAATTTGAAACCTTTAAATAATTCTTGAAAATAATTTTAAACCATTTTTCCATGAAGAAATATAAATTAATGTTGAAAACCTTTTGAAAACAATTTTCCTTTAATTCTTATAAAAGAATCTTGAAATTTGTTTAAAACAAATTTTCCTTGAAATCATATAAATCAATAATAAAAAAATGAATTTTTTTAAATTTTATTATTTAAAACAATATAAAAAAACTAACCTTTTAAACATGCAAATGAAAATTGATATAAATTATGACAAGTTAATATATAAATTCTATATTAGTTAAGAAGAACATTCCTTGTGAATGGTAAAACGCTAAAAAAATTACTTGTTTAGAAATAAAAAAGAAGATCCCTTAAAAAATTGTCAAAGATACAAAATGTAACATGTCTATTTTAATGATTATTGGATAATTATAGAATATTCTATGAAATGATTTTTGGAAAATACGACTTTAGAGGAACACATATTTCTAACCGAAGAATGGGTAAAGCCAGGATTTCATAAAAACAATGTTTTAACTATCATATGTAATAAATATTAGAAATATGGTATGAATATATGAATAAATCATGAATGAACAGTGGAAAATATAATTAATGAATATTATTAATAGATGGATTAAAATATTTCATCAAAGGAAGCATAAATATAATTAATCATGAAAACCCAAGAGATTGTTTCAATAAATTCTTAAAACTTACTAACATTGAACCATACTCCCCATGTAAAAAAATGAAATTTCATGAATATTAAAATATCATGAAATAATATATTTATTATATAATATTTAAATTGATTTATATATACCTCATGAAAAACTATAGGTGCATAACATGAAATGTGTCTCAAAGAAGGAAAATTGAGACAAAATTAATTTACCAAATTGGTAACTTTTGAAACAAAAATCCCCTGAAATAAAGATCATAAAATTGATATATAAATACCAGAAATATTATATATAAGAATAATATAACTATTCCCTACGTTGTATACTGACTACATGCAAGGAATGGTTGCTGAATAAGGCATGTATCTTATGGAAATAAAAAGTGTGTTGAGATTCACTTACCTTGTGTCTTAACTTTTGTAATACTCATTCAAACCTATTGTATAATAAATATAATTTTTTAAAAATATTTTAGAGTAACATATTCTTACATATATACCGTATATTGTTATATTATTACTGTATATTACTCTTCATGTTTTCAATTCAATGTTAATATTTTACTTCGTGTAACATCCTCTTTGTTCATCGCATGTTTGTTAATTTCTTAAATTTTTTCTCCTTATTCTTATGTCAAGATTTATATAATAAAAAACATGATATAAATATAATAAAAAATATTTATATGTGTATTATAATATTCTACATAATATAGGAGTATGAAATAGAGTACATCATTCATGGAGATGATAGGCTGTATGTACGCATGAACATTTTTTCCATTTAGTTGTTGTATTGAAAGAAAGAAAGTAAATGAAATATATGTATATATAAGTATATATATAATTATTAAAGTATAATTATTCAGTCATATATGACATATATGTTCATTAAATACATCCTTAATATATTTCATGTAGTGTGTGAATGAATCAAATTGCTTTGAGGGGGCAGTAGTCTACACTTCCTCAAATAAAATTATCGTTTTCACACAAAATGGAATTTATAAAGATATATGTGGTAAAAGGATTCCATAAGATTAGAAAAAAATAATATATAACATATTTAAATATATTTTCCATTATAATGTGAACTATGAGAGGTGATAACATAAAAATGAACAATCATATATTAATGAGGAAATAGTTAACCGTACGTATACAATATGATCGTTACCAATTTGATGGATGTGTGCGAATGTGTAGGTCATAATATTAACATGAAAACAACCTACATTATACGGGATACTGCTTTTTTATAAAATACAGGATAAATAGTGTTGAGGGGTGGATGATGGAAATAACATAAAAGAATGTGAGGAAGAATGTTACCTCTTATTCGGGTAACTCTTTTTGGTTTACACAAAAGGGATTCCTTGTATTTATTTCTAATCAAGGGGATTATTCTAGGATTATGGGAGGAATGTTGAGGATATAGTTTGGTAGATATTTATCAATACAATGTGTCTTGAGAGGAGTGATGAAGTGGTAGGAGAGGAGACCTTTTTATAGTGGAGGGGGAGTGACACTCGTGTAATATTTTGAATAATGAATTACATACACGTTTTCACATTCCATGTGGATATAATAAAAGAAAACATTTTATCCAAGGGATTATATTGTCTAAATATTTCCATCCAATGACTCTTAAAAATTTTTATAGATTTTTTGGGGTCTTAAATTTGGGATTTAGTACTTTATTAACCTAATTTTTCTTATAATCATTTTAATTAATTTTTTCTACATTCATTAATATTTTTGGTAAAAAATTAATTTGAACTAATTAAAAATTACAAATTCTTAATATTAAATATATGTAATTAATTTTACCAAATTCCTATCAGATAAGTAGCCTAAATTATTTTAAAAGTAATCTCATTGATAGGACAACACTACAGGTTTTTAAAGAAAAAAAGATGAAATGTTGGTATGTTTTTATATCTAATTTCAATGTAAAACTTTCTCTAATGTCATAAATTTGAATAATTAATAAAAAATTTATCTAATTAATGTTTTTAACAAATTTAAAATGTAATCTATCCTTATAAATGTTTTATATGAAAAACAAGATTTGAATTTAAATTCAGTATTTTTTACTATTTGTTAAAAAATGAAACCCTATAGAAAAAATACCAAACATTTATCATAACTTAATTTTTATGTTTATATTTCAATTATGAAGAATATTTTTACATATTAAATTAGTAAAAGTGATAAAAATGGATTTAATATGGGTTCTCTATTAAAAGGTGGGAAAACTACCATTATAAAAATATAGATTTTTACGAATAAAATTTGATTTGTTCTTATCTAATGTTTATAAAATATATTGGTTAAATATAAAAAATATTTCATTGAATATATAAATTATATATTACATAAATATAACTAACTAATTATAATTAATTTTTTATTAGGTTTTAACAACTTTTTGGCTATCAAAATAATAATATTTTCCTTAACATTTATTTTGTTTTCATATTCATTTCTGATTAATTGGTAACATATGGATTCATATTATATTTTTGTAAATAATAAATATTCTTAATTTATTTAATACTATTAATATCTACTAATTTAACATCTGGGTTATATCGTAGTATATTAAATAATAATATGATAATAATATATTATTGTTTAGTAAATATCGGTCATGCATGTTACACAAGACATCATATAAATTAATTGTTGATACAATTCATGCTAAACACAGTGTTCCTTGTGGAGAAAGTTAATATTTATGTTTCATGTTGTGGAACATTAACTTGGTTTCATATATAATGTAATCTAAACATAGTTATTTATTTAAAATAAGCTATTTTTTGTGTTTAGTGAAATACATAATTTCAAAAAGATTAAATTAATTTGATAAACATATTTCAAAAAATCTTAGGGTGTTATATTCTAACCCCCTTAAAATGAATTTATCCCTAAAAACAATCTATGTTATAATAGTTTTAATAAATGAATGTCTTATTCAAAGAAACCCACATCAAAAAAATGAAGAGTAAAACTTCATTTAAAAGGGAATGTTTTAACCATAATGGTTACCCAATGTAATACATAAATGGGTTTCCACATAAAAGAACACATGTTGGGAATGAATGTTGGTTATTAGGGAAATGAGTAAATATTAATTGGTAGTTATTGAGGTCATAAATCCAAAATAATTGAATGATCAGAAAAACATAAGGGCCTTAGAGTATTAAATCTTTGATGATTTGAGTGGCCATTAGTTCAACAAAAATTAAGGTATTAGGATATTGCATTTTTTTTATCATTATCCAAACATTGAGAAATTATTTTATTTTCCAATAATATAAGGAATTATACTTACTAGATATATTTCTATGACCAATATTTCATTCATTATTTGTGATTTTTCTATTTGTAATTCATATATTACTTAAAGAAGTGGATTTCACGAAATTAACTTACATTCATGAAGTTCTAAAACACACTTTTTGTAGATCTTAAAACCCATAAAATAATTAAATGTACAAAAATGTGTCTCTTACTATTCTTCAAAATCAATATGTTTAATACATTAATATATTAATATAAAAACTAACTCTACTGGTTCATCCTTGATATTTATTCAGAATAAAAATTTCACATAAAATTAGTCATCTTTTAGTCCAATGGATGGTGTGAAACACTTATCATAATTTAGTAATGGGTTCAAGAACCACATACAATATTGAATTGGTTGGTTATCCCCAGGAATTCATGATATCCTTTTCTAAAACCACACTAATATAATTTATAAAATAAATAATATGTCAATCCATAAAATAAGGTTAATCACTAAATATCCTTTTAACCATGTTTTTTGATACAAAATTAGTATATAAATAATTTCCCTAAATTTTATCTTAAACATTTCATTAATGCTTAACCTTATAACCCCTATTAAAGATAAAAATCCAAAACATTAGAAATAAATTCATGAAAAATGATTAACATTGATCCCACATATAACAAAAAGTACCACTTGATTTTAAAATTCCAAACATGTTAACAACCTCACCATATTTTCTATGGAAACATGGTAATGTATTAAATTTACATTAATAAATATTTAAAAAATGCATGTTCACTTATTCCAAAGTATATTGTATATATTACTTTTAATGTGGTTTGGTGGGACATTTGGGTTGTCTGCAGGTCAGGGTGCTCATGGAGTTAGGATATGGTCATCATCATTTTGGTTTTCTTTGACGTTCTTGGGGGTGGATCCTGGAGGTCCATTTCATCGCTTGAAGGCTGGGTGAATTCCTCTGGAGTTTTCCAACAGGAGGATTTGGTTCGGTGTCTATGGTCGTGTCGGGGGATGATCAAGTTAATCCTTGGAGGGTTTGACATGCCTTTCTGATGTTCTTGTGGACTGGTTTGTGGTTTCTTGAAAATGGTTTGTGGTTTTTGGTGTTATTTTGTTTTGGTGAATGTGGTTGTATTGGATTCATGTAGTGGGGTACCAGGAACCCATAAAATGACTATTTAAAATGAAAAAATTGAATTTCCTAGAAGGGTTGAGGTTCAAATACCTCTTTATTAAACATTAATGAAATGGTGGAACATCAAAATACAAAAACAAGATCATGTCACTCAGGAACAATTGCTCATACTGTGGTAGGGGGATTTACCACCCTTGCATCGAGGGTGATGTTGCTGACACTATGTTCCGGCCTGCAACCAAGGACCACCTCCATCATCTAGAAGATCAAAATCTACATCAGTCATCATCTCCACTGTCCCAAACACATGTTTAGAACTTTTTCCTTCTTCCTCGCTACTTCCGGATGCAAGTGCATCAAAGGAGTTGGATAAACTCACCTTAGAAATTGATTTAATCTTGTCGGGTGGAATAGAGTCAGGTTCCACAGAGGAGCATATGGTCTTTCATTTGTTCACCTTGTGGGCTTCCAATTTTGGAAGCCCATGATTATCTCTGTCAGCGATGTAACCAGGTACAACATTTTTCATGTATGGACATACTAATGTCTCATTTGATGAGGATCATGTGTATTTTAGAGAATAAATCACAACATTGCATGATCCCATTGTATTTGGAGTTAATGGGTCACCTGAAGAATCATTCTCTTCACTTGGAATTGTTGTAACTGGGATTTGAGTACCCTTAGGTTACAGTAGACACTGTCTGTTTTGTAGTTTTCCGGAGCCTTCCATCGATCCTGCTGAGGTATTAATTTCTCTTTTTATTAATTGAACATTTTAAGCATTGTGAAAATCCTTTCCAACATTAGGAGATTCTATAATCTAATCCTTTCATGTCCCTAAAATCTGAACAGAGTCCGGTCCCTCTATTCCCCATTCACGTGTTTGACTCAACTTATTTGTATTTGGATTTTCTGGGTTGTGTAGGCTTCCATGGCTAGGGGATCTAGAAGGATTATTCTTACAACCAGCAGGGCCAACTCCATCATAGTGTTGCTACCTATTGACTGGATATTGAATGTATTAGCCTGAATCTATAGGAGCTCCAACTGCTCTTTTTGAACCCTTTCCATGACTATATGTTTGGGAGATATTGGACCTTGAAGAAAAAGAATCATTTTTCCCTTTTATATTCATTGAGGAAATCAATGATTGCTCCTGCAAAAAATTAGCATCAATATAAACTTTTTCAACATGCTTTTTAATATCTTGGGTATCATCAGATTCTTCACATTCCTTTTCCTAATCAATTCCTTAAGATATGGAATCTCTAAAAGTTAATCCACTAACAATACGTTGTGTATTCTTAGCCATTTCTGGCCAAGACATGGAGGATTTAATTTGGGCCTTAGAAAAATTACTGTTAGTGAGAAGAGTAGGGATAGGTCTGAGATTCAATATATCACCACAACCATCCTTCAAAAGAAGGTGATTAGAGTCAAAACATTTTATATCTATAAGTGATTCTGCGGTATTAATTGGGTTCAAATTTGAAACATATTTTGAGGTTCAATCTAGTGCTTGACCAAATTGATTTTTAGACTGATTAATTCCATGAATTACCTTACTACGACATTATTGGATGTCATATCCCTTAAGCTGACAATTAGAATAGATATGGTCCCTCTTACAAAAAGATTTTTCATTCCCAATAATACCACAAACATTGCAAAAAGATAGAGTTTTCTCATATTCAATTTTGATATTTATCTCATCATTTTGAGTTGACAAAACCACTCTATCAATCAGCATTGAAATCATATAAAACTCAACTATGACCCAAGAAATGTGTCCATAACTAACCATCTTTCTAGCAGTGTATATTCTAATTGGGATACCAATCACAGAAGCAATGTCAAATATAATTTCTGAGTTCCCTAAAACCTAGTTAAGACCATGAATATTCAACCAAACATGCAAACATGTGTCCTTGAAACCATTAAGGTTGAAGTTAAAATTCCATTCATGGAGTCTCAAGGTACCTCATCTATGATTAACTGATACAACACCCCAGGAACGTCCTTAAATTCCTCTGATGGAAAAAAGAAAATGAAAGAAACTGCATCCTAATTAAACGCATTTGAAATCCGCAAAACCCCTAATGGATACAAGACTATAGACCAGATCACAAGCCTTCCAGGGTTTAATACCCTTGGGTAAAGATACATGGGCAATAATAGAATGCTTACACAAATTGATCCATTGCGTGATTTCAGCATCCAAGGCTGAGATGTGTGCAATGGTGGATTTTATGACCATATGTTGCACAAATCTATTATTTGGGAAAGAAAATGATCCTCCCACAAGGCCATTAAAGGTTAAAACATCCTTTGAGATCTCTACCATATTCATCTCAGTTTTTTTTGTTGGAGGGAATTTTAATTCTGCACCATGATTCAAGACATAATCATAGAGATTTAGAATCCTCGGGGGATTTAGGTTAAGTCACTCTTCGATGAGTGGGAGAAGCTTTTCCAGTTCCTCCTTCTATAAACAAAAAAAATCCTTGTATATTTGATCATTTGTATAACATAATTTTTTAATCCAAATATATTAATACCTTTATTTTTATAATTAATCCATAATCCATAAGATGGATACCTCATCCTATGACATAATAACTCATTACTTTCACATTTCATCTATAGTCTCATTATCATCATCATCAATATAACCATTACATGTACCACCTTTCATATTCTCTTATAATGTGTTCCCCTTAGGATATAATTTGTATACAGACCATTCATTCCATAGTTATATAATTTTACCTTTGGTGATGTCTTAGAGAGTTCAATATTCCCATTCATTTCATTTACTAAATTGTTCAGTTTTCCATTTTAGTAACATGCTTTGTGTCCTTTTCCATAGTCAAAACACCTTCTTGTTTATCTATGACATTCACTTAGGTGATTATTTCCTCATTCATGAAACAATTTAGACAACATTTTATTCTGTTGATTCTCTCTATTACCTAAACTCTCATATAACTATTTCTTTATATTCCTTAGTATGTCAAATTATTGGTTAATGTAAATGTTGTTGATCATGTTCCTTAAAATTTGATTTGGCATAATCAAAACAACATTCACTCTAGGGATCATCCCATTTGACTACACATAAATATATTTTCCATCATAATAATCAAAAATATAGTTCATTATGGTTAAATCCATTGAATAAAATAAGAAATAATTGAGTAAGAAATTATTATTATAGTGACGATACACATAATCATGAAGTCCACTTTTATGATGTCTAAATTCTGAAACATTCCTTAATCTATGTCATATTCAGTTTATCATAGGTAATTATTATCCAACTTATGTTTAAATCCTTCATGATGGTTAATGAAGAGTTTACTGATTTCCAATTCATATCCACCAGGAGTGTCAAACTACGTGTGTAGAAAGGCCGGTTATCATGTACCAGATTACAGAGAGTCTGGCCTGTGAAATATTGTCAGTGGTTTTACATAGGGTATATCTATGTAAAAGATGCATCTAAATATAGTATCCATACATGGATGTATTTATCAGAAACCACTCACTCTATCCTCTACCTAAATCCAATGACATTTTTATATACGTTTCTTTATCCTTAGAATTATCCTTAAAAATGTCCTTAGAGTTCCCACTAAGGTTTTTCCATCATAGTTTCTAAAGGATAAATAAAATGTTTCACGGATATCAACTATAGTATCCCTTTCATTTCATATATTAACATTACATCACTTTTGTGGAATCCATAAAATCGTTATAAAATTGTATATCTACAGACTATATTAGTTTAGTTCCTTTTGAAGTATGGAAATATAAACACCAGTACATGAGAGAGAAGCATTATCTCCCACTGGTTTCCCCATGACTAGAACCCCTTCTAGATATATCATACAAGAAATATATATTCATAAAATAGGAAGAGAATCATAGAAAGAGGTCAGATAAGATGCTCAGTAGGGTAAACAAGGGATACATGTAATAAAAAAAATGAGAATATGGATATGAGAACATGATCATGAAAAAAAGAAGATCATTTCCTTCATATCAGAGAACATATACATTAATCATGGAATAAAACATGTAATTTCATAAGACATGAACCATTAAGAAATAAATTACATAACCAATTAAATCCAAAAATAGAAATAATATTTACATTTATGGAAGAAAAATTAGAAAATTTAATGATTTCTATAGTAGTAAAGGCATCACTACTAAGGAGATATTATTGGACAAATTACTTTTCTATAACAGGATTCAAACCCCATTCTATCCCTTTATTACTGAACAAATTTCACTCCTCATTCATGCCCTATAATGTTAATCTAGGTTCCTTATTCTATCCATTTCTATCTCAAAAGATATAAATCTACACCCAATGCATTGGAGGGAGATATGGGCCGCACACATCTCATAATGAAATCATACGTACATGTGGCACTAATTCATAAACTATCATATCATAGCCCATGATTTTAAATGGTTATCATAAACATGTAATCATATCATAAACTATGGAAAAAATATACAGGTTTTATAATCATTTCATAAAAGGCATAACCTGTGAAAAGAAATTGTTTTCAAAAGAATATAACATGTGGAAGTGAAACAGGTGTAATTAGCATCATTCTATAAAAAAAATTAAACCATTCAAGAAATAAAATTAATTGTTCTTTTGGATAATTTCTATTAAGGTCATCAGTAACATAAAAAAATAATCCTAGATGGAAATTAACTTGGAAAGATATTTTAAAAACAATTCTTGAGGAAAATATATTTTCATATTTCAAAAAGTCTATTTAAAATATAAAAACCTTTTGAAAACAATTTTCATGAAATAAACTTGAATTATTATAAATAATTCTTTGAAAAAAATTTATAACCTTTTATTTTTGAAAACATATAAAGAGATCTTGAAAAGATTTTGAAATCCATTTTCCTTGAAAACTTATAAAAGGAGATTTAAATATTTTGAAAAACATTTCATTACAAATAACATTGAAATGAATAAATATGGATTGAAAATAATTTGAAAACAATTTTCCAAAAAAACATATAAAATATTCTTGAATATTTTGTGAAACAAATTTTCATAGAAATCAAATAAAAGATACTTCAAAAAATTTGAAAACTAATTTTCTTTGAAAAATTATAATTTATTCTTGAAAAAATATAGATTTTTTTAAAAAATATTAATGTTTATTAATAAAAATAATCTTTTTAAAAAATTAAAAATAATATTCATAGAAATGATGATAGGTAAATATATACATGCAGTATGACGTAAAAAGAATATTACATTTTCCCGGTAAAATGTTTGAAAAATGCCTAGTTCGGAAAGAGGAAAGAGGATTAAATTGAAATCATTGTTAAAATAAAAAAGGGAACGGTATCATTTATTTACTATAGGATACTTTTAGAATATTCTAGGAAACCGTTTTTATAACACATGGTTTTGAAGGAACACAGACGTCCAACCTAATAAAGAATAATGTTTGGATTTCTTAACAACATATTATTAATTATATTATACACCATAGAGTATAAAAAGGTCAAAATTACACGGATAATTCATGAATAACAATATGAGAAGAAATAGGTTTAATTTTCTTGAGATTTGGATTATATTATTTCATCAAATGAATCATAAACATAATCAATCACAAAAATCCTTGAGATTGTTTCAATAAACTCTTACCACTTGGTGAATGTTAACCATACTCTCCATGTAAGAAAATTAAATTACATGAAGATTAAAATATAATGAAAAGAATCAGATTCATAATATTACAATTCAAATGTAGTGTCTAAACCTCATTGAAAAATAAAGGTGCATGACATGTAATGTGTCTCAAAGAATGAAAAATGACACAAAATTCTTTTACTGATTTGGTAACATTTGAAAAATAAATCCCAGGAAATAAATATAATAAAATGGGTATTTAAATACCCATAATTTTAATTATAATATTCAAAGAATACATCCATGGGATGTATAAATACCACACGAAGTTAATTGATAATGAATAAAGCATGTATCTCATTAAAATAGAAAGTGAGATGAAATTTACTTACCTTGTATATGGACTCTCCTCCTAATCAATAAAAACTCATGTATTATAAATATTTATTTATTATATATATGCAAAAAAGCCATATTATTATATAATATACAATATATGGTTTTATTATGACCTTATATCACCCACTTTTTAGCAATTATATATTAAAAATTCACTTTGGGTAATATCTTCATTGTTCTTTGCATGTGTCTTAATTTGTTATATATCATCAGTCCATATAATTATATCTTGAATTAAATAATGTAAACCATGATATAAATTTCATTTATGTTATGTATATGTGTATTATAATTATTTCTATAATGTAGAAGTATGAAATTGAATACACTATTTAGGGAGATGGTAGGTCGTATGTATGCATGAATGTTGTTTCCATCTAATTTTTATATTGAATGAAGGAATATAAATAACATATCTGTATACATATTTTTACATATAAATAGTCTAGTGTTATAATTATATCAAATATATCATATAATTTTACTAAATCCATCATTAATACATTAATTGTAGTATGTGAATGAATCAAATTACTTTGAGGGGGTGGTAGTCCACACTTCCTCAAACGAGATTATTGTATTTACACAAAAAAATAATGTATAAAGATATGTGTGGTAAAATGATTAAAGAAGATTAAAGACATAATGAATATAATATATAAAATATATAAACATATGTTTTATCCTAATGTCCACCAAGATAGGTAGTAAAGGAAAAATACACATTCATCGTTTAGTGAGGTGGTTGTTCTGCTTACATATAAATAGTATGTTTGTTGCCCATTATATTGAAGTGTGTATAAGTGTAGGTTAGAAACATAGAATAAAAACATCCTAATATAGTGATTATACTATTATTTTTATTAAATAATTGAATAATAATAGGTGAGGGGTGGATAATGGAAAAAAGAATAAAAAGAAGAATGTTACCTCTTATTTGGGTAACTCATTTTTGTTTATAGTAAAGGGATTCCTTGGATTTATTTATGACTAATGGGAGGCTTCTAGGATAAGGGGAGGGATTTTTAAGGGTTTTTAGGTCATATGTTGTTTGATCAAATGTGTCTTGAGTGGTTTGAGTAAGTGGCAATAGAGGAGGCCTTTTTATATTGAGGGAGGAGTGACACTCTTGTAATATTTTGAAAAAGAAATTCCATACACGTTTTTCACATGATAAGTGGACACAATAATGGATGTGTTTTTATTAATGTGATCATAGGGTCAAAATATTTCCATCCAACGGCTCTGGTACATGTTTTTTGATCGTATTGGGTCTTAACATTTAGGTTTGGTATTTTATTAACCAAATTGTTCCCTTAATAGTTTTAATTAATTTTAACTGTATTAAGTAATTTTTTCTGTAAAATATTATGTTCAACTTATTATAAATTATAAATAATGATGATTCCATATGTGGAATCAATTTTTAAAAATTATAATCACATAAGTGTCTTAAATTAATTAAATATTAATCCCATTGATGTGATGGCAATTTGGGGTTTTAAAGATAAAATGATCAATTGTTTGCTAAGTTTTTATATCCAATTTCAATTTGAAATTGGATCCAATGACCTGAATTGGATTAATGGATTAAAAAATAATACAATTAATCTCTTAATACAATTTTAAATATAATTTTTCTTTATAAATAAATTTAGAAAAATGGTTTTTAATTAAAATTCAGTATTTTTAACAATTGATAAAAGAAAGAAGCATTAAAAAATAACACAAAAAAATCGTAACATTATTTTAATCTTTTTATTCAAATATGAAGTGTGTTTTAAAAAATTAAATCTATAAAAGTTCAAAAAATAATTTAAAATGGGTTATCTATTAAAACGTTGTAAAATAATCATTATAAAAATATTGGAGTTTAAGCATAAAATTGGTGTTTTTATTATATTATGTTTATCAAATCTATTGGATGAATATAAAAAATATTTTATTGAATATATAACACATATATTGAACTAATAAAATAAAAAATGTATAATTTATTTATTTTATTAAGATTAAATAGCTTTGTGACCATATAAATAATAATATTTCCCATTATATTCAATCAGTTTTTATATTCATTTCTAATTAAGTGTTAAACTATGAATTCATATTAAATTTTTGTAAACCATATATTTTAATAACATCGATAATTTCATTCATAAAAATTAATTTAATTTCTAGTTTATATCTTACTATATTAAATAATAATATATTAATCATTTATTATTGTTTGGTAAACCTTATTCATGCATGTTACACAATCCATTAAGGGAATTCATTATTTCATGTAATGCAAGCTATCATCTGTGTTCCATATGGAGAAAGATAAAATTTATACTACATTTATTGCACAATTAACATGATGTTTTGTATAATTTAATACAAATATAGTTCATTAATATAAAAAAACATTTTTAGTGTTGTGTGAAATGAAAAATATCAAAAAGAATAATTAAATTTGAAAAAAATCATAATTCAAAATAACATGGAGTGTTACAAAAAATCAAAAGGAACGTGAGGAATATCCTAAAAGTACAAGAAAATAAAAAATAGAAATAAATTAGTAAAAAATAACATGAATCATAACATGGAAATGTGGTGAAAAAAATTAATTTAGTCATTAATAAAAATATCACCCAGGGCTTCCAATGAAGTGTCGTAAAATTTACCATGGTTATTCACCAAGGTATCATAAAACATATCATCTATAGATATTAAACTCTTTACCAAAATCATTGAAGAGATAATAGGGTTCACCATTAATATTTATTAAATTATGTGATCCAAATATATCATAATTAAAAATTTTATAAATAACCCATGGGTTATAAAATAAATTGGTTTTATATCAAAATCGTAATGCTTTTAATAAGATCTAAAACATAAGACAATTTTTTTATTTTTAATTCCACATAAATGGAAATAAGATATAATTTATATTACTCCTTGAATAAAATATATCATTTTTACATATATGTGAACACCATTATAAGAGAAAGAGGTTTTGGTATTAACAAAAAAAACAAAAAATTTGTTTCTTAAAAAAAGAGAGAAATTTTAGGAAGCAAATTCAGCAGTATAACGGTATAAAACATGGTTTTATAAAATGAAAAAAATGTAGAGTAACATAGTATCCCATTACGAAAATACTAAAAATATAGAAAAAATAAATATAAATTAAATACAATAGAATTTTTTGGAAATTTTAAATACATATTACATAAAAAGTAAACTTGAAAGAAAAGGGATATTAAGATTTCCCATTACGTGAAGAGTAGTTCCTAAAACATAATGATGAGGACATTCAGGGATTAATGTCTCATTGGGAGACCCCATTGAAGGTAAAAATATATGTGATTTTTAAATAATATTTGGGAGTAAAAGGAAATGGAGAAATGGGTGGGTATTTATAGAAAAATAAGAGGATTTGTTTATTAATTTCCATATAAATGAAATGTACACATAGGTTGTAGTAATTGAAAAATAAGTGGGTTTTCCATGGCGTTTTCCCATGGTATTGGCAACATGGGAACCTATTATGTTAGTTTAATCCAAAAAGTTCACCAAAATTTTATATTACCTATTAAATCAATTTGACATAATTATAAAGTATTTAAACTTATCAAAAAAAAATTTATATTTTTAATATTCATGAAAAACTAAAGTATTTCAAAAAAAATTTATAAATCCACCATAACCTAATTTTAACCTGTTTATTTCAAAAATGATATTTATTTTATGATACTAATTCTATATATTTGATACTTTTAACTTTTAAATATAACAATCCTTATTATAAAAAATATAATTGGATAGAAAATAAATAGTAAAATGTCTAAAAATTGAAAAAAAATCTTTTATTCTTTATATTTAAAGATGAGTATTTTTCTAATACTATTTCTTTAAAATAAACATTATCCATACAACCTTAGTTTATTATAATAATTATATCTTTTCAAAAAAGTAAAATTTATGACCAAAAATTCAATTTATCACATTCATCATATTTTTAAGAACACTAATCTCAAAATAGAATTGATGGAAAAAATATTTTATTTATATGAAGGGATTATTAATTAAGTAAATAAGGCCTTGAAATGCAACACATTATAAAACCTGCATTAAACATAAGTGTATGGTGTGAGATAATGATAGATTCATGGGGTGGATTGGCTAACACTTCCCTAGTGCTAATTTCCAATAACTGGAACTTATCTTATAAGTGATATAATTCAAGCAATACTTGGTTAAGCTCATCTTGGTATCAGTCAAGATAAGATACCAATGATGATACCTACATATCAAACTCAAAAAAATGGGTTTTGTAAGGAAATACTCTACTAGTGGAGGCCATTATTTATCCATTCTACATTAATTATACACTATTATTAATACTTATAAACATAAATTATAACATTAAAATTATTATCAAGTGTATATTTCCAAATAGTCATATTGTCTAATGGTTGTGAAATAGTTTAACCTATATAGACAAATTTCTATTTATATTGGATTTATAAAAAATACATTTTTTTCAATAAAATAAAGCAGAATATTAGGAAAAAATTATCTTTCAAAAAGTTTAGGTCGTTATGTATAACATATGAACTAGAAAAAGGATAATATATTTGTAGTCCATGTTAAGCTAACAACATTAAACAAAGGTATTTTTTGGAGGAACCCTAGATTCTTTATGTACCTTTACTCTATGTTTGGAGTTATGTAATAAACAAGTATATTTTTCTCTATTTTATTATTTTCCTTTATATTAGGAACCATAAGAGGTTTCTATTTTGTTTCTTGTTATGTCCATTTGTATGATTTATGTTCTTATATGGCTGAATTATTTTCAGGAAAATGAAATTTATTCCAAGAGAAAAAATACTATCTTCTATCATTGATGGTGAATCTTCATATGAGTTAGAGGTTGAAGGATCAATTAATTTTCACATGGAATTATTCTATAAGATACCACATGACATTGTTCCATGTTATTATTTCAAATATATATATTTTAAATCCTCCCCGCCATAGATTTTCTATTATAATTTTTTTCATTAGACATTAGGTATATTTTTATTCAATGTTAGGGGTGAAATGAAAAGAAAATTGTATATCAAAGAAATTTTTTTATGTGTGTTAGTGGTGCAAAAAATTGAAAATTATGTTTGTATAAATGAGAAAACATTTCTTAAACTTTGAACATTATAATAAAACTAATAAACAATGAAAATAAAGATAAAATATTTTTTCATGACATGAATCTAATTTAATGAAATTATATGTCCATGATAATAAATTATGGATTGATTGGTTTTCGAATGTGATATTAAATAGTTTAAATTTTCAACTTTTTAATAAAAACATCACTACATCCATCCTTTGGATTTTGGGAAATTAGTTCATATACATGGGGTCTCTTAATAAATAGAAAATATTTTTTGATCATTTTATCTATATCATGAGTGTTCAAAAAAACAGCAGATGAAAAACAATAAATTTACAAATAGAGAAATTTTTTGACCAAATGTGGGGATTTTCACACATAGGGATTGTAACAACATAGTTTTATGGACCATAGTTTGTAATTTTACCTATATTAGTTTTGAATCAAATTTTTTTAGATTTATTTTACTTAGGTTGACACAAAGGTATATATGATTTACTTGGTACTCTAAAATCATTGTTTTTGGGAGTCATAAAGAATGGATTTCTATAGGTGTTGACGTGATTGAGTGAAATTTCAATTAGAATGAAATATTTTAAAATAATAAAAAAAATGAATTATTGTCATATGATTTAAATGTGATTCTCCCTTGAACATCCAGGTTTTACTAGTTGAAATTACTGAAATCCCATTTATATTGATACACACAACACAAAATCATGTTTAATTGAAATTAGATTAAATATGATGATAAATTGTAACAATATAATGGGCTAGTGATTGAGATATTATTGTGAACCTAGGTTTTATTAAATTATTTTGATACTATTCATGAATGATTTGTATGATGACTTTTGGAAATCATTTTATGCTAAAATGTTTTTTTAATTGAGAAATAAATATTTATAGATTTGAGATTCTATTTTCAAAGAACAAGATAATTTTAAGTGGTTGTTGGGGGTTATTATATACTAATATAGGATAGTGTTCATTTTTTTATTATAATTTCCATGTGATTCTTTTTTCATAAAACAATTTACCAGTTTAATTTTCAATTTAAAATTATTTTATTTTAATGTCTGTAATTCATTTTTAAATTGTAATATTACTTGTTACATTTTTAACAACTCTAAAAGACCCGCTGATCCTGATTTTAATTGAAAATTTTATTTATACGTCTCCCATGCTATGAGGAACATTCTTTCTTTATGGTGATATTATAGATTCATTAGGGATGATGACCAATGAAGTCCTTTAATCTGGAAAAATATGGGAGATGTGAACTATAAATCATTACAACAAAATGAATATACTGACAATGATTCGAGTCAAATGAATAAAAATTTTGAACTGTAGATATAGGAAAACGTGAGAAACATTTCATTAAACTGTGGGAAGATATAATAATTATGTTTAAGGGGTGATCTAAGAACCACAAGTGGAAGATAAAATTATAATACATGTTCAATAACCCCTAATATCAACTAACCATTTTGATCATACCTCAAAAGATATTATGAAAAAATGGATGAAATTTTGAAAGATGTTAGTGGAAATAAAATAAAAGATATTATAATAATAAAATTAATATAATTTGAATTAATTAAAGTGATCCATGATTTTCGAGGTAAATATGACTTACTACGGAATCATTAAAATATTTTCATTGAATTTTTCATATTGTATTGGTTTTATTAAATTCAATGTAATGAATAGTGTCAAAATTGATAATAATGATATTTAAGAAATTTAATAGTTCATTAATTTATTTAAAAACAATAAAAAATTACATAAGAACATATCCGATAATATTTGGTTTACAATTTCATTTTACATTAATTAATACAAAATATAGAATAATGTGTCTCTATAATAGTTTTATTATATTTTAATATTTATGAAATTTTCAAAATATCCCTTAAACTCAATTATAAAAGGGAACCCCTTCTATTACTTCATTAAACCACTCTGAGTCATCTCACACAATCATCCCCTACCAATGTCTCATCTCTACTTCCTTATACATATTTTCGATGTTTTGGTACTTCAAAAGGAAAAAACATAGATCCCTCATGTAATGATATAAATTAATTATTCCAAATAAGTGGTAATCATGTTTTCATTTATATTTTAAATGTTTATTTTTAAATGTTACATTCAATGGAAAAAATATATTTTTACTCAAAACATATGGTATTTGTGTTTTTATGGATCTTTTATTCATCAATGAAGATAATTATTCATTATATTTATTCACTTCTAGGTATATGTTTTAATGATACCATCCTTTGAAGAATTAAATTACTCCTGATCATTAGACACTACATTTATCTTAATTATCCATATTCATTGTATTGTGGAAATATTTAATTATTTATCATTATATCCATTATAAATATGGTGTTCTATAGTAAAATAAATATTTCTATTAATGGGAATACTGATAAATATATATTGTTAACTCAATATTGATATTAAATGATAAAAAATATTGATTGTGAATTGAATCTATTATTTGATATATAAGGAATGTTTTAGACATTAAATCCATGGCTGGGGCCTAGTTATAGTTATCCCCTTGATGTATCAGTGGGTCTCATGAGAAAAATCTATTGGCCAAACCTAAATGACTTTTCCTAATAGTTTTAAACTGTCTTTTGAATGGCCTTAAGAATATAAGTATAATTGGAGAATCTAAGTCGGTTTATACACAATTCTACTAAACTATATTGTTATAGTTCTACGTGGAGTATGAATTATGAGTTTGAGACATGACATCAACTAATTAAACATTTCATTCTTTTATAATTCTATTATTATTTTTATGCATGAGATTACCACTATGATATTATCTATGGATGTGTCTCATCCTCATATATTGATTTAATGGAATGTGTTGTCAATTATTTACCATACCATATTTATAACACATTTTCAATCATGATAGTCAATTTATTTAAACAGAATATAGATCAATTATTTATCATTCCATGTTTATTATTATTACAGGTTTATGGTAGCTTCTACTTTGACTAATTCTTATTAGGCATTTGATCATACCCTTATATTGTTTCCTTTCTCAATGAATCCTTGAAGTGTATTATTATTGTTATTTAAGGATAGAATAGAGGGAATAATGGTGATATCAAATAAAATAATTTTTTGAGTTTTATGTTTAAAATATAATGTGAATTGAAAGTATGTATCTATATTAAAAATAATACTAAACTATTCGGTCAATCTGTATGTGATTCCTTTTATCATATCCCATTTTAATAATATATCCATCAGCACTGGAAGACTAGGTTCGAGGTAATTAAATGGAGGAATACATTTTTTTATTTTATTAGAAGAATTTATTTTGGTTTTTTTATCATTTTACATTCATTGTGGGATAGTTTTATACTTCATTTCCTTTTATTTTATGTAGTTTCATGGTGTATTTGATAATATCTCACAGTCATGCATTTTATTATGTATGAAATTCCTTTGATATGTGTGATTTTATATCCTTATTATTAGTATACAACCTAGATCCTATAGAGGGTGGGACTCAGGGGTGATCATTTATCTTCTTTGATTTCCAAACCAAGAGGGGTACCTTTGAGTAGAGGGGGGTTTGATATGTGAATCTAGAATGAGAAGAGTCTGTATGTGTAGATTTGAAAATTATATCTTGTCGATCGATAACTGAATTTTAGTTTTAGGAATAGTTTCTGGAATTGAGGAAAAGGATCATATTCTTTTTTTGAATTCTCCATGGGTTGAATTAGATAATCAAAATCATCATAAACATTATATTTTGAATATTGTAAATGATCACAATAGTTTGAGTGGAAGAAAACTAGCAATTCATATGATATCACATATATTATAAAACATCACACACTACAAAATAATGTCGAGGAAATCTTAATTTGATGGTATATCCCTAGGTATGCCATAATCTGGTAAAAACCACTGCACTATGGTGGTTTATTTAGTTCACAATTCCGTCA
The DNA here is from genome assembly GCA_963277665.1 of Viscum album. Classification (NCBI taxonomy): domain Eukaryota; kingdom Viridiplantae; phylum Streptophyta; class Magnoliopsida; order Santalales; family Viscaceae; genus Viscum; species Viscum album. The sequence continues at coordinate 429,929,284 of OY728150.1, read as the reverse complement.
TAAATTCGTTCAGACTATTGGTGTTGAGGTTATTAAATTTGTAAATTCTTATTTTATGGGACAAGTTTACAGTTTCCTTAATTTACTCGCTAGGACTATGTGGAGGATGTTTTGGGTGTGATGTTATATAATCCCACATCCCCTAGGATAGAATGATATATAATGTTGGCCTAGATTGGTAATCAAATAAATGTAAAGTGTTTAAATCTAGTCACGATGTCTAATGATCATGATGTAGATTGGAATTGTATGGATAATTTATTATGTAGGATTTTTATTTGTAGATATAATGATTCCATTTGTGATGGGGAGGTCCCCTATGAGAGAAAGTGTCCCTGTGTATGGAAAACTTCCCTACCATGACATTTCATTATATTTCGGTGGAGGTGGGGGTCCCTAAAGTAGGAAAATTGATAACAATGAAATAAATACAAGAGAAATTTTTTTTCCATTATTTATATTATAGTTCATTCATTTTTTGGGATAAATTTCCTCATTATATCATTCAATGACATCTCCATTGGTGTAAAAATCTATAGAATTTATTAATTTAAATATTAGAAAAATACAGATCCAATTTATTGGAGTTTTTTTATATTCCATGAATCGAAGAGTGTGGGTTATGATGTATGTGAAAACCATGGATTTATGTAATGAAAATAGTATTGATCTTCATTTATATTTGTTTTATATATTAATGGATTAAAAAATTTTAATCACATATACATAGTATAGTTTTGAGGATGAACCTACAAAGTATATTTTTATATTAAACCCTTATTTATATATACTAATTACCATTCTTTTAGATAGTGTTGATGGTTTTTTTGGGAGACAGTAACTTAGAAGAAATTTCTTGAAAGATTTATATTACACTATACCATTTTAGAGGAATAGTATGTTGTTTTAGTTGTCATATTATATTGTAACATTGAAAATGCATTTGTACATCATTAACTCATTGGAGAATTGTTGGTGGTTGTGTTATATACATTCAATATCCAACACAGGTAACCTTTTATCATGATACTCGAGCTTGCACTGATATGTCTAATAGGTAACTCCTGATACCCATAGTTTGGGGAATATCAGCTAACATCATAAAAGATCAATTGGGAACAGATTTCCATAAAAAACAAAATATTAATGAATACAAGTCAGTGTGATCAATATTCATAAGAGATAAAGTACTAGAAACCTAATATGTATAAAAAACCAAAATTAGTATATAATAAAAGTACTATTTTTCTACCAAGATGAAAACACAAAAAACCCCTGCAAAAACTAGATAACCTCCCGACCAATCACCTATATCACTCAAAACCCATGGGTTTAAAAACATTCACCACCTTCAAGTGACTATTTTCGTTTTCATAGACCTTCGATAAGAAAATATACAAGAAGCCAAAGGAAGAGGTACTAATTGATATATAAATACATGAAGGGTCTCATCCACTGTTCCATATTAGATTCAACATCAATAAACCATTCATTATTTAAATTAAAATAAAATAGGGAATGAAATGATATGTCATTATCATATTTAAAAAACATTGTTTTTGTTAAAAAGATGTAAAATATTTAATTCATTGATTAAATAAAAATTTTATAAAAAAATTTATATAAATAATTTGGTATTAGTAAAATAGTTCTATAATCAATAACATATATAATCAAAACAATCAAAAGAAGGACCATGTTCATCTTCCCCTCTGTATGCTAGTTTCTAGCTATAGGATCTTCTCACATCTGAAATATGTGATCATTTTTATGTATATGTATACACATCCCTTGGGATTATGATAATATGAGTAATCAACATCCCATCAAGGATAATCATACTATACAAGGATTTTAGATAGCTTTATTCATCAATCCAATGTTATTGGATCAATATCATAACATGCTTGTGCCAAATATACCACTAACTATCCAAACTCAGATGTTCTCAATAAATGAATAAAAAAAGAAAAATTATCTCATTTCAAATCTCATCATTTATAATTCAATTTCCAAAATTTTTATTTCCAATATTCCAATTCAATTTCAAAGCCGAGAAATGGATTTTCATCATTTTATTCCATTTCAATCCAAAACAAAACACAAGTTTTTAATGATTTAAATTTAATACATTTTTATCAAGACAATTCCAAAATTATTTCATAAATTCTATAATTTTCTAAATTAAGTCAACAATTATAATTCCATTGAAATTGGGGTTTTTTCTCAAAATCCCTTCAATTTCAAATTAAATAATCACATCACTTGGAATAAAAGATTTATAAGTCAATTGAAATCCATTTAAAAAAATTAAGAAAATTAATGTTTCAATTACTTTAAAATTATCTAAGGAAACAAATTACCTTTAATAATGTAAATCAAATGACCAACACCTGTATTGTGAACACAATCCTAGATCAAAGGTGAAGAAGATAATTACATCATACCTTGAATCAAGATTTGATAAAGCTGAGTTTAGATCCATCCAAGCTGTGATAATTCATAAGACTTGAAGGAGGGAGGTAGGATAGATAGGAAGAAACTATTATAAATGAATTACTCTTACTAATAGGATATCAAATGAGATTAACGCCACATCGATCCACCAAGTAAAGTGTTTATAGGATCCCAATACACTATTTAAAATAGCTAAATATAAGGAAATAGTGTTAGGGTCTAATGAATAGGTTAGGAATGTAAACATGGGGGTTAAAGATTTAAAAATAAAATTTAGTAATAAATGAATCTGACACACCTAGTTTTTTGGGCATGTCAACATAATCAGATAAACCATGCACTTCTATTATATGTGGTGCATGGTTTCTCCATGGTTGGTGTATGTTCTGGTTAACTTTGAACCAATTATAAAAATTTAAACTATATAAGGACACATGGATTTTTTTTGGTCATGTGGTTTGGACAAATGTTTCACCTCTTCTTGGGCATCATCAAAGAGAACATAGTTTTCTCATCCAAACTAATTTTTTTTTGAGAAAACTGCATAGTTTTTACAAACCTTATGCAAACCATGCATAAAACAAAGTTCTTCCAAAATTCTATAAATTTAATCCATAACAAACCAAAATAATACATATCCAAATCATGATAAAAATGTATTTGATGAGAACCTAAAAACATACAATGGTATGTTACACCATCCCCTTCACAAAATCATTCAATCCATTGAGACCATATCAAGAATGTCCCATATCAAAGGGATTTGGCCACAACTCTATAACCAATTCCTTAAAATCACAATTATCATTAGAATGAGAACTATTTTTTCATATCCCATGGACTAAATTTATCATCCTCATAAATTTTTCCTTTGTATCATAATCAAAAACATTAACTAGATGCTCAGTCACTGAAAAATTATGGTCAAAATCAAGATCCTTCCCAACTCAAGAGATGGGATGGGTCGTAAAATAAATCCAAAGATATTATACATAGAACATGTTAAGTATATACATCAACTATGGTTTCATTTATATATAGGAATCCACATTACCATCTACTAAATAACATTAAAAGATCCAAAAAAATCAAGGTGAAAGCTTCCCATGCCTCCCAAGACATCGGTAACCCAACCGAAGTGAAACTCTCATGAACACCCAGCCACTAACATAGAACTCCAATGGTCTACAATGATGATAATCATAGGCTTTATATGTTATTTGAGATATAAAAATTATACGATGAATCGATTTGATATTCATTTTAGTCTCTTCAACTAAACTAGGCCCAACAAATGATGTTACTTCAATCTATAACTTGAAAAAATGATATTTACCTGGCCTGCCAAGAAATGCCTCAAAAAGAGAGATTATAATTGTGGACTAAAACAATTATTATATGTTAACACTAGAAGTTCCAAATGGACATCCTGGGATCCAAAAAAATAAGGAGATAATAATGATGAATTCCCTAAAGAATATGTATATCCCTCTATTTTATTCTATCAATATATAGATTGTATGCCTCACTCAAAAAAACCCAAGATCACATCACCTCTTGTTGGTCTCACCAAAAAGGTTACATAATATGGGAATCTATATTGGAGACTATAGGAGATGGAAATCCCTTAAAAATAAATATCTCTTTGACATAGAGATTTATCAACTCCTCAACTATGGTTTTATCCAGATTGGGTACAAATATAATCAAATTAGTTATCCAACCAATCATTAACCGCAGAAAATATATTTTCTAGTGGTATGTGGAAACTCAACCATAAAGTATATAGAAGCACAATCCTACTTACAAGTTTTCACTTTAAGGGGATGATGAAAATATAAGGTTTCTGGTGCTCTTCCTTCACCTGTTGACAATTATAAAAACATGAAACAATGTTAGTCATGTTCCGTATCATACCTTACCATATGAATCATCACCAAATATCATAAAACCTTGGTGTGGTACCTAGGTGTACAACCGATTTGGAATTATGAAAATTCCCCATTACAACTTTTCTTACTTCAATATTCCCAATGTACATATTTCAGAAGCATTTAAAACCATATGTAGAGAATGACCACTCAATAATAGTCTTCCCACTATAATGAGAGTCCCTAATGTAATGGAATTCATCATTAGGTTATTGTTTATAAAGAATCATCACAAAAAAAGTAGATGTCAACTAAACAATATCCAAAACAACCTTGACCTCCACTTCCTAAAATCATAAATTCAGTTGTGAAATCATGTTAGGGTTGAATATGTAGGTTTGGGAATTCAATTTGGGGGGTCCAGTGGTTTAAAATAATTTTTCGGAACAAATTAAATCCATGTGCACTGTTTTCTTTGTTAGGTCACAACATTTGGAAAACCATGCATGCATACTCCATGGGGTGATTGGTTTCTCCTTTATAGATATATATTTTGGTTATCTATATTCCAACTATGAAAATGACCAATGCCTGAGGTCATAATTTTGGTACCCCCCCCCCCCCCCTATCAAGAGCATCGTAAAATGGATCAGAGTTTTCTAGCTAAAAATTCAAGGTTTTCGCAAATTATGAACCATCCATGAAAAACAGAAAGAAAATAAAATATTTTCCAATTTTCACCCAAAACTACTAAAAATAAAACCCATAATTCATACGATCAAAACATGGGATGAGAAACATATAAAACCAAGTAATGGGATGTTACATGTACTATAAATATTTAAAGTTATAGTGGTGTCTTATAGTTTTCTTATTATTTCTTCACTTTTTATATAGAATTGGGTATACTCTTTTTATAATGAAAATATGTTAAAATAGAAATATATATAGTTTTTGAGATGAAAAACACCTTTTTTATTTATCATCCCATAACACATTGATTGTGGTTCCACACTAAATCTTTTCATCAGCCTAAGAAGAGTTTCTGTAGGGTTAGGTCATGAAACACTATCAACACATTCCAATGACATAATTTTTACAAGATATTTTATTTTCTCCAAAAAAAAATTTATTGACCATTTGTAGGTTTGATCACAAAACACTTAGAATAATTCCTTGTAATTGGTCACCTTTTATGGTTGTGGTTTTTGTAGATTTTCTTCCATCACCTTCCTCCATCACACAACAATTTTCCTTATCAAATAGATATATAAAATAAATAAAACCACATATACAGTGATCCAATTGGGGAAGTATGATTCATAAAAAATATATTTCCTTCATGGTAAAATAAAATGGTTAGAGAATCCAATTAAATATGAAAAAATAATGCATAAAATATAGTCAAGGCAGAGCTAAATTCAGACACATTGTGTTCATGACTATTATTTAGTCAATGTTGAAAAATGTTTTATAAAAATAAAACCTGTTTATAATTCACACACATTGAGTACATAAATATTTCATATTTCATATAAATAAATTAATTAATTTGAATAATTAAGTTTAAAAAATATAAACAGAAAACATATGCCTAAATTATCTTGCATCACGTGACATTTATTCATGTATTCAATAAAATTCTATAGATAATGTAGAATAATAATCTAAATTATCTTAATAGCTTAATTAAAATATTTTTAAAACATCTATATTCATATTCCAAATTGTTTCAATCAAATATCCCAACATTAATTATCTTCACTCAACCCCAATATGTAATCATTATTAGCATTATATCATCCATGACGACATTTCATTGGGACATATAAGAATATAACATTATTTATGATATCTATTGATTTTATGTAAGAATTAAAAGATTTTTATGGAATTTAATAACACCTATAAATGTAATATTCTATTAATGAAAACTATAAAAACACATACTCATCAAACAATCACTACAAATTCTTAACATACATGGTTGGTAGAAAACATATCTCTATGGAATATTTTAGTCTATTGAATTGACCCACCAAGAGTGAACTAATAAATTAATAGGTACGACAAAATTCTGAACGATAATCATTTTCATCCATGCCAAACATTATAATAATATATGGATTTTTTATGACCATTGAAAATTTGTGACAACAAATTGTCTTCTTATTTTTTTGTAGAATAATTCAATTTGTACCTACATTTTTTATGAATATACACGAAATGATATTATTCATAATTTGATGGTTCTAAACACAATATATCAGATCATTCCCATGAATTGAACACATGAATGAAAATTCAGATTAATAAAATAATGAGTATATTATATCAAATTATGACCGAAAATTAAAAACAGTGTAATTAAAAAACAGTGAATTTATATAATCTACCAAAAAATATTATTTATTTAAATCAAAACATGATTATTAAAAATTTATCATTCCAAGATAGAAAAGAAATAAAATAATACACTCATTATAAATAATAGATGTTAATACCAATTCAATTTTATGTCCTATATATGATTCTCTATATAGAATTTGAGTTGAGACAGACAATTCTTTTCACTGGGTTACTAGATAAAGGTAAGGTTGTTTTAGCCTTGGATATTAAAATAAAGGTAGTGAGAGCCATCAAAATAGATGTCCTCACTGATGAGGGAGGAGTTATTCCATGTGAAATCTATTCCTCAAATCCTGGAAAATACTGACTAAGAACGGTGTGCAACTAGAAATTATATTATGTATTTACCACTGTGTAGACATTTTATGTGCTACTATTGTATGTTGAATCCCTGGGGAGAGAATTTGGTGAAATGTCAATCTGGGTGGAAGTTGATGTGAGATAGGGGTAGTGTTCGACCATTAGTAAGGGAAGTCATGTTTTTTTGATGAAAAAAATACAAACAATAGGGTATGAAAATATAGGATGGTAATGGAAATAGAGATAAGGATGATACCAAATAGGATGGATGTGAAGAAGATATTTTCTACATAATCAAAATCTCAAAGGTGGAGGTTTTTGTAGCATTGTGGTTCGTGGGTGAGTTTCTTAGTGCAGATGATTACATATGTTGATAGTGAGAGTAATGAAAATAAAAGGGGATAATAGTTAGAGGATGTTAATGATGACACCAATAAGATATTTATGGGAGTTCCATTGTAAATTCCCTATATAGAAAGGGTATATGAGGATCAAAAATGAAAAAATAAAAAACATTTTTTTGTGGTCTAATATATGAAAAAATGAAAGTACGATACCTCAAACCCGATTTAAAAATTGAAAGAAAAACTAGATCCAAACCTTCTTAACATAAAAAATTCATGAACACTTATAAAAAATTAAATAACTTATATTAATTGAAATCATTTTCCCATAAAATTTAAATTTATTTATTTTTAGAATTCATTTAATATAGAACTTGTAGAAGAAAATTTAAATTATTTATTTATTTATTGTAATTTTTTTCATGTAAAAATGTTTTTAATATAAAAAAAATAATTTTTTTTAATTTAAAATATTATAAAATAGTATATTTCTATTTCATGAAGATTATTTGGAATCATCCATGGGTACAACAGTTGGCCTTCCATTCATGTTTCTAATACATGCATTCTTTGGCACACCATTCACCATGAACCCTAACCCATTCTAACCTTCCCTATACTCACATACATTGATGATATGTAACCCCACTAATAATTATAAACACACACACCAACGCATGAATGAAGCCTTTTAAAAAAATAGTTTGTTTTTTTGTTGAGGAAACCCTATCTAAGAAAAATACCAATGTCAAAAAAATGGTTTCTCTTAAGGATACACCATTCAAGAAGGAAATGATATAGTTTTGATCTTGACAATTTTTCCAACTAAAGAATCTATAAAGGGCAGATAAATGCCTGAGTTTATACATACATAAAGATTAAAGAATGATGCTACAACAGTTACAATGCACTAGTCATTTGAGATGTCCACTAAAATATAAATGTTAATTATTTAAATTTATGTTCACAAATTTTACAACATTTTTTCATTGGTTACAATCAATTATGAATGGATCAAATCAGAATCTATTAATAAGGTATTGAATAAATTAGAATATTCATTTGACATTAATGAATTAATCCAATATGAATAAAAGGATGTATATACATTAGACAAGGTTAGAGTATTTCATTAAATGAAACATGACAAGGATATCTATATATTGGGATGAGATCCCGCTTTTGGGAAATGTATGATATTATACCATCATTCGAACACTCTGTTCCTCTTGGGACACAAAATGTCTCCTGGAAAAGAAAAAATCACCCCTTTTGTGTTTATGAATCCTCATAAAACATATTTCGATCCTTTACTTGATGTAATACCTTACATTATGAATTTTTTCTGCTTCATCAGTAATCAAAATCAAATGTACTCCATCACGTATTAAATATTGAGAAACCATTTATACTAGTTTTTATGTTTATGTTATTGTCGTAAACTATATGTTGATACAGTATAGGATATATCAAGCATGTTTATAAATTTTATTTGTGTTCCATTGATCATTTACTAATCCATAGAAACCCATCGGTTGTATTAATCTCTTGTTCTTTGACAAATAAATATATCATTTTAATTTTTATTGAATAAAAAACATGTCTCAAAACATATATCGAATCGTCCCACATATCATTATAATGAATATTCAGTGGAATTATACTTTTAATAACTAAGGTAATGTTGTATGAAAATATAATCCTAAGTGTTCCCCTATTATTTTGTTAATCATAAATGTAATCTAAAAAACATGAGGATTTATCTGAACAACACCATATCCTTCTTTGGAACATGGAACTATGTTATTAACACAATATAATATGCTTTAGAGATTCAATATATTGTAAAATAGTTAATATACTAAGGTGTCTAGAGAAAACATACATTAAGTGTTAACATACCATACAGTGTGAAAATAGAGTACCGTTTTAGGGTTACTTTATTATACATTGATTGTCAATGTATTATGAGGTTTCTTCCTAGTAATAGCATTGAAGGTAAACGTAATATGATATTTAGAAATATTTTGTGGCACTGAATCTTGTGACGACATAATTTCAAATGTCCATACCAAATTAAAATTAATTACATTTAATATTTACTTTATTTATCTTATTATATAAATAAATTTATAAATGACATGTGATAGAATTTTTAAAATTGTGTTTTAGAAGTATAAATTAAATATGATTAAATTCACATTTGTTTACCATGTTTTTTATATATAAATAAATTTTATATTTATTGAGAATATTAAATTATGAATTGAATTGGATTATTTATAAATTATATATAAATATTGGAAATTATATTTTTGATTATTTATAATAATTTTTTTTATAAATTATCTATAATGATATAATAGAATGTTGATTCAATGTTGTTGAAAATTTAATATAAATATTCAATTAATATTAACGAGTTAATATTAAAAAATATCTTTTTCAAATATACATAGTCCATAAATGATTATAAATCTCTTTAAATGTATTTTAAAAATATTTAAATTTATAAAAAGTTTATAAATAGTTTATAAATAATTATATAAATTTTTGTGAAATATTTTTTAATGAAATATTCCAAATATTGACAATTAATTTTTAAAATACTTTTTACCATATTACATGGAATTCCTTGTGATCATGAAATAAAATTTTATTTGGAGACCATAAGAATAATTTATAAAAGGCATATAGATTATAAAAACAAGGCTAAAATATAAATTAGTTTATATTTATAATCATGATTTTTCCTATAATCAATTAATTTGAATTGTTCAATTAAAAAATCCCTTATAAAAGATATTTTTAAACCAAAACAAGGAATTGTTTTGATTATTTATTTCAAAAATATTTTTGAATAATTTGTTGTATATTATATTTAGATTATTTAAAATGGATACAAAATTAAAACTGAATTATAAAAATCATTATAATTCATAAAATATCTTTTAAATTTCATATAATATATAATATTACTGAGTTAATATTAAAAGAAGATATAATGTATTTATATTCATGATTATTGAATGTCAACATGAATTTCCATATTATAACATGTTCATAATTAGATTTCACTTGTGAATTTTTCAAAAATAGTTATCTCACAGTTAAATATTTGAAATTATCATTTATTTGGAACCAATTCATTTTCTTCATGTATATAAATTCTTAATATAATTTTAAGAATATATGTATATTATTTAAATAAAAAGCCGCATATTTGAGATTGAGCCATGTATAACCTGCTAGGCACAACACCACAATGTTTATTTTTATATACCTTGAAAATTATTTTTCATTGAATTTATTTTTTTGATATTAGTCTTTGGGAATATTATGTTCATATTTGGTTTTATAGTTATCATGAATTGGATTCTATCATGAGTAATGTATTCTTGGGAGATAGAGCTTGGATCAGACTACCCTTTATCATGGAGGATCAAGATTTGTCTAAAAACATAAAGGGGGTCTAACTTTCTATTTGATCTTATAAAGTAGAGATTAGAAATTTCATATATTCTAATCTATTTACATGAACATTTCACTTACCTTATTCATATGAGTAATCATATATGTTTGAATATACATGGATTCTATTTTGGATGAATAACATAAACAATTAGGTTGTGTAAAATTTACACATTAATGTTTCTTGAACATATTGATTACGTTAATGAAATATGGATTCTAAAACAAAAATAAATCATTTGAAGTATGAATACAAAAATTAATAAAACATTAGATGAAAAATATTTCATTCAATGAAATGGATATATGACTAATATGAATATAATTTATATTAAATAGGTGAGGATTTAAAACACTATACAATACTAAGTGTGAAATTTCGTCAAAAGATGCACTTTGCAAGACCTTAATCACCCAAATGAGTAATTCATTCCATTTTATGGTTTTTAAAAATTGTCTAGTGTATAGAAATAAATGAATGAATGAACATGATTGTCTAATTGGTAAGTCATTCCATAGTGGGTCTCCCCTATATTGTATCATGTAATATTATTCATTGTGTTTTATTTTTTTACCCTAGTTTATAGACCCTAATATGATTATGTTACTAGAGAAATAGAGTTTATGATTATCCACATGATGTAAATAGACAATGTATTGTCTATTCAATTATCTAAGCATCTTAAATGTTGTTATTGGGATGATTCCCAACAAAAAAATTTAATTTGTGAGAGGAAATACATAGGGGACTCATATATTAGTGAAATATGGATATTGGATCACTAAATAGATATGATGTAAGAGATCATAATTTGAACAATATTAGTTTCATTGAAATTCCTTGATAGAATGATGTAAGACATGGTATTCATATGACAAAAACTCATATAAAAAATAATAACACCACTATCATCAGTATTTTAAAAAGAATATTTGAAAAGGAAAACCCTAAATTAAGAATCTCATAATACTGGTAATATAAGAAAAGCTTTTTATTAGAAGAAATTAAATTATATAGAGTATCACCCTATATAGAATCCAAATTTTGATGTTGATCAACAAATGAATCTATATTACAATGGATAAAATAGTGATTCATTTAAATATTTAAATGTATTGTAAGATAAATAAAATAATTAATTTTAATCTTTACTCATATTCTGAATATGATTGTATATGAAAATGATAGTCAATATAATTCACTGTTTAAAATAATTGGAGAGACTAATGAATTTAAAAATGGTTTGTTCTAGTTGAGGAATTCATCTTGTATTCTTTGATGTAAATGTTACAAGAATATAGATACATTCAAGAAAAATTCAATCAATATTTTTAATTTGTTGATAAAAAATGAACTATGAATATGATGCCTATATCCGGGTATTATATTGAATGTATGAGTTGGTAAAACGTCAAAACAAGAGAGGAATAGTATGTTGTAGATCCCATCAAATTTTATCCATATAATAAATTAAGGTCATCTGGAACATTTTTTTTATTATTTGGTATGAGTTATGACTCTATAATATTGAACTGTGATGATACATGATGAATTTTTAAGAAACTCCAACGTATCTCAATGTCAAGTATTAGTATTTAAGAATTTATTCTCTGATTTTTATGACCATATGATATCATATGTATAGTTTACAAATATTAATAATATAAAAATGTTGAAAATCATGGGATTAATTAAAAGAATTTGTACTTTGGGTTGTAGTGATGAAGAAAAGTGTTTCTTCATCAATAATTTAACGTAATAGTTTCAAATGAATCTAAACAAATTAGTTTCTGCATCATCATCTTATTTCTCTTATATGACATGGGGAGTTGATTATTAACACGAATATATTATAAAAAATGTATGATTTAAAATTTAATACTTATGATTTATGATTCATAACATTATATAATATACTTTAAGAGGAAATGATAAAATGTTTTTTCTCAATGGTAAAATTTTTAATTAGTTATTTTTTAAAATATGAGGTAAGTCAATCCATGTTTTAAATAAAAATATGTATGCTTTTCACAACACTCATTCGTGAAATAATTTAAAGAATAACCTTTTCTCATGAGAATTTTATAAACACATAAATTACTATATGTGTTATGGAAACTATATATTATTTGATAAAAATTTATACTGAATGAATATAAATGTTATTTCATAACTAAAAATATGTTTATTTATATTATAATGTTATTTGAAAAAAGAATATTTTGTTCAAGTGGCTAGTGGGGGTATGATTGAACTTAATCAGTTTAAAGTTTACATTTGAAAGCATAAAGTTCTAATATTCATAGTGAATTTTAATTTATATCCATAAAGTTTTATGGAATGAAAATAAAAAAAATTAACGAGTTTTATTTAGTTACATTGAAAAGGTGAGTATAATTATTTACAAAATGATTACAAGAAAATGAATATAACAATTTACATTCTTAGGTGTAAAACTAAATGAAATTTATTTACATATAATAGAAAAACCTAGTTTCTTTTGATGACAGTTTTATGAAATTCCATGAATTGTGGAGTTTGGGTTATAAGGTACATGGAATGAATAGATTTAATGATTGAAATTATGATTAATTGATTGATCAATGTTTATATATGTTACAAGAATGAATTTTGATTATTTATTTACATGTTCACATGATAGGTTTTAGAGGGAACATATGAATTATATATTCATTTTGACCCATAATTTATATATAATATTTTCCAATATTTTAGATAGATATGGTGATGTGAGGTGATATTAAAGTACAAAATATTTCATAATGAAATTTTATGGTTGAAATGTTTTACACTATACCATGTTAGAGGTATAAAGGTGTTTATTAATGTTTTTATTGTTCAATCTCTATTGGTAGGGATTTTTATATCATTAATAATAATAGATATATTGGTGGTGGTGATTTTTTTTACAAAATTTTCTAGGTATAGTAGAGGCTTGTAGTTTTATATTATATTTCACCATTTGACATTGAATTGTTTTGCTTTTTAATTAAATGATGATCATTTCCAAGAGTAATGTCTTTCATTTGAGTCCAATCAACCCCTTTGTTCCAGTCATCATAATATGAAATATTGAAGTTTGTATTACACTGAATCTTGGTATCAGATTGGGAGGAGTTCCAACTGGGATTGGCCAAGACACACTATCAACACCATCCACTAATATAATTTTACAAAGATATTCTCCATTCAATGTAGTAAAAAATGGTAATGACCCCTAAGTTGTTTGAACACAAAATTCTAATATCAGTCATCAAATGAATTAAGGTTAAATTATTTTTTATAACTAATGAAAACTTCAATAAAAACAAAAAAAAAATTATCTTTATGATCCATTCTGAATATACCACTAAAAAAACTATAGGGAAATTCATTCATCAGAAACAATTAACAACGTATATAAAGTATCACTTAATTATTTTAATAACATTTCCTTAATAAAATAAAATTTTATTCCAAATCCAAATATAGGATCTTTTTTTAAAAAAATTACCACCTATAATTAATCCAAGAATAATATAATAAGTGGAATACGATATCTATCTAGTCTTATAACTTTATTCAGTGACATATAATCCACACACATTCTCCAGCTCCCATATTTCTCTTTATTTTTATTGTGATTAATATATAGTTATACATTGTAATAGAAGATAATAGTGAGATACCACCTCTTTGACCCTAATCTATTTATAGTCATGAAACCCCAATTTCCTCAAAATAAAATACTAACATTGCCACACAATTAATTAACATTCCACATCACTACTTATCCTTCATCATTTATCATGTCTAGATGGAAGGGACATGAAATTCCTAACATATTTAACACACACACATTCAAATATATTTTCGAAAAAATATAATATAAATTTTAAAAAATTTATTTCACTTTATATTATCAATAATATTAATAATTAGATAAAATAGACTTACGGTTCCATTATATATGTCAAACAAATATTGATGCTTCAACCATAAAATAAATCAAAAAAGTAGTAGTATTAATGAATCTGATACGTTTACCACCAACATAGATACCATTGGGATTCCTAGTATTCAAAAAATACATATTTTTATAGATAAAAGATAACGGTAAAGGAGAAATAATTTAATCAAATTCCAATACAAAAATTTCAAAAATATAATATCTTATTCGACGCATAAATTGAGCATATCATTCCCTTTAAAGATAGCGGCCATGTGGATAGAACATACATCATTCATCCAACGTCAAGGTTCGTGGAAAATAAAAAAATAAAATCATATGTATCTATAAAAAATAAAAATCAGGAAAGATGGGAATAATTGGACGAGGAAGGAGACGGGTTAGAGAGATGGGAGACAATCTCTCTCTAAAATCGCGAGCCGACTAGGGTTTCTGTGTTACCTTGATCCACAATCGCATGGCAGATTTTCTTTTTCCCGGACGATTTCAATCTCATCACTATGATTCTACTCGGATGAGCCAAGGATCCCACTTGCCCCTTCCTCCTGCAAAGACAAGTATTGACGATGAGCCTCAAGATATCGCTCATAGTCTTCTTTCTGGTCGATTCCAAGGGATCTCGTTCCTTGATGCACCGAAGTCTTCTGATCACAATGCTAATCTAACGAAGCCTCCACTGGTCAAGAAGCTGGATGATGGAGGATTCCTGGTCGAAGCGGATCCAGACGCGATTCAGCAACGTACGCATTTGTGCAGGTTCTCCATTATGGCCCGTATCTCCTATCTCAATGGTAATCGACCTTGGCCACTCTCTGAATTACACGCTCGTATCTCAAAATGCTGGAATACTGTTAACTGAAAACTAAATCTAGTCGGAAAAGGATACATTCATATTCTGTTAAACTCTCAAGAAGATTTTGATCGTATCTGGAAATTAGGAAATCTTAACCTCAAACCTGGTTTGCTTCGCCTATCTAATTGGGACTCCAATTTCAACCCACACACTCACCGAAACACATTAGCACAGGTTTGGGTCAAACATCATGGCCTCAAATGGTTTTTCAGGCACCCAAATATATTGAATGACATCGCTTCATGCATAGGCACACCCCTCAAAATCGATCAACGAACTTTGAATGCTGATTTAGGAATCTTTGCTAGAATCATGGTAGAAATTAATCTGGAATAAAAGCTTCCCAACACTATCAACTTCACTGCCAAGGATTACAAAGTGGAAATTAATATTGAGTATGAGAGGATACCTCCTTTTTGTGAGCATTGTAAGACCATTGGTTATAACATCTATAATTGTAGATTGATTAGGAAACAGCCAATTCAACTACCTGACAACGAGTGGAAAGAAATTAGGAGGAATAGAAAGGACAAAGCTCCCATGGTGAGTGATCTCGATACATATAAAACTACAACCTGGGTTAAAAAACCCATAACTTCATCTCATTTCGGGGAGACCTCGGGTACCAAATGGGCTGACCTTGTCGAAGAGGAAGAAAACAACAAAGCTCACACAAACAACTTGGAATTTTCTGTTTTAGATAGCCTTAAGCAGGATACTAAAATTGTGAATTATGGTTCATGTACTGATGATCCGAATAAGGAAGCTTCCACTCCTCACACTTCTCCCACTATCACTTTAACCACGGATGTGCATCATGATCCTCAGGAAAACTTGAATATTATTTCGCAGGAGCCCCTCTCTTTGGTGAAAAACTCAAATAACATGCAGGTTTCTATCTCTGACCTGCCAGAGGTGCGGTGTCCTTTGGAGCAGATCAGTGAAGATCATACCTCGGTTGTTCCGCAGCAGGTCCAGGAGCATGCTTCCCCAGTTACAGAGGCCTCTTCTGCTCTCATCACTGGGCAAAGTTGTGCTTCTCACCTCAGAAATCTATGTTCTCTTGCTGCTCCCCATTCTGATCCGGAAATATCAACAGGTACTTGCAGCATTTCTGTCTAGCAGGATAGTTTACACTTGAATAGTGTTAAGGCGGATAGAAACAATGATCTCATTTCTGTTTTTCCGACACTCAACAATAACAACTCCCATTTTATTGACACCCAAAACAATTCTTTAGATGATTCTGCTACCATCACTGTCCCTATCAAAGGCAAGAAATTACCTAACTCAAGCCCCAACATGTCAAAAAATGTCAGAAGATCAAATAGACATAAAGGCTCGGATAGTAAGAAAAAAGGTAGTTCTAACTCCAAACGTAGATTTAAATGAATATTCTTTATTGGAATTGTCAAGGTATTGTAAACTTTGACACCTTTAATTTTTTACAAAGAATGGTAAATGTTCACAAGCCTTTAATTTTTGCCATTGCTGAACCTAAAACAATCTTTTCTACTTATCTTGTGCACTTTTTTCGCTTTGGATACACCTTCATCGGTGCTTGTCAAAACAACAAAATTTTTGATTCTCTTTGGACCTTTTCTCATCCCTCCCTGTCTAATGTTAATGTTTTCCATGTTTCTGATCAAAGTTTCACTTGTGATTTTATAATTGATAATGCCCATCTCTTTTGATCCTTTATCTATGCTAAGAACAAATATCAAGATAGGAGATCTCTCTGGCGAGACCTCTCCTCTCTGAACACAAAAATTCATTCCCCCTGGATCGTTGCTGGAGACTTTAATGCTATTACTTCACCTGGTGAAAAAATTGGTCCTCTTCATTCAAGTTTGTCTATGAGGGAGTTTAATGCTGCTATCGAAACCTCTAATCTTACTGAGATTACTTTAAAAGGCGCCAAATACACTTGGTATAGGAATCATTACAATAGAGTGGTTGCGAGAAAACTTGATAGAGCCTTTACTAATGACCATGCATTAGATACTTGGGACTCCATTTCTAGTACCACCCTTCCTATGATTCATTCTGATCATCATCCTATTTTAATCATCATATCTCTCAATACTAGGAAGCCCTCTTTCCACTTTAGATTCAACAATGTTTGGTTCTCTGATCCTGACTGTTGTAATCTCATAAAACATTGCTGGTCCTCTTGGAACCATCCCGATGATGATTTCCCTTGTCCCCATAAATTAAAATACCTCAAAATCAAGCTCAAAAGTTGGTGCAGCACTAAGGCGGTTCAAATTGATAATGACATTCTCTCTCTTGATAATGAGTTGCATCAAATTCAAAACAATATCACCCACTCCGACTTCGCTTCTGATCACCATCACGAAGCTCATGTTACTATGAACCTGAATATGCTCATTGCTTTCAAAGACAACATCCACAAACGTACTTTTAAACTCAAATGGCTTACTGATGGTGATCGTAATACCAAGTTCTATAATGCTTTACAAAGAATTCGAAAAGCTATTAGACCCCTTGCCTCCCTAAAAAATGGATACAACCTTTTGGATAATGAAGAAGATATTGGCAATCATGTTGTGTCTTACTTTGAATCGTTATTCAATGGGTCTTCTATGAATAAAGACCTCATTAAGGAAATCATCCCTACAATTGTTACGGATGTTGATAACAGTTTTCTCCTGAGTGTTCCCCTTGATCATGAAATTAGAGACACTATTATTGGTTTGAATCCTGACAGTGCCCTCGGGCCAGATGGATTCAATAATGGTTTCTATAAAATTATTGGGACATCATTCATGCTGATGTTTGTAAGCTTGTCAAAGCCTTCTTTTCTAGCGGCTTCTTTCCTCATGGTTTAAATGACCAATTCCTTGCATTGATTCCCAAAGTAGATAATGCCTCTGAAATCCACCTCTTTCGCCCTATTGCTCTGATCAACTCCCTTTATAAAATTATCACCAAGCTAATTACCAACAGACTTAACACTATCACTGATAAAATTATCTCCTCTAATCAATTTGGCTTTATCAAGGGGAGATCTATCCAAGAATGTATCTATCTTTCTTCGGAATACACTAACATGTCAAATAATAAGAATAGAGGCGTAATCATTGCCATTCAACTTGACATTTGCAAAGCTTTTGACACTATGGATTGGAACTTCATTTTCAAAGTTCTACATGGTTTTGGTTTCAATGACATCTTCATTTATAGAATTAAAACCCTCTTCCATTCAGCTCATGTTTCCATCCTGGTTAATGGTTCTCCTAGAAGATTTTTCAAATGCTCTAAAGGGGTAAGACAAGGTGACCCCCTTTCTGCAATTCTTTTCTCCATTGCAGAAGACTATTTTAGCCGTATTCTCACCCAGCTAGTTGAGCAAAACAAGCTCAAACCAATTCATGCTTATAGAAACATGAATTCCCCCACCCACCTCCTTTATGCTGATGACATCATTCTCTTTTTAAAGGGTGACATAAAAAACATTCGAACTCTTAAAGCTGCTCTCAAGCATTACGAGGAGGTCTCGGGTCAAGTCATTGGATGGAATAAATCTTTCATTTATTTTGGGAAAAACATCCCTCATTCTAGGAAAAATAATATCATCAATGAGCTTAACATCAAAGAAGGTTCTTTCCCCTTCAAATAACTTGGTGTTCCCATTTTCAGGGGTAGACCTAAAGCTTGCTAATTTTCTAACATTGTTGACCAGGTTCTTAATCAGCTTTCCTCCTGGAAAGGAAAATCTCTCTCCATGGCGGGGAGAATCTACCTTGTCAAGTCTGTTATTGTTTCCAACCTTGTTTATTCAATGATGGTCTATAAATGGCCCATTAGTCTCATAAAAAAATAAATGTTCACATAAAATATTTTGTCTGGACTGGAAGCACATTGGACAGGAAACTTGTGACTATCCCTTGGGCTCAATGCTGCAAACCTCTAAACATTGGGGGTCTTGGCATTAAAAACATTAAATACTTCAATGAAGCTCTTCAAGCCAGATTAACATGGAACCTGATTCACAATGACACCCACCCCATTGCTTTCATCAAAAATAGGTTCATTGATAGATTGAAAAGAAATAATAGGAGTTACATGAACTCCTCCATTTTTCCCTCTGTTAGAGACACGTTTGACACTATTATGCACAACGCTAGATGGATGGTCTCGAGAAACTGTGCCATGAGATTCTGGTTGGACAACTGGACTGGCACTCCTCTCATCTCTTTGATCCCCCTTGATGATATCCCTGATGACATCAACTCTTCCATTTGTAATGTGCTTAATTCTCACACTGATAATCTTCCTGAAAACATTGTTCAAATTATTGATTCTTACCACTTTTCTACCTCGTGTGACTTCTTGATTTGGGAACCTTCTCATAATGGGATACTTAACACTAAAATGTTTTATAATAATTCCTTACACAACGCTGATAATGATTTGAACTGGATAAATTTTTTTGACAAGCCCTGGATTAAGCCTTCCAGACTCACTCTCATTTGGCGTCATGCCTACAATAGGGTCCCCATTGATGCTTGTCTTCAACGATTTGGTATTCAACTTTGTTCAAAATGTCGTTTTTGAAATCAGCATAGAGAAGATACTAAACACCTATTTCTATCTTGTGCTACTACCACTGCTCTTTGGAAATATATTTTTGATGCTTTTGATTGCAGATGGCCGGTTTCTAACTCTATTGATGATCAGATTAAACGTTGCGTTGCTATGGACTCCTCTCACCAAATTAGAAATTTGTTCCTAGCTAGGGTTGCTGAGCTGATTCATGTGATCTGGTAATATAGAAACTCTATTTTTCATAATAATTGCTCACACAACACTAATTCAGGTAAAATGAGAATTATCATTGCTATTCGGGAAGCCGCTTTGATCCAGAATGGTCCCTGCAACAATTCGGTGGCGGACTTTATGATCCTTCGTCGTCTTCAAGTTGAGGCCATTTTCTTGAAACTGTTGCGAACCCTTGAGATTTTCTGGAGACCTCCATTTACAGGTTGGATTAAAATCAATGTGGATGGCGCCTCTAAGGGAAATCCAGGTCCTGCGGGATGTGAAGCTGTCTTCATAAATCATCATGGTCACATCGTGGGATGCTTTTTTGGAGGCTGTGGTACTGCATCCTCACTAGAATCTGAGATGCTAAGTGTTATTCATGCCACTGATTTTTCTCTTCGTCATGGGTGGAACAACTTATGGATTGAGAGCAACTCTACCACTATTGTTCAAGCCATTTGGAAGGGAGATTTTCATCTTGCTTGGCCGATTACTACACGCTGGATGAATTGCCTCTAATCTATCCATGACGTCAATTACATTGCAACTCATACTTATCGTGAAGCGAATATGGTTGTGGATGCTCTCTCTAACAAAGGCATTAATCAGGCAATAACTTCGATGGAGGAGCTCCCAGAAAACCTGATTCCGTTGCAAGTCAAAGATTGTAATTTGATCCCGTCTTTTAGACTCTTGTAATCTTTCTTTTTTCTAATAAATTTTCTTTGTTCTTTTGACCAAAGCGCCACCTTCTCAAAAAAAATCAGGAAATGTAATTTATTCCACTTTCTCCAAATTACTTTGTTTTTTTGTTGAATTTTTTCAATGAAAATTTTAAATTCATTATTTATTTGAAAGTAAAAACTATATTATATAAAATATCATATGGGTTGTAGAAAAATTATAAAATTTCAAGTAATCTCCCTAATGAATACATCATGTGGAATATCATTCTGAAATTTATCATTTGGAAATTTTCACATCAATAATAATGTGAAATTGTTTACTAGAAAATTCAAATACATTTTTGTACTATTATTTTTAACTAATAGAATTCCTAAAAATATTGGATTTTCATTTGATTAATATCATTTGAATATTATCTAGATTTTTCATTTGAAGAAAATATAATGGCCATGTATCAAATTTGAGGGATATTAATTAATTATATTTGTCCAATGATTGGGTTCCAAATTCATAAAATAGTAATTCATCCTGAAAAGATAGTTATTAGGTGTCCAGTACATGAATCAAAATTATACTAGTTATGTTATATCAAAGATTAATGATTTTTAATTTTTGTTTTGCCTTAGGGACTTCAAGGATTGATGATCATGTATAATGAGTGAGGTGTGTTTCATGGTAGAATTTTTAAGGATCATAAGGACAATATGTCTAGTGATGAAAAGTTGTGGTTAGATAAAGTCATGTAACAAACATTGGGTGAAATTTAATAATTTATATCTCAAATTATATTGCATTAGAATCATATTAACGTTTCTGATGACAAATTTGATGAAGGATTAACTTCTGAGTAAAGACAATATAAAATAATTGAGGAATTATCATTGGGGTTGACATAAATATATATAATATAGAAATAAACTTGTATGGGAATTTTAATAGAATTGTGATATGGGTCACAATATACCATATAGATTTATCACACCCTCTAAATTTACATTTTATATAGCTTCTAGAGATATGTTAATATCACAACTAGAAATAGGACTATTTTAAAAGTCATGGAAAATAAAAATAGCACGAAAAATAATTGTGGATAATATATTCTATCACATGAAGTAATGAAATATTTCAATCTTCACAATAGTATTCACTGAATGAGAACCGAGTATCATAGAAAATGACAAAGACAGATATTGGAATCCAAGAATTGAATCTCGAACGATAATATGAAAATATAGATCCACATGATATATATGTGTAATTGTGATTCACATAATATGTGAATCTAAAATCTACTTATTTAGTGATATCAGTTTATATTAATTAAGGCTATGTTCTTTCTACTCTTTAGGATTTATGATGGTTGAAATATAATAGATAATAGAGATCAAATTAGGATGCATGGGCCTTATTTAATGTATTCCACCAATTTTTTTCACTCATAAATGTGTAGGGATACTTTGGTTAATTTTTTCCATGATAGTTAAAGAAAATAGAGATATTTTTATGAAATAAATGTATAATTCATATAATGGTAAAATGAACAACATAAGAGATTATTTATATCATATGGCATGATAAGACACAATCATATTCCTTGAATAACTTAAGGATGATGATTATCGAATGTCATATAAATCTCGTGACCTATAACACATCTGATGATATATACTAGGATATTATTGATATAAATGAGGGGGATATAACTAGGAGAAAGACTATATATGATATAAGATCACCCATTTAGTTTACCTACTAAAGGGGGTATCGTTTGAGGGGACGGTTATTGGGGGTCATGTGTTATTGGTTTATTGGGGAAGTAATGTAAATAAAAAATTAAATATAGATAAAGGTAGGTATAAATGGGTAAGAGAGATGTCATCAAAAATATTTTGGTTGTTAGTTGTTTGACATAAATGAACAGACTTGAGGTTGTGTTTTCTCATTGAGATTTTCTATTATATACATAATAATTCTAGAACATTTTCAATAGAGACTAGATATAAAGCTATATGTAATACTCTATAAATGTGTAGAAGTGTCTTATACAGATGGGATATATGGGGAATAACTAATTCTATTTGAGTTCAGTTCTACATAGGAGGTATTAAATATAAAAGGATGGATCGAGTCAAGGAATAAAAAAATATTTGGTAATTTATCCATTGGATTGGATTTGTTTTCGTATTGGTAACAGAATAGTAGTTCCTATTATGTAGATTCTTTTCTTCTTTAGATGGATTATTATTCTTCCCCCTTATGCAATCTAGTTTTTCCCCTATACTTATCTGAATATAAACACGATTTCCCTCCATCTCTATCATATTGGTTCTCTAATTGATGCTTCTACACAACGATCGACACTAGGATGGAAATTTCAGTAAAAATTCTAGAGAAATCTATTACATGACTCGATAAAACTATTTTAGAAATCTTGAATATGATATTTGAGGTGAAGATACTTTTGACATAGATGTAAAAATAAAAGATGAATTGTATGACATGAGGGAGAATCCAAGTGTGGTCGAGTGTTTCTAAAGAAGGTGAGTTCCATACTCAAACTGAGGATGCAAATTTAGATCAACCAGTCAATGGAAAATAGAACAACGTGATGTGTTCCTTATGGATATTGATGGAATGTATTCATTTTACAAGAAATTATAGATGTAGACATTTACTGGAGAGGATCTTGTCATTTGGATCACATGACCTGACACATGTTTGGGAATCCATCAAACATAGGAAGGCTTGAATGAAATTATCTCTCAAAAATAGATGGAATGACTTGTGAAATATCAGATAATTTCATTGAAATATTATAATATTGGTTTTACTTCAAAATAACTCAAATAATAAATCACAGTGTGCTATGAAAATGAATAGTAGGATGATTCTTTGATCCATCTTAAGGGATTTCAACATATTGAATCAGAATATGGATATAAAAATGAATTCTAATGATTATCCCTATCAGTACTATATTTCATGGTAAAAAGTTTTACTAGTGTTTTTATCAATGGGATAAATAAAAAAATTAAAATTAATGTCTCGATTCATGATCCATCAAGAAATATGTGTTTTTTAACCTTAGTGTGGTGAGCTAGAAGGGATTTTTAACTGAAATGTGTTATCAGGTAGGTCGAATCATTACCTTGGGGTGAAGTTGAAATAGTGGGACATAAATAGAGATTTAACACTAGTATGTGGGGATTCATACCTTTAGAAGAGGGCATGGAATGTGATCATTGGAGTGAAATTGTTCTAGGATATTGAAGACTGCAAATTTTTAAAAATAAGAATAAAAACATAAAAAAGTAAAAGAAAATTGTTTCAATTATGGAAATAAATAACCACATGGTCATAAGTGTCCAAAATATGGCTATATACTTATTTATTGGGAGTGTATGGATCCATAAGGAGTTTAGGATGAGACATGATCTATTCATGAGATGAGAAGTGGATGCATGGTATAATTTAGGGTGATGGAAATCATTTTAATGATGAAAAATAAGCATAGAAAATATTTCCCAAAATAAAATCAGTTTTTGGTGGTGTAAGGATCTATAAGGATTATCCTAATATTAATTTTATTGTATAGTGGTTCAATAGACAACTTTATTTCCAATAAACTGTTGAAATGTCATCCATTTTAAATAACTAAGATTGATGCCTTACAAATGAAATTGGGAGATATAACATGGGGGTTTTTATGGAATATCTAAATTTCATGATTTTACACTTGGGTACCATGATGTTTTATGTTGAAAAATAAATATTTGATTCCACTAGAAAAAATTTAAAATATGTATTTTTGGCATTAAACTTTGGGGCATGTTAAAAATTGTTTTAAAAAAATTAATGTAATTACATTGGGGGGTCAAGAGGTTACCTTAATGGGGATTTAATAACCCATATGTTCACCATGATTTATGTAAGATTATTTGGGTCAAGGGAATCAATTTGTTAATATAATATGGTGGGGATTAACAAGGCATGACAAATTGATGATTATAGAGTTTCTACTTATGATGATGATCTTATTGAGTGCTACATTATAGTAGTACCGAGCGATTTTCCATGAATCCAAGGGGTTACCACTATGAAAGTACATCTTTTAAACTTTAAACCTCAGAAATAGGGATAATCTAGTTAATATACGGCCTTATAATCATTCTTATCAAATCAATATTTAGGTCGGGAAACAAGGTTAGGAACCCTCAATACTTGGGTTCATTTATCCTTACAATAGAAATTTTTATTGTATCATCAGAATGGTGATAAAAAAGGTGGAGTGAGGTGAATGTTTGTGGACTATTGAGTGATTAATAATTTAATAGTTCCTAACATCTTGATGATACCTATGGTCGAGGAGTTTTTGGAAGAGATATTAGGGAAAACACATTTCACTATAATGGATTTGAATTTTAATTTCCACCAAGGACTATTAAGGTTGGATCATGTAGTTAAAACATCCTTTAATAATCATGATTGAAATTTGAAATACCTACTAATTCTATTTTTATTCACAAACACTCCCCCATATTTCCATGTGACTATGAACACTATTTTTCAGCCACTACTTCTAAAAGGGTTCATGGGTTTTTATGAAATATTATTTATAGTCGAGGCTGCTGTAAACATCTTTAGATAACTAATAAATTACAATAGATTATGATAATGAATAAATTACATTCTAATGAAATAAAATTATCTTTTGGTTGAGGCTCCATGGAATATTTAAGCTATATAATTTCACTAGTGTGAGTTCCATGAAACCTTAGAAGTTATAAGTAATTTTGGGATTTAACGTGTCATGGATTTTTAGGGTGTGGGGATTTTTTGGGTCACCACCTAATATAGGAGGATTATGAATCATTATGGTAAAATTGATAGAAAAATAAAATAATTCACTAGGAGAGGAGAATTTAGATTATCTACATTGGGTCAAATATAATTAAAAACATTACGGGAATGTTGGTTTTAGTTCCATTTGGACCATATTTATCCAATCCCCATAATCCTATCGGGGAATCCCGAGTTTGTGATAGGTGGAGGCTCTCTCATTCTGGATTTTACAATGACTCCATTCAAGGTGGTGGTGGATTTTAATTGGTGGATACTAGTGGGTGGTTTTAGCACAGAAAAGCTATCCCTCCACTTATTATATAATTTCTTCAACACTTATGGTTTGGAAGTTCCAACACAGGTCTTGGTCCTGAATCATAAGGCTTTTGTGTTGTGATTTTCTCTATATAATACTTTATAAAGAGTAACTCTCATAACACTTGGTCTTTTAAAAAATGTTGTTTCAGCCTTTACCACCGGTAAATAGTGGATCACTTCAGTTAAGACTCTACGCGAGTGGTAGTATTAAACAACGAACCTCGACACACCCTTCCCATCGATAATATTTTTCTCCTCTAAGGAAAAAAAGTCACAATCAGATCATTACTCTATGATGAATCTTGTATGCTCCATCTATAATATGTCAAGGTGGTATCTCTATGTAAGGATATGGACATCTCTCATTACCTTCTGGTGCGAATCCTTCTCACGGCAGGAGATCCTCTCCCTTGGTGACAGTCTTTGTTAGACAAATATCCTGTACAATTTTGTATAGGATGTAATCTTCAATGTCAATTCCTCCCTATTAATAGAAATAATTTGTCCAAGTATTCCACCAATGGTCTTAAGTAACCATTCATTCTATTTCAGACCACATTCCGTTTTATGTATGGTGTAATCATGGACCCCACTACGACCTCCTCCAATGTAGGGTAGATGGTTCCCCCTATCTTCCAAATCCATAATTTCCTTCTACTTATACCATTTATTATATTCCATCAAAACCAACTCCACATTTGGATTCTCTATCTAATAAAATGAGGGTAAAATTTCGACATCTGGTGTAGTATCATCCAGGTATTGTTATTCACCTTGAGCTCAGTCTAGTGAATGCCCTATCCACAATTTAGGATTTAGCTCCACCTATCTGAATGGTGACTCTTTTCTCTATATCCTAGTAACCATACCTTCATTGAGGGAAGGATATTTCTATTCTCATAGACATTCCCATGGCTCACAATCATAGTGATACTTGTTTCTCAAGATGTTCACTCATTCCCTTATCCAACTGCTCAAATTTATTATTTTATACATCAGATGAACAAATCATAGATGTTAGCCTTGGTGGTCATCAACACTGAGGGAAAAAATAATTCCCCTTAATATATAATAATTTCCCCCATTCATTGTAAATAACGAAGCCAAGGATTCATGGTGATGACTGGGTTTTCTTTCATTTCATCTTCATCAACGTATGGATTCATTGGTAAAATTATTAAACCCAAAACACCCTTATCAAAATTGTGACTTCTCTTTTAAACTTTGACTTCATGATGACATTAAGGGTAAAACCTTTCATCAACATATATGTGTTTTATTTGGAATAGAACACTATCATTGGAGAAACTCGTTGTCTCCATTGAGAATATATCCACAAAATTTAGTTCATGCTATTTATGTTTATTTATCTCCTTTTTTATGAAAAATGTGATGTAAAGGAGAGATAATCCCATTGGATGGATTTGGGAAACATCAATTTGGGAGACTCAAAATGGTTCATTGGGGGGAATTTTCATTCTATTTTGGATAAGGAAGAAAAAAATGTGGAATGGTCTATCCAAACAATGATAGAAATGATTTTAAACTTTTTCAACATAGAATGTGTTTTTGGGTACAGTTTATGTAGTGGATAAATTCACTTGGTGTAATAATATGAATGTGAGATGAAGCACTTTGAGATTTCAGAATTGGTTCTTGTCTAATATCCAAGACAATTCCACTATACCAGTTATGTATTTAGCTACATAGTTCATGTTTTTTCAGAACACTCCACACTTATCATCATCCCTGCTAATGGTGGAGTCGGTAGTGATCATTATATTTCTTCCATTAGGTGGGAGGAAAACCTGATATACCACCTTATAGAGTTCTTTTTATAGAATAAACCCATGAATGAAAACTCATGGGTTAGTATCCACAACAAGCAAATAAACATAAAAGGGGACAACCTGAATTGGAATAATAGTAATGCATCCAGCTTGTTGGATATGGACATCATCATGGCCGACATCAAGTAGGAATATATAGATATTAATCCGAGGTGGGATGAAGAGTCCTTTAGTAACCTTCTCCACCACAAAAAACATATGGATGAAATTATATTTCAGAAAGAAATAATATCAATGGAATAATATCGAGCTACGCAGCAGGAGTAGGGGTATTGAATCATGGATTTTGTGACAGTCCTTGTCCTGAAATAGTTGATCTTATCATCCTCTATATGGATTCTCATAGATGGTAGGAGATTCATCACATTGTATCAAATACCATCCCAACAAGGTAAATGGTAATGCAATAATCCTTGGGATAGTGGACGTAAACATAACATTCATGGATAATGAAAAAATGGCTTCATGAGGAGGATAAATTCTCTTGATATATATTGGTTCATTTGTGTTTTCTATTAGTGAATTATATAGGTGAGGGGACTCTATTATGGAAAAAACCCAATACTGTGCTCAAGGGGATAAAGTTGTTCCACTCCCATTATATTACACTGGACATAGTGGATATAAACACATCCATTATCCATAATTCCATTAATGATATTTCCACCACCCCAAGGGATATACTGATACAAGGACCATTTCTGTAGTTGGAAAAAATCCATCACACAATGTATAAGGGAATTAATTTATATAAATCACAGCTTCTTGGGATACTCAATATAATCCTTCTGTCACCTTTACTTGCACAACATCCCTTACCATTGGGCGTGTTAGTCTTTTCAATGATATTTCCTTATTGCATCAATATTTCATAACTCCATGACCTTTGTTTTTGGGCCTCTCTTTTATAAAAAAATCATAATTTTGGAAGGATTTATTTATTTTATTATATATGTTCTTTAAATATTCATGGTTTTATTTTCTCTGATTACAGTTCCCCACATGTCATCTATGTTGTTTTAATGTTCGTAATTTGTTTAATTTTTAGTATACTAGTATATTTAACATCATTATATAATAAGTATATATATAATGATTTTAAAAATTCTTTATATATATTTAATAATCCTTCAATATAATAATTTTAAATATCATGACTTTGTTTTTTTTAATATAACTTTTCATTATACTATTAACTATAATTTTTTTCTAGTTTTATTCTAATATTTTTACTATTGTTATAATTATTTTCTACCATCATCTATAAATTTTGGTTTCCATCTATTATAAATGTTTTATACAATTACTTCAAAATGTCTAATACTATTAGTTCAAAATGTATTCTACCATTAGATTATAATTTTAGATTTCATCGATTAATAATATCTACTTCCAACAATAAAAAAAATTTCTAGAGTTAGTAGTATGCTACCATAAATTATAATTTAGAATCCATCAAGCATGTGACTTATAATAGTACCATAAATCCAGTTTTTTTTCAATTCTAATATCACCCCTAATTCTAAATTATTTTAAATTATAAATTATTTTTATATGTTATTTTTTATGTACGAATATATTATTAATTTTTAAAATAATAAACAATTATTTTGATACTATGTTATATTATTTTAGAATTTTTCAAATTATATTTATTGATTCTTTTCTATATATTTCTATCTCTATGGAAAATATTCATAGAATGTTTCATGTATATATTAATATAATTTTTTATTTCTTGTATTTTTGTCAATGATAAATAATTAATATTAAATTTATATAAAAAATTTAATTATGTTCTTAATGTTATGAATGTATATATATTGTTTAAATATTTAACGTGTGAATTTAAAATGTATTTTTACCCATTCAATTCTACTTCAATATTAAAGTAATTATTTTACTATTTATTACAATATTATTTATAAAATTTAAAATTAAAATAGTTTTAATTATTTTAAACATAGAAAAATATGTGTTTAAATTAGATTTAATTATTTCTATATTTATAAATTATTTTTAATCTCCGATAAAACTGGTTGAGTTTATTATTTTTATTAAATTATTGTAACTGTTTTCATTAGTTCACATTAGGTTTTATAGCTTTACAAAATCAATATAAGATACTTAATGGATTCAGGGAATAGATACTATTTTGATATTACAATTACATATGATTATATATGACTCATAGTGATAAAAAGTTCTTACAATCTGAAAACCATCATGTTCACTTATACACTATGTTTACCATTTCTAACATTCTCTCAATTATTATAACTAAACTACTTCAAATTTAGTTATCTTGATGAGACAAGATGATCTAATACTAAATAGAGAGTTCAAGTTCTTCTTTGTCTTAACATTCTATTTACTCTGGTTCTGTTTATATGAAACAATTCCTCCCTTATCTCACACATTCTTTCTCCACCAGCTCATGTTTAAAAAAAATCTTTCACTTTTTTTGGTTGTGACTATGTGATTCTAAATTTATTTAATTCAGTATATTACTCTTATATTAAATAATTAGGTAATTTGGGATGTGAATCCTGGATTATAAAATTCAAGACAGCTATTTGATTTCTCAAAAATGTTGTATGTGTTATGCATCCCTATACAAATGTCAGTGTATCATTTTTATTATACCTCAACTAGAAAAGGTTCAAGATGAACTGAGTTAGGATTAACTTATAAAATTATGTAGCAAAAACCCATATCTCCCCATGTTGATTGGTTTAATTTTATAATAGGTCCAATTTTCACTAAACCTCTAAAATATATTTACGTGATCACTTTAATTTTAATTCTCATTACATTATCAAATTTACATTTTTCATAAATCATTTCAATCCACCCCTATTAGATCTTCTCTCATCCATTATGATCCAAAAATTGTTATCAATGTGTGTCCCTTTTATGAATTTTCCGTTTATATCTATTTTATTTTTATTGATAACATCACCTGTAATCAGAGGATGAACCTTCCTAAGAATAATTTATATCTTCTATTCTTGTTTTCTAACTTTTGATTTCACATCATAATCCTTTTTGAAATGATAAATCTATCTAGATCCTTTTCTAGTCCCCATTTATAAAATTTATTATCATTATGAAAAAAAAATTAACAGAAATCATAGTCTAAGGGTAAATATTATTTATTGCAGAAGGGGTAAATCATAACTATGGTAGGATTCCTTAAAATCATCCTCATTTCAATGATATTGATTATAAATATTGGAATTCTAGAGTAGAAGGTTATCTGATGTAATTGAGCATTATTTCTTATACATAAATGGTAATAAATTATAATTTTTTCATTAAAATCCCGATACCATTAGAGGAAATGATGCATCTAAATATTTTATAAATTATAAGATTATGAATATTTTATACTACGGTAATAACAAAAATGTTTTTCATAATGTATATATGTTTATAATATCACTTGACATCTAGAATATTTTTCAAGAAACAAGTCATTTAATGTGAGGATTGATTAATTATGGTTTTAATGATTTGAATCACTAATTCAAAAATTAGTTGATCTTCAAATGGGGTTTTTGAATTTTTATTTTATAATAGGTCATAGTGATGTACTATGAAACACTTCATTTGTATAAAATACAACTATGACTATTAGGTGATATAATGAAGATTGTGTTTTTTTTAAATTGAGGTATCTTAACCCATACAAATCCAATCAACCCAACCTAACCCAAATATGTTTGGTCAGGTTATACACATGATATGGATGGGTTGAGTCAATTTGGGTCATCTTGGAATGACTCATGGTTTGGAAAAATAATGAATGAACTGACCCAACCTAACCATTATTTATTTATTTTGGGGGTCATGTTATCCACTCACATCTTTTCCTAACTTAGATAAGTAATATTTATTTCATTTAATATTTGTAAATAATGTTTTATTTGTTTCATAACCAAAAAAATTCAAAATGAAATACATTTATGGTCAAAATATTTTTTTTGATTGTTTCCCACATCGGACTTTGGTGTTTTGTTATTATTAAAATTATCAATAAATAAACTCTAAGGCCTCTCTCATAGAATGATTATTGGGTATTGGGTCATCACACTTTCATTTTAAATTGTAATCAGTGCATCTCTAACCCAAAACTTCCCTCTCTTTTCTTATATATCTCATAGAATATGTTTTTCTCATGGATTTCCCCTATTGAGGAACAATAACTTTTATCTGAATCATTTTACTTTCCATAACCCCTACAACCTCGTTCCCCCTTTATCGTTACTCTCCACTTCTGAAATGACACTCCCTATGTGAAATCATTCGTGATCATAATTCTCCCTCAAACATGGAATGCCTAGCTTGAGGGGGTGTGTTAGAAATGATTTTATTTTATTTTCTTTCTTTTATTTATTTATTTCATTATATATCTATTTTAAGTAAACCTAGATTTGTGGGGATTGTTATAGTGTGTTCCTAACTTCACACTTGGGTGTTTTGATATCATTATAAAAATATATAGAAAAATTCTAGTGCCTCTATTAAGAGGTATCTTGGTATAATCACACTTCCATTTTAACATAATTCAAGAAATGTTTGTTCAATTTGTTTATTTGAATTTTTTATATGTAAAATATGGTTATTGATTTTGTTTGGATGCATGATTATTTAAATTTATATTTTTTTGTTTGATGATATAACTTATATGTAATTTTATAGGCCATGCATATTTTATTTGTACATTAATCACATGTAATGTTCTCATGGTTGATAAAAATGGATTGTGTGCTCCATGTTATATTGTATTTTTTGGTTTTCCAAACAAATATGTTTTACAATATTGAATTAATGTTAATGGGGATTTTTTGTCTCTTTTTATTTATATGATCTTAGTTTTTTTAATTTTTATTAAATAGATAGTTTTACATATTTTTTATTATTTCCCATAAATTTTCATTATATGACCGAGCAACCCCAACCCAAACCAATCTAACTACATTTTATTGGGTCAGGTGTATAATTTTCCCAATCTTGACCTAACATGACCAATGGACACTCCTATTGAGATCCGTGATTTGGTTATATAACTATATCATGGTATATTATTCTTTCCCTATAAATTATTTGGCTATCAGATCACTATGTTATAGAATGTTATTATATATATAGAAAATGGAATTGACTAAGAGAATATATCAAGGTTGATTTAACTATTAAACAAGGTATTATATTTGAAATCATCCTGGTGTGGTTTGACGAGCACTTCTCCTTGGTTGAAAATATTATCATGGTCGACAACATTATTACAGAATTATATGAGATCTTCTATTTTACTCCCCCATTGGGTTAAGATTTTGGAAGCTTTATGATTTTCACTTCCATATTCAAAGGATATGAACAATAGAAAGGATTTTTTGAAAAAAAATATCATCTATAATACGTGTTTGTGCTTGCGTGGACTGTTTAAACTCACACTACTCGTACAGAAGTTCTCTCTATTTTTTGAGAATGAATGTAAATGGTATGATTGATTGTACTAGTGTGTACAACAAAAGTAGGTGGCATAGAGAGTTAAAAATTATTATCATCATAGTGATGAAAAAATTGTTTCCTCTAACAATCCATACCCTTTTACAGTTTAAAGATCTCATTATAATTAATCAACGCTTTAAAATTAAAGCTAAATTATTAAAATATTTGAATTGATGTACACACCTCTTTTTCATATCAAATCTCACTATTGGTCGAATGATATGAAGTTGAACCTGTCTAGATCACCCAAAAATGCTTCAAGAATCCATGTGAATGGTGTTCATAGATTTTTGAAGACCAATTCATTGATCCAACATTCTCCTCAACATCATAACGATCTCCTCTATCTTATTCTGTTGATCACGGAAGGAGTTTTTGGATCATTCACTTGGTTTAAGTATTTACCTCTTTAGGATTCAGGAGGATAGAGAAGATCTCAATTCCAACTGATAAATAGTACATGGAATGGGATTATACTTGAGTTATAGTAAATGAAAAAAATTACATAGTTAGAGTTTCTATACCCACTTATATTTAATTTTAACTAAATATGTAAATAATAAATACTTATATCAAACTAACTGTTTGACAAATATAATTTTTCTTTTATCACATTCTTGTAATATAGATTACATGGTAAATATGATTCATTAACATGACTCATAATATCCTCTAAAATTAATCTAACAATAAATATTAAGTTAATATTTTCTCCTGTAATATCATTTCATATATTTACTTAACCACTTGTATATACATTCAATAAATAAAATAAAACCAATTATTATATACTTGAATATTAATTAATAAATTCAATTATTAGTGAGTGATAATAATTCAACAAATCTCACACTCATGGAGAGGCCCAACATGTCCTATATACCTATTCTACAAAATTGGGAAGATTCATGAATATACTATTGTATATGTACCTATATGCCTTATCCTAATATAAGTGAATAGTCTTCAATGTGACATTCTAGTTATACCTCAACTAAAAAAAATTCTTGCTATGTCGAGTTATAATGCCCCAGAAAAATCGTGTAGTGAAAATGCATCTCTTCCCATGTAGAGAGAAGTAAGAGTGGACCACGTCCATTTTCCATAATCCATATTAAAAATTTTGTTCCCTCATTCATTTTAATTTAATTTTCTTTATATTTTTTTATATTTTTTATATATCTCATTCACCCTAAACCCTCTAGAACTTATCCTATACATTCTTACATTATAATTGGTTTCATAGTGTGACCCTTTTACAAATTTCTAGTTCATTTATATTTTATTTTCACTAACAATAACACATGGTATTAGTGGTTTTACCTTATTAAGAATAATTTATCTCTTATGTTCATATTTTATAACCATTGGTTTCACAACATGTTCCTCGTAGAATGATGTAGTTTATCTAGAGTCTTGTTTAGTCCTCATATATAAAATTTATTATCATTGTGGTAACTTGTTCCGAGAAGTCATAGTTTATGGGTAAATAATCATTAGTATGGAAGTAATAACTCCTTACAATGGGTGGATTTCTAAAAAAACTCTTCATTTAAATGGTAATTATTATAGCTATGTGAAATCTAGAATTAGATCATATCTAAACCAATTGATCATTTATCACTACACACAAATGGAAAAACCTTATAAATTTTATGATTTTAATACTTGTACTCTTATAAGAAACTATATAGCTAAATATGTTCTGAATTAAAACATTATGAATTTTTAAAATGTTCTTTTAAAATGATTGTTTTTATTCATGTATCGGAATGTACGATATCCCACGTGATCATGAATATTTTTCAAGTAACACATCTTGGTTTTGAAAATATGATGAAACCAAAACATGATATTCTAATAGTGTAGTACAATGATTTTAAGATACTTGAAGTTGACACAAAAAACAATATGTTCAAAATTTTTACTAGAATAGTAAATGGAATGAATACACTTTGATAAATCTTAATGAAACAAGTACTGTTTGAATGTGTTCTTTGATAAATTCCTATGATGATTCATGAAAAGATGAAACCTATTGATGGAATTAATCTATTCAATTATTACACACAATAAGAACTAATTTGATTATCATTACAATACTAACATAAAATGGATATTATTGAGAATGGATAAAATTAAAAAAGTAAAGGTATTTATTTCAAATCTCATAAAAATGTTTCTCTTAACTCTTATGAATTTGATTTACAGTAATATGAAAAAGGGGAAATTAAAAATATATAAAAAGGAATTTATAACATTATGAATTGAAAAAACTATAAGAAATGACCAGGTAAAGTTCAAAATAACAATAGAAAAGAAAACAATGAGACTACATATAGATGAGATATAACCTGATATAAATGTCAAACAAAGGGATTTATCAAGATGGTCTATTTAAAGTATAAATAGTAAGAATTTTTTTATTAATACAAGAATGTATTGAAATGTGATTATCATATTGGATGAGGTTTCGCTAAATAATATGATTCATGTGATGAGTCCATGTGTGAGAAAAAATCAGTTAACCTTTCTTTGATGGATGTAAACAACAATGAGTTATTTAATTATTTTAAATGTTGTTATTATTCCAATAATTTTGATAATAGATTTGATCAACATATAAAAATAGTGAAAATATTCAAAAATATATTTTGAGGGTAACTAAGTTTTATAAATAATTAAAATATGAAAATAAGTAAATTATTGAGGAATACATGAAATCCAATAAGGAGAATGATGATCTCAAGGGTGAAATAAGAAATAATGATTCAGTATTAAAAAGAAACATCTGTGATTATTTTGATTCTGTTCAAAATTCTAATGATACAATTAAAATGGACGTCACTATATTAAAAGAAACATTATCTAAATTTTTCTAGGGAAATGAAAAATATTAAAATTTGTTTTATATGATGAAACTAACTAAATATAAATCATTTTTTAGTTATAAATCATAAATTCATGTGTTATATAATAATAATTTTGTTAAATTTTATTTTTATATGTTTCTTCTATTATATTCATTTATTTTAGGTTGTATAGACACTATGTTGTGAAATTTTCACATAGATTATATCAATCACTTTGGATTACTAGAAAATTTGCCTCAAAGAAATTATCTTCTATATTATCATATATTTAATGTAATAAATCTTTTTTCATACCAAATAAATTCTATTTCTAACCTAGCTGGGCCCAAAATAGCATGTATAACATATTTTTTCTTATATTAATTTTAATATTTAATATAAACTCTTTAAAAATATAAATGGAACAAGGTATATGGAAAGTGGTTATTCATAAAATGTGTTTTTTAATTTCAAATTTCCTCACTTATACCAAATTTTATTGAGGCTCTATAACATTTAGAGAAGACTCTTAAGGAAATGTAAAGCGTTTCAATGAAATATTTATTTCCATTATTGTTTTTATTTCTAATGTAATATATGTTTGTGGGATTAAACATAATCTAATTAGAATATCAAAACATTTTTATGATTATAAGTATATTATGTTTGAAAATGACAAATGTTTAGTCTTTAAACAAAATTATATTTTATATCTGTAAATAAACCATAATGTTTATTCTATTAAATTCTTTGATATATCTAATCAAAATGATAAGAGTCTCAATGAAATATAAATTGATTATACCCTTTGGTTTAAAATCCTTAGATATTTTCACTTCCAAATGACACAAAAATTAACACCACCTCCTAAAAATAAATATAGAAGAAATAATATGAAAAATAAAATTGATCTTTTAGCCTATTTTCTATCTTACCATTTCGGGTTTAATACCAATATTTTAGGAAATAATTTAATGTGGGTGAATGGTACACACCATCACTATAAGGAATTTCTCCATCATTGTTAGAATACATGTGTTTTCGAACCCTCTCATTAAAATTAAATGTTCTAATAAAAATTTCCATAATCATATGTTTGGATTTCATATAATAATCATTTTAAACTATGATTTACCCAAGGTTAATATATGAAATGATTTTTTTAATGATTCATTCTTTAAAGGAAAGACACATAAAGAATATTTAAAATATATTAATCATTTTCCTTATATACCTTTTCAATTATTGTATCTTGATTTATATGGTCCTATAAATACTACTACTTAATGTTATAAGAAATAAATTTATGTTATTGTTGATGATTTCTATATATTTATAAGGGGTAATTTCATTTCTTATAAACATGAAACCATATGTATATTTATTCTTTTTATAATATTGTCCAAATATTTTATATTTTATTTGATTATTTTCATTATAAGATGTGGAGTTTTTTTAATTTTGTGTTTGATAATCTTTTTGAAGATAATGGTTATTGATTATAAATTTTATACTCTGTGAACTCAGCCATGAAATAGTGTTGTATAATGAATAAATAATACTATCCAAGAAAAGGATTGAAGTATTCTTAATGAATAATATTTTTTGGGTGAAATCTATTCATACTACTTTTCATGTTGTGAATAGAGTTTATGTTAAAATTTTGTTTAGTAAAATATATTTTTAATTATATAATGGTAGAAAATTGAATGTGTTAAGTTTACTTTTTTGAGGGTAATGTTTTTATAATTAATTTGAATTATAATTTAGATAAGTTTGATGATAAAATTTTTGACGGTATCATTCATGGTTATTATTCTAACAATATATGTTATTTTGTTTATAATAATAATACCATGACCTTTAAAAATATATTCATGAAAATTTTGATGAATCTTATGTTATTCAAAAATCTGTTTTGATAAATAATAAATATGATTCCAAGGATTTCTATTTTAGAAAAGAAAAAACTCCAATGAATATATCTATTAAGAAGGAAAAAATATTCTTAATATAATCCTAGATTATAGAGGATTAATAAATATCATACAATTGATAATGTAATTGGTAACATTGTGTTTTTTAAACTAAAATCTCAACTTTAAACTCCTTTATTGGATCTATTGTTTTTATTACATCACAAATAAGGTCAATGATTATTTCAATGTTGAAAATTGGATTATTTCGAAGAAATATGAACTTAATAAGTGTGATACAAATAATTTTGGGTCTTTTGTTTAATTTTATGAGGATAATCTTGTAATTACAACTGAATGGGTCATTATAAATAACATGGAAGAATCTGAAATGGGTTTCAAATATAATTTTTATCTTTTTTCTTATGAATATATTCCGGAAAAAGGTACATATCTTTATGATTAATTTGAATATATTTATAGGATTCCTTATATTTGAATCATTAAATCCTTTTCTTGTTATCGATTATTTATATTGCGTAAATGGTTGTAAATATTTCTTTGTTAATTCATTTTATATCTGAATACGTTTAGCTAGACAACCGTCAAGTTTTAATGATTGGAAATTTCTTAATAATGTTTATAATTTATCTATCACTTGGTGATGTCTCAAAAATAACCTCATTGTTGATATGAAAAAAATTCAGTGATTATTTTTAATTGTTTCAAGAAGGTTCATATTGACCCTACTTTATTTATTAGAAGAGTTTATGAAAATATTTTCATTGTGAAAATATATGTTCATAATATTGCTTTTTTCCTCTAGTGATTTAATTTGTAATAATTTATCAACATTTATTATTTTTATTTTAGAATTATTATAATGAGATAATTAAGGCTCATTATTATACTAAAAATTTATCAAAGGAACATTAAAGCTTTTATAACCAATCCATGTATGTGAAAGATTTGATGAAAAGGATTGGGATTGATTCTCATAAATATATAAAATAACCTATCAGTATTAGTTGTAAATTAGAAGATGACACTTCTGGTAAATCTTTTGTTGTTAATGATTATAAATTCATGATATGTATCTTTCTTTATTTATCCATATATAGATTCAATATCATGTTTAGTGTTTGTTGTTTTGTAATGTATAAAGATGATACTGAATTGGTTCATATAAAATATGTAAAAATAATATTTATATATGATAAAAGAATATTTAAATAATTTTTATTTTATTATATGAATTTTAATGATTTAATATCATATTATGATCATCATTTTTTGTGGGATTATACTTTAATGAAAAATCATGCCATGGATGTTCCATGTAATTGGAAAACGGTTAATTTCATGGTCTTCATAATAGATATCTTAAATTTCATTGTCTACTATTGGTCTTCAATGTATTTATTAGTTATTCTCATTTATTATGGATTAAGATTTATTTATGAGATTTGGTATTTATTTAGATAAATATAATATTAATTATGATAATAAATTTAAAATTTATATTTAAAAAAACACTTACAAAATTGTATAACCATGAATATATATGAAATATTTCATTTTTTAAGAGATCATATAAAAAATGGTGATGTTTTTTTCAAATTTATTCTTATTAATAATCAGCATGTATAAATATTTAGTATGACTTTAGACATTTATTTTAATTAAAAAATTTAATTTTATCATTTCATGTGGGAAGATTAATTATGTTATATATACATATGTATAAGGGGAGATTTTGTTTCTTTTTGTTCACATACCAAAGGGGGAGAAAATAGATGTTTTGAATTTCAAATGTTCAGTTTTGTAATAAAAAGGGATATTTTTATGTTTTATTTTCTTTTATATCATGGGGATATTATGGTGCATGTAGTTTAAATATTTTTTCATTTTTTTATTACATTGGTGTTTTAAATATTCATTGTTTTATTGAATCTGATTACATTCACTAACATGTTGTCTTGGTTGTTTTTATGGACATATTATATATATATGGTATATTGTACTATTTAATTTTATTCTATAATAAATATCTATATCATGTTTTTAATATTTTTTTCATTATGATTAATAATCATTTGATGTATTAATTTTAAGAATCTTGTTTTAGTTTGTAGATATTTTATTATTAATATTTTTCTACTATTATAAATTTTTTCTATGGCAAGTAATAACATTCTTAGTCCATTAATTATAAATTAATGCTATCATAAATTGTATGTTTATGTTTCTATTAGATATAAATTAATATTATCATTTTTTATAAATTTCTTCAACCTTTTTTTTCAAAATGTATTATATTATTAGTAAAAAAATTATAGTACCATTATTTCAAAAAAATTTATACCACTAGTTCAAAATGACTACTACCACTTGTTAAATTTTTTCAACTATTATATAATTGATTATTCTACTTTTAGTTCAATGAAATATGATTTCATTAGTTCATAAATCACTCTATAATAGGTTATGAATTGCATGACCATCTATAATGTGTATTCTAACAACACCCAAAATACTCGGATCTTTTATTTCAGCAATCATTGCCAAGTCTAAATTATTTTTAATATAAAATTTGTTTTATACATTTTTTTAATGTTTTTAACATTTTATTGGTCACTAAATTAATTATAAATTATTTTGAGCATATTAAAAATAATTTTATAATATTAAAAATTATATTTAGTAATGCCTTAATACCTACTTTTATCTCCATATATGAAATTCACTACATGTTTCATATACATTTGAATATGATTTTATTACATGTTTTCTGAAATATTCTATAATAAATGTAATATGTGAATGAATTTATTAAATATTTTATTACCTTAAAAGTATATATATTTCAATGTATAGTGAATTAATTTTGAATTTATTTTTACATATTCAAATCTCTTGCAATATTAATGGATTTATTTAACATGTTATTAAATACTTTTGTTGATGTTTAAATTTTAAATTTGTTGATTTGTTAATGGTTCAAATTATGTATTTATATTATATTATATTATTTTATTTATTTGAATCGTTTCTAATCTTCAATAAAGCTTATTAACTCTAATATTAAATTATTTTAACCTTTTTCACCTGTTCTATTTAGATGTTGTATCTTTGAATAATATATTTTTGGGATAATTCTATCAATAGATCAAATTATAATATAATCATTACATATGAGTACATATCACTCAAAGTGATAAAATGTTCCCACACTTTAAAATCCTAAAAGTGATCATGTACACAGTGTTTACAATTTTTGACAATCTCTTAGGAAAGTGCATAACTAATTCAAATTTTACTACCTTGATGAGATGAGATTATTTAAAGATCATGAAACAATACATGTGATTCATTGTTTTACAATTATTTTTATTATGGATCTCTTGTGTTTGTAAAAATTCATCCCATATCTTACATGTTGTTTCTCTCCCAGCTTATTATTTTCCCAAACAAAATAATCATCTCTTTTCAGGTTGTGAATCCCAAATTCTAATGTTGGGTCATTTGGGTTGTGAATCCAATATTAAGAGGATAGGTCATTCAAGTTGTGAACCTAATATTTTAAAATTCAAAATAGGTTTGATATTTCTCCAATGGTTTGTAAGGGTTCTGAACCCCTATAAAAAATTAAGTTTCTCTTTCTAATTTTACCTCCATTATAAAAATTTATGTGTTTTATTAGGTTCTTATAACCCTTAAAGATTGTGTAGTGAAAACACAAATCATACTGAGTAGAGAGTTGTAAAAGAAAAATATTTCCAACTTAAACTAAACCACTATAAAATTTCTATGTGTCCTCTTTCATTTTAATTTACATATATTTTTTACTTATATGTTTTTATATAACCTATTATATAATCCTTGTTGACCTTATTCTATCCATTTGTAACTAACTTGTTATACATTGGAACTAATACTTCATGGGTCACCAATTTGATATTTTGACCAACCTTATAAGCTCAAAATAATTTCTTAGTAAGATAGTTATCTCAATTCAACAAAAATACTATATATATAAGATATAAGTATATGAATTTTAGGACAAATAATAAATTTTAAAAAAAAATTAGGATGATTCTTTGTCACATGTAGTATCAAATTGGAAAATGATGTCTTTCGCATAATCAGGGAATAGATGGGGGGAGAAAAATATTCTATTAGGAAAATTAAACCATGAAGATAAATTAAAAGAAATTATTTAAAATATTCAGTATGGAATGGTAGTGATAAAAT
The DNA here is from genome assembly GCA_963277665.1 of Viscum album. Classification (NCBI taxonomy): domain Eukaryota; kingdom Viridiplantae; phylum Streptophyta; class Magnoliopsida; order Santalales; family Viscaceae; genus Viscum; species Viscum album. Next base: position 429,886,581 of record OY728150.1, on the reverse strand, counting down.
ATTGTACACATTAAAATGTAATTCTATATTTATAGAACAATTTTATTTTTCCCTAGAATTTAGTTTTGATACCAAATAATATACATTATTATTATTATTCACCAATTATGGACATCTGGGGAATTTGAAAATATACAATGACCCTAGTAAAGTGGTGTTGTTGGTGGGAAATACACTATGTGTGCAATAGTTTGATTGGGAGTGTGATATTTTTCCAGATAATGTGTTTGAGTCATTAAGTCCTTATCGATTCATCTGATCCCTACTGATACTCACAGTTATTGAGAAATATATATCCATGGATTTTGTGTATGGGTTGAAAAAATCATAGGAGTATGATGTGGGGATCGTGTTGGTTGATTGGATATGAAAATATTCACATTTCATACCTCTTATTTATTCGTTTACTGCAAAAATATTTTTCATGGTGTAAATATAAAAAATAATATTGTTTCTTGGAATTCCACTAGTGTTAGTTAGTGACTGGGACCCATTGTTTACAATTATTTTTTGGTAAGAGTTATTAAAATTACATGAAAGAACACTGAAAATAAGGTTATATTACAACCCCCAAACTAATGGATAAATGGAGGTGTTCAACTAGTTCCTCGAGGATTACTTTCTCTATTTTTAATAGTGCATACTTGGATGTGGAAAAAACGGTCAGGTTGGGATGAATATAGTTAAAATAAATTATACACCCTCCCATAAATCAACTAAAAAGACACCATATGTGGTAGATTGTGGTCATAGACCGTGGTATATTTCTTAATATTTCAATGGGGAGATAGTTATAGAAGATGAAGTTGCTACCTTGATTAACAAAGATGATACCCTTTAAAATCTTTTTTAAAATATCCCCAGAGAACAACATATTATGATCAAAAATTCCATTCATCATCGATATGAGGAGGATTTTAAAGTGGGGGATGTTATAAGCCTGAAAATATGAACTTACATACCCAAAAAAATAATAGAATTAATTGTAATAAATATTCCCAATAATATAGACCGTTTCCAATTGAAGGAAATATATGCATTGTATATTATGTTTTTTCTTTATTAGACCATAGTTCTACACACCTAGTTTTCTATTTTTTCCAACCATGGGAAGCTATTGTAGAAAAGTTTTCCCCTGGTACACATCCCATTACCTTTACGAAAGGTGGGTAATAACAAGAGATGTTTTTAGAAGCCCAAAATTTTGGTAACATCCTTTAGTGGCTAGTTTGATGGATATAAAGAACTTCCAAATAATACACTTGGGATGATTCCAAAAGAACTTATTTCTTGTTCATGAAAATAAAACATTAATAAAAGGGGGAAAACAGGGGGTGTGTATTGTTATTAATGGGGATGAGTTTAATGGGAAACAAGATAGCCATGAGAATATGTCATATCAAATCCTTTTGTGATTTTATTAGTGAGTGAATATTTTAGGAGGAAATAACTCATTGTTATTCCCAATGGGACTCAATTAATCTCACTATAAGAAATCATCACCATATTGGATAGTGACCAATTATTATTTATGGTATCCTTAATTCGTTTTTTTGATACAAATATCAATTGATCATTGAATGGTTTTTTGTTTTCCAATTGTATATGATGGAATAGTGACATAATATGAAACCATTCAATTATATCAAATCTAAGTCTATTAACTAAATGATTTAATGGAGATTTTTTTATTTCCTAAAATTGGGTTTCCCTAACCTAACCAAACCCTATCAACCCAACCACGTTAGGCTGCATTACATGTGTTATATGGATGGCTTGAGTTTAATTTGGGTTAGGATGGGTCATGTCATGGGTTGAAAAAATAATGAAATAACATAACCCAACCATTACTTAATTTATTTCTTCGAGGGTTGAGTTATTAACTCCCCTATTATCATAACTCATATAGGTAATGTTTATTTAAATTAATTCTTACCTCTAATGTTTAGTTTTTTTATGACCAATAAAAATTCCAAATAAAATATAATAATTTTTTTCTAGTGTGTGCCCCAAATTGTGATTCATTTTTTTGTTATGATTATAATTTTCTATAAATAAACTTAGAGTCCTCTCCCTTAAGAGAAATCTTGGGAATTGGGTCATCACGCTTCTATTTTATCATTTTATGGTAATCAAAAAGTACTCATAATGTTGGGTCTTGGGATCCATCTTTTTCAACACTCTAACATTCATTATATATATGTTACTAACCATTCTTGTCAACTATCACATAAAATTATCATGTTTCATAAAATTTATTTGTTTTCTCATGGGGAATTCCATGTCTTCGTTTCAGGGAAATTATTCAATATATGAAATTACATCTTTGAGTAAGACATCTCTAGATGATTATATCCCTGAATAAAAACTCATTCTTCAATAGTGCTAACTTGAAATCATATAAAATATTAGTGATAGAACTATCATAATGATAAAACTTTACTAAATAGGTTTTATTCCAATAACTATAATTTTTTCATAATTTACACCACTTCTTTGGCTTCCTATGAAGCCGCAATGCACTCTGTATTTATAGACATGGAGACCACTAGCTTGAATGATCTTTTCAAGCTCATTACCTTACACTAACATTAATATTATATCATTTTGACCTTCCAGGAAGACTTTGTGTTGTCCTATTATAACTAGTATCCCTCCCTCCCCATATACCAATTACATATCTATTGTACATAATCAAGTACAATTAGATAGTTATGATTTCTTCCCATGTAGATTTTTGGAAATAATTGATATTTTCCTACTATAATATATATGTTGGAAATATCATATCTTTTACTTGTCATGGAATACATGATATATCCATTCTAAAAGAATATAGAATTTAAATCACCACAATAATCACCAATGTTTTGTACATGACTACATAAAGAGATTTATGCCATGTGAATTTTCTAAAAATTCTCTATTGAATTGATCCAAATTTAATTTTTCAATAAATCTTTAGTATAATTACTATTGACATGGTCTATGAAACCATTATTTCTACCTCATTATATCTCATTAAATATATTTTTGGCTGCTACATTATGTTAATCACTGTATAGTTACTTTCATCCTAATATTAACTAGATGCATGACCAATAGTTTTTATCCACATGTTATAAATACTATTTTATTTCAAAAAAATGGAAATCCCACTAACCTTTTGTAAAAAATGAAAAATATTCAATCCAAATTAAACTTCTATTATCTAGATTCATACATTAATGTTTATTGAGAGTTTAGTAACATGCACCCTTATTACCATTTTATGATGTCACGATCCCTTTCTGGTTGCACCATACAGAAATCGTCCATGATTGATGTTATTGAAATCCAATGATTTCATTAATGATAGTATAAAGTATCTATGATAAATATAATTCTAATGTATTTATACATAATGAAATTGTGTTACCAATCTAGCCATATAACTAACACACTTTACCATCCATGTATGTCTCACTTGAATTCCCATCGAGGTATTCAAAATAATAAGTCCCTGCATTTTGATACATTCAATCCATTATTAAATTTTAACTTATTTTGTTAGCCATAGATTATTTCCATTTTATTATATTAGAATTAAATATTTTTATTGAATAATTTATCCCCAGTCATGTTTAATATAATAAAAGTAATATATTTTGGTCCACACAACATAATATTGGCCTCAAGAACAATCCTTTTCCACTACTCTTGTGGAACTTGTTCCTATGACAATTGTTTATTCATATTTAGTATGGACTAAATCCATGTCAATTTCAAAATTACTATATTTAATAGTTATTTTGACCCTTTTATAGAAATATATTCTATAACTTCACTATATCGTATCTATTATTAGTATTTTTGTAATATCCTGAGAAAACATTAAGATGGTTACTATAGAAGTACATATGATTTTTTATTGACACATATTTTATCATAAGCTCAGAAAACCATTTTCATATAAGCATGTGTTCTTATGAAAGTGGTTTTCTATCATTATAAAAATCATATGATATCCATTTTTTATAGTTTTCTTATGTTTAGGGTAAAATGTTCTTATTTTTGATGCATACCATGAATTTTAATGGAAGGGTTTTAAATTAATATATGTTTTATCATTGAAACTAATTTTACATACATCATGAACTTTATATATATTGGTAAAATTGATTTTAATATTTTTCAATAGTATACTTTATTGATAAATGTTAACATTTATGACTCACCATTGATCCTCCTTACTAGCATCATATATTGTTTTTGGAAAAGGTAACATCCATTTTGTAATTACTCCATTCTACATTATGTTGTTTGATGAATGTTTTTTAGAAATATCATTTTGAACACCATCCCAAAGAACCAATTATCTCTTAACCACACATATATCATACTTCAAATTCATATTCCATAATAAACACTAAAACAAATCTAAATTGTTTTTATTATGGCGAGCTTACTCTTTGAATAAGTCATGATCTCTATATGAACTAATTCTGAAAGATTTGTGTATTATCGTTATTTGTAAATTTCACTATGAAAAAACTATAGTTTAAAATTTGGTTGATAATACATAAGGTTTTTTACTCCAAAAATTTAAAAACCAAAAAAGGAATATCCATTAAAACTACAATGTTTTTCTTGACAAATTATTATCTTGTTACAAATGGGTACATAAGTCTTACATTTTATAGTCATTATGTATTTTTAATGATTCTAGAATTACATAACTATTTTTAGACTATTAAACACCACAAACAACATTCGTTCCAATACTGGAATATATTATCCTTGTGTTTGAAGGACACATGAAATAATGTTTTTGATAATACTTAAAAAAATAAACTAGAAACCTTGATTTGAAAATTAAATTTTTTTCCCTCTCACTAGTATATTAGGAACTGGCCATTTCATCCTCTTGAAGAAAAAACCATACTTCTAGAAATGTTTCATTACATACATGGTTACTGTATTTAAATACACATATGTAATAGGAATATTTTATTAAATAGTCAAAAAGTATAATAAAAAATTACATACTATTTATGAATATAAATAAAGAATCGATTACGTTTTTTTTAAATAATATTATAGGATTTAAAATACTGAATATTTATTTCATGATATTGAAATGAAATTATATCTTGTTTAAAAAATCTTATCATTAAAAAGAATTATGAATGTTCCTTTGGAGTCACACTTTCCATTGTCCTTTTAAAATTTTCTTTTAACATGCTCACCATAAGAACTAAATATTAATCTTCATTAAATGTTATTATTGTTTGGATAATCTTAACTAGTTGGTAAAAAAGAATTTTATCCATATAGTTTATTCTAAAATCATAAATGAAACTAGAATAAATTCTTATAATGATATGAGTAAGGAATCCATTTAAAGATTATGATCCATCTTTCAATTTACACATATCTGGTGTAATAATCATACATTTATGTCTCTCTTCACTTCATTCTTACATGATTCTCATAGACGAGAAAAATTGTGAAATAAACTATATCCTAATGCAGTATGAAAAACTCATTTCAAGGTTTGATGATGGAATTATGGAATAACTATTGTCTCTCACCACATGCGCATTAAAAATCCACAAATGATGAAATACCTTAATATGGGTGTAATTTTCCATGAAATGAAAAGGATGAAGAAGGTGGTTGAGATGATGTTGATTTCATGAACCCTAGTAGACATGTTATCAATTGAGCTTTAGAATTTCATGCACAATGTATAGCCTGTGGATGAACCTGTGAAGCCTCAATGTTTTACACTCTTGTGAAAACACCCTGGAAAATTGTTGATCATGTGGGGGTATCTCGATAATCTCCCTCATTCCACAAAACATATCAATCAGTGTATTCCTGAATACCATCCAAAAATCCCTGTGAAAATGGAGGAAAATATCTAAAATATGGGAGCCTCTTGATTTCATAAAACACACAAGTTTCATCACCGTTGGGGAGGATGAATTTCATTTACGACATTCATATAACCTCATGAAATCCCCCAAGAAATTGTATAATAAACAAAGGATGTAAAATGTGGAGAATGTAGAGGCCCAAAGCTTGGCGTACATTGACATTGCATTACTTTTGCGGAATACTTAATACATAACAAAGATAGACACACAAGGACAGTAATTTTTTAGTGTCTTTGGAAACATAGAACGTAATCTTCTAATCATGGTGAAAGATCTTCAACATCTCCCATAAAAATCTTCCCTTTTTGTTTTCATACCTAAAACCTTTCTTTATATCTTGAGGAAAAGAAAACATATAAAGGGTGATCTCAAATACTTAGTAAGGGTAAGCATGGATAAAATAAAACAAATCCTATACATTTGAACTTAAAAACATGAACATAATGTTTAAACATCAAAATCATGAGCAATGATATAAAACATGGTAGTACATAAGGAATAGATCATAAACAAACATTAATCATGATAAAATAGAATGGTAATAAAACATGTTATTTTGGAAACCATTAAACACATGACATTATTTCCATAGTAGCCAAGGCATTGCTACCAAGACCATCTTAGTTGACAATGTCTCTTTCTGAATCGAGTTCACTCCTCATTTCAGTCCTGTAACACTGAACCAGATTAACATACCATTCCAGTCATGTCTATCTCATGAGATATAAATCTTTATCCAATGAATTGGAGGGATATATAGGTCCCACCCATCTCATAATTAAATCATTATTACTAGTTCCACAAAATAAATATACATCATTAATAATAACCCAACGAATAAAATGGGTTTAATAAACAAAATCCCATCATCAAATAATCCATATAGAAGAAATGGATATCATTTCATAATAAGAAAATTTAAAACATGTAAATGATATAGACATTATACTTGAGACATAGAAATATGAAATAATGTAATCTTATATAGAAAAATGGTTTTGATAAAACAATGGAAATGAATTCTTGAGAAAAATTTCTTTTTTCTTTAAAATCAATTTCTTTTCAAAAAACGCCATGAAATTATAAAAGAAAAATATTTTTTTGAAAACAGTCATGAAATCTTTTGGATGATGCTTCATGAAAATAAAGCTTTATAAAACTGTAAAATACGTTCGTGCCATATAAGTTAAAAACATTCTTCTCGTACTTTTTCCAGAAAAGTTATAAAGTACCTCGTAAAATAAAGATTCCTTACACACCATGTAGTAATAGTCAAAAATGGTTAGAATGGACTTTAAACATACATGAAAACATTTTTAGAAAACAAGGAAATGGATGATAAATAAAACCCCCGTAAATAATTTTGAATAACCAATCTCTGATAAGAATGAGATTGGAATAATTATCCATTACCATAGGTCCGATATTCTTCATACGTATCTGAACCTCCTGTATAATTATTTAAATAATGTAATTGAATTATTAAAGAATCATATTCATTGTTATGATATCATATATGGTTCACTTCTGACTTTACATTACCTGTTCTTTTGTAAATTCAATGTTAAATAGCATTTTGGGTAAAATCGTTTCATTTGCCGTCCGTGTTTTGACTTGTAATTATTCATATGATTACTTAGATCATGAATACATAATTCTAGAATATAAAAAATTATTTATATATAATATATATTCAGAATATACTTATATATAATAGATAGATAAATGGAAATAAATACAACGTTCATGGAGACGGTAGGCCATACGTACGCATGAACCCTGTTTTCGTTTCCTTATTGAGTTGAATGGAATTAAGTATATGACATACATATATATATATATATATATATACATAAATCCAGTAGATTTATATTGTCATATATTTCATTATTATTTCTTATGTATACTTTATAATCATTTTTAAATGGTTAACACGGAGAATGAATCTCATCGCGTCATGGAGACGGTAGTCCGTACGTACGCACGAGTGATGATATCGTTTCCATAATTATTGAATTGAATACGGGTGGATGATAAAATATATCTGAATCAGTATGATGTCATAATAACTATGTGTAGTTATTCTTTACACCATTATACCAATCCAAGTAAGGTGGTGTTGGAAAAATAGATTACACCACGGTGTGGAGACGGTATTCCGTACGTACGCACACGCGAAGATTTCGTTTCCCGTAGGATGGATAGAAGGTGAAATTGGATTGTTTCATTACTATAATAACATATCGGTATATGAGTGATACTGATGTTATTACGTCATAATGAAACAACTAAATAAGAATAATTGGAAGAAGAAATAAAGTTGAATAAATCGGTAACAGACATTATCTCTTCTTTGAAGTGCCTCTTTGAGACCTCCTCTTAGGGAATTAAAATTGATCTTTGAAGAATACTATAACCTCTATGATGTTTCTAGGGAAGTGGAGAAGAGAATTTTATAGGGGTTGTCTGAGCATGACGGCTCAAAGTGGAGTGAGGAAGAGAGGGAGGAGGTTTTCTTTTATAAGGGAGGAGAGGGGTACTTTTGGAATAACAAAAAATATTATTTTATTATAAAGTTATATTCGGTTTTTAATAGATCCAAATTGTGTTATTTCGAATATAAGGTGGATATGGGTCGAAATACTCTCATCCAATATAATTTAGACAAGTTTAGGTTTCTATTTTAACCTTATCATTTAGATTTAACTTTAAGTTAAATAATTTTACTGTTACCGTTTCTTCTTGTTTTCTTACACTATAAGGTTAATAAAATTACTATAATAAGCCAAAATATCCCCAAGTTTTTTATTATTAATATATATATCCTTATCTAAGTCATTTGGCAGAAGCTTAGATTTGTAGGAATAAAATATCAATTAATAATATAATAATTTTTTTAAACTGTTTTATTTAAATTTTGACACTATTTGGTATTTGATTTTTTTGAAAATCATAATAGAGTGATTAGTTCGAAATAAAATAAATTAAATCAATAATAACATTTCATATTAACCTATAAATTTGTGGAATTCATAAAAAGACTCAAATTACATTTATTTTGGTATTTATACATCAATTATGTCAATATTTCATTAATAATATAATTACTGCATCATCATTTTTTCATAAATAAATTAAATTATTTAATGTTTAAAAATTATAAATAAAATACCATTTTTTAGGGAATCTTTTTTTAACTCCTAATGAATTTTTATTGTCGAATTTATCTTATGTATAACACTATATTAAAAATGTTTTAGTTATTAAACATTGATTTTAACCATTTTAACTATTCTTTAAATAAAATAATATTAAATGTCCTAATCTAATCCAAGTAGGCCTAAATGGTCATCTTTTATTCCTAAGGTTGTTGTTGGTCGAGTTAAACTTATCCAATAGAATTAATACATGTGTTAGGGTAATAGTAATATCATTTTTACCCTTAACTACACTATTTACTTTTAACCGTGGTAAAAAAAAGTAAAAAGTTACTATTCACCAAAAATTATTTTTATCTCATTGAACCAAATTTTACTTACTAAAATCAATCATGTCTCTCAGATTTTGGAAATTAAATTTACAGAAGTGGTAAAATTTCATTTAAGTGAAAAATTCAGTTTTTTTAACTACCACTAAGTGGTTTCACTATTCATCGAAAATTGAAGTTTTTAAGAAAAATACAAAAAATTCAGCCTAAGCATTATTTGATATACTTAATTCAAAATTGATGTCTATTTTTCCAAATTCAAAACATATCAGTGGTATTAATTAATTTTAAAATTAATTCCCGTTATAAAAAAATATTGTGTTTTTAAGAAACAATAACTATCAAAAGATTGATACATATTTATATCCAATTTCAAAGTGAAATTAATTCCAATGACCATAATTGGATTAAATAGGAAAAATATATTCTAATTACACTTTAAAACTAATTAAAAAGATAATCTAACCATATAAATTATTGCGAGGAAATAAGTTGTTTTTAATTAAAATATAGCGTGTTATTACTATTCATCAAAATATGAAAGTTGTCATAATAATATGAAAAAAATATCCCAATTAAATTTTTATATCCAGATTCCATGGAAGAATTTTATTTTGTAAAATTTAACTTATAAACATGTCAAAAACTAGATTTAATATGGGTGCGCCATTAAATGGTGGCAAAACTGCATTTATATAAAAAAATACTTATTTTACCCGAGAAAATTATTTTGTTCACATACCATGTCATAGAAAACATGTAAGATGGATAATAATGTTATAAAATTCAAAATGTAGTAAATACTATTCATAACAGCTAGTCCATAATAATATTATAACAATATATCTTTGTTTTGTGAAACCCAATATTGCGTACTACACACGCTATCGAGGAAGGTCGTGACTGCGTGTAATGAAATCCATGTTAGGGTTGCGTGTTTTGCAAGACTCCTTTTTTGATTCATATAACATAATCCAACCATATTTCATTTGTACATTAAATATATATATATATACACACTCAATTTTGTGTAGAATGACTATTGTCAAACTAAATTGAAATTGTGGGTTACACGATCTAAGAATAGTGTTGCGTATACTGTAAGCTAATACGGTGTTGTGTATAGCACAAGAAAATATTTTTGTATCATAAAACACATGACATCAAATAAATTAAAAATAACACTTTTCATAAAATATCGGTTTGTTATATTCTACCCCCCGTAAAATGAATTTTTCCCTCGAAATTCATCGGGGTTATAGATGGTTTTCTACTTGAAAGTTTATTTAATTGAAACCCACATCGTAAAATGAAATACCAAAACTTAACATTAAAAACTAAAGTATGAAACATAATGGTAACCCAAATTAACTAATCACTGGGTTTCCACATATGAGAACATAGGTGAAAATATGGACATGGAAGAGAAATCTAGCCATAATGTTCTGATGGAGAGTGGTAGAGAACATGGCTATGAAAAAGACAATAATCACAAAGCCATAAATTTTGATGATCTAAGGTACCATCTGATTCATCGGATATAAGAGCACTAGTAAAACATTTTTGGATTTCAATATCATTTCCCTAAAGTTGAAAATTTTGAATTAGAAGAAATACTTGTTTGATTTTGGTTCAATCTCCCTATTGATCGTGCTTTGAACAATTTCCACTTCAACTCTTAAAGAAATGATGTTGAATTTATTATTCGTGAAGTATTAATAAATCATGTGCTAGAATAATGGGCCATTCCATCTATTTTAAACAAAAGGTTAGTAAAAGTTATCAAATATACATAAGCCCATCTATGGTGAGGTTAATCATATACGATTTCAAAAATGAACTTATACTTTATATATCATACCGCTTACTAAAACAGAACTAGTTTCTACTAACCAGGGACATCATGTAGGCCAGTGGTAGGTGATAAAGGTCAGTCGCCCTTCTATGGCGAGGTTAATCATTTGATTTCAGTTAAATGAAATATTTTTATATTAACTAAAGAGTTTATTCCCAGTGCTAGGAGTTCCTTAAATTTTTACATCTTCCTATGTATATGAATTATAGTTATATATTCATATTCATTTCTAGCTTAAAATAATTTTTTATATTTTAAAAGATGGATAGTTATAATATTTCCATTAAATTAATGTTAAATTTTTATCTACATAACAGAATAAAATTTTCACCTGAGTGTTTTTTATTTATCCAAGCCAATTTCAAATTAATATTCCTATGACATTCTTCCAATAATAAATTTTTTATTCCTACCACTTATTTTAAAAACATAAGCATTTATATTAATAAAAATCAGTAAGAATTTTATATTAATTTTTTTATATAACATAATCTGTTTCGTGTTGTATGAGCATGTTATTCCCTAAATCAGTGAGTAGATTCTTACATGTAATGTAGCAACCTATAATTAATTAATTTATTATTTTTTCAATTTTTTCACTATTCAAGGCATATTAAATATTTTTTTAGTGACCTGATTCTTAATTTTGCAGGAAAAACTGGAAAGAAAATATTCTATATGGTTAATGGATCTTGTAATTTGTGGGAAGATGAAACAATAAGGTCCATGGTTGATAACATCGAAATTAATTTTGAATTATTTAGTTTCTCTTTTGTGTCTCATCCATCGCTATCTTCAATATCTATGGGTATCCATAATGGTTCATCCACTCCCTATCTAAATTGGTGTTCTTTCATTCCACTATCACAGGCCTACAACCAACTTTTCAATATTTTTTATATAACATAAGGGAGGTCATGAGATAGTAAAATTTTAATAAAAGTAGTTAAATAAAAGTCTAGTAAAGAGTCCCCTTCAATGATTTTATATTTAAATTCCACCTCACTTTGAAAATCCACTAATAAACTATGTATAATTATTAATAAGGATTGTTTTTCATCTTTTTCAAGATCTCCAAGATGTGTCTCTAGCTTGATTTTCATGATAAATGTTCACAATAATTCATGTTAATAATTGAATGCTTCCCAATAGTCATCTTTCTATTCTTCCATAGGATACTAAAATGTGTCTTTAAAATCATATTTAAGCTTCTTGAAAATATCTATATTATTCTTCCTGTATTATATAAGATTTTTTGAGCTAAGCCAGTTTATCCATTAGGTAATGCATATAACATTTGTTGTTATCTTCTTATTTACTTATTCATCATCCATGGTAGTTGTGCATTGGATTTTGTGGCCATTTCTCCTCCTAGGAAAATTATGGGATATAAGGGATGATAAATTGGACATAAAATAAATGGGCAATGTCTATGTTGGTGATTTATTTGATTATATCAATCCCTTTAATCTGGGAATAAATTTTCTATCAATTATAAGGAATTCTCACCCTTAAATGTTTTTATAATATTGGAGAAAATAAAAAAAATTAAAAAATTTAAAAACATGAGAAACACTAGTTAAATTGGTGTTAAAGATAATAAAAACTGAAAACCTCACCCAAATAATTGTGCAAAGTTGAAAATTTAGTTTTTGAATCCCTTAGACAATCAAAATTTATATTTACTCTTAATGTAGTGTAGTGACTGCTCAGGGGTGTCTTTCAATGAGTAAATCATGGGAGTTTCACAATTTTAATCACTTATAATTTTATTAGTTTTAAATTTTTGGATACTAGAGTGAAATGAGGCTTGGTTTCTCGGATGAATGAAAATAGGAAAAATGGAAATATAGGATATAATGGATGTAAGGAAGGGAGACACCCCCAAATTTTAAATTGTGACCATTATCTAACAAACCATTAACCTTAAATTTTATTCTATATGTGTTCTAAAACGTTACACATAGCTTTAATAAATTAATTATATAATGGAACATCACACTAAAAGAGAATATCATAAGTGGTTAGATCTCACTCTCTCAAATGCTTCACAATTATGGGCAATCTACTATTCTGTTAACTACTCCCATCACAAAACAATGATCCGAATGATGCGAGAGGAAGGAATGGTTAGTAGTATAATAGAAATTTTGAAGGCGAGATATATGAGGTAGTATTATCTCCACATCTTATTGGAATCCAAAGACCCTAAAAATAAATTACAATGAATCAGGCATGGTGTGTGGACTCTACACCACTCATTTCATCTAAAAGGTGATCCTTGGGTTATACTCTCCACATTAAATGTTTGAGAGATCGCATGATTCACTGTTGGTGAAAAAATATAAATAATAGAATGAGAGAAAGAAAAACAAAATTGAGTATAATTAAATTCAATTGAAATTGAAATTACTGTATCCATGATCAGAAGGTGGGGAATCATATCAAGGCGGTGAATATAGGAATTATTTAGAGACAGTTTCCTTATTCTCCCCCTCTTATATGCAATATGTATCGAACAAAGGTTTTCATGAATGGGGTCTATGTACACCACTTCAAGGGTCATGAGTTATTTATTAGAGAGTATCAGAGTGAATCATATTTTTGTAAAATATATTCTTATGATCGAGTCCATACAGGTATGAGAAAAATTAGAGAATAATTATTTCTTCACTTCATACCTCTAGTTGGAATCTTTGTAAAATTTCCTTAAAGATGTCATCTTTTAAATCACGGGTTTATTATAAAAGAATTATGAGTATTGTTATTTTTTCATTGAGGATAGTATTAAGGAATCCTATTTTATATTTGGGTTTTGGATTCAAACAAACATATTAAGTAATGCCTTGTCCTGGTTCTTGATCGATGCTTTATTGGTCCTTCATTTTATACACCATGATCATAATGTGTATAAAGACTATGTATAGTTGATGGTTGAAGTCGTCATGTTGTTTGGAATATCTGTGAGCAAGGATTGATGTGAATATGTGTTAATAGGTTGTACTAATGTGGCCATGGAAATGGGAGTGTGACGGAGGAAAGTTGGTTCTTTTTTCGAACAATATTTTACCATCTTTATTAAGAAAATTAATTGGGAATTGGGTGTGCGGAAGTCTTCACAGTTGAGGTAGGTTATTGAGGGTGTCTAGTGGACATTAATTTTTCTAAATAACAAAATAATAGCATAGTAAATATCCAAAAAAGTAAAAATATTAGTTTCTCCCCCAAATTATTATGTATATTGACTTATTTTTGGTGTAATATTTAATTGTATTTTTTTGCAGAGAAAGTAGGGATTCCATAACATTTCTCACATCCTGGTCACCTTCATATTTTTTTCCTTCTAATCATAATTTTGGGGGAGCTAGGTTTCTATGGTCTCGTATAAAGGGTATCGTATTCAACTCATGGCTCAATAATAGGTATGGTTCTTATAAATCACAACATGGGGGGGGTTCAATATTCTCCCAAAAATCAGCTGAGATATCACCAAAAATATTTTGATGCAAAATGGTGGCATTTTGGATTCTACAGAATCCATCAGTTCATTTTTAATAGTGGTATGGCTTCATTAGAATTAGTCACATGTTTTTTATCTAATTATATTCATCATGGGGATACCTTTTGATCTTGTTCGACACGTAAGGTTACAGTCTTCATCAACAAGTGGCATTATTTATTCTTTTCCATCTCTATATTTTTAGAGAGATGATAATTATAGTAGGTTAAGGTATTTAGGAGGGTGGGGAAAATGTGTTTTAGGTTATCAACAACTATTATGTTTCCATAGAGAGGGAATATGTGATACCTTTGAATTATAACACATGATAGTTTGATGGTGATTATATTTACTTATGTATTCTTTTCAATTATCATTTCTAATCTTCATTTTAGTATACTATTTGTTTCAAAAAATTTCCAAAGAAAATAAATAAAATTTTTAACCATCAATCAAATACTTTCCAATTCATTTAAAATTTACTGTGAATTAATTTAATATTAATTTAAATAAACCAATTTAAAATCGTATTTTTTCCAATATAATATCAATTTCCACAATTAAAAATCTCACTCTAATTCGAATTGAAAATAAAAAATAAAAAATATTTTCTATAAAAAATTAAATAATATTTTTTAAAAAATGGATTAGGAATTTATATTGAAAATATATAAATCATTAAAAAAATTGATTCCTTTATAAATTATTCTACCAAATTTTTAAAGTTATCAAAAATCATAATTTTTCTCATTTTTTGGATAAAAATTTGTTTAATTTCAAAGATTAAGAAATAAAAAAAGTATAAATTTGTACCTAAAATCGGTGTATATATATTCTGTATTTTTTTCTTGATGTTCACAGTTTATCTGGTTATTTTATATTTAGAAATATTGATGTGCACAAGAATATGGGAAAAAATATTATATATTTATCTCTAGAAAATATTTGGTTATATTCTATTTATCATAGATATTATTTTTCATGTGGAATCATTATAAAAAACATTTATAAATTTAGAACATTATTTTGATCAAATAAACTCAATTAAATGTGTATCAAAAAATTATAATTAGTTAATTTTTGTTATATTTCTTTATTCCCATGTGGCTTAAGTATGTTTTTTATAAACACTATAAAATTCATTTTATTTTAATAGATAATCAAGATTAGTACCCATTTTCAATGATTTTATAAAACATATATTTATTTGAAAAAATATTTATTTATATTAAATGAGATGTTTTGTGGTAGACAATTCCTTTTTAATCATATTTTATTACAAAATTAGAGTTTAACAATGTGAAAAGTTTAATGAAGTGGGTTTTCATTGACAATGACCATTTCATGATTTAATCGTAATATTATTTTATTATAATGGGGAATTATTATTTTTTCTATATATTTATCTAGAAAATGATTGTTCGTTAAGATTCAATTAAATCATACATTAATAGATATTGGTTACATTTTTATCTATCTATCATGAAGAATGTTGTATTTAATGGTTATTAATATTGAAAATAAGAATGATTTTTCATGATCATTAATTCATTTGAGATGAAACATTGAATGGTTACAATTGTTTTCCATGATATCTTTTTTAAAAATAATTATATGGATCTATCGTATTCATTCATCTATATTCTATTACTTTGTAATTTATTGAAATAAATTTCATTGAAAATTTAGTTTACTATGCTTATATTTCGTTGAAATCAATATTAAATTAGTTTATTTTAATTTTCATGAATGTGTATCAGAAAATATAAACCATGATGGAATGCCAACATCTATTTAAATAGATTATAATGTCACCTCAATGATAATGTTATGATATATTCTTGTTAATTATTTGTGTGAAGATCATAGTTACCAAATCAAGAGATACAAGCAACTATGCTAAAACCTCATCTGTTTCCCATTGTAGATGTTTTCAAAGATGTTTTAATTTTACTGTGTAGATCCTTTGGTATATTTTGAACTATGATGGTGACATTGAGAGTTATATGTGATAGAAACATGTAGAAAATAACTTTTGATGAATTTTTATGTGATGCAGTTTGGGGTTTGATCCTGTTTAAACATAATTATAGCTTCATGTCATTTCATCGTGTTGGTCATGTCTTGGAATTATGATTTAACATGATTTTAAAAATACAACCTCTATATATTGGAGTCCAATATTTTATGTTTTTATAATTATTATATAATAAATATAATAAATATATTATATATAATTATATTAGTAAATATAATATATTATTTTGAAATGTTTTTCTGAATATCCACCAATAAACTCTTCATTAAAATATTATTTATAAATAGATATTATTTAATGGTATTGTTTACAAAAATTAATAATATTATCAACACATAAATTTTTCATATGAATCTTCTCCTAATTTTTTTTAAAACATATAAAGTCTCTATTTTTATTATAGTAAAACTAAAAAATCTATTTTATCTTCCAAAATCATATTAAATGTAAGCGTTTTTTACCATTAATTTATAGATAATAACATATCTATTGGCAAAACGAATTTCCAAAAAAAACATACATTTACAAGTATATATTACCTTAGGGGGAAATTTTTATACTTTTTATGGGAATATTTATGAAACATATTCTATTTTAACAGTTTGTTTATCAAGGATATTTCTTATTATTTCCACAGTAAAATGAGTTTATAAGTTATTCCATACAAAATTTTCCATATGGGGATTCTTGATGAAATGAAGGAGCTCACTTTGGTAGTGCTGGAAAAAAATTTAAACCATAGTCCTTCAATTTAAAACATGTTTATTTATACCATGTTTCGAACTAGTATATTATATGGTTCATATTTTATGTATGAGAAATACAATAAAATCATAAATTTTGTTTATAAACCAACGAATGTTAACCTAATACACATTTTATGTTGAAATCATTATTGATACATTTCTACTGAACATTTAAATGAAATACCAAAGAATAAGCATTACCATACGAGGGAATTATTTAGAGTTTTCATTAGATGTATGTATTGCATGGAGGTTCCAAAAATGTAGTTTTCCAAATTTTTAAATATATATCAATCCCAAAATGGTCATTTATATCAAACCTATAACATTTTCATTGACAATATTCAAAATTTATAAAGACCTAAGCTTATTTTAAAAATTATTTTAGCTAGTTATAGGAAGTGGTATTGAAAATTATTTATGTTATGTTATTATGTTGTAATAGAATTATCTAATTATTATTCAAATTCTTAATTCTCAAACATGTTTTCCCAGTTTGACCAAGTGTAAACCATTCAGAAAAAATCATATAATACAATGATTGTTGGGGATTAAAAACTTCATAAAAATTAAAAAATTTGAATATGTTTAAATAAATTAAATAACTTAATGTACTTATGAATATTTAGTGTTTTGTGAAAATTATAATGTTGTTGTTCTCAATAGAAGAGCATGGTAAAGATTTTAATATCATAGTCGAGTTTTATAAAATTAAGTCCCACATTTATTTCTTCATAAAAATTAAACAATTATTTTTTCTCTGATGAGTAAAAAAATTATATGACATCAGTTGAATTTATGAAAAATGATAGTTATCTATATTCTAGAATGCTTGGATACCTAATTGGTTTAATCAATAGATGCTTGAAACTAAATAAACATATTGAGTGTATTGGAAAAGAAGTAGATTCATGACTCAATCGTAAAATTTACTCTTACAACATGTTGAAAAAATTAATCACTAACCAAATTTATTGTTAATTAAATCACTTCAATGGTTTATAAAAAAATGATTATCAAACCAATAAATTTATATTACAATTTAAGATGTAGTTTTTTATGAATAAATTTTATTTATCATGTTATGTTTCTAATGGAAGAGATGTATTATTAAGGTTTTGTTAATACGAAAACAATTTTACTTTGGATTTTTAAATAAGAATTGGATGCAAAGGTGCAACCTAAAACCAATGAATTAAATGTCTAGTTCACAAATTAATTGTTAATCTATCAAAAAAATATTCATGATTTTACATTATCACACATAATAAGTATATTGATATGAATATTATTAATTTATGGTTTCAAATTTAAAATTATTTTTATGATGTCTTTTATAAGAAAACATATTTGTGAGTTGCAATAAATTTTATCTTATCTATTTTTTGTCTTATCATTATCAATATATTTTTATTTCCTTAACTATTTTTATCGGACTCTCCATGGTATATTAGATCTATAATTACTGTCATAATATGTGGCATTTAGTACAAGTTTACAGGACTTACTCTTTGAATTGTGGTGTGCATGAAGATTTTGTTCTTATGAGTTATTTTATGCAGTGGTGAGAAGGTTTCCTATGGTATGTTATTAACTTTTAGAATAACAGTTTTATTATTAGATAAAAAAAATTGATTTTTTAATATATAAAATTCAATATTTACCTCTAATAGAAAAGTTTTATTTTTATAAAAATATACTCACAATTTTTTTGAATAAAACCACCTGAATAAGTAATAGGAAAACAATTTTCAATAATCAAATTGGAAATAGTTTTTTTCAAAATTATTTATTAAGAAAAATTCCCCCCATATTTATTGATGTTATTCTAAATAAAAATTGTATTTTTGTGCTGGTTGTTTGTTGTATTTCAATGATTTGTAATATTGTTCCATTGTATGGAGAAAAAATCTTAATAAATGAAATATGTTCGTGGTTTTTCTGTGTTATAGCAGTAAGGGTGTGTGGTTGAATTTTTATTTAAAAATCTTTTATAAATATTTTGTTAGATTCTTTGGAGTTTATTTTTTTATGAATATGTCTTTGAGTTATGATTTAATTATACTAAATATTACATTTTGAATAATAAAGACACATATTCTTGTTCTGCATGGTGATAATTATATTCAATATTTAGTTCATGTTTACTCAAATGATCTGTAACCATTTCCCTTTCCCATAACCAAATCCATCTATAAAAAAATATAACTACTATTTTAGTTTCAAATGAAACTATTAGAAGTTTAATCTAATCAATTCCTTTGGTTTTTCATCTCTTTTCTCCATAGGGCTATGAATTTGATAATAAATATTCATCTATGAAGAAATTGAACTAAAAATAACTTTATAATCAGTCCTCTATTTACCTCAATTTTATTTTTTCGTAAAATATTGTATTTATATGAATATTAATTTAATTATTATACTATTTAAATCATTATTTCTGAATATTTGAGTCTCTTTTGTTTCATTTTGGCATATTTTGTTTTTCAATAACTTGAATCATAATATATTTTCTTGTGATTTGGAATAATGATTTAAAATTTTCTCTTATCCTTACATTTGGTTTTCTTGATTATCCACAGGAATTTCATTATATTAATTATTTTATTACAGTTAAGATGTGATTCAATGTTCCCAAAAACTTTTACTAGTGCATTTTACTATTTTAAATTCTTTCCCTATCTTGTCTCTTATTCATTCTTAAAATGAATTATTACTCAGTATATTTTTTAACACATCAGAAATCACTAATTAGTCTTTATTTTAATTTAATATTTCATTTCCAGATCTCGTATACTATTAAGAACATTATATCTATCTGGATCTATTAGATACTCATTTGAGATGTTTACTAAGTGGTCATCAAGTCAATAAACTTTTAGGTGAAGTGAATTGGACAACATCACTAGAAAATATCTATATAAGCCATGATTCAACCCTAATAAAGCTATATTTTTAAACATATATAGTGTAAAACTTTAGGAAAATTTATTTAAATTGTGTTCATAGCTAATTCTAAATTGTATTGTGTGATCTAGGCAGCCCATGTGGAAAATAATATTCTGGGAAATATTTATTGGCCCAAAATAACGTCCCACTATTTTGAACAATACTATGTAGATACATAGTTGAAATGGTAATTTTTTAAAAAAAATTATTGGAAATCAAGGGATTAAATTTCTTCATCTATTAACCAGAAAAAATCATCCAAATAGAGGCTCTTTTTAGAACATCTATTTATTAAATGCAAGATAGATCCCCTATTTTTCATGGATGGAAATGTATACTCTCCATTAAAATTCCAACAACCTATTCCTACCATAATTAATTGGGGGTAAATTTAAATATTGAGGAATCTTACCTAGGAATCCAAAATTCACATTTATATTAGTGGTATTAAAGGATTTTGGTGGATGATTCCCTAAGGATTCATTATAATGTTATGTTTATATTTTTCCTTTGTAATGTTAGTCTTTTTTCATGTAAGTTGTTTAGATTCTCTCTAATTTCACAATAATATTTATACATATGATCTTATTTTTTTCTCATTTATATAACATTTAAAAAAACGCTCATGGTGTGATCTTTTTATTACAAATACTTGTGAATCTCTTAGCACAATGGTGGTGTCAATTTTATTTCATTATTTTCTTCTATAATCCCCCATCTGTAATTCATATTTCATATTCCATTGATATAATTGCATCAATATAGGGATAATTCTATTATGGTTTTTTCATAGTAATTATTTAAGCGATGAAAGTATTTTTATTTCAAATTACTTTATTAGTAATTAATTTATTTTAATTTGTAATTATGTATAGTGATTACAATCTTACTCACCCTTATTATATTTTAACACCATGAATTCTCAGTTCTAAGTTTATTATGTTCCATAATGTGACATGAAAATGATACTATAATATTTTAGGTGATTAATATTAGGTTTTATATAAACTAAACATGTAATTGATTATTGTGATTTGAATTAGTTTAATAAGACAATATCAAATGTAAAAAATTGAAATAGTCTAAAAATAAATTCATCTAATACCCCTATAAATAACAGAGAATCAACTCATTATCTAAAATAGAATTTAATTTTGATTTTTAGTGATCTATTAAACCATGTCAAATAAAACAAAACAATTTCACTACATTTCCATATCATTCCCATATAAAGTTTTTCTTTAGGTCTCTTCTTAGTAATTTAAGGAATTGATAACCCAATTCATACTAAAAGTGACTGTATGAATCCTAAATATGGGTAAATTTGGGTGGGTCAATAATTTGGAACCATTAATGAGGACCCAAGTTATAGAGTTTATAATAAAATTCTATTATCCCCAATATAAATTATATTTTCCAATTTATCTTATATATTACCTCTTTTTTCCCACTTTTCATGGATCATGACCACTTATACTAGTAACCAATCAAACCATCTAGTTATGGTGGATATTCCTTGGGTAGGGGAGTCAATGACACCTAGGGTTATTTTTATATTTGATCCAAATATTCCGAGAACTAAAAAAATCTTTATTTGTGTCCAATATATTATATGTTCTTACATGAATACCTATCATCATACCAAATAGGAATAAAAATGGAATACAAAATTTGGTATCCCCAACAACGGGGAATGTTTTTGACCAAACCATGAAAAACTACTTCATACATTCCTATAAATATTAACCCCCACTAATTATATATTATTCCCTTATAAATTCATACTATATATTTAAACACTATGTCTTGAACCACATTCGATCCTTTCCTATGTTGTAGATGGATGTTACATGCATTCATGTAATGGAATTACATAACATTGTTGAAACTATATTACCACCATATAAACTTAAATCATATAAGATGAGGATCTTTATTTTACAAATTAAGTATCAATATAATAATTGGTTTAATAATTTTTTACTAAAATCCATCATTTCTTTTATTTAATTACCAAAATAAATTCACATGAAACAATTTCCCCACCGAAAAAACTACAATTAGAAAGATCATCCTCTTTGTTTGAAAAATGATCAAAGTCATTTAAAAAACATGTAAAATGTTAAAATAAAATCATAAAATGGTACCACACTGTGGTTTCTAAATTATAGAAAAAGTGATAATTCATTTTAATTTTTTTGTATGGGAAACAAACAGTTTATCAACATGTTGTGTAATGGAACTTTCAAAAAGAGTGCCTTAAATGATGCTTATGGGTATCTTGAAACTATTTTCAGAAAAACCAAACATGGGGAAACTCAACATACTATGATTAGACAAAAACATATATTGTCAAGAAAAATTTTATATAATAATAACTATTTTGGAAAATATAGTGTAATCAAAAGGAATGTTGTTGATATTGATCTTAGAAATGTACAAGAGATCCAAACCATTGTCCCTGTTTACATAATTTGTGAAACAAATGACCCCAATACTGAAAAAACCCAACCATCACTTCGATAAATGATGTTCTTTTACGTGGACTACCAATAGAGACCAATTCATTGAAATTTCAAAAACCATATTACCAAAATGGATTAAATTCAAGATATAATGACCATTCAGTTTTCTGTTGGAATGAAAATAAACAAACAATATAAAAAAAATTCTAACACACAACCTCAATAAAATTTTCAAATACATAACTAGTTTCAATCCTAAAAGACCTAATAATAACATCCACTAATCAAATTAAAAAAACCTTCCAAAAAACATATTCAACAACTCATCTAATAGCTAAAATACCCTTGAGGGACAAAAAATAAGTAGAATATCCTACCAAATCTACCACTCCCAGTCCTTGAATAATTTTGTAAAAAATAGAGAAAATTAATGAAGATGTATCATAACATTATTATTAATTAAAATCCCAAAAAACCAGAAAGTCTCTCATGCCAACTCAATGTGTACTTCCCCAATCCCTGATTGGAGAATCAAGTTACAAATAATTATCACTCGAAAAACTAAAAGTAGTGTTAGTCTTAAGAAGTTTGAAATACATTGAAAAAACTATGTAAAACATTCTACAACCATTAAAATATTAAATTTGAAATTAAAATGATGAATATCTAACCTCAGATTCCGAAAAAACCCACTAATCATGTGAATGAACAACATCCTCAACAAATAATTAAACAACCTACTCATGTCCCTCGAAACATGATAGGAAAATATAAACCTGAATAGAATAAAATATTGAAAGAATTATTCTCACTATTTATGTTTAAAATTCCTCTTGTAGATGTTATTTGAAACACACCATCCTACTCAAGGTTACTTAAGGACTTGTACACTATTAAAAGATAATTTTCATTTAAAACCAAGTCATTTTGGTAGCTAATGTGAATACCACCATTCAAGGGGACCATTCATCCTAAGATGAATAAACATAAATTTCCATAAAAAGAAGTTCCTTCAGGTGGAATATATTTTTCCAATATCATTATGATTTAAGAGAGTGTGTGATCCTCATTCTATATTCCATTTGTTTCAAATTAGGGATTAAATAACTCCAAATAACATCAGTCGCACTATAACAAACTGATCAAATTATTTAGATCCCTAAGAAATCTTATGGGATTATCTAGTTATTGTTAAAAACATCATATACCCTTTTAACATCATTTTCCTTGACAATCATCAAAATCTAGTAACAAAAGAAAAAACTAATAATCCGTGGTCATACATTCCTTGCAATAATCATCTTTGTAATCTGAGTAAGGAATGGGATAATGACCATAATCTCTTGGAAAATGATAATATATGTAATCATATACAAATAAAACTCTAAAATTAGGGATGATTAGGAAGTTCATGAGGTGAATTGGAAATATAGTTATGAAATTCGACCAAACGAACATCAAAAAAATTTTAGGGATGTTTAAGTTAAAATGATATTTTTTTGTTCACATGAGGTTAAATAGTCACCTTGGATTGAATATATTTCGGAAAATCATATTTATGATTTCTTAGAATCAGAAATCAATGAAAACATTAGAGAAATCACAAACATCAATTCCATACCCATTACCTTCATTGATTTGGACAATTTGGTGGTTGTAATATCTATTCGAAACGAACAAATAATGTAATCATATTTGAAAAATTAAACTAAATTTAATAAAATTTACCAACCTAATTTTGAATGTTTTATCCAACATGATCTCGAATTCAAGGTTCTACCTTCCTTTCTCAAGTATTTATTCGAAGGTGATAATCAAACAATTTCCATCGCCATGTCTTCCTTTCTCAATTCAAATAAAGAGATGACGCTTATTGATATCGTTAGTAGGAATATAAAACCAATTGGATGAACCCTATCTAATATTCATGAAATTGTCCAACTAATTGGAACCATTAGGATAATTATATAATTTTATTGTAAACCATTGTATTAACCTAAATGGATACTCAATCCCAATCTCATAGATGTGGTAAACAATTCAAAATTTTTCGAAAGTTTGTATAATCTACCCTAATGTGGAATGTGAGTTGGTATTCCCTATCCAAGTGGTTCCTAAAGAGTGTATAATTACCATTATTACCAATTATGATGGTTAAATTCTCCCTATAAATGTTATTATTGTATGGATAGTGTCTATTGACTATTGAAAGTTAAACTCATACAACATGAAATGAAATTTTCCCGTTCCATTCCATGATCAAGTACTTGAATGAGTGGCCTCCCTTGAGTTATACTACATATTAGATGGATTTTTAGGATATAAAAAATTTATTCCTCCTTATAAAATCATTCAAAAACAAGATTCACCATCCCATTTGGAACTTTATCCTTTAAACGAATACACTTTGTGTTATGTAATTCCTCTGGAATCATCCAGCAGTGCATAATGGAAATTTTCTCTAAAATGGTTGAATATTTATTAGAGGTATTTATAGATAACACATCAAATATTAGGGGTACTATTTAGGGATTCCTTATAAATGTTGAAAGGGGTTTTTCTAAACATGAGGGTAATAATCTATTCTTAAAGAGGAAAAATCCACTTGATAGTGTTAAAAGGACTAGTCTTAGGACATCAAGTATATTATACAGGGATTGAAGTTTATAAACACAAGATTGATATCATTAAAAAAACTTCCTTCTCAAAAAACTATCAATTAAGAGATTTTCTTTTCAATACATTTTACTTTTTATATAAGATTCATTAAGAACCTTAGATCGATTTTCCATGATGAATGATAAAAATCCATGATGAATAATTATCATAACTAAATTCATTTGTTATATCTCTACCTATCATGAATGACCCTAATTTGAAACATCCTTTGGAACTCATATGTGAAGTGAGTAACATCGATGTAGGATCTGTCTTAGGAAAACATTGTGTTAAAAATCCACATGTCATTATTTATGAAGGTAAATTATTAAATTATGAAAAAATAAACTACACCACCACTGAGAAAGTGTTTCTTAGTTATTTCATTTCCTTATAAACGTTTAGGATCTTTCTCATTTGATCCCCATCATTTTCTTTAATGATCATTTGACTGCGAAATAAATTTTCCAAAAATAAGTTATTAAGTATATATTAATTAAATGGTCCTCATTCTTCAAGAGTTAGATATAACCATCAATGAATGAAGTTATGTTGAAAATTTTGTCTTTAATCACCCCAATATGTTTGAATTTTATGGTAAATTATCCCATCTATATGGTTTTGATTCATACCCTAATGATAATGTTTATTCTATGAGTGATTAATCATAGTATACTAACATAAAAAACCACTTGTATTTGGGTTTAAGTAAAAAATTATTTGGGAATAATGTTAGGAGGTAATTAGTTTTTATTTCAAAAATTATGTGGTTGATGATCCATACCTCTTCATGTTCGTTCTGGATAAATTCATTGTAGATATTTTCCTATGTCTAAGTTAGAGTAAATTCTTATATTATATCATGTAGAGTCATTTAAAGGAAAATTTACAAAAAATACCAATGATTTTTTATCAAATGTGGGTTATTATCACTAAAACTCACTATGAATTCACAAAGATTTTTCTAATGTTTTCTGCACTATCAACTATCAGGATCTAGAACCATCATAAATCAAATTCCTGTTACCCCCATTATAGTTATTAAAATGATTTATTATTTAAAAATTTATTTCATATGATCCTTCACATAATCCAAGAGATATATTTACCTCCTTTTAGCTATTTATTGTGTCTCTAAATGGGTTGAGTCAATTCCCACGATGTCTAATGACCATTTAGTTGTGGTCTGATTCTTGAATTATCTTATCAAATTTATATTTATAATTATTGAGAAAATCTTGGATAGACAATATGAATATATTTCGACATTCAAAACCATCCTATGAATGTCTAAATATAGTTTGGTTTATGGAAAATATATCTATTTACCCATTTAAAGTAATGAAAAGTACATTTAGTAAATAAAAAATGAATTTTAGAAATTCATTGGCCAAAAAAGAAGAAATTTGGCCTTAAAAAACGTTAGGAACATAAGCTGAAGGATTATGAAAATTCAATTATCAAAAAATCCATTGATCAAGCCTACCGATCTGGTAATTTTAATGTCAAACTAATTGAACTAAGAATATACGTCCTCCTATATTGGTCAAAACATCACATACACCCAGGAAAGCAAAGGTTGATATATTGAGGTCCCTAAAAAATACATCATGTAAACCCCCTTGGGTTGTAGATATTCAAGATCCCTCAAGTTATTATAACTTCCAAGTGAATGGTAAAAGGATAAAAAACATCATTTAATCATTTAATAAACATAAAATATAGGAGGAGTTAACATATCCAATTTAGTATACCTCATTTTTATTTCATAAAATCTTTATTATAATGTAAAAAATAGAAGATATTTTAATGTTTAGTTTCCCAAAAACATGGTACATAATACATGAAAATATAAAAAACTCTTTTAATGATTCATCTTTCATATTTTGTTCTTTTACCTCATCTTATAACGTAACTACATACATCAAAGGAAATGGTGATCATAAGGCCTAGTAATGGAAAACAAGAGAAATAGTTTACATGTTATCTTGAGGAAAAATAAAGTGACCCTCACTTTTCATTCATAAACAATAAATCACTTTTTTT
Organism: Viscum album; assembly: GCA_963277665.1. Classification (NCBI taxonomy): domain Eukaryota; kingdom Viridiplantae; phylum Streptophyta; class Magnoliopsida; order Santalales; family Viscaceae; genus Viscum; species Viscum album. The sequence goes on along the minus strand of OY728150.1, from coordinate 429,858,914 downwards.
GGAAAACATAAAAACATTATTGAAATGGATTCAAAAAGGTAATATTATTTATTAACTTTGGAAATATGGAAATGTATGAACTAGTACATGAGAGACCTATATTATCTCTCACTAGGTTCTATATGCCTAGAACCCCTCTTAGACATATCGTACATGAAATATATCTTCATAACCTAGGGAAGGAAACATAAAAGGGGAGAGATAATATTCTCAATAGGGGTAAAAAAGTGAGACATGTATGCATAAACATGAGAATAGGGGTATTATAACATGATCAAAAAATAGAAGATCATACCATGCATATAAAATATCACATACATTAATCATGTTATAAATCTTTGTATTTCATAAGACATGGATCATAAAGAAAATAAAGGACATAAGCCATGAAATCATAACATAGTAATAATACATGAAATTATGTTATATGTATAACAATATATAATTGTATTCATTGTAGTTAATTCATAAATTCCAAGGCCATCTTATTGGAAAAAAGTCATATACAGTACCAATATCACACCCTGTTCCAGCCCTATATCACTGAATCAATTTCACTCCTTGTTCAATCTCTATAATACTAAACTAAGTTCATTTCTCAATCTAGTAATGTATTCCTCATAAGATGTAAATATTTACCCAATGAATTATAGGGATATATAGTTCACACCCATCTCATACTGAAATCATAAGAACATGTGCCCAATATCATAATAAATCATATCATAACCCATAAAATGAAATGGGTATCACAAACATGTAATAATATCATATACTATGAAAAAATATATATGTTTCATAATCATTTAATCAAAATAAGAAGCTGTGAAAAGAAGCAAGTTCAAAACAATATTACCCATTAGAGTGAAATAAGTTTCATAAGTATCATTCCATCAAAACATAAACCATTCTAGAAGGAATATGAATTGAACATTTAGATAATTTCATATGAGGTAATTATTAATAGCAATAGATGTTATATTTGATGGAAAATAACATAGAAAGATATTTTGAAAACATTTCTTGAGGAATATATTATTTATTATTTAAAAATGTATCATTAAAACATAAAATCCTTTTGAATAAAACATACATGAAAATAAACATGAAATATTATACAAAATTAATTGAAAATATTTTTCAATTATTTTTCTTGAAAACATATAAAGGGAGCATGAAATGTTTTGAAAACAATTTTCCATGAAAAATTAGAAAAGAAACATGAAAACTTTTCGAAAACCATTTCTTTGAAAATAAATTTGAAACCTTTAAATAATTCTTGAAAATAATTTGAAACCAATTTTCCATGAAGAAATATAAAATAATGTTGAAAAACTTTTGAAAACAATTTTCCTTTAAATCTTATAAAAGAATCTTGAAATTTGTTTAAAAAAAATTTCCTTGAAATCATATAAATCAATAATAAAAAAATAAATTTTTTTAAATTTTATTATATAAAACAATATAAAAAAAACTAACCTTTTAAACATGCAAATGAAAATTGATATAAATTATGACAAGTTAATATATGAATTCTATATTAGTTAAGAATAACATTCCTTGTGAATGGTAAAACTCTAAAAAATTACTTGTTTAGAAATAAAAAAGAAGATCCCATAAAAAATTGCCAATGATAAAAAATGGAACATGTCTATTTTAATGATTATGGGACAATTATATAATATTCTATGAAATGATTTTTAGAAAATACGGCTTTAGAGGAACACATATTTCTAACAGAAGAATGGGTAAAGCCAGGATTTCTTAAAAACAATGTTTTAACTATCATATGTAATAAATATTAGAATGATGGTATGAATATATGAATAAATCATGAATGAACAGAGGAAAATATAATTAATGAATATTATTAATATATGGATTACAATATTCCATCCATGGAAGCATAAATATAATTAATCGTGAAAACCCAAGAGATTGATTCAATAAATTCTTAAAACATACTAACATTGAACCATAATCCCCATGTAAAAAAATGGAATTTCATGAATATTAAAATATCATGAAATAATATATTCATTATATAATATTTAAATTGATTTATATACACCTCATGAAAAACGATAGGTGCATAACATGAAATGTGTCTCAAAGAAGGAAAATTGAGACAAAATTAATTTACCAAATTGGTAACTTTTGAAACAACAATCCCCTGAAATAAAGATCATAAAATTGATATATAAATACCAGAAATATTATATATAAGAATAATATAATTATTCCCTATGTTGTATACTGACTACATGCAAGGAATGGTTGCTGAATAAGGCATGTATCTTATGGAAATAAAAACTGTGTTGAGATTCACTTACCTTGTGTCTTTACCTTTGTAATACTCATTCAAACCTATTGTATAATAAATATAATTTTTTTAAAATATTTTGGAGTACCATATTCTTACATATATACCATATATTGTTTTATTATTACTGTATATTACTCTTCTTGTTTTCAATTCAATGTTAATATTTTACTTCGTGTAACATCCTCTTTGTTCATCGCATGTATGTTAATTTCATAAAGTTTTTCTCCTTATTCTTATGTCAAGATTTATATAATAAAAAACATGATATAAATATAATAAAAAATATTTATATGTGTATTATAATATTCTACATAATATAGGAGTATGAAATTGAGTACATACTTCATGGAGATGATAGGTTGTACGTACGCATGAACATTTTTTCCATTTAGTTGTTGTGTTGAAAGAAAGAAAGTAAATGAAATATATGTATATATAAGTATATATATAATTATTAAAGTACAATTATTCAGTCATATATGACATATATGTTCATTAAATACATATTTAATATATTTCATGTAGTGTGTGAATGAATCAAATTGCTTTGAGGGTCCAGTAGTCTACACTTCCTCAAATAAAATTATCGTTTTGACACAAAATGGAATGTATAAAGATATATGTGGTAAAAGGATTCCATAAGATTAAAAAAACAATAAAAAAATATATAAAATATTTAAATATATTTTCCATTATAATGTGAACTATGAGAGGTGATAACATAAAAATGAACAATCATATATTAATGAGGCAATAGTTAACCGTACGTATACAGTATGTTCGTTACCAATTTGATGGATGTGTGTGAAAGTGTAGGTCATAATATTAACATGAAAAAAACCTATATTATACGGGATACTGTTTTTTTATATAATAATGGATAAATAAGTGTTGAGGGGTGGATGATGGAAATAACATAAAAGAATGTGAGGAAGAATGTTACCTCTTATTCGGGTAACTCTTTTTGGTTTACACAAAAGGGATTCCTTGTATTTATTTCTAATCAAGGGGATGATTCTACGATTATGGGAGGAATGTTGAGGATATATTTTGGTAGATATTTATCAATACAATGTGTCTTGAGAGGATTGATGAAGTGGCAGGAGAGGAGACCTTTTTATAGTGCAGGGGGAGTGACACTCGTGTAATATTTTGAATAATGAATTACATACACGTTTTTACATTCCATGTGGATATAATAAAGGAAAACATTTTATCCATGGGATTATATTGTCTAAATATTTTTGTCCAATGACTCTTAGAAATGTTTATAGATTTTGTAGGGTCATAAATTTGGGGTTTAGTACTTTCTTAACCTAATTTTTCTCTTAATCATTTTAATTAATTTTTACTACATTCATTAATATTTTTGGTAAAAAATTAATTTGAACTAATTAGAAATTATAAATTCTTATTATTAAATATATGTCATTAATTTTACCAAATTCCTATCAGATAAGTAGCCTAAATTATTTTAAAAGTAATCTCATTGATAAGACAACACTATAGGTTTTTAAAGTAAAAAAGATGAAATGTTGGTATGTTTTTATATCTAATTTCAATGTAAAATTTTCTCTAATGTATTAAATTTGAATAATTAATAAAAACTTTATCTAATTAATGTTTTGAACAAATTTAAAATGTAATCTAGCCTTATAAATGTTTTATATGAAAAACAAGATTTGAATTTAAATTCAGTATTTTTTACTATTTGTTAAAAAATGAAACCCTATAGAAATAATACCAAACATTTATCATAACTTTATTTTTATGTATATATTTCAATTATGAAGATTATTTTTAGATATTAAATTAGTAAAATTGATAAAAATGGATTTAAGATGGGTTCTCTATTAAAAGGTGGGAAAACTACCATTATAAAAATATAGATTTTTAAGCATAAAATTTGATTTGTTCATATCTAATGTTTATAAAATATATTGGTTAAATATAAAAAATATTTCATTGAATATATAAATTATATATTACATAAATATAACTCACTAATTATAATTAATTTTTTATTAGGTTTTAACAACTTTTTGGCTATCAAAATAATAATATTTTCCTTAACATTTATTTGGTTTTCATATTCATTTCTAATTAATTGGTAACATATGGATTCATATTATATTTTTTTAAATAATAAATATTCTTAAATTATTTAATACTATTAATAACTACTAATTTATCTTCTGGGTTATATCGTAGTATATTAAATAATAATATGATAATAATATATTATTGTTTACTAAATCTCGGTCATGCATGTTACACAAGACATCATATAAATTAATTGTTGATACAATTCATGCTAAGCACAGTGTTCCTTGTGGAGAAAGTTAATATTTATGTTTCAAGTTGTGGAACATTAACTTGGTTTCATATATAATGTAATCGAAACATAGTTATTTATTTAAAATAATCTATTTTTAGTGTTTAGTGAAATACAGAATTTCAAAAAGATTAAATTAATTTGAAAAACATATTTCAAAAAATCATAGGGTGTTACATTCTAACCCCATTAAAATGAATTTATCCCTAAAAACAATCTATGTTATAATAGTTTTAATAAATGAATGTGTCATTCAAAGAAACCTACATCATAAAAATGAATAGTAAAACTTCATTTAAAAGGGAATGATTTAACCATAATGGTTACCCAATGTAATATATAACTGGGTTTCCACATAAAAGAACACATGTTGGGAATGGATGTTGGTTATTAGGGAAATGAGTAAATATTAATTGGTAGTTATTGAGGTAATAAATAAAAAATAATTGAATGATCATAAAAATATAAGGGCCTCAGAGTATTAAATCTTTTATTATTTGAGTGGCCATTAGTTCAACAAAAATTAAGGTATTAGGATAATGCATTTTTTTATCATTATCCAAACATTGAGAAATTATTTTATTTTCCAATAATATATGGAATTATACTTACTAGATATATTTCTATGACCAAAATATCATTCATTATTTGTGATTTTTCTATTTGTAATTCATCTATTACTTAAAGTAGTGTATTTCAAGAAATTAACTTCCATTCCTGAAGTTCCAAAACACACTTTTAGCGGATCATAAAACCCATAAAATAATTAAATGTTCAAAAATGTGTCTCTTACTATTCTTCAAAATCAATATGTTTAATAAAATAATATATTTATATAAAAACTAACTCTACTGGTTCATCCTTAATATTTATTCAGAATAAAAATTTCACATAAAAGTAGACATCTTGTAGTCTAATAGAAGGTGTGAAACCCTTATCATAATTTAGTAATGGGTTCAAGAACCACATATATTATTGAAATGGTTGGTTGTCCCTAGGAATTCATGATATCTTTTTCTAAAACCACACTATTATAATTTCTAAAATAAATAATATGTGCATCCATAAAATAAGGTTAATCACTAAATATCCTTTTAACCAAGTTTTTCGATAAAAATTAGTATTTAAATAATTTAACTAAATTTTATCTTAAACATTTCATTAATGTTTCACCTTATTACCCCTATTAAAGATAAAAATCCAAAACATTAGAAAGAAATTAATGAAATATGATTAACATTGATCCCACATATAACAAAAAGTACCACTTGATTTTAAAATTCCAAACATGATAACAACCTCACCATATTTTCGATGGAAACATGGTAATGTATTAAATTTACATTAATAATTATTTAAAAAATGCATGTTCACTTATTCCAAAGTATAGTGTATATATTACTTTTAATGTGGTTTGGTGGGACATTTGGGTTGTCTGCGGGTCAGGGAGCCCATGGCGTCAGGATATGGTCATATTCATTTTGGTTTTCTTTGACATTCTCGGTGGTGGATCCTGGAGGTCCATTTCATCGCTTGAAGGCTGGGTGAATTCCTCTTGATTTTTCCAATAGGAGGATTTGGGTCGGTGTCTATGGTCGTGTCGGGGGATGCTCAAGGTAATCCTTGAAGGGTTTGGCATGCCTTTCTGATGTTCTTGTGGACTGGTTTGTGGTTTCTTGAAAATGGTTTGTGGTTTTTGGTGTTATTTTGTTTTGGTGAATGTGTTTGTATTGGATTCATGTAGTGGGGTACCAGGAACCCATAAAATGACTATTTAAAATGAAAAAATTGAATTACCTAGAAGGGTTGAGGTTCAAATACCTCTTTATTGAACAATAATGAAATGGTGGAACATCAAAATACAAAAAGAAGATCATGTGACTCAGGAAAAAGTGCTCATACTGTGGTAGGGGGATCTACCACCCCTGCATCGAGGGTGACGTTGTTGATGCTATGTTCCGGCCTACAACCAAGGAGAACCTCCATCATCTAGAAGATCAACATCTACATCAGTCATCATCTCCACTATCCCAAAAAACATGTTTAGAACTTTTTCCTTCTTCCTCACTACTTCTGGATGCAAGTGCATCAAAGGAGTTGGATAAACTCACCTTAGAAATTGATTTAATCTTTTCTGGTGGAATAGAGTCATGTTCCACAGAGGAGAATATGGTCTTTAATTTTTTCACCTTGTGGGCTTCCAATTTTGGAAGCCCATGATTATCTCTGTCAGCGATGTAACCAGGTACAACATTTTTCACGTATGGACATACTAATGTCTCATTTGATGAGGATCATGCTTCTTTTAGAGCATAAATCACAACATTGCATGATCCCATTGTATTTGGAGTTAATGGGTCACCTGAAGAATCATTCTCTTTACTTGGAATTGTTGTAACTGGGATTTGAGTACCCTTAGGTTACAATAGACACTGTCTATTTTTTAGTTTTACGGAGCCTTCCATCGATCCCGTTGAGGTATTAATTTCTCTTTTTATTAATTGAACATTTTAAGCATTGCGAAAATCCTTTCCAACATTAGGAGACTCTTTAGTCTCATCCTTTCATGTCCCTAAAATCTGAACAGAGTCTGGTCCTTCTATTCCCCTTTCACATGTTTGACTCAACTTATTTGTATTTGGTTTTTCTGGGTTGTGTAGGCTTCCATGGCTGGTGGAGCTAGAAGGCTTCTTTTTACAACCAGCAGGACCAACTCCATCATAGTGTTGCTACCTATTGACTGGATTTTTCTACCTATTGACTTGATTTTGAAAGTATTATCCTGAATCTATAGGAGCTCCAACTGCTCTTTTTGAACCCTTTCCATGCCTATAGGTTTGGGAGATATTGGACCTTGAAGAAAAAGAATCATTTTTTCCCTTTTATATTCATTGAGGAAATCATTGATTGCTCCTGCAAAATATTAGCATCAATATCATCTTTTTCAACATTCTTTTTAATATCTTGGCTATCATATGATTATTCACATTACTTTTCCTAAGCAATTCCTTAAGATAGGGCATCTCTAAAAGTTAATCCACTGACAATACGTTGTGTATTCTTAGCTATTTCTGGCCAAGACATGGAGGATTTAGTTTGGGCCTTTGAAAAATGACTGTCAGTGAGAAGAGTAGGGATAGGTCTGGGTTTCAATAAATCATCACAACCATCCTTCAAAAGAAGTTGATTAGAGTCAAAACATTTTATAGCTATAAGTGATTCTGCAGTATTAATTGGGTTCAAATTTGAAACATATTTTGAGGTTCAATCTAGTGCTTGACCAAATTGATTTTTAGACTGATCAATTCCATGAATTCCCTTCCTACAACATTATTGGATATCATATCCCTTAAGATGATAATTAGAATAGATAAGGTCCCCCTTACAAAAAGATTTTTCATTCCCAATAATACCACAAACATTGCAAAAAGATAGAGTTTTCTCATATTCAATTCTTAAGTTTATCACATCATTTTTAGTTGACAAAACCACTCTATCAATCAGCATTGAAATCATATAAAACTCAACTATGACCCATGAAATGTGGCCATAACTAACCATCTTTCTAGCAGTGTCTATTCTAATTGGGATACCAATCACAGAAGCGATGTCAAATAGAATTTCGGAGTTCCCTAAAACCTAGTTAAGACCATGAATATTCAACAAAACATACAAACATGTATCCTTGAAACCATTAAGGTTGAAGTTCAAATTCCATTCATGGAGTCTCAAGGTAACTCGTCTAGGATTAACTGATACAACACCCCAGGAACGTCCTTAAATTCCTCTGAAGGAAAAAAGTAAATGAAAGAAACTGCATCCTAATTAAACACATTTGAAATCCGCAAAACCCCTAATGGATACAAGACTATAGACTAGATCACAGGCCTTCTAGGGTTTAATACCCTTGGGTAAAGATACACGAGAAATAATAGAATGCTTACACAAATTGATCCATTGCGTGATTGCAGCATCCAAGGCTGAGATGTGTGCAATGGTGGCTTTTATGACCATACGTTGCACAAATCTATTCTTTGGGGAAGAAAATGATCCTCCCACAAGGCCATTAAAGGATAAAACATCCTTTGAGATATCCACAGTATTCTTCTGAGTTTTTTTTGTTGGAGGGAATTTTAATTCTGCACCATGATTCAAGACATAAGCATAGAGATTTAGAATCCTCGGGGGATTTAGGGTAAGTCACTCTTCGATGAGTGGGAGAATCTTTTCCACTTCCTCCATCTATAAACAAAAAAATCCTTGTATATTTGATCATTTGTATAACATAATTTTTTAATCCAAATATATTAATACATTTATTTTTATAATTATTCCATAATCCATAAGATGGATACCTCATCCTATGACATAATAACTCATTACTTTCACATTTCATCTGTAGTCTCATTATCATCATAATCAATATAACCATTACTAGTACCACCTTTCTTATTCTCTTCTAATGATTTCCCCTTAGGATATAAATTTGTATACAGACCATTCATTCCATAGTTATATAATTTTACCTTTGGTGATGTCATAGAGAGTTCAATATTCCCATTCATTTCATTTACTGAATTGTTCAGTTTTCCTTTTTAGTAACATGTTTTTTGTCCTTTTCCATAGTCAAAACACCATATTGTTTATCTATGACATTAAATTAAGTGATTATTTCCTCATTCATGAAACAATTTAGACAACATTTTATTCTTTTGATGCTCTCTATTACCTAAACTCTCAGATAACTATTTCTTTATATTCCTCAGTATGTCAAATTATTGGTTAATGTAAATGTTGTTGATCATGTTCCTTAAAATTTGATTTGGCATAATCAAAACAACATTCACTCTAGGGATCATCCCATTTGACTAAACATCAATATATTTTCCATCATAATAATCAAAAATATAGTTCATTATGGTTAAATCCATTGAATAAAATAAGAAATAATTGAGTAAGAAATTATTATTATAGTGAGGAAACACATAATCATGAAGTCCACTTTTATGATGTCTAAATTCTGAAACCTTCCTTAATCTATGTCATATTCAGTTTATCATAGGTAATTATTATCCAACATTTGTTTAAATCCTTCATGATGGTTCATGAATAGTTTACTGATTTCCAATTCATATCCACTAGGAGTGTCAAACTACGTGTGTAGCAAGGCCGGTTATCATGTACCAGATTACAGAGAGTGTCCTGTGACATATTGTCAGTGTTTTTACATAGGGTACATCTATGTAAAAGATTCATCTAAATATAGTATCCATAAATGTATGTATTTATCAGAAACCAATCACTCTCTCCTCTACCTAAATACAATGACTTTTTTATATATGTTTCTTTATCCTTAGAATTATCCTTAAAAATGTCCGTAGAGTTCCCAGTATGGTTTTTCCATCATAGATTCCAAAGGATAAATAAAATGTTTCTCGGATATCAACTATAGTATCCCTTTCATTTCATATATTAACATTACATCACTTTTGTGGAATCCATAAAATTGTTATAAAATTGTATAACCACAGACTATATTAGTTTAGTTCCTTTTAAAGTATGGAAATATAAACACCGGTACATGAGAGAGAAACATTATCTCCCACTAGTTTCCCCATGACTAGAACCCCTTCTATAAATATCATACAAGAAATATATATTCATAACCTAGGAAGGGAATCATAGAAATAAGTCAGATAAGATGCTCAGTAGGGTAAACAAGGGATACATGTAATAAAAAAAAATTAGAATATGGATATGAGAACATGATCATGAAAATAAGAAGATCATTCCCTTCATATCAGAGAACATATAAATTAATCCAGGAATAAAACATATAATTTCATAAGACATGAACCATAAAGAAATAAATTACATAACCAATTAAATCCAAAAATAGAAATAATATTTACATTTATGGAAGAAAAATTAGAAAATTTAATGATTTCCATATTAGTAAAGGCATCACTACTAAGGAGATATTATTGGACAAATTTCTTTTCTATAACAGGATTCACACCCCATTCTAGCCCTTTATTACTAAATAAATTTCACTCTTCATTAATTCCATATAATATTAATCTAGGTTCCTTACTTATTCTATCAATTTCTATCTCAGAAGATATAAATCTATACCCAATGCATTAGAGGGAGATATGGGCCGCACACATCTCATAATGAAATCATACGTACATGTGGCACTATGTCATAAACTATCATATCATAGCCCATGATTTTAAATGGTTATCATAAACATGTAATCATATCATAAACTATGGAAAAAATATATAGGTTTTATAATCATTTCATAAAAGGCATAACCTGTGAAAAGAAATAGGTTTCAAATGAATATAACATGTGGAAGAGAAATAGGTGTAATTAGCATCATTCTATAAAAAAAAATTAAACCATACAAGAAATAAAATTAATTGTTCTTTTGGATAATTTCTATTAAGGTCATCAGTAACATAAAAAAATAATCCTAGATAGAAATTAACTTGGAAAGATATTTTAAAAACAATTCTTGAGGAAAATATAATTTCATATTTCAAAAAGGCTATTTAAAATATAAAAACCTTTTGAAAACAATTTTCATGAAATAAACTTGAAAAATTATAAATAATTCTTTGAAAAAAACTTATAACCTTTTTTATTTGAAAACATATAAAGAGATCTTGAAAAGATTTTGAAAACCATTTTCCTTGAAAACTTGTAAAAGGAGATTTAAAAATTTTGAAAAAAATTTCATTACAAATAACATTGAAATGAATAAATATGGCTTGAAAATAATTTGAAAAAAAATTTCCAAAAAAAAATATAAAATATTATTGAATATATTTTGAAACCAATTTTCATTGAAAACAAATAAAAGATACTTCAAAAAATTTGAAAACTAATTTTCATTGAAAAATTATAATTTATTCTTGAAAAAAATATAATTTTTTTTAAAAAATATTAATGTTTATTAATAAGAATAATCTTTTTAAAAATTTAAAAATAAGATTCATAGAAATGATGATAGGTAAATATATACATGCAGTATGACGTAAGAAGAATATTACATTTTCCTGGTAAAAGGTTTGAAAAATGCCTTGTTCGGAAAGAGGAAAGAGGATTAAATTGAAATCATTTGTAAAATAAAAAAGGGAAAGGTATCATTTATTTATTATAGGATACTTTTAGAATATTCTTGGAAACCCTTTTTATAACACATGGTTTTGAAGGAACACAGACGTCCAACCTAATAAATAATAATGTTTGGATTTCTTAACAATACTTTATTAATTATATTATACACCATAGAGTATAAAAAGGTCAGAATTACACGGATAATTCATGAATAACAATATGAGAAGAAATAGGATTAATTTTCTTGATATGTGGATTATATTATTTCATCAAATGAAGCATAAACATAATCAATCACAAAAATCCATGAGATTGTTTCAATAAAATCTTACCACTTGGTAAATGTTAACCATACTCTCCATGTAAGAAAATTAAATTACATGAAGATTAAAATATAATGAAAAGAATGAGATTAATAATATTACATTTCAAATGTAGTGTATAAACCTCATTGAAAAATAAAGGTGCATGACATGTAATGTGTCTCAAAGAATGAAAAATGACACAAAATTCCTTTACTAATTTGGTAACATTTGAAAAATAAATCCCAGGAAATAAATATAATAAAATGGGTATTTAAATACCCATAATTTTAATTATAATATTCACAGAATACATCCATGGGATGTATAAACACCACACGAAGTTAATTGATAATGAATAAAGCATGTATCTCATTAAAATATAAAGTGAGATGAAATTTACTTACCTTGTATATTGACTCTCCTCGTAATCAATAAAACCTCATGTATAATAAATATTAATTTATTATATATATATATAAGAGCCATATTATTATATAATATACAATATATGGTTTTATTATGACCTTATATCACCCACTTTTTAGCAATTATATATTAAGAATTCACTTTGGGTAATATCCACATTGTTCTTCGCATGTGTCTTAATTTGTTATATATCATCAGTCCATATAATTATATTTTGAATTAAATAATGTAAACCATGATATAAATTTCATTTATATTATGTATATGTGTATTATAATTATTTCTATAATGTATAAGTATTAAATGGTATACACTATTTAGGGAGATGGTAGGTCGTATGTATGCATGAATGTTGTTTCCATCTAATTTTTATATTGAATGAAGGAATATAAATAACATATGTTTATACATATTTTTACATATATTTAGTCTAGTGTTATAATTATATCAAATATATCATATACTTTTACTAAATCCATCCTTAATACATTAATTGCAGTATGTGAATGAATAACATTACTTTGAGGGGGTGGTAGTCCACACTTCCTCAAACGAGATTATTGTATTTACACAAAAAATAATGTATAAAGATATGTGTGGTAAATTGATTAAATAAGATTAAAGACATAATGAATATAATATATAATATATATAAACATATTTTTTATCCAAATGTCCACCAAGACAGGTAGTAAAGGAAAAATACACATTCATCTTTTAGTGAGGCGGTTGTTCTGCATACATATAAATAGTATGTTTGTTGCCCATTATATTTAAGTGTGTATAAGTGTAGCTTAGAAACACGGAATTCAAACAACCTAATATAGTGATTATACTATTATTTTTATTCAATAATTGAATAATAATAGGTGAGGGGTGGATAATGGAAAAAATAATAAAGGGAAGAATGTTATCTCTTATTTGTGTAACTCCTTTTGGGTTATAGTAAAGGGATTCCTGGGATTTATTTATGCCTAATGGGAGGCTTCTAGGATAAGGGGAGGGATTTTGAAGAGTTTTTAGGTCATATGTTGTTTGATCAAAAGTGTCTTGAGTGGTTTGAGTAAGTGGCAAGAGAGGAGGCCTTTTTATATTGAGGGAGGAGTGACACTCTTGTAATATTTTGACAAGGAAATTCCATACACGTTTTTCACATGCTAAGTGGACACAATAATGGAAGTGTTTTTATTAATGTGATCATAGGGTCAAAATATTTCCATCCAGTGGCTCTGGTACTTGTTTTTTGATCGTACTGGGTCTTAACTTTTAGGTTTGGTATTTTATTAACCAAATTGTTCCCTTAATAGTTTTAATTAATTTTAACTATACTATGTAATTGTTTTTGTAAAATATTATGTTCAACTTATTATAAATTATAAATTATGATGATTCCATATGTGGAATCAATTTTTAAAAATTATAATCACATAAGTGTATTAAATTAATTAAAAATTAATCCCATTGATGGGATGGGAATGTGGGGTTTTAAAGATAAAATGATCAATTGTTTGCTAAGTTTTTATATCCAATTTCAATTTGAAATTGGATCCAATGACCTGAATTGGATTAATTTATTAAAAATTAATACAATTAATATTTTAATACAATTGTAAATATAATTTTTCTTTATAAATAAATTTAGAAAAATGGTTTTTAATTAAAATTCAGTATTTTTAACAATTGATAAAATAAATAAGCATTAAAAAATACTACAAAAAAATCGTAACATTATTTTTATCTTTTTATTAAAATATGAAGTGTATTTTAAAAAATTAAATATATAAAAGTTCAAAAAATAATTTAAAATGGGTTATCTATTAAAACGTTGTAAAATTAGCATTATAATAATATTGGAGTTTAAGCATAAAATTGGTGTTTTTATTATATTATGTTTATCAAATCTATTGGATGAATATAAAAAATATTTTATTGAATATATAACACATATATTGAACTAATAAAATAAAAAAAGTTTAATTTATTTATTTTATTAAGATTAAATAGCTTTGTGACCATATAAATAATAATATTTCCTATTATATTCAATCAGTTTTTAAATTCATTTCTAATTAAGTGGTAAACTATGAATTCATATTAAATTTTTGTAAACCATATATTTTAATAACATAGATAATTTCATTCATAAAAATTAATTTAATGTCTAGTTTATATCTTACTATATTAAATAATAATAAATTAATCATTTGTTATTGTTTGGTAAACCTTATTCATGCATGTTACACAAGCCATTAAGGGAATTCATTATTTCATGTAATGCAAGCTATCCTCAGTGTTCCATATAGAGAAAGATAAAATTTATACTACATTTATTGCACAATTAACATGATGTTTTGTATAATATAGTACAAATATAGTTCATTAATATAAAATAAATCATTTTTAGTGTTTTGTGAAATGAAAAATATCAAAAAGAATAAATTAATTTGAAAAAATTAATAATTCAAAATATCATGGAGTGTTACAAAAAATAAAAAGGAACATGAGGAATATCCTAAAAGTACAAGAAAATAAAAAATAGAAATAAATTAGTAATAAATAACATGAATCATAACATAGAAATGTGGTGAAAAAAAATTAATTTATTCATTAATAAAAATATCACCCAGGGCTTCCAATGAAGTGTTATAAAAATTACCATGGTTATTCACCAAGGTATCATAAAACATATCATCTATAGATATTAAAATCTTTACCAAAATCATTGAAGAGATAATAGGGTTCACCCTTAATATTTATTAAATAATGTGATCCAAATATATCATAATTAAACATTTTATAAATATCCCATGGGTTATAAAATAAAATGGTTTTATATCAAAATCGTAATTCTTTTAATAAGATCTAAAACATAAGATAATTTTTTTATTTTTAATTCCACATAAAGGGAAATAAGATATAATTTATATTACTCCTTGAATAAAATATATCATTTTTACATATATGTGAACACCGTTATAAGAGAAAGAGGTTTTGGTATTAACAAAAAGAAAACAAAAAAATTGTTTCTTAAAAAAAGAGAGAAATTCTAGGGAGCAAATTCAGCAGCATAACTTTATAAAACATGGTTTTATAAAATGACAAAAATGTAGAGTAACATAGTATCCCATTTTGAAAATACTACAAATATAGAAAAAATAAATATAAATTAAATACAATAGAATTTTTTGGAAATTTTAAATACATATTAAATAATAAGTAAACTTGAAATAAATGGGATATTAAGATTTCTCATTCCGTGAAGAGTAGTTCCTAAAACATAATGATGAGGACTTTCAGGGACTAAGGTCTCATTGGGAGACCCCATGGAAGGTAAAAATATATGTGATTTTTAAAGAATATTTGGGAGTAACAGGAAATGGAGAAATGGGTGGGTATTTATAGAAAAATTAGAGGATTTGTTTATTAATTTCCATATAAATGAATTGTACACCTAGGTTGTGGTAGTTGAAAAATAAGTGGGTTTTCCATGGAATTTTCCCATGGTATTGGCAACATGGGCACCTACTATGTTATTTTAATCCAAAAATTTCACCAAAATTTTATATTACCTATTAAATCATTATGAAATAATTATAAATTATTGAAACTTATCAAAAAAAAAACAAATTTATATTTTTAATATTCATGAAAAACTAAAGTTTTTCAAAAAATTATTATAAATCCACCATAACCTAATTTTAACCTGTTTATTTCAAAAATGATATTTATTTTGTGATACTAATTCTATATATATGATACTTTTAACTTTTAAATATAAAAATCCTTATTATAAAAAATAAAATTGGATAGAAAATAAATAGTAAAATGTCTAAAAATTGTAAAAAATTCTTTTATTCTTTATATTTAAAGATGAGTATTTTTATAATACTATTTCATTAAAATAAACATTATCCATAAAATCTTAGTTTATTATAATAATTATAACTTTTCAAAAAATTAAAATATATGACCAGAAATTCATTTTATCACATTCATCATATTTTTAAGAAAACTAATCTCAAAATAGAATTGATGGAAAACATATTTTATTTATATGAAGGGATTATTAATTAAGTAAATAAGGCCTTTAAATGCAACACATTATAAAACCTGCATTAAACATAAGTGTATGGTGTGAGATAATGATATATTCATGGGGTGGATTGGCTAACACTTCCCTAGTGCTAATTTCCAATAATTGGAAATTATCTTATAAGTGATATAATTCAAGAATTACTTGGTTAATATCATCTTGGTATCAGTCAAGATAAGATACCAATGATGCTACCTACATATCAAACTCAAAAAAATGGGTTTTGTAACGAAATATTGTACTAGTGGAGGCCATTATTATCCATTCTACATTAATTGTACACTATTATTAATACTTATACAAATAAATTATAACATTAAAATTATTATCAAGAGTATATTTCCAAATAGTCGTATTTTCTAATGGTTGTGAAATAGTTTAACCTATATAGACAAATTTCTATTTATATTCCCTTTATAAAAAATGCATTTTTTTCAATAAAATAAAGCAGAATTTTAGGAAAAAATTATCTTTCAAAAAGTATAGGTCGTTATGTATAACATATGAACTAGAAAGAGGATAATATATTTTTAGTCCATGTTAAGCTAATAACATTAAACAAAGGTATTTTTTGGAGGAACCCTAGATTCTTCGTGTACCTTTACTCTATGTTTGGAGTTAGGTAATAAACATGTATATTTTTCTCTATTTTATTGTTTTCCTTTAAATTGGGAACCATAAGAGGTTTCTATTTTGTTTCTTGTTATGTCCATTTGTATGATTTATGTTCTTATATGGTTGAATTATTTTCTGGAAAATGAAATTTATTCCAAGAGATCAAATACTATCTTCTATCATTGATGGTGAATCTTCATGTGAGTTAGAGGTTGAAGGATCAATTAATTTTCACATGGAATTATTCTATAAGATACCACATGACATTGTTCCATGTTATTATTTCAAATATATATATTTTAAATCCTCGCCTCCATATATTTCATATAATAATTTTTTTCATTATACATTAGGTATATTTTTATTCAATGTTAGGGGTGAAAGGAAAAGAAAATTGTATATCAAAGAAAAAAAATTTATATGTGTTAGTGGTGAAAAAAATTGAAAATTATGTTTTTATAAATGAGAAAAAATTTCTTAATCTTTGAACATTATAATACAACTAATAAACTATGAAAATAAAGATAAAATATTTTTTCATGACATGAATCTAATTTAATGAAATTGTATGTCCATGATAATAAATTATGGATTGATTGGTTTTCGAATGTGATATTAAATAGTTTAAATTTTCATCTTTTCAATAAAAACATCACTACATCCATCCTTTGGATTTTGGGAAATTAGTTCATATACATGGGGTCTCTTAATAAATAGAAATTATTTTGTGATCATTTTAACTTTATCATGAGTGTTCAAAAAAACAGCAAATGAAAAACAATAAATTTATAAATAGAGAAATTTATTGACCAAATGTGTGGATTTTCACACATAGGGATTGTAACACCATAGTTTTATGGACCATAGTTTGTAATTTTACCTATATTAGTTGTGAATCAAATTTTTTTAGATTTATTTTAGATATGTTGATAAAAAAAGTATATATGATTTACTTGGTACTCTAAAATCATTGTTCTTGGTAGTCATAAAGAATGTATTTCTATAGGTGTTGACGTGATTGAGTGAAATTTCAATTAGAATGAAATATTTTAAAATAATAAAAAAATGAATTATTTTCATATGATTTAAATGTGATTCTCCCTTGAACATCCAGGTTTTACCCGTTGAAAATACTGAAATCCCATTTATATTGATACACACAACACAAAATCATGTTTAATTGAAATTAGATGAAATATGATGATAAATTTTAACAATATAATGGGCTCGTGATTGAGATATTATTGTGAACCTAGATTTTATTAAATTATTTTGATACTATTCATGAATGATTTTCATGATGTCTTTTGGAAATCATTTTATGCTAAAATGTTTTTTTAATTGAGAAATAAATATTTATAGATTTGAGATTCTATTTTCAAAGAACAAGATAATATTAAGTGGTTGTTGGGGGTTATTATATACTGAAATAGGATAGTGTTCATTTTTTATATTATAATTTCAATGTGATTCGTTTTTCATAAAACAATTTACCAGTTTAATTTTAAGTTTAAAATTATTTTCTTTTAATGCCTGTAATTCATTTTTAATGTGTAATATTACTTGTTACATTTTTAATAACTCTAAAAGACCCACTGAATGTGATTTTAATTGAAAATTTTATTTATAGGTCTCCCATGCTATGAGGAAATTTCTTTCTTTATGGTGATATTATAGATTCATTTGGGATGATGACCAATGAAGTCCTTTAATCTGGAAAAATATGGGTGATGTGAACTATAAATCATTACAACAAAATGAATATACCGACAATGATTCGAGTCAAATGAATAAAAATTTTGGACTGTAGATATAGGAAAACGTGAGAAACATTTCATTAAACTGTGGGAAGATATAATAATTATGTTTAAGGGGTGATATAAGAACCACAAGTGGAAGATAAAATTATAATCCAGGTTCACTAACCCCTAATATCAACTAACCATTTTGATCATACCTCAAAAGATATTAAGAAAAAAAGGGATGAAATTTTGAAAGATGTTAGTGGAAATAAAATAAAAGATATTATAATAATAAAATTAATATAATTTGAATTAATTAAAGAGATCCATGATTTTCGAGGTAAATATGAATTACTAGGGAATCATTAAAATATTTTCTTTGAATTTTTCATATTGTATTGGTTTTATTAAATTCAATGTAATGAATACTGTAAAAATTGATAATAATTATATTTAAGAAATTTAATATTTCATTAATTTATTTAAAAACAATAAAAAATTGCATAAGAACATATCAGATAATATTTGGTTTACAATGTCATTTTACATTAATTAATACAAAATATAGAATAATTTGTCTCTATAATAGTTTTATTATATTTTAATAATTATGAAATTTTCAAAATATCCCTTAACCTTAATTATAAAAGGGAACCCCTTCTATTACTTCATTAAACCACTTCGACTCGTCTCACACAATCATCCCCTACCAATGTCTCATCTCCACATCCTTATACATGTTTTCGATGTTTTGGTACTTCAAAAGGAAAAAACATAGATCCCTCATGTAATGATATAAATTAATTATTCCAAATAAGTTGTAATCATGTTTTCCTTTATATTTCTAAAGTTTATTTTTAAATGTTACATTCAATGGAAAAAATATATTTTTACTCAAAACATATGTTATTTGTATTTTTATGGATCTTTTATTCATCAATGAAAATAATTATTCATTTCATTTATTCACTGCTAGGTATATGTTTTAATGATACCATCCTTTGAAGAATTAAATTAATCTTGATCATTAGACACTACATTTATCTTAATTATCCATATTCATGGTATTGTGGAAATTTTTATTTATTTATCATTATATCCTTTATAAATATGGTGTTTTATAGTAAAATAAATATTTCTATTAATGGGAATACTGATAAATATATATTATTAACTCAATATTGATATTAAATGATAAAAAATATTGATAGTGAATTTAATCTATTATTTGATATATAAGGAGTGTTTTAGACATTAAATCCATGGCTGGGGCCTAGTTATAGTTATCCCCTTGATGTATCAGTGGGTCTCATGAGAAAAATCTATTGGCCAAACTTGAATGGCTTGTCCTAATAGTTTTAAAATGTCTTTTGAATGGCCTTAAGAATATAAGTAGAATTGGAGAATCTAAGTTGTTTTATACACAATTTTACTAAACTATATTGTGATAGTTCTACGTGAAATATGAATTATGAGTTTGAGACATGACGTCAACTAATTCAACATTTCATTCTTTTATAATTCTATTATTATTTTTATCCATGAGATTATCACTATGATATTATCTATGGATTTGCCTCATCCTCATATATTGATTTAATGGAATGTGTTGTCAATTATTTACCATATCATATTGATAACACATTTCCAATCATGATAGTCAATTTATTTAAACAGAATATAGATCAATTATTTATCATTCCATGTTTATTATTATTACAGGTTTATGGTAGCTTCTACTTTTCTTAATTCTTATTAGGAATTTGATCTTACCCTTATATTGTTTCCTTTCTCAATGAATCCTTGAAGTGTATTATTATTGTTATTTAAGGATATAAAAGAGGGAATAATGGTGATATCAAATAAAATAATTTTTTGAGATTTATGTTTAAAATATAATGTGAATTTAAAGTATGTATCTATATTAAAAATAATACTAAACTATTCGGTCAATATGTATGTGATTCCTTTTATCATATCCCATTTTAATAATGTATCCATCGACACTGGAAGACTAGGTTCGAGGTCATTAAATGGAGGAATACATTTTTTTATTTTATTAGAATAATTTATTTTGGTTTTTTTATCATTTTACATTCATTGTGGGATAGTTTTATACTTCATTTCCTTTTATTTTATGTAGTTTCCCGGTGGATTTGATAATATCTCCCTGTCATGTATTTTATTATGTATGAAATTACTTTGATATGTGTGATTTTATATCCTTATTGTTAGTATACAACCTAGATCCTATAGAGTGTGGAACTCAGGGGTGATCATTTATCTTCCATGATTTCTAAACCAAGAGGGGCAACTTTAAGTAGAGGGGGTTTTGATATGTGAATCTAGAATGAGAAGAGTCTGTATGTGTATATTTGAAAATTATATCTTGTCGATCGATAACTTAATTTTAGTTTTAGGAATAATTTCTGGAATTGAGGAAAAAGGATCATATTCTTTTTTTTGAATTCTCCATGGGTTGAATTAGATAATCAAAATCATCATAAACATTATATTTTGAATATTGTAAATGATCACAATAGTTTGAGTGGACGAAAACTATCAATGCATGTGATATCACATATATTATAAAACATCACACACTACAAAATAGTGTCGAGGAACTCTTAATTTGATGGTATATCCCTAGGTATTCCATAATCTGGAAAAAACCACTGCACTATGGTGGTTTATTTAGTTCACAAGTCCATCATAAATTCGTTCAGACTATTAGTGTTGAGGTTATTAAATTTGTAAATTGTTATTATATGGGAAAAGTTTAGAGTTTCTTTAATTTACTCGCTAGGACTATTTGGAGGATGTTTTGTGTGCGATGTTATATAATTCCACATCTCCTCGGATAGACTGATATATAATGTTGGCCTAGATTGGTAATCAAATAAATGTAAAGTGTTCAAATCCAGTCACGATGTCTAATGATCATGATGTAGATTGAAATTTTATGGATAATTTATTATGTAGGATTGTTATTTGTAGATATAATGATTCCATTTGTGATGGGAAGGTCCCCTATGAGAGAAAGTGTCCCTGTGTATGGACAACTTCCATACCATTACATTTCATTATATTTCGGTGGAGGTGGGGGGGTCCCTAAAGTAGGAAAATTGATAACAATGAAATAAATACAAGTGGAATTTTTTTGACCATTATTTATATTATAGTTCAGTCATTTTTTGGATAAATTTCCTCATTATATCTTTCAATGACATATCCATTGGTGTAAAAATCTATGGAATTTATTTATTCAAATATTAGAAAAATACAGATCCAAATTATGGGAGTTTTTTATATTCCCTGAATAAAGGAGTGTGGGTTATGATGTATGTGAAAACCATGGATTTATGTAATGAAAATAGTATTGATCTTAATTTATATTTGTTTGATATATTAATGGATTAAAAAAATTTATTCACATATACATATTATAGTTTTGAGGATGAACCTACAAAGTATATTTTTATATTAAACCCTTATTTATATATACTAATTACTAATCTTTTAGATAGTGTTGATGGTTGTTTTGGGAGACAGTAACTTAGAAGAAATTTCTTGAAAGATTTATATTACACTATACCATTTTTGAGGAATAGAATGTTGTTTTAGTTGTCATATTATATTGTAACTTTGGAAATGCATTTGTACATCATTAAGTCATTGGAGAATTGTTGGTGGTTGTGTTATATACATTCAATATCCAACACAGGTAACCTGGTATCATGATACTCGAGATTTCAATGATATTTCTAATAGGTAACTCCTGATACCCATAGTTTGGGGAACATCAGCTAACATCATAAAAGATCAATTGGGAACAGATTTCCATAAAAAACAAAATATTAATGAATACAAGACAGTGTGATCAACACTCATAAGAGATAAAGTACTAGAAACCAAATATGTATAAAAAACCAAAATTAGTATATAATAAAAGTACTATGTATCTACAAAGATGAAAACACAAAAAAAACCCTGCAAAAACTAGATAACCTCCCGACCAATCACCTATATCACTCAAAACCCATGGGTTTAAAAACATTCACCACCTTCAAGTGACTATTTTCATTTTCATAGTCCTTCGATAAGAAAATGTACAAGAAGCCAAAGGAAGAGGTACTAAGTGATATATAAATACATGAAGGGTCTCATCCACTGTTCCATATTAGGTTCAACATCAATAAACCATTCATTCTTTAAATTAAAATGAAATAGGGAATGCAATGATATGTCATTATCATATTTAAAAAAACATTGTTTTCATTAAAAAGATGTAAAATATTTAAATCATTGATTAAATAAAAATTTTATAAAAAAATTTATATAAATAATTTGGTATTAGTAAAATAGTTCTATAATCAATGACATATATAATCAAAACAATCAAAAGAAGGACCATGTTCATCTTCCCCTCTGTATGTTAGTTTCTTACTATAGGATCTTCTCACATCTGAAATATGTGATCATGGTTATGTATATGTATACACATCCCTTGGGATTATGATAATATGAGTAATCAACATCCCATCAAGGATAATCTTACTATACAAGGATTTTATATAGCTTTATTCATCAATCCAATGTTATTGGATCAATATCATAACATGCTTGTGCCAAATATCCCACTACTATCCAAACTCAGATGTTCTCAATAAATGAATAAAAAAAATTATCTCATTTCAAATCTCATCATTTATAATTCAATTTCTAAAATTTTTATTTCCAATATTCCAATTCAATTTCAAAGCCGAAAAATGGATTTTCATCATTTTATTCCATTTTAATCCAAAACCAAACACAAGTTTTTAATGATTTAAATTTAATACATTTTTTTCAAAACAATTCACAAATTATTTCATCAATTCTATAATTTTCTAAATTTACTCATCAATTATAATTCCATTGAAATTGGGGTTTTTCTCAAAATCCCTTCAATTTCAAATTAAATAATCACATCACTTGGAATAAAGGATTTATAAGTCAATTGAAATCCATTAAAAAAATTATGAAAATTAATGTTTCAATTACTTTAAAATTATCTAAGGAAACAAATCACCTTTAATAATGTAAATCAAATGACCAACACCTGTATTGTGAACACAATCATAGATCAATGGTGAAGAAGATCATTAAATCATTCCTTGAATCAAGATCTGATAAAGCTGAGTTTAGATCCATCCATGCTATGATAATTCATAATACTTGAAGGAGGGAGGTAGGATAGATAGGAAGAAACTATTAGAAAGGAATTCTTCTTACCAATAGAATATCAAATGAGATTAATGCCACATCGATCCACTAAGTAATGTGTTTATAGGATCCCAATACACTCTTTAAAATAGTTATAGATAAGGAAATAGTGTTAGGGTCTAATGAGTAGGTTGGGAATGTAAACTTGGGGGTTCTAGATTTAAAAATAAAATTTAGTAATAAATGAAACTTACAAACCTAGTTTTCTGGGCATGTCAACATAATCAGATAAACCATGCACTTCTATTATATGTGGTGCATGGTTTCTCCATGGTGGGTGTATGTTCTGGTTAACTTTGAACCAATTATAAAAATTTAAACTATATAAGGACACATGGATTTTTTTTGGTCATGTGGTTTGGACAAATGTTTCACCTCTTCTTGGGCATCATCAATGGGAACACAGTTTTCTCGTCCAAACTAAATTTTTTTTTGAGAAAACTGCACAGTTTTTACAAACCTTATGGAAACCATGCATAAAACAAATTTCTTCCAAAATTCTATAAATTTAATCCATAACAATCCAAAATAATACATATCCAAATCATGATAAAAATTTAATTGATGAGAACCTAAAAACATACAATGGTATGTTACACCCTCCCCTTCACAAATTCATTCAATCCATTGAAACCATATCAAGAATGTCCCATATCAAAGGGATTTGGCCACAACTCTCTAAAAAATTCCTTAAAATCACAATTATCATTAGAATGAGAACTTTTTTTTGATATCCCATGGACTAAATTTATCATCCACATAAATTGTTCCTTTGTATCATAATCAAAAACATTAACTAGATGCTCAGTCACTGAAAAATTAGAGTCAAAATCAAGATCCTTCCCAACTCAAGACATGGGATGGGTCGGAAAATAAATCCAAAGACATGATACACAGAACATTTTAAGTATATACATCAACTATGGTGTCATTTATATATAGGAATCCACATTACCATCTTCTCAATAACATTAAAAAGATCCAAAAAAATCAAGGTGAAAGCTTCCCATGCCTCCCAAGACATCGATAACCCAACCGAAGTGAAACTCTCAAGAACACCCAGCCACTAACATAGAACTCCAATGGTCTACAATGATGATAATCATAAGATTTATATGTGATTTGAGATATCAAAATTATATGATTAATCGATTTGATATTCATTTTAGTCTCTTCCACTAAACTAGGCCCAATAAATGATGTTACTCCAATCTATAACTTGAAAAAATGATATTTACCTAGCCTTCCAAGAAATGTCTCAAAAAGAGATATTATAATTGTGGACTAAAACAATTATTATATGTTAACACTAGAAGTTAAAAATGGACATTCTGGGATCCAAAAAAATAAGGAGATAATAATGATGAATTATCTAAAGAATATGTATATCCCTCTATTTTATTCTATCAATATATAGATTGTACGTCTCACTCAAAAAAAGTAGAGATCACATCACCTCTTGTTGGTCTCACCAAAAAGGTTACATAAGATTGTAATCTATATTGGAGACTATAGGAAATGGAACTCCATTAAAAAGATATATCTCTTTGACATAGAGATTTATCAACTCCTAAAGTATGGTTTTATCCAGATTGGGTACAAATATAATCAAATTAGTTATCCAACCAATAATTAACCGAAGAAAATATCTTTTCTAAGGGTATGTGGAAACTCAACCATAAAGTATATATAAGCACAATCATACTTACAAGTTTTCAATTTAAGGGGATGAAGAAAATATAAGGATTCTGGTGCTCTTCCTTCACCTGTTGACAATTATAACAACATGAAACAATGTTAGGCATGTTCCGTATCATACCTGACCATATGTATCATCACCAAATATCATAAAACCTTGGTGTGGTACCTAGGTTTACAACCGATTTGGAATTTTGAAAATTCCCCATTACAACTTTTGTTACTTCAATATTCCCAATGTACATAATTCAGAAGCATTTAAAACCATGTGTATAGAATGACCACTCAATAATAGTCTTCCCACTATAATGAGAGCCCCTAATGTAATGGAAGTCATCATTAGGTTATTGTTTATAACGAATCATCACATAAAATGTAGAGGTCAACTAAACAATATCAAAAACAACCTTGACCTCCACTTCCTAAAATCATAAATTCAGTTGTGAAATCATGTTAGGGTTGAATATGTAGGTTTGGGACTTAAATTTGGGGGGTCCAGTGGTTTAAAATATTTTTTCGGAACAAATTAAATCCATGTGCAATTTTTTCTTTTTTTTGGCCACAACATTTGGAAAACCAAGCATTCATACTCTATGGGGTGATTGGTTTCTCTTTTATAGATGTATATTTTGGTTATCCATATTCCAACTATGAAAATGACCAATGTCCGAGGTCATAATTTTGGTACCCCCCCCCCCCCCCCATCAAGAGCATCGTAAAATGGATCAGAGTTTTCTGGCTAAAAATTCAATGTTTTTTCAAATCGTGAACCATCCATGAAAAAAAGAAAGAAAATAAAATATTTTCCAATTTTCACCCAAAACTACTAAAAATAAAACCCATAATTCATACAATCAAAACATGGGATGAGAAACAGATAAAAACAAGTAATGGGATGTTACATGTACTATAAATATTTAATGTTATAGTGGTGTCTTATAGTTTTCTTATTATTTCTTCACTTTTGATATAGAATTGGGTATACTCTTTTTATAAAGAAAATATTTTAAAATAGAAATATATAGAGTTTTTGAGATGAAAAAAACTTTTTTTATTTATCATCCCATAACACATTGATGGTGTTTCAACACTAAATCTTTTCCTCAGCCTAAGAATAGTTTCTGTAAGGTTAGGTCATGAAACACTATCAACACATTCCAATGACATAATTTTTACAAGATATTTTATTTTCTCCAAAAAAAATTTATTGACCATTTGTAGGTTTGATCACAAAACACTTAGAATAATTCATTGTAATTGGTCACCTTTTATGGTTGTGGGTTTTGTAGATTTTCTTCCATCACCTTCCTCCATCACACAACGATTTTCCTTGTCAAATAGATATATAAAATAAATAAAACCTCATATACAGTGATCCATTTGGGGAATTATGATTCATAAAAAAGATATTTCCTTCATGGTAAAATAAAATGGTTAGAGAATCGAATTAAATATTAAAAAATAATGCATAAAATATAGTCAAGGAGGAGCTAAATTCAGACACATTGTGTTCATGACTATTATTTAGTCAATGTTGAAAAATGTTTTATAAAAATAAAACCTGTTTATAATTCACACACATTGAGTACATAAATATTTCATATTGCATATAAATAAATAAATTAATTTGAATAATTCAGTTTAAAAAATATAAACAGATAACATAGGCCTAAATTATCTTGCATCACATGACATTTATTCATGTATTCAATAAACTTCTATAGATAATGTAGAATAATAATCTAAATTATCTGAATAGCTAAATTAAAATATTTTTAAAACATCTATATTCATATTCCAAATTGTTTCAATAAAATATCCCAACATTAATTAGCTTCACTCAACCCCAATATGTAATCATTATTAGCATTATATCATCCATGATGACATTTCATTGGGACATTTAAGAATATTACATTATTTATGATATCTATTCATTTTATGTATGAATTAAAAGATTACTATGGAATTTAATAACACCTATAAATGTAATATTCTATTAATGAAAACTATAAAAACACATACTCATCAAACAATCACTACAAATTCTTAACATGCATGGTTGGTAGAAAACATATCTCTATAGAATATTTTATTCTATTGAATTGACCCACCAAGAGTGAACTAATAAATTAATAGGTAAGACACAATTCTGAACGATAATCATTTTCATCCTTGCCAAACATTATAATAATATATGGATTTTTTATGACCATTGAAAATTTGTGACATCAAATTGTCTTCTTATTTTTTTGTTGAACAATTCAATTTGTACCTACATTTTTTATGAATATACAAGAAATGATATTAGTCATAATTTGATGGTTCTAAACACAATATATCAGATCATTCCCATGAATTGAACACATGAATAAAAATTCAAATTAATAAAATTACGAGTATATTATATCAAATTATGACCGAAAATTAAAAACATTGTAATTAAAAAAAGTGAATTTATATAATCAACTGAAAAATATTATTTATTTAAATCAAAACATGATTATTAAAAATCTATCATTCCAAGATAGAAAAGAATTAAAATAATACACTCATTATAAATAATAGATGTTAATACCAATTCAATTTTATGGCCTATATATGATTCTCTATATAGAATTTGAGTTGAGACAGAAAATTTTTTTCACTGGGTTACTAGATAAAGGTAAGGTTGTTTTTGCCTTGGATATTAAAATAAAGGTAGTGAGAGCCATCAAAATAGATGTCCTCACTGATGATGGAGGAGTTATTCCATGTGAAATCTGTTCCTCAAATCCTATAAAATACTGACTAAGAACGGTGTGCAACTAGAAATTAGATTATGTATTTACTACTGTGTAGACATTTTATGTGCTACTATTGTATGTTGAATCCCTGGGGAGAGAGTTTGGTGAAATGTCAATCTGGGTGGATGTGGAGGTGAGATAGGGGTAGTGTTCGACCATTAGTAAGGGGAGTTATATTTTTTTGATGAAAAAAATGAAAACAATATGGGAGGAAAATATAGGATGGTAATGGAAATAGAGATAAGGATGATACCAAATAGGATGGATGTGAAGAAGATATTTTCTACATAATCAAAATCTCAAAGCTAGAGGTGTTTGTAGCATTGTGGTTCGTGGGTGAGTTTCTTAGTGCAGATGACTACATATGTTGATAGTGAGAGTAATGGAAATATAAAGGGATAATAGTTAGAGGATTTTAATGATTACACCAATAAGATATTTATGGGGGTTCCATTGTAAATTCCCTATATAGAAAGGGTATATGAGGATCAAAAATGAGAAAAAAAATTGGTGGTCTAATATATGAAAAAATGAAAGTACGATACCTCAAACCCGATTTAAAAATTGAAAAAAAAACTAGATCCAAACCTTCTTAACATAAAAAATTCATGAACACTTATAAAAAAATTAAAAAACTTATATAAATTGAAATCATTTTCCCATAAAATTTAGATTTATTTATTTTTAGAGTTCATTTAATATAGAACATGTAGAAGAAACATTAAATTATTTATTTATTTTTTGTAATTTTTTTCAAGTAAAAATGTTTTTAATATAAAAAAATAATAATTTTTTTAATTTAAAATATTATAAAAATGTATATTTCTATTTCATGAAGATTATTTGGAATCATCCATGGGTACATCAGTTGCTCTTCCATTCATGTTTCTTATACATGCATTCATTGGCACAGCATTCACCATGAACCCTAACCCATTCTAACCTTCCCTATACTCACATACATTGATGATATGTAACCCCAATAATAATTATAAACACACACACCAACACATGAATGAATCCTTTTAAAAAAATAGATTGTTTTTTTGTTGAGGAATCTCTATCTAATAAAAATTCCAATGCCAAAAAAATGGTTTCTCTTAAGGATACACCATTAAAGAATGAAATGATATAGTTTTGATATTGAAAATGTTTCCAACTAAAGAATCTATAAAGGGAAGATAAATGCATGAGTTTATACATACATAAAGATTAAAGAATGATGCTACAACAGTTACAATGCACTAGTCATTTGAGATGTACACTAAAATATACATGTTAATTATTTAAATTTATGTTCACAAATTTTACAACATTTTTTCATTGGTTACAATCAATTATGAATGGATCAAATCAGAATCCATTAATAAGGTATTAAATAAATTACAATATTCATTTTACATTAATGAATTAATCCAATATGAATAAATGGATGTCTATACATTGGACAAGGTTAGAGTATTTCATTAAATGAAACATGACAAGGATATCTATATATTGGGATGAGATCCCGCTTTTGGGATATGGATGATATTATACCATCATTCGAACACTCTGTTCCTCTTGGGACATAAAATGTCTCCCAGAAAAGAAAAAATCACCCCTTTTGTGTTTATGAATCCTCTTAAAACATATTTCGATCCTTTACTTGATGTAATACCTTTCATTATGAATTTTTTCTGCTTCATCCGTAATCAAAATCAAATGTACTCCATCACGTATTAAATATTGAGAAACCATTTATACCAGTTCTTATGTTTATGTTATTGTCGTATACTATATTTTGATACAGTATAGGATATATCAAGCATGTTTATAAATTTTATTCATGTTCCATTGATCATTTACTAATCCATATAAACCCATCAGTTGTATTAATCTCTTGTTCTTTGATAAATAAATATATCATTTTAATTTTTATTGAATAAAAAACATGTCTCAAAACATATATTGAATCGACCCACATATCATTATAATGAATATTCAGTGGAATTATATTTTTATTAACTAAGATATTGTTGTATGAAAATATAATTCTAAGTGTTCCCCTATTATTTTGTTAAGTATAAATGTAATCTAAAAAACATGAGGATTCATCTGAACAACAACATATCCTTCTTTGGAACATGGAACTATGTTATTAACACAATATAATATGCTTTAGAGATTCAATATATGGTAAAATAGTTAATATACTAAGGTGTCTAGAGAAAACATACATTAAGTGTTAACATACCCTACAGTGTGAAAATAGAGTACCGTTTTAGGGTTACATTATTATACATTGATTGTCAATGTATTATGAGGTTTCTTCCTAATAATCGCATTGAAGGTAGATGTAATATGATATTTAGAAATATTTTGTGGCACTGAATCTTGTGACGACATAATTTCAAGTGTCCATACCAAATTAAAATTAATTAAATTTAATATTTACTTTATTTATCTTATTATATAAATAAATTTATAAATGAAATGTGATAGAATTTTTAAAATTGTGTTTTAGAAGTATAAATTGAATATGATTAAATTCACATTTGTTTACCATGTTTTTTATATATAAATAAATTTTATATTTATTGAGAATATTAAATTATGAATTGAATTGGATTATTTATAAATTATATATAAATAATGGAAATTATATTTTTGATTATTTATAATAAAATTGTTTTTATAAATTATCTATAATGATATAATAGAATTCTGATTCAATGTTGTTGAAAATTTAATATAAATATTCAATTAATATTAATGAGTTAATATTAAAAAATATCTTTTTCAAATTTATATAGTCCATAAAATGATTATAAATCTCTGTAAATGTATTTTCAAAATATTTAAATTTATAAAAAGTTTACAAATAGTCTATAAATAATAATATAAATTTTTGTGAAATATTTATTAATGAAATATTCCAAATATTAACAATTAATTTTTAAAATACTTTTTACCATATTACATGGAATTCCTTGTGATCATGAAAAAAAATTTATTTGGAGACCATAAGAATAATTTATAAAAGACATATACATTATAAAAACAAGGCTAAAATATAAATTAGTTTATATTTATAATCATGAATTTTCCTATAATCAATTATTTTGAATTGTTCAATTAAAAAATCCCTTATAAAAGATATTTTTAATCCAAAAAAAGGAATTGTTTTGATTATTTATTTCAAAAATATTTTTGAATAATTTTTTGTATATTATAATTAGATTATATAAAATGGTTACAAAATTAGAACTGAATTATAAAAATCATTATAATTCATAAAATATCTTTTAAATTTCATATAATATATAATATTATTGAGTTAATATTAAAAGAAGATATAATGTATTTATATTCATGATTATTGAATGTCAATATGAATTTCCATATTATAACATGTTCATAATTAGATTTCACTTGTGAATTTTTCAACAATAGTTATCTCACGGTTAAATATTTGAAATTATCATTTATTTGGAACCAATTCATTTTCTCCATGTATATAAATTCTTAATATAATTTTAAGAATATATGTATATTATTTATATAAAAAGCCACATATTTGAGATTGAGCCCTGTATGACCTCCTAGGCACAACACCACAATGTTTATTTTTATATACCTTGAAAATGATTTTTCATTGAATTTATTTTATTGATATTAGTCATTGGGAATAGTATGTTCATATTTGGTTTTAGAGTTATCATGAATTATATTCTATCAAGAGTAATGTATTCTTGGGAGACAGACTTTGGATCAGACTACCCTTTATCATGGAGGATCAAGAATTGTCTAAAAACATAAAGGGGCGCTAACTTTCTATTTGATCTTATAAAGTAGAGATTAGAAATTTCATATATTATAATCTATTTACATGAACATTTCACTTACCTTATTCATATGAGTAATCATATATTGTTGAATATATATGGATTCTATTTTGGATGAATAACATAAACAATTAGGTTGTGTAAAATTTACACATTAATGTTTCTTGAACATATTGATTACGTTAATGAAATATGGATTCAAAAACAAAAATAAATCATTTGAAGTATGAATACAAAAATTAATAAAACATTAGATGAAAATTATTTCATTCTATAAAATAGATATATGACTAATATGAATATAATTTATATTAAATAGGCGAGGATTTAAAACACTATATAATACTAAGTGTGAAATTTCTTCAAAAGAGGCAATTTGCAAGACCTTATTCACCCAAATGAGTAATTCATTCCATATTATGGTTCTTAAAAATTGTCTAGTGTATAGAAATAAAGAAATTCATGAACATGATTGTCTAATTGTCAAGTCATTCCATAGTGGGGCTCCCCTATATTGTATCATGTAATACTATTCATGGTGTTTTATTTTTTTACCCTAGATTATAGACCCTAATATGATTATGTTACTAGAGAAATAGAGTTGATGATTATCCACATGATGTAAATAGATAATATCATGTCTATTCAATTATCTAATCATCTTAAATGTTGTTATTGTGACGATTCCCAACAAAAAAATTTAATTTGTGAGAGGAAATCCATAGGGGACTCATATATTAGTGAAATATGGATATTGGATCACTAAATAGATATGATGTAAGAGATCATAATTTGTAAAATATTAGTTTCTTTGAAATTCCTTGATAGAATGATGTAAGACATGGTATTCATATGATAAAAACTCATATAAAAAAATAATAACACCACTATAATCAATATTTTAAAAAGAATATTTGAAAAGGAAAACCCTAAATTAAGAATCTCATAATACTGGTAATATAAGAAAAGATTTTTATTAGAAGAAATTAAATTGGATAGGCTATCACCCTATATAGAAGCCAAATTTTGATGTCGATCAATAAATGAATCTATATTACTATGGATAAAATAGGGATTCATTTAAATATTTAAATGAATTGTAAGATAAATAAAATAATTATTTTTAATCTTTACTCATATTCTTAATATGATTGTATATGAAAATGATAGTCAATATAATTCACTGTTTAAAATAATTGGAGAGACTAATGAATTTAAAAAGGGTTTGTTCTAGTTGAGGAATTCAGCTTGTATTCTTTGATGTAAATGTTACAAGAATATAGATACATTCTATAAAAATTCACTCAATATTTTTAATTTGTTGCTAAAATATGAACTAGGAATATGATTCCTATATCCGGGTATTATATTGAGTGTATGAGTTGGTAAAACTTCAAAACAAGAGAGGAAAAGTAAGTTATAGATCCCACCAAATTTTATCCATATAATAAATTAAGGTCGTCTGGAACATTTTTTTATTATTTGGTATGAGTGATGACTCTATAATATTGAACTGTGAAGATACATGATGAATTTTTAAGAAACTCCAAGGTATCTCAATGTCAAGTATTAGTATTTAAGAATTTATTCTCTGATTTTTATGATCATATGATATCATATGTATATTTTACAAATATTAATAATATACAAAAGTTTAAAATCATGGGAATAATTAAAAGAATTTGTACATTGGGTTGAAGTGATGAGGAAAAGTGTTTCTACATCAATAATTTAACGTAATAGTTTCAAATGAATCTAAACAAATTAGTTTCTTCATTATCATCTTATTTCTCTTATATGACATGGGGAGTTGATTATTAACATGAATATATTATAAAAAATGTATGATTTAAAATTTATTACTTATGATTTATGATTTATAACATTATATAACATACTTTAAGAGGAAATGATAAAATGTGTTTTCTCAATGGTAAAATTTTTAATTAGTTATTTTTTAAAATATGAGGTAAGTCATTCCATGTTTTATATAAAATTATGTATGCTTTTCACAACACTCATTCGTGAAATATTTTAAAGAATAACCTTTTCTCATGAGAATTTTATAAACACATAAATTACTATATGTGTTATGGAAACTATATATTATTTGATAAAAATTTTACTGAATGAATATAAATGTTATTTCATAACTAAAAATATGTTTATTTATATTAGAATGTTATTCGAAAAAAGAATATTTTGTTCAAGTGGCTAGTGGGGGTATGATTGAACTTAATCAGTTTAAAGTTTACAAATGATAGCATAATGTTCTAATATTCATAGTAAATTTTAATTTATATCCATAAGGTTTTATGGAATGAAAATAAAAAAAATTAACGAGTTTTATTTAGTTACATTGAATAGGTGAGTATTATTATTTAAAAAATGATTACAAGAAAATGAATATCACTATTTACATTCTTAGGTGTAAAACTAAATGAAATTTATTTACATATAATAGAAAAACCTACTTTCTTTTGATGAGAGTTTTATGAAATTTCATGAATTGTGGAGTTTGGGTTATAAGGTACATGGAAAGAATAGATTTAATGATTGAAATAATGATTAATTGATTGATCAATATTTATATATGTTACAAGAATGAATTTTGATTATTTATTTACATGTTCAAATGATAGGTTTTAGAGGGAACATATAAATTATATATTCATTTTGACCCATAATTTATATATAATATTTTCCAATATTTTAGATAGATATGGTGATGTGAGGTGATATTAACGTACAAAATATTTCTTAATGAAATTTTATGGTTTAAATGTTTTAGACTATACCATGATAGAGGTATAAAGGTGTTTATTAATGTTTTTATTGTTCAATCGCTATTGATAGGGATTTTTATATCATTAATAATAATAGATATATTGGTGGTGGTGATTTTTGTTAAAAAAATTTCTAGGTATAGTAGAGGCTTGTAGTTTTATATTATGTTTCACCGTTTGACATTGAATTGTTTTACTTTTTCATTAAATGATGATCATTTCCATGAGTAATGTCTTTCATTTGAGTGCAATCAACCCCTTTGTTCCAGTCATCATACCATGAAATATTGAAGTTTGTATTACACTGAATCTTGGTATTAGATTCGGAGGAGTTCCAACTGGGATTGGCCAAGACACACTATCAACACCATCCACTGATATAATTTTACAAAGATATTCTCCATTTAATCTAGTAATAAATTGTAATGACCCCTATGTTGTGTGAACACAAAATTCTAATATCAGTCATCAAATGAATTAAGGTTAAATTATTTTTTATAAACAATGAAATATTCAATACAAACAAAAAACATTATCTTTATGATCCATTCTGAAGATACCACTAAAACAACTATAGGGAAATTCATTCTTAAGAAACAATTAACAACGTATATAAAGTATCACTTAATTATTTTAATAACATTTCCTTAATAAAATAAATTTTTATTCCAAA
Source organism: Viscum album (assembly GCA_963277665.1). Taxonomy (NCBI): domain Eukaryota; kingdom Viridiplantae; phylum Streptophyta; class Magnoliopsida; order Santalales; family Viscaceae; genus Viscum; species Viscum album. The sequence goes on along the minus strand of OY728150.1, from coordinate 429,822,909 downwards.
TCGAAATATAGGATCTTTTTTTAAAAAAATTACCACCTATAATTAATCCAAGAATAATATAATAAGTGGAATACGATATCTATCCAGTCCTATAACATTATTCGGTGACTTATAATCCACACACATTCTCCAGCTCCCATATTTCTCTTTATTTTTATTGTGATTAATATATAGTTATACATTGTAATAGAAGATAATAGTGACAGACCACCTCTTTGACCCTAATGTATTTATAGTCATGTAACCCCAATTTCCTCAAAATAAAATACTAACATTGCCACACAATTAATTAACATTCCACATCACTACTTATCCTTCATCATTTAACATGTTTATATAGAGGGGACATGAAAATCCTAACATATTTAACACACACACATTCAAATATATTTTCAAAAAAATATAATATAAATTTTAAAAAATTTATTTCACTTTATATTATCAATAATATTAATAATTAGATAAAATAGACTTACAGTTCCATGATATATGTCAAACAAATATTGATGCTTCAACCATAAAATAATTCAAAAAAGTAATAGTATTAATGAATCTGATATGTTTACCACCAACATAGATACCATTGGGATTCCTAGTATTCAAAAAATACATATTTTTATAGATAAAAGATAGAGGTAAAGGAGAAATAATTAAATCAAATTCCAATACAAAAATTTCAAAAATATAATATCTTATTCAAGGCATAAATTGAGCATATCATTCACTTTAAATATAGCGGCCATGTGGATAGAACACACATCATTCATTCAACTTCAAGGGTCTAGGAAAATAAAAAAATAAAATCATATGTATCTATAAAAAATAATAATCAGGAAATGTAATTTATTCCACTTTCTCCAAATTACTTTGTTTTTCTGTTGAATTTTTTCAATGAAAATTTTAAATTCATTATTTATTTGAAAGTAAAAACTATATTCTATAAAATATCATAGGGGTTGTAGAAAAATTATAAAATTTCAAATAATCTCCCTAATAAATACATCATGTGGAATATCATTCTGAAATTTATCATTTGGAAAATTTCACATCAATAATAATGTGAAATTGTTTACTATAAAATTCAAATACATTTTTGTACTATTATTTTTAACTAATAGCATTCCTAAAAATATTTTAATTTTCATTTGATTAATATCATTTGAATATTATATAGATTTTTCTTTAGAAGAAAATATAATGTCCATGTATCAAATTTGAGGGATATTAATTAAGTATATTTGTCCAATGATTGGGTTCCAAATTCATAAAATAGTAATTCATCATAAAAAGATAGTTATTAGGTGTCCAGTACATGAATTAAAATTATACTATATATGTTATATCAAAGATTAATGATTTTTAATTTTTGTTTTGCCTTAGGGACTTCAAGGATTGATGATCATGTATAATGAGTGAGGTGTGTTTCATGGTAGAATTTTTAAGGATCATAAGGACTAGATGTCTAGTGATGAAAAGTTGTGGTTAGATAAAGTCATGTAACAAACATTGGGTGAAATTTAATAATTTATTTCTCAAATTATATTGCATTAGAATCATATTAACGTTTCTGATGACAAATTTGTTGAAGGATTAACTTCTGAGTAAAGATAATATAAAATAATTGAGGAATTATCAATGAGGTTGACATAAATATATATAAGATAGAAATAAACTGGTATGGTAATGTTAATAGAATTGTGATATGGGTCACAATATACCATATAGATTTATCACACCCTCTAAATTTACATTTTATATAGCTTCTAGAGATATGTTAATATAACAACTAGAAATAGGACTATTTGAAAAGTCATGGACAATAAAAATAGCACGATAAATAATTGTGGATAATATATTCTATCACATGATGTAATGAAATATTTCAATCGTTACAATAGTATTCACTGAATGAGAACCGAGTATCATAGAAAATGACAAAGACAGATATTGGAATCCAAGAATTGAATCTCGAACGATAATATGAAAATATAGATCCACATGATATATATGTATAATTATGATTCACATAATATGGGAATCTAAAATCTACTTATTTAGTGATATCAGTTTATATTAATTAAGGCTATGTACTTTCTACTCTCTAGGATATATGATGATTGAAAGATAATAGATAATAGAGATCAAATTAGGATGCATGGGCCTTATTTAATGTAGTCCTCCAATTTGTTTTCACTCATAAAAGTGTAGGGATACTTTGGTTAATTTTTTCCATGATAATTAAAGAAAATAAAGAGATTGTTTTGAAATAAATGTATAATTCATAGAATGGTAAAATGAACAACATAAGAGATTATTTATTTCATATGGCATTATAAGACACAATCATATTCCTTGAATAACTCAAGGATGATGATAATCGAATGTCATATAAATATTGTGACCTATACCACATATGGTGATATATACTAGGATATTATTGATATAAATGAGGGGGATATAACTAAGAGAAAGAGTATATATGATATAAGATCACCCATTTAGTTTACCTACTAAAGGGGTTATCGTTTGAGGGGACGGTTATTGGGGGTCATGTGTTATTGGTTTATTGGGGAAGTAATGTAAATAAAAAATTAAATATAGATAAAGGTAGGTATAAATGGGTAAGAGAGATTTCATCTAAAATATTTTGGTTGCTAGTTGTTTGACATAAATGAACAGACATGAGGTTGTGTTTTCTCATTGAGATTTTCTATTATATACATAATTATTATAGAACATTTTCAATAGAGACTAGATATACAGCTATATGTAATACTCTATAAATGTGTAGATGTGTCTTATACAGGTGGGATATATGGGGAAAAACTAATTCTATTTGAGTGCAGATCTACATTGGAGGTATTAAATATGAAAGGATGGATTGAGTCAAGGAATAAAAAAATATTTGGTAATTTATCCATTGGATTGGATTTGTTTTCATATTGGTAACAGAATAGTAGTTCCTATTATGTAGATTCTTTTCTTCATTGGATGGATTATTATTCTTCCCCTGTATGAAATCTAGTTTTTTCCCCTATACTTATCTGAATATAAACACAATTTCCCTCCATATGTATCATATTGGTTCTCTAATTGATGCTTCTGTTGTACCTCTCGTATCCCCTCGTGGTTTAATTTTCATGATCACAATCACTTTCATGTTTATCTAACTTTGTTTTTAAGTGTTGTGGATGATAGGCAAAAGATTGCCAAAGGATTGACCCAAGAAAGTTGGCAAAATGGACTGAAATTCAGTCCACCGGCCAACCGGTGTGATAGCACCGGCCAGCCGGTGGAACTGGCAGAGGGATTGCCCACTGCCAGGTTCCACCGGTCGACCGGTGGCTCTGTCACCGGTCGACCTGTGGCACCCAGCCCAAATATTGTTTGCTACTGTCTTGCCACCGGCCAGCCGGTGGCTCCTCCACCGGTCGACCGGTAGAGCCTGGATCAAGACTCTTCTTCTCTACCAAGGCACCGGCCAGCCGGTGGAGCTGTACCGGCCAGCCGGTAGCCCAGTCAAACTAGCCGTTGGCTTTGACCAGTCAACCTTCTTTTGGCCTCCAACGGCTCCGAGACCTTTCCCAACGGCTCCGAAGCCTCCCCAAGGGTTCCATGCCTATAAATAAAGGCTGAGGAAGCCCCGGACACCTACCGGAACACTTGTGAAGCCAACGTACACAATTCTCTTCATTTGGCCAACCTCCGGAGACTTCCTTTAAAGGAACCTCAAGCGCTCCAACAACTTCCACATCCAAGGAGCTCCTCCAAAGAAGCTTGGAAGCGGCCTACAACATCTCCAATCAATCAAAGGCGCCCAAGTCTTCCCAAATACGGGTTTTATTGTTTTACTTTTTATTGAGCTTTAAATTTGGGTTTGTGCCTACAAACCCCAAACTCTTTCTTCATCCCCCTTTCTTTTGGGTTTCACACCACCACTAAGGTGTGAAAAGGTTTCTTCAAGCCTTTGCTTTTAAAAGGCTTGAGTTTTCGGTGAGCTAGCCTTCACCCGTTAAAAAGGCTAGTGGGTTCTTGCTAAACCATCAAAAGCAAGTGGGTTCTTGCTAAACCAATAAAAGCAAGCTGTAATAGGTCCTAGTGCTACCTCAAAGCCTAGTGGGTTTCTTGCTAAAACCATTGAAAAGCAAGCGGTAGGAATCTCTCAACGGTTGAGTTGGGAGCAGAGACGTAGGCTGGGTTTTGGCCGAACTCCGTTATCAATTTCTTGTGTCTTGCCTCCTTTATTTCCGCTGCATCTTTTACTTTGATTTTTAATTTGTCAATCATTTTTTAAAAGGCAATTCACCCCCCCCCCCCTCTTGCCATCATTCCCCGTGTTTTTTCCGACCCAACATTTGGTATCAGAGGACGTATTTGAATAATTCCCTAACCGGTTTCAAATTAAAGATCCTATTTTTTTGATGGCTTCTACCGCTTCTTCCTCTCAAACTCTTGAAGGATATTCTTTGGATCGTGCTCCATTCTTTGATGGAGCCGATTATACTTTTTGGAAAACCCACATGACCACTTTTTTAAAAAGCATTGGCTATCCTATTTTTAGAATTGTCATGCATGGTTATACTCTTTCTTGTAAAGATGAATCTCAATGGACCCCCGCGGACATTGCAAATTTCGAGCTTGATGGCAAAGCCATGAATGCTCTTCATTGCGGGATAGATAGAAATGTTTTTGATCATATTTCTTCTTGCACATCTTCACATGATATTTGGAAATGTTTAGAGCTAACCCATGAAGGTACTAAGATGGCTCAAAAGCAAGAACCCGACGAAAAGATCAAGCCCGTTTGCCCACCTCACAAGAAAAGGGCCAAGAAGAAAAAGAAGAAGGCTTCAAAGGCAACATGGAGTGATAGCTCCACCTCTTCATTCTCCTCCTTCTCCTCGAGCGACCAAGGTAAAAAATGCCTAATGGAAAATCATGAGGTATCATCTTCCGACTCTTCTTCCTCGTCTTCTAGTTCTTCAAATTCTTTCAATCATATGTCTTATGAAGAACTCCAACATGCTAGAGACCAACTTGAAAATGGTTTTCATGCTTTATCGTCCAAATTTGTTGCTTTAAAAAAATCTTTCAAAAAACTCTCCTCCGAAAAAGAACAACTTCTCAAAGAGAAGGAGGAACTCTCCCTAAAAATCCAAAATTTTCCAAATGTTGATTCCATGGAATCAACCATCAAAGACCTTAGAGAATCCTTGGCTAAGTTCACCCAAGGGGAACAAAATCTGACCAAACTCTTAGGTTCCCAACGCATTTCCCGAACCACTCAAGGACTTGGCTATTCCAACCAAGCTTCCTCCTCCCATGCACCCACTGTTTTTGTAAGGGGGAGCTCTGAATTTAAATTCTGTAATTATTGCAAAAAACCCGGGCACCTCATATATGAATGTAATTGTAAAAACGCCCGGTATGGCCAACCCAAGTCTGTTTTCTTTTCGGACGAATTCTATAGGAGAAGACCCGCTATGAGACAAGTATGGATTGAAAAATCCCTTCTAGCGAGTCTCTCCGGGCCTAAGATAGTTTCCTTTCCCCGGTGATTCATTGTTTCTATTTAGGGGGAGAACTTTCTAAATTGTTTTCAAACTTTGTTTCAAAACTCTCAATTTCAAAAATTAAGCCCGTTTAATTTCAATTTCAAAATTTTCGATTCCAACATTCAATTTCAACACTTGGTTTAAAATTTTCATTCAAAATCTTTCAATTTCAATTCTCTTTTAAATCTTTCAATTCAAACTGTTATTCAATTTTTGATTCAAAACTTGCAATTCCAATTTCAAAAATTTCATTGGTTTAATATCTCCATCTTGTTTTTCAAACTTAGTTCCCTCAATCATGTTTTATGCCCCACGCTTTTTTGATAATCACAAAGGGGGAGAAATTTCTTGATTGATTGGGGGAGAATCCTTTTCATCGTGCTTAGCATTTCCTTTCAATATCAGTATATTACATTAATTGTTTTTGTGATTGTGATCATCAAAATAGGGGGAGATTGTTGTACCTCTCGTATCCCCTCGTGGTTTAATTTTCATGATCACAATCACCTTCATGTTTATCTAACTTTGTTTTTAAGTGTTGTGGATGATAGGAAAAAGATTGCCAAAGGATTGACCCAAGAAAGTTGGCAAAATGGACTGAAATTCAGTCCACCGGCCAACCGGTGTGATAGCACCGGCCAGCCGGTGGAACTGGCAGAGGGATTGCCCACTGCCAGGTTCCACCGGTCGACCGGTGGCTCTGTCACCGGTCGAACTGTGGCACCCAGCCCAAATAGTGTTTGCTACTGTCTTGCCACCGGCCAGCCGGTGGCTCCTCCACCGGTTGACCGGTAGAGCCTGGATCAAGACTCTTCTTCTCTACCAAGGCACCGGCCAGCCGGTGGAGCTGTACCGGCCAGCCGGTAGCCCAGTCAAACTAGCCGTTGGCTTTGACCAGTCAACCTTCTTTTGGCCTCCAACGGCTCCGAGGCCTTTCCCAACGGCTCCGAAGCCTCCCCAAGGGTTCAATGCCTATAAATAAAGGCTGAGGAAGCCCCGGACACCTACCGGAACACTTGTGAAGCCAACGTACACAATTCTCATCATTTGGCCAACCTCCGGCGACTTCCTTCAAAGGAACCTCAAGCGCTCCAACAACTTCCACATCCAAGGAGCTCCTCCAAAGAAGCTTGGAAGCGGCCTACAACATCTCCAATCAATCAAAGGCGCCCAAGTCTTCCCAAATACGGGTTTTATTGTTTTACTTTTTATTGAGCTTTAAATTTGGGTTTGTGCCTACAAACCCCAAACTATTTCTTCATCCCCCTTTCTTTTGGGTTTCACACCACCACTAAGGTGTGAAAAGGTTTCTTCAAGCCTTTCCTTTTAAAAGGCTTGAGTTTTCGGTGAGCTAGCCTTCACCCGTTAAAAAGGCTAGTGGGTTCTTGCTAAACCATCAAAAGCAAGTGGGTTCTTGCTAAACCAATAAAAGCAAGCTGTAATAGGTCCTAGTGCTACCTCAAAGCCTAGTGGGTTTCTTGCTAAAACCATTGAAAAGCAAGCGGTAGGAATCTCTCAACGGTTGAGTTGGGAGCGGAGACGTAGGTCGGGTTTTGGCCGAACTCCGTTATCAATTTCTTGTGTCTTGCCTCCTTTATTTCCGCTGCATCTTTTACTTTGATTTTTAATTTGTCAATCATTTTTTAAAAGGCAATTCACCCCCCCCCCCCTCTTGCCATCATTCCCCGTTTATTCGCAACCAACAGCTTCTACACAACGATCGACACTAGGATGAAAATGTCAGTAAAAATTCTAGAGAAATCTATTACATGACTCGATAACACTATTTTAGAAATCTTGAATATGATATTTGAGGTGAAGATACTTTTGACACATATGTAAAAATAAAAGATGAATTGTATGACATGAGGGAGAATCCAAGTGTGGTCGAGTGTTTCTAAAGAAGGTGAGTTCCATACTCGAACTGAGGATGCGAATTTAGATCAACCATTCAATGGAAAATAGAAAAATGTGATGTGTTCCTTATAGATATTGATGGAATGTATTCATTTTACAAGAAATTATATATGTAGACATTTACTGGAGAGGATCTTGTCATTTGGATCGCATGACCTGACACATATTTGGGAATCCATCAAACATAGGAAGGCTGAATGAAATTATCTCTCAAAAATAGATGGAATGACTTGTGAAATATCAGATAATTTCATTGAAATATTATAATATTTGTTTTACTTGGAAATAACTCAAATAATAAATCACAGTGTGATATGAAAATGAATAGTAGGATGATTCTTTGATCCATCTTAAGGGATTTCAACATATTGAATCAGAATATGGATATAAAAATGAATTATAATGATTATCCCTATCAGTACTATGTTTCATGGTAAAAAGTTTTACTAGTGTTTTTATCAATGGGATAAATAAAAAAATTAAAATTAATGTCTTGATTCATGATCCATCAAGAAATATGTGTTTCTTAACCTTGGTGTGGTGAGCTAGAAGGGATTTTTAACTGAAAGGGGTTATCAGGTAGGTCGAATCATTACCTTGGGGTGAAGTTGCAATAGTGGGACATAAATAGAGATTTAACACTAGTATTTAGGGATTCATACCTTTAGAAGATGGCATGGAATGTGATCATTGGAGTGAAATTGTTCTAGGATATTGAAGACTGCAAATTTTAAAAAATAAGAATAAAAACATAAAAAAGTAAAAGAAAATTGTTTCGATTATGGAAATAAATAACCACATGGACATAAGTGTCCAAAATATGGCTATATTCTTATTTATTGGGAGTGTATGGATCCAGAAGGAGTTTAGTATGAGACACGATCTATTCATGAGATGAGAAGTGGATGCATGGTATAATTTAGGGTGAAGGAAATCATTTTAATGATGAAAAATAAGCGTAGAAAATATTTCCCAAAATAAAATCAGTTTTTGGTGGTATAAGGATCTATAAGGATTATCCCAATATTAATTTTATTGGATAGTGGTTCAATAGACACCTTTATTTCCAATAAACTGTTGAAATCTTATCCATTTTAAATAACTAAGATTGATCCCTTACAAATGAAATTGGGAGATATAACATGGGGGTTTTTATGGAATATCTAAATTGCATGATTTTACACTTGGGTACCATGATGTTTTATGTTGAAAAATAAATATTTGATACCACTAGAAAAAATTTAAAATATGTATTTTTGGCATTAAACTTTGGGGTATGTTAAAAAATGTTTTAAAAAAATAATGTAATTACTTTGGGGGGTCAAGAGGTTACCTTAATGGGGATTTAATAACCCATATGTTCACCATGATTTATGTAAGATTATTTGGGTCAAGGGAATCAATTTGTTAATAGAATATGGTGGGGATTAACAAGGCATGACAAATTGATGATTACGGAGTTTCTACTTATGATGATGATCTTATTGAGTGCTACATTATAGTAGTACCGAGGGATTTTCCATGAATCCAAGGGGTTACCACTATGAAAGTACATCTATTAAACTTTAAACCTCAGAAATAGGGATAATCTAGTTAATATACATCCTTATAATCATTCTTATCAAATGAATATTTAGGTCGGGAAACAAGGTTAGGAACCCTCAATACTTAGGTTCATTTATCCTTACAATAGAAATTTTTATTGTATCATCACAATGGTGATAAAAAAGGTGGAGTGAGGTGAATGTTTGTGGACTATTGAGTGATTAATAATTTAATATTTCCTAACATCTTGATGATACCTATGGTTGAGGAGTTTTTGCAAGAGATATTAGGGAAAACACATTTCACAATAATGTATTTGAATTCTAATTTCCACCAAGGACTATTAAGGTTGGATCATGTAGTTAAAATATCTTTTAACAATCGTGAATGAAATTAGAAATACATAATAATTCTATTTTTATTCACAAACACTCCCCCATATTTCCATGTGACTATGAACACTATTTTTCAGCAACTACTTCTAAAAGGGTTCATGGGTTTTTATGAAATATTATTTATAGTAGAGGCTGGTGTAAACATCTTTAGATAACTAAGAAATTACTATAGATTATGATAAGTAATAAATTACATTCTAATGAAATAAAATTATCTTTTGGTTGAGGCTCTATGGAATATTTAGTCTATATAATTTCATTAGTGTGAGTTTCCATGAAACCTTATAAGTTATAAGTAATTTTCGGATTTCACGTGTCATGGATTTTTAGGGTGTGGGGAATTTTTGGGTCACCACCTAATATAGGAGGTTTATGAATCATTATGGTCAAATTGATATAAAAATAAAATAATTCACTAGGAGAGGAGAATTTAGATTATCTAAATTGTGTCAAATATAATTAAAAACATTACGGGAATGTTGGTTTTAGATCCATTTGGACCATATTTATCCAATCTCCATAATCCTATTGGGGAATCCCGAGTCTGTGATAGGTGGAGGTTCTCTCATTCTGTATTTTACGATGACTCCATTCAAGGTGGTGGTGGATTTTAATTAGTGGATACTAGTGGGTGGTTTTAGCACAGAAAAGCTATCCCTCCCCTTATTATATAATTTCTTCAACACTTATGGTTTGGAAGTTCCAACACAGGACTCAGTCCTGAATCAGAAGGCTTTTGTGTTGTGATTTTCTCTATATAATACTTTATAAAGGGTTACTCTCATAACACTTGGTCTTTTAAAAAATGTTGTTTTAGCCTTTACCACTGGTAAATAGTGGATCGCTTCAGTTAAGACTCTACGCAAGTGTTAGTATTAAACAATGAACCTCGACACACCCTTATCATCGATAATATTTTGTTCCTCTAAGGAAATGAAGTCACAATCAGATCATTACTCTATGATGAATCATGTATGCTCCATCTATAATATGTCAAGGTGGTATCTCTATGCAAGGATATGGATATCTCTCATTACCTTCTGGTTCGAATCCTTCTCACGGCAGGAGATCCACTCCCTTGGTGACAGTCTTTGTTAGAAAAATATCCTATACAATTTTGTACAGGATGCAATCTTCAATGTCAATTCCTCCCTATTAATAGAAATAATTTCTCCAAGTATTCCACCAATGGTCTTATGTAACCATTCATTCTATTTCAGACCACATTCTGTTTTATGTATGCTGTAATCATGGACCCCACTACGACCTCCTCCAATGTAGGGTAGATGGTTCCCCCTATCTTCCAAATCCATAACTTCCTTCTACTTATACCATTTATTATATTCCATCAAAACCAACTCCACATTTGGATTCTCCATCTAATAAAATGAGGGTAAAATTTTGACATCTGGTGCAGTATCATCCATGTATTGTTATTCACCTTGAGCTCAGTCTAGTGAATGCCCTATCCGCAGTTTAGGATTTAGCTCCACCTATCTGTATGGTGACTCTTTTCTCTATATCCTAGTAACCATACCTTCATTGAGGGAAGGATATTTCTATTATCATAGACATTCTCATGGCTCACAATCATAGTAATACTTGTTTCTCTAGATGTTCACTCATTCCTTTATCCAACCGCTCCAATTTATTATTGTATACATCAGATGAACCAATCATAGATTTTAGCCTTGGTGGTCATCAACACTAAGGGAAAAAATAATTCCCCTTAATATATAATAATTTCCCCCATTCATTGTAAATAATGAAGCCAAGGTTCCATGGTGAGGACTGGGTTTTCATTCATTTCATCTTCATCAACGTATGGATTCATTGGTAAATTTATTAAACCCAAAACACCCTTATCAAAATTGTGACTTCTATTTTAAACTTTGACTTCATGATGAAATTAAGGGTAAAACCTTGCATCAACATATATGTGTTTTATTTGGAATAGAACAATATCATTTGAGAAATTCGTTGTCTCCTATGAGAATATATCCACAAAATTTAGTTCGTGCTATTTATGTTTATTTATATCCTTTTTTATGAAAAATGTGATGTAAAGGAGAGATAATTCCAATGGATGGATTTGGGAAACATCAATTTGGGAGACTCAAAATGGTTCATTGGGGGGAATTTTCATTCTATTTTGGATAAGGAAGAAAAAAATGTGGAATGGTCTATCCCAACAATGATAGAAATGATTTTAAACTTTTTCAACATAGAATGTGTTTTTGGGTACAGTTTATGTAGTGGATAAATTCACTTGGTGTAATAATATGAATGTGAGATGAAGCACTTTGAGATTTCAGAATTGGTTCTTGGCTAATATCCAAGACAATTCCACTATACCAGTTATGTATTTAGCTACATAGTTCATGTTTTTTCAGAACACTCCACACATATCATCATCCCTGCTAATGTTGGAGTCGGTAGTGATCATTTTATTTCTTCCATTAGGTGGGAGGAAAACCTGATCTACCACCTTATATAGTTCTTGTTATAGAATAAACCCATGACTGAAAACTCATGGGTTAGTATCCACAACAAGCAATGAAACAAAAAAGGGGACAACCTGAATTGGAATAATAATAATGCATCCTGCTTGTTGGATATGGACATCATCATGGCCGACATCAAGTTGGAATAGATGGATATTAATCCGAGGTGGGATGAAGAGTCCTTTAGTAACATTGTCCATCACAAAAAACATATGGATGAAATTATATTTTAGAAAGCAATAATATCAATGGAATAATACCGAGCTACGCAGCAGGAGTAGGGGTATTGAATCATGGATTTTGAGATAGTCCTTGTCCTGAAATAGTTGATCTTATCATCCTCTATATGGATTCTCATAGATGGTAGGAGATTCAACACATTGTATCAAATACCATCCCAGCATGGTAAATGGTAATGCAATACTACTTGGGATAGTGGACATAAACATAACATTCATGGATAATGAAAAAATTGATTCATGAGGAGGATAAATTCTCTTGATTTATATTGGTTCATTTGTGTTTTCTATTAGTGAATTATATAGGTGAGGGGACTCTATTATGGAAAAAAACCAATACTGTGGTCAAGGGGATCGAGTTGTTCCACTCCCATTATATTACACTGGACATAGTGGATATAAACACATCCATTATCCATAATTCCATTAATGATATTTCCACCACCCCAAGGGATATACTGATACAAGGACCTTTTCTGTAGTTAGAAAAAATCCATTACACAATGTATAAGGGAATTAATTTATATAAATCACAGCTTCTTGAGAAACTCAATATAATCTTTCTGTCACCTTTACTTGCACAACATCCCTTCCCCTTGGGCGTGTTAGTCTTTTCAATGATATTTCCTTATTGCATCAATATTTAATAACTCCATGACCCTTGTTTTTGGGCCTCTCTTTTATAAAAAAATCATAAATTTGGAAGGATTTATTTATTTTATTATACATGTTCTTTAAATATTCAAGGTTTTATTCTCTCTGATTACTGTTCCCCACATGTTATCTATGTTGTTTTAATGTTCGTAATTTGTTTAATTTTTATTATACTAGTATATTTAACATCATTATATAATAATTATATATCTAATGACTTTAAAAATTCTTTTTATATATTTAATAATCCTTCAATATAATAATTTTTAATATCATGACTTTGTTTTTTTTAATATAATTTTTAATTATACTATTAACTATAATTTTTTCCTCGTTTTATTCTAATATTTTTACTATTGTTATAATTATTTTCTACCATCATCTATAAATTTTGGTTTCAATCTATTATAAATGTTTTATACTATTACTTCAAAATGTCTAATACTATTAGTTCAAAATGTATTCTACCATTAGATTATAATTTTAGATATCATCGATTAATAATATCTACTTCCATCAATAAAAATAATTTTCTAGAGTTAGTAGTATGCTACAATAAATTATAATTTAGAATCCATCAAGCATGTGACTTATAAAAGTACCAAAAATCCTGTTTTTTTCAATTCTAATATAACCCCTAATTCTAAATTATTTTAATTTATAAATTATTTTTATATGTTATTTTTTATGTACGAATATATTATTAATTTATAAAATAATAAACAATTATTTTGATACTATGTTATATTATTTTAGAATTTTTCAAATTATATTTATTGTTTATTCTCTATATATTTCTATCTCTATGGAAAATATTCATAAAATGTTTCATGTATATATGAATATAATTTTTTATTTCTTTTATTTTTGTCAATGATAGATAATTAATATTAAATTTATATAAACATGTTCATTATGTTCTTAATGTTATGAATATATATATATTATTTAAATATTTAACGTGTGAATTTAAAATGTATTTTTACCCAGTCAATTCTACTGCAATATTTAAGTATTTATTTTACACTTTATTACAATATTATTTTTAAAATTTAAAATTAAAATAGTATTAATTATTTTAAACATAGAAAATTATGTGTTTAAATTAGATTGAATTATTTCTATATTTATAAAGTATTTTTAATCTACGATAAAACTGGTTGAGTTTATTATTTTTATTAAATTATTATAATTGTTTTCATTAGTTCACATTAGGTTTTCTAGCTTTACAAAATCAATATAAGATACTTAATGGATTCAGGGAATAGATACTATTATGATATTACAATTACATATGATTATATATGACTCAGAGTGATAAAAAATTCTTACAATCTGAAAACCATCAAGTTCACATATACACTATGTTTACCATTTCTAACATTCTCTCAATGATTATACCTAAACTACTTCAAATTTAGTTATCCTGATGAGAAAAGATGATCTAATACTAAATAGAAATTTCAATTTCTTCTTTGTTTTATCATTCTATTTACTCTGGTTTTGTTCTATATGAAACAATTCCTCCCTTATCTCACACATTCTTTCTCCACCAGCTCATCTTTAAAAAAATCATTCACTTTTTTTGGTTGTGACTATGTGATTCTAAATTTATTTAATTCGATATATTACTCTTATATTAAATAAATAGGTAATTTGGGTTGTGAATCCTGGATTATAAAATTCAAGATAGGTATGTGATTTCTCAAAAATGTTGTATGTGTTATGCATCCCTATACAAAAGTCAGTGTATCGTTTTTATTATACCTCAACTAGAAAAGGTTCAAGATGTACTGAGTTCGGATTAACTTATAAAATTATGTAGAAAAAACCCATATCTCCCCATGTTGATTGGTTTAATTTTATAATAGGTCCATTTTTCACTAAACCTCTAAAATATATTTACGTGATCACTTTCATTTTAATTCTCATTACATTATCAAATTTACATTTTTCATAAATTATTTCAATCCACCCCTATTAGACCTTCTCTCATCCATTATGATCCAAAACTTCTTATCAATGTGTGTCCCATTTATGAATTTTCCGTTTATATCTATTTTATTTTTATTGATAACATCACCTGTAATTAGAGGATGTACCTTCCTAAGAATAATTTATATCTTCTATTCCTGTTTTCTAACTTGAGATTTCCCAATATATTCTTTTTTGAATTGATAAATCTATCTAGATACTTTTATAGTACCCATTTATAAAATTTATTATCATTATGAAAAAAAATTCATAGAACTCATAGTCTAAGGATAAATCTCATTTATTGTTGAAGTGGTAAATCATAACTATGGTAGGATTCCCTAAAATCCTCCTCATTTCAATGATATTGATTATAAATATTGGAATTCTAGAGTAGAAGGATATCTGATGTAATTGAGCATTATTTCTTATACATAAATGGTAATAAATTATAATTTTTTTCATTAAAATCCTGATACCCTTAGAGGAAATGATTCATCTAAATATTTTATAAATTATAAGATTATGAATATTTTATACTACGGTAATAACAAAAATGTTTTTCATAATGTATATATGTGTATAATATCACATGATATCTAGAATATTTTTCAAGAAACAAGTCATTAAATGTGAGGATTGATTAATTATGGTTTTAATGATTTGAATCACTAATTCAAAAATTAGTTGATCTTCAAATGGGGTTTTTGAATTTTTATTTTATAATAGGTCATAGTGATGTACTATGAAACACTTCATTTGTATAAAATACAACTATGATGATTAAGTCATAGTTTGAAGATTGTATTTTTTTAAATTGAGGTATCTTAACCCAGACAAATCCAATAAACCCAACCTAACCAAAATAGGTTTTGTCGGGTTATACACATGATATGGATGGGTTGAGTCAATTTGGGTCATCTTGGAATGACTCATGGTTTGGAAAAATAATGAATGAACTGACCCAACCTAACCATTATTTATTTATTTTTGGGGTCATGTTATCCACTCACATCTTTTCCTAACTTAGATAAGTAATATTTATTTCATTTAATAGTTTTAAATAATGTTTTATTTGTTTCATAACCAAAAAAAATTCAAAATGAAATACATTTATGGTCAAAATAATTTTTTTGATTGTGTCCCACATCAGACTTTGGTGTTTTGTTATTATTAAAATTATCTATAAATAAACTCTAAGGCATCTCTCATATAATGATTATTGGGTATTGGGTCATCACACTTTCATTTTAAATTGTAATCAGTGCATCTCTAACCCAAAACATCCCTCTCGTTTCTTATATATCTCATAGAATATGTTTTTCTCATGGATTTCCCCTAGTGAGGAACAAAAACTTTTATCTGAATCATTTTACTTTCTGTAACCCCTATAACCTCGTTCTCCCTTTATCATTACTCGCCACTTGTGAAATGACACTCCCTAGGTGAAATCATTCGTGATCATAATTCTCCCTCAAACATGGAATGCCTAGCTTGAGGGGGTGTGTTAGAAATGTTTGTTTTTTCTTTATTTTATTTATTTATTTAATTATATATCTATTTTAAGTAAACCCAGGTTTGTGGGGATTGTTAGACTGTGTTCCTAACTTCACACTTGGGTGTTTTGATATCATTATAAAAATCTATAGATAAATTCCAGTGCCTCTATTAAGAGGTATCTTGGTATAATCACACTTCCATTTTAACATAACTCAAGAAATGTTTCTTCAAATTGTTTATTTGAATTTTTTATATGTAAAATATGGTTATTGATTTTGTTTGGATGCATGATTATTTAAATTTATATTTTTTTGTTTGATGATATAACTTATATGAAATTTTATAGGCCATGCATATTTTATTTGTACATTAATCACATGTAATGTTCTCATGGTTGATAAAAATGGATTCTGTGCTCCATGTTATATTGTATTTCTTGGTTTTCCTAACAAATATGTTTTACAATATTGAATTAATGTTAATGGGGATTTTTTGTCTCTTTTTATTTATATGATCTTAGATTTTTTAATTTTTATTAAATATATAGTTTTACATATTTTTTATTATTTCCCATACATTTTCATTATATGACCGAACAACCCCAACCCAAACCAATCTAACTACATTTGATTGGGTCAGGTGTATAATTTTCCCAATCTTGACCCAACATGACCAATGGACACCCCTATTGAGATCCATGATTTGGTTATATAACTATATCATGGTATATTATTCTTTCCCTATAAATTATTTGGCTATCAGATCACTATGTTATAGAATGATATTATATATATAGAAAATGGAATTTATTAAGAGAATATATCAAGGTTGCTTTAACTATTAAAAAAGGTATTATATTTGAAATCATCTTGGTGTGGTTTGACGAGCACTTCTCCATGGTTGAAAATACTATCATGGTCGACAACATTATTACAGAATTATATGGGATCTTTTATTTTACTCCCCCATTGGGTTAAGATTTTGGAAGCTTTATGATTTTCACTTCCATATTCAAAGGATATGAACAATAGAAAGGATGTTTTGAAAAAAATATCATCTATAATACGTGTCTGTGCTTGGGTGGACTGTTTAAACTCACACTACTCGTACAGAAGTTCTCTCTATTTTTTGAGAATGACTGTAAATAGTATGATTGATTGTACTGGTGTGTACAACAAAAGTAGGTGGGATAGAGAGTTAAAAATAATTATCATCATAGTGATGAAAACTGTGTTGCCTCTAACAATCCATACCCTTGTACAGTTTAAAGATCCTATTATAATTAATCAAAGCTGTAAAATTAAAGCTAAATTATTAAAAGATTTGAATTGAAGTACACACCTCTTTTTCATATCAAATCTCACTATTGATCAAATGATATGAAGTTGAACCTGTATAGATCACCCACACATGCTTCAAGAATCCATGTGAATGGTGTTCATAGATTTTTGAAGACCAATTCATAGATCCAACATTCTCCTCAACATCATGACAATCTCCTCTATCTTATTCTGTTGATCACGGAAGGAGTTTTTCGATCATTCACTTGGTTCAAGTATTTACCTCTTTAGGATTCAAGAGGATAGAGAAGATCTCAATTCCAACTGATAAATATTACATGGAATGGGATTCTACTTGTGTTATAGTATATGAAAAAAATTACATAGTTAGAGTTTCTATACCCACATATATTTAATTTTAACTAAATATGTAAATAATAAATACTTATAACGAACTAACTATTTGACAAATATAATTTTTATTTTATCACATACTTGTAATATAGATTACATGGTAAATATGAGTCATTAACATGACTCATAATTCCCTCTAAAATTAATCTAACAATAAATATTAAGTTAATATTTTTTCATATAATATTATTTCATATATTTACTTAACCACTTGTATATACATTCAATAAATAAAATAAAACCAATTATTATATACTTGAATATTAATTAATAAATTCATTTATTATTGAGTGATAACAATTCAACAAACCTCACACTCATGGAGAGGCCCAACATGTCCTATATACCTATTCTACAGAATTGGGAAGATTCATGAATATACTATTGTATATGTCCCTATATACCTTATCCTGATAGAAGTGAATAGTCTTCAATGTTACATTCTAGTTATACCTCAACTAAAAATAATTCTTGCTATGTCGGGTTATAATACCCCAGAAAAATCCTGTAGTGAAAATGCATCTCTTCCCATGTAGAGAGAAGTAAGAGTGGACTATGTCCATTTTCAATAATCCATATTAAAAATTGTGTTCCCTCATTCATTTTAATTTCATTTTCTTTATATTTTTTTATATATTTTATATATCTCATTCACCCATAACCCTCTAGAACTTATCCTATACATTCTTACATTATAATTGGTTTCATAGTGTGACCCTTTTACAAATTTCCAGTTCATTTATATTTTATTTTCACTAACAATAACACATGGTATTAGTGGTTTTACCTTATTAAGAATAATTTATCTCTTATGTTCATATTTTATAACCATTGGTTTCACAACATGTTCCTCGTAGAATGATGTAGTTCATCTAGAGTCTTGTTTAGTCCTCATATATAAAATTTATTATCATTGTGGTAACTTGTTCCAAGAAGTCATAGTTTATGGGTAAATAATCATTATTATGGAAGTAATAACTCCTTACAATGGGTGGATTTCTAAAAAAACTCTTAATTTAAATGGTAATTATTATAGCTATGTGAAATCCAGAATTAGATCATATCTAAAGCAATTGATCATTTATCACTACACACAAATGGAAAAACATTATAAATTTTATGATTTTAATACTTGTACTCTTATAGGAAACTATATAGCTAAATATATACTGAATTAAAACATTATGAATATTTAAAATGTTCTTTTAAAATGATTTTTTTATTCATGTATCTGAATGTACGATATCCCATGTGATCATGAATATTTTTCAAGTAACACATCTTGGTTTTGAAAATATGATGAAACCAAAACATGATATTCTAATAGTGTAGTACAATGATTTTAAGATACTTGAAGTTGACACAACAAACTATATGTTTGAAATTTTCACTAGAATAGTAAATGGAATGAATAAACGTTGATAAATATTAATGAAAAAAGTACTTTTTGAATGTGTTCTTTGATAACATCCTAAGAAGATTCATGAAAAGAAGAAACCTATTTATGGAATTAATCTATTCAATTATTACACACAATACGAACTAATTTTATTATCATTACAATACTAACATAAAATGGATATTATTGAGAATGGATAAAATTAAAAAAGGAAAGGTATTTACTTCAAATCTCATAAAAATGTTTCTCTTAACTCTTATGAATTTGATTTACAGTAATATGAAAAAGGGGAAATTAAAAATATATAAAAAGAAATTTATAACATTATGAATTTAAAAAACTATAAGAAATGACCAGGTAAAGTTCAAAATAACAATAGAAAAGAAAACAATGAGACTACATAGAGATGAGATATAACCTGATATAAATGTCAAACGAAGGGATTTATCAAGCTGGTCTATTTAAAGTAAAAATAGTAAGAAAGTTTTTGTTAATACAAGAAAGTATTGAAATGTGATTATCATATTGGATGAGGTTGCACTGAATAATATGATTCATGTGATGAGTCCATGTGTGAGAAAAAATCAGGTAACCTTTGTTTGATGGATATAAACAAAAATGAGTTATTTAATTATTTTAAATGTTGTTATTATTCAAATAATTTTTATTATAGATTTGATCAACATATAAAAATAGTGAAAATATTCAAAAATATATTTTGAGGGTAACTAAGGTGTATAAATAATTAAAATATTAAAATAAGTAGATTATTGAGGAATACATGAAATCCAATAAGGAGAATGATGATCTCAAGGGTGAAATAAGAAATAATGATTCAGTATTAAAAAGAAACATCTGTGATTATTTTGACTCTATTCAAAATTCTAATGATACAATTAAAATGGAAGTCACTATATTAAAAGAAACATTATCTAAATTTGTCTAGGGATATGAAAAATATTAATTTTTTTTTGATATGATGAAACTAACTAAATATAAATCATTTTTTAGTTATAATTCATATATTCATGTGTTATATAATAATAATTTTGTTAAATTTTATTTTTACATGTTTCTTCTATTATATTCATTTATTTTAGGTTGTATAGACACTATGTTGTGGAAATTTCCCATAGATTATATCAATCACATTGGATTACTAGAGAATTTGTTTCAAAGAAATTATCTTCTATATTATCATATATTTAATGTAATAAATCTTTTTTCATACCAAATAAATTCTATTTCTAACCTAGTTGGGCCCAAAATAGCATGTATAACATATTTTTTCTTATATTAATTTTAATATTTAATATGAACTCCATAAAAATATAAATGGAAAAAGGTATATGTAAAGTGGTTATTCATAAAATGTGTTTTTTAATTTCAAATTTCCTCACTTATACCAAATTTTATTGAGGCTCTATAACATTTAGAGAAGACTCACATGGAAATGTAAAGCGTTTCAATGAAATATTTATTTCCATTATTGTTTTTATTTCTAATGTACTATTGTTTGTGGGATTAAACATAATCTAATTATAATATCAAAACATTTTTATTATTATAAGTATATTATGTTTGACAATGATAAATGTTTAGTCTTTAAACAAAATTATATTTTATATCTGTAGATAAACCATAATGTTTATTCTATTAATTTTTTTGATATATCTAATCAAAATGATAAGAGTCTCAATGAAATATAAATATATTATACCCTTTGGTATAAAAGCCTTAGAAATTTTCACTTCCAAATGACACAATAATTTACACCACCTCCTAAAAATAAATATAGAAGAAATAATATGAAAAATAAAATTGATCGTTTAGCCTATTTTCTATCTTCCCATTTCTGGTTTAATACCAATATTTTAGAAAATAATTTAATGTGGGTGAATGGTACACACCATCACTATAATGAATTTCTCCATCATTGTTAGAATACATGTGTTTTCGAACCCTCTCATTAAATGTAAATGTTCCAATAAAAATTTCCATAATCATACGTTTGGATTTGATATAATAATCATTTTAAACTATGATTTATCCAAGGTTAATATATGAAATGATTTTTTTAATGATTAATTATTTAATGGTAAGACACACAAAGAATATTTAAAATATATTAATCATGTTCCTTCTATACCTTTTCAATTATTGTATCTTGATTTATTTGGTCCTATAAATACTACTAGTTAATGTTCTATGAAATAAATTTATGTTATTGTTGATGATTTCTATATATTTATAAGGGGTAATTTCTTTTCTTATAAACATGAAACCATATGTATATTTATTATTTTTATAATATTGTCCAAATATTTTATATTTTATTTAATTATTTTCATTATATGATGTGGAGTTTTTTTAATTTTGTGTTTGATAATCTTTTTGAAGATAATGGTTATTGATTATAAATTTTATACTCTGTGAACTCAGCCGTGAAATAGTGTTGTATAATGAATAAATAATACTATCCAAGAAAAGGATTGAAGTATTCTTAATGAATAATATTTTTTGGGTGAAATCTATTCATACTTCTTTTCATGTTGTGAATAGAGTTTATGTTAAAATTTTGTTGAGTAAATTATATTTTTAATTATATAATGGTATAAAATTGAATGTTTTATGTTTACTTTTTTGAGGGTAATGTTTTTATAATTAATTTGAATTATAAATTAGATACGTTTGATGATAAAATTTTTGATGGTATCATTCATGGTTATTATTCTAACAATATATCTTATTTTGTTTATAATAATAATACCATGACCTTTAAAAATATATTCATGAAAAATTTGAGGAATCTTTTGTTATTCAAAAATCTGTTTTGATAAATAATAAATATGATTTAAAGGATTTCAATTTTGGAAAAGAAAAAACTCCAGTGAATATATCGATTAAGAAGGAGAAAATATTCTTAATATAATCCTTGATTATAGAGGATTAATAAATATCATACAATTGACAATGTAATTGGTAACATTGTGTTTTTTATACCAAATGCTCCACTTTAAACTCCTTAATTGGATACATTGTTTTTATTACATCACAAATAAGGTCAATGATTATTTCAATGTTGAAAATTGGATTATTTCGAAGAAATAGGAACTTAATAAGTGTGATATAAATAATATTGGGTCTTTTGTTTAATTTTATGAGGATAATCTTGTAATTAGAACTAAATGGGTCATTATAAATAACATGGAAGAATCTGAAATGGGTTTCAAAAATATTTTTTAACTTTTTTCTTATGAATATATTCCGTAAAAAGTTACATATCTTTATGATTAATTTGAATATATTTATAGGATTCCTTATATTTGAATCATTAAATCCTTTTCTTATTATCGATTATTTATATTGAATAAAGGGTTGTAAATATTTCTTTGTTAATTCATTTTATATCTGAATACGTTTAGCTAGACAACCCTCAAGATTTAATGATTGGAAATTTCTTAATAATGTTTATAAATTATTTATCACTTGGTGATGTCTCAAAAATAACTGCATTGTTGATATGAAAAAAATTCAGTGATTATTTTTAATTGTTTCAAGAAGGGTCATATTGACCCTACTTTATTTATTAGAAGAGTTTATGAAAATATTTTCATTTTGAAAGTATATTTTGATAATATTGCTATTTTCTCTAGTGATTTACATTGTAATAATTTATCAACATTATTATTTTTATTTTAGAATTTTTATAATGAGATAATTAAGGCTCATTATTATACTAAAAATTTATCAAAGGTACATTAAAGCTTTTATAAACAATCCATGTATGTGAAAGATTTGATGAAAAGGATTAGGATTGATTCTCATAAATATATAAAATAACCTATCAGTATTAGTTGTAAATTAGAAGATGACACTTCTGGTAAATCTTTTGATGTTAATGATTATATATTCATGATATGTATCTTTCTTTATTTATCCATATATAGATTCAATATCATTTTTAGTGTTTGTTGTTTTGTAATGTATAAAGATGATACCGAATTGGTTCATATAAAATATGTAAAAATAATATTTATATATGATAAAAGAATATTTAAATAATTTTTATTTTATTATATGAATTTTAATGATTTAATATCATATTATGATCATTATTTTTTGTGGGATTATACTTTAATGAAAAAGCATGCCATGGATGTTACATGTAATTGGAAAACGGTTAATTTCATGGTCTTCGAAATAGATATCTTAAATTTCATTGTCTACTATTGGTCTTCAATGTATTTATTAGTTATTCTCATTTATTATGGATTAAGATTTATTTATGAGATTTGGTATATATTTAGATAAATATAATATTAATTATGATAATAAATTTAAAATTTATATTTAAAAAAACACTTAGAAAATTGTATAACCAAGAATATATATGAAATATTTCATTTTTTAAGAGATCATATAAAAAATGGTGATGTTGTTTTCAAATTTATTCTTATTAATAATCAGCATGTATAAATATTTAGTATGACTTTTTACATTTATTTTTATTAAAAAATTGAATTTGATCATTTCAGGTGGGAAGATTAATTATGTTATATATACATATGTATAAGGGGAGATTTTGTTTCTTTTTGTTCACATACCAAAGGGGGAGAAAATAAATGTTTTGAATTTCAAATGTTCAGTTTTGTAATAAAAAGGGATATTTTTATGTTTTATTTTATTTTATAACATGGGGATATTATGGTGCATGTAGTTCAAATATTTTTTCATTTTTTTATTACATTTGTGTTTTAAATATTCAATGATTTATTGAATCTGATTACACTCACTAACATGTTGTCTTGGTTGTTTTTATGGACATATTATATATATATGGTATATTATACTACATAATTTTATTCTATAATAAATATATATATCATGTTTTTAATATTTCTTTCATTATGATTAATAATCATTTGATGTATTAATTTTAAGAAACTTGTTTTAGTTTGTAGATATTTTATTATTAATATTTTTCTACTATTATAAATTTTTTCTATGGAAAGTAATAACATTTTTAGTCCATTAATTATAAATTTATGATATCATAAATTGTATGTTTATGTTTCTATTAGATATAAATTAATATTATCATGGTTTATAAATGTCTTCAAACATTTTTTCAAAATGTATTATATTATTAGTACACAATTTCTAGTATCATTATTTCAAAATATTTTATACCACTAGTTCAAAATGACTACTACCACTTGTTCAATTTTTTCTACTATTATATAATTGAATATTATACTTTTAGTTCAATGAAATATGATTTCATTAGTTCATAAATCACTCTATAATAGGTTATTCATTGCATGAACATCTATAATGTGTATTCTAACAACACCCAAAATACCCGGATATTTTATTTCCGCAATCATTGCCAAGTCAAAATTATTTTTAATATAAAATTTGATTTATACATTTTTTTAATGTTTTTAACATTTTATTGGTCACTAAATTAATTATAAATTATTTTGAGCATATTAAAAATTATTTTCTAATATTAAAAATTATATTTAGTAATGCCTTAATACCTACTTTTATCTCCATATATGAAATTCACTACATGTTTCATATACATTTGAATATAGTTTTATTACATGTTTTCTGAAATATTATATAATAAATATAATATGTAAATGAATTTATTAAATATTTTATTACCTTAAAAGTATATATATTTCAATATATAGTGCATTAATTTTGAATTTATTTTTACATATTCAAATCTCTTGCAATATTATTGGATTTATTTAACTTGTTATTAAATAATTTTGTTGATGTTTAAATTTTAAATTTGTTTATTTGTTAATGGTTCAAATTATGTATTTATATTATATTATTTTATTTTATTTATTTGAATATTTTTTAATCTTCAATAATGCTTATTATCTCTAATATTAAATTATTTTAACCTTTTTCACTTATTATCATTAGATGTTGTATCATTGAATAATATATTTTTGGGATAATTCTATCAATAGATCAAATTATAATATAATCATTACATATGAGTACATATCACTCAATGTGATAAAATGTTCCCACACTTTAAAATCCTAAAAGTGATCATGTACCCAGTGTTTACAATTTTTGACAATCTCTTAGGAAAGTGCATAACTAATTAGACTTTTACTACCTTGATGAGATGAGATGATTTAATAATCATGAACCAATACATGTGCTTCATTGTTTTATAATTATTTTTATTCTGGATCTCTTTTGTTTGTAAAAATTCATCCCATATCTTACATTTTGTTTCTCTCTCAGCTTATTATTTTCCCAAACAAAATAATCATCTCTTTTCAGGTTGTGAATCCCAAATTCTAATGTTGGGTCATTTTGTTTGTGAATCCAATATTAAGAGGATAGGTCATTCAAGTTGTGAACCTAACATTTTAAAATTCAAAATAGGTTTTATATTTATCCAAAGGTTTGTAAGGGTTCTGAACCCCTATAAAAAATTAAGTTTCTCTTTCTAATTTTACCTCCACTATAAAAATTTATGTGTTTTATTAGGTTCTTATAACCCTTAAAGATTTTGTAGTGAAAACACAAATCATACTTAGTAGAGAGTTGTAAAAGAACAATATTTCCAACTTAAACTAAACCACTATAAAATTTATATGTGTCCTCTATCATTTTAATTTATATAAATTTTTTACTTATATGTTTTTATATAACCTATTCTATAATCCTTGTTGACCTTCTTATATCCATTCGTAACTAACTTGTTATACATTGGAACTAATACTTCATGGGTAAGCAATTTGATATTTTTACCAGCCTTATAAGCTCAAAATAATTTCTTAGTAAGATATTTATCTCAATTTAACAAAAATACTATATATATAAGATATAAGTATATGAATTTTAGGACATATAATAAATTTTAAGAAAAATTAAGGATGATTCTTTGTCTCATGTAGTAGAAAATGGGAAAATGATGTCTTTTGCATCATCATGGAATAGATGGGTGGAGAAAAATATTCTATTAGGAAAATTAAACCATGAAGATAAATTAAAAGAAATTATATAAAATATTCAGTATGGAATGGTAGTGATAAAATATTGTACATATTAAAATGTAATTCTATATTTATAGAACAAGTTTATTTTTCCCTAGAAGTTAGTTTTGATACCAATTAATATACATTATTATTATTCACCAATTATGGACTTTTTGGGAATTTGAAAATATACAATGACCCTAGTAAAGTGGTGTTGTTGGTGGGAAATACACTATGTGTGCAATAGTTTGATTGGGAGTGTGATATTTTTTCAGATAATGTGTTTGAGTTATTATGTCCTTATCAATTCATCTGATCACTACTGATACCCACAATTATTGAGAAATATATATCCATGGATTTTGTATATGGGTTAACAAAATCATAAGAGTATGATGTGGGGATCGTGTTGGTTGATTGGATAGGAAAATATTCACATTTCATACCTCTTATTTATTCGTTTACTGCAAAAATATTTTTCATGGTGTTAATATAAAAAATAATATTGTTTCTTGGAATTTCACTAGTGTTAGTTAGTGACTGGGACCCATTGTTTACAATTATTTTTTGGTAAGAGTTATTCAAATTACATGAAAGAACACTGACAATAATGTTATCTTACAACCCCCAAACTAATGGATAAAGGGAGGTGTTCAACTAGTTCCTCGAGGATTACATTCGCTATTTTTAATAGTGCATACTTGGAAGTGGAAAAAACGGTCAGGTTGGGATGAATATAGTTAAAATAAATTATACACCCTCCGATAAATCAACTAAAAAGACACCATATGTGGTAGATTTTGGTCATAGACCCTGGTATATTACTTAATATTTCAATGGGGAGATAGTTATAGAAGATGAAGTTGCTACCTTGATTAACAAAGATGATGCCATTAAAAATACTTTTGAAAATATCCCCAGAGAACAACATATTATGATCAAAAACTCCATTCATCATCGATATGAGGAGGATTTTAAAGTGGGGGTTATTGTAATCATGAATCTATGAACTTATATACCCAAAAAAATACTAGAAATAATTTGAATAAATATTCCCAATAATATAGACTGTTTCCAATTGAAGGAAATATATGCATTGTATATTATGTTTTTTCTTTATTAGACCATAGCTATATACACCTAGTTTTCTAGTTTTTCCAACCATGGGAAGCTATTTTAGAAATTTTTTCACCTGGTACACTTCCCATTACCTTTACTAAAGGTGGGGAAAAACAAGAGATGTTTTTAGAAGCCCCAAATTTTGGTAACATCCTTTAGTGGCTAGTTTGATGGATATAAAGAACTGCCAAATAATACACTTGGGATTATTCCAAAAGGACTTATTTCTTGTTCATGAAAATACAACTTTAATAATAGGGGTAAAACAATGGGTGTGTATTGATATTAATGGGGATGAGTTTAATGGGAAACAAGATAGCCATGAGAAGATGTCATATCAAATCCTTTTGTGATTTTATTGGTGAGTGAATATTTTAGGAGGAAATAACTCATTGTTATCCCAATGGGACTCAATTAAACTCACTATAAGAAATCATCACTATATTGGATAGTGACCAATTATTATTTATAGTTTTCTTAATTCGTTTTTTTGATACAAATATCAATATATCTTTGAATGGTTTTTTGTTTTCCAATTGTATATGATGGAATAGTGACATAATATGAAACCATTCAATTATATCAAATCTAAGTCTATTAACTAAATGATTTAATGAAGATTTATTTATTTACTAAAATTGGGTTTCCCTAACCTAACCAAACCCAATCAACCCAACCACGTTAGGCTGCGTTACATGTGTTATATGGATGGCTTGAGTGTAATTTGGGTCAGTATGGGTCATGTCATGGGTTGAAAAAATAATGAAATAACCTAACCAAACCATTCCTTAATTTATTTCTTCTTGGGGATGAGTTATTAACTACCCTATTATCATAACTCAGATAGGTAATGTTTATTTAAATTAATGTTTACCTCTAATGTTTTGTTTTTTTATGACCAATAAAATTTCCAAATAAAATAAAATATTTTTTTTCTAGTGTGTGCCCCAAATTGTGATTCATTTTTTTGTTATGATTATAATTTTCTATAAATAAACTTAGAGACCTCTCCATTAAGAGAAATATTGGGTATTGGGTCATCACACTTCTATTTTATCATTTTATGGTAATAAAAATGTACTCATAATGTTGGGTCTTGGGATCCAACTTTTTCAACACTCTAAAATTCATTATATATATGTTACTAACCATTCATGTCAACTATCACATAAAATTATCATGTTTCATAAAATTTATTTGTTTACTCATGGGGAATTCCACGTCTTCGTTTCATGGAAATTATTCAATATATGAAATTACATCTTTGAGTAAGACATCTCTAGATGATTATATCCCTGAATAAAAACTCATTCTTCAATAGTGTAAACTTGAAATCGTATACAATATTAGTGATAGAACTATCATATTGATAAAACATTACTAAATAGGTTTTATTCCAATAACTATAATTTTTTCATAATTTACACCACTTCTTTGGCTTCCTATGAAGCCGCAATGCACTCTGTATTTATAGACATGGATACCACTAGCTTGAATGGTCTTTTCTAGCTCATTACCTTACACTAACATTAATATTATATCATTTTGACCTTCCAGGAAGACTTTTTATTGTCCTATTATAACTAGTATCCCTCCCTCCCCATATACCAATTACATATCTATTGTACATAATCAAGTACAATTAGATAGTTATTATTGCTTCCCATGTTGTTTTTTGGAAATAATTGATATTTTCCTACTATAATATATATGTTGGAAATATCCTATATTTTAATTGTCATGGAATACATGATATATCGATTTTAAAAGCATATAGAATTTAAATCACAACAATAATCACCAATGTTTTGTACATGACTACATGAAGAGATTTATGCCATGTGAATTTTCTAAAAATTCTCTGTTGAATTGATCCAAATTTAATTTTTCAATAAATCATTAGTATAATTACTATTGACATGGTCTATGAAACCATTATATCTACCTAATTATATCTCATTCAATATATATTTGGCTGCTACATTATGTTAATCACTGTATAGTTACTTTCATCATAATATTAACTAGATGCATGACCAATAGGTTTTATCCACATGTTATAAATCCTATTTTAATTCGAAAAAAATGGAACTCCCACTAACCATTGGTAAAAAATGAAAAATATTCATTCCAAATTAAACTTCTATTATCTAGTTTCATACATTAATGTTTATTGAGAGTTTAGTAACATGCACCCTTATTACCATTTTATGATGTCACCATCCCTTTCTGGTTGCACCATACAAAAATCGTCCATGATTCATGTTATTAAAATCCAATGATTTCATTAATGATAGTATAAAGTATCTATGATAAATATAATTCTAATTTATTTAGAAATAATGAAATTGTGTTACCAATCTATCCATATAACTAACACACATGTACCATCCATGTATGTCTCACTTGAATTCACATCAAGGTATTCAAAATAATAATTCCCTGCATTTTGATACATTGAATCCATTATTAAATTTTAATTTATTTTGTTAGCCATAAGATTATTTCCATTTTATTATATTAGGATTCAATATTTTGATTGAATAATGTATCCCCAGTCATGTTTAATATAAAAAAAGTACTATATTTTGGTCCACACAACATAATATTGGCCTCAAGAACAATCCTTTTCCACTACTCTTCTTGAACTTGTTCCTATGACAATTGTTGTTTCATATTTAGTATGGACTAAATCCATGTCAATTTCAAAATTACTATATTTAATAGTTATTTTGACCCTTTTATAGAAATATATTCTATAACTTCACTATATCATTTCTATCATTGGTATTTTTGTAATATCTTGAGAAAACATTAAGATGGTTACTATAGATGTACATATGATTTTTTATTGACACATATTGGATAATAAGCTCAGAAAACCATTTTCATATAAGCACGTGTTCTTATGAAAGTGGTTTTATATCATACTAAAAATCATATGATATCCATTTTTTATAGTTTTCATATGTTTAGGGTAAAATGTTCTTATTTGTGATGCATACCATGAATAGTAATGGAAGGGTTTTAAATTAATATATGTTTTAACATTGAAACTAAATTTACATACATCATGACCTTTATATATATTGGTAAAATTGATTTTAATATTTTTCAATAGTATAATTTATTGATAAATGTTAACATTTATGACTCACCATTTATCCTCCTTACTAGATTCATATATTGTATTTGGAAAAGGTAACATCCATTTAGTAATTACTCCATTCTACATTATATTTTTGATGAATGTTTTTTAGAAATATTATTTTTAACACCATCCCAAAGAACCAATTTTCTCTTAGCCACACATATATCATACTTCACATTCATATTCCATAATAAACACTAAAACAAATCTAATTTTTTTTTATTATGGCGAGATTACTCTTTCAATAGGTCATGATCTCTATATGAACAAATTCTGAAAGATCTGTGTATTATCGTTATTTTTAAATTTCATTTTGAAAAAACTATAGTTCAAAATTTGGTTGATAATACATAAGGTTTTTAACTCCAAAAATTTAAAAACCAAAAAAGGAATATCCATGAAAACTACATAGTTTTTCTTGACAAAGTATCATCTTGTTACAAATGGGTACATAAGTCTTACATTTTATAGTCATCATGTGTTTTTAATGATTCTAGAATTACATAACTATTGTTAGACTACTAAACACCACAAACAACATTCGTTCCAATACTAGAATATATTATCCTTCTGTTTGAAGGACACATGAAATAATGTTTTTGATAATACTTAAAAAAATAAACTATAACCCTTGATTTGAAAATTAAATTTTTTTTTTACTCTCACTAGTATATTAAGAACTGGCCATTTCATCCTCTTGAATAAAAAACCATACTTCTAGAAATGTTTCATTACATATATGGTTACTGTATTTAAATACACATATGTAATAGGAATATTTTACAAAATAGTCAAAAAGTATAATAAAAAATAACATACTATTTATGAATATAAATAAAGAATAGATTACGTTCTTTTTTAAATAATATTATAGGATTTAAAATACTGAAGATTTATTTCATGATATAGAAATGAAATTATATCTTGTTTAAAAAATCTTTTCATTACAATGAATTATGAATGTTCTTTTGGAGTCACTCTTTCCATTGTCCTTTTAAAATTATCTTTTAACATCCTCACCATAAGAACTAAATATTAATCTTCATTAAATGTTATTATTGTTTGGATAACCTTAACTAGTTGGTAACAAAGAATTTTATCCATATAGTTTATTCTAAAATCATAAATGAAACTAGAATAAATTCTTATAATGATATGAGTAAGGAATCCATTAAAATATCAGGATCCATCTTTCAATTTACACATATCTGGTGTAATAATCATACATTCATGTCTCTCTTCACTTAATTCTTACATGATTCTCATAGACGAGAAAACTTGTGAAATAATCTACATCCTAATGCAGTATGCAAAACTCATTTCAAGGTTTGATGATGGAATTATGGCTAACTATTTTCTCTCACCACATGCGCATTAAAAAATCCACAAATGATGAAATACCTAAATATGGGTGTAATTTTCCATGCAATGAAAAGGATGAGGAAGGTGGTTGAGATGATGTTGATTTCATGAACCCTAGTAGACATGTGATCAATTGACCTTTAGATGTTCATGCCCAATGTATAGCCTGTTGATGAACCTGTGAATCCTCAAAGTTTTTATACTCTTGTGAAAACACCATGGAAAATTGTTGATCATGTGGGGGTATCTCGATAATCTCCCTCATGCCACAAAACATATCAATTAGTGGATTCCTGAAAAACCATCCAAAAATCCCTGTGAAATCGGAGGAAAATATCTAAAATATGGAAGCCTCTTGATTTCATAAAACACACAAGTTTCATCACCGTTGGGGAGGATGAATTTCATTTACGACATTCATATAACCTCACGAACCCCCCCCCCCCCAAGACTTTGTAAAATAAAGGATGTAAAATGTGAAAAATGTAGAGGACCAAAGCTTGGCGTACATTGTCATTACATTACTTTTGCGGAATAATTAATACATAACAAAAATAGAAACCTAAGGACCGTATTTGTTTAGTGTCTTTGGAAACTTAGAACGTAATCTTCTAATCGTGGTGAATGATCTTCAACATCTCCCATAAAGATCTTCCCTTTTTGTTTTCATACCTAAAACCTTTCTTTATATCTTGAGGAACGGAAAACATATGAAGGGTGAGCTCAAATACTCAATAAGGGTAAGCATGGATAAAATAAAACAAATCATATACATTTGAACTTAAAAACATGAACATAATGTTTAAACATCAAAATATTGAGCAATGACATAAAACATGGCAGTACATAAGGAATAGATCATAAAGAAACATTAATCATGATAAAATAGAATGGTAATAAAACATGTTATTTTGGAAACCATTAAACACATGACATTATTTCCATAGTATCCAAGGCATTGCTACCAAGACCATCTTAGTTGACAAAGTCCCTTTCTGAATGGAGTTCACTCCTCATTTCAGTCCTGTAACACTGAACCAAATTAACATACCGTTCCATCCATGTCTATCTCATGAGATATAAATCTTTACCCAATGAATTAGAGGGAGATATAGGTCCCACCCATCTCATAATGAAATCATTATTACTTGTTCCACAAAATAAATATACATCATTAATAATTACCCAACGAATAAAATGGGTTTCATAAATATAATCCCATCATCAAATAATCCATATAAAAGAAATGGATATCATTTCATAATAAGAAAATTCAAACCATGTAAATCAAATAGACATTATACTTGAGACATACACATATGAAATAATGTAATCTTATATAGAAAAATGGTTTTGATAAAACACTGGAAATGAATTTTTGAGAAAAATATCCTTTCTTCTTCAAAATCAATTTATTTTCACAAAACGTCATGCAATTTTAAAAGAAAAATATATTGTTGAAAACAGTCCTGAAATCTTTTGGATGAAGCTTCATGAAAATAAATCTTTATAAAACTGTAAAATACGTTCGTGTCGTATAAGTTAAAAACATTCTTCTCATACTTTTTCCAGAAAAGTCATAAAGTACCTCGTAAAATAAAGATTCCTTACACACCATGTAGTAAAAGTAAAAAATGGTTAGAAAGGACTTTAAACATACATGAAACCATTTTTAGAAATCAATGACATGAATGATAAATAAAACCCCCGTAAATAATTATGAATAACCAATCTCGGATAAGAATGAGATTGGAATAATTATCCATTACCATAGGTCCGATATGCTTCATACGTATTCGAACCTCCTTTATAATTATTTAAATAATGTCATTGAATTTTTACAGAATCATATTCATTGTTATGATATCATATAGGGTTCACTTATGACTTTACATTACCCGTTCTTTTGTAAATTCCATGTTAAATAGCATTTTGGGTAAAATCGTTTCACTTGTCGTCCATGTTTTGACTTGTAAGTGTTCATATGATTACATAGATCATGAATACATAATTCTAGAATATAAAACATGATTTATGTATAATATATATTAATAATATACATATATATAATAGATCGATAAATGAAATAAATACACCGTTCATGGAGACGGTAGGTCGTACGTACGCATGAACGCTGTTTTCGTTTCCTTATTGAGTTGAATGGAATTAAGTAGATGACATACATATATATATATATACATAAATCCAGTAGATTTATATTGTCATATATTTCATTATTATTTCTTATGTATACTTTATAATCATTCTTAAATGGTTAACATGGAGAATGAATCTCATCGCGTCATGGAGATGGTAGTCCGTACATACGCACGAGCGATGATATCGTTTCCATAATTATTGAATTGAATTCAGGTGGATGATAAAATATATCAAAATCATTATGATGTCATAATAACTATGTATAGTTATTCTTTACACCATTATACACATCCATGTAAGGTGGTGTTGGAAAAATATATTACACCACGGTGTGGAGACAGTATTTCGTACGTACGCACAAGCGGTGATTTCGTTTCCCATAGGATGGATAGAAGGTGAAATGGGATTGTTTCAAACCTATAATAACATATCGGTATATGAGTGATACTGATGTTATTAAGTCATAATGAAACAACTAAAGAAGAGGAAGTGGAAGAAGAAATAAATTTGAATAAATCGGTAACGAACATTACCTCTTCTTTGAAGTGCCTCTTTGAGACCTCCTCTTAGGGAATTAAAATTGATCTTTCAAGAAGACCAGAACCTCTATAATGTTTCTAGGGAAGTGGAGAAGATAATTTTTCAGGGTTTGGCTGAGCATGAAGGCTCAAAGTGGAGTGAGGAAGAGAGGGATGAGGTTTTCTTTTATAAGGGAGGAGAGGGGCACCTTTGGAATAACAAAAAATATTATTTTATTATAAAGTTATATTCGGTTTTTAATATATCCAAATTGAATTATTTAGAATATAAGGTGGATATGGTTCGAAATAAACTCATCCAATATAATTTAGACAAGTGTAGATTTCTATTTTAACCTTATCATTTAGATTTAACTTTATGTTAAATAATTTTACTTTTACTCTTTCTTCTTGTTTTCTTACACTATAAGGTTAATAAAATTACTATAATAAGCCAAAAGATCCCCAAATTTTTTATTATTAATATATATATCTTTATCTAATCCATTTGGCAGAAGATTAGATTTTTAGGAATAAAATATAAATTAATAATATAATACTTTTGTTTATAAATGTTTTATTTAAATTTTGACACTATTTGGTATTTGATTTTTTTGAAAATTATAATAGAATGATTAGTTAGAAAAAAAAATTAAATCAATTATAACATTTCATATTAACCTATAAAATTTGTGTAATTCATAAAAAGTCTCAAATTACATTTATTTTGGAATTTATACATCAATTATGTCAATATTTCATTAATAAGATAATTACTGCATCATCATTTTTTCATAAATAAAATAAATTATTTAATGTTTAAAAATTATAAATAAAATACCATTATGTAGGGAATCGTTTTATATTTCTAATGAATCTTTATTGTCGAATTTATCTTATCTATAACCCTATCTTAAAAATTTTTTAGTGATTAAACATTGATTTTAACTATTTTAACTATTCTTTAAATAAAATAATATTAAATGTCCTAATCTAATCCAAGTAGGCCTAAATGGTCATCTTTTATTCCTAAGGTTGTTACTGGTTGAGTTAAACTTATCCAATAGAATTAAGACATGTGTTAGGGTAATAGTAATATCATTTTTACCCTTAACTACCCTATTTACTTTTAACCGTGGCAAATAAAAGTAAAAAGTTACTATTCACCAAAAATTATTTTTATCTCATTGAACCACATTTTACATACTAAAATCAATCATGTCTCTCGGATTTTGGAAATTAAATTTACAGAAGTGGTAAAATTTCATTTAAATGAAAAATTCAGTTTTTTAACTACCACTAAGTGGTTTCACTATTCATCGAAAATTGAAGTTTTTAAGAAAAATACCAAAAACTCAGCCTAAGAATTATTTGATATACTTAATTCAAAATTGATGTCTATTTTTCAAAATTAAAAACATATTAGTGGTATTAAATAATTTTAAAATTAATTCCCGTTATAAAAACAAATAGCGTGTTTTTAAGAAACAATAACTATCAAAAGATTGATATATGTTTATATCCAATTTCAAAGTGATATAATTTACAATGACCATAATTGGATTAAATAGTAAAAATATATTCTAATTACACTTTAAAACTAATTAAAAAGATAATCTAACCATATAAATTATTGTGATGAAATAAGTTGTTTTTAATTAAAATATAGTGTGTTTTTACTATTCATCAAAATATGAAAGTTGTCATAATAATATGAAAAAAATATACCAATTAAATTTTTATATCCAGATTCCATGGGAGAATTTTATTTTGTCAAATTTAACTTATAAATATGTCAAAAACTAGATTTAATATGGGTGCGCCATTAAATGGTGGAAAAACTGCATTTATTTAATAAAAAATTATTTTACCCAATTAAAATATTTTGTTCACATACAATGTCATAGAAAACATTTAAGATGGATAATAATGTTATAAAATTAAAAATGTTGTAAATACTATTCATAACAGCTAGTCCATAATAATATTATAACAATATATCTTTGTTTTGTGAAACCTGATATTGCGTACTACACACGCTATCGAGGAAGGGCGTGACTACATGTAATGAAATCCAAGTTAGGGTTGCATGTTGTGAAAGACTCCTGTGTTGATTCATATAACATAATCCAACCATATTTCATTTTTACATTGAATATATATATATATATACACACTCAATGTTGTGTAGAATGACAATTGTCAAACTAAATTGAAATTGTGTGTTACACGATCTAAGAATAGTGTTGCGTATACTGTAAGCTAATACGGTGTTGTGTATAGCAAAAGATAATCTTGTTGTAGCATAAAACACATGACATCAAATAAATTAAAAAGAACACTTTTTATAAAATATCGGTTTTTTATATTATACCCCCCTTAAAATGATTTTTTTCCTTGAAATTCATCGGGGTTATAGATGGTTTTCTACTTGAAAGTTTCTTTAATTGAAACCCACATCGTAAAATGAAATAACAAAAATTAACTTTAAAAACTAAAGTATGAAACGTATCGGTTACCCAAATTAACTAATCACTGGGTTTCCACATATGAGAACCTATGTGAAAATATGGACATGGAAGAGAAATCAAACCATCATGTTCTGATGGAGAGTGGTAGAGAACATGGCTATGAAAAAGACAACAATCACGAAGCCATAAATTTGTGATGATATAAGGTACCATCTGATTCATCGGATATAAGAGCACTAGGAAAACGTTTTTGGTTTTCAATATCATTTCCCTAAAGATGAAAATTTTGAATTAGAAGAAATACTAGTTTGATTTTGGTTCAATCTCACTGTTGTTCGTGCTTTGAACAATTTCCACTTCATCTCTTAAAGAAATGAAGTTGAATTTATTATTCGTGAAGTGTTAATAGGTCATGTGCTAGAATAATGGGTCATTCCATCTATTTTAAACAAAAGGTTAGTAAAAGTTATCAAATATACATAAGCCCATCTATAGCGAGGTTAATCATATACGATTTCAAAAATGAACTTATACTTTATATATCATACCGCTTAATAAAATAAAACTAGTTTCTACTAACCAGAGACTTCATGTAGGCCAGTGGTAGGTGATAAAGGCCAGTTGCCCTTTGGTGTGGGTTTGACTCCCACAGCCTTGTCCGACCCGATGGCCTATCGCATGTCCTGCAGGTTGTCCTTTTTCTAAAACTACCGTACTTATACATCCCATCAATAATATCAAAAAAAAGATCTATCCTTAAACAATACTAACTTATGTCCAACATAATCCATTCCAATCTTTAGGCTTATCTAAAATAATTCGGTCCAAGCTCATAGTATAATGAAAACAATTACTATAAAGGTTATCTACCATGAATGTGAATACAAACATTTATCTCACATATATCATAAGATATATCTTGTTGGTTGCATTCAAAACACATGAACACCTTAGTCATATATTCTCTTGAATCATAAATTACCATAGAACCATATTGAAAACATGAATACTGTCAAAAGGTAACTCTTTCCACATACCAAAATACTAAAAAATCTACATAATCAAACCATAATATCACTTAGTCCTTATATCAGTCATGAGCTCATGAATACAATCAAACATAACATTTTGTTCTTATCCCTTCATTATGTGCATATCATCTACTTTCCATAAATATCTGAATAACCTTCGATGTATACCGGTACCATTCACCATATACTCTCAAATACATTAAGAAAAAACCATAGTGTATCAATCCTTAGATGATTCTTTATTCCCTAGTACCATAAATTATTATTTATAAACATAAAATCATTCCACTAACTTCTTAAACCACTGACTGAGCTTCATCATTTCTTTCATCTCATATTTCATTTGTAGTCTCTTCATCATCATCCACATAAATACTACTCATATGACCATGTTGATTCTTTTCATGAGATTTTCCCTTAGGGCATTGGTTTTCATAATGCCAATACATTCCACATTTAATGCATCTACTCATTATTGATGTCATAAAAATACTATTATCCTTGTCCATGGTGTTAACTGAACCTTTTCCTTTGCACTTACTGGCATTGTTTCCTTCTATTCCACACCCAAATCATCTTCCAGTTCCTTTGAAACAATCTCCCCGATGCCTCTTCCCACAGATTTACATGAGGGAAATTGAACTATCTTTCCTCTATGATCATCATGAAACTCCATCTTTCTTTTATTATCTGAGTCGGGAAACTTACCAAAGTTGAGATTATTGATCATAATATGAGATTTCTGATTAGGAATAATAACGATGTTTGGAATTCCAAATCCCATTTCATTTGGTTGCTCATGATGACTATCATTCCATTGTCTATCATATCCTCCATTATCGTGAATCTTCATGTTTCCAACCATTTTCTAAAACCCAAAAAGAATAGTGTGAGAGGA
Organism: Viscum album; assembly: GCA_963277665.1. NCBI lineage: Eukaryota > Viridiplantae > Streptophyta > Magnoliopsida > Santalales > Viscaceae > Viscum > Viscum album. Next base: position 429,783,801 of record OY728150.1, on the reverse strand, counting down.
AAAAAATCATGCTATGGAAAAAAACATAGTAAAGGGGGAGTACCCTTAATATCTAACATCATAGGTTAAATTCTAAGATCGTTACCGTAGATCTAGGACTATAACCTATATGTATATTTATCCTTAGGGATATCACTAGACATACCTTAGAAATATCTCTAGCGATCTCACTAACATTTTCGCATCCTAGTTTTCAAAGGTTGACTAAAACATCCCTCTGATACCAACTGTAGAGACCCAAATCTTAATGTACATGTACATTACATTACTTTTAGAGAATACTTAATACATAACAAAAATATACATATAAGTACCATAATAGTTTAGTGTCTTTGGAAACTCGGAATGTAATCTTCTAATCGTGGTGAAAGATCTTCAACATCTCCCATAAAGATCTTCCCCTTTTGTTTTCTTACCTAAATTCATTCTTTATATCCTGGGGAAAAGAAAACATATAAATGGTGTGCTAAAATTATTAGTAAGGGTAAGCCTGGATAAAATAAAACAAATCATATACATTTGAACATAAAAACATGAACATTATGTTTAAACATCAAAATCTTGAGCAATGACATAAAACATGGCAGTACATAAGGTATAGATCATAAAGAAACATTAACCATGATGAAATAGAATGTTAATAAAACATTTAATTGTGGAAACCATTAAACACATGATTTGACTTCCATAGTAGCCAAGGCATTGCTGCCAAGACCATCTTAGTGGACAAAGTCCCTTTCTGAATCGAGTTCACTCCTCGTTTCAGTCCTGTAACACTGAACCAGATTAACTTACTATTATAACCATGTCTATCTCATGAGATAAAAATCTTTACCTAATGAATTGGAGGGAGATATAGGTGTCACCCATCTCATAATGAATCATTCTTACTTTGCCACAAAATAAACATACATCATTCATAATAACCCAACGAATAAAATCGGTTTCATAAACATAATCCCATCATCACATAATCCATATAAAAGAAATGGATATCATTTCTTAATAACAAAAGTGAAACCATAAAAATCAAATAGACATTATACTTGAAACATACACATATGAAATAAGTCATCTTAGATGGAAAAATGGTTTTAATAAAACACATGAAATGAATTCTTGAGGAAAATATCCTTTCTTCTTTCAAAATCAATTTCTTTTCAAAAAAAGTCATGAAATTTTAAAAGAAAAATATATTGCTGAAAATAGTCATGAAATATTTTGGAGGAAGCTTCATGAAAATAAGGCATTATAAAACCATAAAAATCCATTCGTGCCGTATAAGTTAAAAAACATTCTTCTCGTACTTTTGCCGGAAAAGTAAAAAAGTAACTCACAAAATAAAGATTCCTTACAAAACATGTAGTAAAAGTAAAAAATGGATTAAAAGGTCTTTAAAAATACATTAAACCATTTTTAGAAATCAGGGAAATGGATGATAAATAAAACCCCAGTAAATAATTACGAATAAACAATATCGGATAAGAATGAGATTGGAATAATTATCCATTACCTTAGGTCCGATATGCTTCATACGTATCTGAACCTCCTGTATAATTATTTAAATAATGTCGTTGAAATAATACAGAATCATATTAATTGTTATGATATAATATATGGTTCACTTTTGACTTTATATTACCCGTTCTTTGGTAAATTCCACGTTAAATAGCGTTTTGGGTAAAATCGTTTCATTTGTCATCCGTGTTTTGACTTGTAATTATTCATATGATTACTTAGATCATGATTAAATAATTCCATAATATAAAAAAGGATTTATATATAATATATATTCAGAATATACTTATATATAATAGATCGATAAATGGAAATAAATACACCGTTCATGGAGACGGTAGGCCGTACGTACGCATGAACGCTATTTTCGTTTCCTTATTGAGTTGAATAGAATTAACTAGATGACATAAATATATATATATATACATAAATCCAGTAGCTTTATAATGTCATATATTTCATTATTATTGCTTATATATACTTTATAATCATTCTTTTATGGTTAACATTGAGAATGAATCTCACCACGTCGTGGAGACGGTAGTCCGTACGTACGCACGAGCGATGATATCATTTCCATAATTATTGATTTAAATTGGGGTGGATGATACAATATATCATAATCAGTATGATGTTATAATAACTATGTATAGTTATTCATTACACCATTATTCCCATCCAAATAAGGTGGTGTTGGAAAAACATATTACACCACAGTGTGGAGACGGTATTTCGTACGTACACACGCGCGGTGATTTCATTTTCCATAGGATGGATAGAAGGTGAAATGGGGTTGTTTAATAATTATAATAACATATCATTATATGAGTGATACTGATGTGGTTACTTCATAATGAAAATACTAAAGAAAAAGAAGTGGAAGAAGAAATTAAGTTGTAAGAATCAGTAACGGACATTACCTCTTCTTTGAAGTTCCTCTTTGAGTCCTCCTCTTAAGGAATTAAAATTGGTCTTTGAAGAATACCAGGACCACTATGATGTTTCTAGGGAAGTTTAAAATATCATTCGGTAGGGTTTGGAAGAGCGTGAAGGCTCAAAGTGGTGTGAGGAAGAGAGGGAGGAGGTTCCCTTTTATAAGGGAGGAGAGGGGCACCTTTGGAATAACAGAAAATATTATTTTATTATAAAGTCATATTCGGTTTTTAATAGCTCCAAATTGAGTTATTTCAAAGCTAAGGTGGGTATGGGTCGAAATCATCTCATCCAATATAATTTAGACATGTTTTGGTTTCTATTTTAACCTTATCATTTAGATTTAACTTTAAGTTAAATAATTTTACTTTTACCGTGTCTTCTTGTTTTATTGCACTATAAGGTTAATAAACATACTATAATATTCCAAAAGATCCCCATGTTATTTATTATTAATATATATGACCTTATCTAAGACATTTGGCCGAACCTTATATTTTTAGGAATAAAATAACAATTAATACTATAATATTTGTTTTAAAAACTATTTTATATCAATTTTGACACTATTTGGTATTTGATTTTTGTGAAACTCATAACAGAATGATTAGTTAGAAAAAAGTTAATTAAAGCAATAATAACATGTCATATTAACCTAATAAATTAGTGTAATTCATAAAAAGCATCAAATTACCTTTATTTGGGTATTTATAACATCAATTATGTCAATATTTCATTAATAAGATAATCACTGCATCATCATTGTGTCATAAATAAATTAAATTATTTAATGTCTAAAAATTATAAATAAAATACCATTATGTATGAAATTTTTTTTTCTTTCTAATTAATATTTATTTTAGAATTTATCTTATGTATAACCCTATATTAAAAATGTTTTATTTATTATATGTTGATTTTAACAATTATAACTATTCTTTAAATAAAACAATATTAAATGTCCTAATCTAATCCAAGTGGGCCTAAATGGTCATATTTTATTCCTAAGGTATTTTTTGGTCGAATTAAACTTATCCAATAGAATTAGGACATATGTTATGGTAATAGTAATATCATTTTTACCCTTAATTATCCTATTTACTTTTAACCGTGGTAAATAAAAGTAAAAAGTTACTATTCAACAAAAATTATTTTTATCTCATTGAAAACCATTTTACTTAATAACATCAATCTTGTCTCTCAGATTTTTGAAATTCAATTCACAGAAGTGGTAAAAATTCATTTAATTGAAAATGTCAGTTTTTTTAACTACCACTAAGTGGTTTCACAATTCATCAAAAATTGAGGTTTTTCAGAAAAATACCCAAAATTCAGCCTAAGCATTTTTTGATATTCTGAATTAAAAACTGATATCTATTTTTCCAAATTCAAAACATATAAGTGTCATTAATTAATATTAAAATTAATTACCGTTATCAAAACAAATAGCGTGGTTTTTAGAAACAATAACTATTAAAAGATCGATACTTGTTTATATCCAATTTCAAAGTGAAATTAATTCCAATGACCAACATTGGATTAAATGGTAAAAATATATTCTAATTACAATTTAAAACCAATTAAAAATATAATCTAACCATATAAATTATTGCGATGAAATAATTTGTTTTTAATTAAAATATTTTGTGTTATTACTATTTATCAAAATATGAAAGTTATCAGAATAATATGAAAAATTAATCCCAATTAAATTTTTATATCCAGATTCCAAGGAAGAATTTTATTTTGTCAAATTGAACTTATAAATAAGTCAAAAAATTTATTTAATGTCGGTGCTCCATTAAATGGCGGAAAAACTGCATTTTTTTTAAAAAAAACTACTCATTTTACCCGAAAAAATTATTTTGTTCACATACCATGTTCTAGAAAATATGTAAGATAAATAATAATGTTATAAAATTCAAAATTTAGTTAATACTATTCATAACGGCTAGTCCATAATAATATTATAACAATATATTGTTGTTTTGTGAAACCCAATATTGCGTACTACACACGCTATCGAGGAAGGTTGTGATTGCGTGTAATGAAAGGCCAGTTAGGGTTGTGTGTTGTGCAAGACTCTTTTGTTGTTTTATATAATATAATCCAACCATATTTCATTTATACATTGAATATATATATATATATATATATATATACCCTCAATGTTGAGTAGAATGACTATTATCAAATGAACTTGAAATTGTGTGTAACACAATCTAAGAATAGTGTTGTGTATACTACAAGCTAATATGGTGTTGTGTATAGCACAAGATAATCTTGTTGTAGCATAAACACATAACATCAAATAAATTAAAAAGAATACTTTTCAAAAAATATTGGGTTTTTAGAAGGAAGGTGGGATCATATTGATTTCATATTCATCACATGACACTACCATTTTGGTCTCTGCAAGAGGAATGAATCACCAAGATATTTTTCCACCTCATCTCAATGAAGCTATATGGAATGTCATCCTAATCATGTGAAGTTCCATGGATATGTATAGGTTTCCTCATGTCCCCTTTTTGATTCATAAAGAAAAAGATATTGATTTATCCAATAAATTATCATGCATCTCCACAAAACCCTTTTTTTGTTCACATGAAGCATCACTAAGAGGGAGAGTGATTGTCTTCGACAAAACTCTTTTAACCTTTTGATATTTGCAACCTTTTAAAATAAAAATTTGAAATAAAAGAGAAAATTTTGAGATCCTATCTTGGTCATAAAACTCTGATGACATTCTTAAGATGCCTACATCGCGGTCTCACAAAACCCTTCATCAGTTTGGACTGATATCATTTAGTCCCCTCACAATCCATTCTTGTCTCATGAATGGTTCTTGGAAAGTAAACTATGATCATGAGAAGGCCTTCTAATGGGCATATTGATCTCACAAATTCACTTGGATGTGTCGTACAGACAATATGAAAGTCCCTTATAATTGCCATATAATTTAGAAATACCACCATAATTATAAATAATACAACAATGTATTATTTGATTTGATGATATTCTGGTTGATGAAATTCATGTAACACCCCTGAAATGGCATATAGAGGGAGCCTATGAAATTTATGAAGTGGAATCCCTCCACTGAATCCAAAATGAATTCATGTGATATGCATAATGAAAAGAGGAAAATAATTAGGTGGAGATTCCTATATATCGACAACCCTAGTATAAAATATTCATGCCCAATTAAGAAAAACAATCTCATCGAACCTCACACTAGTGCAACCAGGAACTAGAGCAGATTTCTTGGTGTGGCTGATCTAGCAACCATAAAAGAAACATGGAATGTAAGATCGTGGGAACTTCCATAGATATTATTAAACATTAATAAACATTTAATTTGATCCATTATAGATCACATAAATGACTTCTATAAGGATACACAAAGTAAATACCACATTTTATATAAAAACAAATGAGACAAATAAGATAACAAAGAACAAATCAATGGTATATGCAAGAAAATTATGGAACAAAGAATAATAGATGGGTGACTTATCCAATGAACACATATATATATGTCCTCATGCAATTCACATGAAAACCCATGAAATGACCCATCATTACTTTATGTCACCATGGTTATTTGATATCCATTGATATACTATTTGGATCATCTTATGTCCCCTAGAAATGTCAGAGAAAGTCACATGGAACCTTGAGGAAATATAACCCATGTCTCATGAAGCCCTCTCGGGTCGCCCTCCAAACCATGTGGTGTTTTTTAGACATGTCATCTAACTCATATGGTCTCACCAACACATTTTTTTAACTCTCATGATATTATCCTATCATGTCAACTAACTATGATGACGCCATCTAGGCATTCCTATGAGATCTTACAATGTCTCTCACATATTTCATCCTAAATCATCCATCACCCTCGAGGCATATTGTACTATCTCTCGGGGTGCCCTCCAGGAATTTAAGATAGTTTTCACAATGACAATATGTAATATCATCTTGATCATGAAAAAAACACTAAACATATTATCCAAGATCATGTGATGACTTCTATGATTATCCATCTTGGTCTCATGATGTCCTTTAGACAAGTCATCCTTGGACAAAAAATGACACTCAGACATGGAATCCAGGTTATGTGGAATCCATTCAAAAAAATTTGAATCATGTGATTTTATTTTTACATGTCTTCTATGAATACCTTGACATATAAAAAAGATAATCAAGGCATGTCGTGACAGATATCAATGCAAGTCATGTAGGAAATCATGCCAAGTTAAATGGGAATTATTAGACTAAATAACCTTTTCCACCCTCAGTGTGTACATCTTGATAATAAGGGAAACATCAGTGTGTAAGACCCAATCTATTAATCTATGGTTATTCTGATTAATTACATAATCATGATATGTAGGACACCATACTAATATTGTATAATTATATTATTCATAAAATGGGAAGTCCTAGATCATAAGTCCCACATACAAAAATAAATAGACTGTTTATTTTTCATCCCTTGATTCACACCAATCATATAATTCATTGACATTGAATGTCACAATTATCGAATAATTCATTTTACAAGTCTCCATTAGGATAAGGTAAACTTCAAAATGTAATCCCTGATCAACAACATAATATGATATGTCCCCCGTGTGAGGGAACCTTCGATGTGTAAGCCCTGGCCCATTGAACTATGTAGACTCTGATTCCTATCGTAACTAGGATATGTAGGACAACATCCTTAGACCTCATCCCAAAATGAAATAGGAATCCATCTCTGTGTATGTCACTTCATGTCTCTGACATTTCATCAATCGAGACCGACTCATTCCCATGGTCTGATCATTATACCTCATCCTATAGTAAGTTTAGAAGTTAATTGAACTATATAGACTCTTATTCCTTCCATAACTAGGATATATAAGATTCCATCTTAAGACATGATGTCCTTATTAAAACATCCCAAGGGAAGTCCCAGAATATAAGCCCTGCCTCCATATGGAGTGAGACTGATTACTCATTATCCCTTAATTCTAACATTGAGCATGGATCGCGTGGGGTTAGGGAGTTACAGTGGTCACCTCATTCACCTTATGAATCTCCACTATCTAAAAAATACTAATATAGAACCCCCAATGAGTTGAATGGTATAAAAACCCCCCATATAGGGATATCTTCCTTAGGGATTATACCTCATCCTATAGTAAGTTTAGAAGTTAATTGAACTATATAGACTCTTATTCCTTCCATAACTAGGATATATAAGATTCCATCTTAAGACATGATGTCCTTATTAAAACATCCCAAGGGAAGTCCCAGAATATAAGCCCTGCCTCCATATGGAGTGAGACTGATTACTCATTATCCCTTAATTCTAACATTGATCATGGATCACGTGGGGTTAGGGAGTTATAGTGGTCACCTCATTCACCTTATGAATCTCCACTATCTAAAAAATACTAATATAGAACCCCCAATGAGTTGAATGGTATAAAAACCCCCCATATAGGGATATCTTCCTTAGGGTCAAGTCTATGGGTGTGATAAAAGTATGATAACTTTGATTCCTTCTATAACTTGAGTATGTAAAACATCTCCTTAAGAATCGAGCTCAAATATTTGTTTCCTGGGAGCCTACACATATTTCCATTATTCATGACATTAAAATGATTGAGTCAAACAAACTTTGGGGGTTTTGATACCTATGATGACTAAGATATGTATAATGCCTCATAATGGATCAATCCCATCCTAAGAATATAAATTGGATCTATTTATGACAATAAATTTCCATGTTCTTGGTTATGTTACATTATAATAGACACATCAATTAATTTCTATGAAATTATTGATGAACCTCGTATATATAATGATGGATTCCCTAATAAGATACACTTATTCTTTGCATAAAAGAGGTTAAACTATGATCACATTTTTAGGGAAACCATTCATTTGTTAGGTCAAATAATGATTTGAGAACATATATTAAATCTATAATAGAGTCTAGGAGTTTGAAAAAATTCCCCCCAACATGGTGTGATGAGATTTACCTCCCTTTTTGTTGACCAATATGAGTTTCGAAGAGTCTCTGGATCCAAAACCCCAACTAAGCCCCGTCCATTTCAAAGTAGCACTATACCCAGTTATGGATGAGGGAACCATTGGGGGTTTCCATTAATAGAAGTAATGATGACCTAATTTTAATGACTATGAAGCTAATTTATACTTGTCACTCAAAATCAACAATCCGGCCAATGTTCATTCCCATAGTGGTGGTCTCTTATCCATCAAAGAATAATTTAAAACACCAACATGAATCTCTCATATAATAAAATATTAGGTTATTATCCATCAATGCAGTTTTTCTACACTATATGCAAACAAATATGGGGAACCAGATGTGAGTCCCTCAAATAATACAATGGATAGTTAATCATGTATTAGAGAATGTATCTTTGATTATCCTACGGTATCAACAAATAATGAGCTTGAAACAAAATTCACATATAGTAAGATGGATGATTTTCCAAATTTTAGACCACTTTGTTAACATATCAGACATAGATGATTAATCTCACATAATTAAAATATTTTATCCTCTGTAACTGGGGTTCCGATGAAATATGTATATAAAAACATTGACAAATCTAGACAAGTAGAATAATTATATCTGAAAAAAAGGACAGTTGTGTTAACCATCCATATCTGATTGAGCACACATCAAGCATACAATCTTGTACTAATCACTGACATTGTTTCTTTATATTCTACATGACATTAGATACTTATATTATAAACAACATCATTATTTGAGATAGTATCATCATCCATGGACAATTCCATCAAGTCAGTTTTGGCTACAACCCCTACTGGATGGAAAATGGCATCACATACCAAACAAATTAATATTTATGTGTGAACCATGATGGTATGGGATTACCATCGATGATGTATATCCTGAACCTCGAAGCTACAGAAATGGTACTCCATGTACTGAAAATAATGAGTTTTCATTGTACAGGGAAATCTACAGCTATGCCAGTGTCCCTCATTTCCAAATCCATCCACTTCAGGAGCATATCCCCAAAGTACAAAAATCTCAACCTTAAATATATATTAATGGTGGAATATGGATTCAAATATTGATTTTCTCTGATTCTGTTTCCATGTAGGAGGGCCCCTATCAAACAAAATCTCTAACACCATCCCAATGGTTCCCATCAGTCACCTACTGAGGGTACCACCGGACACACAACCACCAATAATACCTATACACAAACCATATGGGTGACACATTAGGAAAATAATATTATTGATATCCCATAGTGGGTTCACATCCCTACTCTAGCTAATAATGGCTAAAAATTTATTCTATTAGTGAACAGTTAGAAAGAAGATATCCCTACTAGCATTGAAATATTATATTGGCATATCCCTCCAGCAGTCATGGGGGAGGTGCATATCCTTACCCCCATATATGAATTCCATTAGAATATTTGTGTGGTAGAAAGAGGATTGATTTGGTACGATATCCAAAATTCAATTTTTTATGTTTTTATGTATGCATTAGACAAGGAAAATGTGTAGGATTATATTTCTACACAGTCATTTTTAAATTTCCAATACATCTTAGAAACAAAAAAATAAATATAATGACATATTCGAACACTAGTTGAGATTCAAGGGCAAAGACATATTCTTATCCTTATATCCTTGGAAGAACAATACTCTGGTCATTATGAATATGTGGTTTCTCTAGCAAAATCTAACACTATTTCTCCCATCTAAGAGGACTATTAGCATATTTGGATAAAGGACGAGGAATACGATCATGATCATATTCCTTTTCCAACTAGGGCTCAATATATGAGAGTGTATCATGCCTTAGGACATGGGAATAGTCTTTTAAAACCAAATCAGATGAGATATTTCAAAGTCCTATGATCAAGATCATAACCTTGTTCTGTCTGAGGTACACTATATGATAGGGAATCATTCCTCGTGACATGTTCATATTTCTATAAAATATGGCCATCGACATACTCCCAAATCATAGGGTCATGCTCATATAACCATTCTTATATGGGATCAGGGGGTGAGGATGGAATATGCCTCGAGGTAGTCTCATATTCCTATTAGTGACTATGACTAGAAAATCCCATAAGATCGTGGATGTTTTGTAAATATTCCTACATCCCTAGACAAACGATAACAGTAGTATCAATATGAGTCAATATTGGTGAATGCTCATATCTATTCTCTAATTAAAAAGTTCCATTTGTATATTCTTGTGGGGAATTCATATTATGAATAGTCACATATTCCTCCTCCGACCAGGGAACACCATGAGAGAGAGTCACATTACATGGGAGAGGCCCATATTCCTTCCATGAAATACCAGTGGCCGATTTCGACAGCTCAATATCATTCTCATATTCCCTTCTAGTCTGAGGATTATCTAGTGAGAATGGATCATTCCATGGGATATGTTCATATTCTTCTTATTAATTAGTTATCTCATTAGAATATTCTAGAAACTTCTTAGTAGTGGGATCATACTCTTGTCGCACTAGATTTTTGTCAAAAAGTTCTGACAACCTTCATCAAATTGGCTCATATCCTTGCATGATTGTAATAAGTAGGTCTTAATATTCTTTCCATGATGTAGTATGACACCCATATTACTTATGTACTCAATTCCAGTTCCTTGAGGGTATTTGAGATGAATTTTCAACATTACAAGAGTCTGTCAACTCTTCAAACAAAGTAGGAGACTATCATTTCCATGAAATTCCTCCTCATGGTATTGTGGAGATGGATTACATGGAAAATACTCCTAATATCCACCATGGTCAAACCCCCCACAACAATATATCCCAAATATGTGGAAATCTTTCCCTAGGCCAGACACCTTGACATAAGAAGGTGTTAAAAACTAAGACAGTTTCATATAGATAGTATCTCGAAACATCAGGGCATCCACATAAATTTCCCTATCCACATCCAGTAGTACTACACTCTTATTAGTAGAAGACCCCATGAAAAAACATTATTGTCTGAATGGATGGGGTTATATATTTCTAATGTAGAGGAAGGTAAAATTTACCTATAGCAGGAGTTATTCATAAACAAACTCCATATCATTTTATGATCCCTCTCTACTTTGGAATATTATGTCCCAAATAATATAGAAAAAGAGTGAATTTATTATCTATGCCAAAATATGTTGGCGACTCATCAGTGATTGAAGGATAGATATATCATTTATATTAGATATGAGTATCACCTTTAGCTCATCAAATCACTATCTAGTTTTTTGGATATAGCTACCTTTTCTATAACATGGAACCAAGGAGTGGAAGATAATGATGAACATATATATAGTGATTGTCACAATATTAGGACAACCCTCTACCAAGTGATTTACAGAGCATTTATAGTCTTGTGTATCCACGGATGGCTAAAATATGGATAATTTTACTTCACTATGTCAACGAACACATTGAACCCTTTAGATACAGTTTCCTTTAATATCATAGCCCACAAAAAATGGGATCGTGTCATGTGTGATCCAATTGGTCTCAATAATAGAATTCCATCAATTCAGCGATGCCTATGCATCATGAATGATGGGAGAGGATATTCAGTGTGTCATTTAACCAGTCCAATTGAAGAAATGGGAGTGAATTTTAAAAATAGAATCTTTGGTTTCAATCAACCTAATGATATCATATAGAAATTCATTCTCATTATGAGCTATCATCACATCCAGGTCCTATGCCAGCACAATTTCACCGCATAAAATTGGTCTTAGTAGCTACTTTTATAGTATCCACATAAGAGAGAACCCAACCCATTGGGTTGGGGAAATATCAACTACGTCTTCCACCCATTGGATCATAAATTCATGAGAGGATTTAAGACATATCGAAATAATCAAAAAACAAACTCCATCCCAATGGTCTTAGGTCATTTATAATTCAATCACAATCACTAGGTTCATCACCCCTTGAGAGGGTCCTAGGGAAATCAGTGGTGCTTCCAAATCAACCTCATACTTCTAGAATAGGGGATTTATATATAAATTTATATCAATGAAGTCATCAAATCCCCGAAAAGAATAACTAGATCCCAAAAAAAAGATCAATCCATGCCTATTTTTATCCTTGAATAACCCTGAACCCATAGGGCTGGGGGAAAATTTATCATCATATTCACCAAAGAGAGAACCAGTCTTCTATATGTTGGTAGGTATATATCAATGGTCTAAATCCCATATGTTTCTCCTTCCACAATATAAAACTCTTCTATTTGGGGCATGTTTGGAAAATATTACCAGAATCTCTCTCAAGGTCAATTTTCATAGACCAATTAGGGAGGAGTGTATGATGAAGGAAATTAGAGACCACCAAATTTGGATTCCAAAATGTACCAATATGAAAAATTGTTCAAAGAAAAACTTGATAAAGGAAGTGTAGAAACTTTATGTTGTGTCAAATGTAATGGGACAAAAACCATTACATGATATGCCTCTGCGAATTTCATCACCATGAACAAAATAGATATGGTGGATGGAGACACAAATGTAGAGGGCCACAAAATGGAAAAAATACTTTGAGGGGAGGATGATTTAGATGCACCAGTTAGGGATGCATAGAACTATATCCAAACAAGGATCCAAAATCTGGCACCTCTAAATATCGAGTTGCCATCTCTTTGGAGGAAACCTACCAATGAAAAAAGGGAATGGTGTGGCTACATCCCAATAACCACCTATAAGATTTGACGTTCCTTCCATGAACAAACTATTGTCACAATATGATCTTGAGATACAAACTCTCAGAAAACTGAACAAGAAGAATTTCAGGGGAAATATACCCTATGGATATCATCTTAATGCAGAATAAATATTCTTGAACCAATAGAAGGACTTCTAGTAAGAGATGTATTTTAGTATAAGACTGGCTCTTGATATAGGAATCCAATCTACAAAATTTTCGACGTCGAAAATGGTCAGGAATTCAAACCATTGTAGTGACATTCTCAACCTCTCTAGGGTAATCATTCAGTATTAGGATAAATCAAGATTCATGGGAGAAAAATGTTGGATGACCTCATCAATCCCAACATGTTCTCTATAGTTGGGAGGTGGCTTAGATAGTAGTGAACTCTATGTAGGTTAATGTGTCCTATTACATTTCAACTCGAATGGAATCCTTGTAAGGGTGACATGAACCTTCAAAACCTAAGAGAAATCAATATCCCAGGTGTGTTGATGATTCTCTGACCCACACAACATCGTAAATCCTACATCCTCTAGAATTTATGGTTTAGGATACCACAATCACAATCCCACACACATCATATCCTGATGTGGGATAATTATGAACCCACAAGATCAACCAAAGGCAACAAATATAACGTGTCTACTACCCCTAGTTCAAAATCTATGCTACAACTAGTTCTAAATGTCTACGATTGTTGTTTAAAAATTTTAAATACTATTAGTTCAATGAATATTCTATAATCTATTAAAAAGGTATGATAATTTCAAAAAGTATGATACTATGAGTTAATAATTTAATTACCATCATTCATCTGTATTATAACAGAACCACAAATATAATTTTTTTAAAAATTTTTACATTTCCAATGTCTAAATTATGTTTATTTTAAAATTATTATTATAAATTATTTCTATTTTTTTATATTTTATCAGTTTCAATATAAATTAAAAATTATTTTGAACCTTTGTGAATTTATTTTAGAATACTGAAAATTATATTTAGTAATTCATTAATACCTTTTTTTATCTATGTATGATAAATTCACGATATTTTTCCTATACAATTGAATATAATTTTTTAATACATGTTTTCTTAAAATATTATATAATTAATGTAAAATGTATGTGAACATGTAGTATTTGTTTTTAATGTCTTAAAAGTTTATTTATTTCAATAAGTATTGCGTGAATTTTGAATTTATTTTTACACAGGCAACATTATTTTGATATTCATTGTTTCATTTAACTAAATTGAACAATATAATTTTTAATGTTGAAATTTAATTTTTTTGACTAGTTCTAAATGGTTCAAATGATATATTTACATTAGTTTTAATTCATACAGAATTTTTTGCATCTATTTTATCACCAACAAAGTTGGATGACTATTTTATTGAATCCCTTTAACCATTTTCAGTTATCTCTTTTGCTGTTGTATCTTTTCATAATATAATTAAGAGAATCAATGGATTCTAGGAAGAGATTAAACTAGTGTATGAGTAGTTCATAAGAGTACATACAACTCAAAGTGATAAAATGTGTTCAAAAACTATGAACATTAAGTGATCATGTACAATGTGTTTACCATTGTGTAGAATCTCTCAAGAAAAATACCTAAACTGCTTCATTTTTTACTTTCTCGATGAGATGAGATGATGCAATACATAAAAACTATAATTTATTCTTATTTGTTTTATCAATATTTTCATTATGGGTCTCTTGGGTCTCTAACACACCTTCCTGTCTTTTACAAAGTATTTATCAATTATCTTATAATTTTCATAGACACGAACATTCACTCTTTTCGGGTTGTGACTCCGAGATTCTACTGTTAGGTCATTTGGGTTGGAAAACCATGAATCTAATGTTAGGTCATTCTTGTTGTGAATAAATGATTATAAAATTCATGTTAGGATAGAGCTTCCTCAAAAATATGATAAGGGTATTGACTCCCCATAAAATAATCAATTTTTCGTTCTAAATTTACCTATATTAAAAAATGTTTGTGTTGTATCATGATATTGTGCCCCTAAAAAATCATGTAGTGGAAACTCAACTCTCACTCATTAAAGAGGTGTAATGTTAGTATATGTACAATTTAATCAAAACCAATATAAATATTCTTTGTGGAATATTTCATTTTAATTTCCATTTTTTATCATTGTTTTTTTATAAGTTCTATTAACAACCACCTATGGATCTTCATCGATCCATTATGACCTACCATGTTAGTAATTAGAAGAAATACATCATGAGTTGGAAGTTTGAGATTTTTAGTATGTATAGAATATTAAACCATTTTTTTCATGTGTTATATCAATTCATCAATATTAATATAAAGCTAATATATTTGGATATAATGTTGAAGTCATATACTAACCTGGAAAAACATTGGATGATACTTTTTTGTAGTCTTCTATAGATGGAAAAATGATGAGTATTGCATGGTTAAAACATAGAGGAGAGGAGATCTAGATTATAATGGAGATGTAAACCATGATGAATATTGAAGTCAAGGTAGTGAAATAAGATTATTCTTATTAAAATTAAGTATAATATTGTTTGGAACAATTTTTTTCATAGAAATCAATTTTGACGTGAAAACTTCTATAGTTTTATTATTCCTCATAAATTGGTGGTATCTGGAGTATTTTAAGACATTCAATATTTGTGGTAAAGGGGTTTTGTGGGAGGGAAATCCACTTCATGTGCAATATTTTGTGTTGGAGTGTAATGTTTTCCAAAAAAATGAGTTTGTGTTATTATGTATTGATGGGTTTATCCAATCACTAATAATACCCATCATTATTTAGAATGATATATCACTAGAATTTATTTATGGGTTTTAAAATGATAGTAGCGTGGAGTAGTATTTGTGGTGGTAGATTGTATATGGAAATATGAACATTTTTTACATATTAAGCATTCGTTAATAAGAAAAATAGATATTGATGTGTTCATGCATGAATCATATGATTCTATTGAATACCACATGTTATAGTTAGTGAAATGGACCCAATGTTTACTAGTATTTTATGGTAGTATTTATTCAAATTATTGGGAGAAAAACGAAAATTAACTCTTTATACTACCCCTAAACTCATGAAAAATGGAAGTGGTCATCCGAGGCATGGAGGTTTTCATCTGGGTTTATTCAGAAAATATTCATTGGAAATGGATCAAACAGTTGGATTCGGTTGAATACAGTTACAATACATGATAAATACTTTGATAAATTAATAATAATGAACCCATATGAGGTAGTTTATGGCCATAGACCCCAGCCTATTGTCTACTATTTTGAAGGGGATAAGGTTATGGAAGTTATAATTTTTACTTTATTAATCAATATGATGCCCTTAAATAAAACCATGAAAAAATCGACATATAAAAATAGAGTATGTCCATACATTATAGTCGTTAGTGACATGAGGTGTCTTATGAACTGGGGGATAATGTATGGTTGAAACAATGGTAGAATGTACCAAACAAAAAATCTATAAGTAATTACAAAGTATCTTCTCAATAACATTGGATATTTTCCATTGAAGGGAAAGTGGTCATTGTCATGTGCTAGCTTACCTTACCAGACAATAGCTAGGTAAAACCAATTTTCTCAGATTTCTAGCCATGGGTAGCTATTGGACCACACTGTGTCAACAATACTCAACCAATTTCTTTTATGAATAATAAGGAACATCCATATAAGGTTCAAGAAACCCAACATCTGGAAAACATACTTTAGTGTCTACTTCTATGGATGGATATAATTACTAAAGAAGAGAGTTGGGAATATTCCGACAAGATTTCTCTACACTTCCCAAACTGCCACCTTATAGAAAAGGTAAAAACAAGAGGTGGGTATTGATATAAATTATTAGGATCTCTAGGGGAAAAAATTACCATGGGGCCCGACTACACATTCAATTTTACTTATAAAGGAAAACATTTTAGAGTGGAAAGGTTTTAGGGGTAAACTCTTATGTTTTTACTAGGGGAAGTATTTTAAATAAACAATTTAAGGAAGATTCATGATTTTGTAAATAGAGAAGAGAGGGGTCATTGAGAATATTTGGGTAGTTTGTTGTTTATGAGAAGAACCTATGCGTGATGAAGAGTTCATTCAGTAGGAGTGTCACTTGTATATAGAAGTATTCTAGCTTAATGGAGTTTAACATTGTGTAATATTTATTTCTCTATCAATGATATAATTAATATTGAAGAATTTATATATCATAAGAGAAATCTTGGATAGTAATTGGCGTGATATGTAGAAAAAATCCCAATGATTGATTTCATAAGAACACTACAATGAGGGATATCACCTCTAAAAATATAATATTTCACAAGAAGAAATATATAGGAATTGTGATATAATAAATAGAGAGATTAGTTATCACAATAAATAAGAATGAATCGTAGGAAGTATTAAAGAAAATGTGGAAATCAACAAATACATATTTCTTCCCAACATAGAATCATTGATAGTGATTATATCATATCATTGTTCTCAATTGAAGAGAAATCTTAAACTAAACTCGTGTGTATCCAAATGATCTATATGGATATATCATTGGATGATATTTCTAATGCAACAAAGATGATTTAAGTTGAGAAAAAAAACATATAGAATATCACGAGGTCATTTTACTGAATCATGTATTATCAAATATCATTAAATCAATATTAGTGAAATCTAGGAATCATGAAAATCCTTCATGGGAGATGATGGTTCTAAAAGGGACTATGTGGAATGTTTAAAATAATGTTAATAACATGGGTTATATAAAGGATGAACACAATCTATATGATACCTGAATATTTTTATTTTCATGTTCTGTAAATATCGTGATAGTGGAGTTTGGTTCTAAATTTCCTAGAACCTAGGGTAGGTGTCCTGAATTCTTGGAAAGAGAATAGTTGTCCATCTGGTAAATATTGAGATCATGGGTGTGTAACAATTAAGCATAATTAATTTATGTCAGCGGATCATGTTCGTTTCATAATTCGTTATAATTAATTAGGGATTCAAGTTGTATTGTTGAACACATAGAAGACATGCAAGAGACAAAGAGATAATTGTAGCATGATAAAGAGGATGGTTTGAACAGGTTACAAATCACTATATAAGAAGGTGTTGTTGAATGGATAAGATAATGGCATTGCTAAACAGGTTTTAGTTGAGCATAGATGAATCTATAAATATCATAGAGGGATATGGATCCTCAACCAAAGGATAGTGATGTTGTATTGGATAAAGAGAATGTGGGTTGAGCATATAGTGAGTTGGTAAGGATATGAGGTGGAACCAATTTGTGAAACATGTCATACATAGTAAATAACTCACCATATTAGTTATTGTATATGAACATATCAAGGGGAATAAAATAGAATGAGGTATTTTTACGATAATAGTGTATGTGAATACACATAAGAGAGAAACACAACATGATATCCTATATGTACCCATCAAAATTGAAATTGAATAGAAAATAAATGACTGTAAATTTTCTTTCTATTCAATATGAACGGGTAAGAGTAAATGGTTGATAATTTACCATTCATAGAATTAAAGTGGAGGTTGTCCTAGAGAAGGTGTTATTTTGAGCTTTCGGGTCAACAAAATTAATCATTGTATCTATTGGTTTGTAAAATCGAACTTTTTAGTCAATAAAATCCTTCACTGTTTCTATTGGTCTTTAGAGTCATTAAAATTTGGCTCTATATCACTTATAATTTGGGTAAAATAATAAATTATTTTATCCTTTTTTCTTGAAAATGGGGTTTCATTTCACCCAAGATTTTCTATCTACATGGAAGGTTATATTTCACTTTAGAATCCTAAGGCCACTCGACAGTCACCATTTCATCTAGAATCATCAGTGATGTTCATCATTATCATGGTAGTTCTATGGGTGAAATATCTAATTCAATAATAATATTTATTCCAAAAATCCTTTCCATCATGAAGATAACACACATAGGAGGTTGGTGAAAAATAATTGTGCGATATATACGAGGTTGTTCTTCTTTATTTTATTCCTTCTTATGTATCTAGCTATGCCTGTATTATTTATAGGGGAGTGTTATGACTCGAATTAGTTTATCATTTGGTTAGTTATATATTTATGATATGAGTTAGTGTTCAATTATTTTCCTTATTAATGGGATGAATTTTATTTGTATTTCGTATTTTTTTCATTTTAAATTGAAAGAACCATACCTTACTCTATGTAACAAATTATGGGTATTATCATTCTACACTATGAATCATAGAAAATTATCTATATGATATAGCAATATGAATGAATCAATTCTTTATATCCTTAAATAAAATGGATCTTATATACCTTTATGAAGAATATTTCATATTGAAGAATTTATATATTTTAGTGGCAAGTGAATATATTTGGAGAAAAAAACACATCAGTTACATCCAAGGAGACTTGGTTAAACTCCTTACTAGAAAAAACATAATCATAAATAGAGAGGTATTATTATATTATGGTTTTATTAAATATTCTCACCTATTAAAATCTCATTTGATCTTGGAATGGGTTTTATGTATTCCCATAGTATATGAGGGAATAACGATGTCATATGAAACCCTTCAGTTGCATCAAATCCAAGGCCTATGAATAAATGATATGAATATGATCAAATATTTTTTGAGAACTCTTGGTTTTCAAACTCCTCCCAACCCAATCAACCCAACTAGGACCAACTATGAAAGGTTTGGTTAAATTAATTATATTTATGTATTGAGTTAATTTGGGTTAGGTTGGGTTGATTCATGGGTTGGAAACATAATTAATGACATTGATCCAACCAGTCCATGATTTATTTCTTATAGGGGATGGGTGATGCACTATCCCATTTTCGTAACTAAAAAATGTAATATTTATTGAATTAAATTGTTACCAATAATGTTTTTATGTTTTATGACCAATAAAATATACCCATAAAATACATTTAATGTGAAAAATAATTTTGTTGCACTGTGCATTCCATGTCAGACTTGGGGGATTTTTTTATCATTATAATCATTATAAAATAATCGTGAAGGTGTCTCTTAAAAGTCATATTGTGTATTTGGTGATCACTCCATTTTTATAGGGTTATGAAGCACAGATAAAGACGGGTCTAGGGACCCCACTTTTACAACACTACCACATGCACTTTGTCCATCTTGCTAATAATTCTTGTAAATTCTCCCTTGATAAGATCATGTTTCCATAGAGTAATGGATTTATTCATGGGTCCTACCACAACATCACTACGTGAAAATTCAAACATCCGTCACATTACCACTTTTAGTTAGAATTCTCAATAAAATGATATCATTTTGTAAATTCTATTTTTTCCACTATCTAAACATGACATATTTTCCTGTATTTTTAATATAAATATCCTAATAATAAATCTTAACATACTAGATGTGATTTCCTAAATTGGAACAAATTGTTGCATCTTTTACACTATTTCATTTGTTTCCCTAGAAGCCGCAACACACTTATTATTTATAAACAAGGATACTACTAGGTTAAATGATATTTCCTTGTTCATTACCTTACCATAATCGTGATACTATATCATATTGACCTTATAAGAAGACTACCTTGTGTCCCCTTATAAATACGGTACCATCATCTCCAGGTACAAGGTAGATAACATTTGTACTTACTACGGCACAATCAGATAGTTTCGACTACTTTCCTTGATGTTATACTTGATATAAATGATATTATCCCTCTATAATGTATATATTTAGAAATATAATATCAAGAAAAATGTGATTTATCCATCACAAAATCATATGGAATTGAACTCACCACATTAACCTTATTCTCTGTCATTTACTTGTCTATATGGATAGTTTTATGCCATGTGACCTTGGTAATAATTATATCATGAATAATTCCAACTATTATTTTCCAATAAATTGTTAGTATATGCAATATTTATTTGGTCTAATAAACCATTATATCTACCTTAACATATATCACCCTCTAGAACTTCTGTTTCAACATTAATTCAATCACTAGAGAGTTACATCCATGTTGGTATTAACTATCTATACGACCAATAGTTTCTTTCCATATGATATCAAATATATATTACTTGAAAAAAATGGCATCCATACTAACCTCTAGTATACAATTGAAAAAAATAAATTCAAAATTAATATTATATGATCTAATTTTATACTATAATCATTAACTAGATTTCAATAACTTTCAACTCTATTGGAATATTATGATTTCACCATATCATCCTGGTTGCATCATATATAGATCATCCATTATTGATGGTCCTAAAATCTAATTATCAATTTAATAATCATATAAATTAGAAATGATAAGAAAATTATAATGTATTTAGATATAATGACTAGTTTTTACCCATTGAAACTTTTTTTTACTATTATTATAACATCCATGTATAGTCTCACTTGAATACCCACTATAATATTCAAAATAATAAGGCAATACATTTTGATACATTAAATCCATTATTAAATCTTAATTGGTCTTGTCAATATTTGATTATTTACATTTACAACTTGTAGGATTCATTATTATTAAAGAACAATACATTACACGACATGGGGAATATAAAATCGTTTGTACTATTTTATTCTTCCTATATTGATTGTTCTTTTAGAACATTCCTTTTCTAGAAATATTGTGGAAGTCATTCCTATGAAAACTATTTCTGTATCTCTAGTATTGAATAAATAACCATAAATTTGGATCACACTTTTTCAATTAGATATGTACACACTTTTATTGAAATATAGTCTATAAATTTACTAAAAAAATTCAATTATAGTTATTTCTATATTATAGTAATAAAACTTTATGATGATTTTAATAGATGCACATTTTGTTTTTTCTTTATGTAAGTTTTGTTATATCGTAAACAATCTATTTTCATATAAATGCATAATCTAGTGATAATAGACTTATATCACACTAAAAGTAATATTATATCCAATTCCAATTATATTTTTCATCTTTTTATTGGATAATTTTGTTATTTCAGATTATAATCTTGAAAAATAATGGATGTATATACATTTAATATAATTTTCATCATTCATACTCATTTTACTTTCATCAAAACTATTTTGTTTATAAATAAATGTATGTTTAATATTTTCTCTATGATACACTTTATTCAATAATCATAAAATGTTATAGTCATCATTTATCTTTATTAATAGCATCATATAATTAAATTGGATAATGTAATGTGCATATAATAATTACTCTAAGCTACATTATATTGATTGATGAATTCATTATCAAAATATGTTTTCCCACACCACTCCAAAGAAAATCATATTTTTTGAACATGAATATACCATACTTCACTTTAAAATTACTTTATAAACACAAAAAGTAATATAATGAAGTATATTTACCACTAATTATCTCTTGTAATATTTCATGATCTCTAGCTCAACTAATTCTGAAATCATTGCTCCATACCGTTATTTCTAATGGCCCTTTTTTCCAAAACATATTAGATAAGTGTAGTGATAAAAACTAAGGTATTTGACTTATAAAATTTTAAAACCATACTAGGAATATCCATTAAAATTACATAGTTTTTCTTGACAATATATTATATTTCCAAAATTATGAAAATATGTTTTAAATTCTATATTCATCACTTATTGCTAATTATTCTGGAATTACATAACAATATATTGAGTATTAAACAACCAAAACAAGATTCATTCCAAAAATATAAGAATTAATCCGTGTGTCCAAAGAACACATGATATAAATTTGTTATTAATACATAAAAATATTTCAACTATAACCATTTACTTATAAATTAGAAGTTTTGTTCTTCTCACCACT
This sequence comes from Viscum album, assembly GCA_963277665.1. Taxonomy (NCBI): domain Eukaryota; kingdom Viridiplantae; phylum Streptophyta; class Magnoliopsida; order Santalales; family Viscaceae; genus Viscum; species Viscum album. Next base: position 429,760,704 of record OY728150.1, on the reverse strand, counting down.
AACTTAAGAACCACCATTTCTCATCTAATTGGAGAACACACATTACTTTTAGTAATATTTCTTTATATTCATGTTTTCTGTATTAAAAGAAAAATTGATAATATTAATATTGTATTTAATACATAATAAGTACAATATAAAAATTTTAAACAATTAAAAAATATACCTAATGAAGTTATTACATGTTTATTTAATATAGTTTGTATCATTTTAAAACCCAAAGTTTTGTTTCAGGATATGTGAAAAAAAATAACATCTTTTTTAATACATATTTTATTTATAGGAAATTATAAAGGTTCCTTTTTCACCACTCCTTCCATTTCTATTTTCTCAGTTTCTTTCAACTTGTTCACTATATAAACTATAGACTAATCGTTCATCAATGTTCATATTTCATTGTGAACCTTACCTAGAATATAAGAATTAATTGCATTCATATTGTTTATTAGGTAACCTCAAATGAAACATGAATATAAGCACAAAATTATATGAGAAATATATCCACTGAAATATCATGATCCATCATTCAATTTACACATATCTAGTGTAATCATCATTCATTCATTCCTTGCTTCACTTTTTCTATGAAAGGTTATCAAAGATGAGACTACATTTGAAGTCATCCATGTCTCGATGTTGTATCCACAAATCATATTGGATGTTGGGGATAACATTATTAGATAACCATAAAATGTTATATACAAGAGTATCTTGGTTTAATTATTCTCATCTGTTATTCCAATGTTATCTTATAATGTATTGGGTACACCATTCCCTTGAATTCCCGATATAGTAGTAGATTTCTCAAGAACTTGTAATACTTTTTGGAGGTTCATGTTGGATACAAAATTTGATTATTAAAAAATATTTCAAAGTGTACTATAGAAATTTCATTCATTTTTTTAGAAATAAAATCTAATATATTAATACTTTTATCTATAATACTGATTAGACATTACCGATTATTTATATCATTAAATGTCTCCAATTATTTTTATGAAATCTAGTAACCATATTCACTATAATTGGAATACATAGTATATTAAGTATTGTATTGGAAAGGATCCTTGAAACCTGTTATAATAGTAAAAAAGGTATGGATACACTACTACACATAGTGTTTAATTAAGGTATTTGAATTTACAACAACATTAAATTGTGGATCCTTGATCTGTTGAGCGAATTACATTCTACTAAAATCATTATAATGATTAACTCATAAATGATTCTAAAGTTGAAAAATGATAGCTTTGACCACCCCTTTTCATTAGAAATAAATTAATACAATTTATTACACTCATAATAACTCCTCGGTAGTAGGATTAACCTTCATTTATGGATAAAGACCACACCATTCACCCGGTTTTGATCGAATTAAAATGATGGAAGGAATTACTGACATAAAATTTCACTGAGTTTTATTTTTTATTTTTTGAGGAATGTAATATATTTCTATTAATATGATCATACAATTTTATTAAAAATACAACTAAAATTAATATAAAAACACTAATACCCAAACATTCATTTCATCTATATGCATTTTTCTTGTTTATAATTTTATAAATTCTCACAGTTGACTTTCACATGATTAAAATAAGAAACATAAAAGGAATTAATTTTACCTAACAGAACCTGAGCATCTAATATTAGCGACCTATTTAAAATCAATGGATCAACCATCACCTAGTGGTATCATGCCTATGTTAATCCTTTAATCATTTTAACAACCCAATATTTTATGGAATGCCTCTTTTAAAATTTAATATACTCAATATCTTATGTTTTACACAACACCGAGTTTAAAATCATAGTATAAAATTATATATGAATATTTCAATATTTATGTGCCTATTAGGATTATTAATATTACCAATACAATAGTAACTTCCCCCATGAACCTATAAATAAAATTTAGGTCTCTTATAATGGAAAATATGGTATATTTAAATCATGTAATAAGTAAATAGTTGTTAAATGATAAATTAATAGTTAATATTTTGTAATCCGAAAATATTTAATTACAATTTTATAATTAATATAATGGTTTAAAATAAAATAAATTTTCATAAAATAGACTCATAAATCACTACTTTTCTTGCCTTATGAATATAATATTTTTTATGAGACCTTAATTAATTTTTCATTGTGTCATAAAACCAATTATAATTTTTATATAGGGATTTTTCAAATAATTGATTATTTTATTTAAAAATTAAATTAATCATATATAGGAAAATATTTTCCAAAAATTGAGTTCATTTTAAAAATCTACACATCTAAAAAATGTTAGGGTTAATTTTTGGGACTTTTCTAAAATGGTTGATTTTTATGAATAGTAAAACACGATAATTTATGATATATATAAGTTATAAGTTAAATATACTATTTCATTAATCATAAGTAATGTAAGAATAATAATCTAAATATATCCTTATCTACTTACTATATATATTTATGGAATCATTTCAATTTCTTATCTTAATCAAAAATAATAAACTGATGAATAAAATAATAAAAAACACCCCTCTCCTATACTATAAATACCTCCTCTCACCACATATTCTCCTCAAACATATTATGACACGATGATTTTAAAATTTCTTCCAAATATACATCACAAATTTCAATAGTGTTTGGTATCAAAAAAAACCAAAACCATTTTCCCTATGGACATTTCCAAGGAGAAGACTTCTATAGTTAAAATCCTTTTACGCTTTCTTAATTTTTCCTTTCATAATATTTTCTTTTCAAATACTATTATCAAATACATTTTCCAAATATGCATGATAACTTTAGTATCCTATATATACAGTATTTTTATTATCATATTGAAAAATCCACTATAATTCCTCTTCTCCCATTCCTTTTATTCTATAGATGTAAAAATTGTACGTGAGGTGCCGATTTTCCCCCTTTGTGGATGATGAGTTTTAATTTTTCAATTTCATATTCAAGGCTTGTAAAAAAACCATTATTATTGTTAAAATATATTATAATATATGTATTAAATCTTATTTTTTTTTCTATAACTAGTATATATTATTAACATTATGAAATGATATAAAACTAGTTGTTGATGATAAAAAAAGGCTAAATAATCTAAACGATTATAACTATTGTATTCCCTAATGATCCATCCTCACCCAAAAAACCAACATATTTATATAACCATATCATATTATATAATTTCAATAATAAAATATAATTTATTTTCTCAAAAACTATTTTAATTTTACATTATGTTCCATATAGTAATAAAAGTAAACCATTCATCAAAACCATGGAATCAAATGCTCCAGGAAGACTGAATTGTATTTTATAATGTGTCAAAAATCCTGAAATGAAAAAAATAAAATTATAATATATCTTATACATTGAAATAAGGTTCTAAATGAATTAATTAATCGATTTAATTTGATTATCCAGGGCATTATGGTCAAGTGCAGAACACATTCAGACATAAGGTAATGGGTTCTCTCCGAACATCCATATTTCATTTGGGTTACACATTCTCTCAATTTACTCGATAGTAATTATTATTTATTTTAATACAATTCTCCTAAATTCTATATCTCTATTACTAAATCATTTCTTCAAATCATGTTATCCTTATTTTTTAGGAATTACATTATTTTATAAGGTTATTCATTCAATTCATCTCGATAAGCATGACCAATTAAAGGGTACTTCCCAATTTATTACACATCTTTATTTACAATCCATAAACATTTTTAATCAACAAAAATCTTTCTAAAATAAAAATTTTATCCTGAAAAAATATCATATTTCATTTCTTGTATTATGTAAAAAATTAAGACTTTTTTCACTTTAAAACTTGCTATATTTTCTTTTCAACCACACATAATTGAAATATTTTAGTGTTTCTTAAAAACTATTTTAAGTTGTTTATACTTTAGTTGAACATAATTTGTTCCTCAAAAATAATTTCATTTTCCTTCACTTTTAATTTTATGGATATAAATGTTTACAATTTAATTTTATGACAATTAAAAATGATTTTTTCGAAAATAAATCTACATATAAATTTAAAAATGTATTTATCGTAATAATCCCTCGATGATTTTCTACAGTATTTTAATCTATTTAGAAACACTCCATTGAAACCAATTAATTATTGGGATTGATATTTTCTAATATCATCTACAGTAATTTAGTAAATTGTTTATGGTCAGCATGACTGTGAATGTGTTATCTTGATATCATTCACCATTTCTCTCATAATTATTAGTGATTATATTTACTAATTAGGTTATGTTATTTAAATTTCATAAGGATATGTTTCTTATGGTTCACCCCACACATATTTGGAATGAATTGGATATAATATTTTATGATTGGATCCCATTATAGCCCTTGATGAATCGGTAGGTTTAATGTAACAAAATATATATGGACATGGCTGAGGCCTTTTCGATTTATTTTCAGATATGGATTTGAATAAGGCCTTAACAAGTTATTTTGAGATATTTTAAAAGGGGCCCCAATTGTATGTTTTATATTTCCAACATTCTTCATTTAATCATTATGATATTTTAATTTCAAATCCATGTGATTATTTTACTAGTATACGATATGTGGTTAAGTTTCATTATCATATAATTATTTATATGGAGTTATTTATTTATCCTTTATTACTTCGATATTATGAAAGAAATATATGTTTTAATGGAATTTGTTTTTAGTATTAACCTTTCATTATTATTAACATTTATGATTTCCTCTATTATGTTTTATTACCCTACAGAGAAGATAAAATCACTGATTTATTATGTTTTATGTTTCCCAGTGATTAAAAGATGTATACGATGAATGAAATACATGGATAATAAAGGATTTTATGAGTGTGTCCATTAGAATCTCATTATGTGATGTCAATTCAAGATTTCATGTATTACTTATTTTTGTATCTTGTTTTACAAATTTAATATCCCATTTAGTCTTTTAGGTTACGAACACTTTTTCATATTACCAATGTAATAAACTAAAACACCAACTCTAGGCTATTATGTTTAGGGTCTTCATAATTGGAATTTCAGAACGTTTAGTAGATAAATTGGAAACTATATTTATAAAAAATATTTTAGGGAAAATAACTCTATGATAGACTTTGAAGATAAGCATAGAAGAACATCCTATAATTTTGGCAAGGTATATATTATTTGGGTCTTCCTATAAATATATCCATGTCTAGATAATACAAATTGAAGTGGTTTTGGAATAGATGTACCTAGGGATAACAATGCCAACAATGTACATCGGGCCTTATTCTATGTAACTTGGTATATGAAAACTGTCCTTATTGCAGACCTAGTTTAACACTCTTAGATTATAGGCTTAGGATAATTCACATTATCTTTACAAACCATTATGAATATTTTAAAAGTAAACATTACCCTTAAGAAACAAAATTTATGATTTTGATAATATCTAGGTATAAATGATTAATTTATTTTAAGTGTTTTTAAAGTTTTAAAATTATAAATTATTATTCATTACCAAATTTATTATGTGTAGTTGATTAAAAATGGTGCGTAGTGAAAGGAATGTAAATCATATCAATTAAGATATTCTATTTAGGGATTCCCATACTATGCAAGATAATGATGTTGGAGTAGAATTTATAACTATATATGAGGAACTTAGAACTATTATGGGGAAACTATCTCGGGTTATGATGATTAACCTTACCCAAATGCATCATACTGATCCACAATGTTGAGAAACAATGTAATATCCCTTCAAGATAGAACAAACTCTATCATTCAATGTGACTATAAACCCATTTTTAGCATATTGGTAGATATGTTTCATAGAGAATATTTTTATCTATTTGGGAAGTAACAAAAGGTAGAAGGTTATCATGGATTTTTATCATCTATCCAGATATTTATATCAATGGTGGTCATTAATTCAAAACACACAGGAGGAGGAATAAATTGAAAATATATAATGGAATAATTTGAAGTAAATTCTTTGAAAGATATTACCCTCATGAATAATGAGCAGATATAGGGAGAAAAATCTTGAATTTAAGTCAAAAAAAGGATGATAATATTTCCATGTTTGAAAAAAACATTAAAAGGTTAGAAAGGGATGATATAAATATTGTATATAATCAAAAGATTAAGATTGATCAATTATTTTATATTTTAAAACCATTCCTCTTATGGAAACTAGTCCCCCATACATTCTCACTATATGAAGATACAGTCTCATGTTCTATCCAAAAAGAGAAATAATTCCCTATGTGTTATTAATTTAATGGGAAATAAGAGAAGAAGAGGGGGAAAGAGATAATAATAGATAAAGGGAATAATAGAAATGGTAATTTTTCAACGTGCGATAGTTGTGGATGCAAACACCCTACTTCTTGATTAAATGGAAAAATGTGTTCTCTACAAATGTGGTGAGAAAGAACATCATGGTCATGATTTAAAGAGAAGGAATGAATATATTAATGTTCAATAGAAAATTTTTAGGGAGATAGAACACTATAAAAATGATCGTCTGATGCATGAAGGAAACGTTCCTTAAAAAAGGCCATAAGATCAAAGAATGTATTATGCAATAACTATAGATATAGTTCAATTTCATAATGATGTGGTTGTAGGTACTTTAGTCAAAACCTCAAAATTAGACATATTTGTATTTGTTTTTGGATCATCACATTACCTTATATCATCCTAGTTTTCATTAAAAATTAGATATTTCCAATTCACCTTAACAAGTGAGTTTTCCATAAAATCTCTCAGTGGAAACCTTATTACAATAATGATGTGTGGATCAGTTCTATTTATGACACATAAACATGCTTTAATTTATGATTTTATCATCATACATATGGTTTATTTTGATATAATCTTTGTTATGGACAATATTTTAAACTGTAAAGAAAACAATATTCCAAAGTGAATGAAATTATGAATCACGATGAAGGTATGAAATTTCTCATCTCTAGAAGAGAGACTTAATCATTCAAGTCATATGTAGAACCACCACCAGTAGCTCTTCTAAATGAAATTTTGGGGGATGAAGATAAAACATCATATATGGATGAGGAAATAAATATTAAAATTAAGGAAATACCTATTATACACAAATATATTAATGTATTTTTAAAAGATTTACCTAGATATCCTACGAATAGAGAAGATGAGTTTTTATTGATATAATCCCTAATTAAAGGCCAATTTCCAAGACCTCTTATTGAATGAACACTATGAAATTTTTGTAACTGATGAAAAAACTAGAGGTTTAGAGTAATAAGGGATTTATTTATCCTAGTGTTATTCTATGGGTAGATAATTTTGTCTTTGTCGAGAAGAAAGATAGATCCATTAGGTTCTTCACTGACTATAGAGAAATAAATAAAATCACAACAATGAATAATTACCACGTGCCTCACATTGGTTATTTATTTGATAAAATTCATGGACATCAATATTTTTTCAATGATTAAACTATGATGTGAATATCTTGATTTTTTTTGTGATGAAGGATGATATTTCTGTGATAAATTTTTGAACCACGTATTGACATTATGAGTTTACAGTAATGCAATTTGGACTAATTAATTTACCCAATGGTTTTATTGATCTAATGAATAGAGTATTCATGGAATATCTAGATTAATTTGTTATAATATTTAGTTAGTACATAATAATATATTCCAAAAGCAATGAGAATCATGACAACCACTTGCGGATTATTCTGGAGACTCTTAGAAGAAATGAGTTATATGGAAAGTTTAGTATGTGTGAATTCCAACATTAAACCATTTATTTTCTAGTATGTATTATCTATTAGGATGGAATCTCAATTGATCCTATAAATCCAAATGTAGTTCAATAATGGCATATAGTAATGAACATAATTGGGGTACATTGTTTCATGGATATGGTATGTTACTATAGGTGTTTCATTCAGACTTTTTCCCAATTAGAAAACCCATTAACAAATATTACTCGTAAAGGGGTTAAGTTTATTTAGAAAAAAATAATGTGAAAAATTATTTGAACAATTAAAGAGGATACTATTTAATTTTCTTATATTGACTCTACGATCGGGAAATGGTGCATTTGTGATTTATAGTTGTGCATCAAATAAAGGACATGGTTTTGTGCTTTCGTATAATGATAGAGTTTTTCCCAATACATAAAGGTAGTTAAAAAATCATCAATAGAATGACACTGATAATGATAATGAGTTAGCAGCTATAGGGTTTTCTATGAAGATTTTGTGGTGTTCTATATATGGTGAGAGATATGAGATATATATAGATCAATAGATTTTGAAATATATATTCTCACAAAAAGAACACCACGTGATGAAAATATGATAGATTTAAATACTCAAGAATTATGATTATTAAATACACTATAACCCATGGAAGGAAAATAATGAATCAGAAGTATTTTGTAGGAAGAATCATGGAGTTATAAATAAAATGACTATTGAATGGGATCCTGTGTTGATGGATATAGTGAAAATGAATATTGGAATTATCATGAAATTTGTGACTTAAATTATTTTTCAATTGGTTTCCTAGCCATATTTATTAGAAAGTATTAAAAATCTCAGTATAATGATATAGATTTTCCAAATAAAATTAATGTTGTGAATGATGGGAAGTTGAAAGAAATTGTGTATGAGGTTCGAATTATGAAATTTGGGAAGCGACATTGTGTTACGTCCACACCCAGGATAAAAAATAAATTATTGGATGATTCCTATAGCATTAAATTCTCTATAAAACATGGTGGTACTAAGAATTATAGAGATTTGAAGGAACATTTACGATGGGATAATATGGATCTGGAAATTGATGGTTATGTATCAAGACATTTATTCTATCAATAGGTGAAGGATGGAAGACAACAAACTAGAAGATTCCTAAATCTTCTATATATTCCTACATGAAAGGGGATGATAATACTATGGATTTTGTCATTTTATTTCTAAAAACCTGAATAATTATTGATTAAATATGACTAATTGTTGATCATGTTACCAAATCTGCACATTTTACACTATAAGGGAGGATTTTCCAATGGTGCTGCTTTCATGATATTATATTAATGAACTTTTAAGACTTCAAGGTGAACCTATTTTATCTGTGTCGGACCATAACCAATAATTTACAGAGAAATTCAGGAGAAGTCCTCACAATGATTTGGACACTAATCTCCATTTGATTACTACTTATCACCCACAAACTAAGGGGTAGTCATAAATGACGATACATACATTTGAAGACATGTTTATATCATGATTATTTGACTTTGATGGCATGTTGGATCAGTATTTACCTTTGATAGAGTTTCACTACAACTATATTCTCCATTCAAGTATTTAATGGCACCATATGAATCACTGTATGGAATGAGATTTCAAACACCAACTTGTTTGGGATGATGTTGGTAAAATGAATCATGTAGTCACATATATTTTAGAGGAAATAATTCCAATGGTATAGACTGTTTAAACACATATCAAGGTAGTGAAAAGTAGGAAAAATATCTATACCGGTAACCAGAGGAAAGATTTGGAGAATCATGTGGGAGATCATATTTTTCTGAAATTATCTTTGTGTAAGGGTGTGATAAGGTTTTTTAATAAAGGAAACTATTTAAAAGGTATATTAGGACATTTTAAATTCTATAGATAATTGTAGTTGTGCCTTATCATTTGGTGATGCCTTTCTGCCTTTCCAAAGTACACAATGTGTTCCATATCTCTTTTTATGGAATTACATGCCAGACCCAACACATGTTTTCACTTTTGAAGGAATAGATATGGTACCTTCATTATTTTACTATGAATATCCTATACATATTCTAGACACTATAGATTATGTTTTGAGAAATAAGACAACTTGGCTAATAAATGTACATTGGAAAAATCAGAAAATTGAGGTGGTGATGTGTGAACCAGAGGAATATATGATGATAAACTACCCAAATCATTTTATGTGGTAAAATTATTGAAATTTTAATTAAAAAATATTATAAATTAGGGTACATTGTATCACCACTAATATTTTATGGTAATCCTCTTTTGAAATTTAGTATCTTTGATAGTTTATAATTTATGCAACACTAAGATGAAAACTGTAATACACTATTAAATAAGACCATTAAAAAATTAATGTAACTATTAGGAATACTAATATGACCAATATGATAGTAAATTATCCCATTAAAGTATAAATAATCTTTTAGTATCTTATAATTGAAAATATTGTATATTTATATATTGGAATAAGTAAAAAAATGTTTCAAAATTGATAAATTAAATATAATTATTTCTGTAATTCATAAATATTTAAGTACAATTTTATTATTAATATATTTATTTAAAATATAATATATTTTCATAAAATATACTCATAAATTAATATTTTTTTTGTATAATGATTATAAGATAATTTTATGTGACATTAATTTATTAGTCAATGTGTCATAAAACTAATTATAAATGTAAAATTGTTATTTTTTAAATAAATGATGATTTCAATTTAAAAAATTAAAATATCATATTTATAAATTTATTTTAATAAAGGGAGTTCATTTTTTAATTATACACATCATAAAATGATTTTGGTGAACATTTGGTATTTTTCTAAAATAGTTGTCTTTTGGTCAATATTAATCAATGTTAATTTAATGTATATGTAAATTATAAGTAAAATACACTATTATGTGAGCCCTACATGAATTAAGAATCATAATATATATCTATCCATTTATATTTAAAATATTTATTCATGTAATCATCACTATTTATGGTCTTGTGTCCAAAATTATAAACTAATGAAAAAAAATAATCAAAAAAATATCTCTCTTCTATTATACATACCACCCATCACCACCTCTTCTTCTGAATCCTCTTAGGCCTTGAATGTTATCCAATTTATACCCAACCCTATTCCAAAGAATATTTCCTATTTTTATGAGTTTATGGTCTCAAAAATATACGATGACCATTTTCCCAAAGGAGGTTCTCTAGGAGAATAATTCAAGATGTAAAATCCACTTTCACTTTATTTATTTTTATTTTCTCTTTATTTTATTTTCTTATACTCTCCTCGCATCTTCTATAAAACATGAATTATACATCCAATAACATATATATATATTAATGTTATTATTTCAATTTAAAATCCACCATCATGTCTATTCTTCTCTTCCTTTTATTCTATACAAGTAAATGTTATCTGTTAGGTGTCGATTAATCGCCTTTACGGACGACTTGTTTTCATTTTTCAATTAAGCCTTCAAGGCTGGTAAAAATAATTTTATGGGTAATAAATATTTTAATATATGTATAATAACTTATTTAATGTTATTTATCCAGTAGATATATATAGTATTAATTAATTAAATAAAACTAGTTTATGATGATCGAAAAACTGCCAAAATAATCTAAATGATTATCACTGAAGTATTATATAATGATTCATCCATACCCCAAATAACCAAATTATTTATATGTACATTTAATATTCTATTAGATCATTAGTAACATAAAATTTCAATTATGGGGAACAATTTTCATTTTACATGATCTTAGATACATGTATACAAGTAAACCAGTCATGAAAACCAGGGAAACAAACAATCCCCAAAAGAGGAATTGTATCTTTTAACTCATAAAAAAGGCCATGAATCAACAAAATAAAATTAAAATAAATAAATTAAATTAATATAATGTTCTAAATTATTTAAATTATGTATTTAATTATATTTTTCTGGATATTATGTTATGTTAAGAACACTTTTAGGCATAATGTATGAGATTATCTCCAAACATCCATTTTCATTGGGGTTACACATTATATCTAGTTAGGACAATTTAATTCTTAATTATTTTAATATAATTATTAGAAATTATATTCATATGTTCCTAAATCATGGATCCAGAAAATTTTATTTTTAGTTTTTTTGTATTACATGATTTTTTGGTTCCATTTTCAATTTGTCCCGATAAACAAGACCAATTAAAGGGTACTTCCCAATTTCTTACGCATTTTCAAGTACACTCCATAATCTATTTAAATCCACATAAATTTCTAAAAAATTATTTATTTTTTATCCTGAAAATCAATATTAGTTTATTTTTAGTTTTATGTAAATAATTAATCCTTTGATTTCATTAAAACCTCTTATATTTTCTATCGAACCGCACTGAAGTTGTCCATTTATAAAGTTTCTTAATTTTTTACTTTTTTTCACTCTAGTTGGACATAATTTGGGACTAAATAATATTTTCAATATCTATACCTATTATTTTCTAGGATATAGATGTTTAAAAACTTTTTTTAATAAAATTAAAAAATATTGTTTTCCAAAATAACATTCCATTACAAAGTAAAAATATTGTATTTCTATCCCGTTTTACTCTTGGATTTTATTAGAGTATTTTCATCTTTTTCAACAAACTCTATTAAAACCTATTATTAATTGGTATTTCTTTTTATGATATCATATTACATGTTTTATTAAATGTTTTATGATCATTTTGACAATGAATGTGCAATTTTGATACCATTCATCATAATACTTAGAATGGTTGGTGATTATGTTTATTGATAGGGGAAAGTTTTTTACATTTAATTTTAATGTATTTTTTATGTTTATCCTCATTCATATGAATACTTACTTGTAAATATTATGTAATGGTGGAGGTCCTGATATACCACATTGATTTATTGGTAGGACTCATGAGAAAAAATACATATGACATGGCTTATGCCATCCCTATTTATTTTCAAACATGGAATTGGTCGAGGATAGAACCCCTTATTTTTTGGAATCTTAGTCGAGGCTTTGATGATATGTTATTGATGTCCAAAATTCTACATACCATCATTATTATATTAGTAATTGAGAATCCATGTGATTATTCTACTAGTATAATATCCATGGTTAAGATTCATTCTCATGTGATTATTTATATGGAATTATTTATTCTGTTTCATTCAAGCCAAATTATCCTCAATAATAAGGTATAAGTGAATGTATTTTTATTTATTCACTTTTCCACATGGTTTATGATTGCAATAGCTTCTCCATTATTTTATTACCCTTAATGAGAGTAGTTGATCACCCATTTTTTATGTTTTATTACTCCCCATTTTTCAACGATTCATATTAGTAATGACATGCATGGAAAATATAGGATTTCATTAGTTTTTCCATTAGAGTTTCTACATTGTAATTGGTTTTAAGCTATAATGTATTACTTATGTTTGTTAAATTTTTATAATTCTATTCAACCATTTGTATTTTTTGGTTTTAGACACTTTCTCATAGAACCAATGTAATAATGTAAGGAATCAACTTTGAGAAAATGGAGTCATTGTCTTTATATACATGATGTAAGTCATTCCTGGTCAACTGAATCCATATCTCATATATATTTTCACATTGAATTGATGTTTTCCATTCCATATATCATTTTAGTTATAATAAAAATGTAGTCCAACATTGGTGATGGGGTCTCGGGATATGCAATGTACGTAGATAAATAGTGATGGATGGACAGGGAATTTTATATATTTAAAAAAATAATAAGATGTATAGAACACCATGAAAAATAAATATTTATTACAAAAATCACACGCAGGTAATACATAATTAAATGAAATTAACCAGAAATACATATAGTTATTCACTGCTCAAGAACTGTATATATATTAAACGAACAAGAGATAAAAATAAATTATAATAAATTTAGTGTATTAAGGAATTAAAAATGAATTATTTAAAATAAAAAAGTATGTTATCATTTAACCCCTTCAATAACATAATTTTAATTCAAAAATTAAATTAATTAGTTATATTTATTATATACTAAAATTAAAATACTTTTTTTCTGAATATTATATTATTATTATTTTGAGAACAAAAATTTTTTTCATTAAAAAAATTAAACTAATAAAATTAATATTTTCTTATATGAAATTTTAAAAGGCCCTCTAACCCAGTGTTGGGACTATGTAGGTCAGGAAATCCCCAGATATGCCCATTTGAGTCAGGAAGACATTTTACAGTGGTATTATGGGCCTGGAAGACCAACATGGGTCTGTTCCAAGCTGGGAAGACCCACCTCATATTGTATAGTCCCACAAATCATGGTCTCCTCCATGTAGTGGAAATGGTTTGCACTAGAGGGATGCGACCAATGGTGTGCTAGGGGATCCAATAGAGATATAGCTAGAACAATGATGGGGTTCACATGATATCGGGTCATAGTAGAATTATCCAAACCAGATGTGGCTGAGTCAGTGATGACAAGCATGGAATATGACAATTATACTAGACAAACAACACAGTGGTGGATTTTAGTGGAAGGGGCAGTCAACACATTCCAGTCTAGTGGTGCAGTAGTGGAGGCACATCTGTGATGGTGGTTAGAGAGCTTGATGGTGGAAGGACAAAGTGGTTTTGATGTGTTGGTGCAAGAAGTTAGTGATTCCAAACCTATAATAGGTGGTCTGAAGAATGCTGAGGAGAGAAGGGAATCTCGATAAAGAAAGGATATAGGGGAGTCAGTTAGTGGGTGCAAAGGGAAGTGACCATAGTGGCAGGACTGTCTGCGGGTGGGGGCAGCTTCCGCATTCTGCCCTGGAGGTAGTGATGTGCTAAATAATTTTAAGGGTGTTGTTTTGATAAGGTCTGGTGAACATGTGAAGTAGTTTGATATAGGTCAGTTTGATTCCCCAACATGGATGACTCATCTGCAAAGAAGAACCCCTTCGCAAATAAATTTTTAAATATTTCAATTTTCTATATTCAATATATCGGTATAATAAACATAAGCTATTTCCATCCATTTATAAGTCCACTAGAGATGTGAAAATTTTGTAAAATTTTATTATTAGGAAATTTATTCAAACATACTACAATAGGGTTAATTTAAATAGTGTTTTTTTAATTTTTTATTCATCCACCATCGCTAGAAAGGAACATCCTTGGCCATATGAAATCTATAAACTAGAATCTAGTTATCCGAATTTAGATAGTCATCAACCATGAAATTATACACAATAATGCTTTTATACACATATATTGTCATTCAATTTTAGTATATAAATAAATACTATTTTTGATCCATTATTTTTTAGATGATGTTAACATGGAAGTCCATGATCGGATGAAAGTGCAATCAGATCTGTTGGGACTGAACTAATACCCTCTACTTAAATTAAAATCAAAATATTTTATCTAGACTTAGAAAATACATGTGATCTGTATTATACAAATTAATCGTTTAGAGGAGAGTATCAGAAGAATGTGGGTTGGTGATTCAATATTTTTCATCATCAGAGTGAAAATTACTCTCATATCCATCTATCAGAGCCCCATCATTGTTTTAGGTTCATAGATGAATTAATTAGAGGATAGAATTTAAAACTGAATGAGTGTCTTTTTTGAATCTAAGTGTGATCTTTTATCTAAATTTTCAAGTTACCATTTCTTGAAGTATCTAAAGATGAACCCCTGTAGATAATCGAAACATTCTTCAAGAATAAAAAAACACAGATTTCCTGTAATTTTCAGTGCTATCATGGAGCAATGAAAATATCTTTGGTGTCGGTATGATTACCTTGACCACATACTTTTAATCTGTGAAGTCATTCTCAGATTGTTCTCTCGATTGGAGAATTTCCCCCTATAGGATCATAGAAGAGAGATAATTTCTCAATTACAACTAATGAAAAGTACATAGAATGATCTTATCCCCATATTATATAGTGTATATCTAAACTAACCTATTACGGTTCTCTAACACCTGTATTTTTAGAATACAGTAAATGAGTAATAAATAAATATTTATGTTGAAAATACTATGTATTATATAGTATTTACCATTTATCACATACTCATAAAATATATTAATTGAGAAAACTGATTAATTATCTTGACTCATAATTATATCTAATAATAAATGAATGTTGGATATTAAAATACTATTTTTTCATATAACATTACTCATTTTATTTACATAAACAATTTTAAATACTTTCAAGTTCGCACCTCTCGAAGACATCCTTAGTGAGTCTGTAACCCGTGATTCTATTTTTGAAAATCACCCCCAGTGCTTGTGTTAAAAACTCTGAGATTAAAACTTGGGTTTTCACAAATTCAGCTCGAATCTTCATTTAAGAAGAAATTCATAAATTAGATGAAGATAACTTTATATATCCACAAAAATTATAGGACCTTAAGTGATTCTGTGTGGAAGATAGAATAATATGAGAGGGAAATATAGAACATGTCATTGGAATCAACTGTAAACTCTATATTTATATTAGTGGTATATAGAAGTCTAAAACAAATAGAGGAATAAAACAATGATATGTAAGTCTCTAAGAGATTCCTACCAAGGCCAAGGTCATAGCTACTAATAGAAACTATGAATACTAATGGCCTACCTCTCCCTTCTCCCATAACATGATATATATCCACAAAAAATAGAAATACTTTTTCAAAATTACTAGTACACATTTCTATCCTCCCCCTTCCTCCAAGAATATGAATTTATGAATGGAGTTTCAAAAACCAATCAATGAAGTTCATGATGTTTAAGTATGGTGAATCTTCTTAAAAGTTATTTGATGAAGTCTAGGGGGATGAATTATGGTAAGATTTTATTTTTTAGGTATTATAAAAAGAGGTGGAATACCTATATTTCATATGGTGATTAAACTTCATGGGGAAGTGTGCTAAATTACACTGCATATCAAAAGATACTATATGTATGTAACAAAACCCGTAATAGGGCATTATCATATCTCACAACAGATTATTTTAAATAGAGAATTATATATGAATAGATGAGATTAAAAAAATTATTGTGGATCATAGATTGTGTCACATATGGTAAAAATGGTAATAAGATGTATAATGTTATGAATGGGGAAAAAGGATAAAATCTGTGAGAGTGGATACATGACGTTCTGAAGAAAATAAAAAAATAGAGATATTGGCATATTATGCTAGACATAAGAATCCATGATGGTGATTTTCTTTATAGAGTAGAATATCCTAGATATTAATTGAATGATATTGGAATAAACTATCCAAATCTATTGGGAATGTGGTACTGGTTGGGAAACAATAGATTGGGTTGGGGTGGGGATGTTTGGAAAGCCAGGTGTGGGTAGTGGGATTAGCTATTATGGAGGGATGTTTTTTCATTCTGGGTTTATTAGTTTTTTTTATAGTTTGGTTGGTAATTGATTCCAAATATTGGTCGGTGGCGAGTTAGAGATCACTTTTGTGAATTTTCAGGGTAGTATGTCAATTGTATGTTAATGAGATGGTGAGGTGGTCTCTCTCGAACAATTAATACACACAATAATGTGGCATCTCAAGGAGGTTGTCTCTCATGTTTCTTCACAATGTATATCATTTTGTTTACTACTATGACTCTTGAACCTAGTAGAACTATAAAATGTTGTGAATATTTTATTGAATTTTATCTATATCCTCTAATTACAACTCGTGGTAATAATAATTTGAGGCAATAATGGGCAACTTTTTGTTTTAATTCACGATTTTCCACCAAAGAAGTATTAATAAACACTAGTTTCTCCATCCTCTTCTTTATTTTCTACTAGGAAATCTGATGTCAAAATGTATCTATGAGAAATTTGATCATTGTGTGGATGTTTGAAATAAGACATGCATTTAGAGTAATTAAATAGGAGTGGATTTTAGTTTCATGATAATCTATGATGAATAATAGAGTAGTTATTGTTGGATAAGACTTGGAGAGTGTACAATGGTTTTTGATGACTTGGAATAATATTTTTGACTAGATGAAACATGAAAAGTTTATTACCCTCTCTTGGTGAATGTATGTTTGGGGACAAATGAAGAATGATCATCACTCCAGATGCATGGAAGGGAGGTTCTGTGTGTTCCAATTCTTTGAAAAATGTCTGTTGATCAGAAAAAAAATTGGACCGATTGAACTCTTGGCTACACATGAGACGCAGATAATAGAGGAAGAGGCCACTCCTACTTCTCCCTGTAATAAGAATAATTCTCTAGTCTAAGACATGTGGTTTTATGCATAGTTGATGATTATTTTTCAATGGGAGAAAAGAATCATGATTCTATAGTACTCTGATGAATTGTTTCATAAGTTTTTAATGTCAAAGATTTAAAAAATTTGTAGAATATATTGTTATAGTTGGTGTTAGTATGTTCATAATTTCCACTAATGATACTATATTTTCCCAAGATAGAGCATGGTTCATTTTTCACAATAGAAGATTAATAATCTTGTCATTGGTTGTTGGTACAGAGATTAAATTTTATCCACCTTTGGGTTTGTTTCCTATGGATGAATAGAGGCCAGATGCTCTTTTGGTTAAACAAGTGCGGTGAAGAAAATAGGTGGAAGTGAAAAAACCATCACATTGAAAGGATTTTGTTTTGTTCAATAATTTTTTATAAATTGGAAGTGAATGGTATTATTGTAAAAAGGGAAATGAGTTCTATACTCCATTTGTGGGGTTGGATGATATCTCTCTGGTTCCAGGTATTTTCTTTTCAAAAGAGTAGATTTTGGAAGATTTCTTAGAGGAAAATAATTATACCAACAACAAAGACGGGTTATTTAGGAAAAAATAATGCATTGGTGTTAGAATTAGAAGTTATATATTTTGTATTAAAGAGTTATATAATATTTTATTCCCTATCTATATGTTTTGGAGTTATTATTTCTTTAAAAAAAGATTGGGTTTGTGGGGGGTTCATAGAAAACATTTATCCACCATTGTTTACCCTTGTAGTGGGTAATTTTAAGGGAGAGTCTATCTTGTTTTAGGATAGTACATCAACAAGATGATCCAAATATCCTAATTAAGTGGATTAGTGGAATGTTTATTATTTAGTAGTTTATATATTGAGTTTGGATCCCATTTAAGGAGAATTTAGTTTCCTCTAGAATAGATAGCACAGAGATGATAGATAAGAGTACCAACGAATTGATCCATGAACTTTTCACATTACGGAATTACGTGTTGTTACTGAATAAATTTGACATAGTCACTTCATTTCAGAACGTTCTTGGACTATAAACCTTTACAATAGAATTTTAAATGATTATGAAAATTTAAATATGAAATGAAATTGTTTCCATGATTGAGAGAGAAGTACATATATTGTGCTAAAATTAATATAGAACTCACATTCAATAGAAAATCTGGTAATAGTGGTTCATGCATTTCTATTGATCACTATGATTTCAAGTCAATTGGTTTTGGTATTTTAGCTAATGAGTTGCTTGTAAATAGTTATGTTTCATACATGGGTTCAACGTTTTCTCTTTTTTTCCCACAAATGACTATAGATCCTAATGTTAAAGAACATTCCTTATAGAGGATGGAGAGTAAGAAATATTTCTTATGGTGATGGAGATCATTGAAGACTCAAGGAATGAAATAGGTCTTTGAAATCCACCTTAGCGATAAGGTGGTTTTCATCATGAGGGAAATGTTGGGAATTTTTATATCATTTTGGTTTTTATAGATATGATTACTGTGGTGCTATTTTGGATGTCATGTGTTGGAATTCGGGTTAGATTTCGTGAATCATAGTTTTTTCTTTCTCCTTTTTTTACACTATTATGATATTTTGGTAAGCATGTGATAATCAATACAATAAGTTGGTGGGTTAGATATTGGAATGTACTTGGTAGTATGAATATTGGTAGTATATGTACTGGTGAGGTGATCTCTCTCTCTTTATCACTCGATGTACAAAGCAAGGTTAAATCCAAAAGATGTTATCTCTCTGAGTTTTTCAAGTTGTATATATTTCTTTCCACTTTCTACTATAACTCTCAAATTGATAATAAATATACACTGTGATGGTTTATATCATTATTCATCACTATGTCCACTCTAGTTAGCACTCACTAAGCTAATAGAGGCTACATTATTTCCTAATAATTAGTTTTAAATTTATTGAAACTATAATGATTACAAATATTCTATTAATATGAATATGACTTTTTTAATGGGTCCATGATGTTTTCAAAAGTTATTACAAGTAAAAAAACATTAAGAACACTTTTTTTACCATATTGGTTCAATAAATTAGTGATAGAGTGGAAAAATTGAAGGATATGTTAGAGGATGATTTAAATAAAAACAGAAGACAATGTGTTATAGGGTAGGATATACAAAAATTGTAGGCCATAACCATTCCAAGGATAGAGAGATAAATATATCATAGGTTATAACAAGGTAATGATCCATATTTCATATAATGGTAGGAAATAATATATTATTAGTCATGAAATAGGAAACTATGAAGACTCGATAAAATAGTGGAGAAAAAATGGAAGATATAATAGTACATGTTACGATGTTCTATTTCATATTATTTGTGAAATGAGGGGTATCAGAAACAATAATAGACTATTCCACATATAGTGCTATAAAGGAAAAGTAATATTTGTTGAAGAATGTCTAGAAATCACATATGGTAGTATAAAAAATCATAGCAAGAAATAGAGATATGTGAATATAAATAATATAAAAAACTACATAACATAAAATTAAGTGAAATCAGAAAATCATTTCATTTTACATGATATAGACGAAAATTTTAACTAAATTAAATCCATGGGTATCATAGCTAGTGATATGTATATATCTCAAGATGAATAGTGTCATATGAAACATAGATGAGTTTAGTTTATAAATAATCTTGTAGAAGATCTTTGATGAATTAATTGGATCAAATTATCATTAATGATGTAAAAATAACCCTTGGAGGAAGAAAACAAACATGTAACTCTTGCAAGGAATATAAAAGGTTTAAGAGAGGTTACATTAAATGTTTAAAGAAAAGATTGCATGTTACACAATGGAGAATCATAATCTGTATGATCTATTGAGAAATAATATGCTTTGGATATTATGATATTAATAAATATATTGAAGTTTGATTCAAAAATATCAATAAAATGGGACAAGTTATCTTCACGCATGGATTGGGAACAACTTTGAAGCAAGATAATCATAAGACCATGCTTTCATGGTTGTTGAAAATAATTTAATAGTTTTAATGGACCATGGAAATCACTTTATATTTTTTGTGGGGTACAAGATATATTTTATCTTAATTTACAAATAGAATACATACAAGAAGTATGGTGATCATTAGTGCATGACTGAAATGGTGTTGTGAAGTAATTTTAACCCACTCAACAAGTAGGTGCTTCTGTTTGAATAAGAAGATCATTGAACTGTGGATGGTGAGGCTAAACAATGATGAATATAGAACTATTACCTATATGATGAAGAATATAATTATAAATGGCCAAGTGAGAATGTGGCTTCTAATTATAGTGAGCTGGTTGACATATGAGGCAGCAACAATCGGTGAATGATATGGTCCATGTGTGAATATATTACCGTAATAGGTCTTCACAAAGATCATGAAGGGATGTGATAAATAATAAGGGGATGATATAAAGTGGTGTCAAAAATGATGAGTTACAAAAAAATGGAACAAATTTTTATGCCTGAGAAGTTCTTACCAAGACTTAAGGAAAAGATATTGAGTAAACACTTTCATATTATATTAACAGACATTGAGGGAGTGATTAAGAAGAGTTCAAAAATCAAACAACCAGAGTAATCAAGTGAATCTTTACCAAGAAGAGGACCCATGTTGAGATATAGAAAATCCATATTCTAAATTTTACATATATCTAATAATCATTCTCATGTTTTAATGATGACTAAATAACACTTATTCCATCTATTGGACCATGAAAATACTAGGAATCCCATTCCATAGCTGTTTTTTAGAGTGTCTTGAATGAATGATTTCTAAGGAGTATTACCAAATAGTAAGCATTCTTAGGAGTGTCCCTTAAAACAAATAGGTTGGTCTAAATGGGATGTAAGGACTCAATGTTAATAATTGTATAAAATTATAATATATTGTCACATTCTAATTCACCCATGATCCTGACACATTTCAATCCCTCTTCCTACCAAAATTTTATATTTCTTGTGGATTACTGAATATATTTAGTCCACAGAACCAATTTACAAACAAAAGTAAAGTATGATGTCATTATAAAATATTTCATATTGGAATTATGTTCAAAGTTAATGGTTTACTTAAATTCCAAATTCACGGTGTAATTTCCATTGGAAATCCACAAATAAAGATCCACTAGGAATCCACCAAAGGAACATCCAGAGAAAAATATGATTGAAATTTTTCTGAAAAAATAGGATATTCATATTTACCTTTTTATGTTGCATTTCCATGAGAATATCATGTGGATATTTGTCTAGAAATCCAAATCCATAGTTTAGGTTCCACTATAAATAAATAGATTAATGCAAAGTGAAAATCCATAGATGATACATTAATAACTGTTGATTTATATTTCATTTGGATAATTAAAAATTGATTTATATATGAATTCTATGATGAACTATGAATGAAATCTAAAATCTATAGTTTCATAGGGAATCACTATAGGAGGCTCCACAATAAATCCATAGATTATTTTACACTAATAATAAATAGTGGGACATCTAATAGAATATCAAAAAAGAATTTACCATGAAAATTGGTAATTCATAATACCAGTTTAACATCAAGTATGAAATCAGACAATAAATTCATAATGAATAATGTACCAATACATTTGAGTTTATGTTGATGTTACACTATAAATAGTAATCAATAAATAAAATTCTATTGGAAATCAACAGTGTAAGGTTTCCATGGACATCTAAGAAAAATTTCCTCTATAAATCCATAGAGAATGATACACTAGAAAATGCCAATAGAAGATCGATTTTGATAGAAAATATTTTCATCATGAAGTTTTAAATAAGCCATTTCATAGCTTTATTTTATGTGTCAA
This sequence comes from Viscum album, assembly GCA_963277665.1. Taxonomy (NCBI): domain Eukaryota; kingdom Viridiplantae; phylum Streptophyta; class Magnoliopsida; order Santalales; family Viscaceae; genus Viscum; species Viscum album. The sequence continues at coordinate 429,737,760 of OY728150.1, read as the reverse complement.
AACTTAATTATATGGAAAAAAATCAAAACATTCCGAATCAAGATTAAAAATTTATTGTTTTTAATTAATTCTTAAATTTTTTTATACAAAAAATTGGTTTGATAATTTTAGTGTTTTCAATTAATATTTCAAAAAATTAATATTTTATTTGTTTAATATTAATCAAAATAACCTTATATCTCATATTTATATGTTTGTAGGCATTATATTTCCATACACCATCTATGTTATTCAAAAAATTGAACACAATGACTATTGAATGAGTTGGAAGATGCACCTCATTTTACCACTATAGACAATGGATCATGGAACACATCATTTCATTCAAGAGGAAGATAAATTTCTAAAACAAATCCCAATGATCGATTTATGAGGATGAAGATGGACAATTAGTGAGGAATATATGACCAGAATTATTAGGATGACTACTAAAGATGAATATCAAGAGGAAAAATTATATTTTTATGACCTTACCTTATACGAAGGTCGTGTTATGAATATGAAACATTTGAAACAATAAAAAGTAATGAAACAGTTCAATAATCCTTCACGTTAAAGATTTCTCTCAATCCATGAATATTTTAAATAAGTAAGAACTATTGAGTAGTGTGATAATAGGCTATTCTAATGTCAAAATAATCTTTAGAAAATTATTATAAACTATGATATAGGATATTTTGAATTTAATTAGGAAGTCAATTATCTGAATTAAAATGCTAAAAAATGAAGATGAGAATACCTCATATAGCACACAAAAAGTATGAAGACACTAAATGAACATCTGCAAATAGTTCTATATGAGCATGTTCTAGGTTTTAATGATATAATTATACATCATTCTTCCAAATCACGTGAAAAGACGTTATGATTCTTGGTATTGGAGAAATAATTTTACCAAAATGGAATAAATGTGAAAAAAATATTCAAAAAATAATGCAATAAAATTTAAATATAACAAGAATATTCATATACTCAGGATATTTAATACAAAATGAAATTGAGGTAAATGGAGGAATGGTTTTATGATATCCTTGATTCAAAATTTTCAAGGAATAATGTCTATTCTAGTATTGATGTGTCAAGAGAAAAAATATAGATGTTTTGAATGTAATTGATCATATTGAAGGTTTAATAAGTTTCTATCAAACTAAAAATTTAAGTCCATGTTTTGTAAAAAAAACATGGTAATGGGAAATGGAAATGGTTAAACAATACCATGAGTAAAAATACAAGAATTATAGTAGAGGAAGACTTGCCTGTGGTAAAAACACATTTTGATTTATTATAATAAAACATTTAGTAGAATTAAATATTAACTAAAATGATCTTACAATTAATAAATGGACTCCGATGATGCTACTAAAAAAATTATTAAACATTTTGAAATTAAAATTTAGTTGAAAACATCCTACTACTACCATATATAAACACCAATGTACTTGTACATTTATTACATTTTTTATCGATATTGAGGAACATTATTACAAATTTATGAAACAAAAATAGAACCCAACACAAACATATGTTTTAAATAAATCCACTAATAAATGTGGGGGAACATATTTTTATATAAATAATTTCAAAACACATTTTTAGATTGTTATTAAAAAACAATTTCAAACATATTATTCAAGTGGTTTTATTCTGAAATTTATGTGAGTATTATTTCAGAAACATCCAAAATCTCTCTGAGCGATTAATCATGAATTTAAAATATACGTCATCAGTGTTTTATGTTGTAATAAAACTATTTTTCTACACATTAACATCACAATACATACTACCTTCTAACCACTACATAATAAGCCCATAAACCCACAAGTTATTTCCTCACCACCACATAAGAATTATGTTAAGGATTAAAAGACTCATACTATGATTTCAATCATAAAACAATTATATCATATAGATAAATGTACAACAAGTAGTGTGTATAAAACTATATCAATAATTATATGAAAGAACAAAAATAAATGAAAAAATAATGCATCACAAAATTAGTTTTCCATATATAAATAATTTAGGTAAATCATATAACATTTGTAACTATAAAGGAGTAATATTCAAACTAATTTAATTTTTTTGTGTCATGATGGAAAATAATGAACTGTCTTATGAAAAAAAAAATTTAGCAAAAATACCTTTTGAATCCTTGGTGTTAGTTTATTCCATTTAATCTACCTCATACTTTGAAATCCACCTAGTAGTTGTTGTAAAATTAGTAAAACCACTCTAAGATATCTTTTACGTTAAACACTCAACATCAACTACATTTTCATTCTTTAAAAACCCCATGCTGAGTTTCCATATGTCTATTTATGTGGTTTATAATCTTTTGGCATAAACTATTGAAGAGTTCTCATATACAGTACATTTTGACAATGAATAATCTTCTCAACATGTTGTAAAAGTAAACTGTAAGTGAGAAGCACAACTATACATCATTTTACAAATCCTCAATAATTAGGTTTAGTTTCATTCATCCAATGAAGTAAAAAACTAGGTATCCAAGCATCATAATATATAGAGATGTATCTTGTTTCATTAATTCTACCCAAGTCATTTAATTTTGTGAATTCATTATTGAATAAAATAGACGTTTAATCAACATGATGGATGAAATGATGGAACTAAATGTATAATACTCAACCATAATATTAATCACATTACCATGCTCTTCTATTGAGAATATCAAAAAATTGTTTTCCCTATAACACTAATGACTAATCGGAGCTTTATTTTTATTCACTTGTATAAACATATTCAGTGTTGTTCCTTTTTGAGAATTTTTTAAATAACAAAGATCATGGAAGGTTACAATTTATTTTCAATGGTTCCCTTATTGATCAAAATATGAAGAAATGATAAATCATTGGGGATTACAATACTAATTAGATAACTCTATAATAATAATAATAATAATAATAATAATAATAATAATATAGATCATATAAGGTTGAATCCCACTTCCAATCATCTCAAATACTTCTAATATAAGTTCTGGTTTATGGATATGTTGATAATAGTCAAAAAAACTTTAATAAGTGGGATATAAATGAACATTTAAGATTCATATTGATTTAGAAATCAGAAAAACTCATTTTATGGATCCTCAATGTGATAAAAACATCTAATAAGATATATGCATAATTTCATAAGAGGGCAATGATCATTTTCTTTTTTTTCATTTAAATGCTCTGTAGTAACGGTTCCCTAATTAGAGAAACATAAATAATGTACTATGCTAACATACGTGGTTTTATAAGAAACATCTATTATGTATCAAATATGCGCCTTCTACTCTAATTTCACTAAAAAATGTAGAAATAAACAAGTTATAAATTGAAGGACTAGGCATGAAATATTTCTCAAGAGCTACCATAATGAGATCCTTCATTTCATCATGCTTTCCAAAATTGAAAAATGTATCTACAAGAATTCAAAATATATTTTTACCATGGAAATATCTATAAATAATCTTTATAAAAATACTTTTAAAATATAATATTCTTCATCAATATTTATAAAAAAATATTTTTCTTTTTTCAGCAAGGGAATTTCTCTCGGTAAAGGTAAATTTTATTTTGGTAATGTGTTTTAACAAAATATATGCTTTTATAACTAAATTATGTGTCAAAATGTTGTTTTTGAATATTATTGGGGTTTATAAAGTAGTTATATTGTTATTATAATAATACCAACATATAATATATATATATATTGGTAAAAATATATTTCAATTAATTCATATGAATAATATATTTTTTTATAATATTACTAATATTTGTAAACATATCTACAATTAGTATATGTTTAGAAATTATATTTTCAATAAAATATTATGTGTGGATATTCAAATATTTATTTATATAATTTTATAAAAAATTTATTAATCTAATTATATATAATATATATTATAGTTATGATAAAATATTCAGAAAACTAGATTATACAAAATTTCAATAAATAGAGGCTTCATTGGAAAACAAATGTCAGAAAATAATTTAAAAACACTTTTGATCTTCAAGAAAAGACATTAATACACAAACATGTTTAAAAATGATCAAACTACAAACCAATATACCTAAAACTCCATCAATATTAATCCAAAATATTCTCCTCCTACCCATCAACTATTTCTATCATGGCTCACACTTCACCAATGGATCTCATCACGCCTTGAACCATCGGGGCCTACCTTGCATATCTTCTTCTATGATTTGAATACCCCAATCCTATTTATAATGTTTATGGTGTTGGATACTAGCATAGAGTAGTATTATAATGAAAATTGGAGGAATTAACATATAATACTCGCACATAAAAACACATATCCAAGATCATAAAATGATGAATGTAAAGCATAAATGATCCCGATGAATGAATACATTTATATCCCATAAGAAGAGTAATACATAAGTAATGGAAAGAAAAAAATCCAAATACAAGCCCATTAAAATTGAATATAAGGTCCCAACTTCTCAAAAATAGGGGATAACTATAAAATGCAACACTAGAAAAAAAACCACAATCTATTTAGTTCACAATGCTCCACCTGATCCTAGTCCCCCTAGGACACTATCAGATAGTTTTTTTTTCTGCATAAGGCATCACCCATGTGGGAAACACCCATGTATAGATGACTATAAAAATCCCCAAGATAAAAGCATGAATTCACTATACATAAATTTCAAGAGAGGTAAAATTAGAATCATTAATATTTCAATCAGTTACAAGACATAGATTCAACCACTTAAATGCATATACACACAATAACCATTCTTCGTATCAAATAAGTTTCAAACAAACTACCCTCCAAAGTATTCTACTCATGACTTTTTGGAAAAAAATCATCATTGACAACACACTCCATGTTCTATGTCATCGATGATGGACCTCATCCAAGAGTTCATACTCTTTGGGAATTGGAAATTTATTAGTCACTGGTAATATCAATATCTTAATACATAGATAGAGGATCACAACTAGAACCTCTATGGGACACCATAAATACAACTAATATATCCCTCTATGTAGGGGATCACATTCTTCTGTATGTTATTCATGATGATTCCACAACCCCACCTTGGGAAGGTGATGAAAATATAAGGGATTCCACCTTGCTCTCAGGAAGGAATACAAAAACTCTATTTGAGTAAAAACTCATAGAAGGTATCATAATCCTTTACTCATGATGTAATGTAACATTTTACCATCATGATAATTGGAAAATGTATCGAACTCAAATGATAATATTCTATACCAATGAAATGGAGGGCCTCACACTAACATGTAGGAAATACACAGTTTGTTTCTCTTGCATCAGACCGACCCGCTTCTGCACCAGTGTTCCTACGCCCATTCCATGTCTGGTCTAATTTCCACCTAGAAATTATCATCTCTATGCATGTGTGTAATACCTTATACATGTTACTGTTAACATGTTTTTCCTTATTTATATTATTGTGTATAGTGGTGTGGTCAGGTACTTGGTTGTGCCCATGAACCACATTTATGATAATCTGGCTGGTCATGTCTGTTCACATGTCCTCTCAAGATACACAATGGGTCTTTAACATTGGGTAACGTAGTTTTTGAAATGTGTCACATGGAATGTGATATTAATCTATGAGTGCAAACTCTAGTTCTCCTAGAGACACTAACATGACATGTTTTTTCAATTGTACACACAATGAAATCACATTTTTCATAGATTTGTAGAAACATTTCAGGGGTTCACCCATGCTGTATACTCTACTAATTCCACCACTAAATCTATCATGAGTCAAAAATTTAGAATCACAGTGGACATTTATTACCAGTCACCATATTTAATCCAAATATTTTCCTTTGATTAATCACACATCATCTATCACCTCACCTAAAATATCAATTATGAATGAAGAACCCTAATCCATACCCAATAGATATCTCAGCATCATCATTCTCCTTGATCGAACCCCCAATCTCGAACCACGCTCATGATATCGACCCATTGTGATGAAGATTGGTCATGTAATGAAAATTTTAATTTCATCATTGAACTGTCAAACAAATAAATAATAATTATGATTTTTGGGAAGAATGGGGGAATAAATCCAAGAAAAAAAAGGAGTGAAATGAACCACATTCGCTTTTTATGGTTTGCCTCAATTATTTTTCATTACAATAATAAATGAAACAATAAAAAACAATCTGATAAAAAAATAAAAAAACCCATTTATTTAAGTATTAATTACATTTAGAGGAATAGATATACATTCGAAAAAAGACAAAAAATGGGATGAATTCAAAAACCATAATCGTGATACCTCACCTTTGGACTGATCTCCAATGAATAGTGATTCTATATTTTCATTGTTGAAGCGATCCAAAATGTCCTTTGACATACACGACCAATGTCGATCTGATCCTATATCTCATTTTTATCCACCTACTCTATTCCATGGTCTCCACATAAATCACCAAGGTTATACTGCTAACTGAGAGATTTGTTCATAACTGTGCTTTTATATCGGGTTCTTGGGTCATGAAAATTATATAAAAATTAAATAAATTTATTTATTAGATCTTTTAATCCCATGACAGAACCTCATCCAAAACACCCAATATTGACAAAGGTTATGTATCACATATGGTAAGGCCCATGTTCTAGAATAAACAACGATATGGAATTTGCCATTCTAGTAACCATTCGTGAGTTATTTTACTATTTTAGGAAAATAGTGCATGCAAGTACTATGTATCCCACTAACCGCCTCGCCTTCGGCCGAATCCATACTCAGTGCACCCGACCACCACACCCTCTGTCATGGTCGACCGCCCGACTGCGTACTCCCCCTACTCCACACACACCCATCACACTCCAGTCGTGCACCTACCTCCTCTGGTCAGCAACTGCCAACACACCTCACTTTACCTGCATGTAGGCCACAAACATGGACCCCTTTCCTGTTCTGGCCGACCAGTAGAGGCATAGCTCCCTGATAATGCCCCCTTCACTGCACCAGCCACCAGCTTGTCCCATCGGCCCCCACTAGCCTTCTCGGCCCCTCACACCTCTGGATGTGCCTCCTTTCGACCACTACACACCAGCCAGACCTCCTTCCGGCTGCATGCCTCCCTTCCGACATACTCTAAAATGTTGGTGTGACTCTGGTCATTATAAACCCTCCCTATGGTGCCCTTCGGCCATGCGCCCTATAGTCGTGTGCCATCCAACTCATTGTACACCATCCGGCCAGCCCCTTCCGGTACAACGTGTGACTTTCTGGCTGATGTATCTTTTGTTCTACCATCGCGCGCCCTCCCAATTAGGCAACGCTCTTCACTGGAATCCTCGCTAGTAATTTTATCTTTCACGCCATCCCATTGATTGAGCCCACCCCCTCACTGACCCCTACCTCTTACACTCAAATTATTTCTCCTACACTGGGGTGTAGGTGAGATTTGGGATTTTGTTAACTTGGAGTATTTTTATTATATGACTCTATGTTTTTAGATTTATTTGGGATTATTGCACCATATTTGCAGATAAAATCCACGATATTGTGATCAGTAGGTTGCGTGTTTTTGTGCACAAGCGTGAGATGGTTCGCATTATCGTAATCCAGTTTGAAGTCAATGTAGGTCCCCCACTGTACTCACCATTAAATTTAGTATTTGATAATTCCTTGATATTTCATTTATTTTTTATAAATGATAAATAATAGTAGATAATTATTTTTGGAATAAATATTTGATGTAAACAAAAATGTTTATTTTTTGCATGGTACTTGAATTATTTTCTTGATGAATTGAAGCACAATAGTTAAAGAATGCATGTTTGTCCATTGAACATAAATCATGGATTTTCATGTGTTGTTAGGGTTTTATGGAAAAAAATTTATTCTAACATGTGAGTGAATGTTTTGGTTTCTCTTGAGAATTTATTTTTTTCATTAAAGATGGTTAATACCCTTTTGACACTTTAATATTGTGAATTATTTTTAAAAGATTCTTTGTTGTGACTGAGGAGTGATTTTTCTATGTATGATGGTTGGGTGAGTTGTTGTGTGTGTTTTTCGTGAATTCTGGTTGGTTAATTGATTGATTTTGTTTGCTCATCCCCTTTTTCTTACACGTGTTGACATCAGATCCTGGAAGAGTAAGTGAATTTTTTGTGAACAATTGTTGCACTTGTTTAGATTACGCATTGGCTAGTGACCCATAACAGAGAGATGTTTTGTTCTTATTATTGCAATGGTATTGGCCCCTCGACCAGGCCAAGTAGGAATATGGTGGGGGGGTTAGGTAATTATGATGTCAAAGAGAGTAGGAATTCATTAAAAATTAGTCACATTTATAGTACATTATGGATTGTTCATGAGCTCCTAGGTTTGAACCATGATTTCCTTAGTTCTTATTTGTATGTCAAAGATTACTGAGGGGCCTAGTTTGGGTTGTTTCCCCTGTTTTCTACCTTCTAATTTCCCTTATTGGTATTTATGTATTGTGTGTGGTTTTCCCCTTGTTTAACAACTAAAATTTTGTTTTTTATTTTTTTTCAAAAATATTTTCAAAATGTAGTGCACCTTTTCCCTTAAAAGTTAAACATGACTTTTTTAATTAAAAGGGTAAATGGACTATTACTTGTTTTAGAAATGTGTGTGAGGAAACCCATTTTTTATATAATTTAGTTCAAAAATTGAATTTTTAAATTCATTATTTAAAGGTATTATTTTGGGAATAGTTTTTTTTGGAATGCTTGCTGAGTTTTAATACTCATAACTATAGTGTTTTCTTGTATTTAGAAATTCCGGTAGTTTCATGATCTGGTTTTGATCACATTGGTGAAGCTTGGTTTGGGTTTTGGAGAGTGTCTCTCTGGGTCATGTGAAATTTTGTTCGTGCTCAGGTTAGTATGTGTTTTTGGCCACTCTTTCTCTTCCGTGTCATTTATTTATTTTGTGGTGTTCTATTTTATTTCTCTTACTTAGTTAATTTATATTGGAAAAAATAATACCACTATTGTTCTATGTTGATTCCCAAGAGCTTTTCACCACCCTGGGAGGATCTGGAATACCTCTTGGGCCTTGCTGCTGATAGGCTCGTGTGACTGGTCCAGGGTCAACTCGGGTTGGTTTATGACAAAATGGTATCAGAGCAGGTCATATCTTGACCAGACATTGTTTTTCATAGTTCCCATCATTATTTGGGGTTTTCCTGGTCAATGGAGTAGAATTTTCTAGATTTAAGGAATAGTGATGTGAAGTACATCATGAACCCTTTCCCTTTCCGAACCATGGGTTTCCATGGGAAGTTCGGGTTGTTGGTGTCTTCTTGGTTCCTTTGAATTGTTTTATGTTGTGGAATGTAATTGGAGGTGGGAAAGTTGCCATGTGATCTCACTGGGCCTAGAATTCCATGTGGAGCCGAAGGCAATACCCTAGAAGTTTCTCCATGACGGTGTCATGATTGGCGTATGGCTGCCAAGCATATGTTCTAGTCACCCATTAGCAGTAGTTTCCCCCTTGTTAATCATTTAGGGTTTTCTTAATTCTTAAAATCATTTTGAAAAGTGTTATTTTGGTATTTGAAATGACAATGAAAATGTTTTGATTAAGTTCGTTGTTTCCTTGTTCTATAGTGTTCTCCCCAATGATGGTTTTATCAATTCCCATTGTGATTCTTTGGGTGGTGCGCCCTTAGAAAATCCTCTAGTTGATCAGCCTATAAACTATGATCTGGAATTCTAGAAGTTTAACCCTCTTCTATTTTATGGTCAAGAAGATTCTCTTTAGGTGGAGGAGTGGTTGTGGATGAATCATGGGAACATCAGTTTCATTTTGTTTCCTAAGTCATTGAAGATGATGTTGGCTACCTTTATGTTGTGAGGTCCTATATTGAAATGGTTGAAGTCCATGTCTCGAAGAATGCCTTGAAGATATCTCACATGGGAGTTATTCAAGTCTTCCTTAATCCAAAAATATTTCTCTGAATTGATGGAGCTGAAGAAGAGGATAGAGTTGTGTTGTGTTCAGTATTTCATTGAATTGGTACTATAATTCTATCAATGTTTATTAGACCTAGATCCATATGACCAATTGATTGTATCAAACGATCTCGAAAAAGATCGACAATTTGAGTTTGGACTCTGACACGAACTGCATTTGAATGTGGCAGAGCTCAACCTAATCACATTATCAAATGTCGTGGGAAAAGGCCTTCAATGCAAAGATGATTTAGAAAGAGTACATGAGGTGGAAAATCCTCCCCCAATGTTGGGAAGAGGTGCAGAGGATGGAGATAGATAAAATGGGAAGCATCCAGATGTCGGTGGCTATAATAGAGGAACCAAGAGGCCTTCAGACCATCTGTCATCTTCCTCACAACGCAACACCTTGAACTGTCTCTAGTGTGGTAGGAATGGAGACAAGAGGTGGACGTTCCCGAGTGCTCCATGGACTCTCCACACCTATGGGAGTCTGGGTTATGTTCAACAATTCAGCCGAGGTGTATCCAAGAAGTGCGCTGAAGCCTGACCTAGCTCATCGAAGTTAACCTCGCCACATTTGCCGGAGTAGGATAATATTTGTTGATCAGTTTGAGGTTTTCACATTTTAGGTTTTCATGGATCTATTAGTCATCCATTTTATCATTTTGTGGTGTTTATTTTCCTTTAGGTGTATAAATGGTTATTTTTTAACCTATATGAAAATTTTATTTTATTGGATGTGTGTTTGGTAAAATTATGATTCATTTGTTATGTTTTAGATTTTTTGATGCCTCACTTCATGGTAAGATATGCTTCAACAATCGGGGCTCTAGCCATAGTACATAGAGTTTGTGATGCACAACAGCCCCCAGCCTATGGTCTTTGAGTTTTTGGGATGGATGTGGGGCAGGGCGGGCCAAAACAAATTGTTCTCTTAGAGAGTGGTCCAATGCCGGTTGAGCCCATGTTGTTGCGGGCTTACCCGCAGGCCTAATTTTAAAAAAATATATTTTTTACAATATATGATTCCTTAATATTTCATTTTTTTAATAAAAAAATAATTACTAAACCATGACATAAGATTTCTTGTAACACCCCGATCTTCCACGATACGCTTCTCATTCAATAATGTAATAGCTTGAATTGTACGCAACATCGAGTTCTAACACACTACAACTAATCAATGTAGCCATTATGAATAGTAATAACCACTTTATAAATTTATAGGAATTTTATATTTCAAAATGGACTTCATTTTTGTATTCCTAATATTGAAATTAGCCTATGTTGAATTTTTTTTATTTTTCTGAGAACTTCAAAATATTTATGAATAGTGAAAAATACTTAAAACAACTTTTTTAATAAAAATAATTTATAGTGATAAGTTATAATATTGAGTGGTTTTAAAGTATAATTAGAATATATTTTTACCATTTTATCCAATGGTGGTTATTAGAATTAATTTCACTTTGAAATTAGACATAAACAATTGTCAATCTTTTGATATAAATTGTTTCTTAAAAACACGCTATTTATTGTGACAGCGGGAATTATTTATAAAATTAATTAATGCAAATTATATGTTTGGAATTTCATAAAATAGACATCATTTTTGAATTCGGAATATCAATTATAGCTTAGAGTGAAATTTTGGCATTGTTCTGAAAAACTTCAATTTTTGATGAATAGTGAAACCACTAAGTGGTAGTTAAATAACTGATTTTTCGTTTAAATGAAATATTACCACTTCTGTGATTTGATTTTAAAAAATATGACATACATGTTTGTCATTAAGAATAAAATGTGGTTCAATGAGATTAAAATAATTTTTTGGTGAATAGTAACTTTTAAGTTCTTCATCGCGATTAGAGGTAATTAGTGTAGTTTAAGGTAAAAACAATGTTTTAATAATATGATATTAGCTTTACACTTGTCCTACTCCTATTGGATGAGTCATGGACGACCAAGACAACCCATGGGTCAACTTGGGGACCCCATGGAGCCACATTGGTTGGAAAATGACATTAATATATATTTATTTAATGTTAAAATTAAATTGACACAAACATGAGTTGTTTTACTAAAACAGATTTTAAGTGAGGTTACACAAGTCCATATTTTGACTATAAATATTCATTGGAAAGATACTAATATTTCCTAAATCATAGTATTTTTTTTATAATTTTTAGACATTAAATAAATTAAATTATTTATGACATCATGATGATGCAGCGATGACCTCATTATTTAACGATTTAAATAAAATGAGAAGATAATGTAAAATACAGGGATTACACTTGTCCAAAGCCTATTGGATGAGGAGATTTCTAAACCTTATCACCTTATCCTCGAATTATATAAGTTTGGGACCTTTAGAATCCGAAAACCATTGTGTAATAATGTAACATTTCAATCATTCCAAAAGTGCCCCTCCTCTCCACTTATAAAAGGCCCCCACCTCTCCCACCTCATTTACACTTCCAAGCAATTTGGCTCGGCCAACCTCTTCCCAAATACTCTCCCAACTTCCCCCTATTACTCCTAGAAGACTCACTTTGTGCAGAACTCTTCCCAAGGAAGCCTTTGGCTCAAATCAAAAAGAGTTACCTGATTAGGAGGTAATGTCTTCTCTAATGTTGTTTTGTTTTATTTTTCTTCTCCAACCCCTTAAACTCTTTTTATTAATTTCTTTTATAACAACAACAGTATCCTCAATATACTAGGATGTTGTTATAAGAAGGATTAGAGATATACTTACACACACCTACATCTAATTGTTAAAGAACATACGGTGTCTGTGGATGGAGAATTTCTGCCTCACGAAACGATGATTGTTCAACACTCATATAACACCTTCAAAGGTGGCCATTAAGATATAACTATATTTATATATGATACATAATATGTTTATGTTTTACTTATTTTCTGTATTTCTCATTTATGGTATACTTTATGATTTCCATTATGGGTAAAACGCGATAATTTCATTTTAGGAAGTGCGGACTACCGCCCCCTCAAAGTGATGTGAATCGTTAATGCCACATGTGGGATGTATAAAGGATGGAGTAAATGATATTATATATGATATTATACTGTAATTATATTATAAAATTATATCATTATGATTTCATTCCATTAATTACGAAATAGAAATGAATGTAGCGTTCATGCGTACGTACGGCTTAGCGTCTCCATGAATGGTGCATTCCATTTCTTACCTCTAAATGTTACGTAATATTATAAATGAATGTATATACTGTATATATATGATATATATGATATCTACATAATTAATATAATTCTGGATATAATGGATATTTGACCACATGAACAACTTGTAATTATAAGAAGTTTATTTTTGACTCAAGTACCAATGATCGACAAAACAACCGTTATTAACTTAAATAATTACATAATGTTAATAACATGGTAATAAGTGATATAAAAGGAATAATTAAAATGATAAGGTTCTTAAGTAAATAGAAATTAACTCTAGTTTATTATTCAGGAGGTTAAAGAATGGTCGAGTAAGGACAGGACGCAAGGTAACGGAATTTCTTAACCCAACATCCATTCTTTGGGTTAATCTCTTACTTTCAAATTATGTCATGATATTATTATGTCCTATCTTGTATTTTTACATTATTTATTTGTAATTATAGTGAATACACATAATATACCTACTTTATAAAAAATGATCTTTTTAAGGACTTCGTCTCAATCTCCTTTCATTTAGGCAAATTTGGTTTTATACACAACTTTCTTTTTTACGGTGTATAAACCCCTTTGACATTTACGGTTATTCAAAAGGAATATTTTTATACGAAGCATTTTGCTAAACGACAAAAGGGAATGTTTTTCTTTCCGTACTTATGCGGTGACAACGACTTCTTCGCCGCCGTGACCATTATTTGAGTTTCGGCTTCCTCTACAAGCCATCTTTTTTTAATGAAAAATAAATACAAAGTTTTAACTTTCTTTTATTTTGGTATTGAAAATGGTTTTGAAAGCGTTTTTATTATAACAATGTGTTGTATTGATATCTTGTGATTGAAATGTGGAAATGTTATGTTTCCTTTATGCATGTTTTATGTGATACGATTATGTTATGGTTTATGATATGTTTAAACCTATTCATATGAGGAATGTATTGGACTTAATAAGTGACGGGTGGAGCCCGCTATAGCTCCTCGATGCATCGGTAGTTCTCATGAGACAACTATATGTGGAATAGGCTGAGGCCCTTTCCCAATTTGATTTATGGTTTTGGCGGAGGCCTTAATCATTTTAGACGTCTTGGCCGAGGCCTTGACAAAATGTTTTAGAATGTCTGGCATTATACATTCCCTAATTATGAAAGTGGTTATTGATATTTCATGTGATTATTCGTCCAGTAGAATATCCATGTGAAGAAGTGAATGGAATTATCTCATTTTACTTTTTCCATATTATGTTGATGTTCAAGTTTAAAAGGCTTTTTTTTAGTTATACATTGCCTTAAATTTTTATGTTTATTTATGAAAGCTTCCGCAATATTGTTATCCTTACTGAGCATCTGAGCTCACCCCTTTCAATGTTTTAATATTTTCCATGATGTGAAGAAGTATTTTATGAATGACCTTCAGGGATTGTCAGAAGAGGATATGAGTGTAGACTATGGAGACTTTGTTATTGTAGTTTTTCACATTATGATGTAATGTAACGTTTACGAATGTATCTAGTGTTTCCAAAGCTACTAAACTAATCGGTCTTTCGAGACTTGATCTTTTGTGATCATGCCAATGTTACGAATTAATGCACCAACTCTGGGTAGTTGGGGTCGGGGCGTTACATTTGGTATCAGAGAGATTTTAGTACTAACCTTGGAAGCTAGATTTAGATAGACTCTGATTAGAGCACATAGCCCAAAGATAGAATTTGAGGATTAATATAGAAGAACTTCCTAGAATTTTTTTTATTGTAGAGATTTTGTGAGTTTTTCGAGCAATACATCCCTGTCTGGATACGAGCAGGTAGAGGCAGCTCTGGCATAGATGTACCTAGGGGTAAAACCTGAAAGCACCGCTTTGACCTAGACTCGAACGGTAACTGGTGCACGACAACGGGCCTTGCTGCACTCTTGGTTACGACACTCCCGGGGGATATGCTTAGGATAATTCCCATTTTCTTTACAAACCACTATGAACTGTTATGAGTATATACTTTCTCAAATAATTTTTTTTTATGATTATGGATTATATCCATAAATATTTCAATTTATGTTAAGTATTTTACAATTATGGAATTATGTATTTTGATTCATAAACTAATCTAGTTTATGCCATTGTTTAGAAATGGCGCCTAGTGGAAGGAATGGAAACCGTATCAATGCACGCACTCCGTGTAGGGATTGCCCTCCTGCTCAAGATAATTATTGTGGATCTGGAGATCCAACTGGTGCTGATCAACTTATTACCATACTGGGACAACTCACTCAGGTTATGAATAATAACCTTACTCTTATGGAACACCCTGATCCGCAACATGGAGGATCAATGTTAGACCGCTTCATGAGGCAAAAACCACCAACATTTAATAGGGGTACAAGTCCATTAGTAGCTGATAAATGGATAAACTCCTTAGAGAAAATATTCCACGCGTTGGGGAGTAGTGAAAGGGAAAAGGTTATCATGGCAGTTTACCGCCTCATTGGAGATGCTGATCAATGGTGGTCATTGATTCAAAACACAAAGGAAGATGATGACGTATCAAATATGGAATGGAGGGAGTTCAAAGAGATTTTCCTAGAAAAATACTATCCTCGTGACCATCGAGCAGATATGTAAAGACAATTTTTGAGTCTGAGACAAAAGGAGGATGAGAATGTCGCAAAGTATGAGGACAACTTTACAAGGATAGCGAGGCATGCTGCAGATTATATACGTAACCCAAGGAGTAAGATTGATCATTTCTTTTATGGGTTAAAACCATTTCTCTGTCAAGCTTTAGTATCACAATCCTTCTCATCATACGAAGATATTGTCTCGTGTGCTATCAAGACAGAAAAGGAATTCTCTAAGTCTTATGACAACAAAGTAAAGCAAGAGAAGAAGAGAACGGTGGAACAAGAGACAGATAAAGGGAAAAAAGGAAAGAAGGATTTTCCATTATGTGATAATTGTGGGAAGAATCACCCTGGTACTTGCCTAAAAGGAATGGGAGTTTGTTATAAATGTAGAGAAAAGGGTCACCAGGCTCGTGATTGCAAGGGAAAGAAAGAGGCTATCAAAGTTGAATGCTACAATTGTAGAGAAATGGGTCATTATGCAAATTAATGTCCTAAGCGTCAGGGAAACTTACCTCAGAAAAGGCCAAGGGATCAAGGACAGTCTTATGCTGTTACTATAGTTGAAGCAGAATAACTAATGTAATGGTGCTTTTGGACTCATGGATTATATTCTGGTTATTAGAATAATGTGATATATATATAAGGATTGTACTGTAGTACTTGTTTATTTCAGTAAGGTTTTAATATGATGAAGGTAATTATATTTTTAGTATGTGACAATAAGGGAAACTTTACTTTGTTTGGGGAATCTGATAAATTGATTTTGGAATTAAGAGACCTTTTAGAGAATGTCTGGACAAAGGTATTTTGGATAACTATAAAGGTTGGAGTGGATTAAGTTGATCTTTGGATAGTATTGTTTAAGGTTAAAAAATTTATGATGATTATTTTTGGAATATTATGATACTATAGTTTTAGGAATAGTACAACCTGCAGGGTGGGGAATAACCCGTCGCGTCGGACAAAGCTGCAGGAATCGAACCCACAACCATAGTGCGACAAGCCTTTATTTCCTACCACTAGCCTACAGGAAGTCCCTGGTTATTACAAAATAATTTTACTAATCTAAATGGTATGTGTTAACATTTGGAACCTTATACAATTAGGATAAATAGAATATTTTTGAGTTCTGTTACCATTTGGAGTAAAAGTTGGTTTTGTGGTAAAAATTTATTAACGAATGAAAGTATACATAACAAATATGTATATTCCCTTACGTTCTTAGTAAATCTCCTAAATAAATTCCTCAACATTATAAAAGGTAACTTAAAATAAAAATGTTGTCGGTTAACTTTTCCAATTGGGGATTCAATGACCGTTTATCCAATCACAAGTTTCTGATTTTTTTGTAGTTAAAATTTCTCCTAATCCAGTTTTCCATAACTCTCCATCAGACCTTGATGGTTTTTTTCTCCTCCATATCCATATTTTCATAGAATCCTAGAATGGGCTATATCGGGTGACCTTTGTACTTATCTTGCTTTCTTTTAATGATATATATTTATTAACCTTATTTCCGATGTGGGTTTTCCTCAAAGGTATTTTATCTTTTCAACCTTTTATTTTCAAAGAAAAATTTCAAATTTAGAGGACGCAATTTATTGAAGGAGGGGAGAATGTAACACCCCGATCTTCCACGATACGCTTCTCATTCAATAATGTAATAGCTTGTATTGTACGCAACATCGAGTTCTAACACACTACAACTAATCAATGTAGCCGTTATGAATAGTAATAACCACTTTTAAAATTTATATGAATTTTATTTTTGAAAATGGACTTCATTTTTGTATTCCTAATATTGAAATTAGCCTATGTTGAATTTTTTGTAATTTTCTGAGAACTTCAAAATTTTTATGAATAGTGAAAAATACTTAAAACAACTTTTTTAATAAAAATAATTTATAGTTATAAGTTATAATATTGAGTGGTTTTAAAGTATAATTAGAATATATTTTTACCATTTTATCCAATGGTGGTTATTAGAATTAATTTCACTTTGAAATTAGACATAAACAATTGTCAATCTTTTGATATAAATTGTTTCTTAAAAACACGCTATTTGTTGTGACAGCAGAAATTAATTATAAAATTAATTAATGCAAATTCAATGTTTGGAATTTCATAAAGTAGACTTCATTTTTTAATTCTGAATATCAATTATATCTTAGGGTGAAATTTTGGCATTGTTCTGAAAAACTTCAATTTTTGATTAATAGTGAAACCACTAAGTGGTAGTTAAATAACTGATTTTTCGTTTAAATGAAATATTACCACTTCGGTGATTTAATTTTCAAAAATCTGACATACATGGTTGTCATTAAGAATAAAATGTGGTTCAATGAGATTAAAATAATTTTTTGGTGAATAGTAACTTTTAAGTTCTTAATCGCGATTAGAGGTAATTAGTGTAGTTTAAGGTAAAAACAATGTTTTAATAATATGATATGAGCTTGAAACTTGTCCTACTCCTATTGGATGAGTCATGGGAGACCAAGAAAACCCATGTGTTAACTTGGGGACCCCATGGAGCCACTTTGGTTGGAAAATGACATTAATATATATTTATTTAATGTTAAAATTAAATTGACACAAACATGAGTTGTTTTACTAAAACAGATTTTAAGTGGGGTTACACAAGTCCGAATTTTGACTATAAATATTCATTGGAAAGATAAAAATATTTCCTACATCATAGTATTTTTTTAATAATTTTTAGACATTAAATAAAGTAAATTATTTATGACATCATGATGATGTAGCGATGACCTCATTATTTAACGATTTAAATAAAATGAGAAGATAATGTAAAATCCAGGGATTACACTTTTCCAAAGCCTATTGGATGAGGATATTTCGAAACCTTATCACCTTAGCCTCGAATTATATAAGTGTGGGACCTTTAGAATCCGAAAAGCATTGTGTAATAATGTAACATTTCAATCATTCCAAAAGTGCCCCTCTTCTCTACTTATAAAAGGCCCCCACCTCTCCCACCTCATTTACACTTCCAAGCCATTTGGCACGGAAAACCTCTGCCCAAATACTCTCCCAAATTCCCCCTATTACTCCTAGAAGCCTCACTTTTGGCAGAACACTTCCCAAGGAAGCCTTTGGCTCAAATCAAAAAGAGTTACCTGATTTTGAGATAATGTCTTCTCTAATGTTGTTTTGTTTTATTTTTCTTCTCCAACCCCATAAACTCTTTTTATTCATTTCTTTTGTAACAACACCAGTATCCTCAATATACTAGGATGTTTTTATAAGAAGTATTCAAGCTATACTTACACACACCTACATCTAATGGTTAAAGAACATACTGTTTCTGTGGATGGCAAATTTCTGCCTCACGAAACGATGATTGTTCAACACTCATATAACACCTTCAAAGGTGGCCATTAAGATGTCACTATATTTATATATGATACATAATATGTTTATGTTTTACTTATGCTTCTGTATTTCTAATTTATGGCATACTTTATGATTTCCACTATGGGTAAAACACGATAATTTCATTTTAGAAAGTGCGTACTACCGCCCCCTCAAAGTGATGTGAATCGTTAATGCCACATGTGGGATGTATAAAGGATGGAGTAAATGATATTATATATTATATTATACTGAAATAATATTATACATTTATATCATTATGATTTCATTCCATTAAATACGAAATAGAAATGAAAGTAGCATTCATGCGTACGTACGGCTTACCGTCTCCATGAACGGTGCATTCCATTTCATACCTCTAAATGTTACGTAATATTATAAATGAATGTATATACTGTATATATATGATATATATGATATATACATCATTAATATAATTCTGGATATAATGGATATTTCACCACATGAACAACTTGTAATTATAAGAAGTTTATTTTTGACTCAAGTACCAAAGATCGACAAAACAACCGTTATTAACATAAATAATTACATAATGTTAATAACATGGTAATAAGTATTATAAAAGGCATAATTAAAATGAAAAAGGTTCTTAAGTAAATAGAAATTAACTCTAGTTTATTATTCAGGAGGTTAAAGAATGGTCGAGTCAGGACAGGAAGCAAGGTAAGGGAATTTCTTAACCAATTTCCATTCTTTGGGTTAATCTCCTACTTTCAAATTATGTCATGATATTATTATGTCCTATCTTGTATTTTTACATTATTTATGTGTAATTATAGTGAATACACATAATAGACCTACTTTATAAAAAAATGATCTTTTTAAGGACTTCGTCTCAATCTCCATTCATTGAGGCAAATTTGGTTTTATACACAACTTTCTTTTTTACGGTGTATAAACCCCTTTGACTTTTACAGTTATTCAAAAGGAATCTTTTTATACGAAGCGTTTTGCTAAATGACAAAAGGGAATTTTTTTCTTTCCGTACTTATGCGGCGACAACGACTTCTCCGCCGCCGTGACCATTATTTGAGTTTCGACTTCCTCTACAAGCCATCTTTTTTTAATGAAAAATAAATACAAAGTTTTAACTTTATTTTATTTTGGTATTGAAAATGGTTTTTAAAGCGTTTTTATTATAACAATGTGTTGTATTGATATCTTGTGATTGAAATGTGGAAATTTTATGTTTCCTTTATGCATGTTTTATGTGATACGATTATGTTATGGTTTATGATATGTTTAAACCTATTCATATGAGGAATGTATTGGACTTAATAAGTGACGGGTGGAGCCCGCTATAGCTCCTCGATGCATCGGTAGGTCTCATGAGACAACTAGACATGGAGTAGGCCGAGGCCCTTTCCCAATTTGATTTATGGTTTTGGCGGAGGCCTTAATCATTTTAGACGTCTTGCCCGAGGCCTTGACAAAATGTTTCAGAATGTCTGTCATTATACATTCCCTCATTATGAAAGTGGTTATTGATATTTCATGTGATTATTCGACCAGTAGAATATCCATGTGAAGAAGTGAATGGCATTATCTCATTTTACTTTTGCCATATTATGTTGATGTTCAAGTTTAAAAGGATTTTGTTTTAGTTATACATTGCCTTAAATTTTTATGTTTATTTATGAAAGCTTCTGTAATATTGTTATCCTTACTGAGCACCTGAGCTCACCCCTTTCAATGTTTTAATATTTTCCAGGATGTGAAGAAGTATTTTATGAATGACCTGCAGGGATTGTCAGAAGAGGATATGAGTGTGGACTATGGTGACTTTGTTATTGTAGTTTTTCACTTTATGATGTAATGTAACGTTTACGAATGTATCTAGTGTTTCCAAGGCTACTAAACTAATCGGTCTTTCGAGACTTGATCTTTTGTGATCATGCTAATGTTACGAAGTAATGCACCGACTCTGGGTAGTTGGGGTCGGGGCGTTACATTTCTCACCATAATTATCACACTAATTAATCATTCATTCAAATGTTAATTTTAAATAGTTTGATACATAATGATTTAATATTATTTTATAATATTTATATTGTAATTATTCACCATATTCACATGATGAGTCATCTCACCTCTCAAAAATGGAACTCATATCCCTTACCCATGGTTTCAATTCTAATGGAGTTATTATAATTGTCACGACCCGTCCTCGGGTCCCGTGCTGTGACTACCCCAAGCCCGCCTTCCATAGGCCTGGGGATGGTGACTAGCACCAAGGCATAAATCCCGGAAAAAGGGAAGGCATTGCCTTTGAATAGTAAACAATCACCATAGAGTAAGCAAGAAGAAAATTAAACACTGAGTAAAAACTGTAACAAGATGTGCTGAAAGTAAAAGGGGCCGGAAATACAATCCCAACTGTAAATTACAACTGAAAGGGAAAAACAGCAACTGAAAAGAAAAGCCACAACGTCGAGCCATCCTCAGGGAGTCCCACCTGAAGGGTGGGTATAGATAGCCTCCACTGCTCCTCGGGTCCACCTGACCGCTGCGAGTACGTCCCGCCCAGTGGTCCACCTCCAGGTACCGTCCTTCTCTGCATGCCTCCACCACAATCAGCGTTGTCCGTCATCGGCAACCAACACCACAAAGTGAGGGTATAGCCCATGCAGGGGTGAGTATAAGCTACTCAGCAGGGACCCCGAGACCCCTGAAGGTCTCCCGAAATCCACAAAGGATAATCCACAAAGGAAAGATATAATCACGAAGTAACATCTGACACGGCTTAGGTATATGCCCATACATATACCTAAGTCATCAATTCCCGTTCGTCTCTGACATCCGAGCCCAAGAACAACCCAGTCCACACAGGAAAGCAAACTTATACCCACACAGGATAGAACAACACAATGCCCAAAGGAGAGTAAATAGTAAATCCACACAGGATAGCTCAACACAATCCACAAAGGAGAGTAACTCAAGATTCAGCTCATACAGGTATACTTCTTCGGATGATGATAAAGATGATCACTGATCCATCTATGTCGTCGGACCCACAAAGGATCAAATGGTACTAACCCCTGCAAAGACCCACACAGGATCGGGCCCACACAGGACCTGTAGGCGCTGGCTCACACAGAACCGCTGAGTGCTAACCCACACAGGATCAGACCCACACAGGATCGGGCCCACACATGACCTGTAGCACTGATCCACGTAGGATCGCTGAGTGTAGTAGTCGTCGCAATCTATTGTGGATCTCTGCACTGTCGTCGTCGCAGTCCACTGAGGATCTCTGGACAGTCGTCGTCGCAGCCCACTGAGGATCTCTGCGTGGTTGTTGCTATCGAAGTAGCAGTCGCAGTCAGCTCTAGGGTTCCCGTACACAGCAAGCTCGTTCGGGAGGGTCTGCTCCACGAGCCGATAGTCTGATACATCAACTGACCCAAAGTCCGAAGTTGATATATCCAAAATTTCTGTATCGTCAATAGTAACTCAACGTCGCAGACGGCGCGTCAATCAGACGCCCGGTCTGAGAGTTATTCGCTTTTTCTTTCCAAGTGCCCGGTTGGTTTTTAAGGAAAAACCAACCCGACCGTACTCCACCTACATCCAAACCTTGGGCGGAGTGAGAAAAATGATCTGTCTCACTTAGAGTAATTCAACAAAGCCGACGACACGTCAATCGGACATCTGTAGCTCAAGATATAAGCGTTTCCGCTCCGAAGGCCCGGTTGGTTTTGTGTACGAACCAACCCGGACGAACTCAAAGTATTATGAAACCTCGAGTGCGGTATACCGAAACGACCGTCTCGATCCATGGATCGTGTTGCCTCTGACGGCGAGTCATTTGGAGCCCCGTAGCTCAAGTTACGGGCATTTGACCGAAAACGGTCCGAAGACGGGGGGGTCCGGGCCCGGGCCGACCCGACCCGGCCCGGCCCCGCTTGGCCAAGCGGCCGAGCGATGCGGGGGGGGGGGGGGAAGCCACCGCCCCCGCGTGACACCCGCGCAGCACCCGCGGGGTGTCGCCCTGGACGACCCGACCGACGCGGGGGGGAGCCGCCGCCCCCGCGGCACCCGCGGTGTGTCGCCTTGGACAGCCGGACGCGGCTTCATCCGCGTCCCGCGCGCGCCAGACCCGCGCGGCCGCGAGTCAGCGGGCGCCGCCGCCTCCGGCCGCCGGCTTCTGCGAGTCACCGGAGTCGCTCTGGTGGTCCGTTTTCCTTCCCGTTTACGCCGTTGCTCCTCCCGGGTTCCGCTCTTCACTGCGGAATCGACAAACTACCCTTGCGTCATGATTTTCCGTCGCCCGCCAAATCCGCACAACCACGAAGAATGGCGGAGGGTTTTTGGGCCGTTTTCGTTTGGCCCGCACCCTCCGCGGTAGATAAAAACAACGGGAGAAAATAAATCAACACATGATACAACAATTTTAATAAATTAAAATTGTTCATTTGCATCCGGTTCATTAATTTTAAAGAAACTTCCACAGGAAAAAGGGCATTTCCAAAACAAAACTCCCTACCTCGCAGTGGTCTTCGTACGCACGTTCTTCGCGGATTTTCTCGTCGCAGAAGGAGGAGATCGTCGCGTCATCGCAGAAAGGCATCGCGTCGTCGCGGAATTCGGCGTTGCGTCGACAAACTCAACGGACCAAGAAACAACAGATTTAATTATAAATAATTAAATCCATGTTTTGTTAAAAACCAAAAAGGAGATTTAACGAATCACAAACAATCACCTCAACGGAAGATCGAATGATCTTGTCGTGGAGGATGGAACGTCGCCGAAGAACGTCTCGAATGAAGCGTCGTCAAACTCCGAGGGTGACAGCGTTCTTCACGTTCTTTACATTCTTCGCGTTGTTCGCGTTCTTCGCGAAGGAGGATGAAGGCTCAAGAACTCCGACAAAACCTCTCAACGAGTAATCCTCCAAAAAGACTTGTTGGTATTATTTTATTATTACGCCAACAAACGAAAAAGGTAAGTAACGACCCATCAATTCGTTGAATTAATTCAATGAAAGAAACTGCCCATTTAAATGGGGCCTTAAGGATTTAAGAAAACGCGTCAGTTGACTTTCATAATGACGGGTTTTCACGGATGCGTTACTTAGCGGAAAGAAATGGCGGAGCTCGTGCGGGCCCCACCTCACAAATATCCTACCAAGGGGGTAGGATATTTCTGGATAGCACACTATCCATTTTAACTCAGTTTAAGTGGTTTTCAAGTGGCTTCAAGTGAAATAAAATAAAGTTTGTCGAACAAATTATTTTATTTCTAAACATTAAGCCCAAAAAATAAAAACCACACCCGAGAAAACACAACTCCGGAAGAGGTGTTTCTAAGAAAATATCGGCGCTGCGATTTCATCGGTGCCCTCAGAATTTGATTTCAGGCACTGGTTCAAAAGTTAGAAAAACAAGCTCGTCCATTTACTGAACGTACCCGAGCTAATTTCGGAAAATGATTCCAGGAACACCGGGCCTCGGAATCAGGTTCCGTCAGAAACTGTGTTCTTGTAAAATTCCAAAGAAAATTAAGGAAAAAATTTCCTTGAAATTTACGGGTCTTTACATTACTCCCACCTCAGGGCTTTACATCCTCGTAAAGATACATCAAAAACTAGGGAAACAAATGTGGGTACTGAGCACGCATCTGATCCTCCCGCTCCCAAGTGCTCTTCTGGAGGTTCCCGTGCTTCCATATGATGCGCACAAGAGGAATCGATCGCCCACGTAGGACACGGTCCTGTCGATCCCCTATCTCCACCAGGACCTCCGCAAAAGTCTCCCCATCATCTACGTCTAGCTCCCCATAGTCAATGATGTGCATCGGGTCATGCACGTATCTCCTCAGCTGAGATACGTGGAAGACGTCATGCACTCGGTGCAACTGAGGTTGTAGGGACAGGAGATAAGCCACCTCTCCAACCCTACTGAGGACCTGGAATGGTCCAATGAGGTGTAGAGACAACTTTCCGCCTCGGCCAAATCTCTGAAAACCATGTTGAGGTGAGACACGCAAGAAGACGTGGTCACCATCCTTGAACTCTAATGGCCTCCGCCTCCTGTCATCATTAGACTTCTGCCGGCTCTGGGCTGTCCTCATCCGCTCCTGGATGACCTGGACCTTCTCTGTTGAGTCCCGGACCATCTCTGGTCCCACAAGTGCTGACTCCCCAGGGACTGTCCAGCACAAAGGAGATCTGCAAGGTCTGCCGTACAACGCCTCGTATGGTGCCATCCCGATGGTGGAGTGGTAGCTGTTGTTGTACGCAAACTCCGCCAAGGGTAGGTGGTCCTCCCAGCTGCGACCAAAATCAAGGACACAGGCACGGAGCATGTCCTCGAGAGTCTGAATAGTCCTCTCCGTCTGACCATTCGTCTGCGGGTGAAAGGCGGTGCTCAGACGTAGCCGCATCCCGAACTCCTCCTGCAACCCCTTCCAAAGCCAGGAAGTAAAACGAGCATCCTGATTGGAGACGATAGTTGTTGGAACACCGTGAAGCCGTAAAATCTCCTGAACATAGAGACTCCCCAACATCTCCACTAATCCATTCTCTCATATGGGTAAGAAGTGTGCCGACTTGGTGAGTTGGTCAACAATCACCCAAATGGAGTCGTGACCTCTGGAGTGCGTGGAAGTCCAGTCACGATGTCCATAGATATCCCGTCCCACTTCCACTCTGGGACCTCCAAGGGCTGTACGAAGCCTGCTGGTACCTGATGCTCTGCCTTCACCTGCTGGCAGGTGAGGCACCGTGAAACGAACTCTGCCACAACCTTCTTCATGCCCAGCCACCAGTGCTTTCGTCTGAGATCCTGGTATATCTTTGCCACTCCAGGATGTACCGCCAAAGGAGAAGTGTGAAACTCTCTCAGCACCTCCTCTCGTAAAGTGACTGGTACCAAGGTACGTTCTCTGCAAAGGACGTCGTGCTCTTCTCCAAGGGAGAAACCATCAGGTGCCTGTCCCAAGGATATCTGTGCACGCCGTGTCTCACAGTCAGTGTCCCCACGTTGTGCCTCTATGACCCATTGTAAAAGGGGAGTAGAGACTGTGAGAGACTAAAGGAAGGCTGCCCCGTCTCTATCCAGGTAGGATATCTGCAAGGCGGCTAGCTGCTCTGTCGCATCCTCAAGTAGTTGGATGCCCGTCCTACTGTTGAGGGCATCGGATACCACGTTCCACTTCCCAGGAGTATAGACTATCTCAAAGTCATAGTACTAGAGAAACTCGAGCCATCATCGCTGTCTCAGGTTTAGGTCCTTCTGAGAGAAGATGTACCTGAGACTCTAGTGGTCAGAAAAGACTGTAAAGCGCTCGCCCATCAGATAGTGTCGCCATGTCTTCAGAGCGAAGACCATTTCTACTAACTCCAGGTCATGGGTAGCGTACTTCTACTCATACAGCCTCAACTGACATGATCCACAGGAAATCTGCATCAGGACACACCCGAGTCCGGTCCCTGATGCATCGCAGTAGACTACGTAACCAACTCCCTCCTCAGGCATCCTCAAGATAGGTGCGCTGGTCAATCTCTGCCTCAGCTCCTGAAAGCTCTGCTGACATCTGTCTGACCACACAAAGGGTTTCCCCTTCTTCGTCAAAGCTGAGAGTAGAGCCGCAACTCTGGAGAAGTCCGACATAGATCTCTGATAGTATCCGGATAGACCCAAGAAACTTCGCACCTCCGTCACGCTCCTAGGTGGCTCCAAAGCTAGCACTGCCTCGATCTTTGTGGGATCCACTACAACTCCCGCCTTAGAAATGACGTTCCCCAAGAAGTGGACCTCACATAACCAGAACTGGCACTTCGAGAGCCTTCCATAAAGCTGGTTCTCTCGGAGTGTGTCTAGTACAACCCACAAGTGGTGGGCGTGCTCCTCCTCCGTGGTCGAGTACACCAAAATGCCGTCAATGAAGACCACGACAAATCGATCGAGGTATGGCTGGAAGATCCTGTTCATGAGGCTCATTAACACTGATGGTGTGTTGGTTATTCCAAAAGGCATAACCAAGAACTCATAGTGGACATACTGACAACGAAAGGCCATCTTCTGCACATCCTCGTCTCGAACTATGAGCTGATGATAGCCTGACCTGAGGTCTATCTTCGAGAACCACCGTGCTCCCTTGAGCTGATCGAAGAGGTCATCAATCCTCAGTAGAGGATACTTGTTCCTCAGTGTCACCTGGTTCAGGCGACGATAGTCGACACACAGTCGCAAGCTCCCGTCTGACTTCTTGGCGAACAAAATAGGGGAAGCCCAGGGAGAAACACTAGGTCGGATGAACCCCTTTCCCTGCAAGTCCTCCAACTATACCCGTAGCTCTCGAAGCTCAGCGGGGGCCATCCGATACGCTGGAGTGGATATCAGGGCTGTCCTGGGGTACAGATCAATGTAAAAGTCTACCTATCTGCGAGGAGGTAGTCCTGGAACGTCGCCGGGGAAGTCGTCTGCATGCTGATCCACCACTGCAGGAAAACTAGGAATCCGCTCGTCAACTGCTCCAAGGATGAGGCTATCCAACTGATGAGTGATGGGCTTCCCTCTCTTCTGCGTGATTCCATCCTGTGCTGCGAAGGATCCCTTCTCTCCGATGAAGGTGAACCTGCTCCCATCGGTGCGCACACGTCGCACCTTGCACCTAAAATAGTCAATCTGAGCATGGACTGTAGATAACCAATCCATTCCCAAGATGACGTCGTAAGGCCTCGACGCCGCTACAGGAAGATCACAGCCAAAGCTCTAGACTCATAGAGTAAGCTCACACTGCTGGCACCAATGCGTAATCATCGAGTCTGCTCCCATAGGAGTCTCTAGCCGTAAGGATCGACCCAACGGCTCTGTCGGAATCTCTGATCTCTTAACAAGGGCAGCGGCTATGAAAGTGTGACTCGCTCCTGTGTCTATAAGAACTGCAGTAAGGGTGGAATAGACACAGATTGTACCTTGAATCATCTCTGGCGCACCGTGGTTGTAGGCCTCCGCTGCCTGGAGTTGTATCTGTCTCTGCCCGCCAGCTCCCTATGGTCGGGGCGGACCTCCTGGTGGTGGTGGTGGCTGAGCCTCAATGTGTCGCCCACCACCTGCTACTCGGCCAGCTCATATGCCTCGTTCGCCTCCTCCCTGAGACCACCATGGTCGACCCTCTGCCTCTTCCTGGGTGGCCCCTCCACCATCTGCTACTCCTCGGTATGACGGTTCGGGTAGTCACGAGCCATGTGGCCCTGCCCACCGCACTCGTAGCACTGCCTGCCTCTCGGAAGACTGGCTCCGCGCTGTGTGCCCTGCACTGCTGAGCCAGTGTCCCGAGGTTGTCTGCTGAAAGGTCTGGTCTTCCTGGAACCATAAGTCATTCGTTGGGTACCTACTGCCGAAGACTCCGCCACCTGCCTCCCTGCGGTAGGTCTCGTTGTAGACTCAGCCAGAAATCTCTCGATCAGAAGGGCTCACTCCAGTACTGCTTCCTGGTTCGGGATGCTGAGGGAGATCATTGATGCCCTGATCTCATGTCTCAATCACTGCTCGAAGGTTCGGGCCCAGAAGAAGGGGTCCCGTACCATGTCGGTCGAGTATCAAGGAAGATCGGTGAACCTCACCACATACTGAGAGACCGCCATGCTGCCCTGCCGTAGCTGAAGAAGCTCCTGAATGCGCACCGAACCGAGGGTGGCCGGGACGAAATCTTAACGGATGAGGCTCTCGATTTCCGTCAAGATGAGAGAGGCCTCATCGTGCACCTGGAGCATCAGGCTCCACCATCGTCCTGCTGCTGCGTGCAGTAGGCTCGCCGTGAGGATCACCATGAGGTCTGCTGGTGTCCTCACTAGCCTGAAAACTCGAACGACCACCTCCAGCTAGTCCTCGGCTGCCTGGGGGTCCGTCTACCCATGAAACCTGGGTGGTCGATGGCGCTGGAACTCATGCAGAGCTCCAAGGTGTCGTGCATCGTCAGCGGTCGGCGCTGGAAGCATCGGGGGCTCGGCGGGTAAAGGTACCGCTGGTGCCTCTACTGTCAACGGGCCCTGTACCGAGGCCTCGTCGCTCGGCAGGCTGTCGTTGTGCTCTACTCTTAGAACCCTAGCTGGCTGCTATCGTCGGGACATCCTAAAAAGGAAACAAGTACGCCATGGTTAGAATAGTATACCTGGTGAGCTGACACAAGTAATCACGAAGAAAACATGAAACACACATGCAATCAATGTTTTCGTGCATTAAGTCGGAAATCAGAAGTTAGGGTCCTAGTGTACGGATACGTCGGCCGCCACACCCACACTGGACTCCCTGGACTGATAACCACACTAAATACGCTAAACACTATTGCTTTACATAGAAGAATGATCAGAGTCTGCTGTAGAACCGACCGCCTCTGATACCAATTTGTCACGACCTGTCCTCGGGGCCCGTGCCGTGACTACCCCAAGACCGCATTCCATAGGCCAGGGGATGGCGACTAGCACCAAGGCGTAAATCCCGGAAAAAGGGAAGGAATTGCCTTTGAATAGTAAACAAGCACCATAGAGTAATCAATCGGAAAAGTAAACACTAAGTAAAAACTGTAACAAGCTGTGCTGAAAGTAAAAGGGGCCGGAAATACAAGCCCAACTGTAAAGTACAACTGAAATAGAAAAACAGCAACTGAAAAGAAAATCAGCAGCGTCGATCCGTCCTCTGGGAGTCCCACCTGAAGGGTGGGTACAGATAGCCTCCACTGCACCTCGGGTCCACCTGACCGCTCCGAGTACGTCCCGCATAGTGGTCCACCTCCAGGTACCGTCCTCCTCCGCACGCCTCCACCACAATCAGCGCTGTTCGTTGTCTGGAACCAACACCATGAAGTGTGGGCATAGCCCGTGCAGGGGTGAGTATAAGCTACTCAATAGGGACCCCGAGACCCCCGAAGGTCTTCCGAAATCCACAAAGGATAATACACAAAGGAAAGATACAATCACGAAGTAACATCTAACACAGATTAGGTATATACCCATACATATACCTAAGTCATCAATTTCCGTTCGGCTCCAACATCCGAGCCCAAGCACAACCCAGTCCACACAGGAAA
Organism: Viscum album; assembly: GCA_963277665.1. Lineage (NCBI taxonomy): Eukaryota > Viridiplantae > Streptophyta > Magnoliopsida > Santalales > Viscaceae > Viscum > Viscum album. The sequence continues at coordinate 429,707,509 of OY728150.1, read as the reverse complement.
GAAAAGGTATACCCACACAGGATAGCACAACACAATCCACAAAGGAGAGTAAACAGAAAATCCACACAGGATATCTCAACACAATCCACAAAGGAGAGTAACTCAAGATTCAGCTCACACAGGTATACTTCTTTGGATGATGATAAAGATGATCACTTATCCATCTAAGTCGTCGGACCCACAAAGGATCGAAAGGTACTAACCCCCGCAATGACCCACACAGGATCGGGCCGACACATGACTTGTAGGCGCAGGCTCACACAGAACCGCTGAGCGCTGCCCCACACAGGATCCGACCCACACAGGATCGGGCCCACACAGGACCTGTAGCACTGATCCATGTAGGATCGCTGAGTGCAGTAGTCATCGCAGTCCACAGAGGATCTCTACACTGTCATCGTCGCAGTCCACTGAGGATCTCTGGACAGTCGTCATCGCAGTCCACTGAGGATCTCTGTACGGTCGTCGCTGTCGAAGTAGCAGTCACAGCCAGCTCTAGGGTTCCCGCACACATCAAGCTCGTTCGGGAGGGTCTGCTCCACGAGCCGAGATGCTGATACATCAACAGACACAATGTCCGAAATTGATGTATCCAAAAGTTACGTATCGTCAAAAGGAACTCAACGTCGCAGATGGCGCGTCAATCAGACGCCCTGTCTGAGAGTTATTGGCTTTTTCGTTTCAAGGGCCTGGTTGGTTTTTAAGGAAAACCCAACCCGAACGCACTCCACATGCATCCAAACGTCGGGAGGAGTGAGCCAAAATATCTGTCTCACTTATAAGAATTCAACAAAGTCGACGGCATGTCAATTGGATGTCCGTAGCTCAAGATATGAGCGTTTCCGCTCTGAAGGCCCGGTTGGTTTTGTGTACGAACCAACCCGGCCGATCACAAAGTATTCCTAAACCTTGAGTGTGATATACCGAAACGACCGTCTCGATCCAAGGATCGCATTTCCGCTGACAGAGAGTCATTTGGAGGCCCATAACTCATGTTACGGGCATTTGACCGAAAACGGTCCGAAGACAGGGGTCCGGGCCCGGGCCGACCCTGCCCGGCCCGGCTCGGCCGAGCGGCAGAGCGACACGGGGGGGGGGGGGGGGAGGGGGGGCAGCCGTTGCCTCCACATGACACCCCCGTGGCACCCACAGGGTGTCGCCCTGGAAGACCCGAGCGACGCGGGGGGGAGCCGCCGCCCCCGCGTGACACCCCTACAGCACCCGCGGGGTGTCGCCCTGGACGACCCGAGCGACATGGGGGGGAGCCGCCGCCCCCGCGTTACACCCCCGCGGCACCTGCGGGGTGTCGCCCTAGACAGCCGGACGCGGCTTTAGCCACTTCCTGCGCGTGCCGGACACGCGCGGCCACGGGTCAGCGGGCGCCGCCGCCGGCTTCCGCGGGCCACCGGAGTCGCTCCGGTGGTCCGTTTTCCTTCCCGTCTGCGTCGTTGCTCCTCCCGGATTCCGTTCTTCACTTCGGAATCGACAAACTTCCCTTGCGTCACGATTTTCCGTCACCCTCCATATTCGCACAACCACGAAGAATGGCGGAGGGTTGTTGGGCCGTGTTCGTTTGGCCCGCACCCTCCGCGTTAGATAAAAACAACGGGAGAAAATAAATCAACACATGATACAACAATTTTAATAAATTAAAATTATTCATTTGCATCTGGTTCTTTATTTTAAAGAAACATCCATGTGAAAAAGGGAATTTCCAAAACAAAAATCCATACCTTGTAGTTGTCGTCGTACGCACGTTCTTCGCGGATTTTCTCGTCGCGGAAGGAGGGGATCGTCGCGTCGTCGCGGAATCCGGCGTTGCGTCGATGAACTCAACGGACAAAGAAACAAAAGATTTAATTATAAATAATTAAATCCTTGTTTTGTCAAAAACCAAAAAGGAGATTTAAAGAATCACAAACACTCACCTCAATGGATGATCAAAGGATCTTGTCGTGGAGGAAGGAACGTCGCCGAAGAACGTCTCGGATGAAGCGTCGTCAAACTCCAAGGGTGACTGCGTTCTTCGCGTTCTTCATGTTCTTCGCGTTCTTCGCGTTCTTCGCAAAGGAGGATGAAGGCTCAAGAACTCTGACAAAACCTCTCAATGAGTAATCCTCCAAAAAGACATGTTGGTCTTATTTTATTATTACGCCAACAAACGAAAAAGGTAAGTAACGACCCATGAATTTGTTGAATTAATTCAATGAATGAAACCGCCCATTTAAATGGTGCGTTAAGGATTTAAGAAAACGCATCAGTTGACTTTCATAATGACGGTTTTTCGCAGGTGCGTTACATAGCGGAAAGAAACAGCGGGGATCGTGTGGGCCCCACCTCACAAATATCCTACCAAGGGGGTAGGATATTTATGGATAACACCCTATCCGTTTTAACTCAGTTTAAGTGGCTTTTAAGTGGCTTCAAGTGAAATAAAATAAAGTTTGTCGAACAAATTATTTTATTTTTAAACTTTAAGCCCAAAAATTAAAAACCACACTCGAGCAAACACAACTTCGGAAGAGGCGTTTCTAAGAAAATACCAGCGCTGCGATTTCATCGGTGCCCTCAGAATTTGATTCCGGGCACCGGTTCAAAAGTTAGAAAAACCTGCTCGTCCGTTCACTGAACGTACCCGAGTCAAACTTCGGAAAATGATTCCGGGCACACAGGGCCTTGGAATCAGGTGCCGTCAAAAACTGCGTTCTTGTAAAATTCCAAAGAAAATTAAGAAAAAAATTTCCTTGAAATTTACGGGTCTTTACAATAATAATAAGTTGTTTTTGGGTCCATTAAATTCTATTATTATTTGATTTAAATTTTTATTATGAAAATAGGAAAAGTCTTCAAAAGAACCCTAATAGAAACCTTTGAAACTGAATGTTGTTTGGAAAGTCGTTGTTCATTTCATTCTTTAGCATCACCACACGACTAACATTATCATTCAACACTTCTCACCTATCACTCACCTACTTCCCAAAGAAATAATTTTCCACCACATCGTCTTCATTGCATGCTATCATTAACCCATATAAAAATGTTTCATTACGTTCATTAAAAATCTAGATAATGTCAATATATACATCTCCCAAAATCAGTCATTATAGATGAGAAAAAAATAAAAAATTTAAATGATTTTAAAAATTATATTTTTATTAAAATGTGGTAAACCCACGGGAAACCTGCGGTCTTATGCGGGGCAGGGTGGGTTTGAATTTTTTTGTTCTTATTATAAACAGGCTTTTGAAAACATACTGGCATGGGCTCAAACCCGCGTAGTTTGGGCCTTCCCTACTCATTTCTAATTACTACCTGGAGTAAAGCTGGCGCGTAGTCAGGTGAACCCCAACCGTGAAAAACAGCCTTGGTTTAATCTTTATTTTTTATGTGGCATGGTTTGTGTTATTTTGAGGGTGTGATTTTGTTGATATAGAAATGGAGGTAGTTTTGATGCCCTATTAGTTCAAACCTTCCCTTCATCCCACCTTGTGGTTGGATTTTGAATCTGTGTGGGGAGTTATCAAGTTTGGTTAACCACGTCAGTTCTTATGGTGGGGAGACCCACACTGGTTCTCTTATAGTTACACATGAAGTAATTTAGTATTCTCCCAATTGTTATAGTTGGGAGTCTGTTAAGGCCTTATTATGGAAGTATCAAAGTTTTTTTCTGGGTATCATTCTGGATAGTGGGTGGACCTGTGCAGAACCAACCAATTTTAAGTTCTTCTCTTGTGTAAACATTGGGATTGGAGTACACCCAACAGTTCCATTAGACTATGATTTAGGAATATGTGTTATATAAGGTTTAATTTCGTTCGTTCCTTGGTTCAAATGGAAGGTCTTGGTTTTAGTTTATGATGATTATTGTGATCGTGTTTTATGGATGAGTTTTGTGTCATGGGTTTTCAGTGAATGTTTGGATCGATCAACTGGAGGTGATTAAACTTTTGGAGGTGGGTGACACGTAAGAAGTTTTATCTTTGGGTCTAGATATTGTTATGGATTTCTGGGGGCAGAAAGTGTTCTGGTGGGGAGAATTTTCACACCATAACCTATTTAATTATTTTATTTTATTATTTATTTGTATTTTAAAAATATTATATTGAGGTTCATGTTGAATCACGAATAAATCATTGGAGTCATGTCAAAAAGTGCACATTTTTTAGTTGACTTTATTGGGAACACGAGCAGAGTGGATTTTAGAAACTCCACATGACTTAGCCCAGTCATAGGCACAATCTGCTTGTCTTTGGGAAATTAGAATGAGTAAATTTTTAAATTTATTGTGTTATTAAGAATTTTTTATTGTTGTCAGTAATAATAATAATATTATTAAAATGATATGAGTAATTTTAAATTTTTTAATTTTACAATCATTTGATTATTATTATTATTATTATTATTAACAGTGTTATTATTATTAATAACAAAATAATTGTCATTATATTCATTATTGATATTTTTATGAGTCGGCTAGGTAACAGCACAGTTTCTCGGGCACACGAGCACATGCTTCTGAATTGGATAAAAGCAACATCATAGTATGTGTGATTGTGGTATTCAAATAAATGAAATAAGATATATAAAAATTAAGATAAAATATAATGGAAAGATGATAATAATATTATTTATTTATTATTATTATTATTATATTTGTTATAAGTATTATTATTTGTTTTACCATTAAATTATTAACATTGTTTTAATTATTACCATTATTTTCATTTTTATTTCTATTTATTTTTACCATTTATTCTTATCTCTATTTATTTTTTTATTTTTTTTCATATTTCGTACCCTAGTATGGTTCTACCTTTTCTATTCCTCTCCCCACACCCCACCATACTATTCAGATTTTATTTTATGTTTTTTTTAAAAATATTTTCCAAAAAACACTTAGGGGAAATTTTTTTTAAAAATGCACCTCAATGACAGCATCTCGGATACCGCCTTTGCATTTCAGGGGCAAGGCGGCATCTGTGATGTCGCCTTTGCACTGTGGGTGAAAGGCGGCATCTGCGATGCCGCCATTCTCTTAAAAATTTGTTTTTTTTGAAATTTTTTATTTTGTTTTGTTTTGTTTTGTTTATATATATATATATAAACAAAACAAAAAATTTCAACAGAATTTCTCTGCTATTAAATATCCAGCGCTACAGCCATTACAGCAGTCTGGATTCTGACCGAAACTCTTATCCAGACCTCCCTTTTATAAGAGGGCTTTCCCTGAAAATCATTCTGTATTTTCGATGTGGGATTCGGGTTCTACCTTTACTGCGCAGTACATTCTGAATTTTTGATGTGGGATTCTGTTTCAAGTACGTGACTTTGAAATACAATATAATATAAACTATGAGGCCAATATAAGTGAAATTTTAAACATTGATTAAACATATAATAAATAGTTGAAAAAATGAATTTCCTCAAAAATGTTGATGAAAAATAATCTACAACCTTTCAAAACTGCCTACATGAAACTTAAAAATGTTTCAAATACGTGAATTTAAAAGGCTGTAAAATATAAACTATAGAACGAATATAATTGAAACTTTAAAAAATGATTAAACATATAATAAATAGTTGAAAACAAAATAAATTTCCAAAAAATGTTGATGAAATGTAATTTATAAGCATTCAGAACCACATACTTGAATCTTAAAATTTTTCGACTGTGTGAATTGGAAAGACCATAAAACATAAAATAGAAGACCAATATAAATGAAACGTTAAACATTTATTAAACATATAAGAAATAGTTGAAAACAAAAGCAATTTCCAAAAAAATGTTAATGAAAAATAATTTATAAGCTTTCAAAATCACCTACTTGAAACATAAAAATGTTTCAAGTACGTGACTTTGAAAGATTATAATTATATTACTAATTAACTAATTTATTATTATATAATTAATATTTATATTAATAATTAACTAATTAATTATTATATAAGTAATAATTAATGAGTAATAATTAATAATTATTTATTTAATGAATAATTATAATTAATATTTATATAACTAATTAACTAATTAATAATTACTAATTACTTATTAATAATTATTAATTACTAATTACTAATTATAATAAATATTTATATTACTAATTAACTAATTAATAATTAATAATTACTAATTACTAATTAATTAGTTATAATTATAAAATGTATTTTTAATTGACTAAATATTTATTATATATGTAATAATTATATTACTAATTTATTATTATATAATTAATGATAATATTACTAATTAAACCTATAATAATTTATTTAACAATTAAATTAATATTGTTAATAATTAATTATATATTAGTTAATTAGTAATATAATTATTCATTATAAATATTCATTAGTAATTATTAAAAAAATTTATATAATAATTAAGTAGTTAATTAGTAATATATTTATTCATTATAATTATTCATTATAACTATTAAATATTATTTATTATTTATATAATACTTAATTAGTAATATAATGATTAATTATATAATTATTAATTATATAATAAATAATTATTTAATTATTAATATCATTATTAATTATATAATATTAATTAGTTAATTATAAATACGATAATTAATTATAATAAGTAATTATAATTATTAATTTGTAATTATTAATAGATAATTATGTAAAAATTAATTAGTTAATTAGTAATATTATTATTAATTATATAATAATTAATTAGTAAATTTGTAATATGATTTTTAATAATAATTATTCATTATAATAATTAATTAGTAAATTTTTAATATGATTTTTATTTATAATTATTCATTATAATTATTAATTAGTAATTATTAATTATTAATAAGTAATAATTAATGAGTAATAATTAATAATTATTTATTTAATGAATAGTTATAATTAATATTTATATAACTAATTAACTAATTAATAATTACCAATTACTTATTAATAATTATTAATTACTAATTACTAATTATAATAAATATTTATATTACTAATTAACTAATTAATAATTTACAATTACTAATTACTAATTAATTAGTTATAATTATTAATTGTATTTCTAATTGACTAAATATTTATTATATATGTAATAATTATATTACTAATTTATTATTATATAATTAATGATAATATTACTAATTAAACCTATAATAATTTATTTAACAATTAAATTAATATTGTTAATAATTAATTATATATTAGTTAATTAGTAATATAATTATTCATTATAAATATTCATTAGTAATTATTAAAAAAATTTATATAATAATTAAGTAGTTAATTAGTAATAGATTTATTCATTATAATTATTCATTATAACTATTAAATATTATTTATTATTTATATAATACTTAATTAGTAATATAATGATTAATTATATAATTATTAACTATATAATAAATAATTATTTAATTATTAATATCATTATTAATTATATAATATTAATTAGTTAATTATAAATACGATAATTAATTATAATAAGTAATTATAATTATTAATTTGTAATTATTAATAGATAATTATGTAAAAATTAATTAGTTAATTAGTAATATTATTATTAATTATATAATAATTAATTAGTAAATTTGTAATATGATTTTTAATTAATAATTAATAATTATAATAATTAATTAGTAAATTTTTAATATGATTTTTATTTATAATTAGTCATTATAATTATTAATTAGTAATTAATAATAATTAATTATATAATAATTAGTTAGTTAATTTGTAATATTATTATTAATTATATAATAATAAATTACTAAAATAGTAATATAATTTTTAATTATATTAATTCATTATAATTATTAATTATTAATTAGTAATTAGTAATTAGTAATTAGTAATTAGTAATTAGTAATTAGTAATTATTAATTATTAATAATTAATTATATAATAGTTAGTTAGTTCATTAGTTACATAATTATTAATTATATAACAATTAATTAGTAAATTAGTAATATAATTTTTAATTACATTTATTCATTATAAATTTTATTTATTAATTAGTAATTATTAATAATTAAATATGTCATAATTAATTAGTTATTTAGTAATATTATCATTAATTATATAATAATTAATTAGTAATATAATTATTACATATATAATAAATATTTAGTTAATTAGAAATACAATTAACAATTATAACTAATTAATTAGTAATTAGTAATTATTAATTAGTTAATTAGTTAATTAGTAATATAAAAATTTATTATAATTATTCATTATAATATGTAATTAATAATTAATAATTATTAATACGTAATTAGTAATTATAAATTAGTTAATTAGTAATATAAATATTAATTATAACTATTCATTAAATTATTACTCATTAATTATTACTCATTAATTAATACTTATATAATAATTAATTATTTAATTATTAATATAAATATTAAATATATAATAATTAATTGGTTAATTAGTAATAGAATTATAATCTTTCAAATTTGTGTACTTGAAACATTTTTAACTTTCAAGTAGGCGGTTTTGAAAGCTTATAAATTATATTTCATTAACATTTTTTTGAAATTGCTTTTTTTTCAACTATTTCTTATATTTTTAACCAATTTTTAACGTTTCATTTATATTGGTCTTCTATTTTATGTTTTATGGTCTTTCCAATTCACACACTTGAAAAATTTTATGTTTCATGTATGTGGTTATGAAAGCATATAAATTAATTTTTATCAACATTTTTTTGGAAATTTCTTTTGTTTTCAAGTCTTTATTATATGTTTAATCAATGTATAATGTTTCAGTTATATTAATTTTATAGTTTATATTTTACAGTCTTTCAAATTCACGTATTTGAAATATTTTAAAGTTTTAAGTAGGCGGTTTTGAAAGGTTATATATTATTTTTAATCAACATTTTTGAGGAAATTCTTTTTGTTTTCAACTATTTATTATATGTTTAATAAATGTTTAAAATTTCATTTATATTGGCCTTATAGTGTATATTTTATTGTATTTCAAAGTCACGTACTTGAAACAGAATCCCACATCGGAAATTCAGAATGTACTGCGCAGTAAAGGTATAACCTGAATCCCACATCGAAAATGAAAAATGATTTTCAGGGAAAGCCCTCTTATAAAAGGGTGGCATGGGTAAGAGTTTCTGTCCAAATCCGGACTACTGTAATGGCTGTAGCGCTGGATCTTTAATAGTAGAGAAATTATGCTGAAATTTTTTGTTTTATAAATATATATATATATATATATATATAAACAAAAGAAAACAAAACAATAAAAATTAAAAATAAAATTTTCAAAAAAAGATTTTTTTAGGAGAAAGGCGGCATCGCGGATGCCATCTTTCACCCGCAGTGCAAAGGTGGCATCGCAGATGCCGCATTGCCCCCGAAATGCAAAGGCGGCATCCGGGATGCCGCCTTTAAGGTGCATTTTTTTAAAAAAATTTGCCCTAAGTGTTTTCTGGAATTTTTTTTTAAAATGTAAAAAAAAAAAATCCATACTATTCATTTATTCTCCTTCTCACACCACATGCACCTCCATCTTCTCCTCTCCCTATCACATGACCGCCACCCTCTCCATCTCCAAGCTGGATCCCCCTATCTCGGCGTCATGCCTCACTCATACCTACTACACCAGCCACCACGCTGACCCCCTCCCCTTATTCCAGCAGCCACCATGCCCTCAAATCCTCGTCTCATCAACCGACCGACCTCCCACGCCACATCCCTACAGTGACTGCCTATCTCGTCGACTGTCGCCCCTTTAGCTAACTCCCGGCTCAGTGCGCCCAACCAGCGCGCACCCTGTCCCGACCAACCACTTGGCTACCTCCTCCCCCTATTCTGCACGCACACATCACCCTTAGGCCACACACCTCAATTTAAATACATGCATGCCCTGGATGTGGTCCACTTCCCTGCTCCTACAGACCAGTAGTGGTGTAGTGCCCCAACGACGTCCCCCTTCACTAAGCTGATCGCAGAATCCTCCCGCTAGCACCCCCTCAGTTGTCTCGGCTATGCGTGCCACTGGCCGGACCTCCTTTCAGGTGCTACACACCTTCTATACATCCTTCCAGCAACACAAATCATTGCTATAATACTTCTACATGTCGGTGCAACTCCAGTCGTAGTACGCCCTCCCGTGGGTGATGTCTCGCCACGCGCCCTCCTATTGCGCGCCTTTTGACTCACTGTGCACCATCTAGCCAGCCCCTACAGGTACAGCGTGCACCTTTCCAGTCAACATACCTCCTGCCCGGCTATAACACATCCTCCTTATCAGTTCTCCATCTTCACCAACATCCTTACCTAGTGTTTTATCTTTCGAGTGATCCCATTGATTGAGTGCACCACCACTCTGACCCATGTCTCCTTCCCTCACGATGTTTCTCCTGCACTGTGGTTTATGTGAGTTTTTTGGTTTTGTTAAACTGGATTATTTTAATTCTTTGATAATGTATTTTATGTTGTTTTTGTGATATTTGTGGAATGTTGGCAGAGAATGTCCACAATATCATGGTCAACAGGTTTCACGTACCTCTGAACAAGTTTGAGACATGTCTCATCATCATAATCGATCTACAAGTAAAATTAGGCCCCCAATATACTTGCATTTAAATTTATAATTTACTATTTTTGTGATATTACATTGATTTTTGATAAATGAGAATTAACATTTGATAATTATTTTTGGAATAAATATTTGAATTAAATGAAGGAGTTTATTTTATGCATGGAACTTGAATTATTTTCTGGATAAATTGATGCACAATAGTGAAAGAATTATTATTTGTCCTTTGAACATAATTTAAGTATTTTCAATTATGGTTCTGGTTTGATGATAAATATTTTCTTCTATCGCGTGAGCAAATTTTTGGTTTTCTCTTGAGAATTTATGTTTTTCATTAAAGTTGGTTAAAACCTGTTTGTCAATTTAATAAAAAAAATTATTCTAAAAACTCTCTTTTGGGGTGACTCCGGAGATATTTTTCTGTATACATTGGTTTTGTGTGTTTTTCTGTATGATGTTCATGAATTGTGGTTGGTTAATTGATTGACATTGTTAACTCAACCCCATTTTATTACACGTGTTCAAAAGGGAACCTGATATAGTAAGTGAATTTTATATGAATAATTACTACACTAGTTTAGATTATGCATTGGCTTGTGACCCATAGTAGAGAGACATCTTTTTATTATTTATATGGTATTGGCCCCCTTGAATAGATAAGGTAGGGAAACATTCGGATGTTATGGGGTTATGACGTCATTGAGAGTAGCCATACCTTCTAAATGAGTAACATGTATGGTACATTCTGTATTGTTCACTGTAACACCCCGAGATTTTACGAGAAATATTTTTTTAATTTCACTGATTTCTTGTGTTGTATGCTACACTAATATTATCTTGAGAAATATACAACATCGTATTAGCTTTCAGTATGCGCAACACTATTCTTGGCTTGTGTTGTACACAATTTCATGTTCTTTTGATATAATTCATTTCACACAACAATGAGTATTGATTTTGTTCAATTTATAAATTAACTATGTTTGGATTATTTAATATGCCACACCAATGGAAGCTTACACTATATGCAACACTGAAATGTCTTCTGTTACATGCATGAACGACCTTCCTCGATAGCTTGTATTGTATGCAATACCAAGTTTCACTAAACAATGATATATTATTAAATTATTATATAAAATAGATGTTCTGAATATGTTTAACCACATTTTGAATTTTATATAACATTATAATTAATCTTAAACCAGATATAAGAACAAAATCTATTTTTTAGATATTGTAAGTATTTTTCCAAAAAAATACAGTTTTACTACCTTTTGATGGACACCCATTTTAAATATAGTTGTTTACACTTTTATAATTTATATTTGACAAGATAAAATTACTCTTTGGAAGTAGTACATAAAAACTTACTTTGGATAATTTTTTGATATTTTTATAATTACTTTTATGTTTTGATGAATAGTGAAAACACGCTAAATTTTAATTGAAAATAAGTTTTTTAATAGAAATAATTTATATGTTTAAAATATATTATTGAATGGTTTTAATGTATAAATAGAATATATTTTTATATTTTAAGACAATGTATGTTATTATCAATATTTTTACATTGATTTCATTTGTAGAAATATTTCAATCTTTTGCAATGTTTTTAAACAAAACCCATTTTTTCAACAATGAGAATAATTTTAAATTAATTACTAATACTTATGTGTTTTGAATTTTGAAACATGGATTATATATTTTGTGTCATTAGTTAATAATTATGTTAATAGGATACTCTTATTTTTGGGCATTATGAATAATAACTTTTGTAATTAATTTTATTATCACGTTTAAAGGTGAATCTAGTAAATAAGGGTAAAAATAATATTATAAAATTACCTTAACACATATAAAAATAATATTTTATGATTATATTAGACCCTTATCATCTATTTTTCAAAATGGAATCACATTATTTCCACTTACCTATGAAAATGATATGAATCTAATAAAAACTAATGAAATGGACAAAGTGTCACAATCTCATTTTATATAAGTGTACAACTTCTAATATATGGATAACTAGGATATAAAATCTATTATTGATATCCTATAGAAAGATAAAATATTTACCCACAAAATATAATATTATCTATACTTTTTTTAGATTAAAATACAACCATTAATGATGACACAAAAGTGATGTAGAAATTAGTTTATTAATAGAAATATCAGATAAATTGTTTTAAAAATGTTAAAAGAAATATAATATGAAAAAATTAATGTTCTCCATGAATTTTATAGATTAATATGACATTTTAATAGTGGATTTAATATTTTTTTCAAATTTATCCTCAGTGTGAATTTTATTTAATGTCAAATAAAGGAATAGTGTCTAAATTAACACTATTTATATTTTATAAACATAACATTTTATTAAATTATTTAAAAATCATAAATTTTTTTAAAAATTACAAATAGATAATTATAAGGTCTAAAATATAATAAGTTTTCCATTTATGGTCAATTAAATCCATATAAGTAAATATTCATTACCATTAAATTTTTAGAATGTTATTACCAATATTAAACTTTAATAGAATAACTATGGTTCAATTAAAAAGAGAAGGTTTAAATTCACAAAATATGATTTACAAAATTTATTTGGTGATGATATTACAACCCTATATCATATAATATTCTAATGACGGATAGTTTGGTGGTTTCTTTTGTAGGGTTTGATTTTATTATAAATTAATATTTTTGAGCATTTCTTAAAGTGCCCCTCTCCTCTCTTATAAAAGGGAACCACCCCCTCCCCTCTTAACATTATTTTGAGCCTTAATTCATGGAAAAAGCATATCCAATACTCTTATAAACTTAAATATTTACATTCTAGAGGTTCTGGTATTCTCAAAAGGCTAACTCTAGTACCCTAAGTGGAAATTTAATGGACGCACGTCGAGGAAGAGGAAATCTCTTCTACCGATTATTTCAAATTTATTTCTTATTATACTTATTCTTCTATAGTTTTTTTATTATAAATTACTAAAATAAGTATCACTAATATATTGATATGTTATTTTAAATAAAAAACAATCCTATTCACCTTCAATCCATCATACGAAAAACAAAATCACCACGCTTGCATTTATACGACTTACTATCTCCACGTCGGGGTATACTCTATTTCTCACCACCGCCCTACATGGATGGATATAATGGTGGAAAAAATAACTATTTATGATTATTATAACATGATACTAATTTTGAGATATTATACACCATCCTATTCAATACCATTCATTAATAATGAGAATGATATCATCACTTGTGCGTACGCACGACTTACTGTCTCCATTATGCGATGAGATTCAGTCTCCATGATAACCATTAAAGAATGATTATAAAGTATATGTAATAAATAATAATGAAATATATGGAATAATAATGCTATAGGATTATATATATATATATGTCATTTACTTACTTTTATCTAATTCAATAAGGAAACGAAGACGGTGTTCATGCGTACGTACAGCCTACCGTCTTCATGAATGGTGTATTCCATTTAATTTATCTATTATATATACAATTAATCTTATTGATATATAAGATACAATTAAATCATATTTTACATTTTGGATGTAAGTAAATCATGATCAATGTAATCATATGAGGAATAACAAATCCAAACATGTACGATAAATGAAACAATTGTTACCCAAAACTTTGCTTTAACATGGAATTGACAAATGAATGGGTAATATATAGTTATAAGTGATTCATATATGATATAATAAATATTATTATCGTTTTGTTAAAAGTTAATAATATTATTAAACCCACTACACAGAAGTTTCACTCACATACAGAAGAAATCAGACCTATGGTAAGGGATAATATTTCCAGTCTCATTTTCATCTGAGAATGTTTACTCCTAAGTATTTACTAGTTTTATTATCCTCATCTATATCCATGTTTTCAAAAAAAATTACTATTCTTATATGTAATTTTAAAGTCATTTTTACCCTTTTTTGACTTTTAAAACATGGTATGGAAGGAATCATTCTTTTGTTTACTATACGAGGCACTTTTTGACTTTTCTGGTAAATGTATGAAGAGAATTTTTTTGTATTATACGGAATGAACATATATTAAAACATTAATATGGAATTATTTCCATGTAGATTCTTCCACAAGTTTTCATGTTTATCTTCAATTAACTTATTTTCTTTTAAAATTTCATGAAATATTGGGAAAATAAGATGTTTTTGAAAAAGAAAGAATATTTTACTCAAGAACTAAGTTCAAGTGTTTTATCAAAATTATATCCCAAATAAGATGATATAATGTTATGTTTATATCCCTAATATTACTTTGATTTGATTACATTATAATGGAATTATTTTTATGAAGTCCTTTTATCTTATATGGATTATGTTATGATGGAATGATGTTAAAGAATCCCATTTTATTACATGTTTTATGATACAATGTATGATTTGAGTCTTGGTGGAACACATAATAATGGTTTAATAATGATATGGGTGATATCTATGTCTCCCAAAAATGCATTGTGTAAAGATTTAAATTTCATGAGATAGAAATGGCTGTAATGACAAGTAAATCTGGTTTAGTAATTCAGGGCTAGAATGGCAAGTAAACCCAGTTCAGTAATGGAATTCTTCCACTATTATGGCATTAGAAGCAATGGCTTGGATACAATAGAAATCATATTATGTGCTTAATAGTTTTCCAAAATTTTATTTTTTATTCCAATGATATTATATCATGGTGTATGTTTTTTATCATCTATGCCATACGTACTTTCAATATTTATGTCATTGCACATAATTTTGATGTTTAAACATTAGGTTCAGGTTTTAAAATTCAAATGTTTATGGTGTTATTTATATTCTCCATGTTTACCCTTATTGAGAATTTGGGCTCACCCTTTTTATGTTTTGTTTTCCTGAGTATATAACGAATGGTTTTAGGTAGGAAAACAAAAAGGGAAGTTCATTATGGGAGATGTTAAAGATTTTTCACCATTATTAGATGATTATGTTCCAAGTTTCCATAGACACTAAACTAATACAATCTTTGATCATTTGTTTGTGTCCTGTATTAAGTATTCCACGAAATAAATTTAATGTCCATGTACGTGAAGCTTGGTTCTCGAGAGTTGGTATCATAAAATAGGTTTAGTCAGCCTTTGGAAATTATGATGTGAAAACATTAATGAGATCCCTAGATATATTTATAAGGTATGTATAATGATGTAGAAATGCATAAATATAACTATAGGTTATGATCTAAGAATTATGGTAATGATTATAAATAAACGAAGATTAAACCAAAGATGTTATAGATTGAAAGTAATCCCCTATTATATGTTGTTTTCTTAGTATGATTTTTCCTCTCAAACTATTCTTTTTGGGTTTTAGAAAATGCCTGGAAATAGGTGGATTCAGGTTAATGGAGAATATGGTGGATAATGGAATGATTTTATTCATGTAAAATAAATTGAAATGGGAGTTGGAAGGAGTAACATCATTATTATGCATAATCAGAAATATCATAACATGATAAATAATATAAACATTGGTGAGTTTCCTGAACCATCTAATAATAGAAACATGGAGTTTCTTGGTGATCATAGAGGAATGAAAGTTCATGTTTCCTCATGAAAATCATGTTGGAAGAGACATTAAAGAGAATGTTTCAATGGAACTAGAAGATGCGTTGTGTGTGGAAAGGAAGGAAACAAAACCGGTAATTTCAAGGGAAAAGGTTCTACTAACACAATGGACAAGGATAATGGTATTAATAAGACATCAACAATGGTTAAATGCTTTAAATCTAGAATGTAAAAGAATTATTCAAATCGATGACCTAAGGGAAACTCTCATTAAGAGAATATACATGGTCACATGAGTAGTATTTATGTTTTTTTGGATGAAGAGACTACAAATGATATATGATATGATAGAAGTGTGGAGGAATAAAATGATGAAGCTCGATCAATAGTTTAAGAAGGTAGTGTAATGATTGCATGTTTATCAACAGTAATGTTGAATAAGTAATTTAATAATACTATGGAATAAAGAAACATATAAGGTTTGTTACAATATTTTTTCCTCATGTATTTGAAAGTATATGTTGAATGGTACTCGTAAACATGAATGATTATTCAGATATTTTTGGAAATCAAATTATATGCGCATAATGAAGGGATAAAAAGATAATGACATTCCAGATATTATTAATGAACACAGGACTGATATAAGGACAAAGGGATATCATGGTTTGAGTATATATAAATTTTGGTATTTGTGTATGTGGAAAGTGTTAACTTTTGATGGAATTAATGTTTTCACTATTGTTCTATGGTAATTAATGTTTCAATTGAATACACCATTAAGGTATTAACATGTTTGGAATGAGACCAATAAGATATATATTCTGATATATGGGGGATAAATGATGATATTGACATGATTGTTATATGACCTTTCTGGTAATTGTTTTCTTTATACTGTGAGTTAAGAAAAAAGTATTTTGGATAATCCTAATGTTTTTAATGATTTAATTTTGACATCATATATTATTTTTTAAGGCTAGAAATTTTTTTATATTATTTTTGGAATGTTATAATAGTATAGTTTTAGAAAAAGGGCAACCCATAGGATGGGAGACAACCTGTTGCATTAGAAAAGGATATGAGAATCGAACCCACAAATGAAGTGTGACAGGACTTTATTGCCTACAACTGGGCAATATGAAGTCCCTGGTGAGTAGAAATTAGTTTTATTTTATTAAGCGTTATGATATATGATGTATAAGTCTATTTTTGGAACCAAATACGATTAATCTCAGCACAAATGGATTTATGTATATTTAAAAACTAGTTTTATCCTTTTTGTGGAATATATAGATGAAATGACCTATCATTCTATCGTATGATCTTCTAACACTTCAAGAATGAAAAATTCAACTTCATTTATTTAAATAAAAGATTAATTGGAATTTTTTTAAGGCACAAACATTAGTTAAATTGACATGATATCTAATAAGTATTTATTATCTTGGAAAATTCTTCAACTTTATGGAAAGGATCTTGAAAACTAAAAATGATATCCCAGAACCTTATTATTTGATGATTTAGATGGTCCCTTAAATCATAGTATATTTATGTCTTTCTGGGTGTTAACTTTCTTCAAACCTTATTCTCTATCACTATCCATCAAAAATTGATGGTAAGATTTCTCTTCCATATCCTGGTTTTAACTTCCAAACTATGTTCTACTTTGTGGAAACCCTGTGATGAGTTTCTTTGGGTAACCATTACATTTCAAACTTTCAATTTTAAAATGATTTCTTAGTATCCCGTTTAACAATGTGGGTTTCTATGAAAGAAACATTCAAGTAGAAAACCATTTATAACCCTGACAAATTTTGAGGGTGAAATTCACTATAAGGAGGGTAGAATGTAACACCCTAATATTCTAGGAGATATATTATTTTAAATTTTATTAATGTAATTTTTTTATTCTACCCCAATATTATCTTGCGCTATATGCAACATCGTATTATCTTGAAGTTTACACAACACTATTCTTGGTCTGTGTTGCACACATTTTCTTATTTTTTTATAGGATTTATTTTACACATCTCTGAGTATATATTTTGTTCAATTTATAAATTAACTATGTTTTTGTTAGGTTAAATGCAACAACAATGGAACCTTTCACTTCACACAACACTGACAGGGATTGCGTTACATGCAAGAGCGACCTTCCTTGATAGCTTGTGTGGTACACAATACAGAGTTTCACAAAACAACAATGTGTTATTTAAATATTATATAAAATAGACATTTTGAGTATTATTAACCAAATTTTTAATTTTATATAACATTAGAATTCATATTACACATGATATAGGAAAAAAAATCATTTTTTCAGATAAAAGAAGTATTTTTTAAAAAAATATGCAGTTTTACCACCATTTGATGGCGCACCAATTTTAAATCTATTTTTGACACTATTTTTAGATATATACGAGAATATAAAATTCTCCTTTGGAAGAGGGACATAAAAATTTATTTTGGATAAATTTTTGATATTTTTCTAAAAACATTCATATTTTGATCAATAGTGAAAATAGGAAAATTTTAATTGAAAACAACTTTTTTCATCGAAATAATTTATATTCTTAAAATATATTATTTAATTGTTTTAATGTATTCATAGAATATATTTTAATATTTTAATAAAATTTAAGTCATTTTCATTAATTTTACATTGAATTCATATGTAGAAACATTTCAATCTTTATCAATGTTTTAAACAAAAACCCATTTTTTCAACAATGAGATTAATTTTAAATTATTTACTAAATATTATGAGTTTTTAATTTTGAAAAATGGATTCCATATTCTAAATCATTATTTCTAAATTATTTTAATAGGATACTTTTATTTTTTATCATTATGAATAGTAACTTTGTAATTATTTTAATTACCATGGTTAAAAGTGAATTAGGTAATTAAGGGTAAAAATAATATTATAAAATTACCTTAACACCAGTAAAAATAATATTGGATGATTACATTCGACCCTTATCATCTATTTTTTCAAATTTAATCACTTTATTTCCACTTACCTATAAAAATTACATGAATGTAATAAAAACTTATGAAATGGACAAAGTGTCAAAATCTCTTTTTATATAAGTATATTAATTTTCATATGTGGATAACTAAGAGATTAAATAGACTATATATAGTATATGGAAATATAAAATAATTAACCACATCATAAAAATTTATTTATAATTTTTTGATATTAAATAATTACCATTAATTATGATACAATAGTGACGTAGAAATTATTTTCTTTATAGGAATATCAAATAAATAGTTATAAAAATGTTAAAAGAAATATCATATGAACTAATTAATGTTCTCCATGAATTTTTTCTACGATTGTGAAATGTTAATACTATATTCAATAGTTTGGTTCGATTTTATATTCTGTATGAATTTTATTTAAACTCTAACAATTGAATAGTGTCAAATTTAACACTAATGATATTTTATAATCGTAACATTTTATTAAAATATTTAAAAATCATAAAAATATTTCAAAATTACAAATTGATAATTATATGGTTTAAAATATCATAATGTATATTTAATGGTCAATTAACACCATATAATTTAATGTTAATTACCACTAAATATTTAAAATTTTATTATAAAAATTAATCTTTAATTGAATAACTAAGGTATAATTAAAAAGATAAGGTATAAATTTACAAAATAATTTGTAAAACAATTTTGGATGATTATATTAATGTCTTATAACATCTAATATTACAATGAGGCAGACTTTAGTGTTTTTTGTGTAGGTTTTGAATTTATTATAAATTAATATTTTTGAGAGTTTCTGAAAGTCCCCCTCTCCTCTCTTATAAATGGGCACCTCCTCCCTCTCTTATTCACTCCAATTTGAGCATTAAAGCTTGTCCCAACCCGGCCCATTAATCATATAAACTTACTTAGTTACATTTATAGGTTCTGTTCTTCTCAAAAGACCAACTCTAGGACACTATGAGGAAATTTATAGGAGGCATGTCGATGAAGAGGTAATCTCTTTGTTCAATTCATTCAAATTTATTTCTTCTTACAATTCATATTATTTAGATTTTTATTATAAATTAATAAAATAATTAACATTATTATACTGATAAGTAATTATAAATACAAAATAACGATATTTAACCTTCTATCCATCCAGTGAAAAACCAAATCACAATGCGTACATACGTACGACTTACCGTCTCCACTGCGTGTGTAATATGTTTTTCACCACCACCTTACAAGGGATGGTATAATGGTGGAAGTAATAACTATATATGATTATTATAAAATTATACTAATTCTGAGATTTTATACACCATCCACTTCAATAACATTCAACAATTATGGGAACGATATCATCGCTCGTGCGTACATATGGCTTACTGTCTCCACGACCCGATGAAATTCATTCTCCATGTTAACCATTCATGAATGATTATAATGTATATTTATTAAATATTCAGTAAATTTATGAAATAAAAAATATACTATATATATATATATATCATTTATTTCCATCCAATTCAATAAGGAAATGAAAATAGCGTTCATGCATACGTACGGCCTACCGTCTCCATGAATGGTGTATTCCATTTCATTTATCTATTATATATATATATATTTATATAAGAATATATAAGATATATAAAATTAATTTTTTACCTTCTGTAAGTAATTAAATTATTATCTATGATATTATACTAGGAAAAACAAATCCAAACACGTACGATAAATGAAATGATTATTACCCAAAACATTACTTTAACATGGAATTGACAAATGAATGGGTAATATAAAGACGTAATGGAATCATATATGATATAATAAAATTTAGTATGGTTTTTTAATAAGTTTATAATATTTTTAATCGCACTATAAAAGAGTTTCAAGCACATAAAGAAGAAATCAGACCTAAGGTGAGGGATAACTTTTCCAATATCGTTTTTATGATAGATTATTTATTCGTAAGTATTTACTGGGGTTATATTTCTCATCCATGTCAATTTTTTGTAAAAACATTTTCATACAATGTTTATTATTCTTCCATGTATTTTTAAGGCCATTTTTACCCTTTGTTGACTTTTACTACATGGTATGGAAGGAATCTTTCTTTAGTTTACCATATGAGGTGACTTTTGACTTTTCTAGTCAATGTACAAGGAGAGTGTTTTTTAACACATACAGAATGAATGGATTTTCCACTTTCAGAGAGAATTATTCCAATAAAGCTTACTTTATTAGTTTTCAAGTTTATTATCTATTTACTTCTTCTATTTTAAAATTTTATGACATATTGTGAAAAAGAAAATTGATAAATGTTTTTTAAAGAACTAACATCAAGTGTTTTGTCAAAATTATTTTCCATCTAAGATGATATAGGGTTATGTTTCTATCCCAATTATTACTTTGATTTTATTACATTATTATGTAATTACTTTTATGAAGTGCTTTTATCATATATTTATTTATTTTGTTTGCATTATGTTTAAGAATCCTATTTTATTACATGGGTTATGCTATGATGTATGATTTATGTTTTTGGGGAATACATAAGAAGGGTTTTATTATGAGATGAGTGGGACCAATATCTCACACTAATGAATTGTGAAATGATTTATATATAAAGAGATAGACATGGATGGAATGGAAAGTAAATGTAGTTCAGTAATACAGGGCTAGAATGATATGTAATCTTAGTTTAGTAATGGACTTCGCCCACTATAATGATCTTAGAAGAAGTTCATTTGATACTATGAAAATATTATTATGTGCTTAATGTTTTTACACAATTACATGGTTTATTACCATGCAATTCTATCATGGTTAGTGTTATTTTATGATCCATTCCTTTTATACTCTCAAGAGTTATGTCATTGATCAAGATTTTGTTGTTTAATATTTATGTTCATATTTTTACATTCAAATGATTATGGTATGTTTTATGTTCTCTATGTTTTCCCTTGATATGAATTTGAGATCACCCATTTTATGATTTATTTTCCATAGGATATGAATATGTGATTTAGGTAGGAAAAAAAGGTAATATATTTATGTGAGATGTTAAAGATCTTTCACCATGAATAGAAGACAATGTTACATGTTTCCAAAGGCACTAAACTAATAAGGTCTTTGGGCATTTGTTTGTGTCATGTATTATGTATTACGTAAAACAAATGCAATGACCTTGAACATCAATCTTTGGTTTCTAGATTCACTAGATTGTATTTATAACCCATGACTTCTTTAGTTCTTATTTATATAGGGCGGATGATTTAGTGGCTTATTTTAGTTATTGGTCGATGTTACATTCACATTTCCCTTATTGTGTGTTGTGTGTTCTATGTGGTTATCCTATTGTTTAACAAATAAAATTTGGATTTTTAATTGTTTGTGATAATGTTTTTAAAATGTAATTCACCTTTTCCTTCAAACCACAAACTTTTTTCTTTCAATTAAAAAGGGAAATGGGTTGTTACTTGTTTTAGAAATGAATGTGTGTGTAGAAACCCATATTTTATATAACTTATTTCAAAACTAGAATTAGTAAATTATTTATTTAAAGGTAGTGTTTTGGGAATAGTTTTTTTTGTCACTCTTACTGAGTTTTAATAGTTATGCCTATAGTGATTTATTGTTTTTAGTTTCCCCAACATATTTTAGCTCTGGTTTGGATCACCCTGGGCGATGATTGGATTGGGTGTTAGAGAGTGACTCTCACAGTCACATGGTGTTTTAGTCATGTTTAGGTTAATATGTGTTATTGGTTCGTTTTTTCTATTAAGTGTCATTTATTTATTTTACATTGTTCTATTTTTTTTCTTTTTCTTAGATCAATTTTATTGGGAGAAATTGTTCCACTGTTATTCCTTATTGATTCCATAGCGCTTTTCGGTAGTCCATGAGGATCGGGAACACCTCTCATGCCTTGCCGCAGATCAGCTTGGGAGACGGGTCTAGGGTCAACATGGGTTGTTTTCTGACATCAATATACTTTTCATCATTATATAAATTAAAACAAAGTACTCATAAAAAACTTACATCTTCCTTATTTTTTTTAAAAGAAAAATATTTTATGAAAACATATATCCATGATAGTCATATATAAATTGACCACATCAAATTATGCATCATTTTATGAACTTTTTTGAATGTCACACATTAAATCTCTAGTTAATAATGTTTGATGATTTAGTAAAGACTTTACGTATTTTCTATTATATATAGAAAATTTTATTTAATTAATTAAATCAATTTAATAAATGTAAACATACAAAAAATGACTTAATTATCTTATGGAATGTGACACATATCTAGGTATTAAAAAAATCTTAATATCATCCAGAATAATGATAATTCGGCAATAAAATAGTGGAATAATCTTTCTTTTAAAACAATTATAATCTTGTTTTGAATCCTTTAAATAAGGGAGTCCAATATTCATTAACTTCGCTCAACCTCCTAATATGCACAAATTATCAGCATCAAGTCATCCATCATAGATTTTATTTGTGCCATTAACTAATAGTAATACATTAATGATATCTCTCGAATATATTAATTTCATAAAAATTGATTGTAAAATATAATAACTCATATAAATTAAATATGTTAATAATGAATATTTTTAAAAAATCATAGTCACTAAAATATCACTACTTATTCTAGAGATATAGTTTAGGTTGGAAAATTATGTGTAGGATCAAATGATTATAAAATTAAGAAAAATTCAAAACAATATACATTTTCAATATTTCCAAACATTATCAGAATATATGTATTTGTTATTTTCATCGAAATTTTATAGGCATAAAATTTTATTTTTTATAGAATAATGGTATTTGAATCATGTGGTTGTGATGAACCATAGTGAAACATAATTTATATATACTTATAATATATCCTAGAGATTTATCAAAATTTTCTATTGTGGTATAGGGTTTGATATTTTTTATATATTTACCACTTATTGTTTTTGTTTTTTTATTGTTTTTAAATAAGAGGGAAATGAGGGATGGTTTTGTTGATGAATGAAAAAAATAAAAATAAAACTTATAGACATAATCAGTGTATGAAATGGAGGAACCCCTAGATTCAACATTTTTAAACTTTTCTCACTACCATGACTCTTGAATTATTTTCTATGTGTGAGAAACTCAGCTAAAAAAATTTAATACAAAAATGTTTTGGATAAAAATCATAATAAAGGATAAGTTCGTATGTGATAATATCAACAATATCTAAAATGGGTCATAATATTGAAATGTATTCCATTCAAATCAATTCTTCCATCATAAAACACTAATATCAACAATGGTTTTATATTAAAGGTGGTCCTTAGGTTAGCCACTCATCATTGAGATCTATAGAGATCCAAATAATTCGTAGGGGTGATGAGAAAGAAGAATATAGTGAGAGAAAGAACAAAAAAATTGAACATAATTTTTTTAAAATTAATATTTTATTTTCTATTATTGGTTCGATTTGAATCATTTAAATATTGGGAATAATTTAATTATGTATAGACAGTGGACATCTTCTTCCTCTATTTCTCTTCAGTGAGGATTAAGCTTCAACTTCTATGTATATGTTCCATGTTCCCAACATCAACGGTCATTATTGATTCAATTGATAGAATATGAGGGAATATTCTTCCTGAAATAATGCCTCCCATGATCAAATTATATACATGTATGCAATTAAATGGATCAAAATTGTTTATGAACTTCATGGATCTAGTGGAACTCTAGGAATTTTAACCGCGTATGTGTTCTTCTACATCAAATGTGACGTGAAAAAGAATATTTTTCAATGTTATTTTATCATTAAATGTTCTATAAAGGAGGCCCATTTTGGATTTGAGTTTTGAATTTTTAAGAACTTATTGAATAGTGACTTGGGCCCGAAATTGATTAGTACTACAATGGTCCTTAGTTATGAACATCTCAAGATTAATATTTCTAAACTCAAAGTCCAGTTTATGGGTCATGTTTTCAGGTTTTTTGGATCATCCATTAACATTGATGGATGTAAAAGTATTGTACCAGATTATACAAATTTGGCCATCCAAATGCAGATGAAAAAGGAGATGGTCGTTGCCTCTTAGTTTGAACAGTATCTTGTCAGCCTTATTGTCAAAATTAATTGAGCAGTTGTTGTGAGGGTTTCTTTATATGTTTGGTTGGGGAATGGTGATTTATAGTGTTCCCACGATTTTAAGAATATCTATGCAAGAAATAGTCAAATCCATCAAATGAAAATTTGAGTTTCACTCCAACATCCTTAGGGAGATTGACTCGGTTTTGGTGCCATATTTAATCATCCATTCTCTCACTCTAATAAGGATATCACATATTTTATCCAATATATATCGGTTTCAGATATTCTTTTTCCTCTATAATATTGTGGCATGGATCGGTAGTTCTATTTTGGCTTAAAGGGGTTCATTTTAAAATTTCACCTTTAATGTAGGGTTGACTCTTATAAATCATGAAACAGGGTGGTGAAACTTCAGTATTCTCTTGAGATTTGTTTGATGTGTGGTCTGTAAGCTTCGGTTACAATATGGAACTGCTGTTAAAATCTAGAGAGGTCTTCAATTCATTACCAATAGTTGAATGGTTTCATTATGATATGTGATGAAACTTATTCTCTAGAATACATTATTGCATGAGTAGATTCTTTTCTGGTTCGTCATGAAAGGTTAATATATTAATCCACTAGATGATCTATTCATTCTCTGCCAGATAAAGAATTTCACAGGGATAAGAAACATATTAGGCTCAGGTATTGAGGAGGTTGCGGCACAATGGAGATAGGTTATCCATGATAATTATGCAACCATGTAGATTGGACATGGGATACATTTGGATAAACCCACACGATATGTTGATAATGATGATATTTATGTTATGTAATCAATTCAAGTAACATTTGAAATACGCATTTCTTGAAAATCTCCCTTTAATAAGTTATTTTTTAAATTAATTAAATCAATAACAATAGTTATAATAATTTCATCCTCAAAAAAAATTATAAATCATTTAAACTTGTTTTATATACACGAATTTAAAATTTATTTTTTACCAAAAAATATCAAATTTCCACTATTAAAAATCTCACTAAAATTAGATTTGAAAATCAAATATCAATTTTTTTAATAATTCAATTTCAATTTAAAAAATATATTTTGATATATAATTTATATAAAAAAGTGAATAAATCATTAAAACCAAATAATTGATTTATTTATCAATTATGTTTTAGAATTTATAAAATTTTAATAAAATAACAATTTTCCCTAGGGTTTGGATAATATTAGGTGTATCATTAGTGAATAATAAATAGAAAATTTTGAAATTTTCACCTCGCATCGGTGTATATATAATCCTTATTTTTTCATTATGTTCTATGTTTATTTGGTGATCTTTATTAAATTTTGTTGTGTACATGTGAAGGAAAAAATAATTATACATTTATGAGTCCCAAATATTTTCGGATATTCTATTTATCTTAACTATTGTTTTTTTCTGTGACATTATTGTAAATACATATATAAATATAGAGTTTTCTTTTGATCAAATCAAATAAATAAAATAAGTATCCCAAAATTTTTCATTAGTTACTTTTTTTTCATTTTTATATTCATTTTATTATAAGGTTGTTTTTTATAAAAATTATAAAATTCATTTTATTTAATAAAAAATCAACAATACAAATAATTTATTTCTATTTTTACAAATCAGATATGGATTTGAAAAAAGTTTTTGTTTATTGAATGAGATGTTATTTGGAAGAAATTTCTTTTTTAACAATATTTTCTTAAAAATAAGAGTTTAATTATGTGAAAATGAAATTAAAAAAAATCATCGAATGTGATCTTTTAATTGTTGAATCCTACTATTACAATAAGGAATATGGGTATTATTTATTTTTTCCTATATATTAATCAAGAAAATTATTATAGGTATGGATTCAATAAAATCATGTTTTCATAAATATTAGAAAAATTCGGTTTATTTGTATCATGGGGCATGTTATATTTAGTAGTTGTCAATTATCTATATAAGTAATAAGTAACATGATCATTATGGAATTTGAGAGGCTGCATTAAATGGTGATAAAATTTGATTCCCAAATATCATTAAAACAATATTTAGATGAATTTATCATATTAATTCATCTATATGATATGATATTGTTATTTATTGTAATAAATTTCATTGAATATTTAGTTAAGAATCATTTTATTTTATTGATATAAATATTAAACTCAATTATTTAAATATTTATAGGAAAGTGTCAGAGAAGATGAACCTTGATGGAATGCGAAAAATTATTTTAAATAGATTTCAATTTCAAATAAATTAAATTTCTAAGATATGTTTGTGTTCATATTATGTATTAACCTCCATTTAACAAAAGTAGGACATGTGACTGACTATTATAAGGCCTCATCTATTTCCATTTTCTGATGTTTTCATGTAGGTTTAACTTTAACTGGGGATATCCTTTGGTGCAGTGTGAACCATGATTGTGATAACGTGATTTGATATGTGTCAACAAAATTGAAAAAAATATTTGATGGCTTTCCATGTAAATTAGTTTGGAGTTCTATCATGTTAAAACATGTTTTGAGAATCTTGTATTTTTTGGGAGTTTAAACATGTTTTCAAATTATATTTTAACTTATTTTTTAAAACAAAGACTCTATTTTGTTGGAGTTTCATATAATATAAATTTATAATTATTTTCTAATAAATAGAATATATATATTATATATATTAATATTTTTCAATAATATATAATATTTTAGCTACAAATATCAAAATAATCCCACATAATTTTTTATTTTAAAAATAATTAATAAACATATATTAATTGCTTGTCTTGTTTACCAATGTCAATAATATTATCAACACATAAATCTATCATATGGATCTATTTCCAAAATAAATTAGAACAACATATATATAATCTATTGGTATTATTATTATAATAATAGAACTATTATATCTCCCACAATAATATTTAATAACAATATTCTTACCAATAATTTAGTGATAAAAATATATATATTGGTAAAACTCAATACCTAAATAAAATATACCTTTACAATTAGATTGTCTATTGATAGAAAAATTAAATAATTTTTATTAGAGTATTAATGAAGAATAATCTATTTTAAAAGTATTTTTATCAAGGATATTACATTTTTTCTAGTGTAAAGGCGTATTTTCAATTATTTCAGACAAACTTTGTAGAGTGGGAATGCTTTATGACATTAAGGGGCTCATTCTTCTATATATAGAAAAAAATTTCAAGCCTAATCCTTCAATTTAAAAAATCATTATTTCTAACTTTTATATAACAATTAGAGTATAAGGTATATATTTGAGAAATTATAAATTCAATAAAATTCTAAATGTGGTTTAAAAAACTATGTATATTGACTTAATACATGTTTTCTATTTCACTCATATGAGAAATATTTCATCCATACTTTTAAATGAAATACTTGGTAATGGGAATTAATGGACTAGGGAATTATTTATATGTGTGATTGGATGTTTATATAATATAGAGGATCTAAAAAAATTAGATTTCCCAATTCAATGTATATCGTAATCCCAATGTATACATTTACATAAATCTTATAAAATTTTCATTGACCATGATTAGTATTTCCAAAGAAACAATATTTTATTAGAAGTATTTTAGGTGATGTTTGGAAGTGGGATTAAACATTATTTAAGCTTAGTTATTGTGATTATATAGATTTATCTAGTTATTAGTAATATCCCTATTTCTCTAACCTTTATTCCTAGATTGAGAAAGGGTGATCCATTGATAATAAATTTTATTAAAACATGATAGTTGGGAATTTCAAGCTTTATAAAAAGGAAACAAAATTGAATATGTTTGAATAAGTTAGATAAAAAAAATTCCCCCAAATATTTATTTTTATAAGGAAATATTAATATTTATGTTCTCAATGGAATATTATGGTAAAGTATTTAAAATCATTATTGAGATTCATAAATATAAGTCCCTCATTTTATCATTCATGGGGAATATACATCTATTTTTTTCAAGAATGATAAACATTATATAACATGTGTTGAATTTATCAAAAATAAAACTTATATTTATATTATAATTCATGGATACATAATTGGTTCATTGTATTGATTTATGAAAATATACCCACATATTGAGTAATTGGAAATTGTAGTTAAGTCATCCTCTTCTATGATTATTTACTCTTACGACATGTTGACAAGATTATACATCAACCAAATGGACTCTGCAAGTGATCTCTCCAATGGTTTTTGATAAAATCGTTATACAACCCAACCAATAAACATATTGGAATTCGGTATGGGTTTGTTAGGAATGAAAATATATTTCAAGCTAATACCATAATGAAAGAGATGACTTAGAGAAGTTCTAGTAATAATAAAACAATTGCATGGTGGATTTGGAAACAACAGGTGACTGGAAAGGAAAAACCTTATACCAAATGATTAAAAGGAGAGTTTATTAAATAATTTTTTTGCCAATATATATTACATTATTTTCCACCAGGACACATAAATATTAAATAGGTGTGAAGATTACCCATTTAAATTTTATAAGATAATTTTTTTTCTAATGTATTTATATATGAAATCTAATTTTTGTATTGATTTAGATTTTATTTTAGTTATGTATTTTCATCTCATTCTCATTGTAGTTTATTCTATCTATTTTTAGTACCTGCATATCTGTGTTTTATTAGAAATATTATTGGAATAATAATATATTTCATGTAATACTTTTTTCTTAGATATACTTATTATATGGTGGTGTGCATATAAGTTGTGTAATTATGAGTTTTCTTATGTGGTTGTGAGCATGTACCTTAAGGTGATCTGTTAACATGTAGAAAAAAATATTACATGTTGAATTAATTGAAGTTGTAAAATGAAAATTCAAGATTAAACACTCATTGAGATGTTATAAGTGTCTGAAAATATACTCACATTAATATTGAAGGAAAAAGACTTCATTAAGTAGTAAATTCTTTTAAAATGATCAATATAGTAATGGTATTTTAGATCTTTTATTAAAAAATATTTCCTACCAAATTTAGTGGGGGGTTTCAGTAAAACAGATATGATAATTTGATTGGTGTTGATTTGGTTTCATAGATTTAATATAATGTTCCTTATTATGGAGAAAAAATGTAAATTAATTAGAGATGATAATGGTTTTGAAATATGCTAGCAGTATGTGTATATTAGATTCATTTTCATTTGGAAATGTGTTATAATTATTTAGGTAGATTCACTGATATTTATTTTTTAATTTAAAGTATATTTTAGTTAATACTTAAATATATTACATTTTTCTTTGTGAATAACACATATACATTTGATTTTACTATGTGACATTCTTCATTTTCTTGAATTAGTGATTTTTTACTAAAATGATTCATTAACCATTTCCATTTACCATTCCAAAATTTTTCTATATAAAACATTGAATTATTATCATAGTTATACATGAGATTATTTGACCTTTAATCTAATAGATTTCTTTGGGTGCTCATCACTTTTATCCCTTGTAACATGAATACTAAATTAGATATTGGTCTATGAAAATATTTATGTAAGGAGAACATCTAAATAAGTCCCTAATTTACCTCAATTTTATTTTTATAGAATACTATTATTATATTCCAACTCATGTAAATTTTATCTTTTGTTATTCATTATTTATGAATATTTTTGTAAATTTTTTCATTTTGGTATTTTGTTTCATGAACAAGATTTTTAAGGATTTTCTAGTGGTTTATAAAAATTATATATAATCATTTCTCAATATTACTCATAACTAGCTTAGTTATCTACATAAATAATCTAATATTAAATCATTAGGTTATAATTTTCATGTGACTATGTTTTCATAGACAATTTTACTAGGGAATAATTCAATTTGAACTTCTTTTCTTGTCATATTTATTATTCATTCTTAAAATACACTATTACTTGCTATAATTTTTTAACACATAAAAACACCCATTGGATTTTATTTTAATCTCAAATATCATTTTTAGGTCTACCATGATATGAGGACCATTATTTCATTTAAGAGATTTTTTACTCATTTTTTATACTGACTAAAGTGGGCCTTGAATCCATAGAATTTTGAGTGAAGTGAATTTGATAACCGTCCTATATATGGATAGTACTGGCCATGATTTAACTATAACAGAGATAAATATTTATCTATAGATAGATTAATTCTAGTGGAACATTTTCTTAAATTAATTCTAGAGTTAATTCTAAATATTATAGTTTGATCCTTGTAGACCACCAGAATATAATATTCTTAACCATATCCAGTGGCCTAGAATAACATCACATCATTTTGATCATAAATTAGCATTCATGAGGCCACATGAGTTGTAATATTGACAATAATTAGAGAAAATATATGGATTAAAATTATTTATCTATCACCTATAGAAAATAGGCGATATAAAATCTATTTTTTTGGACCATTATGTGAGTGGATTCAAGAAGGATATGATTTGTTACATGGTTGGAATGGTCTAATCTCCATTAATTTTACGCCCACCAATGCTTACCTTCATTAATTTGGGTTAATTTTACTACTGGGGGATCAACCCAAGGCTTCCAAAATTACTTATTTAATAGAGTGGTGTTGAAGTGTTATTTATGATTTTTTCTAGTTTTTTTTGTAATGTTATGATGCTACTTTTCCAATGTAATGTTGGTCTTTCTCATTTATGTTGTTCTAAATAAATTTAAATTTATAATAAAAGTTATTCTTCATCTCTTATTTTGATATTAATTATATCATGTTGATACCGTTGTCTTAAGGTGTGAACATATTCATAAAATACTTTTAAAATTTGTCACACAATGGTGGATTGATTGTTATTTCATTTTTCTCATCCTCAATTCACCCTTTGTAAGTCATCTTCAATCTTCCATTGAGATAATTTCATAAATAGATAGCTAAGCATCTTATGCATTATTGAAAAGTAAGTTTCAATGGAATGATTTGTATGTTATTTCTTGTTATATTAACATTAATTCAAGTCTTTTAATTTGGAATTCAATTTAATGATAACTTACTTCCTCACCCTTATTTAATTGTATCACCACACATTCTTAGTACTAATACGATTCTCTACCTTGGAGTTCCCATGAAATTGATCCTAGATGTGTTTAAGAGAATAGTATAATGTTTTATATGAATTTTAATTTTATGTGAATGGGGTGGTTTTCTTTATTTAATGAACCCATCTCGAAGGTAATAAATTGATTTTTTCTAAAAACAAATTCATCTAATCCACCCTAACAATAACCTAGATTCAAATCATTCTCTCAAAACGAATGCACTAAAACATTTTAGTGTTCTATTATTCAATCTCAAGAATTTTTTTAAACATTTTAGAAAAATCTTTTCCCATAGAATTTATTTTTCTTGAGGTCTCTTCTTAGGTCATTGAGTATTTGACAACCTAAGATACACTACCCATGACTTCTTCAACCCTAAACATGGATAAATTTGGGAGAGATACATTTTGGCCCTTTTTCTGATAAACCAAGTAATCCACCTTAAGAAAATCTTTTTATTCTCTCCCATTTATATTTTCATATTAATGTTTTCTTAAGTTTTCCAATCCCCCCTCAATATTTTCATGTATGTTTTCTTCTTATACCCAATACCATTCAAAATGTATAGTTTGAGTGGATAGTCCAAGTGTGGGGGATTCACGAAATCCTAGGGGTATTTTCCCATAAGATCTCAACCCTCTTAAAACTCTATATTCTATTGTTTAGTTCATTCCAATGGTGAGTCTTACACCAAACCTTATCATAATACATTGAAGGAACCAAAAATGGAATCCCAAATTAGGTATCCCCAAACATGGGGAATGTTGTAAATAAAACCATTAAATTACTACCTCACACCTTCCAAGAGAAATGAACCATCATTAATTATAAATTATTCCCTAATAAATACACATTATTTATTTAAAAACCATGTCATGAATCTCTTTCAAACCATTCAGGGTATGGAGTATGAAATTAATACCTTCATGTAAAGGAATTCGAAGACATTATCGTAACCATGTTCCCACCACATCAATTTGAATAATATAAGACATATTTCATTCCTTTAATACAAAATTATTAATCCAATAACTAGTTAAAAAATCTAATAATGACCTTAATGAATTATTTGGAACAATTAAAATGATTATTTTATAATAAACACTTCCCCTTCCACAAAAAAATTAACTTAAAAAGAGAATTGAATGATTTTTTAAATAATATGGAGAGTCCATTATGAAATAACTAAAATAGTAAAATATAATATCAATATGGTAACACACCATGATTTCTGAAATATAGAATAAGTGAGTATTTTATATTAAGTGTTGGGTATTGAAATAAATAGTTCATTAACCTGACATGTAGTGGAACATTGAAAAATAAAGTGCCAAATGATGCTTACGAGTATCTATAAAATATTTTTTAACAAAACCAAACCTGGGTGACCTCATCATACTATGAGAATCCTCCTAAATATATTATAGTAAACAATATTAAAGAATAAAAAATCTTGAGGAGAAACTTGATTCACTCACTATAAATATTAACGAGATCGATATTTGGAAAGTCTTTAAAACCCAAACCGATGAATCAGTTTTTAGTCTTATTTACAAAAATGACAACAATAATGAAAAATTCATAACCATACCTTTCATAAAGTATGATATTTTAAGGGGACCACCTATATAAGAAAATAATTTGAACAATCAAAATACAAAGTATAAAAAAAATTCAATGCAATATCCCATGACCATTCATGCTTTTCCTAGAAAGAAAATAAATATCGAGAACCAAAAAAATATCAACGTGTACTATTGAAAAAATTATCAAAAACACAATCATTTTCACGCCCAACTGGTGCAATACCAACATCCACAAGTTTAATTCAATCAAACTATCCAATGACCCATTTAATAGACCATTCAACTTCTAATGTGTCTTCCTAGTATAAAATATCTAACAAATGCCCATACCTAATCTCTC
This sequence comes from Viscum album, assembly GCA_963277665.1. Taxonomy (NCBI): domain Eukaryota; kingdom Viridiplantae; phylum Streptophyta; class Magnoliopsida; order Santalales; family Viscaceae; genus Viscum; species Viscum album. The sequence continues at coordinate 429,673,261 of OY728150.1, read as the reverse complement.
CCACTAAAATCCTTGAATAATATTGTAAAAAATTATAAAATTAGAATATAAGTATAATAACATAAACATGAATTAAAACCCTAAAAACGGGGTTGAATCAAGCTGCACACAATCATCCCTAAGATAACTAAAACCATTTTATTATTAAGAAGTAGAAAATCCATTCAAAAAACTAAAAAAAATAATTATAGAATAATTAAAAGAATCAATATCACATGATAATGATTATTACCACCCTTATATTCAAAAATATCCCATGATCATGTAATGTAAAAATTTCATGAACAAAAAATCAAACAACATTCTCCATTCCCTTAATGTATGACAGGAAAATATAAAATATATATGTATGAATCATTTAGTAAAATATTCACTCTTGATAATTTTTACATTCTGCTTCATTATGTAATCCAGACAATAACTTCCTACCCAAAGTACCTTATGGACAAGGGATCCTTTAAAATAAAATTTCCACATAATAACCATGTACTTTTGGAAGCTAATGTGAATACCACCATTCAAGGGATCATTTATCCAAGGATTGAAGGACCATGATTTACATGAATCAATGTTGAGTAATGAGAAAAAAAATCAAATAAAGTTATGATCTATGTGATTTTTTGAAACTCATTAAATATGTTGTGTGCTTCCAATTTGGGATTTAAGATCTCTAACCAAAATTAGTCAAACTCCTACTTATGGATCGAAGTATTCTAAATCATTATGGATATTAAGGGTTATTGTTGATAAATATGATAACAGTATATACCCTTCATAATTCACTATAAATTAAAATAATCAATATCTTGGTACTAAGGAACAAACTCTAATCGTCCTTGGTCATGCATTACATTGAAAAATCAACTCTGTTGTTTATGTAAGGAATAGGAACAACACTATAATATTTGGGAACATGAGAATCATGAAAATCATCTATAATGAAAACACTCAAATTTGGCTTCATGAGGAAGTTCAATAGTTTAATTTGGTTGTTACTGGTGAAATTGGACTAGAGAAAAATCAAGGAATTTTTTATGTATGTTTATGTTAAAATGGGATTGGTTTTCGTTGTTCACGTGAAGTAAATTTCTCTCCAAGGATGAAGTCATTTTTAAATAGTAACTTTTATGATTTTTTAGAATCACCGCCAAATTAAAACATCATATAAATTATAAAAAATGAGTCCATACCAATTCCTGACATTGATATGGAAATTTTTTTGTTGAAATATCTATTCAAAAGGAACCAATTCTGTCAGGAATGTTTGGAAATAATCTTTGTTTAATGCAATGAACCAACCAAATTTTGAATGTTTAATCCAGGTGGATCTCAAATTCAAAGTCCAACATTAATCTCTAAAGAATAAATTTATTTCATATAATTAAACACTTCTAATTTTCATCTCTTCCTCTCTCATATATAATCAATAAAGGATGCTTATGGATATCCTATTTTTGAATAATAAAGTAATTAGATGGACCATTCTTGATATTCCTATAATTATCCAACTCATTAGAACTAATAGGATTATTATAGAATTTTATTATAAACTATGTCAGAAACATAAATGAATACTAAATATAAATCTCATGGATTTTGTAGGGAAAAAACTTCTAATTTTATTTAAAGTAGGTATAATCTACCCTTTTTTAGATTTAGTGGGTAAGCCATATCAATTTGGTTCGTAAAAATCCTGTAATTGCCTTGATTACCAATGAGGATGGTTATATTCTCCCCAAGGGGGTTATTATTGGTTTAATAGTGTGTATTGACTATATGAAGTTATACTCTTACACCAAGAATGACCCTTTTCCCTTTCTGTTAATTAATAAATTCATTGAACAAGTGTATAGACCTGAGTTATACTACTTCTTAAATGGTTTCACAGGGGTATGACCGATTTTAGTTCCCCTTGTAAAATGAAGTAAAAAAGATTCACCCATCCATTTATAACTTATACCTTAAAATTTGTACCCTTTGGGTTTTTTAATTCTTCTAATGTCATCCAGTAGTGCATGATTAGAATTTTATTTGACATAATGGGGATTCTTTAATAGTATTTATATACAACTTGTCTATCTTTTTGGATACTTTTTGAGGAATTCCTTTATAATGTTGAGACATGTTTTTCCAAATACGAGTAAATAATCTCATTCCAAACTAAAAAAATATCATTTCATGGTTAAGGAAGGACTAGTCTATGCCCATCTAGTATTCAGTAGAGGTATTGAAGATGATAAGTACAGGGTTGAGGTCATTTGTCACTTTCCCTCCACAAAAACTATAAAATAAGTGAGGACCATTTTAGGAATTAATGGTTTCTATATAAGATTAATTAAAAGATTTAGATTAATTTTGAAACCTTTGTATGATCTGCTGGTGAAATACAACCTATTTATATAGATATAAATGCCAGAGGATCCATTCTCTACACTCAAGTCATATCCTATCTATCAACATATCTTGAAATCTGATGATTGGATATTTCAATTATAACACTTATATGATTCGAGAAATTAGATACATGAGATGTGTGAGGAAAATGTTGGGATAAAACTACATGTATCATCGATGATGAGTGTAAATTATTAAATGATAAAAAAATAAACTACCACAACACTAAGAAATATCTTATCCCAATTTTATTTTCATTATAAAATTTTAGGTTCTATATCTTAGGTTCCCATATCACTATATTCATGAAACATTTAGATGGGAAATACATTTTCCAAAAACAAGATTCTAGTGAAAGAGTTTTTAGGTGACTGCTTCTTGTACAAGAGTTTGATATAACCATTATGGAAAAAGGGGTTTTCAAAATGTCATATTGGGTTATCTATCTAGGATAGAATTAAATGGTAAATAATCCCATATTTTTTTGTCTAATTCACTCCTTGAATAGAATTTTTTTTCTGGAAGTTATTTTTCATAGTATAATAACATAACATACTAATTAGTTATGGGTGTCATTTCAAAAATTTTAGGGACTAAATCATGGAGGAAATTCATTTTTGATCTCAAACACTATATGTTTGATGATCAATGAATATTCAAATTATATCAAAATTAAGTCATTAAAAAATGTGATCTCATGTTTGAAAAAGTGTTCATTCTTATAAAATTTTATAGGGAAGCATTTGGAGGAGACTATTCTTCAAATAAACCCACTAAATGGTCTCCAAAGTTGTTTCATTTAGCCTAACTACAATATGTATTCATACACAGTTTTCCAAATTTGACATTGGGTTCTAAAATTATGATCCATTACCAAAAGTAATATAATTTTCATTTCTCCCATTTTGGTTATTGAAACCATTAATTTTTTGAAAACTAATTTCTAGGGACCCTTGCAAAACATTAAGAGATATCTATACACCCTTTAGATGTTGATTATGTGTCATTATGGCTTGATGTTAGTAAAATAATATCTAATAACCATAATAGTTTTATTTGATTTGAGAAATAGAATATCTTTTAATTATATTAAATTACTTGGTCTATAATCAGTGATCCTGGAACCCATTTCTATAACCATCCCTTATCAAAACATAAGTATATGTATGGAATCTCCCACAAAGTTTCAACTTCCTAATTCCCTCAAACCAATCATCATTAAAATTTATAGAATATGGTAATTAATAAAACTGTTTTAAAACCCATCAATAACTCTTTCAAATATTGGACTAAGAAACTCATGGATTCCCTTTGGGTATATCCTGCTGCTTTCAAAACCATTATAGTCATTTCATTGTATATGTTGGATTATGGAATATGATAATGTTTACCAGTTGAAATATTAAAATACAAAGATTGAGTAATAACTAAGAAGGGATGTGTTGAATTTGTTTTTATCTTTTAATATGTTATAAATATTTAGAAACATACCCCCGAAAATATATCAAAGACCACTACATTATCATATTTTAATAAATACGTATGTATGAAAAATTAAAATACCTTGTAAAAAATAAAATATTTATATATTTTAGTCTCAGTGTGAGAACCAGATTCCTTTCCAAATCCACTCTTATGAGTCTATTTAAATTCACTATTATTACAAAATTAAAAAAAATAGTTACATCTCCCATCGTACGCATTATATTTCCCAATATTAATGGTTATAATGTATCCAATTATTTTTCAAGGTTTCATTACAACAATTTTATCCAAAAAATAAAATGAAAATTAAAGCTATTTTTTCTATAAAAATGTTTTCCATGAACATGAGTCTTATGTGAATGTGTAAAATTGTCTTAGTCTGATAAAATTAATCTGATAGACTCATCCCAATTCACCATTTCCGAATTTGTTCCTAGTGATTCATTCCGTTCTTTCAATAACAAAACATGCACTATAAAACCTTTATTAAAATACTCAGATTGATCTTTCTCTGTATAGTAAATAGAACATTAATTTGTCTGGTCTTATAATGAGATATCTGTTCATAAATATTATATAACATAATCATTGTAACACCTTTCATTTCAACAATTTTGAACAACAAAAAAGTATTTATGTACTGTGGATCTATTTATAGGTGACCCAAAATAGGTAAAGGTGGGAAACTAAATTTTTTCCCTACACACGTAGATTTCAAAAAACTAAATTTCATATAAATTTTACCTTAGTATTTGACCCCATTAAACATTATCATTGGTTCTCAGGTAATATCAAAACATCTTGTGTCATACAGAACATATTCTCAAATTCTAAAAAAATAAGAATATACTATCTAGAATACTTATTTCATTAGAAACTCCCGGTCCAATTTGACTTCCCTCCTCAAATAATACAAATATATCTTTCTTCCACAACCCAGTCCAATGAGACATTTTTCATCAGCATAGAATAATATGGATTTTTTCTTTATATTAGTCTATTTTGACTATATTCCTTAGATTAATACAAACTAAATTTCTTCCTAATATCAATACAATTTGACTTCATTCCTCAAATCATTCTGATATGAATTTATTCCTGAGCTCAATATAATCTTACATTCTTCCTCAAATCATCTAGATCTTAATTTCTTCCTCATCTTAGTCTGATTTGAATTTCATCCTTAGCTTAGTCTAATATAAAATCATTCCTTATATCATCTCAATATGTCTTTTTTCAAAATCTCAGTCTAATATATTTTTCTTACTCATGTTATCCTAATTGAATTTCTTCCATAGAACAGTCTGATATGACATTATTGTAGGATCGAAATAGAATATGAGATGCTCAATATACAAGAGGGGGGGTGAATTGTATACTTTAAAAATTCCTTAGGAACCTTTAAAGTTAGTTATGAATAACTAGAGTTTCCTTAAGAAAAGGAAAGAACTAAGTTTAACAAAGTTAAACTAAGTAAATTCACAACACCTCTAACACCGAACTAAACTTGGAAAGAGATTCCAAAAGTAGGTTCCGGAAATATGGTTCCGGAATTTGAAACTTAACAAATGTTACAATATAAGATTCTACCTTAAAGCGTATAGAATCTGAATGAATCAGAGTAAGTAAGGAAGTATAAGAATGTTATACTTTCCTTAAGATACAAATTACAGCGGAATAGAAACGAGTAGTAAAACTACTAGCAACAAGATAATAGTCTTTTAACCCAAAGAGAAGGGTATCCAACAACCTTGGATAAAGGTCCCTTGATTTATACTTTCAAGCAAGTCTGTCTTACCCACACCAGGGTAAGCCCTCGATACGAAGATCGGTGTCTCTGTCTTGCTATCCCCGCAAGCCCTCAACTTCAAGGTAGTTGGCAACCTCTGTCTTTCTCAGCAAGAAAGCCCTCGATCTTTAAGGTAGTCGGCACCTCTGTCTTCTTATCCCCGGAAGCCCTCGAATGTAATCACCAACATTCGGAGTCGCACGAAGCTATGAGAGTTAATAAGAGACTCTCTCTCTAGAAATCACTTCAACAGCATGTATGCACAAAGTCCAAATGTTCATCCATCCGTTGTTGTGAGCTTTTTCAAATGAGCTCCTATTTATAGGTGAGGTCGGCTCCTTCTCCAACGGTCATATTTCCCTTAAAGTTCGGAGGGACCTGTACACGTGTCACTTAGACAACGGTTAGTTTATAACAAAATGGACGACATCGTTTTATAACAAAGTAAGTGTAACAGAAAGTACGACATCGTTTTAAACTCTAACATAAAGGTTCGGAATAGAAATTTCGGAGTGAAGGTTCGGAGTGAATAAATTCAGAGTGTATAAAACAATGATAATCAGATTCTGTTTAATGAGTGAATTCGGAATGAGAATTCGGAATAGGAATTCGGAATAGGAATTCGTCATCAGAATTCGTAATGAGAATTCAGAATGAGATTTCTTCATTAGAATTCGTAATGGGAATTCTTCATTGGAATTCGTAATGAGAATTCGTAATGAGAATTCTTCATTAGAATTCGTAATGGGAATTCTTCTTCAGAATTCGTAATGAGAATTCGGAATGAGATTTCTTCATTAGAATTCGTATTGGGAATTCTTCATTGGAATTCGTATCCTGAATCTGGAATAGAACTTAGTCAGAATTCATAACCGGAATTCGGAGTGAAACTTCCTTATAGTTCTTGTCCAGAATCCAAACCCTAAAACAGAATGCTTTTTATCAGTTTTAATGATTCCGAGAAAGTGAATCCGAATTTCATACTTAAGAAAAATATTAATGAAAATATGATAAGGATAATTTTTCTTATAAAAGCGATTTTCCTTAAGAAAGCATTTTTCCTTATAAAAGCGATTTTCCTTAAGAAAGCATTTTTCCTTACAAAAGCAATTTTCCTTAAAGATAAGGTGTTTGTGATTTTCAAAACAAGAAGGAATGGAAAAGTCATAAGGAAAACCTTATTGACTCAACAATCTCCCCCTTTTTGGAAAGCACAAACATCCTTACGAAAAAGCTATTCTAAGAAGAAAGAAACATATTAAAGCTTATCTCCCTTGGTTTAAGAATATAGATGAATACGACTAACTCCCCCTTAGGCTTTGAATCTCTAAGGATCGTATTCATATTTTCGGAGTGATATTTCTTTAAGAAAAAAAACTCCCCCTTAAACAAACTCTTATTAGAGTTCTATCTCCTTGGGTATTTTTCTTTCTCCCCCTTTGATAAGCACTTATTAGATTTCCTCTTTTTCTTAAGGATCTTTTCCTTCTCCCCCTTTGTGATTTTCAAAAAGAATTTCGAGGGAATGGAAAAAAAATAACAAAGTACCTGAAAGATTAGTAACAACAACAAAACAGAACAACAAGCACGATTCTCATTAAATTTGAAATGTCAGCAACAAAAACAGATTACAACAAAAAGATCGGATTGTTCATTTGGGATCTTTCTCTTTCGACATCAGCCCCTTGAGAATAGTCTTGATCTTCTTGAGATCCTTATGATCTTCCTCTGCTTGCTTTTCTAAGACAACTATTCTTGCTGACTGAGCTTGAATGATTTCTTCCTGAGCCTTCAACTTTTCTTCCTGAGCTTCCATTTTCTCTTCCTGAGACTTTATCCTTTCTAGAAAATTGATCCGATGATCCCTTTCAAATTTCCAACTTTGATTAACAGAGTTGAGCTTTCCATTCAGATCTCTTACTTCCTGACTCCGAATGTTCTTTTCCTCTGCCAATTTCTCATCGAATGATGCAGTCATCTCATGAAACTTCTTGTCCTCGGTTTGAAATGCATCCTTGACATTCTCCTGAAACTCATTCAGCAGCCTCATCTCTTCCACATTCTTCTTCGACCAGCTAGTCATCTTTTTGCAAGATCTTTTATGGGCTTCGTAACCAATGAAGAAATTTTTGAACTGGCCTTCTATCTCAACACACTTATCCATTACCATGGATACGGAATCTGTTTTCTGATTCAGCGTATGTTGGAGCATCTGGCACCGAGAATCAATACTGGAGAAGGTCGGAATGGTTCCCACCATCTTCTTCAAGGATTGAACAACAAAATCGTGCCCCAACGAAGATGATTCCGAATCTGACATCTTGCTAGGAGAATTTTCTTCTTCAATAAGCTCCAACTTCCTCTTTGAAGAACTACCAGCTTCCTTCCTCATACTCTTTTCTGAACTCGGGGTATCAGCAATAACTTGTTTCCCCTTATCTTTTTCCAGAATAGAAACCTGTTCCGGAGATTTCTTCTCACTGTCAGAGACTTGAACAACCAAATCTTCCTCATCAACAACTTCTATATTTTCTTTCTGAGCAGCATCAAGTAAAAGATGTTTTTCTCTCAGACAAGAAATTTCCTCTTCGCCTTTCTCTTCTTCCATATTCGGAGTGACAAGCTTCGAAGATTGAGCTTCAGATGTTCGGAGCGACAGGTGTTCCGAAGGAGTTCCCTTGTATTCATCTACTTGTTTGAGCACATCTCCTGTCTCACCACTTCCTTCAGCAGCTTCTTCCACTTCTTCCACTAGCTCTACTTCCTCAGTAGCAACAACCTCTTCCGGAGTAGCAAGATTTCTTCCTGGAGTCTCAGGTAGAGATTCCAGAGAAAAAGATCTTGGAACGGGAATGGTTGCTGAAACCATTTCATTAAACTTCAACAAGGCTTGCACAGCCTCAGCTTCTGACAACTTCTTCTTCAGCTTCTTTTCCTTAGCTTGCTTCTCGAGCTCATCAGCAGCCTTTTCTTTCAGAGCCTTAGCCTCTGCGGGATCCAATCCGAACTGCGGATCTCCTTCCTTCCTCTTTTCCTTGTCAGCTCTCCACTTCGCTGCAACCTCATCAGTATATGTCTTCTTCTTCTTAGGCTTAGGAGGTGCGGAATGGACTTCCTTAGACTTAGGTTCCTGAGCTTCACCTACCACTTCTTTCAGCTTCCTCTTCCTTACCGGCTTAGGCGATTCCGGATCAGCCACTTTCGGAGTCACTTCTTCTTGAGGCGGTAGATCGATAAATTTCCCAGACTTCTTGTCAAATGCTATATTCATCCTTTTAAGAGTTGCATCACTGAGCAACATGATCTTGCAAACTTTCGGTTTAGAACTGCAAGCAACCTTGAAGGACTCAAGGCACCGAACTATCAGCTTTGACAAAATTTCCGGGTACATTACTATCTGAGCTCTCAGATTCCCTTTCTTTAAATTCTCAAGATTAAGAAGGATATGCTTCATCAGGTTGAACTTCCTTAGATTTATCAAGAAATCTAAGATGTATATCTCACTCTTCTTCAAGCTGTCCTTGTCTCCTTTTCTCGGTACAATAAGCCCTTGCACCCATAACTCCAGAATCCGGAAGTTTGTAGAAAGGGTTGCAATTTTCGAAGCCTTATCATCATCCAGTCCGAGAATTTCTAAGGCTTTCTCCTTGTTGAAACTACCCAAGGAGTCTGGCAGAACATGCGAGATAAACTCAGCTTCCCCTTCATAATTCAACCCTACCAAGCTTGCAGCCTTGGTGTAAGATAGCTTATAAGTCTTGCCATACGATTTGAAGGAAAATTTTTCTCTATTTTCTTCCACAAAGAAAGCAACCGACTCATAAAACTCAACAAGCAAGTCTGGGTAAACTTCATCTTGGTTGCCGGTTTTTGATATCGCAACATCTTCCCAGCCATTGAGCTTGATATTCTTTGATATAATAGAATCATAGTTGCTGAAGAAATTCGGATGCACTAACCGTTCTCTGTAGACTAACCACTGAGAAATGGGCTTGGTTGAAGACATCTCTTGAGAAGCTAACTCTGCAGACATTCGGATTAGAAGTCTCTGAGAAGTTCGGAACTGAGAAGACTGATGTTCGGAACTGGAAAAACTGTAGTTCGGAACAGCCTTAAATCAGAGAGACAGAGCTTCAGCACGCAAGAGCTTGAGATCGATGTGGGACGAGAAAATAGGGTCCCCTTTATATAGGCTTTGGGATGACGGTTCAACTTCCTCGGTTGATCTAACGGTTTAGAATGATCTGAGATCAGATCTGACGGTTGAGAGGTTGAATCCGATCTTTTTGAGGTTTTATTAAAACAGAATTCAAGAAATTAAAAAAAAACCGAAAACAAACTATAAGAAAATGCCAGCAAGTAAAATATGATTACGAAAACTTCAGTAAGGAAGTCATACCTTTCGGATTAGCTTAGGAAAGTTATTCGTAATGGGTAATGTAAAGACGACTACGAAAAACTCAATACGAAAAACCTAATACGAAAAACTCAATACAAAAAACTTAATACGAAAAACTTCATAAAAAAACTTGATACGAAAAACTCAATAGAAAAACTTGATATGGAAGATTCAATACGAAAGTTTTTCCATTATGAAAATACCAGTACGAAAATTTTCCATTCCGGAAATTTTCAATACGAATACTTTTATTCCAGAAGTATTTTGTATGGAAATATCCATTCTGTGAGTGTGTGTTGCATCCACAACACTTGTGCACAACAACTTCCAGCTGCTACATATTCAGCTTCAGCAGTGGAGAGTGCAACAGAATGTTGCTTCTTGCATGACCAAGAAACTAATGAATCTCCTAAGAAATGACAAGTTCCGGATGTACTTTTTCTATCCATTCTACAACCACCAAAGTCAGCATCAGAAAAGCTTTTTAGAACAAAATCATTTCCAGAAGTATAAAATAATCCTAGATCCATGGTTCCCTTAAGGTAGCGAAAAATTCTTTTAACTGCCTTTAAGTGAGATTCCTTAGGATTGGATTGATATCTTGCACATAAGCATACTGAAAACATTAAGTCTGGTCGACTAGCTGTTAAGTAAAGTAGACTTCCAATCATACCTCTAAAAGATGTTTGATCTACTGGTTTCCCAGCTTCATCAAGATCTAAAGAGTTTGAGGTACCAATAGGAGTACTTATACTCTTAGTGTTGTCATAACCATACTTTTTAAGAAGATCTTTAATATACTTATGTTGGGATATGAAGGTTCCTTCTGGTTTTTGAGAAATTTGAAAACCAAGGAAAAATGTTAACTCACCCATCATACTCATTTCAAACTCAGATTTCATTAGACTAGCAAAAGAATCAGTCAAAGATTGCTGAGTTGAACCAAATATAATGTCATCAACATAAATTTGAACAATCAAAACATTTTTCTTATCTTTCTTTATAAAAAGGGTTGGATCTGCATTTCCCTTAACATAGTTATTTTGAAGCAAAAATCCAGTGAGTCTATCATACCATGCTCTTGGGGCTTGTTTAAGGCCATACAAAGCTTTGGTAAGTCTAAAAACATGATCAGGATGTTTTGTATCTTCAAAGCCAGGAGGTTGTTCAACAAAAACTTCCTCTTGAACATAACCGTTAAGAAAAGCACATTTCACATCCATTTGAAATAGTTTGAAATTAAAGAATGCTGCAAAGGCAAGTAGAATACGAATAGATTCAAGTCTAGCTACTGGAGCATAGGTTTCTTCATAGTCTATTCCTTCTTGCTGATTATAGCCTTTAGCAACAAGTCTAGCTTTATTTCTAACAATGACTCCATTTTCATCACATTTGTTTCTGAAGACCCATTTTACTCCAATAACAGAAGTTTCCTTAGGTCTTTCAACCAAGGTCCAGACTTTATTCCTTTCGAATTCATTTAGCTCATCTTGCATTGCTTTGATCCAATCATCATCACCTAAAGCTTCATCAGTGCTTTTAGGTTCTAGTTGGGAAAGAAATGCTAGATGTTATACTTCATTTCTTAAGGAACTTCTAGTCCTTACAGGTTGATTTACATCACCAATGATACTATCACTGGGATGATTCTTAAGAAACATCTGATTTGGGTTTTGTAAAACCTGTTCATCAACATAAGGTAGAAAGTCTTCTGGGGTAAATGTTTCAGAAGTATCTTCTAGAACAATTTCCTTATCAGAAGGTTCTTCTAACAAAGGTTGACAATCAGTTTTTGAAAACACATCCGAAGATGTAAGCTGGGAGGTTTTAAAAACAAAAGGATCTGACTCATCAAATTTCACATGTACTGTTTCCTCAACAGTACAAGTATTTTTATTAAAAACTCTATAAGCCTTAGAGGTTGTGGAATATCCTAAGAAAATCCCTTCATCTGATTTTGGTGCGAATTTATGTAAGTTATATTTAGTATTCAAAATGAATACTTTGCAACCAAAAACCTTGAAGTAGGAAAGTCTAGGTTTTCTACCATTCCATAACTCATAAGGAGTTTTATTAAGAAAAGGTCTAATCAAAACTCGATTTATAGTATAACAAGCAGTACTTACAGCTTCAGCCCAGAAATGTCTAGCAATAGAATATTCACTCAACATGGTTCTAGTTATTTCTTGAAGAATTCGATTTCTTCTTTCAACTACACCATTCTGTTGAGGAGTTCTAGGTGCTGAAAAGTTGTGAGTAATACCTTTCTTACTACAAAAAGTTTCAAAATCAGAATTTTGAAATTCTCCTCCATGATCACTATGAATAGTTTTCAATGGAAGGTTTTTCTCATTTTTAACTTGAGCTCTAAAACTTTTGAAATAAGAAAAAGCTTCAGATTTCCTTGCTAGAAAATAGACCCAAGTAAATCTAGTGTAATCATCAACTAGAACAAACACATAGTATTTGCCTCCAATGCTTCCAGTTTGTGTAGGACCAAAAAGATCCATGTGCACCAACTGTAATGCATCGGTTGTTGAGACTTCACCGATTGACTTAAAACTAGATTTATGTTGCTTGCCATATTGACAAGGATCACAAATTTTAGAAGAATCAAATCTAAGCTCCGGTAGATCCTTAACTAGTTTCTTCTTAGAGAGTTTACATAGGTTCCTAAGATTACAGTGTCCTAATCTTCTATGCCATAACCAAGAATGATCTTCCATTGCACTTAGGCAAGGTAAATCTTGGCTTCTTAGGTCTTCTATGTTTAAGGTGTAAACATTCTCTTGCCTGTTGGCTGAGAGAATAAATTCTTCCTTGGAATTGTGAACTAAGCATTTATCATTCCTAAAATTCACAAGGTAACCTTCATCACATAACTGACTTATGCTAATGAGGTTGTGCTTAAGACCTTTAACAAAAAGAACATTTGAAATCAAAGTTTTACCTAAAAGAACAATATTACCAATATCAACAATCTCTCCCTTAGCATTGTCTCCGAAAGTTACCTTTCCTCCTTTCGTTTTGATAATCTTTTCAAAGAAGCTTTTGTTACCAGTCATGTGCCGGGAACATCCACTATCCATGTACCAAACATTGTTGCTGGAACTTTCTTTATTTTCCTGAAATTAAGAACAAAGTTAGACTTTCGGAATCCAAACTTGTTTGGATCCGAGATTTCCAGACAATAAAATTTTAGGTACCCACATTTTCTTAGAAAAATAAGCTTTATGAAAACCTAAGGATTGGGTTTTGTTTAAGGAACAATTTCTTGCCCAGTGACCACCACATTGACATTTAGTGCAAAATGGGGCACTTTGAGGAACAAAATAATTGTTTCTGAAAACAGGTTTTGCTTGGGTATAACCAAATCCGGATTTATTTCTTAAAGGTCGTATTTGAGAATACATCTTATCAAAATTTTCCTTACCATGGGTAAAGTTTGATAAACACTTCTTTAAGGAAAAAATTTCGGACTTGAGTTTTACAACCAAGTTTTTATCTTCAAAATCATTAGTTTTGGAACTAGAGTTAGGCTCGAAAACATTTTTATTAGAAATTACTTTTTCTAACTCTTTAGAATGTTTATTCTTCTCAGAACTTACTTCCTCAAGATTTTTTGAAATATTTTCAAAATCAGCATTTTTCTTATCAAGATCTTTAGAAAGATCTGATATCTCTTTAGTAAGAATAGAATTCCTAGAATTTGCCTTATCAAGTTTCTTGTTGAGTTTTGAATTCTCAATCTCAAGAAGTTCAGCAAATCTAGAGACTTCTTCAAAAGTAGGTAAAGTATTTTCCTCATCAGAAGATGATTCTTCATCAGAAGAGTTATAATACTTACTATCATTAGGATTTAAGGAAACATTGGTCAAAGATTCAGCATTTCGTACCTTAGCCATAAGACAATGATTATCAATAGGTAATCTGGCTATAAGACCAAGATTCTTCTGTCCTGAAGATTCATATTCAGAAGATTCATCTGAAGAGTCACCACCACTGGCACTCCAGGTGTCATTAGCTTTCAAAACTTTCTTAACTTTAGCTTTGTAATATTTCTTCCTGTTCCTGTCTGAATGCCTTTCCTTTCTTTCTTTCTTTCTGAGCATAGGGCAATCTGGTCTAATATGTCCAGCTCTCTTACATTCATAACAAGTAACTTCTCCATCTTTCTTATCTTTCCTATCCTTCTTCTTATACTTGGATTGAAAGTTTCTTTGTCCAGCTATCTTGTTCATCCTTCGAGCAAGATTGGCTAATTCATTTTCTGAAACTTCACTTTCACTAGATTCGGATTGGAAAATGACTTTCTTCGATTTGGATCTGGTTACTCTCTCAGGAGTCTTAGCTTTCATCTGATTCGAAGTTGTAGTAAAAGCAACAGTACCATTTCCATTCTTCTTCTTGATGTTGTCAGCATCTCTCTTCATTCTAGTCTCATGTTGTAGAAGAGTTCCAAATAATTCATCAAGAGTAATTTGAGTAACCTTCCTGTTCTCATCTATAGCTGTTCTCTTGGATTCCCACTCATTGGGCATAATGTCAATTATCTTGTCCAAAAGAGCTTCATCATCTAAACCTTTCTCTCCCATAGACTGTAGACTGTTGACGATTGTCATAAATCTTTGCTGTACTTTACAGATAGGTTCTCCATAAGGAAAATTAAAGCCATGATATTCAGCTCTAAGCATAGCTCTCCTAGTCTCAATCACTTTAGAAGTCCCAAAATGAGTAACCTCTAACTTCTTCCATATACAATTAGCTGCTTCACAAGAAGAAATTTGGCTATATATATTTCTAGTCATTGAACATAATAAAGTGTTGTGTACCTTATAATTCAGTTGATATTCTTGCTTCTCCTGGTTAGTAAAGGTTCTGACTTCCTTGTCAGGAATTTTGTAATCACCAGTAAGCATGACAAAGTTATCTACTCCAGTATTGATAACAAACGTCTTCATACGATCTCTCCAGTATTCATAATCATTACCATCGAAGATTGGTGGCCTTGTAGGATTCAAATTGTCTATCGAACCAACATTCATTCCTGCCATACTTGAAAATAACTTGGAAACAAACTTGTTAATAACAAAAATTCGGAATCAAAAAGTTCGGAATAGGAAAAGTTCGGAATGGAAAATCCGGAATGAAAAAGTTCGGAATTGAAAAGTGAGCAAGAAAAACTTGAACGTGAGTACAAGTATTTCAGTAACCTTGGCTCTGATACCAAATGTAAGAATGGTATAGAGTAAGAGGTTTCCAACCTCTGATACCAATTGTAGGATCGAAATAGAATATGAGATGCTCAATATACAAGAGGGGGGGTGAATTGTATACTTTAAAAATTCCTTAGGAACCTTTAAAGTTAGTTATGAATAACTAGAGTTTCCTTAAGAAAAGGAAAGAACTAAGTTTAACAAAGTTAAACTAATTAAATTCACAACACCTCTAACACCGAACTAAACTTGGAAAGAGATTCCAAAAGTAGGTTCCGGAAATATGGTTCCGGAATTTGAAACTTAACAAAAGTTACAATATAAGATTCTACCTTAAAGCGTATAGAATCTGAATGAATCAGAGTAAGTAAGGAAGTATAAGAATGTTATACTTTCCTTAAGATACAAATTACAGCGGAATAGAAACGAGTAGTAAAACTACTAGCAACAAGATAATAGTCTTTTAACCCAAAGAGAAGGGTATCCAACAACCTTGGATAAAGGTCCCTTGATTTATACTTTCAAGCAAGTCTGTCTTACCCACACCAGGGTAAGCCCTCGATACGAAGATCGGTGTCTCTGTCTTGCTATCCCCGCAAGCCCTCAACTTCAAGGTAGTTGGCAACCTCTGTCTTTCTCAGCAAGAAAGCCCTCGATCTTTAAGGTAGTCGGCACCTCTGTCTTCCTATCCCCGGAAGCCCTCGAATGTAATCACCAACATTCGGAGTCGCACGAAGCTATGAGAGTTAATAAGAGACTCTCTCTCTAGAAATCACTTCAACAGCATGTATGCACAAAGTCCAAATGTTCATCCATCCGTTGTTGTGAGCTTTTTCAAATGAGCTCCTATTTATAGGTGAGGTCGGCTCCTTCTCCAACGGTCATATTTCCCTTAAAGTTCGGAGGGACCTGTACACGTGTCACTTAGACAACGGTTAGTTTATAACAAAATGGACGACATCGTTTTATAACAAAGTAAGTGTAACAGAAAGTACGACATCGTTTTAAACTCTAACATAAAGGTTCGGAATAGAAATTTCGGAGTGAAGGTTCGGAGTGAATAAATTCAGAGTGTATAAAACAATGATAATCAGATTCTGTTTAATGAGTGAATTCGGAATGAGAATTCGGAATAGGAATTCGGAATAGGAATTCGTCATCAGAATTCGTAATGAGAATTCAGAATGAGATTTCTTCATTAGAATTCGTAATGGGAATTCTTCATTGGAATTCGTAATGAGAATTCGTAATGAGAATTCTTCATTAGAATTCGTAATGGGAATTCTTCTTCAGAATTCGTAATGAGAATTCGGAATGAGATTTCTTCATTAGAATTCGTAATGGGAATTCTTCATTGGAATTCGTATCCTGAATCTGGAATAGAACTTAGTCAGAATTCATAACCGGAATTCGGAGTGAAACTTCCTTATAGTTCTTGTCCAGAATCCAAACCCTAAAACAGAATGCTTTTTATCAGTTTTAATGATTCCGAGAAAGTGAATCCGAATTTCATACTTAAGAAAAATATTAATGAAAATATGATAAGGATAATTTTTCTTATAAAAGCGATTTTCCTTAAGAAAGCATTTTTCCTTATAAAAGCGATTTTCCTTAAGAAAGCATTTTTCCTTACAAAAGCAATTTTCCTTAAAGATAAGGTGTTTGTGATTTTCAAAACAAGAAGGAATGGAAAAGTCATAAGGAAAACCTTATTGACTCAACAATTATTCCTTAGCTCAGTCTGATATGAATTTCATACAAAATATAAATCTAATGTTTAAGAGTTAGCATCCTTCAAATATACCAGTATCTATAACTCCTTCGGAATAATTGTTCCCTTGCCATGTATTCCCCCTTATATATTTGAGACATGAAATAAAAAATTCATCATTAAATTTACGTTGGAATATTCGATAACATCCAATCAATAATAATAATAATAATTCTATAACATCCAAACACATGGAAAAATGAAAAAAATTATAAATATGATCATTAATAACTTATATCTTTCATTATTTTCACATATTATAATTTTCATACAAAAACTCACTTGGATGAACTATGTGCAATCATGTGTTCCACATCTCTAGATAATAAACCAACTTATTCATCTAAAATAAAAATAACATATCATAGAATTAATCCTCCAACTGAGGTATGGAATCATTATTTTTTAAAAATATTAGTTTTCAACAAATAAAAATCATTTTAAAATTAGAAAACATAATAATTGATCTTCAGTCTCTCGCTTTTGATATGTCCAAAAATATTTTTATTAAATTTTTCTACAAACCATTTTTCAAACACATAGTATTTTTCAAAACATTTTTTTATATTTCACCAAAACACAACCATTCTCAAAAGAGAGTCTCTTAACACCACACTCCTAGAAAAATTATTTTTTTTGAAGGATTTGCATCCCCCAGTGATAGGAAAAATTCTCATACATGTCCAGATAAACACCCTTCTGTTTTATATTTTCCTCTCACTTTTTTTCTCAACCACATTTTATGACAACCATAATGTTATATTCATTTAATAATAAAAGAAATTATATTTCCATTAATAGATAAATTTTTATATATTATAACCTTTGTAAACATATTGAAAATCATGGTGGAGGAATTATTTAAGATTCTTATGATGTATTTTATTGGGGATAATCATGTAGTTACTACTTCAATTCCATAAATCATTCATTGGTAATTACTTTTTAGAAGATATAAATTATTTGGTACTTTACTGAGATATATTCTAGATAAATATCTCAAGAAGTAACGTTCTCTTTTATAAAGTGAAAAGTTAATCCAATATGTTTTTTGTCGTGAATATTGGATGGTTATTTTAGAATGATCAATTTCACTGTAATTATCAAAAACAATATTTATTCATTGAGAAACTATAACATTAAAATATTCTTAATGAACATTTATCCAAAAAAATCAAGTAAAATCCTAAGATACAACAACATATTCTAGTTCTATTATGATAAAAGTTATTAATATTTTTATCCAGGTAATCCTACTCATTCAACATTCAAATAATAAAATTTCCCTCTTGAAGATAATTTTCTCCCATTTTAATCTTCATCACAATTGGTATAAAAATGAACGTTCACATCATGAATTCATTTAAATAAAATCCCATGTGACGATTTTATTAAGAAATATCATTGAATTCTAGTTTCTTCCCACATATGATATTCTTTCAGATTATTTTTATATCTGGAACACAACTATAAATTATAAATAATATCTAGTGTTTAGGCTATATGATAAAGAAAAATTCCTATCGGATTCTAAAAATTGTTCTGAATCAAAAAATTTACAAATTAATCAATACTCATCTTCAGCCCAATTAAAATAGGAGTATAAATATCTTTGGATAATATCATTCCAAGACATTTTTAATATTTCCCTTGAATAAATTTCAAGACATAAGAAACACATTTTTCCTTTTTTGAACTAGTAATCCAAGAATGAAAGTTAAATCTAATGATATTGTATTCTTCATTTTTTTTCTTAATTTAATATGAATTTATTTTACAAACATCTTCTCTATAATAAATAATTATATCATCCACAAGAACAATTATAATCAAGGTGGTGGAGTTTAATTTTTTGAATACAATTATCTATCAACTTTTAATTTTAGAAAAAAATAGTCTAAAAAAGAATCATCTTTATTATACCATGAATGCATAGATATTTATAACACATAAAAAATTATTCATTTTAAAAAAATTATTTCATATTCATCAATTAAAAAACATAATAGTTTTTAATGTATAGTTCTTCATTAATCTCACTATTTAGAAGGATTAATATACATCTATCTATTAAAATATTTAATGCCAATGTTCACCATCAACTAGAAGAATTCAAATAATTTCATGTCATAAAAATTTGGAAATTGTTTCTTCAAAGGCCCCACCTTCCACATGTGCATAACCTTATAAAACAAGTCATTCATTATTGTTTGAAACCTCTCCCAATTCATTCATATTGTTTCTATGAAACTAATTTTTTCCTGATAACATTTTTATTTACTAGATTTTGAACAAGTCCTAAGGTTTTGTTTTTAAGAAATATTTTCCAACTACTCATTCATAGAATTTAAACATTATTTGAATTTAATAAATTCTAAAACTGATTCCATTTCATCATTTGAGATGTTAGAAGTCTTGTTTTCCAATCTCAATGTTCCTCTTCTCTAAATGTGGGATTACTTATTTCCAATAATGTTTTAGAATTCAACCTACTTTTTAGAGTCTGAAATTTTGAAATAATTTTTCCATTTTCACTTTACTCACCACAAGATTCATCTGAATCTTATAACACCTCACCATGCTTAAATTATTTTTCGTTATTAATTTTCTTGTTTATCTTAATCAATATTTAGAATAACTACTATTTGGGAAAACAAATTTTCCACAATGTTTACATCATAAAAATCAAACAAAATATGTAAATTTTTGTTCTATACTTTGTAAATTATTCTATAAGTAGATAATCTAATGAAAATTCCTTCTTTATGTTTCTCAAAAAAAATTCCAAGATCATGATCTTTTATTTTTGTAAAACATGAAATTATTAAAACAATGATATAGTTCAATGAAGGGTTTTGATTATATGACATTTCATAAGAAGTTATATTGGAAACTAGGATCAACAAATATATTTTATGTACATGTAAATTAGTATTAATAGCTTCTCTCTAGTATAACATTCATCCTTTGTATTCTGATAACATAAGTCTACACATTTACATGAAAAATGAATTTTTTATTTCTAATAATCCGTTTTTCTATGGACTTATGGGATAACTATACTGATATTTGATACCACACATTCAATGATAAGTTTGAAAATAATTTCATGGTGACTTTTTTCCATTATATATTTTTTGATTATTTATATAAACCTCTATTTTGTTGGAAAAATATTTTTTGAAGAATCATAAAATTTCTAAAATATCTCACATGAGATTTATAAACATTATGATAGTCATCCAAGTGAAATAATTAATAACAGTTATAAATTAAAAATCACTTTTTTGTTTATTGATGTCTTATTATCACATGTAAAATTGAATAAATAAGATTAATGAGTATATTATAATGAATATTAACTTTCATGATACGTTTATTATTCACTCTGCCTTTTTGAGAAGTTACAAAAACATTTTATTCTCTTCTATACAATTCATGAAAATATCAAACAGTATCAACATTGGAAATTTTGTTCATCCATTTTTTCCAAGGTGTCTAAGTCCTCAGTTCCACAACTTATTCTCATCTTCAGAACCTAGATAACATTACTGGTTAAGGTTCCCAATATGAAACATATTTTTGAATGTTCTTATTCCTTTCAAAATAACTTTCCAATCATCAATACATCTGATTATAAAAAAATTTCGGAAAACCAAATCTTTTACATAATCATAATGTTTTCTTAGACTGTGTAGGTTTTTTTCCATCAAAAAACAAAACCACTTTTCATTTATGATTTCTAGTCTCCATATTAGAAGTTCATATTGCTATTATTTTTAAGGACCAATAATTTCTTAAATAAACTTTTCCCCAATCATATTTTTCAACATGTTTTAAAATTTTGATATCACTGATAATGTGTAAAGAAAAAAAAATATTTTTTCCCATTTTACATGATTTCAAATCTATCTCAACAATTAATCCTAATTCCTCCATTTTATTCTTTCCATCATCCTTTCATTTTCTACTACAATAATCGTATTTTGAAAGGGGTGTATTAAATTTCTCAAAATGATGGAAATCCTAGTCACATCTCCGACATAGTTCTTCTAGACATTAATTGTTTTTCTATTTGATTTTTTCAATCATCTTGTGTTTTAACATTTCCAACATTTTTACTCTTTGGAAAGATACTTATTCTTATACTACAATTAAATATACTATATTTAATCCTTCTTTTGGGAAGTGACAATTTAGGGAAAAAAATATATTACATATTCAAAATTTTATAGATTCCACAACACATAAAATTACCATCATATCTCAATTTTCTATTTAATAAATATCTCTATCTATTGAAACATTGTCTAAATTGATAACTTCTTTCTTACATAAAATACTCTTGGTCTTGACCATCCTTACAACATTTGGGGTTCTCAATATTATTAGATGTGATAGGTATCTCACATCCCTTATCATCCCATTATTTCCCAAGACTTTTATTCTCATTTAAAATCATACATAAATCAAATGAAACATTATTTTTTAAGTGTGATGATTTCACATGATTCTTGATTTGAGAATTCTCAGCCAATTTAAAAGTCTCATATTTTTTCCAACGAATTGATTACATTTTCATTCATATTCCTTAATGTACATTAGGCATCAAGATGTTTTTGTTGATACTTGTTAATTTATATTCCTTATAAATCAATTTATTACTGAGATATTCATCTACATTTCTATGTTCATCAAATATATGACTGTAACTTAATGTATCCTGAATGTATTCTTCTCTTTTTCTTGAGAACATATTTTTCACCGTAAATAAATTGTCAACTATATTTATTAATCATTATTATTAATTTCTCAAGAGATTAGTTTCCCCAAGACAAGATACAAGTTCAATTATAAGAATACTTTTCTATAAAATTACCCACTTATTTGTTCATCACTATTTCGGGAATCGTCTATTTTCTATGATTTTGAATTGAATGGTCCAAAATTTTCAGAAATTTCTTATTCTTAACAATTTTTTTCAATTGAGTATGATTAATCATTCATAATCAACATACTTCTCTGATTCCTAGTAAAATTATTCTTATATTTATTGGATGAGTTTTTCTCTATATAATTTTTTCCCACTTCTTCTATTAAGGTTTTTATAAGAATAACCTTTTATATTATCCAACTTTCTTCTTAGGGGAATTCATTAAAAATTTCCATATTACACAACACTCAAAACATTTTAGATAAATTTTTACTCCATAATATCGTCTTCTTCTTATATAAATATTGTAAATAATATACATGCTTTTATCCTTAAACTCGTCATCCTATTTATCTTCCAAATCACATAGATATATATCTTCGACATAATAAATTTTTATCCTTCTCATAATATCCAAATCCATTTCACCATTCACATTATATTTGAAAACTAGAGATTTTATCATTTCATAATAAGCATGAAATTTATTCACTTCATTAATAGATAAATCATCATTACCTTTGAAAGACTGAATTTTATAATTAAACATATTTGGAAAATTTGTTAGGAGTTCTTCACAATTTTAAATTCTTCCAAGATGTCTATGAAATCTCCAATGTTGCAAACAACTTCATTAACTCTTGTAAAATACTCATTAACAATCTTTTTATCTATCATTATTATGTATTTAAACATCCTATTCCATATTTTGTGCTTCACTTACTTTACATTATCATTCTCGATAAAAATAAATTTCATTTTATCCCACATAATTTTTGATGTTTTGAGAGCAATAATATTCATATATAATTTTTCTGATATAGACATTAAGATATCATTTAATTCCTTTTCCATCAACTCCAATAGTTCTATTTTCATTAAAATTCATAATAGTGGCATTCTAAATATGTGGGAAACTAATTGTAGTAGCGTCAATGAATTTTAGTACAAGATATAGGAGATATGGAATCATTATATTTCTCTAACCATAGTATCTTTTTCTATTAAATTTATGATTTCAAATACTATTCAAAGTATTGATATTATCTATGATAATGTTTAAATAAGGTAATCAGGGATCTGATTCTAACTAAATATCCAAAGGATTAAATAACAACTGATAAGATGGGTGAATCTATTGTTAAATTTTTAAAATCATCAAACTTTTAGAAACATAACCCCAACTAACTATTAATGATTATTAGCTAATAATCTTTTAGAAAATACTCATATATGAAAAGGTAGGAAAGAAAGTAAGGTACATGAGATTTACATGGTTCTTCATTTGTATTAAAATTTACATCCTTTCTATATACACTTTAATTGGTCTACTGTTATTTAACATTTTGAAGAAGTGAATATTAATTGTGTAAACTCCCATTAGACACCTTATATCTCTCGATATTAATGATTATACTAACACCCATCATTTTGAAATGTTTTCATACAACAATTTGAGTGAAACATGAAAATGAACATCAAATATATTTTCTCTATAAAGTATATTTTTGAAACATCAGTCAGATGTCCCTTCGCCCGATTGTCATAGTCTGATGGACTGTGTAAGATAAAATCAGTCTGATAGACTCATCATGATACAGTTTTTTCTCAATCTAGTATTGAATAAGAATTCTCTTCCATATATAACAAAACATACACATTACAAATTATTCGGATCTACTCAGAATGATCTTTCGTAGTCTCATCATTATTAGTCTTTTAAATATAATTTACAATTTTCTGATCTTATGAGTATATCTTGATCCAGAAATCCCCTCTAAAATGAACTCTACATCAATTTTCCTTTCCACACACATGAAAAAATACAATGTACATATCGACTAAGAGTCTATTTATCATCCACCTAGAATATAAAAAGACGAGAAATTAAATGTTTTTACTTCTCACCCAAATTAAAAAAAACTTAAATTTCATGTACATTTTAACTATATCTATGATTATTTCAAACCTTATAATCCCATTGGGTTTCTTCTCAAAACATCCAGAATTCACCATAACATATTATTTAATTTTCCATAAAAAATAATAATATATTTTAGAAAACACAATTCATTTGAAATTCTCATTCCTGTTTGATTTTCTTGTTCAGTTTTGTTTCATCTGGAATTCTTCTTAATAATAGTTTGATATGACTTTCATCCTATGCTCTTTATGATATGAATTTAATGGTCTACTTATTCTGATCTGACTATCTCCCTTAGGTCTTTCTGAGATGAATTTATTCGTCAGCTTATTCCATTTTCACTTTCATCCTTGGCTCATTCCAATATAACTTTTTTCCATATATCAGTGTGATATGAATTTCGTCATCATCTCTGTTTGATCTGACTATATTCCCCTATTCAGTTTGGTTGGATTTCTTCCTCATCTCAATAAATTTTTAATTTAATTTTCATTTTAGTATGATATTACTTTATTACATAAACTCAGTACTATGTTTATTTGTCAGCATCATTCTGATGTATCAGTTTTTTAAACTCCTTCAATTATCTTATTCTTGTACCATGACATATTCATGATATTTCAGAGACTTGAAATAACATCAAAGCATCATTAGATTTTTTTGGAATGTTCTACAATATCCCATCAATAAAATTCAAAACAAATTTTCTACCTTCCATACACATCAAAAAAATAAAAATATCAAAATCCAAACATCAGTAACCTCTGACATTATGCATTTTAACTACATCTAATTTTCATAGAAGAAACTCACTCAAATGAACATGGTATGAGCATATATATATGATAAGTATCTTGTAATACAAATTATTTATCTGAAATTCCATCAAATTATTAGTTAATAAACCATTAACCTGATTCACAATAATAATATTTTATAAAAATATTATTTTTCAACAATTACAAAACTTTTTTATAGAAAAATAACAAAGGATATTTAAAATTTAATATAATTCCTTATGAAAAATAAATAAAATTATTTTTTTAAATATCATTAAGTAAAAAAATAGAATACTAAACAATAAAAAATGAGGTACTTAGGATGGAGGATTATGAAAATCCAATGATAAAAAAATAAAGAGTTAATTCCTTGAAATTTATGAGTCTTTTAGTCAATAACATTGAAATAAGAAAATATGCCCACCTTTATAGTAAAAACAAGATTTACAACATGTTAAGTTATGGTTGAGATTTTTAGGGCCATACATTGTGTATTATGTGTAATTCCAAAGGATAGTAGGGATTTAGGATCCCACTAGTTTTCATATATTCAAATAAAATGGTCAAATTTTAAAACTATTAATTGAATCATTCAATAAACATGAAATATTTAATGTTATACTGGAATAAAACCATTAAAATAGAAAAACATTGATCGCTTTAGGGTCCATATAAATCTAAACCCATTAACCAAAAGAATTTTATTGTGGAAACCTTGCTTCTACATGTACCTTAACTTGTTTTTCCATTTCCTAAAATAAATAAGTATGTTTTTTCAAATTTATTCATTTCTATTCTATTTTTTGGGGACCTAAAAGGGTTTATATTTTAGTTATCATTATGTTGATGTGTAATATTCTAAGGATTCTTAGGATGATGTATTTTCAGGAAAACCATATATCTTATATGAGTTAAAACACAATCATCCATAAACGGTGAGGCATATCAAAGAGACATTAAGGTTGATGGATCAATTGGTTTCAACATGGTATTCTTAATCAAGGTATATTGTGACGTTGTTGCATATATTTATTTCAAATATAAATTTTGGAAATCTTTTCATCCACATATTCACCATTCTAGATTTTATTTTAATTAAATTATGGGGATGATTTTATTATAATTTATAGAGTGAAAATAAATAAAAATTTCACATGTATAAAAACTTTTGTGTGTGTGTGTTGATACTGGAATAAAAAAAATGATTTTTTTATGAATGGAAAATAATTTTCTTTAACATTAAAAAATATAAGACCCTTTTCAAACATTGAATCAAAATATAAAATTATTTTTCATGACTTGAATGTAATTTAAAATGATTTTTATGATTATGAGAATAAATGTTTGAATCTGTGGATATATAATGTGATTTTACATAGTTTAAATTTTAATCCACTTATTCAAAATATCACTAAATCCATCCTCTCATGTGTGGGAAAATAGTTAAAGTAATTTGGATCCCTTTATAAATAGAATAGGTTTTC
The DNA here is from genome assembly GCA_963277665.1 of Viscum album. Taxonomy (NCBI): domain Eukaryota; kingdom Viridiplantae; phylum Streptophyta; class Magnoliopsida; order Santalales; family Viscaceae; genus Viscum; species Viscum album. The sequence goes on along the minus strand of OY728150.1, from coordinate 429,647,087 downwards.
TGATCGTATTAATTTTAACATGGTCGTTTAAATAAAAATAATTGTAAACAAAAAACAATAAATGTGTCATATTAAAATTGTTTGAACTAATGTGTGGCTTTCAACACTTGAGGATCCTAACTTTATTTTTTTATACCACATATATTCTCTTTTTATTTATATTTTTTTTTAATTGTAGTTTGTTTTTTATTGAGATAAATCGAGTTTATGCCTTTGTATGCGAGATTAAAGTTTTTCTCTAAGGTCTTTCAGCCTAGGGGTCATCATCAAAGGATCTCTATAGGGGTTTACATGATTGAGTGCAATTCAAATTACCATGGAAAAATTGTAATAAAAAATAAAAAAACACACACAAAATTGAATACTCTTATTTTGATAAAAATGTTATTCCATATGGATCTTCCATCTTTTACCCCTTACATAAAAATAAACCCCTTGTCTATTCTATCACAAAACACATCATCATGCATAATTGAAATTGGATGAAATGTGGTGATTAATTTGATCAAAGAGTCATATTGTGATTAAGATATTCTTGTGAAAATATATATTATTCAATGATTTAGGTAGATTTCATGAATATTTAAGAATGATGTATTTTGTTGAGAATTTTATTTTATAATGTTTTCTGAAAATAGAATTCAATTTTTATACTTTTGAGAATCCATTTTCTCAATATGAGAATACCTAAATTTCGGGGGTGGGGTTGATTATCCACTGAAACAATATTGTGTAAATTATTTATATTATAATTTTCATGTGATTCAATGTTCATAAAAATTGTAACTAGTTTATTTTATAATTATAACTTTTTTTATTATTGTAGAGGTAATTTATTCATAAAATTCACTATTATACAGAATAATTTGTTAACACCTCATAAAACACCCAATAATCATGATTTTAATTTCATATCTCAATTTCATGTCTCTAATTGTATGATTGAAAATATATGTTTTATGATATACTATAGATTCATTTTTTTATTGAATAATTTGGTACAAGAAGCAAGAAAATTATTGGTGAAGTGAACTAGAAATAATTCAAATAAAATGATTGTATAAGAAATTATTTAAGCCTAATGAAGATAATATTCGAATTAGAGATAGAGGACACATGAGAAACATTTAATTAAATTGTGGTAAGATCTAATTATGATGTCTAAGGGGTGATCTTGGTATCCCAATTGGAAGATAAAATTCCAGACTAGATTTGATGGACCAGAATAACAACCGACCATTTTGATCATAACTCAAATGATATTAGGAAAAAAGACCTAAAGTATTGAAATATAATAGAGGAAATAATATAAATTATATAAAAAATATTAAATGTAATATAATAGAATTATTTAATGTAATCAAAAAATTTATTCAATAAAAATTGAAGTATTTGGTTCATGGTTATCTTATTATGTTTCTTTTATTAAATTCAGTGTAATGAATATTTTCAGAATTGAAAAAATGATGTTTTAGGAATGTATTATTTTTTTTAAATTAACTAAAAAACATAAAAAAATTATATATGAACAAAGGGGAAAAAATATGGTAAAAGGTTTCATCCCATGTGTATTAATAGTCCAATGGAAGCATTTTTCTCTAAAGTATTATTAATATATTTATATATTTTAAAAAATCCTAAAGGTGACCCTAACCTCAATTATAAAAGTGAACCCCTTATTTTACTGATTTAAACTATATAGAGCAATAAAACATAAGAATACCATACAAAATTCCCTTTTAAACATCCATTTCCAAGTTCTAGTTATTTCTGTTCTTTTAATAGGCAATCCATTGATCCCTTAAGAAGAGATCATAATAAAGTCTTATGAATATAAAGAAACCATCCTTACCAAATCTTTCAAATTTACTTCTTTCTATACTTCCAATTCATGTATATTTTCCATAATCATTTAGTAAATAATGTTTAATATATACACATTGTTTCTATTATGATTATGAGACAACTATATACCACCTTTTACCCATCCAATAAAAAACAAAATCATCGTGCATGTGTGCGTACGACATGTCATCTCCACGTAGTGGTTGAATTCATTTTTCAGCACCACTCTAATTGGATGAAGTAAATATAGAACATAAGAATATATATTAAATATATGAAATAATATTTTTCTTAAAGGTTATTTTTTATTTATCATTCATTCATTTCATCCATCAAAAGATGAAATCAATGTTCTTGTATATGTATGGCCAACCATCTCCTAGAATGGTGTAATTTATTTATCTATATATATTTCTATAAATAAATATAAATATATATATATATATATTTAATAAATAAAATAATTACATCATAAATAATATTCTATGGATTATGTAACTATGAAAATATTATAAGGACTTAATGCACTGAATCAATATATTCTGGAAAAATAAACAAATTACAACTAGAAATAATGATTTGAATAGTGAATTGATAATAAAATGGTGATAAAATATTATAAGTAATTCATATATTGAATGATATATATTATATTGGATATTTAATATATGTATAATAATGCTATATTTAATATAAAGTGTTTTCAGACACGTATAATGGAAATAAAACCAAATGTAAGGACTTCGTCTCAATTTTCATTTGTTGAGGCATATTTTTTTATTTTTAACATTTATAATATTCATAGATGTATAAAATGTCTAATTAATATGTTATATCTATAGTTACTATATTTTCAGGATATTTAATGTTCTTAAATATTTTTCTTTCATATGGAATAGGATTCAAATGAGTACAAAGTGGTAAGGTATTTTCATCTCACTTTTATTTTTATGGGACACTTGCCTTATTCACCACTTATTTATATTTTTTTGGTGTATACTCTACCCCATTTATATATTATATCCAGGAAATATTTGTATTTTTATATTTAATGATTCATTTTAAATTATTTAGATTATGGGTCTTTGGATTCAAATGTTAATTAAAGTGTTTATTTCAAAGTCTCATCTTTATTCAGGAATGATTATATTTAGATCACTGCTAAAGAATATTTATCTTCCAGGTCCATGTTTTCTAAAAATGTTTCAAAAATGTTTTTAATAATATCCTTTGATTTTTATAATTCATTTTTAGCCATGTTGGTATTTTTTTAAAGTGTTTTAAATAGAATCATTCTTTCAATTTCTAAATGAAGTACATTGTGACTCTTCAAAAACAAATACAAAAGGATTTTTTTAACATATAGGGTATGAGAGGATTTTTCTGCCATCGTGATGATTTAAGGGTCTAAAAATTCCTTTAAATATTTATATGGTTATCTTCAAATAAATTTTTTCCATTGTATTTTCATTTTTTATTTTTAAAATTATTTTTAATGTTGAAAATATATATTCACTCAAAAAATTTATTCATATTTTTCTAGAACTTTTACTCATCAATGGAAATAACCACTTATTTTAGTTATTTAGCACTAGGTATATGTTTTAAAGATACCAACCTTTTGAATAATTCACATACATGTGAGCATTGAATGTTACATTTATCATAAATATTCATATTCCTTGTATCATAGATATGTATATTTGTTAAACCGTATATCTTTTCTAAATTAAATGTTCTACATTGAAAGTTATTTTTTTATCTAATAAAAATTTTATTAATTGATATTATTTACTCAGAATGTATATTTGATGATTAGACCCATTGTTCATGAACTAAATGAATTATTTGATATATGAGTAATAATTTGGACATGCAAGACACGAGTGGAACTCAGTTATAGATTCCCCTTGACGCATTAGTGGGTATCAAGAGAAAACTTAATTAGACAAATATAATTATTTTTTACCAAGTATTTTGAAAATTTCATTTTAAAGACTTGATAGTAGAGGTAATGTTTTCCAAACTGGATCAGTTAATAACCTGTTATATTAAACCGTATTGTGAAAGGTATTGATGGTAGTGTAATCATCTACCTAAGTCTTGACATCCAATAATTAAGAATTTCCTTCTTCTAGAATTCACTTATTATTATAATCCATGATATATTCATCGTGATATTATCTTTGGATGAATTTCATTTTCATTTATTGATTAAATTTCTAATGTCATCCGTTATTTGACCTTACATATTGATGACACCTTACCATATAATGATATTCAAGTTAGTTTAATGTAATTTTTACCTATTATTTGCCTCTCCATGTTGATTATACTTATTAATGTTTTATAGATTCCACTATACTTACCCCTTACTGATCATTTCAGCTCACCATTATGTTTTTTCTTTTAACCAAGAGTCATTGAAGTGTACTATTATTGTCATCCATGAATATACTATAGGGAATAATAGGGTTCTCAATTAAAACACCATATGTATTTTATAAATAAAATTGAAGGTGAATTTCATGTGTGTGTCTATTATACCTTAAAAAAAACTCGTTGAAATAATGAAACCAATGTAACAAAGAAAACATTATCTCTTCGATACTGAGGTCAGGGATAATACACTTCAGATTTATTTTGGTATTTTATTTGGAGACATTCATCATATTTTTTTATAATTACACAATCATTGTGGAATGGTTTTTCAACATACATTTTACCATTATTTTATAGACTAACTTGCTATTTTTGATTTTATCTCTCGATCCTACATTTTATTATGAAGAAAATGCATTTGATTTTTGTTATTGTATACCCTCAGTGAATGTATCCAACCCGGGTCCAATAGTAGTTGGGACTCAAGGGTGATTATTTATCTTCCTTTATTCTCAACCTAGGAGGGGTAACATGGAGTTGAGGGGGTCGTGATACATGTATCTAGAATGAGAAGAGTTTGTATGTGTATATTTTGGAATTATATCTTGTCAGTCAATAGCTGAATTGTAGTTGCGATTATAGTTCGTGGAATTATGGAACTAGGATCACATTTCATTTCAAAAATATTCATGGATGGAATTAGATATTCAAACTCCTTCTAGGCATCATCTTTTAAGTATTATTAATGATCATGATAAGTATATTTAAGGAAAAAGTCAATGCATATGATAAAACATATAATGAAAAACACAATGTACTATAGTACATTGTGGTGAAACTAACCATTTCGTGGTTTATCCAATTTTAGACCCTAATATTGTAAAAAATGAACAATATCGTTGCTTCTTTAGTGAAAACTTCTATCATAAAAAGGTTATGACATTCAGTGATGAGGTTATTAATTCTTTAATTTCATAGGATAGTGTATTGTTTAGAGTATAAATATTTAACTCTCTGGGATTACGTTGCAGATGAATTAGGTGTGTTGTGATATAATTATACATCCAATAGGATAGAGTAATATATGTGGTTGGCCTAGCAGCATGATAAATTAAATGTAAAGGGTTCAAATACATTAATGTTCACTAATGATGATGACATAGATTATGATGTTATGTAAAACCTATTGTGCATGATCGTGATGTGTAGTGATTATTATTTGAGTTGTGATGAAAGTTTCCCTAGTGAAAGAGAGTGTACATGTGGTTGTAAAGCTTCCCAACCATTACATTCTATTAAATTAATGTGGAGCCAGATAGGTCATTGAAGTAGGGAACATGATACATTGAAATCCCAATAGAAGGAAAATTATCTAAACAGTATTAATATTATAGTTCACTCATTGGACCTGATAAATATCACTGTTATATAATTAAATGAGGTATCTGGGAGTGGAAATGTTCATAAAATTTATTTATTTAAACATTATAAAACTGGGGATCCATATTATGGGAGTTTTTTATTACAGGAATCGAGGAATGTGGGTCATGAGGTGTGTGTCATATATTGATTTAAGGACTAAAATTATGATTTATTTATTGATTGATTTTAATTTATATTTATTTCATGAGTGAATTTATTAAATTTTTAATTGAAAGAGACACATTATATTGTTGAGGAGGATCCTACAAAGAATATTTTCATATAAATCCCTTATTTTTATATTGTATTTTATAAAATTTTAGATTGTTTTTATGGTGGTGTTGGGAGACATTAACTTATAAGATATTTCTCAATGGAAGTGTTTTACATTACACCATTATAGAGGAATGGTGTTTCTATTGTTCATTCACTTTTTACATGGATCCTTGCGTCATTGACTCAGAAGAGATTTGTTAAAGGTAGTGTAATGTACTATTAAGAACCATCCCAATTACATTGGTTCCATGATACCCAATATAGATATGGCATAGATAAAAAGGTGTTACAAATACCCATGGGTTGTTTTACTAGAACCTAAAATAATATAAGATCAAGACATACTGAATTTTACAGAAATCAATTGATGAAAAAATAATAAAAAACAGTATTCTCTTCGAGAGTCGTTTCACCAAAGGAATGTTTTCGGTGTCCCAAATTATTTTTACCCTAACAAGTATAGCACCCTAAGGGGTCAATCCACATGGAATTTAAGAAGATTATTTTATATTTCTTAACTTAATATTTATTTTTTATTTAAGGCTACTGTATTTAGATTCGATTTTTGATGATTTGTTTGGATACAAGAAGAATAATTGGTTTCAAGTTTCTATTAACAAATTTCTTAAAAAATAATAGTAAGTACGATTAAAATTGATTTTGATGCAAATATAGAGAGAAAGGTGTTGGGGTTATGGACTAATGATGAGAAAATTATTAATTCATGTTCCTTATGAGGTTGTGTTGTTCACAACAACCCAAATCTTAGGGTTTAATTTTTAATAACGTTTCCTTGGTCCGGTAAACATTATATTTAGAGATGAAGAGACAAAATCATTGGTCTGATAGTTAGTGTTTAATAGAGATTTATTTGGCTTAGTCCATTTTGAGTCTATTAATACTTCCAATGGTAATGAAATTAATCATTGGTATTATTCTATTGAATCCCTAAAAATTCTGCCCTTGGTCTGGTACAGAATTTCTAGTGATTAAGATGATGTGACTTAAGAAGAATAAGAAGAGTTTAATTTGAAAAAAAACATTCATAGAAACTTAATTTAAATTACCACTAATCATCTCCCACAACCCCTACACACTATATGTTTAGTTACACATGAAGGTAAAGATAAAAACAAGACTCCAGATACCTGATTTGATCATGCTTGAAACATCGAGGTGAAAATGATTCTTTAGTAGTCGATGAAATGATAGTAGTATGATGGAAGAGTATCTCTCCTTTAGAACATCAATCCTCTTCTCCACACAACACTAAAACACCATATTTTGTGGCTTGGAGTCCAAGGACTACTTTTATAAGAAAAAATAAGTACATGGTGTATAGACAAAGTACACACCATTTATTGTTTTCAATGCATTTTTGCTTTAATTTTCTCCACTGGTAGGCGGCCTAACACGCCATCTTTGACATTGATCATTGTTCCACATTGTAGGTGAATGTACACGGTGTGTATAGCCTCTATACACAGCATGTGGTCTAATTTTTTGGTCACCAACAGCTTCAAGAAATGTATACACGGCGTGTAACAGTGGAACACAGTGTGTCCCCTTCAGTTGGCCACATGGGTGTGTAGACTCTTGTCATCCACCAAATGATTATAATATGGTATACACAGCATGTATAGAATGAACACAGCATTTACCAGATTCTGGTTACGAGGTCATGTACCTCTTCTGGTCAACCGATTTCTGAGCTTAAATGTACAGGGCATGTATATAAGTACACACCGTGTAGTTGTAAAATTTTTCTCAGTTCTTCCCCATTTTGTGTATTTGGACATAAACCTCATGAAAGTGAAGAAGATCACCAAAATCAATGTATTTATTCCCTAAGTAGTGGTTAATTCTAAAACACTTGTTCTTATTTTTTAATAGAGTACATGAAAACTTATACACAAATCTAGTGCACCAAACTCCCCAATAATTAGAAATTTACTTTCCCTCAAGAAAATATTAAAATCTAATTAAAATAGTATATATTATAAAAGGAATGTATTCAATTAATCATAAATGTAAATAGTAAGTTACAGGATAAATTTTCAAAAAGAATACAAAAGATATTCAAGCCAAGAGATAATCTAATCAGGCTTCGTATATAATTTCAATTTACTACTTTCAACCACTTTTAACAAATGTTTCAACCTTTCAAAAATAAGCAAGAAACATGATTATTAACTTCAGCAATAATACACTCAACACTCAAAAAAAACTTTTTCTAAAAAAATATATACACTATATCCATAGGGTTTAATGAAATATAGTTCCCCACTTCATAAAAATTGACTTACAAAAATCATGAGGGAATTTCAGTAAGGATCATATGTTTCTAAGGCTAATGGTTGGTAGGTAAAGATGTGAAAATAACTCTGAGGATTGAATGAGGAGGATAAATTCCTTAAAAAAAATGCTAGATATTCAAAATTAAGCTCAATGTGAAAACGTCCTCAATAAGCTCAAATGATCTCACCATCTCTTTTATTTGATTATGTAGGGTTCACAAACCAAAAAGTGATTACAAGGTCCCTTTTTGGACCTTTTTTTATTAAACAAAGGGAAACTTTCATAATTTCCACAAATAGAGATTTAGAACCCTTTTTCCCCAAATGATCAAGAGGATCACTCCCAGACTTAATTTCTTGACAATTCATGAAATTATTCCTTGTGTTGTCAATCCCTTCTTTTGAGCTCAAATGAATAATTATGAAATATCATAAAAGAATTAGGGTAAGAAGGGAAATAGGACTGGGTTCTGGCTTCTTATAAAGGCTATTCATGGTCTTTAAGGGCTTCATGAAGACAAACTGTAGGGTAGGTCTCAAGATAAAGAGGTTTAAACAATCAGATGCCTCAATAATTTTAATGTAACTCAAAACTTCCTCATGATTTGAAAAGAAATCATTCAAATTCCATTAGTTATGTATATTCTATGAATATCTCAAGCAAGAGGGTATTATAAAGAATATGAAAAAGGGTTTTGAATACCTCTCAGGAGTAGAAAAAATGAATAAAGAGACAAGAAGGTCAGGAAATTCATATAATTGATTAGTCTAATCAATGTAATTATCCAAGGATTACAAGTTGTAATTTAATTTATATCAAAAATCATGTTAGAATTCTTTATGAACCAAAATAAGCATACAATTGCTAAAACTTTTCCCCTTTTAGCTTTCTTATTTACAAACATGATTAACCAAAAATATATTCACATTGTCAAATATATCTTCAAATAATGATGTCTCCTAGAATCTGAAAAGGGAAATGTCTAGAGAGGTTTAGAGATTCCCACCATACTTTATAACGCACGTGGTCCACCAAGTTCCCAAAAAGAGGAACAAGGCAAGGTGGGGACACAATAGTAGACCAGACCAACGAGAAGTAAGGAAAGAAGTAGACTAGGAATGAAATGTAAATAATGGAAAAAGAATACTCCCATCGTGTTTAGGCATAGAAAAACAGAATGTGATGTAAAAGCGCATCCCAAAACATTCCAGAGTACCTATGAGGGGGAAAGAAAGAGAAAAATGAAATCAGACATAATAGACACAGGCACATGAGATCACAAAATTATATATACAAGGAAAAGGATGTGTCCAAAAAACCAGTCAGGGCATCGCCTTCGAAGAGCCATCATCTAGTACAGAACCAGTCGAGAGAGAAGGCTCAAGAGTCGCCGAAACTAGAGGCACAGAATCTACACCTGGAAGGGAAGCTGTAGAGGTAGGATATGTAGGGACTAGACTCGGTATGTGAAGTGTGACATCCCCCCTGGACTGTAAGCAACAGTGTCATCAGTAGTAGCAGCATTTGGGCCTGCTGTAGATATGACAATGATATCCATGGAAAGTGATGTAAAGGGTGGTGAAGATGTAGAAGACGGTCCAGGAACCGAGGCAGAGCTAGGTGTAAGGGGTAGTGGAATACCAAGATGCTGAATTATAATACCCAACATCTACTCCAGGAGGTCTTGGCAGATGTCGATACAATCCAAGTGCTACCCCATCATATCGAGGCGGAGGGAAATGGTGAGATCAACCGAGGGTGCAGGGGTAGGTGGGAATAGTGGTGGTATAGAGGAAGGAAGGCTAGAAGAAGTGGGTTTTGTAGAAGGGGAGTGGGTTGGGGAAGCTGGAGGGGGTGGATAAGCAGGAAAAGGTGCATCGACGGGTGTAGAAGGGTCAGCAGGTGGGTGGGGTGGAGCCTAGGTAAGGATGTAGGCACCCCCTACTTATAGAACAATCCCATGTAAATAAGCATGAGATAGTCCATACATTGGGGTAAAACTAATAGTTCATGGGGTATAGAAGGCTCAAAAACCCCAAGGTGGTGGGAAAGGCGGGTGGCATAAAACTCACCATTCAGGTTTCCTTGACGGCCAGTAAACCTGGCATGGAAGTAGGAGGCGGCGATGTAAGGGAGGTATAGGTAGTCCTTTCGTATGACACAGGTAAAGAGATACATGTCACGACCACTCACAACCCTCATATATTCATGGAAGGGGAAAAGAATGGTGATAAAGAACCGATGGGTAAAATAGAGGATGGGGTCAGTGATAAGTGTACTCTTCTACGAGTTCGGGGTGTAGTGGTGGTCAGGACTAGCAATCTCATGCCACATAGCAACGTGATCATTGCGCTCATTCCTAGTCAGGGTTGAAACAGGGGTGGGGTGATGAGATGAGGGTAGAATCTACACCCTTTTCCAAAATTAGTCATGGTAAGGGAAACAGTTGGCCACCTAGTCGGAACTGAACTACGGGTAACACATCATTTGGTGTTTCCCAGTACTCAGCTCCATCGAACATGAATGAGGCTGCAAACTCAAAAAAATAAATCACGAAAAATAGGAGTGTTGTACTGGAATATTAAAAGTAAGCGAGTATGGCAGAGGATATCTTCTAACTCGCCCATGATACTGAGCTGTTGTGGGACGCTACTGTCGATGTAGCGGCTAATCAATGGAATCGGGTGGTGAGAGAACAGATGGACTCTGTCATGTGCCAGATCAGGGACCAGGAACACAATGAATGGGTAGGGAACACCTGTAGGTCCCGATCCAGGTTGAGGTTCAGCAGTAGGAGCTGGCTCTGGGGGTGGATCTGCTAATGATGACGGAGGACCGCTGGGTGAATCAGTCAATGTGGGGCCAGCAACTACTGAAGGGGGGACAGGAAGTGTGGCAGCAAGTGGAGAAGAAATGATGGAGATCAAGGTCATTAGAAAAGGTTATCAAGGGGAGGTTGTGCTAGGCCCATCCTCCGTTGAGGAAGTGGGTGGTGGAAGGATGGACAATGGAGGGGGCTCACAGTCTGGAGCATCTAGGTCACACTACATCGAAGGTCAGAGTCAAATCTGATGATAAATGGGCCCCTTGCCTATAGTAGCGGAGGCTGTCCGCTTCCCACGGGAAGGATCTCGGTCTGTCATAACCTGAATGAGATAGAAAAACTAATCCAAAGAAAAAGAAAATAAAATAAAATAATGAAAATTTGAGAAAGGTGAAAAATAAAAGTACATGACATGTACATCTAGAGTACATGGCATGTATTGAAACCTAAGTAGAATCTCGTGTTCTCTAGATAAACACGCCGAGGGAGTATAAGGTTGACCAGGAAAGGGTACACGACATGTACCGAACATACACGTCGTGTTCATGAAAAGTGGACATGGTCGTTTATTGGTATAGAAAAAACCACTATTTTAATAGTTCTAATAATAAAGGACATGTCGTGTATGGACCAGACAAAGAATGTTCTTTACTAGTGAAATATGGATGTGTGGGCGGAGAGACACGGGCTGGTCGAAAGAAATAGCATACACGGCGTGTACCAAACACACATGTCATGTATATGAACATGTTATGCGAGGTTGTGTTAATTTATTACACACGGATGGGTAAAAAGAGATTTCATAGATGGTGTGTACAGTACACACAAGCTGTGTTGATGAAAATGGTGTGTGAGTCCCTGTGCAAAAAGATAAATGGGCACGATGGGTAAAGGTACACGGTGTGTACCAAACATACACACCGTGTATATTCAAATTGCAAAGCATTTTGTTTATGTCCGTATACAATGTACACGGTGTGTGTTCTTTATATCATGGTCGTGTATCGCAGAAGCTGAACGGTTGGATGATCACAAAATCACAATAAACAGTTCTAATAACTTGAAATATATGGTGTAGAATGGTGTGCCTGGAATGAGGATAACAATGCAAGAAGAATCAGAACCCGAAATGAAAGAAACCGTCAGATTTGGGAGGAGGGTTCGGCTGTTGTATAGGGGATGAAAACAGGATGAAGAGGGGGCTCCATGCAACACGACCTAAAGCCGGGTGATCTGCGTCTTATATAGCAGAGGTACACGAAGTTTACATATAGACTACATGTCGGGCATCTCAATTTTTTTTGTTATAGTAAAATATATATATATAATTATTATAATAAACATTATAATAATTAATATTAATATATAAAAAATAATAAAAATAGAAATATATATATAGAATTTAAAAATAAAACTATACACGTAATGTATTGGGAAAATACATGGCTTCTGTTTAAAAATTGGAAAAAGAAAAGTACAACCTTTGTTCTGTTGCTTGGGGCGAGGTTCGAACCGGTGATCGGTCATTCCGAATGGAAGCCCTCAACCACTGGAGCGAAGGTTGTACTACATCCCTTATTTATTATTTATATATAGTTAACGTATATGGACTATACTACATAGGAAGAATGAAATGCACGGTGTGTGTTTTTTAATTATATAATAAGGGGATGAAGCAGGGAGATTAGCCGAGGTCGAACCCTGGTCTTTTGGATCCAGTTCCGAGACTTTTCCAATCTTCCAACTTCACCTGCATGAATTACTTTATATGGTAAAGATTTAAATTTATTAAAGAAAAATATGGAACACATGACAGATATCGAAAGACATTCCATGTGGTTTTATTAAAAGGAAAAATAATAATAATGGGGAAGTTGTTAGGATTCAGACTAGGGTCTTTTGGAACTGGGACAAGATTCTTGCCAACCTATCCGTCCCCATCATGGGTTTTCTTATAAGTTAATATATATGGGAAATTTACTACACACACCGTGTTAGAAAATATAAAAAGGAGGAACCTATTCCGAAGGTAGGCAGGGATGATTCGAACTACAGAGGGTTCAGATAAACTCCATTGGCCTTACCATCAACACAGGAATCATTCCTATTTTATTATTTTGTTAATATAGATAATTGTTAATAGCTAAGAAAATGAAAAAGGAAATTTACACGCTGTATATATAGATGGTACATGGCGTGTATCCCTTGGATTTACCCCTGGGAAGTGCTTTTGTTTTAGGTCATTGGATCGACCTTCTTACCATTACTTACCTGAGCTGCATTTTGGACAATGTTCCCACCATGTTGTCTATGTGGTGGTAAGCCTTCAACCACTTTCTGTTCACATTGAATGGTTGAACATCCTCTCCAGAATCTTCCACCACTCCATGAGGGAGTACTCGTATTACATGGAATGGTCCCGACCATTGTGACATTAACATCCCTGGGAATAACAGAAGATGATAATTAAAGAGAAGTACAAGATCACTGTTTTGGAAAGACATTTGTAAAATCATCCGTTCGTGAATGGATCTCGTATTCTACTTGTACATCCTGGCGTTCTCGTATGCCTCTAATCTGATTTCATCATGTTCTGACAGTTGAAACTTCTGCTTTTATTCAGCTACCTTTAAATCAATGTTTAGGGCCTTGAGGACCCAATAATATTTCTTTTCCAATTCCACTGGCAGACAACAGGGATTTCCATAGATGAGACAGAATGGGGACATTACCAGTGGTGCTTTTAATGTAGTCTGATATGCCCACAAAGAATCATCTAACTTCTTTGACCAGTGTTTCCTCGAAGTGTTCTCTATTTTCTCCAGGATCTACTTGAGGTCATGGTTGGAGACCTCCACTTTTCCACTGGACTGAGGATGATTTGGTGTCCCCATATAATGCTTTAATCCATACTTCGATAGTATTCCTCTCATCAACGTGTTGTATAAGAGGGTCCATCTGTCGCTGTTTAGTACTCATAGAACTCCAAACCTGATAAAACTATTTTTCTTAAAAAAACCCACGACTACCTTGGTTGTGCCGTGTGCTATAGCAGTGGCTTGCAACCATTTGGCGATGTAGTCAATGCAGACAGGATGTAAGTGTTCCCAAATTATGTGGGAAAATGACCCATGAAATCTATGAACCAGACATCAAAAATATCAACCTATAGGATTGGCTGCTAGGGAATATCATCTATACATCCCACATTATTGATCCTCTGGAACTAATCACAATAGGAAACAAAGGCCCGAGCATCTTTATGCATGGTGGGATAGAAAAACCCAGACTGCAGGATCTTCACTATCGTACGGTCAGGTCCATGATGTCCTCCAACTGGTGAGGTGTGGCAGAACACCAGGACACCGTGAAATTCACTTTCCGGGATGCAATGGTGGATCACTCCATCTGTATAGGATCATAAGAGAAGAGGGTCCTCACAAAACTACCTTTTCACATCCGAGAAAAATTCTTCCTTTAATGGGAGGAGAGGTCGGGGTGAACAACAACTCTATCCATAAAATTAGCGATATTAGCATACCATGGCCTAGGTGTTTCATTAACTAAAAAGATTGTTCATCATGGAAATCCTCCCTGATCTCATGATCTGCCTCCTTCTCTAAATGAGGTAGCTTTAGGCTAGAGAGATGGTCAGCAACAACATTTTCACTCCCCTTCTTATCTCAGATCTCCAGATCAAATTCTGGTAAGAGGAGTACCTCACGGGTCATTCGGGGCTTCACATATTTCTTATTTAGTAGGTACTTTAGTGCTCCATGGTCAGTATAAAAAATAACCTTAGACAACACTAAGTAGGAACAAAACCTATCAAATGTGAAAAAAACTACAATCATCTCCTTCTTTGTGGCGGTGTAGTTGATCTATGCCTCATTGAGTGTCATGATGGCATAATATATTGGTCAAAAAATCTGATCAAGACACTAGTCCAAGACTGTTCCCCCTAAATAGCCACTAGCATCGCACATCACCTCAAACTGTTCCTCCTAGTTGGGAGAAATCATAACTAGAACTTCCACCAGGCGATGCTTCAGATGCTCAAAAGCGCTGGTGCATGTATCATTGAACTGACATTTGGAATCCTTTGTTAGAATATTGGTGCGGGGCTGGGCTATTTTGGAGAAGTCACGGATAAACCGACAGTAGAAACTGACATTTCTCAAGAAGCTACAGATGGCTCTAACAGTACTAGGAATATGTTGTCATGAAATGACTTATATCTTCTCCAGGTCCACCTCTATACCCTATGATGAGATTTTGTGGCCGAGTACAATGCCACTTTTCACCATGAAATGACACTTTTCCCAGTTCAAAACTAGGTTTGTGTTCTCGCATCATTCCAGAACTATCTCCATGTGTTTTAAACAAGTGTCGAATGATATTCTATAAATAGAAAAATCAACGATGAATACCTCCAAGATCTACTCCTCCATGTCATGGAAGATGGCCAGCAAACAGCACAGGAAGGTGTCGAGGGCATTGCATATTCCAAAAGACTTCCTTCAGTAATCAAATGTACCATAAGGGAAAGTGAATGTGCTCTTTTCCTGATCCTCTTGAGAAATGGAAATCTGGTTATAGCCTAAATAACCATCAAGTAATTAATAAAAGTTTTTCCTTGCTAGTCTCTCTAGTATTTGAACCATAAATATCAGGGTAAATGATCCTTCCTTATGGCATCGTTTAGCTTTTGATAATCCACACAGACACGCCGGCCCGTGATAGTGCCTATAGGGATGAGCTTGTTCTTTTCATTTGAAATCATAGCGATACCCCCTTTTGGGTACCAATTGGAGGGGACTCACCCATGGACTATCCAAGATGGGATAGATGATTCCTACATCCAACAATTTGATCAACTCCTTTTTTACAATATCCATCATGGAGAGATTCAAGCACCATTGTGGTTTCTGAGATTTCTTGGAACCTTTTCAAGTAGCACCTTGGGGGTGAAAATGGTAGGGATGATACCCTTAAAATCAGTGATTGTCCACCCAATAGAATGCTTTCACTATTTCAAAACCTGTAGAAGTGCATCTTCATGCTACTGTGACTGTTCTATGTAAATTATGACATGAAAAGTTTGATTGGATCCAAAATACACATACATTAGAGAAAATGGAACAGGCTTCAGTTCGAGTTAATTTGCATTAAAAATTGATGGTAAAAGTGGTTGCACCTTTTCCCTTTTCTAGAATATTAGGAACAACCATATGTTGCCAATAGTGTCTACCCTGGCCTTCTAGGAATTGCAAATCATCCAACACTTCTTCAACTAGAATGTCTTGAATAATAATGTTTTCTGAAGTAAAAGAACATACCAGATCATCCCCATTTTCGCTCAAATGGTCATCCATGGTGGTTATAGCGTAAAAATCATCATGTTCAAACAATGATTCGTGTTTGACATCCTTGAGGACATTGTAGAAGACTCTTTCATCTCCATCTTGGAAAATAATCTCTCTTTTTTACACATCGATTAGTACCTTCCCAGTTGCCATGAATGTTATTCGAACTATGAGATGTGCCTCCAAGTCATCCTCCATGTCACAGATGATGAAATAAATAAAAAGGATAAGTCTACCCACATTGACTAGCACATCCTCCAGTAGTCCCTTCAAATATTTTATGGATCGATCAGCATGTTGAAAGGATACTCAGGTAGGCTTCATGTCATTGAGCCCAAGCTTCTTGAAAACTACAAGGGGCATGAGGTTCACGCTGGCACCTAAATTCCAGAGGGCCTTCCCAAACATACATGGTCCAATGGTATAGGGAATTGTTAGACTACCTGGATCATGGAGTTTAGGAAGAATTTAGTGCTGGACGATGGCAGACAACTCCTTGTTTAGGCCAATGGTGCCCAGATCCCCCATCTTTCTTCTGTTGGAGAGTATTTCTTTCATGAATTTCTCATAAGTGGGAAATTGCACTAGTGCCTCTACAAATGAAATATTTATGTGTAGCTTCTTGAACACATCCATTAATTTTTTGAACTAGTGGTTTAGCTATCTTTTCTTCAATCTCTCTTGGAAGGGTAAGACATGTTCTAATGGTTTGAAAAACTCCTTCCCTTTGTACATCGAAGCCTCATTATGTGGGATTTTGGAGGATGAGGGATTAGTATTGGTACCTTCTTCATCATCAGCGGTGTGGATGAACCTGGCTATGCTGGTTGGTTCTGTTGGAGCTCTTTTCCGCTCTGAAGCTTGACGACATGGGCCTCCTCCCTCAGGTACTTCTCTGTGTTTCCCGGTAGAGTACCAGGTTACCTTCCTAAGAGTTGGTTTTCCAATTGGACAATTTGGTTCTCCGGGACGTGAATTGAAGCCTCCAAATTTTGGAAACTAGTCTAACCAGTAGATATGAATTTGGTCATAAGATCCTCTAACCTTGAGGTGTTCTCCTGTTGAGGTGGTTGTTGAGCTGGTGGATGTGGTGGATGTTGTGGCTACTATGGGAGAGGGTACTGATACCATTTCTATTGATAAAGTCCTTGTGGGTGATATTTTTTCCTCTGGTATTTTTTCTGATAAGGAGGCTGGTAGTAGCCGGGTGGTCACTGGGGTGGAGGATTCTGCTGTTGTTGGCCCCAGCTTGTATTTTGTTGATCACAACATTCTGGGTTATTGTTCTACTGGTACTGTTTTGGCCATCGATTTTGTGCAACATAACATTCCTCACCTGTCGATGGGCCTCCAGTAGATCCTGGGCATTCTCTCATGGTGTGGTTATCACCACATTGACCTCATGCTGGATGATTTGCCGCATGTATTTGGGACATGACCTTTAGATTGAGTGCATCAATCACCTTGGACACATCATCCAACTGGGCAGATATCATGGTAGTTGCATCAATGTTATGCATACCTTGTTTCTATGTGCCTTTCTTGGAATTCCATTGGAAGCTATTGGAAAACATGTCTTCCCGCAGTTCGATGATTTCTTCGGGGGACTTCCTCATTACTGTACCTCCAGCAGCATCCTCTACCACAGACTTGGTATTAGTCCTCAGACCTCCATAGAAGGTTTTTACATGCATCCAAAGTGGAATTTTGTGGTTTTGGAATTTGTGCAACATCTTCCTGAAGCACTCCCATGATTCATATAATGATTTCGCATCATTCTTCTGGAAGTTGTGGATTTCGTTCTGCAACGTCACCTTCTTCAAGGGTGGGAAATATTTGGACAGGAACGCCTGAGCTAGCTCCTCCCAGGTGAGGATGGATCATTTAGGAAAGCCTTTAATCCAATATTTCACCTTATCCCTCATAGAGAAGGGGAAAATTCAATGATATATGGCATCGGTAGAAACTCTGTGGTAGCGGAATTTGTCACAGACCTCCTAAAAATTGGAGTGATGGGCATTGGGATCCTCATTGGGCAGGCTCCAGAATTGAACACTGTTCTGTATTAGCTTCATGATTTCAATCTTGATCTTGATGTTTTGGGCCTGCACTAGTGGACCAAATATGCCCTAGTCAGCTCCATGCATCAAAGGTAGGATGTACTCTATGAGAGTACTGCATGGAGGTGGCTACCGAGGAAGGGTAACCAACGTGAATTTTTGGTCCTGAGGTTCGTAGAATGGCCCATGATGCTGGTTAAAATAAAGTATCCACTCTGGATGTAATTGTAGGAGCTTCTAAGGATGGTATCCTAGAGCAAGTGGGGCTTGCTGGTTCTGGTTGTCATCCGGTCCTAATTGATGTCCATCTCCTTGGACAACAGCTGGATTTCCTTCCTTGTTCAATGCCAGTGGAGTGGTTTGGTTGTGTTCGTCCCTTAGTGCTCATTAGCAACTCAAAACTTCTATTAGATCTATAGGCTAGTTGGGAAAAACACTTATGACTCAGCGTTCTTGAAACTCATGAGGTTAATGCTCAAACTCCTAAAGGCCTACAGAAAACAAAACAAAACACCAATCGTAAATGAGGAAAATGAAAGATAAATATAATTGATAATAGAAAATAATTTTTTGTGAATTTATTATTTTTATTTTAACTAAAATTTGATTCAAATTTAATTAAAAAGAGAATAAAAATAACTCAACGTTCCCTGATAATGATGCAACAATTTGATGAGTCATTTCACTTAAGGTATGTTTTCAGTGTTCCATATTATTTTTACCCTAACAAGTATATCACTAGTAAGGGGTATATCCATAGGGAATTTAATAAGTTTATCTTATCTTGTTTAACATAGTTTTTATTTTTATTATTGTGTAGGCTACTTAATTTAGAGTCAATTTTTGGTGATTTATTTGGATATGAAAAGAATAATTGTTTTCAAATTTCTAATAACAAATTGCTTAAAAAATGAAAGTAAGTACGAGAAAAATTGATTTTGATGCAAATAAAAAGAAAAATGTGTTGGGGTTATGGATTTATGATAATTTTATTATTAAGTCAAATTGTTTATGAGGTTGTTTTGTTCAAAATAACCCAGCTCTCTGTGTTTAATTTGTAATAAAGATTCCATGGTCCGGTAAACTATATATTTAGAGCTGAAAAAACTAACTCCTTGGTCTGGTGGTTAGTGTTTAACTGATACTTATTTAGATTAGTCCATTTTGTGTCAATTAATACTTCCAATGGTCATGAAATTATTCATCTGTATTATTCTTTTGAATCCCTGAAAATTATACCCCTGGACTAGTACAAAATTTTTAGTGATTAAGATGAATTGATTTAAGAAAAATAAGAAGAGTTTATTAGAACAAACACATTGATAGAAACATAATTCAAATTAAAAATTATCATCTCTCACAACCCCAACACACTGGGTGTTTAGTTACACATAGAGGTAAAGATAAGCATAAGACTCTTGATACCTGATATGATAGTGCTTGAAACTTCTAGGTGGAGATGATTCTTCGGTAGACATTGAAAAGACAGTAGTATGACAATAGAGTGTCTATCCTTCGAATCTTCAACCCTTTTCTCCACACAACACTACAAAAACCTCTTCCCTTGTTTGGAGGACAAGGCCTCATTTTATAGAAAAAAATTAGTACATCGTGTGTGGAAAAAGTACACGTCGTGTACTGTTTTCAACGCATTTTTGTCTTTATTTTCTCCACTATTAGGTAGCCTAACACGTCGTCTTTGATTTGGAACATGGCCCCACCTAGTAGGTGAATGTACATAGTCTGTAGAGCCGCCATACATAGTGTGTAGTAACATTTTTTAGTCACCTACCGCTACATGAAATGTATACACGACGTGTATCAGTGGAACCCGGTGTGTCCCGTTTAACTGGCCACATGGGCATGTGGACTCTTCTCACCCACAAACAACGTCTAGAATGGTATACATGGCATGTATAGTGTGAACATGGCATGTATGGGATTCTGGTTACTTGGGCATATACCTCTTCTGATCAACCTATGTCTGAGCTAAAATGTACATGGCTTATATATAATTACACGCTGTGTAATTGTAAATTTTTTCTCAGTTCATCTCGGTTTTGTGCATTTGGCCATAAACCTCCTTTAAATGAACAAGATCACCAAAATAAATGTTTTGTTCCCTAATAATTTAGTAATTTCTGAAAACATTTTCTTATTTTTCAATAGAGTATATGAAAATGTATACACAAATCGGTTGAATCAACTCCAAATTAAAAAGAGATAAATTACCCTAAACCAAACGGCTATTAGAAAACCCATGTTTTTAAATAATCAAAGCACTATATGTCTAAATAGAAAAGAAAAAAAAAGAAACCCATAAAAATGTGGATAACATCTCCATAGGTCACCTCTATCAATCCAAACCTATGGGATTATGAACATCCTACACCTCCAACTGTGCTTTCCCATTCTCCAGACCTGGAATAAGAAAATATAAAAATCCTGGAATGAAAAAAGGTAAGGTGTGATCTATAAATACAATTATAGTTTCACCAAGTATTCCATAATATATTCCATAATAAAAAACCAATCACTCTTTCAATTTAAATAAAACAGGTTATTGCATGATATATCATTTTTCATATTTAAAACAAAACATGATTTTCTTTAAAATGATGGAAAACATTTCATTATTATCTTAAATAATCATTTTATATTAAATCATTCATAGAAATCATTTGTAATGAGTAAAATAGTTCAATAACCAATGACATATATAATAAATATAATTGAAATAAGAACTATGGTAATTTTCCTTGTCGTATGTTAGTTTATGGATATAGGATCCACACACTTCTGAAATCAAGGACCACAAATAATTACGTGTAAACACACCAATCATGATCATCTTGAATATGAATCATCAAAAACACATCAAGGATAATCACGATGAACTATGTTTTTGTTAGAGTTTTTACTTTTAATCCAATGAAATGGGATTAATATACTAGCGTGATTATCATAAATAACCCACTCGCTAACCGAGACCACATGTTATTAATAAATAAATAAAATAAGGGGAAATAATCTCATTTAAAATAAATCATCATTTTCAATTATATTGCCAAATTTTCAGTTCCAATATGGAAATTCAATTTCGAGACCAAAACCTGGGGTTTTTATCATTCGATGCATTTTCAATCCAAAACCAATCACTATTTTTTATCATTTTTTTGTATCATTTTTCTAAAAAAAATTCATAGATCATTTCATTAATTCCATAATTTTCAATATTCACACCAAATTATAATTTTATATGAATTGTAAGTCTTCTCAAAATACCTTCCATTTAAAATTGCTTAACAAATTCACTTCACATCATGGTTTTATAAATCAATTTAATGTCATCTCAAAAACATTATGAAAATAGTGGTTTAAATTAAATGGAAAATCTATAATAGAACCACTGACCATTAACCATGGAAATCAAATTATCAACTCCCACAATGGGAACAATAACGTAGATCCAAGGATAATGAGATCTACAAATCATGTCTAGAATCAAGATCCAACAAAAAAAATATTGTAGATTCATATAAGACTTGATGATCTACCAAAATCTATGAAGGGAAAAAGGATATATAATATGAAACTATTATAGGGGAGATCCAAATTTATAGAAGATATCCAACATTAAAAATGCCACTTTGATCCACCATTTTAAGTTTTTATAGGATCCAAAATCACTTCTTGACAGACTCTGAATCCATGGAAATTTAATTAGGGCTGAATGGTTATGACATGCACATAATCCTAGGGGTTCTAAATATTAAAGATAATTTTCAAATCAAATTAAACTATGTGCAATGTTTTTTGAGAAGCGATAACTATAATAAAAACTGTGTTCCATAGTGGTGAAACCTTATTATATGTGGTTTAAGGGTTTTCATTGTTGGAAACACATGTTGGATAATTGTGCACAAAAATATAAAATTCTCATTATATAGGGTGACATGGTTTATAGGGTCTAGTTGCATGGTTTGAAAAAACCGTGTGCCCCCTATAGATCACTATTAATGGGTGCACATTTTTCTAGGCCCAATCGCAAGATTTTCCCGAGCCATGAACCAACTATCAACAACCCAAATGGATTCCAAAATTATCAAAATTTTACCTAAAAAACCTAGAACAATCCCCAACCAATGTACAATAAAAAATAGGACTATGGAGAACTAGAATAAAATTAATGAGAAATTATAACCTCCCCTCCACCAAATATTCTAGTCCTCATAAACCCTATCAATAGAGCTCCACAACAAATATAATATTCACCTTATCTCTCATTATCCCATGTCTCATGATAATTACAACTATGATGTTATATCACACTAAAAAATGTATCATCCTCATATACTGTACATACAAAATCAACATATCCTAACTGGATACTCAGTCATAGATAAATCAGGATCAACATCAAGATCCTCCATGGTCAATACATGAGATGGTTCAGAAAGATACTTGTGATGCTATGATACATTAAATACTTTATATATTTAAATCAACTATGGTGGAAGTGATAAATAGAGATCCAGTTTCCCCACCTACTAAAAAACCTCAAAATGTCCCACAAATTGCGGATAAATCTTCACTTGCCTCCCAAAATTTTAGTTAATAATAGAAGTTGAAACTCTTAAGAATACATAGTCGCACACCAGAAACTCCAATGGTGTATGATAATGAACAATATAATATTTATCCCGGCTCTAATACATTAGAATTACATAATTGTTCCATTCAATATTTTTCATTGTATCTTGGATTAAACTCGGTCCAACAATGGAGGTTTCACCAATCTCCGAACAATACAACAGATATTTACATGGCATGTCATATAAGGCCTCAAAAGGAGTCATTATGATTATGTATTGGTAAGTATTTTAATTAGAGAACTCAATAAGTTCCAAACTGTTATCCAAATATCTACCAAAATCATGGATGAAAGCATGAAACATTTCCTTAAGAATATGTATAACCCTCTTTTCCATTCCATCCATCTATTGATTGAATGTCATACTCAAAATTACATGATATTACATCACCTCCTAATGAACTCACCAAAAATGAGAGGTAAAAATTGGATCTATATTAGATATTATAGTAGACGGAACTACACATAAATGAACTATCTCTTTCACATAGAGATATCACAACTCCCCAACTTTGGATGTGTCCTAAATTGGTATAAAATGAGTCAATTTTCCTAGTCAATCAATCACACCCCATATCAAATTATTCTTTCTAGGGGTATGTGGTAACCGAACAAAAATTTTGATAGAAATATAATCCTACTTCCAAATCAGAATTGGAAGGGATGGAGTAAAAATGTGGGTTTTGGTTCTTATCCTTTACTTGTTGGAAATTATTACAAGGTGACATTATGTTAATGATGAACCATATCATGGATGACCACCAGAATCATCATTAAATATCATAAAACACATTTTTTGTTCTTAGGTTCACATACCATTGGGAATTATAAAAATATTCCCTTACATTTTTTCTCACATGAAAAGAAACAATGTATCAGTTTCTGAAAAATGGAATACTCTCTATAGAGAACAACCACCCAATAATGGGCATTCCACCATAAAGAGTGTACCTAATTATATAGAATTCATCATCCAGATGTTCTTACTGCTAAAACATCTAGAGAATAATATAGGTCAATTGGACACTGGCCATGAAAACCTTAGCCTCATATTCCATAAATCCTAAATAAAACTATGCTAAAATATCCATCATGTTCCACTATTCTAATGATTCTATGATGACCTAGTTCCAATGTGTCATACTCAAAGTATTTTGGCATTCCCCTTACCAAGGGTATAATAAATGTAAAAATCATACGACCTCAGGTATTCCACCCAATGCCTATGAAGGTGACTATAATACTTTGAGGGAAGATATAAATCATTATATTGTTGTAATTATACAATGTAAAACTTTTTCTAGAAATATAATGCATCTATATTTTATGTGTACACATCATGGTTACAAGTTTAAGTTCATGGGTTTGATAATAACAATTGTGTGGCCCAATTTTTCAAGAATCATTGGCCACCACATGATCACCTAGCATAATAACACAACCCAATCCAAAACATGTTGAAACAAAAAAGACCACATATCTCTACCCATTATCTAAAATAGTCAACAAAAACACAAAAGTCAAAATTATTTTCAATTAAACAAAAAAAACTCTGACATTTTTCATCCCTAATGAACTTTACTCTCTTTTGAGTAAGAGTGATTTTCAAATAATATGGCTTTGGTAAATCCTTTATGAACTAACGATAATACCCCACAAGGACCAAGAATCATCGTATCTCAAATGTTTTCTTAATTTTATCCCTTTTCATAATAATTTTCACTTTTTTAGGGTTAAATTTGATACAATGATCTAAGATAACGCTGGTCTAGAACATCACTTCAGAAATCCAGAAGTAAAATTTTGATAATTTTTTATAGAGTTAGTTATTTCTCACTAATTATAAAACTAATATCATATGACATAAATCATACTCCTCAGGACGAGAGTAAAATAATATTTCATTCACAAAGAACATCATGAATATATCAAAGAAACTTATGGAGGATCCAGTTCATCATTTTCATAAAGAATACATGATTTTTGGATTGACCAAATGTCATGAAAGTATAGTCATAATGGTCATAACTACCCTAGAATATAGGTTTTTAAATTTCATATTCTTTTATTGTTAACTGGTTATAACCTAATTAAAGATCAATCAATGATAACAACATTTTCCATTTCAAATGATCATATATGTCATATATCTTAAGAACAAATTAATTTTTCTTCACAAAAAATAAAAATAGTTTCTGGTAATATATACAAAGGTTAAGGGTTACATCATCTTTCTTATTAACCTGAAAATGAACTTCCTAATGTAACACACTCAGGAATATATAGCCTTTGTCTAACAGATTAACCAAATGAGTATTCAAATATTTTATTTCATATGGTGTCATGTGTTAAGAAGAAAAAAATATGGTTGAGTACCATAATGTAAATAAATATAAAAATATACCTCTCTTACATATGGAAAACCATATAAGTTGGAAGGAAAAATATTAGGAAACTTGAAGAACATTGGAGGATATCATCACTCAAAAACTGCAGCTCCATAAAAAAATCAAACAGCATTGTTACTTTCACCAACACTAGATAAAAAGATGTAAATCTACTTATCCTCAGGCCTCATTCTCCCTTGAATATATGTGACACCCCATTGGGTGTAGTAATGGATAAATTTCAAAGATAATATTCAATTAATGCCTCATTATCAATGTTTTAATACATTCCACAAAATACAACAAGAGTTCTCATGTCGAGAACCAAAAAATTATAGGTAATATGTATCTCTAATAAATAGAAAACACAAGTTGTAAAATAAATACATTATTATCTCTATTTTGAGATGTGTAGTAATATTCCTCACATAAGACAAAATATCAATATGAATATTTATCATGGTCAAAATATGAGAAGATATAAATGGTTAAGATGCACTAATATCAAATAAATAATTTTCAAAATGAGTTATATAGGACACATTTAATAAAGATCAGCCATATAAATCTTCACAGTTCATATTTCCACTAAAGGAACTCATAGAAATTCCACTGGGAGGAAAACGATATCCCATATATGTTAACATTCCAACCAGGTAATGTTCAATCATCAAAGCCCTATCTAGAAATTTTGTATATGAAGAGACCATATATAAGAATAAATATGAATTGATATTGGGTAAAACATCAATCATAATCCATAGAGTTGTAATTTTCTCATTTAATGAAATATCAAGTTCAAACTGAACTGGCTTGGCAAAGTAGTTCACATACTCCATCAGAGTATTTTAAGCCTGATGAAGATTGAAAAAATATGTATCCTTGCCCAACACTATAGATTCATGATATAACTGATCAATGAAAAAACTTTGATGTTCTTATTCACTAAACCCTAGTTCTTATTCTTCATCATTATCGAATCCAACCTTTTTTTTCTAGGTATTTCTTGAATTAAGGAGACACAATTTATCATAATCAAAGAACATGTTTAAAATAAATAAAAAATACAATCTATCTTTCTGAACAAATCCACATCCACATAAGGATTATTAGATCCTTCGAATGTTGGTGTCTTATAGATAAGTAACTTCTAAAAATGATTTTATGATTCATCCCTATGAGGTTATACACATGGATTCTAGGAAGGTGAAAAACTAGGATCTTCAAAAACACAAAAAAAATTCTCAACTAGATTGTAGTTAATATGAGTATCTTCTGACAATGGTTTACCAGCAGCTTCCTACTAGAGCCTATTAAAATCTCTTCTGGAGGCACGATTCTATACAACATTAAAAAACCACACTTAATACATCATGAGATTAATAATATTAGAATCTTAAAAAACTCCAATGGGAACATAAATACCATTATATAAGATATCAAGATTTAACTTCAACCTGTAAAAATAATAAAAAAACATTAAAAAGACTAGAATACGATCAAAATATAACTTAAGAATCTTTTACCAAACTACCCATCATGAAATACGTCTCGTTAAGATTATATATGTCTAGAAACATACAATTAACTAATTCTTATGTCTAAAAAATGCATCTCAAGATGCAGACTGACAAAAAGGGTTGATTCACAAAATCCACCATTAATAAAACTTTTTCATGAACCATCATGGATACCCAGGTACCTTGATAACCAGGTTAGATATGACATGGAACAAAGGGTGTTCCTGATCCCCATGCTTTGGTTACTAAAACCTTGAATCATACAAGAGCATTAGGTAACAAATTTACAAAAAAATAGTGGATGGTAAAATATTACAAGTCAATATACTCAAAACTTCAATGGGAGAAAGTACCAATAACCGAATAGATATAAATAAAACCCAAAGTAGTACATTTTCAATGTACTCAGTATTTGATAAGATTAATACTAAAACATCCCATGAAATAAGTGGATAACATATCCACTAGTATCCTCTATAACTATAATCCCAAGGGATAATGAACATATACCACCTCTATGGAATGTTTTCCCATTTCATGGACATAGAAAATAAAAATTTACAGACTCATGAAGTAAAAGAGATGGTTTAAGCAATAAATCCAAGAATCTTCTCACCATGTTTTTCATAATAATATCCTTACTAATAAACCACTAATGATTTCAATTTAAATAAAATAAATCATGAAATGACATATCATTTACATATTTGAAACAAAACATGATTCTATTTAAATAGATATGGAATGGTTCAATTTTGTATTAAATAAACATTATTTGTTAATCTATTTATTTACCCCATTTAGATTGAGTAAAAAATTTATACAATCAATTACATATATAATCAAAATAATCACTAGAAGAACAAGAGTAAATTTCTCTATAGTATATTAGTTTCTGGATATATGATCCTCACACTACTCAAATAAGTGATCAATACAATGTATGTGTACAAATGTCCCTCAACATGAGGAGGAATGAGATTCATCAAAATCCCACCATGGACAATCATGCCAGACTACTTTTCTGTTATATTTTTCATCACCAATCCAATTCTAGTGAATCAAGATCCTATCATGCTTTTAATAAATAACCCACTTACTAGTAGGATCTCTTGTTCTCAATAAATCAATATAAAAGGGGTAAACCATCACATTTCAATTTAAATATCATTTTTAATTCAATTGGGAAAAATTTTACATTCAATATTCCAATTATATTTGAAAACCAAAACATGGGTTTTTATTCATTTCATATCTTCAAAATATAAAACCAATAGGTTTTTATCATTTCAATTTAATCTATTTTTCTCAAAACAATAATCAAATCATTTAATTAATTCCATCATTTTCAAAATTCACCCCATAATTCCAATTCTATTAGAATTGAGGTTTTTCCACAAATCAAAGACACATAAAAATATATAATCAAATGAATTCAAATAATTGTGTTTTAAACCAATTTAAACATATTTATAACAATTAAAATCAATCAAGGTTTCAATTACATGATTAATCTCAAAGAGAACCACCTACTATTAATATCTGATATTAAATGAATAAAAACCTCAACATAAATATAGATATATATTGAAGGTTGAGGATATATAGAAATCAATCCTTTAATAATGATCCCATAAATATGATTTTAGATCCATCTAGTACATGATGATCCATGAAAATATAAGGATGAAGGAATAATAGATCAAAAGAAACTATTAGGGAGGAGATCCACTTAGTTGGAGGAGATTGAATGATATCAACTCCACTTAAATCTACAATGAAAATGGATTAGATTAGAAAAAACTTATTCTTGAGAGCCTATAAATAATAATAAATCATATTATGGATGAATTGATAGGGTAAGAACTTAAACTGGGGGGGTTTAGTGTTTTTAAATAAAAATTTAGATGAAATTAAACCCGCATGCACAAAATTATATGCAAGGCCTTACTATTAGAAAATATGTACACCCTATTATTGTGACCCCTACTATATGTGGTGGATGGTATCTACTTATTGGGTTATAATTTTGGTTAACCATTTGTGAAATATGAAAATTCCCATTTTTCAAGGCTACATGTTTTGGAAAAATTTCCCCCCAATAGAGCCCCATCAATGGGAGCACAATTTTTAGGAAAATAACATGGATTAATCAAACCATGTGCCCAACATTCACATCCCAAATAGCTTCTAAAAATATTAATGTTTCACAAAAAATAACCCAAAACCATCCCCAAACAATTTATAATAAAAATATATGATAGATGAATACCTAAAAAAAGTAATGAGATGATATATTTACTATACCATTTAGATGTATAGTGGAATCCTATAGTTTTGTTATTGTTTTTTCACATTTGACGTAGAATTAGGTATCTTTTTTCCTAAAATTAAATGAATTTAATATTTTTATGTATTCCATTTAAGTGATATTAATCAATTTTTTCTATTCATCATTCCATGACATATTAATTGTGGTGCCACACTAAATCATGCAATCGGTCTATGAATAGTTCAAATAGTGCTAGGTCATAACATATTATCAACACTTTCACATAGATAACTTTAAAAAGAAAACTATTTCCTTTCAATGAAAAAAATTATTATCGAAATTTAGCTTGATCGACCACAAAACCCTAAGAATACATCTTAAGAATCCATGAAATTATTTATTTCTTGATTAATCATATTCTTACTCTAATGCCTACCAACAACACAAATTCATTTTACTTCTCAAACACATGTTTAGAGAAGATAAAACTTCACCTTAAATGTTCCAATTTGGAACTTTAGATTCGTAGAAAAACAATTTCACTAATGATAATGATCATGGTTAGATTGTCCAACTAAATGGAAAATAACAGGCAATGAATATAGTCAATGAGGAGATAAATTCACACATATTATGTACTTGAATGTTATGTCATCATTGTAAAAAAGAAACTAGTTTATAAAAAATGGTTTATAATTCAATCATGTTGTTTAAAATAAAATTGTTTTACAAAAAATATAAATTAATTTTTGAAATTCCATTTATATAATGTAATCATATAACAAAGTTCATAGTTATCTAACATTATGTGAAATTTATTCTTGTATTCAATAAAATGATCAAGATCATCTAGATTAATGACCCCATGTATTTCAAATAGATAAAGTACCATTTTTTTAAAACAACTACAATTGTTCTCGTAATATTTTAAATTTGGTATCCCAATAATTATTAGCATCACTTGACCCCCATAATGAAATTATCATTATCATTATGTTTTCCATTATGATATTTCCTCGGTTCATTTAAGATTAATACTATATTTATGATTTCTAAATAGTATATGTATGTTATAAAATCTTAGTATGTAATATAATAACTAATATAAATTCAATATTTTATTAATGATAACAATAAAATCCCACACTCACTATAAGATTGATAGTTATTCATTATATTAAAGATTTGTTAAAAAAACATCTCTATGTAATATTTAATTCATATTAATTCGACTCCTCAAGAGTGATCTCAAATGATTCAGATATAAGACACAATTAATAATGATCATAATTTTCAACAATTCCAAACACTCTTAGAATTTTTAGATTTTTTATTTCCATTAAAAATTTATCTCAGCAAATTGTATTTTGAGTTTATTTGAACAATGGTATTTCTAGGTACATTATTGTTGAATATTTTAGAAAAGTTTTTATTCCAAATTTTTTTGTTCATAAATTACTATATCAAAACATTACCATTCATTTAACACACATGTTAAAACTAAAAAAAATAACAACTTCATTTTAGAAAACTACAAAAAACATCATTATTTAAAAACATCATCTTTATATCATCAACTATTTTTTTTATTCTAATCCGGACTTTATGATTAAAAATGTATCATTCCATGAAAGAAAAAAATTGAAATGAAAAAATCATTCAAAATAATAAATGTTATTACCATTGAATCTTTAGTAATTACAGTTGTTTTTTTACATATAATTAGATATGAGATATAAAATGTTTCTCATTAGGATTCAGTAGGAAGATGAGGATGTTTTAGTCCTTGATATCAACCCATAGGCAATGGGAGTCGGCGAATGAGATGTTGTCACTGAGAATTGATGATTGATTTTTTGTGAAAACCGTTCCTGGATACTTCGAGGATGTTGAATATGAATAGAGTTCATAAAGAGATCATATTTTATATGTACTACTATGCATACTTTATATGTGATACTATTTAATATTGAATCTTGAGGGTTCAGATGGGTGAGAAATTTCTAGCTAGGTTAAAAGGGTCTTGAGATAGGGGAACTATACAAACATCTTAAAGGGGATTCAGTGTTGGTTGATGAAATAAAAATAAATTTGGTAATAGGGGAGGGAAAGATATGATTGTAAATGAAATGGATATTAGGACTATACACCATAATATTGAAGTGGAGAGGCAATTGGTTGCATAAATTGAATCTCTTGGGTCGATGTTTTTGTTCCATTATGGGGCATGGGTGGGTTTTGTAGTGGATATGAAAACTCGAGTTGTTTTTGAGAGGGAGGATTATTAAAGGGGATATGAGATGGAGGATGTCACCAATGTACTAGATGATGTATTGAATGGTGATTCCTTAGGTAGACCCTGTATAGAAAGGGGATACTAGAACCATAAATTAAAAACTAAGAAAAAGTTTTTTTTGTCTCTATATATGCAAAAATGAAAGAATAATACATCAAATAAAATTAAAAATCGAAACAAAAATAGATTTCAACCTTTTTAAATAAAAAATAAATACCCAAAATCTGAAAAGAAATTCGAAACTTGTATATAACCCAAAATAATTTCATTTATTTCATTATTATTTTTAATAATTCGTATTTGAATTAATTTAAAGCATAACATGTAAATAATTTTTTTATTATTTATTTATATTTAATACATTTTTTCATGTTAAACTATTTTAAAAAAATTAAATTTTTTTAAATGATATAATATTATATATTTTAATGAAATGAAGATTTTTGGTATCATCCCTTGATTCTTTGCCTGCCCGTCCATGTATTTTTCATATACATATATTCTTTGGGACTCTATCCACCATGAAACCTCACCCATTATCACCTTCCCTATGTTAACAAACAATAAAGATGTCTAGCCTCAAAAATAATTACAACCACACACATCAACATATATATCAAATAAAGTTTTTATTTTAGAAATAGAACAATTTTAGGGTTTGGAAATCCCATCTAAGACAAATTATTGATTTAAAAATTTGGGTTACTCTAAGGATACAGAATTAAAGAAGTAAAAGAGATATTTTTTATCTTAAAAATATTTCCAAATGAAGTAGTTATAAAGTCTTGAGGAATATTGTAGATGATACATGAATAAAGAGTGTAAAATGATGCTATGATAGTGAAAATGTGATGAACATGTTATATGTTACAAAGAAATTCATTAAAAATGAATTAAATTTAGGTTCATGAATCATCCTAGAAGGCTTCATTGGTTATAATATATTATGAATGGATTAAATGAAAATAATTATTAATGTCCTTAGTGGGATACATACAGTGAATTAAGTCAATGAATTAATCCTATAGGAATAAGAATATGTTGATACATTGAGCTTGGTCGGAGAATTTTATTAAATAGTACATGTTAACGATGTCTATATAATGGGTTATGATCCACATTGTTCGATATGAATGATTTTAAACAAGCCTTTCGATACTCTCTTCCAATCAAGACACAAATTTTCACCAGGTGGCACCCATCCCATGTTTAGGGATCCTTAATAACTATTTTGGTGTCTTTTGGGTGGTGTAATTCCTTCTAAGAACTATGTCATCAACTATACCAGTAATCAGCATAAAACTTACTCCATCAAATATGGGACATTGGGAAGGTATTTATCTATGTATCTATGTTTAGGTTATTTTATTATATTATATGTTTATTCTTCTTGGGATAGGTTAGGAACATTTATAAGTTTTCTTCAACTACCATTAACCATATAAGGATTAATAGTATCCCATCATTTTCATTGATGTCATGGTCATTGGTGAATAAAAATATTGTTTTAGTTATTTTTTAAAAAATAATATGTTTCTGAATCATAACTATAATTATCCCACATAACATTGCATTGAATTTTCGACATAATTCTATGTTCGATAGTTATGGTAATGTTTCATGACACAATTAAAATAGGTTCTCCAATATATTAATATATCGATCATCAATTTAATATATATATATATATATATGAGGATATGTTGTAAAAACAACTTATCCGCCCCTGCAGTATGACACTACTTTTTAACATAATGTAATATGTAGTTCACGTTTGATATAAGGTTAAACAATTAACACAATGTGGAAACTTTGAACAAAAGAATGTAAGTTTCAACATATCCTATAGTGTGAAAACATATTATTTTTTTGAGTGACATTATGATACATTGACTGTCAATATATATAGAGGTTTCTGTATGATAATTTCAATGAGGATTAGTGTAATATGAATGTCAAAAATTCATCATGACACAATTTTATCCAACACCATAATGTCATGTAGACATACCAAATTAAAAATAGTTAAATTTAATTTGTAGTTAACTTAAATTATAATTAAAAAAATTTCATAAATTTAAGGTGATATAATTTTTAAAATGCCATTTTTAATGTCTACATAGAATATAAAAAAATGAAAATTTTATGTCTTGTTTTTGATAAATAAATAAATTTTTTATTTATTGAGAATATTTAATTATAAATTGAATTAGACAATTTTTAATCTATATATAAATAATTGAAACTATAGTTTTGAATATTTATAATAAAAGTATTTTATAAATTTATTGTAATGGGTTAATGGTTGTTTTATTAAATGTATCTAAATCATTATATATATATATATAATTAATATTATAGATTTAATACTAATAACCTCTTTTTAAGATTTATTTTTTCTATATATTTTTTATAAATTAAAATAAAAAATATTTTTAAAATAGTTTAATTTTTTAAATGTTTATAAAAAGTATATAATTGATTAAATAAATGTTAGGGAACATTTATCAATAAAATATTTAAAATATTAAAAATTAATATTTAAAATAACTTTTATTATATTATATGGAATCCCTTGTGATCATGAAATACAATGATTACTTATAGATAATAAGCATAATTTATAAAAGCTTAAAGATTAAAAACATGAGGCCAAAATATAAATTAATTAGCTTAATTATTATGATTTTTTTATAATTGATTAATTGTAATTGTTCAAAAAAACAATACTTCTTTAAGATATTATTTAGACAAAATCACAATATGGTTTTGATAATTAATTTGATCAACAGTTTTTATAATGTGATCTATATGATATTTGTATAATGTAAAATGTTTTGCATAATAGAAATTGAATTATTTACGTGGTTATAATTTATAAAATATATTTGAAATGTCATTTAATGTATAATATCAAAGGGTTCATTTTTAAGTTTTTCATAGAGTATTTTCATTCATCATTATGGAATTTTCATAAGAATATGCATGTAATAAGGTTTTTATAATTATTAATCCATTATGAATTGTTCATAAAAAATTATCTCAATTTTAAAAATATGAAATGATTATTTATTTATTATTTATTCTATTTGTTCATGTGTCAAAATTAATTATAGAATGTGAATAATATATATGATTTAATTACATGAAAAACTACTTCTATGAGATAGAGACTTGTATTACACGCTAGGTACGACACCAAAAAAGTTATTTTTCATATTCCTTAAAAATGATTTATAATTGAAGATATTATCTTAAAATTAAAAATTGGGAATACTATTTTCATATTAGGTTTTAGAGTTATCATGAATTAGATTTTATCTTGAATAAAGTCTCTTATATAGAGGGACTTGGGATCAGACTAACCATCACCCTAGAGGCTCACACCATGTTTAAAAACACAAAGGGGTGGCCTATCATTCTCTACCAGGTTATTAATGAGGATACGATCAATGTCATATGTCCCCATGTCTTTTCATGAATATTTCACTTACTTATTCATACGATAAATCAAATATGTATGAATATCTTTGGTTTATATGATTGTGTGAATGACATAAACATATAGATTTCATAAAATTTACTCATTAATGTTGAGTGAATACATTAATTTGATGAATTAAATATGGATTCTAAAAAAATAGTTTGAATTATGAATACAATATAGAATAAATCATGTGAATATAAATATTGTCTTCCATGAAATGTTTATATTATAAATATTCTTATGATTAATATTAAATGTGTGATACTTCTAAACCCCCTAAAATACTAATTCTGACATTTCTTCTAAAGAATCATTCAGAAAGACCGTAGTTATCCAACCAATTAATTCATTCCATAGATGGATTCCCACAAATTATCTTGTGTCACTAAAGAAAGTAATATACGAACATGGTTAACCAATGGGTATGTCATGGAATTGTTGGGTTCCCTTGTATAGTCTTATGTAAGAAAATTCTTGGAGTTTTATTTAAGATTGACTAGTAGAGAGACCATAATATGATTAGGCTATTGGAAAAATAGAGTTTATGATTATTTGTGTGATGTACATAGACAATGTGGTGTCAACATAATTATCCAAGAATCACAATTTTTTTTATTTGGTTAATTTCCTACTTAAAAATGCTAAGTGGTAAGATAAATTACATTGAAGAATATTTTTTTAGTGAAATATTGATCCTAGAACACTAAATGGATATTATTTATGGGGTCATAATTTTATTAGGATCATGTTAATTAAAATTACTTAATGGAAAGATAAAATAAATAATTTCCATCTAATAAAATATCATATAATAAATAATAACATCACTATCATCAAAATTTAATAAGAACTCATTGAAAAATAAACGTCTTAAGTATGAAAATGTTAATAATAGTAAAATAAGAAAAGATTTTAAGTTGATCAAATCCAATCTATTAGAGTAGTACCCTCCAAAGCATCCAATTCTTGAAGATGTTAAAAGAAATTAGGATTCTTATTAAGAATAGAATTATTCATTTTATAATTCAAAGTAATTATAAGCTAAATAACATAATGAATTTTAGCTTCCACTCGTATGCTAAATATTATTGGATATGACAATGATAGTAAATATGATAGAGTATTTTTAGTAAATGGAGAGCCTAAAGAATTTATATATGGTTTATTCTAGTTAAGGAATTAATCTTGTGTTATTTGATGGAAATTTACAAAAAATATAGATAAATTTAGGAAAAATTTACTGTAAATTCATAAAGTGTTGAGAATAAATGAACTAGGAATATGATTTCCAGATTTTGGTATTATGTTGACAGTATAAATATGTAGAACTTCAAACCTTTAGAGGAAAACTATTTTGGAGATCCCAACAATGTTTATTCAAATATAAAATTAAGGTTATTTGTAACATATAGTTATCCTTAGGAAGGAGTTATGACTACATAAGATGGAATTGTGAGCATACCTATGGATGTTTGAGGAAACTCCGTGGGATTTCCATGTCAGGTATAATTTTTTAAGAATTTATTCTATGATTTTAATTTGTATATGTTACTAAATGTATAGTTTACAGACATTATAAATATATATGAGTTTATAATTAATGTGATAATTAAATTAACTTAGTGTTTATATTTATTTGATGAAAAAAATTGTTTATAAATAAACAATTTAAATATAATTGGATTAAATGAATCTAAATAATGTAGTTTATGTATATCCGTATTTTTATCTTATATTCCATGGGTTGTTGACTGATAAAATGTAGTCCTGAATGCCTTGAAGGCCATATTTGTTTATTTTCTTATGGA
This sequence comes from Viscum album, assembly GCA_963277665.1. Lineage (NCBI taxonomy): Eukaryota > Viridiplantae > Streptophyta > Magnoliopsida > Santalales > Viscaceae > Viscum > Viscum album. Next base: position 429,610,190 of record OY728150.1, on the reverse strand, counting down.
TAACCCCCCTTTTAAGGGTTGAAGGGGAACTCGTACATGACCCGTAGGCCCAAGGAACAACGCCCGACAAACCTGCAATACATGCCCCGAAGGCCCAGACGCATTCCATGCCCAATACATGACCCGTAGGCCCAGCCCACTTGAACTGCCCCTCCCCAGCTTTCTGCGTCATTGATCACTTATATCCCACCTTGAATTGCTGATCGAAAAGCATTTACCCATACAAAGCTGCACAGTCCCAGGTCCCGATGGTGGATTCCATTCCCTCTCATTCTTCCAATCCAGTTAGCACTGCATCTGGTGGTTGCGACTCCTGTTGCACTGATCCTCTTCTGAGGAAAGTTCTGTATGAACTGGGATACTCCATTGTCTATGTGACCCTAATGCCCTGTGGTCTGAAGGACATTGATGACACGAAGGCCCTGGAGACCCGTAGGCCCAAACCGGTGGCCCAAAGGCCCAAATCTAGTGAATAGTTCTCGCTGCTATAGTACCGAATAGTGCCTCCTACAGTGACTACTAGAGAACTGAACTGTGCCTGCTATAGTGACTTCTACATGTAGTCGGTATAAACAATGTATGATAGAATATTGGATACATATTATTTATGATTCATATAATTCTATAATATAAATTAAGAGGATATGAAAAAATTATTTTTATCTAAGATAAAATGCTTATCCAGTTATGTGTTAAAATATGAGGGACGTCCTTCATTGTCTTAAAACAATGAGTCGAGTTGTTCACACCACTCCTTCATGTGTTTTTTTAAAGAATAACCTTATTTTAATTAAAATTATCTAAACACATAAATTTAAAAAAAATGTGGAAATGCTACATTATTTGATAAAAATTCATTTTTATGTGAAATAAATGTTGTTTCAGAACACAAAGTACTCAATTTATTTTATAATGGTATTCTAAAATGAATATATTGTTCAATTAGATATAGGGAGTAAATTTTTACATAAGAGTTTCAATGTTGAAAAATAAATTTATACAAGTCTAAAACATAGAGTGAATATCACTTGATATCCCAAAAGGATTATTGTATGAAAATAAATAAAAATTTAAAGAGTTATAATTATTTACATTATAAAATTGAATATATTTATTCAAAAAATTATTATGAGAAGGTGAGTATCTGTATTTACTTTATTTCATGGAAAATGACAAAGAATTTGTTTATGTATATATTAGAAAAACTAGGTTGTATACAATGATATTTTTATGATATTACATTTATTGGGGAGTGTGGGACACATGGTATGTGACGAACAAGGAATTTTTGGATTGACATTATGATTTTTTGATTTATTATAACATGAATGAATTCATCATATAGTTTTATTAACAAGTAAATATGATATTTTTTAGGTGGAACCTATATAGTATATTTTACTCTTCACCCTACATTATATATACTATTTTCCATACATTTAGATAGAGATGGTGGTGTTAGGTGATATTAACTCATGAGAGATTTCTCAATGTCATTTCTTGGTGGTCGTGTCTTACACTATACCATGTTGGAGGTATAAAAGAGACTTTTAGTTTTTTTATTTTTTGCCTATTTTGGTATGGATTTATTCATCATTAAATCATAATATAGTTTTTGATGGTGGTGATTTTGAATATACCTTTTTATAGGTATAGTGGAGTCATGTATATTTTTTTATTGATTTACCCCTTTTCATGTTGAATTGTTTTTGTTTTTACAAAAATGGAAATCATTTAAAAGAGTAATGTATTATATTGGAGAGATAATAAAACCTTATTTCTATTATTCATCCCATGAAATATTGAAGGTGATGATTAAATAAATAAGGGTATCTGGTTTTCAAAAGTTCGAGTAGGGTTTGGTCATGAAACACTATAATCCTCTTCTGTTGATATAATTTTCCAAAGATATTATACCATTAGCTAAGTGAAAGAAATTATTGTTCACATGTCACTTGTTTGATTACAAAAACCGAAGAGTGGTCCTCAAATGAGTTAAATATTATATTCAATATTAACTATAAACAAGGACATCATCAATAAAAACAAAAAAAATTATCTCAAAATTTAATGGAATATATACAACTCAAATAACTATTGGGGAATTATTTCATTTGAGAAACAAATCTATGAATTCCTAGTATCCCATGTGTGTAATAAACATTTTATTACTAATATCATATTTTATTACCAAATCCAAGCATAAGATCAATTTTTTTTAAATGAATACACCATTCAATGAATCCAACAAATCTATAATAAATAGAACAAAATATATGTCTAATACTATAACTTTATTTAGTGACATTAAATAAACCCACATTCCAAAAATATTTTTATTCATAATTAGCTAAATATATTAATATAAATTATAATAGAAGATAATGGTGTTAGATTATCTCCCACACCCTAACAAATTTTTAGTCGGGTTACCCCACATATGTCAAAGTAGAATCCAAACACTATCATATCTTTATGTAACCATCATCATCACAACTTTTCCTTCATCATTATATATGTATGGATAGAATGTACGTGAAAACAATAATATATTTACCATGAACACCTTATAATAAATTTTTAAAAAATCAAAATAGGGATTTTAAAAAATTAGTTCCTCCATATCTTCTATAAAAAATTAATATTTTGATAAAATAAACTGATAATTAAATGAAATATATGAAACAAATATAGATTCTTCATCGTAAAAATGATCCAAATACATTATATGATTAAATAATCTCATACATTTCCCTTTTACTCAGATACCATTAGGCTACCGAGTATTCAAACTAAATCTATATTCATGTGAAAAAATTAGTGGAAAAAGATAAATAGTTTAAACAATTACAAGTATAAATATTAGAAAATATACTCCTAGATTCAAGGAATAACAAGATAATCTCATTCCCTCCCATGGTAGTTCTCATGTGGGTGGATCCTTTCTCATTTATCCAAATTCCAGGGTCCACGAAAATCATAAAAGGAAGTCATATGTACCTGATTAGAAAGAAAATTAGGACATGAAATTTATTCCATAATTTCTAAATTTGATGATTTCACAGTGGATATGTTTAGATAAATATTTTAAAATAATTTTCTATATGTATGAAAACACTGCATTTTATAAATATTTATATAGCTTGTAACTAACTGTCAAATTTTAATAAATCTCCATACTGAAAAAATCATTTGGAATGTCTTGGTGAAGTTGGTAATGGGTCATTTTTACGTTAATAGTCATGTGAAGTTTTTCATTATAAATTCTGGTATAATTATTCTACTATTATATTTAAACAGTATCATTCCTAAATGACTTTTGAATTTTCACTGGATTGATGTCAGTTTTTTTATATAATTATAATTGGAAAAAAAATTCAATTATATTGTATAAATTTTAAGGAATATAATCCAATGTAATATTGTAGTGATTCGATTACAAATTCATGAAATACTAATCCATCATATAATTATAGTAAAAAAGTGACAAGTACATGAAAACCAACAATGTTAGTGATTTTTTATCATTGATTTAAGGTTATTGGTTTTTTCTCCCAATGGAATTTGAATACTAATGATCATACACTAAGAGTTAGGACTGTTTCACAGAACACTTTTTAAAGATTTGATGGACTAAATTTTAATGGTATCCAAGATATTGCAGGAAAATGTGATATGACATGAATTAGGTGAAATTGAATAATTTCATGTGGAAATATTCATGTTTGGGAAACATATTAGAGTTTATAGGGAGGTATTTGATGAAGGATGGAGTGCAGAGTTTAGATAATATACTATAATTTCATTATTGTCATTGGAGGTGATGTTCATATATTTCATGTGCCAATAAAGTGGTATAGATATGTGAATTGAATTGTTCTTCAGATAACAATATACCATATAGATGTTTCCCAACCTAGAATTAGACATTTCATATCAAATATAATGATATGGTAATATCATAGGTCTAAATACGTGAATAAATGTCACGGGTTATAAGATAATTAAGTCATGCTATATACACTATTGACAATTTGGTTATTTGGGAATTGTAATTTGTGACGGGAGCCCGTCATAAAAGACCCGTTGTAGAAAATCACATCATAAATATGGGTTTTTGTGATGACCCAACACAAATAGCTGACCTGTGGTATTCAAAAAATACTTATTTGTGATGAGCATGTCGCAAATTCTAAAAAACTAATAAATACTAATACTAATAAAATTTAATAAATTAATATGACTAATAATAAAATTATTTTAACAAAATAATATTAAATAATAATAAAAAAATAATATTTATAAAATAATATTTATAAAATAATAGTAATAATAACCAATTAATAATAAAAACAATTCAATAATAATAATTAAATAATAAAAATAACCAATATTACAATTCATAATTATAATACTAATAATATAAATAATAATAATGATAATTAATATGATAATAATAATTATTGGACTCGCTAGTTTTGATAATCCCAAATCAGGTTGTCCTTACATGATAATAATATGTAAATTTTATGATATTAATTTTATAGTTTTTATCATTTACATAGCATGTATCTTCATGCTCATAAATTTACATGGATCATTTTACAGTATAAAATTTTCTATGTGTAGGTTACAGTCAAAGGTTACTACTAAGAGCCTTCTATCAAAAGGTCACTGGAATAGATTTCTGTCATGGTTACCGTTAAAAAACTTACTAGTAGGGGCCATTGCTAAGAATGTAACCATTGAAAATCATATTGTTGAAGGTTACTGCAAGTTCACTATTGAAATTTTGTCACCTAAGAGCTTATGTTATAAAGTTATTATTGAAGGTTATCAGTACAAGGTTACTGTTATGAAGACAACCATTGGAATACTTATCGAAGTACACAGATGAAGAGTTACTATCAAAAGGTCACTGTTGTCACCCTACTGAAAAAAGCTACTACATTCTGATTACTGGTACAGGGTCATGGATGGAAGTCTACCACTGGATGTCTACAGCTGATAAGTTCACCATTAGAGAATCCTATTGTTGATAAGTCTACCATTAAGAGGTCTACTACTATGGTCTATCGTTACCAGTCTAGTGATATCATGCTCTCAACTTTTTCTATTGTTGTAAGAATATTAGAACTGTCACATTTGGATTATTTAATGCATCTTACATCAATTAATATTATTTTCAGACATTTTAGAAACCGTACTGGGTACGAGGAAGACTACACGTGGTGTGATCATTCCTCTTGAGGTATCTGTGCAATTAAAAAGGTATACTGAGCCAAAATAATGCATGCCAAGGTTCGAAGTAAACTGTGCTATAAAACACCATACACCAAAAAATTAATGTAAGATGAACTCTCCAAGCTCTCACTCTAATAATCCATGGGCTTCACTAATATCATATTGAAGAACATAGTCAAGGATGTCTTGTTGTCCTTCGTCAAATCCCTAAACAAATAAGTTGAAGATCTTAGTACCTGGACCCAGAGTTTCAACACTCTGTTTTGGAGGCAACATGAAAAGAAGGTCTAAAACCTCCTTTTCCACATCCCAAGAAGTATAGAACCTATATTCAAACACATAGATCATTCTAAACTAGACCTTAATATATTTTGCTCTATTGTGTTCTATTTTTACATTTCTGAGCAGAGTGTGTTTGTTACTCACACACACTATCTCTTGTACTTAATCTAAGGGATACTGAAGATCCTCACTCCAAACTCTCATTACCTTTATTTCTTATGCATAACTGTGGAAGAATCCTGGTGTGACATGGTTTGTCATTTTCCCACGAAGAACTGTGGAAGAGGTTAGAAAACAAGGAAAATTTGTCAAAACTATTGTAAATCCCAATACAAGCTATGTATCAAGTTATAATATAAACTACATAGTGGAAGGTGATCACAAAGTGGAGAGGATTAAGTCTCATCTTGATATTTAACTTCTTGTCCAAATTGTTGTGTGTGATACATTCAAGTCCGTTTTTTTAATTATCAACTGCTTATCTTTTCAAAGATAGAAAACCATTTTTTCATTCACTCTAATAGTTAGTTTTGGTCAGTGTATGTATACTCTTAATTTAGTAAATCTATTTCAAAAGTTGAATAAGTGTTCACACTCATTCCAATGAGGACTAATCAACCATTGAGAGATGTATTGAGCAATTAAACACTTACATATATACTACCTTAATTAACTGATATGTTTTTATTGCGGGTTTTTAATAACAATGTTTTTACTCGAAAATTTAAGTTGAACTCAATTCACCCCCCCCACACTTGAGTAACCACGCCGACCAACATTTTTTATCAGAGGATTTTTAGTTTCATGTTTTCAAATTTTTTCAACTGTGATTTTAGTTGTATCTTAAAGATCATAAAATTTATGTCATATCCAAATTTTGAGTTCTTTGAATTCTAATCAACTATGGATAATATAGTAGAGGGTGCTAATAATAACAGGCCACCTCTCTTTAATGATAATAACTATGCTCAGTGGAAATTAAAAAGGAAAATGTATCTGGAGATCATGGGACATGAAATCTGGGACACAATTGAAGAACAACATGTGCTACATACTACTACAAGAGACACATGGTCTCAATTGACTAAAGCTACATATAATAATAACTGTAAAGAAATAAATGCTTTGTACATCTCTCTAAGTGATGAAGAATTCAATAAAATATCTACTTGTAAAAATACATATGAAATTTGGGATACACTAGCTATTTCTCATAAGGTTACAACAAATGTTAAAGAAATGAGATTAAATACATATACTATTAAATATGATAATTTTAAAATGATGACTCAGGAACTTATTTCTAAAATGTATCTGAGGTCAATGAAATATTGAATACCATGAGTCTGCATGGGAAACTAGTGGATAGTAAGGACCAAACTATGAGATTGCTTCAATGCCTACCTGACAGATGGATATGATCTTCTGTTTCTATCTAAGAATTATTTGACACTAGTAAACTACTAGTAAAGTAACTAATTAGAAACCTTATGATGTATGAAGAATAACTTAAGGTGAATCAATAAGTAGAAGAAGAACCATTAAAGAAATATATAGAATTCAAGACTGCTACCTCAAAGAATAGAGAAAATGAAAGAGTTCAAGCTCTTGCAGACACTTCCACAAGTGAATACTCAGACTCGGACAGTAATGATGAGATGTCTCAACTTGATAGATGTTTCAATAAGTTCTTCTACAAGAAAAAGATCTTTAAAATGTAAAAATATGAGGGAAGGTATGATAATAAAGGATAGTGACAAAAGGATAGAAAATTGAATGGTAACACAACTAATATAGTCTGTTATGAGTGTAAATGAAAAGGCCATGTAAAGGCTGATTTCCCCAAGCATAAATTTAAAGAAGAAATATGAGGACAATGGAAAGGATTATAAAAAGGCTATGAAAGAAACCTGGAGTTCTTCGGAAGATATCTCATGTGGATTCGATACTTCTGATAGTGACAATAATAAACATGAAAATTTGTGCTTCATGAAAGAAACATCTGAGGTAACACCCAATTCCTCTATTCCAAATGATTATTATTTTGGGAATGAAATTGAATAAAACAATGATAAAAAATATGACTTAGTATGAACTATTGGAATATTGTTTAATGATTGGGGATACCATTATTGAAATCAAGGATAAATATATTAAAAATAAAACATGCTTTATATTATAATTATAAATCTGTTATGCATATTGAGAAAGTGAAATGTGCTCAGTTATTAAAAAAACACTGAACTTAAATTATAAAATGAGCAATTAAAAAAAGTTTTATAAAAGTTTTCTACTAGTAGATATACCTTGACTCATTTTCTAGGGAAACAAATTACTCCATAATAGACAACTGGTATAGAATATCAATTAGGAAATAGAAGGATTATCAAAAGTAAATTTCTTCCAAAATCTGGACAGTTCACAGCTAGTTCATGTTTGGGGCCATCTTTTGAAAAACAATTACCTAAAGGACCAAACAAATTATTCATGTCTCAAAAAATATCTATTAATTATAAAAAACATTTGAGATATGTATGGGTTCCCAAATTTTTAGTCGTTAACCTCTCTAGAACCAGGAAAATATGGGTAACAAAGGTACCATACACATAATCATTTTGCAGTAAAATTTTCTGAAGATCTCCAGTAAAACTCTGGTAATTGGATAGTGGATTTTCAAGACACATGACATGAGACTATTCATGTTTCAAGAGCCTAATTATAGATAATGGTGGACATGTCACATTCAGTGATAATGCTAAAGGGAAGATCATTGGATTAGGCCAAATTGGTAATCCTGATGCTATATTAATTTCAAAATTATTATTTGTTGATGGGTTAAAATACGATCTTCTATGTATCTATAAGTTGTGTGATGATAGATTCAATGTTAAATTTGAAAATGATGAATACAATGTTTTTAATTCATAAAATGATTTAATATTTACTGCTCTTAGAAATGAGAATGTATGTGTTGTTGATTTAGATTCTTTATATAAGAAAAATGTTTCTTGTTTAAATGCACTTCATGAGGAATATTGGTTGTGGCACAAAAGATTAGAACACTGCAATGTGCACTCACTTAGGAAACTGACTAGGAATGGTTTATTTAGTGACTTACCTAAATTATAATTCCCTCTTAACAAAGTGTGTAATCCTTGTCAAAAGGGAAAACAACACAAGGTTTCTTTCAATCCATGGAAAGAAGTTTCTACTTCTGAATTGCTTGAGTTGGTTCACATGGACTTGTTTGGACCATCTTGAGTTTCAAGTTTAAATAGGAAGAACTATGTTCATGTTCTTGTAGATGATTTTTCTAGATATAGTTGGGTATACTTTCTAGCTCACAAAAGTGAACATTGCACTTAATTAATTAATTATACCAATTCGGTAGAAAATTTTAGTGGACATAGAATTAAGACATTGAGAATTGATCATGGCTTTGAGTTTGAAAATCATGACTTTGAATCTGTTTGCTCACAAAATGGTTATACTCACAATTTATCTGCTCCTGTAACACCTCCACAAAATGGAGTTGTTGAAATAAGAAATAAGACACTTCAAGATACTTCCTGGACTATGTTCAATTAGTATAATCTACCTATCTATTTTTGGGCTGAAACTATTAATAAAACTTGGTACATTATCAATAGAGTCTTTATTAGACCTATTTTTAAGAAGGCTCTATATGAGCTTTGGAATAATAGGAATACTATGGTTAATTAATTAAGAGTTTTTGGTTGAAAAGTCTTTATTCTTATCACTAATGATTATCTTCACAAGTTTTCTCCTAAAAGTCACTACTAAAAAAATGAGCAAGGGAAGCACCACCTTTTATCAGTGCTATGGAAAAAATGATGATAAATGAAACTTGTATCAATGCTAAAATTTTAGTGCTGATAGAGGGATTATTTATTTGTTCTTTTCAAGCACTAATAAATAATCCCTCTATCAGTGCTATAATTTTAGTACTCATAAATGGTACCATTTATCAGTTCTTATTTATCACTGATAATGAGTCCCTTTATCAGTGCTAAGAAATCACTGATAAAGACTACCTTTATGAGCGCTAAAATTTAAGCATTGATATAGGCAGCCTTTATTAGCTCATTTTTAGCACTAATTAAACCATAGTCCCATATTTTATAAAATCGGGTGCACAATATTCCCTGTTTATCGCGCCCTCAAGCCCTCGTAGTACTGTACCCTAACGACATCTCCCCTCCCCCCGATCTTCTCATTTTCAGACCTCCACTACTAGCCCTACACTTCATCCTCCCCCTTGAACCCCTTCCACGGATCCTACTCTCCACTCGACCCTACTTCTCCTCCTTTCCGCTTGACCCTACTCCCAGTGAACCCTACTCCTCAATTTCTCAATAGTTGGAATCTCCTCCTGTTCACCTCCCCCACTGGAGGTCGTCCCTTCCCCTCCCAAAATAGCGTAGAAGGATTCCTGACTGCTCGACGCTTCTTCTCTCCCTCCATCGCGGGTGCACCTCCCCATCTAAGGTGAATTTATTTTCTCGTCTTCTTGATTCTCTTCTAGAACTTTCTTCTTTGGAAGGATGTGTCAAAAATGCTGATTTGGTTTTTGTGTTTTTTTTATGGTTTTAATGGTTAATGGTCATACATAGGCCTTTTAGATTACCCTCATGTGTTAAGTCATGTTTTATTTGTGTATTCTTCTCATTCTTATGAAATATTTGTTAAATAGTTAGTTGAGGTTGGGGACATGAAATTTCTCCTTCTCTATTATGTGTAAATTGTGGAATTATCATGTTATTTTGTTTCAATTGGATGGATTGTACTGATTAACATAAATACTATAATGAATTACAATAATGGAAATTAACGTGAAGAGGGAGTTTTTCATGTGATTTATGAAGTTCCATAATATTTCTTATATATTTCTGGATTTATTGGTGTTGTTGCTAAGTGATTTATTCTTTATGTTGTGAAATAAATTTCTTACTACTAATAATATGTTATTATCTCCTTTTAGAATTTTCAAGTCACTTAAGGTATGTAATTAACTGGTTGTATGAAAATATGAAATTAAAGTGTTATATTAAAAATATAAATTCTTCTTTAATATGAAATAATGTTTTAGGCGGAGTTTTTAGGGTGAATTTCTTATATGTTTTTTCTTTCATGCTACTATGTCTGGGGTATTTATCAATATGATTATTAGGGTGATGGTTGATTGATGTGGTTGAGATCATGTGGTGTGTTAATTAATTTGGTAGTGATGGATGAATTATTCTGTGGTTGTGATTGTGTTTATATAGATATTTAGGCATAAAATAAGTGGTTTTATGGATTCTCGAATCGGTTTAGTGGTATTTTATATCAAGAAAATATAGTTGTTATTGGGTGGTGTTATAGTTTCCTTTTGGCATGAAATATGGTTGGAATAAATGAAAATAGTACTAGGTGATGGGTTGGAAATGATAAATGGTGGTTTGTAAAATGATTAATGATAATGATTGGAATAATTATGTTTAATAAATGGTTAAATACAGAATAAATGTTATTAATGATTAATGAATAGATTATATTGTGTCATGATTTAATGATTGGTTTTACATTAAAATGGTTAACATCTAATATGCATATGGTAATAAAAATCCATGAAATTATAATGTTAATTTAAATGAGAAGTTGGTAATGTTTATATGGAATCTTATGTGATTTGTTGGGGATTATTTGTGTCATTATAATGGAAGTGGTTATTAGAGGGTGGTAGTAACAAGGAAACGACTGACGAAGGTGTTGGCAGTGTTATTTTGATGTAAACCCTTAGGAAAGATTTATGTGTGACTATATACTTATTATATTTTCCTATTATTTCTTACGCACCACCACTTGACTCGAGTACCTAATTGAAATCTATATGGGTACTTTGGTTATGAATGTTTTTCTCAATATCTAGGTTATAGAGGGAACACATATAGAAACACTCCCTCTTCCCTTCTCCCCCTTCACACATAGTATAACTTGTAATGGATCACAGTGGGTGTATATAGATGACCTATAATGATTTTAGGGTTTTGTGTATATATATTCTTGTTGACATGACTATGTGTATTTGGTGTGGATACATAGTGGGGGGTTTGCATTGTATGAGGAGAGTATGATGTTTATGTCATTCATGTTCATGATATCATACTATGATGAGGATGTGATGTGTGGTTGTGATGTAGATATAATTTTTTATGTGTTTGTGACATGTGTCGGTGTGGATATATGGTTATGAGATTATATATAAGGGTTTGAAGCTTAGGAAATATTCCATTAGAGTGTTAGAGTGACCAGATTAGTGGGGAAGTGGATGTGGGGTAATTTATTAATATATATTCTTTTTATATTATGTTACTATACATGATTGTGGTATTGGGTGAGTGATCATTGGTGAGGTTGGGTGATATATGACAATATATTGGTGTGTATTAGTTGTGTTATTTATCCAATAAGGGATTAATACTTTTCTTACACATTTTCATGAGAGGTTTTGGGAAGGATACTACTAAGTATACTTGTATAATCACCCCTATTTATATTATTATTTTTATATGTTTCTGAAGATGGATCTGGTGACCAATATGGAAATTACAATCTTGAGACTAGGAGATACCGCCAGAGCCACTTGTGTTCGATTTGTTTTGATATTTTATTTTAGATACCTTTTTTATGTATGAAATTCACATGAATTGTGGGTTGGGATTTATTTTATGATATATGGATTTGATTGGTGGTTTATCTCTGTTCATGGGATTTATGAGGGAAACACCTCCAATTTGTTTATTTTATACCCTCAATTCTAGTCTCTAAACTATGTACTATTAGATGTAGGATTCATGAATCACACTTATTTTCACTACCAATTTAGGAGTTGTTCCAAGTGGTGGTGAGTGATGATAGTGTGGTATCAGAGATTTAGTTGAGAGTTAATATGGATTTTGGAATTAGACACTCATGAGGATTGAATGGGATGATAGGTCAATAATATGGGAGACCATATATGACACAAGTTATTATCCCCCCTTTGATTTAAATTAAGTAACATGAGCTTAGAAAAAATATTAGGCATGATAATATTGAATGTAGGGGAGATACCTAGGAGTGGTAGATGTATCATTCTTGATTATTCATGTCTTTGGAAGTCTTTTTTTGTGTATTTTAACCATAAATACTAATATTTGAGATCAAAATAAAATGGAGATGAATAATGATTGGATGTATTCTAATCATTTGAAAATAGAGAATGAGAACGGAATGAAAGAGGTTATCTTATTTCCAAATGATCATGAAAAGAATCCCTCTCAAATCCTTTATCTGTGTTTACGTTGTTTCTATTATAGAATAATTACTATATAGGAGTTGGAAGAACATTTTATATGTCACGGAATAGATTGGAGTTATAAATGTTGGAATAAACATGGAGAAAATGAAAATGTAGCTACTGGTTGGGATAAAACTGTGTTTTATGGATCATCATATATGAATACAAATATGGATAATGAAGGATACTATATGGAGGATGATATTACATATGTCAATGATGATAAATATCATGTTGAGGTAATGACTAGAATAATTGAAGATGAACTCTGTGATTTCCCAAAATTGTGTCATATGTTAATGAGTTGTGCAAAGATGTCATTATATGATTGTTTCACTAAATATACATCATTGTCAGCTGTACTAAATTTATATAAATTGAAATCATGCAACGAATGGAGTGATGTTAATTTTATGGAACTACATTCTCTCTTGAATGACATGCTCACGAAAGACAATGAGGTCCCTGGCCAGACATATAAATCTAAACGAATTCTTCGCTTGATGGGTAGGATTTCTGAAAGAATACATTCATGTAAAAAAGACATTATAATGTTTCTCAAGGAGAAAAAATCACTTACAGAATTCCAAAAGTTTGGTTCTTCTCAATACAAGACAGATGAATCCAGTCCTACGAATGTTGTGTGGTACTTTCCAATCATTCCAAGGATTAGGAGTCTATATGGAAGTGAAGAAACTGCAAGACAATTGTAGTGGAATGAAGATAAAAGAAATAAATATGGGAAATTACATCATTCGGCCGACACTCCTTTATGGAAGAAAATTGATCTTGAGTATCCTGAATTTGGAAAAGATCCGAGAAACCTTCGTCTTGTGTTATCTACAGATGGAGTAAATCCTTTTTGTTTTCAAACCATCACTCACAGTACAAGCCCTATTATGTTGGTAAATTATAACATGCCACCCTATTTATGCATGATGGGGAAATTTATCTTTTTATCTATTCTTATATCAAAACCAAAACCACCAGGTAATGATAATGATGTTTATTTGGATCCTTTGATCAAGTATTTGACATTATTGTAGGATTCAGGTGTTATGTTGTATGTTGATTATAATAGTGAATACTTCACATTGAAAGAAATGTTGTATGGGATGATAAATGATTTCCTTTGTTATTGAAATCTTCCAGGCTATATCATCAATGGATATAATGGGTGTCCCATGTACGAAGAAGATACAGAATCAATTAGGTTGAAACATTTATCAAAATATGTGTTTCTAGAACATCGTAGATTTCTGCCTCATCGGCATAAGTACCGATCTTGGACGATCTCATTCAATGGAAGTTCAGAACAATGCATAGCACCATCTACTATAACAGGTGATCAGATGTTTGAGAAACTAAAATATGTGAACTCTATTTTTTGTAAAATATTTTTGAAAAACCTTACAAAAATTGGTTGGAAAACGTGATCGCTTTTTTCAATTTCTGTACTGGAATTTCTTGTATGTGAGACATTTTCTAGATGTGATGAATGTGGAAGAAAATATATGTGACAGTGTTATCAAAACATTGATGAATGCCCCAAGAAAAGAAATAATGAAATTAAGGCAAGGTAGGACATGGTTGACATGGGAATACGAGAAGAGTTGGCTCCCGTGAAGGGTGGAAATCGATTGTTTCTTCCTCCAGCTACATACACTCATTCTAGAAAAAAGAGATATCAGTTTTGAAATTTCTTCAATGATTTAATGGTTCTAGAGGGGTATTTATCAAATATCAAGAACATTGTGTCAATTAATTATTTGATGTTAAATGGTTTGAAATCATCTGAATTCTATTTTTTGATACAAGATTTTATTCTTATATCTTTACATTGCATTTTTTCCAATAATATTCATCAAACTTTAACCAATTGTTGTTTCTTTTTCAAATATATATGTTGAAAAGTCTTTGACCCGGCGAAATTACCAGCTATGGAAAAAGAAATTTTCATCATATTATGTTAATTATAAATTTTCTTCCTACCAACATTCTTTGATATGATTGTTCATTTGATGATTTACTTGGTGAGAGAGATTTAACTTTGTGGTCTTATGTACTATAGATGGATGTACACAGTTGAGTGATATATGAGAATTTGAAAGGGTATGTCAAAAATTGAAGTCATCCAGAGGGTTGTATAATGGAGCGATATGTTATTAAGGAAGCCATTTAATTCTTCACCGAATACCAATCTGCTGGGGAAAGAATTGGTCTCCTGAAATCTCGTCAGACTAGACGCATTGAGGGTGAGGTAATTTCTAGAATAGATGTTGTGACAATCAGTATTACAGATCGAGAGCAGGCCCACCATTATGTTTTGCATAATAGTTTTGAGGTTTCTCCATATATTGAAACTCACAAAGAAATTCTTGGGACGTTGAATCCATCAAAGGCTACAAAATGGATATCTAATACACATAATCACCAGTTTATAGGATAGTTTCAGGACCATATTTTTAAAGAGTTAGATGAACATCGAAATTCAATTTTAGAATGACTTCGATGGTTAGCCATTGGACCAAGTTTGTATGTATGATCTTTCAATGGTTATGTAATCAATGGTTATACATTCTATACAGATAAACATTATGAAGATAGTACCATGAAAAATAGTGGAGTTACACTTGTGGCTGAAGCGATGAATGTTTCTGGTAGTAAGGAATGAAACCCAATTTTTTAAAATATGTCATACTTTGGCATTATCAAACATATATGGGAGTTGGATTATACGGAATTCTAGTTGCATATTTTTCAATGCAAATGGGTTGATAACAACAGTGGTGTTAAAATATATGAACATGGATTTGTGAAACATGGTTTTAGTAAATAAGGGTATAAAGAGGAACATTTTATAATGGAATCACAAGTGGTACAAGTTTTTATGATCCAGATCCTACAAATCGAATGTCGTCGATTGTTCTGTTATCGTCCAAAACTACTGATTGATCTGATGAAATTTCAGTTGAGGATGATTCTTTCAGTTGTGCATCGTAATAATTTCACAGTGGTCCCAATGTAGATGATGTTTTTTATGTTATAGGAGACCAAAATGATGGGATTTGGATAATCGATAGGGGTGTCAAACCCCTTCATCATTTGAAAAAAAGAGAGTTCATTAAACATGTTATATTTTGTTTATAATATCGATCATGTTATCTCATGTTATTATCTTATAATTACTGAATTTATGTAATCTAAATTAAATGTTCAACCTCTTTTGTAGATAATGACTTATGCACATTCTGGTGCTCCTAACCTCGAGGCTGAACAAATCTCTCAAGCTTCTTCTGTTTCTCCTACTGCATCTCCTGCTGCGGCAGCACATAATGCAGAGAAACAACAAGTATCTGAACATGTTACTACACCAAGTGTTGAGGTCACACAACCATCATCACATGTCATTTATACCATTTCAGATGAACATATATATTATATTGATACCAAAGAAATGGTTGGGGATGAAGGACTGATGTCGCAGAAAACATAGGTGCGTCATAGTTTGATAGTTTTTGCCAAAGTTATTATGTTGAAAAGAAAAGGCACCAAATTTGATGTTAGATGGAATGCACGAGGTCAACATGTGAATCCCTTCAGGGAAATGTTTAGTAGTTACATTGGTGTTGTTACTCAGCAACTCATGCCAATAGACATAGATTCAGGGAACCATGTTGTGTTTGGGAAGAAGGTTGTGATCTAGGAAGAAATTACAGTAACATTATGATATTTTAATTTTAATTTACTAGAAAATAAAATAATGAAACAGTGTCTTGCTCTTCTCAATCTCTTGAAGAGTAAATTTATAGTAGATGAATCACACAAGAATTACGTACTAAGTCTTGCCGGAAAAAATCATTGAGGTTTTCACATTATTTTAAAAAAAATTCATTTAAAAGATTATAAACGTAAAATAAACCCGCACCCACCCCTTGTATACACTCACCTGATATCCCAATATACATGGGATTAATTTATTTGCTGTTGTGGGGATGAGAAGATTAATATACATTGTGGGTGATTTTAATTTGTTTTAGGATACATGTATTCATCACTTTGATTGTCAATATTTCATTTATAAAAATGAAACTTTGTACTGGAAAGAATGAACGTGCAATAAAACCAACATACTCCTATAATAATGAAATAATGGGGTATGCTTCACTAGAAATGAAAATGGTACATATTTTAAATTTGGAGTAATATTGTTAGGTGCCAAGAAACACCATCATAATTATCTTTCTATATTTATGTTTAGATTGATGAGTCTAAAACCAAAGACACTTCCATCCCACAACATGTGCAATGGAAGGAGGAATGTGTGAATAAGTAATGGTAGCTAGTAGATGAAAACACAAAAAACTGTGGGAAATATGTGTCAGTATGACACGATGATAAAAATATTTTTTTTAGAAATTCTATTACATAATAGTAATTAGTTATCTTCCTATATCTAACAATCACAGGAATCAGAAACTCCTGTAGTGGATCCAGACCTATTATCAACGACATTGAAGTGACCAGAACAATACAGTCATGTCAGAGGTGCGGGGTTTGGGGTGACACCCCAAGTATATTTTTAGAAAAGAATGAAACGGGTGATAGAGATGAAAATTTGAAACAAATTAGCCAATGATTAGTAACTCTTGAAGAACGATATCAATGGAACAGAGACTTGCTAGAAAAATTTATGGGTGGAAAGCAAGGAGAAGACACAACCCAGTAACAAACAGTGCGTGAAGATCCCTCCCCACCCCCACCTTCTTTGAGGTGAGCCATTCCTCTCAAAGAGATGTCTTAGTCGTGGTAATCAATATTATAATAATTGTTCCCATGAAATGTGAATCAGAAAAACACTGATACTTTTCCTGTACTGATATTGTACAGGGTGATAATCACTGTGATTTATATCTGTCAACACCCACCTATCACCTTGTAGCAAGGGCTACAGTGATCAATATCCTATAAGAAAAGCTGCATAATAGAACACTTCTGAAAGATCATCTGAAAGTGACAATTATTGTAGCACATGAGCCAAATGTAGTGCTACCTATTCCACTTGATGATGATGATATTCATATGGTCAAAAAGGATACAAGGACATTCATTACAAGGACATCACAACATGTAAGAGTACATGGGGAAAAGTAATATTTATTTACTTTTTTTCAAGATAAACCCTTATCAATTAATGAAAAATGTTTTGAAACCAATTAATGTTATTAAAGATGGATAAATGGAATGGGGTGAAAAGAAATGCTGGATCAAAAGAATCTAATGGATTGACCAATTGATCCCAAAGATATACTAAAAGCACAATAACACCACATGTTCTCTATCAAGATTTACTAGAATTGAAGAATCAAGTGGATACGAAGCTAAGAGGTGGTTGTAGTAATAAAGTGGTTTTAGAAAAAAATACGAAGAGGAATGTAAAGATTTCGTTGCTACTGAAAATGTAAATGAGATCCTTAAAAATGGTTGGCTAGGCTTCACAGTTGTAAATATATATATGAGGTATTTTTTCATGAATTGATTTTACAAAAGATGATATAATGTTAAAATTATGACTAAATTCATTTTACATTATTGATACAAGTATATATAAAAAACAGTTGAAGTAATTTCCCCATGAGACAAAATTCGAACTCATTAGTCCTCATACCATATCGACACATCTAACGAAATTAGAGCCATCAAAAAAGAATGAAATAATTAATGACTTACTGATAACATCTGAAAGAAATATTACAGAGGACATATTCATATTAATTACAACCATGCAGTGGTAAAACTCTATGATTAAAGAATATCAATTATATTTTCACTTCTTTTATTACTTATTACTTTTTGGGTTTCTAGGCAACATTGGATGCTAATTGTGTTGAACATGTATAATCCAAAGATTTATTTTCTAGATTCAATGCTAGGATATCCATCAAACCAACCACACATGATAGAGTTTGGAAATCTATAAGACACTACATCCAATGTTTTAGGTCTAAAAATAAATTAATATAATTTATATTATATTTTACTTAGTATTCTTGTATGATAGGGTGGTGTATCCTTATTGCATAGAAAAATTAATGAGGGAAGGGGCTAAGCATAATAAGTTGAGCAAGTACTACGTCTAGACAAATATCAGGGTATATATAATAAAAGTTCACTATCAAAACCCATATCAACACAAGTTACATATTATCCTAATGATCAAATTTTTTTCATTGTCTAAAAAAAATGATTGCGGTTATTATGTTTTTGAATTTATGAAAGAGATAGTTTTTCACCAAAAAACTAGCATCCCTAATGAGGTGTTTTCAAAAACAAATACTATTTCATTTAAATTATTTATTAATTATTGATTTATATATTTTATTGTACTAAAATGACAGTCGAAAATCCACATACTCCAAAGATGATATAGATTTATTCAAAAATGAGTGGGCCACCTAGATGATGGAAGACTGTACACAAATAACTTGATGATCTGACGTGGCGACGTGTACAATTGGCAGTCATTTTTTGGTAGGGGTTAAGGGGATCAAAAATGAAACTTTATTGTATGTAATCGTTCATAGGAAAATTTTAAATGTTATTAAATTAAAAATCCTTTATCGAATGAGTAATTTCCCTATTTTAACAGATGAAATTCACCCATAACTTGCAAGAATGATGAACCACTTTTCTTTGGGCTTTGGACATGAAAAACCCATAAAATATACAAAATAACATCATATACAACCATAATCATTCAGATTGTGATGATCCTTTTGGATAACAATCCATGGGTGCATTGGTGACATGTATGAGTCAACCCCACCTCAATCATAGGCACGGTGTGGCCGGTATCACTCAAAGTGTCTCTCTTTTGTTTAAAATGGACATAATTTTAAGTGAAAACAGAACATAAACAACGGAAATCTGACCAAACACATTATTATTGGGTTGATCATTTATTAGAAGGATCTATGGGTCAACTG
The DNA here is from genome assembly GCA_963277665.1 of Viscum album. Taxonomy (NCBI): domain Eukaryota; kingdom Viridiplantae; phylum Streptophyta; class Magnoliopsida; order Santalales; family Viscaceae; genus Viscum; species Viscum album. The sequence continues at coordinate 429,590,336 of OY728150.1, read as the reverse complement.
TGATGTGTATGAGTCAACCACCCCTCATTACGAGGGACGGTGTTTTCGGTATCACTCAAAATGTCTCTTTCGTTTAAAATGAACAAAATATTAACTAAAAACAACAACTGACATATAGAAATCTGACCAAAAACATTCTCATTGTGTTGATCCTTTCTATTACCAATCCATGGGTCATTTTTGATGTGTACGGGACAACCACGCCTCAATCCAAGACACGGTGTAGCCGGTATCACTCAAAGTGTCTCTCTTTTGTTAAAAATGGGTAGAATTTTATGTGAAAACAACAACTGGACTACTAAATTCCGACCAAACGAATTCTTATTGTGTTGATACATTAATATAATGATGCATGGGTGCGTTGGTGATGTGTACGAGTCATCCAAACCTCCATCCGAGGTATGATGTGATCAGTATCACTCAAAGTGTCTCTCTTTTGTTTAAAATAGACAGAATTTTAAGTGAAAACAACAACTGAACTACAGAAATCTGATAAAACGCAGTAGTATTATGTTGATACATTATGATAATAATCCTTGGGTGTGTTGGTGATGTGTACGAGTCAACCCTGACTTATGCTGAGGCACGGTGTGACCAGTATCACTCAAAATGTCTCTCTTTTGTTTAAAATGGACAGAATTTTAAGTGAAAACAAAAACTAATGTACAGAAATCTAACCAAACACATTTGGATTGTGTTGATATTTAAGGATAATGATACATGGGTCACTTTTGATGTGTATGAGTCAACCAAACCTCAATCTGAGGCACGTTGTGGCCGATATCACTCAAAGTGTCTCTCTTTTATTTAAAATGGATAGAATTTTAAGTGAAAACGAAAAATAACGTACGGAAATCTGACCAAATGCATTCATATTGTGTTTATCCATTAGGAAAACAATCCATGGGTTACATGGGACATGTAAAATTCAACCACTTCTCAATCCCAGACATGGTGTGGCCGGTATCACTCAAAGTGTATCTCTTTTGTTTAAAATGGACAAAATTTTAAGTGAAAAAAAAAATTGATGGATGGAAATCTGACCAAATGAATTATGATTGTTTTAATTCTTTACTAGAATGATCCATGGGACACCTTTGACATGTACGAGGCAACCGTTCCTAAATCTGAGTCACTGTGTGGCTGGCATCACTCAAAGTGTCTATCTTTTGTTTAAAATGTACAAACTTTTACGTGAAAACAACAACTGACCTACAAAGATCTAACCAAATGTATTTGTATTATGTTTATCCTTTATAAGAATAATCTATGTGTGTATTGGGGATGTGTACAAGTCAACCCCACCTCAATTCGAGGCACAATGGGGCTGGTATCACTCAAAATGTCTCTCTTTTGTTTAAAATAGACATAATTTTAAGTGAACACAACATCTAACATATGGAAATCCGACCAAACACATTGATATTGTGTTTATCCTATAGGAGAACGATCCATGGCTCACTTGTGACGTGTAAGAGTCAACCACACCTCAATATGATGCCCGGTGTGGCCGGTATCACTCAAAGTGTCTCTCTTTTGTTAAAAATGGACAGAATTTTAAGTGAAAACAACAACTAAACTGCAGAAATCTGACCAAAAACATTTTTATTGTGTTTATCCTTTAGGAGAACGATCCATGGGTGAATTGGTGACATTTATGAGCCAACCATGCCTCAATCCGAGGCACGGTGTGGCCGGTATAACAGAAAGTGTCTCTCTTTTGATTAAAATGGACAAAATTTTAAGTGAAAACAACTACTAACATAAATAAATCCAAGAAAATGCATTCATATTGTGTTGATACATTAGGATAATGAATCATGGGTAACTTTTGACATGTAATAGTAAACCGGACGATAATCTGAGGCATGGTGTGGCCAGTATCCCTGAAAGTGTCTCTCTTTTGTTTTAAATTGACAGAATTTTATGTGAAAACAGAAACTGATGTATGGAAATCGGACAAAACAAATCTGGATTGTGTTGATCCTCTAGTATAACAATCCATGGGTCACTTGGGATGTGTACTAGTCAACAAAAACTCAATCTGATGCCCAGTGTGGCTGGTATAACTCATAGAGTATCTTTTTTGTTTAAAATCTACAAAATTTTAAGTGAAAGCAACAACTGACCTATAGAAATCTGATCAAATGCATTTGGACTATGTTGATAATTTAGGAGAACAATCCTTGGGTGCATTGGTGACATGTACGAGTCAACCACGCCTCAATCCGAGGCACGGTGTGACTGGTATCACACAAAGTGTCTCTCTTTTGTTTAAAATGGACATAATTTTAAGTGAAAACAACAACTAACGTACGAAAATCCGACCAAACGCATTCAGATTGTGTTTATCCTTTAGGATAACGATCCATGGGTCATTTTTGTATGAGTAAACCCCCTTTGACAGCATCTCACCCCCATGGACACCCCCATGGACACCCCCCCCCCCCGGACACCCACAAACCCCCCTGAAAGGCACCCCCACCACTACTAGACACCACCCCACCACCTGGACACCCCAACCACCATGGACAGTACCCCCACCCCCACCCCCCATAGACACCCCCAATCCACTGGATGGCCACCACACCCCCTAAACACCTACTTCCTTAGACACCCCCACAACCCTGGACGCCCCCACCCCTCCTAGACACCACCCCACCACCTGGACACGTCCCTCGCCCCATGGAAACCACCACCCCCATGAAAATCCACCCCTTCCCCCTGGACACCACCCTAACCCCCTTGGACAGCCCCATAGACCCCCTGGACTTCCCCAACCCCCCCCCCCCAACACCTTGGACACCAGCCCACCCCCTGGACATCCCCCCTGAATAGCCCCCTTAGACACCCCCACCCCCACCACTTAGACAACACACCAACCCCCGGGATTCCCCCCACCCCTGGATTCCCCACCCCTCTTAGACACCACCGCGCCACCTGGACATATCCCCACCCCTAGACAACCCCACCCCCATGGACAGCGCCCACAACCCCCAAAACACCACCCCACCACCCCTTGGACATCCCCCAACCTCCTGAACCACCCCCCAAACTTTTGGACTTCCCACACCCCCTAGACACCCTTATCCACCCGGACACCCCCATCCCCTCAGACAACCATACCCCCCCTTGGACAGCAACCCCAAACCCTTGAATAGCCCCATCCCCCAGAATTGTGAATTGAATTATTTATGTATTTAATTAAATTATGAATTATGAGTTAATGGTGTATGTGTATACTTTTTTAATGAGTATACATGGTGTAATTTCGTAATGAATTATCTGTTAATTTTGTTTGGGTATACTTGTTGAGATGTTGAATTTGTTATAGGTCTTGTTTGGGTGTGATACTGGAGAATAGGGTGTGCTGGTGTAGAATTTTATGTTACAGTAGACAGGGCATTTATCAGAGATTTTTTAGCGCTGATAAAGGGATATTTTATCAATTCTTTTTGAGCACTGATAAAGGCTCCCTTTATCAGTGCTGGTCTTTACATTATTTTTTTCAGCGCTGTTAAAGCTCATATCGAGCGGTGATAAAGTCTGTTTTTTTAGTAGTGAGTGATGAGTGAATTTTCCTAGGTTATTCAATATCGAGTAATGCCTATAGAGTATTCAATAAGAAATCCAAATGTGTGGAATCATCTGTTCATGTATAATTTTACAAGACCGATCCACATGAACCTAAAACCTCTCTTGAATATCTTGAGGAAGATACATCAGTTCTCGACCTTAATAATAAATATAGTGAACCCCCTATAAAAGTAACCAGTTCTGGGAATCTTTTTGAATCTGCACCTGTTGAGTCTGAACCAACATACCACCTTCAAGAATCTAGTTCAACCATTTCTAGAGGCATTAAGACTCTTAATAATCATCCTTTAGATTCAGTTGTAGGTGTTCTAAATAGGGGAACACAAACTAGAGCTTCTATGAGAAACTAGGTTGAACATCAATGTTTTATTTTAGAACATGAACCCAAAAAATATCAATGATTCTAGAAATGATGAATTTTGGATGATGGATATGCATGAAGAATGAAATGAGTTTGGAAGAAACAAAGTTTTGGAATTAGTGGAAAGACCAAACGACACTTGGAAAATAGGCACTAAATGGGTATTTAGGACCAAAGTTGATGATTCATGAAATATAGTTAGAAACAAATCTATATTAGATGCACAAGGGTATAGTCAAGAGATAGGAATAGACTATGAGGAGACCTTTTCACCTATAGCTAGGTTAGAGGCCACATGGATACTACTTGCTTATGCAGCTCATCTGAATTTTAAACTATATCAAATTGATGTTAAGAGTTATTTTATATATGGGTATATTTTTTAGGATGTGTTGGTTGAACAACCCCCTGGCTTTACAAATAATAATTTTTTCAAACAATGTTTTTAAACATTCTAAAGCAATATATGGGATAAAACATCCTTCAAGAGCTTGGTATGATAGACTTAGTTCCTTTCTTATTTAAAAATTCTATATTAAAGGGATATATGATCCTACTTTGTTTATTAAAATAATTTGTAAAGATGTTTTAATAGTAAATATTTATGTAGATGATATAATTTTTGGATCCTCTAAAAACTCTTTATGTTCTTATTTTTCAAAGATAATGAAAAATGAATTTAAAATGAGTTTAATGGGGTAACATAAATTCTTCCTTGGATTTATGATTTTTCAAAATAAAAATGGTATTGTTTTAAATCAATGTAAATACATTTTGGATCATCTAAAACGTTTTGTTTTGGATAGTTATGAAGGTAGTGATTCACCTATGAGTACCACTTGTAAGTTTTATGTTGATGAAACTAGTGAACCAGTGGATCAAACAAACTATAGAGTTATGATAGGGAGTCTGATCTACCTTATAGCTAGCAGACATGATATATTGTTCAGTGTATGCATGTGTACTCATTTTTTAGCTAATCCCAAAGAATCTCATTTAACTATTGTTAAATATATTTTTAAATATCTTAAGTATACTCCGAACATAGGACTATTTTTTCCAAAAGAACAATCATTTGATTTATAAGTTATTGGGATGCTCACATTACTAGTTGAATGCTATACAAATAAATCACCACTGGAACATGTCACATTTTAGTCAAGTATCCAGTATCATGATGTAGTATGAAAAAAATTCTATTGTTTATCCACTGCTAAAGATGAATATATAGTTGCTGGTAGTTTTTGTGCACAAATTCTATAGATTAAGCACACTTTTCTATATTATGGATATCAATTAAAACATGTCTCTATAAAGTGTGATAATATAGGTGCTATTAACATCTCTAAAGATCTAGTATGTCATTCTAGGACAAAGCACATTGATGTGAGACATCACTTTTTGAAAGATAATTATCAAAAGGGAGATATTACTCTTGAATTCATTGGCACTAAACATCAATTGGTGGATATATTAACAAATCCTTTCAATTATGAGAGGATAAATTTAATCAAACATGAGTTAGGTATGATTAATTTCAGTTATAACAACTCACTATCAATCCTCACTGTAAGAACACCTCACTATTAGACCTCATTGTTAGAACACCTCACAGTGAGACCGCACTGTTGAAATTTACAATTATTTTACATCATTTTTTTGAGGAATCTAAACTATTTTTCTTTATTCTTTATATCAATTTGTTTTTTTATCCCTAAATGATAAAATAATAATACAAGAACATTTCAATCCATGTCCTTCTTCACTTTCGAAACTTTCCTCTCAAAATCCTTAAACCCAAAATCTCTGCAAAACCCTCGAACTACATCATCTCACAAATGGTAATAGTAACGTGACCAATGGTTGGTGATGGAAATGCGTCAAACCCCAAGATACCTTGAGTCTATTATAGTGGTGAAAGCATCTCTATAAAGAAATTGTTTAATCTACATCTGTTAAAGTTGGAGATCATTCTAGAAAATAATTGAGCGAGGACTGGTTGCATTCGAGAAAATATTTGGTGATAGAAGAGCTAGAAAGTTAGGGCTCACTGAAGTGTTTCTCAAACCAAAACAGGACTTATTATCCGAAGATGGTCAAAGAATTTTACGAGTTTTTGGGATTTGAGGATTCTGATGAAGAGAAATGAATGTTGTCTAGAGTAAATGGGATTACAGTAAGCTTCTCATCTGTAGAATGGGCTGAATGTCTGATAGTCCTACATGAGGGAATCTTTTATTACTAATCTAAAGTAGCTCTTCTGGATGGTGACTTTTTTTCAATGATTAATATTTGACTTAACTAACAGGGAATGGATCCCCTAGAAAGGTGATTGCTAGTGAAATGAATGGGAAGGATAGATTCCTATTTATGTTTATCCAGCATATTTTGAGTCCTAGGAGAGGGGAATTTTTTGTAATGATGTATCGGGATTTGTTTCTAATGGATATTTCGAATCATGGGAATATGATTAATCTGTGTAGACTGGTGATGGTTCAGTTAAAAGATATGACTAGGCCACGTTCAAAGTCATGTTCTCTATTCCATGAAAAGCTAATTTCTGTGATTCTAGGGTATTGATGAAGTTAAAGAGGAAACCATATTGGAAAAAAATAGCTTCTGCATCTCAAAACTAATTTTTATGTTCATGAAGATAAACTGGAATCCCTGGAAAAAAGAATGGGTGAATAGTTAAGGCAAGCTTTATGAGTATTTAAACCCTATTACCCATCCTTCTAGGTCAAAGGATAAGTGGGATCCATGTCTGAAACCTGATGAGTAAGAGCTTGAGTATTCTTATAAAGGAATATAGGATAATATGGTTCATGTGAAAGAGGATACCCCTACAGATGACATGACTGACCCAGATCTACCTGCTAGTCCAATATTTGGAATTGTTTCTTGTGGTGAGCCTAGTCCTCCAAGAGGGTTTCCCAAAAGAAAATATTCCCTAAGGGATGATAAGGAAGAAGAAACCAATGAATAAGATTATGAAGAGGATCTTATCACTGTTAGAGATATCTCAAAAGAGGAAGAATTCATTGGGTCTAGTCATTCTGACAATGAAGAATTGGAGACTACTGCTGATAAGGATAGTGAAGGAGAAGAACTCAGTTTGAGTCCTCTTATAGGAGTCACTGAAAGGGCAGTAAGTGAACAGGAAGAAGAATTTGTATCTACTAATCTTTCTATGGAAATTGTGGAGGACTCAGTTGAAGTAGTGGCTCAATCTACTGGTTAGTCTGTTGATCAAGCAGAAACAGTAGCTGAGGTTGCAAGGTTGGAAGAGGCTGATACCGTTTTCCATATGGTAACTACAAATGAGGGGGAGCATCCTATTTCAAAAGTATCAGTATATGTTGAGCATGACATTGAAGGCTGGACTAAGGACCATGGGTTTCTAGTGTTGGGTCTAGTTTGTTATTACATAGAAGATGGATTGCTAAACAGAAGCCCTTCAATGCCTTCTATTTCATCCTTCATTTTTGTGCCTCCAGTAATCTCTTTCTGTCAAGACTATGTCAGTAAGGAAGACCTTAAAACTTTGAAATCTGACCTACAAATAATGTCTAAGGATAGGTCTTCTGAGATTGAGAAGGTTGTTGCTATAATTTTGGATCTTTTATCATATAAGTTGGCTAAAATTCAATCTAGCATTCAATCTAATCTGCTCCAGGAAGTACAGTAGTGTTGGAGTCAAAGGAGTGAGATGATAGAGTCTGTGGAAAATGTAAAATAGTCAATTTTATTTTTGGACTCTTATATGGATTCATGGGTTCAAGTCAATAGAGTTCTCATATATATCAGGATTTTGGTTCAGCAATTTGTAACTGTGGTCGAGGACATTAAGAAGTCCATGGAAACACAAGTTAAAGGTCAAGATGATGATGTTTCAAGGTTGATCAGTGGCATGACTAAATCCTTTAAAGAGACAGTGGATTTATATCTGCGCCTCTAGGTGCATCTGCATCAACATCAGTCTCTCCTCCAGTTGACATTGAAGCTTTCAAATCTGTTGTTAGAGAAGAAGTGGAAAATATCTATGGTGCTAGTACCTCAAACTCTAAGGTCATTACTATTACCAGGAAATTCAAAACCTTGTGTGAAATTTTTTAAGGGAAGCTTCTAAAGATCAATAGACCATCAAGGATCAATATGACTTCTATTACAAAAGGATTTTTACCAAGCATCAAATGGATGGGCACTTCAAGTTTCTCTTGGAAAACATGAGGATTCCTACTGTCACCAGATCTTTTAAAGATTAGGTCAGCATACTGGGATAGTTGACTCCTACCTTAGTGAAATCTATAGAGAATAAGGATGACTTTATCTCATCCATGGAGATAGGTGGAATCGTCATCATGGACTTCAGGAATCCTCTATTACCCTCCCTTCATATAGACTGAACACCCATTATTGTTCCTCCATCATTACCTTCTACCTCCATTTCATCAAACTCGACCAGTTATAATCCTATGATGTCTCATGCTCAAGACATTAGAAGCTTGACTCCAATGATTCCTCATATAGTCACTCCCTCTAGAGACACTAATGTTTTTGTTGCAGCTTCTCCTACCATCCTTGCTGCTATCCCTGGGCCTCCACCTCCACGTGTAGATCCTACCCCTTCTTCTTCCAAGGCCACATACTCTTTGAATATTTTTGATGTGGACTGTGTGTGGTTGTATCATTTGATAGGTATTTTTAATTTTCATCTGTATCTTGTATTATTGTTTCATTAATACAAACAATATCTCTTTTTTATCTTATTTTCATTCTTTTTGCTAATCCCAAAGGGGGAGAAAATCCAACAAAAGTATTTTAATGTTCATACTCTATGATTCCAGGTGTTTATATCTCCTAAAATATTTCTTTTCCTAACTAATCTTCAAGATCCATTATCTCTAATATAGTTTTAATTATTCTTAATTTTAATGAAATAATTTGTGATTATCAAATAGAGGGAGATTGTTGGACTCACCAGTTTTGATAATCCCAAATCATGTTTTTCATTCTTGATAATAATATGTAAATTATATGATAATACTTGTATAATTGTAATCGCGTACAAAGCATGTATCTTCAGGCTCATTACTTTACTGGAATCTGTTTATAGTATAAAAATATCTATGTATAGGTTATTGTTGATGGTTACTGTTAAGAACCTTCTATCAAATGATCACTTTCAATGTTACCATTAAAGAACAGAAAAATAGTGGTAATTGTTGAGAATGTCACTGTTTTTGACCTTACTATTGAAGGTTACTGCAAGTTCACAACTAAATGTTTATCGCTCAAGAGCTTCTGTTATAAAGTTACTTTTGATGGTTATCAGTACAAGGTTTCTGTTATGAAGCCTACTATTGGAAAACTTATCAAAGTACACGAATGAAGAGTTACTATCAGAGGGTCACTCTTGTCAGCCTACTGAAACAAGATATTACTTGTAGCTTACTGGTACATGGTCACTGATAGAATTCTACCACTGGAAGTCTACATCTTATATGTTCACCATTGGAGAAGCCTAACTATGACAAGTATACAGTTAAAAAGGATACTACTATGGGTATACCATTACCAGTCTACTGATATCATACTATCAACTTTTTCTATTATCTTAATAATATCATGACGATCATATTTGGATAGTTTAATTCATCTAGAATCAATTAATATTACTTGCAGACATGTCGGAAACCGTACGAGGTACGAGGAAGACCGCACATGGTGTGATCATTCCTCTTGAGGGCTCTGTGCAATTAAAAAGTTATACTAAGAAAAAAATAAAGCATGCCAAGGTGCGAAGTAAAGTGTGCTATAATACACCATAGACAAACAAAGGGAAGTAATAAGAACCCTCCAAGCACTCACTTTGATAATACAAGGTCTTAAAAATGATCATATTGAAGAACATACTAAAGGATATCCTATTGTGGTTCATCAAATCCCTAAACGATGTTGTTGAACATCTAATTACTTGGACCTAGAGTTTCGACACTCTATTTTGGAGGAAACTTGTAGAGAAGGACTAAAACCTCTCTTTCCTCATCCCATGAAGTCCAGAGCTAATCTGAAAACACATAGAGCATTCGAAACTCAAACTTAATATACATAGCAGTAAAATATTTTTCAATAATATAAAAAATTAACTATGTAAAAATTTAAATATATAATATTAAAAAACAAAATGGCATTCCGATGTTTTATAATAATATTTCAAAAATTTATTAACGGGTCTCTTGGTGGAGATCACATAAGTGGGGGTCGTCTGGATGAGCTAATTTCACTTGTGGTCTTCTGGTGGAGCCGGACGAGATGGAAGAGATGGTGGAGGTAACTCTATCCCCAAACCATGATTTAGACGATGCAGTTACTCCATTTTTATCTCGTGTTGTCATTATTATCATCAATGCATCTCCTCCCACTACAGTTGTTGCTGTCGACATAGATTTTCCAACTCCCTACACATACTCTCTATAAGATCCAAATGAACATCTAATTACTCCTGATAATGTGTTTCCGATAACAAGGACTCTCCATGAGTTCCTCTAGATATGGACCCTGACATCGTAGTGGTCCCATAATAACTCATATGCATCAATCGAGAGTGCATACGAGTAACTCTGCATTTCTCAAATCCATACTAGATCGCTGACATCTATAATAACTCATCAAATTGGTGGTCAATGGTATGACTCTCATTTTCAAACTAACTCTTAATATTTGTCTGAGATGTTGTGGCCTTATAATACTCTTTCAATTTCAATTTAAATTTAGAATAATGAAAATATTATTTTTAGTTAATTTGAAAACTCAAAAAGAAAACCACAATATATTTATGGTTATCACCACTAATCTCTCTATTCCGATCACTATACATCCTTTAATAAATGTCTAACTCCATAATATCAGGATATTCGACTACCTATATGAATATAAAATAAATAAATTAAATTTAGAGTTATACACATTATTTATTAAAAAAATACTTAAAATATGTTCCTTATGCACACTGAATGTATGACTACCAGCTCAATGTGTCACCACTTGTCTCCCATTGATTTTTAACCACCGATGATATCCTCTAAAATGATCACTCATCTAGTGTGAATATTATCCATCAGAATCCTAAGATGAAATGTAAGTAGGTCATTTGATGCGACAAGACGCATCAGACTCTATCTCTCAATATTTCATCATTTATTTTGTATTAAAATTATGTAAATACTAATTGTAGTGTTTACACACAAATCCATTTCATCCCATCTAGATAGTTCCACACATGCTCTCGTCAAGGTGATACCATAAACCCTAGAAGTAAATTGTAATATCTATGATGTTTCATAGGTTATGTTTGTATTTATCATCCAATTTCTTCCCTTTCTCTTGGTTAAATAAATGTTTCCTGAAGTTCATGAAAATGTTCATTTGTGTTCCAGGGGTTCAGAACAAGAAAATGGAAGAAAAAATCAGTTTCTAGGCATGTTGCACAGTTTGCACACAGTTAGTGGAAATTGTGTGGATCATCCCAGGAAACCGTGCAGCCATGGAAAGTGTCTTTTACAGGGTTATTGAATAGTTATTATATGCATGCCAAATTCCTTGGAAATCATCTGAAATAGGGAATTTGGGATAGTATAACTCACATGGTTTGTGTGTGGTTTGGAAAACTGTGTGGGTAAACATTGCTGCTCAGTAATGTTGAGAAATTAACAAAATATCCATTATAGGATTTTAAATCCCAACTCAGGATTTCCTATTTTTTCCCCTTGCAACTGTAGTGATGAACCAAATCTACCAAGATCTTCCAAGTGTTATTATGCCTCTTGTCATGGTTTTTTGAAGTAACATTGGGTTTGAATCGAAGATTCGGGTATGGTTAATTCCCCTATTATTTACCATTTTCGTTTAGGGTACACATTTATTCCTTTTCTCACCCCAAACCTAAACAATCCTTCTTTTCTGGTGATATCTTGGTCATGGCTTCATAAGGGTGTTGAATCGAGATCTAAGGCCTTGATTAGTTATGCGTTTGTCAATGGATCCAAGGTAGGTGGTCTGCATGTTATATCTTATTGTTTTGTTTGTGATTTGTGAATGATCGGGTTTATTCCTTGGATAATGCTTATTGTTCTTTTGAACCTTGGATGAGATTTGGTGTGATGGGTGTCTAAATTATGAATTAATACCGTCTTGGTCCCCATGGGGCACAAGGAGGATGGAGTGACATTTGTAGGGCCACCCATGTGGTGCGTCAATACTTTCCGGACTTTTGAGTTATCTAAGTATGGGCAAGGTTACCTTTGGACAATGTAGAGACCCTGATAAGCATGTTGAAATTTTTAATGAGAGTGTGAATGAATTATTTTCATGTGACTGTAGTTAGTAATGGTTTAATGGATTTTTTTTCATGTAATTAAAAATTGGTTAAATTTTTTAAATGGGGAATGTGTCTTGTGGATCATGAATTATATTAAAATACATTGAGGATTGGTGTATGAGAAATGTTTATAGATGGGATTGGTAATGGATTGTGAATTGATGAATATGGTAAATGGAGTGATACTTAGGAAAGAGAGTTGGGATAATGGGTTGTGTAGTTTAAAGTGTAATTGTGAAGGGGTATGGTATGACATTGAATCTCATGTTAATTTTTACAAATCATGATTGTTATATTTAGTTGTTGTAATTCTTGTGATATGGTTTGTGTGTGGTGAATAGATAAATAATCAGGTGTGCATGGCTTGGTGGCAGAATTATTATTAATGCTCCTCCCATAGGTAGGGTTGAAATGACGCTCTAACCTACCCAAGAATGCATGGGTTATAGAGTAGGACCGATGCTCTATTCCCCCAATTTATATATTCATTGAAAATACCTAGGATGAGGCTCCAAGGTAAGTGTATTGATTACATTATATGATCATCCCTAGTGAGATAGGGACATAACTTATATTATTATACGGAATGGTAAATTATGTGAATATTGTATGAATAAGGTAAATATTTGATTGTTGGATTAAATGATGATTATTAACTAAATGACAAGATGATGTATATAATGAACTTGGCACAACAATCCTAATAGTAATATCAACCTTGAGGAAGGTTCACAAGTGTCCCATAAACCGTCATTCCTTTACTATTCATTTATTTATAATTTCATTCACTATATGTTAGACATGATATTTTGTACACAACATTGGTGGTGGCCTACTTAGTTGTACTCACACCCTGTTCGGGCCTCCATTGGGAACTCAAGATGATTTCATCCAAGCAAGTCAGGACAAGGGAAAGGGTCCTTTGCTAGGGGGGTGTGTTGGACATGAGACATTTTTTGATGAGGTTCCAGACACGGATTTAGGATATATTTGGGGATTTCAATGTTTTCCTTTATTTTGGGTTTCTATTCACATGGAATTATAGCATGACATGACATATTTACTATTGATTATGGTTTGTACCCAGTTTTTGAGATGTTTTTCTGTGTATTCTAATGTTTGTTTCTTAGTTTTTCTTTTATTTTAATTGTGTTCCTTTGTGTCTTACTCTGGTAAAGAGGGTATAGTCTTCACATATGACTAATCTAGAACCTCACTGCTAGTCAGTTGCCTATAGAGTACATGGAGGCACCCTTGAGGTCATGTGATGACCCGATTCAGGAACCAGATTTAGTGACACAAGGGCTGGGGTCATTGCATAAATTATAATATCAAGTTTTTAATTAAATATAATTCAAAATAAATATTATTTATTTTCAAAGAATCCAATGGTCAAACATATGGTTCTTAACATCAATGAGAATCTAATACCATGTTACCCATGATTCAAAAAAAAAATCAAAATATAGCTCTCCCCTGTCAAACAACTATATGTGAAAAGTTGTGAAAAATAAAACAAATAATAAAAAAAATTATATAAATAAATTAATGAAAACTAACTAAAATACACTGGTAAACAAACCTATACATGCATTTATCGAAAAAAAAACATATGGAATTCACACCAGGATTGGATCAGGAATCATTAATTGGGGAAGATCATGCCCCCTCCAAGTCAACCCTAATCTTCCAGTAGTTTGAGGGTCAGAGAATCCAACATCCTTTTCATCCAAAGGTAGTTCAACCTCTGAAAACTGACGAAATATATCCTCATCCATCTAAAACATGAAATGAAAATTATTAACCAAAATATAAAACAATAAATAATGATATATATTATATATGATTATAACCAGCATTTAACCGTATCAATCTTCATCTACATCCTTATCTTCATATCTTACGATGTCAGTGTCCTCGTATTCCTCATTATCATCATTAATTTCTAAATGAGTTTCAATTTAATCATCTCGTCATTTCAAATTCATTTTTAACAACCTTAACATAATCATCACTATCACCCCATAACTATGAGGTTTCATCATTGATATTTTTTTCTCTTTTTGAAAAATATAAATTTTTAGAAGTCTCTAAAAAATTATCAATTCTTTTAACATTAGAGGAACCAAATTCACTTTGATAAATTTATTTTCCTAAGATTAATTATTTATTATTCTCCACAAATCACCATACTCTATGGAAGTAGCACAATAATGATCATAATAAATTTGGTGTGCTGATAAGCCAAACACAAATTTTAGTTTCTACAAGATGACATTTTTGTTAAATACCAATGATTTCATGGTACGGATTAACATGAAATACTCTCTCTGTATCCAACCACTAACATTTAAATATCATTATATAATTCTATCATAGATAATATAGTTCAATAATTACTTCTATCATAACATAAAAGTCAACTTCAATTTCACTATGTTGAGATCCTCTTAACAAAACATGATTATTCAATGTTTTTTGGACTCCGGTTATGAAAATATTTTAAATCAAAAACCATTCACCACATATGTATTATAAGATTTAGCCATTTTTTATGGTGGGTTACACAATATATATAATAAATTATTAATTTTATCAGCAAGTTGAGTTACCAATAAAAATTTAAAAAATTTATCAATATAATAAGAAATTAATTGATTTTATATGTTAAACCATAAGTAATATATGTTAATTTTTTTTAATCTAGTATGAAAAATTAGTTTTCAAATGTTCATCAAGAGAATATCCTATAATTTGTGGAAGTTGTTTCTTGATATGATTATCATATAACCTAAAAACAAATTAAGATTAATTTATCGTAATAAAGATTATATAATAAGTGATAAGAGAATTAAAATTAAAAATGGTGTCATTTATTTATTGGTGATCAGAACATTTTTATGTGCTCTGTAATGTTAATCATCTAAAATTTAATGTTCATGAACTCCACTAAATCCAAGTTCATGATATTTAAAAATTGACAATTTAGTACTCAATTCATCATCAACATTTCTCTCCTTATGACCCTTGTGGTTATTCTTTGAGGGATATTTATATTGAAAATAATGAGAGTAGAAAAAATAAATTTTCTCTTGCAAAAAAATCTTAGGAAGTTAATCCTTCCATCAATAATTTATTATGTAATTTTTTATTAAATTTATGCATCCATCTCCCAAATGGGTACATAGATAAAAACATTATTGGACATCCATATTTTTCATCATAGGACAAATGTAATATAAAATATTCCACTGATTCAAAGAATCTTAGGGGAATGACTGTTTTCTACTTTATAAAAAAATTATAACAACATCATTTTGCAGTATTCTTAGTGAATCATAGTTCATCCTTGCCGCCAAAATGTCTCAGAAAAAATATGACATCTAGATTCTCAACCCGAATAATAGAATTCACAAAACATCTTAATCCAATTAGAAAAACATTTCCATTTTAACATGGAACTCATGAGTTTATAATATGGTAATATGACTATTCCTAACACATCTATCCAAATTGGAAGCCCAGACATATAGAATTATATAATATTCAATCAAATATCAAAATTTTATCGATTTTCGTTGGATAGTGTACAAGATACTTTTGTATTCATTAAATTTTTTGATCTGACGTATTCAAACAGTTCAAGTTTTAGTCGACTAAAAATTTGGGCAAGATCTAATTGGGCCTTTATATTTTATATGGTCTTACCTAGTGTATCAAAAAATATATAAAATAAATTATCTAGACAGTTCTTCTCAATAACCATGAAATAAAACTTGTGATGAACTACCAAATCAGTCCAATTTGGGAGATCACAATAAATGAAACATTTTATCCAATAGTGTTCTTTCCTAAAGCCATCAATTTTCTGGTGGATTATTATTGGTCCAAATATAATGTGAGGTAATGAGAAGACAACTAATTTTAGCTATGTACCCGAGATCATTTTTGTAGGTCTGTCTCTTTCAATTTTCCCTTTTTCTGAAATGGTATTTGTTCACCCCAAAAGGATTATCGATTGGAACGAATCTGTGATGCTAGTAGAAAAAGTTTTTTTTCCATTGAGTAACATTAATTCTATGATGCCTATCATAAAGTAAGAACATGATTTTTGAAAATGTATACTCTATCTAGATAACATGACATATGATGGGAAATCACTAATTATTCACATTAATGTAGCTTTGAGTAGGAAATTTTTTTTCGCAAGAACATGATATGTACTGACACCATTACTTTATAAAGAATTTTACTCATCAATCAATGGATTCAAATAAAAATAAACATATTTTTTCATATGTACGAGAATTAATAAGATCTAAAATATATATGTATCCTTCAACAACATCCAATGAGGTAAATTTTATGGAGTTATAAAAATGGGAAAACATTTAACCATTTAAATCTTCATCAGCATCCCCATCATCAGATCTGATGATGTTAGTTTCATCACATTCTTCCTTAGCATCATCAATTTCTATATGAGTTTCTGTTTCATCATCTATTGTCATTTAAAATTCATTTTTAAAATCATTGAAATCATCATCGAAATCTACCGTTAACTATGGGGTGTCGTCATCGATAATCATGTCGCTTCATGAAAAAGATGGACTTGGAGCAGTCTCTTGAAAATTTTCAATTCTTTCACTTCAGTAGAACCACATTCACCTTTATTAAATTTTTTTTCCTATGATTTAATTTTTATTATTCTCTACCAATCATCCAACTCTTTTGAATCAGCACAATAATTAGTATAATAAATTAGATGTTCCTAATGATCCAATAAAAGTGGTTTATTTACTACAAGAAGACTTTTATAATTAATATCATGATTTCATGGTTTAGATGAACATAATATCCTATATAAATATCCAAACACTTACATTTTAACATTGTTATGTAATTATATCCTAGATAACACAATTCCATAATTTATTCCATCATTCCACAGAAGTAAATGTCAATTTCTCAATGATGAGATCCTCTTAAGAAGAAATAAATGTTCATTGTTTTTTTAATTATCCATATGTATGTATATGAAATCTAAAACAATTCATGAAATGTTCATTATAATACATAACCATTTTGGATGTTGGGTTACTCATGTGACAAAATCGATTATCAAATTTATCAGTATGTTTAGATATCTACAAATTTGTAAAACAATTATAAAAATAAAAAGTAATAAACTGATTTTATATGTTAATCAATGAATAATTTATGCTAATAGTTTTTAAAAACAGTAAGAAAAATTATTTTGATCACTTTATTATATATCAGCTATTGTAATTTGTTGAAGTTGTTTCTTTATGTGATTATAATATAAACTAAAAATAAAATAATATTAATTTACTGTAATTAAAACTAAAGAATATGTTATAGGATCAGAACAATTCTAATGGTTTAGTTTCATCATAATTTATCAGAATATATGTATGAGCTCTGTGATGTTCATCATCTGAAATCCATCACTCATGAACTCCACCAAAGCCATGTTCAGGCTGAATAAAAATTGATAATTTATTTCTCATTTCATCATCAAAATTTCTCTCACTACGACCAATGTAGTTTTGTTTTTATGGATAATCATATTTATAATAATGAAAAATAAAAAATAAAATCCCACTTCCAAATAATATTATCCAATTGAACCTTAAACCGATGCTTTGTTACATAATTTTTTCTTCAATTTTTTCATGCATCTCTTGAATGGGTACATCCATCAGAACAGTACCTCCAAATTTCTCTACACATTGAAAATGTAATATCAAATGTTCTATTTAGTCAAAGAAAGTCAGTGGGAATATTTTTTCCATTTTACCTAAAATAAAAAAAACATCTTCTTGCAGTATGATAAGTGTATTGTAGTTTTTTATCACCTCACCAATGTTTTAGAATAATGTGATATGTCTGTTATCTAATCCCAAATAATATAATTCAGAAAAACATTTAATCCTATCGTTATAATAATTTCCATTATCACATAACAGTCATGACTTTTTAATCAAGTAATCTGACCATTTCCAACACATCATCCCAAATTAGAAGCATAAAAATTTTTAAGTATCAAATCTGCAATCCACTAAACAAATAAAAATTGATTTTATTTGAAGAGTTCATAATCTACATTTGGTTTCATTAACTTCTTCGATCTGACATTTTAAAACAGTTCACGTTCTAGTCATCTACAAATTTGGTCAAGATCTTATCATGCATTTAAATTATCTTTGGCCTTGCATGAGGTTTCCAAAATTGTATGAAATAAAATGTTAAAATAGTTCTTCTCATTATGCAATACATACAACATGTTACAAACCATCAAATAAAACCAATATAGAAGAACCCAAAATTTCTCTATTTTATCCAATTGTTTTTGTTCCAAAAGAAATTTTTTTTTGATTAGTTTATTTTTGTCCAAATGTGATGGGACGTAATAGAGAGACAATTTATTTTACCTCTATAACTGAGATAATTGATAGAATTTTATCTCCATCAATTTTACCATTTCTCAAATGATATTTTTTCACAATAAATGATGATCTGATGGAATTAATCTGCAATGGTTGTCAAAAAAACATGGTTTTTTCCAACGATGATAATAAATTCTTTTTTGTCTCTCATAAAGTATAGACATGATTTTAGACTATGTATACTATATCTAGATAACATGACATATTCCTAGAAGTCACTAATTTTCCACATTAATGCATTATTCTGTATGAAATTTTATTCCGCAGTGATATCAAATGTACTAACACCAATACTCCACAATGAATTTAACTCTTCAATCAATGGTTTCAAATAAACATAAATATTATTTTTCGAATGTCCTGGAATTAATAAGGAAAAAATTATGTATTTATTATTTATCAACATCCATGGAGGTAAATTATATGGAGTAATAAAGACATTTCTTCATGAATACTGACTATCACAATAAACAAATGGACAAAAACTGTCAGTAAGAAGACCCAATCACATGTTTTGGGATTCCAAAGAAAAATACCGATATACTTTGTCAAATTTTTACCATGAATCTCCCTTAGAGGGATTATTTAGACTTTTAACAGTTGAAATATTGATCTTATGCCCTGACAACAATGTCGTTGTGTTTTGAGACATAAATAGACGTGGCAATCTTAGTGTATGTTTGAAATATCTCAATTGTTTTATAGGAATGAATCCAGAATATTCTAGGTGAGAATCTTTATACCTTGATTTTCCACATGTGGGACAACTTTTAAATGAATTATTTTTAACATAATATAATATGGAATCATTTAACTTTGCATGAATCTTCTGATAACTATGAACCATATTACGAACTAGCCACCTGCACTCATATAAATTTTTGGCAAACAAATTTCTTTTAGGTAACAGTGTTTTACCCAAAGAAAATATCTGATAAAAATTTCTATCGGACATACCATTATCTGATTTAATAGCCCTAAAATTTACAACCACTTTTAAATTTCTTATCATACATCCATGATATAAGGCATCCTTAATGGATCTCAATGACTCATAAAAGTGAGATGGTTCAAATTCAAGAGTTAAATCAATATCATTCTATGTTTCATTTTTTTGAAAAGACACACCTACCACATCCTGTACTAAATTATGAAACTATGAGGCACTCAGAATCAAATTGTTAGTATCTTCTCTGAAATCGCGTCTACTATGTGGATACCAAAAAACATAATTTTATTAAATACCAAAATTAAATAGATGACCCTCATAATTGTCAAATGTGTCAAACGTCATTAGAGAACATTTTAGATAAGGAGACTTAATTATCCCATTTGAAACAATTTCTAGGTTTGATGATACAAAATGATAAGAAATATTAAACACCCTCCATATATTTTGGACATAAACATAAACTATTTGGGTTCTTGTGGTGATTTATCCAAGCTTGGTCATCTAATAATGTCTTCTATCAACTTTCTTGTTCTATATTTCTATAAAAAATATAAAATAATCATTTTATTAATAATTTTATTAGAGGAAAATAATATCTAAAAAGGGAAGAAAATTAAATTCACATTTCTAGAAATTTATAATAATTTCTATGATTTAATAATTATTTATAGTATTAATTAAAATATTTATACTATTCTACACTAACTTATAATAATTTATACTAGTTACCAAAAATTATTAGTAATTAAATCAAATTTATACTAATTATGCATTGCATAAATTTTAAGAGATTGGCGATAACTCTTTTTCTTGATAGTTTATCTCCATGAAATTTTATCCCTCTAAAATCTGTATAATAACATCTGATCAAATGTAATCATATCCATTTTCGTATAAACAAGAATAGAGAGAAAGGAGGCCTCACTGTGCTGCACTCTATTCTTATGTATAATAAAATAGATATCTATATGTGGGATAAAATTTTTCATAGTGATTTCTGTGGGAAAATAGTTACAAAAAGATTAGCTGTTAGGAAAAAGAGATGCCACCAATCTGCTGGAAATTGTGTCAATTTATTAATAATTATCTTTTCTATAGATATTATGTCAATTTTCTTGTTATTTTTAATTATTTCTAATTATTTATAATTATTTCTAATTATTTCTAATTATTTCTAATTATTTCTAATTATTTCTAATTATTTCTAATTATTTCTAATTATTGTTTATTATTATTATTTATTTCTAATTATTTCAAATTAATCCTAATTTCTACTAATTATTTTAATTGTTTCTAATTGTTACTATTTATTTGTATTTATAACCAATTCATAAAATTTTTTACTAATTTTTAATAATTCTTATGAATTATTACTAATTATTACTCATTTTTACTACTCCAAAATAATTATTTCTAATTATAACTAATTATTACTAATTATTACTAATTATTACTAATTATTACTAATTATTACAAACATTTCATAATTATAACTAATTATTTCTAATTATTTGTTTTTATTGATTATTATTACTAATTATTACAAATTATAAATAATTCTTAAAAATTATTAATAATTAGTACTAATTTTTATTAATTATTAGTAATAATTTCAATTTACTACTATTTATTAATAATTATTACTAATTACTACTATTTATATCGAATTATTAATATTTATTACTATTTATTAATACTAATAACTCTTTATTACTATTTAATACTATTTCATCCTAATTATTACTAATTATTACTATTTATTACTAATTATTCATTTTTCTAACTAATTATTCATATTTATTACTAATTATTACTAATTATTACTAATTATTACTAATTATTACTAGTTATTACTAATTATTATTAATTATTCATGATTATTAGTAATTATTAGTAACTATTACTATTTATTCATATTTATTACTATTTATTACTAATTATTTCATATTATTACTAATTTTTATAATTTATCAATGTTTATTTCTAATTATTTCCATTTATTTCTATTTATTTCCATTTATTACTATCTATTAATATTTATTTCTATTTTTTTCTAATTATTACGAATTTGTACTAATTTTTACTAATTATTTCTATTTATTATTATTTATTATTATTTTGTACTAATTATTACTAATTATTACAATTTATTACAATGTATTACAAGTTACTACAAATTATTACTATTTATTTCTATTTATTCTTAATAATTCCCATGTATTCCTATTTTATCCAATTATTTCTAATTATTCTTAATTATTCCTAATTATAACTAATTTGTACTAATTATTACTAATTATTCATATTTATTGCTAATTATTACTAATTATTGAATATTGTTCCAAATTATTCCTAATTATTCTTATATATTCTTAATTATTAATAATTAGTCTTATTTATTATTAATTATTACTAATTCTTATTAATTTTAACAATTGATATTAATTATTACTAATTATTATAAAAAATTTCTTATTATTGGTAATTATTAATAATTATTCTTATTTATTGCTATTTGTTAGTCTTTCTTACTATTTGCTATTATTTGTTAATTTTTATTACTATCTATTACTATTTATTAGTATAATTATTATTAATAATTATTATTAATTATTACTACTTATTTATAATTATTACTATGTTTTAACTAATTATTACTAATTGTTACTAATTATTACTATTAATTACTAATTATTACCTAATTATTACATGTTATTTCAAATTATTATAAATTTTTACAAATTATTCATATTTTTTAATATTTATTACTATGTATTCATTTTTATTATTAATTATGACTATTTATTACCATTTATTACTAATTTTTACTAATTACTACAATTTTTTACTAATTACGATTAATTATTACTGATTCCTAATACTTATTACTAATTTCTAATAGTTACTGCTAATTATTACTAGTTATTTCTAATTATCACTAATTATCACTAATTATTACTAATTATTATTAATTATCAATAATTATTATTAATTATAGATAATTTTTACTAATTATGACTAATTATTAATAATTTTTCGTAATTTTTCTAATAAATATTAATGATTACTAATTAATAATAATAAATATAAGAACTGTTAATTAATACTAATTAATACTAATCACACATAATTATTTGTAATAATGAATCATGCAAAATTAAAAAATCTAATTCTAATGTAATTTAATTGTAGCTAATTCACAATAAATATGACAAATAAAAAATAAAATGAATTAACTAAAAAAATAAAGAAAAATATAAATACCTTAAAAATGAATCTTTCGTACAATGTAAGACTTGAATATTGATCTAATGCATATTTTTAAATGTTGAAAAAATATGAGATTGGAAATATGAGTAGAGAGGGAGAGAGGTAAAGAAAGGAGTGGAATCAGAAAATCGGATGGGGGTATATATAGGTTAGAGTTTTTGCAATGAGACTCATGTTGCTTATAGTTTTATTTGTGAGGGATACCATCAAAAATACCAACCCCACTATTAATTAGGGGCATCAGTTAAATTATTATTTGTGATGAGACCCATTGCAAATACCCACCCACCGACATTATATTTGTGACATGATATAATCCCATTGAAAATATTAAAAAATGACATCAAGAATTTACGACAAGTACAAAAATTCGTCATAAATATGCTTCCTGTGGTTTGGCACACAACCCGCACAAAACCTTTTACGACAGGGATTTTGTCCCATTCTAAATAGTAACTCCCTACCATCTCTTTGCGATGAGACCCTTCCCCATCAGAAATATTCAATTTACCCATAGTTATATGATTACATATTATAAATTTAATCACTCAAACAAATTAATTTTTTAATTTTTAATAGGAAATACATAAAATCGGCAGAGTATCATCCACCATTTTTATCTAGAGAAGAAAGATGTTGTATTCAGATTATGACTAACATGATCCAAAATTGGACAAGGTCAATCTATATCAAACTATATTGGAAATATGTTTTGGAAAATTATTGTCCCATAGACACAACATGTGAATGATGTAGTTTTAGAAGAAGTGTTTCATTTTAGTGTATAAAATGATGAAATGTCAGTTGATTGATTTTCTGATTTTATAGAAAATATATTCCCCATTTAAAATATTTATGGACTACTCGAGTAAGAATCATAACATTTTATTTTTTTATCTTTTTTGGTTGTGTTTTATAAATCTTGTTGAAGGCATTTCTTGTTAATTTTGGAATAATTTGTTATCAGAGATTAGATTGATCATATACTACTGTAGTTGCACCCAAAATTTATGATATCATTGTTTGAGGTCCTCATTGGAATCAGACATGAGATACCTTCTGTTATAAGATAAGAACATTCCATCTATTTTTATGTTTTGTTTATTTTTATATAAATTGATATTGATTACTTTAATTTATAATGGATTTAAAAAAGTCTTTCCTATGTTGAAATGATAAGGAAAAAACATTGCAATTAAATTTTATTATGTTATTCTTTAGATCAATATTTATCATATGGAATGGAATGTGTTGATAGATAATGAGTTTCTTTTATATTAATAAATGTGATATCGAAATCTAAATTCATGTTAGATACACAAGATTTTAATTATCATGCTTTTTGTTAGATATTTATTATATAATATTTAGTACATACCTGTCACTATATAGAATTGAAATATTCCATGTTTTTCCCATGTTTGAGTGAACATTTTCAAAATTTCATACTTCCCCACCTTCATTCGATTATGGTTAAGTAAAATACATTTATATTATATAATGTTCTTTTTCTCAATACTAGGAGTGGCTTAAATTATTTCTTATGTTTCTTCATATTAAATATAGTTTAACATTAATGTTTGTTTATATCCTAACATTATTGTCTTACTTTAGAAAATATGGTCATATGTAAATTAGTAATTAAATTAACATTAAATTAATTTATATATATAACAGAATAAAAAATTAACTAGGGTGTTTTTTATGAATCCAAGGGAACTGTAAATTGATGTTCTAATGTCATTCCCCATTTAATATTCTTTTTTTGTAGTTCATGTCTCGTATTTTTCATGAAATGGACTATATATTAATATACATTATTTTATTTTATTTTTTTATGCTATATTCTTTTGTGGGTCCTATAAACATTTTATGGCCCCAATCAAGGAGTATCTCCATTTATGTAATGTAATATCCTTTATTTAATTCATTATTAAATTTTTTCTATAAGTTTCACTTTTTATTTCATATTAGACAAATTTTAGTGACTCGACGCATGCTTTTAGAGGGAAAACATAATCGAGAAACATTGTATGGTTAATAACATTGGTGATTTTATATAAGATGATAAAATTAGTGAAAGGATTGAAATCCTATGATATATTTTTAAATTTTGTAGTTTCTCATTTTTGTGTTTATAAAATCCATCTTCAATCTCAGTGGGTATCTATACATGTTTTTCCAATCCCACTTCAATGTGAAGTTCATCCATTCCCCCATCATTATCATCCAGGGTCTACAAAAAATATTCTGATCTTTTTTTCTACAATATATTAGAGGTTAAAATATATTTGAGTTTCAATAAAATAATAGACAGAAAATTCCTTTAAAGATTGTGTCTCAATGATTTTATATTGTAATTATACATTTTTGTGACAATCTACTAAGAAATTGAGTTTGTGGGTGAACATGGGTACTTTTTTCTTTTCCCTATGCTCTCCAAGTTCCATCTCTTCCTTGGTCTTCATAATAAGTGGGATATTTAATTTAGGTTATTTTGAATTACCACATGATTGTTTTTTTTTCTTCTTCAACAAGATACTATAAATAATCATTGAATTCATATTGTAGGTCATTAATTATTCAATGTTATGGGGTTATTAATTATTTTCTTCTTACACTAGGGATGGTTTGATGAGATGATCCAGTTTATCCATCAATTATTTCATCTAATATATATTGTTCTATTATTATTGACTTATTCCTCATTTAATGTAGTCATGCATTGGTTGATGGGGGTGTTTCTCCTCCCAATGAACCTATGAAATATATGGGACGACCAATTGGTCATAAAATAAATGTTCAATCTTTGGGTTCAAGACTTCATCGATTCTATCAATCCCTTTAATTTGGACATAAAAATTGTGATCCATTATATACAATGGTAACCATAACTATTTTTTCCTGAGTGGAAAACAGATAAGTAAAAGAATAAAATAAATATAAACATGAAGATAATAACTAAAATTGTGTTAATGATAGTTAATTCTATACCCTCCACCACAATAATGACACCAAAATGATTGTGTGGTTTTTACCACCCTCAGATAATTTATATTTACACATAATGAATCCTAGTGACTGATCAAGGATTTCTATCAAGGATTAGGGATTGAGTATTTCACTAGATAAATACCTTATATATTTTTTATTTTATTTTTTATGTTCTTAAATAGGAGAGAAATGAGGGGTGGTTGTTTGGATGAATGAAAACAAGAAAAATTAAAATGTAAGACTGAATTAATGCAAGAAATGGAGACACAATTGGATTAAACATTATGATCCCTCTCTCATAACCTTGACAATTCAATTCAATTATATATGTGTGATAATTTCCTACACAAAACATTACTACTTAAATAGTGTGAATAAACTCACAATCGAGGAGAAGTTCATAAGTGATCGACTCATCACCCACACAAAGGTGTAACAATCATGATTAATCCTCCATAAAGATAATAGCACCCATAAAAAACAACGACATAAACAATTAGGGAGGAAATAGTTATCAACATTACACAAGAAAAAAATAATGTGAAAATCATAAGGTAGGATCATCTCTTATCCCTCTCGATATCAAAGTTTCCTCAGAACAAAATTGAACAAATTAGTCAAGGTGCATGGGATTTTCATCATTGGTTTCATTTGATAGGCGATTCTCAAGTTATCCTCTCATCATTTAGATCTTTAGGGATCACATAATATCATAGTGGGTACAAAACACCTAGAATAGATGAAGATAAAAAAAAACAATTTTCCAAAGATAAAATGTTTTAAAATAGAAATTTCACTAGCTATGATCTGGAGGTGCAGAATCATTTAGAAGTGGGGAATATGAGAATTGTTTACAAATAGTGGCCTTAATAATTATCTCATTATATGCAGTAAGAATAAAAATTATCCTTCATTGGATGGGTTCCTTGTGCACAACATTAATGGAGGCGTCTAATTAATTTTATGGCATCTGAAGAAATATTATTCTCCAAAAAATTCCACTCATGATCGAGTCCATACATGTATGAGAAAAATTAGATCAGAATTGTTGTTTCACATCATAAATCAAGTGGAAATCTCTGAATTTTCCTAGAATATTCATTCTTCTACATTGTATATATAGTGAAAATGAATTTTGTTTGGCATGATTTTAACATTGAATGTGCTGGAATGGAGGCCTGTTTTGGATTAATGTTTTGACTTCATGTAAAATTATTGAATAATGGATGGGGATAGAAACTGGATTAGTGGTGAAATAGTCCTTAGTTAAAGAAATATAGAGTTTAATCTGTTTAAACTCAACTTCTAGTCTATGGATAATGTTTCCATGTCATTTGAATTATCCATGAGCATGGATGGGTGTTAGTTTCAGTATCTAGTCGGACATATGTGACGATTAAAATGAGGTTGCAATGGGGGATGGTAGGTTCATATTAGTTCAATCTATAGATCTTTATCCTTACTGAGAAAATTTATTATGAAGTTTATGTTTGGGATTCTTCTCACCTGTAGTCGATGAGTTGGGATGTCTATCCCCCCCCCCATTTTCATAATACATACACAAGAGCATAGTCAATACACAACAAATAAAAATATCAATTTTTCTCGATCATCCTCAAGAAAATTGACTCAGTTTTGTGGGAATTATGGAATTACATTCCTCCAAATCTATAAGGGATGATGATAATTTTATAAAATCTCAGTAGGAATCAAATCTTATTCCTTTTAATAAAAATTGTGGCATAACTCATTATTTCATGTTTGGAACCAAGTGCTTTGTCTTTAACTCATAGATACATCTTAGTTTCTATTCTGGTAAATTGGGTCATAGGTTTTTGTGACATTTTTATTAACCTATGATTTGGTTGAGGATTCACTAGTATGATTTTTTTTATAGGGCGGCATAGTCAGCTTCTACAGAGGCCATCGGTTCTTATTAAACAGTGGTATAGCTTCATCGGAATAGGAAACATGACTTCTTATCCAGTCATCTTTATTGCGATACATGATACAGATATGATTCAACTTGTAAGGGTTTGATCTTCATCAAATGGTGGCATGGTTCATTCCCTGCATGCTTAGGATTTTCAGAGGGATGAGAATGGAAGTAAGTTTAAGTATTGAGGAGGGTGAGGAAAATGTGTTTTTGGATGGTTACCTTTGAATAAGAACTCATGATAGGTTCATATTTACATTTTCAAATTTTATTCTAAAAAAACAATTTGAATTATTATATTTTACAATTAATTAAAAAGGTAGAAATTAGAATTTCATCCTTCCACAAAATAATTTTCCACTAATTTCTAATTTATTTCAGTCAACAAATGAAAAATATGATATTTAAAAAATAGTACAACTTACCACTATTAAAAATATCACACTGAAATGAATTGAAAAGAAAAACTAACAATTCATAATTTTAAAAACCTCAATTTAAATTTCATGAAAAATTATGGATTCTTAATTATATAAAAAAAATATATCCTTAAAAACAAATAATTGATTTTTTATCAATTAGGTTCTAGAATTTAAAATTTTAACCAAAACTAAAATTTTCCATAGGGGTTGTATAAAAGTTTTGTATTTCAAATGGATAAAAACAAAAAAAATGTTTAAATATTCATCTCACATCGGTTTATATGTATTCTATATTTTTTCATGTTATATGTTTATTAGGGGATTATAATTAAGAAATTTTAATTTTTACAAGTCCTTGAATTTTTTTTGATTATATATTTTCACTCCAAAATATTTTTTGATATTGTATTTATCATAAATATTGTTTTATCTTATGACATAATTATAATTTTTTTAAAAATTATGAGTTTTATTTTCATCAAGTCGAATTAATTAGATATGTAACCTAATTGTTTTATTTTGTTAATTGATTTTTTTTTAAATTCATTAAATATGAATTTTTTTTATAAACATTCTATTTTTTAATTTTTAATATAGATTATAAATAATTTAATTCATGTTTCATAAATAAGAAATGTTTTTTAAATAATTGATTACTTTTCTTTTGAATGATTGGTTTTCGGGGAGACAATTCATTTTTTAATCATATTTTATTACAAACTATGTTTTTAGTAATGTTAATAGTGAATTAATTTTTTTTCATAGGCCATGATATTTTCATGATTGAATCATATCATTTTTGTGTGGAGAGGGGGAATTATTTATTTTTCTATGTACATTGATGGAAAAATATTTTCTAGTTGGACTTCTATAAAATCACTTTTTCATCAAGATTGGTAACATTATTTTTCTATGTATCCTGGATCATGATAAATTTAATGGTTATTAACATTCCATTTTAGAAAGATTTAGAAAGATCATTAATTTATTTAAGTTGCGGGATTGAATGGGGATAAATTTTGATTCTCTAATATCTTTGAATTTTTTTGATTGATTTATTATATTCATTCTTCTATATGTTATGAAGTTGTGATTTATTGGAATAAATTGAATTGATCATTTAGTTAAGAATTCATGTATTTCATTGATATCGATATTATTTTTTTTATTTCAATTTTCATCAATATATATCAGAAATAATGAATTGTGATGGAATGATAAAAAAAATTACATGGATTTCAATTTCATATAAACATCAATGTTAGGATATAATTTTTTTCAAGTAATGTTAAAATCTCCATGTAACCATAATAATTAATTTGACCGACTATGAAATGGCCTTATATATTTCTAGTTGAAGATAATTTCAAGAAGGCTTAACTTTGAATAGTGATATCATTTAGTGTAGTGTGGACCATATTAGTTACAATGATAGTTCTTATATGAGATAAAAAAACTATGAATAACTATTATGGAGATTTATGTAATATAGTTTGATTTTGTTCATGTTTAAACATTTTTATTTATTTTCGTCTTTTCTTGAAGTCTAAATATGTTAAATTATTTTTTATCTTGTTTTTCCAATAAAGTCTTTGTTTGGTGGAGTTTCATATAAATGTTTTTTATAAATATTATATAAAAAATGTATAAGATATATTATATAAAAATATATTAGTAAATAAATTATAAAATGTTTGAAAAAATATTTAGATACCCATTAATAAAATTTTATTTAATCTTTTTTATTTAAAAAATTATTTTTTGTTATTGTTTAATAAATTTGATAACAGTATCAACACATAAATAACTCAAATGAATCTATTACTAAATATCTTCACAAACATATATATATATATATATATTATCAATTCATGTTATTATAATTATAACACAACTATTTACTCTTGCACAGTTATATTTAATGACGGGGTAATTGCCAAAAATTTAGTTGTAAGAATATATATGTTGGTAAAACACATTGTTAATAGAAAATGTATCTTTACCAACAGATATTACCCTACTAGAAAAAGTAACACATTTTTTATGAGATTACTGATGAATAATATGCTATTTTCAATGTATGTTTATCAATATTATTTTAGGTTATTTCCATGGTAAATGGACTTTTTAAATTATTTTTATAAGACATTTTCCAAGTGAGAATTCTTGATGAAATAAAGGTGATAATTATTATAGATTTTCATAAAACTTTCAAGAATGGTCCTTTAATTTACATCTTGTTTATTTATACCTTATATAGAACCAGTAGTTTGTAAGGTATATATTTTATCAATAAAGAATATAGTCAAATGGGATATGTTTTATTTAAAACCATATGTGTCGACTTAATACAGGTTTTCCATATCTCTTATTGTTGAAACGTTGTTGTTGGACATTCAAATCAAATACTTGAGAATAGATATGACCATACAAGGAAATTATTTAGAGATATTATTATATATTTATATCACACAGAGGATGCATAAAAAAATTTGAAATTTATAAATATCTATTAATACTATCCTTTTTATTTTTATAAAACTTATAACTTTTTCATCAACTATTCTCAACATTTCAAAATAAAAAACCTTGTATTAGAAGTATTTGACGTATTTTTTGGAAGTGGGGTTCAACCTAATTTAAGCTATGATGTTATGTTGTTATATATTAATATAATTACCAAAAAATTCACCAATGCTTTAACGTTTTTCCCTATTTGACCAAGGGGAAACCATTTAAAATAAATTGTACAGTAGCCGTATTTTTTGGCATTGTATACATTATAAAAAAAGTATAAAATTGTATATTATTAAGTGAAATAAATTAAAGTGCCTCTAAATAATTATTATTAGAGGAAATTATAATTTTAATGTTCTCAATAGAAGATTATGGAAATTTTTTAATAACATAATTTATTTTTATAAATTAAAGCATCATTTCTACCTTCATATGGTATATACTTATATTTTATTCCATAAAGAAATAAAAACATTATATCACATGAGTTTAATTTATGAAAAATGATACAAATAGCACCATTTGCATCATTATTTCCCATAGGGTTACTGAATTTAGAAATTTAAAATATCAATCAAATAAGCATCTAATCTACATGGTAATATAGTTATTTTAAGTCTATGGTCGAACCCATAGGGAAATGGTTTGAGAAAATATTAATTAAATAACAATAACCTGAAATAATCATGATTTGAATAAATTAAATCTACGATATTGTGCATTTTATTTGTTAATAATGTGGATAAGGAAAACATAAAAAGGGTGTCCGAAAACAATGAATCATAGTTTATGGGATAATAATGTATGTAATAGTTAAAAAATAATCATGCAACCATCAAAATCAGTTCCTAGCGAGTCCAATGGTCATCTTAAATTATCTCCATCCTATGCTCTCAATTTCTCATGGTCATATAATTAGTATTGAAAAGAATGGGTAAGAAGAAACAATATTTAGTTATATGGAAATAATAAATCCAATGGTTATAAAGTAATTTTATACAATTGATATCACCTTAAATAATGATATTAAATTAAATTTGGAAATGGTCATACTGAACGAAAGAATGGAATTATACCCTTTTCTTAACCCTGTCCATGATGGCCATGCATGAAGAATCAAGAAAGAGATCACAAAAAAGAAATATCTTGGAATCATCAAATAAATTTCATTAAAAAATAAAATACATTTATTATTCGATTATAGTTCATCACATACAACGCTCCACAAGGAAATCACCCCATATATCTATCCAGGAGAGGCTACAGAAATGTATTGATAAAACTCTATAGAATGTTGGAGAATAAGGGCTCCACGTGGAGGGTGAATCACTACAGTGGGTGTCCATCCAGGATCCCTCTACCTGATGTGTCTGGTGTATGGATGAGTGTACATTTTTATAATGTTTCATGTTAATCCTTATTCCTTCACATATTTATTTTTATATTTACCATGATTTTCATGAAGTGTAAATATAAACGATGTGTAATCCACATCCATAATGAATATTTTATGTGTATATATTCTTTGATATTCCATGACTTGTATAATATACATAAAATGTAATTGATTTTTGCAATGTCTAATGACATCACATATTGCCTTGTGTTCAAGTGACTTCTCAGAATTTCACATCGTGTAATGTATTTACCTTACATGTAATAGGTTTTTTCTAGTTTCTCAACTCTGTTGCGACTTCAAAAATCCAAAACCTATTTTTCTGCCTTTACTAATTATCTTTTGTTTCTAATAATAAAAAAACAATGAAAAATATTCATTAATTGACCAGAATAATAATTTAAATATAGAAATCAATTTATTCAAGTACTCTAAAATATATTCATGAAATATTGATATTAGTTAAACTTTTATATATTATAATACTTAGATATCTAATTGGTTCCTTCTATATTTGAATGAAACTATACCAAAATATTTACTATGTGTAAATATAATTAGATTCATAATTATATCTTACAACATTTTGAGAAGAATAATCATCAACCCAACGGATTGTTCATATGATCACATCAATGATTTATTACAAAAATGGTATAAACCTAATAGATTGGAATTCATAAATTTCGAATGGGGTTTTTAGGAATTATAATGTTTCTCATGTAAATATTTAAATGGAAGAGATGTATCATAGCAGTTTTGTTAATATTAAACAATTTTATGGTGGATTTTGAAACTAGAATTGGTTGCAATAGTGAAACCTTGAACAAATTCTTTAAATGATCAGATCACTAATTAATTTTTTATTTTTCAATAAACTATTAATTATTTTCCTTCATGACACATAAAATGTAAATTGGTGTGAATAATATTCATTAATATTTTTTAATCTATTATTATTTTACTAAAGTATTTATATAAGAAAAAAATATTTTTGTGTTGATTTAGATTTTTTTTAGATAGGTTTTGTCTTCTCATTCTCATTGTAGTTTAGTCCCAACTATTTTTTACCATCTACTCTATTGTATATTTAATATAATATTTAAATCATAATATATTACATATAATAGTTTTTTCCTTGACATACTCCTTATATGGTGGTGTACAAAAAACATGTGTGTTTATGAGTTTTATAATGTTTTGGTGAGAAGGTAGATTGTGGTGACCTATTAGCCAATGAAAAATGTGTTTTATTAAAATATTAAAACATTAATTATGTTAAGTAAAAAATAAAATATTGAACTATAATAGAGATTTTTGCGGTGTCTGAAAATATAGTCACATAAATTTCATAAGAAACCCACGTGAATTAGTTCTAGTGAATCATTTTTCAATAATTAACCTGGAAAAGGTGTTTTAAAATTATTTATTCAAAAATATTTCCGCCCATATTTATTGGTTGTTTTTTATAATATATTGTTTATGTGTTGGGTGTTGGATTTGTTTCATAGATTTTTAATAATGTGCATCATTATAGAGAAAAAATATATAAAATAAGAGATCATATTCATTTTGATATGTTCTAGTAGAAGGGGGGTGTTAAATAAATTTTCATTTGGATGTTTTTTTAATTAATTTGGTATCTTAATTAATGTTTATTTTTTTAATTGAATATGCCTTTTGAGTAAAGAAATATTATAAAAAATGTCTCAGTATAGATAATCCAAATGTTTTTTCTTTTACCACCTGGCGGTCTTCATATTCAAGAATTAGTGAAAAAATTTTCCAAGGATTCTTCAAACATTTCCATTTATCATTTCCAAATTAATATTTACCAGACAATTAATTTCTATTTTAGTTTAAAATGAACTAATTATACCTCTTATATGGTAAATTTATTTTCATTATCATCTATTTTATCCCTTGGAATAAGAATACTGGAATCAACAATGGTCGATGAAAATATTGAAGTATAGATAACTTCATAATCAGTCCACCCTTTAAACCAATTCCAAATTTTCATGATTATTGTGTCTACATAGATAATAATGTAATTTCAATCTCTTGTGATTAATTATTTATTCATTTTTTGTCACTTTTTTCATTTTGTTAAAAAAAAATTCAACCACATGCCTCATAAAGGTATTTATATTTATTATGAAGATTGATCTAAAATGTTCTATCATTATTACCCAAAATATAAATGATTATCCACTTAAATTGGTTAATATTTGTAAGGACCTAGCCCTAGTTTCCCGGAGATTGTGCCTTGTTTGATTATGTTGGAATACATACAAGGAATGTGAATCCTGAAGGACCGAGTAGTTTAATATTATTGGAAACAAGATACATACATAAGTTCATCATTACAACTTGAAATGAAAAACAACATAGACAACTCCTTAGACAACTTACATAACTCCTAGGTTATTTCAGCAGGTCATTCATAATTGAATTCCTCTTTCTATGAGAAAATGAAACATAATAAAGGTTGAGCTCAAAAACTCAGTAAGAGTATGTAATACAGCAGAAGATATTATAAACATTATACATGGTGAATAATTGAAAACACATGACTTTAATAAAAAACGTGACCACATTATGGCAGGAAAATGAGCTGAGTAAATAATACCATAATAAAACATAATCATTAGTATTCTACTAATCGAATAACGACATAGTATATCAATATCTGAACTCATAATGATGGAATGAATAATGCCAGACATTCTGAAACATTTTGTCAAGGCCTCGTCCAATATGTAGAATGATTAAGGCCTCGGTCAAAATCTATATCACATTGGGAAAGGCCTCGGCCAATTCCACGTATATTTGTCTCATTAGACCTACTAATGCATAAAGGGGCTATAGAGAACCCCAACCATCACCTATTAAGTCCAATTCATTTCTCATATGACCGTAGATCAACTTAAACAACATATACATCCATATTGAAATAATCATATGAAATGCAACTAACTTTCCCCAATCATAAAATATAAAACTCTAACTATTTGGAATAATATGGTGAATGGTTATAGGATAGATCAACCAAAAAAGAGTTAGTCATAAAACATTAAATAAAATATGGTATATGACATCATAAATTATTAAACCCAATAATACTATGGAATAAAAAATAGTGTTGAATTAGACGAAAACACTCTTATAAAATCATTAAGTAATTCTTGAGATAAATAATCCTTTATTTTGAAAAGAAGAGTTATTTTGTAAAAATATTTGTATAAAACCAGAATTTTGGTAAGATAGTATTTTCATAATAAAATGAGTGATTTTATAAAGATAAAGTTTTCCAAAAATAGATCATAGAGTGCCCATGAAAATGGGATAGAATTTGAGAAATTCCCTTGGACCAGGCTTGTATTTTGGAAACAACATTGATTGTTCCTTAAAACATGTGTAACTATCCATAAAATAAGGAAGGGTTCTGGTTTGTACACATATATATGATACTCAAACAGAATATATTTTTAGTACATAACACTACACAATAATTTCATTGAGATAATTAGACATTGAAAGTATCCCGAATTAAAATGGAAGTTCGGGTGGAAAAACCCTTACCTTAACTCCAAACGTGTTCTTCTCCTGTAATTAAGATCTTGTAATATGAAATTATACTTGTTAATAACTTATTTCAGAACATATTAGACATGTATTTAGTTTACCATAATTCTAGTTAGTTCATTTATGTCTTTATTGACCAGTTATTGTATTGAATTTCTTTGTTCTGGAGTGTTCGTTTCTCTTATTTTCATATTCGGATCACATGTTTTTAAGTAATGAAGTGGAATGGATGTAAATCTCCAGAATTGAAATTATATATTATTTATGAACATAAATAGGTGTTATTTTGAATTTATATAACTTGGTTACATGGAATGATGATGAATTATCTTATAGAACTTTAATGATAATTGTTTCGGTTAATTTGAGGCTTTTGATTAAAACGAACTCATTTTTCCTTATAATCTAACGCCATTTGAACAATGGGATTATAGAATCTTAAATAGGATATATTATATATAATGATCTGGTTAAACTATAACAAGAATGGTTTCATGACTAGAATTTAGAATGATAAAAGAAATCGAAAGTCCATCGTCCTTGAATAAGTAAAATCGACACATCTCCTATGGTGTTATTGCTACTAGTATAAAAGAAGTTAAAAAGGGGGAGATGATGATAACTTATTCCACTATCATGAAAACATTACAATACATATAAGGTACTTGAGTCATCACAAAATTTGTATGAAGAGAGTTAATATGAAAAGAAAACAAATGAACTTGAAAGGAATGAAAAAGAATTGAAAAGACGAATTTACCTCTTGAACCAAACTTCCTTGAGAACCTCCTTAAGGGAGAGTTTTTGGTCATTTAATGAGACCAAATCAGTTTGGACGTGGGATAGGAGGTTGGGAGGGTATTTGGCCAGAATTTGGAGAAGGCACAAGGTTTGAGAGGAGTGATTGGAAGAGAGGGTGAGAGGGGTTCTTATAGTGGAGGAGAGAGGGGATTTCATAATAAAAAACTCATTAATTTATATTTCTCCTCAAGACAAGGAATAGTGAGTATTACATGACCATGAATAGTAATTTTGTCATGTGATCCCCAACTAAGTGGGCTTACATCAGTAGAACATCACACATGAATCTATAATTTGTGTATTTGTCTTAATTTTTCTATTTATGGTATGTCACTATTCATAAAAAATTCTAGAATTTCAGAAAAATCCCAAAAATATACCACAACCATTTTTCGATGTGCAGAATCAAAAAATGAAGTCCATTTTTAAAAAAATAGATGCTAATTATTATTAATTTAATATTTAATTAAAACCATACTTTATTATCAAAAACTAGTTTTAAAACATTCATTAACTTATTCTAAAATATAGGTATATTGTACTTTCAACTTTAATATTATTTATATATTATCATAGGAAAGGTTACTATTCATTAGGATATATCACTATTCATATCGGTATGTTACTATTCATATAGGTAGGTTAATATTCACGAAAAATTAGGTTTTCCTTCTTGGACTCTAAATAACTTACTGATCGCGAGTGTGTATGTCAGATTTCTGAAATTCACATCACAGAAGTGACAAACTTATGTTTTAAGGGTCCCATAGAACTTATTAGTTAATGTGATTATGGCATATTTATAATAATTTAATTTCCATTAAAAAATATTGGGTATTTTCAATATTAATTTATTTATATTATAATTTTTATGTAAATTAGTGTTTATAAAAATTTCTAATTGTGTATTTTACAATTTGAACTCCGTTTATTATCTTGTTTTTTATTTATTATTAGATAGAACAATTATTTTTTATATTTTTTAAAACCAAATAAAACAACCATTAGTATTGATTTAAATTTAATATTTAATTATCAGGTCTTTCATGATATGGGGAACTTTGTTTCCTCTGGATTTATTGTATACTAATTTGGGATGACGACTAAAGTGGGTCTTAAATCCATAAAATATGGTAAAAGTGAAATAGACAACAACCATATAATATTACTATATAATCCATAATTCAAGCCTGATGAAACTAATTTTTTGATCTAGATATATTGTAAAACTTATTGAATGTTTTATTAAAAGTTTTCCATATCTAATTATGATGTTTATGGGGTGATCTAGGCATCCCAACTAGAAGATAAATTATGGACTACATTCAGTAGTGTAGAATGTCATTCCAAAATTTTGATCTTAACTCAAAGTATACGTTACCAAATGGAATGATATTTATAAAATTGTTAGATAAAATCTAGGTATTTAATTTATTCTACTATTACCCATATATGTATTTCAATAATGAATGTTTTGTTTTTCATGTCTGTTCGGTGGATGCAAGATGGATATGATTTTTGTTAAGTTTTGGGATAGAGGAAAGATTTTCAATTAATTTATTATTTATATCAATGTTTATAATCCCACAATAATAATGTTTTATGGTAAATTTTCACATTTAATTGTTTTAGAAGTACTTTGAGCTTAATTACAAAAGGGCATAATTTTGGAATTTATATTATTTATTCTATATTAGTATTTAGACCATAAAATTTTATTTATTGATCCAAATTGTGAAGTTTTTGATATGCATAAATAAGTATTTTGCTTAATTTTATTCTTTTATACACAAAGCTCACTGCCTTATTCTTTGGCCCAAATCTAGTTCATTTGTTGGGCCTCGAAATTTGTGCATAGATAGGGATACTTTTTCATATAGGCCCATGTATCATAAATAACCAATCCAAATGAGCATAAATATGACATGGAAAATGGTAAATATTATTGGAACAAATTATATTACTGAGGTGATGTGTTATTACTTCATTGTCAAGGTCATATTTTCATAAGAATTTTGAGTATTGATATACAAAGAGTCTTTTTATAACTAATAAATTTATGCTATTAATCTTCCATTACATATTCATTTTATCACCAATAAGACAAATATTTCATGATTCGACATGTGATATATATAAGAAAAAAAAGTACATAAGGAAAAATTACCCAATTCATAAATTAAATATTTGTCCCCCACATAAAATCTCAGGGGAAGATTTTGGATCCCATATCTTTCACCCCTCTCATGATAAATTTATATTTCCACTTCATTTCAAATGATCATACACTATAATGAAGATTTATATGAAGATATATTGTAGGTTAGCCTTATATTTTTTTTTATTTTAATTATTTAATTTCATTCCATGTTTAAATTTTAGTTCTATTATTTCTCTCTAATCATGTCTCTCTTTTATTTTCTCTCCCCATTTTCTTATTCTCTATGAACTCTTATTCTTAGGATTAAGAATATCTAGCCTGATGAGGTTCTATATTGATTGATCTACAGATTAATCAATGTATTTTAATATTCATTCTTAATATTTCTTATTTTCATAGAGTTATAAAAATGGTGATATTAGTGGGAATGGTGCCTTTATGTATCTAATTTCCACATGATGTTGAGATTTCAATTTTCAATATTTTTTCTTCATCATGGAGGTGGATATGTGTTATATTCAAACATGTGTATTGTATATTGAAAACCATAGTTATAAGAAGATGTTAAGACATATGATTAAGTGTTTTCATTATGACTTAAACTGATAATAAGATAATAAAGGTTGAATATGTATGGTTATCTCAGAAAAATATCACATATTTCTAACTTCATTCAATTTAATTTAATTTTTTTTTGAACAGAATTTTGATTTATAATTTTAGTATTTAGTTATTAATTCTTAAAATATTATATCATTTATTTTTACATCATAAATAAAAAATAAAAAATGAATTTGATGTAGTGATTGATTGACTACAATATCTCCTTAAGAGAATGACCTATGTCAACCCTTATGACACACATAGCATAAATTAGATATATTTTGAGATATCACATGAAAACAATTTATCATGTCGATTCTAATAACATGGATCCAAGTGGTCTTCACACACTATTTTTATTAATATTTTTTAAATAAATTTCATTGCATTTTATATAAAAAACACAAAAAATATCATAAAATTCAAAAATAAAAACAAAACACATTTTTTCGAAGATGTATTATCATTTTGATTATTGTGAATGGAATCGATATTCTATGGTGAAATAAGAAGAAGAAATATAATAATTTATGATACAATCAATTAAAGAATAAATATATGACAAAGAGGAAAAAATTGAATGACTAATTGAATATGTCTTTGATCCCCAGAGCAACAGATGGATCTAGAAGCTGAACCTAAATGAGTAGAGAAAGATATTTTACCAATAATTTTTAATGTTAATAAAACTAATGTTGTTTATATATAGCTATTAAATGAACTAATACCATCATATTATACTCAAT
This sequence comes from Viscum album, assembly GCA_963277665.1. NCBI lineage: Eukaryota > Viridiplantae > Streptophyta > Magnoliopsida > Santalales > Viscaceae > Viscum > Viscum album. The sequence continues at coordinate 429,550,142 of OY728150.1, read as the reverse complement.
CATATCTCGAGGAGGTCCTTAAAAGAAAAAAATTCATGTATCTATCTACCACTCTCTTTATTTGAAATTTGAGGATGAGGATGCACCTACTGATATCGAGTTTTCAATGGTTCTTTTAGAAGAGAAAAATTTCAAAGATGAATTTCCTGAAAGGAAATATGTATTTTTTAATTCTTTATGTTTTAAATTTTTTTTAGATTAATTATTTTCTAACATCTCCTTTTCATAAATTTCTAATATAAAAAAATTGGAGTAGGACTCAGATAGTAAGAAAAATGCCAAAAAAGTTGTGGATGTAAAAGAAGATATAGAAAATACTGTGTTTATGTGACTACCTACTCTTAAATAGCTTCTATATCATATGGCGGTGGACACCATGTAAGTCAACAAGAAGCACCCCTATGTTCTTTTCCCTCCCACTCTAGATATAAACTTAAATATTTTTTCCTTTCAAGGGGGTTGAGACATTTTTCATCATATTTAGGGTTCTTTATTCTTAGTGTATAATACTGAATACTTGGAGAATATTCATACGGTGGTTCATCTCAACGAAACTGTACCCACCTTTTGATTTGGGAAAATTCACTGCAACTAACCAGCTTGGGGAAGTAAAAACATAGAAATCACTTGGTGATCTAAAACAATAATTATACATTTATCTTCCTCAGTATTCATTTTTTATTATTTTTTCTTTATTGTTTTTTTAGTTTTAATGTTGTAGTGGCTCAGAGATTAAATCAATGTTTCTGTTGAAAAATAAATCATGTTCTTCTTTCATTTTCTTTATCTTGTTTTCATCCCAATTAAAATTATATATGAAAATAATTATATGAATTTAACTAAACTTTGAATAGTAAATTGAAGAAGTCTGGGATAGGGATTTAAATATATTTTTAATAATTTTGTGTGCTTCCATTTTATTTTATGTGCCCTTATTTTGGTTTTTCAGATTATAAATTTTAAATTTGGGTGTTCTTAGGATTCTTAACCCGAATCAAATACTCTATCAATTTCAAACCATCATGGTATTTTCTAAACATTTAAATATTTGAATATTTAATATTTAAATTATTTTAAAATGAATTTAATTTTATTATTTACAAAATTTTAATTTGATTATGTTTTATTAACTATGAAACTCATTGGAATTGGTACTATCTATATTGAAAATTTTGTTCAACACGATATGTTTATAACACATTTGAAAAATTATTTACATTTTTCATTTTTTAGAGAATTGTGAAATGTTGTGGGATCTATAATATGTGAATCTCATTGACATACTAGTTGATCACCCTCGCAATCAGATATTAACTCTAGATTTTAATAACATGGGTGTTTTTATAGATGACAACCTAGAACTAATTTCCATGGTTTAATGATTTTATGTGGAAGATTCTTAGTAAAAAGTTTATTTTATTGGAATTAATCTTAAAATAATAATTTCCTATATTTTATGAAGAAGATATGAAGGTAGATCCATCTTCAACATGGGGGGGTCATCCCAACTGGAAATTTTCTATCATGTTATTATTTAGACACCTATAGTTGTAACTATTTCCATAGATATAGTAGTATAAATTATTAATGTAAGAGATGTTAATAATAATAAAACACCTTAAAAATGCATAGAAGAGTAAGGATTTCAATTCAATCCAAAGAAGTAACTTCACCTAATGTCAGTTCACCTCATGTTTATGTAAATATTTATCCTAATGTTATACCAACTTATTTTATTATAGAATAATTTTTAGTAAAAAATTAATAATATGGTTAAATTTGGCTAGTAAAGGGCCATATCAACAGTTTCATGTAAAATACATATTTTTGAGATATCAACATATGGGGAGATGAGTAGAAGAGTGAGAAGTAAATATAAAGGTTTTTAATAAAAAATGATGATAGTAGAGAAAAACCAGAAGAAGAGTATGCAATATAAAATTTTTCAAACAAAATATTCAAATACGAATCTTCAATACCATACAATATGTGGAAGATACAAAATGTTTATGTTGATCAATAGGTTGAAAGAAACAAATAAGTTGATGACACTTGAATTATTGAAGTTTGTCCATGTACATTTTGATGTACTCATGGGTCACATACTAGTTCATTAATTCATACCATAGAACCACATAATATTGATGAGAGAGCATGATAAAAATACAATAAATTAATTTCTGAAGTATAATATTTGAAATTTTAGTTAATTGGGTACCAATCCATGATTTATAGTCTCTATGAGAAAACATATTACCAAAATTATGTTCATGAAGTTAATTTTTAGGTTCAATATGTGTTGGAATTTGTTTCACTGGAACCTACTAGAGAATCCACAAATAAGGTGGATATGTAACACCCGAGACTTTTATAAGAAATATTTTTTTTATTTTATATAAATCATAAAACGATTCTTTCACTTCACACAATAGTAGCTTGGATTTCTTTACACACCATTATGACCTTCCTTGATAGCTTGCGTTGTACGCAATACCGAGTTTCACTAAAGAACGATATGATATTAAAATATTTTAAAAACTAGCCGTTATGAATAGTAAGAACCACTTTTTGAAATTTTTAAATTTTATTTTTCAAAATGGACTTTGTTTTTGGATGTGTAATATCGAAATTAGCCTAGGGTGAAATTTTGGTATTTTTCTGGAAACATTCAATTTTTGATGAATAGTAAAAACACTAGGTTACTATTTAAGTATCGACTTTTTATTTAAATAATTATTTATTATATTTAAATTTATTTTAGGTCAAAATTGACACATAATACCTATATAAGTTCAATGTAATTCATTAGAGTAATTTTATAATAATTTTAGATATATAAAAATTTTATTAAACTTTTGACCGTCTTTTACCCACCTTCTAGGAGAATGTGCAAATTTACATAAAACTAAATTTTACACATTATGTGAGTGGAATTTCAAAAATCCGAGAGACATGGTTGATGTCAGTAAGTTATATGTGGTTCAATTAGATGAAAATAATTTTTGGTGAATAGTAACTTTTTACTTTTATTTACCCCGGTTAAAAGTAAATAGGGTAATTACGGGTAAAAATGATATTATTATTACCCTAAAACATGTCCTAATTCTAATGGATAAGTGTAATTCATCCAAATAGAACCATAGGAACAAAATACGACCATTTAGGCCCACTTGGATTATATTAGGACATTTAATATTAATTTATTTAAAGAAGGGTTAAAATAGTTATAATCAGAGTTTAATAGGTAAATAATTTTTAATATAGGGTTATACAAAAAATAAATTCGACTATAAATATTAATTAGAAATATAAAATTATTTCCTACATAATTGTATTTTATTTTTAATTTTTATACTTTAAATAATGTAATTTATTTATGACACAATGATGATGGAGTAATTATATTATTAATGAAATATTGACATAATTGATTTTCTAAATACCCAAATAAATGTAATTTGAGACTTTTTATTAATTCCAATAATTTTCTAAGTTAAAATGACATGTTGTTGTTGATTTAAGTAACTTTTTTTGAAATAATATTTCTTTTATGATTTTCACAAAAATCAATTACCAAATAGTGTCAAAATAGACATAAAATAGTTCTTAAAACAAATATTATATTATTAATTTTTATTTTATTCCTAAAAATCAAAGATTCGTCCAAATGACCTATATAAGGTTATATATATTAATAATAAACAACTTGGGGTTCTTTTGGCTTGATATTGTATGTTTATTAACCTTATAGTGTAAGAATACAAGAAGACACGGTAAAAGTTAAATTATCTAACTTAAATTTAAATCTTAATGATAAGGTTACAATAGTAACCTAAACTTGCCCAAATTCTATTGGATGAGAGGATTTCGAACCATTCCTACCTTAGCATCGAAAGAAATCAATTTGGAGCTCTTAAAAACAGAATATTACTTTATAATAAAATAAAATGTTTAGTTATTCCAAGGGTTCCCCTCTCTTCCCTTATAAAAGGACACCTCCTCCCTCTCTTCCTCACACCACTTTGAGCCTTAATGCTCGGCCAACCCCTGAAATATTCTCTTCTCCACTTCCCTATAAACTTCTTAGATATCCTGGTCTTCTTCAAAGACCAATTTTGGTGCCCTAATAAGAGGTCTCAAAGAGACGCTTCAAAGAAGAGGTAATGTCCGTTACCGATTCTTTCAACTTTATTTCTTCTTCCACTTATTCTCCATTGTTTTTTCATTATGAAGTAATAACAAAAATATCACTCATATAATTATATGTTATTATAAGTATGAAACAACCCTATTTCACCATCTATACATCCTACAGAAAGCGAAATCACCGCGCGTGCGTACGTACGGAATACCGTCTCCACGCCGTGGTGTAACCTATTCTCCACCACCACTTTACATGGTTGGGTATAATGGTGTAAATAATAAATATATATGATTATTGAAAATTTATATTGATTCTAAAATAGTATACATACACTCCAATACAATTCCATGATCACAGGAATGATATCATCGCTCGTGCGTACGTACGGACTACCGCCTCCACAACGCGATGAGATTCATTCTCCATGTTAACAATTCACAAATGATTATAATGTATATATACTATGTAATCATTAAATATATGACATAATAATAATATTGTATTTATGTTTATATATATGTATGTCATCTTCTTAATTTCATTCAATTCAATAAGGAAACAAAAACAACGTTCATGCGTAAGTACGGCCTACCGTCTCCATGAACGATGTATTTCATTTAATTTAATCGATCTATCATGTATATATGTATATAATAAAATATATATTATATTTAAATCATGTTTTACAATCTGGAATTATGTAAATCAGGATATAAGTAATAATATCAATAACAACAAGTCCAAACTCGTATGATAAATAAAACTATTTTACCCAAAACGCTGCTTTAACATGGAACTTACAAAAGAAAGGTAATATAAAGTCATAATTGAACCATATATGATATCATAACATAGAATATAATTTTTTAATAAGTGAATAACATTATTTAAATCAGTATACAGGAGGTTCGGAAATGTATGAAGCATATCGGACCTAATGTAAGTGCTAATTTTGCAAATCTCATTTTTATCTGAGATTCCTTATTCGTAAGTATTTACTGGGGTTATATATATCATCCATGTCCAAGTTTTATAAAACAAAATTCATGTATTTTTAATTTCCTTTTTACCCTTTTTTTCTTTTACCACATGTTATGGAAGGAATCTTTCTTTTGTTTACCATACAAGGAACTTTTTGACTTTTCTGACAAAAGTACATGGAGAATGTTATTTTTTACTTATATGATGTGAACTGATTTTTACAGGTTCATAACACCTCATTTTCACGAAGCTTCCTCTACAAGATTGCATGATTATTTTCAATAAAAACCTTTTGTTTTAAAATTGCATGACATTTTGTGATAATAAAATGTTTTTGAAGAAGAAAGGACATTTTCCTCAAGAATTCATTTCAAGTGTTTTTATCAAAACTATTTTCCATCTATAATGATATTATTTAATATGTTTATGTTACAAGTATAATGTCTCAATTATTTACAGGGTTTGATTTTTCTAATGATAAAAAGATATCCATTTTTTTCTATGGATTATGTTATGATGGCATGATGTTTAAGAATCTCATTCTATTATATGGGTTTTGCTATGATGTATGATTTATGATTTTGTGGCACACGAAAGAATGATTTCATTATGAGATGTGTGAGACATATATCTCCCTCCAATGCATTGGGTAAAGATTTATATCTCATTAGATAGACATGGTTGGAACGGTAAGTTAATCCGGTTCAGTGTTACAGGACTGAAATGAGGAGTGAACTCGATTCAGAAAGGGACTTTGTCCACTAAGATGGTCTTGGCAGCAATGCCATGGCTACTATGGAAATCATAACATGTGCTGAATGGTTTCAACAATTTCAAGTTTTATTCCCATTATATTTTATCACGATTGATGTTTTATTATGATATATGCCTTATGTACTTCCACGATTTATGTCTTTGCTCAAGATTTTGATGTTTAAATATCATGTTCATGTTTTTGCTTCCAAATGTTTATGGATTGTTTTATGTTATATATGCTTTCCCTTACTGTGCATTTGAGCTCACCCTTTTGTATGTTATATTTTCCCCAGGAAATAAAGAAAGGTTTTAGGTAAGGAAACCAAAAGGGGAAGATCGTTAAGGGAGTTGTTGAAGATATTTCAACATGATTAGAAGTTTATTTTCCGAGTTTCCAAAAACACTAAACTATTACGGTCTGTGTGTGTCTATTTTTGTTATGTATTAAGTATTCTGTAAAAGTAATTTAATGTCCATGTACGTCATGCCTCGTGTCTCTACAGTTGGTATGAGAGGAAAGGTTTAGTTAACCGTTAGAAACTAGGATGCGAGAACCCTAGTGAGATCCCTAGAGATATTTCTAAGGTATGTCTAGGGATGTCCCTAAGGTTAAATATAAGTATAGGTTATAGTACTAGAATTACGGTAACCTAAGATGTTAGATATTGAAGGTACTCCCCCTTTATTATGTTGTTTTACCTAGCATGGTATTTTCCTCTCACACTATTATTTTTGGGTTTTAGAGGATGGTTGGAACCCGAAGCAACCGTGTTGATCAATGTAATGGACAATGGAATGATTATCCTCTTAACCAAACCAATGTCATGGGAGATGGTGTGCACAATCTTATTTCAATACTTACACAAGCTATGAAAATTCTGGACTTCAAAATGAGTAGAGAAAGGAGCAACATTCTGTTGAATCCTTCATGAAGCAGAGTCCACCTCCATTCAGTGGGTCTTCTGATCCCTTAGTGGCTGAACAATGGATCAGTACTACTAAAAAGATATTTTCAGTTCTACAATGATCTGAGCATGATAAAGTCATCTTAGCAGTATGTCGTTTGGAAGGTGATGCTGATCAATGGTGGAATCTTATCAAGAATATGAGGCAAAGAGATGAAATTGAGTCCATGGAATGGGACGAGTTCAAGAACATGTTTTTCAGTAAGTACTTCCCTTGTAATCTTCAAACAAAGATGGAAAAGGAGTTTCTTGAGCTTAAGCAGATGTATGATCAATCTATCGGTATATATGAAGCAAATTTTACAAGACTTGCAAGGTATGCATCTGGAATTATCATCCAACTGGAATGTAAAGTGGATCGATTTTTCAGTTGCATAAAACCAAGTCTTCTAAGGGCATTAGCTATAAGAGACTTTAGTAGCTATGAAGAAATTGTGTGTTGTGCTACCAAGGAAGAACTGGAAGTTGGTGTATCATATCCATCTCATGGTTTTGACAAGAAACAAAAGATGGAGTTTAAGGAGAAATCTCATAACAATGGTGAAAAGAAGATGAATGTTTCTTTATGATCAAAGGGTGGAAAGAAGCATGGTGGAGATTTCCTAAAGGGTACTAGAAAATGTTTTAAGTGTGGAAAAGAAGGTCATCGAGCAGTTGATTGTCGATGTAATGGGAAATAGGTTGCAAATGATGTGAATAGAGAAAGGACTACAGAGAACTCTCCACCAACAATTCAATGCTTCAAGTGCAAGGAAATGGGCATTATTCTAATAAATGCCATAATCCACGGGTTAATGATGATCAATGTGAGAATCCTTTTAAGGAAATGAATAAAGGGAAGTCTCATGCGATCACTATTTGAGATATTGAGTATGAAAATGATGTTGTGTAATGATTAAGTGTATATGTAATGGGATTTCAAAATAGTATCATGGAATCTCATTTATGGTATTGTGGAATTTTGGAATATCTATGTATTGGTTTTCAATAATTATATGGTACTAGTAACCATGAAAAAGTGAATGAAATATTTTTGGAAAGCAGATGATATGCACATAATGAAGGGATAAGAATATAATGAGATGTTTGACTGTATTCATGACCTCAAGATTGATATAAGGACTAAGTGATATCATGGTTTGAGTATATAGAATTTTTGGGATTTTGGTATGTTGAAAGAGTTAACTTTTGACAACATTCATGTTTTCACTAAGGTTAAATGAGTTTTTATTTTTCAAGAGAATACATTATTAAGGTATTCAAATGTTTTTAATCTGAACAACAACATATATCTTATGATATATGGGGGATAAATGATGGAATTTACGTGATTCTTATGTTATATTTCATGTAATCATTTTCTTTATACTATGAGCTTGGACCGAAGTATTTTAGATAAGCCTAAAGATTCGAATGGATTATGTTGGACATAAGTTAGTATTGTTTAAGGATAGAACATTTTTCGATATTATTGATGGGATGTTATAGTAATGTAGTTTTAGAAAAAGGACAACCTGTAAGATGGGCGACCACCCATCGCGTCGGACATGGATCTGGGAATTGAACCCACAACCAAAGTGTGACTGGCCTTTATTGCCTACCACTAGCCTACAGGAAGTCCCTAGTTAGTAGAAACTAGTTTTATTTTATTAAGCGATATGATATATGAAGTATAAGTTCATTTTTGGAACCATATATGATTAATCTAACAATAAGACGGACTTATAACTTTTGCTAACCTTTTGTTTGAAACAGATGTAATGACCCATCATTCTATCACATGATCTTCTAACACATCACGAATAAAAAATTCAACTTAATTTCTTTAATGGATGAAGTGGAAATTGTTCATTTCACTAAAAATAGTGAAATTGTACCAAAATAATGTAAGTATTTCTTTTAATTCATCAACTTTAGGGAAATGATCTTGAAAACAAAAAATGTTGTCCTAGTTCCCTTTTATCCGATGAATCAGATGGTACCATAGATCATCACAAATCTATGGCTTTGTGATTGTTCACTTTTTCATAGCCATGATCTCTACCACTCTCCATCATAACATGATGGTTAGGTTTCTCTAACATATCCATATTTTCACCTAAGTTATCCGATGTCGAAACCCAGTGATTAGTTTATTTGGGTAACCGTTATGTTTCATACTTTAGTTTTTAAAGATTTGTTTTGGTATTCTTTTTAATGATGTGGGTTTCTATTAAAGAAACATTCGAGTAGTAAACCATTTATAACCTCGACGAATTTTGAGGGCGAAATTCATTTTAAGGGGGGGGGGGTAGAATGTAACACCCGAGACTTTTATAAGAAATATTTCTTATTTATTTTATATAAATCATCAAATGAAACTTTCAATACACACAACACTAGCTTGGCTTGCTTTACACGTAATCACAACCTTCCTTGATAGCATGCGTTGTACGCAATACCGAGTTTCACTCCACAACGATATGCTATTAAAATATTATTAAAACTAGCCGTTATGAATAGTAATAACCACTTTTTGAAATTTTTTAAATTTTATTTTTCAAAATGGACTTTGTTTTTGGATTTGGAATATCAAAATTATCCTAGGGTCAAATTTTGGTATTTTTTTGGAAACATTCAATTTTTTTATGAATAGTGAAAACACTGGGTTACTATTTAAAAATCAACTTTTTATTTAAATAATTATTTATTCTATTTAAATTTATTTTAGGTCAAAATTGACACATTATAACTATATAATATCAATGTAATTCATTAGTGTCATTTTATAATAATTTTAGATATATAAAAATTTTATTGAACTTTTGACCGTCTTTTACCCACCTCCTAGGAGAATTTGAAAATTTATATAAAACATAATTTTGTAGCTTATGTTAGTGTAATTTCAAAAATAAGAGAGACACGGTTGATTTCAGAAAGTAAAATGTGGTTCAATGAGATGAAAATAATTTTTGGTGAATAGTAACTTTTTACTTTTATTTAGCACTGTTAAAAGTAAATAGGGTAATTATGGGTAAAAATGATATTATTATTACCCTAACACATGTCCTAATTATATTGGAGAAGTGTAATTAGACCAAAAACAACCTTAGCAATAAAATAGGACTATTTAGGCCCACATGGATTAGATTAGGACATTTAATATTAATTTATTTAAAAAAGGGTTAAAATAGTTAAAATCAATGTTTATTAAGTAAATAATTTTTAATATAGGGTTATACATAAGATAAATTCTAATATAAATTTTCATTGGAAATATAAAAGGATTAAATATATAATGGTATTTTATCTTTAATTTTTAGACTTTAATTAATTTAATTTATTTATGACACAATGATAATGCAGTAATTATATTATTAATTAAATATTGACATAAGTGATGTTCTAAATACCCAAATAAATGTAATTTGAGACTTTTTATTAATTACAATAATTTTATAAGTCAATATGACATGTTATTATTGATTTATGTAACTTTTTTCGAACTAATATTTCTGTTATGATTTTCAGAAAAATATATTACCAAATAGTGTCAAAATTGACATAAAATAGTTTATAAATCAAAAATTATATTATTAATTGTTATTTTATTCCTAAAAATCTAAGGTTCGGCCAAAAGACATATATAAGGTTATATATATTATTAATAAACAACTTGGGGTTCTTTTGTCTTGTTATGGTATGTTTATTAACCTTATAGTGTAAGAAAACAAGAAGACACAGTAAATGTTAAATTAACTAACTTATAGTTAAATCTTAATGATAAGGTTAAAATAGTAACCTAAACATGTCTAAATTAAATTGGATGAGACAATTTCGACCTATCCTTATCTTAGCTTCGAAATAAATCAATTTGGAGCTATTAAAAACCGAATATTACTTTATAAAAAAATAATATTTTTAGTTATTCCAAAGGTGACCATGTCCTCCCTAATAAAAGGACACCTCCACCCTCTCTTCCTCACACCACATTGAGCCTTCAAGCTCTACTAAACCCAGAAATATTCTCTTCTACACTTTCTTAGAAACATCCTAGAGGTCATGGTCTTCTTCAAAGACCAATTTTGGTTCCCTAAGAGGAGGTCTCAAAGAGGCTCTTCAAAAAAGAGGTAATGTCTGTTACCGATTCTTCCAACTTTATTTCTTCTTCCAATTATTCTTCTTTAGTTGTTTCATTAGGAAGTAATAAAATCCGTATCACTCATATATGGATATGTTATTATATGTATGAAACAACCATATTTCACCATCTATCCATCCTACGGAAAATGAAATCACCGCACATGCGTACGTACGGAATACCGTCTCCACGCCGTGGTGTAATCTATTCACCACCAACACCTTACATGGATGTGTATAATGGTATAATTAATAAGTATATATTATTATTGTAAAGTTATATTGATTCTTAAATAGAATACATAAACTCCAATACAATTCCATGATCATGGGAACGATATCATCGCTCGTGCGTACATACGGACTACCGTCTCCACGATGCGATGAGATTCATTCTACATGTTAACCATTAATGAATGATTAGAAAGTATATATAATAAGTTATCATGAAATATATTACATAATAATAATACTGAAGTTATTTTTATATATATGTATTTCATCTACTTAATTTCATTCAATTCAATAAGGAAACGAAAACAACGTTCATGCATACGTACGTCCTACCATCGTCATGAACGGTGTATTTCATTTCATTTAATCGATCTATCATATATATATGTATATAATGAAATATATATTATATGTAAATAATGTTTTACATTATGGAATTAAGTAAATCAGTATATAAGTAATAATATGAAGAACAACAAGTCCAAACACGTACGATAAATAAAACGATTTAACCCAAAATGATGCTTTAACATGGACCTTACAAAAGAACGGGTAATATAATGTCATAAGTGAACCTTATATGATATCCTAACAATGAATACGATTCTGTAATAAGTCAATAAAATTAATTAAATCACTATACAGGAGGTTTATAAATTTACGAAGCATATCATACCTAAGGTAAGGGATAATTTTGCAAATCTCATTTTTATCCTAGATTTCTTATTCCTAAGTATTTACTGGGGTTATATTTATCATCCATGTCCAAGTTTTATAAAAATGTTTTCATGTATTTTTAAAGTCATTTTTACCCTTTTTTACTTTTGCCACATGTTATGGAAGAAATCATTCTTTTGTTTACCATACAATGAACTTTTTGAATTTTCCAAAAAAAGTACAAGGAGAATGTTATTTTTAACTTATGCGGCGTGAACGGATTTTTACAGTTTCATAATGCCTCATTTTCATGAAGAATCCTCTACAATATTGCATGATTATTTTCAAAAAATACCTTTTCTTTTAAAATTTCATGACATTTTGTGAAAAGAAAATGATTTTGAAGAAGAAAGGATATTTTCCTCAAGAATTCATTTCAAGTGTTTTTATGAAAACTATTTTCCATCTAAAATGACATTATTTAATATGTTTATGTTTCAATTATAATGTATCCATTATTTACATGGTTTTATTTTTCTTATGATGAAAAGATATCCATTTTTTTCTATGGATTATGTTATGATGGCCTGATGTTTAAAAATATCATTCTATTACATGGGTTATGCTATGATGTATGATTTATGATTTTGAGGTACATGAAAGAATGATTTCATTATGAGACGGGTGGGAAATATATCTCCCTCCAATGAATTGGGTAAAGATTTATATCTCATGAGATAGACATGGTTGGATTGGTATGCTAATCCGGTTCAGTGTTACAGGACTGAAATGAGGAGTGAACTCGATTCAGAAAGGGACTTTGTCCACTAAGATGGTCTTGGCAGCAATGCCTTGGCTACTATGAAAATAATAACATGTATTGAATGGTTTCCACAATTACATGTTTTATGCCGATTATATTTTATCACGTTTGATGTTCTATTATGATATATGCCTTACGTACTTCCACGATTTATGTCTTTGCTCATGATTTTGATGTTTAAATTTCATGTTCATGTTTTTGCTTCCAAATGATTATGGATTGTTTTATGTTATCTATGTTTTCCCTTACTGAGCATTTGAGCCCACCCTTTTGTATGTTTTATTTTCCCCATGAAATAAAGAAATGTTTTAGGTAAGGAAACAAAAAGGGGAAGATCATTATGGGAGTTGATGAAGATATTTCAACATTATTAGAAGTTTATATTCTGAGTTTCCAAAAACACTATACTATTACGGTCCTTGTGTGTTTTTTTTATGTATTAAGTATTCCGCAAAAGTAATGTAATGTCCATGTACGTCAAGCTTTGGGTCTCTAGAGGATATATAATCAATATTGGAATAAGTGTCTTAAGATATTGATATAATGACTCATGTGATTACATCAAAGCAATGTGAACATATTTCTAGTTTATTATTCAGGATCTTTAAAGATATGTGATTCCAAAAGTTATAATGTTTTTAGTGTTTCCACAATGATCTATCCAGTCTATTGATAAATCTTGAATGAAAATAAGTTTATTACTAAAGGAAAAAGGTACAGGAAATATATAATATTTCAATATAAGAAAATAAGGATACCAATTTTAATATCACTATGCCAAAAATAATGACTGTATCCTTAGAATTTTTTTTAATATTTTAGAGAAAAAGTTTGGAAAGTTTCATCAGTTGTTGGTCATAATTTTTAATCATCAATCCTCTCAAGAAGATTAATAAGAATAAGCTGCTTTTTTGAATTGAAAAATAATAAACAATATTTAGAAGGAAATGAAAAAATTATTATAGATAATCAAATGAATTTATCATAAAATCTATCTAATACATTGAGGAAGCATGTTAATGGTTGTGCCAAGAAAGGAGATTTGAAAATTCTGTTGGAAAATTCATTCAAAAGGTACGGATTTATTGTACAACACTTCTGTATTATTGAAATAATTATATGGTTAAGAGAATTGAGTAATGCTTAGAAGAACTACTTTAAATTAGAGGGAGATTTATACCAGGGCCACCTATTTCGGTCGTCATGCCTGTACCTCAAAAATACCGAAGAATAAATTTGATCTAACAGAAATTTATGTAATTGAAAATATCAGGTGTGTATTCAAAATTTTAATACCATTACCTAAATAAAAAATAATGTTTTCCTTTGTCCCGTCACATATATTTTATATAGATAGAGCTCATAAAAATGCTCTAAACAATCAATCCACACTTATAAAGAAATCTCAATGGGATCAAGTTGTTATTGGAGAATATGTTCTTATACTAGATGATATTTTTGGATAAAGGGATGATTTTACTTTACCCAAATCTTCTCATACTATTTTCCAATCACTATCATCAAAATTCCCCCCCAAAAGTTCATTACACATATAAAAACATACACACATTAACAGATTATGTGTTTAGTTGAATGGTTGTTTAAACAAACATCTTAGTGGTGTTTCAAAAACAATTCAATACTTTCAGGTTTATATCACTTATAATTAATTTATTAATTTCTCACATTAGTACTAAATCATTCAGTGGATCTATTTATCTCTATATTCAATGTATATTTACTTAATTAAATATTCTTATTATATTTTTCTGTTTTATTTATTGATATTATTTTAATATTTGATGATTTATGATTAATAATACTTTTGTTAATATATCTTCCTGTCAAATTACATTATCATTAATTAATTTTATTTATTTTCATGTATTCTATTATATATTGATTTATTATTCTTCCTGGTTATACTTATTTTTTATATCACAAAATGGGGGAGAATATAAGGGAGAAAATAAAATTAAAAATGGGGATAAGAAAAAGAAGAATACAATGAATAAAATTTTATTTTAAACCTCTATTAAAAATGTTCATTGAGGGGAAAAATAAACTATATTATACATTTTGTATACTTATATTCCATGGTTTATTATTAAATTCATTCATCTTTGATTAAAAAAACATATAAAACACACATAAATACTATTTAAATTTATTAACCATTTACAGAAAAAAACATTACTAATGAAATCAAAAGGATTTCCCAACCAAACATGCATATGAGAATGAAATATGACTCACATATTCATACTGAAATGACTTTTGTTCCTGATGAAACAAAATTTTCATTTCATGTATGAAAACATACAAACAATATAGAAAATTCACAATCTTAAACATTATAGGATTTCTATAACAGACCAAGATTTTAAAAAAAAAATTGAAAATTTATTTTATCTCTTTGAAAAAATATAATTAATGAAACCCAAATTTATTAATATAACACTGTGTTTGATTGCATGTATTACAAAAAACACTAAGCTTAATCAAATGATTAAAATATTATTATTTAATTATGATATTTATTTTGTGGCCATTTGAATGGAAAAAATGAATGAGATTAAAAAAATATGATAAATGCAGTCTAAACATGTTTATTAAATGAATTCATTGGTTACCAATTAATAATAAATGAAAGTAAAATCCAATTGAAATTAATGGATGTGTATTTGTAAAAAAAACTTTTTTATTTCCACATTGTTATTTATTCTTAATTAATTATATTAATCAATATAATAAAAATATATTAATAAAATTTATAAGTTACATATATAGTCAAATTATTTTAAATTCACATACTAATTTTGATATACTTATCATTAGAATAAGTCTAATTTTAAGTATAAAAGAATTTTTTTTCCCTAAAATCCCATTTTACTGCCTTTTATGGGCACACAAATATTAAAATTTAATTTTGATAAATTTATAAATTTTATTAGAAAAAATAAATTATTTTTGAAATTAGAATATCAGAATTATTATTGTGTTAAATTTTGATAATATTTGGCATTGTTTAATTTTTTGATAAATAGTGAAAATGATAAATTTTAATTGAAAACTTCTTTTTCATCTAATTTATTTATATATTTACATTATAATATAAATTCGTTTTAAATTATAATTATGTAAATTATACATAAATCAATACAATTTCGGTAATTGAAGTCACTACCAAATTTAAATTTAATATAAAAATATTTCATACTTTAGAACCTTTCACTTTCAAAACTTGGTTTTCCATGTATCTAAGGGATAAATTTTAATTATAATTTTCTTATTAATTGAACATAATTTGGTATAATATATTCCATATTTGGATTAAAATTTACAAATTATTTTATAAGATAAATTTCATTTTTTTTATAGGTAATGCTTTGGTCAAAGACCAAAGCACAATTTATTGATAGTCAATAAAGGATTACAAGAGGCGAAAGAATTGGATTTTTTTACAATCTCTACCAAAAAGATATAACAAATCAGAAGGAATAGAGTCCAGCCAAGTCATGGTCTGATGAACTCCTTTGTTGGAAAGATCATCAGTAATGACATTCACTTCACGATAGGCATGAGTAGCTATATAATCGATCCCATGAAGAAAGTTCAGACAGTTCATCCGACGAGCGGTAAGAGTCCAGGCTAGATGGATGTTGCCATTCCAGATGGCATGGAAGATAGTGATTGAATCACTTTTAATACATTTCTTTCTCCAACCTCTTTGAAGCGCATAATCAACAATGTGAATGACCCCAAACATTTCTGCCTCCAGAGATGAAGAGTATCCACATCCAACATTGAAACATCCCTGACACTGGCCATCTGAGTCTCTGAAGATAGCACCATAACTAGCAGTGCCTGGGTTGCCTTTGGAAGCGCCATCAACATTCACTTTGATCCATCCTGGAATTGGTGATTTCTATAACACATCAAAGGATCGATTAGGCTCTAGGAAGATGCCAAGAATATAGACATGACGATGGATATCAAAGTCACCAACCGAGTTATCGCAGCCGTCTTTTTGAATTGAGGCAGATTCATGAATATCAAAAAGAATCTGAGATTTCCCTGCATTAAGATTGTGAGAGTGATTATTGAGAATGAGATCATTTATAACATACCAGAGCTCATGAAGAAGTTCTGCCACTGCCGTAAGAAACAGATTCTTAATCTGTAGAGAAGCTTCATGTCTATTTCAGTTTTTTAAAAACAAGGAGATTGAGTTAGTAAAGATATTTCTGCAATTGAATAAATCAAAAATATAATTCCAAAGGGAAGAGGCCGTCGCACATGATATAAAAATATGATTGGCACCTTCCCTGCGCTCATTACACAGGCGACACTTAGAACAGAGTTGAATGCCAAAGATTTGCAGACCAGTTTCTGTAAGTAATATATTATGGGCAATGCGCCAAACAAGGGTGATCCTAGAAAGTTTAATCCAGGGTTTGTTAAAATGATTCACCCAAAGAAAATTAGATTCATTTTCAGAGAAATTATGCTTATAGTAGTTTTTGGAGTCTAGAATTCCATTAGTAGAGGGTTTCAAAACAAGTCACCATCAGAAGTAAAAGGATGATTATCAATAATTTGCAAAATATTATCAGGGAGATCACATTGATGAGATTGCAAGACCTCCTTTATAGTCTGATTAGTATCCTCAGGAAGATTATTAGAGGGTAACAATGATATCAGAGGGTTACCACACCATTTTTTACACCATAACTTAATGGAAGAATCATCACTGATAATCCATCTGGAATTTTTCATGATTATGTGGTAACAGTCCCGGATCTAAGGCGAGATAGAATAGTTAATGAAATCAAAATTCTCTTTTAAATCTTAGAGAAGAATCTATGTTTCAGAAACTCAGAATCTTTAGAAGTGTAGTTAATAATGCACCACGTAAGATGAGCCTGAAGAGAATCATTGAAAAGATTTAAATTTTTAATGCCAATTCCACCATTAGCAATGGGTTTACGGCATGATTTCCAAGGTATAGTAACAAGCTTCTTTTCAAAAATTCTTCCATTCCAAATGAAGTTTTTAATATAAGAATTAATTTTCCTGAATATGCCGGCGTGCCATTTGTTGACCATAAGGGAATAGACCATTTTAGAAATAATGGTCGATTTAACCAAACAAATTCTCCCAGCGATGGAGAGGGATTTATCTTTCCAGCTGGAGAGTTGATTTGTGATTTGAGAAATGATATTAGTAAAAAAAGGTAGCTCTGGGCCGACCCCAAAATATTGGAACACCCATGTAAGAGACTGGTAAAAGACCCTCTATAATACCCAGATAAGTGATGATACCATATTTACTTCTTACAGGAAAATTCTTACCAAAATAGATATACGTTTTGTTCCGGGAGATAGCTTGACCAGAGATATCCTCATAGTGAGATATAGATTTCTTGAGAACATGAAGATTTTTCAGATCCCCTTTTATGACTAATATAATATCATCAGCATATAAAAGATGGGTAGGGGCATTTAAATTCTTAGAAACATGAAAAGGCTTAATCATATTTTGATCAACTAGATTGTAAAAAGTCTGCTAAGGTAATCCTTATAAATGAAAAAGAGAATGGCAGAAAGAAGATCACCCTGCCTGACAACTTTTGAGTAATTAAAAAAACCTCTAGGGGTACCATTAATCAGGATAAGAATATAAGAAGATTGAAAAAGAGTCCAAATTCTTCCAATTAAGGAATCACTAAAGCCAAAGTTTTTTAGGACATTGAAAATGAAATTCCAGTAAATGGTGTCAAGAGCCTTTCTGATATCCAGTTTGATGGACACACAACCTCCTCTAGTGTTTTTATTTAAACTATTAGAAAATTCAGAATAAAGTAAAATATAGTCTTGAATATACCTTCCTTTAATAAAACCAAAATGATTCGAGGAGATGATTATATTGCAGATAGGAGAAAGTCTATTTGCAATGATTTTAGTGATGATTTTATAGATAGTATTAATCAGAGAAATAGGCCCGAATTGATGGATCTAAGAAGCATTCTCTACCTTAGTAATTAAGGTTAAAAATTGGGCATTGATTCCATGAGAAAGAGATCCATGAGTGAAAAAGATCTTAACAAGGTTACAAACATCATTTTGAATTATATCCCAATGATTTTGGTAAAAATCATTATTGAATCCATTCGGACCCGGAGCACTGTTTGAGTTTAAACCGAAGACAGTGTCATTAATTTCATGATCAAGAGGAGTGCATAAAAGAGACATCTGTCTATTTCATCAACCATTAAAGGAATAATATCAGGTTTAAGATAAATATTTATATCCGGAACATTAAAAATGTTATAAAAGTGTGAGGTAACGTGATCTGTAATGGCTTCTTCAGAATCAATGATCAAGTGATTATGAATGAGCATATTAAGAGGATGACTATCCTTTCTAAATATTTGGAGACAATTATAAAATTTAGTATTTCAATAACCATCAGTAATCCATTTTTTCTTAAATATTGTTTTACTAATATTGTCCTTAAATGTGAGCAATGAATTGATTTTAAAAGTGATATTAGCTTCCAATTGAGGATCCATATTAAAATCAGAATTAGTGTTTTGATTTTGGAAGTGACTGAGTTCATCTTCGAGATAGGAGATATCCTGATCTTTCGGTAAGTTTTATTTGTCCACCAGCCTTTAATATCTTTCATAAGAACTTTCAATTTGTGTAAACAAGAAAAATAATCTTTATGATGTTTCATAGAGTTCCAGGTGTTATAAATAAAAGTGACACAATCAGGATTCAAAGACCAAGCATTATTAAATTTGAAAGGAATGACAGGCTTTCTATCATTCATAAGGATGATAATAGGGATAAGATGATGATCAGAGTTGAGTCTAGGAAGAGTTACACTAGATATTTTTTCCCAGATATCAAGAGCCTTCATGTTGACAAAATCCCTGTCATGTTTACTAGCAATATTTTTATTGTAATGTTTTTTGTAACAGGTGTATTTTTCACCAATAAGAGTGATTTCAAAGAGGTTACAATCTTCATTAGTAGATTTAAATTCTCCGGAGAATATAGAGAGGTGTGAGGGCCCAATTTTTTCAGAAGGGGTAAGAATGGCATTGAAATCTCCCAAACCAGCCCAGGAATATTAAATAAGTTTAGCCATATCAAGGAATTCAAGCCATAATGATCTCCTATCCTGATATCTATTCTTGGCATAAACCATAGTGCAAAATATTTGATGGCCATTCTATAAACAATCACATGAAACTTTCTGATAATAAATTCTAAAAATGTTAATATTTTTTAATGTATTATGGAGATAGACCCACAATGAGTCAACATGAGGACCATTTTTAGAAGAACCTAGAAAACTATAATTAAGAGATACAATTCATGGAGTTTATTTTGAAATCAACTTTAGGTTCAGCAATGGAAAAGAGAATAGGTTTGTGAGTGATTAAAAACCTCCTAAGTGTAGTGGAGGTGTCATTGTTAGCCACACCTTGACAGTTCAAATAGAGAATATTCATTTTTGACTGCGCTTTGGGTTATAACCCTTTTTTTTTGGATTTACCAGAACCCTTCTTCTTTTGGGATCTTGTAACTATTGAGAAAAAAGCCGATTTTTGTTTAATATCATCAGTTTTAGAACTGTGAGAGGTACCAGAGTTCAGATCTGCATTTGGATTAGGAACATGAACTAGAGTACTCACTGAATCAGTACTGTCCAATGTGCATATTTTTTCTGTACCATGAGTAGAGGCATATTCTAATGGGAGATGTTTCACATCTCTAACCAGAGAAATCATATCTGTTGTTGAGGAATGAGGTGGGTTAGGCAGATCAGAAGAGGAAAATTCTGAAGAGACAAGAGGCAAACAAGGGCTGGTCTGAGTGATCTGTAAAACAGCATCATGAGAAGGAGGATGATCGGGATGAGAATGAGACTCAATCATAGTCTGGATAGTTTCAAATTCTGCAGGTTTTGAGAGATCAGTTATAGAGTGAGAGTTATGAAAAGTACCTTGTTTGTCAGCAGGAGAGATGGGAACCATACTGCTAACCAAACAGGAAGCAGATGTTTGTACAGTTTTAGTAATAGCTTCAGAAATAGGTAGTGGGATGTGTGAAATACTATGTGCCAAATGAATGAAAGCAGAATTAGCATTAGCATCATGTGTGACAGAATTAATAGCAGGAATAACAACATTATCAACAAACACAAGTGTAGAATTAGCCAAATTATTCTGCATAAGAGCGGAAATCTGCATGTTAGAAGGGGTATTAGTCACCTCCTTGTTGACAGAGGTTGATTCCACTTTCAATATAGAGGCAGAATCAGGAGTGTGTGTTGAAATGTGAGCAGCAATAATTCCATGAGATTCAAGATTAGCAGATTAAGGCTATATTATTAGAACATTAGAAGTAGTAGTAACACATTTAACAATAGAATTGAAATGCACAGAGTTACCTGGATCTACAGTGTATTCTTACTCACCAATTGACTTAATAGAAGAAACAGTATTCTCCTTGGGAACTGACGGTACAGAGGCCTCCAATTCCCAACAGTGAGTCTCATCTAAAACTGATGTGCCAGAGGAAGAGGCATTATTAGCATGATTGGAAATAGTAAGAGGGTTGTTCTTGTCTGAAATACCTCTGTTACATCCATCCACTGATCATTCTAAACCATTGGAATTTTCATTGTATTGTAATGTTTCTTCTTCCTCAACCAAGACAGCCCAAGATTTTCCTTCTAAGGATGAAGGGACACGAGATTTTTTGACCCAGATATCATGCTTTTTTTATAGGGGGGTTAGGTTTATCTGTGACACTCTTTCCTTTTTATCATGCTTAACCTCTTGCAAATCATTATTAATTGGAGGGTCCATTTGTTTCCTAGCTACCCTACAATTAGAAATGTTGTTCCCAACCAGTTTGAAAACTTCAGAAAAGGGAGGCTATTTTTCAGACTCAATATTGAGCTCCACTTTGTGATCAGGGGCATTAAAACCTATGTTAAAAGGTAATTCATGAGTTATGTTGATTTCAACCGTAACTCTAGCATATAGTCCTAAATCTTCATTCAAGGTTCTATGATCAATTTTAATCGGGGATCCTATGCAAGAAGCAATATCATTTAAAATCTTCGGATGCCAAAAAAACAAATTAAGCCCATGAATTATAACCCATACATGTGCCATATTGTTTTTGTGTGCGTATAGGTTAAAAGAAGGATCCCAATCCGAAATTCTTAAAAAGTCAGGATTAAGCTGCAAATTACCACTCTTCCATACCTGATCGAGCTCACCTTGAGAGATGAAGAGGATATAATAGTAAAATTTACCTAAGGGGACTATCTTCCATTTTGGATAGCCCCAACAGTGAGAAATGCTATTCTTTAGCTCGACGATAGGCCATGGTTTATCCCCTATGTTGTAAGAAACTCAGACAAGGACTGAGTACTTGTAATGTTGTTCCCTCTGCTTCAGGCCTTCTGGATTAGCATCAACCATGAAACCACCGCCTTCCAGCTTTCTGAAGAGGGGAAGCATGAACTCCTTCACACTACTAATATCACCTCCTTTTTGCGCATTGCGGAAGGAGACAGGATGAGAGAGAAGATGAATCTAAAGGTTTCCAACTTCGATTTTTGAATAATCAGAATCGAAGGAAGGAAGAATAGGAGGGGAAGCGAGTTCCCACTCTGGATCGAAGCTGGCCATCAGAAAGCGTAAGAGGAATCAACGGCAAGATCTAGGGTTTGGAATCGCCCATTAGAGCATAGTTCGAGAGCTCCCATCCTCCTCCCTATAAGATAATTTTCATTTTTTTGGCCTAAAAATTTTGCCGTGGTAAAAATATTATTTACCACAATATATGTAAAAACTGAAACTGGTTAAAGTTAAAAGTGAACAGGATTAAAATTTCGAAAAAATATAAATTTTAATGGTTAGTTGAGAAATTTATGAACCCTAACCAACCTATGAATTTTTTTTCATCATATTTCATTGAAATTAATGCCACTTAAATGTGGTTTCTTTTAAATATAAAAAATCATTATTTCAATTACATAAACATACTTCTCCTCAAGTATAAATACCAACCCTCCCAACCATATTTTTACTCACAAGACATGAAACTCCTAAAATATCTTCCAATTATTATGATAATCACTATAAAAATGTAAAATTTCTCATGGAATCAATAAAATTTCATATCCACGGTCCTCAAGTTGTTCTCCAAGGGGGTTATATTGAAGAGGTTATTTTCTCAAAACACATCTCTTACGTTATTTTCTTTTTCAAATTTATCCTCACCTCCTACTTCAATAAAGGAATGTTAACTCCAGAACCATATATACACTAGAGTGTTTTGTTTCTAATATAATATCGCATAAACAAAATATTTATTACTGCCTTTAATTATATGAAATTATACTGATGTCCAAGTAATGCCAATCAATCTCCTACGTGAATATATTTTTTGTTGAACTTCCATTACCACAATTATGGATGGTCGTAAAACTAGTATTATGGTTAAAAATATTTTACTAGGTTTATAATAACCCATATCATTATTTATATCTAATTTAAATATAAAATATTAAATAAAAAAACAGTACTTTGTGATATTTGGAAAAAGCTCCAAAATATACTAACCATTTTCATAAACATTAAAAAAAATGAATCATCCTCATGTTGGAAACCAATATTTTTTATGGGGAAAATTACAATAAAATAATTTTATTATTACCATTCTAATTATATATTTTCATTCCCATTTTACAAGAACATATATATTTATACTCAATATAACAGATCATGAAACCGTGAGATGAACACACCAAAAACATGGAAAATCAAGAAATACTATTAATGAAATGTTCATATGATGTTATAAAAACATAATATAAGGTATTATAAATATAAATATATTCTTTTAATGACTTAATAACATTTTTAAGCAATTATATTGTATTATAATGCACACACTACTAAAGGGAAGCGTGAGGTACGGGAATTAATAACCCAATTTCTATTCTATTGGTTAAACTTCTACTTCCATGTTTATGGTGTACTAAGATTATGTGTTTAATAAAATTGAAATACCTTTTTTTATTTACTCTTGATTTATGGGGAATTTTATTTAATAGACATATTCAATTCATTTTATTTAAAATCACTTCAATGATATGTTATTTTTAAGGGACTTTATTTTAAATATACTATTTTAATGTCCATTTTTCAAAAAGAATGATTTTTAATATGTAACGAATTTTATTTTCCACATTCAAGGTAGTTTAATATTTTTATGCTTCATTTAAAAGTTTATAATGTTATATTAAAATAAATTGTTCCCTTTTTTGTGCAGTTATTTAAAAAAAAGTGATTTTCAAAGTGAAAAGGGAACCTTCATCAATAATAATTCAAATATCTAATTTAATGTACTGTAATCTACATCCAAATACATTGTTCAATATTTTACATTATTAAGATTCATCTATTGTGAAACCATATAGAATATTCTATTAAATATTTATTGGTTATTTTGATTTTGGATGTACTATTTTGACACCATTTTCCATATTACATTGGATGGTTTATGATTATGTTTAATCGATGAAAGTTATTTACAATTTTTATTCTTGTCTCCATAAAAATGTATATGCTGGTAATGTTTCACAACATTTATTTGAGAAATTTATTATAATTACTACGTGATGGTAGGGGTCCTCTATTTATATTTGATGACTTAATAGGTCAAATGAGAAAACTGAGTTTGGGTATTCTAATACATGTTACCCATTTATGTATGGTGTCTTGAGTGAATCCTTAATAGTGAGTTTTAAATATCTAAAATTATGTATTCCATCATTATGAGATTATTTATTGATTTCCATGTTATTATTTCATTAGTATAATGACCATTTTTATTTTTGTTATCTCATGTGCCTATTTATGTGGAATTATTTTATCATCTTTTATTCCTACCATATTATGTTCATGATATTGATTTAATAGAATATGATATAGTTTTTTACAATGAAATAATTGTTATAAATTATTTACAATTACTGCTGATGTACTTAAACATTACTAAGAATTTGATCTAACCAATTTCTTATGTTTTATTTTCCCCAGGATTCCAAGATAGTTATTATTACAAATATTAATGGATAAGATATGAGAATAATGGTTTCCCCAATGGATTTTCAAAAAAAAAAATTCAATTCTAATGTAAATAACAACCATGTTCTTTATTTCACATTAATACATGAATTTATACATGCGTCTATAATTAATACAACCCAGATGAATAATAATTCTACTGTCATTTGTAATTAGATACATTACGTAACAAAATAAAATAATGAATAGAACATCATTATTGAAAAATTCTTTAACATCCTAAAAAAACTCCTTCAAAATTTATGCTCCATATGATAACTAGGGGACTTACATAATAAAAGAGTGATTTATAAAGAAAAGTAAGGGAATAAACATGGAATAAGTGATAAGTGTCAGAAAATATGTATATGAAAGTGGAATAAAAGTAATATAAATAATAAGTGTTGATATAACATTATAATCGTAACATGAGAATGTGGAAAAACCTTAAAACACTGAATCATAACAATATGTCAAGGTTAAAACCTCAAATATATCTTGTTGGATAGACTATTATGAAGGAATTAACTTTATTGCCTGTCCCAACATGACATATCATGATACAAAACATTACCAAATGCATTGTGGTGCTATCTATGTGTATCCATCATATTCATATAATTATCTTGCTTATGTGTTCCACATATATCATACAACATAGATTAATTCATTATGATCATTTATTCTAAGATCAAGTCATATGGAATATATACATGTAAGTACCAATTTAATGTGTATATTTTCATATAAGTGAATGCCTTGATTGAAATATGGGTATAATATTCACTATAAAAAATATTTGGGATGGAAAATCATGGTGAAATATCTTCAACATAACGATGTTATTTAATAATTCATAAAAGGGTTTTATGAGAGGTAAATGGGTCACTCATAATTTAGAAATAAATTTTACAGCAATAGGGATATGTAATAACATATATTATCATATGGAAATGATGGTAAAAGAGATAAGGTGAAGAATATACATGAATAAAGAGGAGAAATGAAATGATCCCTCATTAAATTTAAAATTGGTAATAGGTGGACATAAAAGATCATGGGAGGAATAATGAGAGTAAGGAAGGATATAATAATTTATAAATTAAATTTACTGAACTGAGCATATTAATGAACATATCCCAAAAAAATATAATGTAATTTAATATACATAACATAAAAGGGGTTCTTGAATAGAAATGAGAAGAGATGAATCTCTTAGAGAATTTAGGCATAGTAATGGAATAGTTGAAGGAAAAAATGAGAGAGAATAAATTATCTCTAAATAAAATAAAATATATTACAAATTAGTGGATTTTTATAAATAAATTACACCATAACCAATTTTAATTTATATGGAAAATTCCAAGGAATGTTATTGAATTGAATGATGGAGAGGAATGTGAGGATCGGTTACTTGAGTGTGTGGCTTAAAAGGATTGGTAGGGGTTTCGTGAGGGATTTGGGGAAACTCCAAAGACCTCTAGATAGTATAATTAATAGTATTGTCCTGGTAACATTAGTTTTAGTGATGAAAAACTAGAGTATGGTAGGGTTTATATAGAATAATGTTGGGGATTTCATTATTATTTAGTTTGTCGACAATACATTCTAAAATATCCAAACCCAATAACTATACCATTTATTTTCCCCATGGTTACCAAAAAAAGGGAAAGGTGCTAATTATTTTATAATCCCAATGTATAATATTATTAAAATAATAATATTGATTATGTGGAGTCGAGTCACACTCTTAGAGAAACAACATTAAAAACTGAAATTATATTATATGTTTTGGAGGATTTATAATGGATATAAAAATAATTAGAATAAACATAAAATAGAATAATTTTCAATTAGAATGATAAATTTTTTGGATCCTATTTATAGTAATTATTAAATCTCTTTTGTGTCGTTATGTTGTAATAAAACACAAATTTTTTGATACAATATTTAATATTTACCAAAAAATTCGACTGTCTCAGAAAATTTTAAAAATTCACTATTTTATAATTCTAATATTATTAATATTTAAATAATATTTATTTTATATAAATAAATTTCTAAAATACTTAATTTTTACTTTTAAAATAAAATTTCTATTTATTGAGAAATACATGGGTTTTTTTGGCAATAGTAGTTTTTGTTCCCTTAGAAAAATTAAATTTGACTTCATAAAAATTATATCATCATTTAGATATGATCAAAAATATTTAATGATATTAAATTAAAATTTATTTAGAAAATATATTAATTCATAAATTCGTTACATTAATTTGAATCTTAACCAAAAATAAAATTTCTGCATTATTTTATTAAAATAATAATAATTTAAAATGTAATAATTACAGGGTTAAGGTATAATCATTATTCTAAAAAATCATACATATTAATATTGATAGGGACTTGATAAATATCCCTATAATAAATTAGAAAATTCCTTGAGAGGAAGTTGTGTGATGGTGGGACCTTGATGGTTAGGTTTAGCAAACAAGGTTTGGCTTTTGATATTGATGATCAAAAACTTATCCCACAAAGAGTTTTGCTCAGGATTATGTTTCAAGGTCTCAGCTTGGGATTAGTGAATGAAAACCACCAAAATTCATATCTCCCACACAAATCCCTAAAAAATGGTATTCATAAGTTAAGATCCTACTTGTTTATTTCATCAATTCCTTTGTCTTTATAAATTAGATTAGTTAAAACCATATTTATATACTAATCATATAATCATTTTTCCACATCAATATTATCGATAGTAATTATTATTAATATAATTTTCATTCAAAATGGATATAATAAATCAAAATAAGTTAATGTTGTTTCTATAACCATATTTCAATATGAGACATTTAAACAAAGCGAATTTTATTTATAATAGTTCTGGACATTATAATGTAATGTTGATGTTTGTATCTAGTTTTCCAAATAATACTAAACTATTTATTCATTTATGATGTGATTCCATATGTATTGTGACAATGTAATATGGTAACCACTGACCTTATTATACCAAGGTCGGGGAGTTTACAACTGGTATCAATGTATGTTTACTATAAACCTTTGGATCAAGATTTAGGAAACATATATTAGGGAATGAAAACATATAACAGAATTTGTAAATACATCAAAAGACCCTAAAATTTTTTTTGAGATTATTTATGCATAAATTTCAAATTTATGATAATTATTAGAATATTTTTGAAATTATACATCATTACATATAATCTAATGTAGTGTATTTTTTGTTTATAAATGGAACAAAGAATAAGTAATGGAGACTATATTAATGGATGTATTCCATTTTAGGATTTCCCTAAAAGGAAAGATAAGGACACTAGATCTGGAGTTGGATCTAAAGTTAGAGAAGAAAAAAATATAACTATATTGGGACTACCAAATCAGGTTATGAGAAATAACTTCACACATATAGATAATCTTGATCCATAACACGGTGAAAAAAAGTTAGACGACATTAGTTGAAAATAACCTCCATAATTAAATGGAACTAAAAATCCATTTACATCTAATAAATGGATAATTTATCTAAAGAAAATATTTATCTCTCTGGGATGTAATGAAATAAAGATGTTTGTTATGGATATTTATCATCTCTACGGATATGCGGATCAATGGGGGTCATTGGTTCCAAACACTAAAGATGAAGAGGAAAAATTAAAGCATGGAAAGGAAGGATTTTAATAAACTATTCTTGGAAGTATATTTTCCATGTGAACAAAGATTAGATATGGAGAAGAAATTCTTGAGTCTAATAAATATATTTGATTATAATTTTTTACGATTGAACCCAACATTCCAAGGATAGAAAATCATTCCATGAAATATGTATATAATACCAATATAAATATTTACCTTTTATTTGATGGAATTAAACTAGTTATTTGAACGGGTTTAGTATCCCAAACATTCTCATCATAGGAGTATATTGTATCATTTTCCCTCAAGCTAGATAGCTAATTATCCAGGTTATATGGATTTGAAGGGATGAAAGAAAATAAGAGGACTATTGAGTACCCTGAAAAGGAAATAATGTCAAAGGGAAGAAGGGAATAGTTGAATTTCCATCATGTAATAAATTTTGAACGAAACATAATTGAGTATAACTATTTTGAATATTATTTTTCTAAAAGTGTGGAGAAAATTTAAAATGATTATATAGTAAATGATGAAGAAAATATTGTGCAATGTTTGAACTGTAATAAAATCTGACACTATGAAAATCATTATCCTATGTGTCAAGGAAACTGGACCCAAAAACAGCCACGACAGTAAATCCAAGCATATACAGTCAAAACAAAAAATTTCAAAGTTCGTAACTATGTGTTAGGATGTACTATAATCGTCTATTAAAATTTATAAAAAAAATATATGATTTTAGATCATCACATTCTTTTATATCTTCCATGTTTTATATATAAATTATATATGTCCCAATCACCATAACAAGGGATTAATCAGTCAAAAATCCTAGTGGAAGACTCCTTTTAACATATATATGTCTAAAATTCCTTATTATGAAACATAAATCTATTGATTTCGTTTATTTTTTTACCATACCGATAGTTGATTTTGATATAATCTTTTATATGGATTTTCTTTCAAAATATAATGAAACAATTTATTGTAATGTGACTGAAATTATGATTCATGATGAATATATGGAATTTCCTATCATTAAATGGGAGAAAACATCACCAGAGTCATATCTGGATCCATCTACAATAGCTCTTCTAAATTAGATTCTTAGTGAATAAGATTGAATAAAACCTAATGATGAAAAAAGAAATCATAAAATTGAGGATGAACATATTGTATGAGAATATATTTATTTAATTTCTAAGAAATTACCTGCACATCCACCATATTGGAATGTTCATTTTTTGATTTATTTAATCATTGATGTGAGACATATATCAACGAATCCTTGTATAATGGAGTCTATTTAGTTAGTATAGTTGAAGAAAAAACTAGAGGATTTAGGTGGTATGGTATTTATACAACATATTTATTCACCTTGGGAAGATCCTAATGTTTTTGTTAAGAATAAATTTGGATCTAACAGTCTATGAATTGATTTTAGGGAAATCAACGATATTGGGATAATGAATATGTATCATATTCCGAGAATTGATGATTTATTTGAAAAGTATCATAGAGCACAATATTTCTCAAAGAGTATCCTTTATTCTATGTATCAACAGTGTCATGAAAGGAAGGATGATTTTCTAGAGACATCTTTTCTAGAAACGTATAGACATTACAAGGTTATAGTAATTATATTTGGATTAACTAATGCACCATAATATTTTTTTTAATTCTAATTAATAGTGAATTAAATTAATATCATGATAATTTTTATGGTGTTTATTGATTATATATTTTTATACTCCAAGAAATATGAGATCCATGAGAACCACTAGGGGAATATTATTGATAATATTGGAAATAGTTTTGTGGAATATTTACCAAGTTTGAATTATCTATTCAAAAAGTGTCTTTTCATTGGTATATTATCTAAAAGGATGGAATTTTACTTTATCATTTTAACACAAAGGATGTCCAAAAATGTCGAATACCATAAAACATAACTAAGGTATGTAATTTCATTGGGTTGGAAGGTTACTATCAGAAATTTTCCAAAACTTTTCACATTTAGCTAATCTACGAACCAAGCATACTTGCAAGTGGGATATGTTTATATGGAAAAATTAATGTGAATAATGGTTTGAATAATTGAAGAGGTGATTGTATGATGATCTGGAATTGAATATTCTATCATAAAATTGTGGAGTTTTTATTTTTAGTGGTGTATTGGGTAAAGTACATGGTTGTATCCTCATAAAGAATGATAGAGTTATTGCATGTACATCAATGCAGTTAAAAACTCATGAAAAAAATTATCTAAATCATTATCTTGAGTTTTTATCCTTAATTATTTCTCTAAAATATGATGAAACTTTCTATATGTTTAAATATTTTGAGATATATATAGATCACAAGATTTTTACATATATCTTCCCATAGAAAGAACTCAATGTGAAGAAAAGTATATGGCTTGATCTACTTAAGGATTATGATTTTTCCATACACTATTAACAAGGGAAGGAAAATAATGTAGTAGATTTATTAAATATAAAGGACTATGGAGTTATGAACATAATTAATATTGAAAAGAATCATATGTTCATTGATCTAGTAAATATAAAAAAGGGAATAATTATGTAAGGTTAAACATAACCCCTTTTTCAAATGGTTGTAAAAACATCATTATTATAAAAGATTAAATTTTCTCAATATCATGATGAGAAGATTCAAAAGAAAATTAATGATTTGAATGGAATAAATTTGGATAACATTAAATAAGAATATGGTGTTATAAAATTTGGAAAGAGGATTTGTGTTACTAAAAACACATGTTGAAAAGGGAATTATTGGATGATACCCATAGATATAATATTTCAATAAACACTGGTGGCACCAAGATGTATAGAGATGTGAAGGAAATTTTTTGATGGGATAATATGAAGTGATAAATTGATGACCATGTGACCAGATGTTTATATTTTCAACTATTTAATGGTGAGAGACAACATCCTAGAGGATTC
The DNA here is from genome assembly GCA_963277665.1 of Viscum album. NCBI lineage: Eukaryota > Viridiplantae > Streptophyta > Magnoliopsida > Santalales > Viscaceae > Viscum > Viscum album. The sequence continues at coordinate 429,518,674 of OY728150.1, read as the reverse complement.
ATGGAACCTTTAACTATTACAACATGGAAATTGAATGAAATTAATATGGATGTTGTCACAATATTTCCAATGAATCCTAGAAGGAATTATGCAATATGTGTAATTGTTGATTGACTTACCAAACATACACATTTTATTCTTATAAGGGATGATTTTCTACTAGAATTTCTTATAGGACTCAATATTAAAGACATTTTAGGACATTACGGTCTGTTAATTTCAAATTTGTATTATCATGATCCAATATTTACATCAAGATTCATGAAATATCTATATAAGTCCCTTGATAAAAAACATCATTTGACATAGCTTATAACCACCAAATTGACGGGCAGTCAGCAAAAAATATACAAACTATAAAAGACAATTTGATATCCAACAAACAGGACTTTCAAGTAATGTGGGATCATAATTTACCTTTGATAGAATTATCCTATAATAATAGCTTCTATTTAATTAATCAAATTGAACTGTGTGAAGTTTTATATAGAAAAAGATGTTGTACACAAAATTGTTGGGATAAAATTGGTTGAATAATGGTTTTAGGCCTAGAACTTTTTGAAGAAATAATGAAAAAGTAATAGACAATTAAAACTCATATAAAATAATCTCAGAAATGAAAAACGATCTATACTAATAACTTAAGGAAGGATTTGGAATTTCATGGGGAATATCTTATTTTCATAAAGTTAACTCGATGAAAGGGTGCAATATGATTATTTATGAAATGGAGAATTATACCCAAGTACATTTGATCTTTTAAAATCATTGAGTTAGTTGGATATGTCCCCTATCATTTTGAAAATACACATATCATTTCTATATTACATGATGTTTTCAATATCTCTTTTCTAAGAATGTAAATTCCAAACCCTACACATGTTCTCACCCATGTGAAATAGATTTGGATCATGATTTATCATACTTAGAAGAGTGCATATTGATTTTAGAAATGAGAGAACTAATTTTGAGTAATTTAACAACAAAGATGGAAAAGTTACTTTAGAAAAATTATATGAGTAAATAAGAAACATGTGAACTTAAAGAAATTATAATAAAGAACTACCCAAATATTTTTATGAGGCGATGTTATAGAAATTTTAAAGAATATATTTTTGAAATATGTAATAATTTGACACCCAAATATTTTATGATATATTCTTTTTCAAATAAATTTTATATCTTTGACTACTTACGATGCATGAAACACGTGAATTTAACACACTGTGTTATATAGAGAATGTTACAAAGAACATTATGTATAGAAAACTGTAAAATATTATCATTTAATTGTGATAGTTGTAACCTAGTCACTAGAATGGAAAGAAGTGAATGAGATTACCTAAATTTTGGGAATATAACTTAAAAAGTTTTATAAAATTTATTCATTAGTTACAATTTAATTATAATTGAAAATGAAATCTAATGAAACATAATGGTTGTGTTTTTATAAAAAACTATAGTTACGCCCACAATGTTATATTATTTTAATAAATTAATTTAACTAGTATTAGTGAATGATTTTAATAAAATTTATATTTTATATATTAAATAAACTATTTTTAAAGTCATCGAATAATATTTATAGACACATGATAAGAATAAAAAAAATTTAAGCATAAAATTTTTTTTTTCAAAAATATCATTTTCCACCTTTTAACGGATAAACTATTTTAAATGTAAATTCTGACATATTACAAATATTATTTGACACAATAAACTTATTTTTTAATAATGATATTAAAAACTATCTTAGGGGAACATTGTTCCATCTTTCAGTGATATTTTATTTCATAATGAATGGGTAAAAATTATGAATTTTAATTCAAATCTTCTTTATTTGTATAAAATTTTAATATAGATAAACTATATAATAATTTAGTTTTATGGTATAATTTTTTCAATTATAAATAATTTAACTAAATTCAGGTAATTGGAATAAATTTTACACTGAAAGTGGATATAACAACATTTCAAACATTTGAACATTGCTCTTTAAAAACCTTATTTTTCATTTCTTCTACGAAACATATTTTAATTCAAAAAAATTCAATTATATTAATTGAATTAGATAAAATTAAATCCATATTATAAATAATATGTTCCTAATTAGGATTTAAGGTCTATTTTATTTTTTTATCATATAAAAGTTACCTTCCTAAAAAAACATTAACCATGGTATAGGTAAAAAATGAAACATGATAATTTAAAATGGTAAAGGCTTAAAATTAAAGAAAAAGGATATCAAAATTTCAATGATTGTTTAGGAATATTGACCCTAAATGGACTCTGAAATATAAATTTCCACCAACATTCATGGAAACTAATTCTAAATAAATTTAGTTGTCTTTATATATAAAATATTAAATATTTTAATAACTGAAACCCACCTATCCTCAAGTATGAATACCACCACTCACCGCCCCATATCCACTCAAAAGCTTTGAAGAATCACAAATATCTTGAAAAAATATCTCATAGTCACATTTCTCTATTCCAATTTCTGATGTTTTCACCAGAAGACCAAATCCAAGGTCTTTAAGTGGTCTTCCAAGGAGGTTATATCCAAGAGGTATTTTTCTCAAAACATCAATCTTAAATTTTATTATTTTTATAATTTATACTAAAATCCTTCATCCATAAAAGAATTATACTATAGAATCATGTATATACTGGAATTTTATGTTTCTAATGGAATATTTTATATCCATACATTTTATTACCTCCTTTTATTCAATGAAATGAAACTATTGACCATGTTATGAGAGCTAATCCTCTTGGTGAATAAAGTTTTTGTTTGTTTTCAATTACCTCCATCATGGATGGTCATAAAAATATTATTATTAATAAATAAAATTCTAACAGGAATCAAATAACAAGTCTAATGTTCTAGAACTAATATATAGAATAGTATTAAATATAATAGAACAATATCTTGATATTTGGAAAAATAGCCAAAATAATCTAACCTTTTATTAATAATATTTTATCTAATGAATCATCCTAGTGTTAGAATAGAAAATTTATATATGAGACCATTTATAAACAATTATTTTCATCAATATCATTCCATTACCATAGTTTTATTCACATTTTATAAAACATCCATATTTATACTCAAGAGAACCAATCTTCAAACAATGAGACAAACACACCCTAAACAATGAAAATCATGAAATATTATTTATGAAAGGGTAATAATATGGTATAAAAACATAATATAAGGTATTATAAATATGAATATTGTTTTTAATTAGATAATAAAATTATTTTATAAAATTATACTGGATGTTAATGTACACACCAATAAAGTGAATCATATGGTAAGCGGATTCATAAACCATTTCCCATTCATTAAGTTCAAATTATACATCAATTATTATAATTTCCTAATATTATATGTGAAATTACTTTTGAATACCATATGTTTAATTTAAAATTTTTTATGTGTACTTAAAATTAATACACAAATTGTAATCATTTTATTGACGCTCAATTAAATGATATGATATTTATAAAGGACATTATTTCAAAAGTCATCTTTTAAAATTCATTTTTTAAAACTGAGTCATTTTATTTTGGAATGAATTAAATTTCACAATTTCATGTCACATTTATATTTTTAATCTTACTTAATATTCTTAAATGGGTATCTTTAGAGAAAATTTATCCTTTTTGTGCAGGAATTTAAATATATATAATTTTCAATGTGAAAAAGTTATTCTCCTCCTTAATTATTCAATGGTCCCATTTAATTTATTTTCATATATTTAAAGTTTTTTTTAGAATTTTATTCTTTATATAGATTGATCTATTATGATACCATCTACGATATATTTTTAAATTGTTATTGATTAGTTTGATTGGGGATGTACAATTTTTATACCATTAACTATATTACTCTGGATGGTATTTGATTATGATTTATAAATGAATTTTAGTTAAAAAATTTATGCCATTTTCAATATAATTTTATATGTTCATTATATTTCACCACTTTCATATGATGAATTTGTTATACTTATTATGTGATAGACATATACCACTATATCCCCTCAATGCATTGGTAGGTATCATGAGATAAACTAGTCTAGGTTTTGCCTTATGTCATTCCAATTTATATACGGTGTCTTGGTCAAACCCTTGACATCGATAGGTCTAATGAGACAAACTAGTTTAGGTATTTCCCTATGTCATATCCATTTATGTATGGTGTCATGGTCGAATCCTTAAAAATGAGTTTTAGGTTTTCTCAATTATGAATTCCCTCACAATGAGATTATTTATTAATATACATGTGATTATTCAATTGGTGTAATATTCATGGTTATGTTTTATAGCTCATGTGAATATTTTTGTGGAATTATTTGATCATATTTTTTCTAGTAAATTCAAGTTAAAGATATATTTCAAATGGAATATATTTTACTTATTTACCTTTCCATAATTATTATGACTTATTTATAATTATATTAAATGTAATTAACCCATGCTGATAATTTAATCTTACCCCTTTTTATGTTTTATTTTTCCCGAAGATGACAAGAATTTTATTATCACTGATATGCAGGTATAATATGGGAGAACAATGGTCTCCTTGAAGGATTATCTATGTTGTGTTTTATATTATTAATTATAATATAAGGTTAAATTATGTATGAAGTGTTCCAAAAACAACTAATTTATTTTATCCTTAAGGATGTCGTTACTTGTATACTGTTCCAATTTAATAAATTAACCACCATCTCTATGATATTATGGTTTGATTCTTCATTAATTAATAGAAAATAAATGAAATTAGCTTAAAGATTGGGAAAAATAAATTTTTTCGTGATTCATGAAAAGATATCCAAATCACAAAACTTGGGAAGCCTGAAATCAAACAAAAATAACTATAACTACAAACTGAAAAGGCCTTATGATAGTTAGTTACATGTATTGATCACCAATGTAACCACCCATTATGCTTCTAAATTCCCTGATTTGAGTAGGTTTTTTTGTTGATGTACACTGAGGTACTCTATATGCCTCAGCAATGGATTCCATTCCTTTATAATGGTTTAAGTGACCAAATAGAAAAAGTTACATTTTACCCAATCCTATGAAATATACTCATAGTACTCCAACACCTAAGCATGGTTCACCTTCATTTAAGAGTTGTCCCCAACATTCATTTCTTCACCAATATCTATGCAAATTCATATAACTAGTATACAAAATACTCCAAAAATATTACAAAAGTAAAAAAACATCACTTGACAACAATGTATTTACAAAATACATTTATCAAAAATAGGTGCTATGTGAAATAAAAAAACATACAAGTAAAGAAGAATATTTTAAGTAAATAAGATTTCCTAGGGAGAAATTACCTTATCAACTTTTTGATTATTTTGATTCATCCTCCATCACCGACCTTTAACACAAATTTATTTAACATATCATAACTATATTTACAATAAACAAATCGTTAACATAAATAATCTATTTGGGTAAATGATATTCACGAAAACCATTTATCATTAATTATAAAGGATAATGGTATGAGAAGATAACATTGAGGAGCTATTTTCACACTAATTATGTAATTGAATATTTTATCATCAATTTTATGAAAAAAACTACTGGCCATAGTCACTCAATCCATAATAAGGCATTATAAAATCACACACCATATAAATTCCATAACTGCATGTAAAAATCCATTATTACTTAAAAATATTCATCGAATTATTTTTATTATTATAATATCACACGTTAGATAATTATTTAAATAAAATTTTGAATCCATATCAAATAATATGAATACAAGGAACATTAAAAACGAAACAAAGGAGAAAATAAAGAATAAAAAAATATTTTATAGGTTGTCAATACTTGTCCTCTTTTTATCTTCTAAAAATAACTAGATAAATTAACCATACAAATGTTTCTATAGCATGTTTTTTCTATAAAATTAAGGATTGTGTCATAAGACTTTAGTGAATATACAATAAATAGTAAAACTAAACATTGATAATTAAAAATAAAATTAGACAGAGCCTGTTGCACAACACATAGTTATCTACTCACTAATTTAAGAAATTAAAAGATCATATGACATTTAAAAAATTATTTAATATAAAAAATTTATTAAAAAATAATAATTTATAGTAATATTCAAGCAGATTTTTGACAAAGAAGATGTATGCACTAGAAAAAAAAATATTAATGATATAATGGAATGTAGATATAAATTAAAAATTGGCTTCGATGTATAAGAAAACATTATAGTAAAATCTTTATTTTTTTCTATAGATAAAAATATTTATCCATATATTAATGGTGGAATCAAATTGGAGAATTTATTAAAGACTACAAGAAGAATTTTTTTCTTCAAATTAGTATTCTTTTGTAAATATTATTCATATAGAGAATCAGATAAAAAATTTATGACACTACAGGCACGTTGAAAACCCATTTCATATAATATATATGTATTTCATGTTTCAGCAATCTAATGAATCTAGTTATGTTAGAAAATTTGGAAATGTTCACTTAAAATAAAAAAAGTCATGAAATATTTCAATGTAACATTTCGATATTTCTATACTAAAAAATATATAATCTATGTTGACAAACATTCTCCATAATCATGATCATGTGTATCCCCAATTAATTTTGTTGTTAATAGACATTGATACTACATTTAAAAACATACAACTGACTGAGGGTCTATCACCACACTCCCTAAAAAATGATAGATACCATTCTAACTAATGAAAAAGAAATTTATCAAGAAGGTTTTTTGTTGTTTTTGAACCACAATAATGTTTCGTTATGATTCCTATAATTAAAAATTAATATAATATATAATTATATATATATAAATAAATATAAATAGTAAGAAGGATCTTACCATGTAACACATCATATCTCTACTATATCTTTAATGATGACCACAACCAACTACATCAAAAAAGATGGATGTAACTGATTTATTTTATGATCCAAAAAATCTATCACAACCAAAAAATAATTATTTAATAATAAATAATAAAAATAATATTTATAAAACATAAATTAACAAAATTAACAAAAAAATGAAATTTGAATATTCTTACCTAAGAAGTCCTTGATTAGTTTATATATACTTTACAATTTTTTTGAAAATCCAAAAAAAATAAATCAACATTTCATCATTATATTCACTAAAAAAATCACTTCTTCTAAAGCTACATAATTAAAACAATGAGTCCATGGAAGAAATAATATTTGAAAACTTCTATCCATGATAATCCAATATAGTTAAACCTCATCAAATTGTGCACCATGTTCTGACATAAGTCAAATTTCACATATTTCTTCTCTAGCCAACTATGTCAGATGATATAGTGCAAAATTGTAGTGTTTCTAATTACATATAAAACTTAATTTATTTTATTAATTAAATTTAAAAAATTTAAATATATATATAAAAAATTAATTTTCTTATTTAATGTGACAATTATTCATGTATTCAAAACAAATTATTCATATTTTCTAGAATAAATATCATTTAAATTTAAAATAAAGTAAAGACTATACATTTAAAACTATTATTACCATGTTTGGAATATTTTCAACCAGGGAGTCCAATAATAATTAGGCTACTCAACCTCCCACTATGAACGCATTATTAATATTTAGAAATCCATGATATAATTTCTTTCAGTCCTTTAATAATAGTAAGACATTTATAAAATATCTTGAATATATGTATGTCATAGAAACTAATTATAAAATATAAAAACTCATATAAATAAAATATGTTATTAATTAAAACTATGAGAACACAAACTCACCTTAATATCACTACTAATTATAATCTTAGAATTTCTCTTAAGAAATTTATATTCATTCAATATTTTATTATTTTTAAACAACATTTCAAGAATGGACTAAAAATACTCAAAAAAAAGGTATAATTTAAAATGAAAATAATTTTCAAAAATTCCAAATATTCTCAGAATATATGTATTTTTTATTTACATTAAAAATTATGAAAATAAATTTTATGTTTTTTATAGTATAATGGTATTTGAATCATGAAATTATCGCAACCCTCAGTCAAATATAATTAATATTTACTCTTAATGTAACCTAGAAATTGATCGGTGATTTTTCTCAAGGAGTAAGGATTGAGAGTTTCACTATCTAAATCATTTTTGTTTTTTTGGTTATTATTTTCAATATTTTGAAATTGAAGATCAATGATTCCTGGTTATTTCTATGATATAAAATAATAAAAATGAAAATGGGGGATGAAATGGTTGCTTGAATGGGAGACAATACTATATTCAACATTTTGATACTTATCTAAAAATATTGACCCAGAAATTATATTCTATATTTCAGCTAATCGGCTACCTACAACATTACTTCTTAAATTGTGTGAATTAATATCACACTCAAGGAGACTTTTCTATGTGTTCCACTCATCACTCTCACAAAATGGGTTACAATTGTGATCCATCTTCCATTAATACCACTTCATTAATCACATAAAAATGGTCTTAAAAATTGGATGGAAAGAATGTCCAGGATTATAAAAAAATTAGAATGTGAGATATATGTGTTAGGATCATATCCTCAACACCTCACTATCCAAATATCCTAATAAAATAGAATAATGAACAAGGTTGGGTGTGTGGTATCTACATTAATGTTTTTCTATGAAATGTGATATTCCATTTATCCTCTCATCCTTGATATATTGAGAGGTCAGAAGACTTCATTGTTGGTAAAAAAATTAATAATAATTATATATAAATAACTACAAAATTGACTAAAACAAAAAAATTTATTAAAATTGATATTACAGTATGTAGGATTAGTAGGTTCCAAATCATTTCAAACTAAGGAGTAGGATAAATTTTTATAGGAAGATTAATTATTTTAAATTGTTTTTAGTACAGCAAGGATCAGGATTATCTATTGTTGTATGGGTTCTATGTGCTTAACATAAATGGTAGTGAATGATTCACATGATAGAATATGGGAGAATTTTTTTTTTGGAAAAAGTCCTCCCACGATAATTTTTAAACAGGTATGATCATAATGGGAGTTTTTTTTTCTTCACCACTCTAGTGAGTCTTGTTATGAATTTTCCTAGAAAATCTGTTCTTCTACATCATAGGTGCATTAAAAAAGAAATATTTTTAGTCTAATTATATAATTTAATGTGTTGGAAATGAGGATTGTTTTTTATTTCGGTTTTGGATTCAAATATACTTATTGAAAAATGGCACGGTCTAGGAACATGATCTATGCTACACTAAACTTTAGTTAGGAAAATATCAAGCTTAATGTTCCTAAACTCAAATTATAATTGATGGTGGATATTTTCATTTTTTTGGATCATCCATGATCATGGTTGGATTTTATGTTCCAAAACTAGGTCAGACTAACAAATCCATCCAAATGCGGGTGTGAAAGAGGATGGTCAGTGCCTCTTGGTTTGTGTCACGAACTAGCCCAGGTACCCTGGTAACCTCATAACTGAGCTATTCCTAGAATAACCCAAAGGGCCTTCCTGATACACCTGGGTAAACAACTATCACATGGAATCATACAAAAATTAATGTGGGAATGTTTTTTCCTATAAAAATATAGAAGAAAGTGTGAAAATACAATATGAATATAAAATGAAACTCCACAGGTGTAATGATACACCAATTCTTATTGGATTGAGAGTACAACGAGACATTACTTGGCCTTATGTGACATCCCCAGGATGCCAAAGGCTGTCAATAAAAGATGAAGGGTTTAAAATACAAGTGGTGGATGATTTAACCTTTAGGAAATAAACCAATAAACATTACAATCATAACCAAACATTCACTATATGATGCATGAACAAATAAAAGACAACTCAACAAATTCATGCACTCAAAACCACATCAAAGTAAGCAACAATTGAAGGACAACCAAGTATCAGAGTACACAGTAGATAAAATACACAAGACTCTCCAAATACCTCAAGACTCTATTCTCCACATGATCCACGCTCCAAAATCTGTGAACATCCTATCAACATGAGGTAGTGCTAAACATGTGTGAAACATTACCTTTTCCCCTTTCTGGGAAGATAGCATCTAAAAAAGCAGCAAAGTTCAAAAGTAGGGGTGAGTATAAAACTCAGTAGGTTTTCCCCAATGACGTCCCTAATCACGCCACTAGGATATAAGAGTTAGAAACAATTATATAAATTCTTTTTTATAAAACAATTTCTCAAAAGTAGTTTTTAACTAAATATAAAAAGTTTCCAAAACCATTCATTGCCAAAACAATAAAAGTGTAATTGAAACCAAGTTTTCCAGCAAGATATTTTTCTGGAAAAATAACCAAACAATCATTACAACCATTTCCCAATATCCATATATTGGAATACCCAACCATTACTCAAACACATGAAACAACCATGCATTCTATGTTATGATAGTTCTATACTCATGATGGTTTTTCGTCCATCTACCACGTCATCGCAAGGCAATTGTTTCCCAAGTGCCATTAATCATTTGGCACCGAGAACAAGGTTGTATTTCAACCAAGCCCCGTATATGCAATTCCCATGTTCCATTAAACCTTTGGAACTGAGAACAAGGTCATATTTCATCCAAGACTCATATATGAAATATGACCACACAACACATATGCCCAACGATCAATCCAAAATAAACCTTTCAATAAAAACACCATTTTATTGAAAACTATTTTTGTAAAAACCATTTCAATGACAAACCATTTAAAATCCAAAATATTTCAATAAAAATCAAATTTTATTGTAAACCATTTCTATTTAAAATATCTTTTTCATCAACCATTTAGAAATTCTGGAAAATCCATAATTTAAAATCACCATTTTAAATTAAACCTCCTTTTGCACAACTATTCATCAAGATCACGCAATTTCACAAAAACCATAAATCATCACAAATGAATATTTTCCCATGAATTTCACAAAAAATAAACCAATTTTAATCTAATACAATAAATTCTAGAAAGATGAGTCGATAGAGAATCCACCTACCTCAAAGGTTTGGATGAAACTTTAACAAAAAATGAGGAACACACAAGGAAGCGGGTCGATTCTCCACGAGAGGCCTCAGATCTGCTATCATAGCAAGATCACGACTCAAAATTGGAATATTTGGCATCATAAAATTTATTTCTACCCTATATAGGTTCACAGATGAGAAATAATTGATTTTAGAGAAGTAGATCTAAACAAATCTAAGAAAAGATGAGAAATCCGTAAAGAATAGTGACATACCTCAAGAATCAAACTCGAAATCACCAAGGGAAGGCTCTAGAATGGCCTCAACTCCAATGGGGAGGGTCCTCCAGCCTTTAAGGAGATTAATCTCAAATTAGAAGAATTTTTAAGCTAACATAAAAAATGGATAAGAAACGAGTAAGATTCTATGAAATAGGATCTAGATTTGACCTCTACACAAGTTTTGACCACACTGTTTGTGCCAATCGTGTATGGATAATGAAACCTTCCTATTTTTCCCAAAACTCCTTAAAACCCCTAAATTATTCCATCCTTCACCTTTACCCATTTTTATGAAAACATCCCATTTTTTTGGAAACACTCCACTTTATGGAAACAACCCGCTTTATGGAAACACCCCACTTTATGGAAACCCCCCACGTTATAGAAACACCCCACATTATGTAAACACAAAACTTTATGGAGATATCCCACTTTATGGAAACACAATATATTTTGGAAAATCTCTATTTTATAGAAACTCTTTATTTTATTGAAACTCTCTATTTTATGGAAACACCCTATTTTATGTAAACTCTCTATCTTATGGAAACCCAATCAATGACTCACCATTTAAAAAACATGAGGAAATGGGGATATGTACCTGAAACTAGGGGTACTATATTAACCCCACCATTGGACATTCCATCCTCCAAATGATGAAATCCCTTTCTGGCCAAAAATTGTTCCGGCCACTACTCTTTCATTTCCTTCTCACGTTCTCAAGTCTCTTCCTGAATCAGAGCATGTTCCCATAAAACCCACACTGGGCCGATGTTTTTCCCACACAAGATATTATCTTGTCTATCCATGATCTGCACTAGAATATTTACTAGTGATGCATTTGGTTCTTGTTCAACGTGATCCCATCTGATCAAATGGTCATGATTAGGGTGATACTTTTTCAAATGTGATAAATGGAACACATTATGCACCGAACTAAACCGTGGTGGAAATTTCAACTGATATTCTACCTCTCCAACCCATTCCATTATCTAAAAATAGCCAATGTATCTAGGATATAAATTTCCCTTCTTCTCGAAATGACGATGTCCAAGACTTAGAGAGATCCTTCAGAAGATATGATCACCAACAACGAATGACAACGATCTTCGATGGTGATCTGCATAAGATTTCTGACGACTCTGATCTTTCTCCATCCTCTTTCTAATCAAATGGATCTTATTTATTGTTTATTGGACATGGTTTAGACCGACTAGTGAATTTTCACCCATTTATACCAAGCATATGTAGAATGACAAGCACACCCATACAATACATTAAATGAAGCCATCCGTATCGAGGCTTGATAGCTGTTATTGTATGAGAACTCAACTAAGGGTATATGCTCTTCCATGAGCCACCAGAATCCATTACACAAGCCCACAATATGTATTCCAGCATTTGTATCATCCTCTCAGATTCCCATCTGTTTGAGGATGATATGCGGTGCTCCTTGTAAACTGAGTTCCAAGGGATTGCTGTAATGATTTCCAGAAATGAGATGTGAACCACCGATCTCTATCTAATACTATTGACACTAGTACACCATGCCTCTTTATCACTTCTCGGATATAGATTTTTGAAATATCCTCCACTGTATTAGTTTCATAAATAGGGATGCAATGGGATGACTTGGTTAAACGATCCACTATCACCCAAATGGAATCGTGTTTCTGCACCATTCTTAGAAGACCTATAACAAAATCCATTGATATTTGATACCATTTCCACACTGAGATGGGTAAATATTGTAATATACTAGTTCTCTCCGATGATTTTCTTTTACCTGCTGACAAGTTAAGCACCTCAAGATGAACTCATCCACCTTTCCTTTCATGTTGCTTCACAATAACTGCGCCTTCAACACCTTATATATATTCTATGTAGCTGGATGTACATACCATCTGGAATGGTGGTAAGAATGAAGGAGTTGTTCCTAACAAACCATAGGTACAACCATCTGATCTTTGAAACACAAAACTGAACCCCCATCAACTTTCCATCCCTTAATGGTCTCCCCACCATTGAGTTTTGAACTTACAACCATACATTCTGCATCAGATGTTTTTTCATCTTTTACCATACTTCTAAATCAGGAAAAATTGTGGTAGAAAATAAAACTGCTACATCACCTCGGTCTTCACATTCCACATGCATGTCGTCTAAGACCGACATTAACTGCCTTTCATCTGAAGCTTCTTTCACAAACTGATAATGTGACTTTCTAATCAATGCATCTGCTACCGAATTGTCTTTCCGTTTTGTGTACATCAAGTCAACATCATACATTTTGAGATACTACATCCATATTCGTTGCCATAGATTCAAATCTCTCTATGAGAAAATGTGTTTCAAGCTTTTGTGATCTTAAAACATAGTAAATTTCTCCCCAAAGTGATTATGTTTCCATGTTTTCAAAGCATGGATGACTACAGCTAACTCTAAATCATGTTTTGTATAATTCTTTTCTTGAACCCTCAACTTCCTCGAACCATAAGCAACCACATGATCTCGTTTCATGATAACACAACCCAACCCTGATCCTGAATCATCACAATACACCATATACCCCTGTCCTGATTCTGGAAAGATTAAGATAGGTGTCGATGTAAGCCAAACTTTCAGTTCCTAGAAAGACTTATGACCTTCCTCTGTCCATTGGAATGGATCATTCTTCATTGTCAGAGCTGTTATTGCTTAATATAGTCACGAGGAATCATGCACAAAGCGTCGGTAGTAACAAGATAGACAAAGAAATCATCGTATCTTGAAAACATTATTTAGTTGTTTCCAAGAGATAATGGCTTTTATCTTTTTAGGATCAATAGAAACACCTTTCTTATAAATTAAATGGCCAAAGAAATGTACTTCATGTATCGAAAAATCACACTTTTATTATTTTGCATACAAATGATGATATCTCATGATTTGTAACACTATTTCTAGGTGTACCTCAGGATTATCCCTTGTCTTTGTATAGACCAAAATTTCATCCACAAACACTACATCAAAAGAATCTAGATATTTTTCAAATATCTGATTCATCAATTCCATGAAGACTTCTGGTGCATTCGTTAGACCAAAAGTCATGACTACATATTCATATTTGTCAAATCTACTTCTGAATGTTTTCATTAGAATATCCTCTTTCCGAACTCTTGATTGGTGATATCCTGACCAAATTTCAATCTTGTAGAACCAATTAGCTCCCCTTAATTGATCGAATAGATTATCAATGCATGGAAGTTGATATTTTTTTTTATCATAACTTGGTTCATCTTATGATAATCATCGCATAGTCGATGATTTCTATCTTCCTTCTTCATGAAAAAAATCGGTGCTGCCCATGGAGACATACATGGTCAAATGAAAACCTTGCTTTCATGCTCCTCTAACTTCACTTTCAATTCTCCAAACTCTATTGGTTCCATCCTATAATATAGAAGGGAAATAGGACTGGTCCCTAGAAGGAGATCTATTGTAAATTCCAATTCCCTTAGAGGTGGTAACCCAGAGAAGTTCCTGGGAAAGACATTCAAAAATTGATCCACAACATCTAGAAAACTATTTTTCTTGATCTCCTCCATTGATGCCAAATTTAATGCCTCCAATTGGTAAGATATCGATCCCCCCATTGTTGACAAATAACTCTTTGCACCTTTCTTTACAATCCTTCCTCCTCTAATGAGATGCTCAATGCCGACCTCAGTTATTAAACTAACTATTCTCCTATAAAATATGATTTAATCCTTGAACTTTTTTATCCAATCAATACATAGGATTACATAAAATAAATCCATATCAAATATCAAGAATTCCAATTTCAGCTCATCTCCATCAAATATTATAACACATGCTCTACACACAAAGTCTTTACATTCTCTTTCACCAAGAGGAGTTTGCAGCTTCAAAAGAGAAGGCATCATTTCCAGTTTTAAACATAGAAAGTCAATAGAATAAGAAGTAGTGAAGGAATGTGATGCACCAGTATAAAAAAACATTTTCCCAAAGGTAGAATTAAAAATAATCATACCTATCATTGTAGATTGTCTTTACTGATCATCAACAATCATCTTCTCAGATCCATATAATTGCTTCTTTACTATATTGTTCTCCTTGTTCCCTTTCTGAGGTTTCCCTGGTTGAGGAGTCATGGTATTTCTAGGACCACCATTTCTACCTCTGCTCTGTGCGTGAGATTGATTCTGGTTTCCTCACCCAGTCAAAGCATATGATTCTTGCGATAGCCGATAAGTGTATTGAGCACCTGACCTTGGAGCACTGCGACAATAGCACTGAAGATGCCCCATCTTTTTACAATTATGAGATGATCTAGTTTTTTCCATACATTATCACTTTATGTGGTCAAGTGAACCACATTGAAAATAACCTTCTTTTCTCTGGGTTCATGGAGGAAGGTTTAATGATCCAACCATCGGGTTCTGATTTCCACTTACACCATGGAAATAGGTGTCCATTTTCCTCTTGTACCCAGCGGTTCAGTTTCCACTGTTTCCTGTGGGTATTATCTTGCCTCCTCCCATAGATCTTGAGATATCACATTTAGCCACAATCACTCTATTCACCATCTCTGTATAGTATGTAATACCAATTACTGCAATCTTTGATCGAATCGCTTTTCGTAGCCCTGATTTGAAGATGTGTGCCTTCAAAGAGGCACTTAACGTGGCTTCTGCTGCAAAGCATATTAAGTTCATTAACATAGCCACATACTCTATGATAGATAAACTCTTATGGTTAAGGATAAATAAGCCCATAATTTATTAGATCTTCACTATGTGAGGATATAATTTTTTGTTGAAAAATTCTTCAAAATCCAACCATGTATGTCCTTCATCCAATTTAGCCTGCACCACTAAATCCCACCACTGACGTGCAGGATCCTCAAGCATATACATTTCCAGTTTGACCTTTATCTCTACTTGTGTGCTAATGCATATGAAGATACGATTCATCCTACATAACAACACATATTCCTTATTGGGTTTGGAATCACCCCATAAATTAGGTGGATTCTGCTTCATGAATCGGATGGTATGATCTATATGTCATGGCTTATTCCTATGGTTCCCTGTGTCCACAGCTTGAAAAGCTTGGACAATACTCTAAACCAGCTCTTGGTTCACACGTGGTTCAGGTGGAACCACATTCTCCGAATCTTCTTTAGTTTGTTTAGATGATGCCTACCAGGTTCCATTTTCTAAACTAACAACAAACTTCATTAATATCTCTCTCTAGAAACTGCTGGCTTATCATTTCAAATTCTATCACATAAACTATCACAACATTGTTTTCCAAATCATCATTTTTTCCATGTCCAAATATTTTTGAAACCACATGACATGCTTTTGAAAGTTAAAACATTTTAAAAATATGATAATCATTCAATTTTATAAAATCTTTCATTTGAAAACCAAATCCATATATTTCAAAAATGATCATTTCTTGAAATTATGTATGCACTCCTAGTGGGAATTCATTCCTCTATAATTCATTTCATCCTTGTCTCATTGGATAAACCCATGACAATGATACTTCAAAATCCTATAAGTGTCCCCAAACTATTATTTACCCAACTCCCTAGTAACTTGAAGTTCAACATAAAAGGTTTAGATACATGCTTTCATGCTATATATTTCAAGTTCCGACAATCCTACTTCTTTCAAATATTCCCACCCAAGGAATAAACAATATGGGATTTCATCTCCAAAACTAGGAACATCGATGACTACTTGTTAGGTAAGGACCGAACAATATGATACAATTTTAAATGACCCACCAATTCTCACTGGATTGAGAGTACAATGATTAATTACTAGGCTTTAAGTGACATCCCCAAGATTCCAAAGCCTAGCAATAAATGTCGAAGGGTTTCAAATATATGTGGGGGTGATTTACCCTTTAGGAAATAAACCAATAAACCTACCATCCATAACCAAACATTCACTATATAATCCATGGGCAAATGAAAGACAACTCATAACTTAATGCACTCAAAACCACATCAATGTAAGTGACTACATAAGGATAACCAAGTATCAGAGTACATAGTGGATAAACTACAAAAGACTCTCCAAAGACCTCAAGACTCCATGGTCCACATTCTCCAAGATCTAAAATCTCAGAATAGCCCAATATAATGAGGTAGTCCTAATCATGTTTGAATCATTACCTTTTCCCTTATCTGGAAAGATAGCATCTACAATAGCCCCAAAGTGCCAAATCATGGGTGAGTATAAAACTTAGTTGGTTTTCCCCAATGATTTACCTACTCACACCACTAGGATAGAAGTGTTGGGAACAATTATATAAAATGGATTATATAAAAAAATGCTCAAAAGTAGTTTATAACTAAATATAAAAAAGTTTCTAAATCCATTCATTACCCAAACAATACAAGTGCAATTAAAACCAATTTTTCAACAAAGATATCTTTCAAGAAAAATATTCAAAAAATCATTACAACCATTTTCCAATATCCCTATATCGTCTTACCCAACCATTACTCAAACCCATGAAACTAACCATGAATGAAACATTATGAAAGATCCATACTCATGTTCGGTTTCTCGTAGATCTACCAAGTCATCACAAGTAAATTGTTCTCATGTGACATTAATCATTTGGCACTGAGCACAAGGCCTTATTTCAACCAAGACTCGTATATGAAATTAACATGTGGCATTAAACCTTTGTCATTGAGAACAAGGGCATATTTAAACCAAGCCCAATATATGAAATTTGAACACACAACACATATTACCAACAATCAATCCAAAATAAACCTTTCAATAAAAACACATTTTTATTGAAAACTATTTCTATTAAAACCATTTAAATGCCAAACCATTTATACTCAAACCCATTTTAATAAAACTCCACTTTTATTGAAAAACAGTTATATTGAAAACCTCTTTTTAATCAACCATTTAGCTATTCCAAAAAATCCATAACTTAAAATCATCATTTTAAATTAAACCTCATGTTGCACAACTATTCACCAAGATCATGCAATTTCACAAAAACCATAAATCACCACAAATGAATATTTTTCCATGAATTTCACAATCAATAAATCAATTGGAATCTAAACCAATCAATGATAGCAACAAGAGTTTATAGAAAAGATACCTACCTAGAAGGTTTTGACGAAACATTAACAACAGACGAAGAACGCACAAGGAAGAGGCTCGATTCTCCAAGAGCGGCCTTATATCTATTATACAAGAAATATCACGACTCAAAATTGAAATATTTGGCATCAAAAAACGTATATCTTCCCACTATAGGTTCTTATCTGAGAAATAATAGAGATCAGAGAAGTAGAACTAAGAAGATCTAAGAAAACATGACAAATCAGTAAAGAATGGTGACATACCTTAAGAATCAGACTCGAAATCACCAAGGGAAGGCTCTAGAATGGATACAACCTTATAGGGATAGTAATATTGAATTAGGGGCGTTTTGATGCCAAAACGAAATAAATAGTGTAAAAACGAGTAATCTCCTAGAAAATCGGATCTTGATTTGACCTCTGTGCATGATTTGACAACACGGTGTGTGCCAACTGTGTATGGACCATACAATGTTCCTTTTAGTCCCAACACTCATTAAAAAACCCCCAAAATTCTTCCATCCTTCTCCTTTAACCCCTTTTATGGAAACAGACCAATTTATGGAAACACCACACTTTATGGAAACAACCTACTTTATGGAAACACCCCACATTATAGAAACCCCCACTTTATGGAAACACACCTCTTTATGGAAACACCCCAATTTATAGAAACACCCCACTTTATGGAAAATATCTATATTATGTAAACACTCTATATTATGAAAACTCTCTATTTTATAAAAACTCTCTATTTTATGGAAACTCTCTATTTGATGGAAACTCTCTATTTTATTGAAACTCTCTATTTTATGAAAACCAAATCAAAGACACACCAATTAAATAAACGTGGGGAAAGGGGGTTATGTACCCAATACTAGGATACTACAAAAAGGAGAAATGTACTATAATAAAAATAGGAATAAACAAGCCCATGTACTAAAACCAAGTAATATAAAACCAGTAAATTTGGAAGTCAATTTGACCAAGCCCCAAGGGATTGAACTCACCAAGTCCAAGGTCCAAAAACTGGATCCACTTCAAAGAGAATATATTAATTTTCATGAACATGGAAGGAAATAATCTAAATATACTTTAAGGTACAATTAGGAAGTGAGAAAATCCCTGTAGGATTTCAAAAAATGATTCCATAAAAGATTATAGTATAAAAATAATCAATTAAGATCTTTCAATTTTCAATTAAATGGGGTTTTCATTTAAAAATCATATTTACCCAAATCTTTCTTTATATTTAAAAATATGTAAATAAGATAGTAATTCACTCTTCCCATTTATAATGATAGAAATACATTTCAAATGATGAAATAAACATTAAACAAAGCGGTTCTTTACAAAAATTTCACATTTCACAGAATGTCTTAAATAAAATATTTTATATAAAATAGTTCATATAAATTTAAAAGGCATTTAAAATAGCTTAAAAAATTCTATATATACATTTAAATAAAAAAAATAAATCAACATGGACATATTCAAAATAAGCATGGTAGATCTAGGACATTCGGAGATGACACTATAAAACAAAAAAAATATGTACATACACCCCTTGAAGCCTAAGGAAAATGGGAATCGTCACCATCGCCTATGGAAGGGGATCTGCTGATAGGTGGTTTTAGAAGATTTTAAATCGTGAAGTGTTACACAAAATAACTCACAAAATACCTACATCATTCATGTGTTCTAAAAAACAATGATAGGTACATTATTTTAATTCTTCCTAAAATATAATTAAATACCATTATCAATTTCAAATATGTCAATTTTTTATTTTAAAACCATAATGATTTTTTAATAAAAAATTATTTTCCATAAATACGAAACCCTATAGTTTCCATCAAACCATTTTAAATTAATTTTAAAAATTAGGTATTAGAAATAAATTCACCATTTAATTTCACAATCCAATTTCACAATTTAATACAAAAATTTAATTTAAAAAGATCCATCAATTTCATAGAAAACTCCATATTCAATTGGGTTAGGGTTTTTTACAATTATCCATAAAAACCGTTAACACAATTAAATTAAAAAATTAAATTGAAAAAGTTTTGCATCATACCCAACTTTTAAATTTAATAATTTAAATTTCATACATTTCTATAAATTCACCCCAATTCAATAGAATTGAGGGGTCTTCCAATTGAATCCAAAATAAATATTTTTTAGACCCCAATTTAATGGAATATAGATTTTCTAACAAAAAACATGAAATCTAATCAATAAAAATAATGTGATAGCATTTAATTAAACAATTTAAATTAAATAAATCAATTTAGGGTTATTGAAAGGTGGGAGTCCTAACCAAAGAACCTACATTTCTGACGGAAACACACCGCACACAATAGAACTAGTAAAGAATAACATATGTGAAGAAGATATTGGAACTCAACCTAAGAACATAAGATATTCCAACAAATAGTTTGGATTCATTAACACAACTATGTCATATTAAACTATAGGGAGTAAGAGATAAAGAGACAGAAAGACAGGGAGAACACTTACCCATAATGTTACACCATGATCCCAAAATGATCATTCCCTGAACGAAAAGACCCAGAGGGGTATAGGTTCTCAAAATCATCTGGGAAAGGCTATAATCTTGAGGGTGTGAAATTATGGAGAATCATAAATATAATTTTTATCTAGGTTTCCTTTTTAATAACAAAACTCTAGGTTTTACATGAAATTTAACCCAATTACATGTTGTGTAATTGAAAATCTGGACAATCACTGAAAAACCTATTGCCTTTTACTAAAAATGAGTTATTATCACTTTATGATTTACACAGAGTGTAACCATATTACAGACATGTAAATCTCTAGAAGGTTGAAGAAACAATTAGTTTTTGCTTAGAATCTGAAAAATATATATCTTTAAAATTAAAAGTATCCTCCCAAACACTTTAAGACCAACCCATTTAAAGAAAAATAGATACAATGAAAGTGATTTAAATATACATGTATAAAGAGTAAAAAAATGTTACAACCTCTCCACAACAAGAAATTTTTGTCCCCAAACATCCTATCATAATGCCTCCATATCGAAAATATGAGTCCACTTCTCTCTCATCAGTGCCTCATGATCCCCTGTATCATTCGAATCAGAACTGGGCTACCATGAAACACTAACCAATGTTATCGCCTTCCCACAATGTACTTTTGTTTTAGAATGAACTGTCATTATTGTCCATTCAGTCACAGATAGATCAAGATCAATATCAAAATCACTCCAGATCTGCACTTGAGACAGCTTATCTAGATAATTTTAGAATTGCAATTAATGGAACATGTTATGTATTTATGTTAGTTGAGGTGGTAGTAAAAACTAGTAATAAACCTTCCCCAACTTCTCAAAAACCTGAATGGTCCCAAAAAATAAGTAGAATGCTTCCCCTTCCTCACAATACATCAATGACCCAACTGAGGTGAATAATTGAAAAACACCTGGTCACCAACAAAAAAAATCCAAGGGTCAATAGTGATGATCAACATAATACATATGCCGACTTTGTGCCATGAACATCCTCTAAAAAATAAACTAAATAATTTTTGTTATTTCTAGTATCAAACTCGATCCATCCAAAGAACTTTAACCAATAAACAACCAAGACAATTGAGATTTATAAGGTTGGCCATTCAAGGCCTCAAAAGGGCCCATCATTATTGTGGACTTCTCAATGTTGTTATAAGAAAATACAACTAGACCTTAATGATCATTTCATGCTCATAGAATTTTGAGAACACAAGTGCAATGAATATCCTCATGATGTTTTATAACCCTTTATATCTAGATATCAGACTGGAGATATAATTTCATACTCAAATAGACATGAGATCCTAGTGCATCTTGATGGAATCAGAAAAATTAATAACTAAACTGAGGATCTCTATAAAAACGATAGAATATTTATCTCTATAAAACTGAAAAATATATATCACATAGAGATTTCCCAACTCCTCAACATGGGTTATATCACAGATGTGTAAAATGTGTGGCGATTTTGTCATCCTGTTGATCACAACCCATGTCACATTATTCTTTATATTGGTTCACAAAAACCCAATCTAATATTCCATAGAAATATAATCCCTCTTCCACATAGGTAATATAAGTGGATAAAAAACCTCTAGGTTTTTGGGGCTCGGCCTTCACCACATGGCATATAAAACAATGAAAAAAAATTTCTGAAATTCTCCATCTCATACATGGACAGTCGAATTTCCATCGCATGTCTGAAAACATCTTCGTGGTTTTTGGGTGCACTGGACCCTGAGAACTATATCAATACCCTATTACTTCTTTCTTTACCTAAGATGGTATGAGAAATTAGGTCTATAAGCATAGATTTCATCTTTAGATAATGATCAATAAAGAATGGTCTCCCCCACCATTAATAGAGTCAGAATGCTATAGAACTCATCGCCATGATGATTTTATTGATTTATCATTTTGATAAGAGAGGATTTAAATTTAATTCTTTCCAATGTATCCTCGACCCCTGATTCTCATACTCCAATATTAAATTGTGCAAAGAGATCCATCAATATCCACTCTTCTGATGATTCGTCCACTACATAGTTTGGAAGTTTCCTACCATAGCTTATGCAATGACATTCCCTTTCACTAGGGTGTATGCGATGTCAATGTTGAATTATTTTAAGTATTCCCCTCAACACCTCTAGTGGATATTCAAATAATTTTGAGAGAATATATAACAAAATATTGTGCTTTATAGAATCATAGATACCTATCTTGTAACACCCGAGACATTTATGTTATATTAATCATCAAAGGAATCTTTTTCTACACACAACACTTGCTTGGCTTGCTTTACAAGAAATCGCGACCGTCCTCGATAGCTTTCGTCGTACGCAATACCGAGTTTCACTAAACAATGATATGATATTAAAATATTACTAAAACTAGCCATTATGAATAGTAATAACCACTTTTTGAAATTTTATAAATATTATTTTTAAAAATGGACTTCATTTTTGAATTTGGAATATCGAAATTATCCTAGGGTGAAATATTGGTATTTTTCTAAAAACGTTCCTTTTTTGATGTATAGTGAAACCACTAAGTGGTAGTTAAAAAAACTGAATTTTTCATAAAACTTAATTTTACCACTTTTGTGAGTGGAATCTCAAAAATCTGAGAGACACAGTTGATGTCAGTAAATAAAATGTGGTTCAATGAGATGAAAATAATTTTTGGTGAATAGCAACTTTTTACTTTTATTTACCATGGTTAAAAGTAAATAGGGTAATTAAGGGTAAAAATGATTTTATTATTACCCTAACACATGTCCTAATTCTATTGAATAAGTGTAATTCGACCAAAACGACCTTAGGAATAAAATATGACCATTTAGGCCCACATTGATTAGATTAGGACATTTATTATTAATTTATTTAAAGAAGTGTTAAAATAGTTAAAATCAATGTTTAATAAGAAAATCATTTTTAATATAGGGTTATACATAAGATAAATTCGACTATATATATTAATTTTAAAGATAATAATATTAGCTACATAAGGATATTTTATTTGTAATTTTTAGACTTTAAATAAGTTAATGTATTTATGACACAATGATGATGCAATATTTATCTTATTAATCAAATGTTGACATAATTGATGTTATAAATACCCAAATAAATGTAATTTGAGACTTTTTATGAATTACACTAATTTTATAGATTAATATGACAAGTTAGTATAGATTTAATTAACTTTTGTCGAACAAAACATTCTGGTATGATTTTCACAAAAATCAATTACTAAATAGTGTAAAAATTGACATAAAATAGTTTTTAAAAAAAATATTATATTATTAATTGTTATTTTATTCCTTAAAATATATGGTTCGGCCAATGGACTTAGATAAAGTTATATATATTAATAATAGAAAACTTGGGGTTCGTTTTTCTTGTTATAGTAAGTTTATTAACCTTATAGTATAAGAACACAAGAAGACACTGTAAAAGTAAAATTATTTTACTTAATGTTAAATCTAAATGATAAGGATAAAAGAGGAACCTAAAATTGTATAAATTCTATTGTATGAGAGGATTTAGACCCATCCACACATTATCTTCGAAACAAATCAATTTGGAGCTATTTAAAACTGAACGTGACTTTATAATAAAATAATATTTTTAGTTTTTCCAAAGTAGCCCCTCTCCTCCCTTATAAAAGGGAACCTCCTTCCCCTCCTCCTCACACCACATTGAGCCGTCAAGATCAGCCAAACCTGGCCAATTTCTCCTCTATACTTCCCTAGAAACATCCTAGAGGTCCGGGTCTTCTTCAAAGTCCAATTTTAGTGCCCTAAAAGAAGGTCTCAAAGAGGCGTTTCAAAGAAGAGGTAGTGTCTGTTACCAATTCTTTCTACTTTATTTCTTCTTCCATTTCTTCTTCATTAGTTGTTTCATTATGAAGTAATAACATCAGTATCACTCATATACTGATATGTTATTATAAGTATGAAACAATCTTATTTCACCATCTATCCATCCTATAGAAAACAAAATCACTGCGCGTGTGTACGTACGGAATACCGTCTCCACGCCATGGTGTAATCTATTTTCCACCACCACCCTACTTGGATGGGTATAATAGTGTAAATAATGACTATATATGACTATTGTAAAGTGATATTGATTCTTAAATAGTATACATATGGTCCAATACAATTCCACGATCATGGTAATGATATCATCGCTCGTGCGTACGTATGGAATACCATCTCCACGATGTGATACGACTCGTTTTACATGATATTCATTGCATAATGATTATATAAATGAATTGAATGAATGAATATTATATATATTACACTAATACCATTCTGTAAATGAGGTATCTATAACCTAAAGAGAAGAATAAGAATTTCTTTGACAAAACACGCATAAGAACAAAAAGTAATAAACACCCTAAAAACAAGTAGTAATGAAATATTACTAATAATCAGCTAAGAATATGACCATATATGATATCATAAAAATAAGTATGATTCTGGATTAAGTTAATAACATTATTTAAATCATTATACAGGAGGTTCGGACAGTTACGGAGCAAATCAGACCTAAGGTTAGGGAAAATATCACAATCTCATTTTTATCTGATATTGTTTCTACTTTTGTATTTACTGTGGTGTATTTTATCAACCACATCCATGTTTCCTCAATATTTAATATTTATATCCTTCTACAATAGTGGATATCCAATTTTACCATTCGGTGAGTTTTTAGTAAAAGATATGAAAGGGATCTTTTATCATTTTTCTTACGAGGTACTTTTTGACTTTTCTGACAAAAGTACGAGAAGAATGTTTTTTAACGTATACGACATGAATGGATTTTTAAAACATTATTTCCAAGAATATTCCTTTACAAGTATTCAATTTTATTTTTAATCAACTTTTTTTAGTTTAGTATTGTATGACATGTTAAGAATGGAAAAGTGTTTTTAATGTAAAAAGGATATTTTCCTCAAGAATGGAGTTCATGTGTTTTATCAAAATTATTTTCCATCTATGATAATATAGGGTTATATTTCTATCCCTATTATTACATGAATTTGATTATGTTGTCATGGAAATATTTTTATGAATTCATTTATATTATAGGAATTTTTTTATGATGTCACAATGTTTAAGATTCCCGTTTTTATTACATGGGTTATGCTATGATGTATGGTTTATGATTTGTTGCACACATAATAATGGTATCATTATGAGATGGGTGGGACCTATATCTCCCTCAAATGAATTTGGTAATGATTTTATATCTCATGAGATAGACATGGATGGAACGGCAGGTTAAACCGGTTCAGTGAAACAAGACTGAAACGAGGAGTGAACTCGGTTCAGAAATGGACTTTGTCCACTAAGATAGTCTTGGAAATGTGACTTGAATAATAAGAAATGATTCTCTATTATTAGGTGTGTATGCAACAAAGTTTCATGTTTTAAGTTATGATTATTGGGATTACATTTCACTATTATGATTTATCCCATGTTATGAGATTATGATTTGTTTTGCAGGTTAAGATTTCCAAAAGTTATGTTCTTATGTATATGATGTGATTGATAATTCTTTTGTTTACCCATACTGAGCATTTGAGCTCACCCTTTTGTATGTTTTATTTCCCCAGGTCAGGAAGAAGGTTATTTAGTAGGATATGACAAAAAGGGACTCTAGATATGATGAAATAATTGGGGGGCAAAGTAGATGCTTTATGAACCAGTTGTTTATGTTTCCTAGTTTCTAAAGACTCTATACCTATACGGTCCATTCCATGGTTTTTTTATATGTTGTAATAAGTATGCTTCAATTTTGAAGTATTAACCATGTATGTAAAGAATGGGTCGTTATAGTTGGTATCAGAGGAATGTTATAGTCAACCTTTGGAAACTAGGAAGTGAAAGCCTTAGTAAGAATACTACGGATAAGTCTAAGCATAGAACACAATCTTAGTGTTTTAGAAATGGCCATGAATAACCTTGGATAAGACTTTAAGTGTGAAATTTTATTCTTGATTATTTGGTTTTCCTCTTATAATTAGTGTTTATCACATTATTCTTCTTGGTTTTAGTCAATGGCTGGAACCCGAAGGAACCGTGTTAATGTGGAATGCAACGGGAATGCAATGATTGTCCCCCTGAGCAACCAAACATTGTGGGAGCTGAAATGGAAAATCTTGTAGCCATGATTATACAATTTTCTCAAGATATGAATCATGCAGGACTTCCAAATGAGAAAAGGAAGGAGTAACATTCTGTTGAATCCTTCATGAGCCAGCGTCCACCTTCATTCAGCAGGTCTACTGATCCATTAGTTGCTGAACAATGGATTATGTAACACCCCGAGATTCTATGAAAAATATTCTTTTTAATTTCATTAATTTCTTTTGTTGTACGCTACACCAAAAGGAGCTTGCATAACACACATCCTTGACTTTTCTTGCATTACACTCAATCGCGACCTTCCTCGATAGCGCGTGTAGTACGCAATACCGAGTTTTACTAAACAACGATATGTTATTAAAATATTATTAAAACTAGCCGTTATGAATAGTAATAACCACTTTTTGAAATTTTGAAAATTTTATTTTTCAAAATGGTCTTCATTTTTGGATTCGGAATATTGGAATTAGATTAGGTTGAAATTTTGGTACTTTTCGGATTACTTTCATTTTCTGATGAATAGTGAAAATTACTAAATTTTAATTAAAAACAACCTTTTTAATCGAAATATTTAATAGTGATAAATTATTAATTTGAGTAGTTTTAATGTATATTTAGAATATATTTTTACAATTTAATACAATTTTGGCCATTGGATGTAATTTCATATTTAAACCAGACATAAACAACTGTCAATCTTTTGATAGTTATTATCTCTTAAGAATAATTACAAGTCAAAACACGGATGACAAATAAAATGATTTTACCCAAAATTCTCTTTAACATGGAATTTACAAAAGAAAGTGTAATATAAATTCATAAGTGAACCATATATGATATCATAACAATGAGTATGATTCTGGAATAAGTCAATGAAATTATTTAAATAATTATACAGGAGGTTCAGACACTTACGAAGCAAATCGGACCTAAGGTAAGGGAAATATCACAATCTCATTTCTATCCGAGATTGTTTATACTTTGAAATTTACTAGGGTGTATTTTATCATCCACATCCATGTTTCCTCAATATGTAATATTACTTTCATACACCTACAATTGTTTAATCCAATTTTACCCTTTGGTGAGTTTTTAGTAAACGATATGAAAGGATTCTTTTTTCTTTTTTCATACGAGGTACTTTTTGACTTTTCTGACAAAAGTATGAGAAGAATGTTTTTTTAACTTATACGACATAAATGGATTTTTAAAACATTATTTCCATGAAGATTCCTTTAAAAGTTTTCAAGTTTATTTTTAATCAACTTATTTTAGTTTAGAATTGTACTACAATTTAAGAATGGAAAAGTGTTTTTGAAGTAGAAATGTTATTTTCCTCAAGAATGGAGTTCAAGTGTTTTATCAAAATTATTTTCCATCTAATATAATAATGGGTTCTTTTTTTATCTATATTATTACATTGATTTGATTATGTTTTGATGGAATTATTTTTATGGATTACTTTATCTTATATGAATTGTTTTATGATGTCATGATGTTTAAGATTCCCATTTTTATTACATGGGTTATGCTACGATGCATGGTTTATGATTTTGTGGCACACATAAGAATGGTATCATTATGAGATGGGTGGGACCTATATCTCTCTCCAATGGATTGGGTAAAGATTTCATATCTCATGAGACAGACATGGCTGGAATGGAAGGTTAAACCGGTTCAGTGAAACAGGACTGAAACGAGGAGTGAACTCGGTTCAGAAATGGACTTTTTCCACTAAGATAGTCTTGGGAATGAGTCTTGACTAATAAGAAATCATTCTCTATGATTATGTGTTTATTCGACAAAGTTTCATGTTTTATGTTATGATTATTTGGATTACATTTCACTACTATGATTATCCCATGTCATGAAATTATGATTTCTTTTGCAGGTTAGGATTTCCAAAAGATATGTTCTTATGTATATGATGTGATTGATATTTCTTTTGTTTACCCTTATTGAGAATTTGAGCTCACCCTTTTATGTTTTTCCTAGGATATAAAGAAAGATTTTAGGTAAAAAAGTGAAGATCATTATGGGAGATGTTTAAGATCTTTCACCATGATTAGAATATTATATTCTGAGTTTCCAAAGGCACTAAACTATTATGGTCCTTGTGTGTGTGTTTTTTTTATTTACTAAGTATTCCGCAAAAGTAATGTAATTTCCATGTACGTTAAGCTTCAGGTCTCTACAGTTGGTATCAGAGGAAAGTTTTAGTCAACCTTTGGAAACTAGGATGCAAGAACTTTAGTGAGATCCCTAGAGATATTTCTAAGTTATGTCTAGGGATGTCCCTAAGGTTATGTATAAGTATAGGTTATAGTACTAGAATTACGGTAACCCAAGATGTTAGATATTGGAGTTACTCCACCTTTATTATATTGTTTTCCCTAGAATGATTTTTGCCTCTCACACTATTCTTTTTGGGTTTTAGATGATGGATGGAACTCGAAGAAATTGTGTTTATCAATGTAATGGAAAATGCAATGATTTTCCTCCTGAAAAAACAAACATTATGGGAGATGGAGTACAAAATATTATTTCTATACTTACACAAGCTATGAATCATTCTGGACTTCCAAATGAGCAGAGAAGGGAACAATATTCTATTGAGTCCTTCATGAGGCAACGTCCACCTTCTTTCAGTGGGTCTTTTGATCCACTTGTTGCTGAACAATGGATCAGTACTACTGAAATGATATCTTCAGTTCTTCAATGTTCTAAACATGATAGAGTCATCTTAGCAGTGTATCATTTGGAAGGTGATGATGATCAATGGTGGAATCAAATCAAGAATACAAGGCCAAGAGATGAAATTAAGTCCATGGAATGGGACGAGTTCATGATCTTATTTTTCAGTAAGTACATTCCTCGTATTCTTCGATCAATGATGGAGAAGGAGTTTCTTGAACTAAAACAAAAGGATGATGAATCTATTGGTATATACGAATCGATTTTTACACGGCTTGCAAGGTATGCATCTGGATTTATCATCCAACCTAAAAGTAAATTTGATCGATTCTTCAGTGGCTTAAAACCAAATCTTCAAAGGGCATTATCTATAAGAGACATAAGTAGCTATGAAGAAATTGTTTGTTGTGATATCAAGGTAGAAATGGAAGTTGGTGTTACTTATCCATCTCATAGTTTTGACAAGAAACGAAAGATGGAGTTCAAGGAGAAATCTTAGAATAATGGTGAAAAGAAGATGAATGTTTCCTTATGCTCAAAGTGTGGAAAGAAGCATGGTGGAGATTGTCTTAAAGGGACTAGAAAATGTTTTATGTGTGGAAAAGAAGGTCATCATGCAGCTGAGTGTCGATGTAATGGAAAAATGGTTTCTAATTATGTGAATAAAGAAAAAACTGCAGAGAACGCACTGCCAACACTTCAATGAATCAAGTGCAAGGAAATGGGGCATTATGCTAATAAATGCCCTAATCCAAGGGTTAGTGATGATCGACATGAGCAACCAATTAAGGCAAAGGACAAAGGGAAGTCGCATGCAATCACTATTGGCGATATTGAATATGACAACGATGTGGTGGAATGATTACGTGTTTATGTAATGGGATTCCAAAATAATGTTGTATATAGTATCATGGAATATTGGAATATTTATGTATTGGTATATTGTGGTTTTCAATGGTACTGGTAACCATGGAATGTGATTGAGATATTTTTGGTAAGTAGATGATATTCACCTAATGAAGGGATAGGAAGATAATGAGATGTTTTATTGTATTCATGACCTCATGATTGAAATAAGGACTAAGTGATATCATGGTTTGAGTATAAAGAATTTTGAGGATTTTGGTTTGTGGAAAGTGTTAAATTTTAACTGCATTCATGTTTTCACTAAGGTTCAATGGGTATTCATTCTTCAAGAGAATACATGATTAAGGTATTCACATGTTTGTAATTTGACCAACAAGATATATCTTATGATATATGGGGGATAAATGATGGCATTCACGTGATTGTTATGTGACATTTCAAGTTATCATTTTCTTTATACTATGAGCTTGGACCGAAGTATTTTAGATAAGCCTAATGATTGGAATGGATTATGTTGGACTTAAGTTAGGATAGAATTTTGTTTTCGATATTATTGATGGGATGTTATAGTAATTTAGTTTTAGAAAAAGGATAACATGTCGTATGGGCGACAACCCATCGCGTCAGACAAAGCTGTGGGAATCGAACCCACAACCAAAGTGCGACTGGCCTTCATCACCTACCACTGGCTTACAGGAAGTCCCTGGTTAGTAGAAACTAGTCTTATTTTATTACATGGTATGATATATGAAGTCTAAGTTCATTTATGGAATCTTATACGATTAACCTCACCATAGATGGACATATGTATATTTGATAACATTTCTAAACCTTTTGTTTGAAATAGATGGAATAACTCATCATTCTATCACATGATCAGCTAACACTTCATAAATGAAATATTCATCTTCATTTCTTTAAGAGATGAAGTGGAAATTGTTCAAAGCACCAACAACAGTGAGATTGTACCAAAATCAAGAAAGTATTTCTTCTAATTCCAATTTCATCAACTTTAGGGAAATGATCTTGAAAACCAAAAATGTTGTCCTAGTTCTCTTATATCTGATGAATCAGATGGTACCTTAGATAGTCACAAATTTATGGCTTTGTGATTGCTGGATTTTCCATTGCCATGTTCTCTACCACTCTTCATCAGAACATGATTGTTAGATTTCTCTTCCAAATCCATATTTTCACCTATGTGGAAACCCAATGATTAGTTTATTTGGGTAACCGTTACATTTCATACTTTTGTTTTTAAAGATTGGTTTTGGTATTCCTTTTTGAGATGTGGGTTTATATTAAAGAAACTTTCGAGTAGTAAACCATTTATAACCCCGACGAATTTCGAGGGTGAAATTCATTCTAAGGGGGGTAAAATGTAACACCGTGAGATTTTATGAAAAATATTCTTTTTAATTTCATTAAATTCTTCTGTTGTACACTACACCAAAAGAATCTTGCACAACACGCATCCTTTACTTGCCTTACATTACATGCAATCACGACCTTCCTCGATAGCGCGTGTAGTATGCAATACCGAGTTTCACTAAACAACGATATGCTATTAAAATGTTATTAAAACTAGCCGTTATGAATAGTAATAACCACTTTTTGAAATTTTGTAAATTTTATTTTTCAAAATGGACTTTATTTTTGGATTTGGATTATTGAAATTAGCTTAGGGTGAAATTTTGGTACTTTTCGTATAACTTTCATTTTCTGATGAATAGTGAAAATTAATAAATTTTAATTAAAAACATCCTTTTTAATCGAAATAATTAATAATGATAAATTATTAATTTGAGTGGTTTAAAAGTATATTTAGAATATATTTTTACAATTTAATACAATGTTGGTCATTGGATGTAATTTCACATTTAAACCAGACATAAACAAGTGTCAAACATTTGATTGTTATTATCTCTTAAGAACATGCTATTTGTTTTGACGACGGGAATTAATTAATGCAATTGATATGTTTTTAATTTGGTAAAATAGACATAATTTTTGAGTTCATAATATCAAATATAGCTTAGGCCTATTTTTTGGTATTTTTTCTGGAAACTTTCATTTTTTGATTAATAGTGAAACCACTAAGTGGTAGTTAAAAAAATGAATTTTTCATAAAACTTAATTTTACCGCTTCTGTGAATGGAATTTCAAAAATCCGAGAGACACGGTTGATGTCAGAAAGAATAATTTGGTCCAATGAGATGAAAATAATTTTTGTTGAATAGTAACTTTTTACTTTTTTTTACCACGGTAAAAAGTAAATCGGGTAATGAACGATAAAAATGATATTTTTATTACCCAATCACATGTCCTAATTCTATTGGATAAGTGTAATTCGACCAAAAACAAACTTAGGAATAAAATATGACCATTTAGGCCCACTTGGATTAGATTAGGACATTTATTATTAATTTATTTAAAGAGGGGTTAAAATAGTTAAAATCAATGTTTATTTACTAAAACATTTTTAATATAGGGTTATACATAAGATAAATTCGATTGTAAATATTAATTAGAAATCTAATATTATTTCCTACATAATGATAATTTATTTATAAATTTTAGACATTAATAATTTTAATTTATTTATGACATAATGATGATACAGTGATTACCATAATAGTGAAAAATTAGAATAATTGATATTATAAATACCCAAATAAAGATAATTTGAGACTTTTTAAGAATTAAACTAATTTTCTAGGCTAATATGACATGTTAGGATTTATTTAATTAACTTTGGTAGAAGTAATCATTCTGTTATGAGTTTCACAAAAATCAACTCTTGAATAGTGTCAAAATAGACATAAAATAGTTTTTAAAACCAATATTATATTATTGATTGTTATTTTATTCCTAAAAATTTAAGGATCGTCCAAGATACTTATATCATGATATGTGTATCATTAATGGACCACTTGGGGTCACTTGGATGTATATGGTATGTTTATTAACTATATAATATAAAAATACAAAGTGACATGGTAAATGTAAATCTAATTAACTAAGAGTTAAAACTAAAGGATAAGGTTAATATAATGACTTAAACGTGTATAAATTTTATTGGATGAGAGGATTTAGACCCATCCCTACCTTATCTTCAAAATAAATCAGTTTGTAGCTATTAAAATCCAAATTTGGCTTTATAATAAAATAATATTTTTTTGTTATTCCATAAGTGCCCCTCTCCTCCCTTATAAAAGGGCACCTCCTCCCTCTCTTCCTCACACCACTTTGAGCCTTCATGGTCAGACAACCCCAAGCCAAATTCTCTTCTACACTTCCCTAGAAATATCCTAGAGGTTCTGGTATTCTTCAAAGACCATGTTTTGTGCCCTAAAAATAGGTCTCAAAGAAGCGCTTCAAAGAAGAGGTAATGTCCGTTACCGATTCTTTCAACTTTATTTCTTCTTCCACTTATTCTTGATAGGTTGTTTCATTATGAAGTAATAAAATCAGTATCACTCATATAATGATATGTTATTATATGTATGAAACAACCCTATTTCACTATCTATCCATCCTACGGAAAACGAAATCACCGCCTGTGCGTACGTAAGGAATACCGTCTCCACGTCGTGGTATAATCTATTTTCCACCACCACCTTACTTGGATTGGTATAATGGGTTAAATAATAACTATATATGATTATTGTAAAGTGATATTGATTCTGAAATAGTATACATACACTCAAATATAATTCCACTATCATGAGAATGATATCATCGCTCATGCGTACGTACGGACTACCGTCTCCACGACGCGATGAGATTCATTTTCCACGTTAACCATTCATGAATGATTATAAAGTATATATAATAATTAATCATGAAATATATGACATAATAATGATACTGGATTTATGTGTATATATATGTATTTCATCTACTTAATTCCATTCAACTCAATATGGTAACGAAAACAGCGTTCATGCGTACGTACGGCCTACCGTCTCCATGATTGGTGTATTTCTTTCCATTTACTGATCTATTATATATATGTATATTCTGAATATATATTATATATAAATCATGTTTTATATTCTGAAATTATGTAATCATGATCTAGGTAATCATATGAATAATTACAAATCAAAACACGGACGGCAAATAAAACGATTTTACCCATAACGCTCTTTTACATGGAATTTACAAAAGAACGGGTAAAATAAAGTCATATGTGAACCATATATGATATCATAACAACGATTATGATTCTGTAATAAGTCAATGACATTATTTAAATCATTATACAGGAGGTTCGGACACTTACGAAGCAAATCAGACCTAAGGTAAGGGAAATATCACAATCTCATTTCTATCCGAGATTGTTTATACTTTGAAATTTACTTGGGTGTATTTTGTAATCCACATACATGTTTCCTCAATACGTAATATTATTTCAATCCACCTACAATTTTTTAAATCCAATTTTACCCTTTGGTGAGTTTTTAGTAAAAGATATGAAAGGAATATTTTGTCATTTTTCATACGAGGTACTTTTTGACTTTTCCGACAAAAGTACGAGAAGAATGTTTTTTTAACTTATACGAAATAAATGGATTTTTAAAACATTATTTCCAATAATCTTCCTTTACAAGTTTTCACGTTTTTTTTTATCAACTTTTTTTAGTTTAGAATTGTATGACATGTTAAGAAAGGAAACATGTTTTTGAAGTAGAAAGGATATTTTCCTCAAGAATGGAGTTCAGGTATTTTATCAAAATTATTTTCCATCTAAGATAATAAAGGGTTCTGTTTTTATCTCTATTATTACATTGATTTAACTATATTGTGATGGAATTATTTTTATGAATTCTTTTATCTTATATGAATTGTTTTATGATGTCATGATGTTTAAGATTCCCATTTTTATTACATGGGTTATGCTATAATGCATGGTTAATGATTTTGTGGCACACATAAGAATGGTATCATTATGAGATGGGTGGGACCTATATCTCCCTCCAATGAATTGGGTAAAGATTTTATATCTAATGAGATAGACATGGATGGAACGGCTGGTTAATCCGGTTCAGTGAAACAGGACAAAAACGAGGAGTGAACTCGGTTCAGAAATGGACTTTGTCCACTAAGATAGTCTTGGCAATGAGTCTTGACTAATAAGAAGTGATTCTATATGATTATGTGTGTCTTCCACAATGTTTCATGTTTTATGTTATGATTATTGGGATTACATTTCACTACTATGATTATCCCATGTCATGAAATTATGATTTCTTTTGCAGGTTAGGATTTCCAAAAGATATGTTCTTATGTATATGATGTGATTGATATTTCTTTTGTTTACCCTTACTGAGCATTTGAGCTCACCCTTTTATGTTTTTTTACCAGGATATAAAGAAATATTTTAGGTAAAAAAAAGGGAATATCTTTATGGGAGATGTTGAATATCTTTCACCATGATTAGAAGATTATATTCCAAGTTTTCAAAGGCAGTAAACTATTACGGTCCTTGTGTGTGTGTTTTTTTTATGTACTAAGTATTCCGCAAAAGTAATGTAATGTCCATGTACGTTAAGCTTCGGGTCTCTACAGATTAGTACTACTGAAAAGATATTTTCATTTCTTCAATGTTATGAACATGATAAATTCATCTTAGCAGTGTATTGTTTGGAAGGTGATGCTGATCAATGGTGGAATCTTATCATGAATACGAGGAAAAGAGATCAAATTGAGTCCATGGAATGGGACGATTTCAAGAACTTATTTTTCAATAAGTACTTCCCTCGTATTCTTCGAACAAAGATGGAGAAGGAGTTTCTTGAACTAAAGCAAATGGATGATGAATATGTTGGTACCTATGAAGCAAATTTTACAAGACATGAAGGGTATGCTTCTGGTATTATTATCCAACCTGAGAGTAAATCGATCGATTATTTAGTGGCATAAAACCAAGTCTTCGAAGGGCGTTAGCCATAAGGGACTTCAATAGCTACGAGGAAATCGTTCGATGTGCTTTCAATGTCGAGATGGAGATTGGAGTAACCCATTAGTCGTATGGGTTTAATAAGGAGAGGAAAATGGAATTCAAAGGAAAATCTAAAGAGAACACTGAATAGAAGATGAGCTTTCCCTTATTCACAAAGTGTAGAAAGAAACATGGAGGGAGTTTTCATAAAGGGAAAAGTAAATATTTCAAATGTGGAAAGGAAGGTCATAGGAAATTTGAATGCTGCAATGATGGGAAGAAGATGTCAAATGATGCAAACAAAGGAAGGGATACACAGAATGAACGTACTACACTTCAATGATTCAAGTGCAAGGAGATGGGGCATTATGCCAATCAATGCACAAATCCAAGGGTTGATGATGATTGTCGACATCAACAAACTCTTAAGGCTAAAGACAAAGGAAAGTCACATGCAATTTCTATCAGTGATGTGGAGTACGATAACGATGTGGTGAAAGGTACACTTACCATCAACTCTAAAGTAGCAAATGTTTTATTTGATTCTGGATCCACCCACTCTTTTATTTATGAAGAATTTTCAAATGGTATCACCATATTACCTCACCAAATAGATGTTGAGTTAGCTATTACATCCCCTAATGGCACAACAGTCGCATCAAAAGTTTATAATTTGTCTCTGATCGAAGTTTGTGGGAAAGTGCTTCTTGCAAATCATGTGATCCTTCCTATAGTGTAATTTTATGTGATTCTTGGCATGGATTGGATTTCTTTATATGGAGCTCATATCAATTTCCAAAGAAGGAAAGTCACATTTCATATTCCAAATTAATCTATGATCGTCTATCAATGCAATGATGAACATAACCTTCCGGTGGAAACTTCTTCCATCTTATGGGTCTTTATTACACTAAATGAAGGTTATTTATCTCAAATGGTTGGTGAGAAACTCACGATTAAAAATATTCCCGTTGTACGGGAGTTTGACGATGTCTTTTCGGAGGAATTACCGGGTCTTCCACCAAATCGTGAAGTTGAGTTTTCAATAGAACTCATACCGTATGCTTTTACTATTTCAAAGACACCTTATAGAATGGCCCTAATTGAGTTGCAGGAATTGAAGAAGCAACTCCATGAAAATATTAATAAGGGATTCATACGCCCTAGTGCGTCACCATGGGGAGAACCTGTTCTGTTTGTTAAGAAGAAAGATGGATCAAGGAGACTCTGCATTGATTATCGAGAACATAACAAGATCACTATCAAGAACAAATATCCTCTCCCATGAATTGATGACTTATTTGACCAACTACGCGGAGCTCAATACTTTTCCAAGATTGATCTTCGTTCAGGGTATCATCAACTAAGGGTCAAAATGGAGGATATACCAATGATGGCCTTCCGTACAAGGTATGGACTCTATGAATCTATAATGATTCCATTTGGTCTTACTAATGCACATGTTATCTTCATGGATCTGATGGATAGAGTATTTAGAGACTATCTTGATCAGTTTGTGGTAGTCTTTATAGATGATATTCTTGTCTATTTAAAGAGAAAGTAAGAACATGAAGATCACTTGAGAATTATATTGAAGACCCTTAGAAAGGAGAAGCTTTATGCCAAATTTACCAAGTGTGAATTTTGGCTTCAAAACGTTGCATTTTTGGGTCACATAATCTCAAAAGAAGGGATATCTATGGATCCCGTGAAAACAGAGGTTATCAAAAGATGGTCGAGACCAACAACAGTAACTGAGATCAGAAGTTTTCTTGGTTTAGCTGGATATTATCGACGTTTTGTGAATGATTTTTCACGATTATCTAATCCACTCACCAAGTTGACTCGGAATGGAGTTAAGTTTGTCTGGATGGAGGAATGTGAAGAGAATTTCAAGGAGTTGAAAAGAAGGTTATCTAGTGCACCTGTGCTCACCTTGCCTTGTAGTGGAGAAAGGATTGTGATCTACAGTGATGCCTCCAAGAAGGGATTGGGGTGTGTTCTTATGCAAAATGATATGGTGATAGATTATGCCTCGCGACAATTGAAAATACATGAACAAAATTACCCAACTCATGATTTGGAGTTAGCTACAGTAATCATTGCATTAAAGATCTGGAGGCATTATCTTTATGGAGAAAGGTGTGACATTTATACTGATCGTAAAAGTTTAAAGTATATTTTCACACAAAAGGATCTGAATATGCGCCAAAGAAGATGGTTGGAGCTGATTAAGGATTATGACTGCTCAATCCATTACCACCATGGGAAAGCAAACAAGGTGGCAGATGCATTAAGTCAACAAGACCTTGCCAGTTTATCAATTTTGTGGATCACAAAAGATCCAATATTTATGGATTTATAAAGGATGAATGTTGGAATTATAATGGAAGGGGGGAAATCATATCTTTCTCAAATTAATGTTCAACCATCTATACATGTGAAGATTAAAGAGGCACATAAAAAAGATGTCGAGTTACAAAAGAAGGTGAGAAATGTTCATTAATTCAACCTTGATTGTAATGGGATAATAAAGTTCAGTAATCGGGATTGTGTTCCTCCCATCCCTGAATAAAAGAAGGAGCTGCTGGATGAGGCTCATAGTTCATCATTCTCTATTCATCCTGGAAGCACGAAGATGTATAGGGACCTGAAAGAGTACTTCTGGTGGGATGGCATAAAAAGAGATGTTGCTGAATATGTCTCTCGATGCTTGGTTTGTCAGCAAGTTAAATATGAGAGATAGAAGTCTAAGGGGATGTTACAACCATTACCCATACCTGAATGGAAATGGGAAAACATCACTATGGACTTTGTCACAGGACTTCCTAAAACATCCAAAGGCTATAATGCTATCTGGGTCATAGTTGATCATCTTACAAAGTCTTCACACGTCATTGCTATTAGAGAGGATTTCACTCTGGATCAGCTTTCCAGGATATATGTGAAGGAAGTGGTAAGATTGCATGGAGTACCACTTTCTATTATATCTGATCGGGATCCAAGGATTACCTCAAATTTCTGGCGAAGCCTTCATCATACTCTAGATACAGAGTGAAGTTTCATCACTGCTTATCATCCTTAGACAGACGGTCAGTCTGAGAGAACAATTCATACTCTAGAAGATATGTTGAGAGCTTGCTCTATGGATTTAAAAGGTGGTTGGGATCAACACCTACCTTTGGTGGAATTTTCTTATAATAATAGTTTTCACTCCAGTATTCAGATGGCTCCTTATGAAGCTCTCTATGGAAAGAAATTCAGGACTCCAACTTGATGGGATGAAGTTGGGGAAAGAAAGCTATTAGGACCTGATCTCGTTGATAAAATGGCAGAAAAGGTAATATCTATTCAACAACACAGAAGAGCATCTCAGAGTCGATAGAAATGTTATGTTGACAACCGAAGAAAAGACCTAGAGTTTGAAGTGGGTGATAAAGTGTTCATATGAATATCTACCTAGAAGAGGGTCATGAGATTTGGAAAGAAGGGGAAGTTGATCCCTAGATATATCGGTCCTTTCGAAATACTATATCGTTTTGGGAAGGTAGGAAACCGATTGACGCTTCCACTGAATCTCTCTCAAGTTCACGATGTGTTCCATATATCTCTCATGAGAAAGTACATACCTGATCCTTCACATGTACTTAGCTCAGAAGTTGTAACGCTGGAGCACACTCTTTCTTATGAAGAACAGCCGATAGAGATTCTGGATTGTAGCAAAAAAGTCATATGAAATAAGACCACTCGATTGGTGAAAGTTTTATGGAGGAACCACCAATTATAAGAAGCTACATGGGAGCTTGAGGATATGATGAGGGAGAGGTATCCTCTGCTATTTGTTACACAGTGACGAATTTCGAGGGAGAAATTCATTTTAAGGGGGGTAGAATATAACACCTGAGTCTTTTATGTTATATAAATCATCAAAGGAATCTTTTTCTACACACAACACTTTCTTGGTTTGCTTTACACGACATCACGACCTTCCTCGATAGCTTGCGTCGTACGCAATACCGAGTTTCCACTACTGGAAATAATGGCATTTGCGACAGGGCATTTGCACCATGATCCCGTCGCTAATAGGCTTTTGCAACGTGGGCCCGTCGCAAATAGCCCTTCGCAGAAAACGGCGTCGCAACAACAATTATTTGCGACGGGCCCATCACGAAAGGTATTATTTGCAAAGGAGATCCTTCCCGTCGCAAATATTAGTCCGTATATTTGTGAAAACTTTTTAAAATTGTATTTGCGACAGGTCCATCGCAAATACTAATTCCGACGGGCCCGTAGCAAATACCAATTGCGACGGGCCCGTCGCAATTCGTATTTTTTAAAAAAAATTAAAAAAAATTAATAAATTATTTTAATAAATATAATAATAATACTATTTGCGACGGGCATAGTATCCCGTCGCAAATACAAAAAAAAATTAAAAAAATATATTAATACATTATTTTAATTAATATAATAATAATCAAATTATAATTCAAAAATAAAAAAATATTAATAAATGATTTTAATTAATATAATAATAGAATTATAATTCACAAATAAAAATAAAAAATTATTAATAAATTATTTTAATTATTATAATAATAATAGAATTATAATTCAAAAATAAAAAATAATAAAATATTAATAAATGATTTTAATTAATATAATAATAGAATTATAATTCACAAATAAAAATAAAAAATTATTAATAAATTATTTTAATTAATATAATAATAATTGAATTATTATTCAAAAATAAAAAATATTAGAATATTAATAAATTATTTTAATTAATATAATAATATTAGAATTATAATTCATAAATAAGAAACTATTAATAAGTTATTTTAATTAATATAAAAATAATAGAATTATTTTACATTGAAATATTAAAATAATTCTAATATTACAAAAAAATATAATTAAATTATAATATTCTAAAATTTTAATATATATATATAATTTAATATTATAAAATATAAATATTATTATTATTCATATTAATATTGTTATTTCAAAATATAATATTATTAATATTTTATAATGAGACAGAAACTACGAATAGAAAAAAAAATTCATATTTTGATTTGACAAACTTTATAACATAAAAACAAACTCTAATATGAAAGAGGGGGAGGGGGGAGGGGGGATTTGCAGATGCTGGTGGAAAAAACTCCATCCCTAAAGCATGGGTGAGTTGGCGCATGTACTTCATTTTCTCCGGATGCTGCTGCTGCCACCGACTCATCTACTCCTCGTATAGCTGCTTCTGGCATCGATGCTCCTCCTCATGCTGCTGCTGCTGCTGACGCCTCTGCTCCTGCTCCTGTCGGAGACTCTCTATCTGTGCAGTCTGAGATCGCAACTGATCCTCATAAAGTGTAGCAGAAGAAGATGCACGAGCTCCACTCGAGCTGGAAGCCGACATCGCAGCACTGCCATAATATTCTTCGGGAGTCAGTCGAGAGCTGATACCAACTACCCGGCCCTTCTCGAAGGCATACTGGGTGTCCTGCATCCGTGTCGCCTCATCAAACTGATGGCCAGTGTTCTGATTTGATGACTCGGCCTGACTCTCAGGCCGGGTCTGTGACGTTGCGGCCTCATATGACTCCTGTAGTTTCAATTTAAAATTAAAATTGTGAATATATTATATGCAGTTAATTTTTAAACTTGAAAACAAATAATACTGACCACGATGTGACGCTGACGATCACCTCTGAGCTCCCTAGTATTAGGATCACTATACATACTCCGATATACGTCATACTCCGTAATATCAAGGTGCTCGAAAGCCTATAAGAATAAAAAATAAACTATTAATATTTATAGTTATATAAAATATTTATAAATAATGTACGTACCAGATGCTATCTATGAGTACGGAAAGTACGACTTCCAACTCGATGAGTCACCTCCTATCTCCCCCGATTCTGCCTCCCCACCGATGATCTCATCAGAAAGGCTTCACTCAACCAGTGCACACATAATTCATCTCATACATGGGATGAAATGTACTCTGGTCGGTGTGCTCTACATGACTCATCAAAAACTAACACTCCTACTTTTTTCGTGACAGCTTTTCTTAAATTGTGAAAAAACTGACGAAAGCGATCACGCTTCTCCACCTCCCATGCCTTGTGGATGGCGTCACGCATGGTATCCTCAATCGGATACCATAAACCCTACAAATAAATCAAAATATCATGTTAGAAATGAAATAATTTTCAAAATAAAAATTATTTACTTACGTACGTGCCAACCAATGGCTGAACATGGCCTGTTGCACATCAATGGGAATCTTCTCCCATGTGGTACAAGGCTGAGAGAAATAGTTGCACAAAATAGTGTTTCCCTGTCTGAGTGCTATATGCAGAAAACTG
The DNA here is from genome assembly GCA_963277665.1 of Viscum album. Taxonomy (NCBI): domain Eukaryota; kingdom Viridiplantae; phylum Streptophyta; class Magnoliopsida; order Santalales; family Viscaceae; genus Viscum; species Viscum album. The sequence continues at coordinate 429,475,638 of OY728150.1, read as the reverse complement.
TAAAAATAATAAACATTTATTATGTGAATAGATTAATGAAATCTTAGTCAAATCCACAGGTTATCACACAGGTTATTACACGTCCGTGTGCATGGATCAAACCCAAGACGTGGACGTCACTCGGGGACGAGGTCATGAATCATCAATCGTGCAAGACTACGTCCCCTCCGCATACTCCCTGGAGCACCTGCAGGCTGAGGGTCATCTACCAGCAACTAATCCGCATCGAACGACAGGTCAGCATCCACCAACTCAAAAAATGTGTCATCATCTATCTGAAACAGAAAATGTTAATGTTGTTAGCAAATAATTGATAATTACTATTATATATACATATATATTTGTTATGATTGTATATAACTACAATGGAATTCTATCAGTGTTCATATTCATCATCATCTTCATATATGTCAATGTCATCTTCATATTCCTCCTCAACATCATCGATATCCTTTCGAGTTCCAATTGCATCATCTCTTACCATTTCAAATTCATATGTGACATCATTAACATCATCATCATCACCAACTCGTAAATGTTGGGTGTCTCCATCGATACTCTTGTATCTTTGTAAAAAAGATTGATTTTGAGTACTCTCTTGAAAAACATCAATTCTTTTCACATCCGTGAAAGCACATTCACTTTGACTAAACTGATTGTCTCGAATTTTGATTTTTATTACACTCCACCAATCAGTCATGTCTCTTGATGTAGCATAGTACTTTGCATAATAAACTTGATGTGCCTGTTGAGCCAATAAGAATGGTTCATTTTCTGCGATAACACTTTTACATTTAATATCGATGATTCCATGAGTCGGATGAACACACACGCCTCTCTCTGTATCCAACCACCAACATTTGAACATGGTTATGTAATGTTTTCCAAGATAATAGTGTTCAATGATTTCCTCAAGTATGCCATAAAAGTCAACTTCATTTTCTCGATGATGAGATCCTCTCAAGCTAACTCCACTTCTGATTGTTTTTTTCGATTCCCCATATGCATGTGTGTGAAATCGAAATCCATTCACCACATATGCATTATAAGTTTTAACAGGTTTGGAAGGTGGGTTACTCAATATATACATCCGTTTGTCAATTTTATCAGCATGTCGAGACTCTTAAAAATTTGTCAAATAATTATCAATATAGTAAACTATACATTGAATGAGTTGCTAAAAGATAAAGAATTTTATGTTACCAGTTTTTGAAACCACTGAGAGAAATTTTTTTGTCGGCGTTCTTTGAGATCAGCTGCTGAAATTTGTGGAATTTGTTTCTTGATATGATTATCATACAACCTATAAAAAACAAAGTTATATACTGTAACATAAATGATAGAATAAGTGATATAAACACTTACAGTACAACTGATGTCATCTCTTCACAGTTGAGCAGAACATATGTATGAGCTCTATGATGTTCATCATCTGAAATCCAGCATTCATAAACTCCACCAAAACCAAGCTCTGTCTGGTTAAAAACAGATAATTGATTGTCGATTTCATCAATATTCCTCTCTTTCTGTCCCATTCGGTTGTTTTTTGAAGGATACTCAGATTCAAAATAATGGGAGCATAAAAAAGATATTTCCTCATGAAAATAAGCTTCTGCAATAGATCCTTCAACACATGCTTTGTTACGTACTTTTCGTTTCAATTTTTTAATGCATCTTTCAAATGGGTACATCCATCGAAACTGTACTGGACCTCCACATTTGGATTCATATGGCAAATGTAACATAAAATTTTCCATTGAGTCGAAGAAAGACGGCGGAAATATTTTTTCCAGTTTACATATAATTACAACAAAATCTTTTTAAAGTTTTCATAGAGCATCATAATCTGCTGTAGCCGCACAAATTTCCCAAAAAAAATGAGACATGTATGTTATGGAATCCCAAATCACAGAATTCAACAGACCTCTTAATCTAATGGATATAATTCTTTCCATTATAACATGACAATCATGAATTTTTATTCCAGTAATATAACCATTCTTTACTCATATACCTAAATTGGAAGCACAACCATCTGGAAGTCTCAAATCTGCAATCTACTGACAAAATAATAAACGGTTTTCTTTAGACAATGTATAAGCTGATTTTGGTTTCAGTAACCTTTCTGTTCTGACATTCTCAAACAGTTCCAGTTCTGAACGCCTTCAAATTTGGGAAAGATCTAAACATGCATTTACATTGTCTTTTCTCTTTCCTGGAATATCTAAAACTGTATGAAACACATTATCAAAACAGTTCTTCTCAATATTCATGACATATAACATGTGACAGACCAACAAATCAGACCAATATGGCAAATCCCAAAATATGCTACGTTTAATCCACTAATGTTCTTTCCCAAAACCAGAAATGTTTTGTTGGTTTATTGTGGGACCAAAATTGATGGGAGGTAATGAAAATACAAATTATTTTAACTCCGAACCTGATAGCATTTTTGGAGGTCCATCCCTTTCAACTGTTCCTTTTCTGAAATGAGATTTGTTTCTGTGAAAAGGATGATCAGATGGAAGAAATCTGTGATGATAGTCAAAATAACAAGGTTTCTTTCCATGAATGAGCATTAATGATTTGTTCTCTCCCATACAGTAAGGACATGATTTCTGACCATGTGTACTCCAGCCAGATAACATCCCATAAGCCGGGAAGTCACTAATTGTCCACATCAATGCTTCTCTTAGTATGAACTTCTGTTTCATAGCAACATCATATGTACTGACACCAGTACTCCAAAATAAACTTTATTCATCAATAAATGGTTTCAAATAAACATAAATATTATTCTTTGGATGTCATGGAATTAGTAAAGTCAAAAAGATATATGGCTCCTTCATCAACATCCATGTAGGTAAATTTAACGGAGTTAAAAAAATAGGCCAACATGAATATTGACTACCATAAGATCTGAATGGATAGAAACTATCAGTGGAAGGGCCCAGTCGAACATTTCTAGCTTCTAAAGCAAAGGATGGATGCACTCTATCAAAATGTTTCCATGAATCACTATCGGTTGGATGATTCAAGCTTTTATCAGTTCAAATATTCGCTTTATGCCATGACATCATTGTCACTGTATTCTCAGACATGAATAAATGCTGAAGTCTGGATGTAAGCAGAAAATATCTCAACTATTTTACAGGAATCAAACCAGACTTCCCATGTTGGCCTTCTTTATATATCAGTTGCCCACATGTGTGACAACTATCCAAAGACTAATTTTTTCCAGAATATAAAATGCAATCATTTGAACATGCATGAATATTCTGAAATGTAAGTCCCAAATTTCGAACCAGGCACTTACTCTCATAGTAATTTGCAGGCAAAACATTTCCTTCGGGTAACAGTGTTTTAAGCAATGAAAATATCTGGTCAAAACAGGTGTTTGACATTCCGTTATCTGATTTGATAGCCATAAATTTTTCAACTGCTTCTAATTTTCTCATCTTGCAGCCAGGATATAATGCATCCTCAATAGATCTCAACAACTCATAAAATTCAGATGGTGCCAACTCAGGATTCCAAGCTATATCAGCCGGAGTTTCTGTATGTTGAATAGATGAACCCGCAACATCATGTACTAAATCTTGAAACTGGGATGGATCCGGAATCAAGTTGGTATCACCTGCTCTGGAACTGCATTCACCGTGTTGATACATAAAAATAAAATCTGGTTGAAAACCAAAACGCAAGAGATGTCCCCCCACTTTGTCAAACGTGTCAAACGTTCTCAATGCACATTTCCTACAAGGGAATTTAATTTTGCCTTCTGAAACAAATTCTGGATTTGATGCCGCAAATGATAAAAAAAGACTCCACACCCTCTAAATATACTGGATTTAAACCAAAACCGTTTGGATTTCTTCGTTGATTTATCCATATGCGGTCATCTAATAATGATTTTTGACGACCTCATTGTTCCATATTTTTTATAAAATATAAAATCATTACTAGTTTTGAATAATTTGTTGGAAAAAACACTCAAGAAAGGATAATTATAGTGTTTACATCATACACGACTGACGCAAACTTTTTATTAAGATAGACCTAAAAATTGACCCTTTAAGAATTGAATATGTTGTGAATAAAGAAAAACCTGTTACAAATATTGATAATTTTAATATTATATAATTTTTTATTATTTTAATAATACTAATATTAGTTTTTTCATAAATATTAATTATATAATAATAATATTTTAACATTATTAGTATATTTTATTATAAATATTAAAATAATATAATTCTATATATTATATACAATTCTCCATTCATCTGTGTGTTTAACATTCTATCTCTATATGTAATATTTGCATTCACTTTCACCTCTCCATTGGAGAGTAGGTTGATAATTTTGAAAAAGAATACAAATATTACATGTGGAGACAGAAAACACATAGATGAAAGGAGAATTGTATATAATATAGAAAATAATATTTTTTTAATATTAATAATAAAATATATTAATAATGTTTTTATTCCTAATTATTGGAAATTATTCCTAATTATTGGTAATTATTCATAATTTTTGGTAATTATTCCTAATTATTAATAATTATTCCTAATTATTGGTAATTATTCCTAATTATTGGTAATTATTGGTAATTATTCCTAATTATTGGTAATTATTCATATAATTACAAATAATTAAGAACAATTACCAATCATTAGGAATAATAACATTATTACATTATTACTATATTTTATTATAAATATTAAAATAATATAATTTTTTATATTATATACAATTCTCCTTTCATCTGTGTGTTTTCTGTCTCCACATACAAATATTACATGTGGAGACAGAAAACACAAAGATGAAAGGAAAAATGTATATAATATAGAAATTTATATTATTTTAATATTAATAATAAAATATAATAATAATGTAATAATGTAATTATTTCTAATTATTGGTAATTATTCCTAATTATTGGTAATTATTCCTAATTATTGGTAATTATTCCTAATTATTGGTAACTATTCCTAATTATTGGTAATTATTGGTAATTATTAGTAATTATTCCTAATTATTGTTAATTATTCCTAATTATTGGTAACTATTCCGAATTATTGGTAATTATTGGTAATTATTACTAATTATTGGTAATTATTAGTAATTATTGGTAATTATTGGTAATTATTACTAATTATTACTAATTATTGGTAATTATTACTAATTATTGGTAATTATTACTAATTATTACTAATCATTACTAATTATTGGTAATTATTTCTAATTATTGGTAATTATTTCTAATTATTGGTAATTATTTCTAATTATTACTAATTATTTGTAATTATTACTAATTATTGGTAATTATTACTAATTATTGGAAATTGTTATTAATTATTGGAAATTATTACTAATTATTAGTAATTATTGGGAATTATAGGTAATTATTGGTAATTATTACTAATTATTACTAATTATTGGTAATTATTACTAATTATTGGTAATTATTCCTAATTATTATTAATTATTGGTAATTATTACTAATTATTACTAATTATTGGTAATTATTACTTTTTATTGGTAATTATTACTAATTATTGATAATTATTATTAATTATTACTAATTATTGGTAATTATTGGTAATTATTGTTAATTATTACGAATTATTACGAATTATTGGTAATTATTACTAATTATTACGAATTATTGGTAATTATTAAAAATTATTACTAACTATTACTAATTATTACTAATTATTTGTAATTATTACTAATTATTACTAATTATTGGTAATTATTGGTAATTATTTCTAATTATTAATAATTATTGGTAATTATTATTAATTATTACTAATTATTGGTAATTTTTACTAATTATTACTAATTATTGGTAATTATTACCAATTATTACATATAATTGGTAATTATTACCAATTATTACTAAATTATTGGTAATTATTACTAATTATTACTAATTATTAGTAATTATTGGTAATTATTTCTAATTATTAATAATTATTGGTAATTATTAACAATTATTGGTAATTATTAATAATTATTGGTAATTATGTGTAAGGATTCTTAATTATTGGTAATGATTCCTAATTATTGGTAATCATTACGAATCATTACTAATTATTGGTAATTATTCCTAATTATTGGTAATTATTCCTAATTATTGGTAATTATTCCTAATTATTGGTAATTATTCCAAATTATTATTAATTATTCCTAATTATTGGTAATTATTCCTAATTATTGGTAATTAATCATAATTATTGCTAATTATTCCTAATTATTGCTAATTAATCCTATTTGGTGGTAATTATTCCTAATTAAGGGTAAATATTGACAATTATTTTCAATTATTGGTAAATATTGGTAATTATTAGAAAAAATATTGACAAATATTAGCAATTATTGAATATTGGGAATTATTATTAATTATTAGTAATTATTAGTAATTATTACTAATTATTGGTAATTATTATAAATTATAACTAATTAATGTTAATTATTTCAAATAATTATTAATTAATTCAAATTAATTTTAATTTTTCATAATTACTTCTAATTAATTGTAATTACAGCTAACTATTTTAAATTAATTAGGGTTTAATTGTCTCTAATTATTATTAATTATTAATACTTATTCATAATTATTTCTAATTAGAAATCAAAAAAATTCTAAAAATTTAAAATAAATAAATATAATAAATAAAATAAATATGAAATTAAAATTCAGATAAAAACCTTAAACATGCTGTCAATGTCGAGCTGTTGTAATTGAAGAACACCACCAACGGAATCCTCGAAGTCGGAAAAAAAATTTACAACTGAAAGTCGTAAAAAATTGAGAGTGAAAAAATGGGAACGGTTGAGAGTTGAGAGTGAAGTGAGGAAATCGTAATGGTTGGCATAATTGTGACCGGCGTTTTTGAGACGGGTTTGCCGTCACAAATAACCCTGACCGCATTTAATTATTGGCGGCATTAAAACGGTTATTTGTGACGGGCCCCGTCACAAATATCCCATGCCGCCGGGGTATTTGCGACGGGCCGTCGCCAGTTAGTTGCGACGGGGATAGAACCCCGTCGCAAATAACCTTGACCGCATTTAATTATGAGCTGCATTAAAACGGTTATTTGCGACGGATTCCGTCGCAAATAATTTCTACCGCCGGGGTATTGGCGACGTGACTACAGTCTCGTCACCAATAGTCTTTAACCGCCGCTGGTTATTTGCGACGGGGTTCTATCCCCGTCGTAAATAAACTTAGCGCGGTTTGGCGCGCATTTCGCACCAAACTATTTGCGACGGGTTTTTTTACCCGTCGCAAATAATAGATTATTTGGGACGGGCATCTAATCCAGTCGCAAATACTCCTTTGCGAAAGGTATTTGCGACGGGAATTATTCTCGTCGCAAATATCCCATCTCTATTAACCATTTTTCCCGTAGTGTTCACTAAACAACGATATGCTATTAAAATAGTATTAAAACTAGCCATTATGAATAGTAATAACCACTTTTTGAAATTTTATAAATTTTATTTTTCAAAATGGACTTCATTTTTGGATTGTGAATATCGAAATTAGCCTATGGTGAAATTTTGGTATTTTTCTGAAAACATTCAATTTTTGATGAATAGTGAAACCACTAAGTGGTAGTTAAAAAACTGAATTTTTCATAAAGCTTAATTTTACCACTTCTGTGAGTGGAATTTCGAAAATTCGAGAGACACGGTTGATGTCAGTAAGTAAAATGTGGTTCAATGAGATGAAAATAATTTTTGGTGAATAGTAACTTTTTACTTTAAATTACCACGGTTAAAAGTAAATAGGGTAATTAAGGATAAAAATGATATTATTATTACCCTAACACATGTCCTAATTCTATTGGATAAGTGTAATTCGACCAAAAACAACCTTAGGAATAAAATATGACCATTTAGGCCCACTTGGATTAGATTAGGGCATTTATTATTAATTTATTTATTGAATGGTTAAAATAGTTAAAATCAATGCATAATAAGAAAACCATTTTTAATATAGGGTTATACATAAGATAAATTCCACTATAAATATTCATTAGAAAGATAAAGCGATTTTCTACATAATGATATTTTATTTGTAATTTTTAGACTTTAAATAAGTTAATTTAATTATGACACAAAGATGATGTAGTAATTATCTTATTAATGAAATATTGACATAATTGATGTTATAAATATCCAAATAAATGTAATTTGAGACTTTTTATGAATTCCACTAATTTTCTAGGTTAATGTGCCATGTTTTTATTGATTTAATAAACTTTTTTGGAACTAATATTTCTGTTATGATTTTCATAAAAATCAATTACTAAATAGTGTCAAAATTGACATAAAATAGTTTTTAAAACAAATATTATTTTATTAATTGTTATTTTATTCCTAAAAATCGATGGTTTGGCCAAATGACTTAGATAAGGTTATATTTATTAATAATAGACAACTTGGGGTTCGTTTGGCTTGTTATAGTAAGTTTATTAACCTTATATTATAAGAACACAAGAAGACACGGTAAAAGTAAAATTATTTTACTTAATGTTAAATCTAAATGATAAGGTTAAAATAGGAACCTAAACTTTTATAAATTCTATTAGATGAGAGGATTTCGACCCATCCCCACTTTAGATTCGATATAAATCAATTTGGAGCTACTTAAAACCGAACATGACTTTATAATAAAATAATATATTTGTTTTTCCAAAGGAGCCCCTCTCCTCCCTTATAAAAGAGCACATCCTTCCCCTCTTCCTCACACCACATTGAGCATTCAAACTCGGCCAACCCCAGCCAAGTTCTCCTCTCCACTTCCCTAGAAACATCCTAGAGGTTCTGGTCTTCTTCAAAGACCAATTTTAGTGCCCTAAAAGGAGGTCTCAAAGAGGCGTTTCAAAGAAGAGGTAATGTCTGTTACCAATTCTTTCAACGTTATTTCTTCTTCCACTTCTTCTTCTTTAGTTGTTTAATTATGAATAATAACACCATTATCACTCATATACTGATATGTTATTATATGTATGAAACAAACCAATTTCACCATCTATCCATCCTACGGAAAATGAAATCACCGCGTGTGCGTACGTTCGGAATACCGTCTCCATGTCGTGGTGTAATCTATTTTACACCACCACCTTACTTGGATGGGTATAATGGTGTAAATAATGACTACATATGACTATTGTAAATTGATATTGATTCTTAAATAGTATACATATACTCCAATACAATTCCACGATCATGGGAATGATATCATTGCTCGTGCATACGTATGGAATACCGTCTCCACGATGTGATGTGACTCGTTCTACATGATATTCATTGCATAATGATTATATAAATGAATTGAATGAATGAATATGATATATAATACACTAATACCATTCTGGAAATGGGGTATCTATAACCTAAAGAGAAGAATAAGAATTTATTTGACAAAACACGCATAAGAACAAAAAGTAATGAACACCCGAATAACAAGTGGTAATGAAATATTAATAATAAGAAGCTAAGAATATGACCATATATGATATCATAAAAATAAGTATGATTCTGGAATAAGTCAATAACATTATTTAAATCATTATACATGAGGTTAGGTAACTTACGAAGCAAATCAGACCTAAGGTAAGGGAAAATATCACAATCTCATTTTTATCCGAGATTGTTTATACTTTGATATTTTCTGGGGTGTATTTTATCATCCACATCCATGATTCCTCAATATGTAATATTTATATCCTTCTAAAATAGTTGATATCCAATTTTACCCTTTGGTGAATTTTTAGTAAAAGATATGAAAGGTATCTTTTGTCGTTTTTCTTACGAGGTACTTTTTGACTTTTCTAACAAAAGTACAAGAAGAATGTTTTTTTAACGTATACGGCATGAATAGATTTTTAAAACATTATTTCCAAGAATACTCTTTTAATAGTTTTTATGTTTATTTTTAATCAACTTCTTTTAGTTTAGAATTGTATTACATGTTAAGAAAGGAAAAGTGTTTTTGATGTAGAAATGATATTTTCCTCAAGAATGGAGTTCAAGTGTTTTATCAAAATTATTTTCCATCTAAGAAAATATGGTATTCTATTTCTATCCCTATTATTACATGAATTTGATTATGTTGTGATGGAAATATTTTTATGAATTCCTTTATCTTATATGAATTTTTTGATGATGTCATGATGCATAAGATTCCCATTTTTATTACATGGGTTATGCTATGATGTATGGTTTATGATTTTGTGGCACACATAATAATGGTATCATTATGATATGGGTGGGACCTATATCTCCCTCCAATGTATTGGGTAATGATTTTATATCTCATGAGATAGACATGGATGGAACGGAAGGTTAAACCGGTTTAGTGAAACAGGTCTGAAACGAGGAGTGAACTCGGTTTAGAAATGGACTTTGTCCACTAAGATAGTCTTGGCAATGATCCTTGACTAATAAGAAATGATTCTATATGATTATGTGTGTATGCCACAAAGTTTCATGTTTTATGTTATGATTATTGGGATTACATTTCACTACTATTATTTATCCCATGTTATGAGATTATGATTTTTTTGCAGGTTAATATTTCCAAAAGTTATGTTCTTATGTATATGATGTGATTGATATTTCTTTTGTTTACCCTTACTGAGCATTTGAGCTCACCCTTTTGTATGTTTTATTTCCCCAGGCCAGGAAGAAGGTTATTAAGTAGGATATTCCAAAAAGTGACTCTAGATATTTTGAAATAAGTGGGAGGCAAAGTAGATGCTTTATGAACCAGTTGTTTATGTTTCCCAATTTCTAATGACTCTATACCTATATGGTCCATCCATGGTTTTGTTATATATTGTAATAAGTATGCATCAATTTTGAAGTATTAACAATGTATGTAAAGTATTGGTCATTATATATCTCCATTAAGTTAATGCTTACAATTCATAGGTGAATAAATAAAAATAGAATGTGTAAGTTCATGTGTTAGGTATTTCTTCTCACAAGGCTTAAACAGATGAGATACATAACAGAAAATAGTGTTACCTTGCATATGAATGAATCACAAACCAAAACCTAATGCATCACAAATGTAAACATAGCCTTATGTGACCTATGGAAGAGTAAAAATCGGTTTAGTAGTCAAATGAGGTTTCATCTCAGAAAACGAATTATGAAATTTATAATTCCATGTAAAATACACACCATTTTCGAGTGAGTGCAGTCATTGGAGAATATAACATTGGGAATTCCTTCACAAACTGACGATAATATCCGGAAAATCCAAAGAATCTTAAAATCTAGATGTCATTATATAGGTTATCCCAAGTATTAATAGCCTCATACTTATTAGGATCAACTAATTTTCCCCATTCTCATAAAATTTTTCCCATGAACATCACTTCCCTAATCAAAAAATCACATTTCACAATGTTTAATAATTTTAGTGATTTCTTATCAAACACATATCTATTCCTAGAAGATGCATATGCCCATCCCCAACCTTTGAGGAAACGAAGATGTAATCCAAAAAGAGCACCATGAAGGTATCAATATAATCCAAGAATATATTTTTCATCAAATCCATAAATAATTTCAGAGAATTGGATAGACCAATAGGAAAAACAAGGTAGTCATAATTTCTATACCTACTCTGAATGGTGGTTTTCTAAACATTAGATTCTTTTTTCCTCAATTGATGGTAACTAAATTGAAGATCATTCATCAAGAACCACCTTTCCCCATTAAAATTTTCAAACATGTCGTCAATTTTTTTGAAAAAGATACTTTTTCATTACCATCACTCGATTGAGCTTTCAATAATCAACACATAGGTGAAGTCAACCATCCACATTCTTAGCAATGAGAATCGACACCTCCCAAGGTGAAACACTTGAGCATATAAATCCATTATTAAGAAGATAATCCAATGGGTACTTCATATTTTCCATTTTATCTATTTCAATATAGTAAGAGTTAATAGATATTTATTGAGTACTAAGAATTAACTCAATAGAAAACTCAACCTCCCTAACTATGGGAAAATCAGAGATGTCTGAAAGAAACACAATGGGAAACTCAATATCCACTGGAGGGAGATAACTGTTCAAATATTACAAGTATAGATACAAGTAAAACAACAATATTACTTTCCCAATATATGGAAAATATTTTTTATATATTCTCGAACTTGGGTCCCATTATCCTAGAAAGACACTACCCACACCACAAGGTGTGGTAAAGGGGACCCTCAAAAGATAGAAACCAATCCATGATTTATTTAAAATCAACCAATTCAACCCCAAAAATATTTCAAGAGGTTTAATGACACATACCACAAAGCTCCAAAAATTCGTGACATCAGATAGATTATAGACACATGAGGGACTACAGAGACCCGATTATTTATTCATACCAAGGGGTGTAGTAATATCCATTGCTCAAGATTAAATCTTCATAACAAGATTAAGAAGAATAATTGTATGGGTTGAAATAAAAATATGAGATTCACTATTATCAAATAGAGTAGTCACTAAGGATGAAACTATATTAATTATACCTCTCACGGTTGCTGGACCCATATCGGATTCCTCTGGAGACTCTTCCACTGTGTTAAATAGCCTCATTCTAGTTTCCTATGGCTGGAATCCTATTATATATGAACTACTGATTTCCCCAAAATTTTAGGAGGAGATGATGATCATGTTCTACTACACAGAGTGGGATAAATATGTAAGAATCGTTGAAAGTGACTTGAATGCCCACATTATCTACAGTTCGTCGGTTCTTGAAAGAAAACTCTATTTAAATGTCATGGATTTCCACACTAGTAAAAACAAAAGGGCCTCTTTCTAATATTGTAAGAGGTCAAGAATGAATTTTTTTAAGTACTACCTCAAAAATAATCACAATTTTTTTTACCATGAAATAACTCATGTGGCCACTAGGAGATTAAGAAACACTTGATAACCCTCACTTTCCATCCTGATCCATTTCCAAAATATATTCTATATCCCTCACATCAATATAAGAAGACAACATCAGTAACAAAACCTGAGAATGAATAGCTATATTAATTCCAAACTCAATCCTTTGATCCTTTATATTCATATTCGATAAAATAATATGTGTTAAATGAAAGAGATAATGAAAATAGTTTTCATACTATATCACAGTCTAACAAAGTATCACATGTTTTAAAAAGTATGATTAATTGGATAGAAGACACGACTTTGGATATAATTTATTTTTGAAAGGAACTTTTAAGTCTTTCCGCTCCAAGCCCCAATGTTTCTTATTTATTATCATAATGTACCACCATCTCCTGCTCTAGCTCTCCAGCATGAACGTGTAACACATCAATTTGATCTATTTTACTATATAAAAGAACCCAAACAAAATATACATCATGCTCAACCATTAAAATTAATCTTAAAGACCATTTAAGACTTTTAATAGTGCTAGATTCTGGTCATGTAACTCTTTAGAACAAATCTTAAGAACGTTCCTCAAAGTTTCCACAATTGAATCCTAAATAGTAACATAATGTGGTACATATCCTAGATCATGGATAGTGAGTACAATTACCTCAAACATATTCAGATATAAAATAGGGTTCATTCATTATGTTCCAGCAGATTCTTCCTCATGGATCAGATTCTCAAGTGTTCTTTGAGGTATGATGCTATGCAACAACAACAGACATCAAGGAATACAAAAAGTTACAATCAATCAAAGAAACAAGGGAAATTAATCCCGAAATATAGAAAAAATTAAATTTGTATTTAAAACTATCCAAATAAAAATAATTAAATGAATAGAAGGAAAACAAAATAAGTATTCCCCAAACCACCCCTAGAGACATGATATTTAATTAAGTGAGAGTTTGATAGTAACACAATAAAAACTACCTCTTATGTCCTAATAGGATTTCACAATTACATACTTACTTCAAGGAATGATGATGAACATGAACCATTGATACCACATTGTCTTGAAATAGCCTGGATACCCTAGTAACCTGATAACCGAGCCAGTCCTAACATATCATAATGGGAATTCATGATCCCCATGGGTTAGAGACAACCATATAAAAACATAAAAAACTGAAAGTGGGAATGATTCTGTAACTATTAGTGGGGAAGGATTAGAAAAAAGATAGTATTCATATTAAAAGAAATTATAATGGGAGTAATGAACCAAGCATCATAGATGAATATACTATCCCAAGTACTAAAACTGTGTACCAGAAAACCTGAAAACTAGGAAGACAAACAGTCTAAGCCACAAGGGACACATCTCACCTACCCCAAGGTTCATCAACTAGATCCACCTCGAATATATCGTTTTTCATTACTCGTACCTGGAAGGAGATAATATAAAGAAACCTGAAAGCACATATAGGGTGTGAGAAAAATCCCAGTAGGATTTCACCAAAATTTTCCATAGTAGATGACAATATTAAATTAACCAAAAAAGTGATTTTTATTTTCAAATAAATATGTTTTGAATTTCAGAATAATATTTACACAACTCATGATTTATATTTGAAAATATATAAATACTTTAGAAATTAATTATTCACATTTCAAAAGATAGAATTTACTTAAGATAAAGGGGAACTATACAAAAAATGTAACCTCTCATGAAATGCATTAAAATAATCTTAAATAAAACAGTTTATGTAAATTCACTATCCATGTAAAATATTTTTCAACAATAGAATATATATTTTGGAAATAGAAACAAGTGAGAAACATGGTCATATTCCAAATAGGTATGATAGTTCTATACTATATTAATCTAATATTTTGAAATGTAAAATATATACATTCACCCCATTGGCAATAAGGCAACAAGGACTCGTCACCATCCCCTAAGGAATGTTATATACTGATATGAGGTTTTAGAACATTAGAAACCATAATATTCTACCATATATAACTCACTAAATATATAAGAATTTCATGTGCTCGAGTAAAAAAATGATGGGATATTTATTTTAGGAGAACTTAAAATACAATTAAATCCCATTCTTCATTTCAAATATTCTAATCTTCCATTTAAAATAATAATGGTGTTTTAATAAAAAAATTCCATTTCACAAAAATGAAACCCTATAGTATCCATCAATCAATTTTTAAGCCATTTTCACAAATATAGATTTTAAATAAATTCACCATTTTATTTCCAATTAAATAAAATAATTAAATTTTCAAAAATATTTCATCAATTTCATAGCAATCCCCCAATTCAATGGAGGTGTGTTTTTTCATTGTTTCTGATCAAAACCATTTCCATGATAAATTTAACAATTTAATTGAAATGATTTTCATTAAATGAACTATTTAAATTAATCAATTTAAACTTCATGCATATCCATAAGCACACCCCAATTCCATGGAATTGGGGGTTTTCCAATTCAATCCAAACCCCCATTTTCATTAAAAATCCCAATTCAAAAGAATTGGATTCTTCCAACAAAACAAACAAATTCAATTTAATCAAAACCAATAAATTTAATTTCATTCATATAATTTAAACTAAAAAATTAGTGTCAATTTTAATTGGGAATCACAACCAAACCACTTAAATTTTTTATGGAAATATAAGGCCCACAATAAAACCATCCAACAGGAATGAATGTCCATTATATCTAGGAAATCATCCTAGAAACATGATCGACAAAAATATAGATTGGAATCATCAATATGAAGATGATCTATCAAACTCTTAAGAGGACTAGAGAAAGAGATATGGATACATGGAGAATGAATACCCATAATGTCTCCCCATGATCGAAACAACGATAAATCACCCAAAAAAAGACATATAGGGGTTAAGGATCAAAAAATTTCCTAAGAATGGCTCTAGGGTCAAGATAAAGAAATTATAAGTAGGAGTAAATAATTATTTTGTCCAAGTTTCCAGTATAAAATTCAATATTGGGGTTTTACATGATGTGTAACCCAATTAAACATCGTTTAATTGAAAATCCTCATATTCATAAAAAAACCTATCACCTTTTTTTCTAAATATTATTATTATCATTTTATAATTTACAAAGTGTGTAACCATATTTGACATCGTGTAAATCTCTAAAAGTTTTGTGGAATGAATTTTTTTTCCGAAAAATACAAAAAATATCTGACTTCACCACTATAGGCATCCTCCCAAATCCTTCTTGGCCCTACAGAAATAAAGAAAAAGGGATGTCATGAAAAGGTTAGAAATGAACCCTCATAAATAGTAATGGAATGATATAGTTGGAAAAAATATTTTTTCATAATTAATTATAAAATAGATTGAATATTTTGTGTCAATGAGTCTTCACACATTTGTTTAATGAGGTAGATGTCTTGTGGCCTCACTATTTTCATAATACATGTACAGGAACATAGTCGGTAGCTAAAAAATACAAAATTTAGTCTCACTCTAGCATCCTCCGGCTAATTGACTATGTATTTGTGGATTTCATAATTGGATTTTGTCTATACTAATTAGGGATTGGCTTGACTTTTCTCCAAGAAAAATCAACATCAGATCTTCTTCTTCTTCAATGATAATGTTGCATAGCTCAATAAATCAGGTTTTACATCAAAGGATTTGTTTTCAAATCATTGACCAAATGTAGGTTTGGTTCTATTAAAACATGGAACATCTTAGTGGAGTTTTAGTATTCTACAAAGCATTGGTTAGGGTATTGATGGTGATATTTGGTTCCACAGTGCGGTATTGTTGGATTCTATAGAGGCCATTAGTTCATCTTGAACAATGGGATGTGTTCATCATAAAATACTTCAAGGATTCTTCTCTGGTCATCTTCATTGTATAGCTAGCTTTAAGTCTAGTATGGCCCACAAGGGTACAATATTTATCAATCGGTAGAAAGGTTTGTTCACTTCCAGATTAATATTTTCATATGGATTGGAATTATAGTAGGTTCAATTATTGTAAATGATGGGGTGCATTTTATATAGGTTATCTAATGATAATAAGAAACCATGATGAGGGGACATGTGATACCATTAGAGATTCATGAGTGATAGGTTGGTGGAGAGGGTACTTACACTATATAGTAGGTTATCCATGATTATTTGGTGATTTTTTAGGAAATATTGATGTCTAAACCTATAGGGAAATAATTTTTATTATATATTAAACCATCCAAAATAGTAAGTGATATTATATTTATCTTTACTATTTTTTTCATGGGACTTCATTATAAAAACATTTTGAATTTTGGATTATTATTTTGATCAAATCAAATCAATTAAAAATGTATTCCAAATTTTCCATTATTTACTTGAAATTTATTTTAATTTCAACATTCATTCTATATTTTGTTTGTTTTTTATAATCCTCCTAAAATTACTTTTATTAAAATACATATTAAATATTACGAATGATTTATTACTGATTTTACAAATCAGGTATGTATTTCAAAAAAATACTATTATTATTTTGAATGACTGGTTTTGTGGAAGATAATGGATTTTTAATAATATTTTATTACAATCTAAGAGTTAAATGATCTGAAAAGTCATTAAAGTATTTTTTTCATAGACCATGATATTTTCATGTTTGAATCCTACTATTATTGTATGATAAGGGGGAATTATTTATTTTTCCTTATAGTATTATCATGATAATGATTATAAATTTTGATTCAATAAAATCATCTTTTAATCAAGATTGGTTATATTAATTTTCTATTTATAATAGAGTTCGTTAGCTTTATTGGTTATTAATTTTCCAAAAAACCAAAGATGCTCGAGGATCATTAATTCAATTGATATGCATCATTAAATGGTATTAAATTTTTATTCCATGATATATTAAAAAATGTAGATCAGTTTATAATATTTATTCTTATATGTTCTCTTATAATGTGATTTTTTTGGAATAAATTTCCTTGAAAATTTTGATAATAATTTATGTATTTCATATTTGTTAATATTAAAATGATAAATTTAAATTTTCAAGTATCAGTATCTGTATTGATGAACTGTAATGGAATACCAACACTACAATCAATGGATTAAAATTTCACATAAACAACAATTTCATGATATCATTGGTCTGATGTTATGTGTCGAGAACCATATATCCAAATAAAGACATGTAAGAGACTATGTTAAGGTATCCTCCATTTCCAATAACAAAAATTTAAACTGGGTTTAACATTTATTAGTGAGATGGTTTGGTGTTGTGTGAACCATGATGGTGATAGTAAGAGTTGATATGTGAAAAAATAAATAGAGACAAATATTGGATGGATTTTCATGTAATTTATTTTTGTGTTTAATCATGTATAAAAACTTTTGGAGACTTTTTTCATTTATTAGAGTCTGAACATGTTTTAAAATTATGTTTTAACATTTTTTTCAATTATTGTCTTTGTTTGATAGTGTATCATATAATATTATTTTATAAGTATTATATAATAAATATAACATATATATTATGTATAATTATTTTATTAATTATAATATAAAATTTTAGAAAAAAATATCATAATAATCACACATATTTTTTTATTTGAAATATTATTATTAAATAGATATTAATTGTTTGTATTTGTTATGAATGTCAATAATATTATCAACACATAAATATGTCATCTGAATTTGATGATAAAACTTTTAACCAACATATATAAATTATTTTTTAGTATTATTATAATTTTAATATAATTATTTTAACTTCAAAAATAATACATAATGATATGATTTGTAAAAATAATTTATTGATTGGAAATTATCTATTGAAAAAAAATTCTAATTGAAAATGTAACTTAATGAAAAATTACACCATTGCTAAAAAGATAAATATTCTTTATAAGAGTATTGGTGAAGCATATTATATTTTGAAATTATGTTTATCAAGGTTCTTTTTGTTTATTTACATGGTAAAAAGATATTTTAAATTATTATAGACGCCCTTTTCCAAATAGAAATTATTGAGGACATGAAGGATCTCCTTATGCTAGCTCTCAGAAATACTTTCAAGCCTAGTTATTCAATTTAAAACTAGTTTATTTCTACATTCTATAGAACGAGTAGAGTATAAGGATCGTATTTGATCCATGTGAAATACAAAGAAATTAGAAATATTGTCTATAAAACCAATTAAGATAACTTAATACATGTTTTTTATTTCTCTCATTATTGTAACATTATTGATGAAATGTTTTATGAAATATAAGAGAAAGGATCATACCCTACTCAGGAATTATTCACAGATTTGATTAGATGTTTATATCACATGGAGGATCCATAAATTGTTTTTTTATATTTTAAAATATATATCAATCCCAACACATTCATTTATATTGAAATTATAACTTTTTCATTGATTATGACCAACATGCCCAATGACCCAATATTTTATTAGAAGTATTTGATGTGATTTTTGGAAGAGAGATTCAACCTGATTTATAATATGTTATTACATTAATTCAGACTTATCTAATTTGTTTCCAAATCCAAAATGTTGTAAAGTTTTTCCTGAGATTAACCAGGGGAGAGCCATTAAAAATAAATTTTACAATACTATTTTTGCTATATATTATAAAAATTAATAAAAATTAAAAAACATTGAATATGTTTAAATAAGTGAAAGAAAATAAATTTCTTTATTGTCTTTAGTTTTATGATAAAGTTATAATATTTATGTTCTCAAAGGAAATGTATGGTATAGTTTTTAATACCATAATTGAGTTTTATTAATTAATTTCCCATATATATTTTTTAGGGGTAATACACTTCTATTTTTCTTTAAATAATGATATACTTTATAATAAATTAGCTAAATTTATGAACAATTATGCTTATATGTATATTATAATGCTTGGATACCTAATTAGTTTCATCTCTGTACTCAAGAAAATAAACCCAAATTATATAAGATGATTATAAAGTAGTAGAGTTTTTATTCTCTAATATAATCTACTCTTCTAACAAGTTAGGAATATCAATAATTGACCAAATGGATTATGCATGCGAGAACTACAATGTTTTGTGAAAAAAATGTTATCAAACCAATCAATAAGCAAATGAGAATTAATCATGGGTTTTTTAGGCATGAATTTTTTTAAAATGTTTAGAGTGTAATAAAAGATATGTATAAGATAGGTTCTTAAAATATTAAACAAATTATAGAATGTATTTTGTAACAGGATGTGGATACAAAAGAAAATCATGGAAGCAAATCTTTAAAAAAATATTTAACTAATTTATTTTTATTTTCCAATAAACATTTCATGATTTTCCATCATGACACCTAAAAAGTAATTTGGTGAGAATATTATTCATTTAATGATTTTAAATTTATATGATTTTGATGAAGTGTTTATATAAGAAAACATATTGGTGTGTTTTTATAGATTTTATTGTAGCTATATTTTTTCACCTCATTATAAATATAATTTTATTCCCACTATTATTTGCACCTACCTCTATATTGTTTACTTGATATATGATTGAAATCATAATATGTTTCATGTAATCCTTATTTCCTTAACATACTCCTTATGTGGTGGTGTGCACATAGCTATTGTGGTTATGAGATATCTTTTATAGTGGATAACATTTAACTTGTCTGGAGATGTTAACTAATAGGGAAAAAGTTTTATAAGAAGTTAAAAACAATGATTTTGTTAAGTGAAAATCCAATATTAACCACTTATAGAGATGTTGAAAGTTCCTAAAAATATAATCACATAAAGTTTGGAAGCAATTCGAATGAATATGTGGTAGTAAAACATATTTCAATAATAAATCTCAAAAATGTGATTTGAAATCACTTATAAAAAAATATTTCCCCCCCACATTTATTCGTGTTTTTCTTTAAAAAATTAACTTTATGTGTTAGATATTTGTTGTGTATCAAAAATTTACTATAATCATCATGAATATTGATAAAATATATGAATATTTAAATATGATCTTGGATTTTATATGTTCTAGAAGTAGGGGTGTATTAGATGAATTTTCATTTGGAAATGTTTTATAATTATTTTGGTAGCTTCGTTGTAGATTTTTTAATTTGAATTTTTCTTTGAGTTAAGATTTAAATCTACTAAATGTATAATTGCGAATAATACAAAGACATTTTATTTTACCACATTTAGGTATTCATCTTATAGAATTGGTGTAAATTTACTGAAATGATTCATTATCTATTTCCACTTCACATTCCAAAATACATCATACCAAACAAATACTTACTACTTTAGTTGAACAATAGATTCTTAGATGTTCCATCTGATAAATTCATTGGATGCTCATATTGATTATACCTTTGAACAAGAATACTGGAATAGACATTTGATTTTGAAAATATTTTTTTTGGGAGAAATTAATAATCAATCCTACATTTAACTAAATTTAATTTTTATTGTAATATTAAGAGTATATGATTAATCATATAATTAATATCTTTTGTGAATCATTATTTCTGAATATTTATGTAGTTTTTTTTCATGTTGGTAAATTTTTTTACAATCAGTTTTATAATAATACATTTCTAGTGATTTTGAAGAATGATGTATAATTATCAATCATTAATACCCAGAACATGCTTGATTATCCCAAGAAATAAGAAAATATTAAGTCGTTATTTTAGAAGAATCATGTGATTTAATGTTCATACACACTTTTACAATTTTATTATACAATTTTATTATACAATTTTATCTTAATTTATTATCATGTTTTTAATACATTCATAATATTCACTATTAATTGGTATATTATTTCACCTCAAAAATCACTAATTAGAGTTTCTTTTAATTTGATATTTCATTTTATTGTCTCTCATACTATGGTTGACATTCTTCTATTTAGGAGATAATGGATCCTCATTCGAGAAGATGATTAAATTGGTCATTGAATCCATAAAATTTCAATTTAATATAATTCGAAAATAACCCAATAAAATGAATGTATATGCCATGATTCAAGCCCAAGGATGATCGATTTTTAAATATTAATAGAATAGAACATGGGTAAAATTTCATCAAGTAGTTTATAGAACTAGTTATGAAGTCTACGGGGGAAATCTAAGTATTCCAAGTAGAATATTATATTATTGTCCATTTTTAGTGGCCTGTAATAACATCCCAGTATTTTGATCATAGCTCTTTGGTTATGAGTCCAAATGGTTTGAAAGGTTTAAAATTTTTGGATGTAATAAAGGGATTAAATTAATTATTCAATTATCCACACAATTTTTTTCATTAAAAAATATTATCAGAATGTAGGATGAGTTGAGGCTTGCTTGATCTGATTTTTGTCAATGTTGTAAAAGTATAATTTCCTTTAACATTTTACCCACCAATTCCTACCCTAATTAATTTGGGAGAAATTTATTATTTGGGGATCGACCCGATGTTTTCAAAATTCCAATTTAATGGAGTGTTTTCGAAGGATATGTGAGGAATTTTTTGGTGTTTTATTTTAATGCTATGTTGCAACTTTGCATTTGTAATGCTGGTCTTTCTCATGTAATACATTCTAATTCACTATAATTTCTTAAGAAATTAAATTCATATTCTTTTATTTTGTTGTTATTTAGACAATTTCTATACTAATTTTTCGTGGTGTAAACATATTCATACCAATAGTTTAGAAATGTTTCACATAATAGGACAATGATTATTATTTCATTGAATATTTTCTCCAATTCCCCCTTTGTAAGTCATATTATATATTATATTGAGAGAATTTAATCTATTGATGGTTAACCATCTTATAGGTTTATTGAAATGATTTTTAAGGGGATGTGTTATATTTTATTTCATTCACAATTAACATTAATTTACTTCCATTAATTGGGAGTTCCATTTTATGATTTCTTATTTCATCACCACTAATGAATTTTAACATCGAAATTAATTTGTTCTAATACAATTCTCTTTTATGGAGTTCACATGAAAATTATCCACAATGTGTATCGGTGATTAGTAATATGTTATATAGGAATTAAACCAATATGTGATGAGTGTAGTTTGACATCATGGAATGAACCAATACCAAATATATGAATTTGAAATAGTCTAAAAAATGAATTCATCAAATCCACCACTACTAATAACCTATTATCAACTTATTCTCTCATATTTAATTCGATTAGGTATTTTACTAGACTATTAAACCATGTCAAATCTAAGCAAAGATGCACACTATATAGAAAAATCTCTTACCATAAAATGTATGTGCCTTTGGGTATCCTATAAGTACTTTTATAATTTAAAAACAAAAACTGTACTAAGAGTAACCTCTTTAACCCTAGAAATTGGTAAATTTGTGAGAGGCCTTGTTTTTCCCCTATGATTAAGGACTAACATTAGACACCTAAAAACTCAGGTGGACATTATATTATAGAATTTTGTTGATCAAAATATAAATGAATACCTCACACTTACCAAGATAAATGATACCTAATGCTTCATTCATGCTTCCTAAGGACATTCAGATTATGTCTTCAAAACCCATGTCTTAAACCTCCTTTAAACTTGTCATGGGATGGAGTTGGAAATTCATACCATCATGTAATGGAATTCAATGACATTGCTGAAACCATGTGCCAACCCTATAAACATGAGTCATCTAGGATGTGTATCTATCCTTTATAACTTATTTATCAATCCATGAATTGGTTTAAAAATCTGAACCCAATATCCAAAATTTCTTAAGACCAATTAAAAAGATAATTTTATAAGAAACACTTTCCCCACCATAAAACAAATTTACATAAAATGTGAATCCAAATATTTTTGGAAAAATAGAGAGATATTTTTTATGAAACATGGGAGAAATTAAAAAACACTCTCAATATGGTTACATACCATGGTTTTTCAATTCTAGATGAAGTGATATTTTTCTATGAAGGTTTGATTATAGGAAAAAAACAGTTCATCAACACGATGTGTAACAGAACATTCAAAAACAGGGCCCCAATTGATGCTTATGTGTATCTAGAAAATAATTATAAAAAACCCCAAACATGTGGTACCTCAATATAATTTTACTAGACATGAAATTATAGTGGAGTGGATAATATGACATAAGATTAAATATCAGGGAAAAGCATGGTGTAATCACTATGAAGGTTGAGGAGATCGATCTTAGGAAGGTCTAATAAATCAAACTTATTGACCCTCTTTGCACAATGTGTGAAAAACAATACCATAATATTGAAATCATCCTGAATATCCCTTTTATAATGAATATTATTTTAGGAGGTCCATCAGAGGAGACTAATTCTATGACCTCTTAAAAGCTACAATATAGATAAAATATTATGTAACACCCCTAATATCAAGTGAGAAACCCTTTAATTATGATTTTGGAGTACATAAAGTATATGGGTGAAGTTTTACAGTGTTTTTATATCTTTTGAAATGATTTATGTCTTTTCTAAGGGTTCACAATTGGTTCACAGTTTCTGAAAATAATAGCACACATACCAAAAACTATGCACAATTATGCTAGACTTAAATGGAAGGTGCATGAGCGGTGCACGGTCTGTCCAAGCCATGAAGAAGCCTTCTAAAAACCATGATTTTTTTTAAAGTGGGATATTTCATGATTGGAGAGTGGTTTGGAAAATATAAAATACTACCTTGAATGTCTCATCCCTCAGGCAGGGGTTGGCACACAGTTAGAGCACAATTTTCCATACTATGAACATGTTAAAAGTGAGATCCTAAAATTTTGGATATGAGACATTATGATTTTTAACTCCTTCATTTTTCTTCAAATGAGGCCCTAACTGGATATTATCTCATCCCAAAGTTAATTATGTTTCACCAATCATTTTTAGGTGATATAAAATCTTATCTTGGTGATTTCTTGCTGGATTCTCACAGTAAGTGATCATTCATGGTTGTTCTCGGTGGTTTGTCTTAGATATAATTATCTACTTTTCTTGGTTTCTTAGATCTAAATCATATGTGGATAGATATAAGATAATAGATTTCAAATATTAATATATTTGGAATTATTTATTATAGAGTAAATGATCTTAGGTGGGTTTTAGAGTTTCACCTTGTTCTATGGATTTTTTCATCCCGTTTTTTATTTTTTTCATAATATTTCATGGTAGGTGACTTCACTATAAAATCCAATATTTAGATCATGAATTTTTAGTTTAAAATAGATTAAATTTATTGAATTTCATTGTGAAATTCATGTAAATGTCAGGGTAAAACCATTTTAGTGATGGGCTATGGTTTTGTGTGAAATTATTGTGCAAATTTCATTGATAAATGATTTTGAAATGTTGATTTTGAAAATAGTTTTTTATTATTTATAGAAATAAATTTAAATGAAATGTTATTTTATTTAAATTTTTTTGGAATTTAAATTGAATTTTATTTCTATGTTTTTTAGGAATACTAGGATGAGTGTGTTCATATTGCAATATGAGGCATTTTTAAAATATGAACCTCTCCTCGGTACCAAGGTTGTAATGGAATGTGTCATTTAATTGCCTTTTAAAAAGTTGGTATATTTTTTCAAAACCGATCGTAAGTATATATATTTTAAAAATAAGAATTCATGTGTGGATTTTTGGGTATGTAGTTTGGAATTAGATATGTCAAAAAGAAATAGGAAGTTGTTTTGAAGAATTTTTTTGGTTTCATTCCAGTAAACATGTTTTTGTTTTAGGAAAACTATTTTACTATGGAAGTTGTTTATATTTGGATATAAAATATTTTACTAATATCTTGATATAAAACATTTTATATTGATGTGATAACATTTTCTATCCAAGTGGTGTGACTAGGGATGTCACTTTGGGAAAACCCACTATGTTTCAATACTCAACCATTGTTTGGGACTTTGGTTATTTTAGAGATTTTGTTTATCAATACATGGGTAAAGGTATTGTATCACACATCATTAGCAGTACTTCATGATACTTGTGTTTTTTATGGATTTATGTCATGGATAATGTTTGGATTTTGGAGTTCTCTTTGGAATCCTTGAGTTGTTTCTTCCATTAGTGCTTTGATATTTTAGTCATCGATGATATTATATGGTTTTAGTTTGATATTATCATCAATAGTTTGATTTGACTTCTATTTCATTGATATCATGAATCATGTAGTGGATTATTTTCTTATGAAATGTTTGGTTATTTGTATTATTTTCAAATGTAAAATAATCCACCAACTATTAATAAGTCCATTTGAATTTATTACGAACCTTTGTATTCTTGGGGATATCACTTATGAAACTTGTATCATTCCTCCACCTTCTCAAGACAATAAAAAGGGGTATGTTATAAGTGGTATAAGTTTTTTATTCAAAAAAAATTATTTTATGTAAGTGGTATCATCTTGGTCCTTCCAAATTCATTGTGTAATAAGTGATTTTAGTCTTTGTTGGTCTTTGACATCGTATTGGTTTTTGGTGTGGGAGTTGAATTTTAGATGCTCAATTCTTTTGAGTTTGGATCATAGAATGTTGTATGATTGTCGGGACATGAAATATAGGGCATAAAAAAGAATATCTAACCTTTTTATGTTGAACATCATGTTACCAGGGAGTTGGGTAGATAAGTGTTTTTGATACACTAAAAGGAAATAAAATATCTTTGTTATGGTTTTAGCCAATGAAATGATCATCATATGCATAAAAGGAATGAATTCACACTAGGATTTTATATTTAGTTTTGGGTAATGATTTAAATTTTGGTGAAATGTGCTCATTTTTCAAAATTGTTAATGTTTTTTTAAATATGATTTTTAAAGAAATGAAATAGTGATTTTGAAAATGGATTTATTTTACAAATAAATAAGATTTTATTCAAAAGTGGTTGAACATGGAAAATGATTGACTTTTTAAAGCATTGTAATGGTAGAATGATGTTGAAGAATTTGAAATTATTGTCTTTTAGTTAATAGTGAGTGATCCATATGGTGTTTTTAGTGTTTATAGAAAATGGAACATAGTTGGCATCATATGAACCAACCAGAAGAATCTATAGAGAATGAGGATTCACCTAAGCCACAGGTGAACCAAAATCTATTTCAGTGTATTGTCCAAGCAATTCAAGGTGTGTACTATGGGAATAAGAGGGATGAGTCAAATTAAGTGGACTATTCTTTTGAATTCCAGAAGAAGAATCCACCCTTATTTTAGGGTGGTTCTGAATAAGAAATGTTAGATGTGTGGTTAAATAGGATGAATCATATCTTCAATTTCATCATCACAAAATATTAACTAAATGTCAATATGGATACATATATGCTGGAGGATCATGCACATTAATGGTTTGATTTATCTTTTCTGGATAAATTAGGCCCCAAACATTCATGGGTGGTTTATTAGGAATTTTTTATCAAGCAATTCTATCCTCATATATTAATATTTTAATGAATGAAAAAATCCTTCATTTTGAAGTAAGAAAATATTACTGTCATGGAGTATACAATAAAATTCATGAATTTAGTTCACTTTTCAACAGAAGTTTTTGCTAGTGAATCCTTGAAGACACACATCTTTGAATTGACGATGATGTAGGATATTTGGTTTAATATTACTGCGCTCTTTATTAAGAATTAGACATTGATTGTAAATAGATTGATGATAAATGAGGAGGACTTATCATGATCTATGAGAGGAGGAATCATATTAATACTAATGGAAATGGTGGGAACTCTAATTCTTAGAGAAATAAAAAATAGAGACACATATTCCCAAGTTGAAATCATGACTCAAAATTAGATGGCTGGATTAGTGAATCTTACTCTGCGACCCAATACTAAAGCCAGATGATTCCATTGTTGTTCCATTTATCACATGAATTGAGAGTGTACAGAACCACAAAGCTAATTACACAATGACAACATGATGGAGCATTTTTATTGATATTATCGTAGTTCTTCGAGGGCATGTGCTTGAGACCCTTCTCAGGATTTTCATGCATCATATGATTCGACAGTGAAAGGAAATATGAAACAATATTTTAAGAATAAAATATTTATCCATAGGGATTCTAGGAATACCATGAATTCTTAAGTTGTGCAATATCAATAGGGAAATCAAGAACAAAGTGCAGCGACGAAGAAATTATATGGATCCGAGCAGGCTATTATGGACGATCTATCTGCACCATTGACATTGAGTGGTACGATTGCTTTGACCTCTAACCTTATGAATGATTTGTTTGATATTTATGCATATAACTCCTTTATTTTTTCTCATTCTATCAATTTTCTATGTTGAAAACATGAGATGATTCCTTATCTGATTAAATTACAAATTAATGTTGTTCAAAGAGAATGTGGAGACTTTGTGTGTAGAGCATGTTATATAAATGTTGACAGAGATGTTCCTGAGATGTATGTATAAAATATAATCCCAGTTATTTTTTGGTTTACTATGTTCAAGATACACATCATCTTTTATTCATGAAATCATAGTTTTACCACTATTTATGGAATTGATCACCTCTTTCAGTGGTACCAGAGTGTAATGGCAGGTGAAACAGTCTTGTTGGCACTGGTGGTTGGAATGATCATATACCTATTGGTGGCTTTGTATTTGAAATTGATGTAAGTGATTGAGAATAATATTTTTCCATAAATCATTAATCAGTTCCCAGATGTGTTTCGTCATAATTTCATAGGGTTTCCACCTAGTAGAGAAATGGATTTTACGATTGATCTCCTTCTGGGGAACAATACTTTTACATTATTTCATATTAGATGTAACCAACAGAATTAAAGGGATTGAATGTGTAGTTAGAAGAGTTGGAAGAAAATGGTTCATTCTTCTGAGATTTTATCCATTGGAATCATTGGTTTTATTTGTGAAAAGGGAGGATTAAACTATTTGGTTGTGATTGGATTATCGTATGACTATCCAAGTTGTGATAAAGGATTGGTATGCGCATACATTCATTGATGATCTGTTCGATCAATTTAGGATAGAACGATTGTTCTATAAGATTGAAATATGATTTGGAAATCACAAATTGAGGGTTAGGAAGGAGGATATTCCAATAATAGGTTTTAGAAACATATATGGAAATTATGAATATGTGGAAATACCCTTTGGTAATATGAATATTCTAGTGGTATTTATGGAATATATAAATCAGATATTTCAATGATATATTGATTAATTTGTGGTGGTGTTTCTGGATGACATATTAGTGTATCCAAGGACAAGGGCTGATAATTTTCAACACTTGGAAATAGTGTTGGGAATATTTTTGTATCATTATTTTTATGTCAAACAATAAAAGATTGATTTTTTGATATAATAGGTATGTTTTATTGGATACGAAATTTATAAAATGGTTTTTTTGTGCATCTAGAAAAGAGATAGGTCATTATCTCATGTAAACTTCCAGATATTTTCTTCGAGATAGAGAGTTTTCTTAAAATATCTATTTATTTGTGATGATTTATTCATGAAACCTCATGACTAGATTATCCTATGACATCTTTGAAATAGAATAATTTTCCATTCAAATGGGATAAGGATTTCTAGAAGACTTTTCAGGAGATAATGTTTCTCTTTACATCAGCTACAATATTTGTTATAATGGAATCCAGAAAAGGGTATGTGGTGTGTTGTTATATGGTAGGATTTGGTATGGGATGTGTTATCATTAAGATTCAGGCATAGTAGAATCATGCAATGGGTGGTGCCCAAATTTAATTTTTTCCATAATCAATTATCAATCTGTGATCTATAAAATGATGAATTTCATGATCCATAGAACTTTGTCAATGAAATAGACAAATAATAACTTCACCAAAACTGATAGAGATGGTTCAAAACATATTGTTTATAATTAATTTAATAAGATAATAAATTTACACTATGTAATTATCTATTAATTTATGTGTTTGGCGACAATTCGACGGGGCACCATTATTGCATTGTAGAATCCATGTTTATATTTCCTCTTGTTGTGATGCAAAAATGTTCTAGGAATCTCCAGTTGTAACAAAAGGAGTCTACCAGTACTAGCATTAAATATCCTTACACTTTTGTTGTTAGTCTTATCACCTCAAGTATCCCTTTTAAAGAATTATACTTTATTTGGAGGAGTATGACTACTCATCGTTCATGGAAACATTCTCAGAGAAGGTATCTCTCTCGGCTTTAAAGGATTCTCCTTCAATTTTTTTCCACAACTAAATAGTCTCATTAAAAAAGTACCTAATTTGGTATTTTTATTTCTAGGGTTAAAATAAAATAATTTCATAGATACCCTTATTATTTGTTTAATGTTAAAAAACCCCATTTAAAATAATAATAGTAATCTTATTATTTCTCAACATGATTTGAACATTCGAATAATAATTAAATAATATTAAATATTAACATTTCTCACTAGACCATTAAATTTGGTCCGCCATTCCTCCAAAATATTTATTGGGCCTTGAATAATGAAAATTTATTTATTAAATAAATATAACTTCATTATTATCCAAAAATTGATTAAATGTAATATTCACTAAGTAGAAAATAAATATTTATTAAATATTCCGCTCATAATATATTGTCTCTAATAACTAGTGATGGAATTAATGTGATCAATAATACGTGAATAATTATTAATCTATATATGGGAATAATATTTATTCAACCTATTAAATAATAAATTATAATATATTATTTAACTATGATTCTCGACACACTTACTGTGTGACCCTCTATGCCTCTTTCTCAGTGGCATTATGTGAAACAACCAAAAGTCCAAGGTTAGTTTCTAGAAAGATTCTAAGCATCCAATAGAAAAAGAAGTTATTGCTGTAATGAAATTTCCCGACATACAAAAACTTATCATGTAATATAATCCTTTAATCACAGTATCTAAAATTGGTCAACTTGCTTGTTGTTTCCATCAACCTATATGCTAGATATATCTTTCTTTAAATTTACATAAATAGAACATGTGTATATAACATCATGGATATGGATTTATTTAGGATAGTTCATTTCCATCAAAGGCACTAAGAACTTAATTTCTATTAATGCACATGATGGATTAATCCTTTATCACACTATTCATTAATAAAATATTACTTATGACGCAACCAACATACCCTACAATGCCATGAACATATATTGTCAAAGTTTTCATCAATACATATATGTGCGTGACTCAGAATAATCATTATTAATAATCTTAATGATTAAATACTAATACACATGACTATAGTTATGAACTTCCAATGACACATAGAAATGTAAATTTTCTACCAGTGGTTCTCATTCTCATAATATCCATACTAGATATTACTAAAGGCATACACTGTGAGAATGTACCTCCATGTCCAACAAGTCTTCACCCTTGATATCTTGTATCATTTTTCCCCTCAAATGATATCATCTAGCTATAGAAAAGATATTGTTTATTAGTTTTGTAACACTTTTGGGATCTCATCATATATGGGTTTTGCTATAACCTTTTAGTGAGATAGTTACTCTAAGGAAATTATTACCTACAATGTCACATAGAAGAACAATAATGTGTGATAAGGAATATATTTATATTAAAAATCATTAATTCAAGGTATCATATTTTACACAGGAAGTTGTTTGAAGGGAACTGACTCCAACAGATGCCCACATACAATAGAGCCAACTGTCAACGACCTTTTGTCCGCTAACTCTCACATAATACTCATGCTTCTATTGAGATAGGACATTAGTCAAGGGGTCCACCACATTCTCTTTCATGGGTACTATACTTACTACATATTCACCCCTTTGATAGAAATACCTCTTGAGGTGATACTTCATGAGTATATTCTTCATTCGTTGGTGTGAGATTGACTCTTTTGCAAACCGTTGTAGTATTTTCATAATTCAATGTGATACAGTCTTTATATTTAGGTACCGCATAATGTTCTTGGACAATTATTTGAATACAAACAGCTTCCATGGCTACATGAGATGCATCTATATACTCATAATCTACTGTAGAATAAAATAACTAGCTGCATTGAACTCTTCTAGATCACAGGTCCTCTATTGAGACATAAAACATATCTTGATTATGACTTCATATCATATTGACCTATCTATAACCATGAATTAATATAACTAATGTTGACTAGCTCCTCATCTAATCTATACACCATGAACATAACATTAGTTCTTCTCATATTCTTAAGGATAGTCATAACTGTAGTGTAACGTTGTTCTCTTAGATATGATTGGAATATTCCTACCATGATTAGTGCATAGGCAACATAAATTCGAGTACATAACATGGAATACACGATTCTTCATATTGCAGATGTGTATGTGATCTTACTAATTCTCCATTTCTATTTATATGTATACGGACACATTTTCATAGTGAGATGTAATCCATGTTACACTAGAAATAATCCACTCTAGGATTATTCCATACTAAAATCTCTTTAGTATCTGGATAATATATATACTTTGACATAGTCCAAGTAGCCTATTATATCTATCCCGATTGATCATAATACCGAGAATGTAGGTTTCCTATCGTATGTCCTTTGTGGAGAAAAAATTGTTCAACCATTCCTTAATATATTATAAGACTTGTATTTCATTTCCAATAAAAAATATGTCATCAACATATACTAGATGGATAATGACCACTTTCCCCTTAAACATTTTATAAACACATGGATCCCCTTTGTTCTTAATGATACTGAAGCCTTTTATGGATTTTTCAAATTTAATATTTCGTGACCTTGATTTTTAATTTTATCTATAAATGGGTCTATGAAACATTACAATATTTTTGGCATCACCTTGAGTCACAAACCCTTCTAGTTATGTGATATAGAAAATTCCAGATGGTTCATGTTAAGGAACATCGTTTTGAAATCCATTTACCAAATCTCATAGTCATGGTAATATTTTATACCAAGTATGATTATGATGGATCTAAACATGAAAACTAGAGAAAAGAATTCGTAATATTCAATTACGTAACATTGATTAAACCCTCTATCCACTAGCCTTTCATTATAGTTACTTATTTTACCTTTCATGTCTAGTTTTATCTTGAATACACATTTGCGTCCAATATGATTTTCATAAACTTGTGCATCGAACGTAACCCAAACATGGTAATAATACGAGGAATCCATTTCAGAATTCATAGCTTCTACTATCTTACAGTTTCTAATCTCTATTATGCATCTTTATAGGATATAGAATCAACATTTCAAACAAAAATGACTCACCATACTCAGTGACTAGAAAATCATATCTCTCTAGTTCCCTTCGCTCTTTTACACTAATATGCAGTAATTCTGTTTCAGGAACTACTTCTTCCATGGAGACATATGGAACGTGTTCATGTACCCACTCTTGTGTATCTTGAGCATCATCATCATTAAATTCAATATTTCTCCAACATACCTATATAATTGAATTATATATCGACTTAATATCTTTTTGATGGGTTTTATCCTTTTATCATAGTTACCAATTATTATATTTATCACTTGATTTTAAATATTATGTTATATTACTTAAGTGATTCACCAAGTATTGAGATAATATTTTCACATAAGTCAGTTTATATTAGTTTTACCCTTCATTCTTATTAATTCATTAGTTATATAATTGTGAAAAATCATCCATAATGATTTGAGCCCTTCTTTCCCCCCTTTTACAGTCCATTCTTCCCTTCCGTGATTTCCCCCGATTGAATTGATCCCTAAAGTTGAGTCCAATTTGGTTGGGAATATTTCAATTCTGATTTATACTCTGGAACTCAAGGAATCCTCAGCGCTGCTAGACCTTATGTTGGTTACTCGTTTTGGGAAGAAGTGTCCCTCCGTTGATTCCATCGATAGGTTTATCTGCTCTTCATGGCATTTTCATGATCGGGCAGTAGTTGGAATTCTAGATTCAAGGCATATTATGATTCGATTTTCGAACAAGGAGGATCTGAGAAAGGCTTGGGCTAATGCTCATCAAGTCATGGAGGGTTTTTTTTATTCCCCTTTCGGTGGTCCTTTGTATTTCACCTATTATGTGACTCCCTAGTTAAAGAGATCTGGATTTCACTCCCCAATCTCCCATTGTCATTCCAGAATCTAGGTATTCTTCGATTGATTGGTAATATAATGGGTTGATAGCTTTGTTTTGATGCCCATACCCACTCAGTTTTCCAGCTGATTTCTCGTAGAATTTGTGTCAAAGATGATGTCATGGAGAGTATAGTGGAGTTTATAACAATAGAGGTTGAAGGAGAACTATGTCGGAACCAGAAGGTATGCTAGGATTCATGGGTTCAGTTTTATGTACGATGTAATCATTTGGGTCACGAAGATAGAAGATGTCATAGATGCACTTCTCTTTTTCCTTGTAGAGATCCCCTTAAGGATTTCCAGGATACTGATTCTACATTAGTGCACATGGCCTTAGAGATGGGTCAGATGGATACTGGAGAGATTGGGAGTTCCTATGTCACAAGAGAAGAAAGTGAATCGTTGATGAAAAATTCAAGAGCAGTGGCAGATTTGGGTCAGCAAGTGGAGATGTGCGAGGCTGTACCAGAGGTGATAGAGGCTATTGGGAAAGATGTTGGGGCTTCTTGGAAGCTAGCTATGGTTTCTCAGTGTGACCCCACTGTTTCTAGAATTTCTAGTAGACTGAAATCAGATTTGGGTGTTGGGTTTTATCCTAAGGTAACATGTGTTGTTGAAACCAATGAGTTTAGTAGGACTATTGGATTGGTGCAAGAGAATTAAACAGGTCTTTAAGAGAGGGATCGACACTTGAATGCTAGGATGGTTCGGAAACTGGATACATTTTTACCCATTGGTGCCATGGTGAGGGATGCAGCGGGTGTGTAATCAGCCTTTAGTGGAGACAACTCTTTTCAGTTTCAATATATGGGTCGTGCCTTTGTCCAACCAAGGTGTCCGGACATGGTAGCGCAGGACATGCAGGCACAACCTTCTTATGCTGAGAAGGTTAAAACTGGAGGCATGCTAAAAAAATCTCAGAACTGGTTTACTGTATTGGGAGACGAAGACTGTCAGATTCTTGAAGAAGGCATCGATATGGGGAATACACAATGAGATGACCCTTCTCAAGTACGGGGGGCTACTCAAGAGGAGGTAAATCTAGTCATGGACTCACCTGTTGATCCTGTAAAAGTCGTATTGGCATATGAATACTTTTGATCCTCATCAAGGAATAGAAAGAATAAAATTATTGATTCAGAAGGCTTTATTAAGAATAACCGGAGGATGTGAGGGAGAAATGACTACTCTAACTTATCTAGTCCTCCGGTTACAAGATCTTCAAGTAAGGGTAAAATCTGTTTGATGGGTACTAATAATGCCGACAACAATTACAAGATCAAGAGGAAGGGATCTGATCAGTATGAGGGTGGAAAGAAAGAAGGTGGAACACAAGACAATGATCAGGTCTCGGAAGAACCTCTAGATATTATAAGGGCAATTGATCAGAAGGGAGAATGGGAAAATGAATCTAAAGGGGTGATGGTGGAAATTGAAGATGATATTCAGTGGCCTATGGAAGAGCCTCTTGTTAGTTGGTAGTTCTTGGAGGATATTGATTTAGATAAGAAGAATGATCTAGTCATGCACTCAGGTGAGGAAATGATGGAGGACGTCTGGGTGATTAAGGCGAAAAGGGAAGATATCGATCAAATGATGAGTAGATTTTTCCAAGTTGAAGGTATATAGGAGAAAGGGGAGTGGATTAAGAAGAAATATTGTATACTGGTTAGAGGCTTCAATAGGGGGAAAATTAGAAAATAAGAGTACATGATAACCTTGGAATACATGGAAACATGTTATGAAGCACTTCTTGAAGATGATCTAGGCTTCTAAGTAAAGTCCTTTCCATGGAAACTGTCTATGGAATTTGACTCCAAATGTCTTAATATAGCGTCTAACAAGTCAGTAGTCACTTTTTATGTTTGATCTACTGAATTGTGAGGGTTCTAAATTTCCCCCATAAAAGTGTTCGACAAATAAAAATGTAAATTTGAATGGATGTTTACAGCTTTTTTCCAGTCTATATTTGTATCTCCATGGATTGGTTTTGTGTTATCTCCGAAAATGAATTGATCCCACTATCTTGGGAGTTCCATCCATCACATTTTCCTTTTACTCACATGAAGGTGATTGGAAAAAGGGTTTACATAAGAGAAACCATGGGAAAGAAGACCCTACATAATAATGAGGAGAGAAGGAACTCATGCCAACAATTTAATTTGATAATAAATTAATTGAAACAAATCACCTACAAAATGTTGGGTCTAGATAACATTCATCCACATGCATGCAACAGATTACTCATTTAATAATACTAGTATTCAGTTAATTAATGGTTATTATTTAATATAAATAATTCTAAAATCGATTAATTATTATTTATTATTAATCAATCCTTTTATTTTTATTCTTATCTAAATTGTTTTGATATTCTCATCCATTATAATTTTAAACAATTAAATAAATTCATTTGAAATTAACCATGTACATAAATGTACCTTGGAGGAAACAAGGTGAATGCCTGTCCAAATCTACCAAATATGTATTATACTCATATATTGTTTTACTCTTGTAACATATGACATACATGACATATCATGTACTTTCACAATGTGTACTTCATGAATGATTGCACAGATTACATGATTTTTTTTGGAAATGTGTTATGCTTGAATGCAAATAGAGTTATAACATGTAATACGACTCATACATGATATAGATATCTTAAGCATTATGAAGCTATTAATTAAAAATTTAAATATTTATGAATTTTAAAACCTATTGAATGGTGTTTTCTATCATTATGACCACATATGAGTACATGTCTCGAGGTTTGAATTGTAAAATAAATAAATTTTAAATCTACACAACTTGGCATCACATAGATATAATCTACATGACATGTAAAGATCCCACTGTCTATCCAAGACACAAGCTTAGGGAATCATCATGTAGTTTGTGCCTCAAAAAACATAGAGTACACAGAATTTATAGTGTTCCACATGCTGCGTTGACTCTATTTTACACATCCACCCATCATTTAGGTTGTGTGTTGAATACATGTCCCATAATTGATGCCAGGGAACCACACACTATGCCCCATGGTCCACACAATGTGTATTCTAGATGACAATGAGTAATTCTATCTTGGTCATCATGTTGTGTAAGAACTAAATACACTATATTTAATTAATGACCATGTGTTGATTAATTTATGAATTAACTCATGGTGCATTGAACAAAACCACATTACATGTAACCTAGGTTACAATCTGTATATTTTTGTGTTATTTAGGAAGAATCCTTGGATCCTTCAAATTAGTTACATGATTTTATTTCAGTCAAAAAATTAAACACCTCAATTAAATCTACAGGAAATGAATTAGGAAGAGACACATCTCACAATTCAACTTAAAAGAATGATTAATCTTGAATTGAAAAAAAATTATAATTGAGTAAATCACCAATCATCTTAAATAATTATAAACAATTTTTCCCCCGTCTAATACCACTTATATGTTCTAGGTATTGCAGAAGCATGCAATGGGAAGTTCTCAACATTGATTTTGTCTATAATCAATGATCAATCATAGATCTATAGGATGATGGGCATCGTGATCCACATAATTTAGTGAAAGAAATATAAAAAAAATTATTTCTGAACTTAGAGATATTGTTCAACAAATATTTTTTATAATTAAGTTAATTAGATAAAAAATTACCTATGAGTAATTAATTATTTATTGATGTGTATAGAAACAGATCTATAGTGCACCATAATTATGTTTTATAAACCAAGTAATTATTTCCTCTTGTGGTGATCCACACATGTTCTAGTAATTTCCACACATCTCCGAAGGAGCCTCCGAGTGCTATCACAGAAGATCTCTACGCTTGTGTCATCTATATTGATCGCCTCATAAATTGCTTCCAAAGAGTTCTCCTTGGTCCGAGGGAGGAGGATTTCTCACCATTCGTAGAAGGATTCTTGGAAA
This sequence comes from Viscum album, assembly GCA_963277665.1. Classification (NCBI taxonomy): domain Eukaryota; kingdom Viridiplantae; phylum Streptophyta; class Magnoliopsida; order Santalales; family Viscaceae; genus Viscum; species Viscum album. Next base: position 429,437,622 of record OY728150.1, on the reverse strand, counting down.
GGGGATCTCTCTAGGCCTGAATGGATTATCCTTAAATCATTATGCATAATAAAATAGGCTCATAAAACAATAACATAATTGTGTATTTTTATTTCAGGATTTAAAATTAAAGAAGTGCACAATTTCCCTTTTTATTTCTTTAATCCTAGAAAACCTCCATTTCAAATAATAATAGTAATTTATTATTTCGTGACATGTAATGAACTATTGAATTATAACTAAATATTAATTATTTAAATGATATTCAATATTATCATTTCTCATCCATCCATTAAAATTGGTCTTCCATTCCTCCACAATATTTATTGGGCTCTGAATAATCTCTATTTATTTATTAAATAAATATTGATGCATTATTTTCCAATAAATAAATAAAAATTTATTAAATATTAGACTCACAATATATTATCTTGAATAACTAAAGACATAATAAATGTGATCATGAATACATGAATAATTATTAATCCAAATAAAAGAATAATATCTATTCAACCAGTTAAATAATAATTAATAGTATATTATTTAACTAAGATTGTGGATACACTTAATGTGTGACTATCTAGGGATCATTCTTAGTGGAATTAAGCAATGAAACATAATTTCCAAGGATAGAATCTTTCAACACACCATGTAACCCATAGAGAAAGAAGTTAATAGCAGAACAATATGTCCCCACATATGAATGCTTACCATGTAATATAATCACATTATAATAATATCTAAAATCAAGAAGGATTCTAACCAGTTCCATCAAACAATATAATCAATATCTATTTCATTGAATTTACGAAAATAGATCATTTCTATTTAGTCTGTATCATTTATATCAAGGGGACTAAGATATTAACTTCGGTTTAAAAGTATATGTGATAAATCCATTCTCACATTATTCATTACTACTATATTACTTATGGTGCACCCAACATATCCCACTTTACTGTGAACATCTATCATCACATTTTTCATCAATAAATCTATATTTGTGACTCATAATACTCATTAATTATAATCTTAATGTCTAAGGACAAATTCACATGTCCATAGATAGGAACAACCAATGGCACATAGAAATGTCGATTTCCATCTAGCAGTCTCATTATCATAATATCAATACTAGATATTACCAAGGGTGTACACCATGAGAAGTTTCCCCAATTTCCTATGAGTCTCTACCCCAAATTTCTTGTATCATTTGTGTCCCTCAAATGATTTCATCTATATATATAACATATATGCAATAAAAGTTTTGTAGAACCTCTGATTTCTCATCATAGCAGGGATCCTCTATGACCTTTTAGTGTAACTGTTACTCTTAGAACATTTTCACATACAATGTCACATGGAAGAAAAATCATGATGTGATAAGGAAGTTATTAATATTGAAAACCATGAATACAAGTTATTAGAAATTACACAAGATGTTGTTTCTAGGGAACCAACTCCAACATTCTCATGAAAGGGGGCAATTTCTTGCATATGGATCAAGATAGTTAAAAATTCATGAGAATAATTACCCAGTGTGTTATTTGTAGTTAGATACCAAAGTCCATGCTTTGAAGAATTGCAATCATTATCTATTTGGTGAAAAATTTAACATGTTCACAGATGATAAAATCTTGAATCATACTTTCTCACAGTGGTATTTGAACTTGAGTCAAATAATATGGATGGAGTATCCCCATCTTTTGGAATTTTACTTTATTTATAGACAAAGAAAAGGTAATTCGGTTGTAGACTCATTAACTAGAATGATTAATTTTCAGTTCTTTAATGAATATTCAGATGAGTGCTTATTGATGTCAGTCCTAGCCAACATGAACATGGAATATGAACACAAATGTGAATTCACAACCATTTTTAATGTTTATTGTTCGTAATTTAGTACATATGGTTAAAAAGGAATATAATTTTGAGGCAGAATGTGTTGCTATGAGGTCAAAACTCAGTGGTGGGGAGACCATTGAGGGATGGATGTTTGATGAGAGTTCAGTGTTGTGGTTTATAAATCAGATTGTTGTAACTATGGATTTTCTAGAACAACTTCTTCATTAATATCAAAATTTTATATGGGATATTCATCCTAGATTAAAAAATATGTATAAGGAAATGAAATAAAAATTTTGGTGGGCCTGTATGAATAAGAAGGTGGATGAGCTCATTTTGAGATGATAAACTTGGAAGCTAGTTAAGGTAATGAAATAGTCGTCAGTAGGTATATTGTTGAATATACTTATTCCTATTTGGTAATAAAATCATATAACTATGGATTTTATAACAGGTCTCCATAAAACTGTTTTTAAACTTGATTCCCTATGGGTGATAGTGGATATCCTCACAAATTCAACTCATTTCATCCCTATTCTTTAATTTAATATAGTAGGGGACTTGGCAATAATATGTATCATGTAAGTGGTAAGCAGACATGGCATATAGGTTTTTATAGTGTCAGATATATATATATGAGGATTACCTCTCATTTATGGAGATCCTAATAAAAAGACATTGACAATCAGTTAACCATGACTGTGGCATATCATCCATAGATAGATAGAAAATTGTAAAGGATGATACAGACATTGGAACCCATGTTGTGGGCATATGTAATGAATTTTGGTTGCTTATGTGAAGATCACATTTCTTTATTAGAGTTCTCATATAACCAGAGTTATCAAGACTCTATAGAAATGGATTAATTTGAATCATTTTATGGGATTCCTTATTGTTATCCACTTTATTGTATCATGATATATGAGACTTCACTATTTGGGATTAGGCTTCTTTGAGAAAAAAATGAGAAGATTCAGTTGATTAGAAAATGGATAGAGATGGCTCAAAATTTTCAATAATTGACTCCAGGCCATCATTTATTTTCATTATCTTTTTAGGTGAGTGATCAAGTGTTCTTGAGGATCTCTGCAAGGCTTGGACGTCAAGATTTTGGAAATAAGGGAAAGTTAACTCCCTGATACATGATCCATTTTGAGATACTTGAATGTGTTGGTGAGATGCAATATCAATTGTTATTTACACCACATTTCAGTGTGGTTCATAATGTGTCTCATGTTTATCAGTTGAAAAAAATATCAACCTATCCTTGACCATGTGATTTGATGGGATCATGTTGAACTAGAGTTTGATTCTTCTTTGGTACATATCATGGTGCAAATTTTGGATAGGAAAGAGAAAGTATTGAATGGAAAAATCATCTATCTAGTGCTTTTTTGTGTGGAAAAAAGGTTATATTATAGAAGATAATTTGAAACAGGACAATGAAATGAATGATTAATGGCCAGATATCTTTCAGGACAATGATTGTTTTATACATTCTGTGGATGGAAAGACCAATGGTGTGGGAATGTATCACCCCTAGTTTCAAGTACGTAACCCTTTATTTATGATTTTTATTATGTAGAGTATATGGGTGAAGTTTGGGGGTGTTTTTATATCTTTTGTAATGATTTCAACTTATTTAAGGGTTTTTGATTGGTTCATGGTTTGTGAAAACTGCGCGATTCCTATATACAATCTTTCACAATGAGATATGTGCTAATGGGATGGAAAATGGTTGGTGCACAATTTTTACAAATCATGAAGAAGATTAATAGACACTGTATTATGATGTACAATGGTATATGACATAATTTGCACATGGTTTGGAATCTATGTGATTCAACTATGTGAGTTTCACGCTTGAGATAGTGGCTGGTACGTGGTTAGCACATGGTTTTTCTAACCATGTGACAAACTTTTCACATGTTTAAAATGGAATCCTAAAATTTAGGATATCACATGTTTAGATTTTTGACTCCCTCTATTATTCTCATATATAGCCTTGACTTGATATTATATCTTTCTAAAGGATAAGGAAGTTTGTCACATCGATCTGGAGGAGATCTGATGGCTTTTCTAAGGGATTTGAAGCAACATTCTCACGGTAAGTGACAGTTCTTAGTTGTTCGTGGTGGTTTATATTATATATACTTATCTATATCTCTTTGTTTCATATATATATATATTTCCATTTTAGATATCTCTAGAATATTGAATTCAATATATGACTAGATTTGGCATGTTTTATGATAGGGGATGATATATAAGTCATTTTTTGGAGTTCCAACCCCTTCTATGGAATTTTTTTTTGATGTTTTCTATTTTATCCAAATCATATGAGGTATGTGGCATCACTATAGAATCTTATATTTATAATATGAATTATTAGTTTCAAATTGATTATATTGATTTACTTTTATTTCCAAATTGGTTTGAAATGAATGGTAGAAACCCTCTTATGTGTTGTGTTGTGGTTTTGTGTGAAATTGTGGAATTGTTTTGCAATGTGATTAGATAAATTTTTTTAAAATGTGTATTTTAAAAAACATTATTGGTTTATTATATAACAAATCGTTTTTAAAAAAATTTGGTTTTTTGAAATAGTTTTGGAATTCAAATGGTTTGGCATTGAAATGGAATCATATTGGATTGGTTTTTGTGTATACATGGTGTTGTGTGTTCGTATTTCATTACGAGGCTTGGTTAGAATATGACCTTGTACTCGATTCCAATGGGGTAATGGAACAGAGGATTTTATTACATTGTGATGAAATGGTAGATCTATGAGAAACTTCTCTTGATTATTGATAAATATTAATGAAGCATGGATGTTTGGATTTGTGGGTTTTGGGATTGGAATTTTTTATGTCAAAATGAAATATGAAATGTTTTTTAATAAACATTTTGTTTTATTTCCATAGAACATATTGTTATTTCAATAAAACATTTTTACTATCTAAATTATTTATATTTTGGATATAAAATATTTTAGAAATTTATTTATATAAATCATTTTATAAAAATGTGATAAAATATTCTATTGTAGTGGTGTGAGTGGTGATGTTATTTGGGGAAAACCTACCATATTTCATTACTCACCCCATGAATTGGATGTTTGTGGATTTTTTAGATGTTGTTTATCGAAACATGGGTAAAAATAATGTATCCCACATCCGTAGAAGTACTTCGTGATACTTGGCCTATTTTTTTGAGTGGGAACATGGGGCATGATTGGTGCTTAGATTTGTATATGGATTCCTTCAGTTTTGTCTTCTTCTGTGTACTTTGATATTTTATTCTTCCATCATATAACTCAATTTTAGTTTGATTTTAATATTAATGGTTTTTTTAAATTATATTTCATTGAAATCATTCACCATTTAGTGGGTTATTTGGTCGTGACATGTTTGTTTTTATTTATTATTTTCAAAGGGAAACTAATCCCACAACTATTAATGAAGACATTGGAATTTCATTCTAGACATTGCATATTTGGGGTTTTTTTTAATGAAAAGTAATATTTCAAAACATTTTTATGCTGATGAGGAGGGGATGGATGACAAATATTCAATCAAAGATATAATGACCATCCGGGATTCTGTTGGAAAACAATCAACAACCAACACAAAAACAATGTCTGTATTCTTACCCTCAACAATATTTTCAGATACATAACCAATTTCAATCCTAACCGTTCGAATACAAACAACCATTAGTAAAATTTATAAAACCTATCATTTCACCCTTTCAATACCCCATTCAATATTAAAAGTATCCTATTTGGATAAAGTGACCAAAACAAGACCATTCCCAATCTATATCACATCGATTACTTGAATAATTGTGTGAACAAATAGATAAAAGTATTTGAGAAGTATCATCACTTATGAATAAATTACACACCAAAAATATTAGAGAGGAACCCATGCCTACTCATGTTCTCCCTCAGCCAACCATGATAGGATAATCAAGTTTCACAGAATCTGCCCTAAAACAACTAAAACAAGTTTCAATATTAAAATGTACGAAATACAACGAAAAAAAACAAATGTGTCTAGAATCATTAAAATAGTCAATATCACATAAAAATGAGGATGAAATAACTTCATATTCATAAATATTTTTTGATAATTTTCAAGAACCATGGCCTCCATAGACTGTCAAAATAAATTATCCCTTCCCTCCAAGCATGATAGGAAAACATAATCCTAAATTGAAGGAAATAATGATGGAAATATTCTCTCAGGTTAAGTTAAACATTCAATATATCAATGGAATCCAAACCATATCTACCTATTAAAATTACCTTAAGGACTTGTTGACTTTTAAAATAAAACTTTTACATTAAAACCATTTCCATTTTTATACTAATGTGATTACCACAATTCTATAGAAAATTCTTAAATTATTGAAAGAACATGGTAGTATATACATAAATGTTTAGTTACGAGAGAATAAATTGTCAAATAACATTATTATCGAGGATCTACTATGAACCTCATTGAATATATAATTTTTTTCAATTAAGGATTGAAGATATCCAAGCAAAATCTGTCACAGATCAACTTACTGATCAAAGTATTCATGTTCATATGGAATCTTAATGGTTGTTCTAATGAATGTTGAAAACATCATCTTCCATTATAACTTAATTTTCCTTTAAAATATTCCAAATTAAGGTACTAATGAAAGAAACCCAATCAACTTTGGTCATACACTGTTGGAAAAAATCAACTCAGTCATCCATGTAATGAATGTGAAGATGATTATAATCTTTTGAAACATGATCATTAACCTAAACAACCATAATAATAAATTTCTATTTGCGATTATGGGGAAGTTAATGAGTTTAATTGGATAGGTAGTGTTGGAATTTTCTTAGAGGATCATGTAGTAATTGTTTAAGTATGTGTATGTTATGGTGATATTGGTTTACGGTGTTTAAATGATGGAATTTGTTCTCCTTGGATTTTATATATTTCATATAGTAACTTTTGATGATTTCATAGAATTATAATTTAATGAAACCATAGATAAATTAAAAACATAGAGTCCATACCAATTCCAATCATCTATCTTGACAGTTTCTTGGATGGAAAATTTATTCAAAATGAACATATTTAGTCTATAAAATTGTAAAAAGAAACTGAGTTTAATGAAAAGTTATATCCTAATTTTGATAGTGCTATCCATCCTGAGCTCGAATTCATGGTAATATATTCATATCTCATGTAATAATTGTAAGGGGATAATCAAAATCTTACCATTGTCATATATTACTCACTCAAATATAATTAGGAGAGGATTATTTAGGATACCTTGATGAGGCATAAGAATGTAATTGGATAGACCGTTTTTGATATTCCTAGGATTATCCCACTCATTGGAACCCATAGAATTATAATATATTTTTATTCTAAATCTTGTCACCAACCTCAAAAAAAGTCCTTTCCTAATCTCATGGATGTGGTATGGAAAAAATTAATAATGTTTTTGAATGCATGTATGATATATCATGTTGTTGAGAGTGAGTGGGTAAGCCATATCAATGTCATTCTAAAAAGGATAAAATTATAGTGATTATCAATGAGGATAGTGATTCTAAACACAAAAGGATTAGTAGTGGATAGATAGTGAATATTGACTATATGATGTTATATTGTTACCCCAAGAAAGACCATTATACCTTTTCCTTTATCAACAATTCCCATGAATGAGTGGAATGCCATGAGTTGTACTACATCATAAATGGATTCATAGGGTAAAATCTAATTAATTTCTACTTAGAAGATCTAGTAAAAAATATTAACCCATTCATTTGGAATGTTTACCATCAAACACATGTCTTTTGATTAATGTATTTCCTATGGTACAACCCAACAGTGCATGATGAGAATTTTCTCTATCATTGTGGTGGATTGTTTAGAGGTATTTATGGATGAATTATATATCTATATATAAAATTTAGTGGTATCACTAGTAAATTTTTGAAGGGTTTTATTTCTATTTGAGGATAATAATATCATCAAAAACTAGGAAAAATTATATTTCATGGTGACTGAAGGACTGGTCCATGTTCATCATTTCTCTTATAGATGGATTAATGTTTATAATGCTAAGAATGATATAATTAGATTTTTCCCATATCTAAAAAATATATATGAAGCCATGCCCATTTAAGAAAATGTTGGTTTTTTATAATATTTACTAGGAACTTAAGCTCTATTTTCCAAAAATAATTTTCGCTTCTGGTGAAATATAATACATTTATTTGGATAGAATGCTGTGAAAAAATATTATTGACACTCAAGTCATATCAATCCCTCGAACTGTCTTGAATTCTATTTATTAAAATATTTTATTATTGTGAAATTTATTACATTGGACACTTTCCAAGCACTTTGGGATACCTCTACTTCATTTCATATATTGATAATGATACATAATGGGGTTAGGTGACTTCCATAAAGTCCAATTATCATCATGATATGATTTGATTCTTAAAATAGCATGTTTTCTCTATATTTGTTGTTCCTAGGGATATCATCATTGATCATGGAACCCATTTATTCCACAATACCATCTCAAAACTCATGTACCATAATGAGATAACTCACAAAGCTTAAAAAACCTACTACCCTCAAAATAATTGGAATTTTGAGTTGGTGAAAAAGAAAATTATGATAATTATGAAAAAAACCATCAATCTCCCTATGGAATATTGTTCCATAGAACTCTCAATTTTCATTTGGCTATATCATACAAATTTCAAAACAATCCTAAGAATTAAACCATATAGACATGTTTATGGAAAATATTTCTGTTTACTAATTCAAATTTAACGTTCTAAATGATCAAATAATAGATGAGAAGGCTGGGTGAATCAGTTGTTAAATTTTTAAAAATTTCAAACATTTAAAAACATAACCCCTTCAAAAATTTAATTTCCACAACCTTATCATATTATTTTAAATACTTATTCATGAAAAATTATAATAGAAAGTAAATGAAATGATATTTTCAAGATTCTCCCTTAGTGTGAGAACCTAAATCCTTTCCAAAGCTACTCCTATGGGTATATAAAATTCACTATTATAAAGAAGTGTATACAACGTCTATCAAATCCGAATAGAATCCTTTTATATCATGATAGGAATGATTGTGTTTACTTTTATCATCATAAAATGTTTTTATAACTATTTGAGCAAAAAGGAAAATGGAAAAAAAATTTGTGCTCCCTAAAATATTTTTTTAGAGCCTCAGTCTAATGATCCTGGTTCTGATGGTCTCTCTCTTATAAACTATGTCTAATAAACATGGTTTTACAGACTCAGTTAGATTCACTGTTTCTAAATTATCAACTATTGATACAATTTATTATTAAAAAAACTAACACCTCAGTAAACACTACTCTACTATTCATAACTATCTTCCTTTGTTTGGTAAAGATAACATTCAATTAACTAATCTTCTAATGAGATATCTGACCAGAAATCCTATTAGACACAAACATTGTAGAACATTTCCTTTCCAAACATGTGAACAACCAAAAAGTACTTATATATTTTGCATTCATTTATAGGTAAACTACAATAGGTAAATCCAAGAAATTGAAATGTTTTTACAGCTCCCTAAAATTTCAAACACCTGAATTTCAGATCCATTAAAACTACATCTTCGACCGCTTAAAACCTTCTCATATCTTATGATATCTTCTAAAAAAATCTTGAAATATAAATAATACATTCTTAAATTCTATAAAAAATACAACAGAAACAGTATTCATGAAAAATTAGTTTGTTAGGACTTCTGAATTTTATTTTATTTTTTTATTCAACTCAGTCCAATATGTCTTTCTTCCTTAACTTAGATCGATCTGATGTTATTCCTCAATTAAGAGTAATCTGACTTTCTTCCTCTTCTCCTTGTGATCTGAATTTATTCCTTATCTTATTCTAATCTAATTTTTTTTATGAGCACAATCCTAATTAAAATTATTACAAACTCTATCGAATCTAATATAATTCCACAACTCATTTCAATTTCAATTTCTTTTTCCTCTCAACATGACCGGGTGTTCTTCCTCATCTTATTATGATATGACTTTATTCCTCATCTTTGTATGATATTAAATTATTCCTTCACTCATTATAGTTACAATTTAGTCATTATCATAGTCAAATATGGCATTCTTCCCCATATCAATATAATATACATTCTTTCTCAGGTCAAGCTGATTTAAATTTCTTCCTTAGCTTAGTCATATTTTACATTCTTATAGAAATTGAATCTGATGTTTAGTATTCATCATTCTTCCAATGTACTATTTTATGAAGTTCCTTCTACATAAAATTTCTTATACCATGACTTCTTCAAGATATTTTAGAGACTTATAAAAAATCAAAGAATCATAAAATTTGTTTTTATAAATTTCTCCGACTTATCACCAAAAAATTGATTCTTTTTAAATTATAAACATATTTAAAAAAATATAAAATTATAAATATTTACATTAAAAACTTATTACATTAATCATATTAAAAACAACTAACTTTCATAAAAAATACACTTCAATGAATTGGTTCTGAACCTTTGTTTCTACTTTCTATCTTTTAAAAGAACTTATTCAATTATAATTCCTATAAACTTACTGCAAAAAAAACATTGAATTGATGTATAAAAAGAGTATTTTATATCATTTTTTTAATAATTACAAAAAATTATAATACCAAAATATAAAGAAGGATAATAAATACCGCCCCTCTTTTCATTTTTTTCCAACTCTTGTTAACAACCTTTATAATGCACCATTATAAAAAAAATCATATTTTTTTTCACAACTCATGTTTTTAACCTTTTCCAAAAAACATCATTCCTCAAATTAGAGTTTCATGACCCCACACTACTGGATAAAGTAAAGTTTTGGAATAAATTTGATTAATCAATGAGAAGAAACAATTTCATCCATGTTATGATAAACATTCATCACTTTTATCTTTTACTCATAATTATCATTTTCACACCCCCATTTTCTGATAACCACAACTTTGAATTCGTTTAATAAGAAAAATACATCTTTTTCTATTATAGGATAAAGTTGTAAAAATTCTCCCCATTTTTCATCATAATCCATATCATGCTGAGGCACTTCTTTGAGATAGTATGGAAGACTTTGGTGGATGATGAACATGTAGTTTCATCCTCAAATACGTGCATCTTTCAGTGGGCAATAATTATTTGAATATATCAAAAATTTGATACATCATTGAGATATATTACAAAGAAACATATCCAATAGAAACATTCTATTTTGTAAAGATAAATATTATATCAATTATTTTTTAACATTAATGTTAGATAGTATTTGTTGATATAACAATTTCACTCATAGTATCCCAAAGAAACCTTATAGGATTTGAAACTTCTGTTATCGAATATTCCATCTAAACATTCATCCACAACATCAGGGTACAATCCTGAGTAGATGCAACATATTTTGATTCTATTTTATTTAATGTTTCTAAACATTGTTTCTTTCTATCCCAACTCACACTGAAATCACATAAGAAAAATATTCCTCTTGATTTTTATTTTATATCATTAAACTCTCTATTGCATTATGCATCAGCTTAAACATGTATGATCATTAAAAAAATTATTTTTTATAAATTACCATTTGATTTTATTCCTTTGACATATCATATAATTCTATTTTCTTCCAATATATGAGACTATTTAAAATCAAATTCATATCTAACACACTATGTTACAAAATAACGAATAGAAGGTCCTGAGGATGTGAGATAAAGAAAATATCATATCTTCTTCTTAAAATCGTTCTGTTTCACAGTTTGTTTTTCAGATTTATCATTACTCATCTTCAACCCAATAGAAGTAAGAATAGAAATATTTTTTGACTCTATAAAACTAAATTTCCATAAAAATTCCCTAGTATATAATTCATGAGATAAAAAAATGTTTTTTTCCTTTTGTTAGACTTACAAAACAAGTAATAAAGTTAATTCTCCCAAAATTTGAACTCTCAAAGTTATTATTCATTTCTTATGAAAATGTATTAGAAACATATTCTTTTTTCCCTGTAAAAATTATATCATCTACATAAACAATTTCATTCAAAGTACAGGAGTTACAATTTTTATCATAAATGTTGCAATGAAATTTTCTTTTATAAAAAATTGAAGTTCCCAACCAATTTTCATCTTTAGAATATAATTCACATGGAACTTGTCTCATCCCATATAAAGCCTCTTCTATTTAAAAACTTTTCCTTCATATTCATAATGTATAAAACCACAAGGTTTATCAATGTAAACTTCTATTAAATATTACTATTTAGAAAGGAAGAATTAACATAAATCTAATAAAAATTTATATTTATATTTGAAACAATGGCTACAATCATTCTAATAGTTTGTAATCTTGTGAATGGGAAAATTGTTTCATCAAAATTCACACTCTCCAACTATGAATAGTATGTGAAAATATGTATTTTTTATTTATAGAATTTTATCCCTATCTATTTAGCCCATTTCAGTAAACTTTCCATTCTACTAAAATATTAATATTTTCTGGATGTGGAATATGTTCCCATGTAGTGTTTTCTCAAGCTGATCCAACTATTCATTAATATAATTTACCCATTCTTTGTGAGGAATAACATTGGTGACTAACACGAGTTCATATTTTGAGAATAGTGATGTCTGGATTTACAATTTCAACTTTATTCTTGTCTAAATAGGGACATTATAATTTTCAATAATGTTTTTATATTCAACATATTTTTGTCGATTCCATAATTCTATAATCATTAATTCAACATCACTTTCCTTGCCACACAATTCCTCTCAATACTAGAATTTTCTTGTTGATTTTCCTCAACATTTTGATAAATGTTTTCTACGGAAAATGGATTTTCAATAACATTCATATCATAAGAATCCACCATATTTTGTATAAATTCTTTCTAAAATTTGATACTACTGCCACCAGGTGAGTATCACATGCAATTTGTTTCGTCATTTTTCTTATAAAATTTTACAATAATTATATATTTTATTTTTGGAAAACATGGATTTCAAAAATCATTGAAATAGTATAATAATGGTTTTTTATACCAAATTTCATAAGAAATCATGTTCAATTTTGGCCTTAACAAACATATATTCTAAACAAGTGTAACTGTTCTAATGGATTCTCTCTGATATAACATCGAATTTTTTATATTGATTATTGACATCTCATTCACCCACATAAATTTCAATGAATAAATTCATGAGTTATCTTAGAATGAATCTCAGCATTACATTGGATTTATTCGTTATTTTCTCATTCTAAAAAGTTACACAAATAAATTCATCTCTTCTTTTTAATTTAGGAAAATTTGGAATTACATAAACTTTGAAAAAAAAATCAAGCTTTTCATCTAATGGTATCTAGGTATTCATTTCAACATCTTATTCTAATCTTTATCACATATATAACTTGAGTTTTTTATATTTTTAATTCTGAAAAATATTTCCACTAGTCCTTCCTCGTATCAAATTTTTTTTTCTATATTCAGTACTTATAATGTTACAAGAATATTTTTCTAAAAAACCCTAATTTTTCATCATCACATTGTTAACTAACACTAAGTAAGTTTTTTTTGATCCCAACAACAAAAAATGTATCTTGATTTATGTTTTTTAGGTTCTATCTAATCAGTTCACATTCATCTGGTTTCAAGGAACTATCATTTCATAAAGAAACTACTCCCCCATGATAATTTCCAACATGTTTCAGCTTTTTTATATGACATGTCATGTGTTGTGAAATCACACTATCATGTATCCAGGTTTTTTTATTTTTTTACCTCCATTCTATATTGTCTCATCAACAAAATATATTTCTTCAGGTTTCATCATTCTAGGTTCAATTTATTTTCTAGTATAAGAAACATGTTTTGAACGGAGTGGCTTACATTTTTCGACATGATCACTGGAACGGTCACATATTACCCATACTTATTCTAGACATTAATTAATTTTTGATGAATTTTTTATATCATCTTCAGTTTTTAAATTTCCATCGTACTATGTTTTAGGAATGTTTTCCATTCTTCTTATACCATTGCATTTACTATGTTCAAACCATCTTCTAAGTAGTGACTCTTTATTCCAGAAATAATATTTCCTATTCCCATTGATTCCACAACACCAGAAAAAATAATTGAATATCTATTTTCTATTGAAGTAATACATTTCTCGATAGAAAAGTTGTTATGGTTGATATCTTATTTATTATCTAAAATTATTTTTGTGTGGACCATCATTCCAACTGACATTTCATTCAAATATTTTAAATGTAAATGATTTCTAAAATACCATATCAACCCATGATTTCCCACCACTTTTCTTCTCAACTGTAAAGTTAGAAAAATTAGATGAAACATTATTTTTGTTGGGAGTGTATTTCAATTGATTCTTGATGATTACATTCTCAAAAATTATAAATGTATTTTCATTTACTTCTTAATATTTTATTGAAGTTTTCATTCATAATTTTTAATGTACTTTTGGCCATAATAAGTTTTGATTGATGATTTTTAACTCAATCTACAATATCTTCCATTTTATTTAATTTCATTTCAAAATTATTTCCCTCTCCAATAGTTATATAATTATAATTTAAGATATCTTGGATGTATTCTTATTCTTTCTTGAGAAAACCTTTTTCACATTCAAAAAAATCCACTCTTCTTCATTATAAATCTGATTTTTGTCTTGAGGAATCTACATTGTTCAAGACATGAAACAAGTTTTGTTTTGAACCACTATTCTCTACAGGATTATTAACCTCCTTCTTCTTAAAATTTTTTAGAGTCTTCTATTTTCTCAAATTTAAAAATGAATGTTCTGTCCTTTCCAAAAATTTCTTATTCTAGAATTTTTTTTTCTATTTAATTAGATTCATATTTCTAAATTTTCATACTTAACATTATCCATGTGCACTTTTTTTATATTTTTTTAGAATTATTTTATTCTTTAAAACTTTTTTTCTAATTATTCAATTGTTTTTTTAATCCAAACTATCTCAATATTTTCTATAATTATTCTTAAGGAAAATAATAACAATGTACCCAATTCTACCACAATTGAAAAATTTGAAGCTATTCTTTCAGTTTTAGTTTCATATTCCTCTTATATATTTCATTGAAATAAGAGGAATAATTTTTTCAATAAACTCATCAACCACATTATCGTCAGAATAAAAAGGATAAATATCAACATTATCTTAAATTTTCATCCTTCTCATAGAATCAAAATTCATTTCATCTTTCATTTTTTTTTTAAATGGATCTTTTATCATTTCATAATAATCTAATATTTTGTTCATTTTATCAATATACAAATCATCTTTATATTCTAAAGTAGAAATTTTAGAAACATACCTCCCCATAAAATTTCACTTGATTATACTCAAAATTGTATAATCTTCAAAAAAATTTCAAAAAACTATGATGTTGAAAACAACATAATTTATTATTGTAATGTATTAATAAATTGTTTATTCATCTCTCATTGTTATGAATAAATACTTCACACAAAAAATTTGAAGCATTTCTTCCTTCAAAATAGTATTCCCCTGGAAAATACTTTCCATCTTATCCTACATGCAATTTGATATTTGGATAGCCATTACCATTATATAATTATTTTCTAATATGGTTATAAGGATATCATTTCTATCCATTCCAACAACTTCAATATTTCACATATTAAAAAATATTATAGGAACATAATCTTTAATATGTGGAAAACAAATTGTAAAAACATAAAAAACTTATAGTCCAAGGGATTAGAGATATGGAATCATCATATTCTTCAAAAATTGTAATTTTTTACATAGAATTTATGAATTACTTAAAATTTGAAAAAAATGAGATTATCCATGATATAGATTTAAAAAGGGAACCTTCGATATGATACTAATTGAAGATCCCAATGATTAAATAGAAAATAATAAGGGGGTGAATCAATTCTGTACATTTTATATGTTTCAAACGTTTAGAAACATAACCCCTGAAACCAATTAAATTTCATTACATTGTCATATATTAGTGAATAATCATGCATGAAAAATTTGGAAAGTACATAAAGAACATTGAATTTACATGGTTCTAACTTAGTGTGAGAATCTACATACTTGCAATAGCCACTCCCGTGGATCAATAGAAATTAACTATTATGAAAATGTTAATAAAAAATGTGTGAACTACCATTTTACACATTCTATCTATCGATATGAATGATTATAATGAATAGAATTAGTTTAAAAATTTTTCATACAACAGTTTGATCCACAAAAGGAGATGAACATAAATTATCATTGATCCATAATGAATAGTTTTGGAACTTCAATCTAATGTTCTGAAGTCTGATTGTCTTTGACTGGTAATCTAAAACTAATAGACGTATTACGATAGAATCAATCATATTCACTTTTTTTCAATATGTGCATGAAGAAATAGTATGCTCTGTTAATAACAAAACATGTTACTCATAAACAATACTCAACTGCTTAGATTGAACTTCTTCAGTAGGAACATCCTTATTTTGGTAAAAAAACATTCATTTGTATGATCTTATGATGCGATCTATGTCTAGAAATTCTCACTAACTTGGAATTCTCTGATATTTTTCTTTCATCACATGTGAATAGCCACAATGTACATATATATTGGGAATCTATTTTTAGGTGACCCTGAATAGGTAAAGGTGGAAAATTTAAATATTTTTCCTGACCACCAAAATTAAAAATACCTAAATATCATGCCCATTTAAACTTCATATTTAAAAATTTCATACCTTATCATATTTTTTGGTATCTTCTCGAAACATATTCAATTATTAAGAACATATTAAATAATTATCAACAAAAAATTAGATAAAATAGTATGTAAAACTCAATTAGTTATAATAACTCAGAATATTTTGAATTTTTTCATCAACTCACTCAAGTCTTACTTTCTTCCCCAAATCTGTCCAACCTGAATTTCTTTTAAGCATAGTATGATTTGAATTACTTCATCATCTCAATAAGATTGTACATTCTTCCTCAGTTAAGTCTGATATGAATTTATTCCTCCTCTTAGTCTTATATGAATTTCTTCTAAAGCTCCATTTGATCTGGCTTTGTTCCTATATCTTATTATGATATGACTTTCTTCTTTAACTCAGTCTGATATTATATTCTTCTTTGGTTATGTTTGATCAAAATTTCATCATTATCTTAGTCTGATATGGTTTTCTTCCTTAACTCAGTTTGATTGAATTTCTTCCTCATCTCAATTTGATCTGTATTTCTTCCTCATCTCGATCTTATTTAAAATAAAATGAAAGAATCTATGGTTTAGGAATGAACATAATTATGATGTATTAGTTTCTATAAATACTTTTTCGAACTTTTTTTACCATTAATTCTTCATGTTATTTCATATAGTATAAATATTAGAAAACCATCATCATTTTTTTTGGAATATTCTATAACATTCCATTAATAAGTTTCAATTTTTTTTTCTAACATCTAGAAATAACAATAATTATATTTTTTAATTATATCTTCATCATCTGCTAAAATATTTCATTCTAAAAACATATTACTTTAATATAAAAATCACTCTAATGAAGGTAGTATTATCCTATGTGTCTAATATCTAGCTTCTAATATAATTTATTTTATGGAAATTTCATCAAATTCATAGCAATAAAATCTTTCACCTGATTTTCTAAATCAATCTTGAATAAAAATATTTGTTTTTAAAAAATAAATAAAATAATAAATGATCATTCAAATTGACCACAAGTCCTATTTTTTAGAAAAATTATTTTATTTTGAAATGTTTTAGATGAATAAAAGAGGAATTTATACCTTAACAAAATTTAGGATCTTAGGATGGAGGTTTATGAACATTAGAAGATCAGTGAATCTAGGGTTAAATCCTACCAATCTACGGATCTTAAATTCCAAAACATTGGCCCAGAAAAGTATGTGATGATCTATAGTTCCAAACATCACTTACACCCACGAATATTAAGGCAAATATTTTCAAGACCTTACACAGGGAGTCCTATATTCCCCCATGGGGTAGTATAGATTAATGTTCCCACTTGGGGTAATATATTCAAATTCAATGTTCATAGGTGAAATAAATTCATTGAATCATTTAATAAACATGAAATAGAGGAGGATTTTACAAATCTAATATATAAACTGGATACAAGTTAATAGATTTAGGGTCTATTTTTATCTAACAACATTAACTAAATCATTTTGTGGGAGTAAACCAACTTCAACATTTACCTTTAATTGGTGTTTGGTGTCATAAAATAAACAGGTATGTTTTTTTATCTATTATTTATTTTCTTTTTGTTCTTTTGAAACCTTAATGGGTTTCCATTAAGAGTCTTATTGTGTTGATGTGAAGGATTTAGGGGATACTATGGTTGATGTATTTTAAGTAAAATCCCATTTCTTATAAGAGTTCAAACAAAATATTCTACCATTGATAATGCATATTCACTAAACATAGAGTTTGAAAAATATAATGGTTTGAACATGGAAATATTCATCAAGATTCTAGGTGACATTGTTCCATATTTTTATTTTGAATTCATATTTTAGAACTCCTCTCATATTAATATTCCCACTTCTAAATGTTCTTTTCTTTAAACTCTAGGGACTTTGTTATTCTATGTTAGAGGATGAAAGGGAAAATTTTGTGTATTGAAAAAATTTGTGTGTGTCTTCAAGGTGGAAAAACATAAAGTTTTGTGTGCATAAATGGTAAATAAAATTTCATTATCCATGAAAATAATAATTCTCTTTTCAAACTCTGAAATTAAATATCAAATAATATTTTAGGAATTGACTCTAATTTTAATACACATTTAACTTCATGGGAATAAATTTTGGATGGTGTGGTAACCAAAAGTCATATTACATAGATTACATTAACTTCTATCTAATTAAAATATCACTACATCTTTCAAATTGGGGGGAATTTGTAAAATTGCATGGGATCCCTTAATAAATGACATAGGTTTGGTGATCCTTTTACTCTTCACAAGTGTGTTAACTATTAAAAAATAATAATATGTTTAAATAAAAAAACACAAAGAGAAATTGATTGACCTAATGTGTGGCTTTTGGAACATGGGGTTATGACACCATAATGGTTGGAGAAGAGTTTTAATTTTATGTATATTAGTTATAATTTAAATTTTTTTCTTGATTTGGCTAACCCAATTTGATTCCCAAGTATGAAAGATTCACTTGGTTCATTAAAGTCTTTGCTCATGGGAGTAATCACTAAATTATTTTTAGAGGTGATTACTTTATTTTGTGAAATTTCAATTATGAAAAAAAAATTGAAAAACAAACAATACTCATATTATGTTTAAAATTTGATTCAAAATGTTGATTCCATATTCCACCATGAATAAAAATAAAACTCCATGTTAATTATGTGACAAAACACATCATTGCGCTTATTTAAATTGGATGAAATGTGGTGATATATTTGAAAAAAGGAAGGGGATTGAAATTGGGATAATCTTGTGAACCTATATTATATTGATCAATTTTAATAGGGTTCATGATTATATATAATGGTTTATTTTAATTATAATTTTATGATAACATTGTATTTTAAATGAAAATTAAATTTTCAATATTTTGAAAATATATTTTCTCAAGATTAGAAATCATAAATTGTGTGAGGGTGATTATCAAATATAATAGGCAAGTATTATTTGTTTATATTACTATTTTCATATGATTCAATGTTAATAAAAAAAATTCAATAGTTTATTTTAATATTGGTACATAATTTCTTATCATGGATGTAATTCATTATTAAAATACTTTATTACTTGGTTTATAGTTTTAAAACCTCTTAAAACACCCATTGGTCATGATTTTATTTTCATATATCATTTTTAGGTCTCCCATGCTATAATGCATGTTATTTAATTCAAGATATATTAAATATTCATTTGGGGAGAACAAAAAATTGGTCCTTGAATCCAAAAATAAATATTAAATTTGATATATAAACCATTCCAACAAAATAACTGTAGAGGCTATTATTTAAACCCAATAATGAAAAAATGTGATTTGGAGGGAGAAGACAATATGGACAATATTTAATTATTTGTGGGAGGATATAATTATGAATTTTAATGTGTAATATAGGAATACCAATAGGATGATAAAATTATATTCCATATTCAATTTCCCAAAAAACAATCCACCATTTTAATCATAGTTCAAAAGACAATAACAAAAAACGGGTGACATTTTGAAATATTTTAATGGAAATTAAATAAATGGTATTAAAAATATTAAAACTAATATAATATGAATTAATTAAGGAAATAAAAAAATTATCTAGAAGAATTTGACATATTAATATCATCCTAAAAGACACAGTTTGAAGTATTATTATTGTATTCTTCTTATTAAAGTCAAAGTAATGAATAGTTTCAAAATTGGTAATAATTATATTTTCGGAATATAATATAATATTTTACTATTTAATAATCATAAGAAATATTAAATAATAAAAAAGGGGTAATATATGGTAGATAAATTAATCACATGTGCATTAACTAGAAATTTGGAAGCATTTGGATCTAGAATAGTTAATTTATATTTTAATAGTTTTTGAAATTTTAATGTTCCCATAAACTCAATTATAAATAAGAACCTATTAATTCACCACTTTACCCCAGTTTATGACATATAACTTGACAATCACATATAAAATTATCTTCTAAAAATCCTTATCAACGATCTAGGGGGTTTTTCCTTATAAAAGAGGAACCCTATATGCCTTATGAAGTTATCTAAATAAAGTCCACCGAAGAAATTATATTCGTCTTTAACAACTCTTTCAAGTTTATATATTTATATAATTCATCTATATATTTTTGTTTAATTTTAATTAAAGAATAAACATATAAAATATATACCGATCTATTGATATGATTATGAGATAACCATATTTCACCCTTTATCCATCCTATAAAAAAAATCATTGTGCATGTGTACGTACAACTTACCATTTATACGTGGATGTGTAATTTATTATTCATTACCCAATTAATTGCATCATTATAAATATGAGAATAATGAATATATATTATATATATTAAATATATATTAGATAAATTTATATAAAAATATAAATATATATATATATATTATATAATATTTACAACATGAATAATATTATGGAGATGATTTCACTTTCATAAAATTATAGTGATCAGAACTACTGAATCAAAACCGGCATGATAAACAAAGCTGTTACCACACAAAATAATGATTTTAACAATGTATTGAAAATAAAATGGTGAATAAATATTATAAGTAAATCGTATATGTAATGATATATATTTTTACTTTTATTGAATATATTTATAATATATCTATATTCATTATACATGATATTCATACACGTACAAAGGAAATCATACCTGAGGTTTGGAAATTTATTTCAATTATCTTTCTTTATGGAATATTTTTAGGTTACACACATATAATATTTCATGAGGTGTATATAACACCCCTTTGATATTTTAAACAATTAATTTCGTTATTATTAGGATATGTAATGTTTTCATAAATGTTATTCATTTATGTGGCATATGATTCAACTAATTACAAAGTGGTAAGGGATTTTCATATCAATTTTATTTATGTTGGAAACATGAATTATTCACCACTTATATATTTATTATGGTGTATATTGTAATGATAAGATAATTTATGAATAAAATAAAATTTATTTTAAGTAAATTATTTATGGATAATAATACACATGATTTTTTATTATGTACAATTGTTTTTAATTGACAGTTAAGTATCCTTACAACTGAAAATATAATCGTTGAATAGTGATCACATGACCAATATAAATATATGGTTTGGAAAAATCTGTTTGGAATAGACAAAGGAAGTTATGGCCTCAAATAATGGGATATTACCCTATGAAGCCCATTTATCAGAGCTTCTGTGGGATATGACATTTTTGGGCTTTTCTCAAGACTATGCACAAGATGAGATCCAACAACTTAAGCATGAGAAAAACCGTTTACATGAGAAGTTCCAACTCATCAAAATCATGTCTCAAACCATATTAACCAAACAAACTCATGAAATCTACAACATATCACACCTTACTCCTAGATAATATTATGGTGTAATAAAAAGTTATGTAACAAGACCATAACATTATGATTATGTTCATTACATTTGTATAGAAGAATGAATATACTTTCATTATATTATTGTTACTTCTTAAATACTTTTTAAAGCCCAGATAATATATTTTTTTAATATTCAAATTCAATTAAGAAATCAATTTTGGTGAATTAATGGTTTTTTTGAAATAAATAATATTTTAAAAAAGTATTATTATTAAATTACTTTTATTAAATATAAAAGATCATATATTTTTTATGAAGTTAAATAGAATTTTTTTATAGTTTGAAAACTGTTTTTCGTTAAAACCAATGAAATTTTGATAAATATAGGTTTTTATTTTACAATTAAAAATTAACATATTTATAAAATTATTTAGATAAGATGAATATTTTTTTTGGATTCAGGATGTCAAAAATTTTAAAAAGTGATTTTTTTATAATTTTCAGAGCCAGTCAAAATTTTTGGGTAAAATAATGTACGTAGTAAATTTGTAATGTGTTTTAGAACATCATAATGACCCAAAAGTGATGTAATAAAGTACTATAGAAATTATATTTGAATAAATATATTTTTTTCCCTTAAAATGTAATTTTAGGTTTATTTTATTTATTTTATAATGCTTTAGTGAGTCATCCAAGACAAATAAAATATTTTAATATTTTAAAATCATTTCCTTGAGAGTGTGACTCACCTCCACATAAGCAAGGGAAATATTTTAAAATATTTGGCCCTTGTCCCTATAAAATAATTTATTCGACCCCCCTTTTCTAGAAACCTTGGGTAAAAACCATGTTATGGTTTGTGGTTTTGAATATTTTATTATACAGTGTCCAAAACCAAAATAATAAAGATATTACCATACTTTACTATATAAAACCCCTGGAAATCCCATTTCTATTCACTCATTCACTTTTAAGATATACCACCAACTGACCCCTACTCCCTTGAGTCCCCCCAATGCTCCCCCAAAAACCCAATCAGCCTCCCCCAATCATTTAGATCGCACATCCGAGTAAGGGACTCATGTCCTCATCTTTGAATTCAAGAACCTTCTTTGATAGTAGTTATTTTAATTTCAATTTCATGTATTAATATTCCTATGTAATAATTACCTTACTATAATATTTATGTTATTTAAATGAGTTATCATTTATCCTCCCCCATTTTTACCCTTTCCTAAGAAATTACTATTCCCAAATTCTATATGGGATTTCTCTATTCTCTTATCCATTCAAGCAACTCTTTTATATTGTGATTCTTAAATTCCATTTTAATATGATTGGTTATGATGTTCCATGACAGCCCTAATTTAAATTTGATGTATAAATTAACAGATATTTCTTTCACTCTCATTAATCTCCCATGATCCTTTATGTACACCTACTACTATGCTAATATTATGTAAGGGTTCCTTCCTTTCTATATTTTTTCCAAGATTATTTATGTTGATACATCCTTATATTTTCAATTAAAAATGATGGTGTATGTTTTCTCACATCTCATATACTTACCTTATTATGTTTTAATTATTATATACCCCTTTATATCTCATTAATCCCTCCCGTGTACACCCATTACCATGCTAAAATTTCCCAAGTGATTTCTATCTTCTCATTTCCGTTTTCAAAATTAACATTTTTTATTAAAAAGTACACATTTAAGGGAAAAAGTGTGAATCCATCAAGTACAAATAGGAGAATCATACCCTATTAAATATGAAAGAATCCATAAATTAAAAATTTAACATATTAGATGCATCCCCCTAATATAATTTACAGGAAAGTTCAGTTATTTTTTATCAGGATCATATCTAATTATATCATTAAATTGATATACCAATTTGGCCCACGTCTACATGAAATCTTCCACCATTATCTTATTGGCGTTGAAACCACTGTTCAGTATTAGATATTTCTTGATGATTTGGTCTTTCTACACCCTATTAGTGTCCACCAGAATTGGTTCACCATTTAACCTATCTGAATCCTCTTTATAAGCATTAAAGAACAAGACCATCTCAAGTATATCTTTCTCAGAGTGCATAAGAAGGTCACATTGATTATACATGAACTCTTTATCAACATCCTATAGTGGGCCATCCGTGATGAAAAAATTATTCACCCATGTTAGCCACCTTACCTGGTATCCCCTAAAGAGCATTTAGAGGGGAAACAAAAACTTCCATGCCATCCTGGTTTAGAGGCTGCTCATCATATGTATCAACCTTCTTCTCTATACCATTATCTTTAGGCTTAAGATCATCGGACATTCCAGTTCCATAGACCATGTTCAATCTAACCTCCTTCGTATGTTCATTTTTAGATGGCTCACCATCCATTAAGAAGTTCTTTCCCTTTTTAACTTATCTAGTCTCAAATGGCCTTGGGAGGTATGAGTAGTCCTTGCGGAATTTGAATTTGCTCCTCATGCACACAATATAGCTACTTGGTTCCCTATTTTATTTTTGTTCATTCTTTTTCCTTGGGCTGTGAAGCCCTCTCTTGGATCCTTCTTGTGAACATACCTCGAATGGTAGGATGTCATTCACCCCCCCCCCCCGAACTCCATCCCTGAGGGGCAGTCATCCTCAATAGACACTACATTAAGAGTGTCAGATCCCTTTCCATAAAAATGGTTAATTATATTTATCGAGGATAGGGTCAAACTCTAAATTTATAATCCCCCACCCTTAACCCAGTTCCTAATTCCCCTAGTTCTTTCTATATATGGATGTTGGTCCCCTATTTTCCAGTGCATCAAGTCCCTTACCTAACTGAGAAACATTTTCATAAGAAGGGATCCTCAATGGCACCATTGCACTGGTACCCCTGATCATAGAGTAGCCTCTCCAGTTAATGCAATCAATTGGTCCAATATATTCATTGCCACATATTTACTCACATACACCTGATTTTTCAGTCTAGTAACATCATGTTGAGCAAATATTTCCTCCCACACACTATCATTATGCAGTAACACACTATAAGAGGAAGGCCCGGCTATGCCCTTCCTCAACCAACTAAAAACATGAGAAACTGATGGGTTGATCTGTTTCACCAAATCCTTCATCATAGGTAGGGATGTGAAACAAATCCCCACCTCTATAGGTGCATTTCAAATCCTTATGTCACTGGCGGAGCACATCCTCTCTACACCCTTTTCTCCATTTACATCCAGAACAGTAGGTCACTACTCCAACATCCCTCATCTCATTTCCAATCAATAAATCCTTTTACATTATGCATGGAAGTTCTATTTAATATGTTGGGTTATTATGTTCCATTATCCTATTACTGTCCATTTCATGAGATACCCCTTTATATCTCACCAACCGATTTTTTAAATTTCAATTTGACTTCGTTATGCTACTGAAATTAGACCATGATTTTATATTCCAAAATAATAATGAACTGAATAGGATAACCATTTTTCTCTCATAGGTATTCAGCATTATTCTCATGTGCTTATTTTTTGGGGACATACATTTATATATTACACATTCCTAGTTCGTGGAATAAAGTATGATCTTTAATGAATCCATATTGTATGACCTATGTGGAACACTAATACATGAAAATGAAATTATTATGAATGGTCCACCTTGATAGTGTTCCAATGCATTGGGTAATGTTTTGTATCATGATACGCCATTTTAAATGAGGGTTTTCTCTTGATAATTCATCTAAAATTAGGGTTTACTCGTGCAAACTCATGTACAATGAGGATTTACTCATTCTAATCCATGTGGAATGAGCCTTGGATCAAACTAATATCATGTTGTATGTCTTTTCCAAATTTCAATGATATGAATATCATGCTATATAATGACTTTATGTTCATGCTTCTTTTTTACTCCATTTATATGCCTATGGACTATCATAGATTGTTTTCCTCATGTTATACCATCTTTATTCCCTTATTGAGCATTATAGCTCACCCTTTTCTTTTGTTTGTCCTCTGGTTATTCCATGCATCACTAAGTACAATGAAATGTTGTCGTCATGTAAAATAAGATTTCAATAAAGATGTGTATTTCATATTTTATGTTGTTATGTAATGATCCAAATCACCAATGAAACTAGACATCTTAATCTTCTGAGTTGTATTAAGTGAATGTTTATGGAATAAATCAGGTTTAAATATGAAATAAATACCAGGGTTTTTATAGTTGGAATCAGAGGATAGGTTTATTTATTTTTTGGATTTGGATTAATATACTCTAGTAAAATCCTTATAGATAAGACTATGTTTAAGAAAATAATAAAATATTTGTTGAGTATTGAATATGTGGTTTATTAATAAAATATATCCTTATCTAGATACGAACAAGTAGAGGTAGATCTAGCCTAGATGTATCTAGGGGTAAAACCTGAAAGCATCACTTTGAGTTAGACTCTAACAGGATATAGTAAATAGAAACAAGCCTTGTTTCACTATTGGTTCAACACTCTCGGAGGATATATTTTGGTAAATTCATAATATTAGTATAAAACATTATTGAGGGAACAAAACTATACCATAAAAATGTACATTATGAAGTAGATCCTAGATTACATAGATTAAATCCTAAAAAATAATTACTTTTGGAAATAAATTTAATTTATATGTCATACAATTAATTTCATTGGATTACACATCAAATTTTTAGTAGTTGAAGACACTCATCTTTATGTCTATATTGGATTAAGTAGAACCAGGATACAAAAGTGTAGGGTAGGTTTATCATCACTAGTTTTACAAATATTTTTATATCCTGAAAGTGTATTAGAATAATCCAAACACCACCAAAATAAAGGAATTAGAGATGTTAGGGAAAATGAAAAATAGTGAAATTATTGCATCCTATGTGTATAACTCCTCCTATGTCATAATTTATTATTAAACATTAGGGATAAACTCATGATACTTCCTCTGGTAAAACATGATTCAGTTATTCACATGGATTTGATTTTCCTATTTCATGGAAACATAAATTTCCATGAGAGGTAAATCCCCATCCACATGGTGAATTGATCTCTAATTCCGTACAAGTGATAAGATGAAGATAAATCATCTTTAGAACCATCATCTTAATCATTGATATTAATAACCTATGAGAACATGTATCTATATCAGATGATTATGTCTAAGTAATGAACCATCCTGGAATACAAGTCTATTGTTATAGAATTCACTTATATTTTTACTGAGGAATTAAATATTCTTCCTCATATATAAGATGTTTAATTCTTGATTGATATTATTCTTGGGGAATTTTCAATAAAAAGACTTTGTATAGAATGGATGTTGTGGAGCTTGAGGAGCGAAATAAAAAACTACGGGATAATCTGCCGAAAGGGTTTATATGCATAAGTGCTTCCCTATGGTGTTCACTAATCATATTTTTCAATAAGAAGGATTGGTTAATGTTCCTTGGCATGGATTATCGTGAGATAAACAAGATCATGATAAAGAATATGTTTTATTTTCCATGAATTGATGACTTATTCTATCAACTATATAGAGCACAATATATCTCCAAGGTGGATCTGTGGCTGATATATTACCAAGTTAAGATGAAGAAGGATGATATCACCAAGGCATCTTTATTTACAAGTTAGTCGCACTATGAATTCAGATTAATTCAAATAATACTCACTAATGCTCTAAAAATCATCTTGGACTAGATTAATAGTGTCTTTATATATTACCTCGACAACTTTTTGGTAGTCATTATAATCGATTTTCTAATATACTCTAAAACCAAGGATGATAATGAGGAGAATCTAAGCACTATTCTATAGACCTTAGAAAAGAAGAAGCTATATTCAATTTACAATAATTGTGAGTTCTGGTTTAAGGAATCCTCATTTATAGGGAAAATCATCACATGTTTGGTGATTTTTGTGAATCCTTCCAAAATAAAAGTAATTAAGGGATGGCCTAAGATGATATCTTGGATAGATATCTATAGATTCCAAGGGTTATATGGATATTATAACTCATTTTTGAGAAATTTATCATGATGTTAAACCCTCTTACCAAGGTAACTCAAAAGGGAGTCATGTTTTCTTGATATTATAAACGTAAACAAGGGTTCATGGAGTTAAAGAAATGGATCATCATCACCCATATGCTCACACTACCCACTAGTGGGGAGATTTTCATAATCATTATTGATTCATTGAAAATGGGTATAGGATTTTTGTTGATGAAGAATGACAAAGTCATTACCTATGCCTCATGGAAGTAGAAAATGCATGAGAAAAACTATCCCAAGCCTGATATGGAGTGGGTAGCTATTCTCCTTTCATTAAAAATATGGAATCACTATCTCTTTAGTGAGATGTCTGAAATATATAAAGATCACTAAAGCTTAAAATATAAATTCACATAAAAAGAGATAAATATGTGCCAATGAAGACGGTTAGATCTCATCAAGGATTATGACTTCTCAATATATTACAACCTTGGGAAAGTGAACCAGGTGGCATATTCTCTAAGTAACAAGGACCCAAAAATTCTATCACTGATGATAATGTTAAAGGATGAAATATTATTATATTTGATGAAGATAGACACGGGAATCATAAATAAGTGAACATCATCAATACTTTCACAAGTTATTTCTCAACTATCTCTTTTGGAAATGTTAAAGTGTGCAAAAAAAGATGATGTAGGAATTCAAAAGAAAGTGGAAACTACAATAAAATTGAAATCCTTAGAGTTCAATTTTAAGAAAGAAGGAATTGTGAGATTTTGTTCAATAATATGTGTTCCATCAAATTCAGAGTTAAAGAAATAACTTTTGGATGATGCACATGGTTTGAATTTTGATATTCACCTAGAATACAAGAAGATTTATTGTGATATTTGGGATAACTATTTGTAGGATACCATGAAGATGGATATCACTAAATATACATAAAAGATATATGTATGTCATCGAGTGAAGGTTGGGAGAATAAATTCTAATTGGATGTTGAAACCATTTCCCATACCAACATGGAAATGGGAAGACATCACCACAGACTTTGTCACCGGTCTTCCAAAGAAATAAAAAGAAAATAATTATATCTAGGTTGTTACGGATCGTCTTACAAAGATTTGACACTAAATTGAAATTCAGTAGGATTTCTCATTGGATAAATTGGAATGAATATACATCATAGAATTGGTATGCTTGAAAGGATTACCACTATCTATTATGTCTGATCGAGATCCAAGATTCACTTATATATTCAAGACTCATCTCCAACATTCTCTAAATACTGAGCTGAACATCGGCAGGGTCTATCACCCTCTAATGGATGGCCAATCCAAGTATAATATCTTGACATTGGAGAACATATTGAGAGCTTAACCAATGAGCTTCAAAGGTGGATATGACAAACATATTCCTTTGGTGGAGTTATCCTACAACAAGAGTTGCCACTCAAGCATCCAATTGCATCTTTATGAAGCCCTTTATGGGAAGAGGATCAGAACACTTACATGTTGGGATAAAGTTGGGGACCAAAAAAATCTGGGTCTAGAAATGTTTGAATAAATGGTGGGATAGGTTAAGACCATCCTAAAACACATAAAAGCTTCTCAGAGACAAAAAAGAGCTATAATGACAATTATTATGGATACCTACAGTTTAATGTTGGAGAAATGGTATTTCTATACATATCCCCATAAAAGAGAGTTATGAGATTTGGGATGAAGGGAATGATTAGTCCACTATATATCATCCCTTTTGAGATCATTGATTGCACTAGAGAAGTGACCTATCAAATAACACTCCAACAGAACCTATCTCACGTCTATGATATATTCCATGTATCACCCTTAAGTAATTACATACCAGACCCATAACATGTACACAATACAGAGGTGTTTCCACTGAAAGATGACCTCTTCTATGAGGTGATGCTAGTGAAGATCTTAGATTGTAGATAATTATTTCTAAAAAATAAGACTATTACCTCTATCAAATTGTTGTGGAGAAACCAAAAGTTTGACAAAAAGATGTGGGAACCAGACGAAGTGATGAATTAGAGTTACCCACCTCTATTTTTTTGCAAAAATAATTTTTTTGGGAGATATTTCTAAATGGGGGAGGTTGTAATGACCCAAACATTTATGAATAAAATTCCATTTATTTTTAATAACTTGCATATGGGTATAGAAAACACATGCATTTTATTATTATATCCAATTCAATTTAAATGACCATTAAGTAACTTTATCTGTTATTGTATAATTTTTTAACTGTGATCACATGACTTGTATAAATATATGGTTTTAACAAATCCATTTGGAAAGATAATGAAATGTGATGACCTAAACCAGCAGCATCATACCCTATAAATCCCATTAATCGAAGATTCTATGGGAGATATCATTTTTTGGATTTACCCTAGACTATCACCAATATGGGATCCTACAACTTAATCATAATAGAATCCATTTATAAGAGAATATAAATATCATCAAGATCATGACCCAAACCATGTTCATCATACAACCCCATGTAAGCCCCACCATTGCACACCTTACCCTTATGGTGTATACTGGTGTAATTAAGTGATATGAAATAAGTCCATAGAATTATGATTATTTTCATTATTTTTGTATAGAATAACGAATATATTTTCATTCTATTGTTGTTAGTTTGTAACTAATTTTAAAATAATTTTTTTTAATATTAAAATTCAATTTAGAAATATATTATGATGAATTAATGGATTTTTTAATTAAAAAATAATTTATTAAAATAATATTATTAAAAAAAAATTATTAAATATAAATGATCGTATAAATTTTATGAAGTCAAATACAAGTTTTATTATTGTTTGAAACCTATTTTTTTAAAACCTCTCAATTATCAATAAATATTTATTTTTTTAAATTGAATATTAATATATTTAAAAATTATATAGAGAAAATTAATACTTTTTTGGAATCAGGATTTCAAAATTATCCAATGGTGAAGTGTTATCATTTTCTAGGATAGTCGAATTTTTAGGTAACAATTAAATACCGTAAAAATGTACAATGTGTCTTATGACATCATTATGAACCAATAGTAATGTGATAAAATACTATAAAAATTAACATCATAAAAATATAGGTTTTTTAATTTAAAATAATGTAATTTTAGGCTTATTTGATTCATATTATAAATCCTTAGTGAATCCTCCAAGACATATAAAATATTTTAAGGTATTAAAATGATTCCCTTGAATGTGGGACTCACCTCCACATAATAAAATGAAATTTTTTAATTTATTCATCTCTTATCCAAATAAAATAATGTATGCCACTCCAATTTTCAAGAATCCATGGTAAAAAACATTGTATGGGTTGTGGTTTTGAATATTATATTTTGTAGTGTCCAAAACCAAAATAATAATGAAATCCCGATTATTTCATATATAAACCCACCCAAGATTCCATTTTTATTCCCTAAAGTTCTTTTAAGCTTGACCAAACTATTTAACCTACTTTATAGAGTCCTTTAAATGTTCCCCAATATCCTAAGTAGCCTCCCCCATGTCTTTGGAATCACATATCCATGTAAAGGATTCATCTACTCCTCTTTGAATTCTAGAATATTTTTTGAATGTAGTTCTGTTAATTTCAATTTCCTGTATTGAAATTAGTTTTAAATCACCACCTTACAAACTAATTTTTGTTATTTGATTGAGATATCATTTATACTCCCCCATTTTGACCATTTCCTAAGTTGTTAATATGCCAAAATTCTATATGGGATTTTTGACTTCTCTTTTCCATTCAAGAACCTATTTTATATTATGCTTCTTAAATTCCATTTTTATATATTAGGTTATTATGATCCAAGATCTACCTACTTTCAATTTTATGAATAAATTATTAGAGTTTCATTTTACTCTCATTAATCCCCCTATATTTTTTTATGTACACCAATTATTATTCAAAAATTCAATAAGGGTTCCTTCCTTTCTCAATATTTGACCAAGTTTCCTTATATTGTTACATCCTTTTAGTTTCAATTAAAAATTATGTGATATGTTTTGACACCTCCCCCATACATACATTATTATTTTTTAATGATTATAGACCCTTTTCTCTCTCATTAATGCCTCCCATATACACCCATTACCATGATGAAATTCCTTAAGGTATTTCACACTTTTCATTTCCATTCAATAATTATTTAATATTATGAATCTAAGTTCCATTTCATATACTGGGATATTATGTTCAATGATCCCATTACTGTAAATTTCATGATATACAAATTTCATTATTATGAACTAATTTTATGAATTTCTATTTGATTTTTTTATGATATCGAAATTGCACAATGATTTTCCAGGTCAAAATCATCATGTATTGAACACCATACCCATTTATCTATTAGGGGTATTCACCTTTATGCTCATTTACTTATTGATTTTGTACCTATGTGTATTTACTCCACATTCCTTGTAATTGGAGTAAATTATGGTCTTTAATGAATCCATTTTGTATGATCTATGTGGCACACTTATGCAAGAAAACAAAAAGATTTAGAAGGTTTCACCCGAATAGCGCTACAATGCATTGGGTAATGTTTAGTATAATTATACACCATGTGAAATGAGAATTTACTCATGATAATTCATTTGTAATGAGATTTTACTCATTCTAATTCATGTGCAATGAGGGTTTACTCATTGTAATTCATTTTCAATGATCCTTTGATCTTGGTAACATCATGTTGTATGTTGTTGCCACATTTGCATGTTATGAATAACATTATATATCATTCCATTATGTTAATTTGTCTTTTTCACTCCATTGATATTCCTATTGACCAAAAATTATTGTCTTCCTCATTCTATGCCATTTTTATTACTTTACAGGGATTTATAGGTCACCCTTTTTTATGTATGTCCTTAGGTTATCCCATGTATTATTATGTACAAAGGAATATTGTTGTCTTGTAAAATTATTATTCAATAAATATGTTTATTTCCTGATCTAAGTTTCTATGTCATGTTACTATGCCCCAAAAACAATATACCTCTTGATATCAAGTATTTTATTAAGTGAATGTTAATGTAGTAAATCATGTTTAAATATGAAATAATGACAAAGTTTGTTATATATATAATTATCCTTTGATATATTATATCATGAACATAACTCTATAAATTATATGTCAATTTTAATGTGATTTTATTTATTTCATAGAGATTACGAGTCAAAAGTTACTAAATCTGTTTATTTCATGATATAGTCATTATTTTTGAATGCATATATTTATGAATATATTAGGGAATATTTCTCTTCCATGTCCATGTTTTCAAAAAAACTATTTTAAAAATATTTTTATAAATATAATATAATTTTTGAAACTTATTTTCACCCATGTTTAATTTTTTATAAATTTTATAAATAGGATTTCTCCTTTTATTTTCCAAATGAGGTACCATGTTACTTTTCCAAAAGAAATATGAAATGAATGTTTTTAAACATATACAAAATTAGAGGATATTTCTATAATTATAACTCCTTAATTATTTAAAAATTACACTATAATATTCCAAGGGTATTTTCAAAGGGAAAATTTTCCCTTCGTATTTTTTCATTTTATTTTTAAAAGTTAATTTCAGAGTGAAAAATATATATTTGGTAAAAAAATGCTTTTAATGTTATTTTTATGGGACGTTTACTAATCAATGATAACTACCCTTTATTTTAGTTAATCACTATTGGGTATATGTTTTAATGACACAGTCCTTTAAAAAATTCAGTAACTCATGAACATTGGATATTGTATATAAATTAAATATCCATATTCCTGGAATCATGGATATGTTTATTTCTAAACTGATATATCATTTCTATATATGGTGTTCTACTTTGAAATTCATTTTTTATCTGGGGAAATAATTATAAATCCATATTCTTTTCCCAATATAGATATTTGATTATAAGATACAGTGTGCATTAGTTATATTGATTATTATATATAAGATTAATTATTTTTAAATGCAAGACATGAGAGGGACCCAGTTATAGATATCTACTAGATGCATTGGTGGGTCTCATGAGACAAATCAGATGGACAAAAATGATTGGTTTATACCCAACATTTTGGATTTTTCTTGTGAATGGTCTTGATATTAAAGGTAATGTTGGAAAATTAGGATCATGTTGTACCTAGTAGAATTAAACCATCTTGGGAGTGGTCTAGATTGTAGTTGTATCATGTACCTAAGACATGAAATCCAATAATTAAGAATATCCTTATATTATAATTCACTTATTAATAATATCTATGATATTTTCATTATAATATTAGCTCTTCAAGAATTTTATTCTTACATATTGATTAAATGGAATGTGCTTTTTTATTTACTTTACGATATTGATCACGCATTATCCTGTCATTATATTTAAGTTAATTTAAAAGCATTTTTATCATTTAATAACCTTTATGTGTTTACTATGCTTATTTATTGGTGATATATTGTATTATAGTTATCCATTAACGATCATTTGAGCTCCCCCTTATTTTTTTCATTTACCCATGACTCTTTTAAGTATAATATGATTTTTATGAAAATACGGTATAGAGGGAGTAATGTTTTTTTCAAAGAAAATACTTTGTTAATTTTATTATTAAAATGTAATCTAAATTTCATGTACGTATTTATTTTAATTAGACTCCTAAACAATTCAGTATGTCGGGATATGATTCCTTAAATAATATACTAATTTAATAATGTGACAACCCACTCTAGGCTACTAGGGATGGGGTCTTTAAAATTATGATTGATTTTGGAATTTTATTTTTGGAAATTTTTTTAAATTTTCTTTTAACATTATATATTATTTGTGGGATATATTGAAATTCATTTTTAAAATTTATTTATTGAATTATCTTGGTGGGTTTGATTTTATCTCATGATCCTAATTTTTTTATAAAGGAACTTCCTTTGATATGTTTGATTTTATACCTTTAGTGTCAATCTCCATCATCGGTCCTATATATGGTTGGACTCATCTAGTGATTATTTATCTTTCTTCAATTTGACCTAGTAGGGGTACCATAGAGTGGAGATTGTCATGAAACGTGAAACTAGAATAAGAAGATTATATATGTGTATAGTTGGGAATTATAACTTGTTAATCAATAATTGAATTGTTCTTGTGAGTATAGTTGGTGGAATCGGTGATTAAGGATCACATTCCATTTAATAATTATGTATGGGTTGAATAACATATTAAAATCCTCATAAAGATCAACTTATGAAAACTATATAGTATCATGATAGCTTGAGTGTAAGAAAAAGGTTGATGCAAATGATATAACATATAATGTAAAACATCATGCACTTCACAACAATTTGAGTACAATCTCCATGAAAAATTTTATCCCAAGGTAGACATAATATTTAAAAAAACACTATGGTGGTTTCTTCAATGCTCAATTCATTCATAAATTGGTTGTGAAAATCTATGTTTAGGTTATTAAACTTGTAAATTCCTAGGATATGTGAAAGACATAGAGTTTCATTAATTAACTCCCTCGGAATTTGTTATGGATGACTATTGGTTGCGACTACTGATGATGATGTGGATTGTTATGTTATGGATAACTATTGTGTAGGATCATGATGTGTATTGATGATGATTCATGTTGCAAATGGGAGGACGTCAGGAATAGTGTTACAATGAAAACTTTTATCAATTAAATTATTTCCCTTATTATAAATATTTTATATAGTATAAAACTCATACATAGCATGGAGAGCCCAATAAAAACATAATTATCATAAATGAAGAATGAAATAAGTAATATTCATAGAAATTAAGTAACATACACTAATGCAATAGTAACCTGACCCTTAGAATAGTAGCATGATCATTTGAGTAGTAATCTGACCGATAGAATAGTAAAATCTCTTATAAAATGATAAATAAAATTTAGGAATATTATAAATGAAAATATGATATAGTTATATCATAATATAATTAAATAAATATTTTAATAAAGGGAAATTATGT
The DNA here is from genome assembly GCA_963277665.1 of Viscum album. Taxonomy (NCBI): domain Eukaryota; kingdom Viridiplantae; phylum Streptophyta; class Magnoliopsida; order Santalales; family Viscaceae; genus Viscum; species Viscum album. The sequence goes on along the minus strand of OY728150.1, from coordinate 429,401,511 downwards.
GTTGTTATTTTTATAAAAAATAAATGTTTATTTATAATTTTGTAATTAATACAATGATTCAAAATAAAATAAACTTTCATTAAAAGTATTCATAAATTAATTTTTTTTGTTATGATTATAAGATAATTTTAGGAGAACATATTTAGTTTATCAAGTGTTATAAATTTGATAGTACTATTAAAGTTGACATTTTTAGAATAAATGATGATATTAATTAAAAATAAAATTTCTCATATTTATAATTTTTTAATAATTTTTTTTCATTTTTTAGTTTTATACATCTAAAAAAATTTATCGATGGTATTTGGGATTTTACTAAAATAGAAGATTTTTTTAATAGTGAAATACGATAATTTACGGTATTTAAAACACACTTGAATTATTAAGTCATAGAAAATGTATAGATGATGTAATCCCATAATCTAGTACATTACATAATTATTTAATATATTTAGTGATAATTTTTAAACTACTCATAATGTGGAGGAAAAATAAAAAACTAAAAAATAAAATAATCAAAAAACACCCATCTCTTTCCATATAAATACTATCCATTGCCAGCTCTTCTCCTCCCACCAAAAAAGAATTTAAGATCATCCTAATTCATGTTCATCCTCTTACCAAGAACATACAACTTATCTATGATACTTTGGACTCAACCAAAGACAAAATAAAATTTCACTAAGTATGTTTTCAAAGAGAATAGATTCAAGAGGTAAAATCCTCTTCTGTTGTAATTTAATTTCATTTCATGTTCTTTTATTTTATTATTCAATCCTCACGTCCCATTATCAATGTGTAAAGATAAATATATTATCTTATATATATTTTTATTTTATTATGTTATCGAATTAATCCATTATCAAACATTCTCTCCTATGCATTTTAATCTAAAAAATTAAACATTTTATGTGAGGTATTGATTTATCTCCTTCAAGGAAAAAACATTATCATTTTCTTTTATCACCACCAATTCAAGTGATAAACCCATTATAATGGTTTCAAAATATTTTAGAATATTTGTTATAACCTTTTTTTGTTCTATAACTATCATATATACATAATATTAAATAATAAACCAAAACTAATTCATTGTGATAAAAAACTATGAAAATTTATCAAAACGATTATCATTAACATTTTATATAATGAGTAATCCTCATATATAAGAAAATAAAAATTTAAAATTAAAATTAAAATTAATTAAGTTCATTAATAACATATTAGGTCAAAATAGGAGGATTAATATCATCTTACATGAACTTCCATTCTTGTATTCAACCGAACCGATCATGACTTCTAAGAAACAAACACTCTAAGAACCAAAACAATTATATAACTCATCATAAAGTCCATATATGAACATAATAAATTAATATAAATAAATCAATGTTTATTTATCAATTAATTAATTAATATATTTGTATAATATCAGATATTAATGTTATAAAATCATTCATACATAAGGCATGGGGATTCTTGAACCCAATTTCCTTTTGTTGGGTTATTCCTCTTTCATTCAAAATATCAGTGTAGATGTGCATTTAATACTCCTTAAATATAATTTAATTTTTATTTTCATTTATTTTCATAGATATATATGTTTCAAATAAGGTTTTATGAAAAATATAAATATTTTACAAAATAAATCTTCATTTCAAAACACACATTTACACCTCTTGAGTTACTTCTTCTTCTCTCAAGAATAAAGAATATAATAAAAAATAGGATTTTCCCATTAACATTAGGAAATACCAAAATTTTATTCTGGAATGTTTGAAATGGAACCCATTCCTTTTCACTAGGTTATGTTATGACTATGATTGATATACATTCTATGTGGAAATCATGATTATGTAAATTTTATGATGTGAAGAGTGTGACCAGAATTATATTGCACTCCAATGCATCGGTAAATGTGATGTATCTCATTATATAAAGTAAAATATGTATGAAACATATTCTATATTTTTTCATAATTATTTTGTTATGATTATACACATTTTTGGTCTGTGAACATGATGCTATATTTTTTTTAAATGTGGTGTATTTGACCACTAATACATTTTGTTCCCTTTTTATGCACTTCCACATTAGATTCATTTATCTAATGCTTTATATCATGATTATAATGACAATATAGTACTTATATTATGATTATTATTATTATTCTCACAGATGTTAAATTGATTCATATTCTTATCCATCCTCTTGCTGGCCTTTTATCTCAGCCCTTCCATTGATTTGTAAAATCATGTGACCCCTTTAACTAAATAGTACACGAGGGACAATAAGAATATATGCAATATGGAATAAAATAATGTTTATGTTTTATTATGTAAATGTTATATTTTGTCCTAATTTTCCCAAGGCACTAAACCTTTTAATCCCAGTTTTATAACACAGTTCTATTGTTTATATTTAATATAATGTAATTGTAATATATGAATAATAAGGGTTTTTATAATTGGAATCAGATAATGGATTAATTAATTTGGGAATTTGGATTTAATAACATTAGTGAAAATTATTAGTATGAGACTATTTATATGTAATCCGCAATGGAGAATTGTTTTAATAAAATGATAAAAATTGGAATAACACAACATATTCTTTTAATTTACATATCACAAAGGAATGAAATATTTATTCATGACTTGTTGCATTATGTTTTTTTTTCGAAGATTTTCTTTTTTTGAACATTTTTTTAATCAGGAGAAAATAGGACCAAAATAAGTGTGACTGACGATGCATTGAATTGAAAAATGATATCTACAAACACATGGGATGTGGAGTTTAGAATTTATTGGTGATGCTTTCCTATATATATTAGGCTATGAACAATAACCTTAATAATATATAATATCCTCCTTCCTCTAAGATAGAGAAACTAGCTTTAGATTCTTTCATGTATCAATGTCCACCGACATTTAGTGGATCTTAAAATCCACTTTTTACAGAATAATACCTCTTCTCAATGGATAAGATCATGTATGTTATTCATTTTCCTGATATGGAGAAGGTATATCTGGTCCTTTATTGTATAGATGGAGAGGCTGAGGAATTTTGTTCATTGATTAAAAAAACCAAGACAAAAAAAATTGAATATATGGAGTGGTAATTATTTAAGAAAACATTTCTTAATAATAATATTTCTCAAACTATTAGAAATAATATGGATATAAAATTCATAGAGATAAAGAAAAAAAGTGTATCTATCATGGATTATGAAAAAAAAATTTAACCAACTTGGATATTAAAACTCATGTTTTGTTATCAACAATGATAAAAATATATATACATTCTTTACTATATTAGACCCACACCATCGAAAAGATCTAGAAATTTGAGACATTGGGAGTTATGAATAAGTCATTCGATGTACTCTCAATATAGATATAGAATTTTGATGCCGGCCCCATGGATATGGTGATATGAAATGAATGATGGAATTTCAAGTTGTATGATTTAATGAAAAATGTTAAAAGAAAACTCAACCACTAATTTTTCAAAAATATAGGAAGAAGAATCATAGGAATTCTTTCAAAGGGATGAGAAAATGCTTCAATTTTGGGAGAGAAGTACACAAATCTCATAAATATCATATAGACATAAAGAATCTGACATGCATGATAGGGTAATGGAGAGAACCACCAAAGGTTCAATGCTTTAACTGTAGGGAGAAAAGGGATTTTTGCAAGCCATTGCACTAAACATAGACACCTTGAGGGTAATTAGCATCAACCTCTACCAAAGCCAAAATAGAATGGTAAATATTATTCCACCACAACTACCAATGTGGAGCATAAAAATGATTTAGTGATAGGAATGATATTTATTAATTCTATAATTTTGAAAATATTTTTTTTTCTCTAGTTATACAGATTATTTCATATATTTTATGATTAATATTACTCTTCAAGCAACTCCATAAAATATGGAGTGTGAGATATTTGTGATAACAAAAATGGGGGAATTATTGCATCAAAATATATAAATACTTCTTAATTAATATTTTTGGATTGATGGTCCCATTAAATCTTTTATTATTATTTTTGGATGAGTTTGATTCTATTTTAGGGATGGTTTGGATATAATTATACAAAGATAACATCAGAAGTTAGGAAATTGAGACAACTCTTCACATCCTGTGTAACGCCCCGACCTCAGTTACCAAGATTCAGTGTATTATTTTAATACATTGTCGTGATTACAAGGAATCAATTCCTGACGGACCGATCAGTTTAGCAGCCTTGGAAAATAGATTACATACATTAACCTTAAATTACAATTTCAACTATAAAACACAGCATAGATAGTTCTTTGATAACTCTATTATTTCTTTTATCTTAACCCTGCATATCAATCATAATACACTTCTTGGAATCTTGGGGAAAATAAAACATAAGGGGTGATCTCAGATGTATAGTAATGGTGAATAATTTAGTAGATGCTGTAAACTTTTAGGGCATGATGTGTGATAAAAACAACAGCCTTTTTAAAAATAAACATGAACATAATATGGAAAAAATGAATCAAACATTACCATATAAACATTCACATTTATATTCTACTAGTTGAATAATCACATGTAATGACTAATTTCATAATGAGGGAATGCCTAATGCCGGAAACCATTACCACATAGTCAAGGCCTCATGCCAAGAACACAAATAAATTTTTTGTCAAGGCCTTGATACAAGACACTAGTTTGTCTAATGAGACCTACCGATGCATCGAGGAGCTATAGTAGGCTCCACCGGTCACTTATTAAGTCCACTGCATTCCTCATATGAATAGTTTAAACATAACATAAACATTCATATTAAAACTGGCATACGAAATGTCAATACATTAACCATAAACCATGAAAGGTATAAAAGTAGAAAATCCACAATCAAACATATCATAAATCATTCCATACAATATGGAATATTTTATTATAATAAATCAACATCAGTCAAAAATAATATCCAGTAAAGGATACTAACATAGTTGAAAATGATGAGTAAAACGTCTTGAGAGAAATATCCTTTTTGTAAAATCATTTAAAAGTCACACCTTTATATAGGAATTAATTTAAATGAGTATTTTGAATCAATGTATCCCATACCACTTTGAAAATTTTGAAAATAATTATCTTTTCAAAATATTCACATCCATATAAAAAAATCCTTAAAATCATTTTGAAAACATGGACATTAATTAAAAAGATTTAGAAAGATACATCATTAAAACATTTAAAATTATGATCATGATAAAGAGTACCTTTCAAGAATCGTTAAAATATTCATGTTGAAATCATTTTTATGAAAAATGGACATGGATGATAAAAATGTAGAAGTAAATACTTACACATAAACAATCTCAGATAATAATGAGATTTGGGAATTAACCCTTACCTTGAACATTCCATTAGTCGAGGGTACATTTAACCTCCTATATGAAGATATTAGTATGTTATTAAATTATACCAGAACCATATTAATATTTATGATATCATACATGATTCATTTATGACTTTATACTACCCATTTAATAATAATTTTCATGTTAAATTAACATTTCGTGTAATAATCGCTTTCGTTATCATATGTGTTTTAACTTGTTACTCTTTATTGTATCACTTAGATAAATATTTAAATAAATCCATTATATAAATCATGATTTATATATCATACATATTTAGAATATAAATATGTATAGTAGACATATATAGGAAATGAAAAACACTGTTTATGGAGACGGTAGTCTGTACATACGGATAAACGTCATTTCCATTTTTATATCGTATTGAATGAAACTAAGTTAATAAGATATATGTAATTACATATATATATAAATATATATCTCTCCATTAGAATTATTATGTCATATATTACATACTTATTATCATTATATATTTTTAAAATCATCGGTGAATGGTGAACGTGGAAATGAATCTCATCACATCATGGAGACTGTAATCCATATGTACGCACGACCGACAATATCATTTCCTTAAATGTGTGTAATTGGATAGTATATTAATTTTAAAGAGATATAAGTATGTTGGTTTCATTATTTATATACATATTAACCATCATTATACCCATCCAAATAACATAGTGTTGAATGACAAATTACACCACATCGTGGAGACGGTAAGTCGTATGTACGCACACATGGTGACATTATCATTCCTAAGATGGATAGAATAATGAATATAGTTGTACCATATTTATAATAACATCACATTATATATAATATAATATATTTATTAATTTCAAATAGATACAACAATGAATGAGTAAGTGGACGAATAAGAGAACTTGAAAGAGGGTGGTGAAGTCATTACCTCTTCTTTGGGTTCTTCCTTTTGACATAATCAAAAGGGATCCTTAAGTTGGCTTTATGACCAATGTAAGGCCTATAGGATGAGTTTAGGATATTTGGGAGGATATTTGGGCAGTTTTTGGCCGAGACAAATGGCTTTGGATGTGTGATTGTGACTGAAGCGGAAGTTCCCTTTTATTAGAGGGGTGAGGGTCACTTTAGGAAAAGATTAAAGTATTAATTTATTATACAATCATATTCGGTTTATAATATTTCAGAATGAATTTATTTTGTTCCATAGGTGGTTATGGGTTGAAATCATTTCATCCAATAGTTTTTAGACCAGTTTATGTTAACATATTAACCTTATCTTTTATATTTAACTCTTAGTTAGATAGATTAACTTTTATAGTGTATTCTTGAATTCTTACTCTATATGTTAAATAAACATACTCTAAACTTCCAAGAGAACCTCAAGTGGCTCATTAATGACATATATAGTATAATTTAATCCCTTTTCCTGAACCTTACATTTTTAGGAACATTATATCACCAATAATATAGTATTTATTTTTAATATTAATTTTTGTCAATTTTGACAGTATTTGGTATTTTGTTTTTGTGAAAGTCATAAAAACTTGATTACTTCGAACACGATGTAGTGAATCATCTGTAGCATGTCATATTCACAATTAAAATTATTTTATGTCTGAAAAAATCTTAAATTATATTTATTTTAATATTTATAATACCAGTTATTTGATTCCTTCATTAATAAGGTATGTACTGCATCATCATTGTGTCATTAATAAATTTAATTATTTAATCTCTAAAAATTATAAAAAAATACTATTATATAGGAAATCTTTTTATATTTTTAATTAATATTTATAGTCAAAAATATAATTTATATAACCCTTTTAAAAAACTAATTTACTAAAAGATATTTTTTGTCATTTTTGCCTTTACTTTAAGATAATTAATCTAAATTGTCATTATCACATCCATGTGGCTCAATGGGGTCCCAAAATCATCCCGAATTTTCCCATGGTCATTAATGACTCCACCAATAAAGTTTTAACAAGTCTTTAGGTAATTTGGAATTATTATAATATTATTTTTAGCTTGAATTACCCTATTTACCTTTAACCGTGGTAAATAAAAGTAAAAAAGTTACTTTTCACCAATAATCATTTTCATCTTATTCAACCAGATTTTATTTAATAATAACAACCATGTATGTTGGATTTTCGAAATTCAACTCACAGATGTGGTAAAATTCATTTTAATGAAAAATTCATTTTTTTAAGTACTAATAATTGGTTTCACTATTCATCAAAAATTGACGTTTTTCAGAAAAATACCAAATATTAAGGCTAAGATATATTTGATATTAGAAATTCAAAAATGAAGTATTTTTTTCTAAATTCAAAACACTGAAGTGGAACTAACTAATTTCAAATTAATTCTCGTTCTTAAAACACATTGCGTGTTTTTAAGAAACAATAACTATCAAAAGATTGACACTTGTTTATGTATAATTTCATAGTAAAATTAATTCCAATGAACAACATTGGATTAATGGGTAAAAATATAATCTATTTATACTTCCAAAACATTAAAATGTATAATTCAACAAAATAAATTATTTTGATTAAAAAAATTTTTTTCAGTTAAAATATAGTATTTTTCACTATTCACCCAAATATGAAAGTTATCTGAAAAACACCAAAAATTTATTGAAACTAAATTATTATGTCCTGATTCTAATTAATAAGTTTAGTTTGTCAAATTTAATATATAAAAGTTTCAAATATTAGATTTAAAAAATGGTTCTCCATTAGAAGGCAGTAAAATTGCATTTTTTTTAAATTTCTTTTATCTGAAAAAATGAATTTTTCTTACATTATGTATAAGAATATAATGATTTGGATTATATATTATAAGGATTATATATTGTTCAAAATTATTTTAATATAATTCATAACCACTTTTGAAAGGCTAGTTTTGTAAGTCGTGATGTGTTTGAACTCAGTGTTGCGTGTAGTGCAAGTTATTGAATTACTTTGAAGAAATAACATACTATGAAATCACGGGGTGTTGAGTTCTTCCCTCATTCAATAAATTGTGTCCTCACAATTTGAAATTGTTTTTCGAAAATAAATGGTTGAAAATAGAAAATAACTTTTTGGGAAAACTAACATCAGAAATTGGGTTAGTAAAATTTCGTCTTAATAAGAGGAAAGGGGGAATGAAAAATTAACCACCAAATTATGATCTCTATTAGGAAAACATTGGTGGAAATTACAGACACATAATTGTAGAAAAAACATAAATATTTATAGGGAGTGATTGATGTCATCAATCATAAACAATTGTAGAATTGTGGGACTCAAAGACACCAATCTATGATGATTTAAAATATCATCGTTTCAACAAAATATAAGGTATTAGGATAACACATTTTTGGTTTTAATATCCCTTCCCTAAAGTATAATAATTAATTTATCCATAAAATAATAGTGAATACATATATATATATACATGACATGTAGAGTTTCATCCTTCAACTAATTCCTACCACAGACTCATCTTTCACTCTATAAGATTTAAATATATATATATATATATTATTTTTATCCTAATCATATAGGGTTCCAAAAATTGTGAATTTATAATTCTTATATCAGACCCTTTAAAAACTACATTATTCAATCCAGGACATCACGTGATTCAGTGATAGGTGATACACCATTTCCTCCCATCGGTTGTGGGTTCAAGTCTCGCAGCCTTTCCAGACGTGACGGGTTGTCGCACAACCTCTGGGTTGTCCTTTTTATGGAAATCCAAATATAACCTTAATAATGGTATCCAATTTCAAACATAATCCATTCCAACCATTATAATTATCAAAAATACTTATATCCAAACTCTTAGTCCAAAGTTTATAAGGAAGTTAAACATAATGAAGATCCTTTTTTCTAGGTAATAACATGTGAACGCCTTCATCATGTATTATTTTACAACACCGCAACAACCTAAATTACCAAAATCAGGAATCACTTATTCCAAAATCACTACCCCATTATCAAGAAAATATTAAGGATTACCTTTCCTTTAACCATTTATTATCCAAAAATTGTAGATTATTATTAAGTAAATTTTCTTAGAACCATATAATCTTGAATCCTCAGTAAAATTGTTCTTTAGTAGAATCCTTATTTATCTCCATAATTCATTTAACCAGCATACTGTTGATACAACACTCAAATGAAATAATTCTATAATAACAATATAAGAACACTAGCCATTCTTCTTCATCATAGGTAGTATCATAACTTGATTATTATCCAATGACATAATTTGCGGTATAATCTTAAGAATGGGACATTGATTCATGTAGTGTCTCCACACCTTGTATATGAAGCATTTTACATTTGAAAACATTTTCTTACCCTTGCAATCACGCACTTGGTGTCCTTCTTCTCCACACTTATAACAAACTCCAAATCCCTTCAATAATTTACCTAGGTGATTCATTCCACATTTATCACATATTGGAAAATACTTCTTTCCCATATTGCCTTTATCCATCTTTCATTCTACTATCCTTTTCTTCTTTGCCTTCCCTTCAAAGACATAGGATTTAGATAATTCTTTACTGATCTTATTAACACATGATACTATTTATTCATATGATGATAATACATGGGAGACTATTTACTTTATAAATGTTTTCTTAATACCATGAATGATATGAACCTTCTTACGTTTTAGATCATTCGTATTGCTGGAATTCTCATTCCATCTACTGGGTGCCATTTCTAAAGAATGGCATACACTAGGTCAGTTTATGAATCACAATTCATAATTCCAAACCTGTAAAATACCTAATGTAAATTTAACAGTTTATGGATATAATCCATAATCAAAAAAATGTTTTCTTTGAGGAGGGATATACTCATAAACCCTTCATAGTGGTTTGTAAAGAAAACGAGAATTATCCTAAGAATATCCCTCGGGAGTATCGTAACCAAGAGTACACCAAGGCCCATTGTCGTGCACTAGTTCCCATTTGAATCTAGCTCAAAGAGATGATTTCGGGTTTTACCCCTAGGTACATCTTTTCCATATCCACATCTACATTCTTGTATCCATACAGGGATGTATTTTCTTGGAAAACTCAAAAAATCTCTACATTACCAAAATTCTAGGAAGTCCTTCTATACTAATCCTCAAAGTCTATCTTAGTTCTATGTTCTCTAATCAGAGTTTATCTAAATCAAGCTTCCAAGGTTATTTCTAAACTTCCTTTGATACCAGTTGTAACACCTCGACCGCAGTTACCTAGAGTTGGTGCATTATTTTAATACATTGGCATGTTTACAAGGAATCATGTCCCGAAGGACCGATCAGTTTAGAAGTCTTGGAAAATAGATTACATAAATTAATTTTACATTATAATTTCAAATATAAAACACAACATAGATAGTTATTTGATAAATCCATTATTTCCTTTAGCTTAACCCTGCATATGAATCATGATACACAACTTGGAATAATGGGGAAAATAAAATATAAGAATGGAGTGAGCTCAGATGCTCAGTAAGGGTAAATAATTTAGCGGAAGCTATAGACTTTTAACGAAAGATGTGTGATAAAAACAACAGAATTTTTAATCATAAACATGAACATAATATGGAAAAAAACGAATCAAACATTACCATATAAACATGCACATGGATATTCTACTAGTCGAATAATCACATGTAATAACTAATTTCATAATGAGATAATGCCTAACATCCGACATCATTACCACATATTCAAGGCCTCCTGCAAAGACTACAGATACATGTTTTGTCAAGGCCTTGTGCCAAGACACTATTTTGTCTCATGATACCTACCGATGCATCGAGGATCTATAGAAGGCTCCAGTCGTCACTTACTATATCCACTGCATTCCTCATATGAATAGTTTAAACATAACATAAACATTCGTATTAAAACTAGCATACGAAATGTCAATACATTTACTATAAACCTTTAATGGTATAAAAATAGATCATACACATACAAATATATCATAACTCATTTAATACAATATGGAATATATTATTATAATAAATCAACAACAATCAAAAATAATATCCTGTAAAGGATGTTGATATAGTTCAAAATGATGAGTAAAACTTTTTAAGATAAATATATTTTTGTAAAATTATTTAAAAGTCACACATTTATAAAGGAATTAATTTAAAAGATATTTTTGAATCAAAGTGTCCCTTACCAATTTGAAACATTTGAAAAGAATTATCTTTTCAAAACATTCATGTCCATATAAATGAATCCTTAAAATCATTTTGAAAACATGGACATTAATTAAAATGATTTAGAAAGATAAATCATTAAAACATTTAAAATTATGATCCTGATAAAGAGTAACATTCAAAAATACGTAAAATATTCATTTTTAAATCATTTTTATTAAAAATGGACACATATGTTAAAAATGTCCCAATAAATACTTACAAATAAACAATCTCAAATAATAATGAGATTGGGGAATTAACCCTTACCTTGAACATTTCATTAGTCGAGGGTACGTTTAACCTCATGTATGAAGATCATAGTTTGTTATTAAATTATACCATACCATATTAATATTTATGATATCATACATGATTAATTTATGACATTATACTACCAATTTAATAATAATTTCCAGGTTAAATTAACATTTCGGGTAAATATATCTTTCTTTATCGTACGTGTTTTAACTTCTTACTCTTAATTGTATCACATAGATCAAGATTTAAATAAGTTAATAATATAAATCATGATTTATATATCATATATATTTAGAATATAAATATGTATAATAGACATATATATGAAATTAAAAACACAGTTTATGGAGACGGTGTTCCGTTCGTATGCATAAACGATGTTTCCGTTTTCATATCATATTGAATGAAACTAAGGGAATTAAATATATGTAAGTAAATATATTTATAAATATATATATCTCCAGTATCATTATAATTTCATATTTTACATACTTATTAGTAATATATATGTTTATAATCATCAATGAATAGTGAACATGGAAATGAATCTCATCACGTCGTGGAGACAGTAATCCGTACATACGCACGAGCGACAATATAATTTCCTTAATGGTGTGTAATTTGATGGTATATTAATTTTAAAGAGACATTATCATGTTATTTTTATTATTTATATACATATTACTCATCATTATATCCATCCAAATAACATAGTGTTGAATAAAAAATTACACCACAGTGTGGAGATGGTAAGCCGTACGTAAACACGCATGGTGACATTATCATTCATAAGACAGATATAATAATGAATATAGTTTTTCCATATTTATAATAACAACATAGTATATATATGATACTGGAGTTATTATTTTAAATTGAAAACAATAGTGAATTAATAAGTCGAAGAATAAGAGAACTTGAAAGAGGGTGGTGAAATCAATACCTATTCTTCGGGTTCATCCTTTTGACTTTATCAAAAGGGATACTTAAGTTGGATTTTTGACCAATGGAAGGCATCTAGGATGAAATTAGGATATTTGGTAGGATATTTCGATAGGTTTTGGCACAGCCAAATGTCTTTGGAGGTGTGATTTTGAGAGAAGTGGAAGTTCTCGTTTATAAGATGGGTGAGGGTTACTTTAGGAAATGATTAAAGTATTAATTTATTATACAATCATATACGGATAATAATGGTTCCAAATGAATTTATTTCAAGCCTTATGGGGTTATGGGTATAAATCCGTTCAACCAATAGGTTTTAGACATTTTTAGGTTAACATTATAATCTTATCTTTTATATTTATTTCTTAGTTAAATAGTTTAACCTTTTGCTTTTCTTCTTGTTTTCTTACACTATATAGTTAATAAACTTGCTCTAAACTTCCAAGAGAACCTTAAGTGGCTCATTAATGACATATATAGTGTAATATAAGCCCTTCGGATGAACCTTACATTTTTAGGAACCATATATCAACAATAATATAGTATTTGTTTTAAATATTAATTTATGTCAATTTTGACACTATTTGGTATTTTGTTTTTCTGAAAGTCATCACAACTTGATTACATAGAACATGGTATATTTAATCATACCTAACATGTCATATTCACCTTTAAAATTAGTTTATATCATAAAAACATTGAAATTATATTTATTTTACAATTTATAATACCATTTATTTTATTCTTTCATTAATAAGGTAATTACGACATCATCATTGTGTCATTAATAAATTTAATTATTTAATCTATAAAAATTGTAAATAAAATACCATTATATAGGAAATACTTTTACATTTCCAATGAATAATTATAATTAAAAAATTTAATTTATATAACCCTTTGAAAAAATTAATTTACTAAAAGATATTTGTTTATGTCATTTTTTCCATTACTTTAAGTTAATTAATCTAAATTGTCATTATCACTTCCATGTGGCTCAAAGGGGTCCCAAAATCGACCCATAGATGCCCATGGTCGTTAATTAATCCACCAATAATGTTTTAACATGTTTGAAGGTAATTTTGAATTATTATAATATTCTTTTTACCTTGAATTTTCATATTTACCTTTAACCGCGGTAAATAAAAGTCAAAAGTTACTATTCACCAAAAATCATTTTCATCTGATTGAACCAAATTTTACTTACTAATAACAACCATTTATGTCAGATTTTCAAAATTAAACACACAGAAGTGGTAAAGTTCATTTTAATGATAAATTCTGTTTTTTTAACTACTACTAAGTGGTTTCACTATTCATAAGAAATTGTTGTTTTTTATAAAAATACAAAATATTCAGCCGAATATATATTTGATATTAACAATTAAAAAATGATTTTTATTTTTCTAAATTCAAAACAGATAATTGTAATTAATTAATTTAAAATTAATTCACATTCTTAAAACAAATAGCATGTTTTTAAGAAACAATAACTATCAGAAGATTGACACTTGTTTATGTATAATTTCAATGTGAAATTAATTCCAATGAACACAATTGGATTAAAGGGTAAAAATATAATCTAATTATACTTCCCAAACATTAAAATTTATAATTCAACACTATAAATTATTTTTATTAAAAAAGTTGTTTTCAGTTAAAATATAGTATTTTCCACTATTCACCAAAATATGAAAGTTATCAGAAAAAATAGAAAAAATTTATTGAAACTAAATTATTATGTCCTCATTATAAATAAGAAGTTTATTTTGTCAAATTTAATATATAATAGTTTCAAATATTAAATTTCAAAAAAGGTTCGCCATTAAAAGGCGGTAAAATTGCATTTTTTGAGAAACAAAAATTATCTAAAAAAAATGAATTTGTTCTTACATTATTTCTAAGAAACTCATAATATGTATCCTAAAATTATATAGATTATATAATGTTCAAAATTCTGTTCATACTATTTATAACAGCTTTTGAACGGCATGTTTGATAAGTCGTGATGCGCTTGAACTCAGTATTGTGTGTAGTGCAAGTTATTGCATTAATTTGTAGAAATAACGTACTATGAAATATTGGGGTGTTACATCATAACACATCCTATAATTCTATAAAAGTTTAATTATGAGGATGAATATCCTTCAGAATTATTTTCACAATTGTAGATATTATTTCCTTATTATAAATAAAATCAATTTGAAATGATTGAGACAAAAGAGGGAATCATTCTCAAAGATATTCCCCTTGTCAGGGACTCGACTCATGTGTTCCTTGAATAATTTCCTTGTCTTCCACCTAAACGATAGGTTGAGTTATTGATTTTAATTATTCCACGATCTCATCCAATATTTTAGACTCCTTATAAAATGGACACCATTTATTTGCAATAATATAATAAATATTTACAATAGAATTATTATAAGGGTTTTATATGCCTGAGATCATCACCTTGGGGTGTTCTAGTCCTCTTTTTCAAGAAATATGGATCAATACACCTCTAAATTTAATTTCATTAGCTAAAAAATCAATATAAATAACACATATCCTCTACCATGGATAGTGGAAATATTCTATCAACTATATGGTGCAATCAATTTCTATATGGTGGACCTTCAGTTAGGATAATACGAATTAAAGGTGACGAAGGAAGTGTTTCTCAATACTACATTTCAAATGAGATATGGCCACTATGATTTCATAGTGATTCCATTATGACTCACTAATTATTCAAAAATATTCACATACTTAATGAATTTAGTCATTATAGATTACCTCATTATAATTTTGGTTGTCTTTTTAGACGATGTTCTAATATACTACAAGAGAAATGGGTAACATGAGGATCATTTGAATACTAATCTAAAGAGTTTGATAATAGATAAAAACAATGAAATTTATAGTAAATGTGAGTTATAGATGGAGGAATGATCATTTATGGGGTATGTTACCATGAATAGTTACATATCTCTATACCCTTCCAAGACAATGGAAATCAAAGAGTTTCCCAAGAAAACATCTATAATGAAGATTCATAGTTTCCTAGATCAAGATGGCTGTTACTGGTGATTTTTGAATAACTAATCATGATTTTTAATCCCACTAACCTAAATGAATCAGTAGGTAGAAACGTTTCTCTAGACCACTAAATGTGAATATTTCCTCAAAGAGTTGAAAATTTTTTAAACACCACCCTAGTACTAACACTTATGACAAGTGAGGAACTCAATGTTGTATATAATTATTATAAAAATAAGGTTTTAGACTTTTTAATGTTGAATAATGATAAAATGATATCCTGAATCTCATGTTAGTTGAAAATTAATGAGAAAAAGTAACCCTCACATGATATGGAGTTGGTATCTATGATCCTTACACTGAAAATTTGGTAGAATTATCTATATGGGGAGAAGTGTGATTGATATACTAATTAGAAGATCATAAAATATAAATCCACAAATATTGATCTTAATATGTTCTATAAAATATGGTTAGGTATTATCATGCATTATGACTTATAAATCCACTACCATCTTGGAAAAGGGAATAACGTGAACGATTGTCTAAGTAGAATAGATCTTGCAGCATTACAATTGATGATAATTGAGAAGGATCCAATCATATTATATTTTCAAATGATGGATATGGGAATAATTTTTGGAGAGATATCATAAATCCTTTCTCAAATGAATTCTAAACCATCACTTATAGAGAAAACAAATAATTATCAAATAAATGAAATTGAAATTTATAAGAATGTGGAATCCATGATATAAGGGAAATCCTCATAGTTCAAAATTTATAAGGATATAGTTGTAATATTAGGTTCATGAATATGTTTACTATACAATATAGAGATAAAGAAATATATTCTGAGTGATGAACATATCTCAACATTTTCTAATCACACAGGCATCCCAAATATGTATCGAGATCTACGAGATAATTATTTTTGGGATAATATGACAATGGATATCACTGAATATTCATCAATGTGCCTGATATGCCGGCATGTGAAGGGTAAAAGTGAAAACGAACAAGGGGATGATGCAACCATTTCCCCTAAAACATAGGTAAGAGTAAACATCCCCATGGGAGTTTTCACCAGTCTTCTAAATACATATAGAAGAATCAATGCTATATGGGCTTTTGTGGACAGTCTTACAAAGATAGCTCACATAAACACAATTCAAGAAGAATTTTCATTGGATAATAATTCACGTATATACATTAGAGAAGTGGTAAGTCTACATGTAGTACTACTATTGATTTTATCTGATCATGATCCGATATTAAAATCGATGTTTTTGAAATTTATCCAACATTACCTAATTACTGAGATGAGCGTTAATACTAATTATCATCCCCAAAATGAAGAATACTTTGAAATGACTATTATGAAATTGGAAGACATATTGATAATATGTTTTCTGGAATTTAATGGTTTATGGGACAACGTAAAACTATAATTTAGTTCTCTTATGAAAACAGTTTGCATTCAAGCAGACAAATGTCTCCACATGAAGAAAATTATGTGATAATATTCAGAAGACAACCATGCTGGGATGAAGTTAGTGAAAATAATCATCTAGGACCAAAAATGGTTTACGAAATGATGAAAAAGGTGAAAACCATTCGGCATCACATCATCAAATCCCAAATTAGATAGACGATATTTGTATACAATCATTGACGGGATATAGTGTTATAGGTAGAAGACATAATATTCTTCCACATATCTCTATGGAAGAGAATCATGATAATTTGGGATAATGGAAGGATAAGTCCTCGGTATATTATCCCCTTTGAGATTCTTGATTGGTTCAAATATTTGTCTTATCAACTAGAATTTCCACCAATAATTTCTCAAGAACATGATATATTTCATGTATCCATCTTAACAAAATGAATACCTGATCCATTATATGTACATAATTCATAGCTGGAACAATTGGAAGATGATCTCTCTTATAGGAAGGATCTAGTGTAGATCATGGGATATATAGATAATGATATATGCAACAATAGTACTCACTTGGTCAATGTACTATGAAGGAACCATAAATAAAAAACAGAGGAAACATGGTAACTAACGGAAGTGATTAAGGATAAAACCCCTTACATATTTATGTAAAACAAAATTTTGAGGGAGAAAGTACAAAATAGGGGAAGAATGTAACGACCCAAAGATTTATCAATGGAATAATTTCGATTATTATAATTATATTGTATAGTATAAAACACATACACATCATGGATATCCCAATAAGAACATAAATCTTATATATTACAAATTAAAAATGTTATATTAATAGAAATTAAGTAATATATACCGATGGAATAATAACTTTTACCTTGAAATAGTAACATGAAAATTATGAATAGTAATATGGCCAATAAAATTGTATCCTCCAATATTAAATGATAAATTTTATTTAGGTGACTTAGAAATGAAAATATGACACAATTATATCATAGTATAAGTGAATTAATATTTTAAAAATGATAAATTATGTGTTGGTATTTTTATAAAAATAAATGTTTATTTACAATTGTATAACGAATATATTGATTTAAAAAAATTTATTATCCTAAAATGTATTATTATATTAATATATTGTTTTATTAGTATTATAAAATAATTTTACGAGCCCCTAATTTAATTTTCAAGTGATGTAAAATCAATTATAATATTAACATTTTTATGTTTCAACTAAATCATGAATTTAATAAAAAAAAATTACGTTCTCATATTTAAAAAGAAATCAATCTATGGTGTTAATTTTCCAATTCTACACATTGAAAAAATGTTTGGGTGGATATTTTTTATTATTCTAAAATAGATGAATCTTTGGTGAATAGTGAAATACGGTAATTTAGAGTATTTAACAAATACATGAATTATTGAGTCATAGATGATGTATGGATGATGTAAGAACATAATCTAGAAATATCATCCATTTTTAAATATATTTTATGATAAGGTTCAAAAAATTAATAGTCTTCAAAAAAAATAAACTAATGATTAAAACAATAAAGAAACAACCATCTTCTCCCATATAAATACCACCCCTCTCCAACTGTTCTCCCCACACCTCCGAATAATTTAATATTTTACAAATTATTTTCAATCCACATCCCATGACTCTTATCCACATCCATGTACCATTTTTCTCAACAAAATTCCAAATCCAATTTCCCTTTGGAGGTTCTCAAGGGGAAGAAATTCAAGAGGTAATATCATCTTTTATTATTCTTTTAATTTCATTTAATGTTCTTTTCTTTACTTATTCTATCCTCACCTCCCATCATACAAGTTCCATTATAACTCCAGAATATCATATGAACTTGATTATTATAGTTTTAATGGAATAATTCATCTTCAAACCTCTTCTCTACACTATTTTAATATAAAAAGGAAAATATTGTTTTTGTGGTGTTTATTTATCACCTTTGTGGATGAAAAGTACTCATTTTATTCTATATAAATAAACGATTGTCATAAAAACATTGTTATTGTAGAAATATATTATAAAATTCAATTTAAAACCATTTTAATGATCTATAACTACCATACATACCTGATATTAAATAATAAAATAGAATGAGTTTGTTATGATTGAAAATCGCAAAAAAATAATATAAACTATTATCCTTAACATTTTATCTAATGAATCGTCCTCATATCTTGAAACAAAATAATATATAAGAACAATTAATATTATATAATATCAGTAAAAAAAATTATTGGAATTCTTGAGAATTATTCAAATCTTACATGAACATATATACTTGTATAAAAGAGAACTGATCATTAATACCGAGAAAGAATGTCTCTCGGAATGATAGAATTGAACTCTATATCTCATCATAATGGCCATATATTAAATCAATAATATCATACTAAATAAAATTATTGTATTAGAGGTTCTATATTTATTAATTAATGAATATAATTTTATTATCCAGGATATTAAAGTGAATAATGCATTAAGAAATAAGGTAAGGGGATTCTCAAACTAAATTTATTTTCTTTTTGTTGTTCCTCTTTCATGAAAAATTTTAGAGTGGATATCAAATTAATACTTCTTAAATTTAACATCATTGTTATTACCATTTATTTTTTATGATATAAATATTTTGAATTTGGTTTTTTGAAAAATAAATTGATTTTCCAAAAGAACACTTCTTTCCAAAACAATTTTGACTCATCCTGAGTTGATTCTACTTCTCTCAAGAATGATGAATATAACACAAAATATATTTTCCCATTCCCATTTAGAAACCCCAAAATTTATTCACGAATTTATGAAATAAATTTTTTTCATTTTCCATGGGTTATTTTATGTCTATTATTGATATATATTCTATGTTGAATGAAAGATTATGTAAATGTTGTGAAGTGGCAGATGCACCCAGAATTATATTGCTCTCCAATACAATGGGTGATTAGATGTATCTCATGATATAAGTTCAAATATTAATGATCATGATGTTACATTGTTCAAAATTGTTATTTTATGATTATGTACATATTTCATGTGTGAAAATGATGCAATTTTTTCACGTCTATGTGTGGAATTTTTCCACTAAGACATGATGTTTCATTTTTATGCATTGTCACATTCCATGTCTTTATATAATTCTTCCTCACATGATTATGATGATGATCCAATACTTATGTCATCAGAATGGTGATTATTCTCACCCTTATTATATTGATTCATGTTCATATATATCCTCTAACTAGTATTTTTTCTCACCCCTTCAATTGATTCATATCCTCATGTGACTATTTATACAAAATAATATATGAGGGACACTAAGAAAATAGAAGAAATAATTAAATAGCGTTGATGTTCTATTATGTAAATGTTTTGTTTGGTCTTAATTTTAAAATACAATAACATTTTGATGCTATTTTTGTAACACTATTATATTTTTTATCTTTAAAAATATTTTATAGAAATGTTAGAAAAATTAGGGATTCTATATATAGAAACTGTCCCTATATATAGGCAATATCTAAACCATTACATTTTCTTAAATAAGACTGGAGGATGGGAGTCCCCTGAAGTAGAAAACTTGATAACAGTGAAATTCCTTCGGTTTGATAGTTGTCTAACCATTATTGATATTAAAGTTTATTCATTTTAGGTGAGTAATTTATTGGTTATATCTTTTAATTAGGAATCCATGTGTAGATCAATGCATAGAACGTTTTTATTTAATTATTTAAAAAATGGGATTTTATATGATGAGAGTTTTTTTAGATATTCCATTAATCGAGCAGTGTGGGCAATGAGGTATGTGAGAAGTAGGGATTTGAGGGATAAAATTTTTATTGATTGATTTATTTTCATATATATTTGTTTCATTCTTTAATGGATTAACAAGTTTAATTCATAGAGACTCATGATAGTTTTGAAGATGAACCTATAAAATATATTTTCATATTGACCCTTTCTTAATGTAAACTACATTCTAATCTTGTATATATTGATTATGGTGGTGTTAGAGACATTAAATCAAATGATATTTCATAGAGGAAGTGTTTTACAGAATATTTGTTTAGTGGAATGGAGAAGTGATATAGTTTTTCAATTATTCAGTTCCTTTTGGGATTGAGCTATGAATCAGAAATTCATTACAGATTTTTTGGTGTTAATGTTATGTACTCTCAACAACCAACCTGGATACCCTAGTACCCTGATACCCAAGTCAAATATAACATGGACCTAAGGGTGTTACTTATCCCCATGGGTTAGCTATAACCCCTAAAATCATACAACATTTAGAGTATCTAATTATCCAGAAAAATTTGAAGATAATTGATTACAGGTCAGTATGCTCAACAATCAAAAGAGATAATGTACCAAAAACCTGACACATATAACAACACCCAAATAAGTATATCATCAAAGTACATTGTACCTAACAAGATTAAAACTCAATCATCGCCTAAACAATCTAGCTAACATCTCCACAGGTCACCTATATAACTCTTAACCAAAGCGATAATGAAAATACTGCAACTCCATGTGGAGCTCTCCCTTTGCACATAACTAGAAAAAAATTACCCTAGTTCCTAAAGTAAAATGTAGTATGAGAGAAAAAGATCTCATTTCTGTCTCACTATGTATGAAAAAATAATAAGCCAATAATTATTTAAATTTAAATAAAATGGGAAGTGATATGAAATATAATTTTTATATTTAACATAAAAATTGATTGTCATTCAATATATGGAAAGCATTCCAATCATTTCTTAAATAATAATTTTATATACAATCATTTTCATAAATCATTTGGATTGAGTAAAATAGATCTATACTCAAAGAAATATATAATCAAATTAATAATAAAATGTACCACAGTCACCTTACCTTTAGTATATTAGTTTTATAAACAAGATCTACACACTTATCAAATTAGTGATCGTGACTAAGTATGTTTACACATGTCCCTCTGGCTCTGGCGGAATAGGACTCATCAATATCACATCAAGGATAATCATGTTGAACTAGTGTTTATTTAGAGTTTTCATCATAAATATAATGCAAGGGGATCAAGATCATATCATTATTATACTAAATAAATAAATAACTACCTAGGCTTTCATGTGCCCAATTAATTAATTTAAAATAGAAAAAGCAACTCATTTCAAACTATCATCATTTACAATTAAATTGGCCTACTTTTGTGTTTCGTTATTCAAATTCAATAAAAAAATAAATACTTGTGTTTTTTATAATTTAATTCTTTTTCAATCCAATACTAAACAAAGGATTTCATCATTTAAAATTTATCCATTATTTTATAACCAATTATAAAATTATTTAATCAAATATATCATTGTCAAAATTCTCCCCACAATCGAAATCCAATTAGAATTGGGGTTTTATTAAAATAAATTCCATTTTGAAATCCATAAATAAAACATTTCAAACTAATGTTGTATAAATAAATTGGAATCAATTTCAAAAAAATAATGTAAATCAATGTTTCAAATACGTGGGGAACCACTAACAAAACCAACTACCTTTAATCATATAAATCAAATTATCAAAACACATAATGGGTATGCCAATGTAGATCCAAGGAGGATGAGATCATAAAATATATTCTAAAATAAATATCCAATAAAATGGTGTTTAGATTCATCCAATATTATGTGGTCCATAAGTCTCTAAGGAGGGAGGAAGGAGATATCATAAGAAACTAATAGAGAGGATATACACATACCATGGGGAGATCAAAGGAGACAATGCCACTTAGATCCATCAATGAACGGGTTTGTAAGAGAAAAAATTACATTAAAATATCCTCTAAATACAAGGAAATAATATTATGGTTGAATTGGTATGTTTGGAACTTAAACTGGGGGGTTCATAATTTTAAAATAAAATTTTAGAACAAATTAAAATGGAACGCATTGTTTTCTGGACAGGTTCGCATTTTTAGAAAACAATGTCTGCCCTAACTATGTGAACCTATTATATATAGTGCATGGTTTGTCCTTAGTAGGATCATTGTTTGTTCTATGGTGCCCCAACCATAAAAACAACCACTATCTGATGCTAGATGGTTGAGAGGATCTAGATACATGATTTTGACAAACTGTGCACCCCTTATAAAGCACCATCAAAGGGTGCATGGTTTTATATGAAAAAACTATTCATTTTTCCTTAACCATGTTCCAACCAAGAAAAAACCAAAGGGATTCTAAAATTATACAAACCTTTCTTGAAAACCCTAAAACATGCTTCCACAAATGTATGATTATATCAAAGATCAAGGAGTACCTGAAAAAAAAGCAATGGTACGTTATTCCCTCCCCTCCATTAAAACATTATATCACCAGAAAACCTATTAATATAGCTCAATATCAAAGGAATGAGGTAACTACTCTCTCATCAGTGCCTCAGGATTCAATGTCTCATGAGAATCACAACTATGTTGTCAGATCCCACAGACTAAATTAGTCATCCTCACATAAAGTACCATTGTCTCAGAATAAGTGATCTTGATCAGATGCTCGACCATAGATAGTTTAGGTTCAACAAAAATATATTCCAATATTAATATATGAGATATGTCCAAAAGATACCTATAAATCTACAATACTTGTAATACATTATGAATAGATTTTAATAGTGGTTGAAGTGTAAAATAGTAATCAACATTCACCATCGATTAAAAAACTAAAAAGGTCCCACAAATCTAGGAGCAAGAATCACTTGCCTCCCAAGACATTAGTGACCCAACTGAGTTGAATCTATCAAGAACACACAATCACTGATAAGAATATCTAATGGTCTATGATGATGTTCATCATAAGATTTATATCGTATCTGATCTGTCTTTATTATATGATCGTTCAATTGAATCTTCATCATCCACTCTTCAACTGAACTCATTCTAAGAAATGATGTTTCTCCAATATCCAACCAACAAAATAGATATTTACATATCCTTCCATAGAAGTAGTCGAAAGGATCCATTCTGATTACGAACTTGTCGTAATTTTTATAAGCGAACTCAAATAGTTAGGAATGGTTATCTCAATAAACACCAAAATCAAGTACGTAGGCATGAAACATGTCCTCAAGAATCTATATATCCCTATATGTCTATAAATCCATATGTGGATGTTATCTCATACTCAAATAAATAATGGATCACATCCCACTGATGTCCTCACCAAAAATCAAGAGGTAAAACATGGATCTTAATCCGAGACTATTAGATATGGAATTATGTTCAAATGAACTATCAATTTAACATATATATTGGCCAACTCCTCAAATTTTATTGAATCCAGAATGTGTATAAAGTGATATACATTGGTAAGTTGATTGATCTCAACCCATATCATATTATTCATTCCAGTGGTATATGGAAACCCAACCATAATTTCCATAAAAATAATGGTTGTTATCCATGTAATCATTGGAAGGCTCTAGAGAATAGATGAGTTTTCTAGTGCTTGACCTTGACCTCATGGAATGTATAACAATGTTAAAAAAAATTAGTGATATCCTTTCTTTTACCTTACCACCATAATCATTTCTACATATCATTAATCATCTTTGTGCTTCCTTGGTAACCAACTCATTTAGAATTATGGTAAAACCAAATTGTAGTTTTTACAATAAGAAAATGCACAACGTACTATTTTTAAAACAGAACATACCCTTAATGGTGAATGACCACATAGAAATGGTCTTACCACTATAAATAGAGTCTATAATTATATAGAATTCATCATCAAGATTCTATACTTAACTAATCATATCGAGTATAGTATATTTTAACTAAAAACTATCCAATACATCATCACCCTCCTCTTCTAAGACTCATAAATACTACCATGAAAAAATATAAATCAATTTACATACATTTTATGATTCATTCGTGAATATTTTTTTGAAGTTTACAGATAAAACCATCAATGATGAAATTCCCCTTTCCTAGGGTATAAGTAATGATAAAATAGAACCATTGTAGGTATTCAACCTAATTAATCAAGAGGAGGATAAAATATATTTGAGATAATATATAACTCCTTCTATTATTTTTTGAATACATGGTAAACCTTTCTTTGAAAAAGAAATGAGGTCAAATTTTATGTGCACGCATCATGGCTATGAGTTCAAGGTCAGGGATCAGATAATTTTTCTTTTGTGTCCAAAGATGTAGAGAATCATAGGCCATCAAATGATCACCTTTCATCGTAAAATATCCAAAACATATACCAATTGTTTCAAAAAATACCACGTATCTCTTCCTCGCATCTTGAAGAGTCAACAAAAGTGTAAAAATAAAAAAGATGTTTCATCTCATGAAAATAACGATATCATTTTTATCCAAAATGGAAATTATTCCTTTCTATGTGACATTTTTAATTAGATAGGCCATACTCAAGAAATCCATTATAAACCAAATATTATACCCTATTATACCCTAGAATCATTGAATCTCAAAAACATTTAAGGGTTCCTCCCAATTCATAATAGATTTTATATTTTCAAGGTAAAAATTGTTACCATGTTCTGAGAAAACATATTCTATGTAATTCACATACAAAATACAGAATTCTCATTTCTATAGCATTTCATAGAGTTGTTTATTTCTCAAAAAAATTATAAATTCTCCAGGATGACGTAGATTATCCTCCACTCACTGAAAAAATGCATTTTATCCACAATGACAACCACGAATGGGTTAAGATACTCATGTAAGATCATTTTCCACAAATTATTAAATATAAAGGGGAAATTAGTTTGATCAAATTATATGAAAATATAACCATAATGGTCATACCTACTACAAATGATGGTTTTAGGTATGTAATATTCTTTCATTCTCAACTGGTGATAACCAGATCATAGATCAATCTTGGAGAACTTATTCTCCCCTTTAAACTGGTCAAACATATCATTTGTCTTAGGAAACATATACTTTTTCTTAACTATAACATGATTGAGATTACTGTAATCAACATAATGTTAGGTTTTCCATCATAATTTATATGAAATATAATTGTAACTACATATAGAGACATATTAGGGATTATAAACACTTTCTCTATCAATTCCTCCAACTGAGTATTCAACTCTTTAATTTTAGTTGGTGTCATGTAGTAAGAAATAATTATATCTTAATAAGTTCCAGACACTAAATCAAAATAAATTTCTACATTTCATATCTCTAGAATACAATAGAAATTAAAAGGGAAAACATCATGAAAATTTATGAAATATATATGGAGATTACCTATCAAATACTCCAAATCTAGAATAAAATAGAACACTAATATTACATTCCCCTACTACTGAGAAGAATTTCTACGTCTACATGGACCTGGGAAAGATTATCCATATATTATATGAAAAACCCCATAATTTACAATAAACGATACTCATTTAAGTTGTTATTAAATTAAATTATTTTTAGTAATGATCCAATCCATCCCAAAAATGACACTAAGAGATTTTATGTAAAGAACCAGAACATCTCAGGTATCATCATACTTTGATAAAGAGAATACATAAGAAGGAAAATAGAGACCATGACCACACTTTGTTTTAAATGGTGTTCTAATATCCATCAAATAAGCCAAAATATCCATCGGTTGTTTAGTCAGAACAAAGTCTAAGATGTTATAAAAGAGTGAGATGAACCAGTATCAAATAAACTAGTTAGGAATGATGAAACAATACTGATGACACCACTCACAATCATTGGACCCATATCAGCTTCATCTGGAGACTCTTACCCCATGTGAAGAAACATAATTATCGATGTGTGTGGTTATATACCCTTTATTATCGAAGCATATTATTGTACATAAGTAAATTTTTGTGTTTATGAGCATATTCAAATATGCGGGTTTTAAAGGGTATAAAAAAATTTCTACAAGTGACCAGAGCATCCAAAAAAAATACTTATCTTTGGTGAATTATGGGAAATAGGTTTTGAATCCCCAGGCATTCCATGAGTTGGAAAAATAATGAATAAACCCAAACCAAATATTCATTAAATTATTTCTTCAAGGTGATATGTCGTACACTCCCCACTTATCGCCACTAAAATAGGTAATATTTTTTAAATATAATAGTTTACCATAATGAGTTTCTTTTTTGATAAAAAAATAAATTCCCAAATAAAATATATTTATGGTCAAAATAAATTTTTTTAGAGTGTGTATCCCACACTAGAATTGGGATTTTTATCATTATAATAATATATAAATGAAATCTAATCCCCCTCTTAACATGTGACTTCTGTATCGAGTCATCACTCTTCTATATTAAAATGGAATCATATACACTCTAGCCTAACCCCCCTACCCTTATAACTCTCCTCTCTCTCTACCTAGTTTTTTCTTAGGTATTTCCCCCCATTAAGGGGAGACGGCTCCCAACAAAATAATTTAGTCACCCCAACCCCCTCCTCATTACCCAAACACTGTGTGATGGCCGTCCCTACTCAAAATCATTCACTATCAGAGTTCTCCCATAAAATGTTTATGACAAATTTATGGGGGACTGTTAGAAATGTTTTTTTGTACGATTTATTTTCTATGATTCATATTGTTTAATTATCTATCCAATCATTGTACAACTAGCTTGAGGGGAGGAGTTGTGGTATGTGTCCCACATCTGACATAGTATTTTTTTAATAATTATAATGATCTATAAATAAACTCTATGGACTCTTTCAAGAGGAATATTTTCAATTGTGTCATCACACATCCATTTTAACTAAATAAAAAAACATCTTTTTTATTTTTTTTAATATTTTTTTTGGATGATGGAATAGTTTATTGAATTATTTTGGATAAATTGTTTTTTGAATTTAGGTTTTTATTATTCAATGATATAGCTTATAGGTAATTTTTTATTCCAATACTAATTTATTTAGTCATCCCTTACATGTAATGTTTTTGGTTTATAAAAATAGATTGGGTGCTCTATGTCAGGTTTTATTTCATGGTGTTTTAAAAAAAATCAATTTCGAACTAAAGGTAATGAGTATTTTAAGTCTATTTGTATTTGGATGATCATAAATGTTTTAATTTTTAGTTTTGATTTAATAAATAGTTTCATGATTTTATTTTAATTTTTTTCTATTGTATTTATTTACATGACCTTATATACCCGACCGAACCCATTCTGACTTTTTTTAATAGCGTGGAGGGAAAACTTTTCCCAAACCCAACCAGTCTAATGGAAACCCCTGTAAAGAATTGAAGTCTTGGAAATGTAACCACATTATAGAGTACGATTAGTCTCCTCAAAACAACATAGATACTTAATCATCATTTCATAGCATGTTAATATTTTTAGGTAAAGTTGAATGGATTAAAGAAAGATGTCCATGTTTCACAAACTATAAGAAATATATATAATATTAGAAAACGACATATAATATTAGAAACCAACATGGTTTGGTTAGCCAATTATTTCATAATTATCAAAGTCACTGTGCGGATTGATTGCATCTTGGTGGATGTTAACCTGTATTGATTCTTGGATAGACCATATAGCCAACATTCTAGGTGGATATACATTATGTTATGGATTCATTGAGATATGAATTTCCCAAAATGTATTTAATAGTTATATCATGTCATGGATCCTTATCATAGTTATTATAATGACATTGTATCTCCTATTTTCCTCAAAAATCATGTTTAGTTGTTGGAACTCCTAGAATTATTACCTTTTCAGTCAATGGATTTAGAAACTAGATGGATTTTTTGGAATAGAAATGTCAGCTAAAATTCATGTTAGTCACTATATGGATATATTAAACTAATTTTTCTCATACATAGGTTCTATTTAACATTAATCAAGAATTTTAGTGGTAGTGTTGATGGTACTTGGGTGCTCAATGGAAGTCGGTGGGCTAGGGATTTGAAATTTTTCATCATAAGAGTGAATAAAACATCGATGTAAATGGTGATCTGATCCCAGTTTAGTCTGAGGATCATTTATGAATTATTCAAGGCATGAAATTTAAAAATAAAAAATTATCTTTATTAAATAAATGGTAACATGTCTACTTCATGTTGTTGGTGACCATTTCTTTACAGACCTGAAGATAAAATCATATGGGTCATCTACACATGATTCAACAGTTTTGAGACACATTATTCGTCAAATTTCGGATGCCAGTAGAGAGCAATGATGTTCTCTTCAATTTTAGGGTGATCTCCTTGATATTTTTCCTTAGATCTTTGAAGGTACTCTTGGATCGTTCACTCTATTACATTATTTATCTCTCTAGTATTTTGGAGGAGTTAGAATATATAAATTCATACGTATAAACAATACCTAGAATTTTCTTCTCCTAAACATAGATAATGGAGGTTTAAAATCTCCATTTAGGGTTCCATATCCCACATATATTAGACACACAATAAATAATTAATAAATAAATTATTATAAATAACTAAATGCATTATAAATTTTATTTATAATTTATCATATACATAAAATATAAATTACTATAAAACCCTACTCATTAACATAAATCTTAATTATATGTAATAGTAAAACAAACATTAATATTAAAATAATATTGATTCAAATAATATTATTCGTTGTATTTACATAAACACTTGTAAATACATTCAGTAAACCAATTCAACCTGATTTTTATATACTTGAATAATAATGATTTTATTTATTTATCATTGATCGATAATCCATGGAAAACTCATGGACCCATAGTGGGTCCCATGATGTCCTATATACCTATTTAGAAATATAAGGTAGATTTCGGAATACATAATTGTGTGTGACCCTCTAAAAACTAATCTTTATAACAGTAGATAGTATTTAGTGTGTCGTTCATGTTATGCCTCAAATAGAAAAAGTGTGTGTTGTATCAGGTTATGATTCCATTGAAAAAGAAGTTAGTGAAAACTTATATCTTTCCATGTATAGAGGTGTTATTTTGGATAAGGACCATTTTACACTAAACCACTATAAAAATTCTATATGATCACTTAATTTTAATTTCTATTTCTTTATCTCTATAATTTTTTTCATAAATTCTATTCACCATAACCCACTATAGACCTTATCACATCCATTTTGAGAAAAAAATTGATTTAAAAGTATATCCCTTTTAATAATTTTCAGTTCATCTCTACTGAATTTTTACTGATAACAACACATGGTATTAGATGTTGAAAATTCTTAAGAATAAATTGGATCTCTTTTTATATTTTTTAAAACATTGTTTCACCGAATGTAAATTTTAGAATTTATAAACCCATTTAGTGTCTTGTCTATTACTCATTTATAAAATTTATTTTTATTGTGGTGAAATATTCCTTGAAATCTCATTATATCTATAAATATTATTCAAAGTGGATGAAATAAATATTATTGATGGGTGGATTCCTATAAAACCTAATCATTTTTATTGTAATGATTACGACCACTAGAAATATATAATGTAATCATATCTTAAGAAACTGAGAATTACTCACCATACACCAATGGTAAGACCATATGAATTTTATAATTATAATCCTTCTACCTTTACATAAAATGATGCATCTAAATTTGTTTTGAATTATAAGACTATGAATATATTATAGTGTGATATAAAGAGAATTGTTTTATTCATGTATCTACATGTAAGATAACCTATGAGATTTGGAAGATTTCACAACTAACACATCATGAATGTGAAACTATGATAAGAAGAAGACATGGAATTATTCCATTGGTCTAACATTATTTCAAAATTCATTAATATGATAATGTAAAATAGATAGACCATAGGTTCACTAGCATAATGAATGGAATGAATACACTTGGTGAAAGATTAATGAAACATGTACTTGTTGAAAGTGTTATTACAGAACTAAAAAATAAGTTGCATGTTAATAATTAATCTATTTATGGATGTAAGAACATCATGTGGTACATATAAGATTAACTCTTAAAATCGTTATTACAATAAGAACATAAAATAAAGAATATTCAAAAAGGAAAATATTCTAAAAGAAACAAACGTATATCTTTCAAATCTCATATAATGGTTTCTTGTAGCTCTACTGAATATGATCCATGGTAATTTGACCAAAGAGAAATTGAAAATATAAGAAAATTATTTTATAACAATTTATATTGAATGTAAATTTACCAGAAATGAACATATAATGATCAAAAGAATAATCGAAAAAGAAATAATGGTACTGCATATGCACCATATATAACCATATAACCTGATATGAATAGAGAAATACGGGATATATCAAACCTAGATGTTTACAGTTGAAACAAGAAGAGAGACATTAGACATAAACCAATGGATTGAAATATTATTTTCATATTAGACAATGATTCACTGAAGAATCTGATTCAAGTGATGAATTTGGAATTGAGAAATAGTCAGTCAGCCCTTTTTTGATAGCAATAAATAAAAAGGGTTATGTAATTATTCTGATTAAATGTATTAGTCTTATAGTGATGGTTAAAATATTTATGAGTATATAATGAAAATTAATGTATTCAGAAAGATATTTTTAGTGTTACTGAATTGTGTAAATAATTGAAGGTAGAAAATAAGAGGTTTATTATGAAATACACAAAAGCAGATAAGGAAATGACACTCTTAAAGAAGAACTATGAAATTATGATTCATATATAAATGGATTGATGTATGCTGATTTTTACTGTGTAAAAAATTAGAATGACAATATTACAAAATAATTTTCTTTATTGAAGGGAATTTTTTATAATTTTTTTGGGAAATGAAAAGTATAAAAAGTATTATTGGCTATGATGATGTAAAATAAATATTGGACTAGTTTTATATATAGTCTATATATACCTTTGTAATAAAAACTTTTGTTAAATTTCTGGTGGAAAAGTTCAAACTTTTAAATTCTTTAAGTGTTGGTTCCGTAAAAATTATTTTATTAAATTTTCCCATATATATTATCAATCTATTTGGTTAACTAGAACTTCTATTTCAAGGATTTTATTTTCTATAATACCTTACAAAAAATGTTGTGAGTCAATTTGGGTAGAAAATAATTATTTTTCAAATAGTTTTAGACAAAAAATAGCATGTGTACCACAATATTTCTCTACATAATTTAAATTTTTAGGATTTACCCCTCTTGAATCAAAAGGACACACAGTACATGTACATTGGTAATTTCCAACACATTTATAATCCAACTAGATTTCATCATTTATACCAAATTTGATTAATGCTTCTTCAATATTTGAGATATCTATAATGTCATAGATAAATTTTATATTGAAATAGATTTTTATTTCAAAACATAAAAATGTTGAGGGGCATAAACAAACTCTTATTATCTTCTCACAAAATTGGGATGATGTTATGTATGTTATATTTAGAGATGATAAATTTTTATTGTTTAATGAAAATTATATTTTGTTTTATACCAATATAAAAATTAATATTTATTATATTAATTTATCAGATTTGTCTAATGAAAATTCTAAGTGTCTCAAAGCTAGAAAAATAGATGATGTTATTTGGAATAGTGGTCTTGTACATGATAATTGTTGAATAATACTAAAACTAGCTCAATGTACTAATAATAAATAAATTGAAAATAATATCTAAATATTAATCTATATTTTATTTTCGTTTATATATTATATTTTTGTATTTAATACCAATATTTTAGAAACAAATATAGTTCATGTTCAGGGTTCACATTAGTACTCTAATGCATTTGTCCCTCAGAGTTAGAATTTGTATTATTTTGACCCCTATAATTAAATTTAAAAGTATATGTTCCCAAGAAAATTTTAATAATAATCTATTATTATATGAAATATTGGTTATTTTGATCTAAGATTTACTCAGGATAAAGGCCAAATAATATATTGTTTTTGATCCGTGCTAAAATTTAAGCAGCATAATGGATCAATCAAATCTATCAATAGTGTTCCTCCTTCTTGACCCCTTTAATTGTTTCATCTATATTTAATTTGTTCTATACATATTACTATATTTGGTGGTAAGAAATAATTTTTTGTTATTTTTGACGATTTTAGTAGATTAATATGGTTTTATTACTTAACAAGTACGACTGAAACCTTAGCTAAACATTTGATTTTTTATAATCTTGTTCAAAATATGAGAGGTTTTTTAATTATTTAAATTTGAATAGATAAAGGTAGAGAACATTTTAATTTAGAGTTTATAATTTTTAAGAATATAATAATTTTTTATTATAGATTTTCTACTCATAGAACCCCATAATAAAATATTTTTTTGAAAGGGAAACTAAAACTGTTGATGAAGTGCTTCAAACTATCCCAAATGAATAGAGTATTTTGGGTGAAATATATTTATAGTTATTTCTATGTCATGAATAGAGATTATGTTAGTTGTTTTTTGAAGAAACTCCTTTTAAAATGTATAATTCATGAAAATAAAATGCAGATTAGTTAAATTTTATTTGGTTTTAATGTTTTTTATCATGAATTTGTAGGATAATTTTGAAAAGATTGATTATACAATTTTTTAAGGTATATTTATTAGTTATTCTTCTACCAGTTAATATTATAGAGTTAATAATAAGTATACCATGTCTATTTAAGAATATGTGAAAGTAAAATTTGATGAATCGTTTGATATTCATAAATCCAATATGGAAAATGTTAAAGTTGATTTCAATGATTTCAGTGTTGGATAATAAAAACCACCCAATAATATATATTTAGGGGGAGAAAATGTATTCTCAAAGTAATCCTATATCATGTAGGATTCATAATAATCATCCAATTAAAATTATGATTGGTAATGTTGGTTTTGTTAAGAAAATCTGAACCTCTACTTGAAACATCTCTATTAGCTCTACTTTTGTTTCTAATTATGATCCTAATAATATTTTTGACCGATTAAATTTTCAAAATGTGATTATTTATTTGTAAGATAATATTAATATTATTTAATATATAATTTTTTCTCTTTTTTTAATTAAATGATGATTATCCTGGAATCAAATATAAATGGTTCTTTAAAAACATGCTAGATGAATTGGGATAGATTGTAAAAAAATAAATTCCGACTTATTTCTCTTGGATATTCTCAACAAAAGGAATAGATTTTGATTATTCATTTTAATCTGTGTTCAGGTTTTAGAAAATTAAAATCGTGTTCTCTTTTACTTATTTTCATGGATTTCTATAAAATCAAATGAATTTTAAAATTTCGTTCTTAATTGGTTTTATATTGGTAGATATTTATTTAGAAAACCCCGTGGTTATTAAGAGTATGTGTATCTTAATCTGGTTTGTAATATATCTAAATATGTTTATGGTATCAAACAAGCATCTCATTATTGGTATGAGATACTTGAAATGAAAATTTTGAATAGTTTTGAGAAAGTTACTATTGATCCAACTGTATTTATTTAAAAATTTCTAAAAATATTTCAATTGTGAAAATATATGTTCATTTTATATTTTCTGGTAATTGAAGTGATTCAATTTGAAATGATTTCTCTACATCTATGTGTACTGATTTTTACCTGATATTAACAGGATAAGTAATTTTCTTTCTTAGAAATCAAATTTAACAAAAAAATATTATATCATTTTTAATCAATCCATGAATATTAAAGAGTTCATGAAGAAGCTTGGTATTGTGTAAGAACCATGTTTTTTATATAAAAGAGTTTGGAATATTCTGGATGTTATTCTAGTGTAGCGCCTTCAGATGGCGTGCGATTCTGAGCCCTGTTGTGACCGAAATTAAATTTTCAGTGCGTTCATACTCAGATTGCCAAAAAAATGGGATAACTCTGAAAACGTGTTTCAGATCAGAAATCTGAGGGTATTAATGGGTCCTAAATGGGGTTTTTACCCTAGAAACGACATTAAACATGTCGGTGTAGGGCGTTTGGACCCCTCGCTCTCTATCAGAACGTGAAATGGATAAATTAAATAATTAAATTATTCATTTAATGGTTAAACTCAAGTATCTCTTAAATGGTTGCTTAGATGGGAAAATCTAGGGAACTGTTGAGTCCGGAGAGTGTCGTTTACCCTAGGAGGGTGTAACTTTTGTGGGTGCAAACCTTCTGTGGAAAATGCCGCTAGAGGCTTTTTCGTAATAAAGTGGCCCCAGGCGTTAGATTTTATGTCTTTCGAACGGAGCCTCACTTTAAAATTTTGAGACCACTGTTGTACTTGAGAGGTTTTGCTTACCCTAGGTGCGGCCTAACTTTAACCACATCAGGGGTTTTGGACGATGGTATTTTCAGGGGTCGAGTTTTTAATTAAAGAGTTTAAATACATAAACTCTCATCTCCCTCTCCCACATCCTCATTCCACCCCCTAACGAAACCCACCTCCCTAAACCCTACCATCTCAATATCAACCTCCTCCTCTTCTTACTCCAATCAATATGGGGGTGACAATGATGAGGTGTGGATTGACCGTGAAGCATCGGGCTACGCCCCTGTAGGTAGGACATTTCGTTTTTCATTTTAATTTCTGAACCCTTATTTCAAGTTCAATTTTAGCGTCAAATGGCCGTTATTTTGTCGTGAAAATCCCTTGGTTCCATAGTATATGTTCTGAGCTACCCAACACATGTTTTTTTATTGAAAATATGAGTTTGGAGGCAATCTTAGTCGTCCGCCAAAGATCCGCGGGTTTTGGTGTTTTCCGGCGGTTTTGGTCGGTCCGACAGGTGATCCAGCGAGCTCCTATGTGGCAGCGGTGAGTCCTCAGGCGGTGGAAGTGGGCTGGCACAGTTTTCGAGCATGGGAGGTGGCCGCAAGCTTCAGCGGCACGGCAGCAGGGCGTCCGGGACAATAGCAGTAGGCGGTGCGGGCTCCGAGACGGTGACAATAGGCGCCGCGGGATCCGGGTTGCAGGCGGAGGTGGAGGCCACCTAGGTGGAGAAACAGGCAGAAGCCGCCAGCACGGAGCGCGACCGGGGGCCACGGCGCGCAACCCCAATATGGAAAAAGACCCGCCTTCAGTGGATCTTCACATGGCAAGAGGACCGGCCACGAGGGCCTGTCCTCGGGAGGACGATTGGTCAGTGCCAGGGTGTGCTGCTGAGCCGCGGGAGGGCCCAGGCCAGTCCAGCCCAAGGGGAGTCCGTCCCCTTGACTTCAGACACCCATAACCATCGCTAAAGGTGTCCGTTTAGCGTTCCGTCTATGGAAGTGTAATCCTTAGCTTGAGATGAAGGTTTTGATATGGTTTGTGGAATTTATAATTTTCGAGATGGGGGCTTGGCGACCCAAAGCGTCCGCAAAATACAATTTCACACACTGTTGAGATTTTGTTTCGGATGAAGAGAGCACATCTAGAGTTCGAATTGGGCACATTTAAAGTTGTTGAGTCCCTAGAATCAAGATTTATTTTTCCAATGGGTTTTCAGGGTTTGAAACATGAGTTCATATGTGGTCCCCATGACCAGTATTTTATGCTCTTAGCAGCGTTTAGTAACTTTTTCATCAGACGTCCGTTTGGGGCATGCGAGCTGTCGATTCTGAGTGTTTTTCTAAGGGCATCACAATGGAATAATCTATTGGGTTAAATTAGGAATGATGGT
The DNA here is from genome assembly GCA_963277665.1 of Viscum album. Taxonomy (NCBI): domain Eukaryota; kingdom Viridiplantae; phylum Streptophyta; class Magnoliopsida; order Santalales; family Viscaceae; genus Viscum; species Viscum album. Next base: position 429,364,588 of record OY728150.1, on the reverse strand, counting down.
GAGGTCCCCACATGGGCTACATTGGGCGTTGACGCCGAATTCCAACATCTTTATCGGGTGTCCATTTTGCGCAATTGTTTTGTCAATCTTGTGTACTTTCTAGAGAGGATAGCGACAGTGTGGTCCATTCGTTGTGCTTTGGGACTGAAATGTGGGTCCCACATAGCACCGCTCATTTTTGGTTTGGTGAGATTCATCATTTTCTCTGGATATCTATTCCACTCATGTGAGCAGTCTATTTGACGTGTCTTATTGATGGGATCACAATGGTGAGATGGGCCCAACTTTTTTCGGGGCCGAGACTCGGGATCACGGGACGTTGTTTGGGCGTAAAGTGGTGTTGGAAACTTTTCCATCATATATCAGTTTTACACGAGTAATTAGTCTATGTCGCGTGTTTTTTCACTAGGATTACAATGGGGTAATCAGTTTGCATGATCATAGCCTCTTACATGATATTATTAAATGTGGATGCATGAAAGGTGCTCTGGTGGTTTTTCTTCTTGTGGTGTTTGTAGGGAACACTTGGCGTGTAATTGTGTTCACTCCCGTGTTAGTGAAGTAGATGTTTAGTGAGATGTGGTTGGCCATGCTAGGGCCGTGGAGGAAGTAGGTTGGAGAAACTGTATTTTTTCCGATCGTGTTGATGTTGGGTGTCTTGTGCACGATAGGCTTAGGCTGGGAAATGTGGTATTCCTTGGGAGTATACGGGAATGCCTGGAGGTACATGTTGTGGTTTGTACCCAAGGAAATTTTTGTGGTTGGTTCAGAGACGACATAGGGCCACACGTCGTGTGGGCCCCTTGTATGTGTCGTGTTCTACTTTACATACCTTTGACCTCTCATGAAGTAGATGGACCTTTTGTTAATGATGGTTTCGACCAGTAGGGTTATTGTGGATTCTGGTGCAACCAATACTTTACGTGGGCACCAATACTCTACTCATGAGGTTGTTTCCAATAGGGGTGTCCAGATCAGTTCTGATTTTACCCTCCACCAGAGACTGGGAAGTGGTTTTCTCATGGACTTCGTCAGGTTTAACCTCCAGTAGGGTTGGGTAGTGGGTTTCCTATCGACTTCTTCCAGGTCTACCCTCTAGGAGAGACAGGGCAGTGGGTCGCATGTTGACATCTTCCAGGTCTACCCTCCACCAAAGACTGGGCAGTGGGTCGTCTCTTAACTAATTCAAGGTATACCCTCTAGTTGATACTAGGCAGTGGGTCACCTTTCGACTTCTTCCAGGTCTACCCTCCAGAAGAGACTGGGCAGTGGGACTCTTCTCGACTTCTTCCAGGACTACCCTCCAGTAGATACTGGAAAGTGGGTCGTCTGTCAACTTCTTCCAGGTCCACCCTCTAGCAGAGACTATGCAGTGGGTAACATGTCGACTTCTTTTAGGTGTACCCTCCATCAGAGACTGGGCAGTGGGTCACATGTCGACTTCTCCCAGGTCTACCCTCCAATAGAGACTGCACAGTGGGTCCCCTGTCGACTTCTTCCAGGTCTACCCTCCAGCATAGACTGGGTAGTGGGTCACATGTCGACTTCTTCCAGGTCAACCCTCCAGCAGATACTGAGAATTTGTGTCACATGTTGACTTCTTCGAGGTCTACCCTCCAGCAGTGTTGGGAAGTGGGTCTCCTGTCGACTTCATAGGGTCTAACCTCCAGTAGAGACTGGGTAGTGGGTCGCATGATGACTTCTTTCAGACTCAATGCTTTCTTGTAGGCCAGTCAGTGGCTTTTCTCTGTGACTACTGGAGCTGGACCCTTGGATTTTATGGTTCAGTGATGTGACAACTTTGACATTGAGCAGACCTCTCGACTGTGTGATAGTGATGAGGTGTGGTTTGACGTTACCCAAATCTCTCAAGTACGACAGGTGATTTCCCCACCGAGAATCATCCTTGTGAAAAAACCTGAAACTGTGCGGTCGACTCAGTTCCACCAAAAGTGGATAGTGTCAAGGTGCAGAGATTTGATCCTCTTGGCATGCAGTTTGGGGCAGACATGTGGGATGCTGGGAATTGATTGTGTTTACTTCTAGGACTTTTGGCAACTCACTTTATTGGTCTGAGCTTGAGGATGGATATCCCCTTACTATCTTGTTTGTGTTTCTTGATAGAGCATGTATATATTTATAACTTGTTCGAGTAACCACTCCTTGGGTTTTGGTTACTCTTCCTCCAGGAGGGGTGAAGATGCACGGGGTATTCCACATGATTTCCCGGTCTAGTTTCTCATGGTTGGATGAGTCATCTCTCCTAATATAGGTAGAAAAGAATCAACAAGAATTTTATCTTCTCACTATTTCCAACACCTTGTGTTTGTGCGAGTATACCTCTTTTCTCTTATTGGGTTGAGCTGGACTCTCTACTGTTACTCTACTGCACTCTTTGTTGTTCTATTTTACTATTCCTTACTTTATCTTCTTGTTCACCTATTTAGTACCATTTTTTTTCTCCCTCAAGCCTTCGGGGCATCCTTATAAGTAGTTTTATACTCACCCCTACTTGGCCTTTTCCCACACTTGGTGTGCCCTTACAAACGACAAACATGTTGGTCATGACTTTAGAAGAGTTTAGGAGTTCGTGAACTTGGACCATGTGTGGTGGTCGCAGTCGAGTTATAGGTGTGGGACCCACCTAGTAGTTTACATTGTTTACCTATTTCTGGGTTGTGGTTCTTTTCTAGTTGGGTGCGTTTTTGCCCATTTTATTTTCAGTTTACCATCGACACATACCTTGTATTATTTATGGGTCGATGGACACTTGGTGGTTGTTTATAGCAGTTTGTACATTACTTACTCTTTTACGCTACACCATTGCATTGAGTGGCCTGCGTGTCTGTGTATAGGTACTTAGGCAAAGGCCTCCCCGAGTTGTTGTGCCTTCGGCACTAGTCTCCAGCCCCTGGCCTAAGGAAGCGAATTGGGGTAGTTGCGGCTTGAGACTGGGTAGGGTTGGGTCATGAAAAAGTGGTATCAGAGGTGGTTTTTTCATGGGACGATGTTCGGACGTCCCTAAAATGAATTGTTTGGGATCTTGGGAAACAATTTCAACATGTATTGAGAGCGACTCTCAGGTCAGGGAGTCCAGTGAGGGTGTGGAAACCGATGTATCAATTCACCAGGCCCCTGATAACCCACTTGTTGAATCGGAAGGCTGAGACACTTGTTGCATGGAAAATTGGTTTGTGCATCACATAGGATTGAGTCTTTGACTTTCCTTCTTGAGTATGCTCGCCGTTGTTGTTATAGTTGTATTATTAGCTCATCTGATCGCGACACTCCTTGATAACGTTCAGGATGTATCGACGAATACAACCAGATAGGATACCAGCTTTGGTACATAATGATGACCATCTGAGTTACGAGGCCTCATTCCAAGACCCATCATGTGATCCCCTTTCTCCGGTTGGGCCGGTAGTAACACCCCCACCCGGTGAGCAGCAGACGGCTTAAGTAGAAAAAACAGCGCTTCAGCACAGGTTGAGTGCACTCCGTGAGTTCCAGTGATAGAGACCACTGAGGTTCAGTGGTGAGATAAACCCTCAGGGATCAGAGGTTTGGCTCGAGACAATGGTTTTCCTCTTTAGGCTTGCACAGACACCGGTAGATTAGAGGGTGGCTTTGGCAGCCAACCTTTTCCACGTAGAAGCTGGGCGTTGGTGGAGTCTAGTGACTCAGTTACCTGATGAGTCGTCTCTTTCGTGGGGTGACATTTAGTGGCTATTTCATGAGGAGTTGTACACATCCTGCTTATGCTCTATTCGGATCCAGGATCTCCTATTGTTTTATTAGGGAGGGATGATGGTGACTGAGTATGGGACTTGGTTTGTGGACCGTGCACCTTTTTTTCCCAAACTTGGTCCACGACGACAACTTCCGAGCACAAAATATCGAGTGAGGTCTCCATAGATAGATACATGTTTTCATAGTAGCCTTGTGTATTCCCACTTATGCCAAGGTGCTAGAGTAGGCACTGGTTGTAGAGAGATTCATGTGATGCTCAACAGTAGGTGGTGGAAGCAGGCACGATGGAGCCGAGATTTCTGTCGCAGCTAGCAGGCATCGACATACAAAACCTCGACACAGGTGGACTTCCCACTGCTAGATTTGGAGGTGCGGTCGTACACCATAGTGGTTCAAGAGGGAACCAGGGAAGCCCGGAGAGTGCCTATGATATGCTTGCGACGGGAAAGGTCACTTGGCACGAGACTACCCAACCAGGCACACTGAGAATATCGTGCAGGCAGCAGGTGCACCACTGCAGTAGAAGCAGCACCGTGATCGGAGTGGCGCTTAGAGAGGTGGTTCTAGAGGAGGATCAGGGGAAGTTATAAGTGAGGGATGACTTTACATGTTCTTATCATAACCATCAGGTGGTCCACGTTAGGCTCTTGGAGCTGGCAGTTAGGAACATGGACAACCGTGATTTTCTCCCTGCTCTTTGTTTGAGGTGTTACCAGGGTGACGCGGGGCGTCGGCGTTACCTTGTGTCAGTAGATTAGAAAGTGTATAACCTTTTATATTAGTCGATGGTATCAAATCATTCACCTTTTAATCGTGTAAGATAGTCTTGGTCTTCGGACATCGACTGTGAACCTTGCGTGATCGGATATCCTTGGGTGTTTCACCATATGTATATTCTGAAAGGGGGAATCACCGAGCTTTGTCCTGGGTACAAACGGTGATTCCAGTCATGGCATGTAATGTAGGGGTTCGGTCGGTGATGTTATCTACCCTCGAGTACCTTCAGGTGGTTTGAGATTGAGTGAAGGTATGGTGAGGTTCCCTACCACCGTGCCCTAACCCTAAATTCTGGAGTGGGTGCACGACATCTCCCATGTGACTCACCTGAGAGGAAGAGTGTGTGCTCATATGCACATCATTAGTGAGGGCAGAAATCGCGTGAACTGATCAAATCCTTTGGTTTGTGTGTGGTGGCACAGGACTGTGAAAGTGTTCTTTTGGGTACGGAAGAGCCAGGTGCTGGGTTAGTACCCTGAGTTGTTCCTTGGTTTTTCTTTTCGGGGATGAAATGTTTGAAGGATTTAATGATGTAAGAACCTGTTTTTTTCTATAAAAGACTTTGGAATATTCTTGATGTCATTCCGGAGCAGTTCCTTCAGACGGCGTGTGATTTCGAGCTCTGGTGTGACCGGAATTAAATTTTCAGTGTGTTCACACTGGGAAAGCCAAATAAATGGTATAACTCCTAGACGGTGTTTCAGATCAGAAATCTGTGGGTATGAATGGGTCTGAAATGTGGTTCTTACCCTAGGAACAACATAAAACATGTCGGCGCAGGGTGTTTGGACCCCTTGCTCATAATCAGAACGTCGAATGGATAAATTAAATAATTATTATAATCGTTTCATGGTTAAAATCAAGTATCTCTTAAATGGTTACATGGATGGGATAACTGAGGGCACTGTTGAGTCTAGAGCATGTCATTTACCCTAGGAGGGGTGTAACATTCATGGGCACAAACCTTCTGTGGAAAACGCCACCAGGGGCATTTTCGTAATAAAGTTGCCTCGGGCGTTAGATTTTATATCTTTCGAACGAAGCCTCAGTTTAAAATTTCGAGACAACCATTGTGCTCAGGAGGTGGTGTTTACCCTATGTGCGGCCTAACGTTAAACGCGTTGGGGGTTTTCTATGCGAGTGTTTTTAGGGGTCGTGTTTTTAATTAAAAAGAGTCTAAATACTTAAACTCTCTTATCCCTCTTCCCTATCCTCAGTCCACCAACTGATGAAACCCACCTCCCTCAACCCTTCCCTCTCAATCTCAACCTCCTCCTCCTCTTCCGATCAAGATGGGGGGGAGACAACAGCGAGGTGCGGATTGACCGTGAAGCGTCAGGCTATGCCTCTACAGGTAGGATATTTCGTTTTGCATTTTAATTTACGAACCCTTATTTCATGTTCAATTTTAGCGATTAATGGCTGTTATTTTCTTGATAGAATCCCTTGGTTGCGTAGTATATTTCCCGAGCTATCCAACTCATGTTTTAGATTGAAAATCTGAGTTTGGAGCTGATCGCAGTCGTCCGCCAAAGATTCATGGGTTTTGGTGTTTAACGGCAGTTCTAGCCGGTCCGACATGTGATCCGACGAGCTCCTAGGCAGCGGTGAGCCCTCAGGCGGTGGTAGCGGACCGGCACGGTGGTCGAGTGCGGTAGGAGGCCGCGGGCTTCGGCGGCTCAACAGTAGGGTGTCCGGGACGGCAGAAACAGGCGGCGGGGACTCCGGGATGGTGGCAGCAGGCGGCGCGGGCTTCGGGTTCTAGGCGGAGGCGCCGACCAGCCAGGCAGTGCGGCGGGCTGAAGCCACCAGCGCGGGGCGCGACCGGGGGTCGCGGCACCTGACCTCGAGCGGGACAATTACCCGCCCTCGGCGGGTCTTCATGCGGCAAGACTACCAGCTACAAGGTTCGGGCGGCGGGCAGACTGTGGGTCACCACCGGGCCACGCGGCTGATCCGCGGGCCGGTGCTACGAGCTGGGTCGGGCGGACTAGCAGGTCCAGCCCATGGGGAATTCATCCCTTTGACATCGGATACCCGTAAATTTCACTACGGGTGTCCGTTTTGTGTGTTGTCTACGGATGTGTAATCCTCTCCTCGAGACGAAGGTTTTGAGATGGCTTCAGGAATTTATAATTTCTGAGATGGGGGCTTGGTGACGCAAAGCGTTCACTAAATACTATTTAGCGCAATATGGAGATTTTGTTTCGGATGGTGCAAGTGCGTCTGGAGTCCGATTTGGGCGCAGTCAGAGGCATTGAGACCCTAGAGTCAAGATGAAGGGTTTTTTACGTGTTGAAACCGGAGTTGAGAAGTGGGACCCACGACCTGTTTTTTAATCTGTGAGAAGCGTTTAACATCTTTTTCATCGTACGTTCGTTTGGGGTGTGAAAGCAGTAGATTATGAGTGTTTTTATGAGGGCATCACAATGGCGTAATATGCCCACTTTAATTTGGCACGGTGGTGCGGGCCCCATGAGGGATGTTTTGGGTGTTGATAGTGAATTCCAACTTCTTCACTGAGTGTCTGTTTTAGATAAGTGTTTAGTCAAACTTGTGTACTTTCTCGATATGATCACAATGGTGTGATCCGCTCGTTGCGCATCGGGACCGAAATGCAGGTCCCATGTAGCACCACTCGTGTGCGGTTTGGCAAGATGCATCTTTTTCTCTGGATATCTATTCCACTCAAGTGAGTAGTCAATTTGATGTGTCTTCCTAAGGGGATCGCAATGGTGTGATGCACCCAATTCTTTTTGGGGCCGAGACTCAGGATCACGGGATGTTGTTCGGGTGTAAAGTGGTATTGCGGAATTTTCCATTGTATATCTGTTTGAGGCGATTAAGTAGTCTATCTTGCATATTTTTTCGTGAGGATTACAATGGGGTAATCAGTTCCCATGAGATGAGCCTCTTATGTGATCTTATTAAATGTGGATGCATGAAAGGTTCTCTGGTGGTGGTTCTTACTGCGGTGTTTGTAGGGAACCATTGGCATGTAATCGTGTACACTCCTGTGTGAGTGAAGAAGATGTTTAGAGAAATGTGGTGGGCCATTCTAGGGCCATAGAGGAATCAGTTTGGAAAAATTTCATTTTTATCATTTTCATTGACGTTGGGTGTCCTGTGCACGATAGAGTTTGGGCTGAAATGTGATATAATATGGGAGTATACGGGAATGTGTGGAGGTACATGTTGTGGTATGTACCTAAATAAGTTTGTTCACTTTGTTCGGAGATGAAATAGGGCCACAAGTCGTGTGGGACCCTTGTACGTGTTGTGTTCTGCTTTACATACCTTTGACCTCTCATGACACAGATAGTCCTTCTGTTAATGATGGTTTAGACCGGGAGGGTTATTGTGGATTTTGGTGTAACCAATACTTTACCTGGGAACTGATCCTATACTCAGGAGGCTGTTTCAAGTAGGGATGGCCAGAGCAGTTCCAAGTTTACCCTCCAATAGAGATTGGGCAGTGGGTTTCTCATTGACTTCTTCGGGTTTACCATCCAATAGGGGTAGGAAGTGGGTCGCATGTCGACTTCTTCTGGGTCTACCCTCCATCACAGACTGGGCAGTGGGTCTCCAATCGACTTCTTTCAGGTCTACCCTCCTGTAGAGAGTCGGAAGTGGGTCACCTATCGACTTCTTCTAGGTCTAACCCTCAGCAGAGAATAGGCAGTGGGTCCCCTATTGACTTCTTCTAGGCCTACCCTCTATCAGAGACTGGGTAGTGGGTCACCTGTTGACTTCTTCCAGGTCTACCCTCCAGTAGAGACCAGGCAGTGGGTCACCTGTCGATTTCTTCCAGGTCTACCCTCTAGCAGAGACTGGACAGTGGGTCACCTATCGATTTCTTCCAGGTATACCCTCTAGTAGAGACTGGACAGTGGGTCCTCTGTCAACTTCTTCCAGGTCTACCCTCCAGCATAGACTGGGTAGTGGGTTGCCTGTCAACTTCTTATAGGTATACCCCCCCAGCAGGGACTGGGCACTGGGTTGCCTGTCAACTTCTTCCAGGTCTACCCTCTACCAGAGACTAGTCAGTGGGTCACATGTCGACTTCTTCCAGGTCTACCCTCCAACAAAGACAGGGAAGTGGGTCGCCTGCTGATGTATTCTAGGACTACCCTCTGGTAGGGTTTGGCACTGGGTCACCTGTCGACCTATTACGGTCTACCCTCCAGCAGAGACTGGGCGGTGGGTCACCCGACAACCTCTTAGGGTCTAACCTCTAGTAGAGACTGGGCAGTGGGTCACCTGAAGACTTCTTTTAGACTCAATCTTTTCTTCTAGGGTAGTCTGTGGATTTTCTCTGTGAATACCGGAGTGGGAACCTTTAATTGTATGGGTCAGGGATGTGACAACTTTGACTTTAAGCAGACCTATCGATTGTGTGACAGTGACGAGGTGTGGTTTGACATTCCCAAAAACTCTCGAGTACAAGGGGAGCTTTCCCAACCAAGACATGTCCTTGTGACGGGACCTAAAACTGTGACGGTGAGTCAGTGCCGCCCAAAGTGGATAGTGTAAAGTTATGGTGGTTTGCGCCCCTTGGAATGTAGTTTGGGAAGACATGTGGGATGCTGGGCATCGATGGTTTTTACCTCTAGGACTATTGGCGACTCACTTTCTTGGGCTGAGCTACGGTATGGACATCCACTTACTATATTGTTCGGGTTTCTTGATAGATCATGTATATATGTATAACTTGTTCCAGTACCCACTCCTTGGGTTTTTTTACTATTTTTCTAGGAGAGGCGAAGACGTATAGGGTATGCCATGTGCTTTCCGTGTCTAGATTCTCTTGGATGGAAGAGTCAACTCTCCTACTATAGGTAGCGATGATTCAGCGAGAATTTCATCTTCTCACCATTTCTAGCTCCTTGTATCTGGGCGATTCTACCTCATTTCTCTTGTTGGGATGATATGGACTCTCAACTATTACTCTACTGCACTCTTTGTTGTACTATTTTACTATTCCATGCTCTATCTTCTACTCACTTCTTCATAACCTCCTTTGTTGCTTCCTCAAGCCTTCGAGGCATCCAACTGAGTATTTTTATATTCACCCTTGCTTGGGATTTGCCCACACATCATGCACCCTTGCAGACAATGGACAGGTTGGTCGTGACTTCAGAGGAGATTAAGAGTTCGAGAGCTTGGACCGCGTTTGGTGGTCGTAGTTGGGTTCCAGGTGTGGTACCCTCCTAGTAGTTTACTTTGTTTACATGTTTCCGGGTTATTGATCTTTTCTATTTGGGCACATTTATTGGACCTTTTCGTTTCAGTTTACCATCATCACTTACTTTGTACTATTTTGAGGTTTATTCACTCTTGGTGGTTGTTTATAGAAGTTGGTACTTTACTTTCTCTTTTACTCTGCACTATTTCATTGAGTGGGTTGCGTTCCTATGTACATGTACTTAGGCAAAGCCCTCCCCGAGTTGATGTGGCTTCGGCACTAGTCGCTAGCCCTGGCCTATGGAGGCTGGCTCGGGGTAGTTGCAGCACGAGCCTAGGTAGGGTCGGGTCGTGACAGTTTGATACTTGTAGATCTATAAAATCTTTTATGACTACTATTTGTAAATTGGATTTTGATAATTTTTTAAAATCTATTGATGTAATTTTTTTATAGAGGCTTGATAGGTATCTTGATTTATTTAGTGATATATAGACTCTGTATCAGATTTAGTGATTGTTTTTGGCCATGTATTAAGTTGATACTAAATAAAGACATATTAAATATGTGAAACGAACAAATATATATGACAAAGGAGTCGTTAAATCATTTTTTTAATATTTGAATAATTTTTTGATTTAATATTTTATCCTATCCAATATTTTTAGATGGAGTGTAATTAGAAAAAAAATCACATCAATTATTTGACCTTTTTTTGAAAATTTATTAATTTTTGGGTCTTCTAAATAGTAATTATTTTTTTCATTGTCTACATATTAAGTTGATTATATTTTATTTGATAGTTTTTCTCAAAGATTATGTATTAATGTAACGTTATGTGATTTTTGTGTTTATTTAAATAAAATTATTTTTTATAATGATAATACATCTTTAGTTTGTATTTCATAAAATCCATAAAACAGAATAGACCAAATCATATTGATGAAATATTTCATTTTATTATAGATCATGTGAATAAGGGTGATGTTGTTTTAGAATTTATCCTTTCTAAGAATCATCTTTTGTTAATATATAAAAATCCCCTATGCTATTATTGAGAGGAAGAAATAAAATTTGAGCATGTCATGTAGGAAGAGTAATTATTTTATCACTATATATGTGTAGGGGGTTCTGTTTCATTCTGTTTACATACAAAAGGGGGATAAAATAAATTTTTGTAATTTTAAATGTTCAGTTTTGTAATAAAATAATAATATGGATATGAATTATGTTTCGTTTTGTTTCATTATATTGGGATATTTTTGTGTATCTGCGTTAAATATTAAGTTTCTGTATTTGTTATTGATTTCATCGGTGTTTTAAATATTCTATGTTTTATTTTATCTGATGACATTCCCTCAAATGTGAATTTTATTGATTTTATGTACATCTTATTTTTAATTTCTGTTATATTGTAATAGTTAATGTGATTATATAATAACTGTATATCACATTTTTTTTAATAATTATGTCTATATGATTAATAATTTTTATTATTTTAATTTTATGTATCATGTGTTGGTTAATTTATATTTTAAAATAATTTTTTTCTACTATTATAAAATGTAACAAATATTAGTTATATATATATTATTCTATTAATTATCTACTAATTATTCCATTAGTTGTAAATTTATGTTGAAATCACCTATTAATTTCAGTTACCATTCATTATAAATATCCACGACCATTTTTTAGAACATTTATTTATATTTGTTTAAAATTACTGCAACTATTATTTTAAAATGTATATTACCGCTATATAAAAATTTATTTTATTACATTTTCAAAATTTAGTCTTCCATTAGTTAGAAAAATATTCACCCTTAATTTCATAAAAAAATATGCCACCGTAAGTTCAAAAACTATGCTACCAGAAGTTATTAATTTTGTGACTATTCGGAATGTGTCTTACAGAAGCAACACAAATACCATGTTCACTAATTTCATTTATCATTCATAAGTTTAAATTAATTTTATTTCATATTTAGGTTTATTAATTGTATAATTTTCAAAATATTATTGGTTTCTAAATTATTTATAAATTATTTTGTGCCAATTTCAATTTATTTTATAATATTGTAAATTATATTTTTCTAATTCATTAATTCTTGTTTTTTTCTTTGTATAATAAATACATTATACATTTCATTAAAATTTGTATATAATTTTTTATTACATGTATTTCTAAAATATTATATAATTAATGTTAAATACCTAATAACATTTTCAATGTGTTTTTAATGTCTAAAAAATATATTTATTTTAATATTTAATTCATTAATTTATCATGTATTTTTATGCAGTCAAATTTCTGGTGTTATTCATTGATTTATTTAACATGGTATTATTTAATTATTCTAAATGTATAAATTTCAATTTTTTACTTTTTTTAAATGGTTCAAATATTTTATTTAAATTAGTTTTATTTTTTTCAATATGTTTGGAATATTTTTTATCTCTAATAATGTTAGATGACTCTATTATTGAATTATAATAATTGGTTTCACATGATTACTTTTACTGTTGTTTCTTTTTTAATCTATTTAAGGGACTAAAAGGATTCTAGGAATAGATTAAATTATGATATCATGATTTTGTACGAGTACCTATCACTCCATGTGGTAAAATATTCTCACACTCTACAAACACTCTTGTGATCCCGTACATTGTGGTTACAATTGTTGACAATCTATCAAGGATAATACCTAAACTGGTTAAATTTTTATTGCCTTGGTGAGATTATCTAATTTAATACTCAGGAACTCATAGATGTGATTATTTTTTTATGATTATTTTACTTATGGATATCTGGTTACTATAACACTTCTTCCCATCTCATATAAGTGCTTTCACAATTGGATTAGGGTTTTAGAAAAATGAATTCAATATATTCATATTGTATAAAATAGATTATAATGTCATGTGATTCGGGTTGTGACCCCCCAGATTCTAAAGATAGGTTATTCAGGTTGTGAATCTATTATATTAAGAGTCATGATAGGTTATAGCTAGTTCAAAAGATTATATAGATTTTCCCACCCCCAAAAATAGTTAGTTGGTATTTATGGTTAAACCTCTTCTAGAAAAGGTTTGTGTTGTACCATTTCATAATCCCCAGCAAAAATCATGTTTTGAAAATAAAACTCTTACTGTGTAGAGAGGTTTAAGAAGATATTATGTCCAATATAAACTAAACCAATATTAAAATTCAATGTGTTATAATTAATATTAATTTCTACTAATTTATTAATTTTATATCTTTTATATGTTTTATTCACCACCTCCATTGGAGGTTCATAAATCCATCCTATCCAAACAGGTTCATCATTGGAATCAATACCTCATTGGTCAATAATTTTAGATTTTCTCTTTCCATTTAGAAATAAACCATTTTCTTTTTAATTGAGTTATCTCAATTAATCAAAAATACTATAATGATAAGTTATTAGGATATTACTTCAAGTTGATAAATGAACCTAGGAAAAAAATAAATTGATTCTATGTCATGGGTAGTGGCAGATGGAAAACGGTGACATTGGAATGGTAATATAAAATATTTGTGGAGATTTTGATTTAAATGAGAGAATTAAACCAAGATGATAACATGAAATAAATTGTTTACAGTTTTCAGTAATTCAAGGAACTGTGATAGGATGATAATTATCAGAATATACTGTTATATTTCGAAAACATGAGGTTTTTTATTCAGAAATCAGTTTGCTACCAAAATGTATACATTTTTATCATTTATATCCAATCGAGGACATATGGGATATTTGATGACGTACAAGTGCCCCGGTAAAGGGGTGTTTTGTAAAGAAATTCCATGATGTTTGAAAAACATTGTGTGGGGTGCATAGTTTTCCAAAATGATGTCTTTGATTAATAAAGTCCTATTGCAGTTCCCTAATCACTACTAATATCCACAATTATTTTGAAAAATATATCAGTATATTTTTTTCTAGGATTACTAATCCAAATTAGTTTTATTTGGTAGTCTTGGTGGTTGATTTGATGGTAAAATGTGCACATTTCTTACCTATTAAGAATCCATTTAAAGAAAAACTAGCTTCTGATGTGTTCATGGATGAAATCATATGTTTTATAGAATTTCCTTAATGATAGAAAGTGATAGGGACATATTGTTTAATAGTCATTTCTGGAAGGATTTATTCAAATTATATCAAAAAAGAGTGAAAATAAGATCTTCGTATCACCCCAAGACTGATGGACAAATAGAGGTGGTCAGCCACTGTTTGGAGGCTAACTTGTTGTGTTTTCAGCAATGCATTATTGGAACTGGATCAAATGTTTTTCTTTGTCAGAAAATAGTAACAATACATACTTCCATACATCAACTGGAAATACCCCATTTGAGGTACAGTATGTTCATAGACCCCAAAATATTGTCCACTATTCCGAAGGGGAGATTACTATGGATGTTGTAGTTATTTCCTCTATTAACCGAGATGAGGTCTTGAACAACTCCATGAAAATCTCAATTGATCACAACATATTATAATCAAACATGCCAATCATTAGTGGTGTGAGGTGGCTTATTAAGTGGGATATAATTCATGGAAGAAAATTTTAATGAATAGACAATACAACAAAGTATTAATTAATTGGAAAATAGTTTCCCAATATTATGGATCATTTATAATTAAATATAAAGTGGGTTTTATCACTTATATCATACCTTAATAGACAATATTTATATATACAATGTTTAATTTTATCCAAGATATTCAACTATACTTTATTATTGTTTCTCATCCAATTTCATTTATGGATGATGGGGAACATCCAGAGAAGGTTTTTGTATGCTGACAATTGGGTGACATCCTTTAGTGGTTGGTTCAATGAAAAGAAAGAACTTATAAAGAATAAACTTGAAATGATTCCAAAAATATTTTTCTCATGTTCCTAAACATTCACCTCAAGGAAATGGTGGAACAACAAGTGGTGGGTATTGATAAGAATGAGGATGTCCTTGATGAGAAAAAAATACACACAAGGGAGCCGACCATCGATTCATTTTACATATCCAAGGGTGTATCGTTAAAGGGGAATGATATTAGAGGTTAGTTGTTATTTATTTACATGGGTCATTATCTAGAAAATAAGATTGATTTTAGAGTTGAGAAGTTATGATTGGGGAATATGGGGGTCATCAAGAATGGTTGGGTATTTGGTAGTTTGAGGGAAGCATCCAGTTTTGAGGATGATTTTTCTCCTTAAGAGTACATATTGTATATAGAATAATTGTACCATGTCACAAACCCCTCCCTCCAAATATATCCCAATGAGGGTAGAGGGATGATGAAATATGAGCCCCTCCTCTAGTAGGTCTCAGGCCGGTGACTATCGTTGAGGGTATAAAAATTTCACGAAATAAGATGCATTACCCTTTATAATAATTTCGGATCATAAGATAAGACAAATCATCCAAAAACAACTCAAATATATAATATAAAATGAAAAAAACAATGACTATCATGAAAATTTGAAAGAGTCATACTAATTCACCACTGATAAAATAGAAGAACCAATAAAACATAAACAGACCCGTTATCCCATCCCAACCAAGGAACACAAAAAAAAATAACACAATACAGGTAATATAATATAAGAAGAATCACATCTATAAAGGGTACCCTACTTCACTTCCAAGCTGGTATGCTTCTCTAAGACCCCAATATCATATATCCTTGAACTCCCATCTATTCCCTAAACCACAATTCCCCATAATCATGGTCATAACACACCTCACATGTAGACACCTGTGATCTCCGACCCACTAGCATGATCACAAAAAATCTCTCCTGAAAACACCTGGTCAATTAAATCATAATGAATAGACTAACTATTGAAAAATGCTATCATGAACATATAAAAAATCAAAATTGTTACCTCTTATGATGCAATACCTCCACCATAAACACCCCACCAGCACAGTAATATCACACCTCGCTCAAAAACACCTAGGCCACTACCCCACAAGCACAATCACATCTCGCCTAAAAACACATGAGCTATAACATATCACCTAATCAAAACATAGGATATCAAAACCACAATATAATTCACTAACATAACTTCATCCATCACATGTTGTGAAAAACCTACCTTGCATAGAATTAATAGTTGGACTGATATCTTACCCATCTATCCATCCTCCCCAACTGATTTTAGGAAACACACCCCTGTAATGATTATGCGAGTGTCAACATAGAGTGCTCGATGTGGGTTGGGTGCATATATAAATATCAAGAATATAGGTGTATATACATATATCAACATAAAGAATCAAAAAATGGGTTCATAAACATAAACTAACCAACTCAAAAAATTTCCACTTTCACTGCCACATCTAAATACAAAACAACATTCCACCAGTGACAAGACACAATCACTTTTCAATCAAAATCATTTAATCATCCAGTTATTTTCATTATTTATCAATAAACAAGTTTTAAAACATATCCCACTATTTAATCTTTCATCAGGCACTTCCAACCCATTAAAAAAACCAACCCATGGAATTTAAATCATTATTTACCAATGACTTATTATTATTCCATCATTATCCTGGTATCTAGCACAAAGAAACCACATCCTCCCGGATGAAACAACATTCCAAAAAAATATGTCACTACCCCAAACAAAAACCAAAAAACCACCTAACCACCCAAGAAGTATAGCCAACAAACATTCTCTACAACCCAAAAGGATGAAAAATAAATCATTGTATCACCCTAATATCAAGAAAAAAATTACCCCAACACTCCAACAGAATGACCAAAAAACCATCATCCCAATATGACCCAACCACATAATAACAAAAAATTGCTTCCCCAAAAACATGACCACACATCACATGAAATAAAAAATATTTTTATAGATTTACTATGTGGCATTAATCAAATTCTATTTTTAAGGTGATTTATCAAACTAATCAAAATAACGGGGAACCAATTTTTTTATCCAACTAAAATTGGTTATAAAATTTCTATTTTTGGGTGATATCACAACAATAATTATAGGCATATATGTCACACAACATATCATCCAGCTCAACGAAATCCCCCAAAGGAATATTTTTTAGTGAGGAATCAAGACCATACAATCCATTACATCACAATAATATCTATGCTTTAAAATAATGTCAATAAAACACCTTTACCCTTAAATTTTAAATTAACCGATTATTTATCATTGTTTAATCCATCATAACTATATTCCATTAATAAAAAATTTAATCCCCCCCACCGCATGATACACAATAAATAGATATGAGGTATTCCCTTCCTCAAATAATCCCTTTCAACTAATCGTGCACCATAGAGGGAATAAGATACTCCAAAAACCACAACTAAACCATGAGAGATGAAGGATCAACATATACCACACCAAAGGATAATTAAAATTCATAAAAAACACACAACCCAAACCAAACCACACAATTGTAATGAAAATTCAAAGAGGAATAGAATAAAACTGACCATGAAAGGGAGGATAACCTACCCTAGATTTCAAAAAACTATCAATAATAACCACAAGATAAAAGTTTATTAAATAGATCGTGAATAAATCTATAGGTCATTGAGGGATATTCCAAAATTTGATAGAAGGAGGATGGTTAAATGAAACAAAATTCATCCAAAAGGGGTATAAAATAACCATGATCCCATAGGTTACACATCGTGTAACCAGTATACAAAGTGTAATCCTTCTATTTCTAAAAACATTCCCATTCCAATTAAACATTAAATGCCTCATTGGTTTTAACATATTATTTATTACATGTTTTGAATCCAAATTGTATGACATTTACACTTTTCATGATCTACCCCTTATCCAGGTATAATCCATGAACTACTAACCTATTAAAGATGTGAACCACCATTACACATCATGAAATACATTTACATGGAATTTATTTCCTACCGAAACTCAACTACAACTCTAGCCTCCTCTGAAAACTATAGAATCCTCCCCCCAAACACCTCTAACCAGAAAAAATAGGAAAGTAAAAGGTTGGTATGGCACGATCTTTATATACATTACTATAATAGATTATTGTTCAAGATTTTAATATCTATCAATGATAGATGCAACTGCAAAATTTATATATGAAAAAAGTAATATATGTGATAATAATTTGTGAGATCTACGATAAATATTTCAATTTTATATTTCATGAGAACACTACAATGAGCTATATAATTGGTAAAATAGAATATTCCAGATGAGGTAACAAATAAAAAAGGTGAGACTTGATGGATAATTCTTCATTATCATGCGAATTAATAGATAGAATCATAGGAGTCATTATAAAAAACATGGAAATAAATAATACTATAATGCTTCCCATCTTTGAATTGTGGACTGTGATAGATGCCTATTTTTGTTCTCAATCGAAAAGAAATGTTTAATTGAAAAATTATATATCATAATGAGTGATATATATATATATATATGGATGAGTTTTATGGTGAAACATAGATGATTAGAGTTTATATATAAAAATATATAAGATCTATAATCAATTATATTGATCAAATTATTATAAAATATCATTAAATGAAACTTAGAGAAATCCAAGAATCAGTTATGGCATGCATATGCGGTGAAGTTTCATATAGAGGCTATAAAGAACGTTTAAAATGATGTATAGATCATGGGTTATATAAAATAGGAACAAAATATATATGATAATTGAAGATCTTGGTCTCTATATGTGAACAAATGTTCTAGTTCACAATCTATGTGATATATGAAGACTTAGGTTTTCATGTTTTGATAAAAATGGTTAAAGTGTTGTTTATTTCTAAATTCAATATAATTTGGGATATGTTCTCATCAAGAATAGATAATTAATAGTCTTTGATCAGGAAAATCATGAGATCTTGGGTTTCATCAATTTAATCATCATCTACTTATTTAATAAGATCATGGATTTTTATTAATATGTTTTATTTTTTAGGGATAAAATTTTTCTTGATGAAAACCTCAAATACCTGAAAGATACATGTAGATCATGGGATCGTCATGAAGAAGATTGTTTGATCACGTTTTAACTCACTTAAAAAAGAAGGGTTTTCATTGAATAAGAAGATCATAAATCTTGGGATGTGGGGGTTTATACTAGATGAAGCTATAAGTATACAAGATAGGGTAAAATAATAAACAAAATGATAAAAATGTTATAGTGGATAAATATAAATTTGGTTGAGTATATTGGGAGTTGGTAGAGATATGAGTTGGCACCAATTTCTAAAAAAAATCAGGTTGAGTAAAGATCAAACTATAGTTGGTCCTGGACTAGAGCATAATTAGTGGGATCAAATATAAAGAGTTAACCTGAAGATAAAATAATAAGGGGATACACATAAGAGAGATACACATTGTGATATCCAAGATATAAACACAAAAAGTTAAAGATAAGGGAAATAAAATGATTTCAAATATTATTACTACTATGAGTGAGTGGGTAAATAAAAATAGGTTAATAATATCTCATTCATGGAATTCATGTGTAGGTGGTCAATGATAAGGTTACATGATGAGATTTTAGGCCCACACAATCGATCAATTTAACTATTGGTATGAAAAATCAGCCTTTTGGGTCCCAAAATCACAAACTAAATCTATTATTCTAATGAGCCTGAATATTTTGGTGCCCTAACACTTTGTAATTAGGTCTAAAATATCAGGCATCATATCTCCCAAAAAAATTTATTTTTAAAACATAGTACCATTTAACCCATGCTTTTTTGACTTAAAATTAGGCTCCATTTCATCAGAAAATTTTAAGTCTTCACTTTAGTCACAATTTCATCCAGAATCTTTAGTAATGGTAATAATTTCCCCTATAATTCTATTTCTGAAATCACTTAGTCACCAAAAAATGTTATTTTTAAATCATTTACATTTTGGAGAGTTCACACATAGGGGGTTATAGAATAATAATCATGTTATGCTTTAGAGGATGTTCTTATTTATTATTATTTTTTGTAACAAGATGATCATGTATTTATTACTGTGGAGTATTATGAGAGAAACTATTTTATAATTTGGGTAATTAGATATTTATGATATGAGTTAGTGATAAAATTAATGGCCATGTCACTGGGGTGAATTATATTTATATTACATATATTTATCATTAGTTACAAATGAATCAACTAGACATTGCACTATGGAACAAATTTTGTGTATTGTCAGTTTACACTATGCATTGCAATTCTTTATCTGATATATAGACCTCTATTAATGACTCTTATCTAGGTTTTCCTTCATGAATTAGGTTTTATAACACCTTTATGTAGTGTTTTTGTTATCAAATGATCAATATAATTTCCAAATAAAATACATTTAATTTCAAAATAAATTTTTTGGATTGTGGGCCCTACATCAGGCTTGGGTGTTTTTTAATAAATATAATTTCTATAAATAATATCCAGGGCCTATTAGTAAAGAGTCATCATGGGTATTGGGTCATTAGTATTCCATTTTAACATGGAATGGCAATAAAACTTTCTTAATACATTTGCGTTTAGGGAACCTAATTTTACAACACCCCTATTTTCATTAGATCTAAATTTCATAACATTATTGTCAACTATAAAATGATAAGATCAATTATCTACTTAGTTATAGATTTAGTCAGGCATCTCTCCATCTCTTTATTGTATAGAAAAGTTTATATATATGACATTACATCTCTGATTAAGACTTCTCAAGAGATGATATGACCAAATAAAATCCATTTTCCACGATAAAAATTTGAAATATTTTCTGTTATTAGTAGTATAATTATCATAATGATAAATGTTAACACACAATTAAAAATTCCATAAACCTGAAAAAACCATTGCTTATTTTACATTGTTTTTTAGCTTTCTGTGAAGCTACAATGCACTTAGTACTTGTAGACATGGTCATCATTGGCTCGAATGATATTTTATTTCTCATTTCCTTTCCCTAACTGTGGTATTATATCATATTGACATTATAGGAAGTCTATTTTGTGTCCCCATATAACTGGAATCACATCCTCTCAAAATACTTGGTTTATATTGTTTGTACTTGCTCATGTAAAATCAGATAGTTCAGACTACATTACCTATAGTTCTCTTAGATATGACTAATATTTTTATACTATAAATTATATTTCTGAAATATTAATTCTTATAGATATCATTGAATACAAAATTGATCCATCATATAAGTGTATGGAATTCAACTCACCAAATCAATCTCTCATTATGTCTTATACAGTTTTGTATTGATAGATTTATTCCATTGGAAATTTGTAACAATTATATCTTGAATTGTCCCAAATTGTATTTTTAAATTCATTTTCATAATATGTAATATTTTATTAGTCTAATAACACATGAGATCTACCTCAGTAGATATTGGTCCCTAGAACATTGGTTTTTTACTTTATCGGAACCTTTAGAGAGTTACTTTCATCATTATATTAATTAACTGTTAGACCTATAGTTTTTTCCAAATGTTATCAAAAATAGTTTAGTTGGAAGACAGTGTCACTACCACAAAACATTCATAGACATGTGGAAAATGTTAATTCCAAATTAATATTCTTTGATCATGTTGCTTACATTAATACCACCATATATTTTTGTATCTTTCTCCCTTAGTGGTATTCTATTATGTTGTCATCCCTTTCTTGTCACATCGTTTAGAAATCTTCTATGATTGATGGTCTTTGCATTCAATGATAAATTTAATGACTATATAAAGTATCTGTGACAAGTTAAATTCAAATGAGTTTAGGAATAATTAGTTTTTGTTACCAATCGAGTGTTATTGTTACAATTCATGTACCATAAATGTATATTCTCAAATTAATACCCACTGTAATATTCAAAGTAATTAGGATATGTATTTTGATACATGGAATCCATTATTATTTTTTAAATGATATCTTCATTATCATCTATTTGTCGTTTATTTCCATTTTGAATCATTCTTGTCAATGAACACTATATTACCATCCATGGTGAATATAAAACCGATAATATGGTTTTATCTTTCCTAAAATTTATAAACCTCTTAAACATTCCTTTTCTACAAATATTGTTGAAATAATTATCCTAAAAACTATTTATGAATTTCTAGTATTTACTAAACCCATTTTAATTTGACTTACACTATCTCTAATGGATATGTGCAAATATTATATAAATATATTCTATAATATTACTAAATCTTTTCTTTCATTGTGATTATTATAATATCATTAGAAAACATTAGTATGATTATAATATATTCACAGTGTGTTTTTTCTTCATTCATGTTTTTTATGTCCTCAACAAACACTTTTTTATAAACACATATTTCTATAACAATGGATTTATATCATACTTGGGATATCCATTTTTCATTATATTTAGAATATGGTTATGGGATAATTTTATTATTTTAATTCAAGTCAAGAAAGATAATATAAGTATCTATAATAAATATAATTTAAAACATCAGTACTCCTTTTACATTCATCATGACTATAATGTATATAAGGAATTTTGTATTTAAGGGTATCTCTAGTCGAAACATTGTTGATAAATTTTTACATGTATATATTTTCATTGATCCTCCCTATTAGAAAAAAACGTTTAGTAGATAAGGTCATTACATAGTACATTATATTGATCGAAGACTGCTTTGTAAAAATATGATTTATCACACTAGCCTGAAGAAACTCATATCTTTTGTCCTTTCATAGAGAATAATTCTCTTTTACAATCCATGATAAACACTTAAAGGAATATAATAAAGTATATTTACCACTATCAAAATCTAGGACTAATTAACACTATATTGCTGAACTAATTAATATATAATTATGTCTTAACATTATTTCTAAAGGTCTCTATATCACAAACAAAATTAACAATTGAGCTAATAATACATATGGCCTTTAACTACTAATATTCTAATACTATACTAGTTATATCCTTGACAAGATATTTGTTTTTCTTCACAATGTATTATGTTTCCACAACTGGTTATATAATCATTACATTTTATATTCATATTGTAGTGAAAATGATTCCAGTGTTATAAATGTATTTTTGGAATATTTATCACCAAAAAAACATTCATTCCAAAACCGTAATAATATATCCTTGTGTCGAACATATATTTGAGATAAATTTTTTGGTGATTCCTAAATAATGATCAACTAAAACCATTGACTCTGTTAATTAAAAGTTGTGTACTTCTCACTAATGACTTAGGAACCAACCGTTATTTTCCACTTAGATAAAACACCATACTTCTAGTAATGTTTGTTTGATTTCATTTTCATTGAATTTAAATATGCATTCGTAAAAGGAATATTGTATTTAATACCCAAAAATTACTATATAAATAGTACATAAAATTGATGAATATACCAAATTAAGTGATTGCATTCTTATTTAATTCAGTTTACAGAATTTAAACTTCCATAGATTTATTTCACAATATGTGATTAAAATAACCACCTCCTTAAGTCTTTATTTCATTGAATGAAATTGAGAATTCATATTTGGAGTCAATAATTCCATTGACCAAATTACATTTTCTTTCAACATTTTCACCATAATAAAAAATACAAATATTTTGTTAATGTTATAATTTCTTGGTGGTCAGTACCTAGAAGGTAATGTATCATTTTATCCATAATGTTCATTCTGTAATATTTAATGAAACATAAGTAAATGGATAAAATTATATGAAAAAGGGATCCCTAGAAAAATCATGGTCCATATTTTAATTTATACATATCATGTGTAATCATCATATATTCTTATATTTCTCCACTTTATATTTGTCAGCTTTGAAGATAAGAGACAACATGTGAAATCATCCTTGTCCCAAAGTTGAATATGTAAATGGCATCAGACATTGAAGATAGAATTATAGTATAACAATCATATGCCTTATAAATGAGTCTGATGTAATTATTTTTATCAACATCTCTTCTTGATGTGTCATAATAGGTATTTTGGACACTTACACCATGAATTCTCAATATCGTAGTACCTTGCGAATGAGGATGTACAACTCATTGGAGATTCACTCCAAATAAGAAATTTTATTTCTAATAGATATCATAGTATAATTATGGTATGAATTTAAATTTTTAGAAAAAAAATTCTAAAATACTAGTATAAAAATCTTGATTACTAGTTATACATTACTAATTATTTAAATCATTAAATGTCTCCCATTATTTTCTAAACTCTACCTACCTGTTATACTAGAATCATAATATATTGTCTCTTGAGTATTCTAGTTGAAAGGATCGTTGAAACCTACCCTCGAATCTTATAGGTTATGTCCATTCCACTACCTAGATAGTTCTAAGTAGGTGTTTTAGTGGAAAACCACATTAACTTAGGGACTGTGATCTATTAAGTGGAGTTACATCTTCCAAAATCATAAAAATGATGAACACATGAATTTTATCTAAAGTTTTAATAAGATAGTTATGGCTACCCATTTTTTTCATCTTCAGTTAAATCCACCCATCACAATCATAGGAACTCCCTAGTAGAAGGATGCACCCACAACTATGGATGATGAGCACCATGCATACATAGATTTGTTTGAATTCAAATGAATTTAATTAATTTCTACTAATATGTTCATACTATTTTATCATTCTAAAAAATGAACATTAATTGAAAAACATAAAAAAATTCATCGCATCTTTATGAATTTTTTTATTTATTATTTTATGTGTTCTAATAGTCAACATGCACATGCATGAAATAATAAATTCATAAAAGAAATAATTTTACCCAAATTTTCTTGAGAAACTAATATAGGTGATCCATTTAAATTATATTGATCAGCCATGACCATGGGGTATCATACATATGTTGGGTCTTGACTAGTGAAATAGTGCAGCCCTGGTCTATTTTGACAATATCTCGTATTGGTTTTCCCTCAACATGATGTGGTCCATGTCCTACATCATCATCATAGTAATAAAACTGTACTCTAACACAGGTGTGGTGGTATTAGTATTGGCAATGTTAATACACAAATACTGATGTATGCGCAATATATTATGCATTTTTAAATGATGAAAATGATTTGAAGAACAACATAAGAAGTTACTATTAATTACAAACAGCAGGCACATGTAATAAATAGTTAAATGAAATTAACCAGACATACATATATTTAGTTACTTCTCATGATCAATTAGTATATTAAATAAACAAAAAATGAAATTAAATGTCAATAAATTTAGTTAAATAATGAATTTAAATAAATTAAATGAATTATTTAAACTCAAATAATTTATTCAAATTATTTATTATCATTCGATCCATTCATTATTTTAATTATTACTTATAAAAAATAAATAATTAATTTAATTTATGTAATTAAAAAAATTAAAATTAAAATTTTATAATATTAATTTATTATAATTTGTAAACCAAAAATTAATTTTTAAATAATTTAATTTAATAAAAGATTTAAATTTATTAAATTTATTTTATAGTATATAAAATTTTCTCGAGTCCCCACACCCCATATAGGTACAATACGAGTCAGTCTGACTAGAGTAGGCCCATTAGGGTTAGGCAGAGAATGTGTAGTGGTATTCTGGGCCAGACGGACCATACTAGGCCCATAACGGGTGAGGCATAACCACCTCAGTCTGTGCAGACCCATACTTCATGGTCACCTTGAGGAGGTGGCAAGGATTGTTTTCGGTTGGCAGCATCCATGAGTGTACTATGAGATACTAATGAGGTGGCATTATCAAACCTGGATAAGATCGAGTATGTGGTTTCTAGATGCGATGACGAAAAATGGGCATAGTGGACATAACAGTGGAGGCATGTAGGGGATGAGGTGGTCTATGAGGTCTAGTTCAGTAGTATGAAACATGATGCTTGTGCGTGATAAAGGTCAGCGAGCCCAATGGTGGGGGAGGGGGTGACCATGTGATAGTGACACATCGATGTGGGTATATGGTTATGCTCAACCTAGTAATGTTATTATGGTCATAGATGAGGTGAGATGGGTCACTTGAGTGGGATAGGTTGAATGGGCATTGGCTAGTGTATGCTGATGGAGGATCCCATAGTGGTGGGAACGGTTACGATTGGCGGCACTGTCTATGGTCTCTCAGTGTGGTAGCATAGAGGGTGGTGGTGAGTGGGTTCTTCTATGGAACAATCTAGAGGACATGAGTGGGAGGCGGTGATATGTGGGATGGAGACCATAACTCAGGGCAGACAGCATGCATAGAAGATTCCACCCCATTTTTTTAAAAAATACTTCCATTTTTAAATTCATGTCTCTTGCATTAAAAAACACAAAATCTTTTTAACTTAATATATAAATACATTCCACATGTGGAAAATTTTAAAAAATTTGTATTTTTAGCTTATTTTTTCAAACATCCTATTATTGGAATTATTTTAGAAGATCAAAAGTCGGATTTTTTTATTATTCCACCATCAGTGGTAACATACTTCACCATCCATATTGAATCTGGCCCCTAAAATATAGTTACTAAAATCAGGATTTTCAGAATCATGGAAATTAAACCGAACAAGATATATATACACATATATTTTACATCAATTTAAATATTCAAAAAATATTTTTTCTTATTTATATTTTTTTTATTGATCATAACATGGCTATCCGAGATTCCATGGAAGTGTGGTCGGATCCGTCGAGACCTAATTAATACCCACTACTTAAATTTAAAGTAAAATAAGTTTTCTAGGCTAAAAAATTCATGTGATATCTATGATACCAATTCATTATACTAGAGTGCATAGTCGAAGGATGTGGGCAATGGATTTAAAAAATCTCATCACTAGAGTGATGAAACGTAATTGTCTTCATCCTTTTGAGCACCAGTACAAGAAGATTATCTTACATAATTTAATCATAGCACATAAATTAAAACTGAATGACTACCTCATTTGATTTGAATCATACTCGTTTGTTTCACATTTCTACAGACTGTTTATCAAAGGATCTAAAGATAAACCCTTATAGATCTCCCATTCATGCTTTAAGAATCATCTTGCACATCATTCATCAAAATTTTTGTGTTATCTTGGAGTTATGATGATCTATTCAGTGCCATGAGGATCACTTACATCTCGTTCCTTTAATCCCTAAAGGAATTCTAGGATAATTTTATCAGTTAGAGAATTACTCTCACAAGGATTTAAGAGGAGATGAAAGCTCTCAATTCCAACTGATTAATAGTATATGGAATGAGATTCTCATCCACTTATATATTGAATAGCTAAAGTACCAATTTAGGGTTCCTAATATACACAAGTGGTGGGTGTGTGGGAAAAGGGTTTAATTTTCCTAGTGCAGCTCATTAGTTAAATAAGGTCATCTCACATGAGGAGCATCACAATTTGTTCACTCACTTGATTTACTTTAGCGAAGTATAATTGTTTTATTTTATTTCATTAAAACAATGGAAAAAAAATTTGTTTTTTGTGTTTACATCCTTTATATTGAAAAGACATGGAAAATGGAAATTTAAACAATACTAACATGAAACTGTAAATAGAATGGAATTAGGAGATAATAGCTTGGTCTTAGGTTTATCTTTTGGTTTAATCATTAATCTATTTTATTTTTCTAATTTGAGTTTTATTATCTAAAAATAAAATATCAGGATGAGTTTCTTTTCTTTTTATATAAATTTTTAAAAACATGAATTCCTTAATGAAATATAAATTCCACCTCCTCCTATAATAATTGTTGATATAACACCTTTGTTGAGGGTGTTCAATCTTTTAAGACCTCACTCTGTTGATGTCAGTTCATCTATTAATTGTCTCAAATCCATCATGTAATGATCTAAAAAATAAAGATAGTGATAATTGATTAATGAATAATATAAATATATTGATTTTCATGGATTGCAGAACATTCTCCACACCAGTGCATACTACCCATTTCTACCACAATAATAAATTATCATTATGTAAGAACTCTAGAAAACCACACACTCTCCCAGGACAAGTGTAATTTTAGCCTCCCAATATCAATCGTAATATATCACTATGGTGGACAAAAATAAGAGAAGAATGAATACAAAAAATTAGATAATGAGGGGAAAAATAAAATATAAATAAAAGTGGTGAGAAGGAGAAGAGAAATACAAACACATGAATTTATAAAATAGAAGAAGATGATAGATATGGAAAGTGAATAAAAAAATTAATGAAATATATATTATATTGATAGAGAATGATAAAAGTGGTTATTAATAACAAAATTATAAGAAAAATATAAATAAGTAAAGAAGAATAAATAAAATTAAGGAGTATAAAAAGAATTATTGATGGGTCGAACACATTATAAAAAATTTATGAAGTTAAGTAAAAAAGGAATATATATTATAAAAACATAATTCATAAATAAAAAATAAAATAAAAAATATATAAAAATATTGGGTGTAGCAGCCTTGGTAGTGGGGCTTCCCCTTACCCTTATTTGTGAACTCACTTATGGTTGATGAAAAACCTATTATTTTATAGAAAATAGAGAGAATAAACTGGTCTTATTTAAAACTCCAATAACCACATAGATATATATTTAAATGCACCCCCAAAACCAGCATGATCATTATTAGAAATACCTAAGGATTTAGGATGATTATATATTTTCACGTTAACTATGGAAGTGTGCACTGTTTGAGGGGTCAGATGGGTAAATTGAGCCTTTGGTGGTATAGGGATTGTATGAATTGCTCATGGAATAGTGAATTTTCTAGTGGAAGAGAAGAATATGATGCATGGAAAGGTGTAAGTTGTTCTCCACCTTCACCCAGAATTCACAGTTTCTGGATGAATACATCAACTAAATCTTCACGGGGATCATCTATGGCTCTAGAGAGAATTATTAGTGCTGGAATTACTCATAATTGAAGAATATCTTGATATTGTTGTTTCTAGTGGATGAACATGGAGTTTCTCTATGAGAAAAGTGGTGTTTGGATTTTTCTATTAGAAATAAAATGTAGAGATGGTGGAGAGATCTATCTGAGGGCTATTTCTATAGAGTTGTGGGTAAATGGAGTCTCTTTGGATAAAAAACAATAATCATTAAAAATGGAATCCCATACCAAATCAGTGAGGGGTTCGACACTCCCTTAAATGACAAGATTATAAAGCACTATAAAAATCACAGGCAGTGGATGTGATCTCTTTCATGGCACCACAAACACACATCTGGGCATCACAATCACATCACATGTAGTCCTAAATCCCACTATTACACCCCACAGGGTTCACTACCCATGTGCCACTGCCACAAAGCCTAATACCCTCTACATTCATGTTTTCTCCACCTTGTGGCCTTCCTTGTGGTTGTACATGTCTGGCCAGATCCAGAGAAAGCCATGTGGGGCACTAGACATAGGTTGGGGTTAACCTATGTGGGATTAATTCATAATAAAATATTTAGCTTAAAATTTATCAATATTTTATACAATTAAATCCATTTCTATTCCACTATTCAAATTTCCAATTATATAGTAGAACATTGATATTCAAGATCATTTTTAATAAAAACAACAAAAACATCATAAGAATTTCATTAAAAATATTAATTAAAAATGACACTTTCAAATTCCCCCACACATAAGTCATGTTTTCCTTAAGCATGAGATATCAAAATTTAATTCAATATGGAACCATTATTATCAATATTCAAATTAAATTGTATTGAAATAAAGAAATGATCACTGTTAAATCAAAATTTTAAATTTCACATAAAATATCAATTAAATTTTCCATTTTTTGATAGAAACAATAAATTCAAGTGTTTTATCCTCTTAATTTGAAACAATGATGGGTCTTCTTTTCTCCTTCATTCATGTTCCTTAATTAAATATTATTAAACCATCCCAGTCATGATTTACCTCATTTTATTTTATTTTACTCTTCTATCATGATACAATTCACATGGAATTACGCTCATATCTTGAGAATAAGATCCATATAAATATTATTGTAAAGCACCTACATTACCAAGATTGTAAACAAAAAAGGAACATAAAACCATGAGGGCTTGTACATCATAGTTCAAACGACTCTAAGTATAAAATATGGTAGGTTTTAATTTTTATTAATTAAGGCTCAATGAGGATGTTTATCTATCATATCGTAATGCCTGATATCAGAAGTAAAATACTAAAGACATTCACCCCTTCAAATTGTAAGAAATCCCAATTCCCTAAAAACTCAATGTAAACATCATTGTCAAATTAATATTAATGAATGATTTGGGCACACTATTGAATTTATTCTATGTTTATAAAAATGTATATTTTCCCTTTTCAAAGAATGTTGAAATTTATTTATTTCAAAATTTATGTTTAAAATAAACCTCAGACATTCTATCTAACCACATATGATAAAAATAATAGGTCTAGTAATGGAGTTTTCTAGTTTTCAAAATCATAACCCTTTTTTCATTTTTTGGTAATTTTCATATTTTTATTTTTTTTATTCAAGAGGGAAAAAAATAAATATTAAAATAAATCTAACCCCTTAACAATTCAAAATTTAGCTCCCCAAACTTCTTCATTGCACTGTGTTTCATCCCTTATACCATGACTCCCTTCACCGCAACACTTAAATGTAAAGATATCAAGAAAATAATATGCGGAGGGTACGAATCGATATTTTTTTTGGAATCGTGGATCATTACTAGTAAACTAATTAATGGTTTCTATATTTTAAATAAATATTGATGTAAATGAGACCTTTAAAGGATAAGATATTTTAAAAATATTTACCAAAAATTTTAAATTTTGTTTTACATAATCATATCTTTGACATGTTCAAATGAAATTTCTAGTAGGTGGATTGTCCCAAGATCAATAAAGAAACATGATCATGATAAAATAGGACACACATGGTCAATAAATCATTTCTAGATTTGACATATGATTTTTGAGAATCCCTCAAGTCACTATTAATAAAACGATCACATGAATTTTATAAATTCAAATCATAAAAAATGTTATGTAAATTACATTTTCATGAATCAACTAATTCCCACAAATCATGAATTCTCATTTTAGTAACCATGTTTCACTATAATAATTTAATTCTCCATTTTCATTATTTAATATCGTTAACATTTTAAATATAAATAATGGAATAATATGATTACTAAGAAATTGATGTCTCTTATACAATTCAAGAAGTGAAAAATATAAAATGCTGGAATGTAGTTTCCAATTAAAAGTTCAAAATATATTTTGGAAGAAAATTTAGAGAGTTTAGACGATAGTGAGTAAAAGTGAAATCATTTTCTCTTGAATCATAGTCATCTTTCCTCCACTAATTCGGGATTCCTTATAACATAAAAAACCTAAAAATTTAATATTACTCAATCAAGCATATGGACAATGCCATTTAAGCTCAAAAATATAACAGGGAGTGGGGATTTAGTCTGGACTACTCCTAAATAAAGAAATAGAAACCCTAGAAGTAAATTCAAAATGAAGAATATTGTAACAGTCCACAATTTGGTCCTTAAATTTTTACTACCTCTAGATGGTAGTACCAGATATAGCCTATAATCTCATAGTGTTTGAAGTTTCTTGGACTTGTACTAAGACATTTGGCTTTTCCCATAATCTACCTATTTTTTGTTTATGAGGAATGATACATTGATATAATATTCTGGATCATCCCCTTAACAATTAATTATAACTTTATTGGAGGGGATAATATGAATAATATAATATCCACATCTTTTATGCCTACTTTTGTGATGGATTTTACTTCTAGTTCAAAATTAAGGGGGGTTGCATGAATTGAATGATTATAGGGAAATGAAAAAGGTTTTTTTTATGGAAGAGTCTAAAATATCATTCTATTCATAAGGAGCATACTATGTCCTAATTTCATCATGCATAGAAATATGGATATAATAATTTTGTTCCTCAAATATATTTTAATTGAAAATAGGGAGGTTCATGTGTTCTTCAGTAGGTGCATGTTTTGTTTCTTCATATTCCTCAAAGATAAATAAAATACTATTTCATTCTAAAAATTCAATTTAGTGGGAATTAATACTCAATTCATATTGAATAAAATGAAATGAAATGTAGTTTGATATAAGATCAAATCTTTTAATTGGTTTATAATCAATCTCCCCATCAGTGTTAAGTTTTTCTTTGAGTTGGATGGTGGAAATTAGAGATGGGTAGTCAATCTCCTCCAATTATTCTAAAAATTCTACCACATTGGTGGTGTGTTCATACATGTCTAGTATGAAATTAAAAGGATATGGAAAATCCACATTGGGTTCCATCATTATTCTCCTTTAATGATTTTTAATTTTACATTGATAATCTAAACATGAAATATCATGGTGAATTAATATTTTTTTTATTTTGAAATTTTGAAATATTGAAATCTATTAGGAAATCTAAATCCAACCTCCTCCTGTATCTAAGTTTTATTGAATGCCTTGGTTAGGGGTGTTACATCTTCTAGGACCAATATATATAAATTTCATTTTATTCATTGATTGGATCAACTTCATCACGTGAAGTGATAACCAATGGAAATATGGAAATGGGATTAAACAAATGAATATAAATATATTACATTTCATCGAATGTGGGACATTTACCACACCCATGCATGAAAAAAATTTCTACTTCAAGTATATATGATCATTATGTAATAATTCACGAACACCTTGACATCCCTCGGGCAAAGCCTTGGGTTATCCTCACACAATTAGGAGTCAGAGAACACTTTGGTGTTTTGAAATAAGAGAAGATGAAATAAAATAAATAGAATATAAAGTGAGAATAAATAAAATAAAAAAAGCTATAAGAATAATAATAAAAATAAAACCCATGAAATAACTAAATAGAAATTGAAAAATATTAGAGAGAGAGGTAGAGATCCAAGCAGATAAAAATAAAGTAATATACATATATTATAGATTGAGAGAATATTTAAAAATGATATTAAGAAGAAATAAAAATTTGAAGAAGAAGGGAATAATGAGAAAATAAAAACAAAATAAGGAGAAAAGAATTATGGTTGTTTTGAAAAATTTATAAGAAAAGTGAATGAATTTAATTAACTAATTCATTGATATTAAAAAACATAGAGAAGAAAAAAAAATTTAAAAATATAAAAATATAACATAGAAATTGGTGTAGTGGCCATAGATGTGGGGATTATTCTTCCCATTTGGTGTGAACTCACCTGTGGCAGGGGAAAAGAGTCTTCATTTATAAGAAATAGTGTTACACACTTGGTCATATTTAAATATTTAACATCCATGGAGTTATTCTTTTAAATTCACCACAAAGATACATATTACTAGGATTTGAAACACCATAGGATTTTGGGAGCTTTGATATTTATGCCTGGATAGTGGAATCATTGACTGGTTAATGAATCACAGGGGGAAATAGATCCTTTGTTAGAATATGGATTGCATGCATGGCTCATGTCATGGTGAACATGGCATAAAAAGTGGATAAGATGGTGTATGGTAAGGTTGTAACGGTGGTATACTTTCATCCAACCTTTATAATGTTGGATGAAGACTTTTAATTGATCTTCATGGGGCTCATATAATGCTCTGGATGTGATCAATAGTGGTTGAATTCCTCGAAAGTGAAGGATGAATAATGATATTAATTCATAAGGGTGTTCATGAGGATTCTCTAAGATAGTAGTGGGGGATGGTGAGGTCTAGCGTTGGTGCCACATTGGAGATAATGGATAGATATCTCTAAGGATCGGGGTCACAGATCTAAAGATAGAAATAAATGCTTTAGATAACAATGAATAGTAACCCTTAAAAGGTTAATCCCACATTGAATCAGCAATAGGTTCAAAACTCTATTATAATAAAAGATGTGGTAGCACCATCCAGAATGATTTTTGTGGGGAAGGTCTCTACTATGAAACAACACACACATTTGTTCCACACATTCAAGGCTAAAATGGGCCTTCATCCCACTCCTACACCCTTTGGGGTTCATCACACACAGGCCAATACCACATGTCCTAATTCCCCGTGCGGTTTTATTGCATCCCTCTTCCGTCAAGGAGACCATCCTTATAACTGTTCATGGTCTTCCATCTCTTGAGCTAGTTATGTGGCATGTGAGACATGGGTTGACAGAATCGTTGTAATTCTTAATTTATAAATCAAATTTCAATTTTTAAATTTATCATTTTTTATCCAATTAAAACCATCTTCATTATACAATTAAAATTTCCCATATTTTAGTAAAACATTTAAATTCAAGGGAATTTAGATTAAAACCCATAAAAACCATTATAATTTGTTTACAAATATGCAATAAAAATGAATTTGTCAGTTCCCCAACCCCTGTATATTAAACATTATTTAAATAAGTAATTAGTAAATAATTATGTTAACTTAACTACATTAAAAATACGTTTTTTACTTTTTCACATACTTTTAACATATTTTATTTGATACACCTGAGTCATTTACTCATCCCATAATTCCTACTAATATTAAATGAACCATTAATATTAAAATAATATTCATTCATATGATATTAATCCTTTTATTTACCTAAAAACATGTAAATTATTTCAGTTATTCACATCCCAAAGACATCGTTCATGAGTCTACAACTCGTAATTTTATTTTTTTAAACCATCACATTTTTCTTGTAGTAATAACTCCAATATTGAACATTAGTTTTTCAATAATGCAACTTGATACTATATCCAAGAATAATCTTAAAAATTATTTCCTGCGAACATGATGGAAGCACCAAAATGGAATGTGTATTGGTGCTTGTGTTTGTAAAAAAGAAGAATCTAAGAGGGAAATTTTAGAGAATTATTTGGAATCAATTATAAACTATATATCTATAGTAGTGCTATAAAATATTATATAAGAAATATAGGAAAAAAGAGGTGAGATGGGACAATTATGGAAATTTTCCATAAGTCCAAGGTTATAGAATCCAATAGAAACTAGTAATACTAATCGACAACCTATCCATTCTCTCATAACATGATACATACAACAAAAAACAAAAAATAAATAATTTTACAAAATTACCCACATGCAGTTTTATCAATCTGCATTCCTCCAATAATCGGTTTGTAAGAATAGGTTGATGAATAATCTATCAATGATGGTCAAGATTTTGAATCTGGTGAAGTTTCATGAAATTGATTCAAATAATAATGGAGTGATGAATTAGAGGAAGACAAAATATTTGAGGTATTTTCATAAACGGTGACATTCCTATATCACAAGTGAAAATAAAATAAAATGTAGAAGAGAGTTGGACATCACTGCTAATCAAGAATTGTAATATAGATGTTACAAAACCTATGAGAGAGAATTATCGCATCCCACAAATAATTATTTTAAAATTATAGACATATATCATGATATAAAAATGGATTGTTTCAAATAAAATAGTTACCCATGTGGTAAAAAATTATATTTCAAGTGAAAATTAGTGCTATGAAGGGGAACTGAGGATAAAAGATGATGCGATTGGATACTAAAATGTCTAAAACAAATCATTAATTGTGATATCAGAATATTGTGATACACCTAAATATTTTTGATGGATTATTTCTTCAGAGGATCATATAATAGCTATCGATGAAATAATATCAAAAAAAGTCCCATAGAAGCTATTATAATTATTGGAAAAGGTTGGGGATATCAAATATGTCGTTGGTGTAGAGTTATTTGGGACATAGTTTGTGGGTAGTGGGGTATGCTATTAGAGAGGGTCATTTTTTAATTCTAACATTATTATGTTTTTCTGATAGTTGGGTTTTTGGGGTATTCTAAATACAAGAAGTTGGAGAGTTTGAGATCAATTTTTTCATTTACTTATTAACAGGTCTATTGGTAGCATAATGGGATGGTTATGTGGTATCTCTGAAACACTAAATGAAAAAATCAAGGTGGTAGCCCAAGTAAGTGGTCTATTCTTGTACTTCAAGATATATTCCTTCCATTTACAATTATGAATCTCAAGTATATTAGAAATATATAGTGATGTGATTAGTTTCTTCACTTATCTCACCCTCTCTTCTAATTAGCAGTCATATAAATAATATTTAGTTACTGTACTAGGGAAATATTATTTTTTGATGTCAGGATCTTCACTAATTAAGTTAAATAAAACTTATTTTATCTTTCCTATACCAAATTTTCGACTATTCGGTCTAATGTAAAACCATTCCTAACTGTACTATGATTATTGTTTTGGATGTTCAAAAAAAGTTTAAAAATTAGAGTAAGTCAATTAAATAGGATAATTGTAACAAGAATATTATTGATAATGAATAGACTATATGTTGTTTTATAGTCCATGGAAAATATAATATAGGAATTGGTGAGTATATTGGATAGTATTGATAAGCTAAAACCCAAACAGTTGAGTACCTACGTTCGGTGAGTATATGGTTGGGGGAAATAGAAGAAATATCTTTACTATAGATGCATGATAGGGAGGAGTAATGTGTTTTAGGTCTCTAAACAATGTATCTTCTTCATAAAGAAATAGTATTATCCAGCCTCTCAGCTACATGTTCGAGGAGAGGAATAGAGTAATGTGCCATGTGTAGTTCTCGCTATGATAGGGAACATTATCTACATTGAGATGTGTAGTTTCAAGTATATTTTATAATGATTTTAAAAACTTGGATACAAATATTTATTATAATGGTGTCATTTTTATTTCTCTAGATGTTCTTCACATTGGAACTTATAAGGATTTCATGGTAGATATTGTAAGGGCCACTGTAAGTATGTTCATAACTACAACTAATGATTCACTTTTTCCTTCGACATAGTAGGGCTAATTTATTACAGTGAATGAATAACGAATTTGAAATTGGTTATTAGGATTGATAAGAAATATAAAAAAATATTTTTTTTACCTACTGAAAAATAGATATTGTGTGTTATTATGGTACTAAAAATGTGGCGAGGGAATGAGGTGGTAGTGAAACAACTATCACAATGAAAGGATTATTATTGTGTTTCAAATTATCATTCTAATATGGAAGTGAAGGATACTATTGTTTAAAGGGTGGAATCACTTGGAAATCCTTTGATAAGTTAGATAATATTTATATGGTTCACAGTAAACTTTTTTAGCTTTGGAAATTATTTTATTTTCTATGATTTATTAGAGAAAAATCATTTTACAAAAAACTCAGGCTGGTTCTCTGAGGAAATATTATGAATCAGTGTTTGAATTATTACTTTTAGATGTGCAATAAAATCCTTGTCAAATTTTTTTAGGGGTTTTCCTAAAAAGTTATTATTAATTAATTTTATTTATAGGAAAAATTAAGCTATCTATGTTTACACTTGGTAATGGAAATGTTTGGGGAGAATCTAGATTTTTTTGGATGATAAAGTGGGAAGATGATCAAAATATACTGATGAAAAAGATCAGTGGAATTTTTTTCTATATTATTTTCTATTCTGATTTTTGTTCCCATTTATGGAGTGATTTATTCCGATAAGAATACAAATCCTAATGATGACAGAGAGGATAACAAACTAACTTATAGATTCACTTTTTCTTTCTGCAATAACGGGTTGTTACAAAAATATTTTCTCATGGACACTGAATTCCAGTCGGTTCTTCGATTGAATTCATTTAAAATGGAATTATAGCTAATGACTTTTTTTTAAAAAGAATGAAAATTGTTTTCATTATGGATATAGAAGAACTTATTTGGATATTGAAGTTGGTCTAAAACTCATAATCAATAGAAAATATACTGAAGGTTGTTTATTCATTGCTCGCGATCTCTGTGATTTCAAGATTATATGATTTGATGTATTAGTTGTTTAGTTCCATGGAAAAAAATTAATTCTTCCATGGGTTAAATATTTTATTTTTCCCACAAATATATACATATCCTAATGTTGAAGACCATTCTATAAAGAGGTTGGAGAGAAAAAAAGTTACATTATGGGGACAAATTTCATTATAAGATCAAGTAATAAAACTAGTATTTGTAGTCCACCTTAGAGACAAGGTGGTTTTTCATCATAGGGTAAATGTTTCAAATGTCTTTTTAATTTGGGTTGTCAGAGATATAGTTTCCTTGGGGCTATTTATGCTGTCGTGTGTCAGAAGTGGCATTAGCTGTTGGGGAGGGATGTTTTTTCATTCAATATTTTTTATTTTTTATAGTAGTATGGTTGTAAGGGGATAATAAAAATGGAAATGTGGTGGTTTATATATTTGAATTTACATTTTAGTACGTATATTTTCATAATATGGGCTACATAGGTGGTCTCTCTCTATAACTTGATGCACATAGCAAGGATAAATCCCCAGGATGTTGTCTCTACTGGTTCTCCGAATTGAATTTGATTCATCCATATTGAAACTATAACACTTCATTACTTTATTAATTTATATATACTTATCTCTACTCATGTTATCACTAATAATCTAATAGAGGCTATGTTCGTGCCTCAAATTGAGTTTTATAATGATTGAAAGTGGAACGAGCCAGGATATTTGATGAGTAAAAATATGATTTTTGTAATGGGTAAATGACGTTTTCAAAAGTGAATAAAACTAACATGAACCTTATGAATAATTTTCATTCCATATTATAATAATATAGTATAGTTAGATTGAATAAGTTTAAATATATATTGGAGGATGATTTAATGAAAAATACAAGCCCAATTAGTATAGGGTAAGACAAGAGTAAATTTTAAGTCATAACTTGTTTAAAGACAATGAGAGAAATGTTTCATGGGTTGTAATAATATGAGGATATATATCTAATATTTATAGATTACATAAAATTTTGTATGTTAAGAAAGAGGAAATTGTGAAGACTCTATACAAAAGAGGAGAACAATGATTGGAAGGGTGTCAGAGTATATGTTATGATGTTCTGTTTGAAGGGATTATTGAATTAAGGGGAATCACGAAGACCAATATAACATTAAATAAGAAATAATTTATATTAAAAGCATGATGCATATAATAATATGTGTATATCACATGTTTTAATAATATAAATCATAGGAATAACTATAGATTTGTGAATAACTATAATGGAAAATCACTACCCAACATGGAATCCTGGAAATTGATAAAATCATATCATTTGTATATAACATTGAAGAAAATTTATTCTAAATTAAATTCATGTGTATCATATATAGTGATAAGGATATATCACTAAATAAATAGATAACTACACAAAACATATTATTTTAGTTGATACATAAGATAACATAATATCTTTGTTGTATTCCATTGATCAAAGTATCTTCAATGATACATAAATGATTCTTTGAGAGAGGAAAGAAACAAGAAACACATTCGTGGACTCTAACATTGTTAAGAGATGTTGCATGGAATGTTTAAAGTGATGATTGTGGGTTACATAGTAGAGGTTCATAATTTTTATGGAATATATAGAAATATTATGATATGAATATTCTTAAATTAATTATTTTATCAAAGATTGATTCAAAAATAGAAATAACAAGGGACATGTGACCTTCACGCATGGAGAGAAAATAAGTGTGAAGAAAGAGAATCATGATTCCATAGTTACATGTTATTTTATAATCATTTAATTATTTTAGTGCAGTATTGAAATAACATGAACTGTTATGTTTATTGAAGGATATAATTTCTCTTAATTTAAAAATTGAAGACATGAAATATGTAAGTAGATCAATGGAGAATCACAGAAATGTTGTTGTGACATAAGATAGATCCACTAGACACATACATGGTACTATTTTGATAATAATATCATGGAGATATATAGGTTGAGGTTGAATCAGGATGAATTTATAACCATCATCAATATGATGATGATTATGATTATGCATGGGCCATTGATAATGTGGCTTCATCTTAATGTGAGATTAGTAAGCTATGAGGTGGTAACAATCAGTGAAACATAAGGTTCATATATGAAGATCATTCCATGGTCGTTCATGGATAAGATGATGAAGGTAGATGTATAAATAGAAGGATATAGTACAATAAGGTTTTATAAGGTGGTATTCAAACAAAATATAACCAAATTGTGATATATATGAGAAGTTCCCACCAATAGTGAGATAGAATAAAATTATGAAATAATTTTATATCTGATTAATAGTCTTTGATCGATTTTAGATGAATAGTTTCAACATTACATTACCATATAAATAAATTGAATCCTTAATAACAAGAGGACAAATGTTGATCTATTGAATAACTCCATATTGAGTGGGAAACTTATCTCATTCAAATTTTCATATTTTATTAAGAAGAAAAAAATCCATATATCTATTAACCTATGTAAATCTGATGAATCCAATATTCACATCTATTTTCTAAGAGTTTTGTGAATGTTCTAAGTTTAATGATCACGATAAGTTCTTATGAGTCTTTAAGAGAGGGCTTCAGAACTCATAGGTTGATCTAAATGGGAATAAATTGTTGTTAAAATGTGTTTGAAATTATAACAGAGTACCACATTCTAATTCACCCCTAGTCTAGACTAATTTTCATCATACTTCATAAAAAATTATTACATTTATTATGGTGTACTAAATATATATTGTTCATATAA
Source organism: Viscum album (assembly GCA_963277665.1). Taxonomy (NCBI): domain Eukaryota; kingdom Viridiplantae; phylum Streptophyta; class Magnoliopsida; order Santalales; family Viscaceae; genus Viscum; species Viscum album. The sequence goes on along the minus strand of OY728150.1, from coordinate 429,324,214 downwards.
TAAATATAAAAATATAATAAAGTGTGATGTAATTATCAATAATTGCATATGAAAATTGTGTTCAATGTAAATGTTCTAATTAAATCACAAATTCAATGTGGAATTTCCATTGTAAATCTACAAAGAAATACCCATTCGGAATTCAAAAAGGGAATGTCATGGGAAAATAATTATAAATTCTTATGGGAACATGGAATGTTCATAATTACTTGTTTATGTTTCATGTTCATGATAATTCCATGTGAATGTTCTATGGGAAATCCAAATCAATGATTTATGTTCCACTAAAAATCAATAGTTGAAGTCATGGTAAAAACCCAGAGAATGATTCGTCAAAATTTATTAACTTATATTATAGGTAGATGATTTCAATGTTCAATTATATGTTAATTTCCTGAGGAATTCCAAAATAAAAACCAAATCCATAGTTTCTTATGAATACAAAGATGGATGTTTCATAGGAATTCCATGGAGAAAGTTCCACTGGAAATCCATAGTGGATCTTCCCCTGGAAAATCTAAAATAATTTACCCTTAAAGTGGGTTGTTCATAATTATCATCATATTTTCCATGTAATAAGTCATATGTTAAATTCATAATCAATAATGTTCAATGATTATGTCAATTTAAAATAAAATATCCTTTGGAAATCCAAATCCACAAATAAACTTTTATAGGTAATCAACAGGGAAGGATCCACTGAAAATCCAATAAAAATTACAGTGGGAATCTGTACAAGAAGTTCCACGAGAAAATGTCAATATAAGTTCCACTTATAATGAAAATATTGTAATCATGAAGTTTAAAAATATGACTTTTCACAGTTTTATTCACTTTTGAAAACATAAATAAATGGGAAAAGATAAAAACATTGAGAATCAAGATCAAAATTATAATTGTTTTGAATAAATATTTCATCTTATTATTAAAGAAAATTGGATTGATAGTTTATGTGTATTTCGAGTAAACATACATATAAAATCATTAATATTTTATTTTAACAAGCCAATCCAATTCACAATCACTCTTCTGGATTATAGACCATATTTAGGTAAGTCCTGTTTTGGATTTTTCTCATAGAAATTATTTTGTTGGGTTCTCGGAATAGGATCCCCAATTACTAGATTTAGCCGAGAGACATGAAAATTGGGTGACTATTATTGTGTTATAAAAATAGAAAATTATAAGGAATGACACCCAACTTAGAACAAAAAATTATTGGATGATAAAATTTCAGATAATATCTGGGAAAATATTTAATAGTGTAAAATGCAGGGTTAAGGTATTGATGCTTGAAAAAAAATTGAATCACTAGGGTTGAAAGAAACATTGCTCCTTTTTCAGTTATTTGAATATTTTATAGAAAACTATGTGGATAATAAATTTCTTCTCATTTGAAAAAAGATCTTCCTCATGATCAATTAATGTTGCAGCCACTGCTTTTTGTGTTTTATCACGATTAATATAATAGCGAATAGTAGGGGTGTCCATCAAGAAATAATTTCAAAGGGAGTGCGTCATTTGAATACATTAAATGAGTTATTGTAAAAAATAATCATTGAAAGGTAACCAACAAACCAATTAATTTTTTTTCAAAAGGAAAACATCATAAATATGTCTCACGATTATGGTCAAAAACCTTTATTTGACCATCCTCTTGATTATGGTAAGAAGAACCCAGTTTAATTTATGTACCATTTAAATGAAACAATTCCCTCCAAAAAAACCTAGTGAACAAGGGATCTTAATCATTAATAATTTAACTTGTAAATCCATGTAGACAAACAATTAACATCATGAAAAGATCAACAACATACTATACTAAAAAAGGATGTTTGATGTGTAAGAATGATTATATAATGAATGAAGGTCAACCAAAACTAGAATAACACATACAACTAATATTTAGGAATTTATAAAATTAATTACATTGATATTTCATCCTAAATCATGTCTGGAATATGATGTGATTGTTTTAATCATGATGGGCTCAAATTGTGGTATTTTTTCGACTGACATACATCACATTCATTTAAAAAACTTAATCACTTTTTGAATCATTCCGCTGAAAAATAATCATTATAATAAATTTTTATATTTTTTCAAATAAAACTTTTAACCCCAATGTGGAGAATCATTGAAATTACAAAACAATGTGGGAATGAAATGAGTGGTTTTAGAGAGATATATGTAGCCTTTAAAATAATTTGTGTTATAATGCGGTGAAAAAATAGTCGATTTTGGAATTTTATTTCATATGACTAAAATATGTTCTAAAAAGACACTATCATTACTAATTTATTCTTAGACCAATGGAATAATGATTTATAAGGTATTTGAACATTCCATTAGAAACATTTGTGATTCATGAATATTAAATAGAATATTCACATCAAAATTCATCCTTTTAGACTTATAAATGACGTCAAAATTATATCCTAAAAAATTGGATTTCAAACGTTAATGTTGCATAGATATAATTATTTCACTTGACTAATGTGTAATAATTTTATGGAAAGTAAATGAAATTAATTTCCTACACATACGGTACTTTCAAAATTGAGCAATGGTGTGCACGAGCTCCATCAATTCCTTTTCATAAATATATTTATGTATGGAGAAAAAAGATAAAACTTTGTTTTAATAATATATGTGTCTCCCTTCCCGCATAAGTACTTTATAAATACCAATTCATAATTCCTCACACTCTACTATATATTACTGAGGAAAATAAGTTAAATGTAGCATAAGAGCTTTGAAATTTCATAAGTAGATTGATGTTGTGGCCCCCATTGAAAACTATTCGTTTTAGTAATATTTTTTAGATGATTCACCAAATTTACTCAATTCTTAAATAACATTTTATAATATACATATTTGAATAAAAACCCATGACCCTATTTTATATTCTTGGGTACCGACCAATCTAGAATGCTGGAAAAAAAATTATGGTCCATAGAAGCTCCCTGTTAAGAAATGTGGTGGCCTAGATAGTCAACATCTGTTAAACTAAGGAAACATTTCTTTTAGTTTTGTTAAAAGTTATGATTCTATATAACTTCTAAAATACAGGCCAAATTTTTAGTATTAACTATCCAAATGTTATTGTAAACATGTATATCACTAATGAAAACTTGAAATAATTCATAGAAATGGTATAAAAAGGATATTTGTGGTAGCTTGAAATGTTATAAGAGAATTAATAAGGCCGAACAACATAAATTTATTTGTAGTTTTCTTCATGGGTGCATAATGTAGTATTTTTATTATTAACATCATAGACATGAAATTGGTGGAAGCATGATATATGTTATAATGAGAAAAAATATTATCCTCTAAAAAATTCAACAAAAAGTATTCCAAGAATATGAATTGGAACACGATCTAGAATTATTTTTAAGGCATGGTTGTAAATACACATGAACCAACCGACCCCTTTATTTTTGAAAACAATTTTTGGAAAACAATAAGGATTTCTGTTTCTACGAATCACTACCTTATGTAAAAAAACTTCCACCTTCTTCTCCACAACATTTTTTATACGATAATTAATTTTTTTAGGTTGAACGTTAACTTGGGACACTAGATCCCACACCCGTATGGTGTGATCAGATGCACGACTAGATGGTAGGCCACTCTGATCCACAATATTATGATTATACCCTATCAATAAAAATTATTAAATGAATTAAAAAATTCATGTATGTATGAATTATCATGTTTGGTCTTTATAATTCCATAAATCAAAAGGATTCCCTGTGAAAAGAATAATGTTCTATAAGAATGGTATGCCAGGCTAGTGGGGTGTCCCGGATGGGTGAATTCCTTCTATTGTGACAATATAACCCTGAAATATGAATATCGTAGTTATGTTTCATCAATTAAAAGTTACATATAAAAATTATTCTGACTAGGACATTTGAAAAACATGATTGGGTATTGACATGTTGAAAAGATAAACATCCACTTTAAAAAAGTCCCCAAATGAATAGATAAGGTATTTCATATTACACTAGAAATTATTAATTTTCAATCTCCAAAAAAAACTATCCAAAAGGTTTAATTTAAGAGCGTCAAATGGAAAAAAATTATTAAATGGTCTTCAATGAAAATTGTGGCTGACATCACTATCCACAAGGACCAAAACAGGCTCTACAAAAAATGAACATTCATGAATCATTGACTCCGTTTCTTGAACTCCCTAGTCAACCAAAATTCCAAAAAATTAATCTTGATTGGTCGTATCATAATTTAGTTCTTCCTCATTATAAAGAATAATTTCATATATTTTCAAATCATCCACAACTACTTGAGGTGTAATACATTCCCCCACCAACAGATGAAAAATATTATCTAGACTCTTATGGGGTGGACCAAATTTCACTCCATAAAAATAAAAAAGGTCTTTCTCCTTGAATTATTCAAATTCTATGTCAGAAATATTGAGATCATCTTTCCACCTTGGATTCTTATCCTTCCTTTCTACAAGTACCCCTAGTTTGAATTTGAATGCGCCTGACTAAATTTGACTTTCCCACCACAGTCAGTTTGGTCAAAATTCTTAGGAACTGTTTTATACTGAACCTCATGACCACAAATTATGCCTTCAATTATTAACAAACATTATGTGTTCCTACTAAGTTAAATAAGTCATTATTTTGTTCTCGTTTCATGTATATCTGCAAAACAGCTAGTATTTGAATGAAATCCTCTAAAAACATATTGTTTCCCTCAGATTTCATGTATGATCTCCTTTGATGGGAGGTTTAAACATTATGATCGATTTCTAATGGGTTTTTTTGTAGAACGGGAAACATCCAATGATTCCACATCCATTCAGACCTACGTTCCAAAGGTAGGTTTTCATTAGTTTGTGGAATGATGAGGCTTATGAATTTTCATTGATCAAGAGGATGGGAGGTCGGACTCATCAAACCATTTTGAGGGGAATTATTTTCTACTCCGGGACTCTCTTTATAGATTTAAGTTATGTTTGTTAATCCTTATTTTATTACCAAGTATAAAATGAGTTTTCCTTTAGATTTTAAAACAAATGATTGATATTTAGGAAATTTAGAGAATATTTTATATGTATTCGAGGTTCCTCATCAATAGAGAATCATATGTATTTATTAGAGATTCTTGGTCAATGGTACCCTTTGACACATTTATATAGAATTATCTTGGTCATTATGATGACCATGATAGTTTTAAAGCCACTCATTGGGGCACATGAAGTTTATTGTCATTCAGAAGGACATGAATTATTTCAAAGTTAGGATCGAACACGCAGACAGGCTACGTACGTATCCTTTGTTTGGAAAAGGAATCAGAACCCACATAGTTCGAGTAAGGGAGTATGATGTTTATGATTGATGGCTCAATGAAGGATGTCATAATTACATTTACACTCTAAGCTCATGTGATTCATGCTCAGTGTGAGAAACAATAGGTATTGGTAAAAAAATGTGACAATTGTGGCATGAAAGATGCAACCATAAGAAATAATGTGGGGCTTATGTATGTATGACTGCCCATATAAATGAAAGGTTAGGATTTACTTGAGGGAAGAAATCCAGGAGCAGGGTCCATATAGGTATATGCGTTTTATGGAGATTTTAAATACTCTAACTTGGGGCCTAGTCCTGAAAAGGAGGCCCAAATTAGGAGAGGACTTATGATTTGGGTTTTATTTCTGAAATGGAATCCCAGATCAAATGTAAATTAGTACTGGTTAAGAGAATTATGATTGGGGCTTATGCCTGAGGAGGATGCCAAGATTTGAGAATGATGATTGGGGCTTACTCCTAAGGAGGATGCCCATATTTGAGAATTATGACTGGGGCTTACTCCTGAAGAGGAGGCCCAGGTTAAGAGATCTCTCATCTTAAAGGATGAGGTTGAATGAAGGAAATCTCAATCTTTAGTGACATAAATATGTGTAAATCACTATGTTTTGAGAGATTTTCCACATAATTCCTTTCAGATAAGGAAGTCAAATCATGAAATCATGCCGTAAATGGAATTGAAGAGTTTCTTGAAGACTGAATCTTGAATAGGAAAGATGGAATAGCATAAGAGGGGTAAAATGGGAAAGAAGGGCACCCAAAAAGGCAGGGGTGCGCAAGTCCTGGCAGGCGCGCAGGTACTGCATGGGTGCGTAAGTCATGGTCGTGTAGGTATGCCTGAGCGATATATGGGGACTTGCGCGACGGCTAACCAGTAGGGTAATAATTGAGTGACTCTTGATTAGAGCACTTATAATTATCTTGAGGTACTTTCAGAAGAGGGGCGCACAAGTTCTATTGAAGGAGTAAGGCGGCGCGCAAGTGTGTCCTTTTCCCTTAAAGGGATGGCCACTCAGGCGTGCAAGTCTTTATGACTTTCAACACTTAGTCCTTCCTCTCCATCTTTAGATCTTCCGATCTAGGTATGAAATTACCTTAGAAGTGTTTCATAAGCTTTGATAAGAGACTAGGGTGCCGAGAGCTCAAATCTGAGTTTATGGAAAAAAATACTATCTGAATGGGGGGACCACAGGGTCTATTTATAGGTAGTAGAAGACCCCGGGCGGTTATCACCTAGGTCACGCAAGTGACTTACACGACCATCATGCGGCGCGCAAGTATAATTGCATGACAGTGATATACCTTGCACGGCGTGTGTTCTCTTGATCCCTTTTTCATGCCTTTGTCAATTTTTGATGTTTTCTTCAAAGGATGAATCAATTTGTGCTAAGTCATTTCCCTTTCCATTCTTTTAGACAATGTGATGAAAAGGAGTGTCAAAAAAAGTCCCCCCTCAGAGTTAGATCCAAAAGAATTTCAGATTTGACTCTGAGGAAAAGAAGAAAACTAATGGAAATGTGGCGCGCAAGTTTGGGCACGTAAATGAGCTTCGAGCGTGCAGAATATGGTGCGAAAGGGTACGGCCTTTAGTCTCCTAGGATACGATGTGCAGGGTTCGGACCGCATCTATAAATAGAGGGCCTCCCTTCCTTACAAGGAATCTGGATTTCCGAACTTCACACCTTCGATCTCTCGCTGTGCAGGTCACTTTAACCGCACAGGTTGCACTGTTTTCTGGTGTTTCCATGATGGCGTGCTGCTGTCAAGGTATCTTGACTTGCGCGGTGATACCTGCGTGCCATATATATGCATGACATATCCATACTTGCGTGCCATGTTTTTAGACTTGCATGTCTTAATTCCTTTTCCATTTTTCGGAATTCTTTCACATATTTTATAAAAAAACCATTTAAGAGTTAGTTTGTTCAACATTTGTGAAGATTCAATGGATCTTAAGGGAATTAAAATGGCTGATGAACTGGAAAGAAAGAGGATTGATGATATAGTGAACATCATTGGCCATGATTACTATATTTTCAAAGATAGTACTCTTCCAAATTTGGCTATGTATCTGAAGAAATATCTTCGTGACTTCTCACAGAGAACTTATATGCCTTTGTATGGCTATGGTCATCTGCGAGAAGTCACCATTCTAGAAGCAAAGCATTATCAACCATTTTCATGGTTTCAGAATTACACCAACTTTGCTTCAGAAAATATCTCAGGTGGAGGAGTATTTCTAAATACTGGAACAGTGGAGAAGGCCTACATAATGCATCATAGCCCACGCACACTAGATCTAAAAGATCATACACATGATCTACAACAACATTTTCATCGTTCAATATTCTGAAATGCTCAAATGGATCAATCCAAAAGCTGGAAGAAAAGTTGGGACTTCTGTCCTGGGGGAGGCATGAAGACAACTTGGATGTGGGTATACTAGGTGCGACAAACCTATGCAGAGTTTGTTGAGGTTCTGAAGGGAACTCCAATATATGAAGCTGTCTTGGTTGGGAAAACATATGTTTACAGATATGATAACTTCGTGTGGAGAAACTCAGCCACTAGAGACCATCAACTAATTCATTCCATGTTACTCATGGAGAAGTAGGCATCAGTTTGTGGGATGTCCACAAGATCTCAGGGGCTCCAATTTTGGGCGATATGTATGATGAATTCATTCCTCCCAAGGTGACATGGAATGATTCAGATAAAACTCATGCTTTAGCTTAGGAATTATTTAACATATTCCAAAGGCTCAAGAGTTCAGAGACCTCATTAACTCATTCTATAAAGGATATTCATCCAGAGGAATGGATGAATATATTTCTTATTTAGAAGAAATAGAGGGAGCCAAAAGTGAAGGAGCCGAAAGAAAAAGGATTCAAGAAAATTAAATCCATGGATAAGAGGCCCAAACGTCCTACCACCTGCCTAAAACCCAATAAGAGGGGTGCTCCTGGAACATTCTGGCCAACTCTAGAAGCAGGAGAGTTCGACAAGTGGGGACATGAGGTGAATAAACGAATCGCAAAGAAGACTCGTCTGGCGGGATTCTTAGCAATGTGGCTCAGTGTTTATTTCTTTCCAGTTAGGGATTCGAAGAGAGGCGTCTGGCTAGGGACCTACGTCATTACGGCAAAGATGGCTGAGGAAACAATGGTTGGGGTGGCTACACCAATTTTATAAAATATTCAAAGGAGATTACTTCATGTCCTCATGGGTAAATATCCTTTAAGAATAGTGGGACCATTCCATGTTTTATGGGGATGGATCTCCACTCACTTCAAGACATTAAATGTACATAATGGATTAAAAATTCCTGGAAGTTCTTTCAGGCCGTCAGTGCAAGAATTCTCTGGAGTTACTCCATTAGATGTTAATGCCAATGACATGAAAGTGAGGCTGAGAATGTTTAAGGAATTCAACTTCTTTCCTTATAGAAGTCTGCTAACCGGACGGTTTGTTGATGATGGAACAACCCATTTGGATTTGAGGGCATACATGCTAGCTTGCAGGGATGGTGTGCTAGTTTCCAGGATTTATGGAGAAATCATATAAAAGGCCTATGCTCCATATAGATTTGCACGTCAATTCAAATGTCTGCAATAGATTCTTGTATCTCCTCCATTACATGTCAGGTTAGAGAAACATCCAATGGTTGATCAGAAACTATGGCTACTGACGTCAAGGGAGAAGACTGTGGCAGTATTTGATCTACCAGTTGAAAAAGTGCCACATAATTTGACTAAATATTATGCTGAACACTGCATAGCATCATACCACAAAGGGATATTGAATCACCCAATTTATCAGGTGGGGAAAAGGAAGTGTACTATAGAGAAATAAACCCTTCCTCATGAAGGTGATGCTTCCCCACCTGAAGTTTATTCGACAGAATCCTCCTCTTGAACTGATTCATCGGATTCCCATGATGGCGATGATGAGTCACATCCAGCGGCAAAGCGGTTTCGTGCCCGATATAATCCTCCAGTTAGAATTAAAATACCCACTCCATCAACTCCTGGTGAGTTACTTCATTGTAGTAATTTAATCACTGCTATTTTATAAAGCAATAAGTCTTACTTTCTTATTCCTTATCTGTAGTTGTAGGAGCTGAAATGAAATTGAAGTCAAAAATTGTAGGACCTTCCTCGCAACCTTCATATCTAAGACCAAAGGCTATCCAGCTATGGCAGGGTTTATACTATGGTATTGAGACCACCTGGCTGGATTTGTGTGAGGGCCTACGACTTCCTGTAATTGGGAATCTTATGGATTCTACAAATCTTCAATACGAGGATGGCCCCAATGAATTGCGGGGTTACATCAAATATTTGGAAATGCTCATATATGCCACTGATGAGTCTATTCCTATCACCCGGAAAGTGAAGGAAATGATTGATCGTGGCGCTAGTGTGGGGGTTGGTGGTTCTGGAGATGAGGAGTGTCATGAATATGAGGCTCCTGAAGATGTTAGTTTTCTTTCCTTATTTTCATTGCAACTTGATATCAGTTGATGCTTTTTTACTTAAGGAAGTTATTTTCTTCATCTTATAGCTTACAAAGAAAGGAACTGGGGTTCCTTCACCACAATATAGCCCTAGTGGTACTGCCATCGGGGCTGCTGTTGTGTCTCCTCGTGAACCAGGTGAGATATCTCCTAGCCAGCAGACCATGAATGAGGCACTGGACATAGCCTTCCATTTTCCAGTCCAAGTGCCAATAAGGGATACTACTGATACTCCCAAAAAACCAAAGAAGCAAAGGAAATGAAGGAGGAAGTCCACAGATAAATGCTTCATTAGAAACATTAAGTCCTTCAAGTAATCATGAGTTTATACCCATGACCACAAGGTTACTCATATTTCTGGGGATTATAGGGGCTTCTCCAATTTCCCCCCTGAGGGAAAGGACTGATCTTCCTTCAAAGACCACAGAGGGTGTTGTGGAACAATAACAGATCCAAGCTGACATAAGTGATCCTAGAGAAGAGCTAACATCTATTCACAGTATCCCTCCTGCTGCTGTTGCAAGAAGAGAAGAACCTGCTTCTGGTAAGTCAACAATGCTTCATAAAAAATGTTGAATGAAACACTGCCTGACTTCCATTCTGTGATACTTCAGGTACAACTCACACATTAGAGCTTCTGGCAACTATTGCGACTGATGCAACTGATGATGTGATTTTACATGATGAAGATGTCCAGGGTTAGGGGCTGCAAGACGTATGTCGTCAAGAAGACACACTAAACGCTCCCACTGGTGAGACTAAACAGGATTCTGAAATATCATTGGATGAAATGATGAATCATGGCATGTATTTCTAATAGTATTATTATCATGCTATGTTTTTCTGTAATTTAGAAGTCCTTGGGTGTGAGTGTTATCCTTCACCCAGTAAATTTTCTTATAATTTACACTTCTAATCATGACTGAAAATGATACGCAGTTCCATCCATTGAAACCATTGAACTGCCAATGCTTGAAGAGGGTGTAAAAATTGATGTCAAACCTACCATTGCAGAAACATTATCTCAAGTAGAGATAAACCCAGTAAACCCTCCTGAGACCAATCTTGAAGATCCTGTTGAGACTAGGAAAGATGGGGAGGAGTCTTCTCAGGTTGTTGACCCACCATCGGGTAAGGGATAACAATATTTATGATTGTACATAATTTTCAAGACAATATATTCTTTTGTTATCCTTTGAAGATAACCAATGCATTCAATTAATCATGAAGGGTTTTCAACTACAATGGCTAGGTCTAGAGGTGAGGCCTTAGCCTCTGTCCCCACGGGAATTGAAAGTGAATAAGCACAAGCCAGGGGGAAAGAGTAGAACATTGAACTTCCTTAAGTGCATTAATCCCAGATTACCTACCCCACTATGATGATGATGTTGAATCAGACCCAGAGATGCTTAAATTGTTCAGCTATTCACAATGTAAGGCATGGAACAACATATGGAAAATCATATCTGAGGTGCCTTTAGAAGAGTTATCATCGAAAATTCCTCGATTGTCCTCCCAATTTGTCATACTAGGACTTCGCGGTTTTGGATATGAAAAGATCCATACCATAGTGAAACAGATCATCTTCAGGAGGGAGCATGAGAAAAAGTGTCGCAAAGATCTGACCAAGGTGAAATTTTCATTTAACATCGCCGAATTTGAGGCTGCGGTATCCAAAGTTGAGGCTGATTATGCTTCCAAGATGAAGGAGATGAAGCATAAAATCAATGAAAAAGTCATCGAGCAGGTGCAGCTCGAGCAACAGATAGATACTGTTACTGGGGAACTTGATCAGCTCAACAATTCATTGGAGGGAGCTCAAACGAATGGTATGAAATCCATTGTAGATGCCAAGAAGGCACTCCATCAAGCTGAGAAGAGTGAAGTTGATCAAGTGCACGAGCTTCAAGTAGTTGCTGATGAAGCTCGGGATGTTGTACAACAAATGAAGACTTATGTTGACAGTCTTTTGTAATTCTTGAAAAAGAGAAGAGACTCCAGTCTATGAATGTCCTTCTAACTCTTTTTCATCAATGAAAAACACTTTCACCTTCACTCATTTGTACCTTAATTATCTTTTGCTAAATGATTTAGATGTTACCTAAGCCAATGGGCCTATTAAACATAGTTTGATTTTTACTAGGATTAATGTAAATAACCCTACAAAATTCTAACCTTTTAATTGCTCAATGATACCTAAATCATACAAAATGTATGTTTACTGAGATGGGAACTGGACTTTATTTAGAGTTCCCTTGTCTTTTTTGGGTAGTTTAAAGTCATGCACGTCGGACATAAAAAGTCTAATGATTATGATCTAAATAGCTATGACCGAAATGGATAAGAATTGACTCAATTCCTTGAAAACTCATTTGACAACATATTACCATATTCAAGTATGAGGGAAAATATGTAATCTATGACTTAAGAATATTTGAATCTGAGGAATGACATGAAAAAGAGCTAAAAGTCATTAGAAGAAGTAGTTTCTAAGAATGAAGTTACCATTATTTAACAAACCCGTTAGGGGGATGAATTATGTGGGGCCACCTAAGGGCATTGGCTGCATAGTTAAATAAAATAGTATCTTTTTGCTAACAAGTCTGTTATGTAGATTGTTTATGCAAGGGCACCTATGGGCACATGCTTCATAGTTAGGCAAAAGAACTCTCATAAATTTACTTTCCTATTGCTAAAAGCCAGTGAATGTGTATGGAGATTCAAATCTTCCAAAGTATAGAGTTTTCTATATGGAAAGAGGTACTTGAATATGGAGAAGATATTTGCAAACATGATTATCGAAGAACTGGATGAATATCACTCCTACGAAGGTCTGACCCAAATGTAGGGAAGGAGAATATAAACCGTAGACTTGAATACTTTCGGATCATGAAAAAGGATATGGGACAAATATGTTAAGGATGATTATTTTTGCGGATCAGTACATACTGTCATTTAAGACAAATAAGGACAAAAGAGGCATTCTTCCCAATAATTAAGATACTATTATTTAACAAACCTGTTAGGGGGTTGAATTATGCAGGGCCACCTAAGGGCATTGGCTGCATAGTCAAATAATAGTATTTTTTGGCTAACAAGTCTGTTTTGTAGACTGTCTATACAAGGCCGCCTATGGGCACGTGTTTCATAGTAAGGAAAAAGAACTCTCAGAAGTTTGACATTTTTGTGACTAGAAGTCATGAAAATGGTTATGAGGATCTGAAAATATTTAAGGTTTGGATTATGAAACATAATTATGTATATTTTTCAATGTATACAGAGATACACAGATTAATGCTAGCCATAATCATGTTGTGGCTGGGTCCTGTATTGAAATGTTGGACTTCACTACATATCTCATAAGGAAGAGAATCAATACATACATATTTATTAAACTAGAGTTTAACGTCATGTGTGACAAAAGGATTAGAGATCTTAGTTTAGGGTCATAGAGCTTGGACCCTTGTAAGAAATACATAGTGTGTGTTTTCATGGGGACTTTTCAGCCAAGGGACTGAATGTGGAATTTGGGGTTAGGCCCAAAGACTTGGGGCTGGATTTGAGGGACACTAGAACATTCCTACGTATCCCATAAGGATGGGAATCAAGCCCACATATTTCTATAAATACTCTTTGTACAAATTTGGTTCATACATGTGAAGGGTGAAAGAAGACTTTAGTACAATGATGGTTTAACCCAAGATAAAAGGTTTGGGAGTTACCATGTATATACGTAGTCTTTGAAATGAAACATGATTGAAAAATCAATGTAAATATTGTTTCCCTCTCAGGAGAGGGTATCAATGAAAATTGTAGTTTATTGTCATACTAGACAAAAGCGTTGTATATTTTAATGTCGTATAACAAGGATGAAAGTGAACCACTATAAAGATATTGATTGTAGAGGCGTTTTCACGATTCAACATCGTCTGAGATGGAGGTGAACTGATGTGAAGAGATTGGTTTTGGGCTTAAACCATGGGAGGTTGCCTACATAATTAGCCTAGAAGGCAAGGATCAAAGTCCATGTAGTTCAGTTAAAGAATGAATTAATGATCAAGTTGTTCTTGGGGACAACGACCTCAAAAATGTTGTTGGGACTTACACATGGTTAGCGGCCCAGAGAGAGTGTCATGGTTGAGGTTTTCTCTAAGCTAACATGATTCATACACAGTGTGAGAAACAAGAGGTAACAACAACCTTAACGATACATATTTTAATGTCATGTAGGACATATAAAGGGACTATGCAGTTTAGAGTCTTGCAGTTAGGACTATTGGTGCTGCATAGTTTAGTGTCATGTAGCAGGGACAATGTACATTTTAATGTCATGTAGGACATATCAAGGACTTTCTGTATAGTTTAGAATCATGAAGCTAGGACGATGGGGACAATAGAGTTTAAAGTCATGTTGTACGAAAGGGGGACTGTGCAGTTTAATGTCATGATGTGTGGACAAAAGTGTAAACCATTTATCGTCATGTTGGATGCATTGTGGATTTTTCCCAAAGATTAGCGTCATGTTGGATGAAAGTGAGAATAGTTTAATGTCATATGCATGGACCGTGAATGGTGTAGTTTAATTTCATGTTGGAACAAAGTGTAGTTTAAGGTCATACATGACCATTGATGATTATGTAGTTTAATTTCTTTCCGTACGTAAGGGACTTTTATAAAGTTTAGCGTCATGTAGTTAGGACGTCACAGTTTAACGTCTTGCTGGATGCAAGGGACTTGGAAATAGTTTAGGGTCATATGCATGGACAGTTGATGATGCAGTTTAAAGTCATACTGGACCATTGATGTAGTTTAAGGTCATATAGGACCTAGTTGCAGTTTGAGGTCATACTGGACCATTTACAAAACTTTTTTACAGTTTAACATCGTGTGGGACGAAGTTGCAGTTTGTGGTCATACTGGATCATTACTGTATACTTTAATGTTATATAGAAATGACAAACAGGTGCTGCACAGTTTAATGTCATGTTGCAGGGACAAAGTATGTACTTTGCAGTTTATAAAAAATACCTCTTCAAAAATCTGGCATTGGTTGGAGTAGTGATTAGTTCTCCATCCATCGAGATTAATGAATAAGCTCCATTGGAGTAGACCCTATGTATTGAATAAGGTCATTCCGATTTTGGCTCAAGTTTGGGAGGTTTCTTTCCTGGTGTCATTGGAGTTCTGAGAACTAATACCAATTCTCCCTGAGTGAATGAATGAAGACGACCTTTTTTGTTAAAAGATCGTGCTATTCAATTCTAATAGACTTCCAAGTGGTGCAAAGTGCACAATCTTTTCTCATATAACCATTCCAATTCATTCAATTGCTTTTGAGATTGTTCATCTGTAGATGATTGATCACAAATGGAAACCCTGAGCGAGGGTAGTTGAACTTCAATGGGCAAGATGACTTCCGTTCCATATAACAATGAATATGGAGTTGACCTAGTTGCATTGCGGGTGGTAGTCCGATAAGCCCATAAAGCATGAAATAGTTTATCAGGCCATGACCTCTTATCATTATCCACCATCTTTTGAAGTATATATGAAAGATTCTTGTTAATGGCTTTTATCTGGCCATTGGCCGCTGCATGATACCGAGATGAATGGTTGGATTTGATGTTGTATTCATGATACAACTTCTTCACCTCAAATGAACAGAAATTGGTGCCATTGTCTGTCAATATGGTATGAGGGACACCAAATCTGATAATGATGTTAGAATAGATGAAGCTAAAAATGCATTTAGAACTAACATCCTTGAGAGGTATTGCCTCTACCCATTTGGAAAAGAAGTCAGTAGCAGTAAGAATGTACATAAACTGCTTGGCCGTAGGCTAAGGGTATGGTCCCACCACATCCATTCCCCATGTGGAAAATGTCCATGAGTATTTTGTTGTATGAAGCAACTCTGGAGGTTGATGAATGAAGTTTTCATATACTTGGAATGAATGACATTTCTTTGGGAAATTGACACAATCTCATATCATTGAAGGCCAAATATATCCAAGCCTTCGAATCTGATAAGGAAGTCCATGTCTAGACTGGTGGGCATCACAGACTCATGCATGAACATCTTTTATGACATCCATTGTCTCTTCACCATCAATGCATCAGAAGATATCTCCATCAAAACCATGTTTGTAGAGAATTTTCTCTAGGAGATCTGGGATATCATAAAGAGTAAAATTAACCACACGTCGCCAGATTTGTTCTTTCTCAGCTCTATTCCATGGAATTGTTCCATTTTGAAGGTATTCCCTGATAGGTGAAATCAAACCGATAGTATGACCATACGGTTCAGGAATGGGAGAAATTTCATTAATTTCATCTTTTCTGATTCGAACATAAGGTGAAATTGCACGACGGTGGGCAATACTGGTGGTTGTCTCATCCCGATTTGGATATTCTAGAGCTGTGGCTATATTAGAAAATACATCAGCTTGAGCATTTTGTGATCTTGGGACATAAGAAAATGCCGGTTCCAAAGGGAGTTTCTCCATTAACTCTCTAATGTAAAAATACAAAGGGATTAGTTCGTCCTTTCTGATGGCATAATCCCAATTGACTTGTTTGATTACCAGGTCTGAATCACCTTTCACCTTTAAGTGATTCAATTGTTCTTGAAGTGATAATTCCAATCCTACGATGAGAGCTTTGTATTTGGCTTCATTATTGGTACCAACTTCCCACAATAAGAAGGAATAAGGTAACACTGCCTTTTATGGAGAAATGAGCACAATTCCGAAGCCAACTTTGTTGAATTTGGGATTTTCCATTTTCCTCCCTGTTGGAATTCTGGAAGCACCATCAAAATACATATCCCATGCCTGAGGACATTCATTAATAGATAATACTTCCTCATCAAGGAGTTCAATATTTGAAGATGTATCTTCCAATGAATGGTTTTGATCGAGAAAATCAGCCAGATCATGGCCCTTTATCGCCTTTTGAGACACATACTGAATGTCAAATTGCTGCAAAATGACTTCCCACCTTGACAGACATCCTGTAAGCATTGGACTACTAAGGATAAATTTTAGCGGGTTATTGCGAGATACCAATTGGTCCTCGTGATGTTGAAGGTAGTGTCTCAACTTCTGAACTGAAAATATTAATGCCCGGAAGCACTTCTCAATACTTGAGTATCGGGTTTCTGCTTCATGCATGGTTCGACTGAGATAGTAGAGACTGTTTTCATTCCTAGCATCATTCTTTTGAGTAATAAGGTCACCCAATGATCACTCTAGAGGTGTCACGTAGAGGATAAGTGGTCTTCCTTAAACATGTGGCATGAGTACCGGTGGAATCAAGAGTTATTTCTTGAGAATATTGAACTCTTCTTGACATTCATCAGTCCACTGGTAAGTGACTCCCTTCTTCATCAATTTGGTGAAGGGTAAACTTTTTCCTGCCAAATTGGCGATGAAACGCCGAATATAGGCTAAGTGTCCCCGAATTCCTCTTAATTATTTCAAATTTTGAGGAGGTGACATACCAAAGTTTGACTTCGTCTTCTCTGGATTGACTTCAATACCACGATGGCATACAACAAAGCCGAGAAATTTTCCTGAGGATACCCCAAAAGAACATTTTAAGGGGTTTTCTTCAAATAATGTTGTCGAAGATTGCAGAATATGACTTCCAAATAGGCCATATGATTTGAACGTTGTTTGGATTTAACTACCAAATCGTCTACATACAATTCAACAAACATCCCTAAGAAGGGTTTGACGATACGATGCATGGCACGCTGATAAGTTCCACTTGTATTCTTTAAGCCGAAGGGCATTACCCGGTAGCAAAACACACCCTGAGGGGCTCTGATGGTTGTAGATTCCTCTTCTTCTGGGGCCATTCGGATCTGATTATATCCGGAATATCTATCAATGAAGGAAAGTGCTTCATATCCAGCTATTTCATCAATTAGAAGTTATGTAATCGGAACTGGGAAATCATCCTTAAGACAATGCTGATTAAGATCTCTAAAATCGATGCAAACTCTAATTTTTCCATTCTTTTTCTTTACAGGGACAATATTTGCCAACCATTTGGGATATTGGACTTCTCTGACGAAGTTATCTTTGATAATCATATCCACCTCAGCTTAAATTTTGGACGCATAGGTTGGGTGTTTTCTTCTCGCGGCTTGCTTAAATCCTCGATGTTCTTTTGGTAAACCCAAATGATGAGTAGCAACATCAGGATCAAGCCCAAAAAATTCTGTATAGTTCCAAGAAAATATATCTCTATTTTTCTTTAGAAAATAAATATACATCTCTTATTCTTCAAGAGTCATGGCTGCACTGATTAAAGTGGGGCGTGGATCTTCTTTTGTTCCCAGATTTCTTTCTCTGAGTTCATCCATAGTGGTAGAGATACCCTCTTCAAATACCAGAGGAGAATCATTGAGATCTTCCTATTATTCTTCATCATGTGTTATTTATTCCTTTTCTAATTTCATAGTAGATGATAAAGTAGAATTATCATGATCCGAAGAGATGTCAAAATTTGCATATCATGAAGAAAAAGCTTCCATTTCCGACCCGACTGATGATGAAGGGTCCTCTTTGGGTAATAAAGAAGAAATGATGGATCGAGAATAAACATCATTTTTCACCTCCGATGTTGCTATAACATCTTCTGGCCTAATTGGAAACACATAGACTTGTTGGATTTCAGCAGATAAAAGGAAGACGTCACCATTTGTGCTTTCATCACTGCTTGGTAGATTACCAAGTTCTCCCATGTTGTCTGGCTCGATTGCCATAATTGACATTATGGATCTTTCCATAAGAGTATTTTGATTTGGGTCTATGTTGTCAGTTTGACTGATAGGCAACACATAATCTGTACTCACATGTGTAAATAGATTTACTGGAATTTTTTCCAAACCATATGGAGCATTAACTTTGGTAATCTCTCTTGTTATGGATTTCTCCATTTTCTTCATGTGATTGAATTCCGCCTCAATGTATTGAGACTCACATGTCTTTAATGGGGCCTTATCATCATACAATATCCCAACTTCACCATCGAAACAATACTTGAGACATTGATGGTATGATGAAGGGATAGACCCATGTTGATGTAGCCAGGATCTTCCAAGCAAGATGTTGAAGGACGAGTCTTGATCAACAACCATGAAATATGAATTGTATAAAAGATCTACAAACCGAGTTCTGATTGTAACCTCACCCAGTGGTTATTGTTCATTTTTATAATATCCTTATAACATCATGTTAGAAGGATATAAATCAGATTCTGTGAGGCCCAATCGACGAAGTGAACGAATGGGCATGAGGTTGACTCCTGAACCATTGTCAATGAAAACTCTTCGAACATCCACGCCATTGACCTTGCCAGATAAGTAAAATGGTATAATATATCCATGTACAACATCATCTTCATCTTCATCAGTAAAAGATATTATTTCATGGCATTCTGTTGGATTATTCTCTATGTGATAGACTTCAGCTACAGAATTTTCAGTTTCAAACTCTTGAGCACTTGACAAAGCCTCGATAAGTGCTTCCCGAAGATCTTTTGACAGATTCAGAGCATCCAGAATTGATAACATGGCTGGTACATGGTCCAAGTGTTTCAATATATCATACTTTTGATCCAAAGGTCTGCATTTCCCAATAAGAATATGTGGTTTACCAGGTACCTTGGAAGCAGATGCTTTGGAAGTTGATGCATCATGTATTGGAATAAGAGTTGGCAATATTCCTGGCATTGGAGGATTAGACTGATTAGATCCATTTACTTGATGAGAGGAAGAAGATGGAACCTTCAATCGGTCTTCCAAAATAATAGTTCCCAGACTGAATTTGCTATTGGTAGAAGAACTTGCTTGTTCTTGCTGAGTTCGCTGAAGGGCTCTACCACGAGATTATGTCGTGTACCCAGTTCTAGCAGGGGTAGAATTGGAATAGTGGCTTCTGAATGTTCCATGTCTTCCCCTGTATCCTGAGCCCCTGGAACTTCATCTGATTCCTCTGTTTGATACAGGGAATTCAGGCTCATTGAAATCGAAACTGCGACTGGCATACAGATCTGTTAATTGAATCATATTAACAAAACATATGATTAACTCTTCGTCTGATTAAGACTCTGCCTGATTAGCCTCTTTAGGCTATTCTGTTTGGTGGGGTGGTGCCTGTTGCATTGAAGTAGATGGCATTAAGTCTGCCAAAGTCAAAGACAACTTAGGATTTGACACATACTCATCTTCTTCAGATTATTTTTTTCTTTGATTCATGCCATTTCATTGAGGAATTTCTCTCTGACGAAGAGGTATTTGCTGCAACATTCATGGCAGAAGACACAATTGGTTTCTTTAATTGTGTTCGCAAAATTGTATGAGTTCGATTTATTGTCTTTATTACCATCCAATCATCATACTTCTGTGCATTTTTTCTTTTGACTTCTTTCCATTCACCTTCCTCCTATAGAACTATAGCAGTGACACATGCTACCTGGGCTGAGGAGCCTTTCAATGTGACATGTCCCGAGTCGGCCATCTTTTTCAGGAGTTCTTTGAAGACAAAACAATCCTGGATGGGATGCCCCATCATTTAATGAAAAGGGAAATAATTGGAATGGTCTTTATATCCTTTCTTGTTTGGCCTCATGGTTATTGGAAATTGAACCAAATTGTTTTCCAGAGCTAAAATGAAATAACCAGGAACTTGTTCATATCGGAAAGAGTATGTTTTGCTCCTTAAATCCTCAAATTGTTTTCGTCTTTGATCTCATTGATCGTCTGGACGAAAAGGCCTTTGTTGTTGGCCCTCAGAAGGTGGAGCCCTTCGAGAAGATGAAGGTTTTGAGGTAGAAGTAGGCACAAGTGCTTGTTTAAGCATAACTGTAGTAGTTTCTACTTTACCAATTCTCCTTTCTGGAGCTGATGGAATTATAAGAGATTTAGCCTTATCCTGCATAAGAGAATCATCAATCAGCTGGGCGATTGAAGTAAGGCCTCGAAACCCTCCTGTGTATTTCACATGGATTAAGGGTGTGCGTAATTCGTCACGCAGATTTTCCACAGAGATTGGAAACAATTCTTCTTTAGGGAGTGCTAAAATCAAGGAATATGTTAATCCCTTCCATCGAGTAATGAAATCAGAGACCCTTTCATTCTCCCTTTGCTTACAATTTGTAAGATCGAAAACTGTTTTCATTGGAAAAGTTGAGCTGAACTGAAGGAGGAATTTTTGGAAAAGATCCTCCCATCCGGTAATTGACTGGGATTTCAAGCTTGTATACCAAAGAAAAGCTGGTCCTTGCACGATTCACATGAAGTATCTGAGTTTCACTGCTTCTTGCGGGTCGAAGTTCCCATCATAGGATCGCAACAAGACACGTAATGTGTCAGATGCTGTTCAGGATCGCCTGATCCATTGAAAATAGGGAAAACAGGGTTCCCAAAACTGGATGGAGGAGAAATTGAATCTCCCCATTCAGGGTAAAATTTCTTTTCTGGTTGAACATGCGCACGTTTACCTTCCATAGTTTCTAACTGAGCTGTTAATGACTCAATAGTTTTCATTAACTTTTGAGAAACATTCAGTTGAACTTGGACTTGACTAGGTGCAATGACTGGAGCTTGGACAGATGTGGCGATTGGTGGTATGACTGATGGAAGCACTACCAACTAATGTGGCACTTGACTCGTAGGATTAGACCTATGAGGGTGTACTGATAGAGGAGGATATTCTTGATCCATCTCAGTAGCTGCATCAAAATCATTTGGCTGACTGACTCCAGCATGCTTAAGAAGAAGACTACTCTGAAGTAGTTCTGCATTCAACCTTCTTAATTCCTTCATTTCATCCTCCAGTTGTCCAAAACATTGTTCTAGTGAGAGCGATTGACCTTCTCCAGAGGAAGGATATATAACCTGGTTCTTTCCCTTCCCTTTGATGGATCCTTTTCAGAGAGGGGAAGTGGGTTACTCGAAAGATTACCTACGTTCTGATTAATCCATTGACTTCGTGTACGCACACCTTCTTCATTTTTGTCAGTGCGTACATCTTCTTGAG
This sequence comes from Viscum album, assembly GCA_963277665.1. Taxonomy (NCBI): domain Eukaryota; kingdom Viridiplantae; phylum Streptophyta; class Magnoliopsida; order Santalales; family Viscaceae; genus Viscum; species Viscum album. The sequence continues at coordinate 429,302,300 of OY728150.1, read as the reverse complement.
TAGGAACCTCTTCATCTGAATACCCTAAGTGAGCCTCATTTGGGGGATCAGCAACAACGACATTGATGACATTGATTGATGCATAACTCATCGCATCTCTTATATCAACATTTCTGTGATATTGTCTTCTTCCATGTCTTTGATGAGACATTGCCTTTTATTGATTTGATACCTCAGGAACTTCTTGACGAACCGTATTTTGGAGAAATCTCCTGATAATTTGGCTCTTCGCTCCTCTTGAGGTTTCTTCCCTAATCGAGAAAAGACTGATTTTCTCTGAGGAGGGGATTGATGATTTGAAAAAGTCCCCAGTCCAGTGGACTAGGGATGTTCATGTTGTTCTCGCTCAACTCCTCGAATACTATTTGTTGATTGTGAGGGTTGGTTTAAAAGAGTCCCCAGTCTGGTGAGCTGGGGTGGTTCTTGACATGTAATTTCTGAGACTTCCTTGAAAGTCATCCTGATCTTGCGAACCTTAGTCCAGAAATTAGCTAGATGGATTAACCTGTATCCTCTTTTATCACCCGGTTCAAAAGACTGTTGGGTGATTTCTGACACTTCTGTCACTTGGTGATGTGCTTGGTCCAAACGAGTGGCCTGTTTAATATTCTCGTTTTCTTGATACAAGATTATTTCAACAACTTGTTCCCTGTATTCTTGATTTTGAGATGAACCAGTTGAAGCATGTTCTTGGGAAAGCATTTGATTAAAAACAAATCCCATTTAATGTGGCTGGTTATGGGAAATAACATTGAATGAGACCATTTTCGGCGGGCTTCGCTGGCTAGAGAGCACCATGAAATGCAGTGCTCCATGAACACCCCATTCTCTGACACGAATTACAGATGTGGCATTGGCAATTAACTGATGCAATTTTCTTAGTGGGACAAGGCATGCACGTTGAAGGACTTTCTGCTGCTTTTCAGCTTTCGAATATCGAGAGACTGATAGAGACTCCAAATCAGTCTGATGTTGTAACCCTTCTATTATCAAAAGATGATTTTCATATTCATCATAAGATAATAATTTCTTTTTCAACTAACAAATAGTTTTCCATATGTTGAGACTAATATCATGAATTTCATCTTATGTCAACATTTCTGGAATATTATACTGAGAGTCATCCAAAGGCCAAAACATGACTGTCACTTCTCCTTTTTCTAGTTATTTTCTCATGTTCAACATTTCCTCTTTTTCATTTGATGAATATTCTTCTACCTGCTTTTACCAGAGTTGGTGTTTCCTAGTTTCTTCATTGGATTCAATAGGATTGGTAGAGATTTCATTGATCAAACTAGAATATGTATGACTTAGGGTTGGTTTGGAGAATGACCTACACCCTAGGTCATCTTCTGATTGAGAATGTTTTTCACCTGTTAGAGATGAAGCTTCAGACATGACTGGTTTCGCATTTTCAAGTGCCTCACGATAAGAGGGATTTCTCAGCACTACATTGTCCACTGGAGAGATTTCTCGGCGATGTGCATCTCTACTGCGGAGAGGACTTTCGTAGAGAAATTCATCATCATGGGGAGGAACACCATAATGCATTATATCAAAAGATGCGATCTATTGCTCCTTAGTCTTCTGACCACACAGAGGGTTCCTGTGGCTCTCATCTGAAGATGAAACACTGAGATCGACTGAATTGTCATGAAGCATGCCTTAATGAGGAAGTGTCTATTGAAGACCTTCAGAATTAATGTTCCAACTATTGGGAAATGAGGGAGTAGAATCTTGAATTTCAACAGATAATTTTCTGAGGGATTCAAGAACTCTATCATCGAGAAAGGCCTTGTTATTTATTGGCTCTTGATCTCCTAACTGTGTTTGGAAGGTCTTTTTCTTAGACGCCTTCTTACTCACCACGGAAACCACTTGTTGACGAAAGTGGTTGCTCTGAGCAGGTGTATATATCTGATCAGGAATGATGGCCTGGTTAGGCTGAAGATCTCCACTCAAATATGGTGTATGTGCCTGACTTGGTTGTCCATATGATATGGGGGAGTATGCCCCACAACCCTCTTGGACAGGAACAGATGTGTGTGTCTGTTTCAGAGTGAATTGTTGATGTGTCACTCCACTGGTAGGGATAGATTTATGTGTCTTTCCCTGAGATGCCGCTGATGTTGTTATAATATCCTGGTAGGCCTCCAGAATATGAGCAGATATTTGCTTCTTCTCTTTAACCATTGATAGAATATGCTTGGGGACTTCAGCTGCCGGAACAGAAATATAAGTCCATTCTAGGCTTGGAGCAGGTGTATGTGCCTACTCATGTCCTCCTTTTCCTGTTAGTGAATCCCGAAAGTACTCAAGTGTGGGGGAAGAGAGTTGTGTATGACTCCTATTTGTTGTCGGGGCTTTCCGACTAACTTCTCCGAATGCTACCAAACGAGACTATTGGTAGGCTTGATTAATACCAGCTAGTGTATGTGCCTTCTGATTGCACTTCGCCAAACGTGGTTGACGAGATCCATCATATGTAGTCAGACGAGCCTACTGAGTAGCTGATGATGTATAAACAGGTGTATGTTCATGCCTATAATACTCCACCGGAATTGCCTGGCGGGATTGGCGTGATGCTGCTAGAAGAGTCTGCTGGACAACAGATATAAAACGGGCAGGTGTATGTGCCTTCTTGTTGCTTGCCAGCATGTTTTGTTGGTGGACTTCTCCGGAGATGGAAGAGATGAAAACCTGCTCACTGTTGACCAGATTCCGCCTCTGGTGGTTCTTCTTGCTTGCTCGGGTTCGAGGAACCTAAGCCAAAAGCCTGGAGTCGGTACCCTCATCATGTTGAGGGCGCACTGTCGCACGAGTCTGGCAGCGATTATTAGTGGGAGCCCTCAATAAGGACTCCTTTTTGTTTCAATTAAGGTCCTGATGGACCTTCTCATTCACCTACCCAGAATAAGGGAGAGAATGGTGAATGTGTTCTGGGAATAATGACCCGAAATGGTTGGAGACGGTAGTCAGCACCGCCTGCTTCTTGATCATTGGTCGTCGTTGTCCAGACGACTGATGTGAGTTATTTACTTGGAGGGATTTTCGGGTAGCCTCCAAAGTTGGGATGGTATCGTGTTGACGGTACTACTTTACCTACATTTTTGATAACCCGCATTTAAGACGTTGATTATGTGATATCATCCTTAGAACGGACGATGATCCAGCAGGAGTAGCAGTAGTGGCATTTGCAGCAGCAATATTCACAACTGTGAACTTGAGAGCAGCCATTCTAGAAATGCAAAAGATCTTGGAAAAGAGTTCATGTTTCCAATAACAGACGTAATCTAGATATATTCAACCGCTACCTCTTTTGGATGATCACATATGTAAATGATTGATTTTATTGGCCCTCTCATTGAGTTTTAAATAGGGGCCTAACAAAATGGGTAAACCATTATTTTAACTTGGTTAAGGATTCACATCAGGTTCACCATTTTTGTTTCCCTCAGATTTCGGGGATGATCTCCTTTGATGGGAGGTTCAAACATTCCGATCGGTTTCTAATGGGTTTGTTTGTAGAACCGGAAACATCCAATGATTCCACATCTATTCAGACCTACTTTCCAAAGGTAGGTGCTCATTAGTTTGTGGACTGATGAGGCTTTGGAATTTTCATTGGTCAAGAGGATGGGAGGTCAGACTCATCACACCTTTTTGAGGGGAATTATTGTCTACTCCGGGACTCTGTTTATATATTTAATTTATGTTCGTGAATCCTTATTACATTAACAAGTATAAAATGAGTTTTCCATTAGATTTTACAATCAATGACCAATATGTAGATAATTTAGAGAATCATTTATATGTATTCGAGGTTCTTCATCGATAGAAAATCATCTGTATTTATTAGAGATTCTTGGTCAATGGTACCCTTCGACACATTTATAAAGAAGTCTCTAGTTCATTATGATGACCATGCTGGTTTTAAAGCCACTTAGTGGGGCACTTGAAGTTTGTTGTCATTCAAAAGGAAATGGATTATTTCAATGTTGGGATCGAACCAGCAGACGGGCTACCTACATATCCTTTGTTTAGAAAAGGAATCAAAACCCACGTAGTTCGAGTAAGGGAGTATAATGTTTATGATTTATGGCTCAAAGAAGGATGTCATAATTACTTTTACACTCTAAGCTCACGTGAGTCATGCTCGGTGTGAGAAACAAGAGGTATTGGTAAAAAATTTAGATAACTATGCTGTGAAATATGAAACCATAAGAAATAATGTGGGGATAATGTATGTATGACTGCCCAGATAAATGAAAGGTTAGGATTTACTTGAGGGAAGAAATTCAAGAGCAGGGTCTATAAAGGTATATGTGTTTTATGGAGATTTTGAATACTCTAACATGGGGATCACTCCTGAAAAGGAGGCCCAAATTATGAGAGGACTTATGATTTGGGTATTATTCCTAAAAAGGAATCCAGATCAAAGGTAAATTAGGACTAGTTAAGAGAATTATGATTGGTGCTTACTCCTAAAAAGGATGCCCAGATTTGAGAATGATGACTGGGGCTTACTCCTAAGGAGGATGCCCAGATTTTAGAATTATCACTGGGGATTACTCCTAAGGAGGATGCCCAGGTTAAGAGAATTATGACTGGGGATTACTTGTGAAGAGGAGGCCCAGGTTAAGAGATCTCTCACCTTAAAGGATGAGGTTGAATGAATGAAATCTCAATCTTTAGTGACATAAAGATGTGTAAGTCACTATGTTTTGAGAGATTTTCCATAGAATTCCTTTCAAATACCGAAGTCAAATCAAGAAATCATTCCATAAATGGCTTTGAAAACTGTATTGAAGACGAAATCTTGAATAGGAAAGATGGAATAGCATAAGAGGGGTAAAATGGGCAAGAAGGGCACCCAAAAAGGTAGGGGAGAGCAAGTCCTGGCAGGGGCGCAGGTACTGCATGGGCGCGCATGTCATGGTCATGCAGGTATTCCTGCACGACATATGGGGTACTTGCATGACGACTAACCATCAGGGTAATACTTGAGCGACTCTTGATTAAAGCCTTTAGAATTATCTTGAGGTTATTTCAGAAGAGGGGCGCACAAGTTATATTGAAGGAGTAAGGCGGCGCACAAGTGTGGCCTTTTCCCTTAAGGGCTTTCCACTCAGGCGCGCAAGTGTTGACGAGTTTCAACACTTAGGCCTTCCTCCCCCTCTTTGGATCTTATTTTCTAGGTAAGAAATTATCTTAGAAGTGTTTCAGAAGCTTTGTGAAGGGACTAGGGCGTCGGGAGCTCAATTCTAAGTTTCTGGAAAAACTCCTCTCTGAATGGGGGGCCCACAGGGTCTATTTATAGGTAGGAGAAGACCCCGGGCGGTTATCACTTAGGTCGCGCAAGTGACTTACACAACCATCACGTGCTTCACAAGTAGACTTGTGTGACAGTGATATACCTTGCGCGACACATGTGCTCTTGATCCCTTGTTCATGCCTTTGTCGATTTTTGATATTTTATTCAAAGGATGAATCAATTTGTGCTAAGTCATTTCCAATTCCATTATTTTAGACAATGTGATGAAAAGGAGCATCAACACATATATACCAGCCATCATAAAGAAATGTTAGTAAAAAAAACCCTATCAAAGTAATTGATGTACTATTCTAATATACCTTCTTAAGTAATTCCATTTCAATATTTTAGAGGATCATTCTCTACTTATATTCCATAACATCATAGATGATACAGATGTATATACCCCCCCCCCCTCTCCCATTCATGTGTTTTCAATATCTTATGTAATTAAATAATTCAATGTAGACCATGACCTTCCATACATAGTTTCAAAATTGGTACTCTCAAATGGAGGTGATTTATTTTGATCAAATAGTATAACTCAACCGATTCAATCCACACAATCCTACATTCTAAAGTAAACATATGTAATTCCACATAATTAGAAAATTTACTCAATTCTGTGTGCATGCACTATCCAATAACTCTCTTTGTGTACACTATCTGATCTACTATATCTATTTCCCCTTGTTCAACTACGCGATCTCCCCAACTTGAATGCATTAAAAAAAATAATTTTACCAGATATACTATGACTATTTTATTCCCATCCTAATGACTCCAAATATTTTAGGTGCACCTTCAATGACCCATGAATATCTTAGAATCCCTATAAGACTGCCTTTGTTGTTTTTCTTCAACTCGGACTACCACATATTTTTCATTTTCTATACCTGAAATATTTGATCCTCTTATCTATCCACCACTAATAACTCATGTCAAATTTCATAGGAATCCACCAACTAATTTTGTTTCACATCATACTACACTCATTATACTCTCAATGAAATAACCAAAGTGATAGAACCACATATTTTTAATTGTAAAACCAATGAATTTTTATATGATGAATGTATTAATATTTACAATTCTTCAATAAGTAGCCATTTTATAATTATGTTTATCAATGTAAATAAAGTAAAAATGATCTCTCCTAAAATTATCTTTGGTATCCTAGCCAAATCCCTCAAGAAATAATGTTTCCAGAAAGAATAACCATTATTCCCTCTATATTAATGTTATGCTTAAGAGAATGACCATTATACCCTTCACATAAAGGAGGCGGTCACCTCTATCAAACTTATGTGATTAATAGAGTTGGAGTCTCACACTTCCCTACCAGAACATGTGACTCCAACTGACCCTCTACCAGAGCACCCTCTTCATTAGATGTCAACTATTGGTTTTTATGCTATTGGTAATTTTTTGGATAATAATATTTGAATTTGTTTTCATGGTCTAATGATGATGAGTGAAAGTAAAATACTATGATTATTTTATTTGAATTTGTATTTAAATAATTTTGTAACCATAATTTTGGAATAATAAATTAAGGTATACCATGCTTCAACTGAGGGGGATTAATCCCAAATATATATAACTAATTATATTGTGGATTAGACTCTTAAATTTTACATATTTCTATAGAAACTTCCATAAAAAGTATAGATATTAGATATTTTCTTGATAATTTAACATTACATAGAGGAGTAGAAGATTAACTGTTGTTTTTCAATACAAAGAATGAACTGATCCTCAAGTCATTTCACCTCTTTATTTTATAATAGTTTAGCATGTTGTTATACCCACTAATTTTGTTCGAGAATAACTGGCCATGGTGACTATAATGTTGGATAATGTTGTTCAAAGAAATAATATGTCAATTGTTTCAACTGTGATACCTCTTTTTGAAATATCTCTTTATGGGGATAGGAGTATAAGAGTTAGAATAAAATGCATTGGTTTTTTATTTCCAAATTCTGACGATGGAGAAGAACAAGATGAAGAGGTTTCTAGTTCACTTATTAGAAACATAAAATATGGATTAAATTCTATAGAACAATCCCATGGGGAGAAGATATCTAATTTTCATGAAAATATATAGTTTTATGGAACTCAATAAGTTGATAACACTTGATGTAAAAAAGTTCGTCAAGATGTTTTCCTCCTATTTGTTGACCACATTCATGTAGAGAAATTCATCTAGAAAAAATGAAACTAAAGATAATAGGTAATGAAGAAGCCACTATAAATTAATGTTTGATGTAGAATCATTGAATGTAATGATAATTGTTTTAAAAGTGAGATTGAGACTCTCTATGAGACCATTTTTTCGAAACATTTTGTTCATGAAGTGATGGTGTTGGTTCAATCGGTATTGGAAATGTTTTAAATGGAACTTATTAGAGAAGCCACAAATCATGAGTATATACAATCAATATTTGTTGTAGTTCCTTTATCTATATACACAATTAATTATACCATAACTTTAGTTCAATGTGTCCTTCTTTAATGAAAAATTATTAAATATTTTTAAATAGTTGTGATTTTAGAAGTTAGAAGATTTTCTAAATTTCAACAATAATTTATCATGTATATAAATCAATCTCAAAATGATGTAAACACATTACTTGAGGGAGAGATTCCTAAAATTCATAATCTAAAATTATTAGTGAAAAACGATATCCTTTTTATTATCATTGGACTATGAATAATGGTTGGATCATTAGAAAACAATTTTTGATGTTTTAAAGAATATGTTTGAGAATTTTGATCAGTTTTTTTAAACATACTCACGCCTAAATCCTATGAAGAAGAAAAATAATAAGAAGTGAAAGAATAATTTTTTTGATCCGTAGAAGAATTATCAGTCTCTAAATTTATAAGAAATAATTCCTCAAGATAATCACAGTTTTTTTTCAAATAATTAGCATGATTCGCTAATGAAGATAGTTATTAGATATTCCAGAAAAGAAGATTTAAAAAATATATTTAGAAATTTATATCAAATGGTTTGGAATGGTATAAAAAATCTAAATTATTATTAAAAACAAGATATAGTGAGGATAACTGACATATTCTAAAAATAGTTGCTGCAAAATCTTGTGGGTTGTCTACCAAAACCTCTAATTGATGAGCATTAGGCATCAACGTCTTAAAGAATCAAGATGAAATCTGACCATATAGATATTTACATAATGTAAAATCATAGTTTTTTAGATAAAATTTAATCACCCTTACCATAACCCTGTTTTGAGATATCATTTTGTCCACTAGATAAATTTGATATGGAGAGAGCTCTGAAAAATGCTCTCAACATTCCTTTCACCTCAGTAAGGATCACCGGAAGTGATCATGTAGGACATAGAAAATTATTAAACATGTTGGATGATGTTGTTAAGGAAATGGTTGATGCTCCTATTCCAATATCTTCTATCATATTTTCGGTCCACTATCCTTCAAAAGAACCCTTTCCAAAAAAAATTCCACTTAAAAAATGACACACTTTCAAAGTTTGAATGTTCTGTTGAATAGTAGTTTGAAAGAACATATAAATAGTGTTTCAAAAAAAATTTAATTCATGCATGATTATATATCAGGTATTTAATCCAGTTTTTTATTTCATTTGTATTATAGATTTCCTTGGATCTTTTTATCTATATATTCAATATTTTTCTACAGTATTCACTGTTATATATTAATGATTCTATTTTTTTATTTTCATTAATTATTTTATTATTTCTGTTTCTCAATATTTATTTAAAAATAAATTCAAGTCAATTTATGTTTTAATTTAGTAGTATTAACTATTTACATGTATTTTTTAGAATCATGGGTTTTGACCTAATTGATGTCCCTCTAATTAACCTACTCCCCATATTTTAGACTCATTTCAAAGGAGGAGGGGAAGATAGTAAAAATGGTTTATGATGGTTAGTTAGATATAAATACAGATGTACTTGGTTGAATCTGGTATTAATTCTATTATAAATATAAAAAAGTGTATCTATTGGGACAAACATTGATGGGAGTAGTGGTCTAGTTATTTTTACCTTTCCACTAGCAATAAGTGTAGGACTTGGAGGAGAACTATCATTATTCAACATTTTTTTAATATTTTTTTCCATAGATGTAACAATAGAACACTAGTAACATCAAACCAATTATTACATTATTCTTTGTTTGATATTACATTTTCTAAGTACACACTCACCACTGTAACATTTTTGTTACTATGGTGGGAAAAAATATGCCAGAGAGAGATGCTTAGGTAGAGACGTATATGTCCTGGGAGCCGAGTGATGTTTAATGTGCTCATTGATCATGTATTAAATGATTTATGATGTATAATAAGGAATTAAATAATGGTTTTTTAATTTCACGCATGCTATAAAGTTTCATCCCTCATTTGATTAATACAAGAATGGGGATACAAATCTTTTTGGTAGACTCAGCAATAAAAAATATAAATTATTCGATGCCACCAATGCATAAAAACATAGAAAAAAATGAAGTGAGTTTATAATGAATTTCAATGAGTGGTATTTGATATGGCACACCTGACAGAAGAGTGAGTGACTCTGAGGGTTTATGATATTGGGGAACAACTTGTGAAATAATTTAAATGAGTTGAGCAGTAAGATGAGTGTTGTTTAAAATTTTAGAAATAGTGAATAGCCGTACAAAAAACATTTAGGAGGAAAAGAAAGTGGATGTGTGGACATCAAGGTGTTCGTGGGGGAAATTTTTCAATAAAGGAAGTTCATCTATTATATAGGATACACGATGTGACATGGAAGGTGGAACATCCAATATTTTATGGGGAAGATTCTTTTGGATGTATTACATATGAGGATATCTATTTTATGATCAACAAAAATCAATAGGATATGAAATTTCACTATGTATAAATTTATAAGGAAGGTAAAACACTATATTGGTTATTATCCTAGACTATAGATACACCAGGATCATCCTAGAGTGCATTAAAACCAATGTGTATGGACATGTATGGAAACAACTGATGGATTTCCATTCAAATATCTGAAAAATGCATGACATACCATCTTTGTGTATGACTACATCGATGAAATTTTATTATACTTCCTTCAGACTCTCAAATATTATAGAACCATGGTATACGACTTTTTTTAAGAGAGGATTTCAGTTCAAGATAGAAAACATAATCTTGATGCATTGAATAGCTAAAAACGATTGATGACAGTTCTAGAAAGTATGGTTTGAAAGGATATAATTATTGAGGGGGTATTATATATTACTAGTTATTGACATGTGGTACCCCCTTTGTCTGGAAATACCAGTGTAGTGTTGACAATGTTTTCCACAAACTGACCTATTTTTTAATGAAATATATATGAGGAATAATTTAAAATAATTGGGGGTGAAGAAATCCTGAATGGGGTTAGATATCAGAGTCATATGGAATAATATGACAACAAGAAGAAATGGTTTCTCTTATATTATTGAAAAACTTTCGGACTGATGTAAAAATTCATCGAAAAACAACTGATAGATTTGTTCTAGAAATTTGATGAACTAGAGGAACTATAGGTGATGTAAGACCAAGCTGGGAGTTAGAATGTGTTCTTGGAAATTTGGAAAGAAGAACTATGATTGAGACTTGAAAAGATAGAATAGGAATCAGTTTAGTTCTGAAACATGAGATAATCAAGGGTAGATTCAATATTTCTTATTGGAAATCTTTTTGGATTTATAATACTAATATTTGTGGATAGTGGAGCCAACTGTATTTTCATATCTAGTCAACTTGAAATGATATAAAACATTGAGGTTATCTCAAAAAAAACATTCATAATTACACTTTTTAATGGTTCATGATCTTTTTCTCAAGTAATAAATAGATAGATATAGATTATCCTGAAGAACAAAATCAACATGGTTGATTCATTATTCTTTGACAGTCGGGGGAATGTGGTTTTGGGGGTGAATTGGATGAGAAGTTTGGGTTGTATTTTTTATAAACAGGGGACATAAAATCAGGTAATTTTTTGTAAAGGGATGGAAATCAGACTTTAGTAAAATAAAAAAGTAGTGGGGTTTTCTTAGGGATATCAAATACCCAATCAGTCAAAGACAATACTTGTGGAAGAGTGGAATTGATAATAAGAACTTATGACTCCAATAAAACTGGTGAGCAGTGGTGTGATGGATGAACAGATTCATTTAGGAGATGTTTTTAACAGTATATATTCTATGATTGAAAAATATCAAGTTCTACCACAGTGCATATAAATATACCATTTTATTACAACTATGTAATTTCTTGTTCCAATGTTTATCAGTCTATACAAGTAAGATAACTACTGTAAAGATGAGGTTGATAAAAAATAATGAAATGACTGGACAAGGAATATTATAAAACAACATCAGTCTATTTTGTAGTCCAATTATTCTATTAATTAAAAAAGACTAATGTGGGAAGATCTGTTTCAATTTCAGAGAATTAAAGAAACTCAAAATTCTGGACATGTTCCCAATTCTCATTGTATATGAACTTTTGGAAGAGTTTCAAGGTTCAAATTTTTTTCCAACTTGGACATAAAATATTTGATTTTCTAGATTTGATTCAAAATAGGGGATGTTCAAAAAATAGTATTATGTACTCATGAGTGGAATTATAAAATCTTTATCATTCCATTAGGGTTGATGAATTATCTTCACATCGTCTAGTCAACCATTAATTGGATGTTTGATGAGTTTTTGGGAAGATTATCTCATTTTATTTCAATGATATACTTGATTATATTTAAAAAATGGTTGAACACATAATCCACCTCAAAACCATTTTCGAGGAACTTCATCACAATCAGCTCAACCATAACAAAAAAATGATTTTTTTGCAACCTTCCATTTAATATTTACAACATTTCATATATTCCAAGGGAATTTCATGGGACCCCATGAAGAAGAGTGTGTTCTTGGATGGAAGAGGCAACAAAATTTTAAAGTCTTTTGAGGATTATGGGTTCAACCAAGTACAATAGAATTTTTTTGTGGGATACAATATAATATCTCAGAATATTTCTAAATTGACTAAAAGATTCATTAGACTCCTATTGCTAAAGAATATTTTGGGGTCCTAAAAATGTATGTTTTCTGATCCTATTTTAGCTTTCCAAAATTTCCCCATGTTTTTTTCATTGAGTGTGATACTTCCAGATGTGGTTTCATCACTATCATCAGAGAAGCAAGTTTTATATTGGCTTATTTCAGTAAGTCATTGGTTAAAGTCAACCTTCTAAAACTTATTTATGAAAATAAGGTAATGAAACTTGTCTGAGAATTTAACCATTGTCCAAAATATCTGGTTAGGAATAATTTTTTTTATAAAGATCCAAAGGATCTAAAACACCAATTTAGTTAGCGGTTACACACATAAAATTTGAATAATCGGAAGGCTAATCTATTGGGGCCTGATTTTGAAGTGCTTTAAAGTCTTATTTTCATCAACAAGGTAGTGGTCTGCCTTTCCTATAGCATTATAGGTGACTTAGCACCTTCAATAGTTATATTTTCTATGATCCTCCCTTTATGAACCACTCTAACTAGAAATCGGCATAATGAAGAAAAAAAGTAGGATTTAGTGCTAAAGGAAATATTTTTTTACTTTGAAACTACAAAAAAATTCTCATCCTAGGATTTCTTTACATCACATGATTTTATATTTCCAGTAATGGTTATTTCTGTCATTGCAATCCATCCTTATATCAAATTTACTACAATATTATAAATCTTCTCTCACAGTTATCCATGCATGATTTATGAAAACTTATAAATGGATAGCCTATAGCTTGGTTTGGCGGGTCATGAAAATATAGATCTAACAATTCTTTCATGATATTGATATGTTTCATCATCATAAATATCAGGCCATGTATCCTACCTGACATCTCCAACCACTTCTAATTCTAGATTTATCTTCGTATGAATCTTTTTATGGACATTATCTTAGTTATTCCCATATCAAAGGGGTACCATGTGATCCTATTTTATTGGATATTTTAACCAAATATTCTCACTTAGTGCTACTATGGAAGCCCTACATAGTTATGGTTTTGGTGAAACTATTAATTAAATAAATACTCTATTTTAATATAATTAAATATTCTATTTACTGTGACTGGGATACTATTTTAGTTAGTAACTTTTTGAGGGAGTTTTCCCTCTTAGTGGGAACCACCTCAAAATTTATTTCATTATATCACCCCAAATGAATAGAAAAATTGAAATTTTTATTAAATTACATGAGACATACTTATAGTATTCATCCCTCAAAGGTCCCATTAATTAGTCTTGGGGGATAAATTTGAATGAATATTGTTATAATTAGGCTTCTCAATCTTCCACCAAAATATCCCCCTTTGAAGAAGTGTATGGTCATAAGCCTCCTACTATGCAGTGTTTTCTGGGTGGTGATTAACTGGTCGATATAGTGGCTAAAATATTTACTAAACATGATAATTTTCTACAACAACACCGACACAACATCTCCTATGCATATTAGTTGATGGTGTGGTCTTCCAATAAAGATCATCGAGATGTTTATATTTATGTTGGGGAATATATCTTTCAAACACCACCCAATATAAAAACTCCATAATCATCTAAAAAGATTCCAAACATAGATTCCATATTTATGGCTCCTTTATGATTTTATATTGGTTAGTTTACACTACTTATAAACTCTATTTTCCACCTAATATATAGAATTACCCTATTTTTAATGTTTCAAAACACAAACAAGCTATCATGTAGTCTACAGTTCAATCTAGTCGTCCAGATTCAATGGACAACAACTGTTCCTGTAGTTTTCACCAGAGAATATATTGGCCACCAAAATGGTCCTAGTTCACACATGGGTAAAAATTTTAATTTAGTGTTTGATAAAACTATCTGAATAGTTCATTTGGGAAGACACTATGCACATAATTTCTTAATTTACACACTTACACCTTGTGGAGAAGGATCCAATTAGGGATGGGTAAATGTTAGAATCATGGGTTTGGTTCAAGGTATTGTCCCTATAATTAATCCAAAATTATATTTTACACACATAACAATGGAGGAGGGAAATAATGTAATTAAACATTTAATATAGTTATTTTGATATAAAGAACATTTACGTGGTTTAATTGGGTATTCATTCTGTTAGAAATTTAGCAATGTGTATCTATTGATCCAGACACTAGCGGATATAGTATTCATAATCTCATTATTTTACCACCAATATTACGAATAAGATAAGGATGAGGTCCCTCTAATATCAACATGTTGTTTATCTTGTTTTCAATAGTTTTAACAATTGACCACTGGTAATATCAAACCAATTTTTTTATTCCTCAGGGTTTTCTCTTAATTTCCCAAAGCACACACTCACCTTCATGATAATATCCATGTTAGATATTGATGTTGTTCTTATTCCTTGTTATAATTCAGTTTTATATAACAAAAGGTGATGAAGAAAAAGGATATTATAAAATTATAAAAGGGCAGAAGAGAAATGATAATAAAAAAATCGAATATTTATTGTAAATCAATATTCGCAATGTTTTTTTTACGTGAACCAATGAATGTGTTAGAATTTTTATATTTGTATATTCAATGGTATATTATTAAATTAATTTGTAATTGATTCCAAAAGAACATAAAAAACACATGAAAAAAATTAAAAAAATTCCATAAAATCTTACTAAATAAATTAGAAGGTTAGACTAACAAAGCATGTATTTGATAAAGAAAGGGGACTCACTTCTCCCAACCTAAATGGATTTACTGGTGGATGAAATTAAATATTAATTTTATGAAAAGAAAATTAAAATGAAAATATAAGACGAAAAAACTAAAAAAATGTATAATTTCATAGAAAATAAATGAAAATAACTTAAGATATTAAAAAAGGAAAACTCTCTTGAGTCTTGATAGGATATCCAAATCACGATGGTTGGAAATCCCAAAATCATATAAAATCATTAAAAACTAGAAACTTATAAGGCCTTATAATAGTCCATTATATGTCATTGTCACCAAGGTAACCACCCATTATGCTTCTAAATTCCCTAAGCTGAGTAGGCTTCTTTGTTGAATCTAAGGGAGGGACTCTACATGAATCAGTAAGGAACTGTAATCTACTATAATGGTTTTAGTGAATATAAAAAAGGTATGTTTCCCAAATCATATCCTTTATAATATAAGTATGTTTCACCATCATAGAATATTAGTACCCAGGATATTCGTTTTCCACCAAAATCCAAAAAAGGATAACATAACACTAGTAAAAAAGTCTATTGAAAAAAAAAATTATAACTAAAAAACATCATTTGTCAACTGTGTATTTACAAAAAAATGCATACAATAAATATTTTCAATGTTTAGGAAAGGAAAATAATATAATTTAAGGGATTTTTTTGCAAGGAATACTTCTTATGGAGCCATCTCCATTTCATCTTCTTGATTGTCTGGATTCTCCCATCATCACCAGCCTTCAGCATATATAGAATATTTTTCTCACAATCATATTGAAAAAAATACAACTTCTCTTAAATGATCAATTTTTCACTTTATATTCATTTAAAACATATTTCATTTATGGTAAAATATCATGGTCTAATAATCCAATAATGATGAGGTAAATTCACAGTCACTGTATATATAAATGTTGTATCTTTATTGTTTAAAACAAACAATTGGTCATAAACACTCATACCATACATGGACATCATAAATTCACAATCCATCTAAATAAAATATACAATGTAAAAATATATTATCATTCAAGAAATAAAAATAATATAATATTAATTAAGTCAAATTTTAGATAATTTTTTAAATAAATATTCAATCCTTATGAAATCACCTATATACAAGGTTGTTTAAAAAACAAAAGAGAAACAAATGATTCCAAAAATAGTTTTAATGATTTAAATCCTTGTATTTTTTTCATCTTCCCAAAAATCACCAAGTTATTAACTATATAATAGTTTATCTAGTATTTTGTTCCTAAAAAACTATGCATTGAGTCCCTAAACTCTATTTAATATACAGAAAACAATAGAACTGAAGGATAAAAATTAGAAAATAAATTGAGC
Source organism: Viscum album (assembly GCA_963277665.1). Lineage (NCBI taxonomy): Eukaryota > Viridiplantae > Streptophyta > Magnoliopsida > Santalales > Viscaceae > Viscum > Viscum album. The sequence continues at coordinate 429,285,857 of OY728150.1, read as the reverse complement.
AGAGGTTGTTACACGACATATAGGGAGATACTCATTTATTTTAGAAATAACATTATAATGAACACATAAAAAATATTATATATCGAAAAAAAATAATATAAAAATACTAATATATATTAATAAATAATTTCATTCTTCAAAAATAATTGATATTCTCCATAAATGATATATATTAATGGTGGAAAGGAATATTACCAGAAAATAAATTTATCTTGGATGCGTAATAAAACACCATGATTAAATTTTTATTCTTATCTATAGATAAAAATATTTATCCTTGATTTAATGGTTGAATTTCATTAAAATATCATCATAAAAGTAGTACTAGAATGTTATGTTTCAAAGGATTTGGAAAATAAATATATAATTCATATGTTGAAGAAGGTTTAGTAATTTAAGAAACTCCTAGAACTATGAAAAATCACATAAACTTGCATAAAATTATTTCATTTAACTACTATAATATGAATCTAGTGAAGTTTTAAAGTTAGGATATTTTCACTCAAAATAAAAGAAAAAAATGGAATATTACAATGTAACATATTGGTAGACTCATCCTAAAAAACATATAATAGGCATGTGACAACATATACTACAATCCATCTCATATGTATCTCACAATAATATAGTTACTAATAAACATTGAATCCAAAATTCAAAAAATACAAGATATTTAGGTTTTATCCCAACATTCCATAGCATAAGACAAATGTCGATCTAAAGGATGAAATAGTAAAATTTAGAAGGAATGTTTTTTTTCTTATCCTTGTACCAATAGAAAGTCTTTATTATTCTAGAAGTAATTAAAACTTAATTGAATGTATTTAAATTTATATAAAAATAAATAAAATAGTTAGAAATATCTTATCATGAAATACATTGTATCTCTAGTCATAATTCAATGGATACCACAAACAACGACATAAAAAAAGTTAGACTCAACTATTTTAGTTTACGATCTAGTAAATATATCATAACTAATAAATCAGGAATAAAAATAAATACTATCTATGAGATTCATAAAACCTAAGTCAAACAGTTAACAAAAAACGAAATGTGATGATTCTTACTCAAGATGTCCATGACGATTTTATATATACCACACAATTTCTAGGAAAACAGATTTCGATTTTTCATAATTATATGCTCTAAAATGAAACATCTCTTCCAAAACTACATCATTCCCACGTTGTGTCCAAAGGAGAAATATTTTATAAAAACATCTATCCATAATAGTCTGATATTTATTTTCCCCAGGAAATTGTAAATAGTGTTCTAACATATGATGGATGACACATAATTCTACTCTAGTTAATAATGTCAGAAGATATTGTACATAATTATAGTGTTTCCTATTACATATAGAATCTTTAATTAATTTTTGTAATCAAATTTATAAAATGTAAACACATAAACAATACAGAATTATCTTGAACAATATGATATTTATTCACATATTCATGAACATTATTCCAATATTCTAGAAGAAAAATTTTCTTGGATATCATATTGAGGAAGTTTCACACTTCTTAAAACAACTATAATCATGTTTGAATTCATTGAAATCATAGAGTCCAATATTTATTAGCATTTATTGACCTCACACTATGCTAGCATTATACTTATTAATTATTGTATGACATTGTTTTTTTGGTCCATATATAACTAGTAAGAATTTTATGATATCTCTCCATTATATGTATGTCAGAAAACCTGATTATAAAATATAGTTACTCAAATAAATTAAATAGTTTATTGGAGAAAAATATAAATTCCGATACTCACTAAAATATTGTTACAATTTCTAGACATACATGTTTGGAAGCAAAATTAAATTCATATAGTATTATATTCTTCTAGATCCACTCATTAAGAGTGGACTCAAAATAATATGAGATAAGATACAATTTAGGATGATCATCATTGTTAGCAGTTCCAAATATTATCAAAAAATATATATATTTGTGATTTCCATTGAAAATTTATTCCAATAACTTGTATTTTTATTTTTTGATAGAAAAATTTTATTTGTATATACAAAGTTGATGAATCTTCTAGATAATATATTATTAATGGAATGATGGTTCTAAAAATATTTTATCAAAACATGCATCAAAATTGCAGATACATTTGTAAATTAAAATTAGTAACATAAAAATCCTAACAAGGAAAATTACAATAAAAATATAAATATAATCACATTTCAATAATTATATAATAAATTTTATACATTCTAATAAAAACATGATGATTAAAAAATTATCATTCATAGAATGAAAATAACTCAAATAAAAATACTTTTTCTAAAACTGAAATATTGATAGCATTTAAATTCCTCACCTTTATAGGTTTATCGAGATAAAATTATTGGTTTGTCATTCTTTTTTTCTTGCTGTATTCTAGGAGAATGTTCCATAATTTTAAACAAGAGTCCATGGGGGTCGATGAGTTATTTCATATGAAATATGCGCCTTGAAAATCAGAGGACACTAAATAAGAATGGTGTGTACAGATATATTAGATTATGTATGTACTACAGTGCAGATTTAGTATGCAAAACTGGTGTGTGTTGAACCGTTGGTTGGGAGGGGAGTCATGATGTTGGAAACGTCCATCCTGTTAATTGGAAAGGGAGATAAGATAGGGGTAGTGTCCGACCATCTGTGAGGGGTTTTAGAGTTAGTTGATGAGCTGAAAATAATGGTTCTAATGGGGGAATAAAGGAGAGTATGATAGAAGTATGGTTGATGTGGTCGGTGCCCTAGGAGATGGTGGGGGAGAGGGGATCTGGACATAGAAATCAAACAATGATAGTGGAATTGTTAGATGAATTATTGGGAAGTGGGGTGTTGTGCAGTCTTCCATTAGAAAGTTTTATTTTTATGGACAAATCCCCTCCCTCGCTGTCTCCTGGTGCATTATCCTCTTCACCATTATTCCACCCTCTCTTTTCGTCCTCCGTTTCAATATTTATTTTCATGTCTTCAATAGAAATATACTCCCTAACCAATGCTTTTATGATTCCCCTATGTCACCTTCCAGGACACCTAATAAAATGGATGGGACATATGTCTCACCTTATCCCCCACCCAGGGAATCAATACACATCAGTAGCACATAAACAATGTGCATATTAATACATACATAAACTCAGGTCTTTGTGAACTCCATTCTTATCCATAATCCTCTTAATTTCAAGGTATATATTTCACATACAGTAAATCATTTAATGTATCAACCTCTTTTTTAACATCATGGAATTTATCTCCCCCTCCATTCTCTTGAATCCTATTGAGAAAATAGTTTTTGTCAGCTCTAATTCTATGTAGGGAAACATATTTAGGTGATAAAATTTAAAGGGTATCATTTTTTTAACAATTATTTTCATTTGAGTTCTTTCCTTTCTAGGAATGATTACTTTTACGTTGTCTTGTTATAATTAGAATGTATAATATTAATTAGTTGATGGTCGCAAGTTGATGTTTATTCATTAGTGGATTTTAATATTTTGTGTTTGCTTTGTTATTTAAATAATTAAAATTTGATAATATATGTTGAATGAAGAGGCATGTTCTGTTGCAATATGTTCATAACCATCACACTATGAATAATATCTTTTCTATAATATTTGACAACTGTGATTACATAAATACCATTAAACTATCAAAAAATAGAAATATATTTATTGGAATAATTATCAAGGTAAATCACATATCAAATTATATTTAGAGTGTTTGGAATTATTGAAAATGACTTTCATTCTAAATTATTCAATATCTCATAATATATTGATTATACTCTTAAGAAGTGTTTTCAATGTAATAAAATATTATATGAATATAATTTTCCAATAGAAATATAAAGTCCATATTTATTAGTGATATTTTGGTGAGTGTGAGTTTTTTTAGTTTTCAGAAATAACATATTTCATTTACATGATTGTTTATAATTGATATTTAGATTTTATATTTTTCATATAATCTAGAGATATCATAAATGGATTATTACTGTTAAATGGACTAATGAAACACTATCATGGAAGACTAATAATTATACTTTTAGTATAGTGTGAGGTCAAGTGAAGCTAATGAATATTAGAGACCCTAATTTCAAAGATTCTAAAACATGTTATAAATTAATAGTGGTTGTTTTTATAAATGAAAATAGGAAAAATGAAAATAAAGGACTAAATGGATTAATGAAAGGGAGACACCCTTGAATTAAACATTTTTATCCTTGCCTCACAAACTTATCCCTTCAATTATAGTCTCTATGTTTGAAAATCAGCTACAAACAACATTACTTAATAAATTGTGTGCATAAACATAACACTCAAGGATAATTTCCTATATGATCATCTTGAAAATCTATAAAATGGTCCACAATAATTTTCTATCTTCCATTCATATCACTACTCCAATCACACAAAATTGATTTTAAAAACATGGATTGGAAAAATTGTTCAATATTAAAAAAGAAATTCTGAATGCTAGAGACATTAGGTAGGATTGTCTCCACATCACATCACTATCCAAAGATACTCAAAATAAATTAGAATAAATTAGGTAGGTTGTATGGACTATGTATCATTTGATTTATTTGAAACATGATCCTCAAGTTATCCTCTATAAATTGATAGCATCGAAGAACATAAGAATTCCCAATAGGTAAAAGATGATGGAATGAGAGATAGAATGAAAAAAATAGTTGACCAATATAAAAATGTATTAAAATTGATATTGAAGTAGCTATGATTGAGAGGTGTCTAATAATTACAAGCATATCCTTTGATGGGTTCCATGACCACAACTTCAAGGGTGATGATGGATTCAATTGAGATCATTGAAGACAATATTTTTGTTGAAAAAAATCCCCCCATATTCATGTCTATATAGGTATAATAAAAATAAGAGTAGAATTATTTCTACACATCCTAGATTTAGTGGAAAACATTATTAAATTTTCATGCATATCTATTTTCCTACAATGTAGGTGTAGTAAAAAATAATGTGGTTGTAGTGATTTTAGCACTACATGTGCTGGAAAGGACACCTGATTTGGATTCTGGTTTTTGATTCCTGAAAGCATAATCAAAAACAGCTTCTTTAGAGGAAATGATCAAGGAAAAAATGGTATTTATTTATGAAACAACAGGTTTAAATTATATGAATTCAAATTCTATCATAGGGAATATGTTTTATTGTTCTTTGGAACATACATGAGCATGTATGGATGATATATTGAGTAGTTGGTGTGCATGTGTCCTCTCACTTTCAGTTGTTGAGTGGGCATTTCTAGTGTCCAATATTTTTTAGAATACTTTCACATGAGAAAAATAAATAGTCGGAAAAGAAATTCTCTATTTAGTATTCTAAAGAATTTTGTAACAGTTATTGGTGAATATTCAAGCATATATTGTCTCTACTATTCTCTAAAAGAGTTGGTGTCCTAGTACCAACATTTCTTACATTGATTACATGGATATTTAATGTATTATTACATATTGTTAATTATTCTAGATGACTATAATGTAATAATTACCTAGAGTTTTTGATGCATTGATAAGGTTATGGAAGTTCCCCAATATGATGAGAACATTAAAATACTATAAAAATATTCTTAAATATAGTTCTATGTTTGGATGACATGTTATGATGGGACACATAGAATGCATACCATCAGCTGCGAGTACTCGTAATAATATGATGCTTTTTCTCAGTAAGTTCACACTTGATAATATCCAAGATACGATATTATGATAACAGACCTGCTAGTAGTAATTCCGCATGTTTTGGTGTCATTGGATATTTATATCTACAATTGTGGGTAATTATCCATAGACATTAATATTATCATTAATACGTGTCACGACTTACACACATTTATTTACTGACAAAAACAATCACACAGATAGTTGTCGGGAAGTAGGGTACGTTGGCTGCATCATGAGTGGCATGTTATTAAAGGATAATTTGAGGAAAGATTTTCCCCTTTCATTTATGGAAGTTGATATCTCATCCTTTTGATTGAAATAGAACCGTCATGCGAAATTTAATATCCATGGTGTACTGATGAGTTAATTTTTGGAAGTCAATGAATGTCGTATCAACCATAAAAGATGATGACACAATCATGAAACCTGCTTGATGAGATATTGCAAAAAAGGGATTATATTACATAGTGAGCGTTCATATATGGATGTCATTGTTGTGAAATTACGCTCATTCTCTTGGGTTCCTTTACCTATTGCTATAGATTACCCTTGGATTTTAGGCAACACGCCTAATACCAATGAGAATGAATCCTAGAGGGTCACACACTATGTGTTTATGGTGGTCTGTGTTAAATTATATTTGAATTTAATTAATGAAATAAATATTATTCTCAAGACCGTGGAATAATTTTATTCAAGTTAAGATTATCGCAAAAATTTAATAAAATATATTTATTTATGTTAGGGAATATTTAATAAATATTTATTTACATGTTTTTAAGTAAAATATTTATTTAAATGAATAATTTATTTATTTATTTATTCGGGTGTTCAATAAATTGAAGTGGAGTTCGAGCAGACCAAGGTTGGTCCAGTAGTAAAATAATTATTTTCAAGATGGTAAATAATTATTTAACTAGTTGGCACAAATTAAAATAATGCTACTATTATTCTGTGATGCAGAATTTTATTTATAATTCCATTTTTCACAAGTTGGCGCACTATAAATAAAGACTCGGTATTAGTATTAAATGCATGGGTTTTCTCAAAGTTCATGAATGTATTTAATTTTTTTTATGAAAATAAATATTGTAACTAAAATTCCATGTATATAAATAGGCAAGTACCCCTATTATGCCATACAACACACCACATGCCTGAGGAATTGAGAATTAATGAGCCAAAAAATTTCTCTCTTGAATCCTTTTCTATCCCCTCTCAAGAACGAGAGACATTCTTCAAGGCTGAAAAACTGGCGATCACGAATGATCGACACAAGAAAATCGCTTCGCCATGCTAGCACCTAGAGAACGAGCACTGTCGATCAGAGGCCATCAGAGCATGTGTGGATCACCGCTAGCGGGATTCCAGTTTGGATCTTTACAAGCGCAATGAGATAATCCGGAAATGTCAATATGGATGATCAACATCATAAACGATGAAAAATACCAAAGACACGGGTATTATTTATCTTTACGAAATTAATTAAATTAATTATAAACATGATGTACAAGATCTTATCTAAATTTTTCATGCCTCTTTATTTATTATCTAAATATTGTATTATATTCCATTGATACTTCTATTCATTGTTGTATTGATCCTAGAATAATCCTTGATCATGGTAAAAATCCAAATTGGGTGTCATCCCAACCATGCTTCAACTACGCCCAAAAACATTAAGTGGTATCATAGGGGTTATATCATAGTTTATAATTTTTTAAATACTTCATTGATGGATTACACAATTAATAATTTAGGTGTTTCAATTCAATTTAATCATTCTAAAAACATGAACCTCGATATCTATTCCTCCTTTTTCGTTCCTTGTTCACTTTACAGAAACGATCATTTATTTTAATATTGATTAAAATAAAATAGAGTATCTCATCCGGATGTGCCAAAGCTTTCTGGACAAACAACACCAGAACACACTGTGTGTATTCGGTAGTACACATCGTGTAGTCAAGAATCAATGCATCGGACCAGCCCACCAAACCAAGTCGTGTGATGGAGACTTTCTAAGTCTTAAATGACTCCGTGTGTTGGAAAGGAATAGGTGGCACACACTTTCCATATTACACACCGTGTGGCCCAATGGACATGTTGTGTATAGCCTTTGGGTTAGGGTTGGACTGTGTACCCCATATAGGGATTTCCAACCTTCAGACCGTTGAACGAGGAACTATACAGCGTGTGGCCCACTGGACACACCGTGTACTCCGAAATATTTTCAAAGTAAACTAACACACCATTTCCTCGGGCGTGTACTTCAGAAAGATGGTGAAAAATAGTACATGCCAGGTAGTTTTAACTACACATCATGTAATCATTAAAATTACAGAAATTTATTAAAATTTATTATTATATTATACAATCCCTTGAAGCGTGTACCATCGTGCCGGTGTAAAGATGATGCACAACATGTGATCAGTGTTTTATATATGTGTGTTTAATTTAACATATGTGTAATGTTCATTTATACTCATTGGGTAGTTATGAATAGGAATTAACCTGGTTGCCTCTAAAGTACAAGTTACGTACAAATATAAATTTAAATGAATTTATTTGTTTAAAATTATTAAGGATGAGAATCTCAAGGAAATTTAGAAAAGGATTTATGATAAAAGGAATGATTAATTAAAGATGATAATTAATTGATTTGAGTGGGATTTATCTTAAACAAGAACGATTAAAGAATTTGTTGTTACATTAATTTATGCATAAAGATTGTTGCATGTATGGATGATCAGGATCCATAACAAGACCGTTGTATGTGGATGGTTTGTTTTAAATTATTTATTTAAATTAAATTTGTTGTCCTACGAGCCTTCTCCTCATTAATGTGTAGGGTCTACGTTCCCAACATTTCTTCTATTTAAAACCCCCTTTTACCCCTCACTTACATGTGAGTAAAAAAATCCATATGTAATGGATGGAACTCCCATGCTAGTGGAGTCGGTTCACGATGTAGTTGAGATGAAACAAATCCCATGAGATACATAGGTGGATAGGAGGAAGCTATAAAAACGAACCCAAAAGGTTAAAGTTGTTTTCCCCTAGGTCAGTGTTAGTTTATCAACCACTAGATAAACTAACCATTAGAAAATCTCATGATTATTCCATTTAATTTATTTTATCTCTTCCATTTTCATGGTTTACCATTATAGATGTGTTGTCACGATCACAAAATTAATAAATTAAACAAGCATGCAGAATGGAACTAAAATAAACTAGACTTATGTGTAAATATTATCAAGACATGGTTACTAACTTAAGTAAGTTCCACTAAATATTAACAATTCTGTGATAATGATAATAATCAATTCACGCATAATAAGTAAAAATGCCACAAATAAAATATTATGTCATAACAAGAATTATGTAATTTTATTAAATGGAAAAACTCAATAAAACAATGTGTTTGAGCAACCCTTGTTTGGACTCTTTCTTTTATATAGTAATACCTTATAAAAGGTTTCGAGTTGACTTAACCATATTACATCAAGAGGAGTATCCCATGCTAGATTTGTGGTAATATTGGATGCAAGTGTTGAGGAAATCCAAATTCACTATTTCAGGATTGGGGAGTCCACTAAATATATCAAGGAGCTGCAAGCCCACAGTTGGAAAAGACCTACCTACCAAAATTCCTTCTAATAGTTTGACCAACCCTTTTGGGGGTTATGTGAATGAGAAAATGGATCCTTTCCATGAGAATGTCATGGAAACTGGACATTCCATGTTTAATGGTGAGGGTCATTTGGACTTCATAAAATTTTGGGAGACTTAACAAAATTTATTATTTGTCATAAATTGTAATCAAGAAAGTACTAATCATTTGATCTTTTAATTATATAATAAAAATGACTAGCTCATTAACCATAGTATCCTTGTAATCAATTTTGGATAATGACAACATCCTCACCGGCAATAACATCCAAGAATGGTTTAGATGCCTTTGGGTTATCCTACACCATGAATAGATGTCTTACGTGCTAGAGTCAGCATTACCTGATCCGCCTTTCAATGAGGAAAGTGATGAGGATTTCCTAGTCAATGAGAAAAATATGAATGATGTGGTCGATGTTCAATGTTTGATTATATCTTCAATTTTTAGTGAGCTCAGGAAGTCTAATGAAAACATGGATGCTTGTAGCACGCTCGAGCACCTCTGTGGTCTTTACTATGAGATAGAAAGATTGAAAAGGTTTGATATCTCTATCGCTGACCTTCAGAGTAATCTTGGATAAGGTTCCCCATATGGGCCACATGTAGTCAATCTCATTGGCTACATTGAGTTCCTGGAGGTTCTATGGTTTAAAATCCCTGAAAAATTGGTCATTGTTCTCATTCTCGCATCACTTTCTCAGAGGTTCTCTAACTTTATTGTTAATTTCTATATAAACAAATTTGAGAAGTCTCTATGTGATCTTCTTATCCACATTCTCCAAGTGGACAATGATATGAAGCCCCAAAATCCTTTTGTATTTACGGTGAATAATAGGAAAGGGAAAGAGAAGAGATTTAATCCCATAGAATCTTCATGTCCTTCCATGAAAAGGAAGACCAAAGGGGAGGCAAGGGAATATGAGGCTGTTTGTTTTGCATGTGGAAATAAGTTCCACTAGAGGAATAACTGCACCGAATCTAAGAAGAAATGTGAAGCTTCAGGTGCGTTTTTTATCGAATACAATCTATCTGTTTCTAAAAATTGGGTATTTGATACAACTTATGGTTCTCACATGTGTATTAAAATACAAGAACCAAGTAGATTCAAGAATACTGATCAAGGGGTGGTATATCTATGAATAGACAATGTAGCCAGACTTTCTCTTGTAGCTATTGGGGACTACCACCTCATGTTTCCAACTGGGATGATATTGGTGTTAAAGGGTTTTTTATGTGCCTTATGTAACCAAAAACATAATTTCTTTATCTAGACTAGATATAGATGGAGTTTTTTTCGTGTTTGGAAATGAATTTTACTTATTTTATAAAGATGTTATTTGTTTTTGTTGGAAAGTTTTATATAACAGTCTTTATGTGTTGGATTACACAAAACGGGCAATGGAAATTGATGACAATGATACTTCACATGACTCATACCACACCCAACTTTGGAATCATCAGCTAGTTCATGTAATGACTAATGCTTAAAAAATTTACATCATGATGTATATATACATTCTTTTTAACTAAATCCACATAGCGTATTTCATGCATGTTTACATGGATAAATGACCAAAGCCCCATTTGGTGGGAAAGGTGAAAGTGCTAAAGAGATTCTTGAAGTCGTTCATAGTGATATGTGTGGACCATTTCTAGATGAAGAAAGGGGTGGGTACTCATACTTCATAACTTTTGCTGATGTTTTTAGTGGATATGGATATATCTACATAATGATGTATAAGTTAGAATCCTTTGATAAGTTCAAGGAATAAAAAATGAAGTTGAAAACCAGCTTGGTAAAAAGATTAAGAAACTCCACTTAGTCCGAGATGGGGAATATCTTAATCAGGAATTCATTGATTACATACAAGATTCTGGGATCCTATCACAACTCACTCCTCCTTACACACCTCAATGGAATGGTGTAAGTGAATGGAGGTACCAAATCTTGTTATAAATGGTGAGATCAATTATGAGTCATGCATGTATTCCATTATCCTTTTGGGGATAAGAATTACAAACAATGGAACAGATACTAAACCAAGTACCAAATAAATTGATAAATGGTATTCCATAAGATTTCTAAAGTGGAATAAAATCCATGTCATCAAATTTACATGTGTGGGGTAGCGAATCGTATGTTAAGGACTATTTAGGTAATAAACTCACACCATGAGGCACATAGTGTATCTTTATATCTAACACCAAGGAAACAAGGGGATATTACCTACACAACCCATTAGATAAAAGGGTTATAGTGGAAAGAAAATCCATTTTACTTGAGAGGGAGCACATCTCCAAAAGCGATAGTGGGAGAGAGATAGGCTTCGATGAAGTTGAGGCTCAAGGTGCACGAGAGTTGCTACAGGAACAAATTACAAAAAAGAACAGTGGAAAAGGAATTTATTCTAGAGACACAAGCACTGCGTAGGAGTACAAGAAAGGTTAGATAATCGGAATGTTATGGTTTTTTAGTTATCATGGATGGAGAATCCTTATTAGGTGATAATAATGATCCTCTAACTAGCAAGTAAGAAGTCACTGGCACAGACATTGCCAAGTGGCAAGAAGCCATGAATTATGCAATGGATTTCGTGTACCAAAACCATGTCGGAATTTTTTTAGACCCTCTAGTTGATGTAAATATTGTTGGTTTCAAATGGGTATTCAAGAAGAGACTGGACAGGGAAGGACAAGTCAATACCTATAATGCATGACTGGTTGCAAAAGTTTTTAAATAGCGTCAAGGAATGGACTATGATGAAACATTATCACCATATTCAATGCTAAAATCCATCAGAATTATACTTGATATTGTGTCTTACCATGACTATGGGATTAAAAAAATGGATGTCAAGACAACATTCCTTAACTAGAACCATTAGGCAGATGTCTACATGACACAACCTGAAGGGTTTGTGACTCCAAAGGATGCCAATAAGGTGTGCAAGTTGCAGAAATCCATTTGTGGATTAAAGGAAGCATCCATGTCACGAAACATTTGTTTTGGTGAAGAAATAAAAGAATTTGGTTTTATCAAAAAATGAATGCGAGCCTAGTGTCTACAAATGGTTTAGTGGGATTTCAGTTGGTCTTTTAATAGTAAATGTTGATGAAATATTACTCATTGGAAACGAGAAACCAATCTTGCTGTCTGTTAAAGAATGGTTAAATCAATGCTTCTCTATGAAAGACTTGGGCGAGGAAGCATATATTCATGGGATCAAGATACATTGTGATAGATTTAGGAGAATTTTGGGCCTATGTCAAAGTACATACAATGATGTGATACTGAAGAGATTTAGTATGGAACAATCTAAGAGTGGATTGTATCCAACATCACATGGCATTTATCTTTGTAATAAATAAGTCCTTAAACACATGAGGAAAGAAATATAATGTCAAGGACTCCATATGCATCATTGATTGGATCAGTCATGTATGGCATGCTATATACTTGGCTAGATTTCGTATACGCATTGAGTGTCGTAGGTAGATATCAAGATGACCCAGATGACCATCATTTGATGGCAGTCAAGACTTTCTTAAAGTATCAGTGGCATACTATGGATATGTTCCATGTTTATGGAAGAGATGAGAATCTAGTCATCAGCGGATATGAAGATACTAGTTTCCAGACTGATCAAAATGACATGAAGTTGCAAAGGGGATTCATCTTCACTTTGAATGGACATACAATGAGCTGGAAGAGCTCAAAGAAGAGTGTGGTAGCATATTCTACAGCAGAGTTTGAGTATATCATTTCTTTTGAGGCTGCTAATGAAATAGTTTGGATACGAAGCTTCACCCAGGAGCTAGTTGTGATACCTATTATTAAATATCCCATCATATTGTGATGTGATAATACTATAGTGGTGGCTCTCTAAAAATATCCAAGGTCACATCAGTGGAAAAAGAACATAATTTGAATGTATCATCTCTTAAGATATTTTTCACAGATAGGTGAAATTTATGTTATTAGTATTTACACGGAAGACAACATGGCAGACCCCTTAAATAAATCATTGACTCAGCAGAAACATGATTATCATGTGAGTTCTAGCGGACTGGAAGTTATAGGCAGTTGGCTCTAGTCCAAGTGGGAGTTTGTAAGAGTTGGGGTCCCAAAACCAACTGGTTTTACTTTCATTACATGGATTTTTACTGTATTATTACATATATTTCATTGTTCTACATTACTATAATGTAACAATGACCTAGAGTATTTGATTCATTGATTAGGTCATGGAAGTTCCCTGATATGATGAGATACTTGAAATGCTATAAACATATTCTTATATATAGCTATGTTGTCGGATGACATGTTATGATGGGACACATAGAATTCATATCGTCAGGTGCGAGTACTCGTAAGTAGATGAGACTTCATCTCATGATGTTCAAACTTGGTAATCTCCATGATAGTAGATTATTCGAAAAAACCCTCTAGTAATAATTCTGCATGTTTTGGTGTCATCAGATATTTCTATTTGTGAGTGTGTAATGATACTTAGACATTAAAATTATCATTAATATGTTTCATGACTTATGCACATTGATTTACTAACGAATACCATCATGAAAATAGTTGACAGGAAGTAGGGTATGTTGGGTGCGTCATGAGTGGCATGTAATTGATGGATAAGTTGAAGACGGATTTGTCACTTCCATTTATGAAAGTTTATATCTCATCCCTTTGATTGAAATAGAACCATCGCGTAAAATTACATGGCCATGGTGTGATGATGAGTTTATTTCAGTTAGTCAAAGAATGATGTATCAAGAATAATAGTTGATGACACAATCCTGAAACCTGTTTGATGTGATATTGCAAAAAAGCGATTATATTACATAGTGGGCACTCGTATTTTTATGTTTTTGTTGAAACATTACATTCTTTATCTTGGGTTCCTTAACCCATTGCAATATAGAACTCTTGGACTTTAGGAAACATGCCTAATGCCAATGAGAAGGAATCCTAGAGGGTCACACACTATGTGTTTTTGGTGGTCATGGTTAAATTCTATTTGAATTTAATTAAAGAAATTAATATTATTCTCAAGACCATGGAATAATTTAATTCAAGTTTAAATGATCACATAAATAAAATAAAATTTATTTATTTATTTTATTGAACATTTAGAAAATATTTATTTACTAGTTTGTAAATAAAATATTTATTTAAAAGAATAATTTATTTATTTATTTATTATGGTGTTCAATAAATGGAAGTGGAGTCCAAGAGGACCAGGGTCGGACCAATAGTAAAATAATTATTTTTAAGATGGTAAATAATTATTTTACTAATTTACACAAAACAAAATAAAGCTAATATTATTTTGTGACGCGGAATTTTATTTATAATTCCATTTTGTGCATGTTGGCACACTATAAATAATGACATGGTATTATTATTAAATGCATGGGTTTTCTATAGGTTCATGATTGTATTTAATTATTCCTATGAAATTAAATATTGTAACTGAAATTCCATGTATATAAATAAGAAAGTATCCCCATTGTTCCATACACCAAACCACAAGCCTAGTGAATTGAGAATTGTTAAGCCAAACAATTTCTCTCTAGAAACCTCTTCTCTCCCCTCTCATGAATGAGAGACATTTTTCTTGGCTGAAGAACAAGCGATCAAGAACGACTGATTCAAGACACTCGCTTTGCCTCACTAGCACTAAGAGAATGAGTGGTGTCGATCGAAGGCCATCAGAGCACGTGTGGATCACTGTTATAGTGATTATAGTTTGGATCATTACAAGGGCAATGAGATAATCCGAATGGGTAAATCCGAACGATCAATGTCATCAATGAAGAAAAATACCAAGGACAGCGGTATTAATTTTCTTTATAAAATTAATTAAATTAATTATAAACCTGATGTGAAATATCCCCTCTAAATGTTTTGATCCTCATTATTATTTATCTAAATCATCGATTATATTCCATGGAGAATGGCGTTCATCATCGTATTGATCCCAGAATAATCCTTGACCATGGTAAAAATCAAAATTTGTTGTCGTCCCAACCACGCTTTCGCTGCGCCCAGAAGCTTCGTTCATAAGAAGGTTGACTCAGTTGGTTTGCATCATTTTATACCCCTTTGAGGGAACATGATTGGGTGTTGTTTTTTTACTGGTGTTTGCTTCCATTATAAAAAAATTTACATTCAGTAGGGATAGTGTAGCATTCCTCTATCCACAGTCAGCTTTAAATATTTTCTTTTTAGTCATTCTATGGAGCGGCTTGGTAGCTCTGGTTTTCCCACAAGGGATTCATCTATAACATGTGGCTCCAACATAGGTTTGGTTATTTTAAATAGTTGAATAGAAGGTAAAGACACCATTATTTTTCCCATGCTTCAGTCAAGGCTTCATTGAAAATATTTTCTTGGAAATTGTGTGTCTCCATCTTCCATAGAGACATATAGTTCATATTCAATTGTGGGATGGATTAACTGGAAAGTGAGGCACAAATTCTTCTCCAGTAAGCTTAATCACACATCCTGCTACATATTTCATTTCAAACGCAATGGTAAGGTCATCATCAATCTTTGGAATGGTTTATTCTTAGGCATCTTTAGATTTTCGGAGTGGTTAGAGTCTCAGTAGGTTGTGCTATTGATGATGGTGGGACTAGATGTTCTAGGTTATCTATTGTAATTAACTAAACATGTAGGGGTTACAATGGATTCCTTTAAAGAAACATGTATGATAGGTTGATGGTTTTTATATTTACTTTATGCAGTCATTTGAAGTTAAATTTCTAATATGAATTTCAAAATAATCTTTAGTATTGTATATTTCTCAACAATTTTTTAAAAAAAATAAAAGAAATAACAATTAATTATTTATAAAAATAATATCTAATTCATCTCAAATTTGTAAATATCATCCAATTAAAAATATAATGTTTACAAAAAATATCACATTCTATAATTAAAAATCTCACACTAATTCAAATTGAAAATCAAAAATAAAAAAATTATTTTTTTAAACAATTTCAATTTGAGTTCCTAAAAAATAATGGATTATTAATTTAAAATAAAAAATGAATTTATTATTAAAGACCAATAATTAATTCATTTATCAATTATTTTCTAAAATTTAAAATATAAAAAAAATTAAAAATTTTCATTGAGGTCTGATGAAAATTTTGTTGTATTTTCAATGAAATAGGAAGAATAAATCTTTCAATTTTCAGCTCATATTTGTGTCTATATATTCTATAGTTGTTCTTTATTTTATTAGTTTATTTTTATAATTTTTAATTAATATTTATGTGTATAATAATAGGTATATTTTTTAGTATAGATATATAATAAAAAATTGTTTCTGATATTCTATTTTTCACTATGATTTGTTTCCATGTGTTATCATTATAAAAATATTTATAAATTTAGAGTTTTATTTTGATCAAATAAACACAATATCATACGTATCCCAAATTTTTTCTTTAGTTGCTTCATTTTCTTCTCATTTATAAATTCATTCTATCGTAAGCTTGTTTTTAATTAAAATTCGTCATTTTATTTAAATACATAATATATTTTACCAATCATTTATTTATGGTTTAATAAATCGGATAAATATTTGGATTTTTTTTTCTTCAGAATGAGAGGTTCCATAAAAGACAATTATATTTTGAAATAATATTTTCGTAAAAAATAACAGTTGGATGATATTAGTAGTGCTTTAGGGTTGTTTTCATAGACTCTGTTCCTTTCATGATTGAATCGTACTTTTATTATATGATAATGAAGAACTATTTATTTTTCCTCTATATTGTTGATGAAAATGATTCTGGGTTAGGATTTAATAATATTATGTTTTAATCAATATTGGTAATAGTATTTTCTATTTATTATAGAGATTTTTAGCTTTAATGGCCATTACTTATCCCTATAATAAAGATAAATTTTGTTCATTAATTCATTTGAGATACATCAATGAATAGTGATAAATATTGATTCCCTGATACCATTAATAAATAATATTTATATGGATTTATCATATTCATTATTCTATATGCTATGATGTTGAAACTTATTAGAATAAATTGCATATAACATTTATTTAAGTATTCTTGTATTTCATTTATAGGAATATTTAATTTGTTTATTTAAATTTTTATTGATAGGTATCAAGAAATAATAATTATGATGGAATTCATACACTACATTAAATAGAGTTTAATGTCACATCAACACCAATTTTATGTTATCTTTGTGTTGGTGTAATGTTTCATGATCTATTTAAAATAATCAAGGCATGTGAATGACTATCCTAAGGCCTCTTTTATTTCTAGTTGCAGTTGATTCCAAGTAGGTTTAGCATTGACTAATCAGGTCCATTGGTTCATTTTTAACCATGATAACGATAGTAAGAGTGGCGTGTGGTAGAAAATAATTGAGAATAATGATTGTTGGAGTATCATGTAATGATGTGTGCATTTTGATCATGTTTTAACATGTTTGGAGCTTCATGTATTTTCTTAGAGTTTGAATATGATTTTAAATTATTTTTTAACATAATATTTTACATAAATCCTCTGATTTTTGGAGTTTCAAAAAATCTAATTTTATTATTATTGTATAATATATATAATTGAAATATTATATATATTCATATTAATAAATATATTATAAAAATTTATAAAAAAATATATGAATAACCATACATAATATTTTATTTGAAATAAAATTTATAAACTGATGCAAATTATTTGTTTTGTTTACAAAAGTTAATAATAATATAATCACATAATTTTTTTTCTTTAATTTATTGTAAAACTTTTTTAAAAACATATATTTTATCTATTGGTATTAGTATAATTTTGAATGAAATATTTTTTCTCCCTCAATAATATCTAACGACATGGTTTTTACAAGAAATTTAGTTATAGGAACATATCTACCGGTAAAACGCATCACCAATAGAAAATATAACTTTCCCAACATGTACGACCTTATAATAAAATGTTAAATTTTTTTTAGGAAAATATTAATAAAGAATGTTCTATTTAAATGTATGTTTATCAAGGTTATTTTAGGGTGTTTTAACGGTAAACGGATATTTTCAATTATTTAATATGCACATTACCAAGTGGGAATGCTTAATGAAATGAAGGAGCTCATTCTGGTAGTACTCGAGTAATCTTTTAGGAAAAATCAATAAAATTATAGATTCTTTATTTATACCTTGTAAAGAACCAGAACAATATAAGGTAAAAATATGAACCATACTAAATAAAATCAAATTAGAATGATTTTTTATAACACCATATATTTTCACTTGATTCATATTTTCTTTTTCTCTCATTAGGGAAACAATACTACGAAATTTTAAATGAAATTCAAGATAACATACAATACCCAACCATGGAATTATTCAGATATGTGACTATATGTTTATATTAAAAAGAGGATATAATTAATGTATTGTTTTTAATTTTTAAATATATATAAACCAAACACGTCCATTTACATCATAATTATAACATTTTCATTGACCATACTCAACATGTCGAAAGTCTTGAGCATCTATTATAAGTATTATAGGTGATGATTAAATGTGTGATTAAACCTGATTTAAGCAATGTTATTATGTTGTTAGATAGTAATCTAATTAGAAGTCAATCCCCAAATCTCTATCCTTTTTCTGGTTTTACCAAAAGGGGACCATTGGTAACAAATTGAATAATACCATGATTATTGGGAATTTAAAAAATCATAAAAAGGATAAAACATTGAACATGTTTAATGAAGTAAAATAAAACTATGTTCCACACAATCTTTAATGTCATGAGAAAATTATAATGTTGATTTTCTCAAGGGAAGAGTATGGTGAAGTGTTTAATGTCATAGTTTATTTTTTATAATTTAAGTCCCATATTTCTTATTTCATGGGGAATAAAATTTTATTTTGTTCTTTGAAGACTAGATAACATTATATGATAAGAGTTGAATCTATGAAAAAAAATCTATTTATATTATAATTGTCGGATACATAATTGGTTACTTCAATGGATGCATCGAACTATACAAACAAATTGATGATTTTTAAAAACTATTAGATTCATTTTTATCTGTTAATATTTACTCTTACAATATGATGAGAGGATTACTCATCGAACAAATGGATAATGAATGCGATCACTCCAACAATTTATGAGAAAAATGTTATCAATGGAAAAAATAGACCTATATAAATTATACATGGGGTTTTTAAGAATGAAAATAGTGACTAGGTTAATAGAGTAATAGAATATATGTTTATGGGGGATTTATTAAGATTAAAACAATTAAAGGGTGGATTCTGAAACATGACATGGATGAAAACGAACAACCTGCAACCAAATCATTAAAAGGCTAGGTCACTGATTATGTTTTTATTTATCTATAAAATTTTAATGATTTTCCATCATGATAAAGAAAAAGTATACTAGTGTGAAGATTATTCATTTAATGTTTCTAATTTTATATGATTTCTCAAAATTATGTATATATGAAAACATTTATATGTTCTTTTAGATTTTATTATACCTATGTATTCAATTATCTTTTTCAATATTGTTTTATTCTGACTATTTTTTGTATCATCCTATCTATGGTTTATTGTAGAAATTATTACAATCATAAATTGTCCCATGTAATACTTGTTTTCTAGACATACCCTTTATGTAGTGGTGTTCATGTATGTTGTGTGTTTATTAGATTTCTTATGTTTTTGTTAGAATGTAGGTTTTGGTGATATGTGAACCTGTGGAAAATAGATTTATTATAACAAATAAAATTATTATATAAAATAAAAATGCAGTATTGACCTATTATAGAAATGTTTAAGGTTTCTAAAAATATAATCCCATAAATTTTAAAATAAAACCACACGAATAAGTGGTAAATTATTTTCTCAATAATCATTATTGAAAATGTGTTTTGAAATTATTTATTAAAAAAATTCTTCCACCATATTTGTTGGTGTATTTACATAAATTGGTTTTTCATGTGTTGGTTTTTAGTTTTGTTTTACATATTTATAAAAATGTACTTTAGTATGGATCATAAATCTAAGTAAAAGAGAGGATATCTCAATATTTATGTGTTCTAGCTGCATTGGTGTATAGCTAAAATTTCATTGGGAAATATTTTAGAATTATTTAGATAGATTAATTAGATTTTATTTTTAATTGAAAGTATCTATAAGGTAAGATTTAATTATACTAAATGTTTCATTATGAATAATAGAAATTTAACTTTTCTTTTATGGAATGGTGTGATTTGTATTATAGAGATGGTGCACATTTACTCAAATTATCCTTTAACCATTTCCATGTCCCATTCCCAAAACCATCAATACCAAATATTAACTTAGTATAATAATGTTTCATGAACTTGTTAGACCTATCATCTGGTCAACTACTTTGGTCTCTTGCCTCTTTAATCTCTTGTAACCTGGATTGTATAATAGAAATTGTCTAATAAAAACCTTAAGGTAAGGATAATTTCATTATTAGTCTACCATTTAACTAAATTTTATTTTTTCTATAATGTTCTGAGAACATGAATATATAAGTAATAATTATCTTGTATAATACAGTATTTTTGAATTGGTGATTAGTATTAGGTTTTATAGACACAAAAATTGTATTATATTATGGTTGTTTCAATTCGTGGAATGAACCCATATCAATTTTGTGAAATAGAAATAGTCTAAAAATAAATTCATTTAATCCACCCAAGAAACAACAAATGATCAATTTATTCTCTAAAATTGAATTCACATATGTATTTTATCCCTCAACTAAAACATATCAAATAAAACTATGGTTGTATGCTTAATATGCAAATCCCACCGATTGAATTTAAGTTTTTTTAGTTGTATTCTTAGTTCATTGAGGATTCAATAAGCTATGTGGTATTAAAAGTGACCTCTTTAACCCCAAAGATGGGTATATTTAGGAGATATCCATTTTCATATACCATATATCTATTTTCTTATCACATTTATCTTATATTTTTGCATTTGTTTTCCCCTATTTTGTTGGAGCATGTCCACCAATACCAATGACCAATCAAACTGTCTAGTTAGGGGGATAGTCCTATGGTTGAGGACTCAAGAACACATATGGGTATTTTTTTATAATATTTAAATCTTCTTAAAACTATAGATTAAATATTTTTCTAAATTCCAATGCAAGGTATTACATGAAATCTTATCATCAACGCATTCAAGCACTGAAATGGAAACGTAAATCAGGAAGCCCCAAAATTGGGGAATATTGGTGATAAAACTATGAATAACTACCTCACACTTGCCGAGATAAATGAACCATAATTAATTTTACATTATAAACTAGAAAATACCCAATAGTTTTTATGTTCCCAAGTCTTATTCCACCTTCTATAATTTCATGGTATGGTGTTTCACATTATATAACATCATATAAATGAATTAAATGTCATTGTCGAAACCATGTTCCCACCACATTAACTAGAATCATATATGAAGGGGATACTTCTTAAATCATTTATGAATCAATCTATTAAGTGGTTAGAAAATATTATATTATCATATATCAATTCATACGACCTATTGAAATGATAATTTTACAAGATACACTTTCCCCACCACAATACAATGGAACTTAAAAATATAATCCAAAAAATATTTGAAATATATTGAGAGTCCTTTAATGAAGCATTAAAAAGGTTCATAGACAACCTCAATGAGTTACCACACCATCGATTGTTAATTATAGAATAAGTGAAATAAAATTATAAAATTTTGGTTATGAAAAACAAAAAATTCATCAATAGTATGTCTAATGTAACTTTTAAAAATAGGGCGCCAACTGATTTTAATGAGTATCAGGAAAATATATTTGAAAAAACACGAACATTAATAACTTCACCATACTCTGATAATCCACCAAAAAAATAGTGTAAATAAAAATATTTGGGATGAATAAATATTTGGAAAAAACACGGTGCAGACACTAGGAATGTTGGGTAGATTGATCTAAGGTAAGTCTAAGAAATCCAAACTTTTGACCATGTATGTAGAGTATGTGAAAACATGACCAAAATACCAAAAACTACCTAACCATCCTTACAATAAAGGATTTTCATTTAGTAGGACAATCAGAAGAGGAAAATTCTATGAAATTTTAAAATCCATAATATCAAAAAAATATCAATCCATGATACAATGATCATCCAAGATTCTATTGGAAATAAAATCAATAACCAACACAACAATATTGTCTCAACCCATAACCTAATTTTTTTAAAAAATACATATACATTGATAGTACAAAATGGTCAAATACCAACATCCATAATTATAATTAAAACAACCTATATAAAAAGGCATTCAACAACCTATCCAATAGAACAAGTATCCTCTTATGATAAAAATATCATCACAATCCCCTACATTTTCTTCCCCCTCACAATCCTTGAATAATTATGTAAATTAAAGTAGAAAATGAAAATAGTGATCTTGTCACATAAAAAATTAACTAAAAACCCTATAAAATTAAATTTTACCCATCCCAACTCTTTTTGTACATCCCCCAACCTTGATGGGGGAATGAAGATGCATACAAAAATCACTCGGACAAATAAAAGTAGTGTGGATATTAAGATGTGATATGTTCATTTATGAAACTAAAAAACCATTATAGAATAATTATATTCTTCAATATCACATTAAATTGATGAATAACAAACATTAGATTCTAAAAAATACATTTAGTATGTGAACGAACCATAGCCTTAGAAAACAATCAGACAACATTATGCCTTCCCTCAATACATGAGAGGAAAATATAAACCCCAACTGAATGAAAAATTGAGAAAAATATTTTCCCAGATTAAGTTGAACATTCCCCTTATAGATAAAATCCAAATCATACCTTCCTACTTAAAGTACCTTAAGGACATGTTAACTTTTAAAATAAAATATCCGCATTAAAACCAATTCCATTTGGGTAATAATGTGAATACCACCATTCAATGGTACATTCATCCTAAGTTGAAATAACTGTGATGGTCATATATAAAAGTTTTGTTTGGAGTGAAAAAAGTTGTTAAACCCTATTTTGATCTAGGAGATAGTGTTATCCTCATTACATATGTCGTTTTTTATAATTATGGATTGAGGATCTTTAACCATCTTGAGTATTACTCTTAATTACTATTAAAAGTATTAAGGTTCCTAAGGGATCCTAAGATTTGTTCTTATGAAACATGAAAACGTCATCTACCCTTATGAATTCATTTTCCTAGACTGTCATAAAAAAATATGTACTAAGGAACAAAATACAATCATCATTTGTTATCCCTTCCGTATTACAATAACTTTGGTCATCTAAGTAAGGAATATGATAACAAATATAATATCTTGGAACATAATCCTTGACCAAAACATTTAAAATAAAAAATATCAAATTAGGAATGTTGATGATTTTCATTAGGTGAATTGTATAGGTAGTGTTGAAATTGATCTAGACGAACATTGAAGAATTTTTTAAGGAGGTTTATGTTAAGATACGGTTTATTTACTTTTCTTTCACGAAGGAAATTGGTATATTTGGAACAAATATCTTTCAAATATTTACTTTGATGATATTTTAGAATCACCAATCAAGGAAACTTCTGAATAAATTCCAAACATTGAGTCTATAACCATTTATTAAATTAATATGGAAAATTTGTTTTTGGAAACATATATTCCAAATGAACCACTTTTTTTAATAAATTTGGAAAAAGAAATCGAACTTGGTGGAAATTCCCAAACTAAATTTGAAATTATTAGCCAAACTGAGATGGAATTCAAGTTCATAACTCAATCAAATGAGTACGATTTACTAGGGGATAATTAAACACTTCCTACTATATTGTATTCCTCAGTCAATTCCAATCAATAGAGGATGATTATTGATATATTGAGTATGAATAAGAAAGTAATTTTATGGGCCTTTTCTAATATTCCTAGTATTATCCCACTCATTATACATTAAGTTTTATTCTATTATTTTATTCTCAAATTTTTGAGAATGATAAATTAACACTCAATCCCAATATCATGGATACAGTAATGGAAAAACAAATATTGTTGTTGAAATTATTTATAATATTCCTTGTTTTATATAGTGATTTGGTAACCCCTATCATAGAGGTTCCTAAAAAGGATATAATTACCATGATTACCAATAAGGATAGAGATTATATCCCCAAAAGGGTCACAAGATAAGAGAGAGTGTGAATTGACTATAGGAATATAATCGCTAACACTAAGAGATACAATTTTTCCTTTCCCATCATTGATCAAATCTTTGAACGAGTGGTAGGACAATAGTTCTACTACTACTTAGATGGATTCTCAGGATATAGTAAAATTGTGGTCTCCCTATAAGATCATGTAAAAAAAATCATTACCTAAATATTTGCATTTTTTCTTGAAATTAATTCCCTTTCTGTTATTTAGTGGTCTTGGTACTATCCAGTGGTGCATGAGGAAAATTTTCTCAAACACGGTGGGGGTTATTTAGAGGTATTTATGGATGACATACCTATATTTTGGGATAAATTTGAGAGATTACTTATAAATTTTGAAATTTTTTTCCTAGTTTTAATGATATGAATCTCATAAAAAACAATAAAAATTTCCATTTCATAGTGAAGGAAGGACACATCTAATGCCATCTACACTATAGTATAGGGATTCAAGATGATAAAGCTAAGGTTTATACCATTAATCAACTACCACGAACAAAACCAATAAAATAATTTAGTTCATTTTTAGTACATGATGGTTTTTATTGAAGATTAATTTGCTATATCATATCCATTTCCCAACATCTTTATGATTTTTTGGTGAAAGATTATACATTTATAAAGATTAAATTCCACAAGGAATCATTTTTGACACATAAGTCATCTATTATCTCTCCACCAATCATGAATTATAATTTTTGGAAACATACATTGGATCTCATGTGTGATGTGAGAAACTTTTATGTAGGAGGTGTAATAGGATTGTTTTTGATAAAACTCCATTTTTAATTATTTATAAATATAAATTATTAAATGATGCACAAATAAACTATGCCACCAATGGGAAAGAGTGTATTATCGAATGAACTATCTTAGAAAATTTTAGTTTATATCTCTTAGGGTACCACATCATTGTCTTGATATATAATATAACTATGAAATAAATTTAAAAAAAGATAATATTTTATAGATATATTGATAAAGTGGATGAATTGTTTTTGAAAGAATTTGATATAAAAACTGAGAAAAAAATTGGTTTTGAATTTTTTTATAGGTTCACCCCCTTTGGTTTGAATTCAATGATAAATAATCCCCTATTTCTTTGTAAAATTCATTCCCTAATGATTATCATTAATTTTTGATTGATTAACCATGGTATAATGACATAACAAACCAATTTGTTTGGGCTTGCATTCCAAAATTCTCTGGGAATCTAGTTAAGAGGAAATTACTTTTTGATGGGAAAAACAATGTCTCTAATTATTTATACCTCTTCAAATATTGTCCTGATTGAGTTAGTAGAAGATGTGTTTTTGAGTATGATAAAGACTCTATTATTAAAATCTTTAATATAGAGGCATAGAGATGACACTTTTATTCAAATAAAACGGATGAACAATTATCCAAAGAGATTTCTTTTGTCTAAACCTCACAAAATATTTCAATACATTCTTCCAAATATTCTCTTGGTGTAATAATTAAGATCTATAAAGTAATAGAATATAATGACCCTTACTCCCATTCCAGATGTTGAAATATTTGATTTCTAGGAAATTGATTGCACGGGAACCTTCCTAAACTCTATGGGATATCGATACATCCATTAAGATATTGGTTGTTTCACAAAATGAGTTGAGTCCATTCCCAGAATGTCCAATGATCATCATGTTGTTATTTGAATCCTAAAATAGAATATAAATTATATATTTATAATTCTTATACCTATCACCAGTGATCGAGATATACATTTCATCAACCATCCATTTTCACTACTCTTGTATAAGTATGTGATCTCTTATAATGTTTCCTTTAACAACTAATCTCAAAAAAATCTTTAATATGAGTTGGTGAATATTGAAATTAAGAAAATTATTGAAGAAAACATCAATACCTCTATAATATCATGGCATGAAAAAATATTGGATTCCCTTTTTGTGTATTATACTACATTAAAAACCATAATTGTAATGTCATATTATATGTTGCATTATAGAAGATATTTAAATTTACATGTATAAATTTAACAAAAGTCCCTTTTGGAATAAAAAATAATAATTTTGTCAATTATTTGTCTGATAAAAGAGGAAATTATAACTTAAAAAATCATAGCTTACATTAGAGGATTACGAAAATTTATTGGTCAATAAATATTGAGTTTAATCCTAGAAATATAAGAGTATTAAATTCAATCACATTGAACCGGTAAAATTTGTGCTCTGGTATAGTTCAAAACATTAATTACACTAATAAATGATAAGGTTGATATTTCCAGGGCCATACACAATGCATATTATGTTCCCCCATGGTGTAATAGAGATTAAAAATCTAAATAGTGGTCATATCATCAAAGAAAATGGAAAAAATTGAAAACCATTCATAGAATAATTTAATAAACATGAAATAAAATAGTTTTTAACGAATCTTACATATGAACTAGAAAAAAATATAATATATTTAGAGTCCACATCGAGCTAACAAAATTAAAAATATCAGTTTTTGGGATGAAACCAAACTTCAATATATATCATGACTAGGTTTATGGTGTTATAAAATAAACATATATGTTTTTATCATTTATTATTCTCCTTGTTCTTTTTGGGAACCTAAAGGTTTTACCAGAGTGATTTTTACTTTGTTAATGTGTAATATTTATGGGATGATGAGGTTGATTTATTTTCAAGAAATTCATATTTCTTATAAGAGTTAAAAAATATTACATTATTAAGGAGGAATATTCAAGTGAATGATGTTTAAGGATCAATTTTTTTCAACATAAAATTATTATTCAAGATACCAAGTTAAATTGATCCATATTTTTATTTCAAATATAAATTTTTGAACTACTACCCTTCACACCACCCCCCCCTAAAAATATTCTTTTCATTAAATATTGGGGACAATGTTTTTGTATGTTAAGGGTGAAAATAAAAATAAATATCAACGAAATTTTTTGGGTGTGTGTTTCCATGGTGTAAAAAAAATTTAAAATTTTATGTCTATAAATGGTAAATAAATTTATCTACCCTTTAACTTCATTATACACTTTTCAGTCATTTTGGAATATAATATCAAATAATAGTTCATTCCTTTAATCAAATATTAATCTATTTTTACATTGTTGATCATAAATTTTGGAATATGCATCAACATAATGTTATTATACATAGTTTAAATTTCCATAAATTTATTAAAAAAATGCTACATCCATCCTCTTGATTGTGTAGAATTAGTCCATGTAAATTGACTACATTAATCAAAAGATTTTTTTTCTGATCATTTTAAATTTAATTTCAGTGTTCAAAAAAATTGTAAATAAAATAAATAATTTATTTTCATAGGGAAATTTATTGAACTATTGTGTGTATTTTGGAACTTAGGGATCATGACACCATAATTGTATTGACCAGAGTTGGGCATTGAATCTATATTTTTTTGAAATTTTTGTCATTTTATTAAGTTAAATTTAGTTTATTTCTGAGTATTTGAGAATCACATAGTTCCCCAAGATCCTTGAGCCTATGATTCATTTAAAAATTTGTTCTACATGCATTCACATTATTGATTCAAATTTCAATTACCATGGAAATCATGAAAAAAACAAAACAAAAACAAAATAATAATAATAATGAATACTAATCATACAAATAAAATTTGATTCCACATGAAACATCTTTATTTTCCCCTTGAATATAAATGAACCCCTATGTATATTGTGATACACAACACATCATAATTCTTAATTGAAATTTAATGAAATTTTACGATGAATTTGTACAATATAATGTGATTCGTATTGGGTAATTCTTATAAATAAAGCTCGTGCTAAATGATATTCATATTTTCTTGATAGTTTGGAATGATTTATTTTGGTGAGTATTGTATGTTAAAATATTTTTTAAATATAATTCACTTTTAATACTTTTCATATTCTATTTTCGAAAGACATGGAAACCAAAATTGGGGGTGGGTGATTATCCACTTAAATTGGGTAGTATTCGTTGTTTATATTATAATTTTCAAGTGATTAAATATTGATAAAAAATTAAATTAGTACATTTTAGAATTTTAACTTATTTTCTTATCATGTCTTAAATTCATTCTTAATGTTCACTTTTACTTGTTTCATTTCTTAACACCTCCATAAACACTTAATGGTATGGAAATTTATTTCATATTTCAATTTTTGGACTCCCATGGTATGAGGAACATTATTTGGTTATGGATCTATTAGTGATTCAATTGTGATGACGAATGATGTGGGACTTCAACCTAAAAAATTATTTATTTAGTCAACTAGAATGACTTCTAATAAAATTATTTTATTGGATATGATTCAAGTCAAATGAAGTAAACATTTGAACCAAAGAGAGAGGAACACATGGGAAACAATTCATTACATGTGGAATGATATTATTTTGATGTTTAATGGTTGAACTAGGCACCATAATTAGAATATAAAAATCTAGGTCGGATTCGAGGTCTTGGAATTAAAACATTCCATTTTGATCATAACTCGGATGATATTTGGAAAATTGTGCAGAAATTTTGAATGATTTTATAGAAAATCAAATAAATGATTTTTAAAATATTAAATGTATTATAATTGGACATAATTAATGTGATCACATCATTTTATAGATGAATATGATATGTCATGGATGAATTAAAATATTGTTTTCAAACTTATCATATTTTATTGGTTTTATTAAATACAATGCAATGAATAGTGTTAAAATTTAAAATTATGATATTTTTCGAATATTGTATTTTATTATATATTTAAAATTTCATAAAAAATTATATTATCTAAAATAGGATAATATGTTTTTTTAAAATTTCATTAGGTTTTAATTAATAGTCCATTTTTATGTATTTGGATATAGAATAGTCTTATTATATTTCTTTATGTTGAGAATTTCTCAAAAGTGCCCCTAACTTCAATTATAAAAGTGCACTCATTCCTTTAGTTATTTACTCTATATTGTGCCATATAAATTGAAAAAACTGATTTTTTAACAACTTTATTAGTCATGTATAGTGGGTTTTTTCTTCTATATGACCAACCATAGATCCGAAAAGAAGATATCTAAATGAAGCTTGTTGAAGAATATGTAATCAACTATTCCAACTCTTTCATGTTTCATTCTTTGACTACATTCTCTTCATATGTTGTTTATGAAATAAGTTTTTATATTAAGTAGAATATATATATATATTGGGGTTATTATTATTATGAGACAACCATAATTTACTTTTTATCCATCCTATGAAAAACAAATGCATCGTGTGTGAGTACATACAACTTCCCCTCTTCACACTGTAGTGCAATTAATTTTTCATCACTACATTAATTGGATGATTAAAAATGATCCATTAATTAATATATATTACTTATAGTAAAAAATATTCATTATTTAAAGGTTAAAGATTTTATCATCCTTTCATTTCATCCTTTGGAACATTAAAATAGTGCTCATGTATACGTACTGCCTACCATCTCCATGAATGGTGTAATTCATTTTTCTATATCCATATTTACAGATAATGATAAATATATATATATATTAATTATATATGATATTTAAAAAAAGAATATAATTATAGAGATGATGTAATAATGATAAAATTATAAGGACCAGAACTACTATATAAAAATAATCATGAAAAACAAAGTAGTTCCCATCCGAAATTGTGATTTAAACAATGAATTGATAATAAAGGGGTGATAAAATATTTTATGTAAATAAAATATTTTATGAAATATATGAATATGGTTCGTAATTATATGTATAAAATACATATATTTATTATACAAGAGTTTCAAAAATATTCAAATTAAATCAAACCTCAGTTAAGGGACTTTGCCTCATTTTTCATTTATTGAGGCATATTCGGATGTTCAGAAGCTATATTTTTTTATGAGGTGTATATGAATCACGATTGAAATTTTATATCAGGAATTTATTTATTATTATTATATTTATGGAATTTTTAAATATAATTCATTCGTGAGGCATATGATTCAATTGATTATAGTGTGTAATGATTTTCATATCACTTTTATTCTTATGGGACACATCCCTTTTTCACCACTTATTTATTTTTTATGGAGTATATATTATTATTTTGATATATTATATCACAAAACTACTTGTCTTCATGATATTTTATTTTACACTTTATGTTATTTCTTTAATGTGGTTAATGATTCCAAAGATACTTAAAAGGATTATTTCACAATCACTTCATTATTTAAGATTTTTTATGTTTATGTTTCTAATGGGGAAAAAATATTTTCCATGTTATTTTTTTCTAAAAGAGGTTTAAAACACGTTTTTAATAATATCATATTATTTTTAAAATTTAGTTTCACCCTGTTGGAATTTTTATAAATTTTCTTAACAGGAATATTCATTTCTTTTTCCAAATGAGGTATATTGCGACTTTTCCATAAAAAATAAATATTTTCTATATTTTATGAAATGAGAGGATTGTTCCTCCTCCATCAAGCCTCAATTAATCATAACATCCATTAGAAGTTTACAAGGTTATTTTAAAATAAAATATTATTCTTTATATATGTCAAATTTATTTATTAAAGTGAATTTGTGAGTGAAAAATATATTTTTAATCAAAAATTTTTTTGAATATCTTTTTATAGTACTTATATTAATAAATTAAAATTAAAATGTATTTAATTATTCACAACCAGGTTTATGATTTAATGATACAATCCATTGAAGCATTCACTTACTCGTGATCTTTTGATATTGAATTTATCTTAAAAATACATATTCCTTTTATCATCGATATGTTTATTTATTAAACCTTATATAATTTATACATATGGTGTTCTATATTGAAGATATTATTTTTATCTGGGGAGATATTTAAAAGTATATATTCGTTAATCAGTATGGATATTTAATGATAAGACAAATTTTTCTGGAATTAAATCAATTATTTGATATATTAGAATCGCTTTGAACATGCAAGAAATGAGTGGAGACCTATTATAGATATCCGCTTGATTTATTTGTGGGTCTCATGAGATGAATCCATTATCAAAACCGTATTGGTATGTTCCTAGTATTTTTAAGCTATCTAGTGAAAGGTCTTGACAGTAGAGGTAATTCGGGCTAAACTGGAACAGTTCGTATTGTGTAGTATTAAATTGTCTTATGAAATGTATTAATGGTATATGTATCATGGTACTGAGATATGGAATCCAATTATTATGAATTTCAATCTTTTAGAATTCAATTATTATTTTTATCCTGATACTTTTTCAATGATATTATCTATGGATTCATTTTATTCTAATTTATTGATTAAATGGTATGTTTTTTTAGTTATTCACATTTCTATATATATCACACCTTATATTATCATGACTGTCATGTTATTTAAATGGAATTTGTATAAGTTATTTACCTATCTATATTGATAATGTCTATTGATTTATGATTGCTTATAATCTACTTAACTCCTACTAATCATTTTCACTCACCCTTATTTTTTTACATTCCCCATGAATCCTTGATGTTTGGTATGATTGTTATAAAGGATGTCCAAAAGAAAATAATTGTTTTATCAATGAATGTTATTTGTGTATTTTATCATAATAATATAATTTAAATTTTATGTATGTATCTAGATCACTAATACTATTAAACTATTTAGTCTATTATGATGTTATTCCTTTTATCATGTTCCTATGTAATAAAGTAAACGTCAACTCTATGTTACTAGGGTTGGGGTCAGTACACTTAAGATTTCATTTGGTATTTTATTTCAAAATTTTCCTTGTATTTTTTTGAATTATTCAATAATTGGGTGATGGTATTAAACTTTATTTTCAATTTATTTTATAGATTATCTCGGTTGTTCTGATTCAATCTCTCGATACTAGTTTTTATTATGATGAAAATTTCTTCGATATGTGTGGTTTTATATGGTCAGTTCTAGTCTCCAACCCATATCCAATATATGGTGGGACTTGAGGTTGATTATTTATCTTCTGCAATTGCTGACCCAAGAGGGATACCTTGGAGATGAGGGGGTTGTGACAATTGAATATAGAACAAGAATAGTCTATATGTTTATAATTAATAATTTCATCTTGTCTATCAATAGATTAATTATGGTTGAGTTTCAAGTTGTTGGAATTATGGAATAAGGATCACATTCATTTTTATAATTCTGCATGGGTTGAATTAGATATTCCAAATCTTCAAATCCAACATCTACTGAATATTTTAAATAACCATGATAACATGAGTAGAAGAAAAAGTATAATTAATATGATATCATATATAATTTAAATCATCATTCACTACACTATAGTATGGGAAACTCTCTATTTGATAGTTTATCCAAATGTAGAAAATAATTTGGAAATCCACTATATTCAACTGGTTTCCTTAGTGCATAATTCCATAATAAATTTGTTGTGATAAATAGTGCTTGGGTTATTAAACATAAAAATTCCTAGGATATGGGGAATGATTATAATTTTTTTAATTAACTCCCTAGTACAATGTTCAGGAATACTTGGCTATCCTATGAAATCATTATACTATCCCTAGGACACACTTATGTATAAGGATGGTTTGGTTGGCGATCAAATGAATGAAATGCTTCCATATCAATTCATGATTTTAAGGATGATGATGTAGATTATGATATCTTGACTAACTTATTATACAGGATCAAGATGGTGAGTGATGTTGATTCAAGTTACAATGGGATGGTCCCTAGTGATAGAAAGTGTCTTTATAGATGGACATCTACCCAACCATTTCATATTGTTGGTTGTGGGTGGAGGTGGGGAGGTATCTGAAGTAGGACACTTGATAATAGTGAAATCCTTATAGGACAATAGAATACTAAACATTATTGGTATTATAGTCCATTCATTATATGTGAGAAATGTTTTTGTTATATCATTCAATGAGGTATCTATGGGTAGACAACTACATGAAATTTATTTATCTAAATATAATAAAATTTGGGTTCCATACTATGATATTTGTTTGACATTCCATTAATTAAGGAGTGTGGGTTATGTGGTTTGTGACAATAAGGTATTTGAAAACTGGAATTATGATTGATTGATTGATTCTTATTTATATTTGTTTCACGTATGAATGGATTATCAATTTTTATTCCCATATACTCATGAGTTTTTTAGAAGGAACATATAATTTATATTTTAATATTGACCCCATATTTTTATATACTATTTCCAAATATTTTATATATTATTGATGGTTTTTTTGGAAGACATTAATATGTAATATATTTATTGGCAGTAATGTTTTACACTATACCATTTTAGAGGAATAAATGAGTGTTGTAGTTTTTCTATTGTATAGGAGTTTTAAAAATGGATCCAAGAGTCATTAACGCATTATAATTTTTTTGGGGGTAGTGTTATGTACTATTAAGAACTAGCCAAGATACCCTAGGATCCTGATAGCTTATCCGACTCTTACATGGCCCGAAGGGCACTCTAAACACCCACAAGTTGTAAAATATAACACTAGTAGAAATATGATCTATACCAAAGGTTTTGGGCAAACCATTGGTTATAATTCACTAATTTGGACCTATACCAATCGTTTTTAAAAATCGTTGGTATAAGTCACTTATATGGACCTATACCAAAGGTTTGGCCAAACCGTTTGTATAGGTTCACTAATTTGTACAAATACCAATGGTTTGGCCAAAATTGTTGGTATAGGTCCATTATAGAGACCCTATACCAACGGTTTTGGCCAAACCGTTGGTATAGGTCACCCCTATCAAAGAACCTATACCAACGGATCTCAAAACCATTGGTATATGTCTACACCAATGGTTTTGAGAACCGTTGGTATAGGTACATTTATTTTTAATTGAATATTCTTATATAGGACATTAAATAAAGAAATTTAAAATACTTATGATAATAAATGTATATATTTATCAAATTATGTTCAAAAATGTATGTTAGGTTAGTGGTTAGGCCGTTGAATAACAAACGGGAGGTGCTGGGATCAAAACCAACTGGATGATTATTTTTTGAATTACATATACTAACGGTTTATTGAACCGTTGGTATAGATTTTTATATAACTTATACCAACAATTTTCAAAACCATTGGAATAGGTCTGAACCAATGGTGTTCTCAAAACTGTTGGTATAGACCTATCCTCACGGCTTACTTCGAAACGGTTCTCCAAACTGTTGGTATAGCCTATACCAAAAGTTAGGAGGCCCATACCAACTATTCAAAACCATTGGTATAGGGTATTTTTTTAGTAGTGTAACTTGAAATAATACAAGATCAAGAGGGAATGAATTTTCTACAAAACAACAAAAGATAAAATATTAAAATTAGTATCCTTAACACTCAAAAAGATGAAATTACTACAAAATAAATAGGTATAAAAAACAAAATACAGTATATCATAATTGTACATAGTATTTAACATGATAAAAAATAAAACATCTTCTGAAAAAAGTGGATAACATCTCCTCTAATTACCACTATCACTCGAAATGCAAGGGATAAATAACATCCAACACATCTATGTGATGATTTCTTTTTTATCATACATATATTAATAAAATACACAACTTTCTAAATGAAAATATAGGTTATGAGATATAAATTCCACCCGTGTATCACCATGTTGTCTATAATAGATCCCATAATAATAATAAAATAATTATTTCAATTCAAATAAAAAAAGTTCATAACATGAAAAATAAATATAATATTTAAAACAAAACATGTTTTTCTTTCAATAGATGGAAATTAATTCAATTATGTCATAACTAAAAATTTTATATTAAATAGTTTATATAAATCAATTGGAATAAGTAAAGTATTTCTACACAAAATCGAATATATAATCAGAATAATCACAAAAAAGACTATGGTATTTTTTTTATATAGTATGTTATCCCCTGTATATAGGATCCTCATACTTCTAAAATCAGGTGTCATGAATATGTATGTTTACATAGATCCCTTATGCACTGGTCGAATATGACTCATCATCATCCCAATAGGGATAATTAAGAAGTACTATGTTATTATTTTATTTTTATTCATCAATCCATTCTAGTGGATCAACATACTAGAGATTTTTTATTCAATAAACCACTAAATACCAAATATCTCATGTTCTAAATCAATTAGTTGAAAAAGGGTAGATCATCTCATCTCAAATAAATCATCATTTACAATCTAGTTTCCTAAATTTTGAGTCTCATTATGCCAATTAAATTTCAAAACAAAAAATGGGTTTCTCATCATTTCATACCTTTTAAATCCAAACACTATCATAGATTTTCATCATTTAAATTTAATTCAATATACTAAAAGAGTTGTCAAATCATTTCATCAGTTCCCTCATTTTCTAAATTTATCCCACAATTCCAATTCCATTGGATTAGTTGTTTTCTTAAAAACCATATCTTTTAAAATTATATAATCAAATCACGTAAAATCAAGGTTTTATGAATTAATTATAATTTTATTTAACTAAAAATTAAAATTAAGGTTTTAATTACATGGTAAATATCAAACAAAATCACATAACATTAATTACACAAATCAAATGATCAACACCTCCTAGGGGAACACCAATAGAGAAAGATGATAATATAGATCAAGAAATCAATTCAATATTCAATATCAAATCAAAGATATTGTAGATACATAAAATATTTTATAATCCATAAAAATATATATAGAAATGAATGATAGATTTGAATAAACTATTATAGATGAGATCCACTTACTCAAAGGAGATCGAGTGAGATCAAAGCCGCTTAGATCCACAAAGTAAAGGGTTTTGAGGATAAAAAATGCTTCATATGAGCCTCTAAATCCATGTAATTAATGATATGGTAAAATGGATTTACTAGTAACATAAACAAAGGGGTTCAAAATTTTAAAATAAAATTCCAGAAAAAATTAAACCTATGTGAGAACTTTTCTTGGAAGTGTCGCATGGTTAAGAAAACCATACACATAACTATGTGATCTTATTTAATAAGGTGCATGGTTTTTCCTTGGTGGGTTAATGGTTTGTTTAACCAAGAAAAACCATTAATATTCCCTTTATCTAAGGCCACATGGTTTGGAGGTACTTAATTTTGAAAAACAATTACACCCACTAGAGAATAAATAAAGGGTGAATGGTTTTCTAGTCCATTCCCCATGGTTTTCCCTAAAATTGCATCTACCATGAACACCATGATGGGGTTATAAAATTCTATTCATGTTAACAGAAAAAAATACTCCCATCCAATGTATGATAAAAACTAGGATTGAGGAGTACTTAAAAACATGTAACAATATGCTAAAACTACCCCCATAAAAATTCAATCCAAAGAAATCATTTTAAGAGAGATACATATAAAATTGATGACACCACTTGTCTATCAATAGTGATTTACACTCCCATGTATCATTAGAGTCAGAACTATGTTTTCATATAACATGGATGAAATGTATCAACCTACCACAAAGTGCATTTGTATCACAATCAATAATCCTAATTGGATACTCAATCATAGATAAATTAAGATCCACATAAAGTTCCATCAACATCAAGATGTGATATGGGTCAAAAAGATACTTCCAAAGCTGTGAAACATGGAATATGTTATAAATATACATTAATTTTGGTGGAAGTAGTCAATAGTAATCCAATTTCACCAACAACTAATGAACCTGAAAAGGTCCCACAAATTGAGTAGCAAGATTCCCTGCCTCCCACGATATTGGTGACCCTACCTTGGTGAAACTCTCAAAAGTACCCAGTCATTAACTAGGAAATAAAAATTTTCTATGAATATGATGATCATAGAATATATACGGACTCTAATTCATAAAAATTTTCTGACGAATCAATTAAATATTCACTATCATCTCTGGGACTAAACTCAGTCTAACAAGGAAGTTTCTCCAATCTCTTACTATCACAATGAATATTAGCATGGCTTATCAGACAAGGCCTTAAAAGGATCCATTCTGATTTTAGACATGTAAATATTGTTGTATAAAAAAACAACTTGTTATTAAAGGTTATCCCAATGTATAAAAAAATCTAGTAGATATGCACAAATCATTTCCTCAAGAATTTGTATAACCCTCTCTCCTTATCCATCCATCCGTATGTGGTATTCCTTAATCAAATGGACATGAGATCACTTCTCCTCCTTTAGGCCATAAAAAAAGGTAAAATGAGTATCTATTTAGATACTGTAGAAAATGGAACACCATTCAATAGAGTAATATATTTCACATGGATATCTATGAAATCCTTAATAATAGATGTATCCCTAATTGGTTTAAAGAGAGAAAATTTTGACAGATGATCGATCAAAATCATATCACATTATTCCTTATAGGGGTATATAGTAACAAAACCTCAAATTCTATATATATCTTGTACCACCTCCAAGAAGGAACTATAAGAGGCTAGAGAAAACCCCATGTATATTGTTCTCAACCTTGAAATTTTGGAATTTATATCAATGTAAAAAAAATAGATACGTCTCATATCATACCTAACCACCAGAATCATTTCAGCTTATCATAAATCATCTTTGAGGTTCCTAGGAGAACACTCCAATTAGAATTATAAAATTTCCTCATTACATATTTTTTCAATATAAAAGGAATAATGTACCATTTCTAGAAACATAGAAATCCTTACATAATGAATAACAACATAGCAATGGTCTTCCAACCACAAAAGGATACCCCAATGCTATATAATTCATTATAAATTTTCCATTATAGAAGAATAAACATGATAATATTAGAGGAAAAATAATCATTGTCCATGAAAACATCTTCCTCCTTTTCTCAGACTCCTTAATAAAATTTAGAAAAAATATCCATCAAGTTTCACAATTTTGATGTTTCTTTTATGGCTCTGTTGGAAGTTTCTTTATAAAAGCATCCATTGTGAAATTCCTCTTTCCAGGGGTATATGTAATATTGAAGTCAAATAAATGTAGGTATTTCACCGAACACCTCTTGTAGAGGTTTATATATTGTTGAGAGAAGAGATAACACAATAAATTATGGTAATAATTCATGGTAAACCTTTCCCTAAAAAGGCAGTGACACCATCATTTAAGAACATACATCATGATTGTGAGTTCAGGGCCATGTATAAGATAATTTTTCTCATGTTTCATAATATATTAATAATCATAGGCCCCACCTACTCACATTTCATAAGAATATGTCCCACCCTAATCCTAAAGCATCATAAAATACCATATAGACCTGCCCGGCCTCTCAAAAAGATAACATTGGAACCAAAGTTAAATAAAATTTAAACTCAATAAAAAAACATTGAAAATTTTCATCCAAAAAAAATTACTCCCTCTTAAGTGAGAGTGTTCATTAGAGAATCCATCTTCGATAAATCCATTACAAACTATTGAGAACACCCCGCTAGACCAAATAATCTTTGAATCTCAAAAGAATTTCTTAGATTCTCCATTGTCCTAAAAAATTTCACATTTTCATGATCAATTGAGATACCATGTTATAATTCCACATGTCAAAATAACATCACTTACCAAATTCAAGAGTCTGATTTTGATAGATTTTCATATAGTTAGTGATTTCTCAAAAATTCCATAAATGCTCTCAAATGACGCACATGATCTTCCTCAAAATAAGATTATACCAGGATGTCATACACAAATACCAATATTAACATATCATGATACTCATGATGGCCATACCTTCTTTAGAAAGAGATTTTTTGTATTTAAAAATATTTCATTTTCAAATGGTGAAAAACATATCTATGATCAATATATAAGAACCACTTTGACCCTTTAAACTCATCAAATAAGTCATCTATCCAAGGAAATTAATAATTGTCCTTGAACATAAATCGATTGAGTTTCTTGCAATCTCCATAAAGGGGATGTGCTCCAATAAATGTCACAAAAATAGAATTAGATCCACCCATGGTGACACACTTGGGTTTGTAATTCCTTTCTCTTAAGGTGTATATGACTGATTCTTCAACTCATTCATTTCATCCAGTGTCATGCAGTATGAAAAAATAGATATAGAATGAGTACAAAACCCTAAATAAATAGAAAATTATACAACTATTACTGGTATTAAACTAGAGAAATTAGAATGAAAATCATCGGGAAACTCGTTGAAAACAACTATATTAATTTCCCTAACTCTGAATATGAAGGTATGAATCCCCTCTACCCCGAGTAAAATTATCGTGGGAAGATACCACAAACCGAATTAGACACACTAAAGGAGACCTTCCTAAGATAATAGTAAATTCATGACGGATTATAAATGGGTCAATATATTCCAAAAACTACATCATGAGGTTTCATATCAAGAACCATAAAATCCTAGGTAATATCGATCTCTAATAAATGGAAGACATAATCAGTACAATGCATACCATCTACTCCATTCATTCTAAGGGGAGTAGTAATATCCATCACATAAAACAAATGATTTGTTTGAAGATTTATAAGGTTAAAAATATAAGTTGATATAAATGATTGAGATACAAACGTATCAAAGAAATTAGTCACTAAATCTGAAGCTATAGTGATGGTACCTCTCACAATTTCTAGACCTATATCATCTTCCTTCATAGACTCTTCCACTATGATAAGATGCTCAATTATGGATGAATATGGATCGAACCCCTTTTCCCATGAATCATCTGATTTCACCATTGTAACTATTAGTTCTGGTGATCCAGTTCCACTACATAGAGTAGAAAAGATATAACAGAGTTTCTTCATGTGACCTAAGATTCCAAAGGAATTGAAGACCTTAAGGGGATTTGTGAAAAAATGTATGGAAATAATCAAGATTGGAACACTATAATAATTTCAATGGGCCTCTTCCAGTCATCATACGAGGTCAAGAGTACTCATATTATCTCTATCCACAATGAGACTCGTCATTATTCCACTTATCTTTAAATGAAC
This sequence comes from Viscum album, assembly GCA_963277665.1. NCBI lineage: Eukaryota > Viridiplantae > Streptophyta > Magnoliopsida > Santalales > Viscaceae > Viscum > Viscum album. Next base: position 429,245,171 of record OY728150.1, on the reverse strand, counting down.
TCATAGAACATACACTGAAAGAAAATATAACTCTCTTCAACCTTGAAATACCATCCATATCAATTACAACCATCAAATTCTTATCCTTAATGTTAGAATATGAAGAGAGATTTAGCAATAATACCTATGAATTGATGTTGGGTTGTAGACCCATATCAAATATTAGAGTCTTCAGATTCTAAATTATTATAATATCATGTAAAAACTGCACTAGTTGATTAATGCAATTCACATAATCCTTCACATACCTTTCAGTCTAGCAGAGATTGGAAACCTATATAGGCTTGTGCAACACAATAGATTCTTGATACAAATGATCAATGAAATTAAATCTAAATTATTTCCAATCCAAACCCTCGTTCTTCTTCTCTATCACCATCAAATCCCACCAACTCCTACTAGTTCCTTAAAGCTTTAAGGTAACACATTTTATCTTAATGAAATTAGGTTCTTCCAAGAAATAAAAAATTATATATATATATATAGAAAACAATTCTCAAACAATTGGATATAATTAGAGCCTTGGAATGCTGGTGGATTCTTGTGAATGAACTCCTGAGAAAAAAACTGTGATTCATCCCTTTGAAGTTCCACAAATAGAGCATGGACCAGACTGTTTCAACTGCATATCCCAGATCTTGTGCAACAAACATAATAATCTCAATAAGAATATGGTCCATGAAAGGATATTATATCTATGGCACACTATAAGCTTCTTCCTAGATCATATTCCAACATATTATTGAAGGCATGATGCTATACAACATCAAAATACAACATTATAGACATCAAGATGATTACTCAAATCAACAACTCAAACATGATCAATAGGAACATAAATCCCATCAGATAAGATATCATGATTTGGATTTCAACCTATCCAAAATTAAAATAAGGCAAAAGAATATAATCAGATCTAAATATTCATCAAGATGGATTTCCTAAACATCTCATAGTTACATAAGTCTAGTTAGGATGAGATATGGTATGTCACTCACTTGTAACTACCTCTTATGTCTTGAAAATAAATCTCAAGATGCATATTAATATTATGTAAATATGCATATCATAAACCTTTGATAAATTTTTTTCACAATCCAACACAAATAGCCTAGTACCCAGATACCTAATAAGAATCTAACCTGGATTAAATGGTTTTCCTAATCCTCAAACGATGGCGACTAGAACCAGGAATCATACTAGATCAATAAGAAACAAATTTTACAAAAAATAGTGGAAGTTAAATGATTAAAATTTATTAGGTTAGACACTTCAAAGGGAAAATGTAATGGAAACAAAATAGGTAAAATAAAACCCAAATAAGTAAATCATCAAATTACTTAGTATCTAAAATGAAGAATATTAAAACATCTCATAAAATAATTAGATAACATCTCCACAGGTCACATCTAATACTCCAAGCCCAAGGGATCAATAATATCCCACTCCTCCAAGTAGAGATTTCCCATTAATTCAAACTCACATATCAAAATCTAAAAACACCTAAATTAAAAGGTAGGGCATGATATATGAAAACATGTAGGGTCTCACCAAGTGTACCACATTAGATTCTATAATAATAAACCAATCATGGTTTCAATTAAATAAAATAAGGAATGAAATGACATATAATTTTAATATAAGAAAAAAACATGTTTCTATTTCAATATGTGGAAAATATTAAAATCATGGAGTAGATAAAATTTTTTTATAAATATATTTATATAAACTGTTTTTTCATTAGTGAAATAGTAATATAATCAATGACATATATAATCAAAATAATCCCAACAAGAACCGTAGTCATCTTTCTTATAGTATAATATTTTATGGCTATCGGATCCCCACACATCTACAATCACTGATCATGGCTATGTTATTTTACACACACGCCTTAGGATCATACCGAAAATTACTCATCAACATCACATTAGGTATATTCATGGAAAACTAGGATTTTAGAGTTTTCATAATCAATAAAATTATAGGTGATCAAGATCCTAGAGTGCTTTTCCCAAATAAACAACTAGCTACCTAGGCACACATGTTCTTAATCAGAAAATAGAAAAATAAAAAACAAATCACTTAAAAATCAATAATAATTTACTTTTCCGTTTCTAAAATATTCTGTTTTAAAATGAAAATTACATTTCAAAACCAAAATATAGGTATTTCCCCATTTTAATCCTTTTCAATAGAAAACCTATCATAGGTTTTCATCATTTCAATTTAAGGTATTTTTATTAAAAAAATCTCAAAGCATTTAAAAAATTACTTCATTTTCCAAATTCACCCACAGTTACTATTAAATTTGAATTGGTTTTTTCTCAAAATAAATTCTATTTCAACATATATATTCAATATAACTACCAAAAACGGTTTTATAAATAATTTTAAATACATTTCAATCAAATGAAAATAATAATGGTTTTAGTTACATAATAAATCACAAATTGAACCACCTACCTTTAATCCTTGAAATCAAATTATCAATACTCATAAATGAAATTCTAACAAAGATCAAAGGTGAATGAGAAATATAAATCTTACCTAGAATAAATATATATAAAAATAAAGTTTATATAAATAAAATAAGTGATAATACCTCAAAATATATGGAGGAAGGAAGGAGATATCAAAATAAACTATTAGATAGGACATCCACTAACCTTAAAGAGATCTAATCAGATTAACACCACAAAGATCCACTATAGAAGGTGTTTTGAGGAACCAAGACCGCTTTGTGGGAACCTACAATGCTAAGGAAATCATATTTGGGTTCAATGAGTATGTTATGTACATAAACAGAGGTGTTCATCATTTTAAAAAAATGTTTCAGAATAAATTAACACAGACGAACAATTTTTTATTTAGGGACACATGGTAAGATAAACTATATACCCAAACCATGCACCACTACTATATGGGTTTCATGGTTTCTCCTAAGTGTGAACACAGTTTTTTGAATTGTGATCCAATCATTAAAATTACCACAATATTAGGTGAATGGATTGGATAAACTATGAATTCCCCCCCATACCACTATCAAAGGGTCAGTAGATTACTCGGTTAAACTGATCTCTTTTACCTAACTATATGCTAAACATACCCAACACAAAGAGATTTTAAAATTCACCAGGTTTCTCCAAAAACCACCCAATACAATACCCACCCAATGTATGATCAAAAAAATTATTTAGTAGTACTTGATAACAATTAATAATATGTTACATATACTATAACTTTTTACAATTATAATGGAGTCTTGTAGTTTTGTTATTATTTGGAAAGTATTGACTTAGAATTGTGTATATTTTTTTTATAAAATGACATTTACTAAAAAATTTAATTTCTCCCATTTATGTTATATTAAAACCTTTGTTCTAGTCATCATCCCAGGAAAAATTGAAGGATATTCCACACTATATCTTTTTATCGGCCTAAAAATATTTCTATTATGGTTAGACCTGGAACACACTAAAAACATTTCCTTGAGATAAATTTACCAAAAAAATTATATTCACCCAATTAAAATTACAAATTTATAAAGTTTTTTTCCCAAACCTCATAGAAAAATTCCTTAGAATCCATACCCATTTCAGCTTTGTGATTTTGAATATTCTTCCTCCATAAATTGCGTTCAAAAAACATTGATTTTTATTCTCACCTCTATATTTACTAAAAAATAGTCTTCAAGGATCCATTTGGGTACATCAGATTCATAAAAAACATATTTCATTCATGTTAAATGATCATGGTGGTAGAATCTCATAGACTAGAAAAAAGAATGCAGAGAATATAGTCTAGTTGGGTCAAAATTCACACACTTTGTGTACATGAATGTCAGATCATCAATGTTAGATAACAAAACCAGTTTATGAAAAAACAAATCCTTTTATAATTTAGACAAAATTTTTAATTAAATATTTCATATTACCTATAGAAAATTAATTATTTTTGTTAATTAATTTTATAAAATATAAATATATAAAAAAGGTCTTAATTATTTTACATTATGTTACATTTATTCAAATATTAAATAAAATTCTCTATCTCATCTAGAATAATGATCATTTTTATTTAAAATAGATAAAGTGACATAGTTTTAAAACAACTATAACTATGAAAGAAATCATTTCAATCAGAAAGAAAAATATTAATTAGCTTTACTCGACCACACTATGTAAACATTATTAACAATAAGTCATCCATGATGACATTTATTTAGAAAATTTAATAATATTATTACATTTATGATATCTATGCATTATATATAGGTCATAATATTTTATTATGAAATATAATAACATGTTTAAATGTAATATGTTATTAATGAAAACTAAACAAGCTCATAATCACAAAAATATCACTATTAATTCATAAATTTCATGCTTGGAAGAAAAATTATCTCTATATAATACTTTATTATTTTTAAATAAACTCTTAACTGTAGACTCAAAATATTCAAGGATAAAATAGAATTGATAATGATCATCATTTTCAACTTTTCCACCTGAGAATATATGGATTTTTATTACCATTTAAAAATTCCAATAAATTGAATTTTTATTTTTTTGGTAGCACATTGGTATTTGTATCTACATTTTTGTTGATTTTTTTTGAAAATGTATTATTACTAATTTGATGGTTTAAACACATTGCAATAGAATGTTCCCATGTAATGAACAGACATATGAACATTTAAAATTTTAAAATAAAAAGTACACAATAGAAAATTATAATAAAAAAATAATTAAAAAAACATATCCTTTCTCTTATCAACTAATAAATTTTATTTATTCTAATCAGAACATTATTATTAAAAATATATAATTTTAAAAATAAATCAACTTAAATGAAAACAATATTTCTAAAGATTAAATGTTAATAAAATTTAAAATTTTAATCCTACGAATTTTTCTCTACATCTAATTAGAATTGAGATAGAAATTTTTTCACTTGGTTCTATGAGAAACGTGGGGGAGTTGAATCCTCAGATGTTAAAATAGAGGCTATGGGGGTTGTAGAATGATATTCCCTTACTATGGATGGATGAGTTATAGCAGGTGAAATCTGTTCTCTAAAGCTCAATGGATTTTGAATAAGAATGGAGTCTAAGGAGTGATCTAGGTTATTATATACTAATATTTATTATTTTATGTTCTACTATTGTATGTTGTTTTCCTAGGGGTGTAAAATGGGAGAAACAGCCACCTAAGAAGAAGGTGAGGTGAGATAGGGATAGTGTCTGGACATCGGTAAGGGGTGTCAGAGTTGGACGATGACAAAAACATAAATGAAATAATGGGGGATAAATAATAAGGAAGTTAAAATAAAGTATATAAGGTTGGTAGTTTAAATAATGGAGGGTAAAGAAGATTATTTATAGAAATTGAATATCTTCAGAAGAAATGTTTGTTGTGTTGTGGGGTGCGGGTGAGCTTCATAGTGTAGAGGACAACTCGAGTAGATGGAGAGATGGAGGGGATATAAGAGGATAAGAGTTAGAGGATATTATTAATTTCGTAGATGAGGGATTCATGGTAATTACATTGGGAATTACATCTATAGAAATATTATACAAGGATCATTATTGAAAAACTAGAAACCATTGTATTGTGGTCCTATAAATGAAAAAATAAATAAAATATGCCTCAAACTCAATTAAAAAATTGAAAAAAACTAGGATCCCAACCTTCATAACAAAAAAAATTATTACATAAACATTAATAACAAATTTAAAACATGTATATGACCCAAAATAATAAAATTTATTTCGTGTTTGATTTTCAAATTTTTTATGAAATCATTTAAAATAGAACTTTCTGATTATATATATTAGTATTTATTTATTTTCAATAATTGTTTTAAACCATTTTTAGTAGAGCAAAATAATATTAATTAAATTAAAATTGTAGAAAAATTATATTTCAATGGAATTATGATTAATAGGTATCAAATTTTATTACATCAATTAACCTTCCATGCAAGTTTCCTATAAAAACACCATTTAGAACACTTTTCACTATGCGACCTCACCCATTATAACCTTCCCATTGATCACATCTAATGATTTTATGTAACCTCACAAATCATTATAAATAAACACACACAGACACACACACACCAACACATGCATCATATCATTCCATTTATTTTCAAAATAGTTGATTTTTAGTGTTATGAAACCCAATCTAAAAAAATTCAGAGTAAAACATAATTGGTTAATCATAAGGATACACAATTAATGAAGGAAATGAGACAATATTTATCTTGATAGTGTATCCTATTAGGCCATATAAAATTTCTTGAGGAAACGTTGAGTTGATTCATTAATAAAGAGTTAAGAATTATCCAACGATAATTAAAATGTGCTCGTCTAGTTAGATGTCCACTAAAATATTCATGTGAATGAATTAAATTCAGGATCATGAATCTTACGACATTGTTTCATTAATAAAAACCTATTATGAATGGGTAAAATGACACCTACCATTAATTTATTAAATTGATTTCATTTTTTGAAATAATTCAATTAATTAATCTAATCTGAATAAAAACATATCAATAAATTGAACATAGTTCATACATTAAATTATATGAAATTTGTAAAGGATATCTATATAATAGTTTGAGATCCCACTTGTTGGATACGAAAAATTTTATACAAGACATCTAATACTCTCTTCCTCTGAAGACAAAACTTGTCACCAGGTAAAGTCACTAGTACAACTTCTGTGTCTAGGTATCCTCATGAAATATTTGTCATCCTTTGGTTATTGTAGTACCTTCTGAGAAGGCTTTTTTCTACTACACTAGTAATCAGCATCAAATGTACTCTATAAAATATTGAATATTGTGAAATAATTTACTTAATAATTAATAATTATTGATCTCTTAAAATATTAGATGATTCTACCAAAGATAAATGTGGTACATTTTTATCTTTTATTATACATCTATTGATCAAATGATGATCAAAACAAACCCATAAGTTGTATTTCTGTCATGTTCTCTAATTAATAAACATGTCGTTTTAATTTTTTTGAATGAAGAACATGTTTCTAAAACAGAACTCAAATAATCCCAATTAACATTACATTTGACTATCAACATAATTTTATGTTCAACAAATATGGTAATGTTGTATGAAAACATAACCTTAGGTCTTCACAAATAGGATTGTGTTGATCATAAATGTAATATCAAGAAAAACATGAGGATATAGTTGTGAAACAACATATCATACATTAGATCCTGACACCGTGTTATTAAAATAATGTAATATTCAATAAATATTTGATATAAGGTTAAATAGTTGACATAACAAGGTGATATTTTACAATATACCATAAGGGTTAACATAGCCTACATATTGAAAATATAGTATCATTTTTGGTTTACTTTGTGATACATTGAGTGTTAATATAATGTGTGGTTTCTACCTGGTAATTTCATTGATGTTCAGTGTGATATGAATTTCAAAAAGAGGTCATGACACTACTTTATGTTACAACATATTGTCAAGTGGCTATACAAAATTAAAAATAATTAAATTTAATATTTAGATGATTTAACATATAATTTATTTTTTTATAAATGAAATGTGATAGAATTTCTAAAGTCATTTGTTTGAGGTCTAAATTAAAAATGAAAAAATAAAATTTATATCTCCTATTTTTGTTAAACAAATATATTGTTTATTTATTGAGAATATTCAATTATGAATTATATTATATTATTTATAAATTATCTATAAAAAATAGAAATGATATTATTGAATATCTATAATAAAAGTTTTTTATAAATTAACTATAATGTGTTAATGGTGATATGGTTAAATGACTTAAAAATAACTAATATAAATATCCTTCAATATTAAAGAGTAAATTTTAATAATATTCCATTTAATATTGAAATTTCTAGAAATTATTTTTAATCACAAAAAATGTATTTTAAAAATATTTTAATTTATAATCAATCTATAAATAGAATATATTTAATTAAAAATATTTTATTAAACATTTATTAATAAAATAATCTATACATTAAATGATAATATTTAAAATACATTTTACCAGATTACTTGTAATTTATTTTGATCTTGAAATACAATTTTTATTTGGATATGATAAGAAAAAATTATAAAAATATTATAAATAACAAAAATAACGCCAAACTATGTATTAGTTTTTATTTATAATTGTCAATTGTTAATAATTAATTAATTTTAATTGTTCAAATTAAAAAAACAAAAATTATTTAAAATAGTATTTATAACAAATCAAAAAAGTTCTTGAAAATTGATTCGATCAATGGTTTTAAATAATGTGATGTATATGATATTTAGATTATATAAAATTATAATATACCATAAATTTAATTATAAAAACATTGTAATTCATAAAATATCATTGAATTTTCATATAGTGATGATTTCATATTTAAAGAAGATATAATTTAGTTATATTATTGACTATGGAATGTCCATAATATTAGCCATATTATAAAGTGTTTATAATTACCATTCAATTATGAATTTTTCATCAATATTTATCATATGGTTAAATATTTGAAATGATCATTTATTTAGAATTTATTCCTCTTATTCTAGTGGAAAAATGTATTATAGATTTTGAATAATATTATACTTTATTTATATTAAGAACCACTTCTATGTGATAGATCCCTACATTACATGCTAATTACAGCAACAAAAGATTTCTTTTCTATATACATGTACCATGATTTGTAATTAAAGTTACTAGCATGAAATTAGTCCTTGGGTGTATTATTTTCATATTCTATTTTATAGTTTTCATGAATTAGATTCTATCTTGACTAATGTCTCCAAGGGAAAAGGACGTTCGATCATACTACCAATTAGCCTAGAAGCTCACGATTTTTATCAAATCATGAAGGGGTGATTATATTTCTCTTCAAGCGTACTAATATAGGGATTAGGAATTTCATATATCCCCATGACTTTATATGAATATTTAACTCACCTTATTCATATATGTAATTAGATGTGTGTTAATAAACTTGGTTTATAATTTTTTGAGAATAAAAAATACATATAGGTTGTGTAAAAGTTACACATTAATGTTTTGCGAACTCATTCATTCATTGAATAATATATGGATTCTAAAACAAAAATAAATTGTTAAATTTTTGAATAAAACAAGGAATAAAAGTTATGAATATTAGGATTTCATTAGATATAATAATTTTAAATTTTATATTCATATGATGTAAATTAAATATTAGAGACAATATAACCCCTAGTATAATAATTGTTACATTCCATTGAATGATGCACTTGTCCAGACCTTAATAATGTAACCGACTAAGTAATTCCATAGCTTGGATCCCACATATTGTCTTGTGTATAGAAATAGAGTAATATATGACCTTGATTATCCAACTAGAACGTCATTCCATAGTTGGGTTCCCCTAGATTTTCTCATCTAATCCTATTCTTGTAGTTTCATTTATGTTACACAAGTCATAAGATCCTAATATGATTAGGTTACTGGAGATATAATGTTAAGGATTGTACATATGATGTACATTGACAAAGTGGTGTATACTAAATTATCCAATAATCATAAATGTTATGATTGGGATGATTCCCATCCTAAAAATTTTAGTGGGGTCATAAATTCTATAGAATACTCATTTCTTAGTGAAATATGGGTCTGGGATCATCAAATAAATATTATTTATGGGTTTATCAATTTAGCATGGTAACTTTAATTAAAATATCATTATTTAAAGGTCTAAGGCTTGATGTTCACCTCATAAAAACTCATATAATAAATAATAACATCACATTCATGAAACAATTATAATATATCTTTGAAATAGGAAATCTTACTGTAAGAAACTCGTAGGTCTGATAATATACTATCTTTTTTAAGTAGAATAAATTAAAATTGTTTGTGTAGAGCCACACAATGCAACCAAGTGTTGATGTTTTTCATTAAATGAATCAATATTCCTATGGAGCATGGAATAATTCATTTAAGGATTCAAAGTCATTGGAACACAAATACCCTAATGGATTTTAGTCTCAAATCATATGGTCAATATAATTTGATATGACAAAGATATTAAGTATGATTGAGTATGTTAATGACTTAGGGAGATAGAATAATTTATACTTGGATTGTTCTAGTTAAAGAATTCATCTTTCATTATTTGATAGAAATATATCAAAAATATAAATGTTCTCACTAAAATTCTACTCAGTATTCCTAATGTGTTGAAAATAAATGTACTTTGAATTTTACATTTAGAGTTTCGTTTATGTAGATAGTATAGGTAGGTAAAACATCAAACCTATAGAGTAGATTTAAAATGGATGTACACCAGTGTATCTTAAAATAATAAATTATGGTTACTTGATAATTATTGTTAATGAAAGGAAGGGGTGAGGACCCTATAATCAATAATTGTGGTGTTTCCTAAGGTAGTCTTAGTAAACTCCTTGGAATGTCGATGTCAAATATTATGGTTTAAGAATTTATTCTATGATTTTGAATTCTGTATGATACCAAATGTAAATTTTATAAAAAATTTAAAAACACATCAGTTCAAAATCAAATGAATAATTAAAATAACTTTTAGTTTTTTATTAAAGTTTTGAAGCTATCTTTTTATACATCAATAATTTTAATATAATTATTTTAGGTGAATCAAAACAAAGTAGTTTTTGTATCTTAATCTTATTTCATGTAAATGACATGAGGATTTGGTTGTTAACATGTAGTTGTTACAAATAATATAAGATGGAAAATTTAATACACCTGATTTATTATTCATCTAATTATATAATATACTTTAAGAGACAAGGATAAATTAATTTTTATTAATGGTAAAATGTTTATCTAGTTATTTGTTAAAATACATGGGAATTAATTCTATGTTTTCAAAAAAATGTATTAAGTTGTTCACACTACACATTAGTGGAATATGTTAAAGAATAAACATATTTTCATTAAAATTATATAACCACATAAATTACCATATGTGTTAGGTAATCTCACGATTATTTGATAAAAATTCATACCAAAATTAAATAAGTGTTATTTCATTAAACATAATATTTTATTTATATTATATTTGCATTATTAAAAGAATATAACTTTTTACAGGCTATTGGGAGTATGTTTTGACATAAGAGGATAAAATTTTGAAAATTAAATTATACTAGCCAAAATCTAAAAGTGAATTTCAATAGATATCTAATAAGATTTACAATATGATAGTAAATAAACTTTTAAAGGGTTATATTTAGTTACTTTGAGTAAGGTTATATCATTATTTACAACATTCTTATGTGAAAGTTAAAATCACTATTTCCATTAATGGGTAGAAAATTTCATAGAATATATATATATATATATATTATAAAATGTAGATTTCAAAAAATGAGAGTTGTGTGATATTTCATGAATCAGGGAGTGTGGATTATGAGTTATGTGGTGAGCATGGATTTGATGATTGAAAGTACGATTGGTTGAATCGTTATCATTTATATTTTTTACAATCATAAATGCATTAGTATGTTATATTCGCATGTGTACATGATAGGATTTATGAATAACCTATAAATCTTATTTTCATATCGACCCTCACTTTATATATACTATTTTAAAATCATTTATATATAGATGGTGGTGTTGAGAGATATTAACTCATGAGATATTTTTCAATGGAATTTTATAGTGTGAGTGTTTTAAACTACACAATGTTGGCGGAATAAAGGGTTCATCATTGGATGAGTTCTAGCTGTGTTTTATCATGACAGACTATCAATACTTCCAGGGAGATAATTTTCCCAAGATATTATAATACCATCCATGTAAAGAAAAAAAATCTTATTGACCCCTAACTGGTTTGATCCAAAACAATTTAAGAAAATAATTCAAATGGGTTAAATGTTGTTTTCAATATTTATTATAAACAAGGTAATCATAAAGGAATAATAATAAAAGAATTGTCTCAAAATTCCATGGATTTTATACCACTCAAGAAACTATAGGGAAATTCATCCATCTGAAACACATAACAAGGTATTCATACTATCCCTCATGTATATTAAAAATTATCTTTCTAATTTCACCTTTTTGTACTATATTTACACATAAGATTAGATGTTTTTTAAAAATATACCCCAATAATTCTTTCAATAACTCTATAATAATTGGAATAGGATATCTATCCAATATTATCACCTTATTCGGAAACATGTAATCCACACACATTCTCTGAATATCCTAACTGTTATTATTTTTAATGTGAATAATATATATTTATACATTTTAATACAGCATAATGGTGATGGATAACCTCCCTACACCTAACACATTTATAGTCGGGTAACCCCACTTTCTTTAACATTGAATCCTAAAATTGTCACGTCATTAGGAAACTCTTCTTATCACAAAATATCATTAATCATTATATTTTTATGTCCAATAGAGGAATGAAAATTACAACATATTATCTACACAAACACTATAATTTTTTTAATTAAAATATAAATTTTAAAAAAATTAATTCTACATTATGTTCTCAACAACATTTATATTTAGATAAAATATGATTGGAATGTAATTAAATATATGAAAAAAATACTAATGATTTAATAAAAAATTATTCAAAAAATTAATAGGATTACAGACACTCTTGTGTTTACTTTCTACTCAGATACCATTGCGCTACCCAGCGTTACAAAAAAATATATATATATTCATGGAAAAAACATTGGGAAAAGGGAAATGATTTAAAAAACATCAGTTATAGTTATCTGAAAAAATACTCTCAAATTCAAGGAATAACCTTAGAATCTCATTCCATCCTAAGATAGATCCCATGTGGATGGAACTTATCTCATTCATCCTATAATACCTCTATATTTTTATGAGATATTTTTTTTTCAGTGTCTTATGTTGTACGCAACACTAAGATAATATTTCTATATACACAACACTGGATTAGCTTGTAGTATACGCAACTATATCCTTGGAATGTGGTACACACAATTTATATTTATTTTTATAGAATTAATGTCAAACAATATCATGAATAACTTAACAACTAAGTATTATAACCTGGTTATTATAATGGCAGGTATGAATAAAATTAACATTCTTCTGAGAAACTATTTAAATGAAAATAACTGAGTCTATAAAATAATAAAATCTCACTTGATAGATTTTATTAATGAAAAATCAATGTAATATATTTAATATAATGTTTTAGATTTATATTATATGTTTTCTAGACATCTTATAAGAAAAAATTCATGTTTTTTTGATAAAAGATAAATTTTTCAAAAAATGAAAATTTTCCACCTCTTGATGGTTCAACCATTTTAAATCTAGTTTTTAAAGATTTTTTATATTAAATTTGACCCGAAAAAAACATCTTATTCTAATTCAGAATACAAAAATTTATGTTTATTGTAATTTTGATATTTATCAAATAAGTTTCATTTTTGATGAATAATGATAATACTGATTTTTGTTGAAAACGTTATTTTATTTTAAAGTCTTTACATAGTAAAATAATGTATAGTTAGGTTTTTAAATTTTAATTCATTTATTTTTATGAAATTATAATTTTTGAACGTAATTTTAATCTTTAATTTTTTATAAAAACATTTTCCATTTAAAATGTGATCTTTTACGAAAAACAATTTTTCATGAAATTTTATCTGTTTTATTTTAACATTAATTTTGAAAATTTTGTGTTATGAATTTCAATAATGGATTTTAAATTTGGATTAATGAATAAAAAAAATTTAAAACTATGTCCCTTTTATTCTTTACTAATATTAATTGTAGCCGTGGATAAAATATTTACCACTGTAATGCGTAAATATGGTAAATATGGTTAAAAATAAAATTATAATGACTATAAAATGACCAAAATATGAAAAAAAAATTGTTTTTTGGATTTAATTAGAACCTTAACACATAGCGATATAATATATGTCATTTAATGAACACTTGTCCGTGAAAATTACTTAATGAGTATTTAAATCAAATAAATATAGAAGTGTCATTTTCTTTGTCTTTAATTTCTACTATGTGTCCATATATAGTAATATGGGTGGTATCAATAAATATATGTTTTAATTTTAAACTTAATAAAATTATTTACCTATTATAAATTTTTTTAGGGCATTTATGTTCCCTTTGGGATATATTATGGTATTTATAATATTTTATTTCATGAAAATTTTAAGATGTAACATTCATGTTTTAAAAAATATATCATTTTAAAAATATGAATATATAAAAGATATATTTGAATATAAATACTCATTTAAAATATAAATTTTTTATTTATCATAGTAATTTGTTTTAAATTTTTAGGAAAAAAATATTTACCTTAATGGATTATAAATTGATGATGAAAAAGATATTTAATTGATGAAAAATAAATAATATGATTTTATTAAAATTATAATAATTATTAAAAGAATAAAAAACATCCCAAAATATTCTTGTTTGAGTATATCATGGGCTTAATCATCTAATAGTTGAGTTATTGATCATTTCTAGACTTATATAAGAGATTATGTCACATATATTATATTATTATGAGTAATGTTAAACGAGTGACATTCATGTTTTAGTATGTATAACATTTTTAATGACTAATTTTCAAGAAGAAATATTTGCATAAAAGTATCATAATTAAATATATTAGATTTTTATTCATATTAGTATTTTATTTTTATTATTTATCTAACAAATAATATATTAAATTATTACATAGACCTAATTATGTAATTATTTTATTAATGGAAATATCATATTAATGTTATTAAAAATATAAAATAAATATTATTTGAGCTGATTAATATGTTCAATGATTTTCCTCTATTAACTCAACTGAATATTTATATAATAAAATATTTTTTTCTATGATAACATCTAATCTTGATATTTTTAATAATTGAAGAATTGAATAGTGTCAAAATTGGCAATATTGTTGGTTTGTCAAAACAATGTTTTATTAAATTAATTAAAAATGATTTTTTTTTCAAAATATATGAAATAATTATTATATAGTCTAAAATGGTCTATATTATTTATTTATGATTTATTTTACATCAAATAAGTAAAAAATTTACCCATTTAATATTGAATTATTTGTAACACAAGTTAAAATGAAATAGAATAACTATGTGTTAAATTAAAATGATATGTTTTAAATTGACATAAAAAATTGTCCAAAAAATTTCATTTGATGAGATTAAAATTATATCCCATATCATAATTTAAATTTGGAAATTTTTTAGGTTCTTTAGTGGGCTTTTATTTTGTTATTAATTAATAGTTTTGAGTTTTCCAAAAGTGCCCCTCATCTCAATTATAAAAGAAAACCTCCTCCGTCACTTATTAACATCAATTTGAGACTTCAAGATTTGGAAATCCCTAAACTATTCCCTTCTGAACTTCATTGGTCACATTCTATATTTTATTGGATTCTCAAAATACCAACTCTAGTCCCTTTAAGAGAAGATCTAGAGGGATCTCATCGAAGAAGAGGTAATATCCTCTACCATTTCTTTTAATGTATTTCTTCTTCTACTTATTCTTCATAAGATATTTCCATTATAAATTAATTACAATAGTATCACTTGTATACTTTTTTGTTATTAATATTATTTAACAACCATATTACACCTTCTATCTATCCTATAAAAAAATCACCACACGTGCATACATACGACTTACGGTCTCCAGGTCGTGGTGTAATATATTTTTCACCGCCACTTGGCTTGGATGGGTATAATGATGGAAATAATAACAATATATGATTATTAGATAAATTTATTTACTATATAATTATATATATACCATCCCCTTCAAAACCATTCCATAATTAAAGTAATGATATCATCGTTTGTGTGTATGTACAACCTACTATCTCCACGATGCGATGCAATTCATTCTAAACGATATCAATTAAATAATTATTATAAAAATGTAAATAAAGAATAAATATGGTATATTTTATTTTAATACCGTTTTTTAATAATATAACTATTACTTTAATGGATAACATGAGCTTATTGCACACAACAAGCATAAGAACATTATGCAGTTAATACCCAAATAACAAGTAACAATGAAATGTGACTAACCAACAGATGATAATATGATTATATATGGTATCATAAAAATTAATATTATTATATAGTTCGTAAATGAAATTATTTAAATAATTATACATGAATTTTAGACATGTATAAATGAAATCAAAACTACTTTAAGGTATAATTTCGCAATCACGTTATCATTTGTGATTGTTTATTCGTAAGTATTTATTGGGGTATATTTATAATCCACACTCATGATTCCTAAATTTTTAATATTATTTTCATTCGTCTAAAATTTTTAATGTTCTTTTAACCCATTGGTTAATTTTTATTAAACTATATAAAAAGAATTATTTTTTCATTATTCGATACAAGGTACTTTTTGAATTTTCCTAAAAATTGTATGTGGATAATGTTTTTTGAAATTATACAGTAAGAACAGACTTTTTAATTTTCATAACACCTTATTTCCAGGAATCTTCCTCTACACTATTTCATGGTTATTTTGAAATAAATTATAATTTTTAAAATTGTGTGGAATTTTGAGACAAAAAACGTTTTTGATGAAGAAATGATATTTTCCACAAGAATTAATATCAGGTTATATATCAAAATAATTTTCCATCTGAGATAAAAAAATTTAAATAGGGTTGTGTTTCTGTCGATATTATTTCAATGGTTTTATTATGTTTATTATGGACTGATATTTATGTAGTCCATTTGTTTTATATGTATTACGATGTAACTATGTTTAGGAATCCAATTTTATTCCTTGGGTTATGCTATGATGAATGACTTATATTTTTATGGAACATGTAACAATGATTTCATTATAAGATGGTTTGTGCCTATATCTCCTTAAAATTAATTGGGTAATGTTTTATATCTCATAAAATAGACATGGATAGAATAAAAAATAAATCCATTTTCGTAATATAGGGCTAGAAATTAGAATGGAATCAGTTCAGTAATAGACGTTGTCCACTATGATGATCGTGGAAATGATCAATGGATAATATGGAAATTATATTCTAGGATTATGTGTTTTCCACATTCAATGATTTAGGTAAATTATATTTCATCATGGGTTATGTTCTTTTATTATATATTCTATACGTAATCCTATGATTTATTTTATGAGTCACGATTTTGATATTCAAAATATATGTTCAGGTTTTTATATTCATATGTTTATGTTTTTTTACACTTACCAAGCATTTTAACTAACCATTTTTATGTTTTATTTTTTCTAGGATATAAATAAAGGTTTTAGGTATGAAAACTAATGTGAAATATGTTAACAGGAGATATTTAACATCTGTCACCATGTAAGAAGAATGTGTTCCAAATTTCCAAACACACTAAACTAATATGGTCTTTGAGAGTGTATTTGTGTAATGTATTAATTATTCTGAAAATTAAATTTTATTCCCATGTACATAAATCTTGGTTCATTATAGTTGGTATTAGATAGAAGGTTTTTTCAACCTTTAGAATCTGGGATGCAAAAATATTAGTGAGATCCCTAAAAATATTTCTATGGATATTTCTTGGGGTGTCTTAAAGATATGTTTATGTATAGGTTAAAATACTATATTTTTTATGATAATATTGAATAAACTATGATTGACACTATGATGATAGCGATTGAAAGTAATCCAAATTAATTATTTTTTTCCTTGAATTATTTTTGACACTCACAATTTTCTTTCTAGGTTTTAGAAAATTGATCGAAATAGGAGGATTCATGTTAATGGAGAATATGATGGACAATGAAATGATATTTCTCATGAAAAAACAAATGAAATGGGATTTTGCAGGTGAAACATATTTACTATTCTTAATCATACATCTCATAATATGATCAATAATTTCAAATATGGTGAGTTTCTACACCCGCCTATCAAGAGATACACGGGGATTCGTGGTGACCATAGAGGAAATAATGTTCAATTTTTCACATTTAAATAATTTGGGAAGAGACGTCATTGAGAATGTTTCAAAGGAACTAAAAAAATATTTTGGTGCGTAAAATAAGAACACAAGCCTCATTATTGAAAAGTAAAATGTCTAGATAACACAATGGATAATGATAATGGTATTTCTAAGGAATCAGTGATGGTTAAATGTTTTAAATATGGAATGTATGGGCATTATGAATATATATTACATAAGGGAAAATCACATAAAGATAACCAAAATGGTCGTATGGTTTGTATTTATGATTCTGATGATGAAGAGACTATGAATCATAAATGAGATAAAAGAAGTGCTAAGCAATAAAACAATGAAGCTTGATCAATAGTTTAAGAAGATAGTCAAATGATTGCATGTTTATCAAAAATAATATTTTATAAGTATTTTTATGGTATTAAAGAATAAAGATACATCTATGGATTTTTACACTATTATTTTTTCTTAGGTATTGAAAAGTACATGTTAAATATTACTAGTAACCATGAAAAGATATTCAGGTATTTTTGTAAAATACATTAAGGTATGTATAACCCATAGTATAAGCATGATGATGAGATAATGATATTTGGATAATGATATGTTAGATATAAATATGTAAATTGGAAGGTAATTATTTAATTAAAACTAATTTATGAATTTTTGAAAAACTATTTTATGCTATTATGGGTGATGTTTATAGCTCTATAGACTTAATAATTAGAAAACAAAAATTTCTTCAATAAGGATATATTTTAATTCAGGATATTACCATAACTAAATTGAATAGAAAATTAAAGT
Source organism: Viscum album (assembly GCA_963277665.1). Lineage (NCBI taxonomy): Eukaryota > Viridiplantae > Streptophyta > Magnoliopsida > Santalales > Viscaceae > Viscum > Viscum album. The sequence goes on along the minus strand of OY728150.1, from coordinate 429,226,291 downwards.
GTTCACATATTTGGAATATGACCAATAAAATATACCTTATGATATATAGGGTATGAATGTTAATTCTATTTAGTGAACCCTTTTCTAATGTATAAGATTTTCATATTTCAAAAGTTTTTTAAGGTTATCAATTTATAGAAATTTTAAGTTAAAATCTAGATAACATTTTTTAGATTAATGTATTATCTCACAATAGGTGGACTTATGCATGTTTGATTATTTATGATAAAGTTTATTTTGTTATAAATATAGATGGAATGACCTATCATTATATTTATTCACCACATGATCTACAAACACTTAAGGAATGAAAAGTTCAACATCATTTCTTTGAATAAATGATGAAGTGGAAATTTTTTATGGTGCGACCAAAGGTGAGATTGTACTAAAATAAAGTATGTATATCATCTAATAAAAATTATTCAAAATTAGGAAAAAGGGTTGTAATTTAAAAGAGTGTCCTATTATCATTATTTCTGTTGATATCAATGACATATTTCATGCCTCTTTGGTATACGGTTTTGTTATTTTTTACCTTCTTTTAATCACCCACTTCCTGGTGATCATGGATCTTTATCGATCTTTATGACTAATTACACTTTGGATCCATGACCAATTCTTCAAATATGTTCTCCTACTTAGATACCTAGTTATTATTTAATTTAGGTAACTGTTATTTTCAAATAATTCATTTTTAAAAGGGATTTTTGTACTTAATTTTTATGATGCGTGTTTATATTAAATAAAATCCCTTATATTAAACCTTCTATAACCCAAATGAATTTTTAGGGAGAAAAAAATTTTAAGGGTGGAATAATGTAACACTCCCATATTCTTATGATATAGATTTTCTTTTTTTCTAATGTCATATAAATTTGCTACACCATGACAATCTTTCGTTATACGCAACACCAGCTTAGCTAGTGGCACACATAACCCTATACCTGGATTGTGTTGCAAAAAATATCAATTTATATTGATATAAATTATTTCACTCAAGACAGATTATAATTGATAATCTAAATAATATAACCTTGTCATTATAATGGAGAGTATGAATAATATTAAATTTCGTATGAAAAATATATAAATACAAATAAGTGTGTCTATAAAATAATAGAAAAACTCCTAATGGATTTAATTAATGAAAAATATATGTAATATATTCAATCTAACCTTTAAAATTAATATTATATGTTTTTTAGACATCATATAAGAACAAATTCATGTTTTTTGTGTAGAAGATGTATTTTAAAAAAAAATGCAGTTTTGCCACCTTTTTATGGCACACCCACTTTAAATCGAGTTTTGACACTTTTTCATATTCAATTTAACAAAAATAAACTTCTTATTTTATTATAGAATATAAAAATTAACATTGGATGAATTTTCTTTATTTATCTAAAATGTTTCATTATTGGATTAATAGTGAAAATACTTATTTTTTTAGAAACGTTATTTCATTTTCAAGTCATTACATAGTAAAATTGTGTTTTGGTTTGTTTTAAAATTTTAATTATTTAATTTTTATCCAATTATGGTTTTTTAAAATAATTTTTTACAAGAATTTATTATAAGAAAAATTTCTATTTAAAAGGGTGTATTTTTCAAAAAAAAAATGTTTGTCATGACGTTTTACCTATTTTATTTTAACATTAATATTGTGACTTCAATTATATGAAAATTAAAAAATGGATGAAAAAATGTTATAAATGAGTTCCAAATTTGAAAATTATATACCATTTATTTTTTACCAATATAAATAGTAATCATGGTAAATTTTTCCACCACGGTAATAGGTAAATTAGGTAAGTTAGGTTAAATAAATTATATTGACAATAAACTGAACAAAAAATGAAAAATATAGTATATGATGCATGTAATTAAACCCTTAAACATAAGGATTTAAAGTATTTATTTTAATGGACAGTTGTCCATAAAATGACTTAAATAATATTTAAGTCAACTAAAGACCCAAGTTTTATTTTATTTATCTTAAAAATCTATTATGTGTCCACATATGAAAAAATGGGTCATATAAACGAATATATTTGGTAATTTTTTAATTAATAAACAAATTTCTCTAATATAAATTTATTTTTGATGTTTTAGGGCCATTTGGGAGATATTATTGCATTGATAATATTTTATGTAATAAAAATTTAAAGATGTCACATTGATATTTTAAATGAAATATCATTATAAAGATCAGGTTATAGAGAATATATATTCAATGATAAATAATAATTTTAAAGATAAATTTTTTAGCTATCATGGTAATTTTTTTTATTTTAAGGAAATAAATAATTTCCATAATGCCTTAAAAATTGATGAAGTAGAAGTTTTTTACTTGATAAAAAGAAATAAAATATAATTATTAAAAACATAATAAATGTTAAACAACTAAACAAATTCCCCAATGTTATTGGTAGATTATATGTCAACTATAATAATCCTTGTGATTAGTTGTTGAGCTTTTGGTGCATTATAAGAGAAATTATGAAACTTATATTATTTTATTATAAGTGATGTTAAACTTGTCACATTCATGTTTAAATAGGTATATCATTTTTAATGATTTATTTTCAATATGATATTTTCACATAAAATTATTATAATGAAATAGAGTAGATTAATCTTAATAATAATGTTTTATATTTAATTTTTTACCCAAAAAATTATTATATTAAATAATTACACAATACTGATGTAGTAATTATTTTATTAATGGAAATATCAAATTAATGTTGTTAAAAATATTAAAATATATATAATTTGAGAAAATTAATTTGTAAAAGATATTATAGATTACATATACCCTATAAGAATACAATAAAATATTTTTTCCATGGATAACATCTTATCTGGATATTTTTAAAATTCTAATAATTAAATATGGTCAAAATTGCCATTATTGTTGTTTTGTCAAAATAATGTTTTATTATAATATTTAAAAATAATAAAATATTTCAAAAAATAAAAAATAATTATTATATGGTCTTAAATTATATAACTTATCTATTTATGATTTAATTTACATAAAATAAGTAAATATTGCACCCTTTTAATATTTAAATAATTATTACCCAAGTTAAAATGAAATAGAATAACTAGGTGTTAAATTAAAATGATAAGGTTTAATTGACATAAATACTTGTCCATAATTTATTTTTTAATGATATAATGACCCTATATCATCAAATATTTGTAATTGAGACATGTTGGAGGGCTTTTAGTGTGTTTTTATTTAATTATAAATTAATATTTTTGAGGTTTCCAAAATTTCCCCTCACCTACATTATAAAAGGGAATGACCACCTTCACTTATTGACATCAATTAGAGCCTTCATGCTCTTACATGCCCTAAAAAGTTTCCTCCTAAACTTCCTTATTTAGATTATATAGGTTCTTGACTTCTCAAAAGACCATCTTTAGTGCCTTTAGAAGGATCTCTGGAGGGATCCTGTTGAAGAATATTTAATCTCCTCTACTGATTTATTTAATGTATTTATTATCCTACTTCATCTTCAAGAGTTGTTTCTATTAAAAATTAATTAATCTAGTAAAACATTATACTAATAATTTATTAAGATTATGTAACAACCACATTCCACATTTAATCCATCCTATGAAAAAATTAAATCACCATGCCTGCGTACGTACGACTTACTGTCTCCATGTTGTGGTGTAATATTTTTTTCACTTGTACTTGACATGGATCGGTATAATGATTGAAATAATAACTATATATGATTACTATAAAAATGGTATTTATTATGTAACAATATATATACCATCCACATTGCTACCATTTTAAAATTAAAGTAATGTTATCATTGTGCATGCGTACGTACGACATACCGTATCAATGATGTGATGTGATTCATTCTACATGATATCCATTAAATCATGATTATAAAAATTTAAATTATGAATAAAATTGGTATATGTTATGTTAATATAATTTTTCTATGATATAACTGTGTCCCAAGAAGGATAACCGGTTCTTATTCAACAAAACATGCATAAGAACATAAAATAGTTAATACCTGAATAATGAGTAACAATAAAATGTTACAAACTGATGGATTATAATACGATCATATATGATATCATAACAATTAATATGATTATGGAGCAGTTAAATGACATTAAATAATATACAGGAGGTCCATATACATATAATGGAAATCCGATCTAAGGTAAGGGATAATTTCTCAATCTCATTATTATCTGAGATTGTTTATTTATAAGTATTTATTGGTGTATATTTATCATCTGCATACATGTTTCCAAAATATGTAATATTATTTTTATTCTTATAAATTTTTTAAAGTCTATTTTACCAATTGGTGATTTTCAATTAAATGGTATGAAAGGAATAATTTTTTTTAATCTGGTATGAGGTACTTTTTGACTTCCTCATAAAGGGTACGATGAGAATTTTTTTAACATATATGACATGAATGGATTTTTACATTTTAATAACAAATTATTTCCATGAGCCTTACTCTACAAAATTTCAATTATATCTTAATATAAATTATTTTCTTTTAAAATTTCATATCTTTTTGATAAAAGAAAACGTTTTTGAAGAAAAAAATCTATTTTCCTCAAGAATTAATATCAAATGTTTTATATAAATTATTTTTCATCTATGATGGAATTTTTTTAATAGAATTATTTTTCTATGCTTATTACACATATGGTTTTATTGTGTTTATGATGGAATTTTATTTGTGAAATAAATTTTTTTATATGGATTATGATGGAATGATGTTTAAGAAACCCATTTTATTCCAGTAGTTACACTATGATGAATGATTTATGTTTTTGTAGAACACATAATAATGATTTAATTATGATATTGGTGGGACCTATATCCATCTCTTATGAATTTTTAATTTTTTATATCTCATTAGATAGACCTAGCTGGAACGACAAGTAAATCGAGATCAATAATAAAGGGATAAAATAAAGAGTGAACTTGGTTTAATAATGTATTGTGTCCCCTATGATGGACTTTGAAATGATCCTTAGCTAAAATAGAAATGATTTTATATGCTTTTGTGTTTTCATCATTCAATTTTATTTGAAAATACTATTCTACCATGGTTTATCTAGTTTTTTGATTTATTCCTTACATACTTCCAAGATTTGTTTCATGACTTAAGATTTTGATATTAAAAATATATTTTCATGTTTTTACATTCTTTTGTTTATGTTTTGTTTACCCTTGCAATTTGAGTTCACCCTTTTTATGTTTTCTTTTCCCCATGTTATAAATAAATGTTTTAGGTAGAAAAAAAATGGGAATTTCTTAATGGTTGATATTTAATATCTTTCACCGTGTTAGAAGAATGTGTTTCATGTTTCCAAAGGCACTAAAGAAATATGGTCTTTCAGTGTTTTTGTGTGTAATGTATTAAATATTATAAAAATGAATCTTAATTCCCATGTATATCAATCTTGGTTTATTAGACATCAAACATCTGGGTTTGGGGAAATCAGAAAATGAAATCATATATACATGATATGAGGAAAAATTAGTACATGAAATTTATTCCATTATCTTTGTATTTGATGATATATTTTTGGAATTTCTGAAATTAATATTTTCGAAATAAATTTTTATTTTCCTAAATACAAAAAATTCTGTAAACTAGTCTATGTGTTGAAGACACACTAAAAAATTCAATAGATCCCTCTAATGAAAACATCATGTGGAATGTTTTATTGAATTTTATCATTATAAATTTCTCCACCAATAATAATGTAAATATTTTCACAATATATTAAAAATTAATTTTTCTACTACTATTTTTATCCAATAGCAGTCCAAAAAAAGGTTTAAATTTGAACTAGATGGAAGTTAACATATTTTTTACTAGAATTTTCTTTGGAAAAAGTTAACAGTTTAGTTATAAAATTTTAATTATACTAATTCAATTTAATATGGTTGTGATGGGGTTCCAATTTTATGCAATAATAATCAATCATACAATGATAGTTATAATGTGACAAATACAAGAAAATCAAATTTGTTAGTGATTTTATGTCAATGATTGATGTTTATTAATTTGTTTATTCCCCAAGGAATTATATTTAGGACGATCATGTATAGAAAGTGAGGCCTTTTGTTTGACATAATTTTTAAGGATCACATAATCAAGATGACTAGTGAAGCGAAGCTATGATTGGATAATGTGATGTGAGCTAATTTGGTTGAAATTGAGTAATTTTTTATGGTAATGGTCATGAATTGGATGAAAATGAAATATTACAAGGATATATTAGATGTGTAATAGAGTTATAAGTAATAATAATTTAAATTAATTGAGTTATTATCATACTATGGAATATACATATATTACAGGTGATAATAAAGTAGTATGAAGAAGTGAATTTAACTTTACAACATTTGAAAATATACTTTCTAAACTTTTTATTCCATGTGACTTGGAATATCATATAGAATCATGAAATAATGTAATATTAATGAAATAAATAGGGTTATAAGAAATATTATTGGATATAACAAACCATGGAAAATGGTATTGTTGCTATTATATTGTGTCACATGAAGTAACAAAATTTATCACAAGTCACAACAAGATTCACAAAATGGGAGCCAATGATTTTCTAAATTGGTGAATATATATATTAGAATCCAAAAAATGAATCACTAACTATGATATAAACATATCACTTAAAATTAGCGATATAAAATATTCTAATAGAGTGATATTGGATAAAGATATTTGAGGCTCTTTACTTTCCACACTCTGTACTTTATGATTATTTATGGGGGACTGAGTGTATCGACTAAACGTCGAAGAATGTGCCTTATTTATAGTAGTGCATCAATGTTTTGTGAAATTAATTAATGTGAAGAGATCCATTGGTTAATAATTCCATGATAGTTTATGATAGTGTAGATAAAGTAAATAAATCAAAGGAGAAGTCATAGGATAGTCCAAAGAACAAGATAAGAGATAATGTATATCATGAGGAATGATAAGTTTCAATCATCATCCATGTATAATTCAAGAATGATTATTTTTATAGTTTTTAGAAAGATCATGACATCTATCAAAGCTAATTCTATATCCCATTCCATTTTTTATAGAAATGAGGAGGATCTCACTATGTTATAGACTAGCCATAGGAATTTAGAACCCATTCAGTTTACCGAATAAAGGGGGTATCTTTGGGGGGAAGGGTATTTTTGGTCAAATGTTATGTTTTTACTTGGGTAAGTACAGTAAATAAACCCTTAAATAGAGTGTTGGGAAATTATAAATTTTTAAAATAGAGGACATTATGAATATTTTGGTAGTTAGTTTTTTAGGGATGTTCCTAGACATGTCGTGGAGTTTTCTCCTTGGGAGTATCAATTATACATGTAAGAATTATGAATGATTTTTTACAAATAGCAGCTATTAAGATGGATGTAATACTCTAGAAATGTGTAAAATTGTATTATGTAAGAGGAATCCTGGGAGAATAAAAAAAATTTAGTGGGGGTCTATATAGAGATCATTCTTTTTATTATATAAATATTTAATTTCAATATACAACATTTAATAATTCAGAATATATTTTAGGCTTGTATACTATAAATATGAATATAATATATTAAAAATAAATAAAGGTTAAATTATAATAATATAAACACTAGAAATAACTATATGTTCTTACTATGTAACTATTACTGCATCTCATTTCCTAGGGAAGTATATCAAATAAAGAGGTGATAATAAATTCAAAAAATGGAATAAATAAATGAAATATTAGAATGTGAGTAAGTGGAATATAAATAAGGAATAATCAAATTAATATGATGCAAAAAATAATATAATTAAAATTAATCATAACATGTGAATTTGTTTACCACATAAAAATAGGGAATGCATTAGTATATCACCATGTTTTATCACTAAGGTGTTATAAATCATTATTATTGATGTTATTCACTATGGTATCATAAGAATTTCCTCTATAGAGATAAATTATTTAACCAATATATTGGAGAACTATAACGTAGAATATTTTATAAGTGTTAAATAATGTGACACAATTTTATCCTAATGAAAATAATTTTATCAATAACATGTGGAAATAAATATTGAGTTTCATTTAAAAATCATTCCGCACGAAGTGCTTAAGGTCTTGAACAAGAAATATTTTTTACACTATGGAAAGAGAATATGGGTTTAATATATGTAAATCCAAAACAAATAATATATTTTTATATCTAGGTAAATTCCCAGGGAAATGGAAGAGGTTTTGGAATTCATATTATGAAAATATTTCATTAAGAAGAGAAAAATATCCATTAAAAAATTCTTGTAGCATAACGGTATACAATAGGGACTATGAAAAACTATATACTGAGAGTGAATGTAGTTATGTATTTAAATAAACATTTTTATATTAGAAACATGAAAAAATTATAATGAATAAAAATTAGTAGTCGGGAAACAAAGAAGTGACATATTATGAACCTACATGAAAGAAAATGGGGAAGATGAGGATTCCCTTAAATTGATAAGTAACATCCTAAATCAGGAAGGGGGGAAGCCCGATAACCATGGAAACACATCAGGAAACCGTGTATGGGAAATTTTGGAGGTTATAATGTCATAACATCATGGATTTATTTGTTGGAGTTTGGAGGAGGGGGACAGTGGTATTTATACAAGAGGAGGGGTGGTTTTTAAGTGAATAAAATTTGATTATTTTTCTATATAAGTCAAATACTTGTGAGATAAAAAAATTTAAACCATATTTCTAGAATATTTATGAGTGAGGGAGGGTGTGTAGTCATTCCATCAATCCCAAAATTGAACTAATACGTCCACCCTAGAAAATTAATTCTCACAATTCAGGAATAAGTTTTATCTTTAATATTCGATTTTTTCCAAAATTAAAGGAAGAAATTATAATTCAAAAATAATATTTTTAGAGTCATTTTTTTACGTATTAAATTAAATTTTATTTAATTAACTTGTTTATAGATTTTAAATTATGATGACATAATATTGATGTCATAAAATCATAGTGATTTTTAAATGGGAAATATTTAATTTTTCATAAAAAAATTAATATTATTAGAAAACTCACAAAAATATCACCCTTAGATAAATTATATTTAATTAGTCAAAAAAATATTTTAATTTCTCAAAAATCATTCTCTATGTTTGATAATATTAAAATTCAAATAATACATTATTTTAAAAAAATTAACAATTTCATAGAAATAATCAACATTGTAACCATTAAAATAATTATTTGGTTATTCATTATAATATATTATCATTTAGAAATAATATTATAAGGATATTATATTAAATAATATTTTATTTTCTACCTCCAAAAAAAAATATTTTAATATAATGTGTTTTATAGTTTTCAAAAAATCTGTTTCATTGTATCATTAAAAAATCCCATAAATCATTTAAAAGAATATATGTAACCAAAAAAATAATGACCACTTGTTTTATTAAATAATGATAATAATGTTTACCAATTATACTAGTTTAAGAACATAAAGTAATTTGATCATATTTACTTAAAATATAACATCATTCTTATGCGTCATAATTCACATTGATTCTATCATTTCTCTATATTGTTTCTAGCAAAAATTATCTATTACTAACTATCTGTTTATTTATTAAACCACTGTTTGTTGGTGGGATTATTCTAGGGGATTAAGGTTGTTATTTTTATTATACTTTAAATTATTTATTATTTTTTAGTCTTCAGATTCAATAATTGGTATTAATAAAAGTAATTATTATAGAATAAATTTAATGTTATTGAAGAAAGGAATAAAGAATTGTTAGTTTTCTAGTAAGTGTTTTATATAATTTTACTTATTCTATGTATTATATTTTCATATCAAATTATGTTGTAAACGAACCTCATGAAATAAATATATTTTCTATGTGATTCTATTGTAATCATAAAAAATTTATTTTGAGGAAAGAGATCCATTAAAAAAGAATAACAATATCTATGTCATTTCATTATTTTTCCATTATGAAATCCCTCCCTTAAAATTTAAATTTATAAAAAAGTTGAATCATGTGAGGGAAATTATGATTCATGGATTCCTCTAGTACTAGAGTAACCAAAATAAACTTGTGATTTCTCTATAGGACTATAGGAATTCATGTTGTCTTCTTCCTTATCACTTGTTCCCTTATGTCAAGGATTTGGATCAGTTATTATTCATATGAAAATATAGCTTCCAAAAGTATTCGATTAGTGTCGAGTATATGTGATGGGTCTAGAATATAATTTCTTAGTAGGAATACATAGAAGAAGCCATGTAAATTTTCATGATTTATTGGTAGTTCTAAATATCAAAAAATTGATCCAACAAGATCCATAATCATAAATGGTCTAATATAGTTTGGAATCAGTTTCCCCTTCCTTATAAATCTCACAAATCCCTTCCATGGTGTCATTTTTATGAAAAAATAATCATCTAAATGAAACTATATTTAGATAATTCACTTGTCAGTATAACTCTTTTATTGAATTTGAGTATCCTTGAGGTGTTTTTGAATCACTTCAATATTTTCCATAGTGTCCTTACAATGTATGGTCTCAAATACTTCCCTTCCCCAACATCCTCCCAATTTGATGGATTTCTACACTTTTTTCCATTAGGAGTATAAAAATATTTCATTTGAATGCTCAAGTGGGAAATTTTGTTAATAAAGATTTCAACAATTAGATGATATTGATCCCAACTGCATTGTAAATCAAGTGAGATGCCTCATAAAAAATCTCCCAATGTTTGAGTAGTCCTATCACACTACCAATATGTTTGAGATGGAAAAATATGCACAATTTTACTTCTATATTTACATCATTTTAAATACTACTAATGAATTTAGAAGTAAATTTTAGATCTAAATTAAAATCATTTGATCGTGGTATTTCATCGAGTCTCGCTAATTCATGAATGTAGAGGTGATCTAGGAACTCTTGGTAGAAATCCTCGACTATGGAAATGAAATAGGATAAATTATTATATCTATAAAAAATTACACAAAGAGAATTACTACCCATGGTTGTCATAACAAAGATAGTGACAATTTCCATTGTGAGGTTATCTATCATACACATATGTATTATTATTGCTTGTAATACCCATTTATGAAGTTTCACTTTTCCTTCACTTATTAACAAACTAAGAACCTTTTAATTTAATCAACAATATCCATTTTTCTATTATCCCATCAATAATTATCATGAAGGTCCATATACATTTTGGTGCTTCCAAAGTGTGTAGAGAATTCATATCTACGACATTCATCCATAAAATCCTTCTTTATCTCTAGTATATATAGGATACTATACCTTCACTAAATTTTAGTACACCATCATGATCAAAATTAAATTTTTTAAACACCTGATTTTCCTATCTTCGATCATTTTTTCATCAAAGGATCATCTACATGATATTCCTTGATCTTCTCTAGTAATGTTGGTTCATAAATAATTTGAGATAGAATGGATGATATCCCTTCCCTTATAATTCCCATATCCCAACATACTAGGTATTGGATCAATAGATCTAATTCAATCCTTATCATTGTAAGAACACTAGTATATTTTCTACTTGATGCATATATGACATTGTTTGATATTCTGGTGTGACAATTAATGGAGCAATGATCATCTTTAAGAATCTAAAACCATATCCTTTGTCTCATGTTAAGTTTATTCTCTGTGAAAATTTGACATAAAAATTTAGAGGTCTGTGTACATATGACACTTTTCCTCATAAATTTAGTGTCTCCATATCATTAAAGAATAAATTATTGTAGAAAACTATAGATCATTGATTGGATAATTTTGGTCATTAGTATTTAACTATCATGATTATTATGAAATAAAATTATCATTTTGAATGAGTACACATTCTACTATCTTTAATATTGCATCACTAAAAATTACAAACCCATCCACATTCTTGTTTAATGTTAGGTAAGGTTCACTAACTACTAACTCTTCGTTTTTTGGAAGGTTGTTTTATACTCATTTGTCAAGCCTTATAGGTTTCAATTCTTATCAATGATTGAAATATATATTAGGAATCATAAATTGAGGGTTAAGAAAGAAGATTTCACAAATAATTCCTTCCAAAAAAGATATATGCAATTTGATTTTTTTATTATTACCTTCTCCTTGACCATTGAACCTTCCATATTTATGTATTTGATGAATATAGTCTTTAAGGACATCCTTGATAATTTCATGTTAGTATTTATTAATGACATTAAAATATAGTCCCAGAACCATGAGGATAATGAATATCATATAAAGTATATATTTTGAACTATGAAGAATGGTTAGTTGATTAGTTTGTTTCAAAAATTTGAGTTTTGGTTTCCACAAGATACATTTTTGGGGCACAAAATTTATAATGAATGATTTTTCATGGATCTAACAAAGAAAATTTTCATTAAAGATTTTCCAGGTAATAAAAATATAATTGAAATTAGTAGTTTCCTAAGTCTATTGGGATATAATATAATGTTAGTGAAATACTTTTAGTAACATTATAATACACTAACTATTTTAATTAAAGACCCTCTTTTTCAATTAATTAAAATTTATTTCACTATAAAATAATTTTAAAATTAAGAAGATAATTTGGGTTTTGTCTCTTGGAAATATGAACATAAGACAAGAAAAATAAATAAATATATCATTTTTGTAATCTAATTGATATATATCATTCTAGGTTCTTCCTATGTTACTCATACTAAATATCATATCTTGGGGATGTACATCAAAGAAAGGGGTGAGCATACAACTCAACAAGGAAATAAAAAGGGAAAAAATATAATGTGAGAAAGAATAATATAAATAAGTCATGGTAATATGTATATGAGTAATATCATAATATAAATAAAATTAATAATAACTTTTATATGTGGTCACCACATAAATATATGACATTCATAAGCATGTCACCAAGGGTTATCTACATGGTGTCATAAATCATAATTACTGATGTAATTTACTAAGGTATCATCATAATGCAATATCTATAGAATAATTCTTTACCCATGTATTTAGAGTCATATTTGGGAACACCTTTAGTATATATTAAATCATGTGATCCACATTGAACATAAAAGAAATCATTTCATCATTAACCCAAGGAAATAAATAATGGGTTTTATTTAAAAAGCATTACACACAAAGTGTTTAAGGTCTTGAAATAGACATCATTTTTATCCCATAGAAAAGTAATTTGGGTTTTATATATATAAATTATAGAATACATAAAATATTTCAACATATATATGAATTATAAAGGAAAATTATAGTTTTGGTTATCCATGTTATGAAAATATTTCATGAAAAAGAGAAAACAAATCAGTAGACAATTTCAGCAGCATAATAGTATACAATAAGGATTATGGAAATGACCATAACGACAGATATTGGACATATAAAATTGGTAAAATAGAAATTTTATAGTATAGGAAGGAACCACAAAAATTTAATAAAAATAGAGTCTAGAAATATAAAAGACACATATTAAGAACATACATGAATGGAAAATGAGAAGAGGAGGATTCCATTTCTTTGAAAAGTAGTTGTCTAAATCGTATAGGGGGAAACCTAGGAACTTGGATACACCTTGGGAAACCATATAAGTTCTATTTTAGTCGTTAATATATAATAAATTCTTGGATTTTGAAAATTTAGTGGAGATGAGGGGGGAAAGGGCGGTATTTATACAATCTGAGGGACGGGTTTTATGTTATTAAATATTGATTTTCTTTCTATATAAGCCAACCAATTAGGAGATAAATCTATAAAAAACATATTTTTGGAATATTTAGGTGTTTTAGAGGGTGTATGGTCATTAAATACATCCATAAACTAATCTAAAACATCCAAACCACAAAATTAATAGTCAAAAATCTAAAAATAATTATTATCTTTAAAATTCAAATTTTTTTATCCAAAATGAAAGGTATAAATTAAAAAACAAGAAAAAATATTTGTTAAATATTTTTTATACTTATTGAAATATATTTAAAATAAATATTATTTTCAATTAATTTTTAAATAATGATGATATAAAAATGATCTCACAAAATCATAGTATTTTTTAAAGAGGAAATTTTCTGCTTTCTCTATAAATTCAACATTTTTAGAAAATTATAAAAAAATAATCCTAAGATGATTTTTATTTTTTGAGTCCAATAATGATTTTTATTTCCCAAAAAATATTTTATATGTATTATAATTTTAATTTTTTAATGATAATTTTTTTATTACAAGTTAATAGTTAAATATATAAAATCAACATCTAGACCATTATAAAAATTACTTTGGTATTCATTCGAAGATATTTTCATCTAGAAATATTTTTATAAGGATACAAGATGAAATAAATTTTTTTTAATAATTCCTCATGAAACATATTCTAATAGAATTATATTTATTATCTCTTAACATATTACAGTTTGATTATATCATTAAATAATCCAAACAATCATTTAAAAGTATCTACATAACCAAAAAACAATAACCATCTGCTTTATTGACCAATGATCATAATGTCGACCAACTATATTATTTGAAAAAAATAAATACACTTGATAATATTTACCTATAAATATACCATCATTCTTATACGTCATCATTAAATTTTATACTATCACGTTTCTATATCATTTATATAATTAATTTTGGATTACAAACTCTATGATTCTTTTATATAGCATTGTTCGTGTGTGGGATGGTTCTAGGTTATCTACATGACCGTTTTTACTATATTTTACCTTTTTTATTCTCTATTATTATTCCAATTTTATTATTGGGATTACTAATATAAATTTTTATAGACTGAATGTAACATTCTATAATAAAGGAATAACATTTTGTAATTATTCTAGAATGTTTTTTTCTATACTTTTACTTATTATTGGTTGTAAATGTTCAAATTAACTTGTGATGTAAAATGTTCTCAAGAAAAAAATTTCATATATGTGATTCTATTGTAAACATAAAAAGGTTAATTGAGAGGAAATAGATCCACTAACAAAAACAATTCTGGGACATTAATGTCCATGGATGAGTTGTTAAATAGGGGATATTGGAGAGAGGGAATGTAGGGACCAATATTTTGGGAAATTCAGCTTTTGTCTTATTTTGGTTTTTATCTAGGGAAGGGAGTATTAGTGCCTCATATGTAGCTTCTTTTCTTATAGTTCTATCTTCTTATTATTCTCCCAAATGCATACTACTTTTGTTGATCATATACTTCTTTAAATACATACATGGTTACCATCTGTCTCTATCAATTTCTTTTTATATCATGTTGATGTTATCATTGATTCTTCCAAACATAGATGACCTCTTGAATAGAAATGTGGATATTCCAAAAATATATTTCAAGACTCAAAACATCTATTTTAGAGATATTGATGAATATGTGAGGGGAGAAGCTATTATTAACATGGATGAACAATGATAAAAAAAGAGTACAACATGAAGAGAGAATCCATGTGTCATTAGGCATCGCTAAGGTAGGTGTGTTCCATACTCAAACTGAGGAAGAACATTTATACAAAAAAATTAAGAAAAAATTTAACACCATGATATGATTAGTTTTGATACTAATGTAAAGTATTCATTTGAAAGGAAATTTAAGAGGATGAAAATTATTAGAGACGATCCACTCACATATACCGATCTAAATGACACATATTTTTGAATCCATCAAACATAGGAATTCATGAAGGAATCAATCTATCAATATTTTATTGACAATATAGTTAAATATACAAAAATTTAATTTAAATATAAAAATATTGGATTTGCATGGAAACAACTCAATAATTAAATGTCGGCACGGTGAGACAACATAATGAATGATGATCCTTTCGATGAGTCTTAAGGGACTATGGCGTACTGATCTCATAGATGTCTCTGTCAATGTATTTAAAATTTAATCACTTTGAGTACTATGTTTCTTGGAAAAATTTAATACGAGTGTGTTTATTAATGGGATGAATCCAGAAATTGGAATTAATGTCTTGACGAGAAATCCATCAAAAAATCATCGTTTGTTGAAATTGGGGAGGTGAGTTTAAAGGAAGATGAAAGTGTAAGGAGTTACTAGGTATCTATAATTATGAATTTGGGGTGAAGTTGCAAGATTGGGTAGAAGATAGATCCAGAACACGAGCATAATGAAATTAATCCCCTTAAGAGATGGAAAGTAATGGAATGAGTGGAATTGAATTATTCCATGATTTTTAAGACTCCATTATTTAAATAGAGAAGAATATGAAGATAAATAATTGAAATGAAAATGTTTAACTTATGGACCGAAATACAAATTTTTTTATAAGCTTCCAAAAAAGCGATATATACTTAGTCTTGGGAGTGTATTGAGACAAATGGAGATAAGGGTGAGACATGGTTCATTCCTGATATGGGTTGAGGGGGCATGAGAGAACTTAGGTATAAAGAAATGTTTGGAACAATTTAAAATTATATTAGATAATTTTTTCTAAAAAATCAGTTCTTGGCGGAGGAAATATGTATATGGGGAGTGTCATGGTTTTTTTTGGTGGAATGTGGTGGAAGAAACAACATTATTTACAAGAATATGTTTAAACCTCTTCCAATAAAAACCACCGAGACAAATCCCAAACAAATTATATTGTGAGAGAGATAATGGGGGGTTTCTATGGGTGTGTCTAAACACATGAAGATACACTTGGGTAATGTTTTTGGTTGATACATTCATATTTGATACCACTAGAATAGATTTAATTTTTGAGATTTTGGCCTAAAACTCTGGGGTATGTTTCAAATCCTTATTGGAAAAATAATAATAGAATTCCATTGTGGGTTAATGAATTTACCTTATAGGTGATTGAAAAACACCTATTTACACTAAAGATAATTTCTAATTTCATAAGAACCTTTTTAAGTATATTATTCCTTTTATATCACTTACTACCATGTTATAAACATTATGTAATCTTTTATATTTATAACGTTTGTTTTGTCGATAATTGGTACTTGAGTCAAAAATGGACTTCTAAAAATTACAAGTTGTTCACATATTCAAAAACTCATTATATAAAGAATGACATTAATGAATTAGATATTATATATATCATATATATCTAGTATATATATATTTATAACATCACATATCATTTGGATGTAAGAAATGAAATGCACCGTTCATGGAGACGGTAAGCCGTACGTACGCATGAACGCTACTTTCATTTCTATTTATTATTTTAATGGAATTAAAACATAATGATACATAGGTATATTATAATTCCAGTATAATATCATATATACTATCATTAAATCAATCCTTTATACATCCAACATATGGTATTAACGAGTCATATCACTTTGAGGGGGTGGTAGTCCACACTTCCTCAAATGAAATTATCATTCTTACCCATAATGAAAACTATAATGTTAGGATATAAATTTAAAATACAGAAGAAGAGTGAAAATATAAACATAATATATATCATATATAAATTTATTTCCATCATATTGGCCACCATAATATGAGGTAGGAGATAATCAAACAATCATCGTTTCGTGAGGTGTTAGTTTTCCATCCACAGAAACAATATGTTCTTCACCCATTAGATTGATGTGTGTGTAAGTGTAGTTAAAATAATTCTCATAAAAACATCCTAGTATATTGAGGATACACTTTTTGTTATAAATTAATGTAACAAAAAGTGTTTAGGGGTTGGAGAAGTAAAATAAAAGAAACGAAGTTAAGAGGAACTGTTACCCTTAATTTTGGTAACTTCCATTGGTTTGAACCAAAAGGACTTCTTGAAGTGTCTTATGCCTAAGTTAAGGATTATAGGAGGAGGATATATATGTCATGATCTTAATTGGGTAGAGTTTGGGGGAGCCAAAAGGCTTTAGAGTTGTGAGTAATTTGTTATAATTGGTCTCATTTTATAAGGGGAGGAGGGAATCTTAAGGAAAGTGGGACAATATTATTTTATTATATAATGATATTCGGCTTCTAAATGTCCAAAAATCATTAAAGATGAATATAATATGACTCATAGTAGAAATAATATCATCCAAAATGAATTTTATAGGGTTTGGATAACATTTTAATTACTATAATCCTATTCATTTAAATCATTTATTAATGAGGTAAATACTGCATCCTTATTGTGTCATAAATAATTTAATTTATTTGTTGTCTAAAAATTATAAAAAAATATCATGATGTAGGAAATATTTTTATATCTACAATTAATATTTATAGTCGAAAATATAACTTATATAACCCCATGTAAAGATTAATTTACCAAAAGATATTTATTTGTGTTAGTTTTGCATGTACATTAAATTAATTAATCTAATGTGTCATTATCACTCTCAAGTTTCTCCATGGGGTCCCAAAATCAACCCCAATAAGATCATGGTCAACCATGACTCATATAATAAGGTTAGGACAAGTTTTAAGGTAATTTTTTATTTTTATTATATTTTTTTACCTTGAATTACTCTATTTACCTTTAACCGCAGTAAATAGAAGTCAAAAGTTACTATTCACCAAAAAAAATTAAATCTTATTGAACCAATTTTTACTTACTAATAACAACCATGTATTTCGGATTTTTGAAATTCAATTCATTGAAGTGTTAAAATTACATTTAAATGAAAAAGTCAGTTTTTTAACTACTACTAAGTCGTTTCATTATTCATCAAAATTGAAGTTTTTTAGAAAAATACCAAAAATTATGCCTAAGATATATTTGATATAATGAATTAAAAAATTATTTATATTTTAAAAAATTCATAACATATAATTTTCATTTAATAATTTAAAATTAATTCCTATTGTCAAAATAAATAGCGTGTTTTTATGAAACAATATCTATCAAAAGATTGACACTTGTTTATGTCCAGATTCAAAGTGAAATTAATTTCAATGACCAAAATTGTATAAAATGGTAAAAATATATTATGAATAAACTTTAAAAACGATTAAAATAATAATATAACCATATAAATAAATTATATTAAAAGGCACTTTTGAATTAAAATATTGTATTTTTCACTATTCATTAAAAAATGAACTTTATCAGAAAAATACCAAAAATTTATCAAAAGTAAATTTTGATGACCCGAATCTAAATTTTTTTTTTATTTTTTTCAAATAGAACATATAAAAATGTCCAAAATAGATTTAAAGATGGTTCTCCATCGAAAGGCGGTAAATCGACCCTTTACTATGTATTAGAGTATTCATGCTTAAAAGTTGATTCATTAACATTTTAAGCCCCTAAAT
This sequence comes from Viscum album, assembly GCA_963277665.1. Lineage (NCBI taxonomy): Eukaryota > Viridiplantae > Streptophyta > Magnoliopsida > Santalales > Viscaceae > Viscum > Viscum album. Next base: position 429,206,934 of record OY728150.1, on the reverse strand, counting down.
TTTATTGGATAATTGTAAAAATATTTATCAAACATATATAATCATATTTTAGTTATTTCTATTCATTTCTACCAATACAATGTCTATACATTATCAACCATTTAAAATAATGACATTAAAATATTAGTGTGCAACGTAAGATTTCAAAGATACCTATTAATGTGTATTGGGTATGCTATCGAACAAAGAAACCCCTTTAAAGTAAATTTAATATTTAATTCACAATTATTAATAAATATGAAAATTTCATATTCTTTATTTTCCTGGTATTTTACAGTCCACTTAAAGGTCGGTTGACCACCTACGAAGACTTTGATAAGGCAATTATTATAAACACCTTTAGGGAATGATATTTTGAATTATATATAATATATAAATATTTAATTATGTGTATTATATTATTATATAATTAATTATATTTATTTATAATTTAAATTTAACAAAATAGTGAAATTAAGGGGAAATGAGAAATTATTCTGAAACAGATTATATAAAAACACTTCAATTTGATCAAAAAATTATAATTTTATTATTATAATGGATAAATAGTTGTATAAATGACTATAATTAATTTCTAGATCAATATCTTAATAAACATAAATTTCTTATTTAGGAGGTGAAAAGGTGATTAAATTAAGAGGGATTAAGGTAAGGATAATCTCGATCCCAATTCATTTCTATGGGTTATTATATCTTTCCCTGTATGAATTTTCATAGTATGTTATTTAAATATACTTTCCATTTTTTCCTTAGGGTATATACATGTTATTTTCATGCAAACAATTACTCTATTAAAATCCAATTTTTTCAAAGAGAATTCAATTTACAAAAAATCTTATTTCACTCCTCTCGAAATGCTTATGTTCCACTCATAAATAGTGATTTATTATGTCCTTTTATGATTTCACTTTTTCATTTGGCAGCCAAAACGTTTATTCATGAATATATAATTTATGAAATCATTATAAAACATGTTCTCTTCCTTGGGTTTACTTTTTTAATTTGGTTGATATACGTTATATGTTGTATGTATTTTTACATAGATGTTATTATGTAATTGGTGGGCCCATAATTACATAACCCTCCAATGAATTGGGTAATGTTATGTATCTCATGAGCTAATGTGAAATATGTGTGAACATGATGATATCTGTTTTCATAATCATTATGTTATGATAATGCACAAATGTTATGTGTTATCCTAATTCTATATTTATTGAACACTTTATGTTGTATTTTATTACAAATAAAAGATGTTTTATTTTTATGCATTTCCATTTACAATTCCTTTATCCTTTGTTTCTTCATGATGTTTATTATAAACCTATACTAATGTTATGATGATTATTATTATTATTATCACCGATATTTTATTGATTCACATCCTAATTTAAAATATTACTAGGCTTTTAGATTACACATTTCATTTATGTATATCCTCGGGTGATTCCTTGTACTAATGAGAATGACACAGTCACTAAAATTATATATAAGAAGAAATAAATATTGGTTATGTTATAATCTGTAAAAGTTATTTATGGGGCTAATTTCCCAAAGATATCAAATTATTCGATACAGGACATGTAATGTAATTATTTTATTAATATTTAAAATGATGTTATATTCATGTATGAAAAATTAGGATTGCAATATTTTATATTTCATATGTGTTTGGAAGATCCACCAGATGATAAAATTTACCTATCCAATGAAGCAAGGTAAATCATCAAGTCTGTTTGTTATCGAGTGAAATTTATCAGTGTCTTAAAATTGTCTATTAGATACATATTTTGGTGATCAAATATGTGTTAAAATAAATTAACAACATAGATTTAGAAACATTTACCAATGGGAGGTAGATCTATGAGAATCCAAGAGAGCTTAACATGTAGTTTTAGTTATTGGGGACTACAACCTCACATTGCCAACCGAAAAATAATTTGTTTTGAAAGGTTTTTATTATGTTCCATTTGTTCCAAAAAAACATTATATCTATATCTTGACATGATACAGATGTATTTTTTCAATTTTTTAAACGAATTTTTTTATAAAGACATCATTTTTTATGCTAAGTAACATTAAAATAATGGTCTTCATTTGTTGGATTATGTGAACCATGTAAGGGAAATCGATAACAAAGTTAATTCACGTGAATCCTTCCACACCCAACCCTAGAATCATTTTATAGTTAATTTAAAATATAATAATTTGAAAAATTTTCATCATAATGGATATTTAGATTAATTTGAACTAAAATAACTAGTTGTATACCCAGTATTCTTACAAGCCAAAATGACCAAAACCCCATTTTGTCAGAAAGGTGAAAGGGATAAAATGCTTCTTGAATTAGATCATACTAATGTATATGGACCTTTTTTAGATGACTAATGGGTTGGTTAATCGTATATAATATATTTTATTGATTATTTGAGGAGACATCGAAATGTATACATGATGAGATAAAATTTACATTATTTTAATAAATTCATGGAATAGAAGAATGATGATGAAAACTATCTTGTTATGAATATTAAGAAAATCCTATCAAAAATTTATAAAGAATACATTAATGTAGACCTAATTGATTACATAAAGGATTTTGGGATCTTATCACAACCCATTATTCATTATACACCTTAGTGTAATTGCATAAGTGAAATGAGGAACTACAACTTTCTAGATATATAGATTCTTCAATTATCCTTTTGGGGATACATGTTACAATCAACATCACATGTACTAAACCAAGTACCAACTAAATCAATAAATTTTATTCATGTAGAATTTTTGAATGAAATAGAAACTATGTTAATGAATTTACATGTGTGGTGAATCAAAGAGTTTATTATATCCACTTCAAGTAACAAACATGCACCCTAAGGCAAAAAATCGAACCTTTATCGGATTCCCTACTGAAAAAGAGGATGGTACATATTTGAACCGTAGAAAAAAAATTGTTAATAGTGTCATGGAAATAAATACACCTTGCGAGGGAGAACATTTATAAATAAAATAGTGATAAAGGTATAGAATTCTATGATTTTGATTCTCAACATACACATGAGTTGGTACCGAAATAGTTTTCACATAGCCACATTGACTAAAAATGTTATGAAGACACATGTACTTTGTTGGAGAACAAGAGAGGTTAGATAACCATAATTTTATGGTTTTATAAAAATTGATGATGGTGACTCATTATTAATTGATAATAGTCATCTAATAAATAAGAAAGAAGTAGTAAGTGGAACAGATATTTTGAAGTTAAATGAAGCCCTGAATTCTGAACTACATTCCATGTACTAAAACAAAGACTTTATTTTGGTATATCCTCTAGTATATGTAAATCCTTTTGGTTTAAAATATAAATTCTAGAAAAAAAATATACATTAAAGATAAATTCAATACCTATAAGGTACAATAGGATATAAAAGGGTTTAAATAACATCAAGGCATTGACTATAAATAAAATTTTTCAATGGTTGAAATGTTGAAATCCATCAAAATTATACTTTCGATTTTTATATAGAATGACTATTTTATTTGGAAAATGTATTTCAAAATAACCTTCCATAACTAGATCCTTATGTAATATGTCTATATGACCAAACCTGAAGTATTTGTTAGTCTAAAATATGATAATAAGATATGAACCTATAAAAGTTAATATATGGATTAAAACAAGAATCTCAGTCAGGGAATAATATTTTTTGATGAAGCTATAATAGAATTTGGTTTTATAATGAATTACTGTGAAACTTGTGACTAAAATTTTCTTATTAGGAGTGAAATAATGTTTTTAATATTATATGTTAATGAAATAATACTCATAGTAATGAAATTCCAGTCTTACATTCTATTAAGATGTCACAGAATAAATGATTCTCCATGAAGGATATGGGTGAAGCAGTATTTATTCATGGGATCTAGATCAACCATGAATGATCCAACAAACTTATCAGCATTACTCAAAGTAAATACAGTTATAATATACTGAATATATTCATTATGGAACAATCCAAGAGGAGGTGGATTCGAACATCACATGAAATTTTTATTTTTAGAAAAAACATTCCCTAAAAACATGAGGAACAAAATAAAATGGAAATTATTCCATACACATAAATTATTGGATCAATCATTTATGTTATTATATGTATGAGGATAGATATTTCCTACACATTGAGAATGGTAGAAACATATTATGATGATGCAGGTGACATCCATTGGTTGAATGTCAATTCTATCCTTAAGTATCTAAGTCATAATAAGGATTTGTTCCCAGTCAATAGCGGTTATGAGGAACTAGTCAGCAAAGGATATATAGATTCTATATTCAAAACTAATAAAGTTAGTATGAAGATACAAACAGGATACATCATTACTTTTGATTGGAGTTTCCATGAGCTGGAATAGATCAAAGTATGTTATGGTCATAGATTCTATAGTAGAGTCTGACTATATTATAGCTTATTATGTCGTTATGGAAGCAGTATGGATTCACAACATCATCCATGAGATTTTGGGGAACCTATTAATAAAAATCCTATCACACTCTATTATGAAAATATTACTATAGTGGATATCAAAAAAGATTCAAGATGAAATAAAAAAAATTAACAACATACAGTGTAAGTGTCATCTCTTGAGGTATTTTTCCTATAGAGGTCATGTTATAGTGTGAATTATTTCAAAAGAAGAAATTTGGTGTACCTCATGAATAAATACTTGACTTCGCAGAAACAAGATTATCATGTCAGGTCTACCAAAAAAAAGTCGTAGGTAGTTATCTGTAGCCCAAGTGGGAGTTTTTGATAGTCTTGGTCCTGTAGAGAAATGATTGTACTTTTATTACATGTATATTATATGTTTCGAATATTAATTTAATTTCGTATTTAATATGTTTTATTATTACAAAAGGGATTTAGTATAATAATTTCCTATAGTATTTACTACATAGATAAGGTCATAGAAATTTTCCACTGTTATGAGAACCATGAAGTGTAATGAAATTATTTTTCATATTTTCTTGTGGTTAAAAAAATATATTAGGATGTAACACATAGTATTTCAACCATTAGGTGTGAGTGATCAAAATCGGATGAGGTTTCTCCTCATGATGTTTTCTCTTCGTAAACTCTAAGATGGTAGATTATGTGAATTGACCAATGAGTATGAATTCTTCATGTTTTGTTGTCATCTAATATTCCTATATATGACAATGTGTAATGGTCAATATAATTTTAGATTACCATTAATGAATGTCATGAATTGTTCACTTTGATTTACTGACCAAAATAATTACTCCATATTTTGGGTAGAAATTGGGTACATTGGATGCATCTTGATTAGCATGTCATTAATGGATTATTTGATCAAGGCCTTTTCCCTTCCAACATTATGGAATTTTATATCCGAGCCCTTTTATTAGGATGGAACTATCTCATTAAATTCCATGACCATGGTGTAATAATGTTTTTTATATATTCATTGAAAGACATATTCTGTAAATAGGTCAATGACACCATCTTGCAACCTCCATGATGAGATATTGTGACAAATGTATTATATTTCATAGTTATTTTTAATTTTTGGTTATTAGTTATATGAAATTATTTTCTTTCTCTTGGGTTCCTTAACCAATTTCTAGATAGAAATATTGGACTTAAGGCATTATATCCTAATGCTAAGGAGAAAAAAACATAGAGGATTAGACACTAAGTGTTTTTGTTAATCTATATTATATTCTAGTTGAGTTTAATTAATGGAATAAATAATATTATCAAGTACAAGGAATAATTTTATTTACGAAAAATTTATCTCATGAATTAATCAAATATTTATTTGTCAGTATGTGAATAAAAATATATATATTTATTTTACTAAATATTTTATAAATATTTATTCTATGATAATTTTATGAAAGGTTCATTTATGAGTAATTTTTTTATTAATGGGTTCAATAAATGAAAAAGAAGTTTAAATGGTCTAAGACCATGTCCACTGACAAATATTAATTAACCAGTTGTTGAATTAGTATTTTCCATTGTACAAGAGGGTATACACCACAAAATTATATTATAATAATAATAATTATTATTATTATTATTATGTGTCATGGGATTTAATAAAGGATAAATTTTATTTAATAGATGACCTACAATTAAGTTATATTTTAAGCAAAATCCAAACTCTAAAAATAGACATATATTTATAATGTGTATAGATTCCATAAATTTAGAATAGATATTTTTTATAACAAAAAATTATTTATAACCTCATCCTTCTCTCTCGCTCTCAAGAACACGAAGTGAAAAATATAATTCTTCAAGATAGAAGAATGAGTGATCATGAATGAAAAATAAATGCAATTAAAATCGCCACATTGGCCCCCAAATATCGTGTGACATTTATTAGAGATCAGAGTAGCAATTATAGGTCACCAATAGATTGATTCCACCCTTGGATGGTCATAACACAATGAAGGTAATATTAAATGTCCTTCTATGACGATAAAAATTCACAAATGAAGAACGTTCGTAATTACATGTATTTATATCTTCAAATATTAAATAAATTAATTAAAAATATGAACTTCATGATCCATGCTCTAGGTTTTGAGAAATGATTATTAAAATAAATTCTAATATATCACACATCTCCAGACTCTTTTTCTGATCCCATAACAAAAACATGGACATATTATACATAAGGAAAAAATTCAGTTGGTGTGATAATCCAGAGGGGAGCCTATGAACCTATTACTATCTGGACCAGTTCTTGGATAATCTCAAAGTCAATTACACCATCCCCAATGCTATAGTTAACAACCTAGTTTGATTGATTCCATATCATTACCCACCTCTCACAATCCCTGTTCATGGTGTTATTGGTAGTGGTCATTTCATTTCTTTCATATTGTGGTTGAAGACCCTATCTACCACCATGTGGCCAGATTGTCATGGAATATACCCACTCCAGATCTCTCATCGATCCGTATCCACAAAAATCTTCGATTCTTAAATGGGGACCTATAGATGTGTAATTATAGTAATGCCTCCTAATTTTTACTAATGGGCTAAAAATGGAGGAAAGCATGTAAGAAGAGATGGACCTTGATGCAAGGTGGTATGATGAGCCTTTTAGTAACCCTATTTGTAAGAAAACCCATTTTTATTAAATTCTACTAGACAAAGAAATAATACTGAGTGAATAATCCCAAGCGATGTGGATAATTGTGGGAGATATATACACTACATTTTATAAGGATTTCATCAAGGGGAAGAAGTTATCCATCATTATAAACACCCTAATCAAGGATTATCATTCAATAATGATCACGTTGTGGTAGTTGGTATCTCTATGTCCCAGTTTAACTTCTTACTCATGGTCATTAACCCTGACATGTAAAAAAATATCCAATGGGTCATTCCAAAAAGTTTAAAACTATCCCCTTGGTGTATTTACAACATATTATTAGTTTTTTGTGATTACCATTGATTATAATTAGATCAGGGATGACAACTCCACCCCTAATCATGAAATCAGACCTGACCCTTATGGGTTTCTTGGTTCGCTCAATGAAGCCTCTTAGGACCTCATCAATGGATATCTTCTATAAATCATCTGAGATTGTTTCCAGATAATGTTCCAACCCATGGTGTCATGTTCCACCACCCTCATTCAAACATTCATGGTGAAATACTTCTCTTAAATCAAATAATACATGCCCATTAGCATATTCAATTTCAAGTACAAAATACTTACTTCCATTATTTACTGAATACTATTACTGAACCTTCTTAAATGGTTCTAAAAAGAATAGTAATGGTTCATATGAGGAAGCCTCTAACCATGTTTCCACCATCATGAATCAATAAATGATTATATACCTTAATAAGAAGACCTTCAAATCAAAAAAAAAGACATCCCACCCAATAAGGAAAATACATACGATAGGGTGTACTGGACCTTCATCAACAATGTTATGGCCTTAAACGGATTTTCTAAATGGGTGGTTTATCACTTCATCCAATTCTTTAGTTAAACATGTATTTTAGTCACCTTAGTGGGGAAAAATTCTTACTTCATTAAATCAACCCTAAAGCTGAGGTAGGGGAACCTTTTTCCCCTACTGTAACATCCCCCAATCCATTAATCTCTCACATAGACTTATCGATTTGGTTACTAGGCCTCCATCATGATCCCCATATCCCAAAGTCTACCAAATAGTAGTTGGGGTGTGATGTGTATTTTGGGGAGCCTATACTCCCTATTTATAAAGTTACTACTTAGAAGAAGAATAAATAAATAAATAAATACCAAATTGAAAAACTAATAGAAACAATACAATACAATGAAAAATAGTGATAAATGTTTCATATTAGAACTATTTGCTACATAGAGAAGGTCCCAGAAATTATCCACTTTGATGAGCCCCTTGAAGTGTAATGAAATTATTCATAATATATTCTTGTGGTTATAAAACATATTATGATGTGACACATTGTATTTTAACCATTAGGTGGAGTGATCATAATCTGATTAGGTTTCTTCTCATGAAGTTTTCACTTTGTAATACGATAATCATGTTTATTAATTATTTAAATAATTAAATTGATACAATGTCAACCTATTTTGACACCATGATTGAACGTGTTTGAGCTTGTCTCATATCTATTTCAACAAAACCATAATTATATAAAATGGTAAAACACAACCTTCCTCGATGCCACATCAGACGGTTTGTAATCATGTTCCTCAACCATTAAAACATAACCATAACCATATAAAAATTCTATAAATCATAGATTTAATTGTGAAAACTACTATATTAGAATTTCATCAATCAAGTAGGGATGACCTCAATATATAGAAACTTATGTATTATTTTTCTTAAAGGGAAATATAGACTAATTTTTGTATGTGTCACCTAGAATAGCTCTCTATATTAGAATTTTAGTTTTTCATAGGGCATAACTTTGTATATAATCATTTCATCATGTTATAGGTCATATCCCAATATATAATCATTTTAGCATGTCAACTGTAGAACAGAGGGAGAAAATGGAAAATAGAAGAAAACCCACTAAATAAGGATCAGATGCATGAGATGGACATCCAGAATGAAGAGAGGCACTATATAATTTAGTGGAACCCACCCTAGTGTAGAGTGGAGAATGTTTTACATTAGTTAGTGCAATCAATATCATTAATCAAACCATTAAAATTACATATTGAGATAATTCACAATATGTAACTCATTTACACATCATGTATCTATTTTTAGAGGGATACATTGAAAAACACGTCATCTCAGATAAATTTTTAATTATTCTAAACATTACATGATTTTTATTTCTTACATGACATGTAACCTATTTATCCCCTCTATTTTTTTCATGACATGAATTTATAATATTTTAAACATCTTGTAATTCCATTAGATGTTTGATTATCTTGTAGCCAACTCCCAACCCCCTTTTCCATTAATAAGGATTTGAACACCTCTAAATCCTTCCAAACATAGAACCCCCCCCCCCCCATAAACCCATTTATATTCAGAATTCATTAAATAAAATAGATATATATCCCGAAACATTAGGAAATATTCCCTAATAAAGATCTCATTCTTAGAACAAGACTTGTCCACTAAGTATTAAATAAAAATGAAATAGTCAACGGAAGATACTTATCTCAAAAACTCAAAGAGGGACATACTTAGAAAATGATGGGATCTTACAAGCTCCCCACCATATAACATCTCATCCCGAATCTTACCCAAGAGTCCATGTGGGGTCTTTGAAAAAAATTATATCCACCGTGCTTTCATATCATAATCCCTCCCCCAGGTATGCTCTAGAACTCGACCGTGATTTCACTACACTCAAACTAGTGTTATAGTCCTAACCTAGTGATACGTCTCATTATGGAACACAATTTTAATCGGATACTCCTCAAAGGATGAATCTACCCAAAGATTAACTTAAAAAATGTCTATCACATGATATGTTTTTGGTTGATATATCCATATCTATGACATGTGAAACACATTGTGCATGGAATTGTAGCATTGGGTATAGGATAACCAGTATTCCACTGGATGAATCATATCCACTATCTCAAAACATGATAAAAACCTTGATACTATATTTCCATATTTATTGATATCGATTTTCCCCATCCAATGTGAAATCCAATGGAAAACATAATGATCAACCATGAAATGAAGAGGTTGTCTCCAATGTTCAGCGTATGATTTATTCATATTCTAGGTGGTCACCAAGTGCCTCCTTGTCAAATAATTTGTTCAAATGTCTCCAGCATGATATTAGGACCAACAATTAACAAATCATATGCCTCCAACCAACAATGAGGTGAATGGAAAGGTCTGACATATAGAGGTTAAAATGGTTCGATTTGGATCAATGAATGGAGGATGTTATTTTATGATAAATACTTGATTGCTATATGATACTCCAAAAACATACGAATCCATAAAATAGTCTCACAACAAATCCTCTAGAATCATAATAACCCTCTTGGATTGACCATTAGTCTGATGATGGTAGGACATAATAAAAAACCTATGATCTCAGAGTCTTCTAAAGACCCCACTAGAACTACAATGGGAAATGAAGATCATTGTTTGAAACCATACTCCTCAGAACACCATGCAACAAAAGTCTCTCATACACATAAATAATTCTCAAATCATCATATATGAATCTATTCCTGATATGAAATAATTTGGATATATTCTTCAATCAATCCAAAATAAGCCATAAAACATCATTTTTTCATGTTTTCCTAGGTAATCATATCAAAATATCCATATTTATATCATACCATTTCCACTTAAGAATGAAAAAATACTACCAAATACTACTGGACATTGATGCCCATCATTCACCTACTAACATTATAAATATATTTTCCTAAATCCTGATATCACATTCTTTATTCCTAACCAACATTTTCATCTACATAGATAATGATACATCTTTCTCAAACATGGATGTACCACCTATCTAGAATTATGAAACTCTCTCATATGTTCCCTGTGCAAGCCTGTAAGAACCCATAATCATCTATAAAAGAAGAGAATTGTCACTTCCAAGAAACCAAACCTATGGTGTCTCCCCAACATATAAGTTTTCTTTCAAAAATAAGCCCTTTAAATTAGATAACTTCTCATTCATGATCCAGTCTTAAATAATAGCTATAATATATGTCTATGTCAAAGATACTCAACCCAAAAACTCTAGAACATATAGATTCATGTTTGAAAATAGGGCCATCATCTTCCACATTTCACAATACATCCAGACTACCTCTATATACCTATTTTGGATTAACTTAACAGAAATGACATTTCCCATACCCGGTGTATATTCTAACTCAAGGATCAGGTATTTCAAATACCTGACCCACATCCTCTATAAAATATTTAGATACCTCGAAGAAAATATAAAAGTAATGATATTTTTTTGTGTATACCACAAAACAATCGTCCATGAGATAATGTTTCCCACATCATAGGTCATGTGCCACTTCTAATAACTCTAAATTTTGAGAAGTGTAATTCCACTCATTCATTCTCAGGTGTTTGGATCCAAAATAAACAACATGATCCTCTTATATTATAACTCCTCTATTTTCAACTTTAGAGGCATCAAAGTTAATGGTATATTATTTACCTAGAACATGTAATGTGAGGATAGGTGATGAGTTCATCCTTCCTCTAAAATCATAAAAATTTATTTCACAAGTATATAACCAAATGAACTTCACCCCTTATCATCCAACCATAACATTAGTGATTCAATATGGGATAAGACTTGAATAATTCCCTAATAATTACCCACTAAATAGATAAATCATTGAATATAAAATAAATTCCTGGGATTCTTCAAATATAACATTTCCACAGGCTTTTCTGGTTCAACTAACATGATTACCTATATGATTACATGTCCAAATTAGTGAAAATTATAAAACCAGAAACTGTATTTAGTTATCTTGGAATTAATATGACACTCCCTAAATGTATTAAATATGATGATAATATGCAGGGAATGATCATCTATAAACCATAAGTACACTAATATGTTGTTGAAAAAACCACCAAAAAATAATCTTGAAAAGGATGAATGATTCGAATAATCAAGGCCATGAATACCACCAGTGCATTAGTCAAACTGAATGACCTCACGTTGAATTTATTCAAGCCATACATTCTTCAAAAATTAGTCTGAGGTATGTTTGAAGTTATCACATTCAACTGATGTTTTCTAGATATTAGTTTGATCTTTGATAAGATCTTATCACCTCTCAGACGATCAAATATATCTTCATAATATGGTAATTGATACTATTTCTTTATCATCATATGGTTCATTCACCGAAAATCAAGACATAGGTGCAGAGACCCATCATCCTTCCGGGAGAAGAAAGATGAAAAAACCTAAGGAGATGTAGTTGGTCGAATGAAACCATTAGCATAAATATCTTCCAATTGAACTTCCAACCCCCTAATGTCTTCTAGTTCCATTATATATTTTGGGATAGAAACAAGATCATCTCCAAAAACCAAATACATCGTAAAATTGATCTCCTTCTTTTGAGATAATCTATAGAGATCATTGTAAAATACATTCAGAAAAAAGTTCTACCACTGGAGGAAAAGAAACATGTTTCATCTCATGATCATCTTGAGAAATAATATATATATTATCCATGAGAAAATAAATTCTATATTTAATTAGTTTTGTATGGCAATTTTAATGATCTCACTCACCGTGGTAATAGTAGATACATCCTTCCAGAGATATACAGTTAACTCTCATATTCTAAATGTCGATATGATCATAGTGTATAACTATCCAATCCATACCAAGAATAAAATTTAAACATATCATTTCCAATAGAAATAGTTTCAATATGAATCATTAACCACCAATATATAGAGAAAACAACATTTAATTTTTTTTTATTCTGGCCACACTCCCAGTGGGGTATAGATAGTCAAAAATAATCCAATATTCTTACATCCAATCCCAAACAATTTTAAAAAAGTGGATAAAAAGGAATTATATTCTCTTTTATATAATAAATTAAAGCATGTGTAGATGATACAATATGCATACCTCTGACAATAGATGTTCCTTCATCTCCAATATCCTGATTAGTCTACAAATCATGCATATTACCATCCCCACTTCCTTGGACTATATCCGGACTCCCTTGAGAAATTACCTCTTCTGGGTACTGTCATTACTGCATTGGGTACCACATCCATTAAATTTCCTGTAACTTCCTGTGGAACTCCACCTACCTCTCTACTCATTAATATCCGAGTCATTCCTAAACTTTGGTACATGTCTTGATCCCCTACCACTACTCCGCAACTTCATTCCCCTACAAAACCTCTACAGGTGGTCCATCATACAATAATAAATCACTCTGATGGATGGTATGTACAGTGAGGGAGTTTTTTCCAATATTTCTGCAATAATTTAACTGATATAGAACATGATCCTTATAAGGATTCCAATTTCCTGACTACTTCGACTACAATTTACTTAGAGATAAATTTAATAATGATGATTACTTACACTAGAAGAAGAGTTCCCAATTTTCACTACTAAATCATTGAGGCCACTACTCAGGTCATGTCTCAGATCCCCTACTATGATGATATTTTGATTTAAAACATCCATAAAACTATTCATATAGAACATGTACACTTGAAACCTGATCTCATATTGAAGACCATCTAGAAAACATATCTCCCATGATATAAAATAAACTTCTAATGATAGAGGAATGTGTAGTAGGTCGGTGAAACATTCTGCATAGTCCATCACTGACATACCTTCCCATGTCAAGAACATTAAATAATGTGCATTCTTATCCCTCAATGTATCATGATAGAATGGGATCATGAAAACCATCAAAATTTCATTCTATTAAAAATACTCATACTACCCTACCTACTCCAGGAAGTCCAACTACTCTTGGATGGTCCATAAATAATATATAAACCATTCTTCACCCACCTATATGTGGGTGTCTCAAGATAAATAAAGATCATATGGAATGATTCAATCCATATCTTTTCTTCTAGGGTGCCTCCCTTCCAAGTAAACATAGTTAGATATGGTATTTGGAACTCTATCATCAAATCAGTCATCGAAGGCATGATGTTAGCAGTATCCCTTTTCATGGATTTCATAACGATGTGGAAACTATCATGATGCGAAAAATCAATTTGATCCAAATAATATATATGAATATTTGGATTTTTCATTAGGAGAAAACTAATTTCCACTATCTAGAAGCTCAAATAAAAGATTATTAGGATATATATATAACAACCCTTCTTTTTATTACACACTTAAACCTGATTTATTAAATAAAATATTCACTTGATACAACACATAAGATCGAGATGTCTAGAATATTTTGGGCCTAGAAACATTCCATAATATCATAGAACATAAATGTAACATCCCATGTAAGTAATGAATAATATATATTTTTATCTATGTCTTTTTATAAATTATATAGTGTTTTAGAGGCTTAAAATGAGAATAAATCCAATCTTAAGCATGGAATACACTAATATTTTTAAAAGATTGTTTTACAGACTTTTGATGGAAAACCATTTTTTAAATCAAACTTTTGACAATTTTATAAGTTCTATTTGTCAAAATAAACATATTCTTTATTATTGGGACATTGAAATTTACCTTTGGTTAATTTTTGGTATTTTTCTGACAATGTTCATTTTTTTAATGAATAGTGAAAAATACTACATTTTACATCAAAACTGCTTTTTCATATAATTTAATTATATGGTTAGATTATCATTTTTAATTGGTTATAAAGTTTAATAATAATATATTTTTACCATTTAATCAAATGGTGGTCATTAGAATTAATTTCACTTTTGAATTGGTCATAAAAAAGTACTAATCTTTTCATAGATATTGTTTCTAAAAAACCCGTTATTTGTTTTGACAACAGGAATTATTTTTAAATAAATTTTTTCATTTTCTGTGTTTGTAATTTGGTAAAATGGATTATTTATTTGGAATCCGAAGTTCCAAATTATGTAATCAATAGTCTTTTGTTTTTGTACATTATAAATAGTAATGACAGTAATTATCCTTAGTTATCTTGATTAATTAGTAATTGGGAAGTTAAGAATAATAAAATAATATCATAATAATAACAAATGACCCCAAAATCTGTCATAATGCTACCAGTTGTGTCATGGACGACCATGTGATGCCTTGTGCCAAACTTGGGGACCCCATGGAATAACGTTTGTGTGATAATGACTTCTTATCTTTTTATTTTTAAAGAAAGTTAAATATAACAAAGAATGTATCACCTAAGTAAATTTTTTTAATATTTTCTACATAAATGATCAATTTTTTTATAAATATTCATTGGAAATATAAAAATATTTCATACATAATTGTATTTTTTTTATAATTTTTAGACATTAAATAAATTAAATTATTTATGACATCATGATGATGCAGCGATTACATCATTAATGAACGATTTAAATAAAATGAAACGATAATGTAAAATCTAAGAATTAAACTTGTCAAATACCTATTGTATGAGTATATTTTGAACCCTTATCACCTTATCCTCAAAATACATCAATGTGGGACCTTTAAAATCCGAATCTCATTTGAAAATAAAGTAACATTTTATACCTTTCCAGGAGTGCCCCTCCCCTCTTCTTATAAAAGGCCCCCACCTCTACTTCCTTACCCACAATTCTCAAGACATTGAATCAGCCAAGACATACTCATTTTATCTCTCCACATCTATATCTTCATCCTAGAAGCCTTACCTTAGGCAGAAAGCTCTTCAAGAATCCATTTTGGTTCAAACCACGAAGAGTTACCCGATTTAAAGGTGTAGACTTCTCTAATGTTTTTTTCTTTTATTTTTCTTCTCCAACCCCCTAAACTCTTTTTATTCATTTTTTCGTAACAGAACTAGTATCTTCAATATACTAGGATGTTGTTATAAGAAGGATTCGAGCTACACTTACACACACCTTAATCTAATGGTTAAAGAGCATACTGTTTCCGTGGATGGTGAATTTTTGCCTCACGAAACGATGATTGTTCAATATTATTCTAACACCTTCAAAGGTGGACATTAAGATGACAATATATTTATATATGATATATAATATGTTTATGTTTTCCTTAATATTCTTTATTTTTTATTTTTGGCGTACCTTTATGGTTTCCATTATGGGTAAACGCGATATCTTTATTTTAGGAAGTGAGGACTACCACCCCCTCATAGTGATTTGATTTGTTAATGTCGTATGTGGGACGTATAAAAGATGGATTTAATGATATTATATATGATATGATATTGGAATTATAATATACCTTTATATCATTATTATTCCATTCCATAAAATACGAAATAGAAATGAAAGTAGCATTCATGCGTACATACGGCTTACCATCTACATGAACGGTGCATTTCATTTCTTACCTCTAAATATTATGTAATATTATAAATGAATGTATAAACTGGATATATATGATATATATGATATCTAAATCATTTTTATAACTCTGGATATATTGGATACGTGAACAGCTTGTAATTATAAAGAGTTTATTTTTTACTCAAGTACCAATGATCGTTAAAATGACCGTTATTAACATAAATAATTACATTGTGTTCATGACATGGTAATAAGTGATATAAAATGAATAATGAACTTAAAAAAGGTTCTTAAAAAAGTAGAAATTAATTCAAGTTTATTATTCAGGAGATTAAAGAACGATCAAGTCATGTCGGATACGAGGTAAGGGACTTCGTCTCAATCTCCTTTCATTGAGGCATATTCTATTTTATACACAACATTATTTTATACGGTGTATAAACCCATTTGACTTTTATGTTTATTCAAAATGAATGTTTTTATATGAGGCATTTTCTAAACGACAAAAGGGGATGTCTTTTTTTGTCATACGTATGCGACGACAACTACTTCTCCACCTCCATGACCATTATTTGAGCTTCGGCTTCCTCTACAAGCCATAAAATATATTTTAAATGATAAATAAATACCATGTTTTACTTTCCATTTATTTTGGTATTGAAAATGGTTTTCATAATGTTTTTATATCAATGTTTTGTATTGATATCTTGTTATTGAAAATTGGAAATGTTATGTTTCCTTTATGCATGTTTTATGTGGTACGATTATGTTATGGTTATTGGGAATTGTTATGAATATGGGTGGTTCCGTGATAAACTAATGGCGGGTGAGCCCGATATAGCTCTCCAATGAATTGGGTAATGCGAAGGAGTTAAACGTTAAGGTTTCTACAAAGAGATTTAGGGAATATATTATGATGGGTATTCCAAACGTATCAATGATGGTTACTCCCTACGTAAGAATGTTATGAATTCCTCAAGTTACCTTTATGTATACTGATTTCTATGATTTATTCATGATTTTATGAGGTTTGTTAAAGTGATTATGTTTTATGAGTAATGTATGATTTCATACATGGACTAATGTTTTCATTTCATACTTTTATATCACTTACTGAGCTTTTTATGCTCATCCCAAGTTTTTGAAATGTTTTTCATAGGTCAAGGGAAAGTTTCATGATGTGATGATAATGTCAAGGAAGTGTCAAGAAAGAATCCATGTTTTATTTTAAATATGATTCCATTGATGGGAGAAATGAGTACTATCTTTTATGGAACCAGTTTGTTTAACATTGGAATGTAATGCATGTTTTATGATCTAATTCTCTAAAATTCTAAACTTGAAAAGATCCTCAATGTGTATTCTTTATGTAACTCAATATTATGTAATGTTTAAGGATAGGGCCTTATAGATGGTATCAAAGGTCTTCTTAGATAACTTTATGAGTTAGAATTATATTAAATTATTATCCAAAAATATTTTTTTATTGTCAAATTGAAAAGATATAGAATATGAAGATTACCATGTTTCTTCATCTAGGAAATGTTTGTTCAGAATGGTTTTCCACAGTGGAAAAAGGGAAGCAGTGCTAGGAAGGCATACAGTAGGAAATAACCTTCCAAATCAGCATCTTGAGATGGTCAGAATTGGAACTGAATAGTTTGTTGCAGTGATGGTGTAGTTGACACAAGCGATAAATGGTGGTTGTATCCATGCACGAGATCAGCCAGATCAACCACAAAGGAACATGTCAGTGGTGGAACATTTTATGAGGCAACATCCCCCATCATTCAGAAGATCATCTGACCCTGTGCTAACTAAAGGGTGGATTAAAGCACTAGATAATATTTTCAATGTCATGGGGTGTTTAGACAATCAAAAGGATAGTTTTACTTTTTTACTATTCGTAGGGTGAAGCAGATCAGTGGTGGTCGATGGTTAAAAATATTAGAGACTCTAATGAGATTGATGCTCTCAACTGGGATGAATTCAAAGGTATGTTTCTTGAGATGTATTTTCCTAAGGCTGTTCGACATAGGATGGAAAAACAATTCTTAGAATTGAGGCAAGTGGAAGACTCAGTGGCTGCCTATGAAGAGAGGTTCACTCGATTGGAAAGGTATGCTCAAAATTTTATCCGATAACTTGATTGTAAAATCAATCGTTTTTACTCCGGATTAAAGCCAAAAAATCAAAGGTCATTGGATTATCGTTAGTTAAAAAGTTATAAAAATATTGTTCGATGTGCTGAGAAGGTAGAAATGGAGTTTTCTAATGATCAAGTGTTCTATAACAACCAACGAAAGAAGATACTGAGGTGGTCAGAGAAAGGGAAGAATTCTTCAAAAAGGTCTGATGGTGAGAAAACTATGTTTCCAGTTTGTGATAAATGTGGTAAAAGGCATGCTGGGGAATGTCTTCTGAATTCTGGAAATTGCTACTGATGTGGTAAGATGGGACATAAGGCTCGTGACTGTATTGAAAAAGGTCAAGGTTTTGGTAAGACCAAATTTGATTTACAGTTAGTGAACTATTTTAAGTGCAATGAAATGGGACACTATGCAAATGAGTGTCTGACAAAGAGCTCAAGTGATGGGAATCATTTAGACTACAAGCATAAAGGGGTGGTGAAATCCTTTGCAACTACTTCAGCAGATGTTGGGCCATCAAATTAAGTTGTATCAGGTACGTTGTTTTTTCTGATTATGCTGGTGTGTTGTTTGATTCGGGGTCTACACATTCTTTCGTCTCTGAAAAATGTTCTGGTATATTGGGAATACCATCTCAAGAAATGACTCCTGACCTTGTTGTAAAAACACCTACGGGAAATGTTGAGGAAAAATGAATTTATAAGAATCTTTCTATCCATATCTGTGGAAAGAACCTACCTGCAAACCTTATTGTTTTACCCCTAGTAGAGTTTGATGTTATCCTGGGTATGGATTGGATCACTATTTACCATGATAAGATTGATTGTCGAGCTAAAGAATATTCTTTTCAGAAAGACATTCAGTTTGTGTACAAGAATGAACCCTTACTTTTGATAACATATGAAGAGGCTGAGAAAATTGTAAAAGATTGAAATGAATGTTACCTTGCACATATTTTTGAAAACAAGGGAACTGTTCAGATTAATGATGTTCCAGTGGTAAATGAGTATCCTGATGTTTTTCTTGATGAGTTTCCTATTATAATACCAGAACGGGAAGTTGATTTTACTGTTGACTTAGTTCCTGATGCTAATCCAAATTCAAAACCCCCTTATCGAATAGCTAAAATTGAACTTTTAGAGTTGAAGGAGAAATTGAAAGATTTATTAGATAAAGGTTTCTTTCGACCTAGTATATCACCATGGGGTGCTCCTGTTTTATTTGTTAAAAGGAAAGATGGTTTTTTGAGACTTTTCATTGATTATAGAGCCTTGAATGACATCACTGTTAAGAACAAATATCCTTTGCCTCATATCGATGATTTGTTTGATCAGCTCCAGGGAGCTCAGTATTTTTCAAAGATTGACCTGAGATCGGGGTACCATCAGTTAAAGGTAAAGGAAGCAGATATTATGAAGACCGCATTTCGTAAAATATATGGCCATTATGAATTTGTAGTTATGCCTTTTGGGCTAACCAATGCACCTGCTGTATTCGTGGACCATATCAATATAATTTTCCATGAGTTCTTGGATAAGTTTGTGGTTGTTTTCATTGATGATATTTTGGTGGTTTCAAAAATTAAAGAGGAGCATGAAAGTCATTTAAGGGTTATTTTATAAACCTTAAAAGAAATGAAATTTTATGAGAAATTCAGAAAGTGTGATTTTTTTGTTGCAACAAATTTCTTTCCCTGGTCATATTGTTTCTAAAGATGGGATAACTTTTGATCCTACAAAAACAAAGGTTGATGAAGAATGGACAATACCCACAAATGAAACTGATATTTGTAGATTCCTTGGTTTGGAAAGATACTACCGAAGGTTTGTTAGATATTTTTCACAGTTATCTTGTCCAATGACTAAGCTAACTATAAAGGGTGTTATGTTTATCAGGACAAAAGAATGTGATGATTGTTTTCAAGAATTGAAAAGAACATTGGTGAATGATCCAGTTTTGGCATTACCTTCCAAGAATGGTGAGTTTCTTATCTGTAGTGATGCTTCATTGAAAGGATATGGTTATGTCCTAATTCAGAATGACCAGGTAATTGATTATGCTTCATGTCAATTGAAAACAAATGAGGTAAATTACCCTACACATGATTTGTAATTAGCTGTTGTTGTTTTCACTTTAAAAATTTGGAGGCATCATTTGTATGGAGTAAAGTGTGAAATATATACCAATAAAAAAAGTTTAATGTATATATTCACTCAGAAAGAATTGAACATGAGGTAGAGGAGATGGTTGGAATTAATCAAGGATTATGATTGTACAATTCATTACCATCCGGGAAAAGAAAATAAAGTGGATGATGATTTGAGTCAAAAAAGTAATGTTTTATTAAAAATATTGTGTTTGGAACGTCATAATTTGGTTAAGGATTTGATGATCTTTGGCATAGAAGTTGTTGGTTCTGGATATTCTTCTGTTTTTGTTCAGGTATCAGTGAAATCTTCTCTATCAGATAGAATTAAGCAAGCACAGAAGAAAGAGAGAGAGTTGCCGAAAAATGTAGAGCTGTTTCAGAAGGGTAAGTTTCCTAAATTCAACAATGATAATGATTGTATTTTGAGACTTGGGAGGAGATTGTGTGTGTTGTGTGATTCATATTTGATGTGAGAGTTGTTATGTGAAGCTCATAGTTCTTCGTTTTTAGTTAATCCAGGCAGTACAAAGATGTATAGAGATCTTCGGGAGTACTACTGGTGGGTGGAATGAAAAAAGATATTACTGATTTTAGTGTGAAGTGTTTGACTTGTCAATAGGTTAAAGTATTGTGGAAGTTACCAAAAGGGTTGGTTCAGCCTTTACCAGTGCCAGAGTGGAAATGGTAGAATATATCCATGGACTTCGTTGTGGGATTACCGAAGACACCTCGAGGTAATAGTGCAATTTGGGTTATTGTTGATCGCTTGACTAAATCTGCTCATTTCCTTGCTATAGGATATTCTTTTTCCCTAGATCAACTTTCTCATTTGTATCATAAAGAGATAGTCAGGTTAAATGGAGTTACCCTCTCAATTGTATCTGACCGTGATCCCAGGTTCACTTCTAACTTTTGGAAATGCCATCAAAATTCGTTGGGTACTGAATTAAATTTTATTACTATTTTTTATCCTCAATCAGATGGGCAGTCAGGACGAATGATTCAGACTTTGGAGGATATGCTACGTGCTTGTTAGAAGTATTATCAGGGTAGTTAGATCCAACATCTTTCTTTGGATGAGTTTTCTTATAATAACAGTTTTCATTCCAGTATACAGATGGCACCATTTGAGGCATTATATGGGAAGAGGTGTCGAACTCCAGCTTTTTGGGATGAAGTAGGTGAAAGGATGTTGATGGGATCAAAATTGGTAGAAGAGTTGGCAGAAAAAGTTCAGCTAATACAGAGACACATGATAACTTCTTAGAGTAGGCAGAAGAGTTATGCGGACAACATGAGGAAGGATCTCTCTTTTGAGATAGGTGATCATGTTTTTCTCAATATTTCACCATGGAAAAGTGTGATGTGATTTGGTAAGAAAGGAAATATTATTCCAATGTTCATTGGACCATATGAAAATTTGGAGAGAGTTGGATCAGTTGCATACTGAGTGTCTTTACCTCCGATTTTATCTCAGGTACACACTGTTTTTCATGTTTCGATGTTAAGGAAGTACATCCCAGAACCATCTCATGTTCTGAGTCCAGAGGTTGTTCAACTGGAAGAGAACCTATCTTATGAGGAACAACCTATACAGATTCTTGACCACAGGGAGAAAGTGTTGAAAAATAAGGTGGTTCATAAAGTAAATGTTTTGTGGAAAAACCACATGATTGAAGAGTCAACATGGGAATCTGAAAATGCAATGAGAGATAAATACCCCCACTTATTCGTTAAGTAAATAAATTGTGGGCACACAATTTTCTAAAGGGGGGAAGGATGTAACATCCCAAGTAAGTAATGAATAATATATATTTTTTATATATGTCTATTTATGAATTAGATAGTGTTTTAGACGCTTAAAATGAGAATAAATCCAATCTTAGGCATGGAATACAATAATATTTTTAAAAGATTGTTTTACTGCCTTTTGAGGGAAAATCATTTTTAAATCAAACTTTTAACAATTTTATAAGCTCTATTTTTCAAAATAAACATATTCTTTATGATTGGGAAAATTAAATTTACCTTGGGTTAATTTATGGTATTTTTCTCATAATGTTCATTTTTTTAATGAATAGTGAAAAATACTGCATTTTACATCAAAACTACTTTTTCATATAATTTAATTATATGGTCAAATTATCTTTTTTATTTGGTTTTAAAGTCTAATAATAATATATTTTTACCATTTAATCCAATGGTGGTAATTAGAATTAATTTCACTTTGGTATTGATCATAAACAAGTGCCAAACTTTTCATAGATATTGTTTCTAAAAAACCGGCTATTTTTTTGGCAACGAGAATTATTTTTAAATTAATTATTGAAATTTATGTGTTTGGAATTTGGTAAAATGGATTACTTATTTGGAATCATAAGTTACAAATTATGTAATCAATAATATTTTGTTTTTTGGACATTATGAATATTAATGACGATAATTATCTTTTATTATCTTGATTAATTAGTAATCGGGTAGTTAACGATAATAAAATAATATCATAATAATAAAAACTGACCCCAACATGTGTCCTAATGCTAATTGTTGTGTCATTTCAGACCATGTGATGACATTTTCCAAACTTGGGGACCCCATGGAATCACTATTATGTGATAATGACTTTTTATCATTTCATTTTTAATGAAAGTTAAATATAACAAAGAATGTATCACCTGAGTAAAACAATATTAATTTTGTCTACATAAATGATATATTAGACTATAAATAGTCATTGGAACGCTAAAAATATTTACTACGTCATTTTAATTTTTTATAATTTTTAGACATTAAATAAATTAAATTATGTATGACATCATGATGATGCAGCGATTACCTCATTAATAAATGATTTAAATAAAATGAAAATATAATGTAAACTCTAAGACTCAAACTTGTCAAAGACCTATTGTATGAGTATATTTAGAACCCTTATCACCTTATCCTCGAAATAAAACAATGTGGGACCTTTAAAATCTGAAACTCATTTGAAAATAAAGTAACATTTTATACCTTTCCAAGAGTGCCCCTCCTCTACTCTTATAAAAGGCCCCCACCTCTACCTCCTTACCCACACTTATAAAGCCTTTGGCTCAGCCATTCCCTGCTCATTTTATATCTCTACATCACTCTCTTCATCCTAAAGGCCTTACCTTAGGCATAAAGCTCTAAAGAAACCATTTTGGTTAATACCAAGAAGAGTTACCAGATTTAAAGGTAAAGTCTTCTCTAATGTTCTTTTGTATTATTTTTCTTCTCCAACCCCCTAAACCCTTTTTATTCATTTCTTTTGTAATAACAAAAGTATATTAAATATAATAGGATGTTTTTATAATATTTATTCTATATACACCTTCACACACCTTCACACACCTTCATCTAATGGTTATAGAGCATACTGTTTCCGCGGATGGTGAATTTCTGACTCACGAAATGATGATTGTTCAATATTCTTCTAACACCTTCAATGGTGTCCATTAAGATGACAGTATATTTATATATTATATATAATTTGTTTATGTTTTCCTTAAGCTTCTGTATTATTCATTTTTGGCATACCTTAATGGTTTCCGTTATGGGTAAACGCGATATCTTCATTTTAGGAAGTGCGGACTACCGCCCCCTCAAAGTGATTTGATTCATTAATTCCATATGTGGGACGTATAAAGGATGGAGTTAATGATATTATATATTATATTATACTGGAATTATAATATACCTTTATATCATTATTATTCCATTCCATAAAATATGAAATAGAAATGAAAGTAGCGTTCATGCGTACGTACGACTTACCGTTTCCTTGAATGGTGCACTTCATTTCATACCTCTAAATATTTTGTAATATTATAAATTCTTGTATATACTGGATATATATGATATATATGATATCTAATTCATGAATATAACTCTGGATATAGTGGATACATGAACAAAATGTAATTATAAAGAGTATATTTTTGACTCAAGTACCAATGATCGTTAAAACGACCGTTATTAACATAAATAATTACATAGTGTTCATGGCATGGTAATAAGTGATATAAAAGGAATAATGAAATTTAAAATGGTTCTTAAGCAAGTATAAATTAACTCATGTTTATTATTCAGTAGATTACGGAACGATCGAGTCATGTCAGATATGAGTTAAGGGACATCGTCTCAATCTCTTTTCATTGAGGCATATTATGTTTTATACACAACATTCTTTAATATGGTGTATAAACCCCTTTGACTTTTATGTTTATTAAAAAAAATCTTTTTATATGAAGCGTTTACTAAATGACAAAAGGGAATGTCTTTTCTTGTCGTATGTATGCCGCGACAACGACTTCTCTTCCTCGATGACTATTATTTGAGCTTCGGCTTCCTCTACAAGGCATAACATTTTTTTTAAAATGAAAAATAAATACCATGTTTTACTTTTCATTTATTTTGGTATTGAAAATGGTTTTCAAAATTTTTATATATCAATGTGTTTTAATTGATATATTGTGATTGAAAAGTGGAAATGTTATGTTTCCTTTATGCATGTTTTATGTGACACGATTATGTTATGGTATTTTGGCATTATTATGAAGATGGGTGGTTTCGTGATAATCTATGGGTGAGTGAGCCCGATATAACTCTCCAATGCATTGGGTAACGTGAAGGAGTTAAATGTTAAGGTTTCTCCGAGGAGATTTAGGGAATATACTGTGATGGGTATTCCAAACGTAACCATGAGGGTTACTCCCTACGTTAGAATGTTATGAATGCCTCATGTTACCTTTATGTATTATGATTTCTATGATTTATTCATGATTTGATGAGGTGTGTTAAAATGATTATGTTTTATGAGTAATGTATGATTTCATACATGGACTAATGTTTTTTATTTTGTACTTTTATATCCCTTACTGAGATTTTTATGCTCATCCCATGTTTTTGAAAAGTTTTTTCACAGGTCAAGGGAAAGTTACATGATGTGATGATAGTGTCAAAATAATGTGTAAAGAAAAAATCCATGTTTTATTTTAAATATGTTTCCGTTGATGGGAAAAAATGAGTACTATTTTTCATGTAACCACTTTTTTTAACTATGGAATGTAATGCATGTTTTATGATCAAATTCTCTAAAACTCTAAACCTGAAAAGATCCTCAACGTGTATTATTGAAGTAACTCAAGATTAAGTAATTTTTAAGGCAGGGGCCTTATAATAAAAAAAATAACATCTATATTGAAACCTTCCTTTACATGACCACTACATTTCCTTATACTTAGCATTTCATGGGATAACCTAAGGACATGCATAAGAAAAGGGTGATCTATATAGCCTAGTAAAGGAATAGACATGGAATAACATGTGGAATACAATACATGTTAGACAATAGGAATATAGATGGATCACAAGAGAAACATTCTCATAAAGGCATGATAAATAATGATAATCATAACATGGAAATGTGGAAAAAACACTTAACATGGAATTAGCATGAGCCAAGGCTCATGGAACATGGATCATGAGTAAACCCTTATAGCACATGAAGAATGAGTAAAACCTCATTCCACTTGAATATTAATGAGTCAACACTCATTGAACAAGATGTATCATGATACTATACTTTACCCAATGCTTTGGAGCGCTATCAGGGTGCAACCTTCTTAAACATTTAATTTCATGCATAAGTGTTCCACATGGATCTTGGAATCAATAAAAATAATAATTTATTCAATGATTAATTAATGTGGAATAAATAAATGAAGGTACAATTCAATATGCATATGTGTATAAAGGTGAATAACCTTGATAGAGACATGGTTATTGTAAAATCCCAGGTAAATAAAGAATACGACATTTTTCATATTTATTAATATTTTTGAATTAAATATTAATTTACTTTAAATGGGTTGTTATTCTCGATAGCGTACCCGATACGCAACAATGAGTTTCTTTGAAATCTTACGTTGTACAATAATAATATAATATTATTTTTTAATGGTAGTTAACTCCTTGCCATTATATTGGAGGGAATGAAAAAAACTAACTACAATATGATTATACATATTTGTTAAATGTATTCACATTTATCCAAATAAAAGTTAGAGGCTTAAAATGGGAATGAAACTAATTTCAGGAAAAATTTACATTAAAATGTTGATTTACCGCCTTTTAATGGAGAAACCTATTTAAAATATAGTTTTGGTCACTTTAATACATTCTAACTGACCAAATATAAACCTTATATAAAATGGGGACATCAAAAATTACTCTGGGTAATTTTTTAGTATTTTTCTGATAATGTTCATTTTTTAAAGAATATTGAAAAATATTGTATATTAATTAAAAAGTTCCTTTTAATATAATTTATTTATATGATTATATTATCTGTTGAATTGGTTTTATTGTATAAATATATTATATATTTACTATTTAATCTAATTTTGGTCATTAGAAGCAACTTCACTTTGAAATTGGATATAAACAGGTGTCAATCTTTTGATAGATATTGTTTCTTAAAAACACGCTATTTGTTTTGATAGCGGGAATTAATTATAAAATTAATTAATGAAACTTATATGTTTTTAATTTTTTAAAATGTACATCTTTTTTTAATTTGTAATATCAAATATAGCTTAGGGTGAATTTTTGGTATTTTTCTGAAAAACTTCAATTTTTTATGAATAGTGAAACCATTAAGTGGTAGTTAAAAAAATGATTTTTTTAAATGAAATTTTACCACTTCTGTTAATTTAATTTCCAAAATCTGACATAAATGGTTGTTATTAATAAGTAAAATGTGGTTCAATGAGATGAAAGTAATTTTTGGTGAATAGTAACTTTTGACTTTTATTTACCGCGGTTAAAGGTAAATAGGGAAATTCAAGGTTAAAGGAATATTATAATAATTCAAAATTAACTTAACAATTGTCCAAACCTTATTTTTTTTGAGACATTTACGACCAAGATAATATTAGGGTCTATTTTAGGACCCCATTAAGCCACATGGGAGTGATAATGACTATTGAGATAAGCTAACTTAAAGTAAAGGCAAAAATGACAAAAGTGAATATCTTTTAGTATATTAATTTTTTGAAGGGGTTATATAAATTATCTTTTCTACTATAAATACTCCTTAGAAATATAAAAAGATTTCCTAAATCATGGTATGTTTTTTATAATTCTTAGACATCAAATAATTAAATGTATTTATGACACAATAATGATGAAGTGTTTACCTATTTAATAAATCATCTTAATAAATGAGATTATAATGAATAAAATATTATAAAAAACATGTACAATTCTGATTGGATCATTTTATTTTGGATATTAGTCATCTTATCGTCGATTTTAATGTGTTTTGGACCTTTTGAAACTGAAGATAAGTTTATAATAAAATATTGTTTTCACAATTTCCAAAAGAGGCCCTCCACTCCCTTATAAAAGAATACCACTTCTAACAAATTTCACTCACCTATCAAGCCATTTGTCTAATCCAAGATCTTCCCAATTAATCTCCCTATATCCCTCTACTACTCATGTAAGCCTTACCTTAGGTATAAGGCACTTCAACATTCCTTTTGGTTCCATCCAAAGGGAGTTACCCAAATTAAAGGTAAATGTTTCTCTTAAAAAAATTTCTTTTATTTTACTACTCCAACCCCTAAACTCTTTTTATTCCTTAATTTTGTAGCAAAAACAGTATCCTAAATATACAATTATGTTTTTATGAGAATTATTATAACTAAAATTACACACACCTCCATCTAAGAGGTGAAGAACATAATGTTTCTATAGATGGAAACCAAACGCCTAAGGAAACTGTGATTGTTCAATTATCTCCTACCGCATCTCATGGGGGCCATTATGATGAAACTGTATTTATATATGATATATATTATGTTTATGTTTTATTTATGATTCTCTATTTTACATTTATAGCATACCTTTATGGTTTCCATAGTGGGTAAATATGATAATCTCATTAGAGGATATAGGGACTACCGCCCCCTCAAAGTGATATGACCCGTTAATGACTTATATGGGGCATATAAAGGATTAAGTTAATAATATTATATATGATATTATACTGGAACTATAATTTAACTACGTATTATTATGTTTTAATTCCATTAAATTAAGAAATAGACATGGAAGTAGCGTTCATGTGTATGTACGGCTTACTGTCTCCATGAACGGTGCATTTCATTTCTTACCTCTAAATGTTATGTACTATTATAAATACATGTATATGCTGGATATATATGATATATATGAAATCCAAATCATGAATATCATTATGTATATAATGAACCTTTGACCACATGAACAACATGTAATTAAAAGAAGTCCATTTTTGACTCAAGTACGAAATAATGACAAAACAAACATTATTAGCTTAAATGATTACATAATGTTTATAACATGGTAATAAGTGATATAAAAAGAAAAATAAAATAGAAAAAAGGTTTTGAAGAAAGTATAAATTTAATTTAGTTTATTATTCAGGATTTTAATAAACGAACGGGTCAAGTCAGACACGAGGTAAGAGATCCTGCCTCTCTCTTTCTTTTTAAGTACTCTATTTTATGTCACTTATTTTAAGATCCTCTATATTATGTTGGGGGATGTTATTTAATATTACTATTAATGTAATTTTTATGTTCATATAATGAGAGACCCTATTTGATCTCATCAATCAATTTTTTGGATGTTTTAAGTTGCGCTATTAGGCTGCCGAAATTTCGTAAGGGATCCTACCTCTCTCTTTATTTTTAAATACTCTCTTTTATGTCAATTATTTTAAGCTCCTATTTTTTATGTTGGGGGATGCTCTTTTATATTACTCTTACTATAATTTTTATGTTCATATGATTAGAGGACCTATTGGATCATATCAATCCATTTTTTAGAAGTTTTTAGTGGAACCGTTAGGCTGCCGTAATTTCGTAAGGGACATAGTCTAAATATCCTTCCATTGAGGCATATTGTTATTGTACACAAAATTCTTTTATACGGTGTATAAACACCATTGATATTTCTTTTATTCAAAAGTAATCTTTTTCTACAAAGCATTTTACTAAACAACAAAATGAATGTTCCTTTTAACGTACGTGGTGACAATGACCGTTTCTGTTTCCACATGTATTATTTGATCTTTGGTTTCCTCAACAAGTCGTACTATTTTTAATGGAAAATAAATACCATATACTCTTTTATGTATTTTTGATATTGAAAATGGATTTGTTATGTCAATATA
Organism: Viscum album; assembly: GCA_963277665.1. Taxonomy (NCBI): domain Eukaryota; kingdom Viridiplantae; phylum Streptophyta; class Magnoliopsida; order Santalales; family Viscaceae; genus Viscum; species Viscum album. The sequence goes on along the minus strand of OY728150.1, from coordinate 429,176,893 downwards.
TTTATGTGATATATTGTGATTGAAATGTGGAAATGTTTTCTTTTCGTTAAATTTTTTGTATGCGTTATGATTTTATAAGGGTACATGGAAATTTGACAGGTGGTTACATGATAAAAAAAATGACGGGTGGTGTTATGAATATCATTATGGGTGGTTACGTTATAACCTCCAATGCATTGGGTATGGAAGTCGACCGTGTGCCTATTCTATTTAGTGATATGTATGGAAGTCGGCCATATGGCTATTCTATTTAATGATATGTGTGGAAGTCGACTGTATGGTTATTCCATTTAAGTATGTTTATGTCCAAAGTTACCTTTATATATTATGTGTTCTTTATATGGGTTTTATGGTAATTTAATGTTTAAAAAAGGGTAAGTAATTATCATTTATTTAGTAAAGAGTATTTACTACATCATAAAGGTGAAAAGTATTACTTATGATAAAGTATTTATGGTTTACTTGTTGTTTTGAAAAACTAATAGTTTTCCCTATTTATGTATCCCTTACTGAGATTTTTATGCTCATCCCATTTTTTTGAAATGTTTTTCACAGGACATAAAGTGTTATATGGTCAAAAATGGGATCATGGGAAATTCATGCTCTCTTAAACATGGAATTAGACATGAATCTTTTTTTCAAGAGTTCATGTATTGTAAACAAAAATGGAAACTCGGTAAGAGTGTCTACTTTGTATTTTTGGGATGTAATAGTTATGGACTAATTCTCTAAAACACTAAACCTAAAAATATCTTCAATGTGAATTATTCATTTAATTAAATATTATTTAATGGTTTATGGCTGGGTCCTTATAGTTGGTATTAAAGGTCAGTTTAGATAACATTAGAGGTTAGGGTGTCATCTAAGCATAAGGGACACAACCATAATGGGTAGCATATTATAAAGAGTCATAGTTATTTTTGGTTGAGGTTAAGATAACATGAATAAGTATTTACCACATCATAAGATATTTAATGATGATTTTACATATATAATAACACTGACCTTTTTGGTTTTAGTAAATGGATGTATCAAGAAGGCACCAAAGTTACAGTGGATGTGAAGAAAACTGTGACGGTTTTCTGAACAAGAAAATGAATGATATTGGAGGTTAAATGAGAACTCTTGTGTTTATTCTCAACCAACTATCTATAGTCATTATTGACCACCTAAACCTTACTGACTTTTATAAGGAGTCATATATGAGAGAAAAAAATCCCTAGGAAGTTCAGGAAATAATCATAAAGGTAAGTGTGTTAAAAAACCTAGGTGCCAGTGATGTGGAAAGAAGCACCTAGGAAAATGTTTCAAAGGGACAGAAAGATTCTATCAATGTGGAAATTAAGGTCATAAAGCTAGAACCTTCCATGGAAAAAGGAAGAATCTAGTTGACCCTAGGAAAGGGAAAGAATTTCTTTTTGAGGGATCAATTGAATGTTTTAAATGTGGTGTGCATGGTCATTATGAAAACACATGTCCTACAAAGATGTTTTGGGAATGGCATCACCAAGATAGTACAAATAATTGTTTACCAATACCTAATGCCATTCTAATTGAGGATGATGAAAATGACAAGGAGTAATGAAAGGTATGGATTCTTTCTTAACATATGTTTTCCTATTATTGAAATCATAGGATATGATTCTTGATTTTGTTTGTAGAAAATAAGTATTTCAGAATAATTTGGAAAGGAATGGTTACTGGATCATTAATAATGTTGAATGAGTAAGAAGTCAACATATAAGGGATTCAAGAGTTACAGTAGATTTTAGTATGGTGAAATGCTTAAAAGTATTAAGGTTCTTTTGATGATGGGATTACATTATAATACTTTTTATATTATGTGTAACCCTGAAGATTGATATATGAAAATTTTACTCAAGGAATAATTATCTTTTCTTTTATGGATATAGTTATCAAGAACCATTTGGGTTTATATGATCCTTGAATTTGAGGCAATTACAGGTTAATCCATTTTGGGATGAAAAATGAAAGTAATTAGGTAACCTTTATGGTTAAAATATGTTATGGTTATTTTTGATGAATTTATCATTTTTTAGGAATGTTATAAAATTATATTATTATTGAAAAGGGACAACACACAGACCGTGTGACAACCTGTCGCGTCGGAAGAAGCTATGAAAATATAACCCACAACCAAATTTCAACTGGTATTTATTGCCTACCACTGGACTACGTGAAGTCCCTGGTTAGTTTGACTAATTCTTCTTAGTTATATGATTTTATGAATCAATAATAAGTTGAGTTTGGGTCATCAAGGGAAATGATTTAACAATTTGGGAGGATATGTGTTTAGGTTTATTACTTATCAATATGAGACTTTAAGAGGAAGTGATGTTATTTGGAGGTAAATGTTAAGATTTATCTTTTTATACTATGTGATTAAATCCATCAGAGATATGGGTTCTAATATTAGTTTTGATTACATTGAATAATTTTATTGATAGCTGTTTATTGAATGGTCTTTGATGAACTTTTGGTTTTTTTTGGACAAATTTTGGAGATTAAGAAAAGTTTTTCTTTTTGTAAAAGATTATCCTCTTTGGGGATTATCTGATCTTGTACTAACCATTTGGTATTGGTTAAGGATCTAAGATATGGGAAATATATAGTTCATTTTTTGTGGATTACGTGATTCTCTCAATGTTGATTATAGCACTCTTAATGTGAACAATTCATCCTGAATACTCATTATTCGGAGAAAATATGAGTTTGTGTTAGAAATCTAGTTCAAGATGAAGTCTACATGACAAGTAAGTATGTTTCCTTAGGTTTTAGTTAAGCCCATAAATATATTCCTCAATGAAAATTAACTTAAGAAAAGTTGTCTGTTAACTTTTCCTACTGTGGAATCAAAGACTATTTAACCCCTCACAAGTTTGTGATTTTCTGGGGGCTAACTTTCTCCTAATCATGTTTCCTATCACTCTCCATCAGAACATGATGGTTTTTTTCTCCTCCATATACATGTTTTCAAGGAATCCTAGTATCTATTATTTTAGGTGACCTTTTTACCTCTCTTTCATTCTCTTAAAGTGATAGTTTTACTGACTATTTTCTGATGTGGGACTTTTAATGAAGTTTCCATTCCCAATTTTTGAATTGCGAGGATGCAATTCCCAATATGGGGGAAGGATATAACATCCCAGGTAACTAAATAATATGATATTTTTCATATTTATTAATATTTGTGAATTAAATATTAATTTACACTAAAGGGTTTTCTATGTTCGATAGCATACCCAATACGCAACAATGGGTTTCATTGAAATATTATGTTGCACACTAATAATAAAATATTATTATTTTAAATGGTAGTTAACTCCTAGATGTTGTATTGGTAGGAATGAACAAAAATAACAAAAATATGATTATACATGGTTGTTAAATGTATTCACATTTATCGAAATAAAAGTTAGAGGCCTAAAATTTGAATGAATCTAATTTCAAGCATAATTTACATTAAAAGGTCGATTTACCGCCTTTTAATGGTGAACCATATTTACATATATTTTTGGCCACTTTAATACATTTTAATTGTCCAAATAAAATACTTCTATAGAATGGGGACATCAAATTTTACAATGGGTAATTTTTTAGTATTTTTATGATAAAGTTCATTTTTTAATGAATAATGAAAAATATTGTATTTTAATTCAAAAGTGCCTTTTAATCAAAATTATTTATAAGGTAAGATTATCATTTTAATTGGTTTTATAGTGTAAATATATTATATTTTTACTATTTAATCTAATTTCCATCATTTGAAGTAATTTTACTTTGAAATTGGATTTAAACAGGTGTCAATTGTTTGATAGATATTGTTTCATAAAAACGCGATATTTGTTTTGACAGTGGGAATTAATATTAAAATTAATTAATGAAAATTCTATGTTTTTTAAAAATGGTCATCATTTTTGAATTTGGATTATCAAATATATCTTTGGGTGATTTTTTGGTATTTTTCTGAAAAACTTCAATTTTTGATGAATAGTGAAACCACTAAGTGGTAGTTAAAAAAACTGATTTTTCGTTAATATGAAATTTTACCACTTCTGTGAATTGAATTTTGAAAATCCAACATACATGAATGTTATTAATAAGTAAAATTTGGTTCAATGAGATGAAAATAATTTCTGGTGAATAGTAACTTTTGATTTTTATTTACCTCGGTTAAAGGTAAATAGGGTAATTCAAGGTTAAAAGAATACTATAATAATTCAAAATTACCATAACACTTATCAAAACCTTATTTTTCGAGTCATTTACGACCAAGAGCATCTTTGGGTCTATTTCAAGACCCCATTAAGACACTTGTGAGTGATAATGACAATTTAGATTAATTAACTTAAAGTAAAGGCAAAATGACAAAACAAAATATCCTTTAGTAAATTAATTTTTAGAAGGGGTTATATAAATTATCTTTTTGACTATAAATATTCATTGGAAATATAAAAATATTTCATACATCATGGTAGTTTTTTTAAAATTTTTAGAAGTCAAATATTTTAAATTATTAATGACACGATAATGATGTAGTGTTTACCTAATTAATATATCATTTAAATAAATGAGATTATAATGAATAAAATATTATCTGAAACATGTCCAATTCTGATTGGATGATTTTATTTTGGATATTAGTCATCTTATATTAGACTTTAAAGTGTTTTGGACCATTTTAAACTGAATATAAGTTTATAATAAAATATTCTTTCCACACTTTCCTAAAGAGCCCCTCCACTCCCTTATAAAAGGAGACCACTTCTAAACAATTCCTCAGACCTCTCAAATCATTTGGCTCGTCCAAACTCTGAAAAATTAATCTCCCTACATCCCTATACTCCTCCTATAATCCTTACCTTAGTAATAAGGCACTTCAAGAGTCATTTTTTTCAATCCAAATGGAGTTACCCAAATTAAAGGTAATAGTTTATCTTAAATTGTTTTCTTTTATTTTACTTCTACAACCCCTAAACTAGTTTTATTCCATTAATTTGTAACAAAAACAATATCCTAAATATACTAGGATGTTTTTATTAGAAAGAATAGAACTACACTTACACACACCTCCATCTAATGGGTGAAAAACATAATGTTTTTGTGGATGGAAACCAAACGCCTCACGAAACCATGATTGTTCAATTATCTCCTACCGCCTCTCATGGTTTCCATTATGATGGCACTGTATTTATATATGATATATTTTATGTTTATGTTTTATTTATGCTTCTGTATTTTCCATTTATAGAATTCTAATATGGTTTCCATTGTGGGTAAATACAATAATCTCATTAGAGGAAGTGCAGACTACAGCCCCCTCAAAGTGATATGACTCGTTAATTTTTTTTTGGGACATATAAAGGATGGAGTTAATAATATTATATATGATATTATACTGGAATTATAATATAACTATGTATCATTATGTTTTAATTCCATTAAATTAAGAAATGTAAATAGAAGTAGTGTTCATGCTTACGTACGACTTATCATCTCCATGAACGGTGCATTTCATTTCTTACCTATATATGTTATGTACTATTATAAATACATGTACATGCTTGATATATATGATATATATGATATCCAAATAATGAATATCATTCTGGATTAATGAACCTTGGACCACATGAACAACATGTAATTATAAAAGTCCATTTTTTACTCAAGTACCAAATAACGACAAAACGAACATTATTAGCTTAAATGATTACATAATGTTTATAAAATGGTATTAAGTGATATAAAAAGAATAATAAATGTAAAAAAGGTTCTAAATCAAGTAGAAATTAAATTTAGTTTATTATTCAGGACATTAAATAATGAACGGGTAAAGTCAGACACGAAGTAAGGGATCCTACCTCTCTATTTCTTTTTTAGTACTCTCTTTTATTTCACTTATTTTATGTTCCTCTTTATTATGTTGGGGGATGTTCTTTTATATTCCTCTTACTATAATTTTTATGTTCATATTATGAGAGACCCTATTTGATCTCATCAATTCATTTTTTGGAAGTTTTTAGTGGCACTGTTAGGCTGCTGAAATTTCGTAAGGGATCCTACCTCTCTCATTCTTTTTAAGTACTCTATTTTATGTCACTTCTTTTAAGATTATATATTTTATGTTGGGGGATGTTATTTTATATTCCTATTACTGTAATTTTTATTTTAATATGATGAGAGACCCTATTTGATATCATCAATCCATTTTTTGGAAGTTTTAAGTGGCACCGTTAGGCAGCCGAAATTTCGTAAGGGATTTCGATTCAATCTCCTTTCATTGAGACACATATTCATTTATACACAACTTTCTTTTATAAGGTGTATAATCCCCTTTGACATTTTCTTTTATTCAAAAGTAATCTTTTTCAACAAAACGTTTTAGTAAACGACAAAAAGTATTTTCCTTTTAACGTACACGGTGACAACGGCCTTTTCTGCCACCGCAAGTATTATTTGATCTTTGTCTTCCTCAACAAGACGTACTATTTTTAAAAGAAAATAAATACCATATACTATTTTATGTATTTTTGGTATTGAAAATGTTTTTTAAAATAAATTTGTTATGTAAATATATTTAGGTTATATATTGTGATTGAAATGTGGAAATGTTTTCTTTATTTTATATTTGTTGTATGTGTTATGATTTTATAATGGTACATAGACATTTGACGGGTGGTTACCTGATAAACCAAATGATGGGTTGTATCGTGAATACCCGGATGGGAGGTTACGTTATAACCTCTAATGCATTGGGTACCGAAGTCAGTCGTATGGCTAATCCATTTAGTGATATGTAAGGAAGTCGGCCGTATGGCTATTCCATTTAGTGATATGTGTGGAAGTCGACTATATGGTTATTCCATTTAAGTATGTTTATGTATCAAGTTACATTTATATGTTTTGTGTTCATTATTTGGGTTTTATGGTAATCATTTGGTTACAAAAGGGTAACTAATTATCTTTTATCCAGTAAAGAGTATTTACTACTTTCTAAAGGTGAAAAGTATTACTTATGATAATGTATTCATGGTTTTCTTGTAGTTTTGAAAAACAAACAGTTTTCCTTCTTTATGTATCCCATACTGAGCTTTTTATGCTCATCCCATGTTTTTGAAATGTTTTCACAGGATATAAAGTAGAATAGGGTCAAGTATGGGATCAAGGAAAAGTCATGCTCTCTTAAACATGGAATTAGACATGACTCTTTTTTTAAGAGTTCATGTTTTGTAAACAAAAATGGAAACTGAGTAGGTGTGTCTACATTGTATTTTTGAAATGTAATAGTTATGGCCTAATTCTTTAAAACTCTAAACATAAAAATATCCTCAATGTGAATTATTCATTTAATTAAATATTATGTAATGGTTTAAGGTTGGGTCCTTATAGTTATTGTATTCACTACAAAATGATCTTGGCTTGGAAAAACACGGTGCAATTTCGGCAGCATAACGACATGACATAAGGATTCTTGAAAATGGTTGATGATAGAGAAAATTTTGTCTCATCATATATACATTAAATTGATACTAAGGGGTCATATCGATATATTTACCAACAAATTTAATGGAATTTAGATGCATAATACAATAGAATATCTTGGATGTAAAAGAGGAGAGAGAAATCCATCATGGAATTTCGGCACAGTAACAGGTGTACATGGGAGGAATTAATGAGAGAGAAAGGGATCTAACATCATCCAAAAATAAATATAACAATATGGGGGAGGTGATAAATCTTTCCCAAACATTTTTAATGAAAAAAATGGCATAACAACTAAAAGAAAGATGGAAAAAAATGATAAAGGAATAAATCCCTTACATGGAAGTGTGATCCCAAAGGCGTATGAGAGGCTTGAGATAGCCTTTTTTAGAGCTTGGGGCATCTTGGAAAATGTATAGAGATATAAGGGTATGATTTGGTCTAACTCCTAAGTCTTTTAGTGAAGAGGAAGTGGGATCTTGGGTGGGTTCATATAGGAAAAGAGAGGGAATTATTTATTATTTAGGTTTTCGACACCGCACATTAAACTAATCAATACCACAAACCAGACCATGGGTTTTTCCCATGTTTTTTTATAAAAGAGATTGTAAAAAATTATTTTATAAGGAAAATGGTCTAACTTCTTAAAATAATAGGGTTGCTTATGTGGATGTGAGTCACACTCTCTTTGAAAACAATTTAAAAAGACAAAATGTTTTATAAGTCTTGGAGGGTCCACAAATGCTTTGTAAAATAAATAAAACAAATATAAAATCACACTATTTTAATGATAAAACGTTTATTGTCCAAACATAATGTTTATAGTACTTTATTACCTCACTATTGGTTCATTATGAAGTCATAAATCACATTATATATTTAAACGGTATTTAATTTTTTACCCAAAAAATCGATTGTCTCAGAAAATTATGAAAAGTTCACTGTTAGATAATTTTGACGTCTTGATTCCAAAAATAATATTCATTCTAGATAAATAATTCTATAAATATGTGAATTTTTTACTTTAAAAATATAAACCGACATTTACTGAAAATTCATGGGTTCTGACACAAATCTTTTTCAAACCTTAATGAAAATTACAATTACATTCATAAAATTATATGATCATTTATATTTAATAAAAATTAATTCAATAATAATATTTTATTATAATATTATTTAATTCAACAATCCATCAATACATCAAAATAGATATTGTAGTTGAATATTAACTGAAAATACTATTTGTGATTTAAAAAACTATTTAACAAGTAACAGTAATAAAATAAATGAAAATTATTTATACAAAAAATAATTTACATAGTCATAGTGCTAGGGACTTGTTACATAACCCATTATAACACCTACATAATAATGAAGGGTAAGGTGTGTGATGGAAATAGACTCTTGGGGGGTGGGGGCTCAGATAACATTGCTCAGGTGGTAATATCTATTAACATCCACTTCTCTTGTAGTCGGTTCTGCTCAAGATTAACATGTTCAAGATTAGCTTGGGATTTATCAAGATCGAAGAACAATGATTCCATCTCCTTTATGAGCTCTGAAAAATGGTATTCACATGGGTAATGTCTAATGGATGAGGTCATCGCTTCCTTTGACTGAGTAAATTGGATTTTTTAAAGCCCAATATTTTATACTAATCATGTGATCACTGTTCAATGGTATATTAGTAATGACCACAATTCATAATGGTATTTTAAAATCCAGAAATATAAAACCAATGAAGTTCAAATTTTATATATCCATAATAATAAATTTAATTATATTAAGAGGAATTTCCATTAATGAAATTTCGGGTCATTAAAATCTTCCCCCTTAAGAAATTGCGCACTCCAAATTTACTTTTCCCACAAAAAAAAGATATGGGTGACTTTGCTTCATCACTTACTATTATTCCAATGTATCTTCTTCAAACTTTTGGTTTCTCCACAACACCTTGATGAGGGGAATTATCTTATTTCATATAAATTTTTCTCTATGATCTAATATCATCACTGGTTGCTACTCGTAAGAATGATCATCCTATGGTTGTACTAGCTCTGAAGATAGTATATGTGAAGGTTCTGGTATGTACTTCCTTAAGAGGGATACATGAAATACTACATGTACTTTGGAAATGGTAGGTGGAAGTGCTAATAGATAGGCCACATCCCCAACACGATCAAGAATTTCTAAGGGGCCAATTTACCTAGGAATTAACATCCCTTTATTTCCAAACCTCTTGACCTTATTACATAGAGATATTCCAAGAAATACCATGTCTCCAAATTTAAACTCAAAGTCTCGTCAATGGTTATCTGCATAACTCTTCGGTCGACTCTAGGCTACCTTGATATTTTGCTGAATGGTTTTCACCTTCTCCAGCATTTCATCGAACATTTTTGGTCCTTGCAGCTTATTCTCATTAACTTCATCCCAACATGTCGGTGTTCTACACCTATTCCTATACAAGGCTTCATAAGGTGACATTCATATTCTCGAGTGGAAACTGTTATTGTAGGATAATTAAACCAGTAGAAGATGTTGGTCCCTCCCACCTTCGAAGTCCATAGATCAGGATCATAACGTATCCTTTAGTGTCTGAATAGTTCACTCAGATTAGACATCAGTTTTGGGATGATAGGGTGTACTGATGTTCAGTTCAGTATCTAGATCATGTTGAAGACTCTTCCAAATCATAGAGGTAAATCTTGGATCTCGATCATATGTAATAGATAATGGTACTCCATGAAACCTTACCACTTCTCGGATATATATCCTTGATAGATAATCTATTGATAAATCCTCTTGAATTGCAATGAAGTGTGAAGACTTCGCAAAACGATCTACAACAACCAAGATTAAATTGTTGCCTTTGGATGACTTTGGAAGTCCGGTGACAATTTCCATGGTGATGCTCTCCCATTACCATGATGGTATGGACAATGGTTTCATCATACCCTAAGACTTCTGCCTACCTGCCTTTATTTGGTGACACTCGAGACACATTGATGTTTACTCAGAAATCTCATTCTTCATATTATCCCACCAATAATGCTCTCCATGATCTAAATACATATTTCTGTTTCCTGGGTGAATAATGAAATTTGAACTATGTGCATCATCCAACATTACTTCTTCAGCTCTAGACTTGATGGAACACATAGTCTTTTCCCAAATCTCACAATTCCTTCTTCATTGACATTGAACTCTAATAATTTCCCTTTTCGGATAGCTTCCACTCTCCTCTGAATTCTCACATCATTATTTTTAGCATTATTTTACCTTCCCAAAAGAGAAAGTTGAGAAATAATTTGTGAAAGGTTTGATGATTTTCCTTTCTTTACGATTACAATGTCCATCTTCATCAAATCTAAGAAGATTGGGTCCTTCTCAATTCTCATCAATGATAGAATTTCAGGGTCCTTTATACTTAGAGAATCTACGACCCTGTTCGCTTTTCATGGGTGGTAATGGATTGAGCAGTCATAGTCTTTGATCATCTCTTACCATATTCATTGGCGCATGTTCATATCTTTCTATGTGAATATATACATGAGGCTTTTGTGGTCCGTATATATTTCACACTTCTCCCCAAAGAGATAATGCTACCAAATTTTTAAAGCGAAGATCACCGCAGCCAACTCCAAATCATGTGTTGGATAATTCTGCTCATGAAATTTCAATTTCCATGAAGCATAGGCAATGACATTGTCATTTTGGATCAACACACAGCCCATGACCTTCTTTGAAGCATCACTGAATACCACAAAATGTTCTCCACTTGTGGGTAAAGTGAGCACTAGCTCAGTGATAAGCCTCCTTTTTAACTCAATGAATCATTCATAGTATTCATCAATCCAAGAAAACTTTACCCCCTTCCGAGTTAGCTAGGTAATATGGTTGGACAATCGTGAGAAATTTCTCAAAAATCTTCGATAATATCCAGCTAACCCTAAGATGATATGGATGTTCGTTACTAGTTTTAGCCACATCTGTCCCTCAATTGCATCTGTTTTGGAGGGATCCACAGATATCCCATTTCTAGTGATGATATGGCCAAATAATGTGAACTCATTTTACCAGAACTCACACTTGTTGTAATTTTCATAGAGATTCTCTTTCTGCAAGGTCTCTAGTACAGTTCTTAGATGATCCTCATGATCCTCCTTGGTTTTAGAGTATATCAGAATATCACCTATAAAGACGACGACAAATTTGTCGAGGTAATCCCTAAAGACACTATTCATCAATTCCATGAAGATTTCAGGAGCATTAGTGAGTCTAAAAGGCATTAATATGAATTCATAGTGCCTGTATCTTGCACGAAAATAATCTTAGAGATATCTTCATTCTTCAAACTTACTTGATAATATCCCGACCAAAAATCCACCTTGGAGAAGTATTGTTCTCCACGCATCTAATTGAAAAATTCATCAATTCTTAGGAGAGGATACTTGTTCATTATCCCGATTTTGTTAAGATCTTTATAATCGATGCAAAGGAACATTGACTCATCCTTATTCTTGATAAAGAGGATTGGTGCACCCCATAGTGAAGCACTTCGGCATATAAACCCTTTATCCAGATTCTTCTGTAGTTGTTTCTTCAGCTCCTCAAGCTCCATAATATCCATTCTATATGGAGTCTTGGATATTGGAAATGCCCCATGTATAAGGTCAATTGAGAATTCAAAATCCCTTTTAGGAGGAGGACCAGGAAATTACTTGGGAAACATTTCAACAAATTCCCTCAAAATAGGAATGTCTTCAAAGATGGTTTCCTCTTTAAACTCAATCATATGTGCCAGATATATGTGCTCATAGGGAAATAATATCCACACTTGAGATGATGGAGAAGAATAAGATTCATCTTCTTCCTTGCACTATTATAGAATTTGAGGACGATTCTCCACATGGAGAATGATTACCCTACCACAGCAATTTATGTTGTCTCTATATAAGGAAAGTCAATCCATGCTAAGAATTGCATAAAATTCCCCCCGAGGGAGTAAGAAGGGGTTCACTAGGAAATTCAATCCACATATTATGATAGGGGAGGAGTTATATTCATGGGATGAAATGATTTCCCCATTTTTAGTACTCACTGATATCATTACATCCATGATTTGTGGTGGTGCAGGGATTGTTCTACTAGACTTTTGGGATATAAAATAATGCGTTGAACCTAAATCAAAAACATGTTTTCTATTATTGAATGAAAACCTAGTGTACATGTCACCACTTCGTTTTCGGGGTTCACTTCAGCAGTAGTGATGAAAAAATCTCTCCCTTACTGCCTTGGAGGTTGTTACTTGCCTCCGAAAACCCTTGTCTTGGGGAACCGATTTGCAATATTCCCTAGTTCTTTGAAGTTGTAGTAATGAACAATGCATTGAGGTTTGAATGGTGTGTTCCTTTCATCTGTTTCAGCCGTGGGTTTTTCTGGTCTATAGTTAACAGCAAGGTTCCCTTCTCATCCACACCTAAAGCATTTTCGTATCCCTTTCAGGAAATTTCTAGGTTTTTTCTTTTTAAACCTTTGGAAATTTGGGGGCTGGATCTTCTTAGTACCGTTGTATTTATCCATCGAACCACCAATATTGAAGTCCACCTTACACTTCATATCCCCATGATACCCCTGATATTATCCGATCTCCATTTCGACCTTGAGGGAACATCAGACAATTTCCTCATAGCTATCGAAGTCACGGATCTCCAACGCTTTCCATAGGCTAGGATTTATCCCACCAATGAAGCAGTCAACCTTGAATTCAAGGGTAAGGACAAATCCAGAGGTGTATCGTGTAGGCCTTGTGAAGTTTTCCCCGTATGCTCCACAAGATTCATTGACTTTTTTCTTAAGGGAATGGAAGTCCCTTTCCATCTTAAGTCAGAGGGTGCGTGGAAAATATTTATTGAAAAAACATCTTCTGAAAATCCATCCATTCCAATGCCTCGATCTCTTTCTCATGCATCGTCATTTTTATCAACACCCACCATTGATCAACTTCACCTTTCATATGATAAGCATCTAGAAGAACCATCTCTTGTTCGGAACATTGAAGGATGTAGAATATCTTTTTAATGGAGTTGATCCATTTTTCGGCGATTGAGGGATCAGACAATCCATTAAAAGTAAGAGGCATTTGTCTCATGAAGCTCTCGATAGTGACTATTTCTTTCTTAGAGGGGGTTGAACGTTCATCTTGATGCATGTTTCTATTGAAAATTTGAGTTAACTGAAAGAGAAACATGACAAATTTCATGATTCTCACTCCCATAAGATTGGGTATCTCATTAGCACAGTCATCACATTGTTCTTTACATCGGTTGTTAGCTCGAGTCCTCCTATTACCAGCAATTGGATGGAATAAAAGGAATGATTGGGGTAACATATAAAGTTTAATCCAAGGAAAACACTGATGAATTATAAATAACTTTTATTTCCTTAATTTCTGAATCCATAGGATTCAATCTATGATATTCATGATCTACTTTCTAACATATATTCTTTGGGGAATTTTTCTATTTCCCTTAATAAGGGTTTATACTACACTTTTGAATTTACCAAAGAATATCCCCAACGGGTGTCATAACCATGAGTGTAGCAAGGCACATTGTCGTACACCAGTTCTCATTCGAGTCTAGCTCAAAGTAGTGTTTTTGTGTTTTACCCCTAGGATACATCTGTGCCAGAGCCGCCTCTACCGGCTTGTATCCAGAAAGCGATGTATTTTCATGATAACCCACTAACAAAATACTCACCAATACTTAGAGAAGTTTTTATTATACTTATTCTTTTCTCTAAGTCTTCACTAGGGTTTCCTAATCCAAATCCCAAAAATAACTAAACCTCCCTCTGATACAAAATATAACAACCCTGATTTTTATTACATGCATAAACCTGATTTATTACATAAAATATTCACTTGATACAACATATAATATAGAGAGGTTTTGTTTATTTTTTTATTAGGAACATTACATAACATTTTAGAACATAATACACACAACATCTTTATTGAAAACTTCTTTTACATGACCACTACATTCCCTCGTACTTAGCATGTCATGGAATAACCTGAGGACATGCATTAAAAAAGGGTGAGCTATAAATCCCACTAAGGGAATAAACATGGAATAACAATAGGGACACAATACATGTTAGACAATATAAATATCAAATGGGAACAAGAGAAACATGAACATATAGGCGTGATAAAGCATGATAATCATAACCTGGAAATGATGCAACAACACTTAACATGGAATTAGCATGAGCCAAAGCTCATTGTACATGGAGAATGGGCAAACCCTCATTTCACATGAAGCATGAGTAAAACATTATTGGACTTGAATTATCATTATTCAACACCCATTTCAAATGACGTATCAGGATACTATAATTTAACCAATTCATTGAAGCGCTATCTGGGCGCACCTTTCTTAAACATTTCATTTCATGCATAAGTTTGCCACATGGATCTTGGAATCAATCAACATCATAAGTTATTCCAATGTTAAGTAATGTGGAATAAATAAATTAAAGTAACATTTAATATTTATATGTTTATAAAGGTTAATACCCTTGATAGAGACATGGGTATGGTATTCACTACACAATGATCTTGGCTTGGAAAAACACAGTGCAATTTTGGAAGCATAACAGCGTGACATAAGGATTCATGAAAATGGTTGATGAGAGAGAAAAAGGTTTATAATCATATATACATGAACTTTATATTATGGGGTCATATAGGTACATGTCCCACAAATTTAATGGAATTTATATGCATAATAATAAAGAATTTCTTGGATATAAAAGAGGAGAGAGAAATCCCTCAAGGAATTTCGGCATGGTAATGGGTGTACATGGGAGGAATTAATGTGAGTGAAAAAGGTATATCATCATCCAAACATAAAGAGAATAGTATGGGGGAGGTTTAAAATCATACCCCTACATTTTTATTTGAAAAAAAGGAATAAAAACTTAACAAAAATTGGACAAAAATAAGAAAGGAAGAAATCTGTTACTTGGAAGTATGATCCCAAACGCTTTGGAGAGGCTTGAGAGGAGATTTTCAGATATTGGGGCACCTTGGGAGGATTATAGATAGATATGGGAAGGTGTTGGTCTAACTCCAAAGTCATTAAGAGAAGAGTAAGTGGGATCTTGGGTGGGTTTATATAGGAAAGTAGAGGGAATTCATTATTATTTAGGTTTGGGAAACCTCATATAAAACAAATCAATACCACAAACCAGCCCATAGTTTTTGCCCATGGGTTTTTCCAAAGGGGAGTGGAAAAAATATTTTAGAAGTATAATGGACGAAATTCTTAATATAATATGTTTGATTATGTGGAGGTGAGCCACACTCTCAAGGAAAACAATTTAAAAAGACAAAATGTTTTATAAGTCTTGGAGGGTCCACAAAAGATTTGTAAAATAAATCAAACAAATATAAAATCACATTATTTTAATTCTAAATCATATATTTTCCAAACACAATTTTAATAGTATTTTATTACCTCACTATTAGGTCATTATGATTTTATAAAACACGTTATATAATTAAACGGTATTTAATGTTTTACCCAAAAATTAGACTGTCTCAGAAAATTATGAAAAATTAACCGTTGGATAGTTTCGACATCCTGATTCCAAAAAAATATTCATTTTATCTAAATAATTTTATTACTATTTGAATTTTTAATTTTAAAATAAAAACCCAAATTAACCAAAAATTCCTGGGTTCTGACAAAAAAAATTTCAAACCTTAATAAAAATTACAATTGCATTTGAAAAATTGTATGATCATTTATATTTAATAAAAAGTAATTTAATAATATTATTTTATTAAAATAATATTTATTTTAAAAATATATTAATTCATAAAAATAAATTTCTGTGTTTAATATTAACTAGAAATACTATTTGTGCTTTAAAAACTATGTACAAAGTAACAATAATAAAATGAATTCACATTCTTTATACAAAAAGTAATGTACATAGTCACAATGCTAGAGTCGTGTTACAGAAACCCTTATAACACCCACATATGACCAAAGAGTAAGGTGTGCAATGGTGACATACTCTTGGGGTGGCCCTGATAACATCCTTCAGGTGGTAATCTCTTTTAACTTCCACTTCTCCCATAGTTGGTTCTACTCAAGCTTAACGTGTTCAAGCTCACCTAGGGCTTAGGAAAGAGCACAACTCCATGATTCCACCTCCTTTCCAAGCTCCGAAAAATGGGCTTCATGTGGGGAAAGTCTACTGGATGAGGCCATTGCTTCCTTTTTCTTAGTAAATTTGATTTGTAAAAACCATATATTTATACTAATGATGTGATAATTGTTCAACAACTATATTAGCAATGGTAACAATTCGTAATGGTATTTTAAAATCTAGAAACATAAAACCACTGAAGTTAAAATTTTATATAACCATAATAAGACATTTAATTAGATCAAGTGGAATTTCCATTAATTAAATTTTGGGTCGTTACAATATACCTTCTCTAAAAGACAAACATACTCCATAGAACACTAGATACAACAAACAAGGTCAATCTCAATACGAGAAATCATCTAAAAACTAATACTAATGATATCTATAAACCTATATTATAAGATATTTATCTTGACATAATTGATTAATTTGTTAATTTTTGGGATAAAACAAGTAACTCACATCAAATTTAAAATAGGAAAATATTTTCCAAATTCCATAAATATTACTCTTTCATGAACAATGTTGTCAATATATATCTCTCAATGTTCCAATCATGATACATTCATACAAATCTCTCACTATAATGGGACATGATTATAAATATAATGAAAAGACAATAATCATCAAACAACATGTAAATCATCCAAGGTTAAATAACATCGACTCTAGCAAGACAAAAAACATAAACAACAATCCCATTCTTGGGCACTCACATTTTCCTTCGTTCATGGGTTAGATACTCCCATGAAAAATCTAATTAAAAATTCTTGAGATATCCTAGGATCCTTTCTACCATTCTTAAAGAGTCGTGAAATAGAAATGAAACTTTGTGTGCACTAATACCACATTGTAAAATCCCCTGATCTGACACTCTCTCCCATGGTCGAATCAAGTTGGATATGGGACCTCAAGTTACCACCACGTATTATAGAAGTATTTGAATAGAATTTAGGATTTGATATGTTTATTGGTAGACTTTACCCTATTTTTATATACATATAACATAGTGGAATAATATTAATTATTAAATTTTAGGAAACAAAAATAATTGAAACAATACAATTAAGATAAAACAACGATTAAAGATAACTGAATAATCTAATTAATAATAAAGTAATAATTTGAAGTCATTATGGAATAAAACTAAATGTTATACAAGATGTTACAAAAATTTAATACTAGTGTACTCAAATAATGGCTCAGAAGTCCCCAGTCTCAAACTCCATACAAAATGTCATCTCCAACCTTCAAAACATCCAACATGAAATAATCCAAAATGATGTCCCTTTATATTATCCAATAATTCATCCATGTAATAATTTAGAGTATCAAATGATGTCCAGTGTAGGGTGTGAGTATAAATCAGGTTTTCTACACCACGGTGTTTAAACATAACTAACATGATAATAGGTTCATGTAATAATGCAATAAATAGGTTCATTAATTAATTAAAAATTAAATTAATACAACATAAACCATCTTTGACACCATTACATAACATATTTGTTCATATTTCACTTCCATAATAACACAACCATAACCACATAAACTTGGTAAAACATAACCATCCTTGGAACCCGACTGGAATGTCTCAGAGAATTTCTCATAACCATGATAATATAACTATAACAATATAAACATGATATGTATCACACAAATCTGGGTCAAAACTACTATATAATCATTTCAACAATCAATATTGGTCGATATTGGTATATAATATTGTCAAAATTTATCAAGGAAAAGATATATACATAATCATTTCAACATGTTTCACTAGGCGTGGTCCACTATAATTGCATTTCAACACATCTTTAGCCATAAACTAGTGTAATGTAATTGCAGTATGTCTCAATTCATAGCTTGATATATATGCATTTTATCATATCAATTGGGACAATTCCTTACTCACCAACAAATTTTATAGTCCTAACCTATTAATACATATCATTATGGAACACAATATTAATTGGATACAATTCAAAGGATGTGTCCTCCACAAGATCCACTTATACTATGTCTATCACATGAGAAATTCTTGGATCATATATCGATAGCTACAACATGTGAAACACATCATGCATGGAACTGTAGCATTTTATAAGCGATAATCAGTATTCCACTGGATTGATCCTATCCACTATCTCAAACCAATAAAAAACCTTGATGTTATATTTCCCTATTTATTGATATAGAGTTTCCCCATCCTATGTGAAATCCAAAGAAAAACATAATGAAAAACCATGAAATCTAGAAGTTATATCCAATGTTCAGCGGATGATTTCTTCATGTTATGGGTGGTGACCAAATGCCTCCTAATCAAATAATATGCTCAGAAGTCTCCATCATGAGACTAGGACAAACGAGTGATGACTCGCCTACCTCTAACCAATAATGAGGTGTATGGAATTTCCTGACATGAAAAGGATCGAAAGGTTAGATTTGGATCAATGAATGGAACATGTTGTTATATGAAAACTACATGATTCATATACGATACTCCAACAAACAACATAAATCCAAAAGAAAAAGTCTCACAATATATCCTTTAGAGTCAAAATACCCCTCTAGGATTGAACATTAGTCTGAGTATGATAGGACATAATCAAAAAATCCATGATCTCCGGGTCTTCTGAAGACCCCACTATAACTGTAATGTGAAATTAAGATCATTGTTTGAAACCATACTCCTCGGAACACCATGAAACAAAACTCTCTCATGCACATAAATAATTCTCAAGTCATCTACTGTGATGCTCTTCCTGAAATGAATGAATTTAGATATATTCTTCAATCTGTCCAAAATCACCCATACAACATCTTTCATTCATGTTTTCCATGGTAAACCTATCAGAAAATCCATACTGATATCATCTCATTTCCACTCAAGAATGCGAAAATGCTGCAAAATTCATCTGGACTATGATGCCCAGCATTCACCTACTGACATAATAAATATAGAGGCATAAATCATGATATCACATTCTTCATTACAAAACAACATTTTCATCTACATTGATAATGATACATCATCCATAAACATGGATGTAGCGCCTATATATAATTAGTAAAATCTCTCATATTCTCCTCGTTCAAGCCTATAGAAACCCATAATCATCTACAAAAAAACAGAGAATTGTCACTTCCTTGAGACCAAACCTATGGTGTCTTCCCATATTATATGTTTTCTCTCAGAACTAAGCCCTTTAAATTACATAACATCTCATTCGTGATCCAGTCTTAAATAAGAGGTATAATATATGTCAATTTCAAGGCTACTAAAACTTGAAGCTCTTGAATATCTACATTCCTGTCTGAAAATAGGGACATCATCTTCCACTTTTCACAATACATCCACAATATGTCTATCTACCTCTTTTCTATTAACTTATCGAAAATGAAATATCCCATACCTGGTGTATATTCCCACTCAAGGATCAGGGATTTCAAATATCCTACCCACATCCTCTATCAAAGATTTAGATATCACTATGAAAATATAAAACTAATGATCTTTTGGTTTGGGTATACCACAAACCAATCATCTGTGAGATAATGGTTACCGCATCATAGGTCATGTTCCACTTCTAATAACTCATGATTTTGAGTAGTATATTTCCTCTCATGCATTCTTAAATGTTTGGATCCATAATAAACCACTTGATCCTTCTAAATTGTAACTCCTCCAATTTTAACTTCAGATGCATCACAGTTCATGTTATATGATTTACCTAGAAAATATAATGTGAGGACAGGTGAGGAGGTCATACTTCCTTTCAAATCCTAAAATTTTATTTCACATGTATATTACCAAATCAACTTCACCCCTTATCATCCAAACTTAATATTAGTGATTCAATATGGGAAAAGAAATGAATAATGCACTGATAATTACATTCTAAAACTATAAATCAATGAATATGAAATAAATTCCTAGGATGATCCCAAGATAACATTATTACAAACTTCTCAAGGTCCACATACATAATTACCTTTATGATTACATGTCCAAAAAAGTTAACATTATAAAACTAGAAACTGCATTTAGTTTTCTTGGAAGTAATGTGATACTCCATCAATGTATTAAATATGATGTCAATATGATGGGCATGATCATCTATAGGCTGTGAGTATACAAATATGTTATTGAAAAAAACAACCACAAAATAATATTTCAACTAATGAATGATCTGATTAATGAAGGCCATGAATACCGCCAGTGCATTAGTCAACCCAAATGACATCACATTGAATTTATACAAGCCATACTTGTTCCTTAAATTAGTATGAGTTTTGTCCAAAGGTATCATATTCAATTGATGGTATCTATATATTAGTTTGATCTTTGAGAATATCTTATCACCTCTCAGATGATCAAATATATATTCAATACAAGGAAAATGATACTTGTTTTTGATCATCTTTTGGTTCATTCACTAATAATCGACACATAGGCGCAGAGACAAATCAGCCTTCCTAGAGAAGAAAACTGGACAAACCTAAGGAGATGTAGTAGGTTTTATGAAACCATTAACATCATGATTTTACAATTGAACTTCAAAATACCTAATACCTTGTAGTTCCATTATATATGGTGGGCCAGAAACAAGATCTTCTCCATAAACCAAATCGATCGTAAAATCGATTTCGATTTTTGGGAGATAATCTATACATATCATTGCGAAATACATTCCGAAAAAGTTATACAAATGGAGGAAAATAATCATGATGAATCTCACCATAATATGAATAAATACTCTCTATATTATCGATGTGAAAATAAATTCTATAGTTAATTGGTTTTATACGAAAATATTAAAGATCTCACTCACCCTGGTGATAATAGATAAATCCTTCTAGAGATCTAATGTTATCTCTCATCTTTTAACTGCTGATATGATCATAGTGTAGAACTATCCAATCCAAACCAAGAATCAAATTTAAACCTATCAATTCCTATACAAATGGTTCCAATATGAAACATTAACCACCTATATATAGAGAACACAACTTTCAATTTTTTATATACAATGGAGACACTCCTAGTGGGGTATAAATTGTCAAAAACAATCCAAGATTTCCACAACCAATCCTAAACTATTTTTAAAAATTGGATAAAGAGGAATTATAATATCTTTTATAAAATAAATAGAGGAATTTGTTTATGATACAATATTCATACCTCTAACAGCAGATGTTCCTCTATCCACAATATCCAGAGTAGTCTACAAAGCTTGCAGCTGACCAGCCCCTCTTCCTTCGACTATATCCTGACTCCCCTGAGTAATTACCTATGCTTGGTACTATCATTATAGTATTGGGTACCACATCCATGACATTTAATAGAACTTCATGGGGAACTTCACCTACATCTTTACTCATAAATATCTGCGTCATTCCTAAACTTGGGTATGTGCCTTGATCCCCTACCACTACTCTGCTACTTCATTCCCCTAGAAAAACTCTATAGGTGGTATATCATATAATAAGAACATAACTACAAACTATTTATGGACAATATGGTAGTTTTTCTAATATTTAATCACTAATTTCACTAAAATAGAATGCAATCCTGAGATGGATTCCAAATTCCCTTACTAATCTGACTAGAATTTACTTAGAGAAATATTTAATAATGATGATTATTTACACTAGAAGAAGAGTTCCCTGTTTTCACTACTTCTAGGACACTACTTCTAGGGTTCCTCACTTCCCAAAAAACATAGTTAAGTATTGCAATTGGAACTCTCTCATCAACTCAGACATCAAAGGCATGATGTTATCAATATCCCTTTCCATGGATTTCATAACCCTGTGGAAACTTTCATAATGCTAAAAATCCATTTGATCCTGATAATAAATAGGAATATTTGGATTTTATGAATTTGGAGCATACTATTTTCCACACTATAGAACCTTAAATCATAGATGATGAGGATGTATTTTCTGTATAAGACAAACATACTGCATAGATCCCTGGATACAACAAACAAGGTCAACCTCAATACAAGAAAACATCCAAAAAACTATACTTATAGACTCTCTAAACATATCTTACAAGATCTTTATCTTGAAATAATTAATTAATTAGTTCATTTCTCAGATAAAACATGTATATTATATCAAAATTATAATAGTAAAATGATTTTCATATTCAATAACTGTAGCTCTTTCATGAATAATGTTGTTAGTATATATCTCTCAATGTGCCAATCGTGATTCATACTTACACATCTCTCACCATACTGGGCCATGCTTATAAATATAATTAAATACAATAATCATCAAACAACATGTAAATCATCCAAGGTTAAATGACATCAACTATAGCTAGAGAAAAACACAAACACAAATACAATTCCAGGGAACTCATATTTTATTTCATATATGGGTTAGATAATCCCATGAAAATGCTCATTAAATATTGTTGAGATATCCTAGGATCCTTTCTACCATTCCTAATGAGTCAATAAATAGAAAAGAAACATGGTGTGCTCTAATACCACATTGTAACATCCTCCAATCTGACACTCTCTCACATAGTCGAATCAGGTTGGATATAGGACCTTAAGTGAACACCTCGTATTATAGTGGAAGTGCACTAAAACTAAGGATGTGATATGTTTAGTGGAGGAAATCACCCCATGGTTAGAGAGTTAAAACACAGTGGAATAATAATAATTAAGTTTTAGGGAACATAAATATTTGAAACAATAAAATAAAGAAAAAAATTAATAAAGATAACTGAATAATCCAATTAATAATAAAGTAATAATTTAATGACATGATGGAATGAAACAAAATATTATACTAGATGTAATAAAGATGAAATATTGGTGTACTCATATAATGACTCAAAAGTCCCCAGTCTCAAACCCCATTTCGATGTCATCTCCAACCTCCAAAACATTCAGTAATGTATAATAAAAAATGGTGTCCCTTTCCCTTATCGAATAATTCATCGATGTAATCAAACAATGGCATATGTAGGGTGTGAGTATAACTCAGTTATTCTACACCACTGTGTCTAAACATAACCAACCTGATAATAAGATGATGTAATAATGCAATAAATAGGTTAATTAATTAATTAAAAAATAAATTAATACCACATAAACCATCTTTGACATCATTAGACAATATATTTGATCATGTTTCACAACCCTACTAACATAACCATTACCCCAGAAACAAGGTAAAAAATAACCTTCCTTGGAACCTAACTGTAACGTCTCTGAGCATGTCTCATAACCATGATAATATAACTATAACAAAATAAACATGATATATATCACACATATTTGGGTCAAACCAACTATATAATAATTTCAAAAATCAATATTGGTGGATCTTGGTATATAATCATTTCAATATTTATCATGGAAAATACAAATAAATGATCATTTCAATATGTTTCACTGGTCATGGCCCACTATAAAATACTTCAACATATCTTAATCTATAACCTAATGTAATTTAATTACAATATGTCTCTATTAATAGCTCGGTATATATGAATTTTAGCATGTCAACTTGGTCATTATATTATAATTGCAATATAGAAATCACAACACATTTCATAGAAATAAGGATATCAAAATGTAACATAATAATACTCAATGTTAAATTATTAAAATTGAAATCTATCTATCAATTAGATATTTCATTTATACATTGGTTATTATCCAATTACAAGAAAATCATTTCAATGATCAGGCCAAGACAAGATGAATCTCTATCATGTAGAAACCCAAATTCTAGGTCCTTCTAAACATAATTTAATCCATTAAATAGTTCTTTTATTATCAAGGGTTCACTAACCCAAATAGAATCCATAGGCCAGATCAAAATCTATTTAATCCAATGGGATTCAAAGGAATATTCCAATTCATCATTTAATTAATTTATGTTATCAATATATTGGTGAAATTCTAATATTACACATAGTTTCAATAAAATGAACCATAGGGCTATGTTTTAGACCCACTAATTTTAACCGGTGATTAAAAAAACACATCCAAGTATATTATTATATAAGAAAAAAGAAACAAATAATTTCAAGAAGGGTCATAGATAAATAAAGATCAATATCAAAACCCAAAACAATCATTAGTCAAAATATTACACCACAAAAACCTGATAAAAAATGAGAGTAGGAAGAAATGACACAAAGCCACTCAACAGGGATCATATGCATGATCAGGGAATCTGTAATAAAGATAGGTTCTCACAAATCACCTTGAATCTACCGTAGATTTGATAGAATGATGATTCATTTGAGGGAATTAGTTACATTTCATGAATGAACCCATTAAGAAATCCACTCAGGATAATACAGTGAATGTAATTCATTAACACATTGTGTATTTATTTTTATAGGGATACACTAAAAAATCATTATCTTAGATGAATTTTTAATTAGCCTGAAAATTACAAGACATGTATTGAAGTCATTACATGTCACTTGGTCATGAAATGTATTTTTTCCATGACATGTTTTTGGAAAAATTTACAGGTTTTTTAATACTATTACATGACATGTAATTCTTCTGAAGACAAATTATATCCCCTTTTCACCTATATATTGATTTAAAAACCACAAAATCCTTCCAATCATGTAAAAATACTCATAAACCCATTTTTATCCAGACTCCATTAATTCAAATAAACTCATATAACTAATCATTACGCCATTCTCCCTAACAAAGGATCCCTATATCTGAAGAATACTTAACAACCAAATATTTAATAAAAAGTAAAAAAACCCACAGGAAGACATTTATTGAATAAACTCAAAGAGGGAATTACCTAGAAAAAGGTGGAACATATACCCAACCTATTGAATATAGATCAAGGAAATAACAAAATAAAAATATGAAAGAGCATCAACTATGTCATCATTTGTAACTTATATTGAAGTCCAAAATTTATTAGGGTCTCTCACATCCTCTTTTGGATGAAATACTATATTTTATGAATGTAATAAAATGATCCATATGAAAACTCAACAAAATTTTAGATGTAAATAGTAAGTTGATTGGTTAACATATTAACTCAAGGATGATTAGAATTTTAATTTCAATTTATTTCTCATATAATAGAATGAATAAAATAGAGGACAATGTAGGAGTTCAAAGAAGAAACTTCCCCATTAAATATTTGGGAGCTCCGATGTTCCCAGGTATATTCTATATTTCCTATTTTTATGGCATGGTAGATAAAATATCTAATTGCATCCTCAATTAGAAAAATTTATTCCTATATTTTTGGAGTTTTATAAATTTCATTATCAATGTTTATATCTTAATCTCCGTGCATGTATTTTCTGTAATCATTTTTCCAATGTTTGTACAATTAAATATAAATATCATCCCATTATCCTTCATCTAGGATGTAAATACATAAGGAAGATATCACTGAGCATCATGGGATAAGATATACAATGAGGATGAGAATGGAGGATTCAATATATGGAGTTTTATGAGATCCATTCATTTTCAATATGTTTATATGTAATGGGAATACATTAATGGGGAATAACATAGTCAAAATTCATAGCCAATAAATATGGTGCACACATGTCTGACATGAGTTGGAAAAGATCCTGGTTATAGGAATTGATCTAAAGAAAAATACACCTTCTTAATCATAATTTTAATTTTATTTTATGATTTGGGGGGTATCATTTATTAGAGATACAACTGGTTGAAATCTATGCTTCGTTTCTTAGGATACACCGCAACTGATATATCCTTCTCTAGATGTTACAGATTCTCCTTCATTAATATTATCTTAAAAAACTACCATAAAGAGGTTTTAAAAAATATTATATTAATATAATAAAGATAAATGATCATATTCATAGGCTCATAATCAAGGATATTCTTTATGAAGGGTTACCATCAGGATACAAATGCGATCTTTTTTCATGATGCATAGGGAGGTACCCTCTAGTAAAATGACATCAATTCGTAAATCAACTTCCTTGTCTCACACATCCCCTACCATGCTCTTTCCACTAATGAAGGTGTCCGGTTAATGGGGATTACTTGAGTTTCTAAATTCCTATTTTTACAAACTCCCAAAGATGAATCTTTCTCTCACCTATTATTTTAAGTAGATTGGGTTACCTCGGTGTGGTGAGACATTGGTATTTTCAACTGGTTTCATGTCTAGGAGTTCACCAAAAATATCTTCTCACTCTCCTGGTTTCAAATATTGAAAGGAAATAATCACAAGAAAAAGGAATAGTTTTGTTCTGGGAAGATTTTTTTTAGGGAAAACGGAATGCATGTAAGAAGGATTGACATGATGGGTTACCAAATACACTTATAGCCATAATGGTTAAGGATAGAAACCTATAGGGTGAGCTGGTCCATATCATGAAATAGAGGGAGATTGTATCCCCTATAAGGATTACCATGAAAAGAAGAAGATTCATCCCCATTTATCAAAGACCATACCCACAACATATACAAGAAAAATAGACTCCTCAAGATTGCAGGCTTAACATATCATTTATGGATCATCAAAAAATAGCTTCATGTGGGAGAGGGCTTGTCCATGACCATATTGGTTCAATATTTTTTACTTTAATTGATTTCTATTGGTGAGGGGACTCTTTTTTGGAATAATATGATACCATTATCATGTGGTATGGGGTTGTTCCAATCCTAGGGTATTACTCTGAACTTAGAGTAAATAGAATATTCCATTATCAATAGTTCTATAAAGGTGATTTCCAATAAACCCTAGTCTATCACTTATTTCATCCACTAGTGAATGAAAATTATTTGAAGTCGATAACCATAATTCAAAAATAGTGTGATGGAAAAACGTTATACTTCCTATATTTTTAGGAAACATAGAATAATCCTTATATCTCATTTATTAGAACAATGTCACTTCCCACTATGTGTGTTAGTCTAGTCAGAGATAATTCCAAATGGATTAGCTACTTAATATTACATTTATTTGTTGGGAATGGGGCCCCATTTAATTATAAAATTAAATTTTGAATGGATTAATTTTATTTTATTAGAAGTCTACTTTAAATATTTAATGTTTTATTATATCGGATTACATTTCCTCACACACGTTGTGAGTTGTTTTTATTTGCTTCATTTCGCTAATTTATGCTATATTGGGAGAATTAATATTCTTATAAAATAATTTTATATATCATGTTTCTAATAATTCTATCTATATATTTAATAATTATTTAGTGTTTTAACATTAAATATCATTTTGAGTTGTTTTTATTTTTACATCATTTTATTATGTTGTTATATATATATATATATATTTATATTCTTGAATTTTTTCAATTTTTGAGACAGTTATATATTTCAACTATTGTTAGTTATAAATTTATGCTACTGTAAGGTATAAATTTATTCTACCATCTGTTATAAATGTATTATAATATTAGTTTAAAATTCATAGAATTATTTATTTAAATTAGATTTCACAATTTTTATATCTATGGAATCGTTTTTATCTCCAATAAAAATGGTTGAGTCTATAATTTTTATAGAATTATTTTAATTATTTATGCGTTCTCACATTAGAATTTATTGATTTACATAATCTATATAAGAGAATCAAAGTATTCTTGGAAGATAGTATGTTATGATATGACTACTGAATATGAGTACATAAAATTAAAATAGATAAAAAGTGCTCACACTCTATGAACGTTCAAGTTATCATGAACAACATTATTACTATTTCTAAAATTCTCCAAAGTATTATACCCAAACTGGTTTAACTTTAAAAACATTGACTAGATAAAAACATAAAATACTATGAACTAATAACTATTATTATTATTATTTTGTTTAATTTAGTGTGGGTATATTCTATCTAACACATTTCTTATCCTCTCTCACATGTTCTTTCTTGATCATCTTATTTCTTGCGCAAACAAATTACTCACTATTTTCATTTTTTCACTCTCATATTCTAAAGTCTGTTCATTTAGGCTATGACTCCCAGTTTCTCATTTCAGTTCATTCAGGTAATTAATCATCGATTAAAAAAGTTAGGATGGTTTAGATATTCCCCAAAAAATATTGTAATGGTTTCTCCTCCCCATATCAAAGTTAGTGTGTCTATCTATTTAAAACTCAACTAGAAAATGTGAGGGTTTTAATATGTTATAATTACCCTAAAAAGGTAGTGAAAATGAATCTCTCACTATGTAGATATATGTAAGATTATTCTAGGACCATATTTCACTAAAACACTATAAATATTTTACCTTCTCACTTTAATTTTAATTTATGTTTCTTTATTTATTTTATATTTTTTATAACTTTTATTCACCCACCTCCCCTCTATACATTCTCCCATCCAACACAACCTAACAATTGGTATCAGAGTGTTGGCCTTTTAAGAATTTCATGTTTGCCTCTATTCTATTTCCACTAATAACAAAACATGGTATCAGAGGTTTAAACTTCTTAAAAATAGTTTATCTCTTCTTCACATGTTTTCTACCTCTTAGATACATAGATTGTTCCTTTTAAAATTAGATATATATTGAGAGTATTCTCTATTCCTCATTTATAAAATTTATTATCATTGTGCAAACTTGTTCAAAAAATCACACTAGAAGGTGAAATATTTTTTAAGGTGGAAGGAATAGATGCTATTGATATGTGGAATAGTAAAAAATGTTTGTATTTCAAATTTAATGAATATAGATATAGGAATTACATAATATAAGAATCTCTAAAGGAATTTGGTATTGTACACTAGAATCCAATTGTAAAACCTTGAAAATTGTTTGATTCTAATTTTGATAATAATATATGAAATGATGCTGCTAAATATGTTCTGAATTAGAAGATTCTGGGTATTTTAATCTGTTCTAATAAAAAATTGTAATGTATATACACGTTGGATAGACCACAAGATCTAGAAGATTCTTTATTTAACACATCATGGAAAGTGAGTAATAATTATTTCAGGGTTTTCTTAATTCATCTTTTTTATTCAACTATCTTTTGATTTTGAAATGGGTTTTGTTTATTACTATAGTATAGGAGGGCATGCTGACATCCTATGAAACCCCTCAATTATATAAAATGAAAGACTGATGATTAATTTATAAGATAAAGATAAAATGTTTTTTGAGAAATAGGGGTTTCCTACCCCAAACCAACCCAATAAACCCATCCTAAACCAAGAAGGTTAGGTCAGGTTTCATTAGTGATATGGATCACTTGTGTCAATTTCTATTAGGTAGGGTTGAGTTATGGGTTAGAAGAATAAAGAAAAAACTCGATCCAACCATTCCTTAATGTATTTCTTCTGGGGGATAGGTGATCCATTACCCTCTTATATCCACTCTAAAAGATAATGTTTATTTAATTTAATATTCACTTGTAATGTTTTTATTGATGACCTATAAAATGACTAAATAAAATATATTTATTGTGAAAAAAAATTGGAGTGTGTTTACAATATCAAGATTTGGTGTTTGATTATCATTATAATTCAATAAAATTAAACACCAAGGCCTCTCTATTAAGAGGAATCTTAGGTTATTGGGTCATAACTCAACCATATTAATGTGTAATTAGTGTAGATTTAACCCAAAAAACAACCTACAACTTCTCATCTCCCTCTCTACCTAGGTACTTCTGAGTGATTTACCCATGGTTGTGGGTAGAGGATCCCATAGAAATCATTTTTGTTGGCACCCACCACCCCTAAATTTCTTCTCACACCCTATGTTATAGCCCTACCTTTGAAAAATAATTCATGATCTCTAATCCCCCTAAAACTATTTTTTTTCAACCTTAGGTGGAGTGTTATTTTTTTTTTCTTCTCATGGATTTATTTAATTTTCTATCCAAGCTATGTAAACCTAGTTTGAGGGGGTGTTGGATTATATCTATCAAATAAGATTTATGTGTTTCATTTTCATTATATTTATATATAAACAAACTCCAAGGCCTCTATTTAGAGTCAACTTGGATATTGGTTCATCACACTACAATTTTAATATAATTCAATAATTGTTTTTTGTATTAGTTTATTTGAATTTTTTGGAAGGTAAAAAAAATTTGAATTATTTTTAGATATATCATTATTTGAATTTATGTTTCATTTTTTGATGATACTTCTTATAGATAATTTTAATAGGCCATGAAAAATTTATTTGGAAAATTCGTTCATGTAATTATTTGTTGGTTGATAGAAATGGACTGGGTGATCCATATGATATTTCATTCATGATTTTTTAAGTAAAATGCCTTACAATTTCAAATTTATGTTAATATGGTTTATTGGATTATTTTTATTTATAAGATCTTAAATGATTTAGCTTTGATAGTTTTTATTTAATCAATTGTTGTATGTGTTTTTTTATTCATTCCTCAAATTTTTCTTTAGATGACACAAATGACCTTACCTGGCATAATCCAAATATTTTTTATTGGGTTGAGTGTAAAATTATCCGAACCCATGCCCAAATCAACTAATTGAAACCCCTATCATGAACCATGATCATGGTTATATGAACACATCCTAGTATATGATGCATTTACTCAAAATGGTTTGGTTATCTAATCAACATGACATATAATTTTAATTTTTATATATAAATTTACATCTATTAAGGGAATATTTCAATGATGCACAAGCCTCAAAACAAGGTTTCATATTTGAAATCACCATTATTTGGTTGTCTGAGGACTTCGTCAAACATAAATCCACGATGTGGGTCAACCAAATTGTGGTGTATGATATCATTCCTAATTCATGGTGAGTCTATAGAACCATCATCCCATGATTAAATAAAAGATTTCATGGTTTCTTTGTGTTGTGAATTGTCCAAAATGGTATGGATAGTTCTACAGTGTCATGGATCTTTATCGTGGTAATTTTAATAATGGGATATCTTCCCATTTCCGCACAAATCATGTTTAGTTGTTGGAATTCATAGAATTGTTTCTTCTATAGTCAAAGTATTCATAGAATCAGAAGGACTTTTTTGAAGAGAATGTTCAGCTACAATCACGGTTTTTGCATGTATGGAGTGTTTTAAATGATGATAATCATATAGAATTTAAATATATATTTGAGAAAGAAAATAAATAGTATTATTGATGTTACTAGAGCATGTATTGGAAGTCGGTGGGAAAAGGATTTAAAATTTTCAACACAAGAGTGAAAACGATTGTTGTTTCTAGAGATCTAATCCCTATTACAATGTGATGATATCACTTCAATTAATCATATCATGAAAATTGAAAAGGAATGAGTGCCTAATTCAAATCAAGGGACGTATTCCTATCACACATTCTTGAAAACCATTACTCAAAGGATCTAATGTCAAACCCCTCGAAATCATGAACACACAATTCAAGAATCTATGTGCCCATTATTCATCGAATTTTGGATGATAGCACAGTGATCCTATGGTATACCTAAAATCATTATTATCACCTTAATATTGTGACTTTGATACATAAAGGTTTTATTTGATTGTTCACTTATGTAGGGAATTTATTTCCCTAGGATTCGGGAGGAGATAGATAAACTCAATTATCAATGATAAATTGAAAATGGAATGACCTTATCCATGACTTACATAGTATATACATGATATACCTAGTTACGGTTCCTCAACCCCCATATATTTATCTTCCACTAAATAAGTAATAAATTATTTTGTCAAAATGACTATGTCATAAATATTATCCATATTTTATCACATACATGTAATATATATTAGGTGATAAACCCGATTCATTAACCCAACATGTAATTTTAACTAATATTAATTGAACTTTGAGTATTAAAAAATATTTGTTCATATAATATTATTCTTTATATGCACAGAAAGACTTTTAAATACTTTCAATAAATAAATTCATCGAAAATATTATATTCTTTAATAATAATTAAATTTTTTAATTATCCATGATCGATAATTCTTAGACAACTCTTGGACTCATGGTGGAGCTCACTCTATCATATATATATATTCAAAAAAATAGAAAAGATTCTTTTATATGTTATTTAGTGTAACCTGCATGGACCATATCTCAGTATAAGTGAATAGTCTTCATTTTGTCTTTCTATTTATACATCAACTATAAAATCTAGGTGTTGTTTTAGGTTATGATTTCCCTAAAAAAGCAGGTAGTGAAAGAATAAATATTTCTATATAGAGAGTTGTAAGAATGGACTAGATTCATTTTTCACTAAAACACTATAAAAAATATATTTTATCACATTCATTTTATTTTATATTGATTTATGTTTTTTAATTACTTCATAAATTATATTCACACCACCCCCTCTAAACCTTATCCCATTCATCACAGCCTAACAATTATTATCAGTGTGTGGCCCTTTTAATAATTTTCACTTCATCTCTATTATATTCATAATGGTAACAACACTTGGTATCCAATGCTAATCATTCTTTAGAGTAATTTAAGTCTTCTATTAATTTTTTCTCACTATTGGTCTCATGGAATGTTTAGTTTTTAATTTAGAAATCAATCTAGAGTATTTTCTAGTCCTCATTTGTAAAATTTATTTTCATTTTTATAATATGTTCTTAGATGACATGGTATAAGGATAGATATTCACTAAGATTGTAGGAATAAATACTAATGATAGATGGATTATTCAAAAATATCCATATTTTAATGGTAATGACTATGGTTACTTATAATCAAGAATATATGGTTATCTGAAGAAATTGATATTTTTTTATTAGAAGTCAATGGTAAAACCTTATAAAATGTCTAATTTTAATCTTGATACTCTCAATGAAATATATGTATCTCTATATGATCTGAATAATAAGATTATAAATATTTTATATTTTCATATTAAGAAAAAAAAATTAGTTATGTATCTACGTGTATGATAGACCATGAGAACTAGAATATTTTGAACGAAACACATCATGGATATGAAAAGATGATTATAACAGAACTTGGAATGCTTCTAGCTGACTACTATGTCTGAAAGATGCATGGATATGAAACGGTAAACTAGATATTGTAACGGTTCAGTAAAATAGTGAATGGATGGAAGTCACTTGGATAAATCTTAATGAAACATGTACTTGTTGAAAGTGCTATTTGAGAACTACTATAAGAGTGGGATGTAAAGTGTAAATCTATTGTTTTATGTAAGAACATGAATGATTACACACAATAGGAACTAATTGGATCATTATTACAATATGAACATGTAATGAAGAATATTTTGAAAGAAAAAACATCAAAAAAGAAAGGTATTTCATTCAAACCTCATATAAATGTTTCTCTTAAAACTTTTTAATCTAAACCATATGAATGTGACAATGGATAAACAAAAAAAATATAATAAAATGGATTTATAACGTTATGATGTGATAGAAAACAAACAAAAAATGACCAGGTAAATATCAAAAGAATTATCAAAAAGAAAATAATGGTACTGTATATGGACTATATATAACCTCATATGAATGAATAAATAAGGTGAATATCAAATGCTTCTTTATAATGTTAAAATGGAAAGTTATATATTAGAAATACAGGAATTTATTCAATTGTGTTTATCATATATGATGATGTTCACTAAATAATATGATTCAAGTGAGGAATCTAGAACTAAGAATGAGTTGGATAACCTCTTTCTGATGGATGAAAATAAAAATGGGGTATATAATAATTATAATTATATTTATTATTATGTTATATAAAGTTATAGATTCGATGAGTATATAAAAAATGAAAATCTTCACAAAGATATTTTCTCAGTTACTATGTTGTATAATGTGTTGAAATAATAAAATGAGTGGTTTATCAAGTAATTTATGAAAGTCAATATGAAGAATAATGCTCTTAAAAAAGAAATAAGAAATTTTTATTCATATTTAAAAGGGAAAATCTATGAGTATTTTGATTCTGTTCAAGAGTAGAATGATAATATTAAATATGAATTTGTTAGATAAAAATAAACATTATCTACTTTTGATTTGGGAAATAAAAAAAGATATTGGATATGATTAAACCAAATAAAGATAAGATTTTTTTCATTTATAATCCATATATCCTTATGGTATATATGATAATAAATTTTCTCACATATTTTATCAATATATTTGATTTATGAGAACATCTATTTCAACCAATGTAGCTTCTAGAGTACCTTACAATTAATATCTAAAATATTTGTTTCTACTATAGAATTCAATTTCTAATCATGTTGGACCCAAAATAGAATGGGTTGTAATAGTTTCCCCTTTTTAATTTATATTTTATTTATATATGCCTTAAGAATATCAAGGGAATATGGTATATGGAATTTTCTGATTCGTTTCACATATCCAGAACTATAAAATTTCCTCATATATACCAAATGTGATTGAGGATATATTACATTTGGAGATAACTATGAAGGAAAGGAAAAGTGTTTCAGTGAAATAAGAATTTATAATATACTATAATTTATAAATTTTTATATGTTATAAGTCATAAACATAATCTAGTTACAAACCCATAACATTGTGAAAATGGTATGTATGTTAAGTTTAAAGTTGATAAATTTTTAATGATTAAAAGATAATTTTGTTTTGTTTTATATTGATATAAACCATAATATATATACTATTAATTTACCTCATCTATATAATCAAAATATAAATTTTTCTACTACTATATAAATATATTATATTCTTTAGAAAATATGTAATGGACATTATTATTTATGAATAATAATAAAAATTAGATAAATAAAATAATTATAAATTGGAAATAATATGAAAAACAAAATAGAGCTTTTCATTTTTTTTCCATATCCTAGTTTCAGGTTTAATACTAATATTCTACAAAAAAAATTAGGTTCATGTTACACATTGTTATAGCAATGCATTTCTCCCTCAGAGTCATTATAGTTATGTTTTTAACCATCTATTTCCAATTAAAAGTATATATTCCCATGTGAATTTTAAAGATATCCTATTCAAATTCGACATATTAATCATTTTGAACATGGATTTACCCATTTAAAAGGTAATAAAAGATTTTATTTGTGATACACACTTAATTGGTAAGTATCATAAGGAAACATTCAAATCAATCAATCATTATCCCTCTTCTAAAAGTTGTGAATTATTGCATATTGATTTATTTGGTCCTATGAAAACAACTATT
Organism: Viscum album; assembly: GCA_963277665.1. Taxonomy (NCBI): domain Eukaryota; kingdom Viridiplantae; phylum Streptophyta; class Magnoliopsida; order Santalales; family Viscaceae; genus Viscum; species Viscum album. The sequence goes on along the minus strand of OY728150.1, from coordinate 429,140,975 downwards.
TTAGGTAGTCATAAACATTGTAATTTATTTATGATGATTTTAGTAGATTTATAAGGGTTTATTTCATATCTAATAATCTTTAATCCTTACTTAGATCTAATTTTTTTATAATATACATAAAAATATGAAAGGTTGTTTTATTATTTCCATTAGAAGTGATAAAGGTTATGGATTTTATAATTTTTTGTTTCATTATTTTTATGAAGAGAATGGTTGTTGAGTATAAATTTTCCACTCCTAGACCTCGTAGTAAAATATTTTTTTCAAAAGGTAAAAAATAAAACTATTCATGAAAAGGATCAAACTATGGATAAATAATATAGTATTCTTAGGATATATCTACAGATACTACTTTCTATGTGGAGAATAGAGTATATGGTAAGCATTATTCAAAGAAATATACTTTAAATTTTTTTAATAGTATAAAACCAAAGATTGGTTGGTTTAAATTATTTTTGGTAAATTTTCATCTTGAATTTGAAGGATAATTTAGACGAGTTTGACGCTAAAAGTGTTGAAAGTGTATTTATTGGTTAGTCATTTAAAATTAAATCTTATAGGGTGTATAATAAGAATTAATTAAGTATTTAACAATATGTTCTTATAAATGTTAATGAATCTTATGATGTTCAGAAATTTGTTTTGGTAAATTTCAATGAATAGTTCCATGATTTTAGTTTTGGAAAAAAACCCCTATAGCTAATTTATGTATTATAGTGGAGAAAATACCTATTAATCTAATCCTAGATCATGGAGAATTATTAAATATCATCCAATTGATAATGTGATTATTAATGATGGATTTATTATTAAAACTATAATCTTTGCATTAAAATTATTTATTGGCTCTACTTTTGATTTGGATTGTGTTCCCAATAATGTGGTCAATGATTTAATGGTCCCAAATTGGATTATTTATTGGAAAGATTAGCTTAATTAGTTTTTTAGAAATAATTTTTTTTATTTTTTTTGATGTTTATGAAGATAATTATGAAATAAAAACTAAATGTTTGTTTATAAAAAAGATAGATAAATCAAGATAGATTTTTAAAAATAAATTTTAGCTTGTTTCTAAAGGATACTATCAACAAAAGTGAATATATTTTGACGAATCATTTGTATAGGTTTTCCGGATATAGGCTATTGGAAATTTTTTAAATTTTTCTTGTTTTAATGTATTTATGCTATATCAAATGGATCTCAAAATTTATTTTTTAATTTGTTTCATATATAAATAAGTTTAGTTATACAGCCCTTTCATTTTAAATGTGTGAAATTTCCTAATCATGTTTTTAAAATATACGAGGCTTTGAATGGTCTCAAAAAACACCACATTCTTGGTATGAGAGTATTTTAATTTTTCTTTTAAATCATTTCACGAAATTTAATATTGATCCTACTCTATTTATTAAAACGTTTTATAACAATATTTTAATTGTGAAAATATATATTTATTATATGGTTTTCTATTTATCTAGTAATTTACATTGTAATGATTTCCCTACATTGATGTATTATGAGTTGGAAATGATATTATTTGGAGAATTAAATTTCATTATTGTAATTATAATTTATCAATGTAATTATTGTATCTTTCTTAATCAACACATTTAGGCTAAAGAGTTGATGAAAATATTTTTACATGATTCATTTAAATCTATAAAATATCATATGAGTTCTAGTTGTAAATTAGATGATATAATTATGGAAAATGTATTGATATTAATGTTTATAGGTTCATGATAGTGATGTTTATTTATTAAACTATATCTATACTTGATATAATGGTGAGTGTTTGTTGTTCTATAAGGAACCAAGCTAATACTAAAGAGAGTAATTTTGAATTTGTGAAAAGAATAATTACATATGAAATAGAAACTGTTAAATCATGTTAACATTATTATAAGAATAATTTTTTTGATTTAATATCATATTATGAATATTATTTTTTCTAGGGAGTTTCATTTATAGAATTATCACATCCGGTATGTGTCATTTTAATGGAAAATGATTAGTTTTGTTGTATTCTACAAAGAAATTATATATTTCTTTATCTAATTTTGAAGTTAATTCTGTTTTTATGGTTATTCTCAACGATTATGGATTATGGTAACATTATGTGATTTTTTTGAATTATTTAGATAAAATTTTTATTTATTTTCAGAATATATCTAAAATTTCTATTTCAAAAAATCATTCTTGTATTCTAGAACAAAGTATATCGATGAAATATTTCATTTTATTAGAGATCATGTGAATAATTGTAATGTTGTTTTTGAATTTATCATTACTAATAATCATCTTTTAGAATCATTTACAAATCCTTTAGACTTCTCTCAATATGAAAAAATTAAATTAGAGCATGGAATGTGGGATGATTAATTATATTTGTCTCTAAAACATTATATGAGGATCGTCTGTTTCTTTTTGTTTACATGCAAAATTTTGAGAAAGTAAATGATTTTAATTTTTCATGTTTGGTTTCATAGTCAATAAAATGGTGAATATATTATATGTTTCATTTTTTTATTACATGGGGAGAAGTTGTGTGTCTGAATTAAGTATTAATTGTCTATATTTTGTTTTATTTTGTAGGTCTTTTAAATATTCATTATTTTATTTTATCAGATTATATTCCCTCACATGTACTCTTAATTTTTTATGTACATTATATTTTTAATTTATGTTATATTATTCTATTTAATTTTATTATAAAATATTTAAATATATCATGTTTTTAATAATTATTTCCTAATGTAAATAATCTACTCATGTTTTAATTTTAAGTATCATGTGTTATTTTTTTGTATATTTTAAAATAATATTTTTCTAAAATATAAATTTTTTATAATGTTAGTTAAAAATTTCTTATTCCAATAATTAAACATATATGCCACTATCAAATCTAAATTTATATTACTATTAACTATAAATTTCTTCTATTATTTGTCAAAAATGGTTGATATAGTTTGTTTAAAATGATTACAATTATTAGTTCAAACATTCTCCTACCGTTTGTTAAAAATTTATGCTACCACTGGATCAAAATATAGGCTACCATTAGTTTAAAATCTCAGCATCCATTATTTTAAAGAATATCTTCTAACAGTTCAATAAAATATGCTACCATCACTTCAAAAAGTAATTCTACCAATATTTACGAATTGTATGATTTTCAAGAATGTATCTCCTCATGGATCAATAAATATTAGGTTATTTAATCTCTATAATTGTTCTTAAGTAAAAATTATTTTTATTTTAAAATTACTTATATAAATTTTTTGTAGTGTTTTTAATATTTTATTTTTAAAAAAAAGTTATAAAAAATTTCATCACATGATAATTTATTTTATAATATTTTAAATTATATTTAGTTCTTTTTTAATACTTATTTTAAAATTCATATAATAAATTCAATACATGATTCCTATACATTTGAATATAATTTTTTATCACATGTTTCTTAAAATATTCTTAATTTAATGTTAAATGTTCATGAACATGTTAACTATGTTTTTAATTTCTTAAATGTTAATTTATTTCAATATTTTATTTTAGAATGTATTTTAACAGAGTAAACTTTCTTGTGATATTCCAGTATTTATTTGAAATAGTATTATTAATTGGTTTGAATTATTAAATTTCAATTTTATTACTTATTCTAAATTGTTCTAATTATGTTTTTTTATATATTTGTATTATTTTTATATTTGTGGAATCTTTTTTGTCTCTAATAAATCATTTTGTCTTCGTAATAAAATTATTTTATCCATTTTCAGAAGTTTTATTTAGCATTTTTTGAATTTCATATCCAATTTAAGGCGTTCAACAGATTCTAGGAAGAAATTGAATTATGATATGACCATTTCAAGGTCTCTTGTGTATATCACACTTCTTCCCATCTCTTACATGTTCTTTCTTTTTAGGATTATACTTTTTCGAAACATAATAATTCTCTCTTTTCATGTAGTGACTACTTGATTCTTATATATGGTAATTCAAGATATAACTCCATGATTCTGGACATGGGTCATTCTAGTTGTGAATATCACATTTTAAAACTCAATATAGGATAGAACTTTCTCAAAAAGTAAGGAATGGTTATGACTCCTTATAAAAAATCACTTTGCCTTTCTATATTTAACTCTACTATAAAAGTTATGTGTCGTATCAGGATATGATCCCCCTAAAACTCATATAATGATAGCACATCTCTCATTAAGTAGGGAGGTGAATGTTTTTCCTACATCATATTTAAAATAAACCATTATAAAAATTATATGTACTCTATTTTAATTTAGTTACAACTTAATTTTCACTTTTATTTTTTATATGGCATATTCAATACCACCCTCTGGACCTACTTTCATTCATTCCATCCAAACATGTTCAACATTAGAAGTAGTACCTCGTGGGTCAATAATTGGAGATTTTTTTCAAACTTCAAATATTATCCCATTTTCTTGGATAGTGAGTTATATTAATTCATATAAAATACAATAAATATAAGCTGTTGGGGTATAAATTTTAGGTCATATACAAACCTGGAAAACATTTTGTGTCTCATGCTTTGTAATTGATAATGGAATATGGAAAAATGATGGCATTGGTGTGGTTACAACATGAATTGGAAAATGTTCATATTCTAATGGCAGAAGAAAATAGAGATGAAAATTTAAAGGTAATTATTTATAGTTTTATATAGGGAAATGAAGTGAGAAAAGATTATATATACCAAATGAATTTTAATATTTATAGAAAATGTTATTTTTATATCAAAAATAAGTTTTGATATAAAAGATATCCACAATTTTATTATACCTCCCCAATCAGGGATATCTGGGGTATTTAGAGACATTAAAGTTCCGTGTTAATGTGGTGATGTGGGTGGGAAATCAACAGCATGTTCAATAGTTAATGAGGGAGTGTAAACGTTTTGGAAATAAACTTGTTTGAGTCATTTAATCCTTCCCGGTTTCTCCAATCACTACCGATACCCACAATTATTTAGAATGATATATCAATGGATTTTTTTCCAGATTTAAAAAATCATAAGAGTATGACATGGTATTTATATTGGTTGATTGGTTGTGAAAATATGAACAAGTCCTACTTTTTATGAATGGGTTTACATAAAAAAGGGATTATAACGTGATCATATAAAAAATCATATGGTTTCAAGGAATTTTAGGAGTGATAGTGTGTGACATGGAACTAATGATTAGTAGTGCTTTATGAAATTAGTAATTTATATTATGGGGAAACACTAAAAATGATCTCTTCATAAAACCCCCTAAACTTATAGAGAATGGGATGTGGTTAACCAATGTTAGTATGCTTACTAGTGGTGTTTTCAGTAGATCCTCATTGGTTGTGGATCAAATGGTTGTCACGGGTTGAATACATTTATAATTCATGATATATCGTTATATACATGAAATCGAAAGGCTTCATTTGGGGTAGTGTATGGTCATAGAGCCCAGCATATTTGTCACTATTCCTAGGGGAGATAGTTGTGGAAGTTGTAGTTTCTACCATGATTATCCTTAATTAGGCACTTAAAAATTCCATGAAACTATACAAAAATCACAATAGAGTATGATAAACGATTTCAATAAATGGTGATGTGTATAGGGATCTAGAGTGGGGTATAATTTATGGCCAAAATAATGAATTAATGAACCCCAAAAAAGCTATATTTAACTAGAAATAATATTAATAATATTATGGATTTTTTCTAATTAAAGGGAATGTGGGATCTATCTCTTATTGTCATAACTAACCATAATATAAATATTAAAAACCAATATTTTTTGTGTTGTAGTCTCGAGTCACCATTGAACCACACTACATCACCAATACTCTACCTATTTCCTTTATGGATGGAGGGGAACATCCAGAGAAGATTTTAGCTGCTAGAAATTTTGGAAATGTCCTTTAGGTGTTGGTTCTATGGAAATGAAGAACTACCAGAGAATAGACTTGGGAAGAATCCAACATTATTTGCCTCCAATTTCTGAACATCCACCTTGAGGACAAGGTTTAAAACAAATGGCATTCATTGATAAGAATAAAGAGGTGCTCGATGGGTAAATATTTGGGCATGGGACCTGACCACCCATTAAATTTACCTATCAAAGGGGGAATCATTATAGGGGCAGGGTATTAGGGGTCACATGTTATGTTTTTACTAGTGGAAGTATTTTAAATAAAAAATTTAAAAGGGAGACATTATGTTATTAATGAGGAATATAGGGGTCATTAATAATAGTTGGGTACCTAGTTGTTTGAGGGAAGCACCCAACCCAAAGGATGAGTTTTCTCATTAGGTCCATAAAGTCTATAATAATTAATTCTAACTTACAATAAAAGAAAATTGTGGAATATTTAAATCTATATCAACAAAAGAGGAAACTATAACGATTTTATATGATAAATAACTATTTAGGATATTGATTGGGGAGATATAGGGTAAAAATTTCAATGCTATGATTTATAAGAACATTTAAATGAGGGGTATAACTTGTAACAATAGAATATTAAACAGGATGAAATATATTGAAAATTTGATATGTGATAGAGAAACATTGGTTTTCTCATTAAAAAATAAAAATAATCATATGATCCATTAAAAAACATGGAAATCAACAAAGAAATAATGCTTCCCCAACATAGAACTATAGATAGTGATGATATTATATAATTTCACTCAATAGTAAAGAAATTTTTATTTAAAAACATTTATATCCTAGTGAGTTTTATGGATATATCATTGGATGATTTTTTTGATATATATTAGTTGAGTTTAGTTGATACAGAAACATGCGGTATATCTATGATTCATTCTATTGATAAAATTATTATCAATGATCATTAAATTATTCATAGATATATCTAAGAATTAGGAAAATATTGCTTGGTAACTGTAGGTTATGAGAGAGGATATTTAATATCATTAAAATAATTAAAAGATCATGGGTTATATAAAGGGTGAATTCAATCTATATGATACATGATGAACATGGATTTAATATTCCTCAAAAAAGGTGATAGTAGAGTTTTGTTCAAAATTTCCTTGAATATGGGGTACGTAGTCTTCTCACATAGAGAGATAATGGTCATTGGTCATAATATCTTGAGATCATGGGTTTTGATAAATTAATAATTATTTATTTATGTTAGTGGATCATTTAAGTTTCTTCATTTTTTTTATTTATGATGGAAAAAATTTGTCTTTAGGAATACATGGAAGACATGAAAGTGGAATAGAGATCATGGGAGAATCATGAAGAAGATGTTGTGATCAAATTATAGCTCACTAAACAAGAAGTTTTTTTATTGGATAAGAAGTTCATAGATCTAATGAGATTTTGTAGCCCAAATGAATCTAAAATTATCCAAGAGAGATAATAATCATTAATAAGAGGATAATTGTTTTGTACTAGCTAAATAGAATGTGGGTTGAGAATATATTGTGCTGGTAGAGAATTGAGGTGGCACCAAATTGTGGAATATGTCAGACACAGCAAATATCCCCCATATTAGGTCTTGTAAAAAAATATACATAGGGGGATAAAATAGAATCAAATGATGATAAGAGAAAAGAATGGGGAGATACAACTAAGAGTGAAACACATTTTGATGTCCTTGATGTACCTTAAAAAAGTTAATGAGGTAATGATTGAAATGATTTAAAAACATATTACTACTCTTGTGAGTGGGTAATGAAAAATATGTTTAGTATTTCACATTCATTGAATTCATGTGGAGGAGGGCTAAGAGAAGTAATCATGATGATATTTTGGAAGCATGAAATTAGGTATTTCATATCTTGATATTCAAAATTAACTTATTGGGTCAAAAAAATTTGGAACTATATCTCTTGGTCTTCTGATACTAAAAAATTTGGTTCTATACCACTTGGATTTTGGGTGCACAAAATCAGGCATCGTATCTCCTAAATTTTTTAATTTACAAAATCAAGCACCATTTTACCTAAGCTCTTTGTCCTGTAAATTAGGCACCAATTCACCAAAATACCTTAAGGCAATTCTTCAGTCACCATTTCATACAAAATCTTTAGTAATTTCCATCATTATCATGATAGTTCTATGGTTTAATCTCTTATTAACCAAGAAATGTTATTTCTAAATCCATTTCATCATAGGGAGGTCACATATAAGAGGTTAATGAAAAATAATTATTCAATTCATTCGAGGATGTTGTTATTTATTTAATTAAATTTTATAAATTAAATTTACCATGTTCTTATTATAGGAGAGTATTAAAATTCATATTCTTTTATCATTAGGGTAATTATATATTTATGATTTGAGATTTTGGTCCATGGTTTATCAATGTTAGCAGGTTGACTTGTATTTATATTCAATATATTTATATTCATTTCTAAATGAAACAACCTAACCTTTCTCAGAAGAATAGATTCTAGGTATTATCATTCAACACAATGCATCCGAGTTCATTCTCTATTGGATGGAATTATCTCATTAGTTATTATCCATGTTTTACTTCAAGAATGGAGAGATCTTACACCTGTACATAGAATAGGACATATCAATGTTTTAAATGATTTTAGTGGATGATGAATATATTTGGAGGTAGGAACATGTTTTTTACTTCCATGGGACTTGATTAAACTCACCGATGAAAAAGATCAACATTATGGATAGTGAGTCATTATTATTTATGGTTATTTTAATTCATGATTCTAATTAAACTCTTATTTGATCATGGAATGGGTTTTGTGTATTCCCATAGTTTATCAAGTCATAGTGACACCCTATGAAGCCCTTTAGTTATATCAAATCTATGGCTGGTGATTAATTGATATAATGAAGATCAAAAAAAATTGAGAAGTTGGTGTGTCCTAACCTATACCAAACTAATTAACTCCACCTAACCAATCAGGTGAGGTATGGTTACATACATGATATGGATGGATTTAGTCTATTTGGGTTAGGTTAGTTCAAGTCATGGATTGAAAAAATAACAAAAAAACCCAACCCAATACATCTATAATTTATTTCTTATGGGGGTCAGGTTCTCAACTCCCCTCTTATTTCCACAAAAGAAGTTATTTTTATTGAATTATATGTTATGTGTTTTTTTGTTTTATGAGCAATAAAATGTAAAAATAAAATGAATTTAATTTAAAAATAAATTTGTTTGAGTTTGTGTTTCATAGTGACATGGGTGTTATATTACCATTATAATTCTCTAAAAATAAACAAAAAGTAATTTATTAGGATTCATCTTGGGTATTGAGCCATCACTTTTCCATTTTTGTGTGATATGGTAATAAAAATTATTGATAAACATGGTTTTATGGTTCCCAATTTTACAACACTTCCACTTTCCCTAGATCCAAATTGATAACTATTTATTTCAAAACTCACTAGATAATATCATGTTTCTACTAATTTATTACTTTAGTCATTGGGATTTCAAAGTCTTCAATGCAGGGAAGTTTTGATATCTATGACATTACATCTTTGAGTAAGACTTCTCATGAGATGATATTCTTGTCTAAATTATATTTCTTCCACTATCTAAACAATAAATGTTGGATTATATTAGTAATAGAATTTTTATAATGATAACACATTACATAATAAGTGAAATTACAATTACTGGAACAAGTCATTATTTATTTTACAATGCTTCACTAGCTTCCTAAAAATCTACTACACACTCGATATTTGTTGAAACTGAAACCACTGGATTAAAAAATCTTTTATTGCTCACTACCTTGCACTAAATATGATATTAGGTCATATTTACCATCTACAAAAACTATTTTGTGCCAAATTATAACTATTATCCATTTCACTCCACATAGGTGGTATACATCTTTTGAAACTGCTCAAATACAATCATATAGTTTTGACTGATTCCTAGGAAATTCTCCTATATATGACTAATATTTTCTTACTATACAGTTTATGATGGTAATTTCATATCGTGCACATATCACAATGTATGCGACTTATCCATCAAAAAATAATTTGGAATTCAAATCACCACATTAATATCTTTCTATATCACATATATGTCTACTAAGAGAAATTTATGACATTTATTCTTTGTAAAAAATTTATCATTAATTGTTGTAAAACTTATTTTTAAGTAAATTTATTGTATATTTACTATCTAATTTGTCTAATAAATCCTTAGATCTACCTCAGTAGATCATGTTTCCTGGAGCATTGTTTACTAATTTAATTCAATCAATGGAGAGTTACTTTCATCCTCTTTTAATCTAATTGTAAGACCAATATTTGTTTTTCATAATTTATCAAACATATTTTACATGTAAAACAATGAAACTCCCACTAACTTCTTGTAGACACATGGAAAATATTCATCTCAAATGAATATTCTATGATCTAGTTGTTTACTTTAATCATGTACAAGATTTCAGTGACATGCACCCTTATTTGAATTCTATGATGTCACCATCCCATTCTATTTGCATCATATAGTCATCTTTCATAGTCTATGGTCCTGAAATTAAATGCTCAATTTAATAATCATATAATGTATCTATGATAAGTAAAATTGTAATGGTTTTAGATATCAACACATGGTGTTACCAATTGATCTTTATTGGTACCATGAATATACAATCCATGTATAGTATCACTTAAATACCCATCGTAGTATTCAAAATAATAAGGCCCTACATTTTCATACATGGAATCAATTGTTAAATTTTAATTGATCTCATCAATTTTATCTGATTTCCATTAATTTCATGAAGGATTCATTATTCACAATGAATAATGTATGACCGTCTACAGTGAATATAAAACCATTAATATGGATTAATTTTTCCAATAGAGTATGTTTTTTCTAGAGCATTTCTTTTCCTCAAATATTTTGGAACTCATTCTTATTACAACAATTTGTACATCACTATTATTGACTAAATCCAAGTTATTTTCTCTCCCACTATCTATAATAGATATTTATACCCATTTTTTGAAATAAATACTAAAATATGACTATATATTTTCTATGATAGGAATTTTTTTTAATATCCTTATGAAACCTTATAATGATTACTATATAGGTGTATTTGATTCTATTGATTCAACTGTATTTATATCCTCAAAAAACTCATTGCATTTAAATGAATGTTCTTATAAAAATAGATATATATCATAATACTCCTATGATATCCATTTTTCATTAAAGGTTTCATATTTCTGTGACATAATGTTTTTATTTTCGATGCATACCATGAAAAATAATTGAAGTATCTACAATGAATATCAGTTGTAACATTGATACTCGTTTTACATACATATTGATTCTAATTATATAAGGACATCTTCATTTAATAATTTATCCACACTACATGTTTATAGATCATTTTTAATGTGTATAACTCATTATCAATCCCCCAACTTATCATCATAAATTTTATGTGTACATAGTATTGTGCATTTAGGAATTACTCTATGAAACATTTTATTGATCGGTGAAGGCATGGTCATATTATTATTCGGTACACTAGGCCGAAGAAACTCATATCTTATGATATTTCTTATACAGTAAATTAATTTCACATTCCATAACACTTAATGGAATCTAATGTATTATATTTACCACTATCATACTCCATAAATAGTTCGCATTCTATTTCATGCACTAATTCCTAAATCTTTGTTCTTTAAAGTTATTTATAAAGGTCTGATTGTCGAAAACATAGTATATAAGTGTTTCGATATTACCCAAGGTTATTAAATCTATATAGTCTAAAACCATACTAGTTATATCCTTGAAAATTTCTTAGTTTTTCAAAACAATGTATTATCTTTCCATAACTTGGTATATTGATATTAGATTTTATATACATCACATATTTCTAATCCCCTAATGGCCCAAAGGCCTTCTTTTTACGTTATTATGGATAATCACCCTTTTAATGGTTGAAGGGGAACCCATACATGACCCGTAGGCCCAAGTCACAAGGTCCGACTGACCCGAAATACATGAACCAAAGGCCCAGAGGCCTACCATGTTGAATACATGACCCATGGGCCCAACCCACTAGAACTGCCCCTCCCCATCTTCTAGGTCATTGATCACCTAGCTCCCCACCTTTCAGTGATGATCGGAAAGCATTTCCTTGTATAATGATGCATGGTTCCTGGTCCTAATGCTGGATTCCATACCCTCTCATTATTCTAATCTGGATATCTATGCTTCTCATGGCTCCTACTCTTGGTTGCACTGATCCTTTTCTGGTGCATTTTCTATGTGAACTAGGCTACTCCATGGGCTTTGAGGCCCGAAGGCCCTGTGGCTCGAAGGCCTTTAATGACCCGAAGGCCCTTGTGACCCAGTGGACCAAGGTTGTGTACAAATTACATTTGAGCTATTTTTTTTGGGTAAAAATTACCACAATATCATCAAGAACAATTTACTTGTATATTAATAGTTGTGTGCTTCTCACCAATGACTTAGCAACCACCTTTCCTCAAACACTTGGAGAATAAACCATAATTCTAGATTTTTTTTTAATAATTTTGTTACTGTTTTTAAATAAACAAGTGTAATAGTCCTATGTTATTTAATACCAAAAATGTATGATAAAAAATAAATAAAATTGATGAATAGACCTGATGATGTAATTACTCAATTCATTAATTCAATTTATAACATTTAAACATCCAAAAATTTATTTCACTCTTTGCAAATAAAATCACCTCTTATATAATAACTCTTTTCATTAAAGGATATTAAAATGGATTCTTTATCATCACTCTTTCCATTGGAATTTTGTCATTGTGTTTTTTTTGTTCACCATACAAACTAAAGATTAAACTTTCTATAATGTTCACATTTCATGGAAAACCATACCAAGATGTTAATGAAAAATTTTCTCTAAACTATTTTTTATATAATATTAAATGAAACTGGTGAAAATGGGTAAAATGATATGATAAAGGGATCAATTGAAATATCATGATCCATATTTCAATTTACACATTTCCATTACAATAATAAACCATTTATATCTCACTTCACTTTTCCTTATAAGCTTTTTGGAGATGAGACAACATGTGAAATCATTCTTGCTCGGATGTGGTACCCACAATAAATATCAGATGGTGATGAAAGAATTAGGAAATGACCGTCATATGAATTGTACATGAGTCTCCTATAATAAATTTTCTAACCCTCTCTTTATGAGGTGTCTTAATATGTATTGGGGACACCGACACATTAAATTTCTAATATTGTATTATATTGTGCAAAAACTTGTACTTATTTATGAAAATATGTTCTGGATAAGACATTTTCATTTTCTAAAAGCTATCATAGTGTACTTGTGTTATGAAATTCCATTTTAAATAAAAAAAATCCAGAATCGTATTACTTTTTTATTGATTAGAAGTTACACCTAACTAATTATTTAAACCATTAAATATCTTCTATTATTTTTTCTAACTCTACAAACCCATTGTAATAGAGTCATCATATTAGGTCGCTTGAGTATTTTAGTTGAAAAGATCATTGAAACCTCTCCTAATAGTCTAAAAGTTAATGGTAAGACACTAGTTAAAGAGATCAAGGTAGGTGTGTTACTATAAATCCGCATTAACTAATGGCTCTTTGATTTGTTGAGTGAATTTCCAACATCTAAAATAATATATAGTATTTAGTCAAAACATGTCTATAAAGTTGAATTAAATTATCTATGGATTCCACTTTATTGTGGAATTCACTTAACTCGACCCATCACTCTCCTAATAATTCCTAGATACTAGGATACACCTTCAACCATGGATGATGAGCACCTTGTCCACCAGATATTGTTCAAACTAAAATAATTGATGGCATTGGTGACTTAATATTTCATGGAGGGTTTAAATATTTTTTATGAATATAATAAATATATATAAATATTTTTATATTATATTATTGTTATTACAACTGAAAATTAGTAGAAAAAATTCCTAAAATCATTATACATTTTTCATATTATTTATTTTATTTATTCTCATAGTCATCATACAAATACATTAAATAATAAAAAATGAATTAAAAATTCATTTTACACAACCGGTAATATGTATAAAATATTAGTCGATATATTTAAACTCAATAAATAAATCATGAATTAGAGATATTATACCTAAGTTGAGTCCTAACTCATGATGCAGCTTGTACCTAGTCTAATATGTCCATATCTTGTCTAGGTTTTCTCCTTGACTTCGCGTGGTCCAAGTAAAACATCAATTTTCATCATAATAGACATTTACTCTCATGATGTAGATAGGTTCTTAAGAAGAACAGTTTAAATATAAAAAATATAGATTGATGTTTAGAATATTATACATATTTAAATAAATAAGACGATGTATAGACTATCGTAAAAATTAAATACTTATTATTGAAATCATATGTAGGTAGAAATTAATTAAATTAAAATAACCATACATACACATAATTGGTCATTGTTCAAGATCAGTCAGTATATTAAATAAACACATGACAAAAATAAATTGCAATAAATATAATGTACGAAGGAATTTAAATAAATAAAATGAATTTTTTAAATTTAAATAATTTATTCTTATTAGGTATCATCATTAATTTAATAGAAAATATATATTTTTTTGTTATATTAAAATCATAGTATTTTTAATCCAAAAATTATTTCTTATATTATTTAGTTTAATATTAAAATTATATAAATTTATTCTGGTCCCCACAACCCCATTAAGGGCTAATACAGGTCGACTCGACCAAACATGGGCTGGTTCTATGTTGCGAATTCCCTATATAGGAGTATTCTAGGTGAGATATAAATTCTTGGGCCTATTTAAGGTCACTCATACCCTATAGGCCCATGTATTTATCATCCTCACAGTCACCTTATGGTAGTGGAAAGCGTCATCACCAATGGGAGGCGGCCCTGAGATCTGGCTGAGATCTAGCCAGATCGACGAAGGGGTTTGCCTGAGGTCCAACGTGAGAGGAATTTTTAGATTTTGATGAGGAGGAAAATAGGTATCTGAGAATGAGGTATGAAAACTGGACTAACTTAATGGAATGATGAATTTTTTCAAGGGAAAATATGGTCAATGTGTTCCAGTCCACCAGCACAGTAGCGTCGACTCGCATGCGACGGTGGTCCGAGAGCTTGACGGTTGCAGGACCAGGTGGCGATAATGTGTATGTGTAGTAAAGAATTGACATTCAGCCTATTGTAAGTGATAAAATTAAATATCAAGAGAGTTGGGTAACTCGACATGGCTAGAAAGATTGGTTGTTCTTCGATGGATGCTAAGGGAGGAGCCCGTAGTGGAGGAACCTATTGTGGGTGTCGGTGACAGTCATGGATGGCTAGAGAGAAAGTGATAAGGGAGGTGACCAGTTGGGATTACTATGTTTTTGTCTAAAGAACATGATAGGGGAGAACCTAGATGAGATAGAGACACTTATAAGGGGTCCCACATATGGAGAGAAACCCTTCCACAACTAATTGTTTAAAAATTTCCCTTTTTAAATGTTAAGATTCCATATTAAAAAAAATATTTTCTTTATTGTTTTAGTATAGTTGACTTGTGGAAAGTTATTGAAACATTATTCTTATTAGAATTTTTTTCAAAAAACATATTTTTATGCTTATTTTAATTTATCAGATGTTTTTGTAATTCTTCTTCATTAGGTGGAAAGGAATATCACCGACTAGATAGTATTCAGCCACCAGAATCTGATAACTAGAATCCAACTAGTCTTCAACATGGATATTAATCCAAAAAAAGACATATATATATATATATATATGCATTTATTATTGTAGATTTTTCATATTCAAATATTATATTTTTGATCCGTAATTTTTTTAGGATGATAGTAACATGGCTATCCCGGATTGGATGGAAACACGGTCAAATCCATTAGGACTGAATTACTACCCAAATTTTTAAAATTAATGAAAATTAATTTTTCATCTGTAAATAAATAATCATAATCCCTTTAATTCAAAATCTTGTTACATGGGTGCATAAATTAAACAGGTAATATGGTGATTGAAAAATTTTCTTCATCGGAGTGATGAAACATGTTCATCTCCGGAAATCCAATCTATGATAAATTTTGAATATATTTCTTAAATTAATATGAAAAATATAAATTAAAACTGAATGATTATCATGATTTAATTAAAGTTGGATTATCTATCTCACATTTTTGGGGACTATTGATTAATGGATCCAAAACTAAACCCCTCTATATTTTCTTCACATGCTTCAAGAATCCATGTGCTTTCTATTCACCAAATTCAAGGTGCTATCATAGAGCTCTAAAATTATCTAAAATGTTGTGACAATCTCCTCAATCTCATTCCATCTATCTGTAAAGGCACTCTTGGATAATTTTCTCGATTAGTGAATTTATCCCTCTAGAATTTAAGGTATAAAATATCTCAATTTTGACTGATAAACAATACATGGAATGAAATTCTCCTCAATTAATATAGTGGTTGTCAAAAATACCTGGTTAGTGTTCCTTGACCTCTATATAATTAACATCAACTAAATAAATAATAATTAATTAATAATGATCAAATAAACTCTTGTTAATATTATTTATATTTTAAAAAATAATTGTAGTTTAGATTATGTGATAGAACCGATTCATTAATTCAACTCATATTTCAACCTAATAATAAATTAACCTTAAATATTAAAAAAATATTTATTCTAAAATATTAATATTTTATTTTACATAAAAGTTTCTTAATATATTCAAGTATTAACCTTATATAGACATACTTCGCATGTCTATAACCCATAATTATATTTCTGAAAATCATCCCCTTGTTCTTGTACTAACATCTCCAATATTGAACGTTGGGTTTTCAATAATTCAACTCGATACTTCATCTGAGAAGTCTGTCCCAAAGTGCATCTTGTGAAATCAATGGAATCACCAAATTTACAAGACCATATGTGCTTTTGTGAGGAAAATAGATCAATATAACTGGAAAATATAAAACAAGGATTTAGAATCAATTGTATAATCTATATCGATAGTTGGGGTATAGAAAATTCTAGAAAAAATAGAGGGAGAATAATATGAGTTGGAAATCTCCATGAAATACCCCTATGCCCAAGTTCATATCCTGTATGAACAAGTTGGAATACTAATTGACTACCTCCCCATTATCCCTTAACCTGATATATATAGCTATAAACAAAACACAAAATACATTTACTAAATTAACATTTTGTAATTTTATCATTCCCCCTTCTACCAGGAATAGGTTTTTATGAATGGAATGTCAACAAACCAATCAAAGATGGTCATTATTTTGATGCATGGTAAAGTTTCCTAAAAGATATTTAATGATCGCTAGGGGGAAGATATTGGAAAAGAAAACATATTTGATGTATTATCATAAGAGTTGATATATCTATATCACATTGGGAAATAAAAAACCATAGAGAATATCATTTAACTACAATGCCTATTAGAACATAAAAATAGATATAACAAAACCTGTGAGAGGTAATTGTCACGTCATACAACATGAAATTTTAAAAGCAGCAACATCTATCATAATATTAAAAACATAATTGTGTCTTATAGATAGAAACACATGGAAAATGTTGTATTAAAAGGGGAGACATAATTCTCTAAAAGTGGACCGAGGATCATAGACTATTAGAGTGGATACATGATGTTCTGAAGTAAATATCAGATAGATATATGGGAAAATTATGCTAGACCTTATGATGTATGATCGATATTTTTTTACAGATGGTATTATCACAACTATAGAATCAATAATATCGATAAAGTCAATTTGAATATATTAGGAATGTAGTGCTGGTTGGTGTTGTTCGATATAGAGTTTTTGTGGGAATATTGGGGTAGTTGTGTTTGGGTAGTGGGTTTCTCTATTGGGGATAGAATTTTTTTCATTCTCACTTTTTTTGATAGTTTTGTGGGTCTGAGATTCTAAATATAGTTAGGTGGTGAGAAAAAAATCACTTTTTGGAATTTACATGGTAGTAGGTCTATTAAAAGAAAATGGGATTATGAGGTAGTGTCTCTACAACACTCAATGCACACTGAATGGTGGTATCCCAAGGATATGGACTCTCCTTGTTATTCCATATATATATCATTCATTCCTCTTAGTACTATAACATTCAAATATAGAATAAATATATAGTTGTACAATTAGTTTCTTTAAACCCCACCCCCACTCATTACAACTCATAATACTTACATTTGGTGACTAAGATTGGTAACTATTTCTTTGGAAGTCATGATCACCATTGAGGAAGTTTTAATCAAAACTATTTTCTCCTTCCTCTTCCAGATTTTCTTGTTGTATAATGTGAAACTGTTTGTAAAATTACGACAATCACTATGTGGAAATTAAAAAAATATGATAATTTAATGTAAGTCAAGTGGAGAGGATGACCATATCATGGTGATCGGTAATGAAGAAAAATATAGTAATCACTGGATCATATAAAGAGATTTTACAATGAGTGTTGATGACTATATAGGATAGTTTTTATAAGATCAAACATGAACAATGAATTACCTACACTCAGTGAATGTATAGTTGTGGAAAACTGAAGAAATATCCCCAATCTGGATGCATAAAAAGGAGGAGCGTCACATTATAGTTATCTGATCAAAGTATATTGTAGGGAAATAATTAGGAACAAATGAACAATAAATAGGATTAGAGCTACAGAGAATAGATAAATTCAGCACACCTACATCTCTGTCTAATAGAGAACATTCTCTAGTTTGAGACAAGTAGTGTCAAGAATAGTAGAACATGATTTTGCAATGATAGATGATAATATTTCTAATGATGGAGTTAGAAATAGTTTTCCAAAAGTGATCAATAATTAAACATCCTAGGAATTTAGAAAAAATATTCATATATGTTTTGTTAATAAGTTTGAAACTACAACTAATGATGCTCTATTTGGCTATGAGAGTGAAATTAGTGTTGCTTATAGTGGATGAATAAAAAATGTGTCTTTGTATATTGGTATGAAGATTAGTTTTGAACCTGGTCTGAGTTCATTTCCTAAGGATGAACAAAGACAGGGTGTTCCTCTAGTTCAAGAAGTGTGGTTGGGGGAATGAGGTGGTAGTGTAAAAACCATCACAGTGAAATGATTTTCGTTTATTTTTTAATTATTTGCGTAAAGTGGAAGAGAAAGCTACTGTAGTTGAAATAGAAATGTCTCTTGGACTTAATTTTATAAGGGATGGATTATATTTTTTTATAGTTACTTTTTTATCATTATAAAAGAGTTTTTTTCAGAAGATTTATTCATGATGAATCATTATACCAATATCTCAAGTTGGTTCTTCAGGGATGTTTACTACATTAGTGTTGGAATTTTTAGTTATAAAGGTGAGAGAAATGTCTTATGGATTTTTTTTCTCATAGTTTCTTTGGGGGTTGTGTTGTCCTAAAAAGGATTAGGTACGTTGGTGTTTCAGACTGAAAATGAACCACCCCATGTTTACCCATGGTATTGGAAACGATTGGGGAGAAAATGGATTGTTTTTTATGTTTCAAAGGGGAGAAGAAATCAATATCATGATGAAGGATATTGGTGTCATGTTGGTTCTGTAGTGGTATGTATATTGATTTTGGTTCACATTTATAGAATTTTTTTTCCACAATATCATACAACCTAATTTTTTGGATAATAGTGTCAACTTATTAATCCATAAAATTTTCACTCTGTGGAATTATGGGCGGCTACAAATGTCTTTTCTCATAGTTACTCAATTACAGTTGGTTCTCTAACTGAAAGCATAAAGAGGGGAATTTCAGCTGATGATGATAATTTAAATATGAAATAATTTTTTTATAATATAGATCGAATATATATTTTGTATATTGATGTTGGTCTAGAACTCATAGTCGTTGGAAAATAAATTGAAGGTGTTTATTTCATTTCTAATTATCTATGTGATATCAAGGTAGTAGGTGTTAATGTTTAAATTTATTAGTTCCATGGAAATCATTTGGTTTCATCCATGGGTTTAGAATTATCTTTTTTCCACTACTAGCTACATATAAAAATGTAGTAAAACATTTTCTATAGAGGTTTGTGAGTATAAATTCATCCTTGCAGAGATAAATTGTATTTGTGGATCAAGGAATGAAATTGTTCTTCATGATCCACCATAGGGACTAGGATGTTTATAATAAGTGTGAAAAATATTTGGAATGTGGGTATGATTTGTGTTTTGAGTGTTATTGTTGTTTTGGGGCTATTTTGGTTGTCATGGGTGGGAATTAGGGTTAAATGTTCATGTGGGAAGTTATGTAATTTTCTATTTATTAGTTTTTTATGATAGTTTGGTAGGTAGGGGATAATAAATACTAGACGTTGGTGGGTTAGTTATTGTGATATACTTGGTTTTAGGTCTACTTAAATTAGATGTTCTGGTGAGATGGTCCCTCTCCTTGGAAATCAATGCACAAAGTAAGGTTAATGCCCAATGTGGTGGTCTCTCTTGGTTCTTCCAAAATTTTATCCTTCATTCCTCACTCTAGTATAAATACAGAATCTAGTGGTAATATACTATTTCATATCAATTTTCTTTAATTATTTATCCCACTTCTTTAATTAGAACCAATGGTTTTCATAGAGGCTATGGTCTTTCCTAAAATATAGTTTTTAAATGATTGATAGTTGGGAGGAGATGGATATTGGATGAGTAAAAAATATGACTTATTTAATGGGTACATTACGTTTTTAGAAGTCAATACATGTAAAATGAACCATTGGAATAATTTTCCCACCCTAATGGTTTATGAAAAAATAGAAATAGTGACTAAATTTAAGAAGAACATAGAGGATGATGTAACAAAAAACACGATACACTGTATTATAGGGTAAGATAAGGGAAATCTTAATTAGTAACTTCTTTTAAGAAAATGTGTCAACTAAATCATGGGTTTTAATATGATCAATTTCCATATTGAAATAGGGATAGGAAATAATATATCACATGTTATGAAAGTGACAATTGCGAAGACATTATATAGAAGAGGAGAACATCGATTGGGAAGATACCAAATTACATGTTACAATGTTTTGTTACACAGGATTAGTGTAATGAGGGTTATCACAAAAAATAATAGAATATTCCACAGGTAGAGATATAAAAGGAAACAAATGTTTTAATGAAGAATGTGCTGCTATCACATGTGTTCATAAGATAAATAATAGGATGCAATAGAAATATGTGAAAAACATAAGGGTAAAACACTAACCATCATGGAATCAAGGATGAAGACAACCCATATTGATGTTTGTGACAGAGAAGAAACATTAAGATGAAATAAATCTGTATTTATCCCTATTGTAAATATGGATATATCGCTAGATGATAAACAGAATAAAAAATAAAAAAATATCTATAATATATAAAATTTTATAAAGTCATTGATGTGTTTCATGGGTCAAAGTATCCTCAAGGATATGTAAATGATTCTTGTAGAAATATAGGAAATGTGCATTGCTTGGATTGACTATAAAAGTGGTATGAGAGGCTGCATGGAATTTTTAAAGTAAAAACTGTGGGTTATGTAATGGGGTTGATGATCATTATTATCTACCAAGAAATATTTTGGATTGAATATTATAAATTTATTTTGGATAGTGAAGTTTGATTAAAAACAATCCAGAATATGGGACAAGTGATCATCATGTATGGAGAGAGAATAACTGTGAAGCATGATAATCATGTGTCTACTGTTTCATGGTATTTGATCACTATTAAATGATTTTAGTAGAGGATTGAAATCAATAGATCTATTATATAGTTTCTAGGATAAATTTATCTTTATTAAGAAATATTAGTCATGCATCGTATATAGTGATCATCATATCATCACCTAAATGGTGTTGTGAGTTATATTCAACCCCTAGACATATAGGTTATTCTATTTTGTGAAAAATATCATGGATCCATGGAGGGTGATATTGAAACTAGATGAAGACAGAGCCATCATCCATATATTGGTGATTATGATGATTCGTGGGCTAATGACAAAGTGTATTTTTCATAAAGGGATCTAGTTAAAATGAGGTGGTAATAATTTTTGAATGATAATGGCTATGTGTGATGATCCTACCATGGTAGGTCTTAGATAAGATTAGGATGGGAGAATGTAAAAGGGAAAGAGGTGGTATAAAGAGGTGTTAGTAGGGGGGATTAACTCAAATGAGAGAGTATTTTTTTTGATATATGAGAAATTCACACTAAGATAGAATGGGACGAAAGTGATAAACTACCTTTATATCTAATTAATAGTCTTCAATAGAGTGAAGAAGAAGATTTGATACATTACAAAACCAGAGGAACCAATTTAAGCCTTACTAAGAGGATGTTTTGTATTAATCTATAGAGTATCTTCAACATGACCATTCAATTTATATCAAACATATTATCATATTTGTATGATTATGATAGAATAATGATTCCATCTAGTATCCCACATAAATCCTATAAATCCCATTTTCACATCTATTGTGTGATCATGTTAGTATGGAACGATGCTTATGGATAATTACCGATTAGAAAGATCACATAAGACGGTCCCTTAAAACATAAATGTATATCTGATTGGGAATTAAGGACTCAGGGTTCAGAACTCTTTAAAATTAGAATAGAGTGTCACACTCTAATTAACCCCTCAAGCCGAGCTCATTATCACCCCACTTCTAATAAATTTTATATATTTCCTTTGGAGTAATTACTATATTTAGTGAACAAAACCAATATTCAATGGGAATAAAAATGTGATTGGATAATCAAACATTACATATGTGAATTACAGTGAATGTAAAATTTTCACGGAAAATAAAATTTCATAGTGTAATTCCCATTAGAAATTCACAAAGGAATACCCATTGGGAATACACAAAAAAAAATTGCAGAATAATCATAGGGAAATTTTTTAAAAAAATGGGAAATTATTAATTACCTATTTATATTCCATGTCCATGATAATTCCATGTGTATTTTTTGATGGGTATCTACATTCATGATTAAAGTTCCACTAAAAAATAGTAAAAGTCCCAGTGAAAATATGAAGAATGATACTTATGTAATTATTGATTTATATTCCAATTCAAAAATCACAATGATCAATTATATGTGAAATCTATATGGATGTTCTGATGATAATTAAAATTCATAGTTCCGTAGGTAACTAGTGATAGTTGTTCCATAGAAAATCTATTAAGTATATTTAACTATAAATCCATGGAGGAACCTCCACTAAAATATCTTAAAAAAAATTTACCCTAAAAATGGGCCATTAAAAATTATAAGTTAAATTTCCATGTATGAAATCATACGATAAATTCTCAACCATTAATGTTTCAATTCCATGTTAATTTCAAATGGAAGTTTCATTGTTAATACAAATATAAATGTTAAATACCATAGGAAATAAATAATGGAGTATCCATAGGAAATCCATGAAAAAAACTAACTAGAAATTCATAGAAGAATTCCATGATAAAATACCCATAGAAGATTTATTTTTATATATATAATTTACAACAAGAATATTTCAATAATAAAATTTATTGTATTCTATCCCTTATGAAGATATCAACAGATGTTGAAAATAAGAACATTTTGAATCAAGATTATAATAATAATTTTTTTGAACAAATCATTCATCTTTTTATTCAAAATTATTTTTTATTGTTTAAGGTTTTTACAAGTAACCTTAACAATTAAACCATTAACATATTATTTTATACAAAAAAACTCAAAAATCACCTTCTAGAGAGTGTCAATATGTGAGTAGACCTTATTTTACCTTCCACCTTCCATGCCATTCAGAGAAAATAAACACGATGATGGTCGAATGAGTTAGAAGATGTACCTCATTTCCCCAAAAAAATAAAATGGAGCACACAACGTGTCAATTTCTTCGAGAAGAGGGGAAAATTTTTAAATTAATCCCAATGATAGATTGATGAGGAAGAATTTTGATAATTTGAGTGGAACAGTTAAGCAAAAGTATCATGATGACTATTAAAGAAGAAACTAAATATGAAAATTTTTATTTTTATGAAATTACCTTTTAAGGTATCCATGTTTAAAATATGACACATTTGAAACATCCAAAATGTATTAAAAAACTCCCATTACACCACAAATTAGAGATGATAGTGATCCATGCATATTTTGAACAAGAAATAATTCATGAATTATACGATAGTAGGCTATTATAATGTCAATGTAATATTCAATTTTTTTAAAACCTGACTTATCTACTTATTAATTTTAATAGAAATTCTGTGATCTAATTTAAAATTCTAAAAAAATGAAAATGAAAATAAAAAGTATATCACACTTACATTGAGAAATAATTGAATCATCATCATTAACGTATAATAAATGAGATGATTCTATATAATGATGAGATAATTATAAATATTTTTTCCAAATAAAAGTGAAAATATATTCAAAAATAAGGAATCACAATATATAAAATTATCAAGAATATTCATATTCTCTCAATATTATAGGAAAAATGGAATTGAGGTCAATTGAGTAATGATTATGAAGTTATCCTTGATGAAACATTTTCATTAACCAATTTGTATTCTATAATCCATGTTCCAAGAGAAAAGTAGTAAACATGCAATAGAATTGATCAGATGTTTGTCCCAAAAAGTTTCTATACATCTAAACCAGTATGTCCCTAATTGGTATAGAGGAATGTGGTAATGATGATTATAAATTTTAAAAGAATACATTGATTAAACATGTACCAATTCTACAAGAGGTATAATTCAATGAAGTAAAATAAAAAACATTTGTATTATTCATAATGTTACATTTTTTAGAATTATATATTAACTCATAGAATATTACAATTAAAAATAAACTTCAATGAATTTTCTAAAATAATTATAATTTTATTTAAATTAAATGTTATGGGAAACATCCCTACTTCTAACACATATAAAAAACATGATCATTTGTCATTAATTAATGTTTTTTATGCATATTGAGGAAGATTATTAAAAAAATTGAAACACAACCATCACCCAACACAAACATATTTTTTTAGTAAAGAAAACCAATAAATATGGCTAAACAATATTCTTTAATTAATAATTTCAAAAAGATATTTTCCAAATTGAATATTGAAAAATGTTTTCCTTCCACTTACTATAGTAGTTTTCTTCTGAATGTTTTGTGATCATACTTCAAGGAACATCCAAAATATCTATAAAAGAATAATATTTTAGCTTTACAATACATCATCAATTTTTTAATATTTTAATAGATCACTGTTACAATAGGTCAACATCACTCCATAAGCTACCTTCTCACCACCACATAAGAATACTTACAAAACCACAATCTATATGATCACCACTACATAAAGAATATTTCCAAGAAACAAGGATTACATGCAACATATTATGATTTCAGTCATTGATATAGTATACCATAGAGAGGTATGTACAACATGCAGTGGGGATAAAACTATATTAATAATGAAAAAATAGCTAATATGAAATCTAATGTAATTAAAAATGTGGTTTCGTATATAAATACCTCAACAAAAAATATAAATATACAAACTTTAAAGGAATATTATTGATATAAACTTACTTTTTACATTCCTTGATAGATAATCTTTATAATATTATATAAAAATATAAAATTAATTAACAAACATGACTTTTAATGTTGTGGTTCCAGTTTCTTCATTGCATCAACATCTCATTTCCAAATTCACCATTAAATTTTTTAAATATTATCAAAACCACTCTAAAACATATCTTCAATTAAAATATTATCTTCAAGTAAGTTTTCATTCTTTTAAAACACCACTGTTGAATTTTCATAATTCTATTGATTAGGATGATAACCTTTTGGGTATAAACTGTTGAAGTGTTTGCAGGAACATTCCATTTTCCTAATCATTAAAATTACCTAAATTTTTTAATTTTAAATTTGAAGAGTTTGTCATAACTCTAATCCATTTTCCACATACTCAATATCTGGGTTTAGTTTCATGCATCCAGTGAAGGAACCAATTAGGTATCCAGGAATTCTAAACTAAGGAGAAGTATCATTTTTCATAAATTCAAATCCTGTTATATAATTTTTTTCACTCTCTAAATAATAAAATAGATGTGTAGTCCACATGAAGGAAGAAATGTGGGACATAAATTTTTGATTGATAAGTAACTATTTTATTTCAAAAAACTTTTAAGGTAAAATTGAAAAACCACCTAGTTTGAACACTAAAAAAAATTAACAATCCATTTAAAAGAAATGCAATCCTTCTAGAAATATTATCCCTAAAATTCTTCCAAGAGATATAGGATACCTGAGTGTCTGTAACATTTTCTAATAAGTATTTGAAATGAAATTCTAGTTTTCCCCAAGTTTTCATTTATTTTTCTTGATTAATCTTCCCTTTATTGAATACTATTATTTATATAAGGTCTTTTTTGTTAATCCATGTGCCCTTCTCTTAATTGTTACCCATTATAAACACCCTTGCCATTATCTTGTTAGCTTCTTCATTAAAGACATTAAACCCAAAAAAACATTCCACCATCTCATTATCCGAATGTAAAATCATATCTAAGGATTGATCATGGGCCGCACTTGACTCCCACTACTGAAGGGATACAGAAACATGTTTTGTGGGCCTAGCATGGACAACAGAGGCTTTGGGATCATCTTAAATCATCCTGCCCAAAGATTTTTTTTGTGGACCTTATTTCCTTTGGAAGAGATAAATATTAATTTTCCTTTCACCCCTTCCTACTTCACGTCATACGTTTCCTCCTCCTTTGGATGGGAGGCCCTATGCCTTGTAAATCATCAGCACTATCACCAGGTGAGAAATCAACTGAATCGTCACTAGACACCCCCTGCTCATCAGTCTAAGCTACTTCAATTTCATAAACAGGATCTACATTCACCAGCCCTTCAATGTGGTTGCCCATCATAATAGCTCAAAACTCTCTCCTTGGAATATATATGGTCATGTTCCCACCCCTGTTGTCTTTCTCATGTCTCATGCCACCTAGTATCTATCCCTCCATTATAGTCACATGAGATCTACCGATTCCACTAGGGATACTTTTTTTTGAGCACTGCCTCTACATAAGAAAAGGCCATGGAAGGCCCATAACCTACATCAGATTCCTTATCTATCTAGAAATCAAGTAAATTGACATTATCCCAATGAACAATCCTTTCTTCACCCCATTCATTCATCATATTGGAAGCCTCATGCTTTGTAGTATGCACGGGAGTCTTAGGACTCATGTCTTTGCGTATGTGTTTGAACACCAAAACCATCAATGGTTTTCCCTCTATAACCCACCTTTCACCTTCTGAACACCAATTGGATTATCTAATTGGCATTGACCAGACTCAACTTAACCAATACCCAACCCCATTACATTATATCATGATTCTTCGTCCTTCTGAGGAGCACGTTTCTTCCTCCCATGTCAATCGTCTTCCGTGAGATGTCCCATTTTTATACATAAAGTAAACAAGTCAAACCATGTCTCATAAACAAATAATTGTTTGTGGTGGAACTGTTCCTCCATTGTAATATAAAAAAACTCATGGGATATTTGGTAGAAAACAGTTTTCACATATATTCATGGATAAATTGGATGAAAATGTGATCAAGTTCTAAAGTCAACCCACAAAAATCTACCAACGAGATTCCCTAACATTCTCAAAATTATGGGATTCCAAAATGGTAAAGCTAGTTCTGGAAAACTAACCCAAATCAAAATTGTAGATGAGTCATGTTTCATGTGTAAATTGTATGACCATCAAAAGAGGTAGAACTGAAGACCATTAAAACTACACGGTTCACTATTCCAAGCCTTAACAAAATCATCCACTGATGTGATCAAAATGTGTATGGAATCAATAAAACCCATCGTCGCTCTATCATGTAATCCCCACAACCCAAAGATTGATCTATCAAATTAATCCACTCTAATAATCTTCTATTTGAATCATAAAATCAAGGAAGGATTCATAAGACACAAATCCAAGTTGAACTCTAAGGTAGAAATTCAATTATTCAGAAGGCAATTAAGAAAATCCCGGACTTTAGGGCTAAGAGAAATCGAGAGAAAATGGGGGATAAACTCTGGGTTTGAGAAAGGGTTGAAGGATGAAGTCACTCCCACGATGGATGTTTGAGGTTCATCCCCTTGTGGGGGAGGAGGGACTAGCTTGAGAGCCACTGCCCTCACTGTAGGAGGGAGAACCCTTGTGACCTCTCAAAACCTCATGACCCTGACACCAAGTGGGACATAAATTTTTCAAAACTCAACTATGATAACTGACACATTACCATACTCTTCCACTGTTGACATCAACATTATAATTTCATCATAACACTCATGACTAAGAGAAACTTTATTTTCTTTCACCTCTTTAAATATATCAATTGTTGTTTCTTTTTATGAAGTTTTGAAAGCCCAAAAATCATGTTATTGTACACTTTATTGTACATGGTTCTCCCTTTGGTCAAACTAGGATGGAAAAATAAACAATTTGGGGTTTTATGACTAATGAGATAACTTTATAAAAATATAATGATATATATAAATTTAGGATGAATCCCTCTTCCAAATATCACCTCAAATACTTATAATACAATGTTGGGTCTTTAGATATATCGATCATAATGGATGAAAATGTTATATGTTCGATATAAATAACCATTTCGGGATTAATATTGAATTATAAATCAAAAAAACTACATTTTTGGATACTCTATGTGACATAAGATTAGAATCAAATCTCTGAATAATTCTCTAGGATGGTAATGATTATTCTATTGTATTTCATTTAAATGGTTGGAATGAATTTTTCACTACTGATAAAAATATAAAACATGTATTAATTTAACAAATGTGGTTTTATGAGAAACATTAATCATATTATTGAATTTCTCATGGATCCAATATTCACCATCTACTCTACTATATCTATACCATGTAGAAATAAATAAATTTTAAAGGACCATTTTTGAATTTTTTTCTTGAGAGAAACCATAATGAGCTCCTTTATTTGATAAAGATTTCCCACTTAGAAAAGGGTTTATACATGAATTTTAAACCCCAATTTGTCATGGAAATATCCATGATAAATAGGCATTGAAAACAAAAAATTCTTCATCAATACTCTCATATAAAATATTTAACTTTTTCAAATAAGGGAATATTTATTGGTAAAGCTAAAAAAAAATTGGTAATTCATTTTACCCAAATATATGTTCCTTCAACTAAATTATTGTTAAACGTTTTGTGGGTAAATATTATTGTAGAAGGTAAAATAGTTCTTCTATTATTACAACATTATGAACCGATAATATATAGTTAGGTAAAAATATTTAGAATCAAATTCATACATCAGATTTATATGTTGATAATATTACTAAATTATATAAATAATAAAAATAATTAATATATTTTAATAAATTATATTTTATATAAAATATTATGTGTGGTATTCTGATATTTTTTTCCATATATTTATATAATACTTAAAAATCAATTTTTTATAATATATCTATTATCATTATTATAAAATGATTATAAAATTAACTTATATAAAACTCGAAAAAATGATTTATTTGAAAAAAGAAAAAAAATAAAAATTTAAAAACAAATTCAAACTCCAATAAAATATATAAATCTCCTTAAAATTTTAAACATCACCAAACAATAAATTATAGTACATGAAACTCCATAAAAGAAATTTCTTCAATTTGTTTCTCACATAAATAAATTGTCCCTATCAGTATCATGGTCCAAACTAAAGTAGAGGATCCTTTCATGGGACAACCAGTCAAGGACCAGTTGTCCAATGGATTTCATATTTGTGACTACCCCACACATGCCTCTAATAGGATAGGGGATGCTACTAACATTGATTATCCATATAACACACATCATAGGAATTGGATTAAAGTACTTGTACAAATGAACATATCTACAAACCAATAAATTTTTTCATGTAAATAATAACTATTACAGGTGCATATATACAAATATATCCCAGAATCAAAGTATAATAGAATCACAAGAATAAATAAAATTCCAAATACAATCCCACCAAAACATAAAATAAGATCCAAAATGCTCAGAATAAGGAAAAAATAATCAATACAACAGCGCTATGAATGACATTCTACATTGGTAACTATTTATGTCTAGTTCCTAGTCCTCCTAGAACAATATCAAAAGAACCTTAATATGGATAATTTATGGCCCATGTGGGAAAATTCAATAATGGATTAATTATATCAATAACTTTTAGGGACTCTAAAATAATCATACAAATAGCATCAAGAGAGGTCATATCATTTTCATGAATATAATGATTAGATATGATGCATATATACAAAAATTTAAAACACAAATATAATAAAGAAGGATTCTCACTCAGGAAGCGGACACAACCACACTGTCAGCCATAAATTTCTACTCAATCCTTCATGGTAACTCTTGTCTAGTAAATTCCACTCCATCATCCATGTCATCATGGAATGAAATCCTCTGAGAGGTAATGCTCATCAGGAATAAAAAAACGATTAGTCACTGATAATATAAATATCGGAACACATAGGTAAAATATCATATCTAACACCACTGGCAGACACCTCAAACCCTTCTCACATAGACCAATATTTAGGGGATCACATACCCCCATAAGTTAGTCACAATGATTCAACAAACCCCACCAAGTGGATATTTTGAAAAGATAGAGGATCTCACCTCGATCTCAAGAAGGGATATATAAAATCTATCTATGTCAAAAATCATCGAGGGGATGAAAACCCTATGAATATTATAAAATTCCTCATTGTACTCTCATGGGAATAAACTTAAGGATCCAAATTAATCGATACTAGTACATACTAAATAAATAGAGGGCCTCACACTAACTTAGAGGAATTGAGGGGCTTGTACAAATAGTAAAAGGTGTGTTCCTTTATCCCCAGATCTACCAATGATTGTACCAGTGTTCCTGTAAATGTCCTCTTGTATGTTCCCATGTGCACCTAGTAATACTCATGTACATGCTCATTCACACCTGGTTGTTCCCATTTCCATTATCATGTATAGTGTCATGCCTTGGTATTTGGCCATTCCCATGAACCCTACATGTGCTCTTGTACTCTCCTAATACACATTGGGTTGCTCATATAGGGTAACCGGTCATGTGACATGTGCCACAATGTATGTGATATTTAACTTTTCACATAAACCCTAAAAATGTAAAATATCCTAAAAAATGTGTTTTTCTAAAGTAGACATCATGTAGTCATGTTTATCATTGAAATGAAAAAAATGATTCTTCCACAAAATATATTATGAGTTGCAAATATATGATCGAAGGGTCCTTCTATGGATGGTGAATAGATTCTGGCCATTGATTTTTTCAGGAATCAACACCAATTGTCTGTCACATCGCCCAAAACACCAATTGTGAACAATGAAATATAATACATACACAATTGATCTCTTATCATTTTGATACACCTCAATCGCACCTCGATCTCGAACCACACCCACGATATCGACCTCGTATTCCAAATAACTATCACACAACGATCAAATATCAAATATTCATTGAATTGAAAGCCACATTATTTACAATAATGAATTTTAAAAATAATCAGGGAAGAAATCCAACAAAATAAAAAAGAGAAATGATCCTCATCTGTTGTTTATTTTTTACCTCAATTGTTATAGTTAGAATGAAAATTGAATAAGTAATAAACAACAGACAGATAAATCAACTATAAATCATCCATCTATGCACAAATTAATTCTTGTTAGTGAAATTTATATGGATATGACATGGGAAAACAAAAAGGGATTAATTTACAAAACATAACATGTAATACCTTGTTTTTGGATTGATCAATGATGAAGAATGATTCTTCGTTATCATAATTGATGAGATCCATGGACTCTGTTGTTGTATAAGATATATGGTGACACGATCATATAACACATTTTTTTTCAACTCTCTTCCAAGGGCTCCTCTAAAATATATTTTCTAATATGACTAACATTGGGATGTTTCGATAACAATTCATTGATAAAGGTTTCTCAGATTTTGAAAATTAAATAAAAAGAATATTTAGTTATTTATTTATTTTATAATTTTCACCCATAATAGATTCTCCTCAAAACGCATGATTATAAACAAGGTTATATCACCACTGGGGTAAATCCCGCATTCCAGACTCAATGGAGGTCTCTCAATTCCCATTATAGTCCATATTTTGGACTTATTCCACTATTTTATAATATCTACACATGCATGATAAAAAATATTTAATATTTTTATAATATCAAAATCAGTCTCACTGGGCCTCATAATCCCTTATTTTCTTAAAACCTAGCTCCTAAAATATTATTAGATATATTTAAAATAATTACATAGAAAAAACTAGGACATTGAAGATCTAACCAGTCAAAGTAAGATAAGATTCAAATCATGTGAAAATGGAAATACAGTAGCCGTAAGCATAACTGATCAAACATCATGATTTGGTTACACGAAGAAAGACACATAACATCAATAGAAAGATATAAAAACATTGGCATTTATGGGACATTGAAATCCTATAAAAATAAGTGTTGGCATTCCATCACAGTTTATATTTTCTGATACCTATCCATGAAAATTCAAATAAACCAATTTAATATTGATATCAATGAAATACATGCATTCTTAACTAAATTTTAAATTCAATTATTTATGTTAAATTAAAATTTCATATAATGTTGAATATCATATATGATAAATATGTCAAAATATTTTTTTACATATCTTGTACTCAAAATTTATCATCATTCAATGATTCATATGAAATTAACTGTTTATTATGCTACATATTCCTTCTATGATTAATTAACCACCATTGAAGATTAAAAAACTCTATGATACATATAAAAATAATGTAACAAATATTGATGAAATTTTCTTTCGAATCCTAAACCACAGTCATTTTCTTCTTCAATATACAAAATAAAATAAAAAATAATCCTTGTTATATAATAACAGTATGATTCAAGAATGAAAATATCATTGTCTATGCCAAACAACATTAATGAACTTTTCACATCATATAATACTTATATTGTAAGAAAATTAAAATAAAAAAGGATTACCTTCCATGGAACCTCACCTTCTAAATAATAGAAACATTATTTAATGTACATAAAAAAATTATTAAATAAGAAATAAATGATTGAAAATCATGATAAGGTATTTAAATAGAATGATTTTTAAAATTTTTATAAAAATTTATATTAAACTAGAATTAATGTAGAAATGAAAACAATATCATGAAAACAATTAAAATTTCTATGAAAAAACAATATTTAGACAAATATAATATCACAAATATTTTGTTGTGATAAATATATAATAAAAAATTTATCAATTCTTGTACACACCTATATTTCTCACAAAAATTTACCAAATCAAGTGTGAACATCCAGAACAAATAGAGAATATATATATATTATATAGAGTGGTTGGGTAGACTTAGTCATTCCCTAGAATGTTTATTCTTTGAGAAGATAGGTAGATAGTCCAAAAATATGAAATCAATGAGGTATATTCTTCTATAAAAATGAGTAAAAACAATAATAGATTATAAAACACTTTTCTTTTCATTATAAAAAAAGTACATGTGGTCTCCAACACATAAAATCAAGTACAAAATTATAATCATTTATATTAGAACATATATTCAATTATACAATTTTTGAGAACTTACATCATTATCATCAATGTATGCATACTCACAATGTCATCAAGAAAACATAAATTTTAGTCATGAAGCTAGTTGTCCAAAATTTTAGAAAAATCTGACTGGAAGAAATTTATCATCCATGATAATGAAATAAGAACCCATTTATTTCAATTATTGGTTAAAGGGGTTGATCCAAAATCTCAATTTTGTAGTAAAAAAGAAGATTCATATTAAATTATATTTCAGTAAGTGTAATAGAATTGAGTGGCACACAGACTATTATAGAATAATAATATTATAGTTTGTGTGTTTAACAGGAACTAACTATGTGACACTATGATATTTTTATATATTATGTATTGAATGTATAATCTACTACAGTTTGTGGGTATCAAATATTTTTACTCAAAAGAATGTGTGTGTGATGTAATAGCAGTGTAATAAAAAATAATTTAAATCCTTGTCACATTTCTGTTAGCTATTTTTATTTATTCTTTTTGGTTTTACTATTTCATTGAATGATTAATGATGAAAAATATTAGGGAGGACACTTATACTAGTGAATTATGATATTTTTTTAATTTTCAGAATAAACTAATAGTTTTTTTCAATTTCATGGAAAATTACACATTGTGTAATGAGAGTAAACACCGAGTAATGGATACTAGAAAACATATGTGATATGGATACACAATGTGATAGTTTTTCATGAATTTTAAAAGTTTTTCATCATGTAATGGTAAATATCATGTTTTTAATAAAAAGATGATGATTTTTTCAGTGTATATGAGATTTATGGATTATACGATGTGTAATGAGGTTACATTCTCTATAATTATCATGAATATAGATTTGAGGGTACTTAATTAGTGGTTTATTACTCAAATCATTGCATGATTCATTTATATTGACCTATAGGATCTCTATAGGTGATTTTGGGTGACTCCTTTCCCACCAATTCACTTCATTTTTCAATTGATCATTATTGTGGTTGGGTAGCTTTACTCTAGGTATGTAATACTTCTTATTTTTTATTTTCTTTAAATGTATTTTTGGTTTTGGATATTTATTTGATACTGATACTATTTTCTATTAATCCTTTTCAGTTTCATGGTGTTTCTGTCATTTGAAATTTGTAATCATGGTTTTTGGTCAATGTTATCGAAGGAATCTTGGTCTCTACTATTTTTAGTTATGGTTTTCTATATAATAGGTTAATTTTATGAATTAAATGATTTTCATGATAAATTACTTTAGATTATTCATAAATTTTAAGTGATAAGTACTTTCAAATGATTTTATGGAGTGTAAAATATTCTCAAAATGGTTTTTTATTTGAAAAAAAAATCTCACAATTTGGAAATGGGTTTTTGAGCTCTAAAGAATATTTTTATATCATTGAAAATGGTTTATAAAATTGTGATCGTGGTTTTAAAAATAAATTGGATAATTTAACATTTTGAACCTTGACTACACCTTCAAAGAAACATGGGTATCCTTAGTGTACTTTTTACCACTCTTAGGTAACCTATTGTTTTATCAAATTGAAGGACTTGAAATATATTGGATAAAAATATTCTTTTTTAGTATTATGATTGTTTGGTACGTATTTCACCATATGTGAGATCCAAATATGATGTTAATTTTCATTTTCTATTTATGGTTATTTATCCTCGTGATTTTTTTATCTTGTACTATTGTTCAAATATTTTTATATATTGTTATATCACATAACTTTTCATGATTGGTTATTTAATGGATATGTGTAACTCTTGATGCATGGATATAATTTTCTATTTTTTCACTTAAACATACTATATATTTGAAATCTGTAATTGTTTAGTTCTTGATTTTATACCTTGTATAAAAGTTTTGGTGTTATCAAACTGGGATTTACCTCACACCCTACATATTCCTTTTTAATTTTTAGATGGTTTATTACATGATTTAGTAAAAGGTAATATCATATAATATTATGATGGATTCCCATATTATTGCTTATTTATTTTTAGGTTGGTCTGGAGGTGACTGGTGTCCATGTGGGGACATAATATACTTTCTAGTTTAGCATCTTTTGGATTGGTTTTTATGTATTTATGGTATTTTTCTGGTTCATCATTGTTCTATAGTGATATATCTCTTTTAGATTATATTCACGATTGGTTTCTATTATCCTATTTTACAAATATTAAATCAATGTTTGTTTTGGTTGTCTTATCTAGTTGACTCTGGTTGGTCTGTTACAATTTGGTATCAAAGATATTCTTAGCCCGAAGTGTGTTAACACTACTATAGATTTGTTTTGTGTCATGTACGATAGGAGTTAGGAAAATAATAATTAAGATATTAAGTGTGGAAAAGGGTCTTGTCCAGTTCACTTCCCTAACTGAAATAGAGTTACCATAGGTGTAAAGTGGATTTTACCAAGTTTGAGACGTAGAGTTTGATGTGATTGAATGAACTATATGGGATGTTTATTTATGTTTAGAAGTTCCTTTTTATGGAATGGTTTTAAAGGTTGGTTTACATTATTAATTTTTTAATCCTTTATTATCTATACCAGATGTTGATCATATGATTTTTTAATTTTCCCATGACTTATTTGTTTGTGTATTTTCTAATATAATTCTTTTAAGAGGAGATATTACAAATATGAGGGAGTAACATGCAATATAGGTTCCACATGAAAAACCTCTAGTGGATACTATTTTGGTAGAAGCTTCTACCTTCACTATTCAAACACTGTTTCAAGTGGGTGTTAGTAACCCATGATGAATTCTAGATTGTGGCTTTGAATTTACTAACCAACACCCCTCCCATAATTCATGGTGAAAATAGAACCCATGAATCTAGGGATTCACTTCAGAATATAGAGTCGATCTTCAACTTCATAAAGACTCCTAAAGACTCTAAGGTATTTTTTCCCATGTATATTCTCAT
Organism: Viscum album; assembly: GCA_963277665.1. Lineage (NCBI taxonomy): Eukaryota > Viridiplantae > Streptophyta > Magnoliopsida > Santalales > Viscaceae > Viscum > Viscum album. The sequence goes on along the minus strand of OY728150.1, from coordinate 429,104,173 downwards.
GGGGCTGGGAAAAGGATGGTGTGACTCATTTGTGCAATATAAGTTTTATGAGGTCCTTATGTGGGATCCCTTAAATAAACTCATTAACTATATATTTTACAATATGAAATTAAATTCGGACAATAGACACGTGTTTTTAACAAATTAAGTATGGTTATATCATATTCTCATGTTTTCTACCCATTTTCTGAGTTGGTGGATCTTGGACTAGACCTTGTAACTAATATGTGCCTGAAGGATTAGAGGATTGAGTTCTGACTGAGGCTTGATAACCTAACAATATTGATATTCATTTTCCATCAAACCATTGGGGAGGTAGTGTAAAAGGCATGTTTGGATGAGGAAAAAATTATAGCGACCCTCAGTTTTCATACATTAACATTACAAAAATTTTTGGAATAATTAAAATATTAAACAAAAACATATCCAAAAACTGTTCTAGTCTAGTGACTTAGGAAACATGGAAACATAAATACTGGTGTATAAGTGAGCTACATTATCTCCCACTACATTCTTATAGACTAGAACCATTCATAGACATAAAAACAAAATACATATCTTCATAACATGGGGGAAAGGAAATATAAAAAGGGGTGAGATTAGATTATAATTAAGGGTAAAAATGGTGATATGTAAACATATTCGTGAGCATAAGGTTATGAGTACATAACCATGAAAATATAAGATCATACCATGCATATAAAAGATCATAAATAGGAATAATTCTATAAATAATGGAATTTAATAAGATAATAATAACAAGGAAAAAAGTTAATTATCCATGACTGTTTAACCTAGGAATAATACATGTAATTGTAGAAAACACAAAGCATTTAAAATTATTTCTATAGTAGTCAAAGAATTTCCGCTGAGGCCATATTAGTAGTTTCGGTCCACTCCCTATACCATATTAGTTGTCATGGATCACTCCCATGGCCATCTCAGTAGTATAAGTTCACTCCTCAAACCATTTGGTTGTCATTGTACACTCCCAAGGATATATTAGTAGTCCAGGTCCACTCTCAAGACCATTTTAGTATATCTTATTGGATATAAATATATAAATAATGAATTGGAAGGAGATATAGATCCCAAACATATCATAATAAAATCAAACATATGTGTGCTAAAATATCATAATCATTAATCAAAAAATAACCCATGAAATGAAATGGGAGTCATAAATATGTAATCCTATAATAACATGTGGAAAATATACAGTTTTTCTGATCATTTCAACAAATTATAACCCGTGAAAGGTTGTAGGTTTCATTAAAATATAACTTGTGAAATAGAAAATGATTTCATAAACATATGACCCATAAAATATAATATATTTCTTAAATATCATTCCAAAATTTATAAAACATTCAGAAAAATAATATGAATGTAACGTCTAGATCATTTCCCAGAAAGGCATGTGTATCATCAACAGATTCTATCATATATAGAAAATAATTATTAAATATCTCTTAAAAATATTTCTAGAGGAAACAATTCATTCTACTTTGAATGTTTTTTTAAACATAAAACATTTTTAAAACTATTTCTGTAAAAAATAAACTTAAAAACTTTTAAATGAGTCTACAAAACATTTAAACAAAATTCTCCATGAAAGCCTATAAAAGTAGCTTGAAAAGATTTTTAAAATATTACTCTTTGAAAATAATTTAAAAACATATAAAAAATAATAAAAACATTTTAAAACCAAATTTGTAAAAAATGGATTAGGAAACTTATAAATAATTCTTGAAATTATTTGAATCATTTTCTTCATATATAACCTTTTGAAAATAGATAATGGATAATTTGAAAAAAATACTTTTTGAAGAATAAAACATTTTTGAAAACCCTTTTCCTTTCAAAGAATCTAAAAATAAAAAATAGAGAATATTAGGAAAATTTTATTTTAGATAAATATTGTAAACTTATAAAGAAGCTTTATGGGAATGACAATCATGATGGTGGGTAAGTCTCTACATATCGAAAATTTATTTTGTACATAAAAATTTCATAAAGGTTCCCTGATAAAAAAACAAGGAGATTCCTTTTTAAAATCATTTTTAAAGAGGTTAAAAGTGGGTAAAAAGTTCGTTTAACATCATATTATAATAGTAAAACATTTTTTGAAAAAAATTTAGAAACATGGTTTTTAGAGAATATAGATTTATGATCGATGAGTGAAATATGACCATATTTTTCTTAAAAAAATTTCATTAATTATATTATGTTCCAAATAGTGGTAAAATTATTATAATACTTAGATTATCTTGAATAAGTATAGTATAATAAAACTAATGCTTTTTATTGAGATATGGATCATATAATTTCATCAATGGATGTATAATCATAAAAAATCATGATATATGATAAGATTATTTCAATAAACACTTACCTTATGGTAACATGAGATCATACACTCCTTGTAATAAAATGATATTACACAAATCCAAAAATATCAATAAAATAACGATAGTCATGATATTAAATTAGAAGGGAAGTATATACTACTCAAAAATTAATATAGGTGCATAACTAAACATGTCTCTCGAAGAAAGAATACTGGTACAAAACTATCTTACTGATTTGGTAACTTTTAAAACATAAGCCCCATGTAAGAAAGGTGAAATAATGGATAAATAAATACCCATAAATTAAATAATAATAATCATAGAATAAATTCTTCAGTAGTATATACACCACACAAAATAAAATGGTAGTGAACACATCATGTAGCTCAAGGATATAAAAATTGAGACTAAATTCCCTTACCTTATGTCATGGATCTCATCATACTCATACAAAAATAATGTATAATAAATAAAAGTTTATTATAAATATTTTAATGAAAAATATTATTATATCTAATATCATATATGATTTTATTATGACATTATATTACTGACTTATTAACAATTATTTGTTAAGGTTTCCCTTTGCGTAATATTTTCTTTGTTCTTCATACATTATTTTACTTATTATTATTTATCATCTTACATAGATCATAATTTATTTAATTCAAGAATTTAAAAAATTATATAAATATAAAATATATTCATTATATATGTACTAATAATAATATATATAATAAATAAATATGAAATTTAATACATCGTTCATGGAGACGGTAGATCGTACATATACATGAACGTTGTTTTTGTTTTGTCGTCATATTGAATGAAATTCAGTAAATTACATATATATATATATGTATATAATATCATAAAATATATTTACTATGTTATATATATCACATAATTTCACTAAAACTTCCATTAACACATTCCATGTGAAGTGTGAATGAATTACCTCGCTTTAAGGAGGTGGTAGTCCTCACGTCCAAAAATGATGGTATCGTATTATCACAAGATGTAAAGTATAATGTAATGTGTTATAAAATTATTAATGAATAATAAAGTCATAATATATATATTATATATAAAATATATAAAAAAATCTTCATTATTCCCATATATATATGGTGGTCATGTAAAAAAACAAGAAACATTGTTTCATGAGGCAGTAGTTCTTTGTACACCAGAATGAATAGTTTATTACCCATTAGATGAATGTGTGTGTAAGTTCAAGTCCAAACCTAAGTGTAAAATAATATCAGTTTATTAAGGATACTTTTTTATTATATAATTATGGAATAATGATATTTGAGTGGGTGGATAATGGAAATAATACTAAAGAGCTTTAGGAAAGATGTAATCTCTTCTTTGGGTAACTCCTCTTAACTTGCAACAAAGGGATTCTATGGATAAAATTATACTAATTTTTTCAGATTAATGTTTTATGGAAGGTATTTTTAGGATATTTTTTGGAAAATATTGTTTTATAAAAACTGTCTTTAGAGGTTTCAAGACGTCGGAGGGGAGGAGGACTTTTTTAGTGGAGGAGGAGTGACACTCTTATAACTTTTTTGGAAAGGGAACTTTGCCGATGTTTTTCCCATTCAATGTGGGTCAAATAATTTTAAATATTATATAAAAGGGTCATATGGTCTAAATATAGCCATAAAACGGAATTTTTAGATGTTTCATGGTTATTTAGACCCATAAGTTTTATGTTTAGTCCCTTGCAAAACTTAATTTCAACTTAATCATTATAATATTTTTAGTTACTTTCACTAATATATTCAAACAAAAACCAAGTTAATCACATTATAAATTATTAATTATTCTAATTATAAACATTAAATCCATTTTTCATAAACTCCAATCACATAAGTAATAGAAATTAATTTAATTATAATCTATAAGTCAGGACGGAAATGCGGGTTCTTAAAGTAAAAATGTTTAACATTTTGTTATGTTTTTATAGTCAATTTAAAAGAGAAGATGATTCCAATGACTTTAATTGGATAAATTTTTAAAGACATTATCTAACTAAACCTTATAATAAATTTAATATATAATTTTACCATAGATATAAATTATCTAAAAAAAGCAGTTTTGAATGAAAATTCAGTAATTTTCACTATTCATCAAAAAGTGAAACTTCCCATAAGAATACCAAAAAATAATCATAATATAATTTTTATGTTTCTATATAGATTATGATTATTATTTTTACATGTTAATTTTATAAAAGTAAAAAAAACTTATTTAAAATATGTTCTCTATTAAAACGGGGTACAACATTCTTTATAAAAATATTGATTTTTTTAGGAATTATTGGGTTTGTTGTTATATTATGCTAATAAAATATATTGGATGAAACTATAAATATTTTATTGAATATAATATATATATATTTATATTACATCAATATCAATCACTAATTTTAATTATATTATTTTTTTAGAATAAAATAGCTTTGTGAGCATAAAAATAATAATTTTTTCTTTTATATTCAACTGGTTTTCATTTTCATATCAAATTAATAGGTAAACTTTGAATTCGTAGTATATTTTTATAATCTATATATTTTTATAAGATAGTTAATAATATTCATAAAATCTAATTTAATTTCTAGGATATATATTATTATATAAAATAATAATGTTTTAATAATTCTTTGTTTTTTCGGTTAAACTCAGTAATTCATGTAACACAAGTCATCGAAGAAACTTGTTGTTGCATGAGAAAAATTCTTAATCACTATATCATGCATTGAAATATATATATTATATATCTAATATATTTAAAATACTTAATATTTTGTAATGTATTGGGATGTTATATTCAATTATGTGCTTGTTATTGTATGTAGCACTGGGTTAACATGTTGTTGTGTATAAAAAATATAAACAAAGCACTTTAAAATATAAAAATATAGATTCAGTGATGAATGAAATTAAAAATACTAAAAAATATATTAAATTAATTAAAAATATATATTTCAACAAATCGTTTTGTGTAACATTACACCCCTATGAAAATGAATTTCTCAAAAAAATTCTCAATTATTATAGTTTTAATACTTGAATGTTACTTTATAGAAACCCATATAATAAAAAACAAAAGTAAAAACATCCTTTAAAAATGGAATGTTAGAAAACATAATAGTTTATAGAATTAACATATAACTAGGTTCCCACAGATGATAACATAGTTGGGAGATGAAAATATGGACTTGAAAGTGAAATATAACTATTAGGTTCTGAATTGGATTGATAGAGAACATTGAGAAACAGAAGTGGGTGATCACAAAACCTTAAATTTGCACTGATCTAAGGGACCATCAGATTAATCATAAATAAATTTTCTAGGATAAATCTATTTCATTATCTTTTTCCTAGATTATAGGAATTACTTTAAAATCAAGGAACAAAAGTAAATATAATTACCTGGTTTTATTCATTTTCATATTTACAATCTCACCATTTTGTTTTTACTCGATCAATTTCCTCTACATCTCTTACTCAAGGGAATAGTGGTTAATATTAAATTCCTGAACAACTAATAGACTATGAGATCCATATATAAAATTTTAATACATTACATCAAATTTTACATATAATGATTGAAAAATTGTTATCATAGGTTATCCAACATGCATAAATACTCATAGGGTGAGATATTACGTTAATCTTATGCCCTTCCAAAAATTGATAACCTGGTAAATCTTCCAGAAGATGAAAATCAAAATCATTAGAAATTTCATGAAATAATTTTAACATTGATCCCCCATGTATCAAAAATTATAACATTCTTTTAACTTTACAAACACGTGAATACCCTCTTTGTAAACTTTCTTGGAACATAATAACAACCAGAATTACCATAAATCATTTTGGAAGACTTTCATGATTCCTTATTCCCAAGGTTATAGGATATATTTGTTAATCCAAGAAGTTTTAAACATCATCTATGATGAAATCAAAAAAATTCAGTAAATCACTAATCAAATATAGGGTAATTAGTTATATCTATTTTAGTTTATCAAAATCAATCATCTCTTTCCCCGAGTTAAAAAAATCGCAACATCTTGATCACATTTAGGGTTACCTTACCCAATTCAATATATCACTCTTCTAAGACATCATCACCATTCAAAATATCCTTTTCAATCCAGGATGAAAAATTTATACTGAAAATACATATATATATATATATAATGATTCTTATAACATAATCATTTAATTCCAAAACATATACACATCAATCTAAAAAATTTATTCCTAACCCATTAATTAGGATTTATCATCTAATTCAAAAATTCATATTTTATTGAATAAGAATTAAGATTCATGTTTTAATCATCCTCAACCAAAATCTAATAATTCTTCTAATATTTAATATAAACAATACTAAATGAACATCCCATACTATTCACATGTCATTCATAGTCTTTGTCTCTTAAACATTATTACCAATACTCATACAACCTTCCTGATTCTATTCATGAAATTTGAACATAAAAAATTATTTTTCATAATCCCCATAATTTCAAAATATAAAAAATTAAATGTCAGCCAATTTCCATTGACTAATACCAGAAATCCTTGGGTGAGAAACAATTACACTAGTGGAAAACCATATAATAATTAAAAAATTATTATAGGATGTCTATGTCATGGCACATACTTGTTTAATATTTGAAATCTTAATTCTATCCTTGGGAATTCACAACCAACATATATTTAAATACTTCTGGATGGTTCCTAAATATTTTGGTAATTTCTAAAGTATATCTCATGGAAGTGTCAAAATTGGTTAGTAGTAAGAACTATTTCCATGTACCAGGTCACGCCAAGTCGAGCCCGACCCACATTGTCAGTGTTGTTACACATAGGTACATATGTGTCATAGCTACATCCACTTGTAGTATCAATTTTGGGATTTAATTATATAAACCCACTCACTTTATCCCTTACCAAAATTCAAGGACATTTTTCAAAACTATTTCTCATTATTATTCTTATCCATAGACATTCCCTTAGTGTTCTCACTAATGTTTTCTAGTCCTAGTTTCAAAAGGATAACTAAAACATTTCTATTATACCAACAATAGTGACCCTTTATTTTCATGCATTGACATTACATATCCCCCTTAGTAATTATACTTAAAAACATTCTTCATAAATTGGGGAAAGGAAACCAAAGAAATGGGTGAGCTCACATTCTTTATAAGGGTAAACATGGGTGATATGTAAAAATAATAATGAGAATAAAGGTTTGAGAAAATAACCCCAAAAATAGAAGATCATGCCTAGAATATTGAAGATCGTCAATGTGAATTGTGTAATAAAGAATAGAGGTTCATAAAAATTATTCATAAGTAATTAAAGAATATAATCCATGAAATTTTAACATAGAAATATTACATGGAATTTTTTCCAACACATAACATTATAAAATGATTTCCATAGTAGTCAAGACATTGCTACCAAGGTTATATTAGTTATATGGGTTAACTCCCCATACCATCTTAGTAGTTATGGTTTACACCCATGTCCATATTAGTTGTTTGAGTTCATTCCCCATATCATTTTGGTAGTCATTGTTCACCAACCTAGCTATATTAGTAGTCAAGGTTCACTCCCAATACTATATTATTTTATCTCCTGTGATATAAATATTTACCCAGTGTATTGGATAGAGATACAGGTCTCACCCATCCCATAATTAATTCACACATTTTTGTTCCAGAATAATATAAATATTATTCACAACATAACCCATTAAATGAAATAGGCCTCAAAAACATGTAACCATTTCAAAACCTAGGAAAAAGAGATAGGATTCATAATCATTTCATCAAAGAATAACCCATGAAAATAAGCTGGTTTCAAATACATATAACCCGTGAAAGAGAAATGGATTTCATAAACTTAAAACCCATAATGATAAAAAAAACGTTTTAAACATCATTACATAATTTATAAACTATTAGTATAAATAATATGAATGAATAATTTTGTTTATTTCTCAGAAATGCCTGAGTGACATCAAAATATGTCATTATTGATGGAAAATAATTTTTAATTATCCTTTAAAAACATTTCTTCAGGAAAATTTCATTTCTTATTCAAAAAAATTATTTGTAAACAATAAACAATTTTGAAAAACTTTTTCATTTAAAATCAACGTGAACCCTTATAATGGAGTCTAGAAATTTTTTGAAAATAGTTACCTTAAAACATTATAAAAGAAGATTCGAAACATTTTGAAGACCATTTTCTTCGAAAATAAATTGAAAACATATAATTTAATCATAAAAACATTTTTAAAACCCTTTTACAAAAAAAGAATAAGAAAACATATAAAAAATATTGAAATCGTTTAAATCCTTTTCTTTGAAAATATCATTTTTAAAATAGATAACGGATACTTTGAAAATAATTTAATACAATTTTTTAAAATAAAAAAATTAAAAAACATTTTTCATTAAAACCCTATAAAAATAAAAATAAATCCATAATATTAGGGAAAATATCTATAAAAAATTATCATGTAATCATATAAAAAATATTCAACAGAATTAAAGTAACGTCGCTGCGTAATTTCGTAAATAACGAACATTCCATTTATATCATAACATTTCAAAAATATTCCTTGATCAGAAAAAATCAAGAGGATTTCTTTTTAAAACTATTTTTTAAGAGGTAAGACGTGGGTAAAAATATGTTTTAACATCATAGAATAGTAGTAAAACATTTGTTGAAAACAGTTTTACCTGAATAGGTTTGAAAGAACATAGATTTATGACTGAAGAGACAAATACAATAATATTTTTAGTACAAACATTTTCTTAATTATATAAAGTTCTCATGAGTGGTAAAATGGTACTAATACATGAAGATATCTTGAATAAATAGAGTATAATAAAAATCATGGGTTTTATTGATATATGGATCATATTATTTTATCAATGGAATAATAATCATAAACAATCCTGATAATGGTGATATTGTTTCTATAAATTCCAACCACTTGGTAACTTGAGATCATACTCTCCATTTAAGAAAATGAATTTAAATGGATGTTAAAATAAAATTACCAAAAGTATATTCATGATATGACAAGTAAAATTTATTTATATACACCTCTAAAAGAAATATAAGTGCAGATCAAAACATTTGTCTCAAATAATGAAAATTAAGACAAAAATGTATTACCGATTTGGTAACATTAGAAACATAAAAACCATTAAATAAAGATAATAAAATGAATATGTAAATACCCATAAATTCAAAAATAATAATTGTATAATAAATTAATTTCAAGTAAATACAACCCATAAATTAAAAGATAGGTGAACAAGGCATGTATCTCACTAATATAAAAAGTGAGATGAAATTCGCAGACCATATGTCTTCACTCTCATTGTACTCGTAAAATACTCATTTATAATAATTATAAGTTTATAGTAATTATTTAATATAAAAATATTCCTATATCTAATACCATATATGATTGTATTACGAAATTATGTTACCCTCTTGTTCAGAATTATATGTTGAGGTTTCACTTTGTGTAATATTTGCTTTGTTCTTCAAACATCATTTTACTTATTATTCTTGATCATCATACAAAGATCATGATTTAATTAATTGCAGAATCTAAAAAATTATAAAAGTTTCATATGTATTCATTATATATTTATTTATAATAATCTATAAAATATAGAAATATTAAATGGAATACACCATTCATAGAGATGGTAGGATGCATGTACGCATAACTGTTGTTTCTATTTTTGTAATCATACTGAATGAAATTATGTAATTGAAGTATATGTATATATATATATATAATATATTTATTATAGAATTAGTTTTTTATATATAAAATATATTTTCACTGAAACAATCCCTAATACATTCCATGTAATGTGTGAACAAATCACATCGCTTTGAAGAGGTGGTAGTCTACACGTCCACAAATGATGTTATCATATTCACAGAAGATGGAATGTATAAATGAATGACTTATAAAAGGATTATAGAGTCATAATTTAATTATAAATAATATATATATCATGTATAAATCACATTTCCTTCATAATTCTCATCCATGAAAGGCGGTAACAAAAAAATGTACAACATCATTTCATGAGGCAGTAGTTCACAGTACATAAGAACAATAAGTTTGTTATCCAATACATGGAAGTATGTCTTTGTGTAGGTAAAAAAATAATATAAAAACTTATAGGTATATAGAGGATACTTTTTTTATTATATAATCATGTAATAAATATTTTTAAGCGTTTTATAATGGAAATAAAACCAAAGAACTGGAGGAAAGACGTTACCCCTTCTTTATGTAACTCTATTTGGTTTTCACCAAAGGGAATACTTGGAGAGATTTAATCAAAATGTGAGGTTTATAGTATTAGTTAGGTTATATTGGGGTTATGTTTTATATGGTATTGGTTGATCGAAATTTTCTTGATAGGTTCTTGGAAGTTGGAGAAGTGGCGGCCTCTTTATTGTAGAGCAAGAGTGACAATCTTGTAAATTTTTTGGAAATGGAATTTCACCGGAATTTTTCTCGCTTAAAGTGGCTCAAGTAATGTTAATAAATATAGAAAAGGTTTTATGGGGTTAAAATATGACCAAAAAATGGATTTTAGAAAATTTTATAGGTCATTTGGTCTCTTATGTTTATGGTTTGGTCCCCAGTTTAGTTAAATTTCAGGTTAATCGTTGTAATAAATATAAATTACATTCACTAATATATTTGAACAAAATCAAATTTTATATTATTATAAATTATAATTTATAATTATTTCAAATATGGAATCCAAAATTTTAAATTCAAATCATATATTTTTAATAAATTAATTTAATTTTAATCCTGTAGATGAGACGACAATGTGGGGTTTTTATGTTAAAACATTCAAATAATTGATTTGTATTTATAGACAATTTCAAATATAAAATGATTAAAATGAAATAAATTATATTAATTTATTAAATATTGATCTAATAAAATTTTAACATATAATTTAAAATATAATTTAAACATATAAAAATATTATATGAAAAAAAATTAATTAAAAATCAGTATTTTTCACTATTAATTAAAAATTGAAACTTCGCATAAAAATACCAAAAATTAATGATAACCTAATTTTAATATTCCTAATTCAAATATTAGTGTTATTTTGATATATAAAATTTATAAATATTCAAAAATTTAATTTAAAATAGGCTCTCCATTAAAAGGTTTTATTTTAGTCTTTAAGAAATATTGATTTTTATGCAAAATATTATGTTTGTTCTAATCTTATGCTAATAAAATATATTATATGGAAATAAAAAATATTTTAATCAATATAATATATATATTTAATTAATATCACTCATCAATTTTAATTACTTCAATTTGTTTGGATAAAATAGCTTTGTGAGTAGAAAAATAAATATATTTCTTTATATTCAATTGGTTTACATTTTCATTTATAAATAATTTGTAACCAATGAATTCATCTTATATTTTTATAAACCATATATTTTAAAATTTTATTTGATAATATTATTAAACTCTAATTTATTATCCAGGTATTATCTCATTATATTAAATAGTAATGTTTAAAAAATATTTTATTGTTCAGCTAAAATCGATCATGAGTGCAATACAAGTCATGAATGAGACTCATTATTTCATGTGATGAATGCTAAATCAGTATCCCATTAATTTCAACCTATATATAATATATTATATCAATCTAATATTCTTAATATATTGTAATGTACCTGGATATTATATTCCCTTATGTGCTTGTTGCTTCTTCTATGAAAGATTATCTTGGTGTTTCATATAACAAAATTCACCATAGCGCTTTCAGATAACAAAATATTGATTCAATGTATCATGAAATGAACAATATCGAAAAAATATTAAATTATTTTCAAAAAATATATTTAAATAAATCTTGTTGTATTATATTCTATGCCCCTTAGAATGAGTATTTCTCTCAAAATTCATCTTTTTATTGAAGGTTTTATTCTTGAAACTTCCTTTCATAGATATCCTCATCGTAAAAAATAAGACTAAAAATTACATTCAAAGAGGAAATTTTTAAACCTAAAGGTTACCCATGGTAACATATAACTAGGTTTCCACATAGGAGAACATAGATGGGAATTTAAAATATGCCCATGTAAGCGAAATATCACTACTAATTTCTAATAGATGTTGAGAGGGATCTTTGATCTGCAAAAGTGAGTGGTCACAAAACCACAAATCTGCAATGATCTAAAGAACCATCTGATTCGTTGAAAATAATTTTTTTGGGAAAATATTTTTCAATATCCTTTTCCTATATTTTAGGAATTTTTTTATATGCAAGACATATATGGAAATATACTTACATGATTTCACTCTTTTTCCAATATATAATCTCTCCCTTTTGTTTTCCCTTGATCAATTCCCACATCATCTATTACTCTAGGGAATGATGGTGAATTTTTCATTCCAGAAGAACTAATATATTATAAGATCCATAAATAGAATGATAAGCCATTTCATCTACCTTTACTTATAATTATAGAACAATAGTTAGCACATGTTACCAAACAATCATGGATCATTATATAGTGAGATATTACTTTAATCTTACACCCTTTATCAATTGGATAACCTTTAAAATCTACTAGAAGAAGAAAATAAAAAACATTATAATGTCAATGAAATTAGGTAAACATTTATCCCCCATATATCACAATTTAGGTCATGGTTGTCACATTCTATGCAAGTGAATACCCTCAATATAAATTCTCTTAAAACATGGTAATAAAATAAATTTCCATAAATAGTTTTTGAAGAAATTGGTGATTAAGTATTCCATATGTAACTAAATATATTCTTTAAATCCAAGAAGTTGAAAAATTGATCCATGATGATATAGACCACTTTTTCAACAAATCACTAATCTGATCTAGGTTAATTAGTGCTATCCAATTTACTTTATCATAATCAATCAACTCTTTAACCAAGATAAACAAAATTTTCTCAAAATATTTAAAAATTAAGGATAACATCCAATAATAAAAATATATGTTTTCAAAGTCATTATCACCATTAAACATGTCATTTTAATTCCATGATGAAAGAATTATACTAAAAGTACAATTAAATTTTATTATTCTTATAACATAATCCTTTAATTCTAAAAAACACAAACATCATTCTTATAACATTATTCCTAAACCATTACATAGGATTCATCATATTATTTTTTAATGACTCTTTTCTAGAATATGAAATGTTAAAAATTTCTTAATATTCCTCAAAATCAATCTAACCATTACTCTTAAATTAAATATAAACAATATTGAATGAATATCTCATACCTTTCACTTGTTATTCATAGTCTCTTTATCTTTAGTAGTATAATCAATACTTGTAACACCTTATTTATTATATTAATGATATTTCTACATAAGAAGTTAATTTTTATAATTCCCATACTTTCCAAATCTATAATATAAAATTTTTACCAAGTTCTATTGAAAAAACAAGAAATCGTATGGCGAGAAACACATATCATAATGTAAAACCATATAATCATGAAAAATTTCTTATAAGAGGTCTAAATAATGACGCAAACATCATTAATATATAGAATCGTGGGTTTATCCCATGTAATATGTAGCCAAATTATATTTAAATACATACTGATGGTTTACAAAGAGTCTGTGAATTACCAAAGTATATTTCCTAGAAGTGTCAAACAAGGTGTGTAGAAAGGCCCATTTTTTGGTAAAAGGTTATGTTGAGTTAGTCTCTACACACCTTATCAGAGTTGATATCCCTAGGAACATCTGTGATAATGAAACTTCCACATGTGGTATACAGATAGAGCTTTACTCTTAGTCAACCACTCACCATATCCTTTACCAAAATTAGTGGACATTTTTTTATAATTTTCTGTATTGCTATTCTTATCCATAGACATGCCCTTACGGTTCTCACTATGGTTTTCACATTCTAGTTTCCAAAGGCTAAATAAACCTTTTCTCTAATACCTACTATAACAACCCTCACTTTTTATAAATTAACATTACATCCTCCCCGATAGAAATTATACTCCATAAATATTTCTTCATAACATGGGAAAAGGAAATATAATAAAGGGGTGACCTCAAAATCGTAGTTCTGGTAAAAAAGGGATATATATATATAAACATAATACTGAGAATAATGGTATGATAACATATCCTTGAAAATATAATATCATTCCCAGTATATCAAATATCATAAACATGAATTATGGAATAAAGAAGAGAATTTCATAAGACATTAATCATAAAGAAATAAAGAACATAATCAATAAAATCATAACATAGGAATATGACATTGAATTGTAGAAGACACATAATCTTGTAGAATGATTTCTATAATAGTAAAGTAATATCATCCAAGGCCATCTCAGTATTATGGTTTCACACCCCATATCATATTTGTATTCATGGTTCACTTCCATGACCATCATAGTAGTATGATTTTCCTCCCCAAACAATCATGGTAGTCAAGGTTCACCCCCATGACCATCTTAGTAGTCATGGTTTGCTCCCAATACCATCTTGGTTTATCTAACATGGTATAAATATTTACCCAATGACAAAGAAACTTTACGTACATATTTTTGATCAAATAATGAATATTTTTTACTATTTGTTAATTATAATCCCCATGTATTTACATTTTCTATTAAAATAATGGGTGATTTTAATTTTAGAATGAAAATGAGAAAAATTGTGAAAGGTGCATAATTCTGGATTTTTAACATATTTTTACATCAAGGGAATTTTGGTCATTTCATGAAAAATATAATTCCACAATTTATGATTCAAAATTTTTTAGAATCACAATTTAATTTCCCTCATCTTTTTCGTTTGGACTAGAAGCCGATTCGGCCATCTAAAGGGCCTAAAAATTCATTGAAGTTGGAAATATTTTCCAGGTGGACAACGTTATCCCCACCACCATAACAGATGTACAATTCAGTCTCCATAGCTACAGTTACGGTGATTCTACCTGGATATAGAATAGGACTTATAGGCGCGCTCACCCATTAAATTCCATGGAGTATTTTATCCATTAAGGAGTATATAGGTTATTATACATTTAAAGGATGCATCCTAAAAATTTCGGCCAAATAAAGTATTATTCAATGAAAAATTCATAACTCCTACATCCAATGGCTAAATTCACTAATATTTTCATGGGAGACATCCCAGACATATATGAAAATATTTTATTAATGATGAAATGCGAAAAAAAGTAATTTAATGCGACATCCACGTGAAAACTGTCAGAGGACAAAATCTCCCTATAATAGGAGGCCCTCTCCTCCTTCCAAAATGATCAGCTCGACACCCACAGCCTAGGAGGGATCCCACTGAGGCATGGGATTTTGTCAATCCTATCTTCCCCCATAATTTATTCTTTTATTTTTATTTTCATTTTAGTTTTTGTTTAGTTTCATTTTCAATTGAAATTTATATTATTTTTAGTTTTATTAATCCAAGCATCTGTGTTTCTCTATCTACGTTTCTTCTTTTCCTTATCTCTCTCTCTCACACACACACAATATCGCTATCATCATACACCCAATCCACCAAGTAATATCATACTCTCAGAAATGAGAGGCTAACTTGAAACTTGGATTGGGGGGAGGTCAAGATATTCATGAATTTTATTTAAATTTTGTTTTATTGTTTCTAGTATATTTTATTATGATGCATTAGTGAGGCAAATGTCCCAGATTGGGTGACGGCCCCCAATGACATGAAACTCAAACTATTCCTATTCTGCAAAAGAGTAGTGATTCAAACATGATATTTCATGTTTGTATTATAAAACAAAAATCAATATATAAAATAGAATAATGATTGAATCCAAGACTAAACCCTAAAAGCATGTACTTTCTTCATAACTCATTCTTTTTCCATTTCATGATTGTTTATATTTTAAAAAAACCCAAAAAAATATTTTAATCACTTTCATTTAAAAACAAAACAACAAAAATATATAGTTTAGGTGAATTGGAATAAAGTAAGTGAACTACATTGAGAAGTCTTCTCAAGAGAGACGACCCTGGTCAGCCACTATGCTGCACTAGGAAAAAAATATAATTGTTTTTGTCAATGCCCCACGACAGGTGTGTGTCAAAACTGGCAAGGTTGCCGGGGAGCTAATCATTTATTTATTTACTTTTTATATTTTCACATCTTTGATAAATTTCATTTCTTTTTATAAAATTTAAAAAACAAAAAATAATCTTTCCATTATGAATTCAAATGATTATTATTCTACATGGGATAACAATTACTCACAGGTGCAAGAAAAAAATATACCACACTGGGGAGGCCCTCCAATGAAGAGTTGATGCTCTTATAATAATGGTAATACAGAATGAAATAGGTATAGCAACATGGATATCAATGGAATATTTGATGGCCATGGTCGATGAACTCTAAGCTGACTTAAAAAGATTCGAGGACAATAAGGAAGCACCACCGGTCTTCTCGGATTTCACTTAAGACATCCATGATGTTGAGGAGAACCTCAAAATTGAGGATCCTGACTACCTAACACTATCCTATGACGATCAACTCCAAGATTAACTTTGATCGAAGAATAGATTCAAGATGAACCAACATAGGGAGATGATATATTCATGAACTCAAATTCTTTTAATTTCGTTGAAATGAATTTGAGTATAACTACCAATAATATTGAATTTTCAGAATTAGATGACTCATGTTATGCCCTAAAGGATGAAGAGACAAAAGAATATGCACCTGTTGAGGAACATTTAGAGCTCCTTGGAGATGTTGAAAATTTTATAGAGGGAGCCCAAGAAGGGAAAGTGAATATTGCACAAGTAGCAACAAATAAGGAGGAGGTTTCATACTTCATCCTACCCCCCGCCTTGCTAGTTGTACCAAATTGTGAAGGGGTTGATCTAGTGTAATATATCCATGGAATCATCCTCAACAATAAAGAAGAAGTGGATGATAAGAAAAAACACATGTGGTGGTTCATATCAAAGAAGCCCCAACTGCCATCAGACTTTGGATAACAGCTGGTACTACTCTATGGAGGCAGTAAAAGAAGCCAATTCCCACTTGGGGGATCATTCCATGATTTGTATTTATATTTTTTCTAATAATTAATATTTCAACTTCTTTTATTTGGAAGTATTATAGCTTTCATCCCCCCTCCCTCCTTTCATTTTTAGATTAGAAGACATGATCCTTATGCTTAATTGTGTAATTCTATTTTGTATATTCATAGTGGAAGAATGAATACCCAGACATTTAAGGGTAAGGACCATGTTTCATAAAAAAAATAGAGTTCTGTTTTAGTGTTTTATCTTTTAAACTATCTGCATTTTAGTCCACAACATGTTTTGAGCTTTAATGATAAAATTGCATTCCCACACTTGAAATCATGTTTTACTCAACTTATCTAGAAGACATGAGTTTATTAGGAATCCTATGATGCCATGTTTTAGATTTCAATGTTGATATGATTAAATGATTGGAATGAATAATTGAATTTTTAAAATGAAGCATGGATATTGAAATAATGACTCATGATTTGAAGGAATTAATTGATTCATGTAAATGAAAATTCCCTAACATCTTTCTTGCTTTGATTTTCTGAAATTTATGTAAATTGATTTTTTATTATTAGTAATGCCAAGGGTGATTGTCTGGTGTTATATTTCTCATTACTGTGAGTATTTCTAGACCAAGTACTTCCTATTTATTTTTGAGAATATTTCTTGAGTGATCTTGGGACATGTAACCGACTAAAACATGTATTGAAACTTTTCAAAGATATGACTATTCAGAAACACATTTAAAATGATTGAGGCATCTTTTGAAAAGCCACTTTTCCTTAAAATACCACCTTTATATTAATCCTTCTTTTAGCCCATAGAGACCATGAATGACCTTTATATGGATGAGCCATGTTTCAATCCATTTTTATCCATTCCTACCCTAATCATGGTATTTGCATGATATTTTAATTTAGAAGTGTGGGGGTAAAGGGAATCATGGTGGACGGGATGATACACATTCTAAGGAAGACGTGTGGGGGTATTATTGTGGGAATTGTAAAAGGTTGTGAAAAAATTCATTATACTCTATTATTTTCCACTCTTAAATTAACAAAAATGAGAAGAAAAAATAAAAAATGATCCCAAAAAAATATAGAA
This sequence comes from Viscum album, assembly GCA_963277665.1. NCBI lineage: Eukaryota > Viridiplantae > Streptophyta > Magnoliopsida > Santalales > Viscaceae > Viscum > Viscum album. The sequence goes on along the minus strand of OY728150.1, from coordinate 429,085,540 downwards.
AAATGGGTTTTGAGTTGGTAGAACCAAAAATCACCATTGTCCAGACCGACGATCATATGATCGTATGCGGTTAGGTGATGGATGTGAGGTTTGATCTAATCATAACTTTTGAATAATGAAAAAAAAAGTACAAAATAAAAAAATATTTAGGAGGGTGCACAAATCATTCATTATGTATAATTTGATCATGACCTTACTTTCAATTTTTGGAAGTGGGCATTACTACTTTGAAGGGGATAATTTAATTACACTTTTACTTTTAATATGAACCATTGTACTTCAGAGATTAGCCTCCTTCTTGAGCCTTAATTTTTAATGTATCAAATCCTACCAACTTTAAGCCTCAGAGTTATTTGAACCTTTATTGCATGTCCTCATGATTTTATGTGTCTTTTGTCTTTACAAGGAGTAGAAAGTAGTTCATTTACAAGCCTATAGATTAGAAGCATGTTCTCATGATATGATCATAACTCTAAATTAATTGTATCATGAGTTATGAGAAAAAAAAATCACATGTGAGGTAAATCATGACATGGAATGTTTAATAATAGTGAGTCATGGAGCTTTAATGAATAAAATGATAACTTCCATCAATTATAAAAGGGGAAAAGTAAAATATGTGAATTATTTGTTTCTTTAAAAAATGGGAAATTAAATTGATATTTTATGAATATTTTTGAATGTTTGATTCCACATTGAAAATTATTTGATTTTATTTCATTGAAATTTGAATATTAGTAACATTGGTGTCCTCTGATTTCCATGTTGAGATTTTATGCTTAAGGACAAGCATGGTTTAAGTGTGGGGGTATTTGACAGAGAAAATTTACATGCATATTTTCTATCAAATAATGAATATTTTTTACTATTTTTCAATGATAACCCCCATTTATATACATGTTTTGTTAAAATAATGTGTAATTTTAATTTTAGAATGAAAATGAGCAAAATTGTGAAAAGTGCATAATTCTGGATTTTTTATAGATTTTTATGTCAAGGGTATTTGGGACATTTCCAAAAAAATATAATTCCCATTTATCTGATTCAAATTTTTTAGAATTATTATTTAATTTCCTTCATCTTTGCCGTCTGGACCAGGAACTGATTCAGCCATCTTTAGTGCCAAAAAATTTATTATATTTGGAAATCTTTTCTGGGCGGACAGCTTGCACCCCACCACAGTAACAGATGCACAATTCGGTCTCCACAACTTCAATTTCGGTGATTCTTCCTGGATATGTAAGAGGACTCATAGGTGCGCTCACCCATTAAATTTCATGGAGTTTTTCATCCATTAAGGTGAATATTGATCGTTATACATTTAAAGGAATCTTCCTGGAAATTTCTTCCAGAAAACATCCTATTTAATGAAAATTTCATAACTCCTACATCTTGTGTCTAAACTCACTGATATTTTCATGGGAAACATTCAATACATTTATGAACATATTTTATGAATAATAAAACATGAAAAAAAGTCATTTATGGGGCCATACACACCCAAACCTTTGGAGGATAAAATGTACCAATAAAAGGAGGCTCTCTCATCCTTCCAAAACAATCATCTCGACACCCACGGCCAAGGAGCGGTCCCACCAGAGCATGGCCCGCTACTGCTATCCTCTTCTCCCATCATTTATTCTTTTTTTTTCATTTTAGATTTTTTTAGTTTCATTTTCAAATATAATTTATTTTTCTAGCCTTATTAATCCATGTATCTGTGTTTCTCCATCCACTTTTCTTCTTTTCTTTCTCTCTCTCTCTCTCTCAATATCTCCATATTCCTATGCCCAATCCACCATGTAATATCATACACTTATAAATGAGAGGCTAACTCGAGACTTTGATTAAAGGGAGGTTAATATATTCATGAATTTTCTTTAATGTTTGATTTATTTTTTGTGGTAGATTTGAGTATCATGCATTGGTGAGGCGAATGTCCCCGATTGGGTGACGACCCCCAATGAAATGAAACTCAAATTATTACTACTCTGGAAAAGAGTAGTGATTCAGACATGAGATTTCATATTTTAATTATCAAACTAAAATCAACATAGAAAATAGAATAATGATTGAATCCAAGACTAAACTCTAAAAGAAAGTACATTCTTCATAACTTATTCTATTTGCATTGCATGATTCTTTTTTTTAAATCAAACCCCCAAAAATGATTTCCATCACATTCATTTAATAATAAATAATCAAAAATATATTTTTTTAGGTGAATTATAATAAACTAAGTGAACTACATTGATAAGGCTCCTCAAGAAAGATGACCCAGGTCAGCCACTATGTTGCCCTAGGAAAAAATGTAATTGTTTTTTCCACGACCCGTGACAGGCGTGCGTCCAAACTAGCTCCATTTTCGGTTAACCAATCAGTTATTCATTTGATTTTTCTATTTTCACATCATTTATAGATTTTATTTCTTTTTATAAAATTAAAGAAACAAAACAAAAATCATTCCATAATTAATTCAAATGATTTTTATTCTACATGGACTAACAATTACTCACAGGGGAAAGAAAAATAAACAGACTACACTAAGGAGGCCCTCCAATGAAGAGCTGATGCGCTTATAATAATGGTAGAGAAGAAAGAAGTAGTCATAGACACATGGATGTCACCAGAAGATTTAATGGCCATGATCGATGAACTATTAGCTGACTTAAAAAGATTCAAGGCCAAGAAGGAAACACCACCGGTACTGCCCTCTGGAGGTAGTAAAAGAAGCCAGGGCCCACTTGGGGGATTATACCATGATATATCATTATATGTATTCTAGAAATTTAGATTTCTATTTCATTTTATTGGATGTAGTCTAGCATGATGCCCCCTCCCTCTTATCTTTTTGAGCATAAAAGATGTGATCCTTATGCTTAATTGTGTAATTATATTTTGTAGGTTCATAATGGAAGAAGGAAGCCCCATAAATTGAAGGGGAAGGAACTAGTTTCATGAAAAAAGGGAGTTCAATTTTTGTGTTTTATCTTTTAAACTATCCACATTTTATTCTAGAACATGTTTTGGGATTTAATTATAAAATTTCATGCCCACACTTGAAATCATGTTTTACTCGACTTATCTAGGAGTCACGAGTTTCTTACGAATCCTATGATTCCATGTTTTATTTTTCAATGTTGATATGATTAAATGATTGAAATGAATAATTGAATTTTTAAAATGAAGCATTGATATTGAAATAATTACTCAAGATTTGAATGAATTAATTGATTCATGTAAATGAAAATTCCCTACCATCTTTCATGCATTGAATTTCTGAAATTCATGTGAATTGATTTGTTTTTATTAGACATGGAAAGAGTGATTTTCCAATGTTATATTTCTCATTCTTGAGAGGAATTCAAGACCATGTACTTCCTATTTATTATTGAGCATATTTCTTGAGTGATCTTGGGACATGTAACCGACCAGAACTTATATTGAAACTTGTCGAAGCTATGACTGTGAAAAAACACATTTGAAATGATTGAGGCATCTTTTGAAAATCCACTTTTCCATAAAAGACCACCTTGGCATCAATCCTTTCTTTAGACTATAGAGACCATGGATGAACTTTATAGGGATGATCCATGTTTCAATCCATTTTTATCCATTCCTACCCTACTCTTGGTATTTGCATGATATTTTACAGTTCATGTGTTGGGGTAAATGGAATCATGGTCGATGGGATGATACAAATTTTAAGGAAGAAGTGTGGGGGTTTTATTGTGGGAATTGTAAAAGGTTGTGAAATCATTCATTATACTCTATTGTTTTCCCCTCTTGAGTTAAAAAAATGAAAAAAAGACCCAAAAAAATATAGAAAAATGGGTTTTTATTTGGGAGAACAAAAATCATCATTTTAGATACCAATGATCTTATTATCATATGTGGTTAGGTTATTGATGTGAGTTTTGATTTAATAATAACTTTAGAAAAATGAAAAAAAAAAGAACAAAATAAAAAAATATTCAAGAGGGTGCATAAATCATCAATTATGCATAATTTGATCATGACCTTACTTTTAGTTTTTGGAAGTTGGTGTTGCTACTTTGAAGGGGATAATTTTATTAAACTTTTACTTTTAATATCATGAATTTTACTTTAGAGATTATCCTCCTCCTTTGGCTTAATTTTTATTGTATCTAATCCTACCAAGCATAATCCTCAGCGTCATTTGAATCACTTATTGCAAGTCCTCATAATTTTATGTGTCTTTTGTATTTACAAGGTGGAGAAATTAGTTCATTTACAAGCCTATGGATAAGAATCATGTTCTCCTAATATGAGCATAACTCTACTTGAATTGTATCATGAGTGAAGAGAGAGAAAAAATAAAAAGTGAGGTAAATCATGACATAGATTTTTTAATAATAATGAATCAAGAATATTAAATTATTGAAAGGATAATTTCCAAGAATTTTCAAAGGGGAAAAGTAAAATATGTGAATAATTTTTTTCTTTGAAAAATGGGAAATTAAATTGATATTTTATGCAGATTATTGAATGTTTGATTATACATTGAAAATTGTTTGATTTTATTACATTGAAATTTGAATATTGGTAACATTTGAGTCCTATGTTTTCCATTTTGAGATTTTATGGTTGAGGACAAGCACGGTTTAAGTGAGGGGGTATTTGATAGAAAAAATTTACGTGCATATTTTTGATCAAGTAATGAATATTTTTTTTCACTTTTTCAATGAAAAACCCCATCTATTTACATGTTTTATTAAAAATAATGGGTAATTTTAATTGTAGAATGAAAATGAGAAAAATTCTAAAAAATGCATAATTCTGGATTTTTGACAGATTTTTACATCATGGGTATTTTCGTCATTTCCTGAACAATATATTTCCAAATTTTCTGATTGAAATTTTGTTAGAGTACTTATTTAATTTCCTTCATCTTCATCCTCTGGACCAGGATATGATTCGGCCATCTAAAAGGCATAAAAATTCATTGAAGTTTGAAATCTTTTCCGGGCGGACAGCGTGGACGCCACCATAGTAATGGATGCACAATTCGGACTCCACGGCTATAATTTATGTGATCCTACTTGGATATGGAAGATGCCTCATAGGCTCGCTCAACCATAAATTTCATGGAGTTTTTCATCCACTAAGGTGGATATTGATCCTTATGCATTTAAAGGAAGCTTCTTGGTAATTTCCTCCAGAAAACGTCCTATTCAATGAATATATCATAACTACTACATCTTGGGGCTAAATTCACTTCTATTTTAAGGGGTTAAATCAAAGACATTTATGAAAATATTTTAAAATCTATGAAACGTGAAACAAAGTCATTTAAGGGTCCATCCACATGCAGTCTTTTGGAGGACAAAATCTACCTATAAAAGGAGTCCCTCCCCTCCTTCCAAAACGATCATCTCGACACCCACATCGAAGGAAGGATCCCACTAGGGACGAGCTACTGATGATACTCTCCCCCCCTCATTTATTCTTGTATTTTTATTTTCATTTTAGTTTTAATTTAGTTTCATTTTCAATTGTAATTTATTTTATTTTTAGTTTTTTTAATCCATATATCTGTGTTTCCCCATCCACTTTTCTTCTTTTATTTCTCTCCCTCTCTTTCAATCTCTCTATCTTCCTACACATAATCCACCAAGTAATCTCATACTCTCGGAAATGAGAGTATAACTTGATACTTGGATTGGGGGGAGGTTAATATATTCATGAATTTGCTTTAAATTTCGTTTTATTGTTTGTGGTAGATTTGAGTATCATGCATTGGTGAGGAGAATACCCTCGATTGGGTGACGGCCCCCAATGACATAAAACTGAAACTATTCATATTCTAGAAAAGTGTATTGATTCAAACATGAGATTTCATGTTTGGATTATCAAACTAAAATCAGCATATAAAAGAGAATAATGCTTGAATCCAAGACTAAACACTAAAATCATGTACTTTATTCCTAACTCATTCTGATTGAATTTCATGATTGTTAATATTTTTAAATAAAAAGCCCAAAAAATATTTTCTTCACTTTCATTTAAAAAACAACAAAAATATATAGTTTAGGTGAATTAGAATAAAGTAAGTGATCTACATTGAGAAGGATCCTCAAGAGAGATGACCCTTGACAGGCACTGTGTTGCACTGGGAAAATAATATAATGGTTTTTGTCCACGCCATATGATAAGCTTGTGTCAGCCAACACATTGGAGGGAAATATAGTTCCCACCAATCTCATAATAAAATAATACATACATGGTCCAAAAGATCATAAATATTAATCATAACTTCACACATGAAATGAAATTGACATTATAAACATGTAATCGTATCATAACCTTTTTAAAACATACAGGTTTTAAAATCCTTTCATCACATCACAACCCCTGGAAAGAAGCAGGTTTCATAGACATATATCTAGTGAAAGTGAAATGGATTTCATAAACATAGATCTTGTGAATGAGAAAATATTTCATAAATATCTAGCTATAAAGTATAAACCATTCAAAGTAATAATTTGAATAAAACCTTAAGATCTTTTATTATAAAAAAAATAGGTAACATCAATGGATGTCATCATAGATGGAAAATATTTTTGAAAGATCCTTTAAACCCATTACATGAGGAAAATATCCTTTATTATTAGAAAATTTATTTTTAAAACATAAATCCTTTTGAAAACCATTTTCCATTAAAATAAACTTGAAATCATATAAAGGATTCTACAAATAATTTTAAAACATTTTTCCTTTAAATCATATTAATGAAGCATGAAAACATTTAAAAAACCTTTTTCTTTAAAATTAAAGTGAAAAAATATAAATAAATATTAAAAAAACAGTTTATAGAAAATTTGTTCTAAAAAATTTAATTTAATCTTGAAAACATTTAAATCATTTTCTTTGAAAATATCCATTTGAAGATAGATAAAGGATTCTTTGAAAAACATTTAAAATAATTTTTAGAACTTAAAAAATTAGAAATAATTTTTAATTGAAAGACTCATAAAATAAATACATTTCTTGAAGATTATGAAAAAATTGTTTTTTTACTTCTAATCTTATAAAATAAGCTTCATGGGAATGGCAGTCATGATGATGTGTATGTCCGTGCATGACAAACATTCTTTTTTTATTATAAAATTTCAGAAAGATGAATTGATCAAAAAAGGACAAAAAATTTAATTTTGAAAATAATTTTTTCAGAGGTATAAAATGGGTAAAAATTTTCATTAACATCATATAATAATAGTATAATTTTTTTTTGAAAAAATGTAGAATCCCAATTTTGAAAGAACAATGATTTTTAGTGGAAGAGATAAATATGGTAATATTTTTATTAAACATTTTCTTAATTATATTAAGTACAAAATAGGGGTAAAATACTAAAAATATGGGGGAATATATTGAATAAATAGGGGAAAAAATATCATTAATGTTCTTGAGATATGGATCATATTATTTCACCAATGGAAGAAAAATCATAACCAATCTCGATTAATGATGGGATTGTTTCAAAAATGCTTACTACATGGTAACATGGGATCATAATCTACATGTAATAAAATGATATTAAATTAAACTTATAATATCTTGAAAATAATTAGTTTCATGATATAAAATTTCAAATTTAATTATATAAGAAATAGAAGATAATGTAGGTTTATAAAAAATATTTTTTTCAAAGAAGAAAAATTTGGACAAAACTGCCTTACCAATTTAGTAAATTTTGAAACATAAACTCCATGAATGATAAATCATATAATATATATGTAAATACACATAAATTCATTAATAATAATCATATAATGTATTCATGCAACTATATACACAATGAAAAAGAAAAGAGTGTTAAATATGGCATGTATCTCACAGATGTAAAAAGTGAGATGAAATTCCTTTACCTAATATTTTAACTCTTGTTGTACTCATAAAAATATCCTAGATAAAAAAAATAATTTTATTATACATAATTTATAGGAAAAAATAATATTATATCTAATAATGTATATTATTTTATTATTACTTTATATTATATAATTATTAAAAAATATATGTTAAGGTTTCACTTCGGGTAATATCCTCTTTGTTCTTAGTACATAATTTTACTAATTATTATGGATTGTATCATTTAGTTAATGATTTAATTACTTAAATAATTTAAAAAATTATATAAATATAATATATACTCAGATTATATTTATTTATAATAATCTATAAAATATAAAAATATTAAATGGAATACACCATTCTTAGAGGTGGTAAGCCATACGTATGTGTGAACGTTGTTTCTATTTTGTCATCATATTTAAAGAAATTAAGTAAATGAAATATATGTATATAACTATAAAATAAAATTAATGTATTTTTATTATTTTATATATATCATAAATGTCCACAAATAATATCCTCAATACATTTCATGTAAATTGTGAATGCATCACATTTCTTTGAGGAAGCGGTAGTCCACACATCCACAAACTATGTTATCATATTTACACAAGATGGAATGAATAAATGCATGTTTCATAAAATAGTTATATATTGATAAATACATGATAAATAAAATATATTATATAAATATAAATATATTTTCTATCATAATTCCCACACCTGAAATTTGGTAAAGTAGTAACGAATGACAACGTTTTGTGAGGTTGTAGTTCGTCGTGCAGAAGAACGGTATGTTAATTACCCTTTAGATGGAAGTGTGTGTAAGTGTAGGTACAAACCATAACATGAAAACATCTCAGTATATTGAAGATATTGGTGATATTATATAATAATTTAATAAGTATATTTTAGGGGTTATAGAATGGAAATTATACTAAAGAGCTTGAGGAAATATGTTACCTCTTCTTTGGTTAAGTCCTTTTGTTTTGCACCAAAGGTCTTCCATGGATAGATTTATGCCAAAATTTTGGATTATATAAAGAGGTAAGATATTTTTATGAGATATTTGGGAGGAAATTGGTTAATCTAAAGTTTCTTAAGAGGTGTGAGGAATTGGAATGAGAGTATGCCTTTTATAGTGGAGTAGGAGTGGCACTCTTGTTAATTTATGGAAAGGGAATTCCAACCACATGTTTTCCATTAAATGTTGCTGAAATAATGGTCTAAAATCGTTAAAAGGGATTATAGGGTTCATCTATGTCAATAAAATGTATTTTGGACCATTTTCAAGGTCATTTGGTCACTTAGGATTAATGTTTAGTCCCTTGTTAAGATTAATTTCACCTTAATCATTCTAATTGATTGTAATTTATTTCACTATTTATTTTATAAAAAACAAGTTAATCAAACTATAAAATATAAATTATTCTCATTTAAATTATGGAATCTAGTTTTCCAAATTTCAAAAACATAATTTTTATAAAATAATTTAATTTTGATCCCATAGAAGTGATGACAATGTGGGTTTATAAAGTTAAAATGTGCAATGGTTTGCTATGTTTTTTGGTCAATTTCGTAGTGAAAATGATTCCAATGTCCAAAATTGGATTAAAAGATAAAAAAAATATAAATAATTTTGTGATTAAATTTTAAATATATTTAAACCTTATAAATAATTTTTGATGAAAAAATTTGTTTCAATTAAAATTTAATATTTACACTTTTAATCAAAAAAAGAAAATTAAAAAAAATTAAAAAATCAACCTAACCTATTTTTTATGTATCTATTTAAAATATTATGATTTTTTTACATATTAAATTTATAACAGTTCCAAAAAATGTATTTAAACTAGGTTCTCTATTAAAAGGCGTTAAAACTACCTTTATAATAACATTGAGTTTTATGCGAAATATTGGGTTTGTTCTTATCTTATGCTTATAAAATCTATTTAGTGAACAGAAAAACAATTATTGAATATAATATATTTATTAAATTAATATCACTCAGTAATTTTAATTATTTTAATTTATTTGGATAAAATGTCTTTGTGAGGGAAAAAATAAAAATATTTACTTTTTATTCATTTAGTTTATATTTCATTTCTAATTAATTATTTACCTATAAATTATTATTATTATTTTATAAAACATATATTTTTATAAGATAGTTACTACTATCCATCCCACTAATTTAATATCTCTGAAATATCTTATTATATTAAATAATAATGTTTTAAAAATATTTTATCATACAATTAAACTATGTAACGCTTGTAACACAAGTCATTGAGGAAAATCATTATTGAATGTGATGCATGCTAACTTGGTATCGCATTTATTGAAATATATATAGAATATATATACTCTTTTAAAAATAATAAATATATAGTAATGTCTTGGGATATTATATTCTCTTACATTCCTTGTGTTGTGTGTAGCATAAGCTTGACTTGGTGTTTCCGATAACAAAATCCAATCTTATATATTTCATGTAACAAAATCTATATTCAATGATTAATGAATTACCAAATATACAAAATAGATTAAATTAATTTTAAAAATATATACTTCAAAAAATATTGGGGTTTTACATTATTCCCCTATAAAATAAATTTCTCACTCAAATTTATTCTGGGTTATTAAAGGATTAATAGTTGAAAGTTCCTTTCATAAAATCCAGATCATAAAAATTTATACAAAATATTACATTAAAAAATAAAATTTCAAAAATAAAATTTACCCTAGGTAACATATAACTAGGATTCCACATATAAGAACATCGGTGGGAAGTGAAAATATATACTTTAAAGTGAATGTCTTAATGATTGGGAGGCCATGGGTGAGTGGTATCAGTATTTTATTTAAGATTCATTATTCCATAGTAGTTAGGTTATTCCTTTTCCACTAATTCATGAATTATTTGTCAATGGAAACCATTTTTATTGGTCTTTCAACTGTGGGGTTACCAAGATGTATCATGACTTGAGAAATAGGTATTACTGATATGGGATTGGACTGTCAATTACAGATTTTGTATTATAGTGTATTACTTGTTAGTGAGTTATGATGGAACACCAGAGACCTACAAGGTTATTAATTCCTTACCCATTTTGGTATGGATGTGGGATGAAATTACAATGCAATTAATGTTTGGTTTTCCATAGAATTCTAGTGGGAAGGATGTTATTTATGTATTCATTGATCAAATCATGAAATCGGTTCATTTCATACCTACCCTGTAGATGATTAAAATGGAACATCTTGGGGACTAGTATGTTTGATAGATCTTGAGACTTCATGGGGTTCCCTATGCAGATGTTTCAAATATAGATATAAAGTTCACATCCATGTTTTGTAAAGGATTATAGGAGGTGAGGGTTTCACATATTAAATTGATCATAGACTATTATCTGCATATAGATAGATAATCATAGAGGACCATCTAGGTTCTATAGGATATTTTATGGGCTTGTGTTCTTGATTTCAAAGGATTTTGGTAAAATCACATTTTGTTGGTAGAATTTTCAAATGAAAATAGTTAATAGGATTAGATAAATATGGAACCCTTTAATAATTTTTATGGAATGCCTCGTAGATCTCTAATTTCTAGGAATATTTGGGAATGCATTCCTCAGTTGAACTGAGTATTGTTCGTGACACAACTGAGATGGTGTATTTGATCTCGAGGAGATCAATCACGGAACATAGATGTCAGAAATATTATGTAGACTATTAATGTAGGCAACTGGAGTTTTTGGTCAGTTATCAAGTCATTCATAGAGTTTCACTTCAAATGGTATATCATCGGTTGGGTAATTAGGGTATATTGAAAATAAGGTTTGTGGGTATCTTTGAGATCATTAGATGAATATGAAGGGTGCCTTATCAATTACACTTACCCACTAAAATGACTTTTATTCACAACATGTTTTATTTTCCCCAGTTGAGAAGGTATATACTAGATCCTTTCCATTTAATTAAATGGGAGGATGTTGATCTTGAGCCTAATACCACTTTGGTTGAGCAGTAAATTCAGATTAGGAATCTCCAAGACAAGGTATAGTGTGGTAAAATGATCACCCTTGTCTGGGTACTGTGGAATTATGGACAAGATATCCATGAGATGTGGTAATGGTATTTGTTGATGATTAATCAATGGTCTTCTCTTATTGAAGATCCAAGAACATGATAGATTTCATATGGCAGAAAGTGTTTATAGTTAAGACATTATAATTCCACATGACCTTTATGTTATGTATGTTTTAACCACTTTTATTGTTTTAGTTTTTCATTGGTTGAGTAATTCTGCAAAATAATTAGAAGTATACCTATAAAGGAAAATTCATTGATTTTTGGAAATTTTCTACATAAATTTATTTTTTTCTATTCTTTGGGAAATTTAACATTGTGTAATGGGAGTACACATTGTATAATGGCTGTTGAGAAGAAGCTATGAACTAGATACACATCATTAAAAGTTTACACTCTATGTAGGGCGGTCATTTCATGTACTGAAAAATAGAATGTTTTTAATAACAAGATAATGGGGGTTTCTATGTATATCATATTCCTGGATTACACAACTTATAATGGGGAACACGTTGTATAATAGTCAGGAATTGGGATTTTTTGTGTTGCACTAGTTGTTCCTTATTTCATTCATTTCACACTTCTTTGATCTCAACCATGTGGCTCTCCCGGAGTGATATTTTGTGACTCATTACCTTCCAGATCACTTCATCCAACAATTGATCACTATTTTGTTTGGGTTAATTCTCTTTAGGTATGTAATCCTTATAGTTTTTATTAGAATTTGGATATGACTATTCTTTGGGATGTATATTTTTTATCAGATAATTTTTTCTACCAATAACTTTTATTTTCTTATTTTGTATTGTTTTCTGAAAGTCATCCTATTGGTTTATAATCAGCATTATTGAAGGAATCCATATTTTTTCAATGTTCATGTAGAATTTTATATAAAATGGTTTAATTTGATAAATTTCATGATTCTATTGAGAAATTGATTTTTTTCTCTGATTTTATGTGATATGTGATTTGAAATGATGTCATGGAAAGGAAAATATTTTCAAAAGGTAGTTTTGATTTGAAAATAGATTTTATTAATTTTGAATTGGGTTTTCAAACTCCTAAGATAACTTCATTATATTTGAAAATGATTTATAAAATTTTGAGTAGGGTTTGGGAAATGTATTGGAAAATTGCACATTGTGAACCTTCGGTATGTTGGAAACGACACACATCTAACATTACTTTTCATTTCACCATTATGATATAACCATTTGTGATATTGACTAGTAGGAATTGATATCTGTTTTATCAAAACTATTTTTGTTTAGGCTTGTGAGTTTCTAGTATGCATTGTCCCTCATGCTAGATCCCAGTTTGAGGTACATTTTCATGTACTATTTATTATTATTTGTCTCGTGATTTTTTTATCATGGATTATTACACACAATTTTGGTATGATGTTATAGCACATAACATCCCATTATAGGTTATTTAATGGTCTATGTACATATTGATGAATGGATAAGATTTTTTTATTTGTCACTACAACTTTTCATAATGTTTTTTTTAGAATATGAAAATATTTTATGAAAACCAAAGGGAAAATAATTTAGAGCGGTATTATTTTTTGAAAATTATTTATAAAGTGGTTTTATTTTAAAAGATATAATTACTGTGTTCTTTATATTAGACCCATTATTGGAAATATGTTGGTATCTTACTAGTATTGGATCACACCCTACTCATGCATTTGTGAGTATATAGATGTTTTATTGCATGACTTAGTTAAATGGATGTATAAATTAATGTGTGTTTGTTTCTATTGTTGTTATTTCTTTCAGTTAGGGTTGTTCTATAGGATATTGTTGGTCACCTGGGGACATGATATACATTATGGTTTATAATTATTTGACTTGGATTATATTTCATTTTGGGATATGATTTGTTTCCTCTTTGTAATATATTTTTATGTCTTGTTTTTCTTATATTTAGGACTAGATTTTGTTATGCTCTTTCACTATAATATATGATGATATAGTTTTGGTGGATTTTCATGTTAACCAGGGTTGGTTAGTTTCAAATCATATCCCATAGTATAGTCTACAATAGTCTTTGTAACCCTACTACTATAATATATTGTTTAATTCAATTATGATTATTCTACTACAATTTTTGTGTGACTTTGTTGGTCTCTGTGCATGTGATATAATATTATTAAACATTGTAATACATTGGATGTAAGAAAAGGAAAGGGATATTTCTATTTTGTTTATGATGAAAAGTAAAGGTTCATTTCCATGTATGATGAGATTTTTAATCAATTGAGTGTGTGATTGGGGTTGGATGATGCCAAAACTAGTTATTTTTTCTACATCTTTAAAACAAATTTCCAATTCACCATATATACTTGACCTCTAGTGAAATAGTTTCGGATAAAATGGTTTGAAAATATCATAGTTGGAATTTAAATAACTAGTTTAATTTTTTTTTCAAATGATGAGTATCTTGAAAATAAATTTTTAATAGAAAAAAATTATTAATGTTGCTTTAAAATAATATTTTGATTTTTGTATTCTATTTTTTCTTCTACCCCCTTTTATAATATTAAAAAGAAGTAGATCGTAGATTAAGAATATAATCAATATTAAAATTGAATTAATGTAAATAGTTTATAATAAAAAATGAAAATGGTATTTGTAATCACATTGTATAAATGAAATATTTATCATCATAAATCCACAATTAATTAAAGAAAGAAAATAAATAAATAAATAAATAAAATTGAAACATAAAATATGAATAGTTAATACTATAGAAAAACATTGAATATAGAGATAAAAAAAAGTCAAAGAAAGATATTATACTAATATATGAACAAAATTGATTAAAAACATGAAATATAAGCATGAATGCATTAATATTTTATTGAAACACAATTCAATTGTTTTTATAAACCACCATTCAACTAAACACACAAACTATGAATGTGTGTCAGTTGTGAGACAAGAAATGAATTTTTGTGGGGGTATTTTTAAGGATATTGATTGGCCAATAGGAATAGAATATTTATGAAAAGGATCATCAATGCTTTCTTCAATAGCCTCATCCAGTGTGAGTAATGATCCACCATGTCTTGCTTGATCACATTGAGTGATCCTTATAGAGGAAGACTGAATATTGAGAACAGTTTGCTGATATTTTTTTATAAAAAATATTATGAATTAAAAAAGGATAAATTATATAAGGTTTTGGGAAAAGGTATTGAAATTTATTATAAAAACCTGAGATTTTACCTTATGTTAATTTTTTCGGGTCAAATGTATCCTTGAATCCTTGAGAGTTAGAGTAATGGAGATCAATAATATGAGGTTTTTGTAGAAATATCCCGATAATTTGAAATAGATAATTCGCGCATGTATAATTTCTCTTAACCATATCATGTTTTCAATAATCTGGTAGAGTTCTGAAACCATTCTAGACCATTTGAGATAAATTTACAAAAGGTATTTTGTAAATATCTCTTCTTGGAACAACCAATAAGTATCTCCCTCAATTAGTCAAAATAATATTATAACAAACTAATTTGATGTCTCATAGGAATGATTACTTTTCATTTTGAATATTTTTAATGCTTCAGTGTTTCAATTAACATATCTACCTCTTCATATTCTTTTTTAGAGGATTTGGGATTAAGATTTCTTACCAACAACTAATGAAGACTTCAATACTTATTTAGTCCTTGTAGATGATGTGAGTACTCTATAAATCATTATCTGCCAATTTGTGTAGAAGATGGTGAGAAACATCTAGTGAAATATTTGGAACCTGAAATAATGTTTCTTATAAAATTAATTCAGTCCTCGATCACACAATGCAATGAAGACTTCAAAAATGTTCTTTTTTAAGATAGTACATAAGTGTATTTTTTATGATTAAGATGCCTCTAAATCCACCACATTAAGTTATGATATATATATTACATGTTTAGAATAACTATGTAAATATTTAGGTATGTGGAAGGATGTAAATAGAACCACTGATCATTAATAATAAAACTAAAAAAATCATATGATCAAGCTATGAGTATTAAAAATTATTCAATCGGTTGTAAATTTACAATGAATGAAATAATGGTTCGAAGGGAAAGAAAGGAAAATATTAACTCCCTTGAATTTCACTATAGAAGCCTGGTTAAATCCATCTTCAACTAAGTAATCTAGAAATAATAAACTCCTTGAACTCCCCTGAGACTTCTCAACAAATTATATATTATAGGCTCAAGCTAAAGTCCATTTTACCCTTCACTTAAAATAGTGGATTGCCTCGGTCAATCATATGTTTTTACAAGTGATGGAGTATCCAACTTCCTTGCTATAGCAGGCAACACCAATTGACCCACCAGCTAAGCACCATTACCATCAATTTTTTTTACCTAATTGGACACCTTGTCCTATATGTAGAATAATGGAAACTAAGCCTAAAATGACCATAAAATATCCAAAGTTTAATCATCATCTATACACATGCTCCACCAAATAAGATACAATAAGTCATAACCAATTCCCCTAGGAATCAAAAAAGGTTCTTCTATAATATGACCAGGCTGTTATTCCAAAAAATGCTTATGAATGTTTTCTTAAATATGATCCCCAATAGATATATTTATTTAATAGGCATGAAAAATGAGTTAAATATTATTATATTATAGAAAATACAAATGATAGTAAATAACCCCCACATTAGAAATAATAATTAATTGACATACAATATTAGAGAATATTTATGAAAAAATCATTGGAGTGGATATTGTAGAGTTTGGAGACCTATGTTTGAAAAAAATAGAATCACTGGGGTTGAATGAAAATTTTTTCTATTTATTATTAGCTATCCATTTCATAAAACATTCGGCTGACATCAAATGACTTTTCAATTGATAAAGATCTCCATCCTATTAAATAAATGTTTTCCCCAGTAATTTTAATGAATTATATCTAGTAGTATATTAGGGATGACTAGGGCTAACCATCTATAAAAAATTCAAAGGGAGTGTGGCCAGTAGAAACATGGAATGAGTTATTTTTAAAAAAACATCATTAGGTAACCAAAAAACCCACTAAATTAGTTTTACAAATGAAAACCATCATAAATAAGTCTTATGATTGTGGTTGACACGCTCATATTGTACATATATTTTACGATGTTAAGAAGAGATCAATTTAAGACTAGTACATTGTTAACAAAATAATCCCTTCCAAATAAAGCTGGTGAACATTGGTTCTTGATCACTAATAATCACACTAGGCATGCCATGTAAATGAAACATTTCCCTTATGAAAATGTTAATAACATATTTTTTTGGAAAAGGAAGTTTGAGGATTAAAAAATGAGAACAATTGGAAATATATTCCATCAAAAGAAAGAATCACCCCACTCCGATAAAATTTGCATGCCTAAAAATAAAATAAATAGGGATTTTATCCCAAATCATTTCTATAATCGAAATTAGTTGTATTAATCATTTTGGGCCTAGGGTTTTATATTTTTACCAATGAAAAACAACACATTATTTAATAAATATAAACATTATTTGAGTCGTTCCGTACCAAAATAAACATAACGCACAAAATTTATTGGTTTTTAAATCACCATTTTCACCCCCAAGTGGAGAAGCATGTAAATAGCACAGTAAAGTGGGAATAAGACAAGAGGTTTTAGAGTGTGTTGGGAGGCCTTTAAAATAAAGAAGGTCATTATGATGGGAAAAACTATAGGTTTTGAAACCTGATTTAGAGGAAGAAAATATCATGAAAACAATCATTGTTTTTTTATTCTTGGAGTTATGGAATATCAATATATCAAGGCTCATAAAGATCTATTTTCAAAATTCATGGTTCATGCATCCTAGATAGAGAATACATAGTAGAATGCATCTTTCCAGATTTATAAAAGACATGGAAATTATATCATAAAAACTGTGATTGCAACATTATGGGTCCATAGATATAATTATTTGACTCAAAAATATTATGATATTAATGTTTTTTAATAACAACAAATTGCCTACCCAAAAGGTACTTCCACGAATGATTAATGACGTTCCAGAGTACCGTCAATTCCATCTAACAAAAATACTTATGTAGCTTTCACCAATATAATTATTTATTGTAAGAAGATATAGATACCCTCTTATTTATATGTTCCACACTAAGACCACCTATAGAGGCTTCACATTCAACAGTAAACTTCAAAGAAATATCAGGTAATAATAGCATTGGTGTTGTAACCAAATTCTACATTAAAATGTCAAAATAGCATTGATCCTTCAGCCTCTATTAAAAACAATTATTTTTAGTGTGGTATTTTAGTGCTTTGGAAAACATTAAATTATCATTAACAAACTAAAATTAATAACCATAGTGTATTAAAAACCTACATACCTCTATAAAATTCTATTCAAGCGACCAATCTAGAATTATAGAAATTATTACATGGTCCATAAAGACTCCATATTGATAATATGGTGTCCCGTATAATCATAATTTGTTATACTGAGAAAATTTTCTTTTTGTTAAGATTTAATTTAGTATTCTAGATAATTTCTAAAAAACATGTCAAATGATCATTATTCTCTATCCAAATACTACAATAAACAAGTATATCATCAATGAAATCTAAAAAATACATTCAAAAAAATGGTTTAAGTAGGATATTCATCATAAACTAAAATGTGTCAAGGGAATTATTAAGGCCAAATAGAATAACCAAAAATTCATATTATCTTTCATGGGTGTGAAAATCATTTTTTTCAATATCCTCTTCCTTAACATGAACCTAATGGGAACCTTACATAAGGTCTAATTTTGGGAAAATATTAGGCTCCAAAAAATTCAACCAATAGTTTATCATTAATATGAATAAGAAATCAATTTGTAATAGATTTCTTCTTTAAGGATATGTGGTCGACACATGTGCAAACCTCCATCATTATTTTTAACCAAAATGATCAGACTAAAATAAGGACTTTTACTTCGATGAATGAATCAGTATTGTAACAAATATACCACCTAATTCTCCCCAACATTCTTCATGAGTTAAGTATTTTTGTATGGTCAATCATTAACTAGGTACCCGGGTTCACACATCCATATAGTATGATCAGGAGCACCTGTAGGTTGTTGTCCCCTAGGATCCTCAAAAATCCAAGTATACCCTTGAAAATAACATGTAAAATGTAGTAAAAATTTATTTTATAGAAGAATTATCACTTCTAGTCTCCTGAAATCCTAGCATACATTATAGTCCTCTAAAAAAGAATTATGTTCTGTAAGAATAGTATGCAAGGCTATAAGGTCATCCTTACTGGGAACAATTCATAGAAAATTAACAATATGACCCCAAAAGATGATGTTCACAGTTATGTTTCTCCAATGGTCAGTTACATATCCAATGTTATAATTCCAATACATTCCCAAAACAAGGACTGACCTTGATGTGTTGAAGAGATATGAATCTACATGAAAAGGCCAATATGACCAACTAAAAATGTAAGGTAATGCATATTCCAATTAATTTATTCATTTACCATTACCCAAATTCACTCCAAAAGGATTATTTTGCGACACTGGAATGGCCAAAAATCATTTCAATGATATTGAATCTTTTTTCCTAATACCACTATCCCCAATCACCAAAACTGGCACTCTCAAGATTAAAAATTCAAAAAACATCGATATAGTTTCTTGAAATCCCTACTCAACCAACACATCACGACATAAAGAATTATAATTCATCTACCAATTTAGTTCCTCCTCATCAAAAAAGGTAGTTTAGATGCTTACAAATCATCCCATACTACTTCAAGTGAAATACGCATCCTGACCATCAGATGAAAACCTTCTTATGGACACTTACGAGATTGGCTGAATTTTCCTCCACAAAAGTAATAAAGGATTTTATAATTTCATTCTACAAATTCTATAAAAAAAAATATTTCAGTACCCTTTGTACATTGAATTTCCATCCTTCCCATCTACATTTCACCCAATTTGTAAATTTGTTTGTACATTAATGAATTTGAGAATCACACCTCTTCCAAGTTGACCAAAAGACATTTTAAAACTGATACCCAATGAACTTTCTAACCATGAATGATTACTTTAACAGTTAACTAATGTTATACATTCTTATTTAGTGAAATAAGTCTTTCTTTTATGTTAGCTTCATGTATATCTATTGTACTCTCAATTTCAGGATGAAATCCTCCCAAAAAAAACTTATATATCAACCCTTTAAAAGAAACCCTCTCAAATTAATAGTTATATTCATAAAAAATAAATTATTCATTATTACCTTTTAACTATTTCAAAGTATCCTTATCTAATGGTGTACTAAAATATCCTAGAATCTCTTCATTTTACACTGCATATTCCAATGTCGGCCACATCTTATGTAAAGAAGGAATCTAATATTCAACTTCACTATCCATACAAAATTTCACAATTTGTACTCACAAATGGAATTGAGTTTTATGGATAATAAATTATGAATCTATCTAATCTATTAACACTATTTGATATTTTCTAGAGAAAGTAGGTAATTCTACTTTCCTAGACAATTTACTCAACTTTGATCACATATACTCTACAACATCACTCTTTTGCGTACATTGTATAATCTAGTGTATTTATTTACCCTCATCAGACAATGAATTCTCCACAAAATTAATACATAAAAATACTTCCTTATACCCAATGTATTATGTCTATATTATTATACTCCACTGATAATTCTTATGATATTTTTAGGATAAACTTAGATAACCTTAGTTCTTCCTCTAATCTCTATAACAATTTTGGAATTACCATTCAAACATATATTGGAAAAAAAATCATTATATTTATCTTGAATATAATGTGAAAGCTCGTACACTGACACCCATAATTGGTCTTGTAGATTTTTTGAGAGTCCCTCAACTATCTGATAAGATCTATATCTCCACCATTTTTATTTTTATTAAACATCAACATTATTATATTTTCCACTATCTATACCTGTCACATATGATCCACTTGTTTCACCATCACTGATACTCTTAATCCCATCATCATAGGCATCCATCAACTGATTTTTTCTTATTCCAATATTGATTATACTATTCTTTTTTGACTCTCAAGGAATTCACCAAATTGATATAACAATATATTTCAATTAGGAAAACTAAAAAATATTCATATGATCATGTTATGAGTATTAAAAAAACAATATCAGTATGAAAATTAAAAAGACATCATAACATGTAGGAAAGTAATTGGAAAAAAATAAATCCCCTAAAATTCTATCCAGGAGCCTATCCAAAGCACTCTGCCACTACTGCATTCATAAAGAGTGGCCTTTGTTCCACCCAGGACTCATCATCAATTTTTAAACTATAGGCTCAAAACAATATCCATTTTACCCTTCACTAAAAATAGATGGTCAAATCTGTATAACATATTTTTTAATGTAGTGGGAGTCCCCCAATTCCCTTCTAGAATAGGTTACTCAAATATACCCACCAGATCAACACCATCTCTATATATGTTCACTCTAGTTTTTCGTAACATTGGTGTGTATTTAGATGACAATATTGTAATAGGTTGTCATGGACTAATTATTTTGAGTGAAATCATTACAAGATAAGGTGGTTTTTATGAGAATTTTTCTTCAAAGAAGTTTTTTCCCATATGTTATGAAGAATAAATTGAGGTAGATTTCACTTTGTCTCTGGGGGAGTTGTCCTAAATGATAATTTGTTATGATTTTATAGATCAGAATAATGTAATTATACAAATTTCCATAGAAATAATGGTACAATGAATTAATCTATTATATGTTCATAATAATAAAACTATATATTGAATACATATAATAGTACCGGTTTTCATTCATTGTGCATAAGGAACAATGCCTCAAGTAATTTCACCTCCTACTATTGTAATAGTTCAGTTTGATGTTACACCTGCTTATATTTTAAGTGAAAAATTGGCATTAACTATTACTAGTTTGGTTAATGTTATGTAAGGGTGAAACATATCAATAGTGTCAGAAGTGATACCTCTTTTTGAAATTTCATTTTCTTCAGAGAAAATTATAAGAGTTATAATAAGGTATCTCAATTTTTAAGTCGAAATACAAGAGGTGGATAAAAACAAGAAGAAGAGGATACAATTCCACTTATCGTAAATAAAAGAGACATAGAAAAATCAAAAAAACCATCTCATGTGAAGGAGACCCCAAATTTTGATGGAAATACATAGTTTGATGTAAAGAAATATGTTTATAATACTCGAATTATATAAGTCCATCAAGATACATTTTAACTTATTCATTAAGTATATACATGTTCAAAAATTCATATAACATAACTAGATACTGTTGATGATAGAGTATGATAAAGATACTATAAATGAATTAATGAAGTAGAATCATTGAATGTTCAGTTAATTGAATGCTGAACTGATATTTATACTCTTAGTGAGCATAAAATTTCTAAATATGATTTTAATGAAGTGAATTTTTTTGTACAATTGATGTGGTAAAAATTTTCAATGATACCTACTGGTGAAGATAAACATAATATGGTTATATATTCAAGATTGGGAGTAGTGTATTTATATATAAAAATAATTACTTATACCATTACTTCGATATAATGTGAACATCTTTCTTCATAAATGATTCAAGATCTTATAATATATTTGATTGATGACATTAGAAATTTTCAAGCGTTTCCAAAAATATCTCTCCTATATATTGATCAATCTTGAACAAAATTAAACTCCTAGCTAAAGGAAAAGGTTTTTGAAATTTAGAATCTTTCTATAAAATTGTATGATGATACCAATTTTACTTTCACTGGTCTACATTGAATGGTTGGTTCCTTAGTAAAAAATTGAAGTTTTAGAGAAGAATATTGAAAATTTTCATCTATTGGTGGTAATTAATCTTATACCTGAAGCCTATAAATAAAAAGAAGAAGAAGAGACATATGCCTTTATTGAAATACATAAGCATAAAAATATTCAAATGTAAAATAAATAATTTTTTTCGATCATAAACATATTTTGTTTGATAGTTAGTTTAATTGATTGATAATGCTAGTTATTAACTTTTCTAGGAATGATGATTTTAGAAATATCTTTGTAAATATATCTCAAAGAGTATGAAATTATTTTAAAACTCTCCTATATTTATTCAAACATGATATGATGAAGATAATTCATGTATGTGTGGCAGATCAGTTTTAAATTTTAGGAAGATGTCTACCAAGACCTCTTATTTTAAGTCATCATGCATCAACCTATCAAAGAATCAATTATATATTTAACCCATTAGAAATTATCCTAAGTGAAAATATCAGGTTTTTTGAAGAAATTTAAATACCTTTACATGAACCTTGTTTTATATTTTCTTTGGTCCTAGAATATAAATTTTATGTGATGAGAGCTCATCAAGATACTCTCAACATTTATTCCACCTTGGTAAGAATCACATGATGTGGTTGAGTAGAAATGGAGAATTGTTACTCACGCCAGCTGGTGTTGTTAGTGAACATTCTGATTCTCCTTTGCCTACATAATATTTTTATATTGTCTTGCCGCTATCCATCAAAAGACCCTCCCCCCAAGTATTTTAACATCTCAAAACTGACACACTTTTAAATTTATCATGTTTAGTTTAATAGTGGATCGAAAAAACATTTTAATGGTGTTTCAAAATAATTTAACTACATATATTGTTATATTGCATGTATTTAATTTATTTCTTTAATTTGTTAGTATTATTGCTTTAATTGGATATTTTTATATATATATTCAATTTATTTTCTACATTATTCACTATTCTTTTTTATTTTAATCATTAATTTATTGATTTTATTTAATTATTTTCTGATTTAGAATGCTCAATATTTTTTTTAATACAACTCTATGCCATGTTCTATTATCCTTCAGTAGTACTAACTATTTACATGTATTCATGAGTGATATGGATTATATTCTTCTTCCTTTTTCTAATTCTTATTGATATCACATAAAGGGGTTGAAGAAAGAGGATAATATAAAATTTAAGAAGGGTTAAACAAAATAGGAATACAAAAAATAAAAAATTATTTTAAAGATCCTTTTGATAAATTATTTGTGATGAAACTTTGAAATATAAGACTTTTATGACATATTGATTAAATGATCTATTATTAAATACATTTATATTTGATTCAAACACCATATAAAACATACATAAATACAATTAAAATATTTTATCCATTTACACCGCAAACGTTTACTAAGGAAATAAAATAGATAGACCAACTAAATATGCATATGAGAATGAAAGATGAATCACTTATTCCCACATAAACGGATTGAGTGATCGATGAAACTAAAGTTTCGATTCAATATTTTAAATGTAAAAATAATATCTAGGAAGAAAAATTGAAAAAATTATAGGATTTCTTGAATTAAAATTAGATATTTAGGAAAAGAAAAACCATCTCGAATCATAGGAAATGTTCACTCAAAACTGAAAAACACATAGAATATTTCAGTGTATCATAGTGATACGTCCATATTAAAAAATTATAATAAGTGTGCAACATCATTCACCAAAATCTAGTTCATTTATATCTCATATTAATTTAATGGTCAATATACATTGATACCGTGCTTCTAAATTACAACTAACATAGCTTCTATCACTACATTACATAAAATATGATAAATATTGATATAAATAATGAAATAATAAAATTTAGCATGAATTATTTTCTCATGTTTTTAAACCCAAATAATGATGTTATTATGATCCATGTTATTAAAAATTAAAGTTATCTATATCAATTTATATAAAAATAATCTAAAAAAAAAAAGAATATCTATAATGATATTACCATGTAACAAATGGTATATCTGTTCTGACTTCAATGCCCACCTTGAAAAGTGACATCATAAAATTTGGATACAACTAATTTATTTTAGGATCCATCCAATATCTTGTTACCAATAAATTCTGAATTAATATGAAATGCTATAAAATATGTTTATAAAACACATCAAAATAGATTAACAAAAAATGAAATGCGATGATGTTTACTTGATAATACCATAATGATTTTACATATACCACACAATTTATAGAAAATAAAATAAATCAATCAACTTTTTAAAATTATATGCATTAAGACAAAGAACTTATTTCAAATATACATCATTCACATGTTGTTTCAAAGGGAGAAATCTTCTATTAAAACATCTATCCATGATAGTCCTATATAGATTGACCATGTAAAATTATGATTGTGTTCTGACATAATTTAAATGTCACATATTTATTCACTATATAATAATGTCATATGATACTATGAAAATTTTAATTATTTCCTATTAAAAAAAATTAATTGAATAATTCAGTTTATAAAATGTAAACATATAAATCCTGACTTAATTATCTTACAACATGTGACATTTATTCATTCATTCTAAAATTTTAAAGAAACTATAATCATGTCTATAATAACATTAGTTATAGAGTCCACTAATCATTTTCTTTGGTGGACCTCCCACCATGATGACATCATTAAAATTTAGTCTTCATCAGCTGTGTTTATTTGGGACATTAAATAATAGTAAGTAATATATGATGTCTCTAAATTATATACAAGTCATAAAAACTAATTATAAAATATAATAACTCAAATAAATTAATTAAGTTATTAACAAAAACTATAAAAGCTCATACGCATCAAATTATTGACACTAATTATGGACATAAAAGATCAATTGGAAAATTATATTCATATAATAATTTATTCTTTTTAACCAAATTGTTAATAGTGGGATTAAATGATTCTGAGATAAGACTCAATTCATAATGATCATCATTTTCAACAATGTCAAATGTTCCCAAAAGTTATAGATTTCTGATTTCCATTAAAATTTATGCCAATAAATTGTATTTTTATTTTTTGATAGCATAATGATATTTGTATCTATTTTTTTAAAATATACAATAAATGATATTATTCATGGTGTGATGGTTTTGAACACATTTCATCTGAACATGCCTTTGTATTCCACACACATATTGAAATTCAAAATAAAATTTTGATAATTTAAAAACGGAAAATTTCAACTTCCAGTCACCAACTAATAAATATTATCTATTTTAATCAGAACATGATAATTCAAAATGTATCATTACGACTAATAAATAAATCCAAATGAATATACTTGTGATAAAAAATAAATATTTTTAAAATTTAAAATCTCTCAATCACATAGTTTTATATACATTTAATTAGATCTATGATTGACTATTTCTCTCTCTATGATCTATGTGTATGCTGAGGGAATTCTATTCTAAGATGTTAAAATAGATTCCAAGGGATTCATTGAGTCATTGAATATGAAATTTTTCCTTGAAACTCACAGAATTCTGAATTAAAATGGTTTTCATAGAGTACCCTTATGATGTATGTACTACTGCATAGATTTTGTATGTGAAAATAGTGCATATTGGATACCTGGCTGGGAGGGGAGAGATGACTGGTGAGGAATCTGAACATTGATGAGGGTTATTAGAGTCTTTAGATGACATGAAAATAAATTAATAAATGGGGGAAGGAAAGGAGATGATGGTAGAGGTAATGAAGCTAAGGTAGATGCACTAGGAGATGGTATAGGAGGGGATCTAGCCATAAAAATTGAATCACCCAAGCGGCGGTGTTGGAAAATTTGTGGTGGAATGAGTATGTTGTGAATCATACATAATGAAATTCTATTTCTATTTCAAAATTGCATCCCCCTAAAACTTCTTTTTCATAATATTCATATCTATTTTACCATTCTCTCCTTACCTCCCTTGTGACCAACTTTTTTTCATTTCATTGACAAACTCTAACTCCCCTAGATAATGGTTGGACTCTACCCACATCTCGCCTCCCCTACCACCCAACTATATGGAAACTTCCCCCTATTCGCCTCCCCTCCTACCAAGGGATTCAATATGAACCATTATTAGAAAAAAAACAATTATACAATACTAAATATAGAATCCGAGCATTTTATTCATGCCATTATTATTCAGGATCCTTGGATGTTCATGGAAAAATATTGACATGCAGTAACTCATAGAATCCCAAGGCCTATAGTTTAACATAATAGACTACAAATCCTTCACCTTTATACTAGAACCTAGCAATAAAAAACCATCTTTATCAAATCTAATTCTATGTAGAGATACTTTTGCAGGTGGGAAATTTTAAATGGAATCAATATTTCTTTTTTGTAACATGTATTTGTATTTGATTTTTTTTATTTTTAGGAACAATATATTTTTAATCATCATGTTTTTATTATAATAATTAATATTTATTATTTTATGATTGAAATTTGAAATTTTTTATTTTTTATTATGGTTTTTGGTGTTTATATTGTTATTTTACTAATTTGAATTTGTGTACATGTGTGCAATGTATAGGTGTGTTCTATTGGAAATTGTTCAGAACCATCACACCCATAAAAATTTCTTTTCAAACACATTTGATAAATTTTTATTTTGAAATAACATTATTCTATCAAGATATAAAAATGAATATTGTTGGAATAAATTTTAAATAGAAATCAAAAATCCATATATTCTGAGATAGTTTGTAATTATTGAAAATTATGATCATTATTATTTTCCTCATATCTCTGAATCTTTTGAGTCCCTCTTACGGATTGGGTTCAAAAGAATAAAATATTATATTAATATAATTTTCCAAAAAACCATGTATATATAGAATTAATATCGATATTTTTTTAGTATGAGTTCTGAGAGTTTTCATTAATAATATATTTAATTTATATGAGTTATTATATTTTATAATTAATTATTAGGAATATAATTTATTCAATAGATGTCATAGGTGGATTACTATAATTAAATTTCCCAACAAAAGTTTCTCATGGATGACTTAATACTGATAATATGTGCATAGTGGGAAGTTAAGAGAAACTAATGAATATTGGGATCTCTAGTTATAAAGATTCAAAACATCAATATAGTTGTTTTGAATGTATGGTAATTAATCTATTTGAAAGTTGCAAGATATTTATTCCAGATGAGATGAATTATTTTCTATTTTATATGAATAAATGCAATATAAGGTAAGATAATTAAGTCATGATTTATATGTTTACATTTTATTAATTTACTCACTCAAATAAATTATTTTTTCTCTGTAATAAGAAAATCTTAATGTCTACAATGTATTATCTGATATTATATACTAGAGGATAAATATATGAAATTCAACTTATACCAGAAAACGATGCACTATTTAATGATGTTAATAAATATCGTACTATCGTGGATAGATGTTTTCATAGAAGAAATATCCCTTGAAAAATATTGTAAATAATGTATATTTGGAAAAAAATTCTTTATAGTGTATATAATGATAAAAATTTGATAGATTTTTTTTCATGAAATTGCATAATGCATGTAAAATTTTCATGGAATTATCAAATATGTATCATCGCATTTCATTTTTAATTGTTTTTTAATTCTTGTTTTATAAATCCTGTTGATATTATTTAGATTAAATTTAGGCCTTATTGGATAGGACAGATTGTATGGATCATGAAGTAAATTAGTTACATCCAAATTTTATGATGTCTTTATAAGAGATCCTCATTTAAGTCAACCTAGATATTTCATGTGTTATATTATAAGCCATTTCTAGATTTTTTTTAAATAAATTTATATACATTACATAAATTATTAATTACTTGGAGTATAATAATATATTTCCTATGGTTCAAACACAACAAAAAAAATCCTACCAAATTAATTATTTCATTCATTATATCGATATTTATCATATGTTTTAGAATGTGGTGGTAGACCCTAAGTCACTTGTATGTTTAGAAATGAGGTATCAAAGTTGATTGACTACTAAATTAATGTAAGATACACTTAAGCGACATCTACCTGCTTTTCATATCTTAGAAATCCCCCTCACAAGAATCTTACCAAACAAACTTCACCCTTTTCGTGGTCATCCCAAACATCAGTGATTATAGATATGAGAATCCCTAGATAAAGCATTGGTAATAACTTACCATACAAAGAAAAATTTTAATTTCAAAAATATTTTTGGGTCTCTACCAATATACCATGACTTCATTATTCTCTAAGTCCACTGACACTCTAGAAGTTGAGATAACTTGACCCATAAATTTTACTATATCAATCGAGAAAATAAATTTGGAATGTTTTTCATAAATTTCACCCTCTCTCAATGTACTTTGGATAATCTCATGACATTGGCCATGATTGTCTGCAAACTAGGAGTGCACTATGATTTCATTGATGAAAAATACCACAAAACAATCTATGAAGGATTAATGTTCTAATTGATCAAGGGTATGAATACTTCCAATGAATTTTTCAGATTGAATGACATCACTATGAAATCATATATGTTGTACCTCATCCTAAAAATATTCTGGGATATGTAAGATGGTCTCTCCCTAAACTGGTGTTACCTTGACCTCAGGTTGATTTTGGGAAAAACTCTAGCACCTCTCATCTAATTGAAGAGGTCATCAATTCATGGGAAGACATTTTAGTTCTTTATTGTCATTTGGTTCAATATCTGATAATACACACATACATGAAATGTTCCATCCTAATTATTAGAGAAATTATTAGAGAACACCAATGATATGAACTAGGACATAGAAAACCCTTAGCTTCTAGATCATCCAAATAATAATTCAACTCATAAAGCTCTAGTGGTTCCATATTGTAAGGTGCGATGGAAATTGGCTCATGTCCTAAAACCAACTCGTTTGTGAACTCAATCCCCCGCTTGGTTGGTATGCTAGATAACACCTCCCGAAAGATATTATATAAAGGTTCCACCACTGGAGGAAAAATATCATACTTCATCCGTCCATCATATAGAACAATTATTTCTATCAAAACCACGAGAAAATCCAATATTCACTAAATTATTCATGCATGACAATCCTCAAGATCCCACTCACCTTGGTGTGTATAATTGCCTCTATATGAAGATAGAATGGTTTGTATTGTATTATAAAAATAAATAATAACATGTTGTATAACCTAAAAATTCATAGCAAGAATCAAATAGAATCATGTTATTTTCATCACAAAATGTTTTCAAAGGAAATGATACCCACCAATTTCAATAGAACACTCCTAGTAGATCGTTATACCCTTTGATCACACTCCCATAGGTGTTTTGATGTTCATGAACCCATCTATTCTCTCTAAATCAAAACTCAATCCAATTATAAAATGAATAAATAAAAATTAATGTGATGGTCGAATATCATATAAAACACAATCTAATGTCAATGATTCAAGAATCATACCTCTAACAATAGATGGATTTGCATGAAAATTTAATTGATAACTCTATATAGAATGAATCAAGGTCACCCCTCTACACTGGGATCTAGTTTTATCACCCTTTTCTATTCATATTGAGTGGTATTACCACTCCTACACTTAGGTACCACGTCACGTACCTTGGCTTGAATGACAACTATAACTCCGTATACTGGCCAATTGAGGAGTAGTTGATCCCCTTATAGAATATAGTGCCTATCCAGTTCCCCTAACACTACTCTACTCTAGAACGCTCCCAAAAAACATCTAAATATAACCCTACCTTCCATATAAACATAACTCCACTACTAGGTGAGGACACTATGGGTGTGTGTGTCCCATCATGTCACACTGAGAGCATGACACTGAATCTCATTACTGATTTGGAAGTCCACTCCCTTAAATTCTCTTACCACCACTACCCCAGTGATAAATTCCATAGTGGTGCTTATATCCAATAGAAGATGAGTTCCTAGATCGCTTTGAAGAAACTATATGTCCAACAGTCAGGGAATCTCTTATATTCCCCTCCATAATGAGATCCTAAGTCATCACATCTATAGGGAATCTCAAATAGAATATGTTCACCCGTAGAATGATCTCATAGAAAAGCCCATCTTGAAAATTCCTCACCCTGGAAATCACATCAGCTACTAAGTATGGAGAAAAATACCATAGGTTGGTGAAAATATCGACATATTCCATCACTGAAATTCTATCCTTCATCAGTGGCAAGAACTCATGAGCCTTCTCATCTCCCACAGCATCTCAGGATGTAAGTGGCTCATTAACTTCACCTTAGAGTCCTTCCAAGATAACTCATTATGTTTATATGATTTCTCCAAAATGTACCACCAATACTTGGAAGGTCTCTGAAGAATACATGAAATATTCTTCACCCTCATATTTAAATATTTATTGATGTTCTTGAATATTTTTGGAATTAATTTATCCAAAATTTTAATGTTTGGGGGCCTCCTTATGCAGTGAACATAGAAATATACTATATTTAAAACATTATTTTCAAACCATATATCAATGATAAAGTATGAATAGTACCCCTCTCCATGGATCTTATAATCATAAAAATGTTTTCATGATGATGAACATCCATATGTTACCCATGAGCAACAGGAACCACCAATTCAACTATGTTATGAGTGTATTTATTTTCTCTCTCATGGTGCTAAATTTAAATATAATGATGAGTAATTATCCCAATAAGACAAACACACAACTTCAAATATTGGATAACTATAATGTCTTCCTCAAAAGTTGTAAAAAATCATAACCTTTGGCACATAGCCTCACTAAATATCAAAAACTATTTGAATTCATATAAAATAATTTCTTATTTTTACATTTTTCATGAGGTGTAATAGGAATCACATTTCATAGTTTATACATGCAAACATATCACATGCAATAAGAATGACCCAGTCCTGAATGATTCTAACCAATATATATCCCAATGTTTCTATCAATATGAATGTAGACTCATCTCGTGCCAAACATTCCATGAGTATAAATCTTAATAAATAATTACATCAAAAAAACATGTGAGTCACCCAATGTGAAATAACATTAAACTATAACTAGCGAATGTCATTAACAATAATTTCATCCCTTGTAGTATTTATAATACCTTATACATGGGTTAACAACTCCCACAAAAAATCTCATTACCATTTCCCAACACATCCTAGTTTATTTTCTACCTTTCCTGAATAGTAAATCACTAGAAAAGAAAATGTGGTACTTTGATACTGTTTATAAATTCCCCAACCCGGTGCTCCCTCATGTGAAGATCGATTTGGTTACATGACATCATGTGTGCCTCCCTGTACTCTCGAGGATAATGACTAATAGTGAGGGTCTAATGATATAGTGAGGATATTATACCTTCTAGTAAAGCATTTCAATGAAAGAATAAATAATATAATAATACCAGAAATAATAGAATCAATATGAATAAAAACATTAGACATCAAAAAAAATAATTGAAAAAAATGAATTCATAAATAAAATAAAATAATAAGATAATAATAGGAAAAATGTGTCAAAGTGATGTGATAAAACTCATAAAAATAAAAGAACAATCCAACTAGAATAATAAATCTAAAACTCGGGTTCTGAACCTCATGTTGGTTCCGTCTCTAAGCTCCAACCCATCCATCCAAACAAATATCATCAACATGGACCATTTACCTTCTCCAAACCTATATCCATGAATCTATATAAGTAAATAATAGAATCCCATCAATGGTGTGAGTAAAACATCACAGGTCAATAGCATTGTGTCTAAAAAATTACATTCTGATAGATATAGTTCATGTAATATAAAGAATAACATGGTATTAATTTAATAAATTAATACGACACATGAAATAACTTTAGTGACCCTTAGGTTATGTGATAACACCCAAGTCCAACCAAACCTACTTTGGTAGCCTTTCGGGCGTCTCTATCTGAGGGTAGATCCTCCAGTATCAAGTCGGATCACCTGAATCGGTGGAGGATTCTCTTACCGGGGATGAATCACTAATGAAACATCATAAAAATGGCCTCATACTACATGCTACCTAGAATATCAGACTCCTAGATTATTTGACATTGTATTTGATCCTATTAAATCTAGTTTAATCATATAATATAACATCAGTCATCAATTACATGTGTACTAATCCGTCGGGCGGTATGAAAATCATGTACCAAGCCCTCAAGTGTCAACATCAATCTTGAGTCGAACCAACATAAACTCAAAAGCCCAATTATAATCAAACCCTTAAGTATCAATCACATTGATATTAAATAAGATCAAATTATAAGAAAGGAAAATCACAAGGAAAGTCCCAAAAAGACCAGATGTATCATCATAAGAAAAAAATGATCAATTTATCAATTTATTCTCTATCAAGAAAAAAATAAACAAGTGGAACCTCGCCATACTCTGAGAAGCCACCTAAATCTTGTCAAATGTACAATATTAGATAAGGGTAAAAATTAGGGAAATAAATAGTGTACTCACTAGGAAGGTTTAGTAGATATATGTTAGGATGTTCTAATAAATCAAAATTGTTTACCTTGTTTTCACAATTTTTGAAAAACATGTCCACAATACCAACAACTTCCCAACCATACTATTTATAAAGAAGTTTATTTTAGGAGTAAATATAGTGAATTCCATTTCTTTGAACTTTAAAATTCAATAATACCAAAACACATTCAACAAAATAGATAATTACCATCCTAGATTCCATTAGAATGAAAATCAAAAACCAACACAATAAAAATGTCTCAATCTCTACCCTCCAAATGAATTTAAAATGCATATCTACATTTAATACCAACCGGTCCAAAAACAACATCCTCCATTCCATTTCATAAAATATATCTAACAACTAATTCAAAAACCCATCAAACTACTAATGCATCCTCTTAGGATAAAACAACCAGCATAAGGTCCTACCCAATCTACCCCCTCCTAATCAATAAATAATTTTGGAAAAAATTGATAAAATAAACATAAATTTATCATCAATTAAAAATGAATTAAAAACCCTAAAAACTATAAATTCACCCATTCATACTCATGTTGTCCCTCCCCCAGCCATGAGAGGAGAATCAAGATGCACACAACCATCCTTCAATCAAATAAACATTGTTTCGGTCAGTAGATGTAGGAAATACATTGAAAAAACTAAAAAACCCATTATAAAGTCATAAAAAGCTAAAATTTCACATGAAAATAATGAATAAAAACCATTAGATTGGGAAAAATACAATTATAATGTGAAAGAATCATAGCTTCAGAAACTAACAAAAAAAACTTCTTCCTTCCCTCCATTCATGAGAAAAAAATATAAACAATAACTAATTGAAATATTGATAGTAAAATTATCTTGAGATAATTTTAACATTCCCCATATCAATTCAATCCAAATTATAACTACCTATTCAATATAACCTTGGGAATTTTGAAATATTAAAATAAAATTTAAACATGAAAATCATGTCCTTTTGAATTTAAATGTTAGTAACACCATTCAAGGGAACATTCCACTTATGTTAAAAGAATCAGGATGTTAATACAAAAATATTGAGATAATAGATTGCAATTTTTTTAAATCCCTTTATTATCTAGAAGCTACTATAAATTATATCCCCTATTATTTTCATTTCCAATTAGGGATTTAAGAGATCCAACCAACTTTAGTCACACATTATCTTCAAAATTGAATAATTTGGGTATATAAGGGATCTTAATTATTTTTCTTGTGAAATTAAAAACTCAATATACCATTATGATTTAATTTTCTTTGAAAATAATCAAAATATATGCACTAAGTAACAAACTAAAATCATCCTTAGTCTTTCATTCCTCGCAAAAATTAACTCATTTATCTGATTAAGGAATGATAATATGCCTATAATATTTAGAAACATGATCCTCAACCTAAACATCTACAATGAAAACTCTCAAATTGGGGATGATGAGGAAGAGCATGAGGTGGATTGGATATGTATTGTTGAAATTTCACTATAATAAAATCATGAAATTTTCAAAAGGATGTTTAAGTTAAGATGATATTGATTTACTTTTTTTCATGTGGGAGATTTTTCTCATTGGCATGAATCTTTTTCAGATTTTCATTTTGGTGATTTTTTAAAAATCATTGATTAATAAAACCTTTAAAAAATACCAAAAAAAATTTCTATAATCACTACCATCATTGATCTTTTCAATGTGGTTGATGAAACATCTGTTCAAATAAACCAATTAAATAATGAAATTTGGGAAATGAAAATGAATTTGATGCAAAGTATCAACATAATATTGAATTTTTTTTTCCAAAATGATCTCCAATTAAACCTAATTCCTTCATTACTCAAGTAAAATTCCTAGGGGACAATAAAACACTTAACATTTTAATCTCTTCATCTCTGAAGTCCGATCAAGAGATAATTATTCTTGATATCTTGAGTAGGAGAATGAAAGTAACTGGATAGACGTTGTCTGATATTATTTTGAATATCCCACTCATTTTAACCCATAGTATTCTTCTATAATTTTATTCCAAAACATGTCAGAAACCTAAAAAAACTCAATTCCATTCGCATGTACCTTGAAATTAAAGAATCTAATGATGTTGAAAGTAAGTATATTATACTCTATTGTTGAGAGTGAGTAGGTAAGACCATTCCATGTGGTTCTTAAAATGGATATAATAACCATTATTACCAATAAATATAGTGATATTCTCCCCAAAAGGGTCAATATTTGATGGATACTGTGTATTGAATATAAGAAGTTAATGTATTACACCAAGAGATAATAGTTTCACCTTCCCTCCGTTGATCATGTCCTTGTACGAGTGGAAGTCCATGAGTTATCCTACTTATTATATGGATTCTCAGGGATAATCAAAGGGACATATAAATAGTATATGAAGAAAAATATATAGATTAACCTATAAATTTGGAACTTTTTCGTTTAAATAATTTCCCTTCAGGTTATGTAATTCCCCCAATCCCATCCATTGGTTCATGATGTGAATTTTCTCTAACATTGTGGGGGATTTCGTGGCGGTATTTATTACTTACTTTTAATTATTTGGGGTTAGTTTTGAGTAATACCATTTAATTTTTGAAATGGTTTTTCTTGATTTATGTATAATAATCGCATCGTAGACGGGTAAACACTCCATTTTATGATAATTGAAGGACTATTACAAGTCCATATGGTCTCTAGTATAGGGACTGAAGTTGATAATTCCAATGTCAATATCATTCATTTACATCGCTTTCCATAAACTATAAAATAAGTGAGTTCTCTTTTAGGACATTCTAGTTTTAGTAGAATAATCATTAGGAACTTAATCATCATTTCACAACCACTTTGTGTTAAGGAGGTGTAATATGCTCAATTTATATGGATAGAAATCCATCATGAATCATTCTCAATCATCAATTCATATCTTGTCCCTCCACCTATTATATATTATCCAAATTGGAAACAACCGTTGGAACTCATTTTTAATGAATAAAATATCAATATAATAGATATATTGGGAAAATGTTGTGATAAAAGTCCTAATGTCATTTTTGGTGAATATAAATTACTAAATGATTCAAAAATCAACTACACAACCCCTGTGAAATAGTTTCTTTCATTTTTCTTTTCTAATTAAATATTTTGTTCTTATCTCTTAGAACCCCCATCACTATATTCAAATATTATTCAGAAATGAAATACCTTTGCAAAAAACAATATTTCAAGTATTGATTGATTATGTTGTTACTCCTTTTTCAAGAGTTTTATATAACCATTAAGGAGAAATGTGGTGTTGAAAATGTTTTAGCATATCACCTATCTAGGTTAGAATTAAATGATAAATCATATGATGTTTCTCTGTTCAACTCATTCCATGATGAGAATCAATATTCATTGAGTGATTTCCCCTGCAATAATGATATAACAAGACAATTTATTATAAGTTTTATTCGAAAATTACTAGGGACATAGGCTAGTACTAAATTTATTTTTTAATTATAAACATCATGTGTTTGATTTTCTATACCTCTTAATGTTCTATCTTGATCAACTCATTAGTAGATGTGTTCC
Organism: Viscum album; assembly: GCA_963277665.1. Taxonomy (NCBI): domain Eukaryota; kingdom Viridiplantae; phylum Streptophyta; class Magnoliopsida; order Santalales; family Viscaceae; genus Viscum; species Viscum album. The sequence goes on along the minus strand of OY728150.1, from coordinate 429,048,561 downwards.
AAAGATTGAGTAAGAGTATATTCTTAAATTATGTCATGTATAGGTGTGTGGAGGGATATTTGCTATAAATAAAACCATTAAATATTTATCAAGTTGTTTCTCTTGGTCTAATATCATAAAATACTCCTATAAATTCTACTAATATTATTCTTCAAATTAATAATTGGGATCCATAACAAAAAGTAATCAAAGGTCGCTTAATCCCATTCTAGTTTTTGAATGTTTTCATTATTGATGAATTGATTTAGAGAGACCCCACCAATATACGGGATATCACTATATTCATTTAAATATTTATTATTTCTCAAAATGGATTGAGGCCATTCCCATAATTTCTTATGACCATAAAATTATGATTCAATTACTAAAATAAAATATCTTTTTATGATTTAGAATTCCTGGGGTTATCATCAGTGATCGTTGAACCCATTTCTTCCTCCATACCTTCTTGGAAATAATTTATATGCATTATATTTCTCACAAATATTACACTACCAAAAACTCTCAAACTAATCATCAAGATGATTTGATGAATAAATAAATTAAAGAAATTCCTAAAAACCCCATTAATAACTATAGAAAATATTCATCCGAGAAACCCATGTAATCTATTTGGTTATATTGTATCATTTTAAAAAAATAATATGTATGTCATAATATATGTTGGTTTATAAAAAATCTTGAAATTTACCTGTTGAAATTGAACGTAATGCCTTTAGAGAAATAAACAAATGAATTTTGATATTTCATTGGTTAGTGGAATGATGAGGTTAGTCATTAATAAAATTTATGAACATTGGATAGTGTATTCTAAAAATCAAATGATCAACAAAGCAAGTGTTCAAGCTAATAAATCAAGGAATCATAAATTCAAACACTTTGAAATGGTAAAATATGTTCTCCATTAAAATCTCAGAATCACTTACCCCCAGGAATGTTATGGTTGATATGGTCAGGTAATTACATAGAGAACCATGTGTCCCCCCGTTGGGTAATATAGATTCAAGATCCTATTAGGGCTCATATCATCATATTCAATGGTCAGTGGTAAAAAACATCCATTGAATCAATCAATAAAAATGAAACAAAGGAGGTGGTAAATAAACCATCCTATTAAATAAAAAAAATAAATATGTTTAAGTTCCATTTGTAGTAAACTACATTAATAAAATTACCCTTGTGGAGGATACGTTTCTTCTATGTTTACCTTGAATTGGTATTTGTTGTTATAAAATAAAAAATTATGTTTTTTCAAATTTATTATTTTCCTTTTTTGGAAACCCCAAGGGGTTTCAATTGTGATTCTTATTATGTTGATGTCTATGATTGAGGGGATGCTGAGGTTGATGTAATTTCAATAATGTCACAATTTTTTAGGAGATAAAAAACATTAATTCATCATTTATGAGGTTCATTCAAGTGACTTTTAGGTTATAGGATCCACTGGCTTCAAGATGGAAATCTTCTTCAATATACCAGGTGAAATTGTTCTATATTTTTATTTCAAACCAAAATTTTTGAACTCATCTCCTCCACATATCCCCCATTATAAATTTTATTTTCTTTAAAAACTGGGGATAGTTTTATTCTAGGTTGGGTTTTGAAAATTAAAAAACATCTTCTCAATGAAATTTTTTTTGTCTGTATCCATGGTGGAATTAAAAGAGGAAAAGGTAATTTTGTGATTATAAATTATAAATAATTTTCATTAACCGTGAACACAATAATACACTTTCAAAACAATGAAATTAAATATTAAATAATTTTTCATACAATTACATTAATTTTAATTCATTTTTAAATTCATGAGAATATATTTTTAGAATGTGTGGATGTATAATCTACTATTACATAGTTTACATTTCCATCCATTTAATAAAAATATCACTACATAAATCCTATGGATTTTAGGGTGTCATTTCAAGTATGTGGGTCCCTTAATAAATAGAATAGGTATCTTGATTGTTTTAATTATTATAATATTATACAAAAAACAAAAAAAATTTAAAACATTTGATCATAGAAAAATGGATTGACCTATTATGTGGTGTTTGCCACATGAGGATCATGAATCCATAGTTGTATGGACCATAGTTGTGATTTTTTTTCTATTAGTGATAATTATAATTTATTTCATTGAGTTGGCTCAATTTTATGCCCTATTATTTGAGATTCACTTTTTCCCATAAGGACATTGAGACTAGGAGTATTCAATAAAATATTTCTACAATGGTTGACAAGATTGACTGAAATTTCAATATCCATTACAAAATTTCATGAAAAGAAAATAAAATTAAAACTCATCTTATGACTTAAATTTTATTTTACCTAGAGATTCCATATTTTCCCCATTGAATAAATATAAACCACCATATCTATTGGGAAACATAAAACATCATCATGTCTAATTGAAATTATATGAAATGTGATGATGAATTTTAAAAATTAATGGGCTTGGGTTTGGAATATTCTATAGATCATGGATTGTTTTAAATTATTTTGATAGGTTTCAATATTGTTTTCAATTATTTATTTTGGTGATAATTGAATGTAAAAATATTTAAAAAGATAATTCAATATTAATACTTTTGAGATTCTATTTTCTCAGGAATATAAAACATAATTTTGGGGGTGATTAGCCTCTTAATATTATAGTATTCATTGTTTATTTTATAGTTTTCATGTGATTAAATCTTCATAAAAATTTTTACTAAAGAATTTTAAAATTGTAATATATTTTCTTATGATGGATGCAATTCTTTCTTAATATAAACTATTACTTTTTAAAAAATGTAATGCCTCCTAAAACATCCATTGATATTGATTTTAATTTAATATTTTATTTTTACGTCTCACATGATATGAGGAACATTATTTCCTTTAGAATATTTTGGAAATTCATTTGGGATGATGAATAATATGGGCCTTGAATATAGAAAATTATGGGCGAACTGATCTACATGAAATTCCAATAAAATTACTATATATAAATTATTCCTTCTCAATGAAAAAATGAACAAGAGATAGAGGGAAACATGGGAAGAGGTTCATTAAATTTTGGGATGATATAATTCTAATGTTTAAGTGGGTATCCTCGCATCCCATGTGGAGGATAAATTTTGAAATATATTTCATGGTCCAGAATACCAACTCACCATTTTGATCATGACTTAACTGATATTAAGAAAACAAATTATGAAATTATGAAATATGTTATATTAAATCCATGAATTCAATTTCTTCTTCTATGAACCAAATAAATTAAACTATCTATAATATTTTTTTTCATGTGTATTGATTGGAAGAAAGCTATATATATAAGGACTCATCCTTAAAACATTACATAATATTGAATTAAATGAATAATTCACATTGAGGATATTTCCAGGTTTTGTGTTTTGGAGAGTTAGGACATAGCAATTACATTGAAAAATATTAGAAAGTAGACACTTCTACTCAGTTTCCATTTTTTTCATAAAATAAAAACTCTTTGAAAAACAATGTCATGTCTAGTTCAATGATTTAGATGGCATGACTTTTCCTTTATCCCATCCTTGACACTATTCTACTTTAGGTCCTGTGAAAAATATTTCAAAGCATGGGATGAGCATAAAAATCTCAGTAAGGGATACAAAAAGAAAGAAACTGTTAGTTTTTAAAAACAACAAGTAAACCATGAATACTTAATCATAAGTAATACTTTTAACCTTTATGAAGTAGTAAATACTATTCACTTAATAAAAGATCATTTCATAACATTTTTTAACCAAAATATTACCACAAAACCCATATCAAGAACACATAACGTATAATGGTAACTTGGAATATAAACATACTTAAATAGAATAACAATACGGTTGACTAATAAACATATCACTAAATGGAATAGTCATACGGCTGACTTCCATACCAAATGCATTAGAGTTTATAATGTAACCACCCATCCTAGTTTTCACGGAAGCAACCGTCATTTGTTTTATCACCTAACATCCCATCAATTGTCCAAGTACCATTATAAAATCATAACACATACAAAAAATATAAAGGAAATAAAAAATTTCCACATTTCAATCTCAATATATCACTTAAATATATTAACATAGAAAAATCCATTATCAAAACCATTTTCAATACCAAAATATGTAAAAGAGTATATGGTATTTATTTTCCTTCTAAAAACATTATGGATTGTTAAGGAATCCAAAGATCAAATAATACTCACGACATCGGAAAGGTCATTGTCACTGCGTATGTTAAAAAGAAACATACTTTTTTTCATTTAGTAAAAATCTTCATAGAGAAAATATTCCTTTTGAATAAAAGTAAAAGTCAAAGGGGTTTTTTATCCCTTTTATATCAATTATTACCATGTTATAAACATTATGTAATCATTTAATTTAATAATGTTCATTTTGTCGATATTTGGTACTGGAGTCGACAATGGAATTATAATAATTACATGTTGTAAATATAGTCAAATATCCATTATCTCCAGAGTGATAATCATGATATATATATCATATATATAATATATATCCAGTATATACATTTATTTATAATAGTACATAACATTTAGAGGTAAGAAATGAAATGCACCGTTCATAGAGACGGTAAGCCATACGTACGCATGAATGCTACTTCTATTTCAATTTGTTATTTTAATGTAATAAAAACATAATGATACATAGTTATATTATAATTAAATTATAATATCATATATAATATCATTAACTCCATCCTTTATATGTAACACATATGGTATGAATGAGTCATATCACTTTGAGGGGGCGGTAGTCTGCACATCCTCTAATGAGATTATCGTATTTACCCATAATGGAAATCATAAAGGTATGATATAAATGGAAAATACAAAATAATAAAGAGATCATAAAGATAATATATATCATATATAAATATATTTCCATCATAATGGTCACCATGAGTGGAATTATGATATAATCGAACAATCATCATTTTGTGAGGCGTTCGTTTTCCATCCACAAAAACATTATGATCTTCACCCATTAGACGGTGGTGTGTGTAAGCGTAGTTCGAATACATCACATAACAACATCCTAGTATATTGAGGATACTTCTTTTGTCACAAAATAAATTAATAAAAATAGTTTAGGGGTTGTAGAATTAAAATAAAAGAATGCAATTTAACAGATATTGTTACCTTTAATTTGGGTAACTCACTTTGGTTTGAATCAAATTACTTCTTGAAGTGCCTTCTGCCTAAGGTATGGCTTTTATAAGGAGGAGAGGGATGTATGGAGATTAATTGGGAAGATTTGGGACGAGTAAAAAGGCTTGACAGGTGTGAGTAATTGGTTATAAGTGGCCTCCTTTTATAAGGGAGAGGAGGGGCTCTTTAGAAAAGTGTCAAAATATTATTTTATTATATATTGATATTCTAATTCTAAATGTACACTAATCATTAAATTCAATGAAAAGATTACTTTTATTAGAAATAAAATCATCCAATAAGAATTGGACATGTTTTGGATAATATGTTAATCATTATAATCTTATTTATTTAAATCATTTATTAATGAGGTAAACACTACCTCATTATTGTGTCATAAATAATTTAATTTATTTGATGTATAAAAATTATAAAAAAATTACAATGATGTAGGAAATATTTCTGTATTTACAATGAATATTTATATTAGAAAAAATAACTTATATAACCTTATGTAAAAAATGATTTAATAAAAGTTATTTGTTTATGTCATTTTTTCCTTTACATTAAGTAAATTAATCTAAAGTGTCATTATCACTCATAAGTGTCACCATGATGTCCCAAAAATTGACCCAAAGATGACAATGGTCATATATGTATCAACCAATGGGATTAGTACAAGTTTAAGGGTAACTATATATTATTATAGTATTATTGTTTACCCGTATTTACCTGATTTAGTCTTTAACCACGGTAAATAAAATATTTACTGAAGTAAATATTTAAAATGTCTGAAAATAAAAGTTACCTATTTATGAAATTTTGGATTATTTATTACATATATAGAATCTATTTTTCCAAATTAGAAACATAGAAGTGGCATAAATTAATTCAAAATTAATTCCCGCTGTCAAAACAAAAAAGCATGTTTTTAAGAAATAATAACTATCAAAAGATTGACACTTGTTTATGTCCAATTTCAATATGAAATTAATTCCAATGACCAAAAATGGATTAAATGATAAAAATATATTCTAATAAAACTTTAAAACCAATTAATAAGATAATCTAACCATATAAATAAATTAGATTAAAACGCAGTTTTGAACTGAAATACAATATTTTTCACTATTTATTAAAAATGAACTTTATCGGAAAAATTCCAAAAAAATTATCCAAAGTAAAATATGATGTCCCAAACCTAAATAAGAATTTTAGTTTTTAAATTGAACACATAAAAATAACTAAAACAAGATTTAACGTGGGTTCTCCATTAAAAGGCAGTAAATCGACCTTTTAATGTAAATTATGTTTAAAATTTGATTCATTCATATTTTAAGCCTCTACCTTTTTATTAGATATATGTAAATACATTTAACAAACATGTATTATCATATTATAGTTAGTTTTTTTCATTCCTGAAAATACAATGGCTTTGAGTTAACTACCATTTAAAATAATAATATTATATTATTAGTGTGCAACGTAAGATTTCAAAAAAACTCATTGTTACGTATCGGGTACTCTATTGAACATAGAAACCCTTTTAAAGTAAAATTAATATTTCATTCACAAATATTAATAAATATGAAAATCTTTTATTCTTTATTTACCTTGGATGTTACATCCATCCCCCCTTTTGGAAATTGTGTCCTCACAATTTTATTCACTTATCAAAATAAGTGGGGGTATTTATCCCTCATAGCATTTTCAGATTCCCATGTTGCCTCTTCAATAATATGGTTTTTCCACAAAACCTTTACATGGTGAATTACCTTATCCCACAAAACATTCTCTCTTCGGTCAAGAAACTGGACTGGTTATTCCTCATAGGAGAGATCTTCTTCCAACTGAACTCCCTCTGGAATTAAGGCATGAGATGGATCTGGCATATACTTTCTCAACATCGAGACATGAAAAACATTGTGTACCTGGGAAAAACATGGAGGTAAATCCACTATATATGCAACTGATCTATCTTTCTCTAGGATTTCATAAGGTCTAATGTACCTCAGACTCAACTTTCCCTTCTTACCAAAATGCATCACACTTTTCCATTGAGAAACTTTGAGAAATACCTGATCACCTACCTCAAAATAAAGATCCTTCCTCCAGTTATCTGCATAACTTTTCTGCCTACTCTGAGCTGTTCTCATGTGCTTATGAATCAACTGAACTTTTTCTGCCATCTCTTCTACCAATTCTGGTTCCATCAGCTTCCTTTCACCTACTTCATCCCAAAAAGCTGGAGTTTGACAATACTTTCCATATAATGCCTCAAATGGATTCATATGTATACTAGAATGAAATGTTTTATTATAAGAAAATTCAACCAAATAAAGATGTTGGTCCCAACTTCCCTGGTAATCCATCGAGCAAGCATGTAACATATCCTCCAAGGTCTGAATTGTTCGTTCTGACTACCCATCTGATTGTGGATGAAAAGTTGTACTAAAATTTAATTTAGTACCCAATAACTTATAAAGGACTTTCCAAAAGTTAGAAGTAAACCTGGGATCATAATCAGATACAATGGAGTGCGGAACACCATGAAAACTAACTATCTCTTTGACATACAACCGAGAAATCTGATCTGGAGACAATGTATCTCAAATAGGAAGGAAATGAGCATATTTTTTTCAATCAATCAACAATAACCCAAATCACATTATTACAACGAGATGTACTTGGTAATACCTCAATGAAGTCCATGGATATATTTTCCCATTTCCACTCTGGCACTGAAAAATACTGAAGCATTCCTTTCAGTAACTCCCACTCTGCTTTAACCTGCTGACAAATCAAACACTTCATAGTAACATCAGCAATATCTTTTTTCATTCCATCCCTCCAGTAATACTCCCGAAGATCACTGTGCATCTTAGTACATCCAGGATGAACTGAAAATGGAGAACTATGAGCTTCACCTAACAACTCATTCTTCAACTATGAATCACAAGGAACACATAATCTCTTCCCAAATCTCAAAACACAATCATTATGATTTGTAAAATCAGGCAAATTAGCCTTCTGAACCAACTCTACATTTTTCTGCAACTCACTGTCTTCCTTCTATGATTTATTAATTATGTCTGATAGAGATGATTTCACTGACACCTTAAATAAAACAGAAGAATTTTCTGCACTAACAACATCTCTGCCAAATTTCATCAAATCAAAAACCAAAGGATCTCGTTACAAACGTAACATAGTTAATGAAGCATTACTTTTTTGACTCAAAGCATCATCCACTTTATTTACTTTTCACGAATGATAATGGATCATGAAATCATAATCCATGATTAATTCTAGCCATCTCCTCTGTCTCATGTTCAATTATTTCTGAGTGAATATATACTTTAAACTTTTTTGGTTAATATATATATTTCACATTTTATTCCATATCGATTATGCATCCATATTAAGAAATCAACAACAATAGCAGCTAATTCCAAATCATGTGTAGAGTAATTTAACTCATGAGGTTTCAAATGATGTGAAGTATAAGAAAATACTTGATCATTTTGTATAAGGACACAACCATTTCCTTTAAACTAAGTATCACTATAGATAAAAAACTCACCATTTCTGTAAGGCAGTGGTTAAACTATATCATTCACCAATATTATTTTCAATTATTGAAAAGAATCATCACATTCTTTTTTCCAAATAAACATAACACCGTTTTGAGATAACATAGTCATTGGACAAGATAACTGTTCACAATTATCGACAATCCTCCAGTAATAACTCCCAAACCAAGAAAACTACGGATCTCAGTTATATTTGTGGGTCTTGGACATTCTTCAAAAACATTCATTTTAGCATGATCAATAGTTATGCCATTTATTTAAAACATGTGACCAATGAAAGAAATCTATTACAGCCAAAACTTACACTTGCTGAATTTCCCATATAGATTATTTTCATTTAATGTTTGCAAGATAACCCTTAAATGACTTTCATGCTCTTATTTAATTTTTGAATAAACCAAAATATCATGAATGAACACAACCACAATCATATCCAAGATCTCACAGAAAACCCTATTCATAAGATCCATGAATACACCAGGTTCATTGGTTAACCCAAAAGGCATAACTAAAAATTCATAATGGCCATATCTAGTACGATAAGCGGTATTCAGAATATTTTGTTACTTTACATTCAACTGATGGTACCCCGACCTGAAATCAAACTTCGAAAAATATTGAGATCCCTAGAGCTGATCAAACAAATCATCAATATGTGGAAAAATGATACATGTTCTTAATAGTGGTGTTATTCAATGCTCCATAATCAATGAAAAGTATCATTGAACCATGATTATTTTTAACATTAGAGACAGGAGAACCCCATGGTGTTGTGATGGGTCGAATTAAACCTTTATCTAATAAATCTTGCAATTGCTTATTTAACTCTAAAAGTTCAATTTGATCCATTCGATAAGGGGTTTTGAAATTGGCTTAGCATCAGGAACTAAGTCAACAGTAAATTCAACTTCTCGATCAGGTATTATACCAGGCAAATCATCAAGAAAAACATCAATATACTCATTTACCACTGGCACATCATTAATCTGAATAGTTTCTTTGTTTTCAACAATCTATGTAAGGTAACATTCATTTCCATATTTTACCAGTTTCTCGGCTTCCTAATATGTTATCAAAAGCAAGGGTTAATTCTTGTACACAAACTGTAAATATTTTTGAAAAGAAACATCTTTAGCTATGTTATCAATATTAGCATGATAAAAAGATGGCCAATCCATGCCCAAAATAAAATCAAACTCTTATAGAGTCAAAACAATAAGGTTTTTAGTTAGATTCTTCCCATACAGAAGGATAGGAAGGTTCTTATGTTATCTCTTTGTATCAACATTTCTTCCAGGTGTTTCTACCATAAGTTTCGTATTCATGTCTTGATATAGAATTCCCAATTTATTAAAAAAATTCTCAGAAATGAAAGAGTGTGTAGACCCTGAATCAAACAACACATTGCCATAATCTGAACAAACAAATAGTGTACTTGATACTACTTCATTCGATTACCCAACATATGCTGAAGTAGTTAGAAAGGATTTCACCACCCCTTTCTTCTTATAGTATGGCTACTTTCCCTTAGTTGAGTTGTTTATGGGACACTCATTTTCATAATGACCCGTTTCATTACACTTAAAACATCTAACAAATGGATTTTCATTGCCTGGTTGATCATCTTCCTTACAGTTATGAGCAATATGACCAGAGTTACCACACCGAAATCACTTTCCAGACTTTGATAAATATTCTCCACGATGATATTTACCACACTTCTCACAAGTTTGATATTTAATTTTCTTACCACTACGCTTCTTTGATGAATTCATCCCCTTTTCCTGCCAACTGGACCATTTATTCTGTTGTTTGTCAAAGAACACTTGATTATCGGAAAACTCCATTTCCACTTTCTATGAACATCTAACAAGTTTTTCAAACATTTATACTCACGAGAGGCTGACACTCTTCGATATCGTAGCTTAATTCCTAAGTAAAATTGATTTATCTTACTATCAATATTTTGGATGAAATTTGGTGAATACCTTGTTAGTCGAGTGAACTTGTCTTCATAAACAGCCACTGAGTCATCCACCATCCTCAATTCCAAGAATTTTTCTCCATCTTAAGACAAACCACATTCGGAAAATATTTCTCAAGAAACATACATTTGAATTCATCTTGATCAAGAGCATCAATCTCCTCACTATCCCTGATAATTTTCATTGTCGACCACCACTGATCAACTTCACCTTCAAAATGATAAACATCAAGACTAACCTTTTGATGTTCTGAACACCCCATAACATCAAAAATATTTTCCAGTGATTTAATCCACCCTTCTTCTAGCACATGGTCAAATGACCCTCTAAATGATGGGGGATGTTGCCTCATAAAATGATCCACTACTGAAATGTTCCTCTATGGTTGATCTGGAAGATATCATGCATGGATATCATCACCATTTATAGCATGAGTAAATTGTTCCATCACATCAAAAAACTATTCAGTTCTTATTCTGACCATCTCATGTTGCTAATTTAGAAGGTTGTCTTCCTCCTCATGTTATACCAACAAAGCTACCTTGTTTCCTCTAAGGAAAAACATTCTGAACAGAGAAATATCACAGGTGATGCAACATGGTAATCTGTAAATACTATATGATTTCAATATTAACATTAATTACTTTATGGATATTAATTTAACAATACCCTAACTCCTATAGTTATCTAAACCGACCTATGATACCATCTATTAGGACCCGACCTTAAAACATTACATAATCTTGAATTAAATTAATAATTCACATTGAGGATCTTTTCAGTTTTAGAGTTTTAGAGAGTTATGCCATAACTATTACATTACAAAATATTACAAAGTAGACACTTTTACTCAGTTTCCATTTTTTTCATAAAAGATAAACTGTTTGAAAAAAAAGATTCATGTCTAGTTTCATGTTTTTGACAGCATAACTTTTCCATGATCTCATCCTTGACCCTATTCCACTTTATGTCCTATGAAAAACATTTCAAAACATGGGATGAGCATAAAATGCTCAATAAGGGATACATAAAGAAGGAAATTGTTAGTTTTTCATAACAAAAAGTAAACATGAATAATTAATCATAAGTTATCATTTTAACCTTTATGGAGTAGTATATACTCTTCATTGAATAAACAATCATTTCTTACCCTTTTGTCACCAAAATATTACCATAAAACCCATATCAAGAACACATAACATATAAAGGTAACTTGAGACATAAACATACTTAAATGGAATAACCACATGGTCGACTTCCACACATTTCACTAAATGGAATAGCTATATGGATGACTTCCATACCTAATGCATTGGAGGTTATAACATAATCACCCATCTTGGTTTTCACGGCACCACTCGTCATTTGGTTTATCATGTAACGACCCGTCAAATGTCCAAGTATCACTATATAATCATAACACATACATGAAAAAATATAAAGGAATGAAAAAATTTCGACATTTCAATCACAATATATCACTTAAATATATTGACATAAAAAAATCCATTATCAAAACCATTTTCAATACAAAAATACATAAACGAGTATATGGTTTTTATTTTCCTTTTAAAAACATTATGGTTTGTTAAGGAACCCAATGATCAAATAATACTCGTGGTGGCGGAAAGGTCGCTGTCACCATGTACGTTAAAAAGAAACATACTTTTTGGCATTTAGTAAAATGCTTTATAGAGAAAATATTCTTTTTGAATAAATGTAAAATTCAAAGGGTTTTATACACTGTATAAAATAATGTTGTGTATAAATGAAAATATGCCTCAATGAAAGGAGATTGAGACGAAGTCCCTTACCTCATGTCCGACTTGACTCGATTGTTCTTTAATCTCTGGAATAATAAACTAAAGATAATTTCTACATACTTAAGAACCTTTTTCAGGTTTAATATCCCGTTAATATCAATTATTACCATGTTATAGACATTATGTGATCATTTAAGTTAATAACGTTTGTTTTGTCGATATTTGGTACTTGAGTCGAAAATGGACTTATTATAATTACTTGTTGTAAATTTAGTCAAATATCCATTATCTCCAGAATGATAATCGTGATTTAGATATCATATATATAATATATATCCATTATATACATGTATTTATAATAGTAAATAACATTTAGATAGATGAAATGAAATGCACCGTTCATGGAGACGGTAAGTCGTACCTACGCATGAACGCTATTTCCATTTCTATTTATTATTTTAATGGAATTAAAACATAATTATAAATAAATATATTATAATTAAATTATTATATAATTTATAATATCATTTAATCCATCCTTTATACGTTCCACATATGGTATGAACGAGTCATATCACTTTGAGGGGGCGTTAGTCTGCACTTCCTCTAATGAGATTATCGTGTTGACCCATAATGGAAACCATAAAGGTATGATATTAATGGAAAATATAGAAGCATATAAAAACATAAACATAATATATATCATATATAAATACAGTTCCATTATAATGGCCACCATGATAGGTGGTAGGAGATAATTGAACAATCATCGTTTCGTGAGGCGTTAGTTTTCCATCCACAGAGACATTATGTTCTTCACCCATTAGATAGAGGTGTGTGTATGTGTAGTTCGAATACATCTCATAATAACATCTGAGTATATTGAGGATACTCTTTTTGTTACAAAAGAAAGTAATATAAATAAGTTAGGGGTTGGAGAAGTAAAATAAATGATAACAATTTAAGAGAAACAGTTACCATTAATTTGGGAAACTCCCTTTGGTTTGAACCAAAGGACTTCTTGAAGTGCCTTATGCCTAAGGTAAGGCTTCTAGAAGGAGGAGATAGATTTAGGGAGATTAATTTGGTATAGGTTGGAAGACCCAAAAGGCTTGATAGGTGTGAGTAATTGGTTATAAGTGGTCTCATTTTATAAGGGAGAGGAGGGGCTCTTTATGAAAGTGTGAAAATATTATTTTATTATATAATGATATTCGGATTCTAAAGGTCCAAAAATAATTAAAGTATAAGATAAGATGACTCATATTAGAAATAAATTCATCCATTAAGAATTTTACATGTATTAGATAATATTTTAATCATTATAATCTTATTTATTTAAATCATTTATTAATGGGGTAAACACTGCATCATTATTGTGTAATAAAAAATTTAATTTATTTGATGTCTAAAAATTATAAAAAATTACCCTGATGTAGAAAATATTTTTATATTACCAATTAATATTTATAGTCTAAAAGATCACTTATATAACCTTATGTAAAAATTATTAACTAAAAGATATTTTTTATTTCATTTTTTCCTTTACATTTTGTTAATTAATCTAAAGTGTCATTATCACTCATACGTGGCTTCATGGGGTCCCAAAAATCGACCCAAATATTCCCATGGTCAGATATTTATCATCCAATTGGTTTAATACACGTTTAATGGCAATTTTATACTATTATAATATTATTTTTTACCCTTATTTACCTGATATTCCCTTTAACCACGATAAATAAAAAATTTACAGAAGTAAATATTTAAAATGTATAAAAATAAAAGTTACCTTTTTACAAAATTTGGACCTCCTGGTTAAAAATATGGAATTCATTTTTCAAAATTATGAACACATAAGTATCAGAAATTAATTCAAAATTAATTCCCGTTGTCAAAACAAAAAGTGTGTTTTTAAGAAATAATAACAATCAAAAGATTAACACTTGTTTATATCCAATTTCTAAATGAAATTAATTATAATGACAAAAATTGGATTAAATGATAAAAATATATTCTAATAACACTTTAAAACCAATTAAAAATATAATATAACCATATAAATAAATTTTATTAAAATGCAGTTTTGAATTAAAATACAACATTTTTCACTATTTATTAAAATGAACTTTATCGGAAAAATTCCAAAAAAAATACACAAAGTAAAATTTGATGTCCAAAATCTAACGAATTATTTTATTTGGTCAAATTTAACATATAAAAATAACAAAAACTAGATTTAATGTTGTTTCTCCATTAAAAGGAGGTAAATTGACCTTTTAATGTAAATTATGCTTAAAATTAGATTCATTCATATTTTAGGCCTCTAACTTTTTATTGGATAAATGTAAATACATTTAACAAGCATGTATAATAATATTGCAGTTAGTTTTTTTCATTCCTGTCAATACAAAAACAAGGATTTAACTACCATTTAAAATAATAATATTATATTATTAGTGTGCAACATAATATTTCAAAAATAACATGTTGTTTCGTATCAGGTATGTTATTGAACATAGAAACCCTTTTAAAGTAAAATTAATATTTAATTCACAAATATAAATAAATATAAAAATCTCTTATTCTTCATTTACTTGGGATGTTACAATATATGCTTGTTGCCAAGATTAGAAAAGTTCACTCTCGATTAAATTTCCAAACACATATTCCTAACCACATTAGTTGGAATGAATTTTACTCTTGGGGGATCAACCCAAGTGTTCTAAAATAGTATTTTAAGGTAGTGATTTTGATGGATATTAAAGGAATTTTGTTTTGTGTTTTTTTTGTGTATTGATACCACTTTTCCATTTTAATGTTTTCCTTTCTATTATAAATTGTACTAATTCACACTAATTTCTTAATAAAATTTATTCATATTATAATTTTTCTTTTTATTTACATCAATTTGATATTTTTTCTTAAATGTGTGTACTTTTCACACCAATACCTGTGAAATTATTCATATAAAGATTGAGTTATTTTTTTCATTGGTTTTATTCTTCAAATCCACCTCTATAAGACATATTTCATCTTATATTTGTAGAATTGAATGAATGGATGGATAACCCTCTTACAGGTTAATCTAAAGAATGTTTTAAGGGGATAGGTTGGATGTTATTTCTTGTTCAATTAACATTATATAATTTATTTTAAATGGGAACTTCATTTTTTGAATACATACTTCCTCATCCATATTGAATTTAAATTCCATATATTATTAGTGCTAATATTATCCTCTATATTGTAGTACCTATGAAAATGAACATATAAGTTTGTAAGTTGTTATTATTTGGTTTAATTATAATTAAAGTAGTAATTGAAGAGGTTTATTTTTCTTAGTTAATTGAATGTTTCTCCATTTTATGGAATAGAAATTGTCTAAAAAATTAATTCTATCCCCCGTATAAATAACATAGGATCTAACCATTCTATAAAATTGAATTCACTCAGGTAATTTAGTTCTTTATCAAATCATATCAAATCAAACCAAAGTTGGTGTTTTTTAATCCAAATATCCCCCAATAAAATTCATGTTACTTTAGGTCTCTTATTATGTCTTTTAAGGATTTTACAACCCTAGCTATATAACAAGAATCCACTTCAGCACTAAATTTTCATAAATTTGGGTCATACGTCTGCTCATTTAGAATCATTTATGGAATATAATTTAGTTTATTCTCAATGTAAGTGATATTCAATGTGTATTATCATCTAAATTGATTTTTAGAATTTAAAATTGGAACATATAATTACTAATAAAATTCATAGGAAGATAATAAATGGTTCATAACAAATTTTTGATGATTCCTTTGACAATAGAATAGAATATTATCATGGAATTCAGGAATTATATATTGTTAAAAAATATTCATGGATTGATATCATCTCTAATTTGTGGGATAATTTGATAGTTTGATTAAAATTTGGAGGTTTCAAATGTGTTAAATTCTAAACATGACTATATGATAAGATAAGTTCATAAAAATCAAATTTGTCATCTATAATTTCTTCATTGATAGTAATCCAAAAACTTCTAGTCATATATTCATCCCAAAATATCTGACATCATCCTCATCAATCTATCATTGGGATTCCTTTTTAGATATTTCACTTACCCTCAAAGTAGGTGACATGTTCTATGCACTTTTTTCTAGAGTGGGAGAATGAGTCACATATCACTACTGGAAATTTAAGGTATACCAACGGTTGAACAATGTTGGTATAGGGTGGAGAACTGTTGGTATAAATCATAGCAATGGTTTTAGAAACCATATCCCAGTAATCCATGACAATGGACATATACCAAAGGTTTGAGATAAACCTTTGGTATATGTGAAGAAATCTAGTCTATCCCAACGGTTTTATAAAACTGTTGGCATAGAGTTTTTATAGAACACATATGCCAACGGTTTCAAAACCGTTGGCATATCTGTTTTAGTCTTAAATTCACCATTATACCAATGTCTTTAACCATTGGTAATGGTTTTGTACCAACATTTCAAAACTGTTTGTAAAAAAATACATACAGAACCTATACCAACGGTTTAAAACCATTGGTATAGGCTTCGTTGTACAATTCACACAGTATCCGGCTCTGTGGGCTGTTGTGTGAATTGTACAGAATTCATACAATACAATACATAATAAGGAAACATAATTAACAATTGATAAGTAGAAGGATACCTAATTTAATAATCAATTATGAATACAATACATTAAAAACTGAATACTTAATTATATGTGATAAAGTGTAAAGAATACATACAAAATTTTATTTTTTATAACACATACATGATTGAATTAAGAAATTATAAGCTAATAATCCAAAATAAGAATGTGAATAAATAAATTCAACCAAACACAGTTATAATTTCATGGTTTGGGGCGAGTGTCTTTGAACATAGTGATGATGATAATTGGTTTGTATCAATGAGCTTCTCTGACTTAGGGAATATAGTTGTCCTTGGCGTATTAAATACCATGTGTTTTAGAATAGGGCTAAGAGTTCCTCACATGAGAAGTAGATTGTGTGAGGCTGGACCATGGATCGTTGTGCTAATGTATCAACACAATCCGAATACATTTTATTAGATTTCCATATTCTAGTTTTTTTACTTAAAATGTTGCTCATTTTAAACAAAAGAGAGACAGTTAGAGTGATACCAGCCACACCGTGCCTCAGATTGAGGAAGGGTTGACTCGTGCATGTCATATATGACCCATGGATAGTTGTCTTAAAGTATCAACACAATCTGAATGTGTTTGGTTGGTTTTCCATATGCCAGTTGTTGTTATCACTTAAAATGGTGTCCATTTAAATTAATGGGAGACAGTTTGAGTGGTACCAGCCACACTGGGCCTCGAATTGAGGCTTGGTTGACTCATAGACGTCATAAATGACCCATGTATTGTTGTTCTAAAGTATCAACACAATACGAAAACATTTGGTCAGTTTTATGTATGTCAATTGTTTTTACTTAAAACAGTGTCCATTTTAAACAAAAGAGAGACACTTAGAGTTCTACCAGCCACACTGTGCCTCGGATTGGGGTGAGGTTGACTTGTACACATCCCAACTGACCAATGGATCGTTTTCCTAATGTATCAATATAATCCAAAGGAATTTGTTCAATTTTCCGTATGCCCGTTGTTGTTTTCATTTAAAATATTGATCATTTCAAATAAAGGTTAGATAGTTTGAGTGGTACCGGCCACAGCACACTTCAGATTGAGGTGGGGCTAACAGTTACACATCACAAATGACTCATGGATTGTTTACTAAAGTATCAATAGAATCTGAATACGTTTTGTCTATTTTCTGTATGTCAGTTGTTGTTTTCACTTAAAATGTTGTCCATTTTAAACAAAAGAGAGACATTTAGAGTTGTACCGAACACACTGTTCCTTTGATTGATATAGGGTTGATTCATACAAGTCAAAAATATCCAATATATCATTTTTCTAAAGTATCAACACAATCTGAATGCGTTTGGTTGTTTTTTCATATGCCAGATGTTGTTTTCACTTAAAATATTGTCCATTTAAAATAAAAGTGAGACACTTTTAGTGGTACCGGCCACACCGCGCCTTGGGTTGATACGGAGTTGAGTCGTACACATCACATATGACAAATGGATCCTTTTACTAAAGTATCAACACAATCCAAATACCTTTGGTTGGTTTTTCATATGCCAGTTGTTTTTACTTCAAACAGCGTCCATTTTAAACAAAAGAGAGACTCTTTGAGTGATACCGGCCACACCGTCCGTCAGATTGAGGTGGGGTTGACTTGTACATGTCACGTATGACTCATGTATCATTATATTAAACTATAACCAAATTCTTAATGCATTTGTCTGGTATTCCATATGCCAGTTTTTTTTCACTTAAAATGATGTCCATTTTATACAAAAGAGAGACCTCTAGAGTGGTACCCACCACACTGTGCCTCGTAATGATGCGGGATTGACACTTACACGTCAACAATTTCCCATATATCATTTTACTAAAGTATCAACACAATAGGAATGTGTTTGGTTCATTTTGCGTATGCCAGTTTTTGTTTTCACTTAAAATGATGTCCATTTTAAACAAAAGAGAGACATTTAGAGTGGTATCGGCCAGACTGCGCCTCAGATTGATGCGGAGTTGAATCCTACATGTTAACAATTTCCCATTTATTGTTTTCCAAAAGTATCAATACAATCGGAATATGTTTGGTCCGTTTTCCGTATTCCAGTTGTTTTTACTTAAAACATTGTCCATTTTACAAAAGAGAGACACGTAGAGATGTACCAGCAACACCGTGCCTTGGATTGATGCGGGGTTGAATCGTACACATCCAAAATATCCCATGAATTGTTTCCCTAAAATATTAACACAATCTGAATGCGTTTGTTTGGTTTTTGTATGCCATTTGTTTTTTCCACATAAAATGATGTCCATTTTAAACAAAAGAGAGACATTTAGAGTGGTACCGGACACACCACACCTCTCATTGATGTGGGGTTGACTCCTACACATCCAAAATGTTCCATGTATCTTTTTCCAAAATTATTAACACAATCTGAATACATTTGGTCAGTTTTCCATATTCCAGTTGTTTTTACATAAAACGTTGTCCTTTTTAAACAAAAGAGAGACATTTAGAGTGGTACCAGCCACACCGTCCTTCGAATTGATGCGGTGTTGACTAGTACACGTCAAAAATGCCCCATGGATTGTTTTCCTAAAGTATCAACACAATACGAATGAATTTGGTTGGTTTTCCATATGCTAGTTGTGGTTTTCACTTAAAATATTGTCCATTTCAAATAAAAGTGAGACACTTTGAGTGGTACCGGCCACACCGCACCACAGATTGATTCGGGGTTGAGTCTTACACAACACATATGAACAATGGATCGTTTTTCAAAAGTATCAACACTATAATAATACGTTTGGTTTTGGTATTCCAGTTGTTTTTACTTAAAACAGTGTCCAATTTAAACAAAAGAGGGACACTTTGACAGATACTGGCCGCACTGTACCTTTAATTGAGTAGAGGTTGACTTGTACCCATCACATATGACTCATAGATCGTTTTCCTAAAGTATCAACACAATCATAATATGTTTGGTCAGTTTTATGTATGCTAGTTTTTGTTTCCACTTAAAATGATGTCCATTTTAAACAAAAGAGACACACGTAGAGTGGTATTGGCCACACCGTGCCTCATATTGATGCGGGGTTGACTCGTACACATCACAAATGTCCAATGGATAATTTTCCTAAAGTATCAACACAATCAGAATGCGTTTGGCTGGTTTTCTATATGTCAGTTGTTGTTTTCACTTAAAATGATGCCCATTTTAAACAAAAGAGAGACATTCAGAGTGGTAACAGCCACACCACACCTCATATTGATGTAGGGTTGACTCCTACACGTCATAAATGTACCATTTATCGTTTTCCTAAATTATCAACAAAATCTGAATACATTTGGTCGGTTTTTCGTATGCCAGTTGTTTTTGCTTAAAAAACATTGTCCATTTTAAACAAAATAGAGACACTTAGAGTGGTACCAGCCACACCGTGGCTTGGATTGATGTAGAGTTGACTTGTACATGTCACAAATATCTCATGGATTGTTTTCCTAAAGTATCAATACAACAAAAATGTGTTTGGTTGGTTTTCCATATGCCAGTTGTTTTATTCACCTAAAATGTTGATCATTTCAAATATAGGTGAGACACTTTGAGTGGTACCGGCCACATTGTGCCTCAGATTGATGCGGGGTTGACTCATACATGTCAAAATTTTCTCATGGATCGTTGTTCTAAAGTATCATCAAAATACGAATACATTTGTTCTATTTTCTGTATGTCAGTTGATGTTTCACTTAAAATGTTGTCCATTTCAAATAAATGTGAGACACTTTGAGTGGTACTGGCCACACCGTGCCTCGGATTGAGGCTAGGTTGAGTCGTAGACGTCACATATGTCCCATGGATCGTTTTTCTAAAGTATCAACACAATCCCAATACGTTTGGTCACTTTTCCGTATGCTAGTTGTTTTTACATGAAAGGGTGTCCATTTTAATCAAAAGAGAGAAACTTTGAGTGATACCGGCCACACTGTGCTTCAAATTGAGGTGGGGTTGACTCGTACACATCACATATGAATCATGGATCATTTTTCTAAAGTATCAACACAATCCAAATGCGTTTGGTCAGTTTTCTGTATACCAGTTAGGCATCTTGTGCAACAACAGTGATAATATCTTATACTAAAACTATAGAAATTGTACATGATGTGAATCCCCTAGTGCATGGTTTTGGAAAATTATGTACATTTATTCTAATATATATCCCTATATTGTTGAAAGATACCTTATGGGATGGACTTAAATTTTTTACTAACCGTGAGGCATAGTGTTTTTCTACGCCAACCAGGGTTTCAAGCTCTGAACAAGCCCCAGAATCCCCATAAACCATTATAACATCATTAAGCATCTATATTTGGTCAAAAATAAAGAGTTATACTGAATTCAAATGTATCCATACCAGAGTGAAAAACCGGGTTCAAAATAGAGTTATACTAAATTAAAAAATGTAATGTATCAATCTGCCTCTGATCACCATCACTGTCACCACTATCATCATCACCCTCATCCTTGTTTCCATCTCTTTCCTCTTCGTTGTCCTCATCATCATACCCATGCTCATCCTCAGCCCCATCCTCACCCTCGCCCCAATCCTCACCCTCTTCCTCATCCTCATCCTCTCCCTCTTCCTCTTCAGCATCCTCGTCATCACCAAGAACGTCATCATCTTGACAACCACTAGAACTTCCTCCCGGTGCATTGGATAATGCACCCATTGATGGAATATATGTATAACAAGCCACACTGGCCTCTGGTGGAAGTGATGAAGATAAATATTTGATAAGTTTCATAAATTATTTATCCCTCGTTTTAACCTATTCTTCCAACTTTTTGACCCTTTTATCATATTGTATTGCTTGCTTATTGACCAGTTCCAACTCAGTGGTACTAGAATGGATACCTGGATAGAACCAATACATCGTTAGAACTATATTCTTACCATGTTAGCAGTGTACTCGACCAGAGTGCTCATCTCCCAAAACCTGATATAAATGATCGTGTGGCCCTAAATTGTAAGGCTCCTAGGCATCAAGGGCCTCTAATGAATCATGTTAAAAATATTAATAGATTATTAAATATCAAAATAGATATTAAATGTTGAAATAAACAAATTAAAACATATAATTTTTATTTGTGTCGGTTCATTAACCGTAGTTCCATCTTTTTTCGTTCTACTCGAGAAAAACAATTTTTCCTGGGGAGACGTCCTTCAATACTCAATTTGGGCTTCTATAATGACATTGAAACAATATAAAGTGAAAGTATAATCATATATTTAATATTCAATAAATCACATAATTTATGTAGGAAACTATAAAAAGGTAAAGTCCTAAATAAAAATTATAAACTACTATATAGTACCAGCTGCCTCTCATGATCTGACATAGTAGTGCGCCCCAAAGTGTGGAGGTTTGGCTTTGAATCAATGTTTTTTTTGTTTTTTTCAGAAGATTCCAAAATAATGTTTAATAATAAATAAGATAATATTAATGAGAAATATGAAAACTATTATTTAAATACCTCAAATGGGATTAATACCTTAAATTTTGCAGTCGCCCAATGGGTAATCATTTGGAGATATTTCTCTATCGGGAAGTCATCCAAGATAGGTACTATCTCCAACTCCCTTCCCACTATATCAAACCAGCCAACATACAATTTGTGCTTATAATCTCTCCAAATCTCTTCTAGATCCTTTAAACGTGTTGTTCGTGCACCTTCACTTTTAGGGAAGTTAAACCGAAGATGACACCCAATAAATTAATTCAAATAAATAAAAAAATACTAAATTAAATCCAGAAGATTTTTTAAACATTTTTTTGCCCACGCATTATCCTTGACTTTGTGCAGCAGATGTCTCCAAGAGAGAGGGCTAACTGGAATGATGTTGGAGTATTTGGTTAGACTCACCAAAAAACCCCGACATTCTTTCCCAAGATTATCAATCATATGTCCATCATCATTGTATTCAACAATCTACTGTGTCTGGTGGTTCCATACCACAAGCAAGCGAGAATGCCCCCTCCCACACCTCTTATCAGTAGATGAATCTATTATTAAATAAAAAAATATCAGTACAAGTTAAAATAAAAATAAATTTTGGTATAAAAATTTGTTAGAGTTATATAAATATAACTATGGTAGTCGGATCAATGGGAATCACAAGATGTGCAGAAGCTAAGGGAATATCCCGTACAGGTGAAGTGTCACACAATGTCCGCTCCTCGGCCACATACTATGTCGGAGTAGGAGTCAAAGATGGGGGAATATAATAGCTGGGAGATAATGAACCAGATGCAAAAGATGATGGCACAGACATCTGGCCAATTGGTACTGTAAACATCGGAGTCCTAAATATCTAGTGTGTCCCTAAAGACACACCAGGATCATAATGGGGCGTAGAAGATATGTCTGTGGTAGGGGCATAGTCCAATCGGGTACGACCTGTGGATCATCTAACTCTCACACCATGAGCCCTCTTACCACCGGCCTCAGTACCAGGACCACCAGATGATTCGTCTAACTCTGACACCCCCCTCCTACCACCAGCCTCTATACTAGAATAAATATTAGGATCATTGTTGGATATCTCTCCTCTAGGGGGTGGATCCTCAAAAAAATTAACACAAAATTAAACACATGATATTATATGTTATTGAAATATATATTTCGAATAAAATATTCAAAATAGGGATGAGTGGAGGAATTCCAATCTGTGTCATGTGACGATTATTTTCTATCATATTTTTTCCACTACATCTCTTCAATGGGTGTCATTTCCCGCAATGAAAACAAATATGGAAATAATTAGAAACAGATAACTAATGTGTAACCCAAAAAAATATATATAAAAACAATTCTGATAAAAAAACATAAAGAAACGGAAATTTATGGTGGTTTGAAGGTAAGTACTAGGCTACACACTCTGAATGATGTATATGAAACATGTATGTGAGAACACGATAATATGATTCTATATATTTCCCACCACAAATTTGGGTTTACAGTCAACTCTGACAATTTATTTATTGGAGTCATCATAAGTAATAAACGGATTGCTTCCAATTTCAGTAGAAATAGTGTCAACTTCATCATCACCATAATCAAAAACATGTCTGGGATTTACTTCAATAATTACACCAAATTTTGGATGACGATGATCTTTGACATAAGAAACTTGTTTCACTATTGATGCCAATAAAAATGGTTCATTGGTGGCAAGAGTGTAAGTCATGTCAACAAATCAAAATCAACAATTGTCAATAAAGGTTCCTTGCCTCGTCATTGAATCAAACCGTTGACATTTCATCATCACGACTCGACCATGGGAGTAATAATCCGAAATTATTATTTTCTCCATGACTCAATAATAAGATACATTTTCAGAATGAGGTCTATTATCAGATGAACTAGTATAACAGTATGTTGTTGTAGTTAGCAAAACACCATCATGTTGTGTTCTCATATTTCTTGCTCGTTCAGTGATAATAAATTTGTATCCATTGATCAAAAGTGATTTAAAAGAATGAACCACGGTATGAGGACCAAAATCCAAAGCACTTATTTACTCATAAATAGATTATGTAGGAAAACTAGATTCTTGATAAATAAACAAATAGTAAACATAGTTATTAAAAAATATTTTTACCTTCGATTTCAACCAAGATAAAAACCCTTTTCTATGAAATGTATCTTTTCTTCTCATAGATAAAGAATGATGATTTCTATATATCAATTATTTATTTTCCTTGTAGATGAAAATATTATTAGATTAATAAATATTTAAAATTACAAGGGATAAGATAAGAGATACATGTACAATTTACATACTAGATATACTCATCGAACAGATCATAATTGAACAACACTATGTGATGTGCCATCTCTCGCTCTTCAAGGCTTAATGTCATCAATGTATATGATCCGAGAATCACTCCTGTCTGATGAAGTGATGGAAAACTCAGTTCAATTATCTCATACTATTCTTCTTCATTTCTCATTGTTCTGTTTATTATCGTAGTAAGATCAGAAAAATACATTAAGAAGAAATCCATACATTCTTGAGCCAAGTAACCATTCACAATAGAACCATCATGATAATTCCTATTCCGAACATATTATTTCATTGTGTACATGTTTCTTTCAGTTGGATACATCCAATAGAGAGCAACGAGTCCTCCATGAAGTATTTCGGTCGGATGATGGACAGTTAGATGCAACATGCATGTAAAAATGATGTAGGGAATATTTTCTCTAACTCCCAAAAAATTAATGGTGTCTTTGCCAATAGTTTTTGAAAGAAGGATTTGGACAACTTCTTAACAAAAAGATCTCTAAACAAATAGAAAAACCGAATAACTGAGACTCCTATATTATTAAACAAGAGATGACGGATTTCTATTGGATTCAACTCATGAAAAAGGATGTGATAATCATGAGTCTTCAAAGATTTCAGCTTCAACTCTTTTTTGTTGAACCGTTTTGATATATTTCTTGAATAGCCATTGGGAACTATAATAGTCTATAGCACTTCCATAAATTGATTTTTTTCAGCAGGTGTCATCACATAAGAAGCACATGGATCTTTCCATTTATTTTCACTAATACAGACACGATGCAATTCTGGTCTGATCTCCCAATCTACCAAGTCACGCCGAGATCGTAAATCATCTTTTGTCTTACCCTTTACATTTAGAAGATTAGAAAGCAACATTTCACATATATTCTTTTCCAAGTGCATTACGTCTAATCAATGACGTAACAAGTTGGTTGACCAATACGACAACTCAAAGAATATACTCTTCTTCTTCCAATTATAACAGGTATCATTGGAAAAAAAATTCCTCTTTCTATATTTCATTACACCCTTCCCAAGTGAATAACTAAAATCATTCAATTCATTATGCATAGCAGTTCCAGACATATGCTGAGGTGGATTGTCAGTCTCGATGGTATTGTCAAATATTCGACGATTGTTTCTATATGGTTGGTTCATTGAAAAGAATCATCGATGTACCATAAAACTAAAACTACAATGATATTTTAATATTCTCAATCAAGTATTCTTCATATAAATAGGACAAGACAATTTTCCTTTTGTGCTCTATCCAGACATCATTTCATAAGCAGGAAAATCATTGATCGTCCACATAAGCACAGCACGCATCTGAAATATGTCTTTTGAACATGCATCGTATGTGGGAACACCCACATCCCAAAGAAGTTTCAAATCGTTTATTAAAGGTTTCATGTATACATCTTTATCATTATCGAGATTAGAAGGGCCAGGTATCAGTATACTCAAGAAAGTGTAAGGATTTTTCATAAACAACCATGGGGGAAGGTTATAAATGTTTATCAAAACCGGTCATGTGTTGTGTGAAGTAAGAATATGAAAAATTGGATTAAAACCATCACATGAAAGACCGAGTCTCACATTATGCATATTGGCTACAAATTCAGGATATCAAACATCAAATATCTTCCATGAAAATCCCTCTGTAGGGTGAACCAACACATCATTATTCTTTTTTCTCTTGGTGTCAGACCATCACATTTTTGCAGATATTTAATAGGACATAAAAAGGTTCTGTAATCTGGGGATAAATGGAAGGTGTCACATTACTTTTTGTGGCACATGAGATGGTGTTCCATTATCATTTGTCTTCCATCGAGAGGTTTCACATTTGATACAATCATTTCTTTTAGTAGTTTCCTCCCAAAATAAGCTGCAATCATTTGGGCAAGTATGATTTTTTTGAGAATCCATGTTCTTCAACTAACTTCCATGCCATATAGTGGTTTTAGAGAATATCATCATCATCTGGAAGCAAGTCCTTCAAGAAGGTAAGTATGTAATCAATTGTAGTATTTGAAATCCCATACATAGTTTTCCCATGAAACAATCAGATTAAAAATTCCAACTTATTCAATTTACCACACTGCCGATATACTGGAGTCGTCGCAGCATCATTCAATTTTTTCACCCTATCAACATCATCATTTTAATTGGACGCATCATTTGTGATTTTATCTAAATCTTGTTGTCAGGACATCCTTTCTTTTTCATGATGCCGAATAAATGGAAACAGATCATATATCAAACACTCTAATTCAGTCCTATCATTTAGATAATCAACATTTTGAAATTCCATTTTCTATCCATTGTGATACCACACATAATAGATTTGTTTGGAAACCATATTTGGTTATATGATAGCTAACTACTTCACGACTCAACCAATGTCTTCCAACACAATTAGAACATGGGTAGTGTATGCGACCACTATTTGAAGCCTTGTAAAATACAAAATCTAGAAATCTGTTCAAATTATTTTGAAAATTGATTGATATCCGATCAGTTTCGTACATCCAACTTCTATCCATTCTGTAAAAAATTTCAATATGTAATTTCAAAGAAACTCAATAATATTGAAGCTAAATCAAAAAATATTTAGCTAAATGACAATTTTTTACTTTATATAAAATCATAACTAACACATTACTCTATATGAGAATCATATTAAGAAACACAACAAAATACAGTGTATATAAGAAAATAATATACAGAATTTATAATTCCTATATTCAAGGATTTCCCAGTAAGATATTGGAAGTGGATCAAGGAATACATAATCCTTAAGGGACTTGATGTAATTACATGAGTTTTATACTTTAACTTCTTTAGGGAGATCAGGATGATGATTTGGATGAGGATCACATCAAAAGTAGATATGGCCTCATCAAGTTTCACCTTAACCATGAATTAAAGGATCCTAGGTTTGGGGACATAGGTCATAGGTTGGTAGGAATTATTCACAGAATCAGGTCCCATTTGATTTTCGAGAGGGACCTTTAATATTTATAGGTATGGATTTGATTATAATAACCTATAAAAAGGATATCCGGGAATTGTGACATCCCAAACCAAGATGCCACTCATTAGTAACCCGAACCCAGATGGCCACTTGGGCTCAAGAACGTTTTCCACAATTCCAAATGTTATTGACTAATATTGAGAGCCTTTGGTGTGTCTGGGGGAGACTATTCCCTCATTACCTAAGCTGTACAATTTTAATATTATCAGTTAAAATGTAGAAGAAAGGTAACAATGGGAAAATATTAGAAATGGATGAAAATAACCAAATTAGTAATACCAACTAATAATATAATCACAAACCGAAAGATGGTAATGTATGTAATTTATCAAGAAGAAAAACATAGTTACAACTAGTAGGAATTATTAATATACAAGAGGATTAATAAATTCTAAAATTCAACCTAGCTTCTTGAGATATAACCCAGTCATTTGCAACATGCTCCATCCGATGTCATGTGAGTAGTCATGCATCTTTAAAATGGTGATTCCCCTTATCTAAACATATAATCATGTAGTTTATCTATGTACCCAAGGGAATCTCGAACAATGTGTGAGATACAATTCATCTAGGTGAACACCGAGAGGTCTATAACTATCCAGTCTATTTATATAACATTTTAATATAATGATATGAAAAAATAAAGTGAAAACTAAAAAATCTAAAAGGGTTTTATATGGTTCTGGAGAAAAAATCTAAAAGGGTTTTCTAGGATAAATCAAAATAGAAAAAAACAGATACACATCAAAATGAAAACTTAAAATAGAAATATTAGATAGATAACAATAAAAATAAGTTATCACATAAGAAAATACCTAATTTGGGATGGTTCAGATGAAGATTCAGTAGCTTCGATGGGGGAAGCTGAGATTCCACCCATTCAGATGGAGGAATCGAGATGAAATCGAGAGAGGTGGTGTCTAAATGGGGGAGAGGTGCTCTGATCACTGGGGAGATGTGTTATCTGAATAGGGGAGAGGGGCTCAATCGTGAGGGAGAGCTGCTGTCAAATTATGGCTCTGTCTGAATGGGGTAGAGGAGAATGGATGTGTGGGGTTATTGGGGAAAACCATTACCAACAGTTTTTAAAAACCATTGGTAAAGGGGTGGAATTTAGACCCCGTTACCAACGGTTCTAGTGGACCTTTGGTAAAGGGTGTCCTGCACCCAATTTTACAAACAGTTTAAGCAAACTGTTGGTAAAACTCTTATATACCAATGGATTATGCAATCTGTTGGTATATAAGTGTTGGAAAAAACCCATATTCTAGTAGTGTATTCAAACACATTATATAGTCATTATTTTGGCCACCTATGAATGTAATAAAGGGGATAATTGAATATAATTCCTACGCACATGTGAACAGGAATGAGATGGTGATTTTTTTATAATAAATTTAAATGTTACTAGTTTCTTTATCTTCTCTAATCATTAAACCCAAAAATTATCAAACATCTTTTTCAATAACAATATGAAACATTTATTCAAAAACATAAATATCGTAATATTTCTTATAAATGACTTAATTTTTACATATCTCTTGACATTTTTAGATGTGAAATAAAATAGTGAATGTGTTATTTTAAAATTTGTGATATAAACACCCTCTACCAAAATGGATATTCTATTGGTATTTTAATGTGGAACTTCCTCTATGTATTTCCAGTTGGTTTCATTCCTAAATTTACAATGAAACCAATATTGTTGATGTCCTATGAAATTTCATTTGTAGATTTTGGATTTCCAATGGAATGTCTATTCAAAATTCACATGGACATCAAAGATGAATTATTATGAATTTACTATATGATTTTTTACATTGAACATAAACTAATAATTATAAATAACCCATTTTGAGGATAAATTATTTTATGATAATCTTGTGGAATTTTCATTATGTATTTACAATGAAACTTATTCTATTTAATTCCAATGGAACCTCCATTGTTGAACCTTATGAAACTATGGATTTGAATGTACATTAGAACTTGAAAATGGAATTATCAAATAATTAAATAGTGTAATTTTACACCTTTAATATTAATCAAAAATTATTTAAGTATCATTTTCTATTTGATCATTTTCTATGGATTTTCACGAGAATTACTACTACTGTTTTTTAGTGGAATTTATATCTTATATTTGGATTCCAAAAATAACATCTGCATGTAATTCTCTTATTCTTACTACATAAAAAGGAAATTATGAATGTCCCATTTTTTCAGTAAAATTTCACAATGATTTTCCAATGTATGTTCATTTTTCGATTCTCAATTGATATTCATTTATAGATTTTTAATTGAAATTCCACTGTGAATCTGTATTTTAAATGGAAATTTTACTTTGAACGTAATTTTTGAATGCAGTGTTTGATAATGATATAACATTTTTATTTTCTTTTATTTTTTTGAATATTGTGTATATACAGAAGATATAGTTTTTACTATATATAAAATATAAAAAAATAGTAATAATATGGATGATAATGAGTAAGCCTTAGGGGTTTTGTATGGGGGGAGGGTATTAGAGTGTCATACTCTACCATAATCTTAACCACTTGTTAACATTGAGCCATTAAATTTCATTTAGAATTAACTTATGAGTGTTAAGTGAAACTCTTATTCTCTCTTAATGATTGGTCATACTCTATAATCATCATTCAATCACAACATGCTTACAAAAAAAATATACAAATGGGATACATAGGATTTATATTGGCTATAAACAAGGTGTGAGTGGTAGTTTACTACTACTCTCAAAAATAAAGAAAACATTATATTTTGTACAAGGTTTAGGGATACCTCCCAAGGCTTATATAGAATTTCATAAGTGGATCACACCAACTTACTAGAAGGACTCTTTGTTAGTTCATCATCATAAAAATATTTGTATGAGATAGATGTAATGCTCAGAATGTTCATCTTCCATCGATCGACATATTTCATTTTCTTAGTAGGAATTCCCCTGATTCTTATGGTTGTTTGAAGTTTAACCTCTTCTTCTTCAGTCACTCAAATAGTCTTAATCAGATGTGAAATTATTTCCTCAATTTATTCACTTTCACACTTGGTGGGAACTTCTCATATATCACAATGTGTTACTCTATGTTCTGTGTGAATCACCCCATCTGAAACCTCTTTATAATAGATCCTTATATTTTATCACCCCCTTCATGATATTGTAAAAGTCCTACCATAGTATCATCTTCACACATGGACCTTTTCATTCATAGATTATTACCACCTCATATCTCAACCATATCACTCTAATCTTACGATAGTTTCTCACCATCCCATGCATCATCATAATAATCGGTATATAGATTATTATTTTATCTTCATCACAAATCAACCCGTAGCTCCATTTCTCCATGAACGTATTCTCAAAACAACATCACCCACATGTCTAGTCTTCTTTACTAAAGTCACAAAAACATTTATGTGATACTCCAATGATATCAGAACATCTTTATTTTCCTCTATGAGTAAATTATGATAAATTATATATTTTATAAAACATAATATATCAAATAATTTCCATTATTCAATAAAATAATTA
Source organism: Viscum album (assembly GCA_963277665.1). Lineage (NCBI taxonomy): Eukaryota > Viridiplantae > Streptophyta > Magnoliopsida > Santalales > Viscaceae > Viscum > Viscum album. The sequence goes on along the minus strand of OY728150.1, from coordinate 429,016,944 downwards.
AATGGTTCTCCACTACCATGAAACCTTGGTCTCGTGGTAGAATTTATTTATACTCATTATTTCTCCATTTGTGAAGATAACATGTCCCATTTTCTTGATAGTTTTGAATAAAACTTCACAATTTTAATTTGTTATAGAATAATAAAAAATAACTTATAGATCATATAGATCATCAAACTCCATTATGTATCCCACAATCTTGAAATTGAACATTCAATGTGGCATCTATTAACACCTTTAGAGTCCATGCATGTTTTATATGGTTTTTCCATTCTCCAATAATCATTTAAGTATCCTTGGTGATAATTTGATCAATAGAATACATGATATATATTCTATAAGGTTATATTTTAACTAAACTCAACTATTTTTTGTATGGAAATACTTATCTAGCGATATATTCATATAGCGATCTGTGATACAAATAGATTTAATTAATCATAATTTTTTTCTCTATAATGTATAATGATATGATTTCTTTATATTCCGTCATTCAATGTTGGGTAGTATTATTCATTTATATCTATTCAAGTCTCTCTATTGATTCCTATTATTTCTCCTATTAATGTATGAAATAGACACACATTCTTCATTATATATTTCTTTTCCTTTATATCATTAGATATAGAACATTCCATTATTTTATATGATACCCATCAACACACATTTCATACGAATCAAAACATCTTAACATTTACTATGATATCATCCCCAATCATTTTTCGTGATATCTCCCTTGTTGTATAGATTCTTCATAATTACCAATGTAATTACTTGTGATATGTTATGACATATCTCTATATACAATATAGATCATGATCTTGTTACAACCAATGATATCTTCCACTTTCTATCCTTAAATCAATTAAGGTATAAAAGTTTGTAGTATCTCACTCTTTAAAATATTATCTTGTGTTTTTCTGTACACCATCCTTTAAATTATCCTTAAATTTCTTCACTTTATCTTTTCCTTCTTAAACCAATATGGAGAGAAAATTATTCTAATACTTCCTATTAGTTATAAGAACATTAGAAATATTCATGGACCCATTAAAGAAGTAATATTATTACTCATAAAATATCTATGCTCAGTCCACTTTCAACCACATTAAAACTCAATATGATGCAAGAACAATTCATATATGAGCATCATGGCTGTTAACAAGGTTAGAGAGAGAGATAGATAGATTATTGAAGAAATTCACTATGAAACATTCTTTTTTTGGAATATTATACATTTATAGTAGTAATAGGAAACAATTATATACAACTAGAAGAACTATAAAAGACCACCTCCTTGAGGTTTAACATTTCCACATGCTTTTAGTGTTGGAGAGACAAAACATATAACCATATCATCTACTTCCAACATTCCTACTACCATTTAAATAAAAAAATTGATCTATAACCCACCACCTGCCCATATTTGTTATCCCCTACCGTCCCAACTATCTCAATAAATAAATAAAGATATAAAGGCAAAAATTACCCCTATAGATATCCCCACCACCAACACATGATATCCCCAATATACCCACAATGACTATTTCCATTACATCCCAAAGCAACCCCACATTCCTCACATTTATCCTATAATGAAAAGCTATCATGTCTCTAAGGTGGATCGTAAGGCCCATTTTCATTCATAGATCCCCCAATGGAATTCTTCATCACATTGTACATTTTGCAATCTCCATCCTATATGTGGAATGTTTTTATACATTACGATATATATCTCATTGAGGAATAATAGATATTCTTGAACTAATAGACAAAATAACATTTCCATTGAAATACATAGCTAAAATGTCAACACCAATATTCTTTAAATGACAAAGATCACTAGAAATAAAATAACTACATTCACTATATTTTCTATTTACTGCATGTTCTGGAAAATATTTAATCTCCAAATCAACACGTACCACTATGTCATGAAATAAATTATATTTCATATTAAAATTATCATCCTCAACTAAAACATCATTGGTAGTGGTTTCAATCCATGATCCATTTGAAATTGAGTGGAAATACGATAATTCTTTTTTAATACCACATAACTCCACAAATCTAGAAGTGTATAGACCAATTTATTAGTAATCTTCTCTAATATCATTATTATATGTCTTCTAGTGAAAATAAAACATTCATTAAATGGGATATAATCTTAGAATATTTACTAATACAACACCAATATGCCACCAATACACTTCATCATGATATTGGGAACATCATCCCACTACACAAACCAAAAAAAGGCAGATTATAGCCAATCATAGACAATTCCAAGGGATTACATTGGTTGATTAATTTTCTAAATGTATCACATACATGACTCGTCCTTAATTTAGGATAACAGAATACACAAAAGAAATAAATATGCATCCAATAATTCTATAATGATTTTATACCACCACTACAGCAAATAAGTCCAACATAGATGAATGAATTTTCCTTAAATTACTACCTTGAGTTATATTTCTAATGATTCTTCAATAATAAATCTTCCAACCCCAACTCATTTCCAAAGATAATAATCATTTCACATTAAACATATAGATGTAATCCAACCCCTCTCAAAGGATTTTCTGGTGACACCACCCTTTTAACTATAGCAGCATTCAATTCCACATTAACAAAAAAATATGGATCACAAGAAACTGTATTTTTATGAATTTCCTTGCACAATAACCTCATTACCTAACTACACTTTTATTGTTGTAATAACACAATATCTTCATTCTTCTATAGGCAATGAATGTCAACCTACTTCTCCATACCTAAAATCAAAGACATTTGTTGTTTTCCCACTATGAGAAATTCTAAGTTCCCTCTCTTTATAACCTAATATAGAATCCATAGGGGTTGTTCTGAACTGTCTAATAGAAAATTTTCAAATATTTTCTCCATCTTCCTTAGAATATTAAATATTGATCATTTCAAGAAAAATAGGCCCCACTCCTCCTTTAGTGGGATTCTCATCGTCTATTTCAAAATCACTATAAACTATGCTTACAACTAAATATATCAAAATAAGAAAATTAGAGAATATTTCAATGTTGGACAACTGTTCTCATTTTAAATGATTTTTTGTGCATGTATACCAGTAAAATGATCATGAAAACCAGGCAAATGAACTCTCTTAGAATGATTAAATTGAATATCATAACTCAACAAAAAGTCTATAAATGAACATAATAAAATTATAATAATTTAAATAAATATATAATATATTATGAATTAATTAATTAATGGAACTAATTTTTTTATCTAGGAAATTTTGTTCATGTTCATAAAACATTTAGACATAAAGTAAGGGATTCTCCCTGAACTGTTATTTTTTACTTCGGGTTACACTTACTCTCTCTTTACGCCAAAGTAATTATTAAATCTTATTATATAATTTTCATGTTTTATTAATTTATTTCCCAAAAATATTTTCATATCCTAATTATTCTTTAATTTATGGTAAATATATGTTTTATATGCTTCCCTTCACATTTCCTCTCGATAAGCCTGCCCGATTGAAGGGAACATCCTAATTTCGTACCCATATTCATGTGCACTCCATAATCTATTTTTCAACACAATTATATTTCTAAAATCAAAAAACATATCATAAAATGACTATGTTGGTTAATTTATGGTTTTATAAAATGAATTATTTCTTTTTCATTTTATACAATAATTAAAATTTTCCCTTAAACCACACTAAAGTGGATCATTTATAAAGATTATTTAACAATAATTTTCCATGTTATGCATTAAATTAGACATCATTTATCATGATATCTGCCTATTTTACATTATCAAAGTTCATTTTTTATTTAAATCAATTATTTTGTAGACACCATTATGATACACCTATGTTTTATTCTTTATGGCATGGTTAGGATAACTATTTATTTCTATGGGTAAACCTTATGTTTATACCTTTTGATTGATTTTTATTATGTCCAACAAATGCATGATATTAGTATGATTGGTGAAAATGGATATCTCTTTAATGTATTGGGTAATTTTTAGTGTCATGGTACATCATGTTGGGATTGGGAGTGAACCTAATACCTTTATGGGACTTTGTATGCCATGTGAAAAATTCCTTGAATTTATACATGAATAATTCCCCACCATGTGTAGTGGTATTGGTAGTTAGCCTTGAATATTACTTATGTTGTGTTTTATATTATTTCCACATTCCTATGATTCCATTATTACATGATCCCATGTTTTACATGTTTGGATTCATTATGTTTATTCATGTTCCCTACCTTTTTTTGTCATCATGTTATTCTTTCTACTCCATATGATATGATTTATACCAATGTTTATTCCATTACTATAATTTTTACCTCATCTAATTTTTTCATGTATTCCTTAGGTTATCCTATGCATATTTAAGAGCTAAAATGAAGTCGGTATCTCTTCATTGAGATTAAATAAATGATGTTTTTATTTTGGTTTCATGATTTATAATTATATATATAATCATATAAATACTATATAATTTATGATCCTTGGATTGTATTGGATGGTTAGTTATTATTAAAATCATGTCATAAATTGTTTAAAAGTCATGGGATGTTGTAGTTGGTATCAGATCATGATCTAGTTTTTTTGAGATTAAGACTATAAAATTTTAGAATGAAACATAAAGACAATTCTATCACCATGGATAAACTAGGTTAAACTATATGAAATCAAAATATAGGATATACTTTCCATTTAATATTTTATCCCTCCATGTTGAATTTTTCATTTCCATTTTCTTATTAGATATGTATTCAATCACCCTAGTTGTACATTATTTATATAAGTTAATGGATATAAATAATATTACTGATTCCAACAATAAATGTGATAGAAAAATATGAATATTTCCCTAATGAAATGAAAAATTTGATGGGAATGGGTGCTCAAAACATCATGAATGTACATACTAAATTAGATCAAGTTATGAATAATAACTTGAATCATGCAGAGTTACCTTCTTCTTATAAGAGATATTAGGTTGTAGTTGAATGATTCATCCATAAAAGGCCTCATATATTTAGTAGATATCTTAATCCCCTCATCATAGAACCATGGAATAAATCCATTGAAAATATATATTATGTCCTTCAGTACTAAAAAAAGAAAAATTTGTAAAACTGGTATATCATTTTGATGTGGAAAATGATAAGTGGTGAACACTATTCAATAACATGATGTCCAAATAAATAGATTCCCTGGAAAGGAATGATTTTAGGAAGATATTATTCAATAAATATTTTCCCCAAACTCAGTGGCTTAATATAGAGAGGTGTTTCCTTAGTATGAATAAATAGTATGATATGTCTATCGGGGTTTAGGATGTAAACTTGATAATACATTCATGATAAACCTTCAAATTTTTCAAGAATAACAAAATCGAGGTAGATAACTTCTTTAGTGTACTAAACCTAAGTATATAAATAGCATTGGTGATTCGAGACAATTATACCTATGTATATATTCTACATTAATACCTTGTGATTTAAATGGGGATTATAGAATCTCAATGGTCTCATGGTCCTGGAGATAGAAAGTAGAAAATATAGTTTTATATAGTAAGATCTACAGATAAATCCCATGATGTAAGGAAAACCCAATAACCCATGTGTCAAAGTTGGGGGAAGAAGAATCCTTGGAACTTTATAAAGGGAAGCTGAAGTTGCTTCAAATGTTAAAGAGTGGGGTATCTAGATAATAACTACCAAATGGATATGAACAATCCCACTAATGTGGAAGAATAAATGAAGATTCATATCGACACTCATCTTATTTTGCAATGTTTCAACTAAATAAACACATGGAATATTTAATCCATTTTTCTAATCCAAGGTTTGTAGAAGGAAATTAAAAACAACCTCCAAGGAAGAAAGGTAGTGCATATAATATCATTACTACTAAGGTGGAGACCCAAAATTATGTGGTGACATGTATGCAGGTTATTAATTCATGAATAGAGAACTTACTATTTGATTATGTTTATTCATTCTTCCATATCTTTCATGTTTACTATAACTATTCAGACACCAACTCCAAATATGTAGGTTAAGTGATCTATGAGAATAAAAAAATGGGAAATTATTTCATCCAAATTATATAAATCCTCTCTGATTAATTTTTGTGGATAGAACATCCAATAAAATCATGTCTTACTTCCTTTGCTGGAGTTTGATTCTATATTGGGAATGTATTTTCAGTATTTATACGAATCCCACATAAAATGTAGGGAAAATGATATAACTCTACACATACTAAGGAAATGTATAGTATATGTGAGTTATGTATGGATTAAGTATCATTCTTTGTGAATTTTATCACTAGAAAATGAATATGTGTGGACCCTTTCAATTAAAAGATAATTAAATACTGTAATAGGACAATATATACAGCATAGATCTATACTTTCCTCATTCTAGTTGGGTATTTTCCAAAAATTTAGAAAAAACTCTCATGATTTTAAACCCCAATAAATAAGCTCACTTTTAAGGGAGTAAATTTTATCTGGACCCATGAATGTGAAGATTACTTCAAAGAGTTGAAAAAGAGGCTTATCACAACACCAGTTCTCACACTACCACTAAGTGGGGAACTCATTATGGTGTACAAAAATGCTTCAAATAAATTATTAGGTTGTGTACAGATGAAAATTGATAAAGTGTATCCTACTTCCCATGGAATTTAGAAATTCATGAGCAAAAATATCTCACACATGATCTGGGGTTGGCAATTATGATATTTGAATTGAAAATATAGTGGAATTATCTCTATGGGGAAAAGTGTGAAATTTATATTAATCAAAAAATCATCAAATTTATATATTAACATGTGAAGAGATTAATATTTTCCAATGAGTATTTTTCGATCTCATCAATGATTATGAATACTCAATCCACTACCATCACGTTAATGAATATAAGGTAGAAGATACTCTAAGTAGAAATGATCCTGTATATTTATCAATGATGAGCATTGATAATGATATAATATTCTTTCATATGAAAATAATAATCATAGGAATAATTAATTAAAGAACATCATCAATCCATTCTTAAATTATTTCTCAACCATCCCTCATAATGAAAATAAAGGATGCTCAAAGAAATGATGTGGAAATTCAGAAAATGGATAAAGCTATCAAAAAAATTCTCATATTTCAAAATGGATAAGTAAGGAGTCATGAGATTTTGGTAATGAAAATATGTACCATACAATCCTAATATAATGAATGATATTATGAATGACGCACACAACTCAACCTTCTATATTAACCTTGAGAGCAATGTTATGTATTGATATATATAAGATAACTATTAGTCATATAATGAAAATAAATATATCACCAGTTAAACATCAATTTTTTCTAGTACATCATCAAGTGAAGGCTGAAAAGAAAAATTCAAAGGGGATGATAAAATCATTACACATGCTATCATAGAAGTGGGAAAACATCACTATAGAGTTTTCCACTAGACTTATATGGAAATATAGTTGAAATAATATGATATGGTTCATTTTGGGTTATCATAAAAAGACATACACTTTATAAAAATTTGAGAGGACTTATCACTTGATCAAATTTTAGGAATATACATCAAAGAAGTGGTGATGGAAAATTTTGTTCCATTATCAATTGTATTTGATCGAGATTCAATATTTTCCTCAAAGATTTGGAAAAGTATCCAATATTCTATAAACACTTAACTAAACTTCATTATTTCTTATCATACTCAAACTGATGTCCAATATGAATGGATCATTAATAAACTAGAAGCAATTTTAAGATCTTGTTATATGCACTTCAATAGAGGATGAGACCAACACCTAACTTTGATTGAGATCTCTTACAAAAATAGATTCCAATCGAGTAGCGAAATGGATCCATATGAAGCCCTTTATGGTAAAATATGTAGAATGGTGGAATGAAGGGTTAAAGTCGATGAACATAATATTATAGGACCTGAAATGTTCAATGAAATTGCAGAAAAGGTGAAAACCATTCAGTAACAAATTCGAGAAGTCTGAAGTTAACAAAAGAGCTATGCATACAATCATCGATGGGACCAGGAGATTATGTTTATTGACATGGTATTTTTCTACATATCTCTATGGAGGAGGATCATTAAATTTTGGAATAATGGAATGCTATGTCCCAGGTATATTAGACCCTTTGAGGTTCTCAATCATGTTAGAGTTGTGGCCTATCAACTAGAATTTCTACTAACCATGTCTTAAGTTCATGATTTATTCAACATATCTCTCTTGTAGAAGTAAATATTGAATCCCTCACATGTACAGAATTTAGAGGTGGTATAGTTGGAAAATGATCTCTCTTTTGAGGAGATGCTAGTGAAGATCATGGAATATAGAGATAAAGTTATATGAGACAAGACTACTCACATGGTCAATGTTCTATAGAGGAACCATAAGTACAAATCAATAGTATGGGAACTATAGGAAGAGATGAAGGAGAAGTATCCCTACCTATTTCACTTTAGTAAGTAAAAGTATATTTTTAGGGTGAAATTTATTAAGGGGGGAAGAATATAATGGCATAGAATTCTATCGATGAAATTTATCTTCTTATAATTATTTCATATAGTATAAATGACTTAAAATCACTCATATTACACAATAACGACATTATAAATGAATAATAAATGAAATAATAAGAATTTATAAAAACTAAGGAACCAAATATAATTAAATAGTAACATATCCTTTGGAACAATAATGTGGCCATAATGAATAGTAACCTGGTCACAAAAATAGAAACCTCACCTATGAAATTATAAATAATATTTAGTAAGTTTTATAAATGAAAATATGATATATTTATATCATGGAATAAGAAAATAAATGATTTAAAATGATAAATTATGTTTTTATATTTTTATGAAATATTACAGTTTATTTATAATTTTATATTTAAGATAATGATTCAAAAGAACATGTATTTTTAAAAAGTATATTCATAAATTAATATATTTTTTCTTATGATTTTATGATAGTTTTATGTTACCTTAATTAGTTGTCTAATGTGTTATCAGATTAGTTATAATTTAAAATAATTATTTTTCAAATAAATTATTATATTATTTAAAAACTAAATTTATCAAATTTAAATAATTATTTTCAAAAAATGGATTCAACTTTTTGGATTCTACATGTTGAAAAATGGTTATGGTGATGTTTTGGGACTTTTCTAATAAAAACAACTTTTTAGAGAATAGTTAAATGTGGTAATTTTGGATATAAGCTAAATACATGAATTATTGAGACATGGATGATTTATGGTGTATTTAAGAACCATTGGTTTGAACTCACATGCACTATATTCTATATTTATACACAGGAATCCATACTATTGATAGTCTTGTGCCAAAATAATAAACAAATGAACAAAATATTCAAAAAATAGCCCTATCCTCTACTATAAATACATCCCATCACCACCTCTTCTTCTCAGTTAAAAATAATTTAATATTGTCCAAATTCATCCTAATCCTCTTTCCAATTCTATCCCTCACTTCCAAGATCCTTTTTTTTCAATAAAATACCAAAATGAAGTTCTTCAAGGAGGTTCTCAAGAAGAAGTAATTCAAGAGGTAAACTCCTATTCTGTTTTCATTTATTCTCATTTATTTTCTTTTCTTTTAATATCTTCACCTCCCCTTATCCAAGTACAATGATAAGTATAGAATAATTTATATATTATAATATTTTTTTATTAATGGAACAACCCATCATCAATTCACTTCCCCAGTCCTTTTGTTCTAAAAATGAAAACATCGTCTCTGATGTGTTGATTTATCGTATTCAAGGATGATGAATTTTCAATTTCCATTTCCACCTACGAATCTGGTCATAAATTCATTTTTATGCTTAATACAAGTTATAATATATTTATTAAAACTTATTTAATGTTTTGGAACCAATATATATACATAATATTAATTAATTAAACAATTCAAGTTCATGATGATCAAAAAAATGCCAAAATAATATGAACACCTATTATTAATGTTTTATCTAATGAATCATCATATCATCTGAAAAAATAATAATATGTAAGTCAATTTAATATTAAATATATTCATTAATAACATATTATTTAATTTCTATTAAATATTATCATTATATATGATTTCGCATACATATATAGAAGTAAATAGATCATAAAACCAAGGAAATGAACTCTCCCAGAATGATGAAATTGAATCTCATAATTCATAAAAATGAAGTAAATGAACTTACTAAAATTTTAATAAATAAATTAAATATATAATATATATTCTAAATTAATTAATGGATCTAATTTTTTTATCCAGTAAATTAAGTTCAAGTGTAGAACACTTTCAGACATAGGGTAAGGGATTCACTCCAAACAATCATTTTTTCCTTCATGTTGCACTTACTCTCTCTTTACGCCAATGTATTTATTAATTGTTCTTTTATAATATTCCAATTATTTTTATTTATTTTTCAAATATATTTTCTTATCGCAATTCTTTTTTTCAATTATGGGAAATACATGTTTTATAAGGATCCATTCTTAGTTCTTCCTGATAAGCAAGTTGGATTAAAGGGAACTTCTTGAATTCTTACAAATTTTCAAGTGCACCCCCTAATCTATATTAAGAATCCATTAATTTTATAAAAACATTCATTTTATCATAAAAAGTATCTTGGTTCATTTCTAGCTTTATATAAACAAATCTTCCTTTTAATTTTAAAAGATTCCTTAACACATTCCATTAAACCACACTAAAGTGGCTCATTTATAAAGTTTATTAAACAATATTTTTGAATATTTTCAATTAATTTGGAAGAAATTTTTCATGTTCTATCCCAATTTTACCTTATTAATTTCCATTAATTATTTAAATCTCTTATTCTTTGGATTCCATTATGATATACCAATTGTTTATGCTTTATGACATGGTTGTGATACCCATTTCGTTCTCTAGGTAACCCTTTTATTTATACCCATAGTTTGATTATTTATGTGGCTAAAAAATTCATGAACATGTTATTACGGGTACACCCAAATAATGATCCAATGAATTTTTTAATTTTTATTCTCATAAGACATGATATTGGTATAGTTAGTAAACCATATTACTTTATGAGAATTTTTCTTTCTAGTGCAATTGTCTTGGTAGTTAGCCATGACTCACGCTCCAACATGTGAACTGGTCATGGATGTTATCCTTGACTCATGATTATTTCATATTTAATTTTATTCATATTCTTATGATTCCATGATTACATGAACAAATGATTTACATGTTATTCATCTTTAGTTTTATTCATGTAACATGCCTTATTTATGTCATAATGTTACACCTTATAAACCAAGCTCTATGATTTATTCCTATTTTTATTACCTTAATTGGATTTGTATCTCATCCCTTTTGTTTATGTATTCCCTAGGTTATCCTATGAAAATTTATGAGCTAAAATAAAGTTATGATCTATTTTTTTATATTATATAAAATATGTTTTTATTTTGGTTTCATGATTTCTAATTATGTATCTAATATCACATAGACACTAGCCTTTAAGATCGTTGGATTTTATTTGATGGTTGGTTATTCATAAAATCATGTAACAAAATGTGTAAAATGCTAGGGTTTTTATACATATCCTCCTTATCATGCATCCATTGTGGCAATATTTCCCCAGTTTGTTGCAACCATACATTCACCAAGAATATTTACTCAACTGTCCATGTTTTAGCTTCTCCAAAATATTCTCCACATTCATCGATTTCAACTGTATATTCTCTCAGGATGAACCAATGATAACTAATACATTATTCATTATTGTTTATATTGAAACAACCATCCTCTACTCTTTATATTCTCTCAATTAGAATATTTTTTTGAACATCAACACAGTGATAGTAATGCTCGTAGAAGAAATTTTACACAAGATATTACAGTAAAAGATCAGGTAGAGGAAGGAGTAAATATTTCCAATCCTGATTCCTCAGTATCAATCATGTATTATAGTGAATATAGTTCTCCATAAAAGTCTCAAAATGTTATCACCATGAGTGATAATGATATGGGATAGAGAGAATTAGATAAAATAACTATGAACATAAATATTATTGTTATATTTGAGAGTTACAATAGTAAGAGGGAAACAATATATATAGCCAGAAGAACCAGAAAGAACCACATCCCTAGGCTACCACCTTAATTTGTGAGTTATGTGTCAAAGAGAGACCACCTCACCATCCCATCATCTACAAATAGACATAATACCAAGTAAATACCAAGAATTGATCACTTACTTACCACCTACTTGTATTTAATATCACCTACTAGACCAACTATCACAACAAACTATTAAATTGGGAAATAAAAAATTTTCCTTCCAAATAACTAACATAAATAACCACACACGACATCCCTAATAGACTCACACCAACTTTTTCTCTAATAGCCTCAATCATCCCCACAGTCCTAATATAATTAAATAACCTTATTTTATATGATTCAATCGATAGCTGTGATAAGACCCTTTGTAAATAAAATCTCTATCATTATTATTTATATGTAGAAAAATATATCCAGATCTCTATCTCTAATTTGTTTTAGATATTTTAATATCGACTCTCACCATAAAGGATCCTTCATTCCCCTTATGAGTATTGTGTCACCCCATTAAATACACTTTTTAACACATGTGTTATTATCCATGGTATAAAAACATTTTTTTCATCTTATTATTGATTTATTCCATTTAAAATTATTTATTGTTAGTTGAAATAATTCCCTCTTACATGTTTCATTACAAAAATATTGTATTTTCTGATATGAAATGTCATGACCCGACCCAATGGGGCTCGATTTGTGACTCCCCAAGACCGCCTCTAACAAGAAAGGGGCTGGAGACTAGTGTTGTGTATGCTATCACACACATTGGAGGAATTAGCCTAAGGTACTTGTACACACGATCTCACATACACTTCCATGCAATATTGCATATATATATAAAACAGAAACCAAAAATGAATGCATAAATCTATCCCAAACCAGAGTGAAATAGAAGTAAAAAAGGAAAAAAAATAGGGCCTACTAAAATAAAACTACAAAAGAATCCAACCTACTCAGAAGGAGGGGATCGTTGTAAAAATCACCCACTCGTAAGCTCCTCTGCACAGCTCCGGTAATCACCCCAGTCAATCTCGCTCACAAAGCTCTGCTTACTCTGGGTCATCCTGGGACTCCGTTGAAAGGCCTGTGGTCTGAACAGCACATAAACATGTGCGGGGAAAATCCCTTGTAGGGGTGAGTATAAAAATACTAAGTATGAACCCCAAAAACCACAAAATAAAATGTAGAAACTAAAAGGCAATAGTAAAATCATCCCAACCATAGAGAACCCAAACGAGAGAGAAACTCTATATCAAGACCATCCTCAGTAAAAAAACAACTAGTAATCTTAACTCAGGTGTTTTCCCATACATGAACCATGAATATCTCCTCAGTTATATGCCCATACATATACCATGAACAACAAGATATACTCATTTCATGCACCAATCCTCATGAGGTTCAGACCCATCACCAGTGACAGGTTCTACACAAAACCAAGAGAACACAATCCATGAGCTCTGTCAACCCATATGACACTCGACAAAGAGATACACTATATTGGGTCTCACACAAACATCCTAGTTTCCCATCCGTGAGATCATGCTGGTTGGTTATCGTCCATGAGAACATCATGCCGCAACAGTGGAGACACCAAACATATCGGATAGGGTATCACTCCTAGGGTCTTCTAGGTGATACAAGAACCCACTCTGATATCTTGAAGATATCAAAGATATAGGATCACTTCCAGGAACTACTGGGGGATACCACAACCAAATCTGGTGCTCCTCAGATCACACCACTCAGATAGAGCATCGTCGCCCCTATAAAAGTTGTCACAATGATACTGAAACCCTATCTGGTAAAACTCACGATGTAGGGGATTGAACCAACGATGCACCAACCCTACTGAATCCACGTGCTGAGTAGGAGATCATATAATCAATAATGTTGCAACCCTACTATAAACCACATGCTGAGTAGGGGATCATATAACCAACGATTCCATAACTCTACTATAAACAACATGTTGAGTAGGGTATTGTATACTCGATGATTCCAAAACCCTACTATGCATGTCCCACTACGTAGGGGATCATATTCTCGACGATGCCTCAAACCCAACGGGGTTAACCTGCTAGATAGGGGATCACTGCCCATGGATAAGTGTCTATTGTGATTCTAAGAACCTGATCTAGGGAAGCGAAGCTAGAGGATCCCGCTCTGAACCCACCAGAGATATGCCACCACTCTATCAGAAAATCAACGTATCGAGGGGATCAAAAACCTATACTAAGGTTGTAATTCCACACAGACCCTCATAGGAACCAACCAAGGGAATACACTCACCCACTATTGGTCCGAACGTTGATAACCTGAGCGACCCACATCATCGCCACTCTACGCACCAACTAGGACTATATCGAGGCTACTATTGCGATCTATGCTGAAAAACACATAGCATAGGATATTTATTGTCCAAAACCAAGAAAACCGATGAAAAGGGTAATATTCATCATTGAAAGTGTAACGACCCAATATTTTTGAGTAGTATATTAACTTAATCTTATTGATTTAATAAGATGTTAATGGTTAATGCAGAAAGAGGAGTCAATGGCTTCATCCAGTAGACTCAACCCTTACGAAGCCCACTTATCAGAGCTTGGGAAGGAGGTAGCATCTGTGGGCTTCGCTTTGGACCAAGACCAAGCCGAGCTCCAGCGTGTCAAGCTTGAATGAAAACGCCTGCAGGAGAAGTTCAAGTTAGTATAGATTGCTACTAGGGCAATGTTATCTGAGACTCCATCAGATTCTCTCACCATATCACACCTTACACTTAGGTCTTATGCCAGTGTTATAAGGGGCTATCTGATGAGACCCTAGTTTCCTTGTGTAATCCTTTCGGGTGAATAAATTGAGATTTCTTCCTTTAGTGATGTTTGTGAAATTTCAAATGCCTAGATAATTTTTGAATGTATTTTATTGATGAATTTTGAAAAAGAGATATTTTGAAATATTTATGTAAACCCTAAATAACTAATGATGTGTAATGATTTTCAAAAAATGGTCTTCTACAAAAGTGTTTATTAAGGAATTTGGAGTCTAATAAGATCAACTTAATTTTTGTTGAATAGTAAATTATGAATAGTGATTTTACGCTTAGGATTAGTAATATGACCAAATGGATTAGTAATTTCACTCAAAGAAAGTTTTAATATAATTTAGACACCTAGATTAAGTAATGTGATTCAATAAAATGGTTAAATAACGGTTTCATAAATTATTATTCAAGTATTAGTTTTTTTGGATGAATAGTGATTTTTTAATTAAAAATTTACTTAAAAATAATTAGAAAATTATTTTTATAAAAAGGACTTTATTTTTGAAATCAGAGCATCGATATTATGTTAAGGTAATTTTTGGGGATTTTTCTGAAAAAAAATGAATTTTCGATGAATAGTGTTTTTATTTAAAAATTAAATTAAAAATATTTAGAAAATTATTTTTATAAAATGGATTTAATTTTTGAAATCAGAGCATTGATATTTGGTTAAGGTGAAATTTTGGGGTTATTCTGAGAAAGTTGAATTTTCAGTGAATAGTAAAAATACAATTTTAGGGTTTCGGTATGTTTAATGACATCATAATGGTGTCATGATGATTTCATGAGATCTTTTGAGGGTTGGCCGGCCAAGGGTGATGAATTATTGTTTTGGGGGCCCCATGTGGCCTAACTCCATGATAAATGCCAAGGGAGAGCACATGGGTTTGAGAAAAGCACATGTGAGGTGTCCCTTGGCCATTAATGCTTTGTCCCCTCACTTTCCCTATAAATACCCACCCTTTCCTCCCTTATTTTTCACTCCCAACTCTCCCCCAACGAAGTTCGGGTTTTCTTACCTTCCAAAGAGTCCTCCCAAGGTGCCCCCAAGCCCTCAAGGTCCAATCCTTTGAGTTTCAAGAGTCACATTTTAAGGTAAGGGATCCGACCCCTCTCTTTCTTTTCAAGTAATCTCTTTTATGTCATTTCTTTTATACTCCATGTTCTTATGTTGTAGGATGTTCTTTTATATTCATCCTACTGCCTATTTTATGTTCATATGATGAGAGACCCCCCTTGCTCTCATCAATTCGTTTTAAGAATGTTTAAGTGACGCCGTTAGGCTGCCGAATTTTTAAGGGATTCTTTCACACTTCTCATTTTTTCAAGTTCGATTTTCATGTCAAGTCTTTCAAGTTCCTTTTTATTATGTTGGGGTATGATCTCTATATCAATCATACTGATCTCTTATGATCATATGATGAGGGACCCTTTTTTGATCTTGTCAAATCATTTTCTTTTGAAGTTAAGTGACGCCGTAAGGCTGCCGAATTTTCATAAGAGAAATCTAATCTTTTTCCTTCCATGTTTTTCATTTCAAATGGTATGTCCCTAAAATTTCATTACCATGTCCATATGTCCTTCTTATTCTTTCACCCTACTGTTTTATGGATCATTTATGAGTGGGTGACCCATTTCCCCTCTCATTTCAATGTTTTCTAAAACCCCGAAACTTAGCCGTTATGCTGCAGAATTTTCCCCTCAAAATGCCTCTCTCTTTTCTCAAAAATTATTTTATGTTATAAATTGAATACTCAAAGCTATTATTTCTACAAGGGTATTCACATATATATCAAAATGTTCCATTTTAAATTCTGTGATTTACATACATGAGACCCGCTTTCCCTTTTCGTGGGTTTAAAGTGACGTAAAGATCATGTCTTTAAAGCAGTTTTTAAAACGTTATGATTATGAAATGAAACCCATTTATTTTATGATATTTTGGTTATTTATGAAATGTTTGATGATGATATATGTGGCTCACATGATAATAAAGGCAAATTTAAGGGTGCGCCCTGATAGCGCTCCAATGCATTGGGTAATGATGTAACCACTAGAGATTACAATTTTCACGATACCTTGGTGAATAACCTTGGTAATTTTCAAATGACACCTTGGGGATGGACCTTGGTGATATGTTCATGATTGTCTATGTTAAATGATGTAGCCACATCTTCAAGTTATGAAAAATGTTATTTTTATTATGAAATGCCTCATGATTTCTTTCTCATGCCTTAAAGTTCTTTTCATGTCCTTTTTGAAGTATCTCAAGTTCACATGTAAAATGTTACTCTTGTTTCCCTTACTGGGCCTTCTGCTCACCCTTTCTTTTGATGTATGTCCCCAGGTTATGAGATGCAGTAATGAACCTAGAATGAACTTAAGGAGACGCCTTTCAAGTGTTTAAGAAAATTGTTTTATGTTGTTTTCATGTATTATGTTCCTGGTTTCCAAGACACTAGACCTTAAAGATCCTCAGTTTTGTGTAATGTAATGAAAGTTTATGTTATAAAATGGCGGGATGCAATAGTTGGTATCAAAGGATGGTTTAGTTATTTGTGGAAATTAGGATATAAAAACTTTAGGAAGAACCCTATAGAAAAGTTTAAATATAGGAAAACTTCCTGGTATTTTGGTAAGTATTGAGTAAGTGGTCTATCAAACAAATACATCCCTGTCTGAATACGAGTAGGTAGAGGCGGATCTGGCACAGATATACATAGGGGTAAAACCCGAAAACACTGCTTTGAGCTAGACTCGAACGGGAACTGGTGCACGATAACGGGCCTTGCTGCACTCTTGGTTACGACACTCCCGGGGGATATGTTTGGTTAATCACATGATTTTTATTAATCATTATGAAGGAATTATAGAGAACTATAATTGTCTAAGCACGAAGTCTTAGTTAAAAGATTCATAAATGAAATAAGTTTCTCACTAAGGTTTTATTCTTTTAGAAAATGGTGGGCAATAGGAGAAACTGTGCCGATGGTGACCGCAATGCACCATGTGCTGACGGCCCTCCGATGGAAGCCGGAATGGAAACATTCATGCGAATGATGAACCAACTGACTCAAGTTATGAGTAATAACATGAATCAAGCTGAGAGGCCGACCTCACCACGAAGGGAACAACTTTCTGTTGAGTTCTTCATGCGTCAACGACCACCAACATTCAGTGGATCTACTGACCCATTGGTTGCGGAACAATGGATAAGCTCCATTGAAAAGATCTTTTCTGTACTTCATTGTTCGGAACAAGAAAAAGTCACCCTTGCTGTTTACCGCCTAGAGGGAGAAGCTGATCAGTGGTGGTCACTGATCAAAAACACGAAGCCACGAGGAGAGATGGAAGCTATGGAGTGGGAAGAATTTCTGGGGATTTTCTTTAACAAATATTTCCCTCGTTCCATGAGGACGAAAATGGAGAAAGAGTTTCTCGAGCTGAAGCAGAAGGAGAACGAATCTGTCGGAAGCTATGAGATGAACTTCACAAGGCTTTCCCGTTATACCTCAATCTTTGTCATGGACCCTAATGGGAATGTTGATAGATTCTTTGGCGGACTACAACCACATCTGCAGATGAATCTAGCCAACAGGGACTACGATAGCTATGAAGAAATAGTTCGAAGTGCTATGAAAGTTGAACTAGAGTTTGGGGAGACACTGTGGTCTCACAAATCTAATGAGAAGAAGAGAACTCTAGAACCGAGCCTGGGAAGAAGTTTTGATCAGGAAAGAGGTGGAAAGCATATGCAACATGCCACATGCAATAAATGTGGGAAGAAGCATCCGGGGAACTGCTTGATCGGAAGTGGAAAGTGCTATAGGTGTGGAAAAGAAGGCCATATTTCTCGGAATTGTCGTGGTGATGTGAAGCCTCAACTTCCCAACACTAACGACAGAGGAAAGATGGTTCTGGCCCTACCCGAAGTCACATGCTTCAAGTGTGGACAGCTTGGGAACTTTTCTAATCAATGTCCAAATCTGAGGGCGGTGGAGGGGAATCACCATCAACCTCAGCAGAGGCCAAGGGAGAAAGGTCGTGCTTTCGCTATCACAACAACTGAAGTTGAAGTTCTGAACGATGTGGTAGCAGGTACTCTTGTTGTCCCCTCAAAACTAGAAAGTGCTTTATTTGATTCTGGTTCTATGCATTCCTTTATTTCTTCCAAGTTTGCAAAGAATATAGAATCAATCCCCGAATTGCTTGAGGTAGAGTTGTCAGTCAAGACTCCAAGTGGGATTATCCATGCATCAACAGTGTTTAGAGACTCTAGTGTTTACTTTGGTGAGAACAATCTTATCGCAAATCTAGTAGTCATCCCCATGATGGAATTCGACGTTATACTAAGGATGGACTGGCTCTCAAAGTATAATTCTAAGATCAAATGCAGAAGTAAGGAAATCTCAGTAGTCTTGAATGAACGACCTACAGTTATCTTCCGAGGAGAGATATCCCGAACTGATCCCTATCTAGAAGCACCTCCCATAGCTTTCTTTATGGAGTTAATCGGTGATGATGAAGAAGGGAAAGGGAGCATACAAATTGAAGATGTTCCGATTGTTCATGAATACATGGATGTATTTCCTGAGGAGTTACCTGGACCTCCCCCAGAAAGAGAGGTAGAGTTCTCCATTGAACTCATACCTGGGTCTCAACCGATATCAAAGACTCCGTATAGAATGGAAAATGTGGAGCTAGAGGAGCTAAGGAAACAACTCCAAGACTTGTTGGAGAAGGGGTTTATCCGACCGAGTGTGTATCCTTGGGGAGCACCAATTCTCTTTGTGAAGAAGAAGGATGGATCAATGCGGCTATGCATTGATTATAGAGAACTGAACGGGATCACAGTGAAGAACAGATACCCTCTTCCAAGAATTGATTATTTATTTGACCAACTTCGTGGGGCTCAATTCTTCTCTAAGATTGACCTTCGATCTGGTTATCATCAACTGAGGGTGAAGAAGGAAGATATTCCAAAGACTGCCTTCCGATCAAGATATGGGCATTATGAGTTTACTGTTATGCCCTTCGGCTTGACTAATGCTCCTGCTATTTTCATGGATTTTATGAATAGATTCTTTAAGGACTACCTTGATAACTTTGTGGTAGTTTTTATTGATGATATTTTGATATATTCAAAAATTCGTGAGGAGCATGAAAATCATCTGAGGGTTATTTTGAAAACTCTACGGAAGGAGAGGCTCTTTGAGAAGTTCAGAAAGTGTGAGTTTTGGTTACAACAAGTGGCTTTCTTGGGGCACATCGTAACCAATGAAGGAATCTCAGTTGACCCTGCAAAGACAATGGTTGTGGAGGAGTGGCCTCAACCCACAACAGTAACTGAGATTCGTAGTTTCCTTGTATTAGCGGGATATTATAGGAGGTTTGTGAAAAACTTTTCACGGCTTTCTAATCCACTAACCAAGTTGACTCGAAAAGGGGTTAAGTTCATCTGGACAACGGAATGCGAGGAAAGTTTCCAAGAGCTAAAGAAGAGATTGGTTACTGCATCTGTATTAACACTACCCTCTATCGGAGAAAGATTCGTTATTTTTAGCGATGCATCTCTGAAAGGTCTTGGGTGCGTCCTCATGCAAAATGACAAAGTAATTGCTTATGCATCTCGACAGTTGAAGATTCATGAGCAGAATTATCCTACGCATGATCTAGAGCTGGCGGCAGTTGTTTTTCCTCTAAAGATATGGAGGCACTATCTTTATGGGGAGAATTGTGATATATACACTGACCACCAAAGTCTAAAGTATATTTTCACACAGAAAGAATTGAACATGAGACAAAGGAGATTGTTGGATCTTATTAAAGACTATGATTGTTCAATTCATTATCACCCTGGAAGAGCAAACAAAGTCGCGGATGCGTTAAGCAGGAAAGATCCTATTGTTCTGAAAACAATGGGGATCCTGGGAGATCCCTTGATTAAAGATCTAGTAAAACTGGACATGGGAATTATAAGGAAAGGGACATCATCAACTCTATCCCAAATGATTTCTCAACCTTCATTACTAGAGAAGATCAAGAAGGCTCAAAAAGAAGATCCTTTGCTGCAGGAGAAGTTCGAGGCTGTAAAGGATGGGAAGTTCCCTGATTTCAATATTGATCAAGAAGGTGTATTGAAATTTCGTACAAGACTATGTGTTCCATCTATTCCGGAGATAAAGAAAGAACTGATGGATGAAGCTCATAGCTCTACTTTCTCTATACATCCGGGAAGCACTAAGATGTATAGAGACCTTCGTGATCATTATTGGTGGGATAACATGAAGAGGGAGATTGCTGATTACACTACAAGGTGCCTGGTGTGTCAGCAAGTAAAGGCAGAAAGACAACTTCCTAAGGGGGTATTACAACCGCTACCCATACCAGTATGGAAGTGGGATAATATCACCATGGACTTTGTAACTGGTCTCCCAAAAACATCCAAAGGAAACAATGCGATATGGGTTATTGTGGACCGTCTCACCAAGATAGTCCATTTTATCTCTATTCTGGAAGATTTCTCTCTGGATCATCTTGCCAAGATATACGTGAAGGAAGTGGTAAGGCTGCATGGGGTACCACTATCCATCGTATCTGATCGTGACCCAAGATTCACATCAAAATTCTGGAGAAGTCTTCAGCATGCTCTGAATACTGAATTGAATTTTAGTACGGCCTATCATCCTCAAACTGATGGCCAATCTGAAAGGACTATTCAGACACTCAAAGACATGTTGAGATTATGCTCAATGGAATTTAAAGGTGGGTGGGATCAACACCTCCCATTAGTGGAGTTCTCCTATAACAACAGCTTCCATACGAGTATTCAGATGGCACCCTATGAAGCTCTGTATGGAAAGCGGTGTAGAACTCCTACTTGTTTGGATGAAACTGGTGAGAGGAAGCTTCTTGGGCCTGATCTTGTGCAAGAAATGACAAAACAAGTTCATGCCATCCAACAACACATAAAAGCTGCTCAGAGTCGACAGAAGAGCTATGCTGACAATCAACGAAGAGACTTGGAGTTTGGTGTTGGTGACAAAGTCTTCCTTCGAATTTCTCCATGGAAGAGAGTCATGCGGTTTGGGAAGAAAGGGAAGCTCAGCCCTAGGAACATTGGCCCCTATGAAATCCTTGATCGCATAGGAGCAGTGGCCTATCGTCTAGCACTTCCACCGAACCTAGCTCCAGTTCACAATGTCTTCCATGTATCTCTCTTGAGGAAGTACATACCCGACCCTTCGCATGTACTGAACCCAGAGGTGGTACAACTTGAACATGACCTCTCTTATGAAGAGCATCCAGTGGAGATCTTAGACCGTAGAGACAAGGTTCTACGAAACAAGACTACCCACCTTGTGAAAGTGTTGTGGAGGAATCATAATTATGAAGAAGCGACTTGGGAGCCTGAGGAAACGATGAAGCAAAAGTACCCTCACATTTTCGACTAGGCCTCAAGTATAAATTTTGGGGACAAAATTTCTTAAGGGGGGAAGAATGTAACGACCCAATCTTTTTGAGTAGTATATTAACTTACTCTTATTGATTTAATAAGATGTTAATGGTTAATGCAGAAAGAGGAGTCAATGGCTTCATCCAGTAGACTCAACCCTTACGAAGCCCACTTATCAGAGCTTGGGAAGGAGGTAGCATCTGTGGGCTTCGCTTTGGACCAAGCCCAAGCCGAGCTCCAGCGTGTCAAGCTTGAACGAAAACGCTTGAAGGAGAAGTTCAAGTTAGTGGAGATTGCTACTAGGGCAATGTTATCTGAGACTCCCTCAGATTCTCTCACCATAGCACACCTTACACTTAGGTCTTATGCCAGTGTTATAAGGGGCTATGTGATGAGACCCCAGTTTCCTTGTGTAATCCTTTCGGGTGAATAAATTGAGATTTCTTCTTTTAGTGATGTTTGTGAAATTTCAAATGTCTAGATAATTTTAGAATGTATTTTATTGATGAATTTTTAAAAAGGGATATTTTGAAATATTTATGTAAACCCAAAATAACTAATGATGTGTAATGATTTTCAAAAAATGGTCTTCTACAAAAGTGTTCATTAAGGAATTTGGAGTCTAATAAGATCAACTTAATTTTTGATGAATGGTAAATTATGAATAGTGATTTTACGCTTAGGATTAGTAATATGACCCAATGGATTAGTAATTTCACTCAAAGAAAGTTTTAATATAATTTAGACACCTAGATTAATTAATGTGATTCAATAAAATGGTTAAATAACGGTTTCATAAATTATTATTCAAGTATTAGTTTTTTTGGATGAATAGTGTTTTTTTAATTAAAAATTTAATTAAAAATAATTAGAAAATTATTTTTATAAAAAGGACTTTATTTTTGAACTCAGAGCATCGATATTATGTTAAGGTAATTTTTGGGGATTTTTCTGAAAAAAAAATGAATTTTCGATGAATAGTGTTTTTATTTAAAAATTAAATTAAAAATATTTAGAAAATTATTTTTATAAAATGGATTTCATTTTTGAAATCAGAGCATTGATATTTGGTTAAGGTGAAATTTTGGGGTTATTCTGAGAAAGTTGAATTTTCAGTGAATAGTAAAAATACAGTTTTAGGGTTTCGGTATGTTTAATGACATCATAATTGTGTCATGATGATGTCATGAGATCTTTTGAGGGTTGGCCGGCCAAGGGTGATGAATTATTGTTTTGGGGGCCCCATGTGGCCTAACTCCATGATAAATTCCAAGGGAGAGCACATGGGTTTGAGAAAAGCACATGTGAGGTGTCCCTTGGCCATTAATGCTTTGTCCCCTCACTTTCCCTATAAATACCCACCCTTTGCTCCCTCGGTTTTCACTCCCAACTCTCCCCCAACGATGTTCGGGTCTTCTTACCTTCCAAAGAGTCCTCCCAAGGTGCCCCCAAGCCCTCAAGGTCCAATCCTTTTAGTTTCAAGAGTCACATTTTAAGGTAAGGGATCTGACCCCTCTCTTTCTTTTCAAGTAATCTCTTTTATGTCATTTCTTTTATAATCCATGTTCTTATGTTGGAGGATGTTCTTTTATATTCATCTTACTGCCTATTTCATGTTCATATGATGAGAGACCCCCCTTGCTCTCATCAATTCGTTTTAAGAATGTTTAAGTGACGCCGTTAGGCTGCCGAATTTTTAAGGGATTCTTTCACCCTTCTCATTTTTTCAAGTTCGATTTTCATGTCAAGTCTTTCAAGTTCCTTTTTATTATGTTGGGGTATGATCTATATATCACTCATACTGATCTCTTATGATCATATGATGAGGGACCCTTTTTTGATCTTGTCAAATCATTTTCTTTTGAAGTTAAGTAACGCCGTAAGGCTGCCGAATTTTCATAAGAGAAATCTAATATTTTTCCTTCCATGTTTTTCATTTCAAATGGTATGTCCCTAAAATTTCATTACCATGTCCATATGTCCTTCTTATTCTTTCACCCTACTGTTTTATGGATCATTTATGAGTGGGTGACCCATGTCCCCTCTCATTTCAATGTTTTCTAAAACCCCGAAACTTAGCCGTTATGCTGCAGAATTTTCCCCTCAAAATGCCTCTCTCTTTTCTCAAAAATTATTTTATGTTATAAAGTGAATACTCAAAGCTCTTATTTCTACAAGGGTATTAACGTATATATCAAAATGTTCCATTTTAAATTCTGGGATTTACATACATGATACCCGCTTTCCCTTTCCGTGGGTTTAAAGTGACGTAAAGATCATGTCTTTAAAGCAGTTTTTAAAACGTTATGATTATGAAATGAAACCCATTTATTTTATTCTATGTGGGTTATTTATGAAATGTTTGATGATGATATATGTGGATAACATGATAATAAAGGCAAATTTAAGGGTGCGCCCTGATAGCGCTCCAATGCATTGGGTAATGATGTAACCACTTGAGATTACAATTTTCACGATACCTTGGTGAATAACCTTGGTAATTTTGAAATGACACCTTGGGGATGGACCTTGGTGATATGTTCATGATTTTCTATGTTAAATGATGTCGCCACATCTTCAAGTTATGAAAAATGTTATTTTTATTATGAAATGCCTCATGATTTCTTTCTCATTCCTTAAAGTTCTTTTCATGTCCTTATTGAAGTATCTCAAGTTCACATGTAAAATGTTCCTCTTGTTTCCCTTACTGGGCCTTCTGCTCACCCTTTCTTTTCATGTATGTCCCCAAGTTATGAGATGCAGTAATGAACCTAGAATGAACTTAAGGAGACGCCTTTCAAGTGTTTAAGAAGATTGTTTTATGTTGTTTTCATGTATTATGTTCCTGGTGTCCAAGACACTAGACCTTAAAGATCCTCAGTTTTGTGTAATGTAATGAAAGTTTATGTTATAAAATGGCGGGATGCAATAGAAAGCCCTATTGGGGCCCACAACTCGATCCCAAAACTGACCAAGAAAACTACACCATTGTAATACCCTTGAAAAAACACACGATATTGACTACTCATTCGTCTAAAATGGACACCCGAAAAAAAAAGTCGTGTTTCTCTATAAACGCCCAAAATCTGCCTCGTGGGGGCCACACCCTGATCTCCTTCCTAGTGATCGGGAACTATCCTAAAAATTCTTCTTTACTATCAGGATCAATACATCACTGACGGTGTGTCAATCAGACGCTTTGTGCAGACCTTACGGTGGGTCAAAGCTGAATAATAATAAAATATTTTTCTTATTTCAACATTTTGTTCCCCCAAGACATGAACTAGACACATCAAATTAATGAATCACTCTCAAGGGATCCGTCTTGTCCCGAGGATTTTGTCGCCACAAATGGTCCACCAATTAGACTTATGGTTTACGAGTTATGGGGGTTTAATGAACCCACAGAAAAATATGGTTGGACCACTGTTGGGTCACCAGAAATCGTCATCGCTGCCTGACCGAACCGTCGTCGCCCATTCCCGAATCTACCATGGTCACCGTCAGAAACTGGGTTTTCCACCAAAAAACATCATGGAACCACCAGCAGCACCCCGGTGCTCCACATTCAGATCTAAAACATGTTTCAAAAAGCCTGCGACCCAAGATATGCAACCCTTATGTTGATTTGAAAAAAAAATCATAAACGTGATCTGGGATTTTAAAACTCAAACCTCTTACATTTCGGAGGATTGTTGATGATTTACATGCTTCATTGTTGCTTCTGCATGATTCGAGATCATCCGCCGTCAAAATATGAGGCCGATGGCAGTTCGTTTTGATGATTTGGCCTTTGATTGATTATGTTATATTAATTAATTAACCGCCTTTTAAGACCCCTGACCAAACCTCCCAATGTTGAGAATATTAGGTCGCACCTAGGGTAAACGAGGCATTCGAAACACAATGGCGATCTTTGAAGAGTCCCTTCAGAAGTTATTCCAGGCGACGTCCATAAATAAACCTTTTCATTTATTTACGAAAACACCCATGGTGTCATTTTCTACAGAAGGCCCACACCCGCAAAGTTTACACCCCACCTAGAGTAAACGGAACGCTCCATACACAACCGTTCCCTCGGATTTTTGATCTCAGCTACTATTTAAGAGAAAAAAAATCCTCACCATGTTCATAGTGTAAAAATACTTAATATTTTTATAAAATTAATTCTGAGCACACTCGGCCTCAGAATTGCACGTTTTTTTCACGCCTAACTCTGGATTATTCGTAGGAATATTCCAAAGTCTAATTGGGCCAAAACCTGAGTCACTACATCCTCCCCACCTTAGGACTTGTTGTCCCTGAAAACCCATAAGCACGAGGGGTAGAAACTTAACTCTGAATTGGGTATCCCATGCCTGCGAGTATGCCGACACACAACCATACCCGAACGCATAAGTCAGTGGAGATCATCCACCACACCATAACACTATCTTCTTTAGGTGGCACTGACTCTCCCACATGGTTTTAATCGTGTGACTAAAATGTGTCTCGTTGGGGGAAGGACCCCTATTCCTCATGAATTTGAGGCACATCGAACAACTCCCACCCAGGGTCTTACCAACGCCTTAAACAAACCTCGAGCAAGAAACAAAAAAGGAAAGATTACTATCTAATAGTGTCTTGAAAAACTACTATACAAAGTAGAAAGGGAACAGAGCATACCTCTATCCATTCGCAGAGCCTCCAAGTAAATAGCCTCTGAGGCCTGCAGTTATCCTCACCCTTGCCCTCCTTCTCCCTGTGCTTGGCGTGGAGCACTTGGGGGTGGTAGTGGTGGCATCTGATACCGCCTACCACATCTCACTGCTACACCAGCTCTGTAATGGGATAAATGGCTACATGGCCATTGGGATATGTAATGGTTCTCCCTTTACCAAATTAATGTGTCCTTTTCTTTGATTTAATAATAAATGAGGTGTTGTCTCCAACCATTAAAAAAGGAAATGGTTGTACCATTTAAATCATAACACAACCTATCCTATGGGAGACCCTATATAGCCTGAGAGACCTAAGCCTCAGATCCTTCATCCTGGGGTCGACTCCTGAAATGTCGAGCACATCTAGACCCATGCGTTTGTTGTCAGCTACTAGCTACCAAGGTCTCGGTTTCCATGTGCCTAGAACTGAGGGGATGAATCTTCTACGCTAGAAAATTATCCACCACCAAGGCCCGCTCCAGCACTCCAACATAGGTGGGAACAGACAAGGAAACAACACCTACCTGAATGTATCTACAAAGGCCCTTATCGAAGGTCTGATCCCTAAAGAACGGGTATCGAACCATATCTAGTGAGTAGCATGATAGATCTGTAAAACTCACTTAATACTTTTCCATAGTCATTCCCTCCTTCTGAAGCTATATGAAGCTTCTTGATCCGAACTATCCTCATCATCACTATATAGAAATATTCCATAAAGTGCCTCTCAAATGATTCCCACATGAGTGTCTCCTCCTCATGGGACTGCATCACCAAACTCCACCATCTCCTAGATGAACCATGCAGGAGGCTCACCGCTAGGACCACTATCTGATCTGGCAGTTTCCTCACTAGGAGGAAAACTAGGGTGGCTGCTTCAAGCTAGTCCTCAGCTTCCTGAGGGTCTGGATCACCCTAGAACCTCATAGTATACTAACATTTGAACTCATGAATCACACTCAGCCTCTGTGCATCATCGTCCTACATTTCAGGCACAAACAGTTGCTCGAAAGGTGGTTTCTCAGCTGGGGGACCACCTGGAGGTCCAGCCTCATAACCTATGCCCTGGTCCACAACCTATACATGGGGAAAATCATCATAACAATCCCACCGCAAAACCCTCATTGGTTGTTGTCGTGGATCCATCCTGAAATATAATCAAGTTGCACCATGGTCAAAGAGTATATCTAGGGAGCTAACTCAAGAAGAACAAGGGAAACCCAAAACCCGGTCCTATATGATGCATGTACCGTTATTCCCTGGCGAACAATTTCCTAATGTACCGAGTTGAATGGTAGGTTATCAGAGTCCTGATGAATTTATATGTTTTCCATTGCACCAACACTGGACTCCCTATCCTGAAAGCCGAACATGAAACATCCTAACACTGCCGCTATGAAACACATATAAAATGCACAGCTAGAACACCTACACTCAGAGATCTCTAAGGTGGAACCTCCTTTAATACCACTCTATCACGACCCAACCCAACGGAGCTCGATTCGTGACTCCCCAAGACTACCTCCAATAGGCCAAGGGATGGTGACTATCAATGAGTAGGCTATCACACACATGGGAGGCATTAGCCTAAGGTACCTATACACACGCACCCACATACACCTCCATGAAACAGTGTAGATATATATAAAACGGAAAAGAATGTGCATCCATACATCTATCCCTAACTAGAGTGAAACAGAAGTACAAGATGGAAAAAATAGGGCCCACCAAAAGAGAACTAAAAATGCATCCAACCTGCTCATAAGGAGGGAATCATTGTCAAAATCACCCACTGGTAAGCTCCTCAGCACAACTCCGGTAAACACCCCGGTCATCTCTCCCACAAAGCTATTCCTGCTCTAGTTCCTCATGGGACTCTGTCGAAAGGCATGAGATCTGCACAAGACATGAACATGTACGGGAAAATCTCATATAGGACTGAGTATAAAAATTCTCAATTGGAACCCCAAAAACCCCAAAATAAAATGGAAAAACAGAAAGGGAACTGTCAGCTCATCCCAGTTAGAGGAATCCCAAATGAGAGAGAAAATACATCTTGATAACATCATTGGTTAAACATGACCAGTCATCTCAACTCAAGTGTATTCCCATACATACCCCATGAGCATAAACTCAAGTATATTCCAATACATATACCATGAACAACAACATATACTCATTTCATGCACCAAGCTTCATGAGGATCAGACCCATCACCAGCGACAGGTTCTACAAAAAAACCAAGATAACACACTCCATGAGCTCTGTCATACCAGATGACACATGACTAAGAGATACACTCCATCAAGTATCATACAAACATCCTAGACGCCCATCCGAGAGATCATGCTCGTCAGATATCATCACTAAGAACATCACACTGGAATAGTGGAAACACCAAACTTCTCAGATAGGGGATCAATCCTTAGGTTAGCTAGGGGATACAATAACCCACTCCAGTATCTCAAAGATCTCACAGATAGGGGATCACCCCCAGGAACCACCAGGTGTTACCACAACAAGATCTGATGCTCCTCCGATCACACCACTCAGATAGAGGATTGTATCCTGTGTAAAGGTGGTCACGATGATACCAGAACTCTATCCGGTAAAACTCTCGATGTAGGGGATCAAATTTATGATGCACCAACCATACCTAAACCTTGTGCTGAGTAGGGGATCATATATCTAATTATTCAGTAATCCTACTATAAACCACATGCTTAGTAGGGGATCATATAACCAATGATGATGCAACCCTACTATAAACCACATGCTGAGTAGGGGATCATATACCCAAAGATTCCACAACCCTACTATACACGGCCCACTACATGGGGGATCATATTCATGATGATTCCTTAAACCCTAAGGTTTTATCCTGCTAAATAGGGGATCACTACCCATGGATAAGCGGTCACAACAATACCCAGAACCTAATCTAGGGATGCAAAGCTAGAGGATCCTGCTCCAAACCCACCAGAGGGATGCCACAACTCTATCAGAAAATCCTTCTATCAAGGGCATCACAAAACTATAATAAATTTGTAATTCCACATGAACCCTCATAAAAACGAACCAAGGGAGTACACTCAACCACTTCTAGTCCAAATGTAGCTAACCCGAGCGGCCCTCATCATCACCACACTATGCACCTTCTAGGCCTATATTGAGGCCACCATCGCAATCTATGTGGAAAACATGTAGGATAGTCTACTTATATGCTCAACACGGACAACTGATGAAAAAGGTACTATTCACCATAGCAAGCCCAGCTGGGTCCCACGCCTCAATCCCAAAACTCATCAATAAAATTACACCATTGTGATCCCCCCTGAAAAATGCACGAGATAGACTACTCATTCATCCAAAATGAACACCCGATGAAAAAGTCGTCTTTCTTCGTAAACGCCCAAAACCATCCACTTGGGGCCCACACCTTGATCTTTGTTCCAGCACCTAGAAATTATCCTGAATATTCCACCTTACTATCAAGATCACAACATCACTGATAGTTCATCAATCAGATGCTTCGTTCAGACGTTACGATGGGTCAAAGCTGAATAATAATAAAATATTACTATTATTTCAACGTTTCGTAGCCCCGAGCCACGAACCAAACTCATAAGATTCATAAAACATGCTCAAGTGATCTTCCTATTCATGAGGATTGTGTCACCGCAAACGGCTCACAAATTGAATTTACAGTTTCTAAGTTACGAGGGTTTAAAGAACTCAGAGAAAAATAGGGTCGGACCACCATTAGGTCCCTGGAAACCACTATTTCCACCGGACCGGATCATTGTCGCCATCACTAGAATCTATCATGGCCACCACCAGAAACCGTATTTTTGTGCCGAAAAACTTACGAGAACCACTGGGATCACCCCAGTGCTCTAAATTTAGATCTGAAACATGTTACGGATAGCTCGGGACCCAAACTTCACAACCCTTATGACGATTTGAAGGAAAACAATGCATAAGAAGGATCCAGGATATTAAAACTCAAACCGACTACCATTTGTTGGATCTCCACTTCTTTGCATGCTTCGATTTTTCTATTTCACAATCTGGGACTGTCGGTCATCAAGATCTGAGACCGACGACACTTCGTTTCGATGATTTGGCCTTTGATTTGTTGGTGGAGGAGGAAGGTGGAGGGGAGGAGGATCTCTTAATTTGGTTCATCAAAGAGGGGGGATTGATTATGTTATATTAATTAATTAATTAATTAATTAAACCACAATTTAATGCCCCCGACCAAACCTCCCGATGCAGAGAAGATTAGGTCCCCCTAGGGTAAATGCGATGTTTTAAACACATAGACAAACTCAGAATGTCGATATGAGACTCCATTTAGATGTTATTCAAGTCGTCCTCCATAAATAAACTTTTCCATTTATTGATGAAAGCACCCCTGCTGGCTTTTTCCATAGTAGGTCTGCACCCACAAATTTTACACCCCGACTAGGGTAAACGACACCCTTCGGATGCAACTATGCCCTCGGATTTCTGATCTGATCTACTATTTAGTAGATAATGCATCCTCGACACATGCATAGTATAATAATACATAATATTTTTATAAAATTAATTCTGGTCCCACTAGGCCTCGGAATCGCATTCCATCTTCAATCCTAGTTCTGGAATTATTCGTTGGAATATTCCAAAGTCTAACAGGGCCAAAACCTAAGTCGCTACATGAAATTTAGTTCTAATCACTTATCCATGTTGTTTTATTTCAACCTGTTATATAATTATATCACCTATTATGATAATACATAAAATATTCCATCTTACACTAATTCAACACACTAGTCATCATCAAATCTATTTTAGTAAACACCATCACGCATCAAAAACATAAGAATCATTTATTTTTTATTTTTCGTAGCCTAGTAATAGAAAACTTTTCTTGGAGGATGGGGGAAGGATAAAATGGTGTAAGGGTTATTTTTTAATTTTTTTTGTTTGTTCTTGATTTATATGTCATGTTATGGGAGAAGGGATTGGTAGTCAATTCGTATTCCTTTTTTTTGTAGTCCAGGACCTTGGATAGGGGGAACATTTCATAGGCAGTTATATCCATATTAGTTTCCTCTATTTGTTCCTTAATTTTTTATACCACCATATTCAATATAGAGTTTATAGTTGATTCTAAATCCTTTCCCTAAATTTATCTCTTAGATTATTCAATTTTCCTTCCGCAGGAACCTATAGTCCAACCATTTTTGTGTTTCAATAGAGTTTTCTTGATTTAATTATTGAATTATTTCTTGAATGTAGAATCATGTTTCATTTTTGAAAACCTATAGTTCAATCTTGGAGTTATCAGTATTATAAAAATTGGTAATTTTTATAAATATAATGATAGTTTGTAGTCTTGCAAAGGGTGTCCGTAGGATGTGAAGACTACCACTGACATGATTTATCAAGGATAGATAGAACTTATACATGATAAACATCAGATAAAACTATCCACGTAAGCTTAAACATTGGCTGTATCTTGGAATTCTGATCAAAAAAATCATTACAAGTCTTCAAAGACATTAACTTTATAAGTAACAACTCTATGTGTTCCGTCAACTAACTAGGACAATTGAGGGAGAGGAAAGATCACCAATCCTTCTAAAGACTATGAAAAATAAATTTTTTCTCCTATCTTAATTTTTAAATTATGTTTAAAGGTAAAGGGTAATATTTTGTAGGATTCAATACTTGTAGGAGTTTGGTGTACATGAGATACTGACCAATGGTTGGACTTATAGTCTATTACTAGGTGGGATGACATACCAACTTTTTTCTATGATTGTAAGAAACCGGAACTTCTTTTTAGGTATAAATCTTGTTTTCTAGTGTTTTGAGGAAAAGAGGATAATCTAAAAATTTTATAAGTACATTTCAGAACTTATAAATACACGTGGTGTACTCAATTTCCATGGGTAGCCATGTTTTGTCCGTGTAACGGCTGTACACATGACCATGTGCGGTGACCTGGAGACTACCTAAAGTGGAGCTCAGTAAAGGAATGTACATGATGTATACTTTTATAAGACACAATTTCTAATTTTTTTTATTTCATTAAATGTAACAGGGTCGCATCTAATCGACATAACCTCCTCTGTCTCGACCTGTCTCCTCCAGGAGCGTCTGTATGGCATGAATATTCTCCCAGACTCCGACTCTTTATCTGATTTTCTATTTGACTGTCATCGATTTCATTGGAATATATATGATAAGCTCTTCCTTCTTATATATCCTCCTTTCTTGATACCTCCTCTTTGTTGAGTTTTCCTCCGTTGAAAATTTTTAGAATTTTTGTAGATCTTGGGAGATTCAAGGCATGAGGTTCATATATATTGTTCATACAATGTTGAGATAGATTGTTTGTTCCTTTTTGTCTTTAGTCATTCAGTTATATGTGGAAAATTTCCCAATAACCTGGTTCGGGGTATTGCATGTTTATGGTTTTTAGCCCTTTTTTGCTTATTATTCCTTGTGTGCTTGATTATAGGATTTATCATTATAAATAGGGTTATTTTCCATGTTATGGATGTTTTTTCCATGCTTGATTTATTCTGAACATTTAGTCTAGCTTTTCTTATTAGGTTTTTTTGTTTTCCATGCCTAGTGTTGTTAGGATGGAGTGGTTTTATCTGACATGTTGTGATATGTTGTAGACTGATTATCCAAGTTTTTCATGAGGTTTAATTTGGGTACTGATTATTTTTTTTGTACGATTTCTTACACGGGGATGCGGGAACCTGGTCTAGTGAGACCATAGAGGAAATTGACGTTAAGGTCTTTCCATGACTATCTGTTATAATTATCACATTGTGAGACCATAGGGGGAATTTAAATTTAGTGCTCCCTCAGAGTGTCTATATATACATTAGGAGACCACATGAATAATTGATGTTGAGTGCTTCCTCAAAGTGTATATAGTGTACCATTACAAGATTATAGGGGGAATTGATAGTGAGTGATTCCTCAGAGTGTCTTTGATTACACATGACTATAGAGGGAATTGATGGTGAGAGCTTCCTCAGAGAGTTGTTGTTATATCATCTCTTCTATTTTGAACCAGAGGGGTTAGACTATGAGAACTACCCAGATGGTTACTTGTATTTGTTTCTGGTTGATTATATACTTAAAATTACATTTTTTTTAAATGAAATTTTAGGACTGTTTACTTTTGAGTACATCATTATTTAGTACTTATTTTTGCTTATTGCCTTCCATATATATAAATTCACTAACAGTTAGGCCTAGATATTTGGGTGGTTTCTTACTAATATTTGTCTCACACCCTATTTGGTTCATTCTTTTGGGCCGAAAAAGATTATATTGATGTAGGTATAGATAAGGGAAATCTCCCTTTTACTTCAAGAACTTGTTTTTTGTGGTGCTGGGGAGCAAGGCACCAAGCTGAGGCTTGCGATGCTATTGGTGTTTTTTTTATTTTTCTTAGTACTATATTACAGCATTGTGACTGGTTTGGCTTCTTTACTAGACAAATATATCATGCATCATTTATATATGTGCTCCTGTTTTTTATTTCTTTCAGTCTTCCATTGTATACTATTGTATGGTATTATTATTGCTTCTGCTATTGTTATCTTTTTATTTCTACTGCATTACTCTTCCTATAAAGGAATAGTTTCCCCACTATCAAACCAAAGGCCCTCGCTGCTAGTCGACAGCCTCTAGCATTTTGGGAAATACGCTTGAGGCCATGTAACTAACTGGGTACAACGCACCTCTGGGTGGCTTCTGGAACCAGGATGTTACAAATTGGTATCAAAGGATTCTTTTCTTATTGATTTACTATTTCGAGCTTATAACCAGGGATATGATGGAATCGGTAATTGGAAATTAGTTGTTCCTGGGAGTAGCTAACTCGTGCATAGGGAAAAGCCAATTTACCTCGTTATTGCAATTTTTCTCGTTTTTCAATTTTACTAATGATTTTATTTCATTGTTGGGTGATTTTTCATGTTTTGTTTAGTTATTATTTATATTATTAAAGTTCTATTCTGTTGAAACTCAGTTATATGAGGGTATTCCATCTCATTCATCATATAGGAACTTGCTAGAGATCACATGTCATGCATTCTTTCCATGCAATTTAGGGTGCATTTTTGGGTTAATGATGTTGTGATAGATGTTGTTCTAGATATGAATGTTGTTATGATAGAAACCTTGATAGAATATCTTCTATTTTATAGGGTATTTTATTGTGTACGGTTTTATTTTAATGAACGCCGAACTTTGGTTCTTAAGGTATTATGGGCCCTCATGGACCAAAATTTGGTCGATCATTGTTTTTCATGCTTGAATATGACATGTATAAGATGACAAGCATAGATTTTTTGGGACTGCTGGCCCTCACAGATTGGAATTTGGCTCTTTTATGTTCATTTTAGCATTTTCTTGGTTCCGAAGTAGTTTCTAAGGATTAATATATAGAAAAACCAAAAATACATGGCGTGTAATGATAAATACACACAATTTGTACTTATATTTGGGAAGGAAATGTTTTTCTTAAGTACAAGACATGTAATGTATGTACACTACATTTAGTTTCTAACCATTTCACTGGATGTGTGGACAGAGACACTGGGTTTGGAAATCTTTGGTGTGAAATGTCGTGAACCAGATGTACACATCATGTTTTATAGAACGCATGTCTACACATGTGAATAATGATACAGATGGATAAAACTTAGGTTATACATGTCATTACAAGATTCAACACGTCGTGTAGTATAACCCTTGTATATGGTCGTGTAAGGAACAATACAGGGTGATGCAATCTTTCTAGTACACACCGAGTATGGTATAAACACGCAGTGTAGAGTCTGCTGTGTAACTGGTCATGTGAATAACAACACAAGAAATTGAAACCTAAGAAATACAAGTCGTTTCTGGAACAAACACGCCATGCAGTCTTGTACTAGGATAACCATGTGGGTTAGTTGTGTATAAGAACTCAGGCAGGGGAAACGAATCAAGTACACATCACGTCTTAGGAGAAAACATCGTGTGTATGTGGTGTTATGCAACTAGTTTTGGAAAAAGTGTATTCCCATGTGAAGGCTTAATGGAACACGTCTTGTAAGGGTTATACAAGCGGTGTATCCATGTTTTGAATAACATGAATTTTTTCGTTATCCAGTACATTTTCTACACATCTAAGTTTTAGTTCGTGATAAATCTTGATCCTAAGGTGTGTTATTGACCTTGCAGAGTCATTCTACCAAGACGTCATCTGGTTGTAGGATAGATACAAGGCAGTGATTACACACCAGATGTGGACGATCAGGGACTACCAATGGAACCTCTTGCAGTGTCAGTCTTGGGACCATCCATCATTCTAGACATTGGTGCTGACACATAGTTCCAAGAGGGATTCATAAAGTTCATGCAGACCCTCCACAGAGCACTGCATCCTACCCCATCAATGAAAGAATCGACACAGGTTTTCCAGCTGTAGTATCATTCCACTTTCTCAGGGGATGGAGGACCCCATGCTTCAAATTCATGGCTAGAATAAAAGCATAAAAATTTTGAGTATCTAGAGACACCTCTAGATAGGAGGGTCTATCTCGCTACATATATGCTTTAGGATTCCTCTAAAAGATGGTGGGATGTGATATCAGAGGCGGGACACCAGGAATTTATTACTTGGGAGGAGTTTCAACCAACCTTTTATGATTACTTCTACCCAGAGACATTGATGGATGATCAAGCCCAAGATTTCATGAGTCTAGAGCAGGGTACTCTTTCAGTTATGGAGTACTCTTCTCGCTTTATAGAGCTGCATCACTTTATACCATTTCAAGGGTGAGATGAGTTATTCCTATCGAGGAAGTTTGGGGATGGTCTCAGGCAATAAATTAGGGATCATGTGAACATCTTTAGGTTGACTACAATATCTTCTATATTCAACTAGATGATGATCACATAGCGGAACCTAAGGATTTTGGAGTTGTGGGCCCGGGTGGTTTAACAACCAGAGTAAGTTCTTCTCTGACAGATAGTAAGAAGTGACCCAGGGGACTACATGAGGAGATCTGAGTAGTAGATATGCACCATTAGGTATCCAGGTGGTATGATACTAGTGTGGGAAGGTTTGGCATACTAGGCCACATTTCCAGAGAGAACAAGTGGAGTGCTAATCTTACAGCAAGATGGGTAATCTTCAGCGCTTCTGTCAGTTATTCTCACCAGTAGTGGGTGAT
The DNA here is from genome assembly GCA_963277665.1 of Viscum album. Classification (NCBI taxonomy): domain Eukaryota; kingdom Viridiplantae; phylum Streptophyta; class Magnoliopsida; order Santalales; family Viscaceae; genus Viscum; species Viscum album. Next base: position 428,979,523 of record OY728150.1, on the reverse strand, counting down.
AGGGGTTCTTATATAACTCCATGTTCAGGAGAAGCACCACCAATTTCGCATCAGTCTAGGAACTGGAGTTATTCTAGTCATTTAGGATGAGGAGGAGGTTGTGGTCGCAGTGGTTAGAAATAGGGATTTTTGATAGCCACAGGGTGGATCAGCTTAGGGATCTCAGTCAACTTCACAGGGTCATAGTACAGTTCAGGCATTTGCAGTGGAGCAGACCTGGTAGGAGAAGGATCCCGGACCTTCCACAATTTGAGGTATGATCCTAGTTGCCTCATTTTTAGCATCTACACTTTTTGATACAAGGGATTCACATATCTTTATATTTATTTCTATTGTGGAAATCCATGGGAACTATATCTTTTCTTATGCTAATATCTTGACGTTATACACTCTATTGGGGACTAGAACAACTAGTGTATGTTAGTGCAAGGAGTTCCCTCTTGAGGATGGTGGGTGTCACTTATTATGGGACCTCTATGACTTATAGATGATGGGCTATAATTTCATTCTCGGAATGGATTGGTTAGATCCCTTCTAGGAAGTTGTCGACTATTATCACTATTGGGTGAGTTTCACATTACTAGAGGGTGGATTGTTTCTTCATAAGGGTGAATGGGATGTCCAAGCGAGTAGAGCAGGATCCGAGCAAAATGGGTTGGGAGGAATCAAATCTTAAATTGTTAGTCTTTATATAGATGACCATGGGAATTCACCATTGGACTTTCCCCCAGTGTTATATCATTTCAGGTATGTCTTTGCAAAGGAATTCTTAGGTTATCCTCTGGAGAGAGAGGTGTAATTTTCTATTGAGATGTTCCAGGAGAATCACCAGTGTCCATTCCTCCTTATAGTATGGATACATCAGAGTTACAGGTTCTCATAAAGTGGTTGTAGGATTTAGAGGAAAAGGGTTTCATCCAACCCAGTTCTTCTACTTCGGGTTCACCAATTCTGTTTTCAAATAAGATAGATGGTACCCTTAGACATTGTGTGGATTACTGGAAGTTGAACTCATTGAATTTCAAGAACAGATACCCCTTACCGAGGATTGATGATCTCTTTGATCAACTTTGATGAGATTGGGTGTTCTTGAAGTTTGACTTCAGATCTTTTTATAATCAGTTGCGTGTTAGACCATCAGATATACCTCTTATAATCTTTTGGAGTTGGTATGGTCTATACAAGTATGTGGTTATTCCATTCGGTCTAACAAATGCACCTGTAGTTTTCATGGCACTGATGAACTTAGTGTTCCATCCATACATTGATTCTTTCATGGTGGTCTTTGTGGATGACATCTTGGTGTACACTCATACTCGACATAACCATGCCACACACATTAATATCATTTTTAGTAAACTGAGAGAGAATTATTTATATGATAAGATCACAAAATACCACTTTTGGATAAACCAGATTCACTTCTTGAGTCATGTTATCTTAGATACATGAGTATTAGTAGACCCAAAGATAGTGAGAGTAGTAGTTTCTTGGGAGAAGTTGAAGAATGTCTTTGAGGTTCAGTGTTTTCTAGGGCTGGCTAGTTACTAAAAACACTTCATACAGGACTTCTCATGCTTAGCAGTTCCACTGACAGGCCTAAATAAAAATGGTGAGTAGTACTTGTGGTTAGATTCTTGTGAGTCATCCTTTCTGGAGCTGAAAGGGATGTTGACTTATGCACCGATACTAGTATTTCCAGAGCCGGGAAAGATCTATAGTGTGTACTATGATGCATTCAGTATCGGCCTGGGAGTTGTGCTTATGGAGGGAGAAATATTCAATGTGTATGGGTCTCGGTAGTTGCATCCACATCAGAGGAACTACCGACACACATTACCAAATTGGTTGTTATTGTTCATGAATTACGTTGTTGGAGACATTATCTGTTTGGATATCATTTTTTTGGTTTTTACTGATCAAAAAAGTGTCATGTATATTTTTACCAATCATGATCTAAATCTGAGATAGAGAAGGTGGGTTGAGTACCTTTTGTCCTTTTAAATGAGCTTGACTATACATCGGGGAAAGGAAACGTTGTGACTGATGTTTGGAATAGGAGGACTTAGATACATGCAGTTTAGGAGGCCAGTAGTGAGTGGAATATTATGACTTTGTTCTTTGATATGCATTATGAGGTGCATGACAGATAGGGGAATATGTTTCTTTCTTTTTTTGTTGTTACCTCTACTCTACTCGATCGATTGTGGACGAGAAAAATATCAAATTATGAAGGCCTCACCCTACAGGAGAGTGTGTCAGGAGATGACCCTATTCCGGGATGGACAGTAGGTGTGGATGAGATCTTTTGTTTTTATGGGAAAATGTGGGTGCTAGCAGACATATGTGAGGAGCTGATGCAGGACTTTCATTCCTCAGTTTGGGCAGTTCATCCTATGGTCACCAAGATGTATCAAGATCTACTCTATCATTATTGGTGGCCAAGTATGAATGGAAATGTTTCTGGTTTTTTTATGAGGTGTTCCACTTGTTCGTAGGTGAAGGCAGAGCATCAACGACCAACAGGGATTTTATTGGAGTTACCCATTCCCTAGTGGAAGTGGAACGATGTCGTGATGGACTTTATGATAGGTTTTCCAAGTTCACCTTGAGGGAATGATGCATTTTGGGTTGTCATTGACAGACTCATGAAGTTTTCTCACTTCTTACCAAGATAGGAGACCTACAGTGTTGATGATTTGGGAAGGTTATACATCTGAGAGATTATACATTTACATGGGGTTTCATACACCATTTTTTCGGATAGGGATGCACGTTTTACTTCTCAGGTCTGTCAGGGACTACATAAGTCTTTGGGTACACAGGTACTTCTAAGTATAGCTTACCACCCCCAGATAGATGGCCAGCCTCTTTGTATGATTTAGGTGCTGGGGGACATGCTTCAAGCATTATTCCAAGATTTTTGAGGTTCTTGGGAGAAGCACATATCTTTTTTGGAGTTTTCATACAATAATAGTTTTCGAGAAACTATTTAGATGGATCCTTACGAGGTTTTGTATGATAGGACATACCGATCACCCCTATGTTGGCTGGAGGCAGGAGAGACAACTATGTTGGGACCTCTTCTTGTCCAAGAGACCACAGATAAGATATAGTTGATTCAGAAGAGGATGGCTACTACACAGTTACGGAAAAAGTCTTATGATGATCGACAGAGACAACCTCTAGATTTTGAGGTCAGTGATCAAGTATTTCTATGTGTCATACCATGGTTGGGAAACATGAGGATTAGGAGATAGGGTATGCTTTCACCGAGGTATGCCGGACCGTTCGAGGTTTTGGAAATGGTTGGTCCAGTTTCCAATCGGTTTCAGTTACCTCAGAGGAACCAAGATATGCAAGACATCTTTCATGTTTCTCAGTTACAATGTTACCTCTCAGACCCATCTCATGTCTTTCAACCCAAGGAGGTTGAGCTAGAGGTTGAAGCATATTTCAAGGAGCATCCTATCTAGATTTCTGATTGCAGTGCGAAGGTTATCTATAGGCAGTCTATTCTTCTGGTACGAGTGATATGGCAGCACGAGCAGGTACATGACAAGACTTGGGAGAGGGAGGCTGATGTACGATCATAGTGGCCTGAGAATTTCGAGGATTCTTCATCTATTCCACCTTCTTAGGGAAAGTTGGGGATGAATTTCTTTACGGGGGGAAGTTTTTAAGAACTTAGATATTATTTTCAAGTATGAATCTTGTTTTTTGGTGTTTTTAGGAAAAGAGGAGAATCTATAAATTTCAGGAGTACATGTTGTGTACTTATAAGTACACACCGTGTACTCGGTTTCCACGGGTAGCTATGTGCCAGCTGTGTAATGGTTGTACACGTGGCCATGTGGGGTGACCTAGAGACTATCTAAAGTGGAGCTCGGTAAAGGCAATTACACCCCGTGTATTTTTAAAAGACATGCTATGTACTTTTTTTATTTCATTAAATGGACTGAGGTCATATCTAATCGATAACACCTCCTCCATCTTGACTTTTCTCCTCCAGAAGAGTCCATACGGTGAAAATATTCTCCGGACCTATAACTATTCATCTGATCTCTTATTCGACTTCCGTCAATTGTGTTGTAATCTCCAAGGTAAGTTATTCCTTCTTCTAGAGCCTAGTTTCCCGATTCCTCCAATTTGGTGAGTTTTCTTCAGTTTAAAATTTTTATCATTTTTTTATATCTACGGAGTTCTAGGGAGGTTCAAAGCATTTTGTTCAGGTATATCATTCATACAGTGTCGATGTAGGTGGTTTGTTCCTTTATGTAGTTATTCATTGAGTTATATATGAAAAAGATCCCAATACACTAATTCGGGGTATTCCGTGTTTATGGTTTTTAGCCCTGTTATTTCCTATTAATACTTGTGTGCTTGAGTAGAGGATTTATCATTGTAAATAGGGTTAGTTTCCATGATATGGATGTGTTTTCCATGCATGATTGATTCTGACCATTTATTCTTCCATTGCCTACTAGGATATTTTTTTTCCAGGCCTAGTATTGTTATTATGGAGTGGTTTTATTTGACATGTTGTGATATGTTGTAGATTGTTTAGACAAGTAGTTCATCTGGTTTACATTGGTTACTTTTTATTGTTTGTGTATGATTTCTTACACAGGGAAGGAGGAACCTTGTGAAGTGAGACCATATGGTAAATTGACGTTGAGGGCTTTCCCAGAGTTTCTGTTATTATTCATACACTGCGAGACCATACAGGGAATTGACAATGAGTGATCCCTAATATTGCCTATATATACATTTCAAGACCAAATGATGAATTGAAATTGAGTTCTTCCTTAGAGTGTTTGCAGTTTACTTTTATAAGACTATAAGGGGAATTGACGGTGAGTGCATCCTTAGAGAGCCTCTGATTACACATGACTATAGGAGGAATTGATAGTGAGTTCTTCCTCAGAGAGTCTTCGTTATATATTATCTTGTATTTTTAACAAGAGGGGTTAGGCTGTGAGAACTACCCATAGGGATAATTGTATTTTTTTTGGTTGATTAAATACTGAAAAGTAAATGTTTGTAAATGAAACATTTGGACTATTTACTTTTGAGTACTTCTGTATTTAGTGATTTTTTTTCTTATTGCTTGTTATATATATATTCACTGACTGTTAGGCAGAGATATTTGGGTGGTTTCCTTCTAGGATTTGTATCACACCCTGTTTGGGTCATGATTTTGGGTTCAAACAGATTATATTACTGCATGTATAGATATGGAAAATCACTCTTCTACATCAGGTACTAGATTACTTTGGAACTAGGGAGCATGGGACCAAGACAAGGATTACGATGTTGTTGGAGTTTATTTTTTTCTTTTCACTTTGTTTTAGTACTATATTTCAGAATTGTGACTTGTCTGGATACTTTCTTGGAAATTTTTATCATGCATCATTTATATATGTGATCCAATAATTTATTTATTACAGTATTCCACTGTCTACTATTGTATGGTATTATTTTTTCTTCTGCTATTGTTATCTATTTATTTTTGTTGCGTTACTCTACCAATGAGGGAATAGTTTACCCACTATCATACCCATGGCCCTCACTGCTAGTCGACAACCTCTGGCATTTGGGAAAATTCACTTGAGGCCATGTGACCAACTGGGTATGGGGCACCTCTAGGCATCTTCTAGAACTGGGATGTTAAAATGATGATCCTATCATTTGGATTATGCCCGATGAGATGTATTTCCTCATTCATAAACATGATGTTATTTTTGAGTTATAATTTCGCAACTCTATTTTGATGGACAAAGAAAGTAATGGTTTTTGTCTTTGATTTCATCTCGGCCTTATCATTCTTGGGATGATCTGAAGACAAAACTCAATTATTGGAAATATGAAACACTTCTATATTATGAAATATAAGGTTTTTCAAATAAATTTTATTCCATTGATAGAATTCGTTGCACAAAACATTGAGTTTTATCAAACCATAATATAAAATTAAAATAATATTTTTTTTAACATGATTATTATAACATATTTGATAAATTTGGACGTATGAATAGGAATAAACATATTTTAAAATATTTATAATGGATTTAGATAAAGAATATATATATATATATATGTATATGTAATAGTAAAACATTTATATGTATCAAAAAGATAATTTTTCTGTAGGGCCTTCAGGCCACCTCAAGCCTCTAATCCATGGGCTTTCAAGCTATATAGAAAATCAACTTAGACCACACTCGAGAAGGATACATAAGAGGACCATAGATGAAGAAACAACTAGAGTAGGGAAAACTGTATTGGAAGTATAAAAGGTTATGTAATCTTCCATTAGTGTTAGTCATATTCCACCTCTACGAGGGGAAAATATAGTTGAACTACCATGTGAGGTGAGGAGCTTGGAATCATTGAAGTAAACACTGGGGAGGCGAATTTCTATGTGTAGTTAGGTCTTTGGGTCTTAAGTTCATGTATTGGGCCTCATAACACTGCTATTATAAATAATGTAAGGGTTTCCTCATAACCTAGTTAAAAAATGAGATTACCCAAAATAAATAAATAAATATCAAGGGCCTTTTGGCTGGGTTGACATAAAAAAGATACATTTTCCTAAAAATACTTTTTATTTCCCTTTTTAAGAAAATAATATGAAATTTTTTTTATATTTAGAAAAAATATTTTAAAAACAATATTTCATTTTTTGAATCAACATTTCATAATGAAAATAATGTGAATTTCTGAGAATTTTCTAAAAATATAATTTTCTATGAATAGTGAAAATATCAATCTTTATGGAAAACTACCTTTTCTTTTAATGAATTTACAAACATAAATATTATTAAATTATATAAATGTAAAATTAGTAGAATTATTTTATTATTAATCCAATTTATCTCATTGGAATTAATTTCATGTTAATTTATTATATGAAAAAATTTATTACTTATGAAAATTGTTTCATTGAAAATCATCTTCTTCATCTCATCTATGAGTTTAATTTTTAATTAAAATTTTCTAAATCGTTGAATTTATTTTCCTAAAATAGATTAATGATTTTTAATAATAATAATAAATATTTTATAATATAGACATATTATTTTTGTTTATAATGACTAGTAAAAAATGATAAAAATAATTACCATGGTTAAAGTTAAAACAAGATTATTAGGGGGTTAAAAAAAAGTGATAAGGGATATAATGAACTATAAACTTGTCTAATTTATATTATATAGACATAGTTGAACCTCATTTAATCTATGGTTCTATAATGATCCATTTTTATCCTTTATTCTAACAAAGTGACATGGAATTATTGAATTTTTTGAACAATTACATGTATGCCACTCGACTCAATTATAAAAGGAAACATTCTCTACTAAAATCTACACTTTTCAAAAATACTTTTGGATTATCCAATACCTACCCAACACCTTTTTTTACATACCTACCCATGACCTTGATCCCCTTCTTCAATCATAAAACCTTCATATGAAGTATATTTTTTTTAACAAAAATATGTGTTTAGAAGAAGATATATCATTCTAAACCAGGTATTTTTTTTAATTTCTTCTTATACATCCTTAAAACCCTCTTAAACTATGATGAAATAATAACACTAGTATTTTACATGTATTGGTATGTTATTATCTTAATCTAATAACCTATATCTATGATGACAAGTATTTTAGTTGTTTTATCCTATTTAATTAATTTCTTATTTACCTATGAATGCATCATAGTGGAACACCCTAAGGTCAATCACAAGGAGACCACTTAAAGAACATATTTTTTCACTATTGTAACTATTATAAACTAACCATTATAAAACTAAATTATATACTAATAAAAATGGGGGAGGGTTCTTAAATCATTCATGGAATATATAATAAAAATATAATAATGAAATAAAATCAAAAAATGATGTTAGAAATAAATAAATTAGAAAAATATTCTTATGAGGTCATGGTGATTGAAATCATTGTTTAAAATTGATCTAACTATTCAAATAAATGTAGTAATCAAGACCTATCATACTAAAACCTATCATTCTAAATTTGATTACCCCATACCAAGACCTCTACATTTATGGTAATTCACTTTTTAACATCATATATGAAACCTCTTCCTCGACCATCAATACACAAGTCATACTCCATTGTATGCACAACTTAGATAGTGGAGGAAAAGATAATTGATAGATAAGAAGAAAAACTCAGTTGTAGAGAAAACGGGGTGACTGATCACATTAATTTATTTAACCACCACCATAATTCTCATAATTTAATAAAGAGTTTAAAATTTAATCGTAATAAAACTCAATAAATCCACTATTCCCTCCCGTGAACAAGTGATGAGGTTAACTCTCCATTTTTATTAGATTATACAAGGGAGAACAGTTGGAGAACACATAAAATAAATGAAATGGGATAAGTGAGATATGAATAATAATAATAATAATAATAATAATATATTAAAATTAAATAATTAATATAAAATTTAAATTAATAAAAAGATACCTAAAATTACAAAAAATTATATCCCCTAGTTTCCAAACCTTTGAAATGAATAAGGGGTAACAATTTATAGGGATATGGGTGAATTAATTCTCATCCATGTTTCCACTTGTATGTCACAATAAATATCAGAATTTGTAATAGCTTTCTTAATTAAAAATATTAGATTATTTATCATTAATTCACCAACAAAATTATGGGTTTATTAGCTACCTGCTGTGGGAATTATGACCTATTTACTCTGAGAAACTAATTTTTTCTATGTGCCTAGTCACATTCCACATATTCACATTCTCATGGAATTATTACATTACAACCAGAAGATTCATGCATTACATCCTTAATAAAATTTGTTCCATAATTTATTTCACATCCCTCTATAAATTTCATACATTTTGTACATGTGTTTCAGATGGTATGAATTAATTACTTAATGGAATCGTTTCTGTCTGATGAGACCTTTCATATTCCATACGTCTGAACCATTCAATAAATGCCTTAATGAGAGTATTTTTACCTAAAAATCATCAAGGACATGCCTTATTTAACCCTATTTCATCTTTGGATTTAATCAATGCATTTTGAAATGTCGGATGTATGCCTCAATGATGGAGGTGGGTTCTACTCTAGTGGAAAAAACAAAATTCCATAATGAATGATTTATATAGCACCTTATATATCTGAATCAAGATTTGTACCAACTGTATGATATGTATCCCACAAAAATAGAACCTTAAAAAAATAATCACATGATTTTGATCAATAATTATGGATTTATGTGCAAAATACAAAAGTGTTAGAAAACTGCTAAAATTCCATAATTCTGAAATTTTTGAATTTAAGCTCAAAATAACAAAGAAACCTTAAAATGTGACAATTTCCCATTAAATAACACTATTATAGGATTATAAACATTAAATTACATAACAAAATATATTAAATTATTGGATACAACATTCTTCCACACTTAACCATTGCACTCCCAGATAGTCGTCTTAAATTCTCACAATAATCAAAAAATGAGAAAACATAAATGGTATTTTCCAAAATAGAATTAAATCATGTAACATATCTGAAAAATAATTCATAATTATTTTCATTCCTCACATTTAAATTCATTCAACATCATAAATCCATTCATGGACCAATCACAACCAACCTCACATTGAATTTTAAGTCACCCGTCACTTAAGAGTAATTAGATATAAAGTCATGCTCATACTTGGAAATTTCAAGTTTCACCATAGACTTGTGATAATTAAAATTTCTCCATAGTGTGAGACATTAATATATTTTCAATCATGAGTAATTTGTTAGGTGAATTTTGTGTCTTGTGATTGGTGGGTAAACTTATTAAAAACATTATGGTCGTAAATAGGAGGCTTAAATCTTAAGTAAAGTCCATGAATAATCAAGTAAAAACACATGATGAACCTCACTAAAATCAACATGAGAATGTGAAACACCAATACATGCCATTTTTTGTGACATGGGGCATTATTAATTAAATGATTACAATGTATAACAACATCTAATTTCTCCTTTTACTTGTAAAGAACCAGATAGCCAAAACGTTGTTTTCTTTTTATTTTTTTATTTTTATTTTTTCATAGAGGATGGTTTGAAAATTGAATACGATGAATGAATAACAATCAAGGACTCCATTTAATAGAATTATAAGAGTCATAAAATAAATTACAATGATTAATTCAATCTCATATCCATTTCATTTTTTTCAAGCTTTATGTAAAAAATGAAGCATAATGAAATGATGAATCAAGCCTGATTGTCTCATTATCCAATTCCAAAAATTATAACAAACACATTACACCATAAAGAAATGAAACTAATTATGCTTAACGAACACAAAAGGCACCTAAAACACACACAAACCTCAAAATATCCATGAAAAAATACGAAGATTGCAAGTAGGTACAGAAACATCTTCTTCAAATGTGGGTTAAACCTATAAGGACATTCATGGAATATAAGGGATAGCGAATGATAGATTTAAGAGTGAGTCTCATGATAAAATGTGGATAGACAAATAGATTAATCAATCATATAAAAAATATTCCAGCAAATATAAATCATTGAAAGAGAAAATTCACAAATTGTGGTTCTCACACAAAATCTCAGTTTCCCTCAAGAAGGTGTGGGTATTAAGAAGAATATATTAAAGTGGTTGAAATACCTCATAGGACTGGAAAAATATTTTGAGTCAGTTTTTCATAGGAATTTATTTCATGAATTTTTCAAACTCATAAAAATTATTAAAAATCCAATTCGATGTAAAATTTTCTCACATCAATAATCATTTAAGATCCATTTGTTCAAAAATCATTTAAACTCTCTCAAAATCAATTTATGTGTGAAAATTTAAGAGAATACTAATTAAAGATCAAGGTTTATAAAAATTAAAAACAAAAAAATGCACATAATAATAACTAATAATTTTGAAACTCTCCCCCACACTTAAATTTCACTACCCCTTATTTCAGCTCAACAAAAAATATATATATATTGAACAAAAACAAAGGGAAGTAAATATACTACCCGACAATATTTTTGAAGTGTATTCCTTGATTTAAGCTCTTATATTCTACCAATAGACCATGAAATAATGAAATAAAAAAACATAAGATAAATATATAAAAAATAAAGATAAATGGAAAAAAGGATAGAACATGGTTTAAACCCCCATGTGGGTGCTAGGATTTCACTACCCCTAGTAAGAAAGTTGTAGTAGATTAACCCAAATCTAAAGGTGTATGAGGTTTATTTCGTAGAAACCACCACATATTATTTCTCCCAACATACATTAGTATATTATAGAAGTGATAACCCCCGAATAAAAGAAAAATATTCTCATCCCCCATAATAGATGAAAAAAAAAATTGAGGTTCATAGGGGGGAAATGGAATATATGGGTGCTCCCTGTTTTGTTATATTAATGAAGTGGTGTCCATTCGTAGAGAAGGTAGATTAATATTAAGTGTATTATCTTCTTTAAATTATCATAAAGTGATTCGTAAGTATTCATTGGGTTGTATCATCATCCTCATTCACACTAATGTACATATCAATTGTCTCCTCTCTTCTATCCTCAACATATGAAACTTATTCTTTTGTTTCATCCAAGGCTTGAAGATATGGAAATTAATATAAAAAATAAAAAAAAGTGAGATTATTTTTTAATTCATAATTAATAATATTTTTGTGAAAGTAATTCGTATAAATTAAATATACCTCAAAATTTTTAGTTTCAAGTTTTTTTTTCATCAATCAAGGAAGCTTAGAATTCATTTCTTGGAGAGGGAAGTGTATCTTCAAGTTTTGCTTCATCCATACAAATGTTTTATTGAAATTTGGTTGGAACAAAAAAATTTATTATCCATAGAATGTATTTTTTTCATTCCAACTATACAAATTTAATTTCTTCAACTTTAGATTCCAGAAATGCAACCGTCTTCCTTACTTATTCAAGAACATTGAAATTATCTTGAAGTATCATGTAATTTTGTTCCATTTGTATATTCAATGTCTCATCCCTATTTGGATAGAAATAAAGGTTTTAAATATTTAAATAATTATAATAATTTCTAACAAAATCAATTTTTTTCTATGAAATTAATTACATTAAATATAGCTCTGTTTTTTTGGTTTTTCTTAAAATTATTGAATAATTGAATTTTTTTATGAAATTAGTGAGCAAAATCACTTGTCCTCCTTAAAAGAGGCACAAAATTGATGATAATTGTTATATTTATTTTACCCTTTTAAATTAATTTCTTATTTACCTATTAATGTGTCATAGTTTCATAATCTAGTGTCGATCACAAGGAGGCCGCTTACAACACACAGTTTTTCTATATTGTCACTACTATAAACTAACAAATATAAAACTAACTTATATACTAATAAAAGTGGATTAGGGGTTTAAAATGAATAATTTAATATATAATAATAATATATTTTTTATATTAAATCACCAATTTATGTTAGAAAAAAATATTTAAGTAAAATGTTCTTAGGAGGTCTTGGTGATTGAAATCACTATTTAAAAGGGATCTCATTATTTAAATCAGTGTAGTGATCAAGACCTATCACATTACACCCTCTCTTTTGAAATGTGATTACCCCATACAAAGACCTATACATATGCTTTAATATTATTATGAGTTTCATATAGGATACCTCTTTGTTAATCATCACCACCCAGGCCATACTCCACTATATGCATGACATTGATAGTGAAGGGGATGATGATTGATAGAAAAAATTACTTTTTGGTAGAGAAAACAGGGAGAAGACTCTCCTTAATCAATTAAAACAACAAAATAATAAAAATAATTGAATAAATTGTTTAAAATTAATACCAAAAAACATATTCAATCCACCATTCCATCCCTTGAACAAGTCTCTCCATTTCTATTGTAGTTGAGAAGGGAACACTGTTGGAAAACACATAAAATAATTTAAAAGAAAGAAGTGTGTTATGAAGAACAAGAAGAATAATATATTAAAATTAAAATATTATTAAAAAATTTAATTAATAAAAATAGACCTGAAATTCTAACAATGTTTATCCCCAAGTTTCCACACATTTGAAATGTAGAAGGGGTACATATTTATAGGGAGAGGGGTAATGGAATTCATTCCAATTTTATCCTCAAAATGTTTTTTCATGGATGTCACTATAAATATATAGATATTTAATATATGTATTCATAAAATATTTTCCATAATTTATCCTTAATTTACCCACAAAACTTTATCTTTATTTTCTATTGGATGTAGGAGTTATGATTGATTTACTCTAAGAAATTAATTCTGTCCATGTGCCTCGTCATATTCCAATCATTGCGTTCCCATGAAATTATTTCATTGAATCCATAAATTAATTATTTACATACTTAATAAAAGTTTTACCATACATTATTTATCATCCCTCTTCAAAATTTCAGGCATTTTGGATGTGGGGTTCAAATGGTATGAATTAATTAGTAAATGGAATTGTTTCTCCATGATGAGACTGTTCATATTCCACAAGTTCGAACCATTCAACGAATTCTATAATGATAGTAATTTGAATTTAAAATCATCAAGTAAATGCCCTATTGAATCATATTTTATCTCCATCTGTAATCATTGACTTTTTACACTTTAAATTAGTTTTATGATTCAATTACCGTGGTGGGGTACGCTCTGCTGGATAGAACAACTTTCCACAAAGAATGATTTATTTATCCCCTTATATGTCCAAATTAAGACTTAGAACCATTGGAATATATTTATACCAAAAAATATTAAAACTATGTTCACATGATTTATATAAATAAATATGGATTTATTCACAAAATATTGATGTGCTGGAAAACTGTTAAAATTCCATAATTGTGCAATTTTGGCATTTAAGCTCAAAACAACACAAAGACCTAAAAATGTGACAATTTACCATTAAATAACATTATTGTTTGATTATAAATATTTAATTACAAAATAAAATATATGAAAATATTGATGTCATCAATCTATATTCTCATCCATCAAATGGACAATGAAACCATTGATCGTGTGTACGGCGGAATACCATCTTTCGAACTGATTTAATTCATTTTCCATAACTGCAACTCACAGTTGGATAAAATGAAATATTTAACATAAATAAATGATATTTATGAAATTATTTTTTATGACTATAATATCACATCTACCTTATTACCATCTAAACCAATGGAAAATAATGACATAGCTCGTGCGTACATGTGGACTACTGACTCTATGAAGTGATGTGATATGTTTCACATTTTATTTTGAAATAGATTTAAATATGGATATATTAAATTAATATATTTATATATATTATATAATAATTAGTTTTTAATGTTAATTATTATATACCTTTATTTTTTTCAATTCATCAAAAAAATGGATACAATTTTCATGCGTATGTACAATCAACCATCTCCAAGAATACTATAATTCATTTTTCTATCTCTTGTTTTATGCATGACTCTATATATGTATATAATTAATATATATTATATTTATATAATTTTTAAAATTATGTTGTTAATTTAACCATGATCAATTAACAATTACCAAAACTTATGAACAAAGACATAAATAACAAATGAATACATTATCTCACAAAACATCGATTTTATTAAAAAAATGTTAATAAATAGGTGATAAATGGTTACAAGAAAGTCATATATGGTACAGTATATATGATTATGGTTAATTAATATATTTATAATAAATTTATATATATTATATATTAGGTTTGAATTTGTATGAAGAATGTTAAGACTTGAGGTGAGATATTTTAATCTCACATTCATTTATACGGGAAACATGTCATATTCAATACTAGTTTTCTTTATGAGGTATATGAAATACCCATGAAAATAATTTTTTTAATATAATTAAAATTATGGGTATTTAAATATTTGTATAGTTTTATTTCTTTAATTGTTCTTATTTTTCCAATGTTACCAAATTGATAAGGGTTATGTTAAAATGTAATCATTTATTGGGATATTTTATGATTAAGTTTAGGATGATTCAGTTTAATGATATATCTCTCATGAAACCGATGAATTTTATTATAATCTAGTTTTTTATTGAGAATAAATGTCTTAGTTGTATTTTAATCTCTTTATGTACTTTAGATATCAAAATATTATTCATATGTAAAACATAATTTATTAGTCTCTTCAGTCGAAAACCCATTTTCTTCCATATCCATGTTTTTTGAAATTAATTTCAAGAATTTTTTTAATAATCACCAATGATTTTTCAAATTTATTTTTACCCAGGTTTTACTTTTTAATGTTTTTAATGAAATCTTCTTGTCTTTTTTAAATTGATTCACTTTTGAATTTTTATCAAAAATGTTAAAGGAATATTTTCTTTAACATGTATGGAACGAACTGAATTTCCCACCATCCTTACAACTCAATGATTTGAAGATTAATTTACGTGTTTTTATAGTTCATTTCAATTAATGTTTTCCTTATTATTTGGGAAATATTTTGATTTTAAATTAGTGGTTTCAGATAAAAAACGATATTTTTCAAAATAAATTTTTTAAATGATTTTTAATGTAATATTTTATCGATTTTAACAACCTTTGATATTACATATGATTTACTGGGGATTTTATCTAATGATACCATTATAGTTATTTCATTAGGTATTTTATGATTATGATTATGATATGTTTAAGAAACCGTTTTTTAATGGGTTATGCTATGACTAATTAATTAAATGTTTATGAAACACACTATCTTTTCAAAAGATATGATATGATGGTATAATTAATGTTTTATGATCCTGTGTCACACATAATTACGGTTTACATTTTTTAATGGGAATGTATGGGTGGTTATGTTATAAACCTAGGTGGTTATGTTGTGAACTATGCATGGGTGGTTATGTCATAAACCAAGTATGGGTTATTAGATTATAAAGCACGAGAAGGTACTTCCATTATAAACTAAGGACTTGTGAGAACATTATTTCTCTTTGGTTCATTCGGTAATGATTGATATCTCATTAGATAAAAAAGCCTATAATGGGAAGTGAACCTAGTTTATTAAGTTACTTCTTCCACTATGATATTCTTGGGAGTGAACCTTGTCTAATGTTATGGTTTGGTGATTGAACCATATCTACTATGATTTTCCTTTAAGTAAGCCTTGGATACTAATGAAATGATTTTCAATACATATACACATTCCAAAAATCTATATCTAATTCCAATTTATTTTTCCCATAACTCATGTTATTGTTTTACAATATGATTCATGTCTTATTAACATTCATTCTCTATTCCATGATTTGATATTTTTAACTATGATATACAGGGTATGGTTTCAAATTTTAAGTCCATATTCTCATACCCTTATTCTCTTTTTATGTTTAAGTGATCCCTAATATCTATATTATTTTCCCTTACTAAACATCTAATATCACTATTTCTTATGTTTCATTTCCCCATTTTTTAAATAAAGGATTTGTATAATATTTAGTTAATAAGGTTTCTAGTTATGAATAACTAAGCTGGAGGTGATTTATATATTTTAGTAGTACGTTGTTTATGTATCTAAGTTTACAAGTACACTTATCCTTTTTGATACACATGTGTGTATTTGGGAATGTTAATGAATATTAATTTAAAAATATATAATATATATGTATTAAAAACCTATTAAATTAGAGTTGGTATCAGATAAATGGTTTAGTCAGTATTTGGATACTAGTGTTATAAAACTTTGGTGAAACCCATGATGATAATTATAAGTATATTATAACATTATAAAGTTTGGGTAAGGAAGAAATAATGTGATTTTCCTTGAAATATATCCTTGTGATGATACTATAAGTAGATTTGGATCTGACATAGTTGTACCTAGGGGTAATAACTCCAAAAATAGCACAATGGTATTGACTCAATTGTCTCATGGTGCATGAAAACAAGAATGGATTCACCCATAGTTTGACACTATAGGGGGGTATTCTTAGGTTAATTAACATTTTATTTACATAACAATTTGAATGATATGAATAGTTGATGATCATGGATGACCTAAGCTAAACCAAGGGTTTCATATTATTATAAGGATCTATCTTGATTTATAAATCCTATAAGTTATTTTTCATGAATATCTGGTTTCACTATATGATTACTGTTTCTCAAATTATTATTTTTAGTTTTAGTCAGTTTTTGGAAACCTAAGGAACCATATTAATGTTAAATGTGATAGAAAAAGAAATTTTTTTCCACCTGAGCTACTAAATTTTATAGTATATGGGATGTAAAACCTTATTTCTATTCCTAAAAAACATTATCATGCCATGATTCATGATGAGATTCCAAATTATCGAAGAAATGTAGAACTTACTATTGACTCTCTCATGATGAAACATCCACCTTCTTTCAGTGGATCTTCTGATCCACTAGTGACCGATTGATGCATCAATAAAATTTTAAAAATATTTTCTATTCCCCAGTACACATATTATGAAAAAGTAATCCTAGAAATTTCTTTTTTGGAAGGAAAATATTATCAATGGTTAATCCTTATTAAGAATAAATGTCTAGAAGAACATATTGACTTCATAAAATGGGATGATTTTAAAGGGATATTTTTCAATAAATACTTTCCTCATATTCTAACTATAGGGTTTTAGATATAATTTCATATTCTCAAGAATATGGATGAAGGTTATATTGGTACATGTGATGCTAATATTAAAATAATTAAAAAGTGCACTTCTATTATAATCATAAGTTCTAAAAGAAAAATTGACCAATTCATTGGTGGAATAAAACCATGTCTCAAAAATGTGTTATCCATAATATAATTTAGTAGCTATGATGAAATCATTTTATGTGTACTCAAGGTAGAAATAGAAATTCATATATTTCCACTATTCTCATGGGTTTGACATGAAAAGGAATATCTATTCCCATGAAAAATATAATAAATCACGTGATGGAATGAAATCATAGTCACCAACATTCCATACCTATGGGAAGAAACGTTATTGGAATTTCTTGAGTGGAAGTGGAAAATTATTTAAATATGGAAGGATGGTCATGGGTATAGTGAGTGTTAAAAATATGTAAAGTGTCTATTTGATGGAATATAAGAAATGATGATGCCAACTAATGTACCACCCATGCTCTAATTCATAAAATGATTAAATTATGTGCATTCTACAAACTAGTGCATGAATAAAAAGGTTTTTTAGGGTGAACATCAACAAAATTTTAATATAATATACAAAGGGATATATCTTGTGATCACAACTGCTAAAGTGGGTTAAAAGAATTATGTGGTGAAAGGTACACATAGCATCCACTCTAGAATAGATAATGTCTTATTTAATTATATATTTACTCAAACTTTTATATTTATGGAATTTTTAAATGGTATTTAATTACTATATAAATGCTTATATATTGATTTATTGGTGAAAACTCTTAATGGTATGATGGTCGCATCTCAAGTTAGTTGTTCTTCTATGATTGATGTTTGTGAGAAAGTTCTTCCTGCAAGTCTTTTGATTCTCCCTTTATTTGCAATTTATGTGATTTTAGGAATATATTTCCATTATTTATATGGATAACATATTAAAAACTGATGAAGGGAAGTCACATTTCATTTTCTAAATAAACTGATGCTCATTAGCAGTGTGAGAAGAAATACAATCATACAATGGAAATTTTTTCTAATATGTGGGTCTTAATTCTAATCCATAAAGTCCATTTGTCTTAGTTTTTTGGGAATAAGCTCAACTTATAATACCTAGATATTTTTTAGGATTTTATTGATATCTTTATGATGGTGTTTTCTAGTATCCCACTGAATGGTTATGTAAAGTTATCAATAGAACTCTTACGTGGGGATAAACCTATTTCGAAGACTCCATATAGAATGAACTTGATTGAGTTAGAGGAATTGATGAAACAACTCCAATAAATCATTAATAGGGATATATTCATATATGTGTATCTCTATGGGGTTCACCTATTTTATATATTGAGAATAATAATTGATCAATGCAACATTTCATTAATTATCAGGAATATAAGAAGATTGTTATTGTGATCTAGTACCATCTACCCCATATCGATGATTTGTTTGATCAATTATGAGTAGCTCAATAATTTTACATGATTTATATTTAATCTAGATATCATCAATTAAGGGTTAAAAAAGAGGATATACCAAAGACTACCTTCCAAACATGGTATAAAAACTGTAAATTTATAGTGATTCTATTGGGTCTTACTAATTCCACCATTGTATTCTTGGATTTAATTAATAATTTCACTATATATTATGTTGATTATTTTTTGGTAGTCATTTTTTATGATATTATTATTTATTAAAAGATAATGTAATATCATGAAGATAATTCGAGGAGTGTTCTAAAGACACTATTGAAGTAGAAACTACATGAAAATTTTATTAAGTGTGAGTTTTAGCAATAGGAAGTTTCATTTTTAGGCTATATAATCTCATAAGATGGTATATTAGTGGATCCATCAAATAAGGAAGTTTTTTAAAATTTTCCTATAATAACCACTTTCATTGAGACTTGAATCTTTTTTGGGTTGGCTAGATATTATTAGTGCTTTGTAGAGAATTTCTCATGACTGTCTAATACACTCAACATTTTAACTAGAAATGGAGCCATGTTCCATTGGAAATTGAATTTGATGAAAAGTTTAGGAATCTCAAGAGAGTTTTAGTCAATGCACCTGTACATACATTACCCTATAGTGAATAATGGTCTCAAACCTATATTTATGCATCGAAAAAGGAAATCAGATTCATCCTTATACACAATAAAATTATTATATTTTATGCCACTTGAAAACTGTAAAAATCCTTTCATTCCGTATAAGTTAAAAAAACATTCTTCTCGTACTTTTGTCGGAAAAGACAAAAAGTACCTTGTAGGGTAAATAAAAGAAATATTCTTTCCATACCATGGGGTAAAAGTAAAAATGTGTAAAAAGTAATTTAAACATACATGAATACACTTTTATAAAACATGGACATGGATGATTGCAATAACCCCAAAAAATACTTACGAATAAGAAATCTCGTATAAAAATGAGATTTGAAAAATTATCCCTTACCTTAGGTCGGATATGCTTCGTATGTATCTGAACCTCCTTTATAATGATTTAAATAATGTCATTGACTTATTATAGAATCATATTAATTTTTATGATATCATATATGGATCACTTATGACTTTATATTACCTGTTTTTTTTTAAATTCCATGTTAAAGAACGTTTTGGGTAAAATCGTTTCATTTATCGTATGTGTTTCCACTTGTCGTTCTAGATATTATTACATATATCCTGATTTACATAATTCCAGAATGTAAAAAATGATTTATATATAATATATATTCATCATATACATATATATTATAGATCGACAAAAGGAATGAAATACACTGTTCATGGAGACGGTAGTCTGTACGTACGCATGAACGCTGTTTTTGTTTCCATATTGAATTGAATGAAATTAAGTAGATGAAAGAAATATATATAAAAATAAGTCCAATATAATTATTATTTCATATATTTCATTATTACTTATTGTATATACTTTATAATCATTCTTGAATGGTTAACATGTGGAATGAATCTCATCGCATCGTGGAGACGGTAGTCCGTACGTACGCACGAGCGATGATATCATTCCCATGATCATGGAATTGTATTGAAGTGTATTTATATTATTTAAGAATCAATATCACTTTTAAATAATAATATATATTTATTATTTACACCATTATACCCATCCAAGTAAGGTGGTGGTGGAAAATAGATTACACCACGGCGTGAAGACGATATTCCGTACGTACGCACATGCGGTGATTTCGTTTTCCATAGGATGGATAGATGGTGAAATAGGGTTGTTTCATAAATAAAATTACATACCAGTATATGAGTGATACTGATGTTATTACTTCATAATGAAACAACTAAGGAAGAATAAGTGGAAGAAGAAATAAAGTTGAAAGAATCCGTAACGGACATTACCTCTTCTTTGAAGCGCCTCTTTGAGACCTCCTCTTAGGGCACTAAAATTGGTCTTTGAAGAAGACCAGGACCTCTAGGATGTTTCTAGGGAAGTGGAAAAGAGAATTTTTCAGGGGTTGTTCGAGCTTGAAGTCTCAAATTGGTGTGAGGAAGAGAGGGAGGAGGTGCCCTTTTATAAGGGAGGAGAGGGGCACCTTTGGAATAACTAAAAATATTATTTTATAATAAAGTCATATTCGGTTTTTAATAGCTCCAAATTGAGTTATTTAGAATCTACTATGGGTATGGGTCTAAAACCTCTCATAAATTAGAATTTGTACAAGTTTAGGTAATTATTTTAACCTTTTCATTTAGATTTAACATTAAGTTAAATAATTTAACTTTTACCACGTCTTCTTGTTTTCTTACACTATAAGGTTAAGAAACATACTATAACAAGCCAAACGAACCCCAAGTTGTTTATTATTAATATATATAACCTTATCTAAGTCATATGGACGATCCTTAAAATTTTACAAATAAAATAACAATTAATAATATTATATTTGTTTTAAAAACTATTTTATGTCAATTTTGACACTATTTGGTAATTGATTTTTTTTTTAAAATCATAACAGAATGATTAGTTCGAAAAAAATTAATTAAATCAATAATAACATGTCATATTACCATAGAAAATTATTTTAATTCATAAAAAGTCTCAAATTACATTTATTTGGGTATTTATAACATCAATTATGTCAATATTTCATTAATAATATAATTACTGCATCATCATTATGTCATAAATAAATTAAATTATTAAATGTCTAAAAATTATAAATAAAATATAATTCTGTAGGAAATCGTTTTAGATTTCCAATTAATATTTATAGTCAAATTTATCTTATGTATAACTCTATATTAAAAATGATTTAGTTGGTAAACATTGATTTTAAATATTTTAATCCTTCTTTAAATAAATTAATATTAAATGTCCTAATCTAATCCAAGTGGGCCTAAATGGTCATATTTTTTTCCTATGGTTGTTTTTGGTCTAATTACACTTATCCAATAGAATTATTACATGTGTTATGGTAATAATAATATCATTTTTACCCTTAATTACACTATTAACTTTTAACCGTGTTAAAAAAGTAAAAAGTTACTATTCACCAAAAAAATATTTTCATTTCATTGAACCACATTTTACTTACTAACATCAACCATGTCTCTCAGATTTTTAAAATTCCATTAACACAAGCGGTAAAATTATGTTTTATGTAAATTTGCAAATTCTCCTTGGAGGTGGGTAAAAGACGGTCAAAAGTTCAATAAAATTTTTATATATCTAAAATTATTATAAAATGACTCCAATGAATTAACTTGAACTTATATAGGTATTATATATCTATTTTGACCTAAAATAAATTTAAATAAAATAAATAATTATTTAAATAAGAAGTCATTTTTTAATTAGTAACCCAGTGTTTTCACTATTCATCAGAAATTGAAATTTTTCAGAAAAATACCAAAATTTCACCCTAGGCTAATTTCGATATTCCAAATCCAAAAATGAAGTCCATTTTGAAAAATAAAATTTATAAAATTTCAAAAAGTGGGTATTACTATTCATAGCGGCAAGTTTTAATAATATTTTAATAGCATATTGTTGTTTAACGAAACTCGGTATTGCGTACAACACACGCTATCGTGGAAGGTCGCGATTGTGTGTAAGGCATGCCAAGATAGGGTTTTGTGTTGTGAAAGACTCCTTTCTTATTTCATTATAATAGATTCTAATCATTTTTCATTTATACATTGAATATATATATATATATACACTCAATGTTGCATAGAATGACTATTATTAAATGAACATGAAATTGTGGGTAACACAATCTAAGAATATTGTTGCGTATACTGCAAGCTAATACAATGTTGCGTAAAAAACACGATAATATTGTTTTAGCATAAAACACACAACATCAAATAAATTAAAAAGAATACTTATCATAAAATATCAGGTTGTTACACACTCTTCCCAGCTATCCAGTATACAATTACTGCTTATACAGTACCAAGGTATTTGGAGGTGTAGAAAAAGGAGGAATAGATCATGCATATTAAATTATGGGAGCTGATATCATAAGAGGGAATCCAATTTGGTTCTATGAGGAAAATAGTTTTTAGTCGGAGGCCTTATATGTTAGGGTATTTAACGATTCAACTAGTAGGGAGTCATCCCTACCATCTTCCCTTTCAACCTTGTAGGGCCAGTAGCTCCCATGGTTTTACTAGGGAATTTGGGAAAGTATTTTTTGTATATGGGGATCATGTTCATAACTAACATTATTTCCCATTGGTTTTTAGAGGTAAGCATAGTGGTGGGGTTAGGTTTAACATTAGCCTCAGTTACAGCCATCAGATATGCTTCTTCAGCTATAGAGGAAGCAGGACTATACTATTCCAAGAGGATATTGTGTGGTCATGGACCTACCATAGGATGTTCCTCATCTTCACAGACCCCGACCTATGTGTTGTCATGGAGGTGGATATCTACATTGGAGAAGGGTAGGTGGGTGTGGAGGTTCTTTCACTAGTGGGGTCATATATCATCATAGGTGTGACTAGTTTGTCATATGCCCTTCTTTCTTCCATGCTTGATTCATAAGCCCCAAAATCCTTTATTAATCCCATTTTATTTCATGCTCTAGGAATGGATGTGGAGAAGATTCACATTCCACTGGGGTTGAATACACTAGTTAGAGGCCAGTCCTTATTTTTTGATGTCATCCAAGGGTCAAAGATAATGATCTCCAAACATCAAAAATATGGGAATATATTCCTATAGTAGATATTGATATATGATGAAATCAATGGCATATATTTGGTTTGTTTTTTTAACGTGATCATCAATTTCTTCTAGAGGAATGTCTCATTCTCAAATGTGGACTGCATGCAGTTCTTATCATTGAGTGATGTTTTCATATGGTTATTAGAAATGTGGATCCCCGTCACTCCTTGATGGTAGATCTATCAGTTCATTCAATGGGTACTAGGATTTTGGAGGATCCCCATGTTATTGAGGAAATTTAGTATGTTTCTTTTCATATAGAGGTTATAAAGCTACTCCCTTGACATGATATCAAGTTTAGAATAGATTTATAGAATGATTATTTTTATATTTAAATGTATACTAATGATTTGTAACCCTATATATTATGTGAATTGTGGATTTATATAGATGTCTTGATGTAGAAGGAATTCATATTTCCCAATGTGTTGTCATGAGGTGCTCTAGTTTTAATTTCCAATAGGGTGGATAATATTCTGAGGCTGTTTATAGACTACAAAAGTCTGAATTAATTGATGATAAAGAATTTTTACCCTCTTCCAAGGATTTATGGTGTTTTCAATGAGTTTATATGAGATTTTTTGTTCTCTATGATCAATCTATTGTCTGTACATCACATATATAGGTATAAGGGTGAATATATCCCAAATACTTCATTCCGGTGTAGGAATGTGCACTTTGAGTTTTCGATCCTATTGTTTGATGTTATGAATGCACCAATTTTGTTAAATGGGTTATGAAATTTGTGTTATGAGAGTTTTAGGGCCACTTTGTGGTCATTTTCATCGATATCACCTCCATCTACACAACTTCATTAAAGGAACATGATGATCATCATAGTGATTTATTAAAGTACCTTTGATATCACTAGATCAATAGAAATTTTACCAAGTTCCCGTTTTAGAATAGTGAGGTCTATTTCCTTGGGAATTTGGGGACCTAGGAGGTTGAATTCATAGACTCGTCAATGATCAAGGAAACACTTCCTTGAGAGGCACCCAAGAATGTGGAAAAGGTTTGTAGTTTTTTCAGTCTTTCTAGAATTTATTGTAGGTTAATTTTTTAATTCTCATTGATTGTTACCTCATTTAATTATCTAACTTGAAAAGACCAATATTAATTATTGAATGATCAGTGTTAGGAATATTTCTTCTACATAACGGTGAAATTGATCAGTGTCGTAGTGCTTCAATTTCTAGATAAATATTTAATTTATTTGGTTTTTAGTTACATTTACCGCCTGGTCTTGAGATTTTTATCTATTCATTGAATATTATTTATATATTATGGGTTCAGTTAGTTATTTTTTCATGAGTGTAACCTACACTCCAATGGTTTAAAGATATTGGTGATTGTGTTCATACTGAAGTTGTAGATACACTACCTCATGAAATAATTATTTTTGTTTTTTTATGATCACCGAATCTTGAGATTTATTTTTCCTCATCATGACATGAATACATTAAAATAGATTTGGATGGTGTTTCTATAAGACTATGAATTTTAGATCCCATACACCATGGGAAAGTGGAATATCCTGGATAATGAACTGGGTTGGATTTTGTGAAGGGATATTGTTCAATATTAAGATAATTTCCAGATGGTGATGGAGGAGTTGTAATCCTTTCATCTAGATAAATATGTAGGTATGTTTGGAGGATTCTTATTCTAGATTATATAACATTATTCTCTTATGAGATAGTGTAGCAGTCTCAATGGGGAGACTCATAGGTGGAGGTGAGGCACAATGATGTTGTCCATAGTGATTCCCAAGAGGGATTGATAGATAATGGTTAGAACCAGATATTTTTTCAACATAGGGTTTTCATTCAAATGGCGATTATTGTGAATTTAATTCATAAATTTCATAGATCACCTTTATCAGTTCACCTAATAGAATATAATATATATCGTGTACTAATAATATAATAATAGTGTCCTGGGATGAAATCTGATGTGGTTGGGATCATGGATTGGTGTATTGTTTACTTAATGGTAAATAAATAATACCATCTTACTAGATTATTGATACACATGGATATTCCTTTGTGAAATTGGGATAAAATCAAATTAGAATTCATCATCGGATTACCTCAGCCTTAGGGATTATCCAATTCTATCCTGGTAAACATGTATCAGATGAAAATATAATCTCACTTCTA
This sequence comes from Viscum album, assembly GCA_963277665.1. Classification (NCBI taxonomy): domain Eukaryota; kingdom Viridiplantae; phylum Streptophyta; class Magnoliopsida; order Santalales; family Viscaceae; genus Viscum; species Viscum album. The sequence continues at coordinate 428,953,442 of OY728150.1, read as the reverse complement.
AAAACCAAGGAGTTGAGTGACATTGATGTTTTATAATGTATTTATATGGATGAGTTCATGTAGATACAGGGAGTTCTGATGTCCATTACCTCTAAATGAGATGTTGGTTTTACCTTGTTCATTTTTAGAAAATTACACTATTCTTTTTTTAATTAGATACTCCTCACCACCACATTCCACACTCAAATGGATGGGAAGACTGATTAGACTATCAAGATTCTATAATACATGTTATGAAAAGGAATCTTAGATTTTGGTGGATCATGGGAAAAGAATATTCTTCCTTTTGAATTCACATATAATAATAACTACCACTCATCCATTATCATTTCCACATTTAAGGTGTTGTAATGGTGGATGCGTCATTATTCAAGGTGTTGGATTGAGGTTGTGGAGTGCATTACCCCCAGTTTCTAGTTTGTGACATCATATTACCTAGATTGGGTATGTTTTCCACCTTTTCTAAGGCCCCATTTGATTAAAAATCATTAAAAAATTTCTGGGGTTTACTATAGTTTTTAGGTCATTTACTTGATGTACACAATGTGTACCAAAAGTACATGTCATGTACTAGAAGTACACATCGTGTACATGGGGATGAATTCATGTCATGAAGTTAGGGTCATGTCGTGAGCTAGTACACATCGTTTAACTGATGTACATGTCATGAAGTGTTTAAATATTGGTTTTTTACCCGAGGCGGCGGTTTTTCTGTGTACTTATCCAGCATGGCATTCACGTTGTGACTAGGGGGTACACATCATGACCTAGCACGCACCCAGATTAATATCCTTCTTGTTACTATTCCATCTCATTATATTGGTTGGATCTTCATGTCACTCGATCCTAGACTCTCCCAATGTTATTTTCATATGTCCTCCTTCCAGATCAATTTGATCGGCTTTTGATCTTCATCACGTCTCTTGTACGTCTCTCCGAGTAAGTGTTCTATTATATCTACTACTCATATCTTCTAAGTTCTAATATATATTCCTATTATGGGTATATCAAGGTTTTTGATTCCCAAATAAGTTGACATTTGGACTTTTTTTGAAAGGTGAAGGGTTCTAAGGTCATCTCATTGAAGAATCAACCCGATTTTTGTGAGCATTCTTCTTCCTTTGTTGTGTTTCTTCAAAACCTTCAAGGTAGGTGGCTTTACTCTCAAATAATATTATTAAAACTGATTGTAATGATTTAAAATTGAATTTTTTCTGCTGAATTGATTGTGACTTGGTTGCTGAACACTTTTTAGAAACCTTCTTGAGGGATGGTTTGTGAAATCATGAAAATTGGTGATTTTGAATGAGTGATTTGGTTCATGGTTTTACTATATGGATTTTAAAATGGGGATTTCTCTAGAATGTTAGAAACTAAATTGGATGAGATGTTTTCTATAAAAGGGGAATTTATATTGAATTTAAATGTTTCTTGAAAATTTGGTTGTGCTTTGGTTTTCAATAAAAGTTCAATTTTATTGAAGTGGTTTATTTTGTTAATGAAAATATTTGGAATACATGGTTTTGGTGCTAGATCATGCTTAATGGGCCCTGAATAAGGGATGTGTACCATTGGGGTATAGGTTACATGACCCTGTGTCGGGGGCAGGTGTTAATGGGACAAAAGGTAATTGGACGAGAGACATCTCATGAGTATGGAACTATCAAATGAAGCATGTATTTGTGGGTTTGTTGTGAACTGTGGATTGTTTAAGCCAAAATGATAATAATAATTGGTTTTTAATATTTGAGTATTTATTTTATGGAAAATGACTTTATGGAAATTGGTTTCATTTACCTATGTTTACACTTGGTTACGATTAGTTTTCAAACTTGTTTATATTTGGTTATAAACTATTTTGGTAAATTGTTTTATATAAACTGTTTTATATAGTATGATAATTGTTCTATCCTAGTGGCAAGAGTAGGTAAGTCATTGGGGAAAACCTAATAAGTTTTATACTGACCCCTACCTTGGAACTTTGGTGGTTTTTCATATGTTGTCTTCTAGGATAGGGGAAAAGGTAATGTTTCATAAGTTTTTAGCACTATCTCATGATACTTGGGTTTTTTGGTGGTGGAGGAGAATGGATGTTGTGAAGCATGGAGTCTTGTGGTCTCTTGAGAGTATTTAGTTTTTTATCCTCCATGTACTTTTATACTTGGTTGGTATTCCATTTCTACACACATTGATGTGGTTTTGAGATACTTGAAGTTGATTAGTTGTCTTTATTTTGTTCATGCATCATTTAGTGAATGGTTTTGTTCTTGTTTGTTGAATTATTGGTTTATTTAATAAAGGATAAATCATACCCCAGATGTATTTGAAACTCTTAGGAATTTATTTCTATCCTTTGGTGTCTTGGGGATGTTTCTTAAGGAAAAGTAAAGACTCATTGTACTGTCAAGCCAATGAGAATTAGTGGGTCATTACAAATGGTGTTAGCTTTTTTGGTCCTTTCCAATCAAGTAGTAATTAGTGTTCTTGGTCTCCGAGTTGAAATTAATTCTTTTCTATTCCTTGGGGTGGAATCTTATAAAGAAGTAGGATTGGTGGAACATGAAATGTATAGCATAAAAGGGTATAGCTATCCCTTTTCTTCAAAACATTAATTTACCAAGGATTTAGGTACATAAGTGTTTAGAGACAGTTTTAGGATTTTGAAACCTCATTTTCATGGGTTTATCCAATGAGAAGTTCCTGAAATTAATTTTAAATGAATTAATTCCAACTAGGAGTGAGTACATCATTTTGAGTAATGATTCATGCTGTTAAAAAGTGTTGATTTTTTAAAAATTATGAAACATTTTTTCAAATGAATGATTTTTAAAAAGGAAATGATTATGGTATTTTAAAAATGGTGTAATTTTCAAAAATCAAGTTGAATGTTTGCAAAAATATTTGAACATGGAAAATGTTTATTCTTAAAAAACAATATTGTTTTATTTAATGTGATAGAATTTGAAATGCTAAGACATCAGTTTATAGAGAGTGAAATTGAAAGAGTTTGTTATTGGTTTAGAAAATGGCACCTGGTAGGTGTCGTTGAAACCAACTCAAAGAAGCTTCAGAGAATGTGGTTTCACCTAAACCATGGGGGAACCAAGAGATAGTTCAAAGTATTGCCCAATATTTCCAATCTGTGGATATGGGGAACCACAGGAATGAGCCAAAGAATGTAGATCATACCTTCCAGTTCATGAACAAGAATCCACCTAACTTTCAGGGTGATGTTGAACCCAAAAATTCGGAGGTGTGGCTGAGTAGGTTGAATAGGATCTTAGATTTCATCAGCACACCATCAGATATCAATTTCAAGGTGGAAACTTATATGTTTGGGGATCTTGAAATATAGTGGTGGGATTAAGCGGTACAGGATAAACTAGATGAAGGCCTTACATGGGATGATTTTGAGGAATTGTTCAACAAAAAATTCAATCCTCCCAACTTCAAGATCCTAAAAATGACAGACTTCTTCAGCCTGAGGAAAAATAATATCTCTGTCACAGAGTATGTGGCTAAATTCATGAATTTAGTGCGCTTTTTACTATAAGTTGTGGAAAGTGCGTCTTTGAAGGAATGTATCTTAGAATCGGGACCAAGGTAGGAGATTCAATCGAAGATTGTGGTTCTCTGTATTACTAATTATAATGATATAGTGAATAGAGTGACTATGGATAAATGTGATATCTTGGGATATATGGTTGGAGTTATGATGATACCTACAAGTAATGGTGGGAACTCAAATGCTGGAAGAAATCATAGAAGGGAAACCTATTTCCAAGGTTGAAGTGGAAATGAGAATCAGATAGCTAGATCAGTGAACCTTCCTCCACAAACCAAGAGAAATGAAGGTTATTTTTAATGTGGTTTCCTTAACAACATAAATAAAGAGTGTACAAAACAACCTAGAGCATACCATAACTATAAGAAGATGGGGCATCTTTAGTGCTATTTTTTTAGTGCTCCAAGGTCAGATGATCAAGAAACTTCTCAGGCATCGCAAACATTGTATTCTTCGACAAGGAAAGGAAAACAGAATCAGTCTCCTCAGCAGAGTAGAGCTATCCATGGTGATTCTAGATATAGCATGACTCCTAAAACAGGGAAATCTCAGTAATTAAATAAGGATGACATTGTAGAAATGAAGCAATTGTATGTAGCTGAGAATATGATTATTGATGATCAGGTTGGACCATTTATGGTGAGAGGTATGATTATTTTCAACTCTACCCTTGTGCAAGTGATCTTGAATACTGTTTAATCACAATCTTTCATTGCTTATTGTTTTTTTATGTTTGGAAATGATGATAATGTTTTAAATCTGCAAACTATTATTGGGGAAAGTGAATGTCAAGCCTTTGTGTGTAGATAATGTACTATAATTGTTGATGGAGCTGGGGTGAAATGGGACTTCTCGGTGTTGGACATGTATGTCTATGAAATAATCCTGGTTATGGATTGGTTGACAACATTCAAGGCTCACATTTACTATTATAATAGAACAGTTAGTTTTGTGACTGAAGACATCATCTAGCACCTCTTTAGAGAAGATAGGATGGTAAATAAAAGTGAAAAGATCTTGTTGGAATCAACGATGGGAGTGATATCTTATTATTTGTCAGCATTGAATTTGGAATCTTTGGAAGATATTGAGGAAGATAGTTTTCCAACAGTTTTAGATCAATTTCCTGATGTCTTTCCAAAGAACTTATCTTGGTTACCACCTGTAAGGGATGTAGATTTTACAATTGATCTTTTTCCAGGGACCATTCCTATTTCCCTTTTCTATTATAGGATCACACTAATAGAGTTATAGGAATTGAAAGTGTAGTTAGAGGATATGTAAAGTAAGGGTTTCATTCTACCAGGTACATCTCCATGGGCAGCACCAGTCTTGTTCGTCAAAAAATCATATGGAACTCTTCGCCTATTCATTGATTTTTGTAAGCTGAACCAAGTTACGATAAAGAAAAGATATCCACTTCCACGCATTGATGATATGTTTGATCAATTAAGTGGAGCTCAAAGTTTCTATAAAATTAACATATGATCAGGATATCACAAATTGTGAGTTCAGAAGGAATATATTTCAATGACAGCTTTTAAAAGCAGATATAGCCACTGCAAATATGTAGTAATGCCTTTCAGTCTGATGAGTGCACCAGTGGTATTTATGGATTTGATGAATTACAGATTTCTGCAATATCTGGACTCTTTTTATTTGGTGTTTGTGGATAACATCTCTATTTATTCAATGACAAGAAATGACCATGAAGAAAACCTAGCAATAGTGTTTCAAATTCTTCAAGATTGCCATTTTGAAGCCAAATTTTCAAAGTGTGATTTTTGGATATAGAATGTACGTTTTCATGGCCATGTCATTTTTGAGAAAGGAATTTCTATTGATCCTAAAACGATAGAAGATATTATCTTGTGGAAAACACCAAATAATTTCACTGATATATGAAGTTTTCTTGGTCTCGATGGATACTACCAACACTTTGTGTCTTCTTTCTCATGACTAGCTTCACTAATGAAAGATCTGACAAAGAAGAATACCCTATTCCAATGGATATAGGAATGCTAGTAGTCTTTCCAGGAGACAAAATTTTGCTTTATATCAGCACCTATCTTGATTTTTCCAGAATCGGGATAGGTGTATATGGTGTACTGTGATTCTTTAGGATTAGGGATGAGGTGTTTTTTTAATCAAGGGGCCAAGTGGTTTCTTATGGTTCAAGGAATTTGAGTGTTCTTGGGAATAATTACCCAACACATGATTTGGAGTTAGTTGTAGTCATCCATGCATTAAAAACATAGAGTCGTTATCTATTTGGTAAGAAATTCACTATGTTTATAGATCATACGAGCTTGAAACATATTTTCTCACAGTGAGATTTGAATCTGGGTAAAAGGAGATGGATGCAGTATCTCCAGATGTTTGACATTGACATGATGTATACACCAGGAAAAGGGAATTCAGTGGTGGATGCATTGAGTAGAAATTTATATGCTCAGTTGGTAGAATAATATTCTGATTAATGGTACTTGATGTCTTTCCTAGCCAACATGCTTGGGTAATGTGAATACTGAAGTGATGTTGTAGTTTTCATTTCAGCTATTCTTGATTCGGATTTGGTTAATATGGTCAAAGAGACACAAACATATAATGCAGAATGTCTGGTTATGAGTTCAAAACTCAATGGTTGGGAGACCATTGAATGTTGGAAACATGATGGAAGTTCAGTTTTGTGTTTTAGTGATCGTATGGTTGTACGTATGGCTTGATAAGAAAAAATCCTTCATCCTTATCACCATTCAGTATGGGTTGCACATCCAGTCATAAAGAAGATGTATAAGGCATTGAAGGAACAGTTTTGATAGAGCGGAATGAAAAGGATAGTGGTTGAGTTCGTCTCACGGTGCTTAACTTGACAGCAGGTTAAAACATAGCATCAGAGTCTTGAAGGTATGTTGAAATATTTACCTATTCAAATTTGTAAATGGGAATAGATAGAATGTATTGTTTTACATGTATTCCAATAATGGCTCAGAAACATGATACCATTTGGGTGATAGTGTATCGGCTTAACAAGTTGGCCCATTTCACCCCTATTCGTGAAACTCATATAGTGGGGGATCTATCCAATAATTTGTAAAGAGACATGGAGTGATAGTTTCAATCATGTTAGATAGAGATACAATATTCACATATTGTTTATGAAAATCCTTATAGAAATCCCTTGGGACTCAGTCGATTATGAGCACGATATATCATTCTCAGATAGACGACCAGTCATAGAGGACGATACAAATGTTGGAAGACGTGTTGAGGGCTTGTGCGATGGATTTTTTTGGATCATGGAAGGATCACATACCCATAGTGGAATTCTCATATATTAACAGCTATCAGGCCTTGATATATATGGCTCAGTTTGAAGATTTTATGGGCTTCCTTGTTGGTCTCAATTGTGTTGGGTGGAAATAGGTGAGACTTCACTAGTTGGTTCGATCCTTGTCTAAGAAACATTGGACAAGATCTAGTTGATTATAAAGAGGATGGATATGGCTCAAATTCATCAGAAATCATATGCAACTCACTGTTTAAGACTGTTGTCATTTGTCATTGGTGATCATGTGTTCTTGAGGATATTTCCAAGGCTTGGACATCGTTGTTTTGGGAAGCAGGGAATGTTATATCCTTAATATATAGGCCCATTTATGATATTAGAAAAGCTCTGAGATATGGGATATCTTCTAGAATTACCAACATAGTTCAGTTCAGTGGATAATGTGTTCCGTGTATCTTAGTTGAAAAAGTGTCATCCTGATCCTAACAATGTCATCAGATGGGATCACGTTGAGCTATAGTTGGATTCTTTGTTGATATATATCCTGGTGAAGATTTTGGATAGGAAAGAGAAATTCTTGTGTGGAAAATCAATGTTTTGGTGTGGGTTTTATAAAATCATGGTAAATTCTAGAATATACTTGGGAACATGATATGGAAATGAAAGAGAAATGGCCGGAACACTTTCAGGGCAGCGATGGTGTTCTACTTTTCAAGGATGGAATGAATAATGTTGGGGAGAATGTAGTACCCCCAGTTTCTGGTTTTTGACATCATGTTACCTTTATGGGTATGTTTTCCACCATTTATATGGCCCCCTTGGATTAAAAATAATTAAAAAATTGTTTTCTGTGGTTTACTGCAGGTTTCAGGTCATGTACCTATAGTACACACCATGTACCTGAAGTACACATTGTGTACCTGAATTAGACGTCATGTACATGGGGACGGATTCATGTCATGATGCAGGGGTCATGTCGTGATATGGTAAACATTGTGTTCCTAAGTTACATGTCGTGTAGTGTTTAAATATTGGGTTTTTCTACCTAAGGATACGGGTTTTTCAGCGTAAATATCCAGTGTGGCCTTCACATCGTGACCTGGCATGCACACAAATTAAAATAATTCTTGTGGCTATTCCGTCTCATTATTTTGGTTTTCTATTCATGGATCTAGGCCCTAGACTCTCCCTAGGTGGTTTTTAAAAGCAATCCTTCTTCCAGATCAATCCGATCAGCTTTTGATCTTAGTTGTGTATGCAGTATGTCTCTCTGAGTAAGTGTTCTATTAGATCTGCTTATCCTATCCAATTGGTTCTAAGATCTATTCCCATTATGGGTGGATCTAGGTTTCTATTTTCCATGTAAGTTGATAGTTTTATTTCTTTTTGATATGAGAATGGATCTAAGGAAATTTCATTGAAGAATCAACCCAGTTTTTGTGAGCGTACTTTGTCCTTTGTTACGTTTCGTCAAAACCTTCGAGGTAGGTGGTTTCACTCTCGACTCCTCTTAGTAGAACTGGTTTTCATGATTTCAAATTGAATTTATTGTGCTAAATTTATTGTGACATTGATGTTTAACACTTTTTTGGAATCCTTCTTGAGGGAAGGTTGGTGAAATCTGTAAAATTAGGGATTTTGAATGAGTGATTTGGTTCTTGGTTTTAAAATCGGGATTTTAAAATAGGTATTTTTCTAGAATGTTGCCACATTAGTTATATTAGATGCTTTCAAAAAAAGGGTATGTTTTATTCAATTGAAATTTTTCTTGAAAATTTGGTTCTGATTTGGTTTTCAATATAAGATTAGTTTTATTGAAGCGTTTTATTTTGGTAATAAAAATATTTGGCATACATGGTGTTGGTGTGAGTTCAAGATTAACGGACCATTAATAAGGACAAGTACCATTAGGGTACAAGGTACGTGACCCTTGATCGGCGTGGGTGTCAATAGGAAACAAGGTAATTAGACAATAGACTACTTGTGAGTATGGAACTATCAAACGAAGCATGCATGTGTGGGTATGTTGTGAACTGTGGAATGGGTATGCCAAAATGATAATAACAATTAGTTTTTAACCATTGATTCTTTATTTTATATAAAATAACTTACTATAAATTGGTTTCATTTACCTTTATTTTCACATAGTTAGGATTGGTTTGTGAACTTGTTTATATTTTGTTATAAACTGTTTTGGTAAAAAAATTTATATTAACTGTTTTATATAATGATCTAACCATTCTATCCTATTTAAGAGTGTAGGGAAGTCATTGGGGAAAACCTAATAAATTTTATACTCACTCGGGATTTTTCACATTGGTGATTTTGCAGATGATATCTTCTATGATAGGGAAAAAGGTGACATTTCACGGTTTCAAGCACTACCACGGGATACTGAGGTTTTTCGGTGATTTTTGAACATGGAACTTGTAAAGAAAGGAGTTTTTTGGTCTTTTCATTGTCTTCATTTGTGTATCTACTCTGTACTTTGATACATTTTGGGTCTTCCACTATTTCACATTTTGATGTGGTTTTAAGATACATGAAGTTGTTTAGTTGTCTTTATTTTGTTCATGCATCATTTATTGAACAGTTTGGTTATGGTTTTTTGGTTTTTTGGTTTATTTCTTAATGGGTAAATCATCCCCCACTTGTATTTGAAACCCTTAGGAATTTATTTCTAGCCTTTGGAATCTCAGGGATGTCACTTAAGTCCATTTAATGACTCATTGTACTATCAATCTAATGAGAATTAGCAGGCCATTACATGGAGTCACCAGTTTTTTGTCCAAATTTACTAAAGATGATTACGGAGAAGGTTTAAGTATGGGATCAAAGGAATAACATGGTGTGGGATAGATATAAATCTTCTGTTGATCATAGGATAACCAAGTTTTTTTCTATTGTGGACCACGTGATCTAAATGGTTTCTCCATTTGATCAGTAGTATAGTTTTGAAATAGGAAGTAATATTTCTCCCCAATTTGTTAGACTCTTGGAGGTGTTAGAACATATTGTCACAGTGGTGTGTTGGTTGGTTCTACCACCTTGGTTGGATGAGTTCCATGATATCTTCCACAAATCTCAACTTTATTTATATCGTCATGATAAATACAATATCATCGAATCGAGAGAGATGAATATAATGTACTACACAATATTCATAGTGATACTATTATAGATCTAGTATCATTGATAGAATGTGTTTGTGTGGAAGAAAAATCCATTTAGATCATGTATTATTGATGCATGATAGATTATATGAGAATACTCAGGAGCAAGAGATGTAGATTAATTCCTAACACCAAATATTTATTTTGAGATTATTTTTGTTCTATTTTTATTTTATGATGTCATTATTGAACCTTTTTTATTAATTAAAGAATCCATATTCTATTATTAATTATTTCTGTAAGAAATTAAAGAGTATTAAGAGGTAAAATGCATTCTTAATTGAGACACATTGTATTATAACACATTTTAAAATTGTATGGGAAATTCAATGATGCCCAGAAAAGAAAATATATTTATATAGAAGGTTAATTTATTTGATTACGTGCTTAGAGTCATGTTCTGTAATGTTTGTGGTATTATTTGGATTGATATGTGTAGATGTTGGAGTGGAAATGAAGGAGGTTTTGTAGAATCAGTGTCTTGAGGCTGATAAGAGCTAGTGGAAATGTTTTAGTTGTAACATGATCTCATAGAGGTATTTGGGTGATGTTTGTTCGAATTCAACCATTCATTTTTTAGGTTTTTGGTTTTGATTCTAGAGGATCAGAAATCTTTGACAAGTATCAAATGTAATATGTCAGAATATCTGGGACATCCATTTTTTCCCCAGACAGAGATATGTTGTGGGATATTTTAGTGTCAAACCTATGGTTTTAGGGGTTTTCTAAACTTTTTAGGAACAACATGGAATGAGAAAATAACTTAAAACCCATTTGGTAGGGTTTTTTGGATAGGGTTTGATCCTATGTGAAACAAGATAAGTGAAGACACCCTGGAGAAGCTGTAATGTTTGGGGCGTTATCCTAGTGGTCTACCAATGTGCCACATGTATCTTTGAAATTACTAATGTGGGTGGGGCACTAGGAATACCACATTATATGAATATTTATCAAAAAAAATAAAATATTTATTACCACATATTATCCTATATGGTGGAAGAAAGGATAAGCCACAAAATGTAGACCACACCCATGTGGTTGTCAAATCATTTTTTAAAATGAGTGTAAAAAGGGGATTTTGTGAATGAGAATTAGATCACATTTTTACCAGACATTATACTGGTGTTTTTGATATTTACCATTCTATAGTGGATTCCATATAGTTTTCTATTAATTGGAGGCCAGTTAACCCAGTTTTTTTAATTTCAGACCCTCCATCAACTCTTGACCAATCCATATTCATCCTCCCCACCCCATGTAGCCACTCTTAGTGTTTTGAACCCCTTTTTTCATTTTGGATCATTTGAATTGGATTATATTAAAACATGTTAGCCCTCTATCCCATCTTTTTTCATCATATATTTACCTTTTATTAGGTAGTTTTATGTGGTGTAGTTTCTTTAATTTTTTGGTTTTTTTATAGTGGCATTATGTGTATTGGATCTAGTGTTTATCCATTCAAGATTGATGGTGTTTGATCCCTAGATGTTGTTCCTTTCTTATTAGATAATTATTCAATGTAGGGTTTCATTATTTACACCTTTATATTTACATGTGATAAATTCATGTTTTTTATTCTTTTAGGTAGATAGTAATCACAGACATAATGAAGATAATTAATTAGTTTAATTTAAAATAAATATGTGGGGATGAAATCACATAAGTTTTACTCATTATTATGATTTTCCTATATACTTAAAATTTTTTCTATTCATTCCATATTTGGATTATGTTTTATTTTTTTTATTTTTTTTGTGGTTATCGAGTTAGTAAACATTGTAGTTATTATTTTTTTGAGTCACTACACACGAAGATGTATAAGAACTTATATCCATATAATAAATTGTTTACATGTGGAATTAGGAATTTTCACGAGACTTCCCTTGAAAATAATATTGTAAATATGGTGAAATATAATTTTTATACTCATTTAATATGTGGTTGTGATGTGTTTTTGTTATGATACGAGGCACATTGATGTGAAATGGATGTGTTTTATTTTTTTTTGTTTTTTATTTTCTCAGTAGTGATGAGATAAAATTTTAATGATAATTCTATAATTTATTTGGTTAGAATGATTAATGAACCGTGAGAACTAAACTGGGAGATTTTTTAATGTGGTTATCAATAAACAAGAGATAAAATTGATTGATAATGGAAGATGGTCAATAAATGGAAAATATATAAAGGTTTAACATGAAAAAGAAGGAGTAATGTGGCTTGTGGTCTGTGGCTTTCTTGTGTGATATGACGCATTTATAGGTGGAATATAAAGTGGAGAAGGTTTTGAGACTTATTGTGATGTTTTGAGATATGATAGTTCTATTTTTATAAACCCATAGTTATAGATTGTGTTAATCTATTATAAATTATATTTTCCTTGTTATTTTTATACACATCCCACTCGTATTGAGAACTATGTTATGAAATCCAAATGTTTTGGTGGTTTTTTCCCAACAAACAGGAAGGTGAGGATGGCTAAATAGATACCCCCTCTTCCATGCTCTCCTATCTAGGAGAGGTTATTTTGAATTATATCATTTTGTTAGTGTGTACTTATTATTTTGTTTCAATATATTGGATAGGTGGTTTATAGTGGTCATCATGCATGGATGTGATGAATAGTTTCACGTGGGGTGCTTGATACAACATGAATTATAAGATGCCTTCAAGTTGGATAAGATATAGTTTTCCAATTTTCATTGGGTATGATGTCATGTGGTTTCCCAAGTGTATTATGGGGGGTTTCCTATGGAATGGATGATAGCACCCTGGTATACGACATGAGCTGTGATAGTAGAAAATCAGTGGGAAAGATGTGTGGGGTAACCTTACATGATAAGATTCCTGTAATGTTTTTACCCATGGATGAATTATTTGGTGATAATTTTATAGTGAGGTTGGTTTTGGTTGTTTTACATGTTTAGATGCATGTTAGTTCTTCTATTTTCCACTTTTATAGTAGTATGAACTTTTCACATGTGAATGAGAGACTTTGGATATAATCATATTGAGTATACATGTTATACTAACACTATGTTTATGCAATTTTTTCATTCTTGTTTGAGGTCTATAGAGACCGAGATATGCATTTTTATCATGAACATTGAACCTATGTTAAGTCACTTCCTTTTTAATTATTTTGGTCTTTTATTCGGAGACTTTTTGGGTATTTTTTAGCATTATACATGCATTGTGGGATAGTTTTCAACATTATTTTCTTATTATGTAATGAAGTTTCATGGTGGTTTTCATTATATCTTATGATCCTACCTTTTATTATGAATAAAATTCATTTGACATGTGTGATTTTATTCCCACAATACTAGTCGCTAACATGGGTCCTATAGAGGGTGGGACTCAAAGGTGATTATTTATCTTTTTTCATTTCCCACCCAGAATGAGTACCTTAGAGTGGAATGGGCCATAGAACAAGAATCTGGAATGACAATATTCAATATGTATAGATTTTGGAATTATATCTTATTGGTTGAGTGTTAAATTTTCGTTGTGGATATAGTTGGTGGAATTGGTGAATAATAATCACATTCCTTTATAGAATTATACAAGGGTTGAATTAAATATTCAAACTCCTCATTACCATCATCTTATGAATATTATAAATGACCATGATATCTTGTGTGGAATAAAACTTTGGATTCCTTCAATGTGAATTATAATATAAAACATCATTCATGACACTACAGTATGGTTGGATTCACCATTTTGTGGTTTATCTGAAGGTATCCCATAATTCAGCAAACATGACTACACAATGGTAGTTCATTTACTTCACAATTCCATCATAAATTGGTTGTGATAATCAATTATGAGGGTAGTAAACTTTTAAATTCCTAGTATATGGAGAATTTTAAAAGATCCTATAATAAACACCCTATTACTATTTTTAGGGAGATATAGGTGTTTTTTGATATATTTATACTTATCATAGGACACGCTTATATATGAGGCTAGCTGGGTGGGTGACCAAATGAATAGAAAGTTATCAAATCCATTCATGGTGACTGATGATGATGATGTAGATTGTGATGTAATTGGTAATGTATTATTTAGGATCATTATGTGTAGTGATGATGATTCATGTTGTGATGGGGATGTCCCAAGTAACAAAAAGTTTCCCTATAGATGGAAATATTCTCAACTATAAAATTTATTTAGATGTGGGTGGATGTGGGAAGGTCCCTAAATTTGGACACTTGATAACAATGAAATCCATATATGAGGAAAGTTTTCTAACCACTCTTGATGTTATAGTTCATTCGTTAAATTTGAGAAATTTCTTTGTTATATATTTCAATGAGGTATACATGGTTGGACCACTACATGTAATCTATTTATATAAAAATTATAAAAATGGGGTTTTATATGATGATATTTGTTTGATATTCCATGAATCAAGGAGTGTGGGTTATGACGTATGTGACAAGTAGGGATTTTAGGACAGTAATTATGATTGATTGATTTTTTTTCATTTATATTTGTTTCATGCATAAATTAATTAACATGTTTTATTCACATTGACACATGAAAGTAGTAAGTAGGAATATACAAATATATTTTTATATTAACCCCTTCTTTATATATATACTATTTTTCAATATTTTAAACAGTATTGATGGTGGTGTTGGGAGACAATAGCTCATAAGATATTTCTTGGTGGAAGTGTTTTACACTATACATTTTTAGAGGAAAATGAGTTTGTTGTAGTTTATCAATTTTTAGTCTCTTTTTACAAATATTTGTGCATAATTACCTACTTAGATATATGATAGTGGTGGTGTTATGTACTATAAATTTATAAAGGTATAGTGGAGTCTTGTTGTTTCGTTTTTATGTTGTCACTTTGGACTTGGAATTGTGTATCTTTTTTCTAAAATGAAAATAAATTAAAATAGTAGTGTCTTCCATTTCATTTATATTGAAACATTTGTTCTAGACACAATCTTATAATATATTTAAGGTAGTGCCACACTAAATCTTGTTATCAACTAAAGGATAGTTCTAATAAGGTTATTTAATCCCAAACTATAAAAAAATTCCTTTGATACAATTTTCTCAAGATATTATTTTTTCACGCAAGAAAAAATATATATATTTATTATTAACCATTAGCATGTTTGATCACAATATCTTAAGAATACATCGTAGGAATCCATCACCATTTCATCTTTTTGATTGCGTGGATTCATCCACCATCACCTGCCTTAAGAAAAAATTGTTTTTCCTTCTCACAACCATATTTAAAAAAAATAAAACTTCGTATTTAGTTATCTATTTAGGTACATTATATTCATAAAAATATATTTTATTCATGGTAAATGATCATGGTAAAAAATCCAATAAATTAGAAAAAATAATGTAAATAATGTAGTCAAAAAGGAGAAAAATTCATACATATTGTGTACCTAAATGTTGTATCATCGATGTTAAATAAATATACCAGTTGTAATTATAACTTAAAACATATCAGTGTTGAGTCAATAAGGTTTTCCTTATGAATTTTCCATTCCTTATTTCATGGGGATGATTTTTGAGTCATTAAGCTTTCCTTATGCCTACACGATTCCTTCTTGTTTTGAAAATCACAAACACCTTATCTCAAGGAAAATCTTGTTTTACCTTGTATTACTTCTATAATGAAAAATTCCCTTCCCCAAGGATATATTCCTTACCATGTTTTCATTGATCATATAAAAATATTTCTATATATAAAATTCGGATTGAAACCAAAACCTCATAATCGTATATTACTTAGATATGAAGCATTCTGTTTAAGACTCTGAATTCTAGATATGAACTCTCATAAAGTTCACCTCCAAATTCTGGATACAAAATCTCGTGAAGTTCAACTCTGAATTATGGATATGAATTCTCATGAAGTTCAACTCCAAAGTCTGGATACGAACATTCATGATGTTCGACTCCGAATTCTGATTACGAACATATGTAAATTTCGATTACGAATTCTGATTACGAATGCCGATTATGAACTTCTCTAAGTTCGGACCCCGAATTCTGATTACGAATTCTAGTTACGAACTTCTCTATGTTCTGACTCTGAGTTCTCTAAATTCAGACTCCAAACTCCTATGAGTTCTGACTCCGAATTCACATGAACTCTAACTCCGAACATTGTAAGTTCAGGTTTTGAATTTTTGTGAATCCAGACTCCAAATTTCTTTGAAATTCAGACTCCAGAATTCTACAGAATTCAGGTTATAAATTCTTACCAAATAGAATCTGAATATCCTTGTATTTTAGTCTCCGAATTCAATTTTTGTTAGACTCAGAACTTTTATTTCCTTACATTCTGAATATCATATTCTAGTTATTCTTACACTCATTTTGTTATAAAATGATGTCGTGATTTCATTTTTCAACTAACCGTTGTTTGAGAGACACGTGTACAGGTCCCCCTGAAATTCAAGGAATAATATGATCGTTGGAGGAGGGAGCCGACCTTTGGAGTTGTGCCTATAAATAAGAGCTCATTTTAACATGCTCATGACTTTTGGAGCTTTTGAAATTTTGAAGCTCAGAACATTTAGAAGTGATTTCAAAAGAGAGAGGCTCTTATAACCTCTTAGTCTTTACGGAGAAAGTTTTGAACTACTTGTTCAAACTTTTCTTCATCAAAATTTTCTTAGTTTAGAGGTTCTATTTCCTTAAAATCATAGACTTCAGGTTGAAAAGTCAGAGGTGCTGATTTCCTTACAAATCGAGGGCTTGTGGGGATAGCAAGACAGATACCGATCTTCAGATTGAGGGCTTACCTTGGTTTGGGTAAAACAGACTTTCTTGAAAGTATAAATCAAGGGACCTCTTATCTATTGTTGTTGGATACCGTCCTTTTTTGGGTAAAAGAGTTTCTACTTGTTAGTTGTAGTGTTACTACTTTGTTTTCCGTTGTGCATTTGTATTGTTGAGGAAAGTATAACATTATTATACTTCCTTATACTCGTACTCTGATTTAGTTAGATTATATATGCTTTAAGGTAGAATCTTAGTTGGTGTAAACATTAGTTAAGTTTCATTTCCGGAATCACTTTTCTGGAATCAAGAAAGATAATATATCTTATAGGTGTTTTGAATATTGGTTATGCAAAATTTCATTAGGGATTTTTAAAGTATACAATTAACCCCCTCTTGTATTTGAGCATCTCATTACATATTCGATCCTAAATTTGGTATTATAGAGTAAATCATACTTAAAAATACCATATCACAATTGTTATCAAAGGATGGAAACCTCAAACCCTATACCAATCTCACAATTGGTATCAGAGCAAGGTCTCTGAAATACTTATATTTACATATATGTTTTTCTCTGATTAATGTTTTTGGAATAGAATTTTTGGATTCATATTTTCGGATTCATATTTTCGGACTCACATAGTTCGTATTCATTATTTATTAGAGATAAAATATCTAGTTCCTTTCTTAGGATATTTTCTCTTGTTTACAAACTCATACTACTAACAAGTTTTTGTGACAAAAACTTTCTTAAGGATGGTAGGTTTAAATGTTGGTTCTATTGATAATCTAAATCCTACTAGACCTCTTATTTTTTATGTAAATTATTATGAGTACGGGAGAGATAGGATGAAGAATTTTTTTTATCAATACTGTAGTTGATAACTATCTAATGCTGACTGGAGATTTTACGATTCTGGATAAGGAATTGAGAACATTTACGAATTAGGAGAAATTAGAATATCAATCAAACTTCAGAGTCATAAATAGTTTGTTATGTTCCATGACTAGGAACATCTATAGTCAAATATCATCATGTGAAGCCGCAAACAGTATCTGGAAGAAACTTGAAGTTACACATTTTGGTACATCTAAAGTCATAGAGACCAAAAGAGCTATGTTGAGAGCTGAATACCATGGATTTAACATTCTTTATGGAGACTTTATAAGAAAAGTACATCAAAGGTTTATGACTATCATTAATAGCATATAATCTATGGGAGAAAAAGTTTTGGATGATGAGGCTCTTGTAGACAATATCATAGATATCATGCCAAATGAATGGGAGTCCAAGAGGACTGCAATTGATGAGAACAGGAAAGTCAGTCAGATTTCCTTAGATGAGTTGTTTTGAACTCTTCTTCAGCATGAAACCAGAATGAAGAGATATGATGAAAATATTAAGAAGAAGAATTGGAATGGAGGAGTTTCTTTTACAACCACTTCTAAACATATGAAAGCCAAGACCCTAGAATGAGTAACTAGATAAAAGACAACGAAAGTCATTATTCAGTCAGAATATAGTGACATAGAAAAGTCATAGAATGAATTAGATAATATTGTTTGGAGTATGAACAAGATTATAGCCCAAAAGAACCATCAGAATAAGTACAAGATGAAAGACTACAGAGAAAATAAATATGGGGAAGTTATGTGTTATGAATTTAGAAGAATAGGTCATATAAGACCTGATTGTCCATTTTTGAAAAAGAAGTAAAATAAGGTACGGAATTTAGAATGAAACAAGAAAAAATTCTATCCATCGAAGCACAAGAAAAGTCTTAAAGATAATGATACTTGGAGTGCTAGCTGTGGAGACTCTTTAGAAAGTGAATATTCTGAATATGATTCATCAGCATAGAAGAATATGGGAATTATTGCAACTACTTATTTCCCTAATATATGTCTTACGGCCAAGGTATGATCAGCTGAGCCTTAAAAAAAATTTTCTCTTGATAATAATTACTATTCCAAAAATAGTACTTCTAATAAAGATACTTCATCCTCAGAAAATGAAGAAATACCTTCCTATGAAGGACATTCTAGATTTTCCAAGTTACTTGAAGCAAGAAATTGTAAATTTCTAAGAAATTATACAAGTCAAATAATAAGGAATAAATTCTTACAAAAGAGATTTTAGATATTTCTAGAGATCATAGAGATAAATATGGTCTTTTAGAAAAACTTTCTAAAGACCTTGTGAAAGAATATTCTGTTAAGGAAGAACTTTCTAAATATCTTAATAATGCTATTTTAGAGATAAATGTTTTTGAAGAAAAATCTAACTCTACGGAAATGATTCCTGAGGATCAGAATTTATCCATTAGAATAGGGTCCAAAATATTTTCTCTTAAGAAACATCCTACAAACTTTTCCTCCGGGAAGGAAAATTTTGACAAGATGTATTCTCAAATTAAACATCATAGAAACACTACTATAGTAGGTTATACTCACCAAGAACCAGTTTTCAAAAACAAATATTTTGTTCCCTCCAGAGCCCCTTTTTTCACTAAATGTCAAAGTGGTGGGCATTGGAAGAAAAAATTATCCTTGAATAATGTTCAATATCATGGGTTTCATATAGCTTATTTTTTTAAACAAATATGGATACCCAAAATTTTGTTGACTAAAAATTCCGGATCCACGAAATTTTGGATTCCAAAAGTCTAACTCTTTTGTTTTCAGGAAAATAAAGAATGTACCAATATCAATACATGGTACATGGATTGTGGTTGTTCCAGAAATATAACTGGTAACAAAAAATATTTTTAAAATATTATCAACACGAAAGGAGGAAAAGTAACTTTTAGAGATAATTCTCAGGGAGAAATATTGGTATATGTAACATCGTTATTTTTGGAAAAACATTGATTTCAAATGTTTTATTTGTTAAAGGTATTAAGAACAACCTCATTAGCATAAGTTAGTTATGTGATGAAGGTTACCCTGTGAATTTTAGGAATGATAAGTGCTTAGTACACAATTCCAAGGAAGAATTTATTCTTTCTACCATTAGGCAAGAGAATGTTTACACACTAAACATAGAAGACCTTAAGAGCCATGATCTACCTTTCCTTATTGCAATGGAAGATCATTCTTGGTTATTGCATAGAAGGTTAGGACACTATAACCTTAGAAACTTATGTAAACATTCTTTGAAAGTACTAGTTAAGGATCTACCTGAGCATATATTTGACTCTTCAAAAGTCTATGATCCTTGTGAATATGGAAAGCAACACAAATCAAGTTTTAAATCAATCGGTGAAGTCTAAACTACTGACACATTAAAGTTAGTGCATATGGATCTCTTTGGTCCTACACAAACTAGAAGCATTGGGGAAAAGGATTATGTATTTTTCTTGGTTGATGATTATACTAGATTTACATGGGTATATTTTCTTGAAAAGAAGTCTGAATATTTTTCTTATTTCAGAAGTTTAAGAGCCCAAGTGAAAAATGATCAAATCCCTCCATTTAATACTATTCATAGTGATCATGGTGGAGAATTTCAAATTTCTGATTTTGAAACTTTTTGTAGTAGAAAAGGCATTACTCACAACTTATCGTCACCCAAAACACCTCAACAGAATAGTGTTGTTGAAAGAAGAAATATAATTATTCAACAGATTAGTATAACCATTTTGAGTGAGTATTCTATAGCCAAAAAGTATTGGGCTGAAGCTATAAGTACTGCTAGTTATTCAATAAATCATATTTTGATTAGACCTTTTCTTAATAAAACTCCTTATGAGTTATGGAATAGTAGAAATCCTAGACTTTCCTACTTTAAGGTTTTTGGTTGTAAGGTATTAATTCTCAATACTGAATATAATCTTCATAAATTCACACTAAAATCTGATGGAGGAATTTTATTAGGCTACTCCACAACTTCTCAAACATATAGAGTTTTCAACATAAACCCTTGTACAATTGAAGAGACAAGACATGTAAAATTTGATGAAACAGATCCTTTTGTTTTAAACAACCCCAACCTACATCCTCGGATGTGTTTTCAAAAACTGATTATCGACCTATGATAGAAGATCCTTCTGATAAGGAAAATTTCCAAGAAGATACTTCTGAATCATTTACCCCAGAATATTTCCTACCCTATATTGATGAACAAGTTTTACAAAACCCAAATCAGTCGTTTCTAAAGAATCATCCTAGTGATAATATCATTGGTTATGTGAATCAACATGTAAGGACTAGAAGTTCCTTTTGAAATGATTTAGAACATCTATCATTCCTTTCCCAATTAGAACCAAAAAACACTGATGATGTTTTAGGTGATGATTATTGGATAAAATCCATACAAGATAAACTAAATTAATTCGAAAGTAATAAATTTTGGACCTCGTTTGAAAGACCTAAGGAAACTTATGTTATTGAAGTAAAATGAGTCTTTAGAAATAAATGTGATAAAAATGGAATCATTTTCAGAAATAAATCTAGATTAGTTGCTAAGGGCTATAATCAACAAGAAGGAATAGACTATGAAGAAACCAACGCTCCATTATCTAGACCTAAATCTATTCATATTTCACTTGCCTTCGCATCATTTTTCAATTTCAAACTTTTTCAAATGGATGTGAAATGTGCTTTCCTTAATGGTTATGTTCAAGAGGAAGTTTTTGTTGAACAAACTCCTGGCATTGAAGATAAAAAGACATCCTGATCATGTTTTTAAACTTACCAATGCACTGTATGGACTTATACAATCCCCTCGAGCTTGGTATGATAGACTTACATGATTTTTTTCTTCATTATAACTATGTCAAGGGAAAGGAAAATCCAACCCTTTTATAAAGAAATATATGAAAAATGTTTTGATTGTTCAAATTTATGTTGATGACATTATAATTGGTTCAACTCAACAATATTTAACTAATTCCTTTGTATATCTAATGAAATCTGAGTTTGAAATTAGTATGATGGGTGAGTTAACATTTTTTCTTGGTTTTCAAATTTCTCAAAAACCAGAAGGAATATATATATCCCAACATAAGTATATTAAATATCTTCTTAAAATGTATGGATATGAAAATTATTAAAGTATAAGTACTCCCATTTGTACCTCAAATTCACTTGATCTTGATGAAGCTGGGAAACCAGTAGATCAAAAAACTTTTAGAGGTATGATAGAAAGTTTACTTTACTTGTTAGCTAGTCATCCATACTTAATGTTTTCATTATGCTTATGTGCAAGATATCAATCCAATCCTAAGGAATATCACTTAAAGGTAGTGAATATAATTTTTCGCTACTTAAAAGGAACCATGGATTTTGGGCTGTTTTACTCTTCTGGAAATGATTTTGTTTTAAAAATATTTTAGGATGCTGACTTTGGTGGATGTAGAATGGATAAAAAGAGTACATCCAAAACATTTCATTTCTTAGGAGAATCATTAGTTTCTTGGTCTTTCAAGAAGAAAAACTATGTAGCACTTTCCACTACTGAAGCTGAATATATAGAAGCTGGATGTTGTTGTGCTCAAGTGTTGTGGATGCAACACACACTCACAGACTATGGTATGATTTTTACAAAAACACAATGTTTGTTTGATAATACAAGTTTCTGTTCCTTTAGTAAAAACCCTACACATCAATCTCGTGCAAAGCACATAGATATTAGGCATCACTTTCATTGGGATCACACACAAAAAGGAGATAGCATTCTTTAGTTTATCAGAACGCAAGAACAACTAGCTAACATTTTCGAAAAATCATGATATTCTGGTATATTTGAATATATTAAACATAAGTTAGGAATGATAACCATAATTTAATCCTCCTTGATTAATTTCTTATTGAACGAATCTCCTTACAGTAATAAAATTTTTTTCATAGGGGGATTACATTTGATGTGATTTTTTTTAAAAAAATTCATAGTGATGTTTTCAAAATTTTTGTAATGAAGTTTTAAAAAAATTGCGTAATGAAGTTATCAAAAAATTTCATAATGATGTTTTCGAAAATTTTAGTAATGAAGTTTTAAAAAAAATTGTAACAAAGTTTTTGAATTTTTTCATATTTTAGTTTTTCAAGGCTTTCGTAATGAAAATCATTTGACCTGAAGTTTTCGTAATGAAAATATTCAGACCTAAGGTATTTGTAATGAAAATAATTGCACCAAAGGTTTTCATAATGGAAATCTTCGGACCTGAGGTTTTCGTAATGAAAATATTCAGACTAGAGGTTTTTGAAATAAAAACTCATGGATTTGAAAATTTTCATAGTAATGTTTTTTTCGTATTAAAGTTTTTTTTTGAATCCAAAGATCTTCAAAAAGATTATTCCTCAATATGAGTAATTCCCCTGACAATCTGAATGGTATACTTCTTTTTTCTATTTTTGTAATCACTATTGCTTGTTGGTAGTTTTTTCTTTTAAAATTTCTCAGATTCAAGTTTCCTTAAATCCAAATGTTTTTTTTAAACTCAAAAGATCAGATTCAATCAACTGTTTTCCTTGAGGATTTCATATCAACTATTGGATCATATTAGAAGGATTCCCAACTGTTAGATTGGATTTGGAAGATGAAATGTCACTTCCATCGCCTATATAAGGGACCCCCAAAGGTTTGTACCAAATCAGTTTTCCATCTCTCACGTGCTGAAGTTCTGCGCTCTTTTCATAAGCCCGTTCCAAGTACTTTAGAAGTGATCCAGTCCAAATGTCTGCAGAAGTTCTTTCTTAGGATATGTCTACTGTCAAGCCGATTCCGGAGTGGAAAATATACAGGGAGTGGTTAGTTCAACTGAACTTCTTTAATACATATGACTCAATTATCTCCAAGAATATTAATCTCAATGGATGGGAGAGTGTATCCATTTCGAAGACATGATCTCAGGATGTAGTTTATCTGGATCTTCTTATAGAATTTTATGAGTCAGTTTCATTCTTTAAGGAAGATGACAGAGATAAAATCTCCTTAAAAAGTTATGAAAATACATATTAAATTTCTTATTCCAAGGAATCTAGCTTGGTGGGGTTGTCCTATGAAGGGGAAGATGAGTTTTGTTCCCACAAATTTCCAGAGGTTCAAGGGAGTTTTGTTAAGATAAAGGATATGGAATGTCTTGGTCTTTCTGATGTCAAGATAGAAAGGATTTCCCATCTGTCTACCAACAATAGGATTCTACTGTTATGGGTTCAAGGATTTATTGTACCAAGGAACTGTGATAAGAACACCCTTAAGAAAAGTGACATGTATATCCATGATTTTTTTAGTAAAGTTACGGAAGTTCAACCTCATGAGACACATTATCATTACAATTGAGAATATCAAAATTGGAAATCTGAGAGCTTAGATTATCATGTATCCTGCCATAATTTCCAAGAAGATAGTTCGCTATCTAGAATCATTCAAGATCTCCTGCAGTTCCAGGCCGTGGAATTGCAAAGTAATGCTGATCAGTGATGATACCCTCAAGAGAATGATGGTTGTTTTCTACATGGAGATACGAGAATTTTATGATCTACCTAAGGAATATGCAGAAACTATTCTGGAAAATGTTGAAAAAGCCGAACCATCAAAAAAGGCTAGCAAGAAATGAATGTTGAAGGAAGTAGAAGTAGAAGACAAAACCCCTAAATTGAAGTTATTCCAATCAGTACCTCCTAAACCAAAGAAGCAGAAGGCCTACCCAGATTAAGTCATAGAAAAATGGAGTGAGGATAAAGTGGAATAGAATAGTAGGGGAGCCAAAATTGGGTTTGGATCCTGCTGAGGCTAAGGCCTTAAAATAAAAAGCTGTCGAGGAGCTTGAGAAACAAGAAAAAGAGAAGAATCTAAAGAAGAAGATGTCAGATGATGAAATTTTTCAATCCCTCCTGAGGGATATTGATGTTGCATCTGAAAAAATTCATGTTCTGAAAACAATTCTTGTAGAACAATTTCCTGAGACTCCGAGAAATAAATTCATGTCTCCATAAAAAGTAAAAGAGAAGGAAGTTATAAAGGAAGCTGTGGAAGAAGTTATTGAAGCTCAAATAACTGAAGAGACAGATGATCATATAAATTACGTAGAAGACTTTCATGAAAATGAAAGTGATTCCAAAAAGTTTTCACTCCAGACTTCTCAAGTCAGATCCCCAAAACTGGTTACTCTAGGAGCTGATGAAAAGGGTGAAGAAGAGGAAGTGAATAAGTTGTCAGAGGAAGAGAGTCATAATCATGACTTCATTCTTCCGGAAGATGTTAAGGCTTGTTGTGAAATATAGAAAATTGATGAATATAAGATTGTACAATTATCAATAAGTGATCATGAATCACCAGATGAAGAAGCCATTCTGAGGATCAACAAGGGGAAACAAGTGGTTATTGATACCCCAACGAAATAAATTTTGAGGAAGAAAGAAGTTAGAGGAACCTCTAAGAGGGAGCTAATAGAATTAGAGGAAGAACCACCTCCAAGTAAAATGTCTAATTCGGAGTCATCTGCCTTAGGATATGATTTTGTTGTTCAATCTCTAAAGAAGTTGGTTGATACCATTCCGATTTTTCTAGCAATTTATTCTAGAAGCCAGATGCTTCAGCATAGCATGAATCAATAGTCAGACTCTATATCCATGGTGATGGATAGATGTGTTAAGATTGTGGTCAAACATAATAATTTTATAATCAATTATGAAGCTCACAGAAAATCGTGGAAGAATATGTCTAGATGGTCAAAGAAAATTATTGAATATTTGGAAGAACCTGATCAGTTTCAAGAATTTTTCAAGGAAACTTTTGGTATTGAATATACCAAAATCAATAATCTTACAAATAGATTTTATTAAAAGCTAAATGTTTCACAAAATTCTTGGATTCAAGAGGTGAAATATATGAATGGGAAGCTGAGTTATATTGTTTAAAGCCTGAAAACAGAGAAGGATCTTCGGAGCGAGATGCAAGAGAAGCTTTTGAAATATGATGAATTGATGAAGGTTCATGAAGAGGCCATGAATGCTCAAGAAGACAGGATCAATGCTCTAGAAAATCAAGTAGATGAGGATCACAAAGAACTGAAAAAGCTGAAGACCATTGTGAAGATGCTAATGCCCAAGGAAAAAGTAGAAAAATAAATCCCACTCTGATCTTTTATTTTATTTTATTTTCTGTGTACTAATTCCTTCAATCGTAATGAATTTGTGGATTCTTGTGTTGTTTGGATTCCTATACTAATATATCAGGTACTATATTGTTTTTTTCCATTCCCTCCAACTCTTTTTGAAAATCAAAAAGGGGGAGAAGGAAAAATATTTCTAAAGGTGAGAAGAAAAAAAATCTAAGTATAAAAGAAATATCTCTATGTAAGGTGGAGTTTATCTAAGAGGGAGTGCTCATTACGAATATTTCCACATTCAAATGAAAATTCTCATTCTGGAAGTCAAGAATACGATCCTTAGTGTTCCAAAGCCTAAGGGGGAGTTAGTCGTATTCACCATTGTTCATATAAAGGGAGATAAGTTTTATTCTCAAAGTCTAGATATTTTTTTTCTAAGAAATTATATTCATTTTCTTAAGGATGTTTGTTCTTTCCAAAAAGGGGGAGATTGTTGAGTCAATAAGGTTTTCCTAATGGATTTTCAATTCCTTATTTCAAGAGGAGATTTTTATGTCATTAATCATTCCTTATGACTACATGATTCTTTCTTGTTTTGAAAATCACAAACACCTTATCTCAAGGAAAATCTTGTTTTACCTTGTTTTACATTTATAAGAAAAAATTGCCTTCCCCAAGGAAATATTCTTTAACATGTTTTCATTGGAAATATCAAAATCTTTTAAAGTATAAAATTAGGATTGAAACCAAAACCTCGGAATAATATATTACTTAGATATGAAGCATTCTGTTCAAGACTCAAAATTCTGGATACGAACCCTCATAAAGTTCAACACTGAATTCTGTCTACGAACTCTCATGAAGATAAACTCCGAATTATGGATACGAATTCTCATGAAGTTCAACTCCAAATTCTGGATTCGAACATTCATGAAGTTCATCTCCGAATTCTGATTACGAACTTATGTAATGTTAAAATATGAATTCTGATTATGAATTCCAATTACGAACTTCTCTATGTTCTGACTCTGAATTCTGATTACGAATTCTGGTTATGAACTTCTATAAGTTCTGACTCTGAGTTCTCTGAATTCAGACTCTGAACTCCTATGAGTTCTGACTCCAAATTCACATGAACTCTGACTCCAAACATTGTATGTTCAGGTTCCTAATTCTTCTGAATCCAGAATTTGAATTTCTTTGAAATTTAGACTCCATAATTATACAGAATTCAGGTTCTGAATTCCGTGAAAACAGAATCTGAATATCCTTGTATTGTAGACTCTGAAATGAATTTTGGTTAGACACCAAACAATCATTTCCTTACATTCCGAATATCATATTCTAGTTATTCTTACACTCATTTTGTTATAAAATGATGTCCTGCTTTCATTTATTAACTAAACATAGTTTGAGTGGAACGTGTAAAGATCCATCCTAAAATCAAGGAAGAATATGACCGTTGGAGGAGGGATCTGACCATTGGATCTGTGCCTATAAATAGGATCTCATTTGAATGTTCTCATGGCTTTTGGAACTTTTGGAATTTTGAAGCTTATAACTTTCAGAAGTGATATCTAGAGAGAGAGACTCTTATAAACTCTCAGGATTTGTGTATAATGTTTTGAACATCATGTTCAAAAATTTCGTCATGCATATTTTCTTAGTGTAGAGGTTTGATTTCCTTAAAATCATAGACATCGTTTTGGGAAGGAAGAGGTGTCTATTTCCTTAAAAATAGAGGGATTGTGGGGATAGCAAGATAGATATCAATCATTAGATTGACGGCTTTCTTAGTTTTGGGTGAGATGGACTTTATTGAGAGTATAAATTAAGGGACCTCTTATTCAGTGTTGTTGGATACCCTCCTCTTTGGGTTAAAAGAGTTTCTTCTTGTTACTTGTAGTGTTACTACTTTGTTTTTTGTTGTGCATTTGTATTGTTGAGGAAATTATTAATTTATAATACTTTCTTATACTTGTACTCTAATTTAGTTCGATTCTATATAATTTAAGGTAGAATCTTATTTGGGGTAAACATTAGTTATGTTTCATTTCTGGAATCACATTTCCAGAATCAAGAAAAATAGTAGATCTTAGAGGTGTTGTGAATTTTTGTTACGCAAAATTTACTTGGGGTTTTTTATAGTATAAAATTTACCCCTCCCCCTCTTGTATTTGAGTATCTCATTACATATTCGATCCTACATTTGGTATTATAGATAATATCATACTCAGACATACCATCTCGCAATCAGGATATCAAAAATTCACATGGCACCGAAATACAACAAGGAAAAGTAAAAAATACACGAGTATTCAGTTAAAATAACATAGAGAACAAAATAAAATAATAATAATTGAATAATACTTTAGATAATTCTTTAAAAAAATATTCAATCCATTTAAAATCATATTCATAAGAGAAATTTAAAAAAATAAATAAAAGAGAAACTGAAGAATCCAAAAACTATTCATAGTTTATCAATCCTTCCCCTTATTTTTTCATCATCTCAAAATTTAGTAAACTTATTGTCCCTATAACAGTTTCTCCAACATGTTTTTCTTACAAAATTAAGCACCGAGATACTAAAATTTGGTAAATATACAATAAAAGGTGAAACTGTTGGGAAACCATTGACAAATAAATTAACAAGATGCTACTACACTATATATAGGGAGCTACACACTTATTTTGAAAATAATAAGCTTATTCAAAAAATAAAATAATATTTTATATAAAAAAATAATATAAAAATACATACTAATGTATATAAATATTAAATAGTTGTTCTTAAAAAAGAACAAACAATCAATTAATAATTGTATTTGATGTATAATAAAACACCATAGTGAAATTTTTTTTAGACACAAAAATTCACTTTAATTTAGTAGTGGGATTACATTATACCTTCGATTAAATAGTAAAATAGGAATATCATGCTTCAAATTAGCAAGCATATCTATCGATAATTAATATGTATAAGAATATGAATTAATTTAAGCAATTAATAACACTATAAAAATACACATTAACTAATATAAATATATTCTATTTAACAACAATCAAATTAGTTTGGTGATGTTGGAAAATTAAGTGAATGCTCACTCAAACGTGAGAAACATATTTAATATTTTAATATATCATGGTGAAATGTTCATACTAAATATATATATATAATAATAATGAAACAATATTCACCACAATCCAAATCATGTTTATGTCACATTAATTTAGTTATTACTATAAATTCATACCACTTTTCAAGACATACAAGTCTCTCATGGTCTATCACCAATTGCAATGTCATATAATAAATATCTATCTAAAGAATGAAATAATAAAATTTTGTAGGAATGTTTTTTATTTTGTTTAAACCCTATGAAATACTTTATTCAACTCTATGTAATTAAAAAATAAATTAATATACATCAATTTATAATAAAATAAACAAAAAATATATAGCTTGAAATATTTTACCTTGTATCAAGTGTTATATCTTTTCAGACTTTAATGAGGAAAAAGAATAATGAAATTATAAAATTTAGGTTAAAATAATTTAGTTCATTATCTAGTCAATATCACAAAATAGAATAATATTAAGTACAAAATAAATACTATCAATGAGATTTATTTAATGCAAATGAAATAATTAAAAAATGAAATTTTATGATTCTTACTCGAGAAATCATTGATAATATTATATGTAAAACCAAAATTATAGAAATTTTAAAAGAATAATTTTATATAAAATAATACAAATATATATTTTGAAAGTTATATCATTCACACATTGGGTTAAATCCATAGAACCTCTATGATAACATCTATCCATGGTAATCTGATGGAGATTAACCCTATAAAATTCTTTTTGTTTTATATCATAATTTGAAAGTGAATTTTTTTTAATCTTATCAATAATATAATATGATACAATATATAAATTAAATATTTCAAAATTAATATAAAAAATTAATCAATTTCAATAATTTAGTTTATAAAATGTAAACATATATCATAGATCTTAATTATCTTACATTGTTAGAAATTTATTCATGTATTCAATAAAATGTTCCATCTCATATAGAATAATGATCCAATGTATTTCGAATATATTAAGTACCATAGTTTTAAAACAACTATAATCATGCATGAAACATTATAATCCAAAGTCCTAATATTAATTATCTTTTATCAACCCCCACTATGAAAACATTATTAGAAATAAGTCATTTATCGTGGCATTAATTTGTGAAAT
Source organism: Viscum album (assembly GCA_963277665.1). NCBI lineage: Eukaryota > Viridiplantae > Streptophyta > Magnoliopsida > Santalales > Viscaceae > Viscum > Viscum album. The sequence goes on along the minus strand of OY728150.1, from coordinate 428,923,330 downwards.
TTAAAAATATAACACCATTTATGATATATATGAATTATATTTAAGTCATAAAAACATATTATGAAATATAATAACTAATATAAATGTAATATGTTATTAATTAAAACTATAAAAACTCATACTCACTGAAAGATCGGTACTAATTTTTAACTTATAGTATTGGTTGAATATTATCTCAATATAATATTTTATTCCTTTGAAATGAAAAATGAAGAGTGGACTCCAAAGATTCAATGATAAGGAATAATTCATAATGATCATCATTGCCAATTTTTCCAATCATTCTATGAATATCTAGATTTTTAATTTCCATTGAAAATTTATTCCACTAAATTGTTTTTCCATTTTTGGTAACACAATGGAATTTCAATCATCATTATTGATGAATATTCTAGATATTATATTATTTTTAATTTTTTGGTTCTGAACATATTTCATCAAGACATTCACATTAATTTCATAGACATATTTAAGTTCGAATTATTAAAATAACTAGTCCATTATAAAAAATTTCAATCAAAAAATAAAAAACATAGTAATTAAAAAATACCCTTCATAATATCAACTAATAAATTTTATTTATTAATATCAATAAATAATTATTAAAAATGTATCATTTCTAGAAATGAAAAAACTCATATAAAAACACTCTTTCCAAAGAATAAATGTTAATTGTATTTAAATTTTTTGACCAAAATATATTTCACTACATAGAATTAGAGGTTAGATAGATAAATTTTCTTACTAGATTATAGAAGAAAGGTGAGGGAGTTATTGTTCCAAATGTTAAACCATAGGTTTTCAGAGATGGATAATGAGATCCCCTTACTATGTATAAATGAGTCGTTTCACCTAAAATCTATTCACTTAAACATGGAGAATGTTGAATATAAATTATGAACAAAAAGATCTCTGATTCTCTATGTACTACTCTGTAAACATTGTATGTGATACTATCACATGTTGAATCACTATGGTTAGGGGAGTAAAGATAGGGGAAACTTCCAACTAGGAGGAATGGTATGTGAGATTGGGGTAGTGTATGGACATAGACAAGGGTAGTCAGAGTTGGTTGATGAGATGAAAATAAATTCGGCAATAGTGGAGGGAAATAGAGGAAGGTAAATAAAAGGGATACGAGGATGATACATTGGTAAATAGTGTGGGGCAGGGTATTGGACATAGAAACTGAATCTTCTTTGTAGAGTTTTTTGTTTCACTTTGGGTTACATGTGAGTTTCATAGTATAGAAGTTTGCTCAAGTTAATGGTGAATGGGTGGGGCTATAAGGTGATCCGTGTTGGTGATTGTTACCATTTTTATTGATGGGGGACTGATGTAAATTATATTGGGGAGGCCCAGCAAATAATGGTTATATGATAATCAAAAATTAAAAATAATAAAACTATGATGTGGTCTAATATATGAAAAAATGAAAGTACCATACCCAAAACCTGACTAAAAAATTGAAAATATAATTTTGATATGAACCTTCTAAAAATTAAAATATATACCCAAACTTTGATAATAAATTCAAAACTTGTATATGAACAAAAACTAGTTAATTGATTTTATTTTTATTTTTTATAATGCTTTTTTATAATAATTTAAGAATGATTTTCTATATTCAATTTTCTTATTTATTTTTTATACCTTTTCATGTTAAACCATTATTATCATTATAAAATAAAATCTTTTTTATTTAAAATATTATAAAACATTATATTTCAATGGAATGAATATTATGTGGTATCATCCATGGGAGAATCTTCTACTCTTCCATGATAGTTTCGTGTATACACATCCTTTGGCACACTTCTCACCATGAACCCTCACCCATTATCACCATCCACATACTCACAAAAAATGATGATGTGAAACCCCACTATTCATTATAGAAACAGCAACCATCACATACATCGAATCATATTTTTATTTTAAAAATAGTTTACTTTTTTAATGTTACGAAAACTAAGGTAAGAAAAATCCCAGATTCCAAAAATTTGGTTATTCTAAGGATAAAACATTAAAGAAGGAAAGGTGACAGTGTCGGTATTAATAATTTATCCTGTAGAAGAAACTATAAATGTCCAAATAAAATTTAATTTGACACATGAATAAAGATTTTAGTATGACTTTATAATAGTGACATTACACTAGAAATGTTATATGTGCACTAAAATATACATGTGAATGAATTAAATTTGGTTTCATGAAACTTCCCACATGTTTCTATTATTTACAATCCATTATGACTGGAATAAATGAAACCTATTATTAATGTTTTAAATGGAATTCATTCATTTAATTATGTCAATTAAATAGTTTAATAGGAATAAAAATATGTTGATATATTCAACATGGTCGTCACATTTCATTAAATGAAACATGTTAATTATGTCTATATAATGGGTTGAGATCCCACTTTTTGGATATATCCAATTTTATACAAGCCTTATAACACTCACATCTTCTTGAGACACAACTTTTCACTACTGTTGGTCGGAGCAGAGTAATTAAGAGGTGGTTAATTGAGTATCAATAAAAATTTCTATTTTAAAAGGTATAATTTGAAATTACCCCTTTATTTAAAATTGAATTTCCCAATTAGCCATTAGTGAGTTTATAAGAGCTTGATTTTTTGATTAATTTCTTAAAAGATTTATTAGTTCTCAGTTGTATCAATTTGAAAATTAATACATATTTTGAAACTAATCTAATAATTTAATATTGTTATAAATGCTTTTTAATACTAACCATCATAGTTCAATTATGTTTTATGAAATATGTGATAAAATGGAGTAAAACTTAAAGGTAAAGACACAACATATATAAAATAAGAGGTTCAGTCTTAACTAGAGACATAATACTCTCCAATTGGTGATCACATACCACCAAGAAGTTTATATTAATAAACAGTTTGATCAAAACCCAAGATCGGGGCTCACAATAGCACATAGGTTTTTTAGGTCACAAGACCTCTACCACAGTTCTTTGTGGGTACAAACTACCAGGTCACACGAGGACCTCTTCCACACTTATCCATTAGAGTAAATAGATGTAAGAAGGTATCATAAGAAGTATATCTTTTTTCCTTAAATTTGATATAGGATACAATGTGTACCTAATAGACTGATACACACACTGCTCAAAAGTATGTAAAAATGCACACAAAAGTGCAAACAAATATGCGAAAATATTTAAAAGGATCTGTGTGTCTTGAGATGCAACTCTATAATCCTCCGACGTAGCTGAGATGAACTCTTTGTATTCTTCTAGAAGTTTACACACAAAAAAGTGTCGTATTCTGGCTTCCAGCATCATGTATGGTTCTATAGGTATATCCTTCTCCTTCCATGATAGGCTGAAGTAGTTTATCAATTCAATGTGAACCTCGATTTTTATTGCCTTGTGTTTTAATATTTTTTATCATGCGTTCATAGTGGTTTCATGAGAGTTTAAGTTGTTCTTAGGTATATTTATGTCTCTTAGGTATGTACCACACCACACACCCCTGTTCTTCTATATATCTCTTCTCTCTTTTAAAATGCCTCTTATTTATAAGGGCCAACAAAGAGAATGTTCTTCCCATGTGAATAGGTTCATTATACATCATATTGTCTTCTAAAATTCATAAAAAGGATTATAAAATATGTTAGTATCATTAAATGACACAAATATAATGGTTGTAAATAATATTAACAAATACATATTCAAATAGACTATTGGTGACTTGTCTGTCAGTGTCTCCTTCTGTCAGTCTTTTCATATGTCGGTGACACATTACATCAACAGTTATTCGTTCCCTCTTTTAGTGTGATAGTTGGTCTATCAGTGAGATAGTTGACCTATTGGGGACTCATTTCAACTGATGGTGAGTCCTTGCATCGGTAGCACCATGAAATGGTAGGTCACTTGGACTGATGGTAGTCCATCTGCATCGGTGAGTCATATGCAATGGTGAGTCATCTGCGTCAGTGATTTAGTTGATGTATCAATGACTCATATCAGTGGTGAGTTATTTCAATGGTGTCATCATCACATATTTATAGAATATATCGGTTTGAACTATCTGTTAGTGAGTCATATGTCTGTCAGTGAGACATATTTATGTCGGTATTAGTGACTCATACTTATATAATTTTAGTTGTTCTATCTGTCTCATAGTTCAGCATAGTCATAGAGTGTTAATACCCATAAGTTCACATATATAATGATTTATAAGCTTGGGTAGACTTAAACACACATAAATAGTTATATGATTGAAATGATCTGATATTCAAGATAATTCTTTGACATAATTTGGGATCTGGAATGAGGTAAGATATATGTTAATATATGACATTATTTGTGATAATTAAACCCATTATAGCCAGAGCTAGTTTCCAATAGTATCCATGGGCCAACAATCTCCCCTTTTTGATGATAAAAAATCATGGAATTATTAAGTACCATTAGAGAATGATTAAAGGAAACAATCTGATTACGAGTTCCCATTATGGGATGTGAAATGTATCGGAGATAATAATGTATTATCACTAATAAATTTCTCACCCTTTTAATAATACATAATAAATTTCTCCACCTTTTGGGATTAGAAAAAATTGGTAGGTGAAAAGGACACTAAAAACAGAAAAATATAAATAGTGAAATACCATTCATTATCAAAGTACACTTAATTAGCAAACAGACAAGGACTAAACTCTATCAAAAAAAGATATCTCCACACTACATGGTAGGTTCAATGGGTTCCTTCCCTTTATCAGAAGGATAAATGGATGGCTCATTATAAGGGTTAGGCTGAGAATTTGGAGGGTATGAATGAATTTTAAGAGGAGGTAGAGGCACTCTTATAGGTACGGTAGAAGCTAGGGCAGATCTATGCAGAGAAATAAGTAGAGGCTGAATAGGCTCTGTAATGATGGGTATGATCTGAGAAAAAGCCTGAGAAACTGACATCTGAGCTTGAGCAGGCACTGAAAGATCAGATCCATGTGGTGTAGTAGGAGGTACCACAATGGCTTCACTTTGGAGATAGAGATGTGGTTTAAATATCTTGATGAACTCTTTAATTATCTCACCACCATATTTCATTTCCTTTCGAAAATCGTCTGTGTTTTCTATGAACTTGTCCAAAAAGGTAGTGAATTCTCTTTGTTTCTGAATCTAATCCTTAAAATCCTTTTTCATTAGATAATGAGTAATATTGGTGGACAAATACTTAAATAGATTGTTCTTTTGATGCTTTGTTATGAGTTTGTAGAAAAAATCATTAATCTTTTTTTTTCAACTCTACCTGAGTGTGTGAAGTAATCCATGTATAATAATTCACATGATCATGCACCTTATCTGAAGTTTCTTCAACCTTAGATATACTGGATATCAAAACATGATAATCTTCTTTCAAAACTGAACTGACAGTATTAAGATCAATATATTGTGAAGGCTGAATAGGTGAATCAGAAGTTAAAGAAAGAGAAGAAGAAGAAAGTTCCTTACATTCTTTTCTCATTTTAGAAAAGTAGAGAGAATTAATATTAGAAACAAGATCCTCACGTCCTTTTATGACACATTCCATTGTATTCATGCACTTGGTGGTTAAAGTATTTATTCTAGTGGTTAACATCTTCATCTCATTCTTGAGCTTGGTGTTTCTTTTCACAATTGTTTATGTAGTTGTAATTAAAATTTTATCAATTTTCTTTATCACCATCTTAGAAACTGAAACAGCATCATCTTGAGATACAATTTTTGAGACATGAGTATAACTAAAAGTTCCATCTTTCTTTATACATTCAACCATTGACCGAATAGCTTTAAAATTTTCATTCATCTCAGTGTTCTATCTCCTAGATTCATCAATCTCATATCTCATATGAGATTTTACTGAGTGTATTATGTAGGAACATATGTCTTGATTGAATTTTTCAAAACTAGCCTTAGTGAAATAGTCACCAGAAGAGGTCTCATCCACTGGTCCCCTGGAAATAAATGAAAAAACATTATCATCTGAATCTTCATATTATAATCCAGTGTCCATATACCCTGTATTCCTCCCCCATTCTTCCATAATATCAGAATCCATCAAAGTAAGATTTTGAAGACTTAGTCTTCCAATGTGAGTCTCTTCATTAGCTTCAGCTAATCTTTCATGAGGATCCCCCTCAGTGTCATCTTTCATGAAATATTTCTTCTATTCCCTCAATGATTCCTTTATACGATTCATATCCTTAGGTTTAGTTCTTTTCTAGAATATACATCTTGAGAAAAAGGTTTGGCTAGAGGAACATTTTCATCTTGAACATCAATCTCAACATATTCACTAGCATTAGCTTCAACAATCTCCATACTAAAAGCATCTGTATTTCCATCATGATGATCAGACTCACTATCACTGCCACTTTCAATACATTCTTTATTATCACCATCTTCGTCCTTTTAATCACCATCTTCATCATCAAATTTCTAATCTCCATCTTTCCTACCTAATTTTGAACCACTTTTACCACTACCTTCTTCCTCTTGTTCATCTTCTTCTCACTGGATTCACTAGCTTATTCTATGCTTCCTTTAACTTCTTTTTCTTCATTCCCAGTAGATTGCAGAATAGGTTCATGATAAGGTATGTCCAAAAGTGTACTTGGAGGTCTAATGTAGACTCTTTTTGTTGGTCTAGTTGAGTTTGTGTCATATCTATCATCAACTAGTGATCCCACATCTCTGATAGGAGTAGAAGGCTCCTCCTCCTCATCTTAAGAATAGATTACTTATTCATCTATACTAAGGCTATGATCCACTAGATCCCTTGGTCTATCTCCATGATCTATAGGATTGAACTTTTCATAGAGTCTATCTTCATCAACAACCCATTCCTTTATACATGGTTTCTAGTTAATTTTAGTTCTCTTATAGATATCAGAACTTAAACAGATTCCACTATATTCACTAAATACAACATCATAAACTTCACATACATAGCCTTTCTCACTTAGCATTGTTAAAATCATTCTGGAGTAGAAAAGAGAATTTGACTTATAACCAGGTTGTATCATGTCATTTATGTGAACCATCTGATATCTGCATAGATTCCATTTAACTCATTTTTTTAGAAACTACACAAAGTATACATCCTCATACATTAGAGAAGAAAAGTCCCCTTTCTTGGGACAAATATGGTGATGAATAAACTTAAATAAAATTATGCACTCACCATTTAATTCTGATTCAATTAGTCTCCTCTGTTTCTCATTTCCATTTATCTCTTTCAAAGTTTTCACATAACAAAATAATTCACATTCAGGAGGATAAGTACCATGTAAATCATCAAACATTCCATCATGAGTAACTTTAATACATTCATCCTAATGTCTTGAAGAGAAAGAGATTATCTTCCCTTTCACAATCGACTTGACGCAAGCAACATCACTTCCTTCTAACAAAAGTCCCATATTCATGTAAAAATCATGTACCAGCTTCAGGTAGATAACTCTATAATTTTTTGCAAACAAATCAAGACATCCTTGATCTTGCAACACTTTTAACAACAAAGACTTTCTCTATAAGATCCATTCCACCATGAATTCTTTCTCGGAGTTTACCAAATGGTTTTCCAAACCAATATTTATAGGAGTTGAAGATTTTTCTGATTCACCTTTATGTTTCTTAGAAGCACAAGACTCACCATATTCAAGTTCTCACTTTACATGCGCCATTCCATTCAGTTTAGTCTGGAGGTCAGAAGGTGAATGTTTGGGGGTAGAGAAAGAGATCGGGGCCTAAGAGAGGGTATTAGTAAATAATTATAGTGGATCAATTAAAATTTATATTATTTAGGCCATTTAAAATTACACAATCACAAAATCGTGAACAAGGTTCAACAAAATTAATGGAACAATGTCGTTTTGATAAAAACAAAAAACGTATAGAAACATTAAGCCATCAGTGTCAGCATGATAGAAGTTTTATAACACTAACGATGTTGGTATGACAAGGAACCAGTGTCAACATGAGAATAGTGTCAGTATGACAATGGTGTCGCCATTGAAACTTCACATAAAATGATCAAAGGAAAGGAATCACAGGGTCTTATTGATTGACTATTTTTAACTCATGTCTGATGTAATTCATTATTTCAAAATTCTATGGCTTAGTGAATATGTTAGAAATCTGATATTATATTACAATAAATTATAATGTGATATCACCCTTTAGATAATGATCTCACAAAAAGTGATGTCTTTCGTTAATATGTTTCGTTCTATATGGAAAAACTAGTTCTTTAGAAATGTTAATAGAACTTTTATTGTCACAATTTATAGGTTCATGTCTAAATTTATATCCATAGTCTAGTAGAGTGTGTTTCATCTACAAAATTTGTGCACAAAATCTACCATAAGCTATGTATTCAGCTTCATCATTAGAAAATGCAACAGAATTTTGTTTCTTGCTACATAATGAAACCAAAGACTTTCCCAAAAAGTGACATATCCCAGAGGTTCTTTTTATATAAAATGTTCATCCACCAATAAAGAATTTTAGTTCAACCATTAAAATCATTTCAAATTAATTTTTCATCATCTTTGAAAACTCTATACATAAATAATTTCTTAAAGATCCAAAAATAATATCATCAACATAGATTTGAACAACTAAAACGTCTTTAGAAATATGTTTTATAGAAAGATTAGGGTCAGTAATTCCATTTGTGAAACCTCTAGAAAGAAGAAAAAAACATAATCTATCATACCAAGATCTTGGATCTTGTTTTAAACTATATAAATATTTTGTTAATTTTAAAACATGATTTTGAAAATGAGGGTTTGTAAAACCAATGGGTTATTCAAAAAAAACATCCTCAACTATAAACCCATTTAGGAATTCAATTTTAACATTCATTTGATAATGTTTGAAATTAATATGGGAATCATAATCAAATAGGATTCTGGTAGCCTCAATTCTCGAAATAGGTGAAAATTTCTCTTAATAGTCAATTCCTTCTTGTTGTTTATAACCTTGTGCAACCAATCTATTTTTGTTTCTAACAATGTTACCATATTCATATACATTGTTCCTAAACACCCACATAGTGCCTATGGTCAAGGTGTCTTTGGGTCAATCAACAAGTTTCCAAACTTTATTTCTTTCAAATTGATTAAGTTCTTATAGCATATCCATCACCCAAAATTCATCATTAATTGCATTGTTGATATTTTTAGGATCAAGTTGTGATATGAATTATTGATGTTCAACCTGATTTCTAAGAGAAGCTATATTTTGCGTGCCTTTATCCAAGTCTCTAAAAACAGCATCTAACGTATGGTACATAAATGTTCTAGCTGGTCTAGAAAGGGAGGGGCTAGTAACTTCTGGTTCATCTACATGTTTGGGTTCATCATATTTAGATTTTGAATAATTTTCAGAACTTTTTCATTTAATAGATTTCATGACAAGTAGATTAGATGATTTTGAATTTATGTCCAGGTTTGACATATCAACTTCAAGGTTGTCTAGGGAGATCTTAGGTTGATGTGGATTGGTTTCATAAAATTTTATATGCACATATTCTTCCACACACTTAGTTCTTTTATTAAAGACTCTATAGGCTTTACTAGAGGTTGAGTAATCTAGGATTATTCGTTCATTACTCTTGGGTGATAATTTTTCAAGATTGTCTTTTGTATTAAGGATATAGACTTTTCAACTGAAAACATTGAAATAACTAACTTTAGTTTTTCTATTGTTCCACAACTCATAAGAGGTATTCTTTAGGATATGTCTAATTAAGACCCTATTAATTATGTAGCAATCTGTATTCACAGTCTCAACTCAAAAGTAAACTGGTAAATCATATTCATTAAGAATTATTTGAGCTATCTTTTATAAGGTTGTATTATTTCTTTCAAAAACACCATTTTGTTGAGGTGTCTTAGGGGCAGAGAAGGTATGACTGTATCCATTGTGTGAGAAAAAAGATTAAAAGTCTTGATTTTTGAACTGACATCCATGATCACTTCTTAAGTATAATATTCTAAGTACACTTATATTTTCCACTATTTTAGCATACTTGGTGAAGTAAGTACTTTATTTTCCTTTGTGAGCTAAGAAATAAGTCCAAGTATACCTATAATAGTAATCAACAAGAACATGAACATAGTTCATCCCATTTAAACTAGAAACTTGATAGGGTCCAAACAAGTCCATGTGCATCAACTCCAAATGTTGAGAAGTTTAAGCTTCTTTTGTTTATTTGAAAGATATCTTCTGATGTTTACCCTTTTGACAAGGATTACAGACATTGTCATTTGGAAACTCAGGTTTGGGTAGATCCTTTACAAGACCTTTTCTACAAAGCTTGTCACGACCCGCCCTCGGGGTCCGTGCCGTGACTACCCCAAGCCCGCCTTCCATAGGCCAGGGGCTGGCGACTAGCACCAAGGCGTAAATCCCAGTAAAAAGGGAAGGCATTGCCTTTGTAAAGTAAACAAACTCCACAGAGTAAACAAGCGGAAAGTAAACACTAAACAAAATCAGAGTACAACTGAAAGTGCGGAAAAGTAAAAGGGCCAGTATACAAACCCAAACTAAAAGTAAAGTACAACTCGAAAGGGAAAACAGAAACTGAAAAGTAAAAGCCGCTACATCGAGCTGTCCACTGGAAATCCCACCTGAAGGGTGGGTACAGATAGCTCCTCTGCTCCACGGGTCCCGCCGTCCGCTCTGTGCATGTCCCGCCCAGTGGTCCACCTCCAGGTACCGTCCCGCTCTGCAAGCCTCAGCTAAGGTCAACGCTGTCCGTCGTCTGCAACCAACACAACGTAGTGCGGGCAAAGCCCGTGCAGGGGTGAGTATAAGCTACTCAGTAGGGACCCCGAGACCCCTGAAGGTCTCTCAAATCCACAAAGTATAAACCACGAAGAAAAGTAACAATCACGAAGTAATAACCGACACTGCTTAGGTATATGCCCATACATATACCTAAGTCATCAATTCAAATACGCTCTAACCTCCGAGCCCAAGTACAACTCAGTCCACACAGGAAAGTAAACGTATTCCACACAGGAAAGCAAAACGTAATCCACACAGGATTTCACAACACAATCCACACAGGAAAGAAATAGGATTCCGCTCACACAGGTATACTTCTTCAGAGGACGATAAAGATGATCACTGATCCATCTAAGTCGTCGGACCCACGAAGGATCGATAGGTAACTAACCCCCGCAATGACCCACACAGGATCGAGCCCACACAGGACCTGTAGGCGCTGGCTCACACAGAACCGCTGAGCGCAAGGACCCACACAGGATCGGGCCCACACAGGACCTGTAGCACTGATCCACGTAGGATCGCTGAGTGCTGAAGTCGTCATCGTCGAATCCACACAGGATCTCTGTACTGTCGTCGTCGCAGTCACAGTAGCAGTAGTAGTCGTAGCAGTAGAACAGTCGCAGCCAGCACTAGGGTTCCCGCACATAGCAAGCTCGTTCGGAGGGTCCGCTCCACGAGCCGAGAGGCTGATACATCAACTGTCACAAAGACCAGAGTTGATGTATCCAAAAGTTCCGTATCGACAACAGGAACTCAACGCAACAGACGGCGCGTCGATCGGACGCCCGGTCTGAGAGTTATTGGCATTTTCGTCTCCGGGGCCCGGTTGGTTTTTAAGGCAAAACCAACCCGACCGTACTCCACCTGCGTCCAAACCTCGGGCAGAGTATACCAAACGATCCATCTCACTAAGAGGAACACAACGCGACTGACGGCGCGTCAATCGCTCGTTCGTAGCTCAAGATATGAGCGTTTCCGCTCCGAAGGCCCGGTTGGTTTCGTGAACGAACCAACCCGGCCGAACTCAAAGTAATCCGAAACCTTGAGTGCGATAAACCGAAACGACCGTCTCGATCCAAGGATCGCGTTGCCGCAGACGGTTCGTCATTCGGAGGTCCGAGGCTCAAGAAATGGCCAAAAGACCGGAACTGGTTCGAAACGGGGGGGTCCGGGTCCGGGCCCCCCCCCTGGGCGGCCTTGCCGGCGCGGCGGCGCGGGGGCCGCGGCGGCTTGTTGCCGCGGGGTGGCTGAACGCGGGGGCTAAGCCCCCGCTGATTTGGAAAAGCGGCGCGGCCTTTGTGCCGCGCCAAATTTTTTAAAACGCCCCCCCCCCCCCACGTGGGGGGCCTGCTTGTGCGGAACCGGGGGCCCGGCTGCCCCCCTCCCTTCAAAGAACCGCCCCCCTCATAAAGAGGGGGGGTTTTATGTGATGGCCGGGGGATTAATTCCCCCGGTTTTAATGCCTTCCGTCCGGCCAGCTGGCCGGCCGGTTTTCTCCAACGGGACCGGAAATTCCGGTCCCCCCTTCGGCTTCCGACGCCGGCGGCCCGGCCGCCGGTCTTCTCTTCCCGCCGCGGCCCGGAACCGGACGCGGTCTCCTCGTCCCACCGCGGCCCGGAACCGGCCGCGGTGTTCATCGTCCGGCGCGGTGCGACGGCACCGCGCCCCTTCGCCGTGCCTTGATTTCTTTCAACGCGGCGCGACGGCGTCGCGTTCTTGAAGATTCTTCCTCGGCGTGGCGCGACGGCGCCGCGTAAAATAATTGCACGATTATCCGCGTGGTGCGACGGCACCACGCCACTTTGCTTCCACCCGCAAGAATAAACAAGAACGATGGAGGGGGTTCGGCCGTGTTCGTGCGGTCCGGCCCCCTCACGTTAAAATAATAACGCAACTTTAAATAATTCAAAGCCACACGTTAGACTTGCTAAATTCACGATCAAGAATAAAATAATTAAACCAAAAGAAATCAACAACCCCTACCTTGGTATAAGGTTCGAAGATTTGTCTACGTTCCGCGGAAGACGACGTCGCGGAGGTCGGGTGTCGCGGTCGTCGTTCGTCAAATCCGTTGACGAAGGGATGCGTCCGATGCGATACGTCGTTGGCGAAACTTCTCAAGTTGATGAAGGAAAACCGAGGAGGAAGCGGTGTTTCCCTTTCTTTGACGTGGAGAGAAGATAGAACGGCGTGTCGGTGTTCTTCGCGTTCTTCAAGGAGGAAGATGAAGTTCTTCAAAGTGTAGAACTCTTCTTCTCTCAAATCTCCACACAACACAGCAACTCCCAAAATAAAATAAGCTACACCTTATTTTATTTTCACTTTGCCAACCTTTCAAAATTCAAAAGTTGAATTCATTACATTAATTAAAAAAATGAAGAGATAAGTTGGCAAGAATTAATGTAGGGGAGAGTCACATAATTTAAGAGGGGGGTTTAGAGGGGTTAGGGAATTTGAAAAGGTGGGGGCTCGTGTCGGCCCCACCTCCCTCATAACCACACATGGGAAGGTGGGTGGTTGTGGGCCCCACCAACAACTTCCCATGAGAGAGTCTAACCACCACGAATAAAATAAAATCCACACACAATTTTATTTTACTTATCTTTTAATCCCCAAAACTAACTTTCAACCCGCAACAAACACAACTTCTGAAAAGGTCTCTTTAAGCGAATATCGGTGCTGCGAGTTCATCGGTGCCCTCGAATTTCAATTCCGAGCACCGAATCAAAAGTTAGGAAAACCCGCTCGTTCGTTCACTGAACGTACCCGAGCCAAACTTCGGAAATTGATTCTGGGCACTCCGGGACTCGGAATCAGGTGCCGTCTAAAACCGCGCTCTTGTAAAATTCTAAAGAAAATTAAGAAAAAATTTCCCTTGAATTTTACGGGTCTTTACATTACTCCCACCTCAGGGCTTTACGTCCCCGTAAAGATACATCAAAAACTAGGGAAACAAATGAGGGTACTGAGCACGCATCTGAGCCTCCCGCTCCCATGTGCTCTCCTAGAGATTCCCGTGCTGCCATCTGATGCGCACAAGAGGAATCGATCGCCCTCGCAGGACCTGCTCCTATCGATCCTCTATCTCCACCGGAACCTCCGTGAAAGTCGCCCCATCATCAACGTCAAGCTCCCCATGGTCAATGATGTGCGTCGGGTCGTGCACGTATCTCCTCAGCTGGGATACGTGGAAGACGTCGTGTACCCGGTGCAATTGAGGTGGTAGAGCCAGGCGATAAGCCACCTCACCAACCCTGCTGAGGACCTGGAAGGGTCCGATGAAGAGCGGAGATAACTTGCCGCCTCGGCCAAATCTCCGAATACCACGTCGAGGTGAGACCCGCAAGAAGACGTGGTCGCCATCCTCGAACTCCAGTGGCCTCCGCCTCCTGTCAGCAAGACTTCTGCCGGCTCTGAGCTGTCCTCATCCGCTCCTGGATGACCTGGACCTTCTCTGTCGTGGCATGGACCATCTATGGTCCCACGAGTGCTGACTCCCCAGGGTCTGTCCAGCACAAAGGAGATCTACATGGTCGGTCGTACAACGCCTAGTACGGTGCCATCCCGATGGTGGAGTGGTAGCTGTTGTTGTATGCGAACTCCACCAAGGGTAGGTGGTCCTCCCAGCTACAACCAAAGTCAAGGACACATGCGCGGAGCATGTCCTCGAGAGTCTGAATGGTCATCTCCGTCTGACCATCCGTCTGAGGGTGAAAAGCTGTGCTAAGACGTAGCTGCGTCCCGAACGCCTCCTGCAACCCCTTCCAAAGCCCGGAAGTAAAGCGGGCATCTCGATCGGAGATGATAGATGATGGCACGCCGTGGAGCCGCACAATCTCTTGAACGTAGAGACGTCCCAAGCTCTCTACTGAGCCCTGCTCTCTGATGGGTAAGAAGTGTGCCGACTTGGTGAGTCGGTCAACAATCACCCAGATGGAGTCGTGACCTCTGGAAGTGCGTGGAAGTCCAGTCACGAAGTCCATAGATATGCCGTCCCACTTCCACTCTGGAACCTCCAAGGGCTGTACCAAGCCCGCTGGTACCTGATGCTCTGCCTTCACCTGCTGGCAGGTGAGGCATCGAGAAACGAACTCTGCTACATCCTTCTTCATGCCCGGCCACCAGTGCTGTCGTCTGAGGTCCTGGTACATCTTCGCCCCTCCAGGATGTACCGCCAAAGGAGAAGTGTGAAACTCTCTCAGCACTTCCTCTCGCAAAGCAACTAGTACCACGGTACGTCCTCTAAAAAGGATGTCGTGCTCTGCTCCAAGGGAGAAACCATCAGGTGCCTGTCCCGAGGATATCTGTGCACGTCGTGTCTCACAGTCAGCGTCCTCACGCTGTGCCTCTCTGACCCGCTGCAGTAGTGGAGGAGTGACTGTGAGAGACTGAAGAAAGGTTGCTCCATCTCTATCCATGAAGGATATCTGCAAAGAGGCTAGCTGCTCCGTCGCCTCCTCAAGTAGCTGAATGCCCGTCCTCCTGCTGAGGGCATCGGCTACTACGTTCCCCTTCCCAGGAGTATAGACTATCTCAAAGTCATAGTCCTGGAGGAACTCGAGCCATCGTCGCTGTCTCAAGTTTAGGTCCTTCTGCGAGAAGATATACCTAAGACTCTGATGATCGGAAAAGACTGTAAAGCGCTCGCCCATCAGATAGTGTCTCCATGTCTTCAGAGCGAAGACCACTGCTGCTAACTCCAGGTCATGGGTAGCGTAGTTCTGCTCATGCGGCCTCAACTGACGTGATCCATAGGCGATCACGGCCCGCTCCTGCATCAGAACACATCTGAGTCCGGTCCCTGATGCATCGCAGTAGACTACGTACCCTACTCCCTCCTCAGGCAACCTCAAGATAGGTGCGCAGGTCAATCTCTGTCTCAGCTCCTGGAAGCTCTGCTGACATCCGTCTGTCCATACGAAGGGTTTCCCCTTCTTCGTCAAAGCTGTGAGTGATTCCGCAACTCTAGAGAAGTCTGGCACGAATCTCCGATAATATCCAGCTAGTCCCAAGAAACTCCGAACCTCAGTCACGCTCCTGGGTGGCTCCTAAGCTAACACAGCCTCAATCTTCGCGGGATCCACTGCAACTCCCGCCTCAGAGATAACGTGTCCCAAAAAGTGGACCTCACGTATCCAGAACTGGAACTTCGAGAGCTTACCATAAAGCTGGTGCTCTCGGAGTGTGTCAAGAACAACTCGCAAGTGATAGGCGTGCCCCTCCTCTGTCGTAGAGTAAATCAGAATGTCGTCAATGAAGACCACGACAAACCGATCGAGGTATGGCTGAAAGATCCTGTTCATGAGAGCCATGAACACTGCTGGGGCATTGGTTACACCGAAAGGCATAACCAAGAACTCATAGTGGCCATACCGACATCTGAAGGCTGTCTTCTGCACATCCTCGTCTCTGACTCTGAGCTGATGATAGCCTGACCTGAGGTCTATCTTCGAGAACCACCGTGCTCCCTTGAGCTGATCAAAGAGGTCATCAATCCTCGGTAGCGGATACTTGTTCCTCACTGTCACCTGGTTCAGGCGACGATAGTCAACACAAAGTCGCAAGCTCCCGTCCGCCTTCTTGGCGAACAATATCGGGGAAGCCCAGGGTGAAACACTGGGTCGGATGAACCCCTTGCCCTGCAAGTCCTCCAACTGTACCCGTAGCTCCCGAAGCACGGCGGGGGCCATCCGATATGCTGGAGTGGATATCGGGGCTGTCCCGGGGTACAAGTCAATATAAAAGTCTACCTCTCTGCGAGGAGGTAGCCCTGGAACGTCGTCAGGAAAAACGTCCGCAAACTGATCCACCACTGCAGGAAAAACAGGACTCCGCACGTCAACTGCTCCAAGGATAAGGCTAGCCAACTGATGAGTGATGGGTTGTCCTCTCCTCCGCGGATGTCCATCCTGTGCTGCTAAGTATCCCTTCTCGCCGGTGAAGGTGAACCTGCTCCCGTCGGTGCGTACACATCGCACCTTGCGCCTAAAACAGTCAATCTGTGCATGGACCGTAGATAGCCAATCCATGCCCAATATGACGTCGTAAGGCCTCGACGCTGCTACAAGAAGATCCCAGCCGAAGATCTCGCCTCCTAGAGTAAGCTCACACTGCCGGCACCAGTGCGTAATCGTCGAGTCTGCTCCCGTAGGAGTCTCTAGCCGTAAGGATCGAGCCAACGGCTCTGTCGGAATCTCCGAGCTCCGAACAAGGGCAGCGGCTATGAAAGAGTGACTCGCTCCTGTGTCTATAAGAACTGCAGCAAGGGTGGAATAGACACAGATAGTACCTCGAATCATCTCGGGTGCGCCGTGGTCGTAGGCCTCTGCTGCCTGGAGCTATGCCTGTCGCTGCCCGCCAGCTCCCTGTGGTCGGGGTGGACCTCCTGGTGGTGGTGGTGGTAGAGCCTCAAAGCGTCGGCCACCACCGACTGCTCGTCCAGCTCCTCTGCCTCGTCCGCCTCCTCCCTGCGGACCGCCACGGTCGACCCTCTGCCTCTGCCTCGGTGGTCCATCAACTGACTGCTGCTCCTCGGCACGGCGGGTCGGGCAGTCGCGAGCCATGTGGCCCTGCCCGCCGCACGAGTAGCACTGTCTGCCTGTCGTAAGACTGGCTCCGCGCTGTGTGCCCTGCACTACTGAGCCAGTGCCCTGAGATCGTCTGCCTGAAGGTCTGGTCTGTCTGGACCCCTGAGTCATCCGTCGACTGCCTGCTGCAGATGACTCTGCCACGTGTCGCCCCGTGGTGGGTCTCTGTGCTGGTGTAGACTCAGCAAGGAAGCTCTCGATCAGAAAGGCCCGCTCCAGTACTCCTGTCTGAGTCGGTATGCTGAGGGAGATCAGCGATGCCCTGATCTCGTGTCTCAAACCCTGCTCGAAGGTCCGGGCCTGGAAGAATGGGTCCCGTACCATGTCGGTCGAGTAGCGCGAGAGATCGGTAAATCTCACCGAGTACTGAGCGACCGTCATGCTACCCTGCCGCAGCTGTAGAAGCTCATGGATACGCACCGCACGAAGGGTGGCTGGGACGAACTCCGAGCGGAAGAGGCTCTCAAAGTCCGTCCAAAGAAGAGATGCATCATCGTGCACCTGGAGCATCAGGCTCCACCATCGTTCTGCTGCTGCGTGTAGTAGGCTCGCAGCGAGGATCACCATGAGGTCTACTGGTGTCCTCACTAGCCTAAACACTCGAACCACTGCCTCCAGCCAGTCCTCTGCTGCCTGGGGATCCGTCTCCCCGCGAAACCTGAGCGGTCGCTGGCGCTGAAACTCATGCAGTGCGCTGAGGCGACGTGCATCGTCAGCGGCTGCTGCTGGAAGCATCGGGGGCTCGGCGGGTAAAGCTACCGCCGGTGCCACTACTGGCAAAGGGCCCTGCACCGAGGCCTCGTCGCTCGGTGGGCTGTCGTCTCGCTCGACTCTCGGAACCCTAGCTGGCTGTCGTCGTGGGGCCATCCTGAAAAGGAAACAGGTGCGCCACGGTTAGAACAGTATACCTGGTGAGCTGATATAAGTAATCACAAAGAAAACTTTGAAACACACACGCAAACAATGTTTTCGTGCATTAAGTCGGAAATCAGAAGTCAGGGTCCTGGTGTACGGATACGTCGGCCGCCGCACCAACACTGGACTCCCTGGACTGATAACCACACTAAATACGCCAAACATTATTGCTTCACATAGAAAAGATCAGAGTTCGCGGTAGAACCGAACTCCTCTGATACCAATTTGTCACGACCCGCCCTCAGGGTCCGTGCCGTGACTACCCCAAGCCCGCCTTCCATAGGCCAGGGGCTGGCGACTAGCACCAAGGCGTAAATCCCAGTAAAAAGGGAAGGCATTGCCTTTGTAAAGTAAACAAACTCCACAGAGTAAACACGTGGAAATTAAACACTAAACAAAAGCAGAGTACAACTGAAAGTGAGGAAAAGTAAAAGGGCCAGTATACAAACCCAAACTAAATGTAAAGTACATCTCGAAAGGGAAAACAGCAACTGAAATGTAAAAGCCGCTACACCGAGCTGTCCACTGGAAATCCCACCTGAAGGGTGGGTACAGATAGCTCCTCTGCTCCACGGGTCCCGCCGTCCGCTCCGTGCACGTCCCGCCCAGTGGTCCACCTCCGGGTACCGTCCCGCTCTGCAAGCCTCAGCTAAGGTCAACGCTGTCCGTCGTCTGCAACCAACACAACGTAGTGCGGGCAAAGCCCGTGCAGGGGTGAGTATAAGATACTCAGTAGGGACCCCGAGACCCCTGAAGGTCTCTCAAATCCACAAAGGATAAACCACGAAGAAAAGTAACAATCACGAAGTAATAACCGACACTGCTTAGGTATATGCCCATACATATACCTAAGTCATCAATTCAAATACGCTCTAACCTCCGAGCCCAAGTACAACTCAGTCCACACAGGAAAGTAAACGTATTCCACACAGGAAAGCAAAACGTAATCCACACAGGATTGCACAACACAATCCACACAGGAAAGCAATAGGATTCATCTCACACAGGTATACTTCTTCCGAGGACGATAAAGATGATCACTGATCCATCTAAGTCGTCGGACCCACGAAGGATCGATAGGTAACTAACCCCCGCAATGACCCACACAGGATCGGGCCCACACAGGACCTGTAGGCGCTGGCTCACACAAAACCGCTGAGCGCAAGGACCCACACAGGATCGGGCCCACACAGGACCTGTAGCACTGATCCACGTAGGATCGCTGAGTGCTGAAGTCGTCGTCGTCGAATCCACACAGGATCTCTGTACTGTCGTCGTCGCAGTCACAGTAGCAGTAGTAGTCGTAGCAGTAGAACAGTCGCAGCCAGCACTAGGGTTCCCGCACATAGCAAGCTCGTTCGGAGGGTCCGCTCCACGAGCCGAGAGGCTGATACATCAACTGTCACAAAGACCAGAGTTGATGTATCCAAAAGTTCCGTATCGACAACAGGAACTCAACGCAACAGACGGCGCGTCGATCGGACACCCGGTCTGAGAGTTATTGGCATTTTCGTCTCCGGGGCCCGGTTGGTTTTTAAGGCAAAACCAACCCGACCGTACTCCACCTGCGTCCAAACCTCGGGCAGAGTATACCAAAAGATCCGTCTCACTAAGAGGAACACAACGCGACTGACGGCGCGTCAATCGGTCGTTCGTAGCTCAAGATATGAGCGTTTCCGCTCCGAAGGCCCGGTTGGTTTCATGAACGAACCAACCCGGCCAAACTCAAATTCATCTGAAACCTTGAGTGCGATAAACCGAACCGACCGTCTCGATCCAAGGATCGCGTTTCCGCAGACGGTTCGTCATTCGGAGGTCCGAGGCTCAAGAAATGGCCAAAAGACCGGAACTGGTTCGAAACGGGGGGGTCCGGGTCCGGGCCGACCCGGCCCGACCCCCCCCCCCCTGGGCGGCCGTGCCGGCGCGGCGGCGCGGCGGCGCGGGGGCCGCGGCGGCTTGTCGCCACGAGGTGGCTGCACGCGGGGGCTAAGCCCCCGCTGATTTGGAAAAGCGGTGCGGCCTTTGTGCTGCGCCCAATTTTTTAAAACGCCCCCCCCCCACGTGGGGGGCCTGCTTGTGCGGAACCGGGGGGGCCGGCTGCCCCCCCTCCCTTCAAAGAACCGCCCCCCTCATAAAGAGGGGGGGTTTTATGTGATGGCCGGGGGATTAATTCCCCCGGTTTTAATGCCTTCCGGCCGGCCAGCTGGCCGACCGGTTTTCTCCAACGGGACCGGAAATTCCGGTCCCCCCTTCGGCTTCCGACGCCGGCGGCCCGACCGCCGGTCTTCTCTTCCCGCCGCGGCCCGGAACCGGCCGCGGTCTCCTCGTCCCGCCGCGGCCCGGAACCGGCCGCGGTGTTCGTCGTCCGGCGCGGTGCGACGGCACCGCGCCCCTTCGCCGTGCCTTGATTTCTTTCAACGCGGCGCGACGGCGTCGCGTTCTTGAAGATTCTTCCTCGGCGTGGCGCGACGGCGCCGCGTAAAATAATTGCACGATTATCCGCGTGGTGCGACGGCACCACGCCACTTTGCTTCCACCCGCAAGAATAAACAAGAACGATGGAGGGGGTTCGGCCGTGTTCGTGCGGTCCGGCCCCCTCACGTTAAAATAATAACGCATCTTTAAATAATTCAAAGCCACACGTTAGACTTGCTAAATTCACGATCAAGAATAAAATAATTAAACCAAAAGAAATCAACAACCCCTACCTTGGTATAAGGTTCGAAGATTTGTCTACGTTCCGCGGAAGACGACGTCGCGGAGGTCAGGCGTCGCGGTCGTCGTTCGTCAAATCCGTTGATGAAGGGATGTGTCCGATGCGATACGTCGTTGGCGAAACTTCTCAAGTCGACGAAGGAAAACCGAGGAGGAAGCGGTGTTTCCCTTTCTTTGACGTGGAGAGAAGATAGAATGGCGTGTCGGTGATCTTCGCGTTCTTCAAGGAGGAAGATGAAGTTCTTCAAAGTGTAGAACTCTTCTTCTCTCAAATCTCCACACAACACAGCAACTCCCAAAATAAAATAAGCTACACCTTATTTTATTTTCACTTTGCCAACCTTTCAAAATTCAAAAGTTGAATTCATTACATTAATTAAAAAAATGAAGAGATAAGTTGGAAAGAATTAATGTAGGGGAGAGTCACATAATTTAAGAGGGGGGTTTAGAGGGGTTAGGGAATTTGAAAAGGTGGGGGCTCGTGTGGGCCCCACCTCCCTCATAACCACACATGGGAAGTTGGGTGGTTGTGGGCCCCACCAACAACTTCCCATGAGAGAGTCTAACCACCACGAATAAAATAAAATCCACACACAATTTTATTTTACTTATCTTTTAATCCCCATAACTAACTTTCAACCCGCAACAAACGCAACTTCCGAAAAGGTCTCTTTAAGCGAATATCGGTGCTGCGAGTTCATCGGTGCCCTCGGATTTCAATTCCGAGCACCGAATCAAAAGTTAGGAAAACCCGCTCGTTCGTTCACTGAACGTACCCGAGCCAAACTTCGGAAATTGATTCCGGACACTCCGGGCCTCGGAATCAGGTGCCGTCTGAAACCGCGCTCTTGTAAAATTCTAATGAAAATTAAGAAAAAATTTCCCTTGAATTTTACGGGTCTTTACAAAGCTTTCTAAGAGATTTTACATTATATTTTTCTAATATCTTATGCTAAATCCAAGGCTATTTATAAAATTCACTTAAACAAGAAACATTTTTAGAAACTAAACATTATAAGTAAAAAAATATTCATTTTCATTTCTAAAAGAATAAAATACCAATTAATTTTTAGAATTAAAAACATTCCAAGAATTATTTTCAAATTTAAAATGATATACATCATTACATAATTATAAAATATTATACAGATTATATTTCAATCTATCAACAAAAATTACTTTAGAAATAAAAACTGAGTTAGAGTTACTAATAAGGATTAAGCCAATTATTTTTCCTTTAGAATTGTCACTAAATGTGACATATCCACAAGAAATCTTGATTATGTTCTTGAAACTTGAATAATATCATGTCATGTGTCTTAAATATCCACTTTCCGTGTACCATTGACTCATGGAGGAGCTTTTAAAATAGCTTTTCTACATGATTGTAAAAAACCAAATTTTGGTACCTAGACTTGTTTGGGTCAAGTTAAATTTGAAATCAATGATTTAGGTACCCACATTTTCATAATAGGTTTTCTATAATCATTATGTAACATATTTGAAAAATAGACTCTATTTAGTCTATAAAAACTAGAGGTAGTAAATGATCTTCAAGAATTAGAACTAGTATCAGAATTTGGATTTTTAGGTAGAATAACATATTTTTCATATTTAATTACAAAATGAGTTTTAGATAGGTTTCTCTATTTAAACTGATATCCAATATGAGAAGTGGACTTGGGGCTTATCAGTTTACCAATCATTTGATTATGATTATTTTTCCCCTTGGTAAACTTTTCTTGATCTTTCTTCAATTGCTCATTAGACATTTTTTATTCATTATTTTCTTTGAGTAGTTGAACATTCATTTCCTTTTTAAAAGTAAGTCTAGAATTATTGTTATAGTAAGAGCATGTTGTTTATTTAAATATTTATATTTATCTTTTAGTTCATTACAATTTTCTTCTAGAATGTTACAGTATTCAAATAGTTCAACACTTTCAATATTTTTAGACTCACGCTCATTTTCAGAATAATAAAAATTGTCTGCAGGAGAGTCTAAGGTTACCTCTGATGTGTTTGAAATGAAACACATATTTTCTATGTTATATTTCTCAACATGTGATGATGTTGATTCCCTGAATCTATCTTCATAGTCTCTTTAGGTGGACCTCATAAATTTATTATACTTATTTTCCTTGTTTTCATAATTCATGGGGTATTTTATTTTTGGATAGTTGTCTTTGACATGTCCTCTCCTCTTGCATTCATAGTAGAAAATCACCTCTGATTTTTCATTTCTTTTACAGTCCTTTTTTTAGTTTCCCTTGTTATCATATCTTCCTTTATAATTGGGATTATTGAAGAAATTATTCTTTCTATATAATTTTATGAATGTTCTGGATAGGTGGTCCATCTCTTAATCACTATCTAATGTTGATTCATCATTACTAGAGATTTCAATGGAGGGTATCAACTTCTCTTTTTCCATTATCTTATAGGTAGTAGTCTTGAAGGCTATAAATTTTCTCTTAGGTTCATCCTCTTCTTATTTATTGACTTTCAACTCTTACTAATACATTATCAATTTTCCAAAGAGTTCATTGATAGTTAATTTTATGATGTCACATGATTCTCTAATTGAAACATAATTTCCTCTCCATCAATCTGGTAATCATATGGGAATCCTTATAATTTGTTCTTTGGTAGTAAGAACTCTTCCCAGAGAGTTCATTATGTTCACAATTACATTAATCCTGAGATACATATTAGTAATATGTTCATCATTCTTCATCATAAAATTTTCATAGTTAATATTATATGTGTTAAGTCTCATTTCCTTAACACTATAAGTTCTTTCATGTGAAATAGACAAAGTTTCCCAAATTTCATTGGTTGTTTTACAAATTTTTTTTTGTTAAATTCCTCATATCCTAAGGAATATTATAAGGAATTCATGACTCTACAATTATTATTATTATAATTTTTGGTTGGTTCATCACAGGTGGTTCTAGAATATTCATTAATCTTATATTTATCTACAATTGAATACCAAATTTCAGAACCCATAATTTTTAAGTGCATTTTCATTTTAATGTTTCATTTTCATAATTAGTTCCATTAAATAATACAGGTATGTTGGTAGAAGTACCTTCTATCTTATTATCCATAATTAAATTTTAGAACAAGATTTTTAAGAGATTAAAATTATCTATTAATAGAAATTTTAAGATCTTCGAAATACAACTAAAATCACAGTTGAAAAAGTTTGAAAAAGCATTTAAAACTGAAAATTCATAAATCTTATGATACCAAATGTTGGTTGGAGTAGATTACTCTAGAGGGGGGATTATTTAGTATCTATAAAAATATCTGTTTTAAAAGGTATAATTTGAAATTCCTGCTTTATTTAAAATTTAATTTCCCAGTTAGTCAGCAGTGAATTTATAAGAGCATGATTTTTTGATTAATTTCTCAAAAGATTGATTAGTTCTCAGTTATGTCAAATTGATAATTAATACATATTTTAAAACTAATAGAATAATTAAATACTATTGTAAACACTTGATAACACTAACTATCAGAGTGCAATTTAGTTTTATTAAATATGTGATAAAATAGTGTAAAAATAAAACATAAAAACACAGGAGATATAAAACAAGAGTTCAGTATCAAGCAGAGACTTCATCCTCTCCACTTGGTTATCACCTACCACTAAGTACATTAAATTAATAAATAGTTTTATACACACACTAGATCGGGGCTCACAATAGAACATAGGCTATCTAGGTCACAATACCTTTACCATAGTTCCATGTCGGTACAAACTACTATGTCACACAAGGAACTCTTACAAACATATCTATGGGAGAAAATAGCTGTTAGAAGGTATGATTGGAATGATATCTTGTATCCTTCAGTTTGATACAGGAGAAAATGTGTGATTAATAGATAGATAGACATATTGGTCAAAAGTATGTAAAAAATCACACAACAGAGAAACAAAATATGATAAAGGGTTTAGAAGGCATTGTGTTTCTTAAGATGAAGCTCTAGACTCCTTAGATGTACATGAGATGATGTCTGAGTCTTTTTCTGGGAGTTGACACCAAAACAGAGTGTCGTATTCTGGCTTCTTGCTACAGGTATAGTTCTCTAGGTGTATTCCTCTCCTTCCTTGATAGGCTGTAGTAGATTTTCAATTCAATGTGCAGATCTATTCAGATTGCCTTGTGTGTTCTTCTTTTTGTTCTTGAGTTCGCAGTGGTAGCATGATTGTTGAGTATGTTCTTCAGTATATTTCTCTCTTGAAGGCATGCACCACACCACACACCCCTGTTCATCTGTAAATCTCTTCTCTCTTTTTAATATGCTTCTTATTTCTGAGGGTCAATAAAGAGCATGTTTTTTCCACATGAATAGGTTCATAATACCTTCTACTATCTTCTAAAATTCCTAAAATTGATTAAAAAATATGTAAGTATCATTAAATGACACAAATATGACCATTAGAAATAATATTAATAAATGCAGATTCAAATAGCCTATCAGTGAATCATCGCTCAGTGTCTCCTTCTGTCGGTCTTACCATACGTCGGTGATTCATTACATCAATGACTTGTTTCAATGGTGAGTCATTCCTTCTATCAGTGATACAGTTGATCTATTAGTGATACATTTAATCTAATGGAGACTCATTATAACTAATAGTGAGTCATTACATCCGTAGCAACATGCAATGGTAGGTCACTTGGATTAACGGTAGGTTGTCTGCCTCAGTGAGTTATATGAACTGTTGAGTCGTATGTGTTGTTGATTCAATTGATGTATCAGTGACTCATTTAAGGGGTGAGTTATTTCAATGGTTTCATCTTCACATATATAGAGCATGTGCCTATTTGAATAGTCTATCAGTGATTCATACGTCTGTCGGTGATTCATCTGTCTTTCGGTGTCAGTGACTCATACATAGATAATTTTAGATGTTCTGACTATCTCACAGTTCAGCAAAGTCAGAGAGTTTTAATACCCATAAGTACACATAGATAATCATTTATAATCTTTGTTAGATTTTAACACACATAAATTTTTATATGATTGAAATAATCTGATATTCAAGATAATTCTTTGACATAAATCGGGATCTGAAATGAGGTAAGATATATGTTAATATATGTCATGATTTGTGATAATTAAAATCATTATAGTTAGATATAGTGTCCAAAAATATCTATGGTACAATAACTGAGAAACAGAACTATAACCACTTCTAGGTTTTTGGATCATTAGGAAACATTTTGGGATCCTTTAGTCAGTATAATATCTTTCAAAAAGGATTTCGTGCACTTATCCATTAATAATTATCCAACATACTCAATGAAATATTGATTATTGGGAAATAATTTATCTAGGTATGTATTTTTATATTTTACTATTATATTATATAAAGATTCTTTCTGGGATAGATCAGGAAAATTAATATGTTTCCCTCTATGGAAAATGATCATATGACGATCCAAAAAAACCCTTCTTTAATGAAAAAATATGATATTATAATTTTTTTTTAATGAAGAACATGTTTTGGAAACATATATGGAATCATCCTATTTAAACTTACATTGATGTTTCAATGTTGTTTTATTTTTAATAACTGAGGTAATATTGTATGAAAACATAACTTGAGGTGATTCTATATATGACTACATTGATCATCAATGTCATCTCAAGAAAAAATATAAGGATATGTCATTACAATAACATATCTAACCCTGGATCACGACACTGTGTTATTAACATAATGTAAAATAAATTGTTGATTTGATATAATTTTAAACATTTAACATAATTTTTATACTAGTTACAAAATATTTTAAGGGTTAACATAACCTATGGTGTGAAAATAGATCATCGTTTTTGGGTTACATTCTTATACATTGAGTGTCAATGTATTTTGATATTTCTGCCTGATAATTTCAGTGAGGGTCAGCAAAATTTGAATTTCAAAAATCCATCATGACATTATATTATGTTACAACATAATTTCACGTGTCCATACAAAATTAAAATTAATTAAATTTAATATTAAGTTTATTTAACTTATAATTTATAAATATTTTATAAATGAAATGTAATAAATTTTTTAAAATGGTATATTTGAAGACTAAATTAAATATGAAAAAATTCAAAAAAATCACATGTTTTTTATAAATAAATAAATTGTATATTTATTTAAAATATTAAATGATGAATATATTTATATTCTTTATAAATTATATATAAATATAAGATATTATATTTTTGAATATTTATAAAAAATTATAAAATTGTTTTATAAATTAACTATGAAATTCAATTGGATTATTGATTAAATATTTTTGAAACATTTAATATAAATATTCCATTAATATTGAAGAGTTAATTTTAGTAAAATCATTTAAAATTTTATATGGTCTATAAAATGTATAAAAAACACTGTAAAATGTATTTTAGAATTGTTATAATTTATAGAGAGATTGTAAATAGTCTATAATTTATTATATAAATTCTTATTAAATATATATTATTTATATATTCCAAATATTGAATGTTAATATTTAAAATACCCTTTACCATATTACATGACATGCCTTGTGATCTAGAAATATAGTATTTATTAAGATATCATAAGACTAATTTATAAAAACCTTATATATTACAAAAATAAGTCCAAAATAAAAATTAGTTCATATTTATAATTATAGATTGTTCATAATTAATTAATTTTGATAGTTCAAAAATAAATCCTTATTTACGATAATATTTTTTCCATAAAAAAATGCTTTGATAATTTATTTTATCAAAAAATTTTAATAGTGTGATTTATATAATATTTAGATTATTTAAAATGTTTACATTATTAAATTTTAATAATAAAATTGTTAGAATTTGAAAAATATCATTGAAATGTCATATATTGTATAATATGAAAGAGTTCATATTGAAAGATGATATAATGTATTTATATTGATGATTATGGAATGTTCATATGATTGCTCATATTATAAAGTGTTTGTAATTTTCTTTTATTTATGAATTGTTCATCAATAGTTATATCATGGGTAAATATTTTAAATTAACAAATATTTACAATTTATTACTTTTATTCAAATATAAATTTTTTTAATATAATGTGAAAAATTTGTACTCTTTATTTATATGATAAAATTCTTCTATGAGATAGATACCTGAATTTCATGTTAGTTATGACCACAAAAAATTTATTTTTCATGTACCTTGACCATGATTCTTAATTGAAGTTATTACATTGAAATTAGTCATTGTGAATAGTATCTTTATATAAGTTTTTAGAGATATCATGAATTGTATTCTATATTAAGGGAAGTATCATAAGAAGAGGGGATTGGGGTCAGACTACCCATCATCCTGGAGGCTCATGATTTGTCTAAAAACATGAAGGGTATCTTTGAGATTACTAATGTAACTATTATCAATTTCATATATCCATATGTCTTTACATGAATATTTTACATACCTTATTTATATGACAAATAAGATATGTATGAATATACTTGGTTTCTATTTTTTGTTGAATAAAATGAACATGTAGGTTTTTTAAAAGTTACACATTAATGTGGAATGAAAATATTAATTCATTGAATGAAATAAGGATACTAAAACAAAAATAAACCATTATAATTATGAATACGAAAAGGAATTAAAAATTATATGTTAAATATTTCATTCTATATAATGGTTATAAATTTTATATGCACAATGTTTATAATAAATATGCGAGACTTTAAACCCCCCCCCCCCTAAAATACAAGGTGTGACATTCATTCTAAAGAAGAACATGTCAAGGATTCGATCATCTAATCTAATAATTCATCTCATATATGGGTTCCCACAAATCATCTTTTTAAGAAAATAAAGTAATATGTTGCCTTTATTATCTAATGGGAAAGTCATTCCATTATTAGGTTCCACTGAATTGTCTCATGTAAGCCTATTCTTGTATTTTTCCTTGTGTTACACTGTTCAAGAGACCCTACAAGTATTAGGTTACTAGATAAATTGATTTGAGTATTTTTCATTTGATGTACATTGAAAAGGTGGTTCTTAATCAATTATCCAATCATTAAAATAGTTTTGATCGTGATTATTCCTAAATAAAAAATATATGTGGTGAGATAAATAACATAGAAAACTCATTTCTCAGTAAAACATTAGTCTTAGATCACTAAATGTATATGATGTATAGGGACATCATTTCATCATGATCACTTTTATTAAAATTTTGTGACAGAAAGATATAAGAAATGATATTCATATGATAAAAATCATATTATAAATAGTAACATCATCATCATAATATTTTTAAAAAAAATATTTGAAAAGGAAATGCTTAAATTTTGAAAGTCCTAAGACTGTTGACATAAGACATTTTTTTTATGTGGAGTAAATTCAGTTTGTTAGATATACCCATCTATCGTAACCAAGTGTTGAAGTTGTTCAAAAAATTAATCTTGATTCTTATGGAGTATAGAAAGATTAATTTAAGGATTCAAAGGAAATATATGATAAATAATATAATGATTTTTTATCAAATCATATTTTCAATATGATTGTGTATGATATTGATAGTCAGTATGATTGAGTATGTTATAGACATGTAGAGATTAAAGAATTTATCTAAGGTTTTTTCTAGTGAAGTAATTCATATTGTGTTAATTGATGAAAATGTCCCAACAATCTTGATTTGATCAGAAAAAAATTACTCAATAATCTTAAAGTGTTGATAATAAATGAACTGGGAATATGATGACTATATTTCAATATTATATTGATAGCATAAGTTTTTAAAACATCAAACATTGAGAGGATAAGTAAGTTGGAAATCCCACCATTGTTTCTTAAAATAGTAAATTAAGGTAATTTGGAACATTTGGTTATTATTAGGAATGAGTGAGAAGTCTATAAGATGGAATTGTGAGGATACCTAAGGATGTTTTTTGAATCTTTGTGGAATTTCCATGCCAGATATTAGTGTTTAAGAATTGATTCTATGATTTTCAAGGGTATATGATACCGAAAGTATATTTTACAAACATTTTAAATATACATGACTTCAAAATCATAGGAATATTTAAAAGAACCTATAGTTGTATTGAAGTGATGATTTAAAGTTTTTCTACATCAATAATTTAAATATATTAGGTTTAGATTAATCTAAACATTGTATTTCAAGAATCTTCATATTATTATTCTCATATCATATGGGGAGTTTATTTTTAACATGTAGTTTCTATAAGATATGTGATTTGCAAAATTGAATAAACATGGGTTATGATTTATCACATTCTATATTATACATTAAAATAAGAAAACTATAAAATGTGTTTTATCCATGATAAAATGTTTATCCCCTTATTTGTTAAAATATGAGGGAATTCATTCATTGTTTTCAAACAAATGAGGTAATTTTTTCACACCACTCATTAATAGAATATTTTAATTAATAACCATATTTTCATGAAACTTTTATATACACATAAATTACCATATGTGTTATAGATTCTTTAGATTATTTAATAAACTTTCATAATGAATGTAAATAAATGGAACTTTATAAAAAAAATTAGTTTATTTATATTATAATGGTGTTCTATAAAACATATAATGTTCAAGAGGATAGTGGGAGTGTTCGGAAATAAGAGGATGAATTTTAAAAAATGAAATTGTACTCATCTAAAATTTATAGTGAATTTCAAATGTTATCTAAAAACATTTATGGTATGATAATAAAGAAAAAATTAACGATTTATATTTTGTTACTTTTATAAATTGTAAATATATTTTTTAAATGATTATAATAATTTTAATATAACTATTTCCATTCATGAGTGGAAAAAAGCATGGAATTTGATTATATATATATTTATTTTGGAAAAACATTATTCCATTAAATGAGAGTTGTATGATATTACATGAATTTGGTAGTGTGGGTTATAAGGTATGGGGAATGCCTGGATTTTATGATATATATAGTGATTGGTTGATTGATTATCATTTATATTTATTACAGGCACAAATTCATTAAAATGATTTATTCACATGGGAACATGGTAGCATTTATGCAGAACATAGGAACTATATTTTCATATTCACCCCAAAATTATATATACTACTTTTTAATATTTTAGATATATATTATGGTGTTATTGGGTGATATTAACTCACGATATATCTCTCTATGACATTTCTTGATGGAATTTTTTTAAACTATACAATGTTTGAGGTATAAAGGATTATTTCTATTTTTCTATTGCTCTATCATTATTGGAATGGATTTTTGTATCATTAACTCATAATATATTTGTTGGTGGTGGTGATTTGTACTATAACTTTTTATAGCTATAGTGGAGTCTTGGAGTTTTTTTATTGTTCTACCACTTTTACTTATAATTGTTTATCTTTTTTCAAAATCGATAATAATTTCAAAGAGAAATGTATTCCCTTTGAGTTATATTAATCCCTTTTTATTACTCACCATCCCATGACATATTGATTGTGTCATTACAACAAATATTGGTATCAGCTTAGGAGGATTTCCATTAGGGTTTCGCCATGATAGACTGTATACACCTTCCACTGAGATAATTTTCCCAAGATATTCTACCATCACCAAAGTAAAAAAATATATTTTTTTTCTTATTGAAATCTATATCGTTTGATCACAAAATACTATGAACATCCTGAAAATTAGTTTAATATCATATTAAATCTTTATTATAAACAAGGATTTCATCGTTGAAATAAATAAATAAATTATCATAAAATTCCATGGAATATATACCACTCTAAAAATTGTTGCAGAAATAATTCATCTGAAACGTATAACATGATATTCATAGTATCTATCACATATATTAAATGTTTTTTACTAATATAAAATTTTCTTACAAAATAAAAACATAAGAATATTTTTTGTGAACAATTTTATCCCTATAGTTCATCTAATAACTCTATTAAGACTAGAATCAGATATCTATCAAGTATTGTCACTTTATACAGAGACATATAATCCACACACATTATCCAACTCTATCATATCTTCTTAATGCAATTAATATATAATTATGAATAGTAGTATAATATAATTGTGATAAACCACCTCTTTGCCCCTAACATAGTTATGGTTGAGTAACCCCACTTTACTCAAAATAGAATCCTAACATTGTAACATCATTAGGTATCTTCCCACATCAAAACATATCATCCATAAATTGATATGTATGGCTAAATATAACATAAAAAACTCCAAAATACGTACCGCTCACACTATGGAAAAAAATTAAAATGAAAATATACATTTTCAAAAAATTAATTAAACATTAAGTTATGAATAATAATAATATTTAGATAAAATATACTATAAAAACAATTCCATATATAAAACACTTCTTTATTTTTTTAACATAAAATTATATAAAAATTATTATGATTAAACACACCCATACATTTCAATACTACTTAGATACCATTTGGTAACCCACTATCCCAAAAAAACCTATATTCTTGAAAATGAATAGTTTCAAAACTGAAATAATTAAAAAAAATTCTAGTATAAATGTTATAAAAATATACTCGTAGATTAATGGAATAACATGAGAGTCTCATTACCTCATAATATAGTTACCATGTGTATGTAAATTATCTAATTCATCCAAAATATTGGGTTTGGTAAAATCAAAAATAAATTATATATACCTTATAATAAGAAAATTTTAGATGTTAACCTTATTCCATTAACTCGTAATTTGATGATTTCTTTGTGGAATTTTTTTAATGAAAATCTTGAAACTATTTTTTATTATAAAGGAGACACTTTATTCTATAAATTGTTTTATGGGTTGTAGACTCACTATAAAATTCCAATAATTCTTATGACTGAAAAAATCATGTGGAATTTATTAGTAAAATTGTTTATTGGATATTTCTGCATCAATAATCATGTGAACATTCTCACTATAACATCAAGATAAATTTTTATACATTTATTTTTAACCAATATAATTCCTAAATAAGTGTTGAATTTTGAATGGATGGAAGTTAGATGATTTTTTACTAGATTTTTCATTGGAATAAAGTCAATTATCAAGAAAACAATTAAGAATATAAATTTAGTGTAATATAGTAGTGAATGGGTTGAGAATTCATGAAATAGTAATACTTCATATAATGATAGCTATAAATTGACCAATATATAAAAATCAATTGTTCTAGTAATTTTATGTCAATGATTTAAGCTTATTCATTTTTGTTATGCCTGATGTACTTAGAAGATGGATGATCATGTATAGAGAGTGAGGTGTGTTGCACATCAAAATTTTGAAGGAGTACTTAGACTGTACAGATAGTGATGTAACCCATGGATGGATAATATGATTTTAATTCTTTTGGGTGAAATTGAATAATTTATTATGTAAATAGTCATGCATTAGAACCGTATTCATGTTTTTGTGGAGATATTAGATGAAGGCTGGCGGTGAGTAGTGACAACATAAAATAGTTGAGGTATTATCATAGGAGGTGATATAAATATATTTCATGTAGAAATAAAGATATATGGAGAAGTTATGTTAACTATGATATATATTACAATATACCATATAGATGTTTCACATCCTATTATTGGACATTTCATATCACATATGGTGATAAGGTAATATCTTTGCAAGAAAAAGGTCTATTAAAAGAGTTGTGGATATAAAAACCGTATAAAAGGGGATTGTGGCTAATATATTTTGCCTCATGATGTAATAAAATATATCTCAGATGACATCCAGATGCACTGAATGAGAACCAAGGATCACAAACAAAGATGATGACAAGTATTATAATCTGTGAAATGATTCATAGAATATATTATGAACATATCTCTTTAAATGATATATTAGTGTTGTGATGATAATATTTATATGGAAAAATCATAGATAATAATTAAATGATATCTATTATAGTTATTTTAGGCTATGTAATTTCCACGCTATGGGATTTATGACGATTGAATGTGGACTGAGAATATAGATTATATGGGGAAGCACGGACCATATTTAAAGTAGTCCAGTAATTGTTTTTGAATGCCTTCATGTGAAGGGAACCTTTCATTAGTAATTTAATTATAGTTTAAGATTCTATTGATAAAGTAAATAAATTGAAGGCGAATTCATAATATGGTCCAAATAATAACATAAGAGTTTATGTATATTATAGGGAATAATAAGTTGTAATCATTTTCCATGTCAAACTCAAGAATGATTATTATTGTAAGACCTATAAATCATATGATTTGTATCATAGATGGAGACATATCCCAAGACATTATTGAAGAAAATGAGGTGGATCTCTCTAAGAGATAGAATTTACATAGGATACAATCACCCATTCAGTTAACCTACTGATTAGGGTATCCATTAAGGTTTATGGTATTGTGGGTCATGTTTTGTGTTTTTACTAGGGGCAGTATTGTATGAAAACAATTAAATTGAGTCCATATGTTATAAAGGGGTAATATTTGGGTCATCAAGAATGTTTTGTTTATTATATTTTTTATGAATTTACACATACATGTGGTTTAGGTATTTCCTTAGGAGAGTTTATTATGTACATAATAATTCTGGATGATTTATGATAGAGACCAGTTGTCCTTCTAGAGGTAATACTCTAGAAATGTGTAAAAGGGTATTATATATGGGTAATATAGGGTGAATAACCAATTATATTTGAGTGGGGTTTCATGGAGGAGTTGTTAAATAGGATAGGATGGAGTGAGGGATGAAGGAGATGAATATATTTGGAAATTAAGCCTTTTTATTGGATTTGTTTCCAACAAGGGAATAAAGTAGTAGTGCCTCATGTGTAGCATCTTTTATTCTTATCCTATAAAGAGTCTAATTTTTTTAATCTTATAATTATCTAAATATAAACATTATTTCCCTATATATCTATCAATTTATGTGACTATCATCTCGGTTCTCTCATTTCTGCTTCCACGCATGCATAACCAATTTCATGGAAATGGGGGGTATCCACGCCAAATAAATATATTAAAAGACTCGAAACCACTATTTTATAGATCATGATGACAATGTTAGTGGTGATGGTACTGTTAACAAAGATGTCGAAATATAAGATAGAGAGTTTGGAACGATGTATAATCTAGGTACGATTTCGTGTGGATGAGGAAGGTGATTTCCATACTTGAACTGAGGAATATAATTTAGAACAACCAGTTGAAGGAAAAAATATAACATGATTATTTGTTACATTGTAGATTGATGTAATGTAACCATTTACCATGATATTGTAGATACAAATATTTACTAGATAGCATCTAGTCACTTAGATCACCCAACCTGACAATTATTTTTGAATCCATCAAACATGGTAAGGCTTTAAGGTCAAAGTCTATCAAAAATTCATGTAACACCTAGTGAAGTACATGATAACTTCATTGAAATATTATGATCTTAGTTTTACATTGAAAAATCTCAAAGGAAAACTTTATGCATGGTATTAAAATGTATAAGAGGATGATCCTATGATTTATATTAGGGTATTATGGTATATAGTGGATATAATAGATATTCAAAACATTAAGGCATACTTGATTTTAGAACCAGCTAGCCATCTTTATTTGATCCCTTGGATCCTATTAGTTGTGACCCAACTTATAACAATGTATAGTTCTCTAGTTCTTGATTTTCTAGTAGATTCATTCAAGGTATTCGTGAATTTTCATAATTGGATGTTGGTGTCCCAATTTATCATGGAAAACATTCCCCTCATCTTCTTCTATAATTACATCTACACATATGGTCTAGAAGATGTAGTTTGGGTCTCAATCCTCAATCCAATGTATTTTTGTGTGGTGATTGTTACTAAGGAATACATTTTGAAGGGGTGGTCTCAGAGCCCTTGTTATATATCAAAATTTGTGTTTCAACTTCTTCCATTATTCAACGGTGGATCACTTCAGATGTGACTTCTCTCATTTTGTAGTATGAAACAACCTACTTGGCCTCCACATTCTCTTCTACAATATTTCACTCCTCCAAGGCATAATATTTGCAATCAGTTTGATCCTCTATGTGAATTATTGTATGATCCTTATCCAAGATGTTGAGTCATATCCATTATGGATGGAGATAGACCTCACTCATCCTCTTTTGATATGCATACTTCTTAGGATAGAAGATTATATCTCTTGTTGGTAGTATTTCTCCTACTAGTATCCCGTGTGATTCCATATATGATTCTATATTCAAGAAAACTTCCTCCCTATATGTAAATGTCATTAAAATGTTATTTACACCTCTAGTCCTATAAAACCTTTCATTATAGGTCATCCCTCATCTATGTTGATGGATGGGGTAATCCTCAATCCCAATTCCACCTCCTCCACTATGTGAGTAGCTATTTAGCCATATCATCCACCTCTCGAGGTTCATTCTCCTTCTCTCATTTATTATCTTCCATAAAAACTAGATCTTACTTTGAGGTCTACCTCCCATGAGATGGGGAGAAAGTGTATGGACTTAGTATCTTATCATGAATGCATGGTTATTTTTCTCAGGCTCATACTAGTGAAATATCTATTAATATGTCAGGAAATAGCCCCCCCCCCCCCTTGAATAGTGACACTTTTCTTTGTGGTTTAGGAACCAAACATTTTCCATGGGAAGGATATTTCAATTATCTTAGAGCTTCCCATGGCTCAAAATCCCCATGATCTCAGCTTCACCCACTATACACCCATTCCATTTTTAATGGATACAGTTAATTATCATATACTTAAAATGAACCAAACATAGATTTTGGTACATTTACTCCAGGAGTCCACACTAGATCTCAAACCAAAAGCGGTTTATCCTACTCCCTATTTCAATCTAGGTTCTCATTGACACAAAGGGGAAATTTGGGCCCTACCCTCTATAATGATTTCCTTCTTTCATTACAACTCATGGGGCATGGTACCCCAAGTGAAGATGATTTTTTTACTAAACTTCATCAAAATAATGTTTCATTAGTAGTGGTTATTGAACCCAAAAACATCCTTCAAAGAATTCTTAGTTCACTTTTAGACATGGACTTTGGGATTACATGTATGGTGAACCCATTAATCAGATATATTGATTTTCATAACAAAGTAGTATCAGTGGAGAAACTCATTATATCCAATGATAACAAATCCACAATGGTTAGTTCAGTTAGTTTCAGTTTCCTTACCTCATTTTATGCCAAATGAGATGTGCGGGAGAAAATATCACAATGGCAAGATTTTTGAAACATTAATATGAAGGACTCGACAAGGATCATTAAGGAGGATTTCAATGAAATTCTTGAAATAGAAGATAGAAAAGTCAGAGGGGCCCATCCCATGAAGTATACAAAATTATTTTACACTATTTCATCCTATAATGGGATCTTGGAAATGTGATATATAGGGGATAAATTCAATTGGTGTAATAATTAAAAGGGGATCTATAGTAATTGGTTCTATTTTGATCGTTGATTGGCTAATATCCAAGACATTTTCACATTCCCCAATGTTATAGTTAACCAGTTGGCTATTATGATTTCAGACCACTCTCTACATCTCATAATCCATTCTCATGGCTGAGTGGGTAGTGGTCATTTAATTTATTACAGTCGATGGGTGGAAGGCTCATCTACCATAGTGTGTTGTGCTTGTTAGGTAATAAACCCATGCATGATAATTTAGGGGTCGACATCCAAAAAAAGTTATGATTTTTAAAAAAGGGGACCAAAAGACATGGAATAATAGTAAGACCCATTGATTGTTGGATATGAGATACCTCACTGTGGATATTAAGAATGAAGTTATAGATCCTAAAGATAGGTGGGATGGTGATTTTTCCAGTATCTATATCCGCAAGAAGAACCATTTTGATGAAATACTATTAGGTTATGAAAAATAGAATGATAATAACTATAAGATACATGGGTGAATTTGGGGATAGAAACTCAAAATATTTTTGGATTGTATCAAGGAAAATAAGAACTCAAGAATCCTGAACATTATTCTTGATGATGGTTCCTTCACCAATGAGCCCGATATGGTGTGAGGTATAGATATTTACCACTTTACCGCCTTATTCATGGACACTAAACCTCATAGGATGTATATAAAAGAGGTCATGATGATATGTTTCAAGATATAACCTAAGTGGTTTCACCTGATTTCAGTAGTTTAATTAGGGTTATCATAGAGGATAAGGAGATTTAGTATTTTATCTCTTCCCTCATTCATAAAACCACCCCTGGAACCGCTGAGTATTTTAGTTTGTTCTATGTGTCCTATTAAGAATTGTTTATGTAGGAGCTTGTGGAAATCATCCAAGATTGTTTCCAACGAGGGGGCCTACCCAGGGTGGCATGTGCTACCCCCTATGATACTCACTCCCATAGAAACATATATATCTTCCCTCAAATAGTACAAGCCCATTAACATGTTCAATTTCCCCTAAAATTATTTCCATCAATTATTAACATAAAATTATCAGTCAAACTTCATAAATGGGTCTTTAATGAATAATAAAAATCATCTATCCAAGATTCCATTTCTAGAACTCAAGAAATTATTTTCGAATTTAATAAGAAGACTTCTGAATCCCAAATTTTCATCAAACTCAATATGTAAAAATAATACGAAATAATGTTGGTGATCTTCATCAACAAATTTATGGCCTGCATGGGATTCTATAGTTGGGAGATCAATCTATTATTCAGATTATTTTAATCACCATGGATTATATTCACCTTTATTGGAATGAATTGCATCTTTTTTAACTCAGTTTGTCAACTGAGGTAGGGGATCCTTTGTCCCCTATAATATTAAATTTGTTTCATGACACTCTCAACTGATACCTAAGAAAGGGAATCATCAATAGAAGCTTTTTCCCTTCCAGTATATATTAGACTATATTTGGGTATCTCACCTACTCATTGTGGATGACATGCTCTTTTCATTAATAGAAATAATAGGTTTATATAATAACTCAACATAATTATGTACGTAAATATGAATTTGATTGGTTAGATTATTAACAGAAGGAATATAAGAATTTATATTTCAATGTCTTTCTCAGAAAATATGGGGAATAAAATAGGGGATACCCATGGATTTCATAGAATAATATATCCAATGGAATAGGATTGATCTCTGATCTCCCCAGATATAATTCATATTCACTCTTTAGATTTCCTTGTTGATAAAATATCTAATGCCATCCTCCACTAGAAAAATCACTTCCTCTCCTTTCGAGGGAATATCAATCCCATTATCAATGTTCTTTCATCAATCCCCATGCATGTATTATTGGTCATCAATGTTCCAATGTTGGTTTTGTGTAGTATTTAAAACATATTTTCGACATTTATTTTGGGATGAAAATACAGAAAGAATATATCACATGGTGTCATGGGATGGGATGGCCAAGGATGCTGAGGATAGAAGAATCAATCTATGGAATATTATGGGAATTAGATATTTCCATCAGGATATGTTATCAGGGGAATACTTGGAAGGGTGATCACCTGGTATTAATTAGTAGACAAAAAATATGGTGTATAATTGGATTGAGTGAGTTTCAAAAGCTCTCAGTTATATGAATCGCTCCGATGACACGTCATTGTTCTTCATCAGCACTCACATTGTATTATTAGCTGTGGAAAGATCAGTTTATTATTGTATGAAATGGGATATAAATTTTCTTGGTTTCGTGAGATACTTTAGACATAATATATCATTCTTTAGTGGTAGCAGGTTTCACTCTTTTATCAATGATATCCCCAACCACTACCACTAAATTTTTTTCAAAAATATTACACTTAACTCTAACCATGATAGGATTTTATTCAGAGTATAATCATCCAAGATATTCTCTATAATATTTTATCATCATGTTACACAAGAAATATTCAATAATTATGAATGGGAGTTATCCTCTTCTGTAATGACATACCCTCATAACTCAACTTCATTGTATGATGCATCTGTAACCATGATCCTTCCACTAAGGAAGAGGTTTTATGAATGGGAATAACTCTTGTTTATAAATTCCCCTATTTACAAACTCCCAAAGAGGAATCATCATATAACCTCTTCTTTTACGTAGAGTTGGTTAATTTAGTGGGGAATAACTTTTTTACTTTCAATGGTCTTTATTTCAAGGAGCTCATCGCAAAAACTTTCCTTCATTCCTAGATTCAAAACAACAAAAGGTAATAATCCTGAGAAAAATTAAAGAGTTGCTTATGGTGGATATTTTTTAGTGACTAGGGAATTTTTTTAGTAAGGATTGAAATGAAGGGTTACTCATTACACTAATTTCCAGGATGTTCAGGGCTAGAAACCTGGAGGCTGAGATGGTACCTATCCTTAAACATTGGAAGCTTAACACCTCCATAATGATGATCATAGATAGAAGAATATTAATCTCCATTTATGAAATAC
This sequence comes from Viscum album, assembly GCA_963277665.1. NCBI lineage: Eukaryota > Viridiplantae > Streptophyta > Magnoliopsida > Santalales > Viscaceae > Viscum > Viscum album. The sequence goes on along the minus strand of OY728150.1, from coordinate 428,882,803 downwards.
CATCCCTATGAGATAAATTGGAATGTTGGGGTCTTCAATAAAGATTTCTATAAACTTAACGTTCAAAAATAATGAAATAATGGATACATGTGGGGGGAGGACTTGTCGTTGACCATGCTAGTTTAATAATTTTTTTGTGATATTTATGTGTGATGGGACTCTCTCTGGTAGAATAATCTATCATGACCAAGAAGGATAGTGTTATTCCACTCCCACAAGATTACTCTAGACTCTATGTAAATAGACTATTCCATTGTCCATGGTTCTGTCTAAGTGATTTCCACCATCCCCTAGGATATCAATTATTTTTTCCTCTAATAAAAGAACATTTTTAGATGTCAGTTGAACCTCCTCCACACATAGTTAAAGATAATACATTTCTAGACTTTTTGGCTTCTTGGTACACTCAAGATACCCCTTTTAACTCTTTTACTAGGAAAATAACCCTTCCACCTATGTGTATTAGTATTTTCAGAGATGATTCTATATGTCTTAACTATTTTCTACATACTTGATTAATTTGTCTTGGGACCTCTTTTATAAACATTTTTTAATTTTGGATGTATTTAATTTCTTTGATTAGATGTGTGTTTTAAATATTTAATGTTTTATTTTATCATATTACATTTCCTTACACATGCTCTGGTTTTTTTTATGTGCATAATTTATTTAATTTTTTGGTATAATGAAATATTTAATGTGGTTATAACATAATTATATTTCTTATGTTTCAAATAATTCTTTATATATATTTAATAATCCTTTACAGTTTTAATTATAAATATAATGTGTCAGTTTTTTTATTTTAGAATATTTTTTTCCATGGTTAGCTATAAATTTTTTATAGTGTTCTTTTTAATTTTATAAATTTATTCTACCATCAGTTATAAATTCATGGAACCATCAGCTATAAATTTATGTTACCTTCTATTAAAAATTTTTCGACCACAAGTTAAAAATACCTTATGACATTAGTTCAAAATGCCTTCTACCATTAGTTCAAAATGCTTGATATTGTTAGTTAAAAATTTCTAATACCATCAGTTGAAATTATTTCCTAATTTCATTTCACCAATTTTATACCATAAATTAAAAAACTATTCTACCATAAGTTATGATTTTTCAACCATAGGGCATGTGACTTATAACAGTACAACAAATACCGAGTTATTTAATTTGTTCCACCACTCCTAAATTAATGTTTTTATGTTTTTGAATATTTTAATTATTTATAAATTAATTGTAAATTATATTGAGACCATGTTAATTTATTTTAGAATGTTTCAAATTATATTTTTTTATTCTTTAATACTTATTTCAATATCAACAGAAAACATTCATAGGATCTTTCATGTATATTTGTATATAATTATTTATTTGCATGTTTTTTTAATGTTCTAGAATTAATCATAAATTCCTATTAATATTTTCAATGTGTTTTTAATGTCATAACAATATATTTATTTTTTTTAGTATTTAATGCATGAATTTAGAATTTATTTTTACACAATTAATTTTATTACGATATTCATGGATTTATTTGACTCAATATTATGAAATTATATTGAAAAATAAATTTCAAATTGATTAACTAGTTTTAAATTCAAAAATTAGAGAATTTAAATTAATTTAAAATATTTCAGTACTTCTATAGTCATTTTTAACATTGATAAAATTTGTTGAGACTATTTTTTTATTTAATTATTATAACCATTTCCAAGATTTCATTTTATCTATTGTAGGTTTTCTGAATCCATTTAAGGGACTAAAAGGATTATTGGAAGATATATTATTATGATATTATTGTTACATATGAGTACATATGAATCAAATGTATTATAATTTATCACACTCTAAAAACCATCAAGTGGTCTTGTACACCATGTTTACCATTGCTAATGTTCTATCATGGATTGTACCTAATGTTCTTTGACTTCTACTACCTTGATGAGATGATATGATCAAATAATCAGAAACTAGTACATGTTCTTCTCTATTTTATAATTATATTTTTCCTAGGCCTCTTTTATAAAAAATAAGTGTTCACTTCTCTCACATGTGATGTCTTCACTGGTTTATGTTTTTAACAAAAAATAATTCACTATTCTTGGTTTTGTGTCTCTCTAATTCTGAAGTTGGTTCATTTGGTTTCAGACTCCCAAATTATAAAGTTAGTACATTTTGTTTTTGACACCGGGATTATAAAATGTAAGATAGGATATATATTCGTCAAATATATTTTAAGGGTTGTTCCTAACCATACAAATGTTAGTGGGAATTTCTGGTTACACCTCAACTAGAAAAAGTGTGTTTTTGTATCAGGTTATGATTCCCTTGAAACTCAGGTAGTGAAAATGCATATCCCATATTGTAGAGAGTTTTATGTGTGGAATATTTACCTTTTTTACAAAACTTATATAAAAATTTTATGTTATTATATTCATTTAAATTTACATTTCTTTATCAATTTTAATTTTTTAAAAAATTCTCTCCCCCCACCCCCTCTAGACCTTCTCCTATACATTATAACCTAACTATTGGTATCAGAGTTTGGAACTTTTAGAAATTTTTATTTTATATATATTGAATTTTTACTAATAACAACACATGGTATTAGTGTTTGGGCCCTTTGAAGAATAACCTAACTCATATGTTGAGGTTCTTTAACTCTTAGTTTGATAGAAAGTTCCTCTTTGAGTTTAGGAATCTGTCTAGAGTATTGTATAGACCTCATTTATAAAATTTATTATAATTTTTATAACATGTACCTAGATCTCATAGTCTGAGGAAAAATTTTATTTAATATGTAAAGAATAAGTCCAAATAATTGTAGGATTCCTCAAAACCACCTCATTTCAATGGTAATGATTATGGCTACAAGAAATCCAAAATGGATGCTATATAAATAAATCAATCATTGTAAATAAGATGCTAATGGAAAAAACATATAAATTTATTAATTCTAATATAGATACTCTTATAAGAAAAAAAATTTCTAAACATTTTCTGAATTATAAGATGATGAATATTTTATACTGTGGTATTAATAAAAATGTTTTCTGACGTGTTTCTTCATGTAAGATAGTTGATAACATCTAGATGATTTTTCAAAACATATTGGATATGAAAATATGATTAGAACTGATCTTGGAATTCTCTAGTAGAGTACCATGATTTCACAATTCATGAATAGGAGAAAATAAATCATATGTTACACCTATTTACTATCAAAATGAATGGAATGAATGCACTTAGAGAAATCCTAATTAAACATGTAATTATTGAAAGTTTTCTTAGAGAGATTCCCAATCAGAATCATAAAAAGAGGCATTCTATTGATGTAAGTGATAAATTTAAGGAGTACACAAAATATAAACTCATTGGATTATTATAACAATACAGACCTGAAATGAATTATATTGTAAAATAAGAATCATAAAAAAGTTATTTCTTTTTTATCTCATTTAAATGTTTCTACTAACTCTCTTGAATTTGATCCATAGGAATATGACAAAGAATAAATTGAAAATATAATAAAATGGGATTTATTAAATTATGAAGAGGAAGAAAAATTATAATAAATGAACAGGTGAATATCAAAATAATAATAATTAATGAATCATACTGCATAAAGATCATATATAACCTAATATGAATGTAGAAATAAGGGTCGTATCAAACCATAAAATCCAATGTTTAAAAAATAAGGTAGATATACGAAATATATAAAATTATTGAGATGTGTTTACCATAATGGATGAAGTTTCACTAAATAATATGATTCAAGTGATGAATCTGGAAGTTAACTGACATGGGAGTTCTAGTTGTATCACACACCTCTTTTTCATGGTGAGGTTGGTCCATAGTCAGCTGAGAACTGGATAGAGTGCATGCAGATGATCTTCGAGCATCTTCAGATGCCTCTGGGGTATAGGTTCAAGCTAGCAACGTACATGCTAAGAGGACCGACAAAGCATTGGTGGGATGTGTAGGTTCAAGTTCGTAGACATGAGGGACTTTCATAGAAATACTTCAATGAAAGGTTTTTGAGCACTTTTACCCAGAGACAATAAGGGCTTGGAGAGATTGGGAGTTATTGAGCCTTCAGCAGTGAGACATGTCTATCATGGACTATTTAGCTACTTTCACTGAGCTATCTCGCGTTTCACCTGGTATGGTAAGAGATAACTCAAAAAGGGTGATGTGCTTCGAGGATGTCTTATGACACTCCATTTGGATTTAGGTAAATATGTTTATGTTGGTTTCATTATCAGATGTGGTGAATGAGGCGCTCATAGAAAAGGCCAATGATAAAGAGAGGTCTCACTTAGGATGGACTATGACATCAGGTGACGGTTTGGATAGCTGGAAGCGAGAAAGGGATGAGTTCCAGCAAGCCAGTCATACCAATGAATCAACTAGACTACCTCATGGAAGTTCATTAGTTGTTTGATTTCAATTTGGGAGGCAAGGGTATGTTCGGACTCAGTGAGATAGGCCTCTGACAAAGCTCCAGTCATGTGGACAGGTTGGGAATCTCAAGAGGTTCTGTAGGAAAACTTCTCAAATGTCCAGTAATCAGGGACCATGACAGACTGTGGCATCTGAAGCTGGTTCAAGTATGGTACCAGGAGTGGGTATCCGAGTTTCATCTGCACTTGGAGGATTCTACAGGGACAGTGGTACCTATATGAGGGTTCAGTGGCCGGTGACTATTGTAGTACCGTAGGGAGGATATGCTTCAAGCAGTGATGTGTCAGGCTAGTTTCATGCCATGGAGCTTCTAGGAGCTGAGTAGGCTAGTCAGTAAACGACGGCTAGAGGTACATGGTGGGAAAGGTCGTAGTTCATTTACTTGTTCTATTTGGAATGGCCTATTGAGGCATATCCATTTGAGTGCACGAGGTGCAGAGGATATATGTGGAATGGCTAGATATTGGTCAATGGGATTGTCACAATTTCGAGTGTGTGATGTATTTATACATATGTATGAGATTCATGGAATCAGAGGCATCAAGGATGTGGGTTAGTTGAGGTGCCTTCGGCATCAGGCCATCAAGGATGCAGGTTACTTGAGGTGTCATGGGCATCAGGGAATCGAGGATTCAAGTTACTTACGGTTCTAGGCACTAGATTCGTTTTCAGAATCCATGGGATGCAAGACCTCGTAGAGGTGGAAATCGATGCGGTCTGAGATACGTTTGAGTGTCGATGCTGGAGTGACAATGTGTCACTGGAGTACCATGTGTCCAGGAAATAGTTAATTGGACCTTTGTTTGATTTGAACTTTTGGACTAGAGTCTCTATATCATTCGTTTCCACTCTTGGAAGGGAAATTCGAGGATGAATTTCTTAAAGGGGGGAAGTTTGTAATAACCTGGTTCCTACATTAAGGTACAAGTTTCTTTTTTCATTCTGTTTTGGGCTATTTTTTAAGAAACTAGGTAACAATAGTTCAGTTTTGGACTAAAATGGGTAGTTCTAGAAATTTCCAAGGTACACACCAGGACCTTGTAAGTACACATCCTGTACTATAGCTGTATGTGAAGGTCATACATGGAATGTATGCCTGTAGGCCGGGTAGAATGATTTTAACAAGAACATGAATTTTATTATTTATACACACTGTGTAGAGGGGCCATGTATGGTGATATACATGGAATTTTGGGGATGTATTCCGGGTAGAGAAGTACATGTCGTGTACCCCAGGTACATGCCATGTAGTTATGTCAGAAAGTCAAAAAAGTAGGCTAGCCTTCTTTGGAACAGTTAAAGAACACAAAAAATGTGTTGTCCTAAGTACACGCCGTGTATTTATTTTATTTTTTTCTAAAATCAGAAGTAACCTCGTTTTGAATTAGAAACCCAAACCCTCAATAGTTTTGAGCAAGGACAGCTGGTTGGAGATCATTTTTTCTCATAATCTTACATCTGAACATCATTTTGATCATCATCGATTACGTTGGAACACCAATAGTAAGGCCTTAATTACTCTTCAGTCATTTTACTTTATTCCTCTTCTCAACCACATTATTAGGGGATGAGAATTTTTTAAAATTTTGAAGATACACAACATTTTATGCAAAATTGGAGGTTTTTACTGGAGGAGTATCATCATACTAGTTCAAGGTAGGTGGTGTATACCTTCTTTCGGGTTTTCTCAGACTTTTGGGTGGCATGGACTTCTGCATGTGTTTGGGTATTTTGAGTGGGACACTATCTATTCTGTATTTTCTTGTTAAATTGATTATTAGACCTATGGGATGCCTTTGGGTAAGCCCTTTTACCTATTTTTCTTGAGTGGGGTCGGGCAATGAGTCGTTGTTCAATTGGGTCATTTTGGATGGGTATGAAAAAATGTGTTTAATGGAATTGTTTCTTCTAAATTACTGATTTTAATTTGATAGGGTATGATATAAATTGTTAGAGGCATTGAAGACCTCAGTGATGGAAGATTACAACACTTGGTTACTACATTCCAACTATTTAGTTTGTTTTTTCTGTTTAAAAGGGATTTTTTTATTATATATTTAGTTGTTAAATTGCATGTGTTTGAACCCCTTTAGGTTGTGTTGCACGTCTCCCGGATATTCTTGAGTGATGATGATAATATGTTAGGCTTGACCAAGATTATTTTGGGTGTTTTTTACCACATGGATGGGCATCATGGACGTCAGGATTGAGGTAGTGAGACTGTCAGGTTGGGCATGGCCCAGGTTACATGGATGTAAAGTCCATCGGATACTGAGCGATACGTCTACAGGGCCACAAGGTTTCATAGATGTTGTAGCTTGAATAATATTTCGGTTATTACTATTGACCTGTGATTTTAGTAGTGTTCACATAGAGAAGAATTGTTTTGAGGTGGTTTTGACCACTCATGAGGGTACAAGCCCCCAATAGTTGCAGTTTAGGTACTATTGGTTTCGGGGTGCTTGTCATAGGAAGCCACATGGATGGAGAGGAGCATTTAGAAGATATTGATGAGGCTATCAGGTTGGGGGATTAGGCTCACCACGTTTGAGTTCATGGGCCAGGACACTTTATTTGGGGGAAGATATTGTTGTCTCTCTGGTTACTTTATTTGAGGGTAGATATCTCTATCCCTCTGGTTAATTATTTGAGGAAAGGAATCATTGTTCCTCCAAGTTACTTTTGTTTGGGTGTGCCTTCAGAGCATTGGTTCCTTGATACATGAGGAGTTATGATTCACATGGTTTCGGGTTACATGATTGAGGGGAACCAAAGGGTTCACTTGGGATTTGTGATGACGGGGGTACTTGGTCCATGGGCCAAGCACTCTTTTTACTTCAGAGATTCCAGAATTCGCCGAAGTGGGTGACACTTCGTTGTGGCTACTGATCACCAGTGGGGTTATGTTTATATTTTCCTCATAATATTCACTAATTTACTTATAAATGCATGCCTTTTTAAACACTTATATTAGTTACGCACCATTGGGTGTTATCCTACTCAGATTCATCTCACACCCTACATGGGACCTTTAGGACACGTATAGACTTTATGAACTTGTGTGCAAGAAAAAGGTCAGCCGTAGGAGATAGACTATAGTTATGATTGGCATGGAGACTAGTATGGACCTTAAGGTCATTATTAGCTAGAGTTTACATTTAATTTATTTCTTTCCTATATCAGTAAACTTACCTTGTTTTTTATAGCTACTCTTGGTTCGCCATTGGAACCCTCTTTATATATTGACTATTACGTATGCATGCTTAGATTGTTTAGTAGTTATGAGTGGTGTTCATCATGTTTTTTTATTTAATTTTATTACTTCTCTTTGTTTATCACATTTTTTTGTTTGATATGATTGTACTTTCTCTCCGTGGGTCTGGTTCAAGGCTACTTAGTTTTTTATTTCTAATGCATGTTATATGTTTTTTCTCATACCAGAATAATTATTATATTCCAAGAGGGTTTATCCTCCCCACTATACCTATTATACCCTCACTAATAGTCAACAACATTTGGCGTTTTGGAAGGTGCACCTAAGGTAGTAACACTTGACCCATTTATCACAGTTCAAGTGGCTGTTCGGGTCTAGTATGTTACATTAATCATATTTTTACATAAAAAAGTGTAGAACATTTTCATTCATGAAATCAAATGGTTTCATGGAATTCCCGGGGTTCCAGTTAGTGACAAGAACCTAATGTTTATTATTCTATTCTAGAGTGAGTAATTCAAATTAAAAGTAAATACACAAAAAACGAGCTCTTTGTACCTCACCCAAAATGATGGAAAAATAGACGTGTTCAACTTCTATTTGGAGGCTTACATGTGGTGTTTGTAATATATAATCATTTTTATTTGATAAAACAGTTGTCTTGGAAGAAATATATTTATAATAAAACCTTCCATACATCAACTAGAAAGACCACATTTGAGGTAATGTGTGGTCACAGAACTCCACATATTTTCCACTATTCTCGAGGTGAGATAGTTGTGTAAGTTTTATTTGATGCATCGATCAACCGAGATCAGTCCCTAAAAAAATCTATGAAAATAACCACAAAGAAGAACAATTTATGATCAAACATGCCAATTATCAATGACATAAGGTGGCTTATGATGTGAAGGATCGTGTATGGGCGAAACATTGAATTAATTCACCCTATACCAAATCTTGAATTAAAATGTAACTAGATTCCCAATATTATGTACCACTTCAAATAGAAGGGATAGTGGGTGTTGTCGATTAATAGCTTACCTTATCATACCACAGCTTAATAAACCCAGTTTGAGAATCTATTGGACCATAATACTTCACTGGTACACTTCTCATTGCATTTAATTGTGATGGGGAACATCCAAATAAGTGTTTGGTATCCCATCATTTGGGAAATGTAAATTAGTATCTGGTTTGATGGATAGGAAGAAATACTACTGAAAATACTTTGGAATATTCCAACATGTTTTATATCCAGATCCCAAAAACCTTGAAGAAAAGATGGGAAAAAAATTGGGTATTGACATGAATGAGGAGGAGCTCTCTGGGCAACAAACTAACCATCAGACCCAACCACCAATTCATTTTACCTATAGAAGGGGGTACCATTAGAAGGTAAGGGAATTAGGTATCAATTGTTATGTTTTTACTAGGAGTGTAATTTTAAATTGAAAATTTAATAGAGTCGTAAAGATATAAATGGGTAAGACATGGATCATTGAGAATAGTTGGTCAGTTGGTTGTTTGTGGGAAGAACCCATGCTTGAGGAATAGTTCTCTCAGAATTATTGATTGTATAAAAAAATAATTCTTCCTTACTAGAATAGAATATTTTCAAATATTTTTGTCTCCATCAATAATAGAGGAAACTATGAATATTTTATATGAAAAATAGCTATCTAGCATAGTGATTGGGGTGATATGCAGTATAAATTTTGATGCTCTGATTCATGTGAACATTGTAAAGAGGGATATCACTAGTAATAATAGAATATTATAAAAGAAGAAATATAGAGGAAATGTGATCCATGATGAATAATTTTTTGTATTCTTATGAATTAATAGACATAATTACCAAAAGAATTAGAAAAAAATATTGAAATCATCAAAGACAAAATTCTTCCTAAATTGAATATGTGGACAGTGATAAGATTATATGTTTGTTATCAATAGAAAACAAATGTTTAATTAAAAACTTGTATATCCTATTGAGTGATAAGGATATATCATTAGATGAGTTATTTTACACAACTCAGATGAGTCTAGTTTATAAGGAAACATGAAGAAGATCTATGATGAATTCTATTGATAAATGTATTATCAAATATCATTAAATGAATCTTATAGAAAGCTAAGAATCCTAAAAATCTTTAATGGGTTGTGTATTTTATAAGAGGTGAAATGTGTAGTTTTTAATATAAAGTGAAGATCATGGGTCATATAAAAGAGGCATACAATCCTTATGATATATGAAGATCTTGGTTTTCATATTCTACAAAAAATGTGATAGTGGAGTTAGGTTCAAATGGGGGACATGAAACAAATAAGGATATCATGGGTGTATCATGGAGAAATTGGTGTGATCATGTTATGAATCACTAAATAAGATGGTATTATTGATTGGATAATAAGGTAACTCAGCTAGGGAGTTTTTGTATGAGAATATATGAGGATATAATTATCCAAGATATATAAGAATCTTAAACATGAGGATAATGATGTTTTACTGGATAAAGAGAAAGTGGTTTGATAATAAAGTGAGATGTTATATATATGAAGTGGTTCCAATATGTGAAATATATAAGGCATTGTAAAGATCCCAGTATAGTAGGTTTTGGAAAAAAGAATACAAAGGGGTATAATGTAACGCCCCGGCCCCAGTTACCCGGAGTTGGTGCATTATTACATAATATTGGCATGATCAGAAGAAAGATCAAATATCGAAAGACCGATTGGTTTAGTAGCCTTGGAAACACTAGATATATTCATAATTCTTACATTACATCATAAAAATGAAAACTACAACAACATCTTTTCTTCATAGTCCATACTCATATCCCCATATACTATCCCTGCAGGTCATTCATAAATTACTTCTTCACATCATGGGAAAAATAAAACATTGAAAGGGGTGAGCTCAAATGCCCAGTAAGGATAACAATATAGCAGAATCTTTCATAAATAATAATAAACATTTAAGGGAATGTATAACTAAAACAAAATCCTTTTAAACTTGAACATCAACATAGTATTGAACAAATAAAATGAAATAATTCCATTTACTTATTCACATGGATATTCTACTAATTGAATAATCACATGCAATATCAATAACCACTTTCATAATGATGGAATGCATAATTCCAGACTATCATAACCAAATATCCAAGGCCTCGGGCCATGTCTACAAATAAGATTTTGTCATGGCCTTCTTCCAAAACACTAGTTTGTCTCATGAGACCTACCGATGCATCGAGGAGTTGTAGCGGGCCCCAACCGTCACTTATTAAGTCCAATGAATTCATCATATGAACATGTTAAACATAACATAAACATTCGTATTAAAACTAGCATACGAAATGTCAATACTTTCACTATAAACCATGAATGGTATAAAAAATAATACATCCACAATCAAACATATCACAAAACCTTCAATACAATATCGAAGTTTGGTTTCATAATAAATCAACTTCAAATATGCTTAGAATCCATCAAAATATGTTGACATAGATGAAATCAAAACAATTTGCGAGAAATATCTATTTTCTCGAAATCATTGAAAAGTCACACATTTATAAAGGAAGTAATTTAAAAGAGATTTTTGAATCAAATTTTCCCATACCAATTTGAAACTTTTGAAAAGAAATATCATTTCAAAACATTCATGTCCATATAAATAAATCCTTAAATCATTTTGAAAATATGGACATTAATTAAAAATATTTAGAAAGATAAATCATTAAAACATTTAAAATTATGATCTTGCTAAAGAGTACCTTTCACAAATTCATAAAATATTCATTTTGAAATCATTTAAAAGTCAAATAATTATAAAATAAAACATTTACTTTGAAAATATTCTTATTATCTTGTGAGGGATGCTTTGACGATTTTATAACGGCAGTAAATAGCTACACCCGCCGTATAAGTTTAAAAAAAAGACATTCTTACCATAAATTTGTCGAAAAGTTTAAAAGTGCCTTGTTTGGAAAACAACGGAAAGATTCCTTTGAAAACACATAAGGGTATAAATGACTTTAACCCATTGTCTAGTAAATAGTAAAAATGTTTTTAAATACATTTCTAAGTAACATGGATGTGGATGATAATGAGATCCCAGTAGATAATTACATATAAACAACCTCAAATAATGAAGAGATTGAGAAATAAACCCTTACCTTGTACTTTTCCTTGGTTGGGGTAGTTTAACCTCCTGTATAATGGTGAAATAATTTTTATTAAATTATTCAAGAATCATATACATTAATATGATATCATATATGATCTTTTAACATTGATTTGTTAAAAATATCTTAGTATTATTGTCGTTTCGGGTGTTAACTTACTCGTTTTCTTTTATATGTTTTGTTATGTAAGTTGTGTGTGTAATGGATAGGTTGTATCTTATTCATATCCAGGATTATATCAAGTCCTTAAACATTATTTTTAAATCATAAAATGACAATTATACTTGAATGGATATGATGGAGAATGAATCTCATCATGTTTGTGGAGACGGTAGTCCGTACGTACGCACGAGCGACAATATCATTATTTTGATATTAAAATAATATATAATTGGATGGTATATCACATATACAGAATCATTATCATGTTATATTTATTATTTACATGAATTACAAATCATTATTATACCCATCCAAATTATAATATATTGAATAACAATTAGACCATGACGTGGAGACTGTAAGCCGTACGTACGCACGTATGGTGAAATGTTATTAAAAGGATGGATAGAATACTGAAATATGGTTGTAAAATGTTTATAATAACATCATTTTATATATAATATATTTTAGTTATTATTTTAGAATGGTAATAATAAATAAAGAAGAAGTGGAAGAAGAAATGAACTTGAAAAAGGGTGGTGAAATCATTACCTCTTCTTTGGGTTCTTCCTTTTGGATTTGATCAAAAGGGCTTCTTAAGATGGATTTCTTACTAAAGTAAGGCCTCTAGGATTAAGTGAGGCATGTTTAGAGAGTAGTTTGGCAGAGTTTTTCCGAACCAAAAGGCTTTGAAGGTGTGAGTTAATGAGAAGGGATAGTTCCCTTTCATAAGAGGGGTGAGGGGCAGCTTTGGAAAAGCTAGAAATATTATTTTATAATAAATTCATATTCGGTTTCTAATGGCTCCAAAGTAAATTATTTAACATTTAAGGTGGCGATGGGTCTAAAACCACTCAACCAATATAATTTAGGCAGGATTGGGTTACTATATTAACTTTATCTTTAAGAATTAACTCTTAATTAATTAGTTTCACTTTTACAATGTCTCTTTGTAGTTTTATATTATATGGTTAATAAACATACTATATACATCCATGAGACCCCCCATTGGTCCATTAATGATACACCTATCATGATATAAGTCTATTGGTGGAACCTTAGATTTTTAGTAATTTATTATCAATTAATAATATAATATTTGTTTTAAAAACTCTTTTATGTCAATTTTGACAGTATTCAATAATTAATTTTTCTGAAAATCATAACAGAATTATTACTTCAAAAAACGTTACTTAAGTCAGTCCTAACATGTCATATTAACCTATAAAATTAGTTTAATTCATAAAAAGTCTCAATTAATATTTATTTGGGTATTTATAATATCAATTATTCTAATTTTTCATTAATTAGTTAATTACTGCATCATCATTGTGTCATAAATAAAGTAAATTATTTAATGTCTATAAATTATAAATAAAATATAAGTATGTAGGAAATCATTTTATCTTTCTAATTAATATTTACAATCGAATTTATATTATGTATAACCTTATATTAAAAATATATTAGTAAATAAACTTTGATTTAAACTCTTTTAACTCTTCTTTGAATTAAATAATAATAAATGTCCTAATCTAATCCAAGTGAACCTAAATGATAATATTTTATTAATAAGTTTGTTTCTGGTCTAGATAAACTTTTCCAATAGAATTGGGTCATGTTTTAGGGTAATATTAATAACATTTTTACCCTTAATTACCTTATTTACTTTTAACCGTGGTAAATAAAAGTAAAAAGTTACTATTCACCATAAATTATTTTCATCTCATTGAACCACATTTTACAACTTGATATTAACCGTGTCACTCGGATTTTTGAAATTCCTTCCACAGAAGTGGTAAAATTATGTTTTATGAAAAAATGAGTTTTTTAACTACCACTTAGTGGTTTCACTATTCATAAAAAATTGATGTTTTTCAGAACAATGCCAAAATTTCACCCTAAGATATAATTGATATTCTGAATTCAAGAATGATTTATATTTTACAAAATTCCAAACATATAAGTTGCATTAATTAATTTTATAATTAATTCCCGCTGTTACAACAAATAGCGTGTTTTTAAGAAACAATATATATCAAAAGATTGACAATTGTTTATGTCCAATTTCAAAGAGAAATTAATTATAATGAACACCATTGGATAAAATGGTAAAAATATATTCTAATTATACTTTAAAACCACTAAATAATATAATTTATCACTATAAATTATTTTTATTAAAAAAGTTGTATTTAAGTATTTTTCACTATTCATAAAAATTGGATGCTCTCAGAAAAATACCAAAAATTCAACATAGGATAATTTGGATATTCCGAATTCAAAAATGAAGTCCATTTTGAAATATAAAATATATATAATTTCAAAAGGTAGGTATTACTATTCATAACGGCTAGTTTGATTGGTTGTGGTGTGTTAGAACTCGATGTTGCGTAAAACACGCGCTATCACATTATTCAAAGAGAAGCGTACCGTAGAAGCTTGGGGTGTTACATTCTCTCCTCCTTCAAATAATTTCATCCTCAACATTTCTAGAATACTACCGCATGAAAAGGCTCAGGTGGTTCTTCATCATAAGTTCCTCGGGTTCCCACGTTGCCTCTTTCATCTTATGGTTTCTCCACAAAACTTTTACCAGACGCGTTGTCCAATTTCTCAGCACTTGTTCTCTCGTATCAAGAATCTTGATGGGCTCTTCGCAATAAGACAGATCGAGTTCCAGTTCTAATTCTTCATAGGTGAGTACATGCGTTGGGTCAGGCATGTATTTCCTCAATAGAGATATGTGGAACACATCGTGAACATTGCAGAGACATGGCGGCATTGCCAATCGGTAAGCTACAGCCCCAATTCGTTCTAGTATTTCGAAAGGTCCAATGTACATGGGACTCAATTTACCTTTCTTACCAAAACATATGACCCACTTCCATGGATATACGTTCAGGAAAACATGCTCACCGACTTGAAATTCCAAATCCTTCCTTCGATTATCAGCATAGTTCTTCTGCATACTTTGAGCTACTTTGATGTGATTTTGGATTACCTTCACCTTTTCCATTGTTTCCTCCACTAGTTCTGGACCTATAAGTTTTATTTCACCAACGTCATCCCAACAGGTTGGTGTGCGACATCTCTTTCCATATAATGCTTCATATGGTGCCATCTGAATACTCAAATGGAAGCTATTATTATAGGAAAATTCTACCAAAGGTAAATATTGATCCCACATACCCTGAAAGTAAAGTGAGCAAGATCTCAACATGTATTCTAAGGTTTGAATAGTTCGTTCTGATTGTCCATCTATTTGAGGGTGGTAGGCAGTGCACAAATTTAGTTCAGTATCCAAGGCTTTCTGAAGACTTTTCCAGAATCTAGAAGTAAAACGGGTATCACGATCAGAAACAATCGATAGGGGTACTCCATAAAGTCTCGCAACATCATTAATATATAGTCTTTCTAGTCATTCAATTGGTAAATCTTACCTTATAGAAATAAAATGTGCTGACTTGGTAAGACGATCAACAATGACCCATATTGCATCGTTCCTTCTAGGAGTCTTTGGTAGTCCCATGACAAAGTCCATCGTAATATTGTCCTATTTCCACTCCGGTATGGGAAGAGGTTGCATGACTACTCCAGGATGTTTCCTTATAGATTTCACTTATTGACAAAGAATACATCTTAACACAAAATCGGAAATCTCCCTCTTCATGTTGTCCTAGGAAAAATATTCCTTCAAATCTCTATACATTTTTGTGCTCCAAGGGTGTATAGAGAAATTGGAACTGTGAGCATCATCTAGCAATTACATTTAAAGCCATAGGACTCAGTAAACTATTTACTTATCTTATCAACACATGATATTATTTCTTCATATGATTATTATACATGGGCGACTATTTCTCTTATAAATTCTGGCTTAAGACCATGAAAGATATGATCCTTCTTTCTCTTTGGATCATGTGCATTGCTGGAGTTCTCATTCCTTCTTCTGGGCATCATTTCTAAACAATGGCATACACAAGATTAGTTTATGAATAATAATACCTAATCCAAAAATTGTAAAACACATAACATAAATTAAATAGTTTATAGATATAATCCATAATCATAAAAATGTTTTCTTTGAAAAATTATATACTTATAAACTCTTCATAATGATTTATAAAGAAAATGAGAGTTATCCTAAGAATATCCCCTGGGAGTGTCGTAACCAAGAGTGCAGAGAGGCCTGTTGTCGTGCACCAGTTCCCATTCGAGTCTAGCTCAAAGCTGTGTTTTCAGGTTTTACCCCTAGGTACATCTATGCCAGACCCACCTCTACCTGCTCGTATCCAGACAGAGATGTATTGCTCGGAAAACAAACAAAATCTATAAAATACCAAAATTCTAGGAAGTTCTTCTATACTAATCCTCAAAGTCTATCTTAGGGATATGTGCTCTAATCAGAGTTTTTCTAAATCTAGTTTCCAAGGTTATTGCTAAACTTCCTCTGATACCAAATGTAACGCCCCATCCCAAGTTACCCAAAGTCGGTGCATTATTACATAACATTGGCATGATCAGAAGAAAGATCAAATCTCGAAAGACCGATTGGTTTAGTAGCCTTGGAAACACTAGATATATTTATAAGTCTTACATTACATTATAAAATTGAAAACTACAACAACATCTTTTACTCATAGTCCACACTCATATCCCCACATACTATCCATGCAGGTCATTCATAAATTACTTCTTCACATCCTGGAAAAAATAAAACATTGAAAGGGGTGAGCTCAAATGCCCAATAATGAAAACAATATAGCGGAAACTTTCATAAATAAGAAAAAACATTTAAGAAAATGTATAACTAAAACAAAAGCCTTGTAAACTTGAACTTCAACATAGTACGGAAAAATAAAATAAAATAATGCCATTTACTTATTCACATAGATATTCTACTAATCGAATAATCACATGAAATATCAATAACCACTTTCATAATGATGGAATGCATAATGCCAAACTATTATAACCACATAGCCAAGGCCTCGTGCCAAGTCTACAAATAAGATTTTGTCAAAGCCTTGTGCCAAGACACTAGTTTGTCTCATTAGACCTACCGATGCATCGAGGAGCTATAGAGGGCTCCACCTGTCACTTATTAAGTCTAATGAATTCCTCATATAAACATGTTAAACAAAACATTAACATTCATATTAAAACTAGCATATGAAATGTCAATACTTTGACTATAAACCATGAATGGTATAAAAAATAACACATCCACAGTCAAGCATATCACAAAACCTTCAATACAATATGAAAGTTTGGTTTCATAATAAATCATCTTCAAATAAGCTTAAATTCCATCAAACGATGTTGACATAGATGAAATCAAAACAATTTGGGAGAAATATCTCTTTTCTAGAAATAATTGAAAAGTAACACATTTATAAATTAAGTAATTTAAAAGAGGTTTTTGAATCAAAGTGTCCCATACCACTTTGAAACTTTTGAAAAGAAATGACATTTCAAAACATTCATGTCCACATAAATATATCCTTAAAATTGTTTTGAAAACATGGACATTAATTAAAAAGATTTAGAAAGATAAATCTTTAAAACATTTAAAATTACGATCTTGATAAAGAGTACCTTTCACAAATTATTAAAATATTCATTTTGAAATAATTTAAAAGTCACATAATTATAAAATAAAACATTTACTTTGAAAATATTCTTATAATATTGTAAGGGAAGCTCTAACGATTTTATAATGGCGGTAAATAGCTGCACCCGCCGTATAAGTTAAAAAAAGACATTCTTACCTTAAATTTGTCGAAAAGGTTAAAAGTACATTGTTTGGAAAATGACGGAATGATTACTTTAAAAACACATAAAGGTATAAATTAATTTAACCCATTGTCTAGTAAATAGTGAAAATGTTTTTAAATACATTTCTACGGAACATGGATGTGGATGATAAAGAGATTTCAGTAGATAATTACGTATAAACAACCTCAGATAATGAAAAGATTGAGAAATAAACCCTTACATTCTACCTTTCCTTGGTTGGGGTAGGTTAACCTCATGTATAATGGTGAAATAATTGTTATTAAATTATAAAATAATCATATACATTAATATGATATCATATATGATCTTTTAACATTGATTTATTAATAATATCTTAGTATTATCGTCATTTCGAGTGTTAACTTACTCGTTTTCTTTAATATGTTTTGTTACGTAATCCGTGTTTTTCTTGGATAGGTTGTATCTTATTCATATCCAGGATTATATCCTATCCTTAAACATTATTTTTAAATCATAAAATGATAATTATACTTGAATGGAAACGATGGAGAATGAATCTAATCGCGTTCGTGGAGACGGTAGTCCGTACATACGCACGAGTGACAATATCATTCTTTTGATATTATAATAATATATAAATGGATGGTATATCACATATACAGAATCATTATCATGTTATATTTATTATTTACATTAATTAAAAATCATTATTATACCCATCCAAATAATAATATATTGAATAATAATTACACCACGACGTGGAGATGGTAAGCCGTACATACGCACGTAGGGTGAAATGTTATTAAAAGGATGGATATAATACTGAAATATGGTTGTAAAATGTTTATAATAACATCAAAGTATATATAATATACTTTAGTTATTATTTTAGAATGGTAATAATAAATATTGAAGAATTGGAAGAAGAAAGGAACTTGAAAAAGGGTGGTGAAATCATTACTTCTTCTTGGGGTTCTTCCTTTTGGATTTGATCAAAAGGTCTCCTTAAGTTGGATTACTGACTAAAGGAAGGCCTATAGGATGAAGTGAGTAAATTTGATAGAGTATTTGGGCAGATTTTGGCCGAACCAGAAGGCTTTGAAGGTGTGAGTTAATGAGAAGGGATAGTGCCCTTTTATAAGAGGGGTGAGGGGCACCTTTGGAAAAGCTAGAAATATTATTTTATAATAAATTAATATTCGGTTTCTAATGGCTCAAAAGTGGATTATTTAAAATTTAATGTGGGGATTGGTCGAAAACCACTCAACCAATAGAATTTAGTTCGGGTTGGGTTACTATATTAACCATATCTTTAAGTATTAACACTTACTAAATAAGTTTCACTTTTACAATGTCTCTTTGTATTCTTATATTATATGGTTAATAAACTTACTATATACATCCAAGAGACCCCCAATTGGTCCCTTAGGGATACACCTATCATGATATATGTCTCTTGGTAGAACCATATATTTTATGGAATTTAATATCAATTAATAATATAATATTTGTTTTAAAAACCCTTTTATGTTAATTTTGACACTATTCAATAATTGATTTTTGTGAAAATCATAACAGAATGATTACTTAGAAAAAAGTTACTTATGTTAGTAATAACATGTCATATTAACCTATAAAATTAGTGTAATTCATAAAAAGTCTCAAATTATATTTATTTGGGTATTTATAATATCAATTGTTCTAATTTTTCATTAATTAGGTAATTACTGCATCATCATTGTGTCATTTATAAATTAAATTATTTAATGACTAAAAATTATACATGAAATATCATTATGTAGGAAATAAATTTATCTCTATAATGAATATTTAAAATCAAATTTATATTATTTATAAACCTATATTAAATTTTTTTAGTAAATAAACTTTGATTATAACTCTTTTAACTCTTCTTTGAATTAAATAATAATAAATGTCCTAATCTAATCCAAGTGGACCTAAATGATAATATTTTATTCTTGAAGTTTTTTTGGTCGATATATACTTGTCCAATAGAATTAGGACATGTGTTAGGGTAATATTAATATCATTTTTACCCTTAATTACCCTATTTACATTTAACCGTGGTAAATAAAAGTAAAACGTTACTATTAACCAAAAATTATTTTCATCTCATTGAACCACATTTTACTACTTGATATTAACAGTGTCTCTCGGATATTCGAAATTCCATTTACAGAAGTGGTAAAATTATGTTTTATGAAAAATTCAGTTTTTAAACTACCACTTAGTGGTTTCACTATTCATCAAAAATTGATGTTTTTCAGAACAATGCCAAAATTTTACCCTAAGCTATAATTGATATTCCGAATTCAAGAATGATGGATATTTTAAAAAATTTCAAAAATATAAGTTGTATTAATTAATTTTGTAATTAATTCCCGCTGTTACAACAAATAGCATGTTTTTATGAAACAATATATATCAAAAGATTGACAATTTTTTATGTCCGATTTCAAATTGAAATTAATTATAATGAACACCATTGGAAAAAATGGTAAAAATATATTCTAATTATACTTTAAAACCACTAAATAATATAATTTGTCACTATAAATTATTTTGATTAAAAAAGTTATTTTTAAGTATTTTTCACTATTCATAAAAATTTGAAGTTCTCAGAAAAATACCAAAAAATCAACTTAGGATAATTTCGATATTCCAAATCCAAAAATGAAGTCCATTTTGAAATATAATATATATATAATTTCAAAAGGTAGTTATTACTTTTCATAATGGCTAGTTTGATTGGTTTTGGTGTATAAGAACTCAATATTGCGTACAACACACGCTATCACAATATTCATTGAGAAGTGTACCGTAGAAGCTTGGGGTGTTACTAATAAAATATAAGGATATTATAAAAAGATAATAGTGTGGGGGATAAACATAAGGGAAATAAAAAAACTATGATATCATATATATACCCACAAAAAGTGAAAGAGAAGTGAAATGAAATTGTTATAAATCTGATTACCACACTATTTGAGTGGGTAAAGAAATATAGGTTTAACATATCACATTAATATAATTCAATTGAATGTGGACTATGAGAAGAAAACATAATGATATTTTGGGCCCACAGAATTGGGCATTTTATCTCTTGGTTTAAAAAATCAACCTTATCGGTCTAGAAATTCAAGCATTATATCTCTTGGTCTTTTAATTATAAAACATTTGGTTCCATATCACATTTTATTTGGGTTTAAAAAATCAGGTGTTGTATCTCTTTATTTTTTTTATCTTTAAAATTTAGTTCCATTTCACCTAGGATATTTGGCCTAAAATCATGATGCATTTCACCCGAATATCTTAATTCCATTCATTAGTCGCTATTTCATCTAGATTCATCATTAATGTTCCCCAGTATCATGGGATTTCTATAGTGATAATCTCTTATTCAACAAAAAATGTTATTTCAAAATCCTTTTTGTCCTGAGTAGTTCATACATAAGAGGATAGATAAAAATAATCATAGGATGCATATGAGGATATTATTCATTAATTTTTTCGTTTTTATGTATCAAGATGAGCATGAATTTCTTACATGGGAGTATTAAGAGAGACATTCCTTTCTTCATTAATCTAGTAAGATATTTATGATATGAGTAAGTGGTCAATGGTTTGGAGACGTGAGTGGGATGACTTTTATTTGTATTCCATATATTTATCTCCATTTATAAATGAAACAACCAAACCTTTATCTGATGAAGATATTATAGTTATTCAAATTATACACTATGAATTGGATTTCATTATCTGTTGGATGATCCTCTCTCAATGAATCCCATATCTATTTTCATTACAGAATTATGTGTTAGTAAACCATTATGGATAATAGGTCAAATCGATTCATTCAGTGATTCTAGTGGTCGGTGAATATTTTTGGAGGAAAGAACTCATCGGTTACTACCAAGGGAACTTGACTGAAGTTACTAATAAAAAACATGATCGTAGATGGAGAGGAATTATTATTTTATGGTTTTTGTAATTTTTATCACTAATTAAACTCTCAGTTGATCTTAAAATCGGTTTTATGTTTTCTTGTGGTATATGAGGGAAGAGTGAAGTCCAATAAAACACTTCAGTTATGTCAAATCCATCTCTGGTGATAAAATAATATGATGAAGATTCAATTTTTTATGAGAATTAGGGGTTTCCTATCCTAGACCAACCCAATCAACCCTACCTAGACCAAACATGTTAGGTTAGGTTACAATTGTGATATGGATGGATTCAGTTAATTTGGGTTAGGTTGGGTTGGTTCATGGGTTGTAGAAATAATGAACTAACTCAAACTAACCAAGCCATAATTTATTTCTTCTAGGGGAC
Source organism: Viscum album (assembly GCA_963277665.1). Taxonomy (NCBI): domain Eukaryota; kingdom Viridiplantae; phylum Streptophyta; class Magnoliopsida; order Santalales; family Viscaceae; genus Viscum; species Viscum album. Next base: position 428,860,645 of record OY728150.1, on the reverse strand, counting down.
GAGCACTCTACTCCCCCTCTTATTTCCACTCAGATATGTAATTTTTATTCAATTTAATAGTTACATGTAATGTTTATTTATTTTTTGATGACCAATAAAATATCCAAATAAAATAAATTTGATGGAAAAATAATTTTTTTGTAGTGTTAGTGCCACATCAGACTTGGGTTCTTTGTTATCATTATAATTATTTATAAATAAACTCTAGGGCCTTTCTTAAGAGGCATCTTGGGTATTGGGATATCACTCTTCCAATTTAGCTCTGTATCAGATCATATATACCCCAAAACCTCCCTCTAATATCTTCTATCTCTCACTACCTAGGTTTTTCATAGGGATTTCCCTCATTAGGGAATGTTGGATCCCACACGAATCATTTTAGTCCCCCCTCATCATTACTCACCCATGTGAAATTAGCCACCCTATTCTAAATCATCTGCAATCATAGTCCCCCCTCAATATGGTTATTTCCAGTTTGAGGGGGAGTGTTAGTATTGTTCATTTCTCTCTTGTTTCTTTAATTATATATCCAAACAAACTAGATCTAGCTTGAATGCGACTATTGTAATGTCATTCCCACATCAGACTTGTGTATTTTTCATTAATTATAATTCTCTATAAAGAATCTCCAAGGAATATCTTATGAGGAATCTAGAGTATTGTTTCACCACCCTTACATTTTAATAATTCTCAATAAAGGTTTATTGAATCTGTTTATTTAATTTTTTTGGCTGATATGAAATTTTATTGAATTTTTTTCAATTATGTTTTATTTAAATTTATGTTTTGGGTGTTTGATGATATATATTATAGGTCATTTTATAAGACATACAAAATTTATTTGGACATTTCATACATTTATTTCATTTTTTGGTTGATATAAATGAATTGGGTGATCTATGTGATGTTTTATTTCATAGTTTTTTTATGATTTTTTTTAAATTTTGGGATTGAAATTTATGGGGATTGTTGGTTTTCTTTTATTTAGAATATCATAAATGATATAAATTTTTAATTTTTATTTAAACATTAGTTGTACATCTCTTTTCATATTCATTCCCATAATTTTTTATTATTTGACCCAACAAAATCGACCAAAACCACCTTATTTCGGGCTGAGTTGGGTCCATAAAAATTATTTTAATGCCCCCAACCAACACAATATGGATACATTTGATTGGGTTAGGTAAGGATTTTACCAAAACACTACTCAAACTGTCCCATGGACACCCCTACCAAAAACCATGATCTTTATTATATAACCATTTAATGGTATATGATTCTTTTTATCAAGATGGTGTGGCTATATGATCACCATATCAATGAATAGTAATATTTATAGGGAAATGGATTTTCTTAAGGGAATATGTGAAGGTATCTATAACCATAAAATAGTTTATCATATTTGAAATCGCCATGATGTGGTTAGTCGATGACTTCATCAAAGTCAGATCCACCATGAGGTCCGGCCATTTCGTGGTCGATATTTACATGTTCTGATTCTTGGTGAGACCATAGAATCAAAATTCCATGTGGGGATACATTTTATCATTGATCCTTTGAGATATATATTTCCCAAAATTGTTTGGATGGTTACACAATTTCATAGATCATTATTTTGGTGCTCATAATGAGATTGGATCTTCAACTTTCGTCAAAAATCATGTTTATTTGTTGGAATTCATTTAATTTTTAATTCTAAAGTCAAAGGATTTAAAGAATTAGATGGAATATTTGTTATCTGGAATCTCAGCTAGAATCCTTATTTGTGTCTGTATAGACTATTGTAACCTATTCTTCTCACACATATGTTCAATTTATCCTTGAGTAAGAATTTCAATGGTAGCATTGATGGTTTTAGGGCATGCATCGGGATCATGTGGGTTGGGGATTTAAAATTTTTCATCACTATAGTGATGAAAACATTATCCTCTCCAACAATCTGATCCCCAGTATGATCTGAGGAACTTGTGTGAATTAATAAGCACACAAAAAATAAAACTGAATGTGTACCTAGATTGAATTAATTAATTATTGTCTATTAAACATTGATAAAAAACATTTCCTGATGGATCCAAAGTTAAACCCGTCTAGATAATCAAAACATTCTTCAAGAATATGTGAACACACTATTTTTTTGAATTCTAGTTTCTATCATGGAGCTCTAATGTTTTGTTCAACATCGCGCCGATTAGCTTGACCTTGTTCCTTTGATCTATATAAGTGTTCGTGGATCATTCACATGGTTAGAGCATTTATATCTATATTATTCAGTAGAAGAGATAAGTTTCCAACTTTGACTGATGAACAATACACGGAATGAGCTTCTCATCAGCATATATAGTGGATTTCTAAAATACTCAATTAGGATCCCCTTACTCCCATTTATTTACGATCCATTAAATAAGTAATAAATAAATAATTTTTATGAACTAACTACTTCATAAATATATTCATATTTTATCACATACATGTAATATATAAAACATGATAAACACTTATCATTAACTCAAATCGTAATTTCAATTAATATTAAAGCAACCTTGAATATTAAAATAATATTCATATCTATAATATTATTCCTTATATTTAATTAAACACTAGTAAACCCATTCAATAAATAAATTCTTCCCAGTTATTATATACTCAATAAATAATGATTTTTTTAATTAGTATTGAATGATAATTCTTTGAAAACTCTTGGACCCTATAGTGGGGCCCACCATTACCTATATATATTCAACAGAATATGGACATTTCTTGAATATGATATTGTGTGTAACCCTGTTTCCCCTTATCTTGATATAATTAAATAGTATTCACAGACTTGAAGGCGATTGTAGAAAACCACTAGGGCCAAAAAAGAGACAAGGAATAGTCATAGCAGAAAAACCCATCTTAAAAGTTTAGACTGTGTAATATTATCTAGTTTCCATATTATATCTCATAAAGTGGTATGAACAAAAGTGTCAGTTTACTTTCGTTATTTATTATTTTTTATCTAAGATGACAAAAATACCTTCTACTACCATCGGAACAGATTTGTGATTGTAATACCATACTGATAAACTAGGCCTGAGACATCACTTCTCAAATCAGAAGTGAAAAATTCTATCTTGATCATTAAACTAATTTCATACCACCAACAATTCACCCAAAAAAAGTTACCTATTTGTGATTTGTTTTTTGTCTAACATTAATGAATGCAATAAAATGGAACACATTGAAAATGATCTCAAGTGAGGAGAAAAATACACATGTTCATTGATATAGACTTTTAATTTCACCTAAAACATGTGAAGTTTCTATTGGTGGTTATGTCCTCATGATCTCAACAACATGAGATCACTAAGTGTGACTTTCATGAGATGAAGTATCAATTATTATGAGCCCCAAAAAACTGATAGTAAGACAAAAATTGTGTCTATTAAATATGAAAAATAAAGACTATATGATATATGTTTACGAATAATTTCATGGTATATATAGGTTCTCATTATAGTATGGGAAACACTATAACATTTTGATAAAAAAATAATCTACGAAAATTACCATTTAAATAGTGGGTGTAGAAATTTCAACATTATAATGGTATGTTTACATCATGCATTACTCACTGTACACATGGTATGGTAATAAAAAAGTACTGATAAATTTGGTTCTAGGGAACCCACTTTTACAACACTCCAACTTACAATAGATCCAACATTCTAATCATTAGTTTAAACTCTCACATGATAATATCTCAATTCATCTTAGTTCTATCTTTAGTCATGGTGCCTACCATGATTTCACTATGTGGAAGTTCTGATTTCTATAACTTTACCTCTTCGAGTATGTCACGACTCGTCCTCGGGGCCTGTTCCGTGACTAGCCCAATCGCACCTCACATAGGCCAGGGGCTGGCGACTAGAACCAAATGCGTAAATCCTGATAAAAAGGGAAGGCATTGCCTTTATAAAGTAAACAAACACCAGAGTATGCAAGTTGTAGAAAACACTAAGTAAACTGGGTACAATTGTATGTGCTGGAAAGTAAATGGGCCAGAATACAAACCCAACTGAAGTAAAGTACAACTGAAAGAAAGTACAGAAAATGAAAAGTAAAGTAGCAATGTCGAGCCGTCCACCGGAAATCCTACCTAAAGGGTGGGTACATATAGTCTCCTCAGTTCCTCAGGTCCAACCGTCTTCTCCGTGTACGTCCCAACCAATGGTCCACCTCTAGGTATCGTCTTGCTCCACAAGCCTCAAACACGATCAGTGATGTCTGCCGTCTGCATCCAACACAACGTAGTACGAGCATAGCCCATGCAGGGGTGTGTTTACGCTTCTCAGTAGGTACCCCTACACCCCTGAAGCTCTCCCAGAATCCACAAAGGATAATTCACAAAGGAATGATACAATCACGAAGTAACAACCAACACTACCTAGGTATATGCCCATACATATACCTAAGTCATCAATTCCAGTCCAGCTCCAACATCTGAGCCCATGTCCGATCATGTCCACACAGGTTAGTACAACCCAATCCATACAGGAAAGGACAACTCAATCCACATAGGAAAGAAAGTCAATCATATCGATGATAATGGTTAAAAGTCAAGACACAGCTCACACAGGTACTCTTATTCGTAAGGTGATAGAAATGATCAGATGTAGCCACTGATTCATCTACGATGGGACCCACGTAGGATACTAAACCCCCTAAGTTGTCGGACCCACATAGGATACAAGACTAACTACTCTGTCTGACGCACATAGGATACAATTAGAGAGTCCAATACTACCGAACCCATGGAGGATTTCAGTACGGTCGTCATTGGTGCCGAACCCACGGAGGATTTCAGTGCAATCTTCATCCCTGCTGAACCCACTGAGGATTTCAGTGAAGTCGTCGTCGCTACCGAACCCACGGACGATTTCAGTGCAGTAGTTATCGTCGTCGTAGTCGCAGCCAGCTCTAGGGTTCTCGCACACAGCGCCCTCGTTTTCGGGAGGTCCGATCCCCGATCCAAGGGGTTCATACATCAACTAACACATTGTTCGGAGTTGATGTATCTCAAATTTCCATCTCCTTGATAGGAACTCAACGTGACAGAAGGCATGTCAATCGGACGCCCGGTATGAGAGTTATTGGCTTTTTCGCTACAGGGGACTGGTTGGTTTTTAAGTCAAAACCAACCCGTCCTCACTTCAACTACATCCAAACCTCGATCAGAGTAAGCCAGAAGGCCCGTCTCACTAATAGGAATGAAACAAATTCAATGGCGCGTCAATCGGACATCCGGAACTCAAGTTATAAGCGTTTCCGCTCCGAAGTCCCTGCTTGTTTCGTGTTCGAACCATCCCGGTCATACCCAGTGTTCTTAGAAACCTTATGTTTAATATACCAAAATGACTATCTCGATCCAAGGATCGCATCAGAACTGACGGTGCATCAATCGGAGGTCTGTATCCCATGTTACGGGCATTTAAACGAACATGTCCGGTATTAGGGGGTTTTGGACCCGACCAGGCTGTCACAGCCAGGCGCGGGCGGCCCGGCCCGGCGTGGCCGGTCAGCCCGGTGCGGGCGCCATGCGCCGCACGAGCACTGAAGGGGGGAACCTCCACCCCCTTCAAATGGACGGCGGACCCACGGGGGGTCCGCCTGCTTCTTTGACCGGGGGTTTAATCCCCCAGTTTTCGGATCTGTCCGGTTGTAATGGTCGGCCAGGGTGTCGTACGGGACCAGCCGATCCCCCCCCCCCTGGTGCACCGGTGGCTGACGGCTCCGGACACCCTCTCCTGCTCTGTCACGGCCTTGGTCGGACCGGCACGATGTGACGCCGCCGCACCACTCCACCGCAGCCCGCTTCGGCAGAGGCCTCCTCGTGGTTCTCCGGCGCAGCGTGACGGTGTCGCGCCATTTTTCCACGGCCCGACTCTGGCTGTGGCATCATTCGGCCTCAACGGTGGGGCGCGACGGCGCCGCGCTTCTCCTTGATTCCGCGTGGTGTCTTTGCACCGCACCACCATCGTTCGAGCCGCAACGGATTCAACAACAAAGGGGGAGGAGGGTCGACCGTGTTTGTGCGGTCCGACCTCCTCCCATTATAATGATAAAAGGTGTCCCAAAATAAAAGACGATGAACAGAAAGGAATATTCACAAACAAAATTAACCCCTACCTAATAGAGTTGTCGAACGAGGATCGTCGTGGAGAAACGGTGTCGCGGAAGTCGGCAGCGCTGAAAGAGGCTCCGTACGTCATCGGTGCATGCCCGGTGAAGGATGTGGCATCTCTCTTTCTTCGACGTGGGAAGAAGGTGCAAAGAAGGTACGACGTTCTTAGTCGAATATTTGGTGTTCTTTACATGGAAGACTAAGTTCTTCAAGACCACGAGAGTTCTCTCCTTGTTCCGCACAACGAATCCACCACAATAGAATAAGACCATGTCTTATTTTATTCACACACATACATGCCAGCATTCATTTGAAATTCAAAAATATCACATCAATTAAGTTACTTAATTGAAAAGTGTTTAATATTCAAATTAATTTTGATGGTTGACTGGGCAATAAATTGGGGGGTGGGTGAGTTACACAATTAAGTTCTCATGGGAGGTTTAAGGTATTTGAAGGGGGTGGGGCTCGTGTGGGCCCCACTTCAATAATATCCTACCAAGAAGAGTTAGGATATACTGGGTCCCTCTCCAGCCACCATTCATAGGTTTAAACTACATAGAATAGAAAATAAAAATTGTTGCACAAATTTGTATTTCATTCCTTAGTTAACCCATTTTTTAATAACCTCACCCAAGTAAACGCAACTCTAAAAAAGGTGTTTCTGAGCAATTACCGGCGCTGCGATTCTATCAGTGCCATTAGATTTCTATTCCGCGCACCGATTCAAAAGATAGAAAACCCCGCTCATTCGTTCACTGAACGTACCCGAGCTAAACTTCGGAAATTGATTCCGGGCACACCGGGCCTCAGAATCAGGTGCCGTCAAAAACTGCATACTAGTAAAATCCAAAATAAAATTAAGAAAATATTTCACTTGAAATTTACAGGCCTTTACATTACACCCACTTCAGGGATTTACGTCCTCGTAATGATACATCACAAACTAGGGAAACAAATGAGTGTACTGGGAATGCATCTGAGCCTCCCGCTCCCAAGTGCTCTCCTGGAGGTTCCCATGCTACCATCTGATGCACACTAGAGGAATCGACTGCCCACGTAGAAACCGCTCTTATTGATCCTCGATCTCCACTGGGACCTCCAAAAATGTTTCCCCATCATCAATGTCTAACTCCCCATGGTCGATGATATGTGTCGGGTCGTGCTCGTATCTCCTCAGCTGAGATACGTGGAAGACGTCGTGCACCCGGTGCAACTGAGGTGGTAGAGCCATGTGGTAAGCCACCTCTCCTATCCTGCTGAGAACCTGGAGTGGTTTGATGATGTGCGGAGATAACTTTCCACCCTGATCAAATCTCCGTAATCCACGTCGAGGTGAGACCCACAAGAAGACGTGGTCACCATCCTCGAACTCTAGGGGTCTCCGCCTCCTGTCATCATAAGACTTATGTTGGCTCTGAGCTATCCTCATCTGCTCTTGGATGACCTGGACCTTCTCTGTCATGTCCTAGACCATGTCTGGTCCCACAAGTGTTGAATCCACAGGGTCTGTCCATCACATAGGTGATCTGCAAGGTCAGTCATACAATGCCTCATATGGTGCCATCCTGATGGTGGAGTGGTAGCTGTTGTTGTACGCGAACTCCACCAAGAGTATGTGGTCCTCCCAGCTATGAACAAAGTCGATGACACATGAACGGAGCATGTCCTCGAGAGTCTGAATGGTCCTCTCCATCTGACTATCTGTCTGAGGGTGAAAGGCAGTTTCTGACGTAGTTGCGTCCCTAAGGCCTCCTGCAACCCCTTACAAAGCAGGGAAGTAAAGTGAGTATCTCGATTGGAGACGATAGATGATGGAACACCATGAAGTCGTATAGTCTCCTCAACGTAAATACCTCCCAAGATCACTACTGAGCCCTGCTCTCTGATGGGAAAGAAGTGAGCCGACTTGGTGATTCGGTCGATAATCACCCAAATGGAGTCGTGAGCTCTAGAAGTACGTGGAATTCCAATCACGAAATCCATAGATATCCCGTCCCACTTCCACTCTGGGACCTCCAAGGGTTTTACCAAGCTTGATGGTACCTTGTGATCCACCTTCACCTACTGGAAGGTGAGGCATCGAGAAATGAACTCTGCCACATCCTTCTTCATTCCCGGCCACCAGTGCTGTCGTCTTAGATCCTGGTACATCTTCGCCACTCCTGGATGTACCTCTAAAGGGGATCTGTGAAAATCTCTCAGCACCTCCTCCTACAAAGTAGCTGGTACAATGGTACGTCCTCTGAAAAGGACGACATGCTCTCCTCCCATAGAGAATCCATCAGGTCCCTGTCCTGAGGATATATGTGCACATCGCGTCTCACAGTCAACGTTCCCACGTTGTGCATCTCTGACCCGATGAAGAAGTGGAGGAGTGACTATGAGTGACTGAATGAAAGGTTGCTCCATATCTATCCATGAAGGATGTCTACAAAGCGGATAGCTACTCTGTCACCTCCCCAAGTAGATGAATGCATGTCCTCCTGCTGAGAGCATCGGCTACTACATTTCCCTTTCCAGAAGTATTGACTACCTCAAAGTCATAGTCCTGGAGGAACTCGATCCATCACCGCTATCTCAGATTCAGTTACTTCTGTGATAAGATGTACCTAAGACTATGGTGGACAGAGTAGACTGTAAAGCGCTCGCCCATCAGATAGTGTTGCCAAATCTTCAGAATGAAGACCACTACTGCTAACTCCAGGTTATGGGTAGCATAGTTCTTCTCATGCTGCCTCAAATGACGTGATCCATAGGTGATCACTACCCACTCCTGTATCAGGACTCATCCGATTTCTATCCCTGATGCATCACAGTAGACTACGTACCCTACTCCCTCCTCTAGTAGCCTCAAGATAGGTGTGTCGGTCAACCTTTGCCTCATCTCCTGGAAGCTCTGATGACATCTTTCTGACCACACAAAGGGTTTCCCTTTCTTTGTCAAAGCTGAGAGTGGTGCTGCAAATATGGAGAAGTCTGACATGAATCTCCAGCAGTACCCAGCTAGACCCATGAAACTCCACACCTCTGTCACGCTTCTGGGTGGCTCCCAAGCTAGCACTGCCTCGATCTTCACAGGATCCACCACAACTACCACCTCAGAGATGATGTGTCCCAAGAAGTGGACCTCACGTAACCAAAACTGACACTTCTATAGCTTACCATACAGCTGGTGCTCTCGCAGTGTGTCCAGTAAAACCAGCAAGTGGTAGGCATGCTCCTCCTCAGTGGTTGAGTATATCAATATGTCGTCGATGAAGACCACTACAAATCGATTGAGGTATGGCTGAAAGATCTTGTTCATAAGACTCATGAACACCTATGGAGCATTGGTTACGCCGAATGGCATAACCAAGAACTCATAGTGGTCATACCAACATCTGAAGGCTGTCTTCTGCACGTCCTCATCCTGAACTCTGAGTTGATGATATCCTGACATAAGGTCTATCTTGGAGAACCACCGTTCTCCCTTGATCTGATCGAATAGGTTGTCAATCCTTGGTAGAGGATACTTGTTCCTCACGGTCACCTAGTTTAGGCATCGATAGCTGATACATAGTTGCAAGCTCTCGTTTGCCATCTTGGCAAACAAAATCGGGGAAGCCCAGGGTGAAACACTGGGTCAGATGAATCCCTTTCCATGCAGGTCCTCCAGCTGTACCCGCATCTCTCGAAGATCAGGGAGAGCCATCCGATATGCTGGAGTGGATATCGGGGTTGTCCTGGGGTACAGGTCCATATAAAATTCTACCACCCTATGAGGAGATAGTCCTGGAACGTCATCAAGAAACACGTCCGCATATTGATCCACCACAATAGGAAAACTTGGACTCCACACCTCAACTTCTCCTAGGATGATCCTAGACAACTGATTAGTTATGGGTTATCCTCTCCACTTCATGAGTCCATTCTGCAATGAAAAGGCTCCCTTCTCGCTGGTTAAGGTTAGCCTACTCCCGTCGGTGCGGAAACACCGCACCTTACGCCTAATACAGTCGATCTGAGAATGGACTGTAGATAACCAATCCATGCCCAAGATGATGTTGTAAGGCCTTGACGCCGCTACAAGAAGATCCCATCCGAATCTCTCTCCTACTAGAGTAATCTCACACTGCCGGCACCAGTGCGTAATCATCGAGTATTCTCCCGTAGGAGTCTCTAGCCGTATGGATCAAGCCAATGACTCTGTCGGAATCTTCGAGCTCCAAACAAGGGCAACGACAATTAAAGAATGACTCTCTCTTGTGTCTTTAAGAACTGAAGAAAGGGTGGAGTAGACAAAGAGAGTACCTCGAATCATATATGGCGCGTCGTGGTCATAGGCCTCCACTGCCTGAAGCTAATCCTGTATCTTTCCGTCAGCTCCCTATGGTCGGCGTGGACCTTCGGGTGGTTGTGGTGGTAAAGCCTCAAAGTGTCGCCCACCACCTGCTGCTCGGACAACTCCCCTGCCTCATCCACCTACTCTCTAGGGACCTCCACAGTCGACCCTCTACCTCTTCCTGAGTGGACTTTCAACCGTATACTGATCCTCTGCTTGGCAGGTTGGGCAGTCACGAGCCATGTGGCCCTGCCCGCCGCATGCGTAGCACTATCTTCTCCGCGGAAGGTTGGCTCTGCTCCGTGTGCCCTGCACCCATGAGCCAGTGCTCTTAGGACATCTTCCTAATGGTCTGGTCTGCCTGGACCCCTATGACGTCCGTCTACTGCCAACTGCAGATGGCTCTGCTATGTGCATCCCTACAGTAGGTCTTGCTGCCGGTGTAGGCTCGGCAAGAAAACTCTCTACGAGAAGGGCTCACTCCAGTACTCATGCCTATGTCGGAATGATTAGGGATATCATCGATGCCCTGATCTCATGCCTCAGTTCCTGCTCAAAGGTCCGGGCTCGGAAGAATGGGTCTCGTACCATGTCTGTCGAATAGCGCGAGAGGTCTGTAAATCTCGCCGAGTACTGGACGTCCATCATGTTGCCCAGCCGCAACTGTAGTATCTCCTGAATATGCACCGCACAGAGGGTGGCTGGGATGAACTCCGAGCGTAAGAGGCTCTCAAAGTCCATCCAAAGGAGGGATGCCTCGTCGTTCACCTGGAGCACCAGGCTCCACCATCTTCCTACTTCAGTGTGCTGGAGGCTTGCTGCAAGGATCACCGTGAGGTTATCTAGAGACCCCACTAGCCTAAAAACTCGAACTACAGCCTCCAGCCAATCCTCGATGGCCTGAGGGTCCATCTCCCTGCAGAATCTAGGCGGCCTCTGATGCTAGAACTCATGAAGTGAACTAAGGCGATGTGCACTCTCAACGGTCGGGGCGGGTGGCATCGGTGGCTCAGCGGGTAGAGGTACTGCCGGAGCCTCTGCGGAAAAAGGGCCCTGCACTAAGGCCTCTTCGCTCAGTGGGATGTCGTCTTGCACAAAGCTCTAAACAGTAGTTGGATTCCATCGTGGGGTCATCCTAAAAAGAAACAGCTGTTCCACGGTCAAAATAGTATACCTGGTGAGCTGACACCAAGTAATCACAAAGAAAAATTTTGAAACACACATGCAATCAATGTTTTCGTGCATTGAGTCGGAAGTCATAAGTCAGGGTCCTAGTGTACGGATACGTCGGCCGCCGCACCAACACTGGACATCCTGGACTGATAACCACACTCAATACCTTAAACACTATTTCTTCACCTAGAAGGAAGATCAGAGTCCTGAGTTCTGCGGTAGAACTAAACTCCTCTGATACCAATTTGTCATGACCCGTCCTCGGGGCCTGTGCCATGACTACCCCAAGTCGGCCTCCCATAGGACAGGGTATAGCGACTAGCACCAAAGGCATAAATCCCGATAAAAAGGGAAGGCATTTCCTTTATCATGTAAGGAAACACCAGAGTAAGAAAGCTGTAGTAAACACTAAGTAAACTGGGTACAACTGTAAGTGTTGGAATGTAAATGGGACATAATACAAACCCAACTGAAGTAAAGTACAACTGAAAGAAAGTACAGAAACTGAAAAGTAAAGCATCAATGTCGAGCCATCCACTGGAAATCCAACTTGAAGGGTGAGTACATATAGTCTCCTCAGCTCCTCGTGTCCGACTGTCCGCTAGGTGTACGTCCCGCCCAGTGGTCCACCTCCAGGTACTGTCTTGCTCCACAAGCCTCAACCACGATCAGCGCTATTCGTCTTCTACATCCAACACAACATAGTGTGGGCGTAGCCCGTGTAGTGGTGAGTATACGCTACTCAGTAGGGAACCCGAGACCCCCGAAGGTCTCCCAGAATCCACAAAGGATAATCCACAAAGGAAAGATACAATCACAAAGTAACAACCAACACTACCTATGTATATTCACATACATATACCTAATTGATCAATTCTTGTCCAGCTCAAACATCCGAGCCCAAAATCGATCACGTCCACACATGTTAGTAAAACCCAATCCACATAGGAAAGAACAACTCAATCCACATGGGAAAGCAAGTAAATAATATCGAAGATAATGGTTAAAAGTCATGACTCTGCTCTCACAGGTACACTTCTTTATAAGCTGATAGAGATGATCAGATGTAGCCATTGATTCATCTAAGCTGGGACCCATGTAGGATACTAAATCAGCTAATCTGTCGGACCCACGTAGGATACAAGACCAGCTACTCTGGCGGACCCATGTAGGATAAAAGTACAGAGTCCAATACTGTCGGACCGACGTAGGATACAAGAACAGTAGTATTGCCTGATCCACATAGGATACAAGAACAATAGTCATCACCATCGAACCCACGGAAGATTTCAGTACGGTCGTCATCGTTGCCGAACCCACGAAGGATTTTAGTGGAGTCGTCATCGCTGCCGAACCCATGGAGGATTTCAGTGCAGTTGTCATCGCTGCCGAACCCACGGAGGATTTCAGTGCAGTCGTCATCGTCGTCGCAGTCGCAGCCAGCTCTAGGGTTCCCGCACACAGCACGCTCGTTTCCGGGAGGGTCCACTCCACGAGCCAAGGGTTTGATACATCAACTGACACATAGTCCGGAGTTGATGTATCCCAAAGTTCCGTCTCATTTATAGGATCTCAACGTGATAGATGACACGTCAATCGGACGCCTGGTCTGAGAGTTATTTGCTTTTTAGTTCTAGGGGCCCGGTTGGGTTTTAAGTCAAAACCAACACAACCGCACTCCAACTGTATCCAAACCTCGAGTGGAGTAATCCAAAAGGTCCGTCTCACTAAGAAGAATCCAACAAAGTCAACGGCACGTCAATCCGACGTCCAGAGCTCAAGTTATAAGCATTTCCGCTCCGAGGTCCCGGTTTGTTTCATGTTCGAACCATCCCGGCCATACCCAAAGATCTTCAAAACCTTGAGTGTAATATACTGAAAGGACCATCTTGATCCAAGGATCACATCCTAATGGACGGTGCGTCAATCAGAGGTCTGTAGCCCATGTTATGGGCATTTAAACGAACCTGTCCGGTATTAGGGGGTTTTGGGCCCGGCCCAAGACCCCTTGGATAGGCCCGAACCAGGTCAACCCGACCCGGGTCCGGGTCTAGCCCATTAGGGCGTGGCCCAGCCCGGCTGGTGCTGCCCGGCCTAGATGGCGTGGCCTGGCCCCGCCGGTGCGGCCCGGTGCGGCCGGTCAGCCCGGTGCGGCCGGTCGGCCCGGTGCGGGCGACCCGCACCGCGTGAGCGCAGAAGGGGGGAGCCGCCACCCACTTCAAATAGACGGCGGACCCACAGGGGGTCCGCCTGCTTCTTTGACTGGGGGTTTAATGCATTGGTTTTCGGATGTGGCCAGCCGTAACAGCCGGCCAGGGTATCGCTCGGGACCAGCCGGTCCCGCCCCCCCCCCCCCCCCCAGTGCACCGGCAGCCGGTGGCTCCGACCGCCCTCTCCTGCTCCGCCGCGGCCAAAGGCCGCGACCTTGGTCCGACCGGCGCGATGCAACGGTGCCGCGGCCCGCTCCGGCCCTGGCCTCCTTGTGGTTCTCCGGCCACGGCTTCGTTCAGCCTCAACGGCGCGGCACGACTACGCCACGCTTCTTTACTTTGCTTCTCCTTGATTCTGCCCTATGTTGTTGCACCGCGCCGCCTTCGTTCGAGCTGCAACGGATACAACAACAATGGGGGTGGAGGGACGGCTATGTTCGTGTTGTCTGACCTCCTCCCGTTATAACGATAACAGGTGGCCCAAAATAAAATACGATGAACAGTAAGGAATATTCACGAACAAAATTAACCCCTACCTCAAAGAGTTGTCGAATGAGGATCGTCATAGAGAAACGACGTTGCGGAAAGAGGCTCCGTACATCATTGGTGGATGCCCGGTGAAGGATGCGGCGTCTCATTTTCATTGACACAGGAAGAAGGTGCAAAGATTGTACACGTTCTTCGTCGAAGCTTCAGTGTTCTTTGCGAGGAAGATGAAGTACTTCAAGACCGCGAGAGTTCTCTCCTTGATTCAACACAAAGAATCTACCACAATAAAATAAGACCTTGTCTTATTTTATTCACACACATACGTGCCAACATTAATTTGAAATTCAAAAAGATCTCATTCAATTATTTTTATTTATTTAAGAGCGTTTAATATTCAAATTAATTTTGAGGGTTGACTTGCCAATAAATTGGGGGGTGGGTGAGTTACACAATTAAGTTCTCATGGGAGGTTTAAGGGATTTGAAGGGTTGGAGCTCATGTGGGCCCCAATTCTATAATATCCTACCTAGGGGAGTTAGGATGTAGTGGGTCCCACTCCAACCACGATGCATAGTTTTAAACTAATTAGAATAGAAAATAAAAATTGTCGCACAAATTTTTATTTCTTTCCTTAGTTAACCCATTTTTTAATAACCTCACCTGAAAAAAAGAAACTCCAAAAAAGGTGTTTCTGAGCAATTATCGACACTGCGATTCCATCGGTGCCCTCAGATTTCAATTCCGAGCAACGGTTCAAAAGTTATAAAAACCCGCTGGTTCGTTCACTGAACGTACCTGTGCTAATCTTCGGAAATTGATTCCGGGCATACCGGTCCTCGGAATCAGGTGCCGTCAGAAACTACGTACTAGTAAAATCCCAATGAAAATTAAGAAAAAATTTCCCTTGAAATTTACGGGTCTTTATAGATTAATAATTCTCAAGATATGATATCCCCAATTAAGTTCCCTTTTGTCCACTATCTAAACATGAAATCATGGTTTGTATTAGTAATAGAGTTATCAAAGTGATAATAATTTACAAATTTTATGTGATTAAAAAATCATTATATATTTTACAATGATTTCTTATCTACCTCAAAATTCGTAACATAGTCAGTATTTTAAAACATGGCTACCACTAGATTGAATGAGATTTTATTTCTCATTACTTTATAGTAACTACAATATTTTATCATATTTACCTTGTAGTTAGAATAGATTGTGTTTAGTTATAACTAGTATTCCTTCCTATTTGTATATTAGGTACATATAATTTTTATATTCTCAAGTACAATTAGATAGTTCTGAAAAATTCACTTGTAGTTCTCCTAGATATAATTGATGCTACACTACTATAAAGTATATGTTGTAAATATCATATATTGTACATATCATGTCACCATACCTTTCTAGTTGTGTCCTATAGATATCTTCTATGATTGATTGGCTTGACATCCATTAATAAATTAAATGATCATAGAATGTAGCTATGAAAAGTATAATTAAAATTTATTTAGACATAACTAATTTGTGTTACTAATTGATCCTTATTGGTACAATGCATGTACCATCCATGTATAGCCACACAATTGAATACCCAGAACATTAATAAAAATAATAAGTTCATGTATTTTGATAGATGGAATCCACTATTAAATTTTAATTTATCTTTTAAATATTAGCTAATTTTGATTTACATAGTGTATGATTCATTATTCTCAATGAATAATGTATCACTTTCCATTGTGAATATATAACAATTACTATGTTTTTATCTTTCCTATACTGTATAACTCTCTGGAACATTCCTTTTCTACAACTCTTATGGAACTCATTCATATACCAAATTTTTATGAATATCTATTATTGACTAAATCCAAGTCAATTTCTCTCTCCTATCTCAAATAGATATTTACACCCATTTATTGAAATATTGTCTATAACTTAACTATATCGTTTTTGTGATTTTTATTTTTTTTAATATCATTATAAAATAGTAGGATTATTACCATAGATGTACATTGGGTTTTTTCTTAGTGAATGTTTGTTTATATCCTATAAAACACTTTTCATCTAAATGAATGTTCTTGTGAAAATGGATTTATATCATACTAAAAATTATATGAATACATTTTTCATTATATTTTTCATATGTTTATGAGATAATTTTTTTATTGTTCATTCATATCATGAAAATTAATGGAATTCTTTACAATGAATATATGTTGAAACATTGATAATCCTCTTACTTTCACCATGACTCTAATGTATATATAAAAATGTGAATTTAGGAATTGAACCAAGATACATTTTATTGGTCAATTTTAACATGTATGGATCATTATAGATCCTCCTTATTAGAAATGTATATTTGATGTGGATAAGGTAATGTGTGTTTAAGAATTACTCTATGCTACATTATATTGAATGATGTGTTCTTGGTCAAGACATTATTTTTTACACCAGCATGAAGTAACTCATAACTTTTGGCCATGAAAATAACTTATTTCTCATAAAAATCTTCAATAAACACTTAAAGGAATCTAATAATGAATATTTACCAGTAGAATACTCTTGTAATAGTTCACACTCTTTAGCTGAACTAATTTTGAAATCTTTGTGGATTACCATTATTTTTAAAGTTTTATTTTTCCAAAACATAGTACATAAGATTTTCAACAATACCTATGGTAAATAAGTCCAAATATTCTAAAACCATATTACTTATATCCCTGAAAACTATATAGTTGTTTTTGAAAAAGTGTTATATTTCCATAATTTGGTATATAAGTATTACATGTTATATTCACCATGTATTTCCAATGATTCTAGCTTTATTAAAATATTGTTTGAGCATTAAAAATCACATAAAAAATCATTTTATAACTAGAATAATGTTTCCTTATGTCAAAAGGACATGTAAGATACATGTTATTGTAATAAATTAAATGAATTAAGGTATATCGATTTACTTAAAAATTATAATTTTTGTTCTTCTCTCCATTAACATCGAACCCATACTTTATTATCATCTTGGATAACACAACATACTTAAAGTACTTTTTATTTACATACTTGGTTACTATATTTAAATAAAAATATATAATAAAAATATAGTATTTAACAGCCAAAAAGATTAATTGAAACATTACACACAATTGATGAATTTAGCTGAAGAAGAAGAAATTACTTTATTCTTTTATTCAGATTATAAAATTTAAAAATTCATTGGATTATTTCATGATATATGGTGAAAATAACCTCATTTTTAATACCTCTTTTATTTGAAATACATTGCGAATTTTCCTTTTGAACCACTCTTTCTAATAGACTTTTCAAATTTTCTTTCAACATGTTCACCATATGTACTGAACATTAATCATTTTTAAGGATTTTATTTCTTGTACAACCATGCCCTAGAAGGTATTGGAGTTTTTTATCAAAATATTTCACTATGTAATATTAAATGAAACTAGATAAATGTGTAAAATGACATGAGAAAAGAATCAATTTTAAAATCATTATCTATATTTCAAATTACATATATCTAGTATAATCATCATCCATTCATATTTCACTTCCCCTTCTTCGTGCAAGCTTCTCAAATATGAATCAATATGTGAAATCATTCATGTACTGATATTGTATCCACAACTCACATTATTGTTTTATGATAGAATTATAAAATAACCATTATATGTGTTATAAATGAGTCTCTTGTAATAATTTTTCTCACCCTCACTTTATGAGGTGGCTTAATAGGTATTGGGGACACTAGCACCTTGAATTCATGATATTGTAGTACTTTTCCCATGTGTCAGTACTAGTCTTTTGAGATTCATACTAGATAAAAAATTTATGGCCCAAAATATATCATAGTGTGCTTATGATATGACTTTCCATTTTCTATTAAAAAAATATTCAATATTAGAACTTTATCTTGGTTATTGATTAGACATTATCGATTATTTAAATCACTCAATGTATCCCAATACATTTTTGACCTCTAAAAATACAACGTACCAGAATAAGAATACTCGGTAGCTTTAGTATTATAGTGTAAAGGAAACTTGAAACCTCTCCTCGTAATCTAGATGCTATTGTTACCCTACTACTCAGAGATTTCATTGTAGGTGTTTGACTATATAACTACATCAACTCGCATCTCATATATCAGTTTACTAAAGATTCATCTTATCAAATCATAATTATTATTTTCTCATAACTTTCCTATAATGTTTCAGCAATCTAGATATAAATAGACCATTACTACCAACTTTTGTTAATTCAACTCATCAATCTTATAAGAACTCCCTCATAGTAGGAGGTACCCTCAACTATGACAGAAGATTACCCCATACACCTGGGTTTTTTTAAATTCCAATGATGGAATGTGTTGGTGACTTAATATTTGTTTTAGAGTTTTAATATTTTTAGATAAATTTAAAATATTTATATTAATATGGTCCTACTATGTTTTTACAATCACAACTGAATGGTATTAGAAAAAAAATTCTTATGTAATTATACATATTTATTATTTATTGTTATTTTTTCAATAAACATTCAAATGCATAAAATAATAAAAAAATACATAAATGAAATAAGTCTACTCGATGGTGCTTGGTAATATAATATTGGTTTATTTGTTTAAACTCAATGGATCAACCATGACCTAGGTGTATCATACATGTGTTTGTCTTGACATGTGATGTAGCTCCTCACTAGTCTAGTGTGACCATATATCATCAATGTTTTTACCTTGAATTGGGGTTGTCCATGTCATACATCATCTTCATCATAATACAAATGTAGTTTCACACAGGCGAAGGGGTCTTAATAATTCCAATTTACATACAAAAATATGGATGGATTTACATATCCTTATACATATTTAAATGAATAATATGATGTGCAGACCATCATAAAAATTGACTAATTATTACAAATATCACAAGTAAGTGATAAATAAATATATGAAATTAATGAGACATACACTTAGTCGGTCACTAATAAAAACCTTTTGGTACATTAAATAAACACATAATATATTTAAATTGAAATAAATTTAAATTATATGGGAATTTAAATAAAATAAATGAATTATTTAAATTCAAATAAAGTATTTAAATAATTTATTCTCATTTGGTCCCATCATTAATTATAACAACCCGAACACCAGGATAACAGATTTGGTGGTTATTTAATTACAATGAAATTGATACAGAGGATAACATCACTAGTTATCAATCAGTTTTGTAGTATTGAAGAACTAGATATATCAATGGTATTATTATTACACAAGTAATAAAACATATATCATTACAAATTAAAATAAACTGTTCATTGACATTTATTCAAATATTTTATCCTTATAACATATAGAAGGGAAAAAAATTAAATGGGTGAGCTCAAATTATTAGTAAAGTCTTATACTATGTTAATATGAATCAATAATAAGTGAATCATAATTAATAATAACTAATGCATACTTAAAGGTAAATAACTGAACACGCATGATATTTAGTCAATAAATAGATAATGTTATGCATCCATAGATTTTTCAGAATGAAAATATCATAGAAAGTAATAAATGAATGCATAATTAAGTAAATTTTTAATTATTGGATTTCATGTATATAGAACATAATACCACTTATATGAATACCTTTCCGAAGATGATTTAATTTTATGGGTAGAAACTTGTTTGATTCTTCTTAAAAACAAATGTGATGGGTTTTTCACTGACTGATTTGACTCATAATGCCAATAGATGCATCGAGGTGATATATTATTGAAGAAACAACCAAGCATGAAAATACATATAATTAATCAAATTTAGATTATTTCATGAAAATTTTAACTTACCAAAATATCCTTATTGAGTAGAGGATACATATTTTTCAATTTTTCCTTAATTAATCAAATAAAATTCAAACTATACATTATATTTAAAAATGGTATATGATTTTTGGAAAGTCTCATATTAAATATATAAATAATGTTTATATTTCATATACATATAATTCAAATGATAAATTATTTCAAAGGGGTAGTAGATACACCGTAGAAAAATATTTAGGTGCACAACACTTTGTATGTCTCAATGAAGTGAAAATTGAGATAAAGACCCTTATAACGATCATATCATTAATAAAATGAATAGATTATGTGTGTTCACTATAAATACACATAAAATAAAATATATTAATAAGTCATTATACAAATAACCTTATTACTTAATAATCAATGTAATAGATGTTTATCCAAATGAATGAAAATTGAGTTATGGAATCCCTCCCCACTTTGAAATCATTCGAACCATGTGCCCCAAGAAATTAATGATTATCAAATGAAAAATTAAATACCATGAAGATAAAAAAATAATTATATGATATATTAAAGGGCAGCATGTACACCATTGATAATAAATAAGGCTTTAAAAAGGAATATATCTCACATAAGTACAAGTGAGACAAAAAAACCTCACCACTTTGTAATTAGTCAAACTTTATACCCAATAAATTTAATAATTATTAAATAAAACATTTGACACTAGGAATATAAAGTTATTAATTTCGTTTTATAAAAAAAGATAATTATATAAACTACACACAATAAATTATTGTTGAATAAGTAATATATCTCATCAAAGTAAAAAAGGGAGGAAAAAACCTTACCTTATGTCTGAAAGCATTCTACACTTCAACATAATTTCCTGAATAATAAAATTAAATTAATTATTTAATTAATTCATAACCTATAAAACAAATATTTTATTTATTATAATTTTATTAGAGTTTATTTATGGCCATTTCAATGAATTATAATGTCTAATTTTTTATGGGAGAGTTTGTTTAATGGTTTTATGGTCGTTTCCCTCATGTATATTTATGTGATTTCTTATAAATGAAATAATAACTACAAAAGTGAAATTATTTAGTATTAATGAAATTATATATTTTTAAATGGACACATATATCAATTCATAATATGGTATAAGGATAATTCGTTAGAAAAAATATTGATGATATGTCTTAAATAATTTTGGTGATTCTTACAATAATCTGGAACTTTTTATTCTTTAATATTATATATATGTTTATATATATATATATTGGTTCTAGAAAAAATTGCTATAATTTACATATTCTAATATAATTTATCCATAATAATTGTTTTATTACAATATTTAAAGGTATTAAAGGAAAACAAAAACTCATCATTCAAGAAGGCGGTGAATCAACACAACACAGATGATGTTTTTATTTTTAAAATAAAAGCTGAAGAGAAGATATTTGATGATGGATATTCCAATATCACAATAAAATTATAGTATATATATTATATTAGAGTTACAATTACAATTTGAATAGGCTAGGTGGGTAAAGGAAAATAAAATAAATTAAAAAGATAAAGAATGAGGATTTTACCTCTTGAATATCATCTCCGTGGGAAAATCCCTAAGACACTTTGATTTGGAATTTTGGTAAGAAAAAAAAGTATTATAAATGGGGAATATGTTTGGTAATTGAATTCGTTATAATTGAGACAATACTATAGTCTTAGAAGGTGTGGGTAGAAGTGGTTGTGAGGGTGGTATTGATAGGGAATGTGAGGGGTGTTTTTGATTATTTTATTCATTAGATTCTTATTTTGTCTCCAGACTAACAATCATGTTGATTCTTGTGACTATGTTTAGTAAATAGTGAATTTAATTTTGAAATAATGGGTTATTACATCATAAATGAATCAAAAAAATCATGTATTTAACTTATAATGCTAGATACCCTAAATTACCATATTTCAATATTAACCAAAAAAACAACTATTTCAGATAAATCCAAAAACATTTCCCTAAATGTTTTTTGATGCGTACATTTCAATAGTGGAATCAATTTTTTACAAATAATTTTATAGATATTATTAATTTAATTTATAATTAAAATAATTGTTTATTAAAAAATTAATGATTTTAAAATTTTAACTACTTTTACGACACTTTGAAGTACTAATTATGCTCTAATAAAAATATATTATAACAATAATACCAAAAATATTAATTTTATGTATCTATTTTATAAAAATAAATTTTCTTTTAAATCATTATATTGATTATAAAATTGTTAATAAACATTTACATTACAAAAAAAATACCAATACTTAATTTATCATTTATAAAAACATTTATTTACATATTCCAAGATATAAATATATTATATTTTCATTTATGAGATAGGTAAATATTATTTATAATTCCATAGTTGAGTTTATTATACTAATGGTCACATTTCTATTCATTATAGTGACATTAAATTTTCAACGATCATGTTAGTATTTAATAGTATATCACATTTCATTTAAGCTTGGTGTTGTGTGAAACTTATGATAAAAAATAAATTGAAATTATTTATGAAGATACATACCATAAAATATTTTGTGATATATTCTTCCCTCATTCCAAAATTTCATCCTCATAATTTTTCCTGAATATTTCCATCTAAACAGATTAGGGAATTTCTTCTTCATAACATCCTTAAGTTCCCCTATTGCATCATCCAATTTAGGGTTTCTCTAATGAAATATTACAAGTCGAGTCATTCAATTTCTCAATACTTGATCTCTAGTATCAATAGTCTAGATATGCTCTTTATATGAAGACAAATCAGGTTATAGTTTAATTTCTTTATATGTGATTACATGTGTTGGGTCTAAATTTCACTTATTTAACAATGATATATTGAACACATCATGAACATTGGAAAGAATTGGTGTTATTTTAAATACATAAGCCACAAATACCATTCATTATAGAATTTAAAATGATCTGACATACCTACAGCTCAATTTCCCTTTCTTATTGAACCTTATGACACCCTTGTACTGAAATATGTTTAGAATGACATGATCACCCACTTCAAAATGAAAATAATTTCTCATATTATCATCATAAATCTTTTGCAAACATTGGGACACTTTAATATGAGTCTAAATAGTCCTTAACTTTTTCGTTGTCTCTTCAATATGATTTTTGCATCTATGTTTCCTCTCACCAACTTCATCGCAACATATTTGAGTGTGAAATATCTTTCTATATAATGCTTCATATTATCACACCAAAAATATTACTTTATATATCTATACATCTTGGTACCACCAGGTTGTATATATAATTTTCTACTATGGGCATTATCTAATAGTTAACCTTTTTCTCATGTATTGATAGATCACATAACCTCTTTCCAAGATTTTTAATTCCATCCTTGTACATGAAGTCCTTTATTCTTCTTCAATGGATTTAATTTTCCTTTGAAAATTATCTTCATAGAGCTTTTTATCTTTTCCAATAAATATGGTTTCACAATACTTTGAAAAAGGAGTGATGTTTCCTCTTCCATTATAATTCCTATGTCAATATTTACTAAATCCATGAACACAAGATCATTCTTAATTAGAATTTGGGTTATAATCCCATGATATTTCTTACATAATGCATCTTACACATTATTTTCATTTCATAGGCAATAGGTTATTGAGAAATCATTATATTTGATAAAATAGAGCCATAATACTTTCCTCATGTTGAGTTATTTCTATGTAAAGTTATATTTTAATATCTTGTGATCCATATAAATCTCACATAATTCTTCATATAGATAGTGTCTAAATATCTGTAGAGAAAATATTGAAACTACTAACTCAAGATAATGAGTCAGATAATTATTTTCATGAATTTTCATCTAGTTTGATGCATATGAAATAACTTTTTCATTTTTCATAAAGATACAACCCATTTAATTATTTTATGCATCACTATATATCACATACCAATAATTTCTAGATGTTAAATTCAAAATAAGCACATTGTACAATCTTCTTTTTTACTTCTTGGAAATATTATTTTTTCTATACAAACACAACCCCTTTAAGTGTGAGCTTGGTTAACGGGTTATCAAATCAGAAAAAAATAGGAATGAAATATTTATAATAACATACTAAAAAAAGAAAAATATGTACATAATTTATATTGGAATATTTTAATCTTTTATTTCCTTTTTTATTTCTAGATCAACTGGGATTCCATCCTTAGAGACAATAAATCCAAGATAACAAATTTCATGAAGCCATAATTCACACATACTAAATTTACCATATAATTCTTTCCATATAAGGGTATGAAGAATAATATAAAATTTATTCTCATGGTATTTATATATTTTATAATAAATTTGAAAATCATCAACAAATACTACAAAAAATAATCAATATATTCTGTGAATAATATGTGCATTGTATCTATGAAAAGTGAGTGTTTATTTGTCAATAAAAAAGGCAAAATTGTAAACATGGAATGTCTATACCTTATCCTAAAAGTTTTCTTATAAATATTTTCCTTATTACATACTATTTATGGTACCACTAATGAAGGTAAATCGTTAAAAAAATAATGAGTTGTGTGAAGTTGATCAAATAAATCATCAATGTGCGGTATATGAAGTGTTTTATTTATTATAATAGCATCAATTTCTATATAGTCAATTCATAGCCTCATGGATCCTTATTTCATCACAAAAAAGAGAATAGAGGATCTCTATATAAGAACACTGTGGTGAATAAATCCTTTATTACTCAACTCCTCGAGTTTTTTATTCATATCCAATAATTCTATATTGACCATTCTATAAGGAATATTTGATATTGGTTGTGCATTAAGAATTAAACCGATGGTAATCTTAGATTCAAACTATGGGGGGGGGGGTCTGGGTAATTCCTAAAGAAATAGATCAATATTTTCTTTCACAATTGGTACATCCTAAACTTTAATATTTCATTCCTCATCCCTATATGTTTTCTCACTTCCTCTCTATGAATTTCATTTAGTAGATATGTTAAGAGTGGATCTAGATAAGAATTAGATGATAAAGTTTGTTCTATAAATATATGTAATTCTACATCTTCCTTAAAAATCATAATTTATTTCCTCTTATAATAAATTTCCCTATCATATTTTGAAATCCCGTCCATACCAGGTATTATATCAAATAAAACCATATTTATGATGATAATTCCATCAAATAAATCACATTTATATATCATAATGGGGATTTCTCACAAAATTTCTGTTACAATGAGACGTCCATTAGGAGTATTTACTAACAGATCCCTTATTAAATTCAAAGGTAAATGACTAATTTTCATGAAAAATGTGGGTAGATATAAAAGAGTGGGAAGATCCCAAATAAAATAATTTATTTTCTAAATTTGATGATAATATTATTGTTATTTCCAGCAAATCATTGGGTGATTCTACTTCAGATGTGGTGATCACATAATCTTGGTCATCCCCCCTTGGACTCTTTTAGGATATATTCCTCTGACACTTATGACATCGATTATAATAATACCCCATTTATCTATAGTTCAACCATTGAACATCATTTATTTTTTCTTCACCTCACATTCATTAGCTCGACGAGAATTTTCTCTCCACTTATAACAAACTCCAATTCCTTTCAAGAATTTTTTAGGATAATTCTTTTCACAATTTTCATAGAATGTGAGTTTATTTATGACCCTATTATTATTTGATTATTTACATTTTTCATGGTTATTAAAAGACCTATTATTCACTTGATTTCCCTTGAATATTTTATATCTAGAAAATTATGTCTCCCTTTTTATGGAACTTAATACTATTTCATCATATGATAAATTTTTTTGAGAAGCTGGTGACCTTCGGAAACATGGATTAAGAAATTAAATGAAAATATCAATCTTGTTTTCCAAATCACATATGTAATCTTTATTATACATGGATTTTGTTTTGAATTTATCCTCATACTTTTCATCCCTATCATCTTTCTTTTTATTTTAGTAAATGAACTTTATCTTCATTTTAGTTCACTATTAATGAGGGATATATTTGTCGAAGAAATTTTCATTAAATGTTCTCCATCCCATTTCTTCTATTTCATCTCCCTCATTAGTAATTTGGATTAATTAACACCATTTATTTGAATCTATCTTGAGTTAATATACTACTAGTACAACATTTTCCATTTCATAACATCCCAATTTTAGAAATATCTTTTCAAGGGACATAACCCATTTCTCTACTACCACTGGATTAGTAGTCCCACTAAAAGAAGGGGGATTATGTCACATAAAACAATAAAAAATAGGTTTTTATGGTTATTCATCATAATATGAGTAAGATAACTTAATATTTTCATGAACTACTCATCTCTAACACTAAGTTTCTTTACTTACTTAGTGGGGTAATCCTTACATTGTCTACATGTATTGATTCCTTTTCTTCCAGTAGGTGTCGTCACTAAAAAATTTCACCCACTAAGTTTGATAATAATCATCATAATAATTGATCCAAAAAATCACTTTAAGGAATTACCATAATTCTCATATTTATTTGAAATCGAGTCCCTAGGGTTTCTACTAAACCTGTTATTACACTAACTATAACAACAATGAGCCCAGTAACCTAGATTCAATTGTTATTTTATTATAATGAAATAGATACAAGAGATATCATCACTAAGGATTGATCAGTTTACTAGACTTAAAGAACTATATACACACACATTACCCCTATTACATTGGTAATCAAACATAGATCATAACAAAAGAAAATAAATTGGTTACTTGAAACTTATTCAAAGGCTTCATCTTCATAACCTAGCGAAAGAAAATAAATAAAAATGTGAGCTAAAATTATTATAAAGGGTAATATATAATATAAATATTAATCAATAATATGTTAATAAAAATAAATAAGGAATAATCAAATGGAACATTAAGTAACTGAACACATGTGTCATTTAACTAGTCACTAGAGAATATTATGAATCCATAGATTTTGTCCTATTTAAAATATAATGGATAGTAATAAATTCATAAAAATGAAAAAAATTACTAATTATTGGAAATAATGTATTTAGGACATGGTATAACTACCATCAATACCTTTCACAAGATGGTTTATGTCTATGTGATGAAACCCATATGATTCTGATTGGAAAAAAATGTGAGGGGTTTGTCACAAACTGATTTGTCTCATAAGGTATGTCAATCGATCCATATGATATAAACTTTTAGGCCCAACATTTCAAATAAAGTCAAACTATTTATTAATATATTGATTTAATTCCTAAAAAATTTCCTTATCAAAATATCATTATTGAGTTTAGGATATAGATTTATCATTATTTCCCATATTTATAAAATAACATTCAAAGTGAACATCATATATAAAAATGGTATATGGTTTTGGAAATAATAGAATCCATGATATAAATAATTTGGATATTTAATTGAAATATAATTCAAATGAATAATTATCTCAAAAGGGTAGTCGATATACAAGATAAAAATTATTAGGTGCATAATACCATGTAAGTCTCTATGAAGTGAAAATTGAGATGAAGACCCTTATAAGGACCGTATCATTAATAAAATTAATAAATCGTGTATTTTAACTATAAATAAAAATAAAAAGTGGAAATAAAACATTACATAATTAAAATATATATTATACAAAACCTTATAATGAAAAAATCAAAGAAATGGATATTTATCCCAAAGAATGAAAATTGTGTTCAGAAATACCTTAACACATTGAAATCAGTCAAACATTATGCTCTATAAAATTCATGATTATAAAATGAAAAATTGAATACCATAGATATATATAGGTTCATGACATGATATATTAAAGGGAACTATGTACACCACACACAAGATATAAATGTTGAATAAGGAATATATCTCACAGAAGTAAAAGTGTGATGAGAAATACTTACAACATTGTAATCAATCGAACTGTATTCCCAATAAAAGTAATAATAATCTAATTAGACTTTTAATTCCATAAATATAAATATATTCATGATAAAATATAAAAAATTGGTGTATATACGCCACACAAAATAAATTATTGTTGAATAACAAATATATGTTGTAGAAGTAAAAAGTGAGACAGGAAAACATACCTTATGTCAGAAAGTGTTCTGCATGTGTACCTAATGTCATGGATAAACAAATTATATTAATTAATTAATTAATTAATAAAATCTTCAACATATATTTGAATTTTTATAATTTTATTAAATTTATCTAAGGCCATTTATATGAGTTATAATGTTTAATTTTATTATTTCAAGAGAGTTTGTTACATGGGTTTATAGTCAGCTCTCCTATTTAAAATTATGGGAGTTATTATAAAATGGAAGAAAAACTAAATAAAAAAATAATTTTGTACTAAATAAAAGATAATAGTGTTAGAGTGAAGAAATGTATGGGGAATTAAGAAGATAATTTAAATAAAAACATGATAAAATATATTATAGTGTATGATAAGGAAAAATTATATGTCGTAAATGATTTAAAGACATTGAGAGAAATATATAATGGGTTTTGAAAAGTTAATGATACATATTTTATAAATAGATAGGGAATAAAATATAACAATTCATGAAATCGGCAATTGTAAAGACACTATATAGCATATGAGATCAATGATTGGGAAGATATCATTGTACATGTTATTATGTTCTATTTAACATGATTTGTGCAATGAGGGGTATCAAGAACAACAATATAACATTAAAAATATAGTTATATAAAGGAAAATAAATATTTAATTAAAAATGTGTTGCTATCGCATGTGGTAATAGGATAAATCATTGGAAGTGATAGAGATATTTGAATAGTGATACGGGAAGAACACTACCCAACATAGAATCAAGGATAGTGACAAAAGAATATTGTTGTATGTGACTAAGAAGAAAAATTATGAGGAATTAAATCCATGTGTATCAAAGATAGTTATATAGATATATCACTAGATGAAGAGAGAAATACACAAAAATGATGAGATAATTAGATACATAATATTGTACAATCTCTTTGATGTATTCCATGGATCAATGAATTATTAAATATACTTACGATTTTCTTGGATAAATAAATGAATCATATAACACATTCATATACTCTAAAAGTGTTAAGTGAGGCCCCATGGAATGTTAAAAATTGAATATTGGGGGTTTCATAATGATGTTTAATGATTTGTATGATATGTAGTTAAATATTGGGGATTGAATATTCCTATATTAATAAAGATATTAACAATTGATTTTAAACTATCAAGAACAATTGACGGGTGATCTTTGTGCATGGAGATAGAATAATTATGATGAAAGAGAATCATGAAACCATGGATTCATGGTAGTTGAGATTCATTTAATGGTATTTGGTTGGAATGGAAATCACATAGTTTTTTATGTTTTGTATAAGATACAATTTATCTTAATTAACAAATAATAGACATGAAATATGTGTAGAGATTTTCGGAGAATCACATAAATGGTGTTGTGACTTATGTTTAACCCCCTAAACATGTAGGCGATGTTCTATTGAGAATAATAATGTGGAACTATGTATGTTGAGGTTGAACATGGATGAATCTAGAACCATCATCCATGTGGTGATGAGTATGATGATTATTGGTCCAGAGAGAAAGTTGATTTATCATACAGTGAGCAGGTTGAGATATGAGGTGGAAACATTAAATTAAAGATAAGGTCCATGTATGAAGATCCTACCATGGTAGTTCTTGACTATGATCATGAAGGGAGATGATAAAAGTGGAGGAGATAGTATAAATAGGTGTTAGCATGGGGATTTAAATAAAAGAGATAGAAACACATTGTGATATATGATAAGTTCACACATAGAGTGATAGAGAAGATAGTGTGGAAATAATTTTATATTTGATTAATAGTATTTGAGCGAGTGAAGAATAATATGTGTAACATTACACAACTAGAGGAATCAATTGAAGCCTCGCCGATAACAGGACACATATTGAGCTATAAAATATCTCCATTATAAGCATGAAATTTATATCATAATCATTTCCATATTTTTATGATGATGATAGAACAATGATTCCATCTAGTATCCTATTTGAGTCCTTTGAATCCCATTTTATCATATGTTATATTACTGTGTTGTGATTGAAAGAATTTGTAGGAGTATGGACAATCAGTAAGAGTGATTTAGAGTGTCCCATTAAACTCAGAGTTTTCTCGAAATGAGATATGTGGAATTAGTGTTAAAAGGTTTTTAAAACTAGTAGAGAGTATCAAACTCTAATTTTCCCCCAATCCTTGGTTTTTTTCACCCCTCTGCATAATTTTTTTATATTTATTATTCAGTAAAATATATTTATAGTTCACATAACCAATATAAAAATTGAATAAAATTTTAATTTCATTATAAAAAATTGCATATGAGAAATATGTTCAATGTAATATTTACATTGAAAGTCCAAATTCATAGTGAAATTTCTATAGAAAATACACAAAGGATGATCCATTTGGAATACACAAAGGATCCTCTATAAAAAATTAATAAGGATGTTTTCTTGAAAAAATGGGACATTCATAATTACCTATTAATGTTCCAAGTCAATGAGAATTCAATATCAAAGTTCTACAAAAAATCCAATTCCATAGCTTATGGTTCACTAAATGTAAATAGTAGAAGTTATGGTGAAAATCCACAGAATAATACTTCTATAATTGTTGATTTATATTCATGTACGAAGATTAAATTTTTAAATTATATGTGAATTCCTTGCGAGAATTCCAATGAAAATTGAAAATCATAGTTTAAATGGATACTAATAATGGAGGATCTATAGAAAATCCATAGTGTATGTTCCATTAGATATCCACAGTGGAACGTCTACTAGAATATCGTCAAATAAATTACCCTAAAATGGTACATTCATAATTATCATTATATGTTCCATGTAAGAAATAATATGTTACATTAACATTCAATAATGTTCCATGTACATGTTAATTTCAAATATAATTTTCATAGTAAATCAAAATCAAAAAATGAAATTCCATAGGAAATCAATAGTGGATTTTGCACATTAAATCCAAGAAAAATCCCATTGGAAATCCATAGAGTATGTTCTGATAGAAAATCCCAATAGAAGTTCCACTATATTTTTAAAGGAGTTTTATCATGAAATTTTTAGTAAGACATTTCACATTTTTCATCCAATTCTAAAAACATCAATAGATTAAACAAAATTAAAACTTTTTGTATAAATATTACAATTATAATGTTTTTGAATAAATCTTTCATGTTTTTATTTAAAATGAAGTTTAATAATTTTATAGGTTTTAAAGTATGGTTATCAAAAAATCATTATCATTTTATTTTATTCTGAAATATATAAAAAATCCACTTCTATGTCATGTTCATTTGTTTATATTATTTCCTTTTCCCACCAACCTTCATGCCATTCACAAACGGTGATGACAATAACTACCAAATTAAATTGAAGATGCAACTCATTTTTCCACAATATAAAATGGATAATAGAACTCATTTGTTGCTTCAAGAGGAAGAGAAATGTATAAAAATAATCCCAATGATCGATTGAGGAAGATGAATTTGGATAATTTGAGATGAATATATGACCATAAGTATCAGGATGATTATAAAAAAAGAGGCTAAAGATACAAAATTTGATTTTTTATGAACTTCATTTTTCTGACTGTCATGTCTTGAATATGACACATTTGAAACATCCAAAATGTAATCAAACGGTCCAATTATCACAAAAATTATAAATGAAATATATCTATATATATTTTTAATAAGAAATAATTCTTGAATAGAATGACAGTAGGATATTATAATGATAAAGTAATATTAGAAAATTTGTTGTAAACCTTGAATTATATTCCTCTAAATTTTAATGGTATGTCTATGATCTAATTTAAAATTATAAAAAACAATTCAGATCCAAAAATACTATGTATCAAAATTTGATTGAGAATACACTGGTTCATCTTCCGTAACTTATTCTAAATGAACATGTTCTTAGTAATAATTATAGAACTATAAATCATTCTTCCAAGTAACTAAAAAATCCTTTATGTTCCATGTTCTCATAGAAACAAATTTTCCAGAATGAAATAAAAGTAACACAAATATTCAAAAATATTGCATCAAAAAATATTAAAATAAAAATAATATTCATAAACTCATTATTTTCACAAAAAAATATAAATTTTAGGTAAATGATGAAATGATTATAAATTTATCCTCACTATAACATTTTCATGGACCAATATCTATTCTAGAATCCATGTTCCAAAGGTTAAAAGAGATAATAATTTGAATGAATTTATCATATGGAAGGTCCAATAATTTTCTTTACAACTAATAAATAAAGTCCATGTTTGGTACATAAGAACATGGGAATGGGAAAATTAAATTGATAAATAATCGTTTAAGTAAACATGCGCCAATTCTAAAATAGGAATACTTACATGTGGTGAAATAAAATTCGTTTTTACTCTTCACAATGAAACATTTAGTAGAATTAATTCTTAACTCATAGACAATTAAAATTAAAAACTAAAGTCTAGTTATTTTATTAAAATAATTATAAATCATTCCCAAATGACAAGTTAGCTAACACTTCTCTACTTCTACCAAATATCAATGAAAATATCATCTATCACTTATTAGAATTTTCCACTATATTTAGTCACATTATTACAAATTTATGAAATATAACCACCACCCAAGACGTAAACATAAATTTTTTATGAAAACCACCAATAAGTGAGGGGAAATAATTTCACATCACTGTTTCAAGATTGATTATTGAAAAAATTTGACCTACCACTTAAAAGATAGGATTTCATCTAAATTTTACGTTAGTATACTTTCATACACTTCCAAAATCTCAATAAGAGATCAATATATCATTTTCTATTTACATCATCAATGTTATTATCTTGTAATAAAACACTTTTTTTCACAGGTTTATAGAACACCGAAAGTTACAATCTCAACACCACATAAGAAAACACATAAACCCAAAACCTATTTTCTCACCACCACATAAAGAGTATGTATAGAAAACAAGGATTACATGGATCATATTGTGATTTCAATTTATCATCTAGTAGACTATATAGAGAAAGTTCCAAAAATTTGTGGGAATAAAACTATATCAAGAATGAGATGAAAAAACCTAAATAAAATAAAATTTAAATCAACACACAAATATGTTATCTTATATAAATTCATTAGAAAAATTATATAAAATTGGAATCTATAATGGAATTATATTCACATGAATATAATTTTTATAAATCCTGATGGAAAGTTACTAAATGTTTAATGATAAAAAATAATTTATTAGGGAACCAAAATTTTAATGATTTGATGCTATGATGTTCCTTTCATCCACATCCTATTTAAAAATGCACCATTAATTGTTCTAATATTAAAAAAACTCTTTGAGATATCTCTTCCATTACACTCATAATTTCATAAACATTTTCATGTCTGATAAAACCCCATGCCAAATTTGCATATGTCCATTGATTTTTTCGATAACAATTTTGTCATAAACTATTGAAGATCTCATAGAAACATTCCATTTGGTGATTGATTAATCTTATAAATATTTTGTAAGAGTAAATTGTAAGAGGGATTCACAACTCTACTATTTTTTCCACATCCTTAGTATATGGGTTTAGTTTCGTGCCTCTAGTGAAGGAACCAATTAGGTATCCAATATTTATAATATAACAAGAATAATTTTTTTAAATAAATTCAAATCATATCATATAATGTTTTTCATTTTTTAAGGAATAAAATTGAAGAGTAATACTCATGAATGAATAAATGTGGGATTGATATTTTTAAAACTAAACTAAGATATTATACACTTTACCATACATTTCCATTGAGAACATCAACATTATAATTTCCTTATAACATTAAAGTATAATAGGAGCTTTATTTTCTTCCACTTCCATAAACATGTCCAATTTTATTTCCTTTTTATAAAGCTTTTAAATCCTATAAATCATGGTATTGTAAAATTTATTGTCAATGGTTCCCCTTTGTTCACACTCAGAAAAAGGTTAGATTATTGTGAATTTTACTACAAATTATATATCTCTATAACAACATAATAATATGGCTCACATTAGGTTGAATCCCACTTCCAAACATCATATCAAATACTTCTAATACAGGCTCTGATCTTTGGATATATTGAAAATGGTAAATGAAAATGGTATAAGTTCGATATAAATGACCATGTTGAAAATATTATAGATTTAGAAATAGGAAAATACATATTTTCAGATCATCCATCTCACATAAAAATCGAATAATATCTCTAAATAATTATATAAAATGTAATTTAATGTTCTCTTTTATTTCATTTAAAAGATCAGCAGCAATGTTTCCTTATTGAGACAGACATAAAACATGTATTAAGTCAACATACATAGTTTTATAGGAAACACAACTAATTTCATTAAATATATATTCGATCAAATATGAACCATATACTCTATTAGCTCTATAAAATGTCAAAATAATCAAGTTGTAAATTTAAGTACCTTGCATGAATTTTTTCTCGAGAGATACAAAATGATCTCTTTCAATTCATCAAGCTTTCCCAATTAGAAAAGGGTGCCTACAAGAATCAAAAATCTCATTTTACAATATAAATAACTGACAATAACCATGATAACCATACTCTGAAACTATAATATTCTTCAACAATACTAGAATAAAAATATTTAATGTTTTCTAAAAAATTCCATGTCTATTGGTAAAGGTATGTTTTATTTTTCTAATGTGTTTTACCAACATATATGTTCATATCCCTAAAATTGTGTTTAATATGTTTTCATTAAATATTATTGTGGTAAATAAAATAGTTCTATTTCAATTATAATCATACCAGTTGGTAATATATATATTGGTAAAAATATTTAGCAACACATTCGTATGAATGATTTATGTGTTAATGATATTATTAACTTTTGTAAATAATACCAGCAATTAAAATATATTTATAAATTAGATTTTAAATAAAATATTATGCATTAGTATTTTGATATTTGTTTCTAAAATGTTATATTATATTTACAAATATAATAATATACCATATATCTACTATATTTATAATATAATAATTATAAAATTAGATTATATGAAACTCTTAAAAATAGAGGTTTTAATTGAAAAAAACATAAAAAAAATTTAAAAATATTCTAGTATACCAATAAAATACATGATGCTCAAAACATGTTTAAAAATGATTAAACTCAAAACTAATTTACATGAAAATCCATAAAAAAATTATCCAAAATTTATGTGTATCACACATAAACAGTCACTGTCATTATCATGGTTTACACTACACTAATGGATCTTATCATGGACTGACCCTTTGGGGACCACTTGGACTACGGTCTTCTGAGTTTTGACTACCCCAATCCCATATTTACTAGTTTAGAGGTTTGACACTATCACTGAGTTGGCATATCTCACAAATTGTAGATATAAGCTTAAGGTACTTCTACACATGCACACATCTCCATGCCCATAAAATGATTAAATAAAGACTAATTGATACCAATTAATGAATTCATGCATATCATAGAATTAGATTATAATATAAGTACTAGAAAACATAAAAAACCAAATACACGACCACAAAAACTAAAAATATGGTCTAACCTACTCAGAAGGAGGGGGCAACTGTAAAATAAAACATTGATAAGAAAATCGATTTGTCTAACTCGTTATGATATTATTGGTCCAAATACACTTAAGACTTAATCAAAATGTCTATTGAATATATAAGGGATGACATTTGTAGGAAAATAAGATATAGGGGTGACTATAAAAATAACTAGTAAGATACCCTAAAATAACCTAACATAAATCCTTAAGAGAGGTCAGATCAACATCATGAATATGTCAATTAGATATGATACATAGATACCAAAAAGTAAAACCCAAAAATACTCAATAAGGACACTTTTTCCCAAATAGGTATCAACCACTCTATCAGACATAAGATTATTATTAATCTTTTGGGGTAATTCCCTTTTTAGATAATCCACTCCATTAGCCATTTCATTGCTAATAGTGCTCCTTTAAGTGGTCATTATAATCAGTATTTACCAATAGATTAGTCACTAGTACATTGAAGATATCAATACATAGATATATGATAAAACCCATAACTGATAGGGACACCTCAAAACCTACTAATATATCTTATTAAGTAGGGATTTTCATGCCCACATAATTTACTCATGGAAATTCAACAAATCCCACCTAGGGAGGGTGATGAAAATATAGAGTATTCCACATCGATCTCATAAAGGGTTACACAAAATCTATCATAGAGAAATCTCATAAAGAGGATAAAAATTATTTTCATAGGAAGTAATATCACACTATACCCTTACAAGAATGATCCAAGGGATCACACTCAATTGGTACTGATCCATAATAATAAACTGGGGGCATAACACTAATATAGAAGAAGTATACAATGTGTACTTTTAGAACATTAATTCTTCCACTAGAACAGTACATACTTGTGTATGTTCTAATAATACTCTTCCCATGCCCATATCTCTACCTGTGCAGCCAATTCAGGCTCATTTCTATGATTGTGTGCATTCCCATGTACACCAAACTATGCCTGTGTCTATACATGTGTACAGTGGATTTCCCATGTACCTGGTTATTCCCATAAACCATAGTTGTTACCATGCTTTAATCCATGTTAATTCTTGTGAACTCTAGGGATACATGTCGGGCTAACAATATAGGGTAATACGGTGTGTGCCACATGTCACGTGACGTGTAATATTTTCCTCTACATGTAAACCCTATTTCTGCAAGGGGTACCTACACAACATGTGTTCTTCTATAGTACATAGCATGTATTTATTTTTTTCACATAAACACAAAAAATATTCCCATATTCACCCATGACATGGACTCCACTGATTCTGCCATGAAATCCCCCATGATCCATGGATCTAGGAATTAAGGGTCCTACCATCATTGGTGACCAGATTCAAGCCACATATTTTCTTAGGAATCAGCACCTGTCATCTATCACTTCACCCAAATCACCAACCATATATGAAAAACACTTATTCTTACCCAAAAAATCTCTCTTCATCACCATGCACCTTAATCACACCATTGGTCTCAAACCACAGCAATGATATCGACCCACTGAACCAATGAACAATCACTCGATGATTGAATACATGGTATTCATCAAATCTTCATGAAGATAATTACTGTCGATGAATTGAGTGATGAACAGGGAATGAAATCCAAGAACCACAAAAAAAAGTGAACCTCATCCATTTTTTAATATAGACTTCGATTTATTTCCATTAAAACAAATAAATGAATAAATAATAAAAAATAATAAGATAAATCAATCGTAAATCAAACGTCAATGAATTAATAATTTTCTTAATGGAATTTATTTATTTTTGCCACAATAATGATAAAAGATATAAATTTAATAAACATAAATGTCTTACCTTGAGTTTGGATCAATTATTTATGAATAGGGACATCATTGGCGATATCCAAAAACTCCATTGTCACAGACGATCAACATTGATCTGATCCAAGATCTCATTATTGTCTACCAATGTGGTTCCTCTATATACTCGCAAATCTCTAGGGATATGTAGATAACCCTAGGGTTTCTTATATAACTATTATTTTATAGTGGGTTCCTAGGTCATGAAATTTAATTAAGAAATAAATAAATTTATTTATTTATTCTATCATTTTCTTCCATAAAGACACCTCAGCCAAAACACCAGATTCTGAAAAGTTTATTTCATTCCTAGAATTGAGTATAACACCTTGAGATTTTTTGAAATTTTCTTTTCAAATTAATATACTTTTTTGATATTTTTCATTTCACACAACACGGAATATAGATTTAGTTATATGAAAACACTAAGTGTGGCTTGTGTTATATGCAGCACCAAGTCATGATTTCGATATACACAACACATAGATTAGATTGAGGTACACACAACACTATTATTTTCTTTTATTATAAAAAATATTGAGTCCCTTCTATATCTTACGTTGCACACAAGGTTGGGTTTTTTTAAACTACAATATACTATTAATATTATTATTAAAAGACAATTATAGTTACCACATAGCCATTGGAATGGAAGTTGAGAATTATATTAACTAAATTTTGACAATATGATTTACAAATTTTTTTTAAATTAATCATGTTTATCAATTATTAGAAGTTAATGTATGAACTATTTGAAAGTAGTGAAATTACTTTCCTAAGAAAACTATTTTTTATGTACAAACACAATTTTATCTCAAATAAATTAAAGAAACCACTTTTGATTACTTTTTTAAATTAAATATATATATTATATATTCCATATATATTTTTTATAATCATAAAATATATTTTATAGGTATAAGATATGAATAAATCCAATTTTATGAATAAAACGATGTTTTCTTCTAAAAGGAAATATTATTTCCTTTTAATTTAGAACCCATTTTAAATCTAATTTTTAATGATTTTATAATTTATATATGAAAATATAAACTTTATTTTTGAAATAGGAACATAAAAATAATATTATGGTGGTTGTTTTTTGTATTTTTCTATGATGTTTTATTTTTTTATGAATAGTGAATAATAATGAATTTCAATTCAAAACTTCTTTTTAGTATAATTTATTTATAAGTTTGAATTATGATTTTTATTAGTTTTAAAGTTAATTCAGAAAAATTATATATAAATTAATCCAATTTAGTTTATTTTAATAAATTTTACTTTGAAATTAGTTATATAAACTTACCAAACTTTTGAACATTTTTACTTTAAAAATCTACTTTGTCATCTCATCTGTGAGGTTAAATTTGAACTAATTTCTACCACTTTTAAGCATGTAATTTAGAAAAATGGATTCTATATTTTTAATAATAATAATACATAATTTCAAATAAGTTCATATTTTTTTGAAAAAAAATATAATATAAGGTAATTAATGTTAATTACAATGATTAAGTGGAAAATTAGCTTAACAAGGGACTAAACCATACACTAAAGGGCCAAAATGACCTAGAAACTTATCCAAAATCCATTTATGGCCTATTTAGACCCTATTATCCCTTTTCATTAATATTTATCTTTATTGGATCCACATGAAGTGGGAAAAACCTGGGTGTAATTCCCTTTTAAAAAATTTATAAGAATGTCACTCCTCCTCCTCTATAAAAGTGAACTCAAACATATCACTTATTCAAACCTCTAGAGAAATTTTGATCTCAAAAACTATAATAAAATAATATCTTAACATATCTCCCTTAATTATTTAAGCATTCTTTTGTATAAAAATCCATCAAAGGTATCCCTTTGGTTCAAACCAAAATGAGTTTCCCAAAGTAGAGGTAACATCATTCTTCAAGATATTTTTTTATATTTATTCTCCACCATCTAAACTCTTATTATTACATGATTATATAATAACCACAATTTACTAAATATTATAATATTTTTTAATTATAATTTATTAACCTATATATACACACACACATTCATCTAATGGGTTACGAACTTACCATTCTTGTGTATGGAAACTTATTGCATCATGAAATGATGTTGTTCATTTTTTCCTTTACCAACTCTCATGGTTGATAATTATGATGAAAACTTTGTATTTATATTATATATATGATATTTATGACGTATTTATTCTTATTAAATTATTATATAAAAAATACCTTCATTTTTTCCATTTTGTGTAAATATGATAACTTCGTTTGTGGACATGTGGAGTACTGCCTCATTAATGTGATTTGATGTGTTCACACATTACATGGAACATAATAAGGATGGGTTTATTAAATTTATATGATATATATGAAATAATAATTATAATTTAATTATAATATATATATATACATATATGTTATTTACTTTCTTCTAAAAAGATAATTAAAATCGAAACAATGTTTAAGCATACATACAGCCTACTGTCTCCTTGAACGGTGTACTCCATTTCATATTTCAATATTATATGGATTACTATAAATACATATATAATTAATATATCAGATATTTATATCATTTTTTACACTATTTTAATATTTAAATCATTATCTAATTAAGAGGATCAAGAATAACAAGCCAAAACATATACCAAAAACCAAACATATATCAACCAAAACGTAACATTAACACTGAGTTGTTAATAAATAGGTAATATAATGTCATAACCAAATCATATATGGTATTAGATATAATACTATGGTCATGTGGAAGATTAATATTAAAATAATATTTATTATACAGTAGTATTGAATGTTTATGAATAACGTAAGGACTTATGGTAAAGGTTTTTTCGTCTCACTTTTATTTTCCATCAGACGCAAGAAATTTTCACCTTCAATTTGTAATATTTTCTGAGTATAATAACCATTTTTGTATACTATGATTATTTTAATTAATTTTTTTCAAATTTACATATCCTTTGGATGATCTTTCTTTATTGGGGTTTATGTTTTAAATGTTACCAAATTTTTAAAGTAATTTGGTCTCATTTTTTCCTCTCTAAGAAACATGTCATGTTATGCACCAATATATTTCTATGAGGAGTATATACTTCCTTTGATGTGTTATATAATATATATAATTCTTTTAATGATATTTTATGATTAATTTGATTTTATTATTTCCATCATATTATGATTAAATGTTTCCAATGTGGTAACGATTTATTGTTACAATCTCATCATTTATTAAGATTGTTTGTGACTATTCTTCTATTGATGAAATAATCTTGATTTATCAAGAAATATGTTTATTATTGTAATATCTAAGTAATGATACCATTTTCCACTCTTTTTTACTTAATATAATTAAGAAAAAATTATGAAATCTACCTTTATTTATCCTTTCGATCGAAAATCTGTGTTTCTTCAAAACCATGTTTTCAAAAAAATGTTTTCCAATATGTTCTAACATTATCCTATGATAATTAAAAGTCATTTTACACATTTTTTACACTTTAAAAAAATGGATTTCAAAAAATGAATCATCTTTTTTCTGATCAAGTAATTTTTATAAACTTTTAATGGTGGAAAATCAATATTTGGCGTGCATGGATATATCCGCTATCATATCCTTATTCCTTTGAAGATTAATTTTAAGGTATAAGATATATATTTTTATGAAAATTTATTTTCCTAATATTTTGGAAATACATTTTTTTTTAAGTTTATTTTCAAATAAAAGTATTTTCAACGAATTTTTTATGTTTAATAATTGTTTTAAATTATTTTCAATGATTACTTTACATGTTTTCAAAATATTATTTTCAAATAAAATGATATAAATAATTTCAAAGATTCTTTTATAAATTTTCCAACAATTATCAATTAAAAAAGTTTTAAAAATTCTTTTATGATTCCTTTATACATTTTAGGGAATTTTTAAGGGAAAAAATTTCAAAATGTTTTCATGATACTTTTATAAGATTACAAGGAAACCTGTTTTCAAAATACTTTCAAGACACTTTTAAAATATTTCATTTAAAAATGATTTCAAAATATTCACAAGATTATTTTTTAAGATGTCAAATTATTTTCAAAGAAAATGTTTTTCAAATATGTTTTCATGGTTATTTTATAAGTTTTTAAGTAAAATGTTTTCAAAATGTTTTCAATCTTGTCTTATATGTTTTTTTGGGAAAATGGTTTTCAAAAATATTTTAATCCTTATTTATATGTTTTCAAATTATTTTTAAAGAAAATTATTTTCATAAGGATTTATGTTTTAAAAATAATTTTTCGAATAATAAAGTATATTTTACTCAATATATGTTTTAAATTTATATTTAAAAATTATTTTTCCATTTAATATGAAATTTTTTGATGTTAATCATGCCTTTCTTGGAAATAATCCAAATATTCCATTCATATAATTTCACTGAATGGTTTATATTTTGATGGCATGATTTTTATGTAAATTTTTCTCTTTCATTTGTTATATATTTATGAAACTCATTTCTCATTCATGGGTTATATGTTTATGATTCCCATTTCTATTTCATGAGTTATATGTTTTTGAAACCCGTTTTATTTTCCTGGCTTATATTCTTATGATACATAATTATTTTAATGGGTTATGATTTGATGAAATGACTATGAAACCATTCACATTTTCCATAAGTTATGATATGATTACATGTTTATGATGCTTATTTCACTTCATTGGTAATGATATGATTGTTTGTGATGTTGTGGAACTTGTATGTTTGATTTCATTATGATATGGGTGGGACCTATATCTTCCTCAAATGAATTTAGTAAAAATTTATATATAATTATATAGACAAGCCTAGAATGGGTGGTGAACTCAGATCAGTAAAGAACTCTGTATATAATGATGGTCTTGGGAGTGAACCTTGACTACTAAAATGGTAATGTGAGAGAACAATTACTATAAATATGTTATGGGGAGTGAACACATACTAATAATATGGCCTTGGAAGCGATTCCTTGACTACTCTAGACATTATTTTATAACCTTATGTGTTGGCCACACTTCTATGTATTATTCATATATTATTCATTAATGATATATGATCTTGATTCCCTTATGATTCATTCATTGTAATATATAAATTTTTATACCACATCTCTTGTTTCCATTTTTTAATATGTTGGGTATGATCTTAAAATGTTATTCTCATGTTATCATATAATTATGATCATTATATTCTTATGTATTTCTACTATTTACCCACACTAAGAATTCGATTTCACCCCTTTCTTATTGTTTTTTTTCATAGGTTATGAAGAATGGTTTTAGGTAGGATTATTAAAGTAGAGAATATATAAGGTATATGTTGAAAATATTTCACTAAAATAGAAAAATGTGTTCCATTTTCCCAAAGACACTAAAAAATTATGATCCTTAGTCATGTACTTTTATAATGTGTTGAATATTTATCTAAATTGATATAATATCCATGTATGTTAAGCCTGGGATTCTATAGTTGGTATCAAATTAAAGGTTTATTCATCATTTGGAAAATAGGATGAGAAAACTTTAGTGAGATCCCATGGGATATTTTTTAGGATAAGTCTAGGCATGTTTATAAGGATAAGTCTACTGATGAGTTAATGTATAGGAAAATGTCTTAGAATATTGGTAAACTATAGAGGGTGTTTTCCTCTAAAAAATTGATTTTTAGATATTAAAATAGTATGTGGATTTGGGAAAATGTTCATATGGGTATCAACCCCAAAAACACCATATTAATCTAGAGTCGATCTGGAATTAGTGCACGCCAATGGGATTTATTGAAGATTTGGTTCGATACACTTTAGGGATATTCTTTTGGAATTAAAAAAAATCATTACATACCATCCTGAAGGATATAAATAGAATATGACTATTAAAAATCTAGTACAAAATTATTGTGTCATAGATTGAAAAATTAAGGTTCATTATTTAGACATCCTATAAGTAATTTTTCTCGATTATGTGGTTTTCTTATATGATAATTGTTTACCATCATATGATTTCTTGTTTTAGTCAATAGAAGGATCTGGAAGGAATTAGG
The DNA here is from genome assembly GCA_963277665.1 of Viscum album. Taxonomy (NCBI): domain Eukaryota; kingdom Viridiplantae; phylum Streptophyta; class Magnoliopsida; order Santalales; family Viscaceae; genus Viscum; species Viscum album. Next base: position 428,816,746 of record OY728150.1, on the reverse strand, counting down.
TTAATATTGAATGTTTCATATGTAGAATTTATGGGAAGTATGAAAATATATTTCCTTAGTTTAAATCTCATGATGAGAATCTAAAACGTCCTCAGGTATTGTTTATACTATTAAAGATAAAGATATAGCAAATTATATGTGAAAAGTATGTGATTTTAAAATAGTATTATTTACATTAAATGTAAGAAGAATGATTGGATTGAGTTTTAGGAACCATAAGACATGATTAATATTTAATATTCTAGGAAATTGGTATTGCAGGATAGGATGATGAATCCAGAGAAATGATTTAAGAATAATGTTAGATGATTAAAGTGTACATATTTTGGAATTCAAAGATTATGTTATATGAATAATGAAATATATAATTATTTTCAGTATAAGGTTTTCCTTAAGGATTGAAAAGGATATGTTTAATGGTGATGAAGACATAGAAAATGTATTTAAATTAAAGCTGGTATTTTCATTAAGGAAATGTATCCCTTAATGTGTCCATACGATTGAAAGTATTTTATTTTTTTTTTGATAAAGAAAAGATTGATATAGATAAAGTAAATTTGATAGTATTTATTACCTTGTAACTGATTATTTATTTGTTGAAAAAGTGTTCTATATCATCCTAAATGAAGTTTAAAAATTATTTTATTTTAATAATATATCTAGTAATCATTAGAATAAGTATTAATGCATGTTTTCTAGAACGATTTACGTTAATTCAGGTTATTACAATGTTTCAATACAATATACGATAAGGGTATTCAAGTGATTCAAATGTGAAAATAAAGAGCTAATTTTTGATTTATGGAGTGTCAATATTAAGATGATTTTTTGACCTTATTTAAATTTTTTAATTTTCATATTTATTAAGGGTTATAAGGTTAAAAATCTATGGAATTTTTATGTTAAATTTCTTATAAATTCTGTGAGATTAAAGTATTATCTCACAACATAAGGACTTATACACATTAGATGAAATCCTCTAAATAAATTGTTTTGATGGAAACTAAAGATATATGGGATTACTTATCAAGGATCTCATGATCTATTACTGCTTCATGAATGAGAAATTCACCTTCATTTTTAGATAAAGAGGTGATGTGGAAATTGGTCATGCCACAACTAAAGGGTGATATTTTACTTATGAAAGGAAATGAAATAAATTAAGTGTATCTTATTGTGAAAAAAATATTAAACACTCGTAAAATGTTATTGAAATAAAAAAATTTCTATTATCATCATTTTTTATGATATCAATGACCTCTTTCATGATTCATTACTTTATATTTTTGTGATTTTTAACTTTCTCTATATCACCCAATTTATTATGTTCAATGATCTATATCAATCTATCTAATTATTTATACTTTTCTTCCATGTCCATGTTTTAACTTCCTACCTATGTTCTCTTGTGTGGAAATATTTCTATGTTTTACTTTAGGTAAATGTTATGTTTCTTACTTTCCCATTTTAAAGTAAGTTTGTGTATTCATTTTATGATGTGGGTTTCTAGGAAAGTAAAATTAACTTCTAGCACCTTTGATAACCTAGATTAATTTCATGTGATAAATTCATTTTAATTGGTCTATTATTTAACACCCCAAGATGTTGTGAAATATTTTTTTTGAATTAATTTAATATTTTTTACATTTTTCATTTTCCATAATATTGAATATAGCTTTTGTTATATGTACTATCTATGTCTTGCCTTATAGGAAACACCTTTTCAATATTGAACTATATGAAACACTTATATTATCTTTTGTTATATGGAACACTACATTTTTCTTGTATTACAAACCATACCGAGTCCCTTTTATATCTTTTGTTACATACAAGGCCACGTTTTACTGAACTAAAATATACTATTAATATTATTATGAAAATATCATTATAGTTACCACCTATCCATTGAAATGAAAGTTATGAATAAGAATAAATAAATTGAGGAAACATGATTTAAACATGAATATACAAATAATTCTTTTTTTATCAATTATTATGAGTGAATGTATGAACTATCATAAAAATAAGAAATTAGTTTTCTAAGAAAACAATTTTTAGATGTACAAACACAATTTTACCTCAAATAAATTAAAGAAACAACTTTTTATTATTGATTTCAATAAAATTTATATATTATACATTTAATCTATATTTTTTATACTCATCTAATAGATTTTATATGTATAAGATAAGAAGAAATCGAATTTTATAAAGAAAAAGATATATTCTATTAAAATGTAATATTATCGCATTTTAATAGAAATCCCATTTTAAATCTGATTTGGAAAATTTTATAATTTTTATATAAAAAAAATAAAGTTATGTCTTTAAATAGGAACAATAAAACTAAATTATGCTGAATTTTTGGTATTTTTTTTAAGAAGTTTCGTTTTTTGATGAATAGTGAATAATGATGAATTTTAATTCAAACCAGATTTTTTATAATTTATTTATAGAGATAAATTATTTTTATAATTGTTTTTAAAGTTTAATTAGATCAATAATACATCAATTAATCCAATTTATGTCATTTTAATAAATTTCACATTGAAATTGGATATAAAATCATACCCAAAATTTGAACATTTTTACTTAAAAAACCCTCATTTATGATCCCTTCTATAAGATTAAATTTGAAATAATTTATGCAAAATATATGATAGTAATTTGGAAAAATAGTTTCCATATTTTCAAAAATAATAATATAAAATTTCAAATAAGGTAATCTTTTTTTGAAAAAAAAATAGTGAATGAAATTAAAATTGATTGCAATCATTAAGAGGAAGATTAGTTAAATAAGGGACTAAACCTTAAACTTAAGGGAAACAATTACCAAGACACTTGTCCAACCTACATTATATGGCCATATTTAGACTCTATCCTCCATTTTCTCTAATCCGGACCACTATTTGATCAACGTTAAGTGGGGAAAATTGGGTGGAATTTCCTTTTAAAAAATTTGTAATAATGCCACTCCTCCTCCACTATATAAAAGAACTCATTCCTCCCACTTATTGGCACCTATCAATAAATTTAAATCAAAAAAACTATGAAATTTTAATATCCCAATATCCCTACCTAAATCCTAGAATCCTCCCTTTGAGCATAAATTCATCCATGGAATCCCTTTGTAGAAAGCCAAAAGGATTTACCTAAAGAAGAGGTAATATACTTCCTCAAGTTATTTTGTATTATTTTCATTATCCACCCCTCAAATCATCTTATTCCATGATTATATAATAACATAAGTATAATAAATATTATTAGATGTTTTTATTCAATGTTTTACACCAACACTTTGCAAAAATACATATAATGGGTAATAAACGTACTATTCTTATGTGTGGAAAACTACCGGCTTAGGAAACGATGTTGTGTATTTTTACATTAGAACCTCTCATGGTTGAGAATTATGATGGAAAGTGTTTTTATATATGATATTTATGATTTATTTAAGGTTCATTAATTATTATATATAACATACATTATTTTATTCATCTTTTATGTAAATATGATAACTTCTTTTGTGGATGTGTGGATGACCGACTCATCAAAGCGATGTGATTACTTCACACTTTACATGGAACATATTAAAGAAAGGTTATGTAATATTATATGATATATATGAAATAATAATTATAATTTAATTATAATATATATACACACACATATATGTTATTTACTTTCTTTCTTTTAAAAATATAATTAAAACGGAAATAATATTCATTTGTACGTACTGCCTACCGTCTCCATGAATGGTGTAATTCATTACATATTTATATATTTTATATATTATTATAAATAATTATATACTGAATATATATATTATTTTTATCATTTTTTAGAATCTTCAAATAAGTAAATCAATATATGAGTAAGAGGTTCAAGAATAACAAGCCAAAAAAATAATGAAAAATAAAACGGATATTAAACAAATGTTACATTAACATAAAATTGTTAATAAACAAGTAATATAAATTCAAAACCAAATAATATATGGTATTAGATATAATATCATGGTTTTGGGGTAGAATTATAATAAAATTATATTTATCATACATGAGTTTTGAATGTTTATGATGAAATTCAATACATAAGGTACGGGTTTTCTCGTCTAGCATTTATTTTCTGTGAGACACAAGACATGTTAACCTCCTTTTTCTTATATGTGGTTTTTATAATTCCTATCGATATATTATATTATTATTATATATAAATTTATGGCTATTTACTTATCCATTTCATGATCTTTTTTTCATGGGGTTTATGTTTCAAAAGTTACCAAATTGGTAAATTAATTTGGTCTCAGTTCCCTTACTTGAGATAATGCCATGTTATGCAACTATATTTCTATATGAGGTGTATATACTTCCTTTGACATGTTATATTATGAATATCCTTAATTTAAAAATATTTTATTCTTCATGAAAAGTTATTCATTCCATCGTATTAGTATTCAATGTTAATAAAGTGGTAATGGTTTATTGCTATAATATCATTGTTTATCAAGATTGTTCATGATTATGCTTCCACTTATAAAATATTTGGACTCATATCTCAGGAAATCTAATTAAGTTTCTTACCCTCTGGTTATTCATGTTATATAAAAGTAATGGTACCATTTTACCACTCATTGGTACTTATGATAATTTATAAAATGTTTTTTTTGGAAATCAGACTTTATTTATCCTTTAATTCAGAAATATGTGTTTCTTCAAAACCATTTCATCAAAAAATGTTTCAAAAATGTTATACCGTTCTCCTGTGATCTTTAAAATACATTTTTACCCATGATTTCATTCTATTAAAAAATGTATTTTAATAAATGGTATCTTTTTTTTCTAATCGATCCACTTTTCTAAGATTTTTATGCTGCAAAAGAAATGTTTAGAATGTATGGATTTATCCTCCTTCATTACCATCATTACTTTGATTATTCATTTTCATGTTTAAAATATTACATTTTAAGAAAAAACTATTCACAAATATTCTCAAAATTCATTTTTAAAAATTTATTTACAGATAAAAATATTTTCAAAAAAATATTTTATGATTAAACTATGTTTTAAATAATTTTTAATATTTCTATTATATAATTTTAAGATGTTGTTTTCAAATAAAATGATTACAATGATTTAAAATATTATTTTATATGTTTTCAAAATATTTTCAAGGAAATATTTTTTCATAATTTCTTCAAGCATTATTTATAAGTTTCATGGTATTTTCATGAAAAATGGTTTTCAAAATGTTTTGAATCTTATTTTATAAGTTTTCAAGGAATTTGTTTTTTAAAATTATTTCAAGCCTCTTCTATAATTTTTCAAGGAAATAGGTTTTCAGAAGTTTTTCAAAATGTTTGCATGTATATTTTATAAGTTTTTAAATTATTTTATAAGAAAATGGTTTTCAAAAATGTTTTCTTGCTTCTTTAATATGTTTTCCAAGGAAAATGTTTTTAAAATGTTTTCAAGGTTGTTTTATATGTTTTCAAGTAAAATGGTTTTCAAAATGGTTTTCAAATTTCATTCAATTTTTTTAAATTACTTTAAAATAAAATGGTTTTCAAAATGTTTTATGTTTTAATGATCATTTTCCAATAAGAAAGGATATTTTCCTCAAGAAATGGTTTTAAAAGATATTTCAAAATTATTTTCCATCTAAAATGAAACTTGTTGATGTTACTCATGCCTTTCTGGAAAATTACCAAAATGTATCATTCGTATTATTTTTATAAATGGTATATATTTTTTTATGGAATGGTGTTTATGAAACTCATTCCTATTTTATGGTTTATATGTTTATGAAACTCATTTCTCTTTCACATGGTATATGTTAATGAAACACATTTATGGTTCATGGGTTATATGTTCATGAAACCCATTTCCATTTTCACAGCTTATATTCTTTCCAAACCCAATTCTTTTTATGGGTTATGATTTGATGAATTTATTATGAAACATGTCTCCTTTTCCAAAGGTTATGATATGATTACATGTTTCTGATTCCCATTTAATTTCATGGGTTATGATATGATTGTTATGATCTTATAGAACATGTATGTATGAGTTAATTATGAGATGGGTGAGACCTATATCTATATGAAATGAGTTGGGTAATAACATATATTTCATGAGATTGAAATGGATGGAATAGGGATTGAACATAGTTCAGTAAAGTAATTTTTCCCCTAATATGGTCATGGGAGTAAACATTGACTACTAAGATGATCATTGGAGTAAACCATAACTACCAAGATGGAATGGGGAGTGAAACCATAATACTAATACAACCTTGGCACTGATGCCTTGACTACTATGGAAATCATTTTCCATGATTATGTATCTTCCAAAATTACATGTCTTATTCTTATGATAGGCTTTCACAAATTATACTTTTTATTACCTTTTAACTCATGTATTAAAAACTACCAATATGTATTCCATGTCTCATGTTCTCAATCTGCAATATATAGGAAATGATTTATTCTCAAGTTCTCAAACCCTTGGGTTCTTGATATTCTTACATATTTCTTTTATATATCCTTACTGATTTTTTGAGATCACCCCTTTCTTATGTTTACATTACCCATGTTATGAAGAAATTACTAAAGTAGAAAATCCATAAGGGTGATGTTGAAGATCTTTCACCAAATTAGAATAATGTGTTCCATGTTTCCAAAGACACTAAACAATTACGGTACTCAGGAATATAATTTTTTAATGTGATGAATATTCATATAAATTGATGTAGTATCCATGTATGTTAAGCATGGGTCACTATATAGAGCTGGAGTTTTGGACTCAATGAAAGACTCAAATTTCTCATTCTATTCTCTGTTTGGGAGTTATTCTACTATATCAGGAAAACTACATGCACATGTTATAATATATTTAATATTATTGATATATAAATACCGAGATCATTGGGCCTCATAATCTCATTTTGTCATAGTATCCATATTCAAAAATATAATTAGATATATATCAAAGCATTATATTGAAAAAATCAATACATTATATATCCAACCAGTCAAAGTTAAACCTTCTTGAATGTATCTGCATCTAAAAATATAATATGTAGAGACCCGAAGCCTGACGTACATAGACTTTACATTACTTTTGCGGAATACTTAGTACATAACAAAAACACACACACAAGGATCGTAATAGTTTAGTGTCTTTGGAAACTCGGACTATAATCTTCTAATCGTGGTGAAAGATCTTCAACATCTCCCATAAAGATCTTCCTTTTTTTTTTACCTAAAACCTTTCTTTATATCCTGGGGAAAAGAAAACATAAAAGGGTGAGCTCAAATGCTCAGTAAGGGTAAACAAAAGAAATATCAATCACATCATATTCATAAGAACATAACATTTTGGAAATCATAACCTGCAAAAGAGAGCATAATTTCATAACATGGGATAAATCATGGCAGTGAAATGTAATCACAATAATCATAACATAAAACATGGAACTTTGTGGCATACACACATAATCATAGAGAATCATTTCTTGTTAGTCAAGACTCATTGCCAAGACTATCTTAGTGGACAGAGTCCCTTTCTGAATCGAGTAATCCTCGTTTCAGTCCTGTTTCACTGAACCGGTATAACCTACCATTCCAGCCATGTCTATCTCATGAGATATAAAATCTTTACCCAATGCATTGGAGGGAGATATAGGTCCCACCCATCTCTTAATGAATCCTTTCTTATGTGTGCCACAAAATCATAAATCATACATCATCGCATAACCCATGTAATAAAAATGGGATTCTTGAAACATCATGACATCATGAATCAATTCATATAAGATAAAGGAATTCATAAACATAATTCCATCTCAACATAGTCAAATCAATGTAAAAATATGGATAGAAACAGAACCCTTTATTATCTTAGATGGAAAATAATTTTGATAAAACACTTGAATTGAATTCTTGAGGAAAATATCCTTTCTTCTTCAAAATCAATTTCTTTTCACAAAACATCATGCAATTTTAAAAGAAAGAGATTTTATTGAAAATAGTCATGAAATCTTTTAGAGGAAGCTTCATGAAAATAAGGCTTTATAAAACAGTAGAAATCCGTTCGTGCCGTATAAGTTAAAAAAACATTCTTTGTACTTTTGTCGAAAAAGTCAAAATGTACCTCGTACGATAAACGACAAAAGATTCCTTTCATATCTTTTACTAAAAACTAACCAAAGGGTAAAATTGGATTTAAACCATTGTAGTTGGATGGAAATAATATTACATATTGAGGAAACATGGATGTGGATGATAAAATAAACCCCAGTAAATACTTACGAATAAACAATCTCGGATAAAAATGAGATTGTGATATTTCCCTTACCTTAGGTCCGACTTGCTTTGTAAGTGTCCGAACCTCCTGTATAATGATTTAAATCATGTTATTGACTTATTACAGAATCATATTCATTGTTATGATATCATATATGGTTCACTTATGACATTATATTACCCGTTCTTTTGTAAACTCCATGTTAAAGAAGCGTTTTGGGTAAAATCGTTTCATTTATCGTAGGTGTTTTGACTTGTTGTTCTTGACATCATTATTACTTATATCATGATTTACTTACTTCCAGAATATAAAATATGATTTATATATCATATATATTCAGTATATATATATATATAATAGGTAGATAAATAAAATGAAAAACACCGTTCATGGAGACGGTAGTCCGTACGTACGCATGAACGCTGTTTTCCTTTCCTTATTGTCTTGAAATGGAAGTAAGTAGATTACATACATATGTATATATACATAAATCCAGTAGCTTTATAATGTCATATATTTCATTATTATTTCTTATATATACATTATAATCATTCTTAAATGGTTAACATGGAGAATGAATCTCATCGCGTCGTGGAGACGGTAGTCCGTACGTACGCACGAGCGATGATATCATTTCTATAAATATTGAATTGAATTGGAGTGGATTATACAATATATCAGAATCAATATGATGTTGTAATAACTATGTATAGTTATTCTTTACACCATTATACCCATCCATGTAAGGTGGTGGTGGAAAATAGATTACACCACGGCGTGGAGACGGTATTCCGTACGTACGCACGCGCGGTGATTTCTTTTTCCGTAGGATGGATAGATGGTGAAATAGGGTTGTTTCATACTTATAATAACATATCAGTATATGAGTGATACTGATGTTATTACTTCATAATGAAACAACCTAAGAAGAAGAAGTGGAAGAAGAAATAAAGATGAAAGAATTGGTAACGGTAATTACCTCTTCTTTGAAGTGCCTCTTTGAGACCTCCTCTTAGGGAACTAAAATTGGTCTTTGAGGAAGACCAGAACCTCTAGGATGTTTCTAGGGAAGTGGAGAAGAGATTTTGGCAGGGTTTGGCCGAGCTTGAATGCTCAAATTGGTGTGAGGAGGAGGGGGAGGAGGTGTCCTTTTATAGGGGGGGAGAGGGGCACCTTAGGAATATCTCAAAATATTATTTTATATTAAAGTCAAAATCGGTTTATAATGGTTCCAAAGGGTCTTATTTCGAAGCTAAAGTAAGGATGGGTCGAAATCCTATCAACCAATAGAATTTAGACAAGTTTAAGATATTATTTTAACCTTATCAATTAGATTTAACTCTAAGTTAATTAATTTAACTTTTACCGTGTCTTTTTGTTTTCTTTCACTATATGGTTAATACACTTACTATAACATGCCAAACGAACCCAAAATTGTTTATTATTAATATATATATCCTTATCTAAGTCATTTGGCCGAACCTTAGATTTTTAGGAATAAAATAACAATTAATAATATAATATTTGATTTAAAAACTATTTTGTGTCAATTTTGACACTATTTGATATATGATTTTTGTGAAAGTCATAACAGAATTATATGTTCGAACCAAGTTGATTAAATCAACACTAATATATCCTAGTAACCTAGAAAATTAGTGGAATTCATAAAAAGTCTTAAATTACATTTATTTTGGTATTTATATTATCAATTATGTCAATATTTCATTAATAAGATAATTACTGCATCATTTTTGTGTCATAAATAAATTATATTATTTGATGTCTAAAAATTACAAATAAAATACCATCATGTAGGAAATCTTTTTATCTTTCTAATGAATATTTATAGTCGAATTTATCTTATGTATAACCCCATATTAAAAATGATTTACTTATTAAACTTTGATTTTAACTATTTTAACCCTTCTTTAAATAAATTAATAATAAATGTCCTAATCTAATCCAAGTGGGCCTAAATGGTCATATTTTATTCCTAAGTTTGTTTTTGGTAGAATTACACTTGTCCAATAGAATTAGGACATGTGTTAGGGTAATATTAATATCATATTTACCCTTAGTTACCCTATTTACTATTAACCGCGGTAAAAATAGTAAAAAGTTACTATTCACCAAAAAATTATTTTCATCTCATTGAACCACATTTTAGTCCTTGATATTAACCGTGTCTCTCGGATTTTTGAAATTCCATTCACAGAAGCGGTAAAATTAAGTTTTATGCAAAATTCAGTTTTTAACCTACCACTTAGTAGTTTCACTATTCATCAAAAATTGATGTTTTTCAGAACAATGCCAAAATTTCATCCCAAGCTATATTTCATATTCCGAATTCAAAAATGAAGTCTATTTTACCAAATTCATAACATAAAAGTTGCATTAATTAATTTTATAATTAAATCCCGCTGTTAAAACAAATAGCGTGTTTTTAAGAAACAATATCTATCAAAAGATTGACACTTGTTTATGTCTAGTTTAAATGTGAAACTACATCCAATGACCAACATTGTATTAAATTGTAAAAATATATTCTAAATATACTTTAAAACCACTCAAATTAATGATTTATCACTATTAATTATTTCGATTAAAAAAGTTGTTTTTAATTATAATTTAGTAATTTTCACTATTCATCAGAATATGAAAGTTATCCGAAAAGTACAAAAATTTCACCTTAGGCTAAATTCGATACTCCGAATCCAAAAATGAAGTCCATTTTGAGAGTTAAAATTTCTAAAATTTAAAAAGTGGTTATTACTATTCATAACGGCTAGTTTTAATAATATTTTAATAGCATATCATTGTTTCGTGAAACTCAGGATTACGTACCACACACGCTATCGAGGAAGGTTGCGATTGCGTGTAATGCAAGGCAAGTCAAGGATGCGTGTTGTGCAAGCTCCTTTTGGTGTAGCGTATAACACAAGACATTAGTAAAATAAGAAAGAATATTTTTCATAAAATCTCGGGCTGTTACATTCTACCCCCCTTAAAATGAATTTCGCCCTCGAAATTCGTCGGGGTTATAAATGGTTTACTATTCGAAAGTTTCTTTAATAGAAACCCACATCGTAAAAGGGAATACCAAAACTTGGCTTTAAAAACTAAAGTATGAAATGTAACGATTACCCAAATAAACTAATCATTGGGTTTCCACATAGGTGAAAATATGGATATGGAAGAGAAATCTAACCATCATGTTCTGATGGAGAGTGGTAGAGAACATGGCTATGGAAAAGCCAGTAATCACAAATCCATAGATTTGTGATGATATATGGTACCATCTGATTCATCAGGTATAAGATCACTAGGACAACATTTTTGGTTTTCAAGATCATTTCCCTAAAGTTGAAAATTTTCTTAGAATAAATACTTACTTTATTTTGGTACAATCTCACTTTTGTTCGTGCCTTGAACAATTTCTACTTCATCTCTTAAATAAATGAAGTTGAATTTGTTATTTGTGAAGTGTTAGAAGATCATGTGATAGAATGACTGTTCATTCCATCTGTCTCAAACAAAAGGTTAGCAAAAGTTATTAAATATACATAAGTCATTCTATAGTGAGATTAATCATATATGGTTCCTAAAATGGACTTATACTTCATATATCATGTTGATTAATATAATAAAACTAGTTTCTACTAAACAGGGACTTCCTGTAGGCCAGTGGTAGGCGATAAAGGCCAGTCGCACTTCGGTTGTGGGTTCGATTCCTACAGCCTTGTCCAAAGCGATGGGCTGTCGCCCGTCTTGCAGGTTGTCCCTTTTTCTAAAACTACGTTACTATAACATCCCATCAATAATATCGAAAATCTTCTATCCTTAAACAATACTAACTTATGTCCAACATAATCCAGTCTAATCTTTAGGCTTATACATAATACTGCAGTCCACTCTCATAATATAGTGACAACGATTACCAGAGATTTAATACTGTCGTTGATCCCCACATATCATAAGATATGTCTTGTTGGTCACATTCCAAACATTCAAAGTCCTTAATCGTGTATTCTCTTGAATACCTTAGTGAAAACATGAGTGCAGTTAAAAGTTAACACTTTCAACATACCAAAATCCTCAAAATTCTATATACTCAAACCATGATATCACTTAGTCCTTATATCAATCATGAGCTCATGAATACTATTAAACATTTCATTTTCTCGTCTTCATTATGCGCATATCATCTTATTTCCAAAAAATATCTCAATCACTTTGAATACCACATCAATAAATATTGCAATACTCAATGATACAACATTATTTTGGAATCCCATTACATAAACACTTAATCATTCCACCACATCGTTGTCATATTCAACATTGCCAATAGTGATCGCATGTGATTTCCCTTTGTCCTTTGCCTTCAGTGGTTGCTCATGTTGATCATCACTAACCATTGGATTAGGGCAATTATTAGCATAATGCCCCATTTCCTTGCACTTGAAGCATTGAAGTGTTGGCGGTGTGTTCTCTGCAGTGTTTGCTTTATTCACATCATTAGAAACCCTTTTTCCATTACTTCGACACTCAGCTGCTTGATGACCTTCTTTTCCACACTTAAAACATTTTCTAGTCCCTTTTAGACAATCTCCACCGTGCTTCTTTCCACACTTTGTGCATAAGGAAACATTCATCTTCTTTTCACCATTATTCTGAGATTTCTCCTTGAACTCCATCTTTCGTTTCTTGTCAAAACCATGAGATGGATATGTAACACCAACTTCCATTTCTACCTTGATAGCACAACGCACAATTTCTTCATAGCTACTGAAGTCTCTTATAGCTAATGCCCTTCGAAGACTTGGTTTTAAGCCACTGAAAAATCGATCAACTTTACTTTCAGGTTGGATGATAATTCCAGAAGCATACCTTGCAAGTCTTGTAAAATTTGCTTCATAGGTACCAACAGATTCATCATCCCTTTGCTTTAGTTCAAGAAACTCTTTCTCCATCTTTGTTCGAAGAATACGAGGGAAGTACTTACTGAAAAACAAGTTTTTGAACTCGTCCCATTCCATGGACTCAATTTCATCTCTTGGCCTCGTATTCTTGATAAGATTCCACCATTGATCAGCTTCACCTTCCAAACGATATACTGCTAAGATGACTTTATCATGTTCAGAACATTGAAGAACTGAAAATATCTTTTCAGTAGTACTAATCCATTGTTCAGCAACTAATGGATCAGTAGACCCACTGAAAGAAGGTGGACGTTGCCTCATGAAGGACTCAATAGAATATTGTTCCCTTCTCTGCTCATTTGGAAGTCCAGAATGATTCATAGCTTGTGTAAGTATAGCAATAAGATTTTGCACTCCATCTCCCATAACATTTGTTTGTTCAGGAGGGCAATCATTGCATTGTCCATTGCATTGATCAACACGGTTCCTTCGGGTTCCAGCCATCGTCTAAAACCCATAAAGAATAGTGTGAGAGGCAAAAATCATGCTAGGGAAAACAACATAATAAAGGGGGAGTACCTTGAACATCTAACATCTTAGGTTTAATTCTATGATCGTTAGCGTAATTCTAGTACTATAACCTATACGTATACTTAACCTTAGGGACATCCCTAGACATACCTTATAAATATCTCTAGGGATCTCACTAAAGTTCTCGCATCCTAGTTTCCAAAGGTTGACTAAACATTTCCTCTGATACCAACTGTAGCGGTCTGGAATTACTTCCAGTGGACTATAATTGATACCTATCAGGGCACTCCATGGGCGGCTACACCCCCTGGGCGGGACACACCACCATCCCCAGTGGAAGCCATTTCCGCATGAAGCCCTTGGGCGGAGAGCCATGCTTCGTCCAACGCTCACATGTGAGAGTTCCCAAGGATCGGATACATTCCTACCTTCTTTGCCTCTGATACCAACTGTAGAGACCCGAAGCCTGACGTACATAGACTTTACATTACTTTTGCGGAATACTTAGTACATAACAAAAACACACACACAAGGATCGTAATAGTTTAGTGTCTTTGGAAACTCGGACTATAATCTTCTAATCGTGGTGAAAGATCTTCAACATCTCCCATAAAGATCTTCCTTTTTTTTTAACCTAAAACCTTTCTTTATATCCTGGGGAAAAGAAAACATAAAAGGGTGAGCTCAAATGCTCAGTAAGGGTAAACAAAAGAAATATCAATCACATCATATTCATAAGAACATAACATTTTGGAAATCATAACCTGCAAAAGAGAGCATAATTTCATAACATGGGATAAATCATGGCAGTGAAATGTAATCACAATAATCATAACATAAAACATGGAACTTTGTGGCATACACACATAATCATAGAGAATCATTTCTTGTTAGTCAAGACTCATTGCCAAGACTATCTTAGTGGACAGAGTCCCTTTCTGAATCGAGTAATCCTCGTTTCAGTCCTGTTTCACTGAACCGGTATAACCTACCATTCCAGCCATGTCTATCTCATGAGATATAAAATCTTTACCCAATGCATTGGAGGGAGATATAGGTCCCACCCATCTCTTAATGAATCCTTTCTTATGTGTGCCACAAAATCATAAATCATACATCATCGCATAACCCATGTAATAAAAATGGGATTCTTGAAACATCATGACATCATGAATCAATTCATATAAGATAAAGGAATTCATAAACATAATTCCATCTCAACATAGTCAAATCAATGTAAAAATATGGATAGAAACAGAACCCTTTATTATCTTAAATGGAAAATAATTTTGATAAAACACTTGAATTGAATTCTTGAGGAAAATATCCTTTCTTCTTCAAAATCAATTTCTTTTCACAAAACATAATGCAATTTTAAAAGAAAGAGATTTTATTGAAAATAGTCATGAAATCTTTTAGAGGAAGCTTCATGAAAATAAGGCTTTATAAAACAGTAGAAATCCGTTCGTGCCGTATAAGTTAAAAAAACATTCTTTGTACTTTTGTCGAAAAAGTCAAAATGTACCTCGTACGATAAACGACAAAAGATTCCTTTCATATCTTTTACTAAAAACTAACCAAAGGGTAAAATTGGATTTAAACCATTGTAGTTGGATGGAAATAATATTACATATTGAGGAAACATGGATGTGGATGATAAAATAAACCCCAGTAAATACTTACGAATAAACAATCTCGGATAAAAATGAGATTGTGATATTTCCCTTACCTTAGGTCCGACTTGCTTTGTAAGTGTCCGAACCTCCTGTATAATGATTTAAATCATGTTATTGACTTATTACAGAATCATATTCATTGTTATGATATCATATATGGTTCACTTATGACATTATATTACCCGTTCTTTTGTAAACTCCATGTTAAAGAAGCGTTTTGGGTAAAATCGTTTCATTTATCGTAGGTGTTTTGACTTGTTGTTCTTGACATCATTATTACTTATATCATGATTTACTTACTTCCAGAATATAAAATATGATTTATATATCATATATATTCAGTATATATATATATATAATAGGTAGATAAATAAAATGAAAAACACCGTTCATGGAGACGGTAGTCCGTACGTACGCATGAACGCTGTTTTCCTTTCCTTATTGTCTTGAAATGGAAGTAAGTAGATTACATACATATGTATATATACATAAATCTAGTAGCTTTATAATGTCATATATTTCATTATTATTTCTTATATATACATTATAATCATTCTTAAATGGTTAACATGGAGAATGAATCTCATCGCGTCGTGGAGACGGTAGTCCGTACGTACGCACGAGCGATGATATCATTTCTATAAATATTGAATTGAATTTGAGTGGATTATACAATATATCAGAATCAATATGATGTTGTAATAACTATGTATAGTTATTCTTTACACCATTATACCCATCCATGTAAGGTGGTGGTGGAAAATAGATTACACCACGGCGTGGAGACGGTATTCCGTACGTACGCACGCGCGGTGATTTCTTTTTCCGTAGGATGGATAGATGGTGAAATAGGGTTGTTTCATACTTATAATAACATATCAGTATATGAGTGATACTGATGTTATTACTTCATAATGAAACAACCTAAGAAGAAGAAGTGGAAGAAGAAATAAAGATGAAAGAATTGGTAACGGTAATTACCTCTTCTTTGAAGTGCCTCTTTGAGACCTCCTCTTAGGGAACTAAAATTGGTCTTTGAGGAAGACCAGAACCTCTAGGATGTTTCTAGGGAAGTGGAGAAGAGATTTTGGCAGGGTTTGGCCGAGCTTGAATGCTCAAATTGGTGTGAGGAGGAGGGGGAGGAGGTGTCCTTTTATAGGGGGGGAGAGGGGCACCTTAGGAATATCTCAAAATATTATTTTATATTAAAGTCAAAATCGGTTTATAATGGTTCCAAAGGGTCTTATTTCGAAGCTAAAGTAAGGATGGGTCGAAAGCCTATCAACCAATAGAATTTAGACAAGTTTAAGATATTATTTTAACCTTATCAATTAGATTTAACTCTAAGTTAATTAATTTAACTTTTACCGTGTCTTTTTGTTTTCTTTCACTATATGGTTAATACACTTACTATAACATGCCAAACGAACCCAAAATTGTTTATTATTAATATATATATCCTTATCTAAGTCATTTGGCCGAACCTTAGATTTTTAGGAATAAAATAACAATTAATAATATAATATTTGATTTAAAAACTATTTTGTGTCAATTTTGACACTATTTGATATATGATTTTTGTGAAAGTCATAACAGAATTATATGTTCGAACCAAGTTGCTTAAATCAACACTAATATATCCTAGTAACCTAGAAAATTAGTGGAATTCATAAAAAGTCTTAAATTACATTTATTTAGGTATTTATATTATCAATTATGTCAATATTTCATTAATAAGATAATTACTGCATCATTTTTGTGTCATAAATAAATTATATTATTTGATGTCTAAAAATTACAAATAAAATACCATCATGTAGGAAATCTTTTTAGCTTTCTAATTAATATTTATAGTCGAATTTATCTTATGTATAACCCCATATTAAAAATAATTTACTTATTAGACTTTGATTTTAACTATTTTAACCCTTCTTTAAATAAATTAATAATAAATGTCCTAATCTAATCCAAGTGGGCCTAAATGGTCATATTTTATTCCTAAGTTTGTTTTTGGTCGAATTACACTTGTCCAATAGAATTAGGACATGTGTTAGGGTAATATTAATATCATATTTACCCTTAGTTACCCTATTTACTATTAACCGCGGTAAAAATAGTAAAAAGTTACTATTCACCAAAAAATTATTTTCATCTCATTGAACCACATTTTAGTCCTTGATATTAACCGTGTCTCTCGGATTTTTGAAATTCCATTCACAGAAGCGGTAAAATTAAGTTTTATGCAAAATTCAGTTTTTTATCTACCACTTAGTAGTTTCACTATTCATCAAAAATTGATGTTTTTCAGAACAATGCCAAAATTTCATCCCAAGCTATATTTCATATTCCGAATTCAAAAATGAAGTCTATTTTACCAAATTCATAACATAAAAGTTGCATTAATTAATTTTATAATTAAATCCCGCTGTTAAAACAAATAGCGTGTTTTTAAGAAACAATATCTATCAAAAGATTGACACTTGTTTATGTCTAGTTTAAATGTGAAACTACATCCAATGACCAACATTGTATTAAATTGTAAAAATATATTCTAAATATACTTTAAAACCACTCAAATTAATGATTTATCACTATTAATTATTTCGATTAAAAAAGTTGTTTTTAATTATAATTTAGTAATTTTCACTATTCATCAGAATATGAAAGTTATCCGAAAAGTACAAAAATTTCACCTTAGGCTAAATTCGATACTCCGAATCCAAAAATGAAGTCCATTTTGAGAGTTAAAATTTCTAAAATTTAAAAAGTGGTTATTACTATTCATAACGGCTAGTTTTAATAATATTTTAATAGCATATCATTGTTTCGTGAAACTCAGGATTACGTACCACACACGCTATCGAGGAAGGTTGTGATTGCGTGTAATGCAAGGCAAGTCAAGGATGCGTGTTGTGCAAGCTCCTTTTGGTGTAGCGTATAACACAAGACATTAGTAAAATAAGAAAGAATATTTTTCATAAAATCTCGGGCTGTTACATAATAGGCCTTAGAATATTCACTCACTTATCCTAATTTATTTACATGTATATTCAAACATATAATCAACAAAAATATATTATAACATTGAAATTTATGTGACATTGAAATCCTAGAAGAAGTGGTGTTGTAATTCCATCAGGGTTCATCTATTCCAAAACCTTTCCATGAAAATTTAAATAAACCAATTTAATATTGATATCAATGAAAAAAATAATTATTAAATTAATTTTTATTGTAATTAATGTAAATAAATAATAATTTCAAATCATATAGAAGAAAGGATATGATAAATCCATCTAAATGTTTTTTTAAATATCAAGGACTCCAAATTTATCACCATTCAATGGTGTATCTCAAATTCACTAAGGATCATTCCACTTCATCCTTCTGTGAATAATTGAACACCATTAAATTCAACATACTCTATGATACATAGAAAAATAATATAGCCAATCTTGATGAAAAAATTATTTTATTGAATCCAAAACTGTAATCATTTTCATGATCAATAAACATGAAAAAATGAATAATTCCCCTTGTTATAGAATAATAATGTTATTCAAGTATAAAAAGATCATAGTCTATGGAATACAACTTTAATGATATTTTTACATAATTTAAATCATCATCTGTATGAAAATCTAATTTTAAAGTGGACCACCATCCATGGAACCACTTATTCAAAAGAACAAAAACATTCTCTTCAAATACATATTAAATAACTTAAACCATCTATTAATGATTCAAAATCATGATTATGTATTTAAATAAAATCAATTTTAGAATGTTTATAAAAATAAATTTTATGGAATAATGAATATATAAATAAATAAAAAATAACTAATGAATTTTTTTCTAAAAAAAATTAAGATAAATAAAATATCAAAAATATTTTGGTGTGACAAATCTATAATAAAAATATTTATCTATACTTGTACACATCAATATTTATTAATAAAAAGTCACTAAGTAAACTAAGAAAATATAGAACAAATAATGAATGTATATATATACATATAAAAGAGATTGTGGTTGGGTAGATCTAAAAATTCATCTAAAGTTGTATACTTTGAGTAGGTAGGTCGATAGTCCAAAAATTTGAACTCAATGCGCTGGATCCTACCATAAAAATAAGTATAAAAATAAATAAAACATAAAATTATCTTCTTTATTTTGAGTAAAAATGTCATTTGGTCTCCAACACATAAAAGCATGTAGAGCTTAATAAACCTCTAGATAATACCATAGATGAATGTATATTATTTTAGAATACATACATTGTGAACATTGAAGTCTGAATACTCACAATACACTTCAAGAACACTTTAATTGGAGGCCTAAAGTAGTTCGTACCCAATTTTGGATTAAGGTGGCTAGAAGCAGTTGATCATCCCCACTCATGTAAGAATACACCATTTCTTGAGCATCTAGATGAATGTGGTCTGTCTCCAATATCATACGGGTAGTAAGAAGACGATGCATAAAAATAATCTTTCAGTCAGTGTAATAACATATATTCTCACACAGACTCTAGGAGACTAATCACAATATAGTTTGTGTGTTAAATAACAACTAACTGTGTGTGACTATGCTATTTCAATATATGATATATTGAAAGTATGATCAGTCTACTACAATGTGTGTGCCTTTGTTGTTGTTACACAGACATATGTGTGTGTAATGTAATAGTAGTCGATTCAAAAATAATATACCATATTAGGTCCTACTTTAGTCTGGGTGAATCTTTTATGATGATATATGATTTATTTAATGTATGATCAGTCAACTGTAGTTTTATGTGACTTTTTTGGTATATGTGTATGTGTTCACTATGCCAAAATTTGAGTTTTGTAGCGGTTTAAAAGCACCGATAAATCTTTTTATAATGGTTTTGAAAAAACACTACTAAATCGGGTGTCAACAATAAATTACATATGTTTTTTCAAAACCGATGCAGAACGATTTAGCAACAGTTTTTAATTTTTTTAAATTTTTCTAATTTTTTATTTTTTTTAAGATTTGTTAATTTATTTTATTATTTTTTTTTTATTTTCATAATTTTATTATTTATTTATTTTTTTAAATATTTTTTATTTTATTATGTATTTATTTATTTATTATTTAATTTTACTATTTATTATCATGCACATGCATGTGCCATATATAGAAATTCTACGTTGGGTGAGAATTGAACCCCTTACCTCTTGCATATTTTCTAAAGACTTTATCAATCAAGCCGTTTATACATGTTGTGAATAAACATAATTTAAAATAATTAAATATATTAATTGAAAAAACAAAAAATACATAACAAGTAGATATAAATATTTAATATTTAATATTAAATATTAAATATTAATAAATAAATAAATATTAATAAATAAATAAATATATAATAAAATAACAAAAATTAAATTATAAAATTACAAAATTTTAAAAAATAATAAAATAATAAAATATTTAAATACTAAAATACTAAAATATTAAATATTAAATAATAATTAATAAATAGTAAATATATAATAATAAATATATAATAATAAATCAATGAATAATAAATCAATAATTACTAAATAATAAATAATAAATAATAAATAATAAATAATAGTAAATAAATAAATAGTAAAATTATGAAAATAAAATTATAAAATTTAAAATTATAAAATTATAAAAATAAAATAATAAAATAATAAAATAATAAAATAATAAAATAATAAATAATAAATAATAAACAATAAATAATTAATAATTAATCAGTAATTAATTAATCAATAACATATCAATAATAAATAAAAAAATTATGGTACCCTTAAAACACATAAAAATGTAGAGAAACTTTGAAAACCCTAAAACCCCTAAAAACCTTGAAATGACCATAAATTCTTATCTAAGAGTCTATTTCATCTATACAACCTATCAAATCAAATATCATGAACTAAGATTCTATATGATATGTGGTGCATGTCAAACGGATAGTCGAATTAGAATTTATAGTCATCTGAATTTTAAGAAACCGAGGTTGGTGAAAAAAACTCAGTTTTGGAGGCCTTCTGAGAATTTATGGGAGTTAAAAACAAGATATATCTCTTGGACCTTAGTCTAAGACCCTCTATCTTGTATATATTATCACAAGCATCAATTTTATATGTGTTAGAGGCCAAACGGACACCCGGTTAAAATGTAATGGTTGTTTAAATTTTGAGTTTGATTTATGAATTTTTTGAAACTATAATATATTTTATTCCTTTCATTATCACATGATATAAATCTCCTGGGTTTTATCTTATTTTATAAGCTTATATTTCACTGGTTGTTGAGATAAAATGGACTCCCGAATAGAATGTTATGGTCATTTGATACCAAAGTCTTCTTTTTCAGTTTATTGTAGATTTTTTTTATGTTTCATGTACTTATTAACTAATAATTATAAATATTTATTAATTAACATATTATAATTAATTATATTTATAAATAATAAACTATATAATATATTTAATGTTAAATATAATTAATAATTAATATATATATATTGTTTTATTTTTTTCCATCTATTTCATGTTGGTTTTCAAAAACCACTTCTATTTCAAATTGGGTTTTTTTTACACCACTAAATTGATGTTTTCCAATAGTATTTGTAATTATAGTAGACATTGGAATACATTGAGATCAATAAAATTAAGGGGTAATTTCTAATGTGTGTAAAATGAAAGGTTCATTTACAAGTATGAATAGTTTCGTATTCCAATGTTTGTGTGATAGTGGTTGGCTAATTCCACGATAGGTTCATTTCTTGTTTACTTATTTGATAAATATTATAACATAAAAAGTATAATAGATCTGTAGTAAATTAGCATAACAAATGTTTTCACAATAAATAAGTTTAACAATTAACTAACTAGTTTAAAAATTATTGCAAATGATAAGTAATTTGATAATATATTGATGATAAACCTGCCAGTTTGGTTATCAAAAATTGAACACCAACCAATTTTTTCATCCTAATTTGACTAAAAATATGTTTTTTTGACAATGACATGTCTGATTCTGTAAAATTTTGTTTAGGTGAAACACAAAAATTATTATACCTTTTTTATTGCTAGATCCAAGGTTATATTATAAAATTCATTTCTCTGTGAATCCAACACCACAGAAAACAAATATAAATATAATTAAAGTCTATTAACCATTAAATCAAAATATGGTTAGAAAAATAAATCATAAGGTTATCCCAATCATACAAGAATAAGATAATGAAAGAGGACTCGTATCTTGAAACCTGAATTTTCTGAGTGCCTGATGAAACTAAATTTTCATTTCAATCTTGAAAATGTACAATGAATATCTATGAAAAAAAAACTAAAATATTATAGAATTTTTTATAAAATAAAATTAATTAAGATTATATTTTGATAAAAATAAAAACCATCTTGAGTCATGGTAGCATATCCAATTCATTTTTCTTGTAATGTACAAAATCATAGAAAATCATATACAAATATAAATTTATAAGGCCTTAGGATTTTCAGTTACAAGACATGATCACTAATATAACCACCCATTCTTCTTCTGAATTCCCTATGCTGAATATGTTTCTTTATTAAATCATTTTGAGTTAATCCACATGCCTCAGTAAAGAACTGCAATCCTCTATAATTGTATAACTGACTATATGAAAAAATGGTATGTTTCCCTAATCCTATGGCATTAAACCATATTCTTATGACATCTAATCATGTTTCACTTCACAGAATAGAATTCTCTAGGATACAGTTCTTCAGCAGAATCCACAAAATAGAATATATCACTAGTAAATAGAATATAAAATAAAAATTTAAAAATGTAAAAAAATATCACTTGTCAAAATTGTATTTAAAAAAATATTTAACTCAAATAAGTGCCAATATAAAGAAATTAACAGACAAGTATAGAAGAGATGTTGAGGCAAAGAATACTTCCTTATGATCCATCACCTTTTAAGCTTCTTGATTATGTGGATTCCTAGTCCATCACCCACCTTCATCACACATTGATTTTCCTTCTCAAATCTATATTTACAAAAAAAAACATCATATTAATTAACCTATTTAGGTACTTCATATTCATGAAAACTATATTGAATGCATTATAAAATATTAGTGATTCCAAAAATGAAGAGGTAAGGTCGTACTAATTTTTACTTGAATGTTCTATCTTTAATGATAAAAATAATCATTTGTCACTGTAACTAAAACCATAGAGATATGTCATAAAATCACTCCCCATATAAATACTATAGATACATGTAATAATCCATTCATATTAATTAAATAAACATTAAATAATAATACAAAAGTCATGTTTAGTTAATTTTTTATATATAATAATCAGGCCTTATCATATCATATGCATATGTGGAACTTAAAAAAATAAACAAAAGAGATACTAAAGAATCCAAAAATAGTTCATAGGTTTTCAATAAATGTCCTTTCTTCATCTTTCCAAATATCACAATAACTATTAACTATAAAAAAATTTCTCTAGAATGTTTTTTCTACAAAAGTAAGGACAAGTTCACTAAACTCTTCTGGATATACAATAAATTATAAACCTGAATGGTAGAAATATACAATGAAATTAAGTATAGGCTATTACATAAAATATTGGGAGGTAATCGTTGATTGTGAGGAAAAACATGCTCATATGACATGTAATAAAATATTTTATATACAAAATATAATATTAAAATACTAATTTATATTAATATAAAAGTTTTTTCTTGAAAATGATTTGACATATGCAACAAAAAGAAGATATTAAGGGTGGAATGACAAGGTACCATCAATTAAAACTTCTCTTGGATTCATAATAAAACACCCCGTTTAATTTTTTATTATTTATTTAGATAGACAAGAATGCCTTGATTTAATGGTGGAATTACATCAGAAAATATAT
Organism: Viscum album; assembly: GCA_963277665.1. Lineage (NCBI taxonomy): Eukaryota > Viridiplantae > Streptophyta > Magnoliopsida > Santalales > Viscaceae > Viscum > Viscum album. Next base: position 428,792,374 of record OY728150.1, on the reverse strand, counting down.
TAAAAGGTAAAACAAAATGTTATGATACAAATGAACATGCACATACAAATATAATTCATATGAATAAGAATATGAAATAATTTACGAAAATCATAGAAATAGGAAAAACCACTTCAGCTAATATAAAACTATTCCATTTAAGAAAAATTGAATAAATCTAGTGGATTTTTAAAATTATTAAATGTTCATGCAAAACTGAAAAAACACAAGAATTATTTCAATGATTAATATTAATATTTACATTCTAAAAACATAAAATAAGTGTGCAATAAAATGATCCAAATTCCAACTCCTATGTATCTCACATTAATTTAGTATTCAGTATACTTAAATATCATATTTCAAAAATTAAAAATGAATTTGGGTCTATCACCATATTCCATAACATGTCATAAATATCGATCTAAATAATAAAATATTAAAATTTAGTTGGAATTCTTTTTATCATGTTTGAACCCCAGTAAATACTTTATTATTTTCTAATTAATTAAAAATTAAAAGTAATCTATATTAATTTATATAAAAATAAACGAAAAAATCTTGAAATGGTTTACCATGTAACATATGGTATCTCTTATCTGGTCTCAATGAGGGCTATGAATATCAAAATCATAAAAGTGGGAAGAAACTAATTTAGTTTATGATCATGCCAACCATTCATAACAAATAATTCATTAATTAAAAAGAAATCTTATCCTTGGTATTTATAAAATAAAACATAAAAAATTAACATAAAATGAAATTTGATTATGCTTACTTGATAATTCCTTGAATATTTTACATGTACCATGCAATTTATAGAAATTAAAAATAATTATTTTTCATCATTATATGCACTAAAACAAATCACTTTATCCAACACTACATCATTCAAATATTCTTTTAAAGGGATTTGTATTCTATGAAAACATCTATCAATGATGGTCCAATACAGATTTGAATAATCAAATTGTGAATCACGTTTTGATATAAGTAAAATGTAACATATTTCTTATCTAGTTAATAATGTCAGATGATACAGTTAATCTTTATGTATTTTTTATTAGATATAAAAAAGTTAATTTATTTTAGTAATGCAATTTATAAAATGTTAACATATAAAAAAGGACTTAATTATCTAATTTTATGTGACATTTATTCAATAATTCAACAAAACACTTAATATTGTATAGAATAATGATCCTATGAATATCAAATAGAATAAGTACCATACTTTTAATGAAACTGGAATCTTCTTGGGATTATTTTCAAGCAGGGAGTCCAATATTCACGAGCATCACTCAAACTGCCACTATAGACACATTATCGGTATTAATATGTCTGTGACATCATATCTCTGGAAATTTTATGAATATTAATCCATTTATGATATTGTTGGATTATATGTAAATAAAAAAAATTAATTATAAAATATAATAACTCATATAAATTATATATGTCATTAATGAAATTTGTAAGAACTCATTCTCATATAAATATCACTATAAATTCTGGACTTACAATACTAGATGGAAATTTATATTTATACAATATTTTATTATCTTGAAACCACTCAATAAGTGTGGACTCAAAATATACTGAGATAAGGCACAATTCACAATGACGATAATTTTCAACAATGCAAAATATTCGCATAATATATAAATTTTTGATTTCCATTGAAATTTTATTCTAAAAATTATATTTGTATTTTTTGATAGCATAATGGTATTTGTATATACACAGTTGTTGAATCTTGTAGACAAGATATTATTCTTGGTGTGATAGTTTTGAACACATTGCATCAGAACACATCTCTGCATTACACACACGTACACAAATTAAAATTAGAAAAATAAAATTCCAATCAATGAAAATTACAATGAAAAAATACACCTTTCACACGTTAAATAATAAATATTATCTATTATAATCATAGCATGTCAATTAAACCCATATCATTCCTAGAAAATAAAAAAATAAATGAAAATAGTTTTGATAACATGTAAATATTGATACTATTTAAGGTTTATGGATTATATAGGTTTCTATAAATTGAATTATAATTGAGATAGATTATGTTTCTCAAAGGATTCTATGAGTAAGGTGAGGAAGTTTTAGGCCAGGATGATAAACTAAAGGTAGTGTGAGTTGATGATTTATTGTATTTCAAATCAGTTCCCTAAAACATGGTGGTTCTGTAATAAGAAAGTCATGCATAAAGAGCTCATATTTTTTATATACTACTATGCATATTTTGTATTATAAACTGGTAAATGTTGAATAATTAGGTGGGAGGGGAGGTGAAAGGGGGTCAGCATCCGCCTGGCTAGGTGGAAGGGGTGGAAAGATAGGGGCAGTATCCGACCATCGGTGAGGGGTGTCAGTTTCGGTCAATGAAATGAAAATAAAGGAGAAAATTGGTGGAGAAGGGGATGGTATAAGTGATGGAGTTGAGGCTAATTCACTTGGCTATGGTGGGGGATATGGGTTCTAGACATAGAAATCGAATCACCCAAGTGGTGGTGTTAGCTGCATTATGGGGGAAGTAAGTGGGTTCTATAGTCATCCATAAGAATATTCAATTTCTACGGACATATCCCTTCCCCCACAATCTTTTGGTGCATCATCCAAATATATCTTATTCCTTTTTATCGTCCCCTCTTCCGTTTTCATTTTATTTTCATATCGTAAATATAATTTTACATACCTAGTCGATGATCAAACTCTACCCTTATCTTACCTCCCCTACCACCCAGCCAGATATATGCTACCCTTATATCGACTCACCTCTCACCCATTGATTCAATATACAGCAATTGAAGATACAAAATATACATAGTAGTACATAAAAAATTTGATCTCTCTATACACACCATTCTTATTCAGCATCCTCTGAGTTTGAGGGTACATATTCACATGTATCAACTAATCGATTCCCACGTCCCATATTTTAACATCATTTACTAAAAATCCCTCACCTTGGTCCTAGAACCTAGTGAGAAAAAAAATTCTATCTTAGATATAATTCTATATAATGATACCACTACATGATAGAAATTTTAAATGGTATCAATATTTTTATTTTATCACATGTATCTTTAGTTGACTTTTTTTGTTACTATGAATGATACGTTTTAATCAAATGTTCTGGTTATAATAGATAATATTTATTAATTGTTAATTGAAAGGTGGTGTTTTTTCATTTTTTGATTAGAAATGTCCATATTTGGCATTTTATTTTACTCATTTTTATTTTTGTATATGTGTGAAATGACAAGGTGTGTTCTGATGAAATATGTTCAAAACAATCACACAAAGAATAATGTATTTTCTATAAGATTAAAACCCTTTGTAGATAAAAATAAAATTGTGATATAAAAATTAAAAATACAATCTATTAACATAAATTTTCAATTGAAATTCAAAATACATATAATTTGATAATGTTTTTCATTTTTTACTCAAATGTTTATTTTCAATTTCACGTTATCTTAGAATATTTTGAGGCCACTCTTATGGAGTGGTTTCAAAAGAATAAAATATTATATGAATATAATTTTTCCAACCAAACTTGTTAGCTTATAATTAGTAATAATATTTTTGTATGAGTATTTTTTATTTTTCTTAATAAAATATTTTATTTATATGTGTTATTATATTTTATAATGAGTTTTTATGATATACATTTAATTCAGATATATCATAAATGGATTAAGATTATTGAAAGTCCCAAATAAATTCTATTATGTATGAATTACTACTGATAATGTGTATATAGTGGGAGTTCCAAAAATGCTAATCAATATTAGACTCTATAATTGTAAATATTATGTGCATGATTATAGTTGTATTAAAATTATGGTACCTATTCTATTTGAATGTCATAGGATTATTATTCTACATGAGTTACATAATTTTTTAGAATATATGAATAAATGTCACATAGTGAAATAAAATTATTTCTTATTTTATATGTTTAGGCTTTATAATTTTAATTAATCAAATAATTTTTATAATAGAAAATACTTTTTGTTTGTGTTTTATCAACCTCAATTATTAACTAGAGAAGAAGGATGTGATAATCTATTAATATAAAAACAAAATGAACAATTTTATGAGGTTAATCTATATCAAATTATCATAGAGATATGTTTTTCTATAAGAATTCACCCTTGGACACAATGTTTGAATGATGTAGTTTTTCAAGAAGTGCTTTGTTTTAGTGCATATAATGATGGATAATTGATTTATTTTTTGTTGATTTTATATAAAATTTTTGGTACATGTAAAATAATTAAGAACATCATGAATATGAATAATCATATTTTATTTTTTGTTAATTTTTAATGTACTGTTTTATTAATTTAGTAGATAATATTTATTGTTTATTCATAATTTTTTAATTACGCAATATTTTTTGGATCATAAAACAACTTAGTTTTGTCCAAATTTTTTAATTCAAATCTTCAATGTATTTAACACAGTCATATTAGAGATACCATGTGTTATAGGGTAAGATAATTATAGAATTTTTTTTGGGTTTGTTTGTTTTTATATAAATTAATATTGATTAATTTAATTATTAATTACTTAGAGTATAATAATTTATTTCATGGGGTACAAACACAAGAAAGAAACATTCATTCTAAATTTAAATATTTTATTTTTTAGGTTGATATATATCATTTGGTATGGAATTTGGTGATAGAACCTAAGTAACATGTATGTTTAGAAATGTGGTATCAAAGTCTATTGACCACTAAATTAATGGGAGATACACATGAGCTAGATTGTGGTGTATGTTGTTGCACACTTATTATATTTTTTTGTTATTTACATTTCTCTATGATATAATTGATTATTCCATGTACTTTTCATGATTGAGTTAACAAGTACTAATTTTTCAAATTCACTAGATTCATATGATTGTTGTAAATTTAAATACTATTATATTAGCTAATGTGGATTTTTGAAATGATAGGAGTTTTTTATATTATTTTTCCTAATTATACATATGAATTATATTTAGATATGCATGTTCATTTTCAGACTAATTTTCTTGTTGTACTTCTTAATACATGGTCAGATATAATTTCACCATTAGATTAAGGTAATTTTTTAAATCTACATAATAGAATAAAAATATAACCATGATGTTTTCTTACACAACCAAACCAATTTCTAATTGATGGTCTTATGTCATTCCAAAATTAGTATTCTTTTGGGGAATGTACCTTCTTTTTTAAAAATAATATTTTATATTAATACAAATTAGTATTTATTTTTGTATTATTCTTTTGATATAAAATATTCTGATGTGTCTCATATGGGAATGTTATTTCCACAATCTGCGAGTAACACCCTATATGAAATGTATTAACCTCTTATAAATTTATTTTTTAATTGTTTCCATTAATTTTCACTATTTATTTATTATTCACTATTGCATAGTGACCTAGGGATTTATTTTTTAGGAAAAATGATGGAGAAACTTTTGTATGGTTAATAGATCGATTGATTTTGGGGAAGATTAAAAAATAATTGCATGGATTGGAATCCTATAGACTATTTTTGAATTCTTTAGATCCTATTTTTTTTCTTTTTTTAATGTAGCTCATATTAATATGACTACACAAGGATTGAATATTTTAATTAAATAATTATATAAATCACAATTTAATTATTATTATTTGATGCTTACTCTAAATTTTTATTTCCTGAATACTAATGGATTTTGACATGTAGTTATGGAATTTAGATGGAGTTTGATTTTATTATGTCTCAGTATTGTGTGACTGAAAATAATCTCTGGTTTGTTTTTTACCATTTAAGATATAAGATTCAAGTAAACAATGATGGAAAAATACCTCACCTGGATGATTTTATCCATAATATTTTTGTAAGTATGTTGAATTCTCTGACCATGATCTTTTACCATGAATGAAATATGTTATTCATGAATCTAATGTACACAAATGGATCATTTTAGATGAAGTTGTAGTTTTCTTTTGTAAATATGATTGTGAGAGGGCATGTTAATATGTCCAAAAGGTGGGTGATTGAGGATGAATCCTCATAATTAAGAAGTTGAAATGGTGATATCTCCCTAATAAGTCTTATTTGCTGCAATTTCACCTTTATGCTTTCTTATTCTATTATCTTAATTAGCACATATTTATAGTAAATGTTTTTTTTAAATACACTATCGACAGGTTATTTTTTACATTTGGAAATTTTTATTTTGATCTACTATTTAATAGTACTGTGTTATTTTTTGTGGATTCTTGTGAAGTACTATATCTTTGTGCCTGCTCTTCTATGGTTGTGGAACATTGTTAGTACTGAAGGACCATGGTAGATGTCGCAGGATTGGGAAAACATACATTTTCTCATATAGTCACCTAAAACATTATAGGGTATTATAGTTCCTTACTGGGGTGTGTGGTGTCCCTCACCACCCTTCAATAAAGTGACCTACTCAGCTAAAAGAATTTAAAAAAATGGTTTCTACCTCGGTTGTTAAGACATGTAACTACCTATCTTAATGCCTCCTCAATTTCTAGTTGCAGATATTTTAATCGGATTTTTGGATTTAAAATCTCTGTGATTTAGACTACCCTCTCATGACTCAAGATGGTTTTTCTTGAATGGCCCGAAGGCCTTCTTTTCTATTTTATTATGGATAATCCTCCCTTTTAAGGGTTTAAGGGGAACCAGTACATGACCCGTAGGCCCAAGGTACACGGCCCAACAAGACCTACAATACATCACCCGAAGGCCCAGAGGCATACCATGCCCAATACATGACTTGTAGGCCCAGCCCACATGAACTACCCCTCCCCATCTTTCTGTATCATTGATCACCTAGCTCCCCACCTTGCATTGTTGATCAGCTTGCATTTCCGCGTACAAAGTTGTACGGTGCCTGGTCCTGATGAAGGCTGACATACCCTCTCATTATTCCAATCTTGTTAGCTCTGCATCTGGTGGCTGTTACTCCTCTTGCTCTGATCCTCTTCTGGGTAATGTTCAGTGTGAGCTGGGCTACTCCATGCTCTATGTGACCCGAAGGCCCGGTGGCACAAAGGCCATTGATGACTTGAAGGTCCTGGAGACCCGTAGGCCCAAACCGGTGGCCTGAAGGCCCAATCGGGTGAATAGATTCGACTATTATAGTACCGAATTGTAACTGCTACAGTGACTGATACAGTACTGCTATAGCGGCCTAGAAATTCGCCTCCACTCGGTTTTGAACCCGGGTCTCTTGGATGCCAAGCAGGAGTCCTTACCACTCGAGTAAGGGCTCGTTTGTGACTCAAGATGGTTTTTCATTTACACAATATATTATGTTAACTAAATTTATTTTATAAGAAAGTCTATAATTTTTTTTTTTCTTCTCAGAGATTATTTTTATATTTTCAATCATGAAGTGAAACTATAATTTTTTCAGGAACTCAAGATATTTAGGTTATAATAAATGTGTCCTATTTATTTCCCTAAATAATATTTGGTTGGGAAAACCATTTGATTTATTTAGTAAACGTTTTGGGTGTAAATGGTTGAAACTTTTAATTTTATTTATGTATGTTTTATATGGTGTTGGAATCAAAGATCAATTAATTTAATAGTAGACCATCGAATTTTCCATTCAAATATTTTAATATTTTTAGTGTACGCCTCAATTAATATTGAAAAAAACATTTATTTTTCTCATTTGTTGTTTTTTTAATTCTTTTTTTCTCTATCCATGATTAGGCTTTGTGGTCAAATAATTTTTATAAAACTAAGAAAGTGCATGGATCTGCAAATAATCTAGTTCTTCTCAAATTTAGATGAAAATAGTTGTCGGTCTTCATTTTTTATGAACAAAATAGATTCTTTATTATCAATATATTGTCAAATTTCTCGTCATTTCCAACCAATTTTTAGTTATTTGGTTAATTTCGAAATTGTTTTTCTTTCAAAATATTTTAGTATCAAATCAGTGTATTATAAATCCAGTACACATGGTATGTTGGAAATTTAATGAAAGAAGTAAAAAAAAGAAATGAAGCAATTTTGGCATCATCCGACCCTATCATACACACATAGGAATATGAAACTCATCATACATGGAAATAAAACATTAATTTTCATCACACTCATTAGAAATGACCCATTTATTTTCTTATTTCCAAAGTATTCTAATTTCTACTTCAATTAAATCACATGCATAGACAGAAACATAGTCACACAAAAACTGTAATAGTATGATCATACTTAAAATGCATCATATATCGTAGTATAAGGGACATAGATTGGCCTAAACTTTACTGTGGTAAATGATTTGTTACTCTTATTCTATTACATCACCCTAAAAAATATCTGTTTCATAGTAGCATAGTCACAAATAGACTGTAGTAGACTGGTCGTATTTTCAATAAAACATATATTTTAATAGAATAGTCATACATAGACTATTGTAGAATCGTATACAATACATTATTAGTGATGTATGCTATTACACACATAAGAGTCATTTTACTTTACACACACTAGATTATGATTAGTCTACTATAGTTTGTGTGTGACTCTATAATATTACACTGACTGAAATATAATTTTATATGAATATTTTTTTTAGTATTAGAGTGATATTGGAGATTAAAAACATTCATATGTAAGTGAAATAAAAGGGGTCTTCTTACATTCTTTTCAAAATAAAAGGGGATCTTCTAACATAAGTGGGGATGATCAGCTTCATCCATCCACTTACATCTAAAATTTGGGATGATCCACTTCCTGACTACAATTTAAGTTTTCTTGTTGTCTTTGCGATTACGTATGCTTCAATGTTAAAAATTTAAGTGTCCCACTATAATAGACATGCATTTATGTAATCATATATGGGTATAATATGCACCCCTAAATTTTATATGTTAGATACAACATTACCTTTTTTCTCAAGAAAAGAATAGAGTTTTATGATCTGTTTATTTATTTACTTATTTGTATGATGGGATAGAACTGATTGGGATTGTATTTTTTCACTATCAACCAACTTGCTCATATAATAAAGCATATGGTGAATATAGGTATCTACCCAACCACACACACTCTTATATGTATATGATCAGGCATTTCATGTGGCTCATAGTGAAATAAAATTTATATTTACTCAAAATGAATCCTAGTGGCTAACCAGGGTTTTCTCTCAAGGAATAGGGATTATGAGTTTCACTATCTTAAGAGAGAATTGAGGGGTAGTTATTTTGATGAATGAAAATATGAAAAATGAAAAAGAAGGAAAAATTGGATGCATGAAAGGGAGACACCACTAGATTCAACATTTTTATCCATTCATATCTCACAACCATCAACATTCAATTTTATTCTTTGTGTGTGTCAATCATCTAGAAATAGTATTACTACTTAAATATTTATGATGAACATTACACTAAACGAGAAACTCCAATATAATCAATTCATCACTCTCAAATGTTGGTTATAATCCTGATCCATCCATTTAGATCACTACTCTCATTGTACAACATTGATCTAAAAATTAGAAGAGGAAAGTGTTTCTACTAGTACAAATGACTTTCAGATGGTGAGAGACATGAGGTATGATCATCTCACCGGCCTCTCACTTTCCATAGATCCATAGAACAAAGTAGAAGAGATTAGGATAGGTGTGTGGACCCTATATAATTGGTTTCCTCTGTTAGGTTATCTTATATTCAACCTCTCATCATCAAGATTGTGAGAGATTATAGGACTTTGTAGTGGGTGAGAAACATGAAGAATTTAGGAAGATAAAGAATAAAATAATTAAACATAATGAAAATGTATTAAAATTGAAATTTTATTAAGAAATTAAATAACATCCTAGCTATGATTAGTTGGTGTTCAATCATTTCAAATAGAGGGATAATAGAATTATAATAGACATCAGTCTTCTTCTTCCTCGTATTCATTATAGCATGACTTTCCTTACATGGATGGGTTCAATGTACACAACTTAAAGTGTTGTGAGTAGTTGAGAGTTTCTAAGAAAATAATATTTATGGAAAAATTTCTCCCATGATCAATTCCATAAAAGTATGATGAAAATTAAAACAGAACTGATTATAAAATTTGTGGCTCCTTTTAAACTCTTCGATAATTATCCCCGCATATTCCTTCTTCTCCATCATATATGCAATGAAAAAGAGTGTCTTTCGATATCATGTGAGGAATTATTTTATAATTTCATGTGATTGAAAGTGGCCCCATTTTGGATTTGGGTATTGGATTCATGCAAACGTTTTCAACAATGTCTTGTGTTGAGATCTTGATCGGTGTTGCACTGGTCCATTGATCTACACATCTTGATCTTAATGAGTCTGGAATAAAACTAAAATTTATGGTTGATGTTTTTATTTTATTTGGATTTTAAATGTGAAAGGATTGATGTTATTGTGAAGTACCAGGTTATACTGATGTTTCCATGAAAATGATGGTGCAAAGGAGGAGGATTAGTGCCTCTTGGTTTGAACAATATCTTGTTAGGATTATTTCAAAAATTGATCGAGTAGTTGGTGTGTGGGAGGCATCGCACTTGCGACTTATGAATGGGGATACCACATGGACCGTCCATTTTCAAAACACCAACACAGGATCATAGTGAAAATCTAGAAAATAAAATTCATATTTAATTCAATCATTCCTAGAAATGTCAACTGGGGTTTGGTGGAATCATCAATGGGATTTGTCATAGATCTACCAAGGATGGTGCAAATTTTCTCCAAGATCAGTTGTATTCAAATCATCTTCCTCCTTGGGGATACTATTGCGTAGCTCTGTAATTATGGTTTTCCATCAAGGGATTTTTCTTCAAATCATGAATCTAGAATATTTTTGGTTCCTATAAATCATGGAACAGGGCGGCGCAGCTTTAGTATTATACTGATATTTTTTCAAGGCATCACTGATGAGCTTTGGGTGCAACAGGGCAGAACATTTTTCTTCTACATAGGCCTTATCTTCATCTTCAAAAGTGGGGTGACTTCATTGGAACAAACATTGTGTATTTTTCTTTGGTCATCTTATTCATGTGGCTAGCTTCATATATGGTTTAGTGCATAAGGTTTCAGTATTCATCAACAAGCTACACCAACTTCTTCTTAAATAGCATTGGATTTTTATAGGCATGGATGAGAGACGCAATGGGTTCCAAGTACCGAGAAGGATGAGGCTGATTGTGTGTTAGGTTATCCCCAACCACATAAGTGATCAAGGGAAGGTAATATGTGGTAAAATTAGAGAAAGAAACAATATATGGTGATGGAAGTGACCTTGACCATGTGGTAACTTCAATATGTTTTAACTTGTATTCAACATACATAGTCTGTTGAATTTGATTCTTATGGTCAAATGGATATTACACATGAGATCAATTTTCAAGCATAGTCACCAAAGTTACTATGATTCATTCATGCAGTCACTTCAAAAATGTCTCATTTCCAACATGTATTTTATCAAAAAAATTACTGTAGTATTTTCCCTAATTAATATTTAAAAAACCATAATTTCATCCTTCAACCAAATAATTTTCAATTCCTTTAGAATTAAATTAAATTAACTAATTTAAAATCTAATTTTGTACAAAACAATATCAATTTCCACAATTAAAAATCTAACTCTATTCTAAATTGGAAATGAAAATTTAAGATTATTTTTAAAACAATTTCAATTTAAATTTTTAAAAAAATTGCTTGGAATTTTATATCAAAAACAATTAAATCATAAAAAACCAAGAATAGAATCATTTATCAATTATGTCCTAAATTTTAAAAATTCATCAAAAATCACAATTTTCTCTTGGGATATGGATAAATTTTTGGGTATTTTAAATGAACAATATATAAAAAAATATTAAATTTGTCATCTCACATCACTCCTTCACACTTGAACTATTTCACTCCCGAAAAATTTTATCATTGAAATTCCTTATTAAAAAACATAAAACAAGTTTTATCCTACCAAGATCTAAATATACATCTAGAGATTAAATAAAAATAGATTTATCCAATGTTCTAATTGTCATGCCTCATATGTGATTTCAATTCAATCTTCAATTCCGTTCAATCAATGTTTCAAGTATATTAGTGGGTCAAATTATATTTAAGTGGAATCAATGTTTTTACAAAAATAATATGAACTTTTTTAGTTTCTCGTAAGTTTCTCATACCAAATTTCAATCGTCCAATTCATTGACAGAACTCAAATGAATTTTTTATATGTCAATTGCCCCCTTCTTTTACCCTTCTTCATCTAGTTAAATATTTCCCTCGCCTAAAAAAATTCATGTTCAACTCTTAAGAAATTTATTCGGTTTTTTAAAAAAAGTATAATTTTTTCTAGCCATTTACAAGAAAATCTTTGTGAAAAAATAGATATTGAAATGTGTATAGAAGGATTTACTTGTTCTATCATGGCCAAATGTCTTAGAGGTTCATGGTGGGATCTCAATTGTCAATTTTCCTCTATATTCAAAGGACTTATAAAAATTTATTTTCATTTGTATTCTTATGTTGATAATTTTCATAGTGTTCAAGTTACCATATATTAAGTTCATAAATTTTAGTGACTTGAAGTTATAATTCTATTTCCACAAAAATATTTTCACTCACACTCCATTTTTCCTATTTCTAAAATCAAACTTCCAAGGAAAAGTGACCAGATTAATCATAAATATTCTTAGTATTACAATCTCAACCCTAGAAAATTCATCAACTATAGCATGGTATTTTAAAACTAAGAAAGGTATCAATCAAGTTTATAGGAAGAATTGAAAAAAATACAGAAATTTCAGTACAATATTTACAAAAAGAACAATTTTGTTCATGTTTTTTATTTTTTTATTCTTTTATAGTATCTTTTTTTTTCAGAACAAATTCACCAAAAATAATTTTTTTTTGTATTTATAGATTCCAAAAAAAATGTTCTTAAAAATAATATAAAACTATTCTTGAATAAGTGTGAATATCTTCCCCCTAACATGTTCAACACTACTCATTTAAATTCTAGTATAATACACCAAAATTTAATTAATAAATATTGAAAATGAATAGACATAACCTGGTGTTCTTTATGTAGCAGGTTTGAGGTATGATCTCTCATGGGTACTTATAGATAACATTATACTAGCCTCCTAAGTTATCTCTATTTGGGAAAAAACTATATAAAAATAGAATCAAACATAAAAAAATATTATTAAAAGGGAAATAGAAAAAGGGTGTATAATCTTGGAGTATCCATCCAACATGGGTATGTAGTTAGATTTTCCACTATTGGATAGCCTTGTTATAATCCCCAATCCATCGAAGGATGGGGTTTCTATGATTATAGACGTCCTTGATTTGGTATCCTAAGTTATGTTTGTTTATGTATAACCTATATAAAAACAAAATTAACACATGAAATGTTATTAAAACATAAATAGAAGGAAATGGGAGGGGAATATTGGGGTATCCTTCCCGATAGGGGTTGTATTTAGACTTCCCATGGATGGGAACTCTTTTGATAATCTCCAATCCATTGGAGGATGAAGCTTCTATGATGGTAACCTCAACATTTAGTTTATTTTGGAGTTATTAATCCCTACATCTTCTTAGAGGACCCCTTTTATAGAATACTACATGTCCACCCTCTAAGCATTGTAATGTATCTCATAATGTGGGAGTGGAAGGAGAATGTATGAGGTCTACTCATATTATTCCACAGAAATCATAGCCTCTTCTTCTTTCAATGGTAGAACCATTAATTCTATATCAAATTATTAATTAATGGGAGAGTCAATAAATAATTTATATTTAATAAAATGAAACTAAGTTGCGTTTTAATCAAAATATCACCCTTCATATGAAGCAACATCTTCTTTTTCTTCTAGAGTGACTACATTGAATTATTATTATACTATTGTACCTCCCCCCAGTTGATGTTCAGTGTGATATTGAGGAGGTAATTAATTTCCCATAGTTCCCAAGATATCATTATATTGTTCATCATAATCAACTTCTCTGGTGTACTTGTGTTCACTTTCTAGGGCTGATATTATAAATTTCTATTAAACTTTTTCAAACTTGTAGTCTTTTTTATTTTTTACTTCAACATGCGTAACTTCTTGAAAATAATATTTCCATATATATTTGAAACATTTATCATTCAAATCATCGTCTTCATCGACCTAGGTAGGTGAATGTTTTGATGAATACTAATTGTTATATGTAGGTAATTCATAAAAAATCATAATTTTTTTTTAAAAATTATTAATGTAATGAAATATCCCTCAATTATTTCAACATGATGTTCCAGTTGTTCATGTAAGTGCACTACTTCTTGGAATTCTGTGAGAATTATGATAGGAAGAAGTGGAACTTTTGGATTCTCTGTCATTTTTAAAACATGTGAACCTTACTGATGATGAAATGCTTACTCTATGGAGTATTTAATAATCTGGTTTTTCTTAGAAGGATTGACCAATTTTCAAAAAAAAAATCTTTTCCAACACCCACATTAATCTCGGCGGGTAGCCATAATGGTTTTTTCATTCCCTCTCCAAAGTGAATTTCACTCATTCCTCCATCTTTGTCATCCTGGGAATGCAACCAAAAATTTTATATTTATCGAAAAGATATGGGAGGTAAAATTATAGTTGAGTTTCAATAAAACCATGGAAAGAAAATACTATTAAAGCATATCCCTCGATGATTTCAAATTTTAATTCCTCTTCAATGTGAAAATCCACTGGGAAAATGAGTTTAGGGGTGAAAAAGGGTATGATTTCCTTTTCATCATGTTCTCCAAGTTCTATCTCCACCATGGTTTTCACAATAAGTGGGAACATTAATTCAGGTTCATCTTGCAATACCTTCTAGTTTTCTTCATCATCATCTTCTTCTACTGGATACAAAAAAGTTTCATTGATTCCATATTATAGGTTCTTTAAATCTTCCATGTTGATGGTGAAATTTATTATTCTCTTCCCCATGTATTTTTCCTCATCAAAGGTAGTTATTAATTGGTTTTTTTGGGTGTTTCTTCTCCCAGGGAACCTATGGGACATATGGGAAGGAAAATTGGTCAGAAAATAAATGGGTAATGTGTGGGTTCAAGACATCTTAGATTCGTTCAATCCATTTAAAACAGAAATAAAATTTGTGATCCATTGTCTAGAATGGTTTCCCTTAAGTGTTTATCCCTTAGTGGAGAAAAAAGATACAATAAAATTAAAACATATTAAACATGAAAAAAAATAATTAGAATTGTGTAAAAGATAGTGAAAACAAGACCCTTCACCTTATTAATGATGCAATGTAGATCATGCGGTTGTTGTGGTTCTCAGTCAAACATAATTTATAGTTACTCTTAATACAACCTAGCATTTGATCGGAGTTATCTATTAAAAAGTTGGGTTTGGGAGTTTTACTTTCATAATCACTTATGTATTTTTATATGTTTTTAAATTTTTGAAATAGGAGAGAAATGAGGGGTGGTTCTTATGATGAATAAAATTGTTAAAATGAAAATATATGGTGGAATAGATGCATGAATGAGAGACACCAATGGATTCAACTTTGTTATCCATTCCCCATAACCTTTACCCTTTAATTCAATTATTTATGTGTTTAAATGGGACACACACTTTATTACTATATAAATCATGTGAATGAACATCACAGTCAAGGAGGCGCTCCTATGTGATTAAATCATAGCACTTTTAAATAGTTAATAATCACGATTCATCTTCCATTCATATCATATCTCCCATTATAAAAAAATGATCTGAACAATTGGAGAGGAAAGATTGTTCAATGTTACAAATATAAATTTTAAGGTGAGAGACATAGGGCCTGAGGGTCTCCACATTCCCTCACTATCCAAATATCCTCATAAAAAAGTTAAAGAAATCAGGTCAAGTGCTTCATCTGATGGGTGATCCTCAAGTTAGCCTCTCATAATTGCGAGATTGAGAGATATCATGACTTCACCATGGATGAAAAACATAAATAATATAAGGAGATAAATAATAACAAAATTAACTAGAATGAAAATGTTTTAAAATTGAAATTGCATTAGTTACGGTCGACAGGTGTCAAGTCATTTCAATGTATGGAATAAGATAATTATTTAAGGACAACATCCTTCTTCTTACTCATTTTTATTACAACATGCATCGAGCTTCCCCTTTCTTGGATGGCTTACATGTGCACAAATTCATGAGTTGTGATACATTCAATTAAGAGCGTCTAAGAGAATCTTCTTTTTAGAGAAATTATTCTCACAATTGGGTCCATACAGGTAGAATGAAACCCTCACTCGTGTGTATACCCAATGAGTCGGGTGAGTGATATTACCCTATTTTAAAAAAAAACTAAAAATTAGTGTAAAGTTTTATCTCAACTTCATGTCGACGATGAGTCGGGCGAGTGATATTACACTGTTTTAAAAAAACTAAAAATCAGGATAAATTTTTATCTCATATTCAAGTCAATGATGCCCCTGCACCATAGAGTTTCATTTCTTCACCTCTGATCCTCTTGTTGCTTCTTCGCATGCAGGACCTCCTCCGCTATGTTGGTACTATGTCTCAATACCTCAGTCAGGTATGCAATCTCTAGTATCTTCTTCATCTCTTTAAACTGTCTCATAGGATTACCCATATTAGCTTATCCTTAGAATCTTTTACTTATTCCATTGTTGAATTTGAGATCAGGTGATTTTGAAGAAGTTCGAGGCCATTGCAATGTTTGTTGAAGATCGAATGTCGTTGAATCCGCTACAACCAGAATGAGGCCGCCACTATCTCCTATTTCGGTGTTAAAAGTCTCAATTTGAAGAGAGTACACTGATAGAGCTAATGAATCCAATTCTTCATAGTGAATCTTTTTTTCGAGTTCATTGAGAAAAATAGAATTCATAAGTTCCAAAAACATCAGCTTGATATCCCCACATCATCAAACTAACATGGGCTTGCCTGATTCAAATATATTTCCACCTGCCACTTCCACTATCCAATCCTGGAAAGAATTCCAGTCTCAATAGGCAAACATTGATTCATCATTGGTTGATTTTGGGAAGTGTAAAACTTACTTCATCCTCGGTCATCCCAGATCCATCTTCTTTAGCTGGCTTTACAACCCATCACAGATCTGGATATCTTGGGCTCGAGTTGATCTATTTGTGCATCAATGATGGCTTTTATGAGTATCATATTCAATAAATAGTGATGTCGGATCTGGTCTTCATCTTCCTCATGAGATCATCGATCTCGGATCTAGATCGGCATGAAGACCCTAACAATAGAAATTCGAAAACATCACCATTGATTTCTTCATTAGAATTCTAAAGACATCCAAGGGAAACAATTTTATATGGGATGTTATGTATCATCTTAAAAATATTGCACACTTCATTGTGATTTGATAGGATTTTTCACTAGATCAACTGGCATAAATTTACATCAGAGAAGTGCCAAGGCTGTATGGAATACCACTATCTATTGTGTTCGATTGAGCTCCAAAATTCATCTCTATGTTTTGGAAAATTCTCTAGCATGCTCTAAACATTGAGCTGAACTTCAATATTGATTATCAACCTCAAACTAATGGTCAATCTAAGAAGATTATCTAATCACATGGGGACATGTTGATAGAATTCTCAATTGACTTCAAAGGAGGATGGGACTAATATCTCCCTCTGGTCGAGTTCTCTTACAATAATGTTTCCACTCGAGCATCAAAATGGATCCCTATGAATCCATTTATGGGAAGAGGTGCAGAACACTGGCATTTTGGGATGATGTTGGGGAACAGAAACTTCTAGGTTCTGAAATGGTTAAGGAAATGGTAGAGAAACATAAGACTATTCACCAGCACATCAAAGCTGCCCAGATTTGACAAAACAGCTATGCTGACAATCGTCGATGTGAACTAGTGTTTAATGTTGGAGACATGTTATTCCTCCACATATCTCCATGGAAGTTAGTGGTTATATTTGGGAGGAAGGGAAAGTTTAGTCCAAGGTACATCGGCCCTTTTGAGATCCTTGATCTCATTGGAGTATTGTTCTATCAACTAGCACTCCCACCAAACCTATCTCAAGTACATCATGTATTCCATATATCCCTCTTAAGAAAGTACATACCAGACCCATCACGTGTACTAAATCAATAAGTGGTACTATTGGAGAATGATTTCTCCTATGAGCAGCAGTTGGTGAAGATTATAAATCGTAGTGAAAAAAAATCTACAAAATAAGACAAAGCCCCCTGTCAACATATTATGGAGAAACCATAAGTTTGAAGAAGAAATGTGGAAACCATAGGATGTGATGATGTAGAGTTACCCTCATCTATTTTATTGTGGGAAAATAAAATTTCAAAGGAGAAATTTCTAAAGGGAGGAAGATTGTAACAACTAAAATTATTATGAATAAAATTTCCCTTTTTGATTTAATTAAATTTAAAACACATGATACTGTTTTGTTTTATTATATCCAATTGTATTTAAATGACAGTTAAGTACCTTTACCATTGATAATATAGTCGTTTAACAGTGATCACATTACTAGTATAAATATAAGGTCTTAACAAATCATTTTTCCAAAAACAAAGGAAGTAGTGGTCTCAACCAGTAGGATCGTACCATATGAAACTAATTTATCAAAATTTACAGAGGAGATTGCATTTCTGTGATTTTCCCTAGACCAAACCCAATCTGATATCTAACAACTTAATCATAAGAAAAACTGTTTATAAGAGATGTTCATGTTCATCGAGATCATGGTTCATACCATGTTCGTCGAATGGCCCCATAAAAGCCCCACTATAACACACCTTAATATTAGGGATTATGCTGATTTATTAAAGGGATATTTATCAATATACAAGAAATATAAATATGTATATTATATTTTAATGAATGAAGAATATATTTTCATCTTATTATGGTAACTTTGTAAATGATTTTTAAAGCACAATTTGTATTTTTTATTAATATTTAAATTCAATTAATGAATTAATGAATTAATGTATTTCTGGAATAAATAATATTTTAATGGAATTTTATTATTAGAAAATATTACTTATCAAAAATAAATGATCATATATGTTTTATGATGTCAAATGTAATTTTTATAAGCGTTCAAAAAATATTATTGGAAAAAACCCATCATTTTCAATAAATGACGGGTTTTTTTAAAAAAACTGAAAATTCATATATTTATAAAATTATTTAGATAAAAATAATATTACTTTTTGAATCAGGATGTCAAAGTTATCTAACGATGAATTTTTCATAATTTTCAGAGACAGTCGAAGTTTTTGGTAAAGATTAAATACCATATAAATATACAGTGTTTTATGACATCATAATGGCCCAATAGTGATGTAATAAATTCTATGAAAGATATCCCCAACCAAGTATATGTTTTCCCTTTATAATAATGTAATTTTATTTTTATTTATTTATTTTTTAAATCTCTAATGAATCCTCTAAGACTTAGATTGTAATTTATGATTTTAAAGTCATTTCTTTGAGAGTATGACTAACCTCCACATAATAAAGGGAATTATTTTATTATATTTTTCTATATTCCTTATAAAAAAATACAAACCACACCCCTTTTACAAAAACCATGGTAAAAATTCATAGGATGGTTTGTGGTTTTTAATATTTTATTATGTAGTGTCCAAAACCAAAAATAATAAAAAAAAATATCTTTCTTATTCTATATAAACTAACCCAAAGTCTCATTTATCTTCACTAAAACTCTTTTTATCACAATCACACTATTCATTAGACTTCCGAGAGTCCTCCTAAGGTGCCCCCAAGATCTCAATAAGCCTCTCCCAAGCCTTTGGAGTCACACATTCATGTAAGATGTTCTATCTCTGCTCTTTTAATCTAGAATTTCATTTATGGTATGCCTTTTAAATTTATATTTTCTTTAGATGGGATACATTCTTACCTATCATCATTAATTTCCATTTGATTTTGAAATTATTGGAGCCACTTTCACCCTCATTTATCCCACTTATAAACCCTTATGTACAAAATTCCATAAGGGTTTTTTCACTCTCCTCTTTTATCAAGAACTCCTTTTATGTTATGTCTTTTAATTTACTTTTTGACTATGTTGGGATATGTTCTTAAATATCCCTATTAGTTCACATTTTATGTATAAATAATTAGTGTTCCTTTCACTCTCATTTAACCCTCCTATGAACCTTTATGTACACCCGTTATCATGCCAACACTTTGTAAGGGTTCTTTCCTTTCTCCTCTTTCTTTAAGTTTCTTTTCTATGTCATGCCTTATATTTCCAATTCATTGTGTTGGGGAATGTATTTTTTATGTCTATCTTAATGTACATTTCATTTATAAATTATTAGAGACCCATTTCACTCTTATCAACACTTTTTTTGAATTTATATATGATGTTGTTATGCTGTCGAAATTGCACCGCGATTTTCAATGCCAAAATAACTGTGTAGTGAATAACATACTCATTTCATTATCATGGGCATTAACCTTTATGAAAATGTACTTATTTTTTTGGGGACTTTTTTATCTTTATTCCACACTCCTTGATCATGGGATAAATTATGATGATGAATGAATCCATATTATATGATTTATGTGACACACCTAAGAATGGGAATGAAATGATTATGAAGGGTTTGTCCTGATAATGATTTAATGCATTGGGTAATATTTAGTATCAAAATGCGTCATGTTGGGACAAAGGTTTACCTAACTCCTTTGTGGGAATTTGTTCATCATAAATTCTTGGGGGTTTAGTCTTGACCTATGTTTATGATGCAATGTTTTTAGTTGTTGTCACATATCTCATGTCATGATTATCATGTTACATCATGCCTTATTATTCATGTTCTTTTTATGCTCATGTATTTTCATCCTCATGATATGTAATTTTTATTCCCATAATGGGCTTTATCGATCACCTTTTTCTTATGTATGTCATCTGTTTATCTCATACAATGTTAAGTATGAAGGAACGTTTTTGCATGTTATGAATGTTTTCAATAAAGATGATGTTTTTTCACGTTTTAGGTTCTTATGTAATGTACCTAATTTCCCAAAGACACTAGACGCCTCTATATTTTGGGATGTATTGAGTAAAAATTTATGAAATTAAATCATGCATTAATGTTTAATAAAGATCATGGTTGTTATAATGATGATGACCAGGAAAAATAAGGAAAATAAGATATTGAAGAAAGTATCTTTCATGAGCTAAGAGAGAGAAGATTAAATTTCTCTATATCATGATAGTGCAGAAGACAAATTTGTACTTAATGGAAAAAATGGTGGTTTAATCTACCACCAAGGAAATGGAAAAAAATTCTACCTCAAATTCAATTGATCATGAGGTAAGTGTAAATTCATGATTTAAATGTCCTCGGGAAGAGCCAAGCATTAGTGGGGACGATCACATATCTACATGTTTTCAAGAAATTATAGTTAATTGATTAAAGGATATGTTGTATTATTTTCCCAAAGATTTATTTTCTTTGATTTATGAGATTTTTGAAATATGATAGGAATAGATCACTCGGCTTGAAGAGTCAGAAAAGTTTGATAAGGCTTTAAAAGAAAAATGTTATCTTGTGTGAAGCTCTCCAAACAAGTTGGAGCTAAAGAAACCATGAATGTGTTACTTGAAGAAAATCCTCTAAATTTAAATAATAGTGGATCAAAACAATCCATGAAAAGGATGAAGCCACTAATGAACTTGAAGATATGATCCATGCTTTAGAAACATATCTAAAGGCTTGTATTGATGTTAGAAATGTCGAACATAAGATAATAGAATTTGATACTTTGATTCAAGAGAAGGATATGATGCATGAAGAGAATACTCTAGAGATGAGAAAACATATTTAAGAGAAAGTGATGTTCATTAATGATCATAAGAACACTCTCAATATGAAATGTCGTGTATTTGAAGTAAAACTGGCTATCTTGGAATTGACACATATTGAGCCTTTGCAATTGACAAAGAAATAAGTTGTTTTCATATATTTATCTATGGGGTATTATAGTGCTAAAAGACCTCTATTTTGTGGTAAGAAGATCATTGAATCATCTAATGATATTTCATTACCAACCTTAAAGCAAGAGGCACCATTTATACAAAAATCTAATATTTGTATATGTTCTTTTAAACATAGAGGGTTTAAATGTAAAATATATATATAAATGGATGATAAATGGTGAGAAGTATTCCACCATGTCAATGGTGGATTGAATTTGTGAAGGATCTAGTTCCCTAAAATAATCCTAATTAGTTGTTGTGAAATCCCAAAAACCACTTATAAATTCTAGACAACATGGAATCTAAAGGAGAAAACCAAGTCTTATTGGTAAGTGTTGATGTTGTAACGGATTTGAGAATAGGGTATTGGATTATTGGTACAAACCATAAATTTCAAAATCAAAAAGGATTAATATGTCATGGGGATAAAGCCTAATAAGAAGAAAAATCTATAGATAAAATGGAAAAATCTATCAACCATAAACAAATTTAAAATGCTTGAAAATATCTATAGTGATTACCATCGAAGTGGTCACTGGAATAATGCATACTAAACCATCCATATATTAAAAATAATAATAATTAATACCACACAAGGTGAAGAAGGAAAATGATACATCCTTGGGAAGTAAGCTGAAGGATGTTTCAAACCAGAATACTCCCAAGAAATTTCAAAAGAAGACTAGTGAGGAATCATTGTAAAAAAAGCAGAAGCAACATTAGGTTTAAAGAAGAATCAATAAGTACAAGATTAGTGTTTCCTAAAAAAGAAAGAGTTGTTTTATTTTGGTAAAATGGGACACATCATGAACTCGTGTGAACAATCCATGTGTATATGATTCAATGGAATCATGGAAAAACAAAGTAGGAAATTGGACCAAGAAAGACACAAATGGACTGATTCGGTTAAAAGAACTCTTAAGAATACATGTGGAAACACAAAAAAAAATTTTAATGTACACAATGATTGTTTAGTAATTTGGACACAAATTGGGAAAAGGCAATTTAGATGGAGGAAGCATAAGTGAAATCTAGTGCTAAAGGGAAGAAAAAAATCCACATGAAGATTCTGAATTTCATGAGAGGATTCAAAAAAATGAAAACCCTAGAAATTTAGAAGAACTATGTAGGAGGTTCCATAAGGTTGGACACAATGTAAAATCTTGTTTAACTATACTGTCAACCCAATAAGAAGACTTAAATATAATAAAAATTTCATCATGTGTGCAAATGACTTGAAGGATTATTAAAATATAGGTATCCCACAAAAGTAAGTTAAAGATATGTAGAATTCCATGTTTCCTAAAATCAATACAGATCTGAAAATAAAATTTGCAAACATGAAGGATGGAAATAATGGAGCATGTTAGTTGAGAAAACATTTGCAACCTTGTTCACATATGTGAATAAGAAGTATCACCTTATTATCTATTATTTTTGTTGTATTTGTGTGTTTATATTGAAATTATTTGAAGGTGAAGCACATTCTTAGGGGGAGAACCTATGGAGTGAAAGTTGTCAACACTAGATAGCATAATGAAGAAGATACCATCCTATATTGATCAACTAATTTGTATTGTAAAGAAAATATGATGAAAGGATCATCTTTCATGAAGTTAAAGTAAGTTCCAAATCTAGAAAATAGTATATAGTGGTACATTTTTTGTGTATTCTCAGCATGGAATATCTTTAAATCTATCCCTTGAAGGGATCCGTCTAAATGAAGAATTTTTAGAGTGCCACCTTGAGGAGGAGACAAGTGAAGAAGACTTTGAGAAGCGTCCAAGATTATGAATATAATGAAAATCTGAATATTATGGGAAGTTCATGGAATATGTCATTGGAAAAGGTGTGATTTTTTATTCTCTCATCTTGGTAACAGAAATAGAATTCTAACATAAAGGGGGTAAATTGATCATAGTCAATGAAATATATGTGAAAAATTATTGATGATTCAAGGTTTTCATGAGATTAAATTCTACCTTGTTCACTTGAATGTTCTAGACCTGTTTGTTGAAGTGAGTGCAATAAATTCAGGTTGAAATTACATGAGAACCTAAATAACAACCGATGTTATTCAATTGTTTCAGCCTGAAAATATTTGGACAACACTTGAGAAAATTTATGAGTAGCCTCATTTTATTTGGTATCATATTCTTTTACAATGGATAACATTATTATCTAAATGAAACCGTCTTGTTTTCTACATCAAACACGTCTCACGTAGACTTGAAGTGTAATGATTGATGGTGCATTGTTTATGTTTAAAATGATACCATCCTCCATAAATACTTTGTATCTATTATCATTAAGGGGGACAGAGAAAATGAAATGAATG
Organism: Viscum album; assembly: GCA_963277665.1. Lineage (NCBI taxonomy): Eukaryota > Viridiplantae > Streptophyta > Magnoliopsida > Santalales > Viscaceae > Viscum > Viscum album. Next base: position 428,767,971 of record OY728150.1, on the reverse strand, counting down.
TTTGGTGGTTTTGGGGGAGAGAAAAATGAATATTACATATTGAGATGTCATTTTAGTGGGTATTGATAACAAATACAAAGGAGAGATTGTTGATCCCTCATTGTGGGTGTTGTATATGTTGTAAATGATCCTAGAACACATATGAAGCTTGATTCCAACATTATGATGAATATTTGGAGTGTACAAAAAGATCTTGGAAGTTGGTTTAAGACCCAATCATATTAAGAAGAGTATATCCCAAGTATAGTGTCACTTTGTATTAAGTTAATAGAGATTGGAAGACACATCTAAGAAGTTTTTATGATGTTTATTTTCATTTCCTATATGAAAAAAGGAGATATTTCCTTGGAAGTTTTGGAGGTTCATTTATATTATAAGGAAAAGGTTTGCGTATTGGAGTTTTATAGAGTATTCATAGTGATCAAATTCTTATCTCTCTATGATGAAGTTAAAAGTTAAGAGGAAGAGTTGTTGGAGGAATGCTGGAAGTTAGTTTGAGTTTCACTTCTAGAAAAGAAGGTTATACAAATGGTTTAAAACCGTTGGTATTGTGTTTTTCCAGAACTAGTATACCAATGATTTAAAGCTGTGTGTATTGTGTTTTTCAAGAACATTCATACCATCGGTTTAAAACCGTTGGTATTGTGTTTTTTTAGAACACTTATACCAACAGTTTAAAATCGTTGGTATTGTGGTTTTTTAGAACTGCTACATAGCAGCCCTCTAGTAGCCCCTCCACAATTAACCTACATAAAAAATATCACAAAAACCACATACAGATATAAAATAGTATAAAAAACACCTAAAATAACACAAAAAACACATAAAACAATGAAACTCTTCCAACCATGTCATGTACTAGAATTCCATATTTCAATCTTCATATGACAACAATCATCTAGTAGTAATTCACCTTACCCCTGCACAACCCCCCAACCAGCACAGCCCCCCACCTCCCCATCAAATTCTAAATGGAAAAATTGTCTGAAAATGCCGATTAGATTTGAATAAGAGTTTGGAATTGGCTCAAATCCCAATTTTTTATGATCCTAGATTTGGGTATGTAATGATTTGTGATGAATTTTGCATTGAACTTGTATTTTTTATATTATATGGTGTAAAAGTATTTTTTTAGGAGTCTCGTCACTTATGACCCCATGAGTGAAACTACCCAACTCATGAAAAAGAGTTTGTGACTATCGTTGATGAGTGTAAATTTCAGTTGTATTCACTTAAAATGGTGTCCTTTTGAAACAAAAGCGAGACATTGAGTGGTACCATTCACATTGCACCTCAGATTGAGGCGGGGTTGACTCGTACATGTCACAAATCACCTATATATCATTTTTCTATAGTATCAACACAATACAAATGTGTTTGGTTGGTTTTCCATATGTCAGTTGTTTTTACTTAAAAGCGTATCCATTTAAAAAAAAGAAAGACATTTTTAGTGGTACCGGACACACTGTGGCTAGGATTGTGGTGGGGTTGACTCTTATACATCACAAATGACCCATGGATCCTTTTCCTCAAGTATGAACAGAATCCAAATGCATTTGGTCCGTTTTCCATATGTCAGTTGTTGTTTTCACTTAAAATGTTGTCCATTCCAAAGTAAAGTGAGACACTTTGAGTGGTACTGACCACACCGCGCCTCGTATTGAGAAGGGGTTGACTCGTACACATCGAAAATGACCCATGGATCGTTGTCCTAATGTTTCAATAGAATCTGAATTCATTTGGTCAGTTTTTCGTATGTTATTTGTTGTTTTCACTTAAAATGATGTCCATTTTAAACAAAAGAGAGACATTTTGAGTGGTGTCAGCCACACCGCACCTCGGATTGACACGGGATTTAATCGTACACGTTAAAAATGATCCATGGATCGTTTTCCTAAAATATCAACACTATCTGAATGTGTTTGGTCAGTTTTAAGTATGCCAGTTGTTGTTTTTACTTAAAATCTTTCCATTTAAAACAAAAGAGAAACACTTTGAGTGGTTCCAGACACACTAGCCCTCATATTGAGGCAGGGTTGACTCGTACATGTCACATATGACCCATTAATAGTTTTTATAAAGTTTCAACAGAATCTGAATGCCTTTTGTTAGTTTTCCGTATGTAAGTTGTTGTATTCACTTAAAATGATTACCTTTTGAAACAAAAGAGAGACACCTTGAGTGGTTCCAGCCACACAGCACCTCGGATTGAGGTAGGTTTAACTCTTACATGTCACAAATGACCCTCAGATCATTTTCCGAAAGTATCAACACAATCCGAATGTGTTTGGTTGGTTTTCCGTATGTCAGTTGTTTTTACTTAAAAGCGTATCCATTTTAAACAAAAGAAAGACACTTTGAGTGGTATAGGCCACACCGGCCCTCGGATTGAGGAAGGGTTGAATCGTTCACATCACATATGACCCACGTATTGTTTTCCTAAAGTTTCAACAGAATAAAAATTTGTTTGGTCAGTTTTCCGTATGCTATTTGTTGTTTTCACTTAAAATCCTATCCATTTCAAATAAAAGTGAGACACTTCGAGTGATACTGGCCACACCGTGCCTCGTATTGAGGTGGAGTTGACTCGTACAAGTCACATATGACCCATGTATATTCTTCCTGAAGATTCAACAGAAGTCGAATGCCATTGGTAGGTTTTCTGTATTGTCAGTTGTTGTATTCACTTAAAATGATGTCCTTTTGAAACAAAAGAGAGATACTTTGAGTGGTGATGGACACACCGTGCCTTGGATTGAGGAGAGGTTGACTCTTACATGTCACAAATTACACATGGATCATTGTCCTAATGTATCAACATAATCCAAATGTTTTTGGTCCATTTTCCGTATTTCAATTGTTGTTTTCACTTAAAATCTTGTCTATTTCAAACAAAAGAGAAACACTTTGAGTGGTGCTGGCCACACTAGCCCTCCGATTAAGGTAGCGTTGAATCATAAACATTAAATATTACCCATGGATTGTTTTCTTAAATTTTAAATAGAACCAAAATGGATTTTGTTGGTTTTCCGTATGTCAATTGTTGTTTTCAATTAAATTAATGTCTATTTTAAACAAAAGAGAGACAATTTGAGTGGTGTCGGCCACACTACACCTCATATTGAGGCAGGGTTGACTCATACACATCACAAATGACCCATGGATCATTTTCCTAAAATATAAACACAATATTAATGCATTTGGTTGGTTTTTCCGTATGTCAGTTGTTTTTACTTAAAAGTGTATCCATTTTAAAGAAAAGAAAGACACTTTTAGTGGTCCCGGCCACACCGGCCCTCGGATTGAGGCATGGTTGACTCATACACATCACATATGACCCATGTATTGTTTTCCTAACGTTTCAATACAATCTGAATGCGTTTGGTCAGTTTTCTGTATGCTAGTTATTGTTTTCACTTAAAATCAAATCCATTTCAAACACAAGTGAGACACTTCGAGTGATACCATCCACACCGTGCCTCGGATTGAAGCGGGGTTGACTCGTACACATCACAAATGACCCATAAGTCATTTTCCTAAAGTATCAACACAATATGAATGCATTTGGTTGGTTTTTCGTAGGTCAGTTGTTTTTACTTAAAACTGTATCCATTTTAATCAAAAGAAAGACCCTTTGAGTGGTACTGGCCACACCGGCCCTCAGATTGAGGTGGGGTTGACTCATACTTGACAAATATGGCCCATGGATCATTTTACTAATGTTTCAACAAAATCCAAATGTGTTTGGTTGGTTTTCTATTTTCCATTTGTTGCTTTCACTTAAAATCCTATCCATTTCAAATAAAAGTGAGACACTTCAAGTGATACCGGCCACACCGTGCCTCGGATTGAGGCAGGGTTGACTAGTACACATCACATATGACACATGGATATTTTTTCTAATGTTTAAAAAGAATTAGAATTCCTTTGGTCAGTTTCCCGTAATTTCAGTTGTTGTATTCACTTAAAATGATGTCCTTTTGAAACAAAAGAGAGACACTTTGAGTGGTGTCGGTCATACCTCACCTCGGATTGAGGTGGGGTTGACTCTTAAAAATGACCCATGGATCGTTTTCCTAAAATATCAACACAATCCAAATTCATTTGGTCGATTTTAAGTATGATAGTTGTTGTTTTCACTTAAAATCTTGTCCATTGCAAACAAAAGAGAAACACTCCAAGTGGTACCAGCCACATCGTCCCACAGATTGAGGTGGGGTGGACTCGTACACATCACATATGACCCATGGATCGTTTTCCTAAAGTTTCAAAGGAATCCAAATGGATTTGGTCAGTTTTCCATATGTCAGTTGTTGTATTCACTTAAAATGATGTCCTTTTGAAACAAAAGAGAGACACTTTGAGTGGTGCCGGCCACACCGCGCCTCGGATTGAGGTGAGGTTGATTATTAAACATCACAAATTACCCATCGATCATTTTCCTAAAATATCAACACAATATGATTGTGTTTGGTTAGTTTTAAGTATGCCAGTTGTTGTTTACACTTAAAATCTTTTCCATTTCAAACAAAAGAGAAACACTTTTAGTGGTGTTGGCCACACCAGCACTCAAATTGAGGTGTGGTTGACTCCTAGACATCACATATGACCCATGAATCAATTTTCCAATGTTTCAATAGAATTCGAATGCCTTTGGTCAGTTTTTTGTATATCAGTTGTTGTATTCACTTAAAATGATGTCCTTTTGAAACAAAAGAGAGACACTTTGAGTGGTTCTAGCCACTCCGCACCTCAGATTGAGGTGGGTTTGACAATTACACATCACAAATGACCCATGGATCGATTTCCTAAATTATCAACAAAATCCATATGTGTTTGGTAAGTTTTCCATATGTCGGTTGTTTTTACTTAAAAGTGTATCCATTTTAAACAAAATAAAGACACTTTGAGTGGGACCGGCCACAACAAACCTCATATTGAGGTGGGGTTGACTCTTACAAGTCACATATCATACATGGATCGTTTTCCTAATGTTTTAATAGAATCCGAAAGCGTTTGGTCAGTTTTCTTTATGCCATTTTTCTTTTCAATTAAAATCTTGTCCATTTAAAATAAAAGTGAGACACTTCGAGTGATACCGGCCACACCATGCCTCAGATTGAGGAAGGGTTGACTTTTAAAAATCAAATATGACCCATGGATATTTTTCCAAATGTTTCAACAGAATTAGAATGCCTTTGGTCAGTTTTCTGTATTATTTATTGTTGTATTCACTTAAAATGATATCCTTTTGAAACAAAAGAGAGACACTTTGAGTGGTGTCGGCCACACCACACCTCATATTAAGGCGGGGTTGACTCGTAAATGTCACAAATTTCCCATGGATAGTTTTCCTAAAATATCAACACAATATGAATTCATTTGGTCAATTTTATGTATGCCAGTTTTTGTTTTCACTTAAAATCTTGTCTATTTCAAACAAAAGAGAAACACTTTGAGTGGTACCAGCCACAAATAACTTTTTATTGAGGTGGGATTGACTCATACACATCACATACGACCCATGGATCATTTTTCTAATGTTTCAACAAAATCCAAATGTCGTTGGTCAGTTATCCGTATGTCAGTTGTTGTATTCACTTAAAATGATGTCCTTTTGAAACAAAAGAGAGACACTTTGAGTGGTGCTGGTCACACCGCACCTTGGATTGAAGAAAAGTTGACTCATACACGTCACAAATTACCCATGGATTGTTTTCCTAATGTATAAACACAATATGAATGCTTTTGGTCAGTTTTCTGTTTGTCGGTTGATTGTATTTAAAAGCGTATCCATTTTAAACAAAAGAAAGACACTTTGAGCGGTGTTGGCCACACTGTGACTCGGATTGAGGTGGGGTTGAGTCTTACACATCACAAATGACCAATGGATACATTTCTTAATTTATCAACAAAATCCGAATGAGTTTGGTTGGTTTTCTGTAAGTCAGTTTTTGTTTTCAGATAAAATGTTGTCCATTTCAAAGAAAAGTGAGACACTTTAAGTGGTGTTGGCCACACCGCACCTCTGATTGAGGCGAGCTTGACTCGTACACGTATAAAATGACCCATGGATCATTTTTCTGCAGTATCAACACAATACAAATGCGTTTCTTCGGTTTTATGTATTTTACTTGTTGTTTTCACTTAAAATCATGTCCATTTCAAATAAAAGTGAGACATTTTGCATGTTGTCGGCCACACAGGCCCTCAGATTCAGGCTGGGTTGATTCTTACACATCACATATGAACCATGGATCATTTTACTAATGTTGCAACAGGATCTGATTTCTTTTGGTTGGTTTTCTTTATGCCAGTTGTTGTTTTCACTTAAAATCATGTCCATTTGAAATAAAAGTGAGACACTTCAAGTGATACCATACACACCGTACCTCAGATTGAGGTGAGATTGACTCGTACACATCATATGTGACCCATGTATCCTTGTCCTAAATTATCAACAGAATCTGAATGCGTTTGGTCAGTTTTCTGTATGCTAGTTGTTGTTTTCACTTAAAATGTTGTCCATTTCAAAGAAAAGTGAGACACTTTGAGTGGTGTCGGACACACCGCTCCTCGGATTGACACGAGGTTGACTCGTACACATCACTTGGGTGTTTTAAGTTCCATAAAGTGTTGATTTAAGATCCATGTGAGTCTAATCCTCTCCATGTGCACCCCATCTTATAATGTGAACACAAGGAGGGGTATTTGTGATCAATTTTCAAAACCTAATTATTGTATTATGTCATGCACATTAAATGGATTCCAATTTATTATCAATATATTATTACTGAAAATAGAAAAGATATAACATTACAATATGGAACAATAACCCTTCTATTACCTTGACATGACTTGGGAATTTTCCTTAAGGTAATGTATTTTCCTTCATATGATGAAGTTTTTTCCCATGTTTAGGTGGTTTTCATGTATACAATCTTCCATCAACATCTCTAGAATGATATATTAAGGAGTGGGAAAGGCCCAAACATGACTGGTGTTTTATATTCATCCTGTTATTTTATCATGTACAATATATCAACTTCATCTTTTTCTAGATTCTCATCTACATGATTAGATCAATGTTGGTGTTTATCTGCAGTTTTATCAGAATAAACAAGATTGATATGGAGTTACTCTATTACATTGGATTAAAAATGGCTCAAGGGATGTTCGGAGTTCACGGAGGAGGGTGGGGGCTGTCCGGGGGGCTTTCTGGGGGCTATCCAGGGTCCAGGGAGGAGGGTGGGAGTTGTCCGGGGGGTTGTTCGGGGGGTTGTCTGGGGTCCAGGGTGGAGGGTGGGGGGCTGTCCGAGGGGATGTTCCGGGGGCTGTCTGGGGTCCAGGGAGGAAGGTGGGGGCTGTTCGGGGGGGCTTTCCGGGGTCCAGTGAGGAGGGTCGGGGTCTGTCTGGGGTCCAGGGAGGAGGGGGCTGTCCTGGGGGATATTCGGGGGGCTGTCAGAGATCCAGGGAGGAGGGTGGGGGTTGTTTGGGGGCTGTCCGGGGGGCTATCTATGGGGTTTTCTGGGGTTTATGGGGGAGGTTGGGGGTTCAGTACCAACTTGTGTTTTATAAACCAATCAATTAAATGGAATGAAACTTCTCACAATAACCCATAAAATCTCATATAGAATCACTCAAATACAAACCATTATAACATCATTATGCTTCCATATTTGGTCAAAAATAAAGAGTTATACTGAACTCAAAAATATCCATACCAGAGTGAAAAACCAGGTTCAAAAATAAAGAGTTATATAGAATTAAAAAATGTAATGGATCAATCTTCCCCTGATCGCCATCACCATCACCATTGTCATCATCGGCCTCATCCTCACCACCATCCCTGTCCTCGTCGCATTCCTCATCATCGTCCCCATACTCATCACCGGACCCATCCCCACCCTCAGCCTCATCCTTTCCCTCATCATCTTCAGCATCCTCGTCATCACCAAGAACATCATCATCTGGACCTCCACTTGAACTGCCACCTAGAGCATTGGATAATTCTCCCATCGACGACATATATGTCTGACAAGCCACGTTGGCCTCTTGTGGAAGTGATGAAGATAAAGCTTTGATCAGTTTCATAAATTCTTTCTCCCTCAATTGAACCTATTCATCCAACTCTGTGACCCTTTTATCAAACTGTATTGCATGCTCCTTGACCTGTTCAAACTCAGTGGTTCTAGAATGGATACCTGGAGAGGACCAATACCTCGTCGGGACTATATTCTTACTAGGTCGGCAGCGTACTCAACCAGAGTGCTCATCTCCCAAAACCTGTTATAAATGATCGTGTGGCCCAAAATTTTCAGCCTCCTGGGAATTAAGAGCCTCTAAACCAGCCTTTTAAAAATATTAATAGATTATTAAATTTCAAAATAGATATTAAACTTCTAAATAAACAAATAAAAACTTAAAATCTTTTCTTGTTTTAGTTCATTAACCCCAGTTCCATCCTTTTTCCTTTTACTCGAGCAAAACAATTTTTCTTGAGGGATATGTCCTTCAATATTCAATTTGTGCTTCTTTATTTAAATTGAAACAATATAATGTCCAAGTATAATCATATATTAAATATTCAATAAATCACATAATTTATGTAGGAAATAATAAAAAGTGCATTTCCGAAAGAAAAATTATAAACAACTATATCGTACCAGCTGCCTCTCTTGATCTGACATAGTTGTGTGCCCCAAAGTGTGAAGGTATTGCTTTAAATCAATGTTTTTTCGTTTTTTCAGACGATTCCTAAATAAAGTTTAATAATAAATAAGATAATATTGATGAAAAATATGAACACTATCATTTGAATACCTTAAATGGGATTAATACCTTAAATTTGGCAGTCGACCAATGGGTAATCATTTGAGATATTGCTCTATCAGGTAGTCATCCATGATGGGTAATGACTCCAAGTCCATGCCCACTCTATCACACCATCCAACATACATCTCATGCTTATAATCTCACCAATGCACTTCTAGATCCTTTAAACACGCTGGTTGTGCACCTTTACCATTAGGAAGTTAAACTAAAGGTGACACCCAATAGATTAGTTCATATAAATACAAAAAAATAATACATTAAATCCAATATATTTTTTACCCATATTTTTTCCCATGCATTTTCCTTGACGTTGTGTGGCAGATGTCTCCAAGAGAGAGGGATTACCAGATTGACGTCAGAGTATTTGGTTAGCGTCTCCAAAAAAATCAAACATTACTGCCCTGATTTCTCAATCATCTGTCCATCATCATTGTATTAAACCATCAATTGTGTCTGGCAGTTCCATACCGCAAGCAAGCGAGTATGCCCCCTCCCCCGACTCCTACCAGTAGATGAATCTATTAAAGAAAAAAAAGAATATTAGTAGAATTTATAATAAAAAATAAATTTTGGTATAAAAATTTGTTAGAGTTATATAAATATACCTGTGGTATTCGGATCAATGGGCGTCACAGGATGTTCAGAAGCCGAAAGAATATCCTATAAAGGTGGAGTGTCCTTAAGTGTATGCTCCTCAGCCACATACTATGTCGGAGTAGGAGTCGAATAAGGTGGAATATAATATCCTTCAGATAATGAACCAGAAGCCAAAGATGATGGCACAGACGTCTGGCCAACTAGTAGTGTAAACATCGGAGGCCTAAAATACCCCGTGTGCCCCTAAATACAAACCAAAAGACAAATGGGGCATAGAAGATATGTCTTTGTTAGGGGAATGATCCAATCGTGTACGTCTAGTGGATCGTCTAACTCTCTCACCATGAGCCGTCGTACCACCAGCCTCAATACCGGGACCACCAAATGGTCGTCTAACTCTGACATTGTAACACCCCTAGATTTTATGAAAAATATTTTTCTTAATTTCATTAATGTCTTGTGTTGTAAGCTACACCAAAAGGATCTTCCACAACACACATCCATGACTTGTCTTACATTACACGCAAGCACGACCTTCCACGATAGCGTGTGTTGTACGCAATACCGAGTTTCTCTAAACAACGATATGCTATTAAAATATTATTAAATCTAGTCGTTATGAATAGTAAAACCCAATTTATGAAATTTTATAAATTTTATTTTTGAAAATGTACTTCATTTTTGGATTCTTAATATCGAAATTATCTTAGGGTGAAATTTTGGTATTTTTCTAAAAATTTTCTATTTTTGATGAATAGTGAAAACACTAGGTTACTATTTAAAAACCGACTTTTTATTTAAATAATTATTTATTTTATTTAAATTTATTTTAGGTCAAAATTGATACATAAAACCTATATAAGTTCAATGTAATTCATTGGAGTCATTTTATAATAATTTTATATATATATAAAGTTTATTGAACTTTTGACCGTCTTTTACCCACCTCCTAGGAGAATTTGCACATTTACATAAAACATAATTTTAACGCTATTTTGAATGGAATTTAAAAAATCCAAGAGACACGGTTGATGTAAATAAGTAAAATGTGGTTCAATGAGATGAAATAATTTTTGGCGAATAGTAACTTTTTACTTTTTTACCACGGTTAAAAGTAAATAGGGTAATTAAGGGTAAAAATGATATTATTATTACCCTAACACATGTCATAAATATATTGGATAAGTTTAATTCGACCCAAAAACAACATTAGTGATAAAATATTACTCTTTAGGCCCACTTGGATTAGATTAGGACATATATTATTAATTTATTTAAAGAAGGATTAAAATTGTTTAAATCAAAGTTTAATAACTAAATCATTTTTAATATAGAGTTGTACATAAGATAAATTAAACTACAAATATTAATTGGAAAGCTAAAAATACTTTCTGCATATTGGTATTTTATTTTTAATTTTTAGACATTAAATAATCTAATTTATTTATGACACAAAGATGATGCAGTAATTATCTTATTAATGAAATATTCACATAATTGATGTTATAAATACCCAAATAAATATAATTTGAGGATTATTATGAAGTCCAATAATTTTTTAGGATAATATGACATGTTAGTATTTATTTAATTAACGTTTTTCTAATTAATCATTCTGTTATGAGTTTCAAAAAAATCAATTACCTAATAGTGTCAAAATTGACATAAAATAGTTTTTAAAACAAATATTATATTATTAATTGTTATTTTATTCCTAAAAAATTAAGTTTAGGAAAAATGACTTACATAAAGTTATATAAATTAATAATAAACAACTTGGGGTTCTTTTGGCTAGTTATAGTAAGTTTATTAACCTTATAGTGTAAGAAACAAGAAGACATAGTAAAAGTAAAATTATTTAACATAAAGAAAAATCTACATGAGAAGGTTGTAATATATACCTAAACTTGTATAAATTATATTGTATGAGAGGAATTATAACCACACCCATCTTAGCTTCTAAATAACTCAATTTGGATCTATTAAAAACTTAATATGACTTTATAATAAAATAATATTTTTAGTTATTCCAAAGGTGCCCCTCTCTTCCCTTAGAAAAGGGCACATCCTCCCTCTCTTCCTCACACCACCTTGAGCCTTAAAGCTTTTACAAACCATACCAAATTATCTTCTCCACATCCCTAGAAACATCTTAGAGGTCCTGGTCTTCTTCAAATACCAATTTTAGGGCCCTAAGAGGAGGTCTTAAAGAGGCGCTTCAATGAAGAGGTAATGTCCGTTACCGATTCATTAAACTTTATTTCTTCTTTTAATTATTCTTATTTAGTTGTTTCATTACGAATTAATAACATAAATATCACTCATATACTTATATGTTATTATAATTATGAAACAACCCTATTTCACCATCTATCCATCCTACGGAAAACGAAATCACCGCGTGTGTGTGCGTACCGAATACCGTCTCCACGCCGTGGTGTAATCTATTTTCCACCACCACCTTACTTGGATGGGTATAATGGTGTAAATAATAACTATATATGATTATTTTAAAGTAATATTGATTATGAAATATTATACATACACTTCAATACAATTCCATGATCATGGGAATGATAGCATCGCTCATGCGTACGTACGGACTACCGTCTCCACGACGCGATGAGATTCATTCTCAATGATTAACCATTCATGAATGATTATAAAGTATATATAATAAGTTATAATGAAATATATGACACAATAATGATACTAGATTTATGTATATATATATATTTATGTCATATACTTTATTCCATTCAATTCAATAAGGAAACGAAAATAGTGTTCATGCTTACGTACGGCCTACTGTCTCCATGAATGGTGTATTTCTTTCCATTTATCAATATATTATATATATATGTATATTCTGAATATATATTATATATAAATATTGTTTTAAATTATGGATGTAATTAAACATGATCTAAGTAATCATATGAATAATTACAAGTTAAAACACGAACGACAAATGAAACAATTTTACCCAAAACGCTACTTTAACATTAATTTACAAAAGAACGAGTAATATAAAGTCATTAGTGAACCATATATGATATCATAAAAATGAATATGATTCTGTAATAAGTCAATGACATTATTTAAATCATTATACAGGAGGTTCGGATACATACGAAGCATATCGGATGTAAGGTAAGGGATAACCATTCCAATCTTGTTCTTATTCGAGATTGTTTATTTGTAAGTATTTTATGGGGTTATTGTTATCATCCAAGTCCATGTTTTCTATAATTTTTTTTATGTATGTTTAATTTCCTTTTTACCCATTTTGTCTTTTACTAGACGGTATGTAAGGAATCTTTTTTTACATTATGAGGTACTTTTTGACTTTTCCGGAAAAAGTACGAGAAGAATTTTTTTAACTTATACGGAACGAATGGATTTTTACATTTTTATAAAGCCTTATTTTCATGAAGCTTCCACCAAAATATATCCTGACTATTTTGAACGAAATCCGTTTCTTTTAAAATTTCAAGGCATTTTGTGAAAAGAAAATGATTTTGAAGAAGAAAGGATATTTTCCTTAAGAATTCATTTCAAGTGTTTTATCAAAACCATTTTTCATCTAAGATGGAATTATTTCATATGTGTATGTTTCAAGTATCATGTCTCTATGATTTACATGGTTTCTCTTTTCTTATTACGAAATGATATCCATTTCTTTTATATGGATTATGTGATGATTGGATGAGGTTTATGAAACCCATTTTCATTATTGGGTTATTATGAATGATGTATGATTATTTTGTGGCACAAGTAAAAATGATTTCATTAAGAGATGGGTGGAACCTATATCTCCCTACAATGCATTGGGTAAAAATTTATATCTCATGAGATAGACATGGCTGGAACGGTAAGTTAATCTGGTTCAGTGTTACAGGACTGAAATGAGGAGTGAACTCGATTCAGAATGGGACTTTTTCCACTAAGATGGTCATGGAAGTAATGCCTTGGATACTATGGAAATCATTACATGAGCTTAATGGATGCCAAAATTACATGCTTTATTCATATGCTATTTTATCATGATTGATGATCCATTATGCTCTATGCCTTAAGTACTTCCATGTTTTATGTCATTCCTCAAGATTTTGATGTTTAAATATTATGTTCATGTTTTTAAGTTCAAATGTATATTTTTTGTTTTAGTTTCTCCATGCTTACCCTTACTGAGAATTTGAGCTCACCCTTTTTATGTTTTTCCCCCAGGATTAAATGAAAGGTTTTAGGTAAGGGAAAAAAAGTGGAGGATCGTTATGGGAGATGTTGAAGATCATTCAACATGATTAGAAGTTTATATTCCATGTTTCCAAATACACTAAACTATTACGGTTCTTGTGTGTCTGTTTTTGTTATGTATTAGATATTCTGCAAAAGTAATGTAACGTACATGTACGTTATGCTTCGGGTCTCTGTAGTTGGTATCAAAGGAAAGGTTTAGTCAACCTTTGGAAACTAGGATGCGAGAAATTTAGTGATATCCCTAGAGATATTTCTAAGGTATGTCTAGGGATGTCCCTATGGTTAAGTATAAGTTTAGGTTATTGTCCTAGAATTATGGTAATGATATTAGAATTAAACCTAAGATGTTAGATATTGAAGGTACTCCCCCTTTATTATGTTGTTTTCCCTAGCATAATTTCTGCCTCTCACACTATTATTTTTTGGTTTTAGTCGATGGCTCGAACCCGAAGGAACCGTGTTGATCAATGTAATGGACAGTGCAATGATTTTCCTCCTGACCAAACCAATGTTATGGGAGATGGAGTGCACAATATTATTTTTATACTTACACAAGATATGAATCATTCTGTAATTCAAAATTAGCAGAGAAAGGAGCAACATTCTGTTGAATCCTTCATGAGGCAGGGTCCACCTTCATTCAGCGGGTCTTCTGATCCCTTAGTGGCTGAACAATGGATCAGTGCTACTGAAAAGATATTTTTAGTTCTACAATGTTCTGAGCATGATAAAGTCATCTTATCAGTATATCGTTTGGAATGTGATGCTGATCAATGGTTGAATCATATCAAGAATACAAGGAAAAGATATGAAATTGAGTCCATGGAATGGGACGTGTTCAAGAACTTGTTTTTCAGTAATTACTTCCCTCGTATTCTTCGAACAAAGACAGAAAAGGAGTTTCTTGAGCATAAGAAGAAGGATGATGAATCTGTTGGTATATACGAAGAGAATTTTAAAAGACTTGCAAGGTATGCATCTGGCATTATCATCCAACCTGAATGTAAAGTTGATCGATTGTTCAGTTGCTTAAAACCAAGTCTTAGAAGGGAATTATCTATAAGAGACTTCAGTAGCTATGAAGAAATTGTGCATTGTGCTATCAAGGTAGAACTGAAATTTGGTGTAACATATCCATCTCATGGTTTTGACAAGAAACGAAAGATGGAGTTAAAGGAGAAATCTCAGAATAATGGTGAAAAGAAGATGAATGTTTCCTTATGATCAAAGTGAGGAAAGAGGCATGGTGGAGATTGTCTTAAAGTGACTAGAAAATGTTTTAAATGTGGAAGATAAGGTCATAGAGCAGCTGAGTGTCGAAGTAATGGAAAGAGTGTTGCTAATGATGTGAAAAAAAATACTATAGGGAATGCACCACCAACACTTCAATGCTTCAAGTACAAGGAAATGGGGAATTATGCTAATAAATGTCCTAATCCATGGGTTAATGATGATCAACGTGAGCAACCTCTTAAGGAAAAGGATAAAGGGAATTCTCATGCGATCACTATTTGTGATGTTGAGTATGAAAATGAAGTTGTGTAATGAGTATGTGTTTATGTAATGGGATTCCAAAATAATGTTGTATACAGTATCATGGAATATTGGAATATTTATGTATTGGTCTATTGTGGTTTTCAATAATTTTATGGTACCGGTAACCATGGAAAGTGATTGAGATTTTTTTGGAAAGAGGATGATATGCGCATAATGAAGGGATAAGGAGAAAATGAAATGTTTGACAGTATTCATGAGCTCATTACTGATATAAGGAAACAGTTATATCATGGTTTAAGAATATAGAATTTTGGGGTTTTGTTATGTGGAAAGAGTTAACTTTTTACAACACTCATGTTTTCACTAAGATTCAATGGGTATTCATTTTTCAAGAGAATACATGATTAAGGCTTTCAAATGATTGGAATGTGACCAACAAGACATATCTTATGATATATGGGGATTAATGATGGTATTAACATGTTTGTTATATGAAATCTCTGGTAATCTTCTTTACTATAATATGAGAATAGACTACAATATTATGGATAAGCCTAAAGATTGGAATGGATTATGTTTTACATAATTTAGTATTGTTTAAGGATATAACTTTTTCGGTATTATTGATGGGATGTTATAGTAATGTAGTTTTAGAAAAAGGACACCCTATAGGACGGGCGATAGCCCATCGCGTCGGACAAGGATGTGGAAATCAAACCCACAACCGATGTGTGATAGGCCTTTATCGCCTACCACTGGTCTACAGGATGTCCCTGGTTAGTATAAATTAGTTTTAATTTTTTTAAGTGGTATGAGAAATGAAGTATAAGTCCATTTTAGGAACCATATATGATTAATCAACTTATGTATATTTAATAACTTTTGCTAACCTTTTGTTTGAGAAAGATAGAATGACCTGTCATTCTATCACATGATATGATAACACTTCATTAATGAAAAATTCAACTTCATTTTATTAAGATATGAAGTGGAAATTGTTCAAGGCATGAGCAACAGTGAGATTGTACCAAAATCAAGTAGGTATTTCTTTTGATTCAAAAATTATTCAAATTAGAGAAATGATCCTAAAAACCAAAAATGTTGTCATAGTGCCCTTATATCCGATGAATCAGATGGTACCTTATATCATCACAAATCTATGGCTTTGTGATTGTTGGTTTTTCATAGCCCTGTTCTCCACCACTCTCCATCAGAACTTGATGTTTACATTTCTCTTCCATATCCATATTTTAACCTATGTTCTCCCACGAGGAAACCTAGTGATGAGTTCTTTTGGGTAACCGTTACATTTCATACCTTAGTTTTTAAAGTTATGTTTTTGTATTTCATTTTACGATGTGGGATTCAATTAAAGAAACTTTCAAGTAGAAACCCATTTATAACCCTGACGAATTTCAAGGGTGAAATTCATTTTAAAGTGGGTAGAATGTAACTCCCCACGATTTTATGAAAAATATTATTTTTAATTTCATTAATTTCTTGTGTTGTACTCCAAACCAAAAGGAGCTTGCACAACACACAAGCGTGACCTTCCACGATAGCGTGTGTTGTACATAATACTGAGTTTCGCAAAACAATGATATGCTATTAAAATATTATTAAAACTAGTCGTTATGAATAGTAATACCCACTTTTTGAAATTTTATAAATTTTATTTTTGAAAATGGAATTAATTTTTGGATTCGGAATATCAAAATTATCCTAGGGTGAAATTTTGGTATTTTTCCGAAAACTTTCTATTTTTGATGAATAGTGAAAACACTAGGTTACTATTTAAAAACAAAATTTTTATTTAAACAATTATTTATTTTATTTAAATTTATTTTAGGTCAAAATTGATACATAATACCTATATAAGTTCATTGTAATTCATTGGAGTCATTTTATAATAATTTTAGATATATAAAAATTTTATTCAACTTTTGACCGTCTTTTACCCACCTCCTAGGAGAATTTGAAAATTTACAAAAATTATAATATTACCTCTTTTGTGAATTTAATTTCAAAAATCTGAGAAACAAGGTTGATTTTAGTAAGTAAAATTTCGTTCAATGAGATGAAAATAATTTTTGGTGAATAGTAACTTCTTACTCTTTTTTACCACGGTTAAAAGTAAATGGGGTAATTAAGGGTATAAATGA
The DNA here is from genome assembly GCA_963277665.1 of Viscum album. Taxonomy (NCBI): domain Eukaryota; kingdom Viridiplantae; phylum Streptophyta; class Magnoliopsida; order Santalales; family Viscaceae; genus Viscum; species Viscum album. Next base: position 428,750,617 of record OY728150.1, on the reverse strand, counting down.
TATTATTATTACCCTAACAAATGTTCTAATTCTATTGGATAAGAGTAATTCGACCCAAAAACAACACTAGGGATAAAATATTACCCTTTAGGCTCACTTGGATTAGATAAGGACATTTATTATTAATTTATTTAAAGAAGGGTTAAAATAGTTAAAATCAAAGTTAAATAAATAAATCATTTTTAATATAGCGTTTTACATATGATAAATTAGACTATAAATATTCATTAGAAAGCTAAAATTATTTCCTACATAATGGTATTTTATTTATAATTTTTAGACATTAAATAATTTAATTTATTTATGACACAAAGATGATGCAGTAATTATTTTATTAATAAAATATTGACATAATAGATGTTATAAATACCCAAATTAATGTAATTTGAGACTTATTATGAATTCAACTAATTTTATAGGATACTATGACATGTTATTATTTATTTAATTAACTTTTTGCGAACTAATAATTTTGTTATGAGTTTCAAAAAAATCAATTACCAAATAGTGTCAAAATTGACATTAAATAGTTTTTAAAGCAAATATTATATTATTAATTTTTATTTTATTCCTAAAAATATATGGTTCGGGAAAATGACTTAGATAACATTATATATATTAATAATAAACAAATTGGGGTTCGTTTTGCTTGTTATAGTATGTTTATTAACCTTATAGTGTAAGAAAACATGAAGACACAGTAAAAGTAAAATTATTTAACTTAAAGTTAAATCTAAATGATAAGGTTAAAATAGAAACATAAACTTGTCTAAATTCTATTGGATGAAAGTATTTCGACCCATCCCCACCTTAACATTTAAATAACTCAATTTAGAGGTATTAAAAACCAAATATGACTTTATAAAAAAAATAATATTTTTAGTTATTCCAAAGGTGCCCCTCTCTTCCCTTATAAAAGGGCACCTCCTCCATCTCTTCCTCACACACTTTGAGCCTTCAATATTAGACAAACCCTACCAAATTATCTTCTCCACTTCCCTAGAAACATCTTATAGGTCTTGGGAATCTTCAAATACCAATTTTAGTACCCTAAGAGGAGGTCTCAAAGAGGCGCTTCAAAGAAGAGGTAATGTCCGTTACCGATTCTTTCAACTTTATATCTTCTTTTACTTCTTCTTCTTCTTATTTATTTGTTTCATTACGAAGTAATAACATCAGTTTCACTCATATATTGATATGTTATTATAAGTATGAAACAACCCTATTTCACTATCTATCCTTCTTACGGAAAATGAAATCACCTCGCGTGCGTACATACGGAATATTGTCTCTATGTCGTGGTGTAATCTATTTTCCACCACCACCTTACTTGGATGTGTATAATGGTGTAAATAATGACTATATATGATTATTGAAAATTTATATTGATTCTGAAATATTATACATACACTTCAATACAATTCACGATCATGGGAATGATATCATCGCTCGTGCGTACGCACGGACTACCGTCTCCACGACGCGATGAGATTCATTCTAAATGATTATCCATTCATGAATGATTATAAAGTATATATAATAAGTAATCATGAAATATATGACATAATAATGATAATAAATTTATATATATATATATATATATTTATTTCATATACTTAATTCCATTCAATTCAATAAGGAAACGAAAATAGCATTCATGCGTACGTACGGCCTACCGTCTCCATGAATGGTGTATTTCATTCCATTTATCGATCTATTATATATTTGTATATTTTGAATATATATTATATATAAATCATGTTTTACATTCTGGATTTCTGTAACCATGATCTGAGTAATCATATGAATAATTACAAGTTAAAACATGAATGAAAAATTAAACGATTTACCCAAAACGCAACTTTAACATTAATTTACAAAAGAATGGGTAATATAAAGTCATAAGTGAACCATATATGATATCATAAAAATGAATATGATTTTATAATAAGTCAATGACATTATTTAAATCATTATACAGGAATTTCGGATACATACGAAGCATATCATACGTAAGGTAAGGGATAACCTTTCCAATCTCGTTCTTATCCGAGATTGTTTATTCGTAAGCATTTGTTGGGGTTATTGTTATCATATAAGTACATGTTTTATAAAATTGTTTTTATGTATTTTTAATGTCCTTTTTACCCATTTTTTCTTTTACTAAATTGTATGTAAGGAATATTTCTTTTTTTTACGTTACGAGGTACTTTTTGAATTTTCCAGCAAAAGTATGAGAAGAATGTTTTCTTAACATATACGGCACGAACGGATTTTTATGGTTTTATAAATCCTTATCTTCATGAAGATTCCTAAAAAATATTTCATGAATGTTTTCAATAAAATCCTTTTCTTTTAAAATTGAATGACATTTTGTGAAAAGAGAATTATTTTGAAGAAGAAAGGATATTTTCCTCAAGAATTCATTTCATGTTTTTTATCAAAACCATTTTTCATCTAAGATGGAATTATTTCATATGTGTATGTTTCAAGTTTCATGTCCCTATGATTTACATGGTTTCTCTTTTCTTATTATGAAATGATATCCATTTCTTTTATATGGATTATTTGATGATGGGATGAGGTTTATGAAACCCATTTTATTTATTGGGTTATTATCAATGATGTATGTTTATTTTGTGGAAAAAGTAAGAATGATTTCATTAAGATATGTGTGGGACCTATATCTCCCTACAGTGCATTGGGTAAAGATTTATATCTCATGAGATAGACATGGCTGGAATGGTAAGTTAATGTGGTTCAGTGTTATAGGACTGAAACAAGGAGTGAAATCGATTCAGAAAGGGAATTTGTCCACTAATATGGTAATGGCAGTAATGCCTTGGATACTATGGAAATAATTACATGTGCTTAATGGATGCAACAATTACATGCTTTATTCTTATGCAATTTTATCATGATTGATGATCTATTATGATCTATGCCTTACGTACTTCCATGTTTTATGTAATTGCTCATGATTTTGATGTTTAAATAATATGTTCATGTTTTTAAGTTCAAATGTATATGGTTTGTTTTATTTTCTCCATGCTTACCCTTACTGAGCATTTGAGCTCGCCCTCTTTATGTTTTATTTTCCCCCAAGATTAAAAGAAAGGTTTTAGGTAAGGAAACAAAAAGTGGAGGATCGTTATGGGAGATGTTGAAGATCTTTCAACATGAATAGAAGTTTATATTCCAAGATTCCAAAGACACTATACTATTACGGTTCTTGTGTGTATGTTTTTGTTATGTATTATATATTCTGCAAAAGTAACGTAATTTCCATGTACGTCAAGCTTCGGGTCTCTACAGATACCACACCCCCCCCTCCTACCACCAGCCTCTGTACTAGGAGAAATATCAGGCTCCTCGTCGGATATCTCTCGTCTAGGGGGTGGATCCTGAAAAAACGTTTAATACAAAAGTAAACACATGATATTATAATTTATTGAAATATATATATTTGAAATAAAATACTCACAATAGGGATGAGTTCAGTAATTCCCATCTTTGTCATGTGACGATTATTTTCTGTCATCTTTTTCAACCGCCTCTCTTCAATTGGTGTCATTTCCTGCAATGAAAACAAATATGGAAGTAATTAGAAAAACTGATAATTAATGTGTAACCCAAAAAACAAAATATAGAAAACCCATTCTTATTAAAAAAAACATAATGAAATAGAAGATTTATGGTGGTTTAAAGGTAAGTACTATGATACACAATCTAAATGATGTAGGTGAAACATGTGGGTGAGAACACGAATGTATGATCCTATATATTTCCCACCACAACTTCGGGTTCATAATAAACTATGAAAATTGAGCTATTGGAGTCCTCATAAGTAATAAAATGATTACTTCCAATTACAGTAGGGCTAGTTTCAACTTAATCATCACCATTATCAAAAACATGTCTGGGATTTACTTCAATAATTACACCAAATATAGGATGACGACGATCTTTGACATAAAAAACTTGTTTCACCATTGATGCCAGTACATATGGTTCATTGGTGGAAAGAGTGCTAGTCATGTCAATAACTTTAAATCCATATTTATCAATAAAGGTTCCTTGCCTCATCATTGAATCAAACCATTGACATTTCATTATCGTGACTCAACCATGCGAGTAATAATCCAAAATTATTATTTTCTCCACCACTCCATAATAAACTACATTTTCAGAATGAGGTCTATTATCTGATAAACTGGCATAACAGTCTGTTGTGGCAGTTAGAATGACACCATCATGTAGTGATCTCGTGTTTCTTTATCGTTCAATGATAATACATTTGTATTCATTAATCACAATTGATTTACAATCACGAACAATGGTATTAGGACCAAAAGCCAAGGCTCTTATTTCCTTAGAAATAGAGTCTGCAGGCAAACTCGATACCAAAAATATAAAAAAATAGTAAACTTAATTAAATTTTATTTTTATTTAGTTATTACAGAAATATTTTTACCTTAAATTTCAACCAAGATGAAAATCCTTTCCTATGAAAAGTCTCTTTCCTTCACAAAGATAAAGAATGATCCTTTCTATATATCAATTCTTTATGTTCCCTATAGATAAAAATAATAATAGTTTAACAAATATTTAAAATTAAAAGAGATAAGATAAGAGATACATGTACAATTTACTTACTTGATATACTCATTGAACAAATCACAATTAAACAACACTAAGTGATGTGCCATCTCTCACTCTTCAAGGCTTAATTTCGTCAATGTATATGATCCTGGAATTACTCTTATATGAGGAAGTGATGGAAAACTGGGATCAATTTTCCCATACTATTCTTCTTCATTTCTCATTGGTCTATCTATTCTCGTAGTAAGATCAGACAAATACATTGAATAGAAATCCATACATTCTTGAGCCAAGTAACCGTTCAAAATAGAACCTTTGGGATAATTCTTGTTCTGAACATATGATTTCAATGTGCACATGGTTCTTTCATATTGATACATCCAACGAAATGCAACGGGTCATCCAAGAAGTATTTCGGTCGGAAGATAGACAGTCAGATGCAACATGCATATAAAAAATGATGGATGGAATATTTTTTATAACTCACACCAAATTAATGGTGTCTCTGCCAAAAGTTTTTACAAGAAGGATTTAGACAACCTCTTATCACAAAGATCTTTAAACAAATAGCACAAGAGAATAAATAAGACTCTTACATTACTAGACAAGAGATGATGGATTGATATTGGAATCAACTCATGCAAAAGGACATGATAATCATTAGTCTTCAATGATTTCAACTTCAACTCTTTTTTGTTAACCCGTTTTGATATATTGATTGAATAGACATCAGAAAATTTAATACTCTCTAGCACTTCAAGAAATTTTTTTTCATCAGGTGTCATCCCATAAGAAGCACATGGAACTTTCCATTTATTTTCACTGATACAGACAGGATGCAATTATAGTCTAATCCCCCAATCTACCAAGTCACGCTGAGATCGTAAATCATCTTTTGTCTTCCCCTTAACATTTATAAGAATCGAAAGCAACATTTCACGTATATTCTTTTCAATGTGAATTACGTCTAAGCAATGACATAACAAGTTGGTTGACCAATACGACAACTTAAAGAATATACTCTTCTTCTTCCAATTGTATCAGGTATCATTGGAAATTTTTTTCCTCTTTCTAGATTTCATTACACCCTTCCCAAATGAATAACTGAAATATTTCGATTCATTAAGCACATCAGTTCCAGATATACGCTGAGGTGGATCGTCAGTCTCCATGGTATTGTCAATATTTAACAATTGTATCTATATGGATGGTTCATTGGCAAGAGTCATCGATGTCCCATAAAACTAAAACTATGAAGATATTACAATCTTCTCGATAGAGTATTCTTCATACAAATAGGACATGACAATTTTTCTTTTTCGCTCCATCCAAACATCATTGCATAAGTTATAAAATCATTGATCGTCCACATAAGCGCAGCATGCATCTGAAATATGTCTTTCGAACATGCATCGTATGTGGGCACACCCACATCCCAAAGAAGTTTCAACTCATTTATTAAAGATTTCATTTATACGTTTATATCATTATCAGGATCATGAGGGTTAGATACCAGTATACTCAAGAAAGTGTAAGGATTTTTCATACACAACCATGGGGGAAGGTTATAAATGTGTATGAAAACCAGCCATGTGCTGTGTGAAGTAAGCATCTTCCCAAATGGATTAAAACCATCACATGAAAGACCCTGTCTCACATTACGCACATCGGATGAAAATTCAGGATATCGAGCATCAAATCTCTACAATGAAAATTGATCTGCAGGGTGAACCAACTCTTCATTATTATTTTTCTCTCAATGTCGTTCCATCTCATTTTTACTAATATTTCATCATACATAAAAAGGTTCTGTAATATGGGGATCAATGGAAAGTGCCACATTACATTATGTGGCACATGAGATGGTGTTCCATCATCTTTTGGCTTCCATCAAGAGGTTCCACATTTGATACAATAATTTCTTTCAGCAGTTTCCTCACAAAATAAGCTACAATTATTCGGGTAAGTATGAATTGTTTTTTTTGAGAATCCAAGTTCATCAACTAACTTCCATGCCATATAGTGGTTTGAGGGGATATCTGCATCATCTGGAAGTAAGTCCTTCAACAAGGTAAGAATGTAATCAATTGTAGTATTTGAAATCCAATACATTTTTTCCCATGAAATAATTGGATTAAAAATTTCAATTTTTTCATTTTACCACATTGCCGATATATTGGAGTCGTCACAGCATCATTCAATTTTTTCACCCTATCAACATCATCATTTTCATTAGATGCATCATATGTGCTTATATTGAAATATTTTTGGCTAGACATCCTTTCCTTCTCATGATGCCAAATAAATGGCAACCGATCATATATCAAACTCTCTAATTCAGTCGTATCATTTGGATCATCAACATTTTGAGATTCCATTTTCTCTCCATTGTGATACTACACATAATAGTTTTTTTTTGAAACCATATTTGGTTATATGATAGATAACTGCTTCTCGACTCAACAAAGTTCTTCCAACATAATTAGAATATGGTTAGTGTATGTGACCACTATCTGAAGCCTTGTCAAAAGAAAAATCTAGAAAGTGGTTCAAAATATTTTGAAAATCGGTTGAAATCCGATCAGTTTCGTACATCCAACTTCTATCCATTCTGTAAAAAACTTGCAATAAGTCATTTAAAATCAATTAAATAATATTGAAGTTCAATCAAAGAAATATTTAGGTAAATTTAAATTTTTTAGTATAAATAAAAGCATAACTGACACATTAATCTATATGAGAATCATATTAAGAAATACAACAAAATATAGTGTATATAAGAAAATACGATATAGAATTTATAATGTCTATATTCAAGGATTTCCCAGTAAGATATTCAATGTAGATCTAGGGATACATAATCCTTAAGGGTCTTATTGGGAGTACAGGTTTTATACTTTAACTTCTTCAGGGAGATCTGGATTAGGAGTAGGATGAGGATCATATCAAAATTAGTTATGGCCTCATAAAGTTTCAACATAACCATGGATTAAAGGATCATAGGTTTGGGGCCATAGATCATAGGAAGGTAGGGTGTATTCATTGAATCATGTCCCAATTGATTTTGGAGAGGGACCTGAAATAGTTATAAGTATAGATTTGATTAGAAACACCTATAAAAAGGATATCCAGGAATTGTGACCTCCCAAACCAGGATTCCACTCATTAGTGACCCAAACCCAGATGGCCACATGGCCTTAAGCACATCTACCAAAATTCCAAATGTTATTGACTAATAGTGAGAGCCTTTGGTGTGTCTGAGGGGATACTATTCTCTCATTACCTAAGTTGCACAATTTTAATATTATCAGTTAAAAAGTAGCAGAAAAATAAAAATGGGAAAATATTGGAAATGGATGAAAATAACCAAATCAGTAATAACAACTAATAACAGAATCATAATCCGAAGGATGGTAATGTATGTCATGTATCAAGAAGAAAAACATAGTTACAACTAGTAGGAAGTAGTATTATACAAGAGGCTCAATAAATTCTAAAATTTGACCTAGATTCTTGAGATACAACCCAATCATATGCTACATGCTCCATCCTAAGTCATGTGAGTAGTAAAGAATTTGTAAAATGGTTATTCCCCCACTCCCCACTGGACATCCCCCCTCCATGGACATCCCATACCCCCTACCCCACATGGATAGCCCCAACCCCTCCCGGACAGCCCACACCCCCTCCCTTACATCCCCCCTTCCCACCTGGATAGCCCACCCCCTACCACCCCCACCAAGACATCCCCTCCCCACCCGTCACTTGGACACCCCCCCCCCCCACCTGGACAAACCACCCACATCCCTGGACACCCCACACACCCCTCCCCCACCAGGACACCCCAACCTGACCCCCTGGACAACCCACACCCCCTGGATAGACCGACCACCCGCGTGGGCAGCCTGTCCACCCCCCTGGATAGCCCCACCCACCCCCTGGATAGCCCTGCCCACCCCCGTGGATAGCTCTACCCACCCTCGTGGAAAACCCTCCCACCCTCCATAGACACCCCCTACCCCCTGGACAGCCCGACTACCCCCATGGATAGCCCACCCACCCCCCCTCACCATCCCTTCCCCCTGTGGACATCCCCCCACCCCCATGGATTGCCTACCCCCCCTGGACACCCCTACCCTCCATGGCCAGCCCACCCACCCCCCCTGGACAGCCATCCCACCCTTCCTGGACAGCCCAGCCACCCTTGTGGACAGCCCTCCACCCTCGTGGACAGCCTGCCCACCCCCGTACCCCCCTGTACACATCGTACCTCCTAGAAAGCCCCGACCACCCCTCTGGATAGCCCCTCCCACCCCCTGGACACCCCCTTAGACACCCCTATCCCCCCGGACACCCCCACCACTCTAGAAACCCCCACCCCTATGGAAACCCCTACGTCAAAATCCAAATCAAATTTTCAACTAAACTAAAGTCCACCAAATGTACACTATCACCCCACTAAACAAACCCTTTACCATGTTTGAAGTGTAGAATAAAAAAATAGAAAACAAATCCAAGGTTTCTGTAGACAACAACCCTAATTTAACCTAAATCAAAACATCAAACACCCAAAAAAAAGAGGAATAACGCTCAAACTAAGGTAACACTTACTAATTTGAAGTGTGAAATAAAATTTTGTTTGATTGAAGATGGATCTTGGCAGGAAGGATTCTCACGGCCAAGAAGAATTTAGGTGGTTCTCGATTAGGGTCTGTCTGCAATCGGGCAGAGTGGGGGCTCGGGTGTTCTGTATTTGGGGGAAATCTTTCCCAATAGTTATTAAAAACCGTTGGGAAATACTATATTTACCAATGGTTTTATTAAACCATTGGTATATGTTAAATAACATCATAATTACCCAATGGTTTTGGAAAACCATTGGTAAATGTAAAATTAGTTTACACATTGCCAATGGTTTTAACAAACTGTTGGAAAAGGTTGCCTTCTATACACTATACCAACGGTTTCTTTAAACCGTTGGTATAATACCATTGGGAAATATCTAAATTCTAGTAGTGTTTGGCTTTACTGGTTTTTGGAATATTTAACAAAGGAATTTAAAAGGAATAGAAGGCCAAATATATGGTCAGCCCTCAAGCCAATACTGTCCGAGCAACCAAACCATCAGAGACATTCGGTTGAGCTTAAAGGGAGACTAGTTAGGACAGCATGTATAAAGGACAGCAAGGATCAGCAATGGCCTAGGGAGAGCGTGAGATGACACTCAATAGGAACCAAAGCTGCCATGCAGGGCGGCACAACAGACTCATCGGGGCGAGGAATCCCTAAGGGATTCTGTCGAGCGGCTAAGGGGGCACCCAGGCTTATTAACTAGAGGTCATTCATAGAGATAACATAATGTGGGATTGTAGATGTGTACTGTTGTTCAAGGATTATAAGTCACATGAAATCAAACAAGAAAATAAGTCTTTTACTTTTGTTGTCTTCCTCATATGAAAGTTACATGTCAAATTTTTATTTCCCCATCCCTGTTCCACCATTGAAGCAGATTATATTTCGAGTTGCAACATCATGATTCATGTAGGAATTCTTGAATATTAGAGGAAGACCATGCGTTCATAAATAATTGATAGAATATTGGAATTTCATGAATATCAGTCACTCTATCATGGGAATGAATAATGGTGTGGAGTTATTTGAAGAGCATACATATATTTTTTGAATAGTATAAAAAGCGTGTGGAGATCACTGAAGGTGTTCACATTGTAAGTACACTGGAAGAAGTATAGAGGAGTCCAGGAGCATAGAGTTTTGTAGAATTTACATGAAATCTACATTGAATATCATAGAGTTGATTTCGAATGGTACACCAGACTTTCGTAAAGTGCCTTCATTGAGTTGTTGTTAAAGTTGCATAGAGTTGGTTCAAGCTTTGTAGATTTGAGCTGAGCCTTTGAGGAGTTTTCATACAGTCGTCAAGACTATTTAGAGTTGATCAATATTTTGTAGAGTTTTTCGATCTCATAGAGATGACGGTGATTCTCGTAGAGCACTGCATTTTCATATATTTGATGAAATATTTCATAGAGTACAACACTTTATGAAAAAAATGAAGACGAAGGAGAGTTCACAGGGTTGTCATAATTTCATAGAGTTAGAGACATTGTGTATAGCACAACACTTTACAACATTATTGTGAAAGTGATAATTCTCATGAAGAGAAGGAAACTCAAATCCAGATGATGTAATCTGATATTCAAAGATATAAATATCATGATAACATCTATTGTGATTCAAGCATGTTATTGAAAGGAAGAAGGATCTACTGGCTTTGCGTCGCGAAGTGAGAAGATACGACCGACACAATGACATGCATGAATTCATGCATGTGGATGCTGGAGAAGATTCTGTGGAAAGAAGAATATAATGAGATCAATGAAAGGTTCGAAGGAAAAAGATCTGCAGTTTTTTCATGTTTCCATACTAGTGCATGTAGTTAAATATTGCTATTATAATAAGCTTCTCTTGAAGGGGTTTTATAGAACCAGACTCTTTAGGTGAGTCGTGAACAAGTTTTTGAATAAAATAGAATACAGAAAATACATATTGGGTGAAGAATGTCGAGGTTTTGAAATCCTAAGATCTTAGAAATTTTTAATTATTGAAAATTATGGTAAATCAGAAATAATGTATTCACTCGATATTTGAGAATATAGTGAAGTGAGTATGATGGGGAGAATAAACCGACGTTATTATGTCCTATAAATGTTTAAGGTCCAAGACATAACTAGAGTAATATTAATACCTGGTACCATTTTGATCAACATATATTGATAATCAAAGAAAATAGGAAAGAGACCCAACTCTGTCATCATACACATCTTGAGAATTGAAGAGAACAAAGAACCGGTGAAGTTAGAGAAGAACCGATGCAATTCTGTTGCACTAAAGAGGAATGGGAGTTAACAGAGTTATGTGCATACCATTTCACATAAAAGAAGAGTGTAGCACCTAAGAAAAGAATAAAGGGAAATGTTTCCGTTTAATGTTGTGAAGAAGAAGAAAGTGTGCACATTTGTGCAGTCAAAAGAAGTGTTTTTTGCAAGTTTTTTTCCAAGTAAGAGAAGAAGAAGAAGATAAGGCTTCACACCAACAATTTTATGGAGCCTAAATTGGTTATAAACTCTCTTGTTGTTACTAAATTTCATTTTACATTGTTGAGAGGCAGTATAAAGACCCAACGAGATGCTGAAATTGTAGCTCATGGGTTGATACTAATCGGTCGTGTGATCTTCGATTTTTTCGGATCACACCAAGGATTAGTATTTTGTTTTGAAACATGAACATTGAAATCATTGTTCCTATTGTGGGTGTGTGTTCAAATGTGTTTCATGCAAAACTAATGGAGAGAAGAGAGAATGAGAGAATCATTCACCATAATAAGTGACATAGGTAAAGAAGAAAGGGATAAATAAAAAGATTAAATTGGATTAAAAGATACCACTTTTTTCCTCTTATTGTTAAACATAGTTGGTCCCAACAGATAGTGTGGATTCTTATTTCAACTAGTTTTTGTTGCATTGAACATCATCTCCTTTGAAGCCTTTCTTCTTCAACACAATGAAATATAGTCACTGTAGACGACTTAACTCCTCCTCCTGAGAATCGAGATTTCAAGATAGCAGAGTTTCCTTCTCTCCTTCGACTTTCAATTCTTCGAGGAATTATTTTATCGTCAAAAACTTTCTCCTCCCAATGAATGGGTATTAGATAATGTAATTCAAGATTCTACCTTCTCTTTATCCTTTTGTTCTTATAGAAGATAGAGTTACTGCATGAGATTCATTTTCATATTTTAAATATGGAATCCTACATGGATCTTGGTCTCGAAGTCTCCTTTTCTCGTTCCATCTCATTTGATATTTCTACATGAAATATATTTTCATATTTAAAATATGAAAACTAGATAATTAATCCATTAATATCCACCCCCTCCACAAAATATGTAGTCTTGGTAGTTTGAGTTTGACTATATTATCAAATATATAATATTTTCATGTTTTCCGTGTGACATAGTAATTCTCATGCATATTGGTACTTAATGGTGTGACTCCCACTTTTCACGGCGTATAATATTTTTATCATCCATCTTACAATGTCAAACCAGAATCTTGAATAATGATCCTATATTTAATCGTGATGTTTAAATCTGTTAAGAACAATACATGCATCGTCTAACTTGACGATTGATTCTCCCTTTAATCATGGCATAATCTTCCCCCTTTTAAAATTTGAAAAACCGATCTGTTGTAGTTCGAATCTCCCCCACTAAGTTTGTCCAAAGGAAATGACCCTTATGGTTTAGTCAAGTTGCCCTTACGATTACATTCCTTCACTTCATTTCACATGTCTGAGTAGAACCACCCTTATGGTATCATACTAACCCATAGATTTCATACTTACCCTTCCAGTTTTGAGGATTACACTTAAAATTTAAGGATTTATCCTTCCAGTTTCGGGTTTTACCCTTCCAGTTTTAGGATTTACCGATACAGTTTAAGGAATGACCCATACAGTTTCACCATTTACCTTTACGGTTACTCCATTTTCCAAAAAATCAACCTTATGCACATAGAGTGATGGTCATGACTATAAAATTCCACTTCAAGGAACTAGATTACACATATGGTTTTATACTTTTCCAAAATTATAGAAATCATTTTTCAACTGATAGTCCTTTCGGACAATGCATCATTTGGACTTCAATACTTCCACTTCACAATAAAAAATGCTTCTATTCTAGATTTCTCTCATCTTTAAGAACTCCATACAATATTTATTCTAGACACATCATCCATAACCATCTTCTATATTTCCTTCAAAAAAATGAAACAAATGAACCTCCTTCCAAAACACCACCAAGCCATCTTCCAGATATCCTTCAAACAGTACATATGAATGATTCTTCTGGGAAATACACCAAGATAACTTCTGGATAACCTTATGAATCTTCATCCACAAATACAACAAATCTTCACACACATTGTCAAAAAACTCAACATACATCCTTCTGGTTGCAACACTTAGGATAATGATTATGTTTTGGACTGTTTTTTCAGAGTGGTGATGGATTCACAGTGTTATGAAGTTTCGCATAAAGTAATTATAAGATTCTAATACAAGTGAATGATTGTTGGAAATAACCTGGATCATATTTGGTGATATGAACATTTTGATGTTGATGCCTATATAATAGCATACAGTTGTATTGTCATAGTGTACAATGGATATCACATGCGAGCATTTATCACGTCTTCCTGAAGTAATTTCCTTTGGTGTTGAATCATGAGATGATTCATTTATGGAATCTCATTATTAATTTGAAGTGTTCAAACAAATGGTTCTCCAAAGGGCACGCGTTATAGGTACAATGGAAACCAAATCACCACCCCCTTCATTTAATAAAGAGCATCGAGGGGATCATATAAAAGGGATATGATCCCTCTATCGGTAAATAGACAATTCTTGATACCCATAGCCGAAGCTCTGAAGCTCTCTTACCAGTTCACCATTTGTATCACGAAGAAGGCACTAGAACCCTTTTGGTGAACCGGGATCCCCTCATTACGAACAAAGATCCAAAACCAGTGTAATTTCATAGGATGCAGTAGTCTTTTGGTTGCTTCAGTGATCCCTATCAAGCATACTTTATTGAGGAGTAAAAGATAGAGCAACCAGCAGTAAAAGTACACTGGTATTTATGTTCTTTGTTTATGGTATATTAGGAATTTTTATGGGTCTCTTCCCCTATGTTTGATCATTTGATGATCCAACGAGACTCATCACAGTAGTCATTGGAGGAATTTTTTATGTAATTGTGCTTTTGCCTCCAAGATGGTTTTCTTATAATAAAATTAACAATTTACAAACCATGCATTTAATCATGCATTAACTGCTCGATGAAATTTTTCCAAAAGCATGGTATAAAAATCATGCACACCATCTGCGCTCTTGCTATTGTTTATTATTAAAAAAATAAATCCAAAAATTTTTCTCTAAACTCCTCCATCCACCCATTTATACTCGAATACACACTACAAATTGACACAAAATGTTAATACAAAATTTTCATCCTTGCTTATTCTAATTCATCTCATCTGATATCAATGATATATTATCACTATTCAAAATTATATTCAAAACCCAGAAAACTCAAATACTGCAGGTAGTAAACAATTAATAATTAATAATTAAAAATTGGTAGATGTTACATTACACAGAATTATTTTCCTTGGGAGCCTCATTTGAAAAGAAAATATTAAGGTTGAAATTTGGTATAATTCCAACCAGTGTTAATTTCAATTAGGTTTGTGCAATAGTTTTTCATGAGAATGTGTTATTTATAATGATAGTTCCATGATTTTATTTTGGCCATAGAAGATGAAAATTGTTTAGAGCTTATGAAATATTTGAGGAGGATTCACACACTTTATAAGGATAAGATAAAAATGTCCAATAAAGCGATAAATGAAATTGTGAATGAAGTTTCATCACATTAATAAATATTTATTCATATATTTGAAGAATGTTTGAAATTTGAAATATGTTATTGATAATTTAAAATGCAAGGTAGTGTTGAATACAGATCGGGATAGTTTCATCTGAAATTTCTAAAAATAAAAGAGAAGAAAACAATGGATCAGGAAATCCCAAGAAGCTTGAATGGCTCAATACATGGGAGGTGGACTCTGGGTTGGAAACATCCCAAACCACTTCTTTAGAATATATATTTGCCTCGAGTATTTTTCATCAGGTGAGAAATGCGATGCAGTTCGATGCAAATACCCCATTATTATATTAAAAGAGTATATATTTTTTAATTTAAAATAAATGTCCAGTTTGATTCTTTAAAAGAATTTATTTAATTGAAACTTTTACCAGGATGAGAAGACTGTGTTGGTATTCCATGATGTGACCCTTTCTGCATGTAGATGCAAGAAAATCATTTCTAAGAATCAACGATTGGACAAAATATGGTGCTCCAAATATCTTAAAATGAGAAATCCAATGAATATAACAACATATGGCCATGAAATTTTAAACAAAAGATTCCTCTTAGCATTAAAAATTAGACTAGTGAATGATACACTATTCGACCTAGATTCCAAAAATACTCGAATCTGTTTCAATTTTGAGTAGAGCTCGATCACAAACCTATACATCAGTTGAAATTTGAGTATTAAGATAAATTAATCAGATATCTCAACAAATATATGTATATATGTATATATTTTCAATATATATAATTTTTAATGCTTTATAAATTATTTATATATTTTTTTATAACTTTTGGAATTGTCAATTGAGTTCTGGTGAAGCATCAAGCTCAAGTTTGAGTGGTTTTATATTGTGTTGACTCGACTTGTTTCAAGTCCATTACACCACTGTTAGAGATGTAAAGTAATTAAAATCATGAAAAAGACCAGTCACTTGGTGCCTAAATAAACATTAAGAAATAGTTTGAATATGAAACATCATTTGACCTAGTTAAATTCATTTTTAGAAACAGTAATCAGTTTGGTGGTCATTTTACAGGAAAATACAATCAAAATATATCCCTAGATTGTAGACTAACAAACATGCAGGTATATTTGGGAGCGTAAATGCAGACTCATAGCTGATTTAATGAGAAATTGTATGAAAAAATCTAGAAATACACATTCCATGATTGATTTATTAAAAAAATGTTAAATTAAATTTAAAATCATTACAAATACATGATATTAATTGCATATATTTAAAAAAAATTCACAACACAGTACAAGTAAAAAATATTAACAGAAGAAATTGTGTCTATCATGCTAGAAGTTTTTCTGTAAAATTATCTTTAACAGTTATAAAATAACAACGAAAGATCCATATATTTAATTTTGTTCTACTCAAGAGATGCCCATATGATTGTCAGGTTTCTACCATGTATCAATAATGTAATTTACATCAATGGATAACTGTGTTGAAGTAAACATGTGACTATCTTATGAATAACATCTAAAACAGGAACAAAATCTCAATAGCTATAGTTGTAGTACCTTGGTAGTGTAGAAATTGTCCCTATTCTCGTTTATGTAAAACTGAAGATACATTGTGCCTAAATTTTTTCCAGCATAGAATGTGGTAATGTAAACAAACAGTAGCATTCAAGAGGAGAGATGCGAAAGCAAATTAGAAATCCAAAATAACAAAATGAACAATGTCAAAAAATCTATATAATCTTTATATAAAAAAGAATTTTGTGAAGAAAATTTCACAATAAAACCTATTTCCGCATTTTAAAATTTGGCATGTGATAAATTCTAGACATGGAAAAACCCATTGTTTATCATAGCCAGATACCTAGAGTACAAAATCGACAACATTTTTTACCAGAAAAGGCAACAGACCCTATGTAGCACCGATACGTTTAAATGGGCTGAGTATCGGTGTCAGACACTTCTCCGACACCGATACGCTGATGACGCATTGATGACATGTCTGCAACTCGCAAAAATTGAGTCACTACCCTCCCTCCCGTACAGCACGTCTAGGATATGGGTTGGATGTGGGGAATAGGGAAAGAGGGGGCTACTAAGGAAGGAGGGTGGGGATCGGGAAGGGTGTGTGGTGGGATAAGGGGAGAGGGATGGAAGGTGGCGTACGACCGCCTCTAAGGTTTCTGGCGGCTATCGTGTTTTGTCGTGTGTTGGTGTCCATGCAACATATCACGTGACATAGGTTTTTAGGGTTTATTCTTTCTTTCACATCAGGTTCTCTATCACTCTGGGACCAGCATCCTCTTTAATACCCTGAATAACTGGATTATCCAGTTTATCCGAGATGATGCCATGTTTATAAAAAAAGTTTTCGTTGGATTGAAATGCAATAAAAAAATGCACCTATCATAATTTTTACAAAAATCCATTTTTACCCATTGCTGTTATTACCACCATACAGTTGTAATACACCATAAAAACAAATTGAAACATTAAAAACACGTATAAAAAACATAAAAAACATATCAAAAAACAGAAACACTAAATAAATTTTTTTTATTTAAAATGATATAAAAACACTATAAATTTCAAAAAAAAAGATATAAAAAACGTTGATATAAACAAACATAAAAAGTGTTGATTAAAAAAATATACATATCAAAACCAACAAGTAGATATAAAAAACGTAGATATAAATTAATATTTATAACATATCAATTTATAAGAAAATTATAACATTGAAAATAAAAATTTCCTATCAATTGTTATTTTTAATGGATGTTCCTCAATACAAAAAAGTATATATTTATAAAACTATTGAATATATTGATAAAAATTTTATTTTAATAATTATATTTATATTAAATGCAATTATATATAATATATGTAATATATTTTATTCATCATATATGATAATAAAAATATATATAAATGTATTAAGAGGAAGTTCTAGTATAGGTTCCACTAGAGTTTCCACTGGAGGTTCTAGAGGAGGTACCACTGGAGGTTCCAGTGGAGGTTCTGGTGTAGGTTCCAAGTTCGAGTGTAACCTCTAGTGGATGTTCCAATAGAGGTTCCAGTGGTGGTTTTAGTGGAGGTTCCAGTGGAGGTTCTAGTGCAGGTTTTAGTGGAGGTTCCATTGGAGGTTCTAGTGAAGGTTCCATTGGATATTTCAGTGGAATTTCAATTGAAGTTTCAATAGAAGTTTCACAATACAACAAAAGTATATATTTATAAAACTATAGAATATATTAATAAAATTTAACTTTTAATAAACATATTTATATTAAATGCAATTATATATAATATATGTAATATATTTTATTCAACACCTATACTAATAACAATTATAAATCTATTGACAGGAATTTCCGGTGGAGGTTCCAGTAGAGGTTCCAGTGGAGGTTTTAATAGAGGTTCCAGTGGACGTTCCAATGGAGGTTCCAGTTCCAGTGGAGGTTCCAGTGGAAGTTCCAGTGAAGGTTCCAGTGGAGGTTCCAGTGAAGGTTCCAGTGGAATTTTCAATTGAAGTTTCAATGGTTGTTTCACAATACACCAAAAGTATATATTTATAACACTATAGAATGTATTAATAAAAATTAAATTTTAATAAACATATTTATATTAAATGAAATTATATATAATATATGTAATATATTTTATTCCATATCTATAATAATAACAATTATAAATCTATTAAGAAGAAGTTCCAGTGGCGGTTCTAGTGGATGTTTCAATGGAGGTTCCAATAGACTTTTGAGTGGAGGTTCCAGTGGACGTTTCAGTGGAGGTTTCAGTGGATGTTTCAGTGAAGGTTCCAGTGGAATTTCCAAAATGATATAATATATTAATAAAATTTAAATTTTAACAAATATAATTATATTAAATAAAATTATATAAAATATTTATATATTTTTTACATAAATTTTACAAAAACAATATAGTTTATCATTTAAAAATGTATTCAATAATAATTGTATTTATAATAAAATTGAATCAATATTTTTTATTGCGTTAAAAAAATTGTACGACTTTAAAGATATCAAGTAAAATCTACTAAATTTCCCCTAAATAATTAAAAAATCTATTTTTACCACACATTTATTTTTAATTATTTTTAAAAGACGTAACACAATTTTTTTAACAAAATAAAATATCTTTCAATTACAAATATAATTGGTTTTAAAATAAAATTAAGTCATTAATATTTAACATGTTTTAAAAAAATGTATGCACTTAAAAATATCAATAAAAATATTTTCATTTTACTCAAATAATCATAAAATTGAAAACATATATTATTTGATCATTTTTTAACAAAGCGTCTTAATTGTTTTTATATAATATAAATAAAAATTCATTTTAAAAATATATTTGGTTGTTAAACATATCACTTTTTTTGTTATTTTTTTAATATATAATATAATATTATAAATTAGAGATGTGAGATTTTGTTGATTGGAGAGAGGGAGAATTTGCCGCCTATTTTTTGTGTAAGACCAACATACCCCTCACATCCTTGGTTATCTAATTGCAACGCGTGGAAAATAAAACATGTGTCAACATCCTAAAATTTGACAGGATGATCCATTATTTAATGGAATTGGAGATGATAAAAACTGTGGAATAGAAATATCCTTTAATTCTGTGAAATAATGTAAGATTCAAATAGAAGTCAAATATGTAAAAGAAAATTCTAAATATGAAGAAGATGTGGAGAGGTAATATGATAAATTGATTTCATTTATCTAAATATGTGTTTAGAAGGGAAATTTAATTCAATTTGGAGAGATGTAGTAGAAATTTCTAATAGACTTGATGAAATTTTTTAGTAAATTATCCAAAACTAATTTATGAAAGAAAAATGATGAAGTTGAGTCAACTTGGACCTCCTCAAGGAAGATTCTAAATTCAACAAGAATAATTTTACGTCTATGTCAAATGGTTGGAATTTATCAATGTTCAAAAATAGAAATTTATTATATAATAAGGATGATAAATAATACACTAATGATAAATCTAATGTCTACGCATTAGGTGAAGTTGAAGTGAATTTTTTTCTCACTAAAGTGAATGATGAACCAAAATACAAGAAACTATTATAGAGTTTATAATAAAGTTCACATCAATGGAGTTTCGTTAATGATATCAATGATAGATCAATAGAACCAAATATTTGAATATGTACTCAATAATCTATAATTAATTTTATTCTATCCATGTTGAAGAAAATCAATATTTTTTAATAAGATTAAATAATTGAAGGTGTTACTCACTGAAGAGAAGAAGGTAAAGGAATCTATGGAAGTAATGTTCAATGATGAATAAAAGTCACATGAAAGTGTTGAGGAAAATCTTTTGAAAGAATAAATTTATGTGAACAAGTACATGGTTACATTAAATAAGTCCATTCAAGATGTTGGAGAATTCAAAAATGGAATCATCAAGGATGATGAAACCTTAAATATGTGTTATGATCATGGTAATCAGAAAATACCTCACTGAAAAAGATTATATATTCATGGATGCATGGAAGATATAAATAATTTTATGAATAATAAATGAGAATTAAATATTTTGGAAAATTATAACAAGTTCTAGAAATATAAAAAATATGTAAATTCTAATAAGATAGAAAATTATATAGAAAATATCAGATTTAAAAATTTAATGGACAATTTCAATGATCCAATAAATTTGTTGGTAGTTCTCAATGAATGTGGTTTTACATAGGGATCATATATAAGATGATAAAAGGTATATTTATAGTATGTGATACAGTAAAGATAGAACTTATTTTAGTGAAGAAAATATAAATTTCATGGAAATTAATCATACTATGGTATAGGTGGTCAAGTTGAAAAAATATATTAGTTCAATGATGGGTATTTATATAAATATGGAAGATGTAGAATAGTAGATTTTATAGGGATTCAACCTTCTCAAATAATAAAAGATCAGAGAAAAGAAGATATTTTTGAGGTGAATATTAGAAATTAGTTCCAAATGTTCAAATTGTTGGCCCAAATTGAGAAATCCAACAAGTGTTTAGTGGGAGTGAATGGAAAATCATTAATTTTTAAATATATTAAATTAAAATTATTCAATATCATTCAAAGGACACCTAAAAATTCAAATATATATGTTTCATGAATAATTAATTATCAACATACAATGAAAACATAAAAAAATTTAAACCATCTTTTTATAGTAGTTTATATCAAATGGTCCTAGATCTACTCATCACTCTTATGTAAATTATAAAGATGAATGATACTCAATAGAATAACCCATTCATTTTAAAGGTGTGATAACCCTTTATATACACCTTCTTCTTTTCTACCCTAGAGGCACAACCTTGAAAACATTACCTTACCTTCTATGTACTAAGGAATAACTATGAAAATCAAAAAAATGGGAGTCACAACCAAATAGGATTTATATTATTTTTAGGAATTATATCCAATAAAATGCATTATTTTGGTCACAAAAATGATAATATTATGGTTATTAAATAAATAAAAAATAAAGATAATAAAATATGTAGAACGATAAAAAAATAAATAACAAGATGTTAAAGATGATGTAAGCCAACGTAGCTTGGATTAAATCATATTTGAAGGATTATATATTTAATCTCTTTTATGATCATTATAATAATAGAAGTTATAGTCACAATGTTTCAGAACTGTGTAATACAGTTTATTTAATCATCTATTTTATGTGTTACCTCAATTAGATGTTTTTAAAAAATCAATAAATAAATTATTTATCATAAAATCCATGATATTATTGATGAAATGGTTGTTTCAAGAAAACTAAACATAGATTTACATTGTTAGAAATAATATAAACTATTAAATAATACCACTTCCATTATATAAAAATCCGTCCATAGTTTGAAAAACTAGTCCCGTGTTATTTCTTCATTAGAAAACTCAAAAAACACTTCAAATATCACTAATAGAACATATATGTATTTAATAAACTAATAAAAAATATAGAGTTTAGCATATAATATTTAAGTAATTAAAAATGTTAAAACTACAATAAAATAGAGTATCAAAATTACATTACAATAATAAGCTTATTTCTTCATAAGCATCATTTTAATTTTTTCTAAAATATTGATAATTCCATAAGAACGATATATCTATACGGATGATTTTACAAATAATGCTTGAAATATCAATAATTAAAAAATCTAAAATAAAGAAATATTTATAAAGATGAAATAATAATCATGAATTACATGTAAAAAACATTTTCCATCTGTGAAAATTATTATTTATTCTGTGTAAATATCAATTCATATTTTGTAAGAATTAATTATGTCATAATAAACATAAATTATAAAGAAAATATATATAGTGAATCATTGAATTTTTATTTTCAAACATCAATGTATTTTATTATGAGTTTATAAATTATTTCATAAGACTTTGAAAAAAAAATCTTCAGTCTCAAAAAATCAATTCATAAAACTTTTAAAAAATTAACTTCATATCCATTTTTTATGTATTAATAAAGACATCTTGATTTAATTTGAGGAAAAAATATGACTTTTTAGGAAAAACATGTTAATTTTAAGAATTTCATATGACTTTAAATAGAATGAATGAAATTAATCAATTTTTTGACTTTATCATAAATGTATGACTTTGAATAATTCTACATGAGTTTGAAAATATCGTATGACTTTGTCCATTTTTTAAAACAAGTAGTGATTTGTAATAAACCCAAAGTTAACAAAGCTGTGATAAATTATTATTATAATATTTTCAAATTATCAAACTATTAATGTGACGTATTGTAGTATTCAAGACATAAATGAAACAAATTATAACACTAGAAAACTCAGAATAAATAAAATTCAATACTAGTACCAACAATATATCCCTTCTTGAAATTAGAAAACCAAAACACAATTTACCAAAATTAAAAAATTCCTCCCCCTTTTTGGCATTTATCAAAATGTTAAAACATAAAAAAATTATAATATCTACCACAATTTTTTATAAATATATAAAAAATTAATAAAAAATAATGAAACATGAATGAATTAGTCTGCTAAATTATGTAATACAAGTTATAAAATAATGGTAATTAAATTCATTAAGAAACATATATTTTAGTAGTTTTAACCAATTTAATCACCCTAAAAAAGTCCCAAAAAATTTAAAATGAAACATAAATATAACATCAATATTTACTTACTGATTCAACATAAAAACCAAAAAAATTACTTTTTTAGTCCAAGCCAGCTTAAAAAAAATAGTATCGATATAATATGTGCAGTTGATCAGTTAGTGACATTAATAACAGTAATGATCATTTAATATTTTACAAATCAAAAAACTATATATCATGCCTTGTTCAATCTTTTTTATCAAACTTCATAGTATGAATATGTTTAGTAAAAATATCAACATGTTTATTTGATGTTGTAAAAAATCCTATTCTAATATCTCTATTGTTGATATGATCTATTCTAAATTTAAATCTAAAAATATATATATACTATTATACAATATTGAATATGGGGTTTTTATATTTTAATAGTAGATGTATTATCATAGTAAATAAAAATACTAAAAAAATAAGTATTAAAAAAAGATAAATTTAGTTTCATAAAAATCCATTGGAAACAAAAATTAACAACATTTATATATTGTACCTTAGTTATGGAAAAGGAAACTGATAATTTATTCTTAGAGCCCTGTGGAATCATTTATTTACCAAGTAAATGTCACATACATGATATCTTTTTTCTATCACAACTAAAACCTCTAAATTCAGAATCATGATAAGATATCAATATAAAAGAGGTCAGATTAGAGAAAAATAAACCAGTAATAATTGTACCATTAACATATATAATTATTCTTCTAACTATTTTTAAATGACTTTTCTTTGGATTATTTTCACATGATTGACCTATACATGCTAAAAATATTATTTCAGGTTAAGACGATGTTATCAATAACAAACTTCCTATAATACCTCTAAATATTTTATTATATATTTTTTTTCATATTCATCTAAAACTGATTTAGAATTTTTCTTTATAAGGGATCCTATACATTAATTTTAATGATGATTAAATATTTTAACATGAGCTTTATAGTACATAAATTAATTTATAAATATTACATAAAATATTTGAGTCCCTTTAAGTTCATATCAATTTTGGAAGTCATCATCTTTAAAAAAATCCTTAAATAACATATCACTTTAATATAAAAACATAATACAATCAAATTATATTTTCACAGTTAATATTTAATTTGAAAAAATATTAATAAAAAAATTGGATAAAATTTTCCTTATTATAAAAATTATTAAACAAAGACAAAGATATTCTATCATACCTACATTTAGGAGATTTCTTAAGATCATATAAATCATTTTACAATTTTAATGAACATTTTGGAAAATTTCTCATTTTAAATTCCAAGTGGTTTATTTACAAATAAAACTTTATAAATTAAATCATTTATGAAATAACGTTTAAAATACATTTGAAATAATTTAAATCCTTAAAAGGAATAAAAATATAATAATATCCTAGTGGCTAAAATAATAGTAATAAGAGAAAACTATTTTAAAAAATATAGTTCTTCTTATAAATAATATAATTTATCCACAAGTCTAGCTTTATTTTCAACTATTAGAAATTATTCATCAATCTTATTTTAAAAAAAACATTAAGTAAATGTAATATATTTTTATGTGTTTTTACTAAATTCCAAAATTTATTTCTAGTAAATACCAATCTCTTATTGTGTATAATTAATCTAATTTTTATATTTTAATGAATCATCAAAATTATTATGTATAAATAATGAAATTAAAGAAAACATTTTCAAAACATTTCAAAAATTATTTTCTATGTTTAATTCCAAATATAAAATTACCAATTAATTTTTTAAAGAATGATCTCTATGATCTTTCCAATTTATATGACTGGACTATGAATGTGTATCCTCCCCCACAATGGATGCATTATTTTAATTAGATTATTCATCCCCAAAGATAAAATTTATGAATTCATATTCATTATTATGTAACATAATTTTTTTATTACTATTTTTGTTAATTTTTACATGTATTGATTCATCAACAATCATAGATTTATTATTATATACTATATAATATTTAATGTAACGCCCCGACCCCAGCTACCCAGAGTCGGCACATTACTTCATAACATTGGCATGATCATAAGAAGGATCAAATCTCGAAAGACCGATTGGTTTAGTAGCCTTGGAAAATGCCAGATATATTCATAAGTTTTACATTACATTATAAAATGAAAAACTACTACAACAACATAATGTCTCAATAGACCACACTATTATCCCCTCATAAAATCCCTTCAGGTCATTCATAACTTACTTCTTCACATCCTGGGAAAAATAAAACATAAAAAAGGGGTGAGCTCAAACGCCCAGTAAGGATAACAATATAGCGGAAAGAATAAACATTTAAGGCAATGTATAACTAAAACAAAAGCCTTTTAAATATGAACTTTCAACATGGTATGGCATAAATAAAATGAAATAATGCCATTTAATTATTCGCATGGATATTCTACTAATCGAATAATCACAATCAAAAATCAATAACCACTTTCATAATGTTGGAATGCATAATGCCAGACTATCATAACCACATAGCCAAGGCCTCGTGCCAAGACTACAAATAAGATTTTGTCAAGGCCTTGTGCCAAGACACTAGTTTGTCTCATGAGACCTACCGATGCATCGAGGAGCTATAGCGGGCTCCACCCGTCACTTATTAAGTCCAATGCATTCCCATATGAAAAGGTTTAAACATAACATAAACATTCGTATTAAAACTAGCATACGAAATGTCAATAATTTCACCATAAACTATGAATGGTATAAAAATAGCACATCCACAGTCAAACATATCACAAAACCTTCAACAAAATATAGAAGTTTTGTATCATAATAAATCAACTTCAAATAATCTTAAAATCCATCAAAGGATGTTGACATAGATGAAATCAAAATTATTTTTAAAGAAGTATCTCCTTTTATTTTGAAATCATTTAAGATCCATATAAAATAAAACATTTTCTTTGAAAATATTCTTATAAGCTTGTATGGAAAGCTTCGACGATTTTATAACGGCGGAAAATAACCGCACCCGCCGTATAAGTTAAAAAAACATTCTTACCTCAATTCTGTCGAAAAGGTTAAAAAGGACCTTGTTTTGAAAACGACGGAAAGATTCCTTTATAAACCTCTTATAAAAAGTCAAACAAGGGTATAAATGACTTAAACCCATATTCTTGTAAATAGTAAAAATGTTTTGATATACATTTTTAAGAAACATGGATGTGGATGATAAAGAGATCCCAGTAGATTATTACGTATAAACAACCTCGGATAATGAAGAGATTGTGAAATAACCCTTACCTTGTACTTTTCCTTGGTTGGGGTAGGTTAACCTCCTGTATAATAGTGAAATAATTGTTACTAAATTATACAAGAATCATATACATTAATATGATATCATATATGATCTTTTAATATTGATTTGATAATAATATCTTAGTATTATCGCTGTTTCGGGTGTGAACTTACTTGTTTGCTTTTGTATGTTTTGTTACGTAAGACATGTTTGTAAAGGATAAGTTGTATATTATTCAAATCCAGAATGGTATCAAGTCCTTAAACATCATTTTTAAATCATCAAATGATAATTATACTTGAATGGATACGATGGAAAATGAATCTCATCGCGTTCGTGGAGACGGTAGTCCGTACGTACGCACGAACGCTACTTCCTTTTAATTTTTATTTTAAAAGAATCGAATACAAATGATACATAGGTATATTACTATTCCAGTATAATATAATATTTTATATATGTTACTTAAGTTCATTAACACCATCCTTTATACGTTCCATGTGTGGTATGAACGAGTCATATCATTTTAAGGGGGCGGTAGTCCGCACTTCCTCAAATGAAATTATCGTATGTATATACAACATGAAACGAATAATGGTATGAAATAAAATGGAATTACAGAAGCTTATATATAAAATATATATCATTAACATCATATTTAATTACAGTGCCATCATAATGGCCACCGTGAGAGGCGGTAAGATGTATTTGAACAATCATCGTTTCGTGAGGCGTTAGTTTGCCATCCACAGAAACATTATGTTCATCATCCATTAGATGGAGTTGTGTGTATGTGTAGTTTGAATCCTTCTTATAACAACATCCTAGTATATTGAGGATACTAGTGTTGTTACAAAAGAAAGGAAATAAAAAGAGTTTGGGGGTTGAAGAAGCAAAATAAATGAAAATAATTTAAGAGAAATCGTTACCTTTAATTTAGGTAACTCACTTTGGTTGGAACCAAAGGACTTGTTGAAATGCTTTCTGCCTAAGGGGAAGCTTCAAGGAGGAGGAGAGGGATGTGGGGAGCTTAGTTGGGCAGATTTTGGACGAGCCAAGTGGCTTGAGAGGTGTGAGGAATGAGTAGAAGTGGTCTCCTTTTATAAGGGGGAGGAGGGGCTCTTTAGGAAAGAGTGAAAGTATTACTTTATAATATAATTATATTCGGTTTATAATGGTCCAAAAATCATTGAGGTCGAAGATAAGATGACTCATATTCTAAATAACATCAAACAATAATAATTGGACAGGTTTTAGATAATATTTTAATCATTATAATCTTATTTATTTAAATGATTTATTAATGAGGTAAACATTGCATCATTATTGTGTCATTAATAATTTAAATTATTTGATGTCTAAAAATTATAAATAAAATATCATTATGTAGGAAATCTTTTTAGCTTTCTAATTAATATTTATAATCGAAAATTCAACATGTATAACCCTATGTAAAAATTGTTCTTCTAAAAGATGTAAGCTTATGCCATTTTTATTTTTATTTTAACTTTATTAATATAATGTGTCCCTACCACATACAAGTGGATCCAAAGGGTCCCCAAATTGACCCAATGATGCCCATGGTCGGGTATGTGTCCACCAATAAGGTTAGGACACGTTTTAGGGTAATTTTGTATTATTATAATATTATTTTTTAACCCTTATTTACCGGATTTACCCTTTAACCATGGTAAATAAAATATTTACCACAGTAACTATTCAAAATGTCTAAAAATAAAAGTTACCTATTTACACAATTTGAACATCCTGATTCCAAATATGGAATCCATTTTCCTAAATTCAGAACACAGAAGTGGCAGAAATTAATTTAAAATTAATTTCCGCTGTCAAAACAAAAAGCGTGTTTTTAAGAGGTAATAACTATCAAAAGATTGACACTTGTTTATGTTCGGTTTAATTGTAAAATTATGTCCAATGACCAACATTATATTAAATGGTAAAAATATATTCTAAATATACTTTAAAACCACTCAAATTCACAATTTATCACTATTAATTATTTTGATTAAAAAAGTTGTTTTTAATTAAAATTTAGTAATTTTCACTATTCATCAAAATATAAAAGTTATCCGAAAAGTACCAAAATTTCACCCTAGGCTAATTTTGATATTCCGAATCTAAAAATGAAGTCCATTTTGAAATATAAAATATATATGATTTCAAAAAGTAGGTATTACTATTCACAACGGCTAGTTTAATTAGTTGTGGTGTGTGTTAGAACTCGAGGTTGCGTACAACACACGCTATCGCATTATTCGAAGGGAAACGTACCGTAGAAGCTTGGGGTGTTACATTCTCCCCTCCTTCAAATAATTGCGTCCTCGCAATTTCTAGGGTATTACTGCATAAAAAGACTCGGGTGGTTTTTCATCATAAGTTCCTCGGGTTCCCACGTTGCCTCTTCCATCTTATGATTTCTCCACAAAACTTTTACCAGACGCGTCGTCCGGTTTCTCAGTACTTGTTCTCTCGTATCAAGAATCTTGACGGGCTCTTCGCAATAAGACAGATCGGGTTCCAGTTCTAATTCCTCATAGGTGAGTACATGCGTTGGGTCAGGCATGTATTTTCTCAACAGAGATACGTGGAACACATCGTGAACTTTGGAGAGACTTGGCGGCATTGCCAATCGGTAAGCTACAGCCCCAATTCGTTCTAGAATTTCGAAAGGTCCGATGTACCTGGGACTCAATTTACCTTTCTTACCAAAACGTATGACTCCCTTCCATGGAGATACCTTTAGGAAAACATGATCACCGACTTGAAATTCCAAATCCTTCCTTCGATTATCGGCATAGCTCTTCTGCCTACTTTGAGCTGCTTTGATGTGATTTTGGATTACATTCACCTTTTCCACCGTTTCCTCCACCAGTTCTGGGCCTACAAGTTTTCTTTCACCAACGTCATCCCAACAGGTTGGTGTACGACATCTCTTTCCGTATAACGCTTCATATGGTGCCATCTGAATACTCGAATGGAAGCTATTGTTATAGGAAAATTCTACCAGAGGTAAATATTGATCCCACATACCCTGAAAGTCAAGTGAGCAAGATCTCAACATGTCTTCTAAGGTTTGAATAGTCCATTCTGATTGTCCGTCTGTCTGAGGGTGGTAAGCAGTGCTCAAATGAAGTTCAGTATCCAGGGATTTCTGAAGACTTTTCCAAAATCTTGAAGTAAAACGGGGGTCACGATCAGAAACAATCGATAGGGGTACTCCATGAAGTCTCACAACTTCATTAATATATAGTCTTGCTAGACGTTCCAGGGGTAGATCTTCTCTTATAGCAAGAAAATGTGCTGACTTGGTAAGACGATCAACAATCACCCATATTGCATCATTCCTTCTAGGAGTCTTTGGTAGCCCCATGACAAAGTCCATCGTAACATTGTCCCATTTCCACTCTGGTATGGGAAGAGGTTGCATGACTCCTCCAGGCTGTTGCCTTCCAGCTTTCACTTGTTGACAAACCATACATCTTGACACAAAATCAGCAATCTCCCTCTTCATGTTGTCCCACCAAAAATGTTCCTTCAAATCTCTATACATTTTGGTGCTCCCAGGGTGTATAGAGAAATTGGAACTATGAGCATCATCCAGCAATTCCCTTTTTAGATCAGGTATATTGGGAACACAAAGTCTCTTCCCGAATTTCAAAATTCCATCTTCATACACAAAGTCTCTCAATCTCCCATCATTCACAGCTTTAATCTTCTTTTGAAATTCTTCATCATCGTTCTGAGAACTCTTAATCCTTTCTAGTAAAGATGGTTTGGCAACCATTTGAAAAAGCATTGATGTTTCACCTTCCCTGGTTATTCCCATGTCCATCTTCACTAGATCCATGAAAATTGGATCCCTTTCAATTCTCATCATGTTCAGAACTCCATGGTCTTTTCTGCTCAAAGCATCTGCTACTTTGTTTGCTTTCCCCGGGTGGTAGTGTATCGTGCAATCATAATCCTTGAGTAATTCAAGCCATCTCCTTTGCCTCATGTTGAGTTCTTTTTGTGAGAAAATATACTTCAAACTCTTGTGATCAGTATAAATCTCACATTTTTCACCATAGAGGTAGTGCCTCCATATCTTCAAAGCAAAGATCACTGCTGCTAACTCGAGATCATGAGTAGGATAGTTTTGTTCATGAATTTTCAACTGTCGTGATGCATAGGCAATAACTCTATCATTTTGCATAAGGACACAGCCAAGTCCTTTCTTCGATGCATCACTATAAATAACGAACCCATCATTCCCCGATGGTAAAGTCAATATAGGAGCATTGACTAATCTTCTCTTCAGTTCTTCGAAACATTCTTCACACTCTTTTGTCCAAACAAATTTAACCCCTTTACGTGTGAGCTTCGTTAATGGGTTAGCCAATCGGGCAAAATTCTGGACGAAACGTCGATAATAACCTGCCAAACCAATAAAACTGCGTACCTCAGTTATACTCATAGGAGCTGGCCATTCTTGGATTGCTTTGGTCTTAGAAGGATCAACAGAGATTCCATCTTTAGAGACAATATGGCCAAGAAAAGAAATCTCCTGAAGCCAGAATTCGCACTTGCTAAACTTCCCATATAATTCATGCCTCCTCAGAGTCTTCAAGATAATGCGCAAGTGATTTTCATGATCTTCGTAGGTTTTGGAGTATACCAAGATATCATCAATAAATAACACCACAAATTCATCGAGATACTCCTTGAAAACTCTATTCATCAGATCCATGAACACAGAGGGTGCATTAGTCAATCCAAACGGCATTACAGTAAACTCGTAATGCCCGTACCTGGTTCGAAATGCTGTCTTCGGAATGTCTTCCTTCTTCACACACAACTGATGGTATCCAGATCGAAGGTCAATCTTTGAAAAGTATTGAGCTACATGCAGTTGGTCAAATAAATCATCAATACGAGGTAGGGGATACTTGTTCTTTATTGTTATAGCATTGATCTCCCTGTAGTCGATACATAACCTCATAGATCCATCTTTCTTTTTAACAAAAAGAACAGGGGCTCCCCATGGAGAAACACTAGGGCGAATAAATCCCTTATTACTCAATTCCTCTAGTTGTTTCTTTAGTTCGACTAACTCTACAGTGGCCATTCTATAATGGGTCTTCGATATAGGCCTTGATCCAGGAATCAAATCAATAGAAAACTCAACTTCTCGTTCTGGAGGATGTCCAGGTAAATCTTCCGGAAATACATCTACAAATTCTTTCACAACAGGTACATCCTCTATTTGAACATTCCTTTCCTCACCGACAGTTATTTCATTCTCTTCCTCCCCAATAATTGAATTAAGTTGATCTGTTGGGGGTGGATCTAAATAAGAATTAGGTGGTGACGATTCTGCTCTAAAAATAAGGTGCTCCTTATCATTATCATCAAGAATCGTAACCTCTTTCTTCTTACAATAAATCTTCGCATCATAGTCCGAAAGCCAGTCCATACCGAGGATT
This sequence comes from Viscum album, assembly GCA_963277665.1. Classification (NCBI taxonomy): domain Eukaryota; kingdom Viridiplantae; phylum Streptophyta; class Magnoliopsida; order Santalales; family Viscaceae; genus Viscum; species Viscum album. Next base: position 428,718,597 of record OY728150.1, on the reverse strand, counting down.
ATATCAAACTCAATCATAGGTATGACGATGAAATCAGTAGATAATGAAAATTTATGTGCTCTAATGGGGACTGATTCACAAAACTTTGTTGCAACGATACTTCCCTTAGGAGTTTTAACAGAAAACTCCCTTATTAAATCAAATTGGAAATATCTAATTTTCTTAGCAAACTGGGAAGATATGAAACAATGCGATGATCCAGAATCAAATAATTCATTTGCTAAACTTGAGGAAACCATTAAATTACCTGCCACCACGTCTTTCGGAGCTTCTACCTCAGCAGTAGTGATAGCATAAGCCTGGCCTTGATCCCTTGGCCTTTTCTGAGGTAAGTTCTCCTGACGCTTAGGGCATGCATTTGCATAATGCCCCATCTCCCTGAAATTGTAGCACTGAACGTTGGTAGCTTCCTTCTTCCCCTTGCAATCATGAGCTTGGTGGCCTTTTTCACCACACTTGTAACAGACTCCCATTCCCTTCAAGCAAGTACCAGGATGTTTCTTCCCGCATTTACCACAAGATGGATATTCAACCTTTCCCTTCTTCCCCTTATTTCCATTCCCAGATTGATCAGCAGGTCTCTTCTTCTCTTGCTTTGCTTTAAGGTCATAAGACTTAGAGAATTCCTTTTCGGTCTTGATAGCACATGAGACAATGTCTTCGTACGATGAAAAGGACTGTGAGACTAATGCTCGACGGAGAAATGGTTTTAACCCATCAAAGAAACGATCAATCTTACTTCTTGGGTTGCGAATATAATCTCCAGCATACCTCGCTAACCTTGTAAAGTTAGCCTCATACTTTGTGACATTATCATCCTCCTTTTGTCTCAGACTCAGAAATTGCCTTTCCATATCTGCTCGATGGTCGCGAGGAAAGTATTTTTCTAAAAACAGATCTTTGAACTCCCTCCATTCCATGTTTGATACTTCATCATCTTCCTTCATGTTTTGAATCAATGACCACCATTGATCAGCATCTCCAGTGAGGCGGTAAACTGCCATGGTAACTTTTTCCCTTTCACTACTCCCCAAAGCCTGAAATATTTTCTCTAGGGAAAATATCCATTGCTCAGCTACTAAGGGATTTGTACTCCCATTGAACGTTGGTGGTTGTTGTCTCATGAATCTATCTAAAATTGATCCTCCACGCTGCGGATCAGGGTGCTCCATACGGGTAAGGTTATTATTCATAACCTGAGTAAGTTGTCCCAGTATGGTGATTAGCTGATCAGCACCAGTTGCATCACTAGCCCCACTATAATTATCTTGAGCAGGAGGGCAATCCCTACATGGGGTGCGTGCATTGATACGGTTTCCATTTCTTCCACTAGGCGCCATTTCTAAACAATGGCATTAACTAGATCAGTTTATAAATCAAAATACATAATCCCATACTTATAAAACACTTAGCATAAATTGAACTATTTATGGATATAATCCATAATCATAAAAATGTTTTCTTTGAGGAATTATATACTCATAAACCCTTCATAATGATTTGTAAAGATAGTGAGAGTTATCCTAAGCATATCCCCCGGGAGTGTCGTAACCAAGAGTGCAGCAAGGCCCGTTGTCGTGCACCAGTTCCCGTTCGAGTCTAGCTCAAAGCGGTGTTTTTGGGTTTTACCCCTAGGTACATCTGTGCCAGAGCCGCCTCTACCTGCTCGTATCCAGACAGGGATGTATTGCTCGGAAAACTCACAAAATCTCTACAATACCAAAATTCTAGGACGTTCTTCTACACTAATCCTCAAAGTTCATCTTAGGTCTACGTGCTCTAATCAGAGTTTATCTTAATCTAGTTTCCAAGGTTTGTACTAAACTTCCTCTGATACCAACTGTAACGCCCCGACCCCAGCTACCCAGAGTCGGTGCATTACTTCATAACATTGGCATGATCATAAGAAGGATCAAATCTCGAAAGACCGATTGGTTTAGTAGCCTTGGAAAATGCCAGATATATTCATAAGTTTTACATTACATTATAAAATGAAAAACTACTTCAACAACATAATGTCTCAATAGACCACACTATTATCCCCTCATAAAATCCCTGCAGGTCATTCATAACTTACTTCTTCCCATCCTGGGAAAAATAAAACATAAAAAAGGGGTGAGCTCAAATGCCCAGTAAGGATAACAATATAGCGGAAAGAATAAACATTTAAGGCAATGTATAACTAAAACAAAAGCCTTTTAAATATGAACTTTCAACATGGTATGGCATAAATAAAATGAAATAATGCCATTTAATTATTCACATGGATATTCTACTAATCGAATAATCACATGCAAAAATCAATAACCACTTTCATAATGTTGGAATGCATAATGCCAGACTATCATAACCACATAGCCAAGGCCTCGTGCCAAGACTACAAATAAGATTTTGTCAAGGCCTTGTGCCAAGACACTAGTTTGTCTCATGAGACCTACCGATGCATCGAGGAGCTATAGCGGGCTCCACCCGTCACTTATTAAGTCCAATGCATTCCCATATGAAAAGGTTTAAACATAACATAAACATTCGTATTAAAACTAGCATACGAAATGTCAATAATTTCACCATAAACTATGAATGGTATAAAAATAGCACATCCACAGTCAAACATATCACAAAACCTTCAATACAATATAGAAGTTTTGTATCATAATAAATCAACTTCAAATAATCTTAAAATCCATCAAAGGATGTTGACATAGATGAAATCAAAATTATTTTTAAAGAAGTATCTCCTTTTATTTTGAAATCATTTAAGATCCATATAAAATAAAACATTTTCTTTGAAAATATTCTTATAAGCTTGTATGGAAAGCTTCGACGATTTTATAACGGCGGAAAATAACCGCACCCGCCGTATAAGTTAAAAAAAACATTCTTACCTCAATTCTGTCGAAAAGGTTAAAAAGGACCTTGTTTTGAAAACGACGGAAAGATTCCTTTATAAACCTCTTATAAAAAGTCAAAAAAGGGTATAAATGACTTAAACCCATATTCATGTAAATAGTAAAAATGTTTTGAAATACATTTTTAAGAAACATGGATGTGGATGATAAAGAGATCCCAGTAGATTATTACGTATAAACAACCTCGGATAATGAAGAGATTGTGAAATAACCCTTACCTTGTACTTTTCCTTGGTTGGGGTAGGTTAACCTCCTGTATAATAGTGAAATAATTGTTACTAAATTATACAAGAATCATATACATTAATATGATATCATATATGATCTTTTAATATTGATTTGATAATAATATCTTAGTATTATCGCTGTTTCGGGTGTGAACTTACTTGTTTGCTTTTGTATGTTTTGTTACGTAAGACATGTTTGTAAAGGATAAGTTGTATATTATTCAAATCCAGAATGGTATCAAGTCCTTAAACATCATTTTTAAATCATCAAATGATAATTATACTTGAATGGATACGATGGAAAATGAATCTCATCGCGTTCGTGGAGACGGTAGTCCGTACGTACGCACGAACGCTACTTCCTTTTAATTTTTATTTTAAAAGAATCGAATACAAATGATACATAGGTATATTACTATTCCATTATAATATAATATTTTATATATGTCACTTAAGTTCATTAACACCATCCTTTATACGTTCCATGTGTGGTATGAACGAGTCATATCATTTTAAGGGGGCGGTAGTCCGCACTTCCTCAAATGAAATTATCGTATGTATATACAACATGAAACGAATAATGGTATGAAATAAAATGGAATTACAGAAGCTTATATATAAAATATATATCATTAACATCATATTTAATTACAGTGCCATCATAATGGCCACCATGAGAGGCGGTAAGATGTATTTGAACAATCATCGTTTCGTGAGGCGTTAGTTTGCCATCCACAGAAACATTATGTTCATCATCCATTAGATGGAGTTGTGTGTATGTGTAGTTTGAATCCTTCTTATAACAACATCCTAGTATATTGAGGATACTGGTGTTGTTACAAAAGAAAGGAAATAAAAAGAGTTTGGGGGTTGAAGAAGCAAAATAAATGAAAATAATTTAAGAGAAATCGTTACCTTTAATTTAGGTAACTCACTTTGGTTGGAACCAAAGGACTTGTTGAAATGCTTTCTGCCTAAGGGGAAGCTTCAAGGAGGATGAGAGGGATGTGGGGAGCTTAGTTGGACAGAGTTTGGACGAGCCAAGTGGCTTGAGAGGTTTGAGGAATGAGTAGAAGTGGTCTCCTTTTATAAGGGGGAGGAGGGGCTCTTTAGGAAAGAGTGAAAGTATTACTTTATAATATAATTATATTCGGTTTATAATGGTCCAAAAATCATTGAGGTCGAAGATAAGATGACTCATATTCTAAATAACATCAACCAATAAGAATTGGACAGGTTTTAGATAATATTTTAATCATTATAATCTTATTTATTTAAATGATTTATTAATGAGGTAAACATTGCATCATTATTGTGTCATTAATAATTTAAATTATTTGATGTCTAAAAATTATAAATAAAATATCATTATGTATGAAATCTTTTTAGCTTTCTAATGAATATTTATAATCGAAAATTCAACATGTATAACCCTATGTAAAAATTGTTCTTCTAGAAGATGTAAGCTTATGCCATTTTTATTTTTATTTTAACTTTATTAATATAATGTGTCCCTACCACATACAAGTGGATCCAAGGGGTCCCCAAATTGACCCAAGGATGCCCATGGTCGGGTATGTGTCCACCAATAAGGTTAGGACACGTTTTAGAGTAATTTTGTATTATTATAATATTATTTTTTAACCCTTATTTACCGGATTTACCCTTTAACCATGGTAAATAAAATATTTACCACAGTAACTATTCAAAATGTCTAAAAATAAAAGTTACCTATTTACACAATTTGAACATCCTGATTCCAAATATGGAATCCATTTTCCTAAATTCAAAACACAGAAGTGGCAGAAATTAATTTAAAATTAATTCCCGCTGTCAAAACAAAAAGCGTGTTTTTAAGAGGTAATAACTATCAAAAGATTGACACTTGTTTATGTTCGGTTTAATTGTAAAATTATGTCCAATGACCAACATTATATTAAATGGTAAAAATATATTCTAAATATACTTTAAAACCACTCAAATTCACAATTTATCACTATTAATTATTTTTATTAAAAAAGTTGTTTTTAATTAAAATTTAGTAATTTTCACTATTCATCAAAATATAAAAGTTATCCGAAAAGTACCAAAATTTCACCCTAGGTTAATTTTGATATTCCGAATCTAAAAATGAAGTCCATTTTGAAATATAAAATATATATGATTTCAAAAAGTAGGTATTACTATTCACAACGGCTAGTTTAATTAGTTGTGGTGTGTGTTAGAACTCGAGGTTGCGTACAACACACGCTATCGCATTATTCGAAGGGAAACGTACCGTAGAAGCTTGGGGTGTTACATTTAAAATTATTTTTTATATCATAGAAAAATAGCTTAACAAATTTTTTCATCAAATTTATTTAAATTATCCTTAGTATTCATAATAAAAACTCTACAACCAAAAACACTACAATATCCAACCTTTGGTTACTATTCATTAAAAAATTAATAATGATTTTTTTAATAAATTGATTAGTAAAAATTATATTTATGATATAATAAATAGTATTATCTGATAATGATTAAAATAATTTTTTTAAATTAAATTCATTAAGCATGGTTCTAGTAATTTCTATAACTGTTCGATTTTACATTTTTATAATAAAATTTTTTTATATCCCTCTAGGATAAATATAATTATTAAAATATCCATTATCTTCACAAATTTTTCAATCTATATATTATAATACTTACCCCATTATCAATTCTCTGATGAATTATTGAATGAACCTTTTGATTGTGAACCAGTTTACTAAAAGCAATAAACATGGTTAAAGATTCACTTTAATTAGTTAAGGAATAAGTCTGTGTGAAATTAATAAAAACATTAAGAAATTAAATGAAATTACCTCAACTACCTAAAAAATATGTTTTCATATGGATAATAAATCAACATGTAATAGTTATAATGTTCTATCTAAATTAACATTATTAATAGATCTGAATGTTTCTTTATGTTTCTTTCCTTTGAAAAATGAATCAAAAACAAAATTATTACTAAAAATACTATTGGTTAGTTATAAAACCAATCCATGTTTGAAAAATTTGTATAATTTATAAAAATGAAGAAGTCTAACCACTTTATGCCAAATAAAATTATTTTTTTCTATATCATTAAGACTCTACATATTCTACTTAGTTAGTTTATAAAGATTATTTGAGTAATTTTTTTTATTTTTTATTTTCATACACCAATTCCATCAACACAATGATATGAGATACTTGTTAAGTTATTTATAATACCTTTAATATATAATACCTTTGAAATTATAATAGATTAAAAAATTGTCTATATTGTTGAAACCTCTAAACATGTGTTTTGAACTGTCTCTAAATGTCATGGAGCATACATTAGATTGATTAAATTTTAGAAAATTATATGGGACTATAATTATATTTCTAGAGAAACCAATATCATTACTCTAAGTGTCTTTGAGAATTTTAAGTCATATTTTATGAAATCAATCATGTAAAAGAAAATTTTAGTACCCATGTAATATTGGGTCTAATTAGATTACTGATAAAATTATTAGGCACCCTTATATATTTTAGACATTTATTATAGGGTAATATAGAAGTTAAATTCCTAGAAATAAAATTATATATACGTGTTATTTATTGATTGAATTTTAATGAGTAATCATATGCATGATGTCATTATAAATAACATCTAAAGCATGTAATACTAGAAACATTTTCTTTAGTAATTTTAACAAATGATGTCTTTTAAATCTTATGAATTTTCCATTTATATAAAAAATAAATTTTCACTTTTTATGTTTATTTATATTCATCATGTTTTAAACATTTTCATTACCTTTAATTAATATAGATTTGTTTTCCTTCAAGATATAAATTTCCTCATTAATATAATCATGCTCTATTTTTGTAGCTTCTAAGCCATCACATACATTCTCATTTGGACATGAATTTGTATTTCATTTTTTTTAATTTTAATTTTTTATATTATTATATTATTACCCAATTCAAGTCATATAATCCAACGCCATATTGAATTTCCTTTCTTCTCCTTTTCCATTCCAATAAATAAAAATGTTGATCTTTCGTTTTCATATTTATGTTTCACAATCACTATATTTAAATTCTAATTTTTTGAATAAAAACATTCTTATTAAATAATGTGATTTTATGAATCTAATTTTATTTAGGAAACTTGTTATTTTTTAGTAATATTCATATTCTACTTTTGTAAATATATGTACAACCCAGTTACTCTTTAAATACTCTTCCAAAACATTTTATTCTGTTCATTTAAATATTTTATATCATGTTCAAAATTGGATTCATATCCTAAACTATAATTGAAATCATTACCAACCACATTCTTTTTTATTACCATTAAGCATATGTTGTACAATTCTCTATCACTCTTAGCGTCATTAGTCCTGAAGTCTGACTTTTCAGTGGAAATATATCCAACTTAAAACACTCTCTTCTCTTTATTCTTTTCTTTCTTTTCTTTCCCTTATTTCTTCAATTTTTGACAATCTAACATGATTTATTCCTTTTTTATATACTCATATAATTTTAATTCCAATAAATGATTATATTTACAACCATTACCTCTCTTATTTTATTTTTATTAACCCTTATAATATATTTTATATATTACTCATTAGATTCTATTATTATTTTAACATTTTTATAATACCCTTTATTAGGGTTACAAATTTCATTTTCTAACTTTGTTGAAGATCATAATTATAAGAATTAGTGGAAAAGTTGATTTTTCATTTAATGTCTATGAATTTTTTGTTTTAAATTTATTTCTCATTAATATTAATTATGTCCAACTCATACAGGTGTAGTGAACCGATAAGTTAATAAAATGTGTACTATTTAAAATTATTACCCCTACAAGTTGTATCTATATTTGTATGAAAATTTTCAGGTATTTTCAAAAATAACATTTCAACCAATAGTGTATTTTCTAGTTCCTATTTGGGAACACTCATCCTAATGATGATACTTTTAGATTTTTGAAACATTTAGTTCATGAATTATTTTTATCCCATTTGAATTCATGGTACAGTGCACATAACCTTCCAATATCAATTAATTTAATATTTTTTAAACTGTAATGAGTTATATGAAGAATTATATATAAGTAATAAGCTATATTATATGTTGATACATTACTAAAAAGTATTTTACTAACATACCAATATAAAATATTAATTATTTTTAATTCAAAACATTTTTTTACCACATAATTTCCTATAAGTGCGTCTGGATCATCTTCTAGTTGCTAATATTATTTCATAGTTATAATACATTTATCAATACTCCAATTTTTGATATATAACTACATTTTAAATTTCCAATACATGTATTCAACTCTTCAAAAAATGGTGGTTTCATTGGAATCCGATATTATTCACATTCCTTTCTAAAGTATCAAAATTGCCTATTGTCCATAGATAGTTATATCTAGGACAAAGTTGTCCTAAATAGAATAATACAATTAAAAAACATCCAAAAAAATTATCTATGATACATTTAAAAAAAATAGGATGTCCAATTAGTCTAGATGTGGGTTAAATATACCTTCATATGAATTTAAATATACTAAAAAAACGATGTACAATATCAATCTAAAAACACATGAAAATTAAAAGATATGAATTTAACAAAAAATCAAATTAATATATAACACTATGTTATTAAAATAATGAACATTATATTTTAATACTAGTTTGGATCCAATTATCATACATTAATTCTACACTCTCCTCTAACTTAGAAAGAGGGTTGGTACTCACTAGAACAACCCTAACTTTAAAAAGTTTTGATAATTCTTTAAATAAACTATAATTTAACATAAATGGAGGTACAACCTAGAAAAAAATTCCTTTCTATGAACAAATTTTTAAAAAATAAAACATGAATTTTTTTCCTAAGTAATGACCATGAAATACATATCATTGGTTTGAAAAAATGTATTTTTCTATGAAAATAATAAACTGATTATTACTGCATAAATATAATATGAAAAATAATAAAACCATGTAAATTAAAAAATAAATAAATAACAATATTTCAATGATAATTCAACTTATAGTATCTTTGATCACTTAATATGAAATTATCAATTTTTGAAACTCTCTGGTGATCATAGTATGAATGGAAGTCATAGTTTAAAAGCTTCATCACTTTATATAGTAGTTTTTGTAACTCATCTATATTTTCATATCTCTAAATTTGATGTTATAAAAAAATTATTCAATGGATATTTACTATCATGACCAACCGTCACCAAAAGGAGGGAAGGGTCAGTAGTTTTCCAAGCCCTTCCTTTTTAAGTTGAAGGATAGAAAATGACCCCCGAAACCCACCTTCAATAGGTCTTGGAGTGGCGACCAGCACCAAGGGTATAGAATCTCACACAAAATGGAAGGCATTGCCCTTTTTATTTTTATAGGAATGAGAGATAAGATAGCAACCCCAAAAATAAAAAAGGTGAAAGTAAAGGAAAATCCAAAAGTAACCCATTCCCATATGCATGTTCAACAGTAAATAATACAAGCTACAAAAAAATCCAAAGGTAAAGTACCCAGAAAAGGAAAATGACAACAGCAACTGCCCCAAGGTCTACACTAGTACGGTCCCGTACGATCCCAGAATTCCTCCTGGAAACCTGAAAACCATTTTATATACGTAGGGCGAGCATAAAAGTACACTCAGTAGGAAAAACCACATACTCTTGTGCACAAGTGAGGAGACATTCTAATGCCCAGTAGAAAAAGAGATAACAAAAAACCCACGAAGGAAAAGCTATCCACCCAAACCCCACCATAGCATGCTCCCCAAATAACACAAGTCAAGTAACATATAGTAATATCACATCGATATTTTGGTACCCCAGGACACTTTCCCACTGGTTATTGAAGACACCCTACGCATCGAACCAATCCCGCCATTCTCACCGCAGCCCCACTACCATACCCACTCGCACACACCTGGGCCAGAACCTCACCGTAGTCCCAATGCCAAACCCCGCCCGCAGACACTTGGGCCACAACCACCTCGCGTAACTATGCCCGCAAAAACCTATGCCAGAACAACCACTTCCACGCCCGAAGACACCTGGGCCAGAAAGCTACTGTCACGCCTGAAGACAAATGGGCCTCATCCCAAAGATACTTGGGAATCAACCTGCCCATAAACACCTAGGCCAACAACCACAGATACCCTACCCGAAGATTCTTGGGCTAATAATGGACTTCATTCCATCACAGCCTGCCCGAATAGTCTTTGGATATTCGGGAAAGGGAGCAGAAAAGGAGCTAATAACCAGCCACTCATAGGAGTTTTGGGAAAAACACCCTCCCTATGAAATGTGGTGTTCGGCACTTATGTGCTCAACTTGGGTGGGGCGTGAATAAGAAACATAAAAACTAAAAGTATATACATAAGTAAACAAGCACTCAATCCAACCTAGGGTTCCGAAAATAGCCTAAGAGCAAACACTGCATCACTATTCATTCATGAAAGGTATACCACCCACAGCCAGGTCCCAATCCATCCCAGAACCAATTTCCCCATTTAACCCATTCTTGTTTTTATGTTCAAGTTATCCTATTAGGGTGAATTATTCACTACTAGGAAACTAACAGGCATAACCACAATCCAAAAGGAAAGAAACTTCCAAACAAAAATTTAAGCATTCACACCTGGTTCCCTTGCAAGTCACAAAAACAAAGGGATAAGTGAGATCACTCAAATTACTGGATCCAAAGAAAACCCCAAGACACATCCCCACATCCCCAAAATCCATGATCCAACAGTCTCTCAACAACAGAGGATTCCACCCCAATTTGTGGTATAAGCAGAGTAACCACACAACCTCAAAATCACAACCAGCAAAATTACAATAACAGGGGATCCCATCCCCACCCGCATCACCACAGTAATCGACCCATGAAAGAAATAACCAAACTTCTACCACCAACACAAATCAATCCCATGCAGGTATTTTCATATTTAAAATAATTTACACACTCCATGGTTTCAATTCCATTGTGCTTTAACCAGGGTCATCACAAAAAGGATTGATCCTGGTGATTTAAATTTATTTAACCGAGTATACGTAATTAACCAATTCCATGTTATGGTTATATGAACATCCAAGAGCACCGAGGTTCATTAGTGCACATATAAAGAGCACCAACGACCATGATTTTCAGTTATCATAGGCCCGTATAATTCAAAACACATATCAACAATAAAAGAGCACTGCAGGACATCGATCACACACCCCCTTCATTCATTAAAAGTCCGTTCATTATCTTTATTAAGTTTGGTATCATCAATTTCCATAGAGGAAAAAGCATTCCCACCCCGCATGATACATAGAAAGAAGAGACAAAGGAGAAAATCCCTACTTCATTGATCAATGATTGATGATTCTCTCCACGCGCTAGGAACAGGGGAAGTGCAACTCGCAAGGCTCCCGCACAGGTGCACCACATGCCTCTGGAAAGAAAGGAATTTGAACGTACACTGAAAAGGAGGAGACTAGCCAAGGGGGAGAAGAATAATTTCTAGCAAGATAAAAAGATGAGATCCCCAATGTTATGGGATAAGAAATTTGAACCCCTTGGAAGTTGAATCATGGTTCTTCCAAGTGGTTGGGTGGTTACACACGACAGAATTAATTGTTATTCAATAGGGAGGGTTCTCAGGATTTTTAGATATTAATTATGGGATAAAATGTCCATGAAACACCTTAAAAGGTCAAAAAGTCTTAAAAGAGGCGTTACGGTAAAAATTGTAGAAGGAAAACCCGACAAGGATGGATAACACCGCTCGGTCGCACCGATCGGGGTGAGACCCCTCAGGATCCTAGAATTTGGCAAAGGGATGGATCATGATGGTCTGGGCCATTACATTAGATACCACTCAAACCATTCTTGTCCTCAAGAATAAAAACCCAGAAGGAAAGAAATAGGGGGGGTCCGAATAACCACCCCGGAAGATACCTCTCAGGAGTGAACCTCTCCAACACAAGAACCCCTTATCCCCTGAACAAACACAAATTCCTTACCGCTCCATTCCCTGTGTAAACACAAAAAAAAGGGTCAAACTGTCCGGTCCAGTGGGAGAGGGGTCTCCCTTCCTCCATGTTAAGATACTATCCACTTTGGGTGGAACTGACTCGCCCGCACGGGTTTAGGCGCATCCACTTTAATGCGTCTTAACTAGGGATCAGGTCATCCCCTTCCCATTCATTAGGACACTTCACACACACATCCCCAGAAAAGGAACTGATCATCCATAGTCAACAAGGTAAAGTATTACACAGTAAACAAGTACTGACCCAACAGGATAAAACTCAAAACAACTCTGGGTATTGGGCACGAATCAATGCTTCCCTCTCCCAGGTAATCTCCTCAATCCCACCATGTCTCCACAACACACGAAACAAGGGATTGGTTCACCCATGAAGAACCTTCTCCCCACGACCCTCGATCATCATTGGTCTCTCCACGAAGGTTGCATTGTCTTCGATATCTAGCTCTCCCCAGTCGAGGATGTGTGAATCATCGTGCAGATATCGTCGGAGCTGGGACATAGGGAATACATCGTGTATCCTCAGTAGCAGCGGTGGTAGCGCTAGCTGATAAGCCACTTCGCCGACCCACCGCAACACTTTGAAGGGTCTGATGAACCTAGGAGAATACTTACTTCCCCTACTGAACCTTTTTTGTCCACACCGAGGGGAGACCTTCAAGAACATGTGGTCCCCGACCTCGAATTCCAAGGATATCCTCCTATCATCGACATATGAATTCTACAAGTCCTAGGCCGCCTTCATCTGTTCTCGTATAAGCCAAACCTTCTCTATCATGCTCTGCACCACCTCTGGGCCAAGAACACCTACTTCCCCAATATTAGTCTAGCACATGGGTGAGAGACACGACCTTCCATATAGGTCTTCGAACGGAGCCATGCCAATGGTAGAGTGGTAGCTATTGTTGTAGGAGAACACTACCAGAGGAAAGTTTCATGCCCACGATGCCCCAAAGTCCAAGATGCAAAATCATAGCATATCTTCCAAGGTCTAGATGGTGTGCTATGTATTCTCATGTGTCTGGGGGTGGAAGGCAGTCCTAAGGCACAGCTGGGTGCCAAAAGCATGCTACAAACCCCTCCAGACTCATGAGGTAAACCGTGCATCCCTATCTGAGACTATGGATCTTGGAACCTCATGCAACCGCACCACCTTGTCCACATACCTCCGCACTAGAGTGTCCACTGCACTCGACTGATTGATTTCCAGAAAGTGAGCCGATTTCGTCAACTGATCCACTACTACCCAGATGGTGTCGCACCCTCCTTGAACCTTGGGTAGCCTCGTGACGAAATCCATCGAGATGTTGTCCCACTTCCACTCGGGGACATCTAAAGGTTACAAAAAACCACCTAGAACATGGTGTTCAGCCTTCACCTACTGACACACTAGGAACTTGGCCAAAAACTCTACCACTGCCCGCTTTTCCCCGGGGCACCAAAACTATCTCCTCGGACTCTGGCACATCTTGGAAACTCTTGGGTGCACCGCCAGGGGTGAGCTGTGGAACTCACTAAGGACTCTCTAGCGCATCGCCTCCGGAACGAACAACTTCCCTCTAAATATCATCTGATTCTATCCATTTTCTTGTCCATCCTTCCGGAGCACTACCTTGGATAACCCGATCATGAATCACTTCACTCTCTGGGTCTCCCCAATGATACTCTTCCACCTGACATAACAGAGAAGACTATACTATCATCTGATACAGAAAACACTTACCACCATCCATCCTCGCATCCAGGTGTAGGGAAACCAACTCCTACATCTCCCTCTAAGCATCCGCCAACTCTCGAATTGCATCCCTCTATGACCTACCTCTCAAATAATCGACCACTATATTCCCTTTTCTTGAAGTGTAGGAAATATCAAAATCATAGTCCTGAAGAAACTCCATCCAACTTCGCTTCTGTAAGTTCAGGTCCCACTGGGAGAAGACATACTTCAATATCTTATGATTAGTGAAGACCACGAAGTGCTCCTCGATGAGGTAGTGCCGCCACCACTTTAGTGCAAACACTACCGCTGCAAGCTCCAGATCATGGGTGGCATAGTTACGCACTTGGGGACGTAACTACCTAGATTCATAGGAGATCACCTCTTTCTGCTACATCAACACACATATGAGGCCCTACCCTGAAGCATCACATAACACCTCATATGTTACCCCTTGTTCTGGTAATCTCAGCACTGGGGCACTAACCAACTTCTCCTTTAGATAGCTGAAGGCTGCCTCGCATTGCTCATCCCACACGAAAGCTCGATCCTTCATTGTCAAGGCTGTCAAAGGTGTTGCAACTCGGGAGAAGTTGGGTACGATCCTCCGATAGTAACCTGCCATCCCGAGGAATCTGCAGACCTCTACCACGTTCTTGGGTGCTTCCTAAGAAATAACCGCTTCAACCTTTGACGGGTCTACCGCTACTCACTGCTCGGACACTACGTTCCCAAGGAAGTGCACTTCTCGCATCCAAAATTTGAACATTGACAACTTCCTAAAGAGTTGGTGCTGTCAGAGGACCCCCAAAACTGTCCTTAGGTGCTCAGTGTGATCCTCCTCTGATCTTGAATGGATCGGGTAGTCATCGATGAACACTAATACGAACCGATCCAGATACTCTAGGATGATGGAGTTCATAAGCCCCATGAATACAGCTGAAGCATTTATAACGCCTAACGGCATGAACACAAACTCAAAGTGCCCATATCGGCACTTGAAGGCTATCTTTGGGATGTTTCCCTCCTTCACCCTCAACTGGTGATATCCAGACCACATGTCGATCTTGGAGAACCATCCTTCCCTCTTCAACTGGTAAAAAATATCATCTATCCTCGGAAGAGGGTAGCGATTCTTGACAGTCACCTAATTCAGTCTCCTGTAGTCTATGCACAGCCTTAGACCACCATCTGCCTTCTTTGCGAACAAAACTGGGGCACCCCACAGTGACACACTTGGTCAAACATAACCCCTCTTCATCAGATCGTCAATCTGAATCCGCAACTCCCGTAGCTCCGAAGGTGCTATCCGGTAGGGATCCATCGATATAGGACGAGCACGAGTCTACAAGTCTATCCCAAACTTGACATAATATAAAGGGGGTAGAATCTTCACCTCCTTAGAGAAGACGTTAAAAAATTCAATGATGATTCTTAGTACCTCCACTATCTATGCATCCACTGACTCCACTAATAGCTCAGCCAATAAGGAGAGGAGGGGTTCCCTTTGCTTGCTGCTCCCCGAGAAACCCCATTCACCGATTAAAGTCACACGTCGGCCGCTCATGTCTGAAAACACGACCCTTCCTCAGAAGCAGTCAATTATGGCACATACAGAAAATAACCATTCAATGCCTAGGATGACATCGTATGGCTATATCTGCAACAGTAGGAGATCCTTGACTGACTAATGTGGCCCTATCATAAGTTTGCATCCTCAACAAACATATAACAAGTTGGTCTAGCCTCTAACTGGTGTGCTCAGTATTAGGGGCACTGGAAGTCTCTTAGTATCTAGACTCAAAGCACGGTCCAGATTGGGTGTAACAAAGGAGTGTGAAGCTCCTGTGTCGAACATGATGTAAGCAAGGGTATTAAACAAATTGATCGTACCTCGAATGACCTCAGGTCCTGCTGGAATTTCTACCTTCGTGGTGTGCAACTGCTCGTGCTCGGCTCCTCTACCTCTAGGCTATCAGCCACCTCCCCGACCACGCCCTGGTCGAGGTCCCTGAGAAGTGCCCCGGGGGCGGCCTCCTCCTGCAACGTCTTCCCTCAGAGGAGCGGGAGCTCGCTGCCCCTACTGCTTCTGCTGAAAGGGCCAAGCTAGAAGCTGCTACTACTGAGGTGGGTGATGGGCCTACCCACATCCGTCGTACTGCACTCTATCTGGGAACTGGTTCAGATGGTTCCCGTGGCTCCCGCAGATGAAGCATCTCGGCCCTGGGCCCGATGGGAAAGGGCGAGGGCCAGGTGATCAGAACTGGAACTGCTGAAGCCTGCTCCCTGCTAGTCAGAACCTAGAGGGTCCCGATGCTAGAGGCCTTCTAATAACGGCCTTCCTGTCACACCCTTCAATTTTACGTTATTTATTTTACCAAATTTGTTTTTGGTATCAGGGAGTCGGGGTGAATCCCGACTTAATCTTTTGAATTCTTATTTTGAAACACACGTTTGGCCTTGACGCGTGACTTCGCCGAAGTTGCGCGACCTCGCCCGGCTCATCGGGGCTTGAAAACATGCGACGCATGGGCGAGGCATGTTTTGAGACCGAGCCATCTACCTGACTTTCAAAATGAGTTGAAACATAACAGAATAATAATGAATAATGAAATAGAAATAAAATTGAAGTAAGATATTTAATAAACTTTAAGAAATTGTTTTAATGATAAATAATAATAATAAGAATAATAATAATGTCGTGTGAGATTAATAAATATTATGGTTAATATTATGTGTTTTTATTATAATTTTTATTATTATTGTTTTTTTAAGAATATTTTAATTTTATTAATAGTATTATTATTATTATTAATTGTTTTCTTTTAGTTCTTTTAGGGTTTCTTTTATTCTTTGTTTTCTTTTTTTTCCTTTTCTCTACCTCCCCTCACTCTCTCTAGTCAGGTCCCCTCTCTATCCTCCTTTGCGTTTTTTTTCCTCACCCTATAAACCCTATGCATCGCACCCTCCTCTCCATGTGGCCTCCTTCGTCCGGTGGACTCCTCGTCGCCCCCCTGCATCCCGTCCGGCCAGCTCGAGAGCGCCGCACCCCATCGGCCTTCCTCCTTCCATCCGAAGAACCCCAAGCCCCCTCCCTCGCCGAACCTCCCTCTTCTGGCGCTGCGAACCGCCACCCCTGCTCCCTTGGGTCGCAACGCACTGCTCCCTCACGCTGTCACGCCGCTGCCTTCCGATGGAGCCCTAGCCGGTGCGAAGCCCCATGCGGGCGCACCCCTATTCCGATGCGGCTGAGCATCCGACGAACCCCAACACCCCCCTTACCTGGTCCGGCGAACCCCAAACCCCCATGGCCGATGACCTCTTTTTTTTCATTCCGGCGAAGCCCCAGTCCAGTGACTGCTACTCCCTTCAGTTGAGTTCACTCCCTTCTCCTCATGTTTTGGTTGTGCAGTGGGTATATAGTTCAATTTATGGTTTTATTTTGACTCATTTTAGTTCGATTTAATTTTTTAGGGTACACCTTTGTTTCATTTAAGGTGTGCATTAGGTGCGATCGGAGATTCCCACAAGTATTAAAGATTTCCTTCACCCAAGGAAGTTGATTTTTCATTTTACCATGTTTTGACGAATTAATTTTCTTCTAAAATTAATTTAGCATATTATTTAAATTTGTTTATTTAATGAGAATAATGGTATTAATTGAAGTTGATATGTGTGTGCGATATAGGTTGGTTTTATGTGAAAAAAAAATTGATGTTGAACCATTTGTTAGTTGTTTATAAATTATACAAATTGTGCTCTGGTTTAGAGTCAGTTTGTGTTGTGTCACCAAGGAATGTTTGACTGCATTTTTAGTATCTTCGAGTCTTGCGGAACACCTTCGAGTTTGTTTCTTAATTTTTAGTGGTTGTCGGGGTTTTTTTATGGTGAATTCGGGTTAATTTTGATGCTTTTGTCGATATTTGTTTTTAAGGTTCTTTTGAATTTGTTGTGGTGCATTGGATGAGCAATTGAAGACGCGCCCTAAATGTTGTGGAGTCTCCAACACCTGAGGTAAGTGGTTCCATGTCATTACATCATTTATATAATTTAATTTGTTTGTTTAGTTTAACTTAATATGTGATATGGTTTAGTTGCATGATGCGAATTTTGTTTATAATGTTTTGGTAGAGCTGTAGAGGTTTTGCGAAAATGCATTTTAAAAATGGTGTAACATGCGTGCATGATGAATGTTGCACTTTTCTTTAGAAATTTTCATTTTTATTCCTTTCAATTCGGTTGTGGTAAATTCTAGAAATGTATAATAATTGTTTATAGTGTGACAAAGAGGTTTTGAAAGGGGTGATTTGTGAAATTGATTTTTTAATGGTTTCTTTTTCATGCAATATGTTTCATAAGTTGAGGAATTGTTTATTTAAGTGGCGTTTTTAGTGCGAAACATGGTTGATAGGTTTTTGAGGGTTGTTTGGTAGGTGCGAAAGGTGTTTTCAAGTCACTTTAGGTGTTTGTATATTTAAATAGATATTTTCAATGTATATGAATCAGTTTTGGTGTGTTTTCCTTGTTGTGTACCTTTGAAGTTGAATATCCTTTCACTTATAAAGTGGTGTATTTTTATAAAAAAACATGTCGTGTGCGTGCATCTTTGAAATAGTGCTTTGGTATGCAAATGGTGACTTTTGTGTGCAATATCTTGTTTGGTTTGCGGAATGAGAAATAAATATATTATGTGAATGTGAAACTTGTTTGAGCACAAGGGAAAACCCTGGGTATCTAGGTGGGCGGACTAGAACTAGTGCGCTAGTGAACCGGATGGGTGTCGTCCCTGATTCACTTAGCTGGATTGACGATTGAAACACTAACTAAACATGATATCTGAGGGTCGTGGCCTTCTAAGCCACGTGTTCTGAGGTTCGTGGCCTTCTAAGCCACGTTTTCTGAGGGTTGTGGCCTTCTAAGCCACGTTTCACTGAGACACGAGGTTTCTAGGGTCCCACTCGAGCTAGATGATCCTTAGGGGTTTTACCTATAGTGCTCTACCGTCTATGGCATGGTGCCTTCCGTCGGCATATGGAGGACCGCTGGGGTTTAGTGTGTGTGTGTGTGTGTGTGTGTGTGTGTGTGTGTGAGTGAGTGTGTGTGAGTGTGTGTGTGTGTGCCCATAATGAACTTTTATTTTTCTCTTTAAAATCGTGTCTTTGAAATGAGTCTTTTTTAGTGTTTTCCTTTAGCATTTAGTTTACAAGTGTTTTTCATTAAAAGCATTTATAAAAGTATAATTTTTAATAAGCACTTTAAATTGTCTTTTGATGTTATGGCATTGAACTTTTTCTCGGTGGCGTCCTGCTGGGCTTTTAGCTCACACCCTACATACACCCTTGGGTGTATGTAGATTCTTGTTTCTTGTGTATTCTAGGTTATGCGTCGTGCTCAGCGATGGTGGTTCTGGTCGTTGATGGTCTTCTCGTGCAGGTTGGTGTTGTGGCGTGCAGATGCTACACCACTCTTGTCGCTTGGAGGTTTGAGTTAGAGTTTTGGTCTCTTTTGTTGTCATTTATTTGGGGATGTTGGCTCTAATTGTAAACCTTTAAATTTGATTTTAGTTCAATGGTCTCGTTGGTTGTCAATTTCCTAGTTTCATTTTATTATCTTGTTAGTGTTTGTGCATACTATTTCAGGTAAACCGTTCCCACAGGTTACTCTTGATACCCGGGCACTTGTACCAGCCCGTGGGGATCGGGAACGCCCTTCGGGCCTTGCCGCGGACCGGGTCGGGCACCGGGTCGGATGGAGACCCGGCCTGGTTCGTGACAAAATGGTATCAGAGGGAAGATTTTCTCTCATGGGTCGTTTTCTTTTGGGATAGAGTTACGGTGGACTTGAGTTAATGTTGTCGGGACTCGATGTCCTGGCTACGAGTAAGGTGTCCGGCCAGCACACCTCGTGGTGGAACTCAAGTTACCAAGTTATGTTGGGGTTTGTCAGAGTTTTTGGTCCTTGCGGTTAATCTTGTTTAAGGGAAATGAAACGGGGTAAGGTCAGTGGTCCTAGTGAGCTCGCAGGGTCTGGAAAGTCATGTGGAGCCAGGGACGCTGTCCTAGAATGCCCTGCATGCTGGCGGCATGACTTGTGTGTGGCCGCCAACCATACGTTCCAGCCACCCACTGACACAAGTTTTCTCTTGCGTTGCTTCTCGACTCTTTGTTTTGGATTCATGGGGATTTGGTTTTCAGGTACAAATGTTTTGGTCCTGGAAAAATGTTTTCAAATTAAGAGCTTTAAAAATGAAATGGTGTGTGAGGTTTGAAAGGTGAGGGTTGGATGTTTTGGTTCTGAAAAATGGAATGGTTTGATTTTTATCCTTGGTGTTCTCATGGGAAACCACAGGCATGAGTGTATAGGGGAAAAGGAAATGGTTAATGGCACGAGCGGATGAGTGCCTTGATGGACATGAGATGTGTGCCGGTGTGGCACGGGAACATGCATGTGTGAGGCCCGTGGGACGCCATTGGTGTTTGTGCAACCCACAGGGTTTTCTTATTTTCAAAATGTTTTGTTAAAGGGAAAAAAATTGTGTTTTAGTAAACGATGTTTGTGCAACATGTCCTTGTGTTTAGGAAATGTCGGATGTAAGGCGTTTTGAGCCGAGGATCCTTTCTGAATGATTTGTGTCCCGAGTTTGAGTTCTTATTTGTAAGTTTGTATGTAAGCATGTGGTTAGTAAATTCCTTTGAAGAGTACATCGGGGAGCCCTTGCAGTGGTTTCCCCTGCACGTTTGGTGTTTTCTTGTGGTATGTCTTGACCATTGGACTAGTTTGGCTGGGTCCATAGTTTTCTTTCTTGACTAGTGTATTCCCCCCCATAAAGCGTTGGCATGTGGTTGAGGTCTGACTACGGGGAATTCCCCGTTGACCGGCACTACAGTTGATCGAAGGACTCTCTTTTTGAATTCTATAATTGAACCCACCTCTCCTTTTTACAACTAAGTGGATCCTCTAGCAGCGGGATGACAGATGCGAGGGGAGTTGAACATAGTTTTGGATTCATTGAGTTTCCTGAGTCGTCGAGTATGAAATTTGATGTCGTTGCGCTTAAAGGTTTCCCTAGGAAACGACGAAAGAAAATCCAGCAGGGAAGGGTGAAGGCGGCTCATAATTTTCAGTGTTGACCAGTTTCTTGAAGGGCTTTGTAGTATTTTCATTGGTTGCAAGGGTCATGTTCGGTGACGTCTTTCAGCGGAAGGTCCCTTTGGTAGTCAACGGTGGTTTAGAAGTGGTAGAGGAGACTCTAGTGGGAAAGAGGTGGAAGCGACCCTATGTCGTTGGTGCGGTCTATCATTCTGAATAACCTCTGGTTGTGGTTTGTTTCATTTAAGAAAAGGTTTGTGTTAGGCTACTAGTTGGCAGACCCAGTCGTATGATGCTGCTATGGTTGTTTGTAGGAATCACGTGTTGTTCAAGGTGTGGTTTGAAGTCTCTCTCAGTGTAATGCCTCTCTCGACGGTAATGACCGTGCTCTGTGACGATTTGTTGTGTCGTATTCTCACCCAGTGTGAGAAAGGGTAATTCACATGCACCATTCAGATCTTTTGTTGGTGAATGTTCCGTGTATGATTAGTCAGATGTTGTAATGTGTTGTGTTGCTGGTGTCGTCTCAGTTGCAGTGAGGTTGCGTGTGACACCAAAAAGAGAAGCTTCGCGCAGGCATCCTCAATACCTGACTACGAGGCAGGGGATGCTTCAAACATCAGGGCTCCAGCCATAGGCCTCGGAGTGAAGCTGGTGCGTGGTCAGGAACCCCAGGAGTGTACGGGACCCCAACCTGATTTCTGTCATCGGTGTCGAGAGTGAAAGAAACATAAATTGTTTTCTATGGTCGTTCTGCTCCGAATGAGTCGTCTGGTTGCATAAGGTTTTCGTGACCATGTGGAAGAATGTTCCTCTCGTGCATTAAAGTCTTGGCGGTCGCGTTCCACTATATATAATTGCTTTAGTGGTCCTTATAAGAGTTTATTGAGTAAATCTGTCTCAAATCTGAGTAATGCTCATCCAGGAATGTGGAAATGCTGGTTTTTCTTGGGTCATGCTTTTGACGCCCAGTAGTCGGGCCCCTCCCTCCCCGCCCCTTGTGGTGGGGTGTTTGGTCACCATCGAGAATCTTTTTTCTAATGTTTTGTATCTGTTGTTAGTTCTAATGGCGGGGAGTCCCACATCGGATGTCGTACAAATATCTCTGGAATGAATCGAAGTTGGACTCTTCTTTAATGGGGGGGAGTCCATTCAGACCTCTCGATGTTGTTTTCCTAAACCCATTATGGGCGATAGTAGGTTCTCAATGGTGGGGAGTCCGCCCTGGCCTCTTCGTGTTGGTTTTCTAGTCTCATCTCTCGAGCGCCAGTGAGTTCCTAATGGTGGGGAGCCCCTTGGGCCTCCCCATTTTGATCTTTTGCTCATGTTTTTAAATATGGCTTGCTGATAAGTGATAATATTATTCCGTGGATGTGATTTGACCTTATTTGTTCTTTTAGCTATGTGGTGTGGTTTCGGTTTCATAGTGCTTGAGGTGTTTCCTCTTGTGAAGTTGGTTCCTGTGGGTTCAAGAGTTCGTTTTCGAAAACAGTCAGCTGGAGGCATTTTAGCTCTTTGGGGTGGGCGACACATATCAGAAAGTCGTTTTACGCATTTCTTGATGTTGTCTTTTTGTCACATTTCTTAGCGATGTTTTTTTCTCTCTCTATTTTTCATGATGTTTGTGGGGATCCTATTTGATCCTTAGTGGGGTGTCGTTTCCTAGTTTGGGTTTTTGCCTTAGTTGTGGCTTTCCGGGGATGGAAATCTTTATGGTGGGGAGAATTGTCACACCCTTCAATTTTACGTTATTTATTTTACCAAATTTTTTTTTGGTAACAGGGATTCGGGGTGAATCCCGACATAATCTTTTGAATTCTTATTTTGAAACACACATTTTGGCCTTGACGCGTGACTTCGCCGAAGTTGCACGACCTCACCCGGCTCACCGGGGCATGACAACATGCGACGCATGGGCAAGGCATGTTTTGAGACCGAGCTGTCTACTTGACTTTCAAAATGAGTTGAAACATAACAGAATAATAATGAATAATCAAATAGAAATAAAATAGAAGTAAGAAGTTTAATAAAAGTTAAGAAATTTTTTTAATGATAAATAATAATAATAAGAATAATAATAATTTTGTGTGAGATTAATAAATATTATGGTCAATATTATGTGTTTTTGTTATAATTTATATTATTATTGTTTTAGTTTAAGAATATTTTAATTTTATTAATAGTATTATTATTATTATTATTAATTGATTTCTTTTAGTTCTTTTAGGGTTTCTTTTATTCTTTGTTTTCTTTTTTTCTTTTTTTCCTTTTCTCTACCTCCCCTCACTATCTCCCGTTGGGTCCCCTCCCTCTCCTCTTTTGCGTTTTTTTCCTCCCCCTGTAAACCCTATGCACCTCACCCTCCTCTCCCTGCGGCCTCCTTCGTCCGGCGGACTCCCCGTCGCCCCCCTGCATCCCGTCCGACCACCTGGAGAGTGTCGCACCCCATCGGCATTCCTCCTTCCGTCCGAAGAACCCCGAGACCCCTCCCTCGCCGAACCTCCCTCTTCCGGCACAGTGAACCACCACCCCTGCTCCCTTGTGCCGCAACGCACCGCTCCCTCACGACGTCACGCCACTGCCTTCCAACGGAGCCCTAGCTGGTGCGAAGCCCCATGCTGGCGCACCCCTATTCCGATGCGGCTGAGCATCCGATGAACCCCAACACCCCCTTTACCTGGTCCGGCCAACCCCAAACCCCCATGGCCTGCGACCTCTTTTTTTTCATTCCGGCGAAGCCCCAGTCCAGGGACTTCTACTCCCTTTAGTTGAGTTTACTCCATTCTCCTCATTTTTTGGTTGTGCAGTGGGTATATAGTTCAATTTATGGTTTGATTTTGATTCATTTTAGTTCGATTTAATGTTTTAGGGTACAACTTTGGTTCGTTTATGGTGCGCATTAGGTGCGATCAGAGATTCGCACAAGTATTAAGGATTTCCTTCACCAAAGGAAGGTGATTTTTCATTTTACCATGTTTTGACGAATTAATTTTCTTCTTAAATTAATTTAGAATATTATTTAATTTTTTTTTAATGCGAATAATGGTATTAATTGAAGTTGATATGTGTGTCCGATATTGGTCGGTTTTATGTGAAAAAAAATTTGATGTTGAACCGTTTTTTAGTTGTTTATAAATTATACAAATTGTGCTCTGGTTTAGCGTCAGTTTGCGTTGAGTCACAAAGGGATGTTTGACTGCATTTTTAGTATCTTCAAGTCTTGTGGAACACCTTCGAGTTTGTTTCTTAATTTTTAGTGGTTGTAGGGTTTTTTTAGGGTGAAGTTGGGTTAATTTTGATTCTTTTGTCGATATTTGTTTTTAAGGTTCTTTTGAATTTTTTCTGGTGCGTTGGATGAGCAATTGAAGACGCGCCCTAAAAGTTGTGGAGTCTCCAACACCTGAGGTAGGTGGTTCCATGTCATTACATCATTTAGATAATTTAATTTTTTTTGTTTAGTTTAACATAATATGTGATATGGTTTAGTTACAAGATGCGAATTGTCATTATAATGTTTTGGTAGAGCTGTAGAGGTTTTGCGAAAATGCATTTTAAAAATGGTGTAACATGCGTGCGTGATGAATGTTGCATTTTCTTTAGAAATTGTCATTTTTATTCCTTTCAATTCGGTTGTGGTAAATTCTAGAAATGTCTAAAAAAAATTTATAGTGTGCCAAAGACGTTTTGAAAGGGGTGATTTGTGAAATTGATTTTATAATGGTTTCTTTTTCATGCAATATGTTTCATAAGTTGAGGAATTGTTTTTTTAAGTGGCGTTTTTAGTGCGAAACATGGTTGAAAGGTTTTTGAGGGTTGTTTGGAAGGTGCGAAATGTGTTTTCAAGTCACTTTAGGTGTTTTTATATTTAAATAGATATTTTCAATGTATATGAATCACTTTTGGTGTGTTTTCCTTGTTGTGTACCTTTGATGTTGAATATGCTTTCACTTTTAAAGTGGTGTATTTTTATTAAAAAAAACATGTCGTGTGCGTGCATCTTTGAAATAGTGCTTTGGTATGCAAATGGTGACTTTTGTGTGCAATATCTTGTTTGGTCTGCGGAATGTGAAACAAATATATTATGTGAATGTGAAACTTGTTTGATCACAAGGGAAAACACTGGGTATCTAGGTGGGCGGACTAGAACTAGTGCGCTAGTGAACCGGATGGGTGTCGTCCCTATTTCACTTAGCTGGATTGACGATTGCAACACTAAATAAACATGATATCTGAGGGTCGTGGCCTTCTAAGCCATGGGTTCTGAGGGTCGTGGCCTACTAAGCCACGTTTTCTAAGGGTCGTGGCCTTCTAAGCCACATTTCACAGAGACACGAGGTTTCTAGGGTCCCACTCGAGCTAGATGGTCCTTAGGGGTTTTACCTATAGTGCTCTACCATCTATGGCATGGTGCCTTCCGTCGGCATATGGAGGACCACTAGGGTTTAGTGTGTGTGTGTGTTTGTGAGTGTGTGTGTGTGAGAGAGTGTGTGTGTGTGTGTGTGTTCCCATAATGAACATTTCTTTTTCTCTTTAAAATTGTGTCTCTTAAATGAGTCCTTTTTAGTGTTTTCCTTTATCATTTATCTTGCAAGTGTTTTTCCTTAAAAGCATTTATAAAAGTATAATTTTGAATAAGCACTTTAAATTGTCTTTTTATATTATGGCATGGAACATTTTCTCGGTGGCATCCTACTGGGCTTTTATCTCACACCCTACATACACCCTTGGGTGTATGTAGATTCTTGTTTCTTGTGTATTCCAGGTTATGTGTCGTGCTCAGCGATGGTGGTTCTGGTCGTTGATGGTCTTCTCGTGCAGGTTGGTGTTGTGGCGTGCGGATGCTACACCACTCTTGTCGCTTTGATGTTTGAGTTATATTTTTGGTCTCTTTTGTTGTCATTTATTTTGGGATGTTGGCTCTAATTGTAAACCATTAAATTTGATTTCAGTTCAATGGTATCGTTGGTTGTCAATTTCCTAGTTTCATTTTATTATCTTGTTAGTGTTTTTGAAAACTATTTCGGGTAAACCGTTCCCACAGGTTACTCCTGATACCTGGGCACTTGTGCCAGCCCGTGGGGATCGGGAACGCCCTTCGGGCCTTTCCGTGGACCGGGTCGGGCACTGGGGCGGATGGCGACCCAGCCTGGTTCGTGACACTTCCCATTCGACGAGACTAGCTGAAACCCTTCTCGTGATACACCTCCCAGTGTGTGCATCCTCTCCACCACTTCAGCCTTCTTTTTCACCTCTATTTATGTCAGTAGGGTGAAGGGAGTAACAGCATACTCGAGGGAAGGTCGGAGCGCCTCCTCCGAATGTCTCACCCAAGACTCATCATCCAGAAAGAGTTCCGGAGCAAAGTGGAGGAGATCCTTAAACTTGATCCCCAACTCTCTCTGTGACATACCCCTGCTGGAGGGAGAATAGATCCTTCCTCTTCTCAGCTTTCATCATGGAAGAGAGGAATTTCGCCCGGAACACCCTCTTGAAATCAGCCCACGCAACCCCAGCTTCCCTCTTCTCTCCAAGGTAAAGACTCCACTACTGACGCGCCGCTCCCTGCATCTGGATCACGGACAAAAGAACCCAGTACTCGGTCGGAGCCCAAATCAAGCTGAAAGTGATCACCAGCTCCTCGAGCCAGCTCTCCGTCTCCATTTCCAAGGTGATTCCCTCATACTTCCCGAGGGTCTGCTGCTGGAAAGCATGAAGTGTCTTCTTCCACTGATCATCCTCCTCCTCTCGATCAACCCTTTGTCGGTCATCCAAGTCAACCTCCTAGGCCTCGATCACCCGCACGACTCATGGTCGTCTCCCATGTTCCATAGCTGCAAGGTAAACAAGGAATGCCTAAGCCCGGATAGTGTAGAATATTGTTCTTACATTTTATTTTACTTATTTATTTATTTTTGAATCCCCAAAACACCCAGAAACACGAGAACACAAGTCATTATGATGCATGTACCTTTCTTAGGGTCTATATCCTGCAATCATTGTAGCCTCACTTGGTCGTTTGGTAGGTCCATAGTCCTTGCATCAGGTCACGGGGGGGGGGGCATTATCCCGTGTCCTAGCCGGCCTTCCCTGGCCTATTTCACGCACCAAGATCACCCAACACTGTTTCCCTACCATCCCATGCAATCCTCACTGTGCCTAACTCCAGACTCCATCCCATCTCCCAACCTCCTCTGATACCATTCTGTCATGACCCGCCTTCACATAAAGGAGGGAAGGGTCAGCAGTTTTCCAATCCAATCCTTCTTTAAGTTGAAGGAGAGATAATGACCCCCGAAAACTGCCTTCAATAGGTCCCAAAGTGGCCACCAGCACCAAGGGTATAGAATCTCACACAAAATGGAAGGTATTTCCCTTTTTATTTATATAAGAACGAGAGATATGATAGAAACTCCAACAATACCAAAGATGAAAGTAAAGTCAAATCCAAAAGTAACCCATTCCCTTATTCATGTTCAATAGTAAATAATACAAACTACAAAAACACAAAAGTTAAAGTACCCAGAAAAGGAAAACAACAACAAAAACTACGACAAGTTCTACGCTAGTACGGTCCCGCACGATCCCTGATGTCCTCTTGGAAACCTAAAAACAGTTTTATATACATAGGGTGAGAATACAAGTACACTCAGTAGGGAAAACCAAAGACTCTCATGAACAAGTGAGGAGACATTCTAATGCCCTATGGAAAAAGAGATAACCAAACACCCAACAAGGAAAAGCTATCCACCCAAACCACACCAAGGAACGCTCCCCAAATAACGCAAGTAAAGTGACATATAGTAATATCACATCAATATTTGGGTACCTCGCGCTGCTTTCCCACTGGTTATTGAAGACATCCTATGCATCGAACCAATCCCTCCATTCTCACTGTAGTCCCACGACCACACCCACCCGCACACACCTAGTCCAGAACCTCACCGTATTCCCACTGCCAAACCCCGCCCGTAGACACTTGGGCCACAACTATTATCCCACCCACAGACACCTGGGCCACAACCACCTCACGTAACCATGCCTGCAAACACCTAGGCCAGAACAACCACTGCCCCGCCTGAAGACACATGGGCCAGAAAGATACTGTCACGCCCGAAGACACCTAGGCCTCATCCCAAAGGTACTTGGGAAACAACCTGCCCGTAAACACCTGGGCCAACCACCACAACTACCCTGCCCAAATATTCTTGGGATAATAATGGACTTTAGGCCATCACATCCTACCTGAAGATTCTTGGGCTATTCAGGAAAGGGAGAATAAAAAGAGCTAATAATCAGCCACCCATAGGAGTGTTGGGAAAAACACCCTCCCCATGAAATGGGGTGTTCAAGACTTAAGTTCTCAACATTGGTGGGGCACGAATAATAAACATAAAAAATACAAGTATATACAAAAGTAAACAAGCACTCAACCCAACCTAGGGTTCTGAAAACAGCCTAAGCGCAAACACCGCATCACTATTCTTTCACGAAAGGTATACCACCCACAGCCAGGTCACAATCCATCCCAGAACCAATTTCCCCATTTAACCCATTCTTGTTTTCATGTTCAAGTGATCCCATTAGGGTGAATTATTCACTACCAGGCAACTAACTGGCATAACCACAATCCAAAAGGAAAGAAACATCCAAACAGTAATTTAAGCATTCACACACGGTTCTCTTGAAAGTCACAACAACAAAGGGATAAGTGAGATCCCTCGAAGTACTGGAACCAAATAAAACCCCAAGACATAGCCCCATGTCTCCAAAATACAAGATCCAACAGTCTCTCAACAACAGAGGATTCCACCCTAATTTGTGATATAAGCAGAGTAACCACACAGCCTCAAAATCACAACCAGTGAAAGTACAACAACACGGGATCCCATCCCCACCAGCATCACCACAGCAATCGGCCCGTGAAAGAAACAACCAAACCTCTAACACCAACACAAAGCAAGCCTGTGTAAGTTTTTTCGGATTTAAAATATTTAACACACTCCTTGGTTTCAATTCCACCTTGCTTTAACCGTGGTCATCACAAAAAGGGTTGATCCTGGTGCTTTCAATTTATTTATCCGAATATACATAATTAAACAATTCCATGTTATGGTTATTTGAACATCCAGGAGTACCGAGGTTCATCAGTGCACACAGAAAGACCACCAACGACCATGATTTTCAGTGAGCATAGGCTTGTATAATTCACAAAACATATCAACAATAAAAGAGAACAGAAGGACATTGATCACACCCCCCATTAATTATTTAAAAGTTCATTCATTATCTTCATTATGTTTGGTTTCATTAATTTCCACAGAGGCAAAATCATGCCGACCCTGCATGATTCAAAGAAAGGAGAGACGATGGAGAAAATCCCTACTTAATTGATCAACGATTGATGTTTTTGTAAAGACCCGGAAATTTCCAGGAAATTGTTTTCTTAATTTTTATTGGAATTTTACAAGATTGCGGTTTCTGACGGCACCTGATTCCGAGGCCCGGTGTGCCCGGAATCAATTTCCGAAGTTTGGCTCGGGTACGTTCAGGGAACGAACGAGCTGGTTTTTCTAACTTTTGAACCGGTGCCCAGAATCAAATTCCGAGGGCATCGATGATCTCGCAGCGCCGATATTCGCTTAAGGAAACCTTTTCTGAGGTTGCGTTTTATGCGGGTTGAGATTTAGTTTTGGGGGAATTAAAAAGAAGTTAAATAAAATGTGGAAACACATTTTAATTTATCCATGTTGGTTTTATCCTCCCAGAGGTAGTTAGAGGTGGGAACCACATCCACTTCACCTCCCTTGAGAGGATTAAGTGTGGTGGGGCCCACACGAACATAACTCTTCATATCCCCTTTAAACTCCCAATAACTTCTCTCTAATTAATCTTGACAACTTGGGTTATTAATTGAGGAGAGTTATCTTAATTTCAAACTTTTGAAATTCTTGCCAACACTTTGCATTTAATTAATTAAACCAACTTAGTTAATTATTTTGAGTGTTTGATTTCTTTTGAAAACATTTTGCCAACATTAAAATGAGAGATTCTATTCTTCTCTTTGGGTTGGCATAAACTTTGTGGGGAGAACTAAAGAGAGGAGAAGAACTTTTGGAAGACCTTCAACCTCTCCAAGAAGAATGTTCCCAATCTCCGAAGAATGTGAAGCAACATCATCTTCATCGTTCTTCAACCGAGGTAAGGAAAGGGAAGCAACGCCCACGACATCTCCAACGACCTTCATCCGTGTCAAAGGAGAAAATGTCGCCTGCGAAGAACGTCGACAACGACGACGTCACCTCCGAACGCTCGTCCACCAACGACAAGTATTCTTCTTCCTTTCCGACGCATGAGCCTGAGAATTGGGAGTGTGTGATGAACACGACAATTACGAGGTAGGGGATTATTGTTGTTTTATTTAATTATTACCATTCTTGATTCTAGAATGTCGAACTTCAAGGATAACAAATAAATGTTATCGTTTAACGAGAGGGGGGGGGGACCGCACAAACATGGCTGAACCCCCTCCTATGTTCATCTTTGTTTCCTTGCGGATGGAACGGGATGGCGTGGTGCCGTCGCACCACGCGGGAATCGCACTGCAATTATTGCGCGGCACCGTCGCGCCGCGCCGAGGAATGAAATTCAAGAACGCGACGTCGTCGCGCCGCGTCAAAAGAAATCGAAGGCGCCGCGGCCGGAGCGAGGCCACGGTGGAGGGGCGCGGTGCCATCGCACTACGCCGGACGATGAAGGCCGCGGCCGGTTCTGGTCCGCGGAGGAACAAGATGACTGGCGGCCAGCCGGGCCGCCGGTGTCGGAAGCCGGAAGGGGACCGGCCTTTGCCTGTCCCGTTGAGGAAGAACCGGCCGGCCAGTTCGGGCCGACCGGAAGGGAGAAGAACCCGGGGAATTAAATTCCCCCGGACCGCAAACCGGCCCCCCATAATGAGGGGGGGCACGGGTTCACAAAGGGGGGGGGGGGTGGCTTAGCCCCCCACGCGCGGCGCACACGCGGCGCCCAGGCCGCGCCGCCGGCCGGGCCGGATTTTCCGGGCCGGGCCGGGTCGCCGCCCGGGCCGGGTCGTTGGTCTGGGTCGCCGCCCGGTCCGGGTCGACCCGGTTCGGCCGACCCAGGGGGGGTCAGGCCGGGTCGGCCCAGGGCCAGACCCCCCGGTTTCGGACCACTTTCGGTCAAATGCCTGTAACATGGGCTACGGGCCTCCAAACGACTCGCTGTCAGCGGCAACACGATCCTTGGATCGGGACAGTCGTTTCGGCATATCGCACTCAAGGTTTCGGAGAACTTTGGGTTCAGCCGGGTTGGTTCATACACGAAACCAACCGGGCCCTCGGAGCGGAAACTCTCATATCTTGAGCTACGGACGTCCGATTGACGTGCCGTCAGCTTTGTTTATTTCCTTTAAGTGAGACGGATCTTTTGGCATACTCCGATCGAGGTTTGGATGCCGTCGGAGTGCAGTCGGGTCGGTTCGCTCACGAAACCAACCGGGCCCCTGGAACGAAAAAGCCAATAACTCACAGACCGGGCGTCCGATTGACGCGCCGTCTGACTCGTTGCATTCCTCTTGATGATACGGAACTTTTGGCATCCTATGCCCGAGATTTGGAGGCAGATGGATAGTGGCCGGGTTGGATCGCACCGAAATCCAACCGGGCCCCTGAAACGGAAAAGCTAATACCTTTCTGACAGAACGTCCGTTTGACGAACCGTCAGCGGCGTTGGTGATATCGTTGAGAAACGGTCCCTATGAGTATACCCTATGAGGGTTCGGGGTACAGTTGAGATACTACCGGGTTTGGTTCGCTCACGAAACCAACCGGGCCCCTGGGACGAAAAGGGTAATAACTCACAGACCGGGCGTCTGATTGACGCGCCGTCTGTTGTGTTGAGACCCCTATGACGAGGCGGTCCATTGAGATACTTCTTCGTGGGACTTTGATATACTTGGAGTATCGACTTGTAGCTCGTGGAGCGGACCCTCCCAGTGACGAGCGTACGAAGTTCGGAGACCGTGTAGCCGGCCGAGACCTGAAGACTGCTTGTCCGATTCGATTCGGAGTGACTTGCGTAGCCCAGTGGGGAGCACTACTTTGTGAGGTAGTAGACCCACAACGGAGGATCACTACTATGTGAGGTGGCAGACCCGCGGTACTCGACAGGAGGAGTACCTCTGTAGGCTATGAGGGGTGAGCTCTACTGTGTTGGGTGGTAGACCCCGGCGGGAAGCACTAATGTGTGAGGTGGCAGGCCCGTGGTACTCGATAGGAGGAGTACCTCAGCAGTCTTAGGTTAGTGAGCAGTACCTCGGAGTCGTGACAGAACCACTGTACACTCTAGAGACGGATCTCTTCAGAAGTTACGGTTTCGATAATGTAAATCATGGTTTGACCTGAGACAATGACCTTTGTGTTTCTCATGATTGCGATGGGTTACATAATAACTTAGTTATATTTATGGGCATATACCTGGGTAGTGGTTATCTGTTGATTTCATAATCCTTGTGTTTCTCATGATTGAGATGGGTTACTTGATAACTTAGATATATGTATGGGAATATACCTAAGTAGAGGTTATCTGTTGAGATCTTCTTGTTGTTATCCATGTTGGATTTAGTGAGACCTTGGGGGTCTCGGGGTCCCTACTGAGTATCATTATACTCACCCCTGCACGGGCTATGCCCGCACCTCGTTGTGTTGGTTGCAGATGACGGGCAGTGCTGACAGAGGCCGAGTGTTCGAGGACTAGTTGGTACTCGGAGGTGGACTACACGATGAGTCAGTACCCGGAGGTGGACTACACGACGAGACGACACACAGAGGAGGTTGGAGGACGAGAGCGTGGAGGAGGATATATGTACCTACCCTTTAGGTAGGATCCGTGGTGGACGACCAAAAGCTGTGCTATCTATACCTACCCTTCAGGTAGGATCCGAGGAGGACGACCCTGGAGCTGCTTCCTTCTTCCAGCTGTTTGTCTTTTTGTTGTTGTACCTTGTTCAGTTGTAGTCGTACTATCTTTTGGGTTTGTATTCTGGCCCATTTACTTTCCAGCATTTCTTTTGTACTTAGTGTTTTGCTTCCGCTTGTACTCTAGGGTGATTTTTTTCTTTTATAAAGGCAATGCCTTCCCAGTTATCGGGATTTTACGCCTTTGGTGCTAGTCGCCAGCCCCTGGCCTATGGAAGGCGGGCTTGGGGTAGTCACGGCACGGGCCCCGAGGACGGGTCGTGACAAATTGGTATCAGAGGAGTTCGGTTCTACCGCAGAACTTATAACTCTGATGTTTCTTTCTGTGAGGCAATAGTGTTAAGAGTACCGAGTGTGATTTTCAGTTCAGGGAGTCCAGTGTTGGTGCGGGCGGCCGACGTAACCATACACCAGGACCCTGACAACTGATTTACGACTTTGTGCACGAAAACACTGATTGTGTGTGTGTTTTCCAGAAGTTTTATTTAAATGTCAGCTCAAACCAGGTCAGCTCACCAGGTATAATCTTTTGACCGTGTCACGTTGTTTCTTTCAGGATGTGTTCCCGTGGATGACCAGCTAGAGCCCTGATAGTGGTGCGTACTGACAGCCCGCCGAGCGACGAGGCCTCAGTATAGGGCCATATCCCAGTTGAGGAACCAGCGGAGGCACCAACGGTACTACTACCCGTTGGGCCACCGATGCCACAAGGCCCAGCAGTAGAGGATGCACGTCGCTTGAGCGCACTGCATGAGTTCCAGTGCCAGAGGCCACGCAGGTTTCAGGGAGGGACGGACCAGCAGGCGGCTGAGGATTGGCTGGAGGTTGTGGTGAAAGTCTTCAGGCTAGCGGGGACGCCGACAGATTTCATGGTGATCCTTGCTGCCAGCCTTCTTCAGGCAGCAGCAGGCAGATGGTGGAGCTTGATTCTCCAGATGCATGACGAGGAGACACTTCTTTGGGAAGACTTCGAGAGCCTATTCCGAGTAGAGTTTGTACCAGCCACCCTTCGAGAGGTGCGTATACAGGAGATACTTCAGCTGCGGTAGTGCAGCATATCAGTGGCGCAGTACTCAGTGAGATTCACAGACCTCTCGCGCTATTCCACAGATATAGTACGGGACCCATTCTTCAGGGCACGAACCTTAGAGAAGGGGCTCAGGCGGGAGATCAGAGCTTCGGTTGTATCGCACAACATTCCGACGCAAACAGGAGTGTTGGAGCGAGCGCTCTTAGTGGAGAGTTTCCTTGCTGAGCAGTCTCCAGCAGCAGGACCCACCACTAGCCGGCATGCGGCAGAGTCTTCTGTAGCGGGCAGTAGACAGATGACGCAGGGGTCCATGAGGACTAGACCTACAGGTGGTCGACCGTGTGACTCAGGCTCGGTAGTGCGAGGCACCAAGGGAAGTGATAGAGCCAGACCTGCCATTAAGTGTTACTCCTGCGGAGGAATTGGTCACATAGCACGTGACTGTCCGACCCTCCATGTAGATGACCAGCAGTTAAATGAAGAACCTACGAGGCAGAGGAAGAGGTTCGATCAGGGCAGACAGTAGGGGACATGAGGACATGGGAGAGCTCAGCTTCAGGCAGCTGAGGCCTATGGTCATGGAGGTCCGGAAGTAGATGGATAGGAGCGGGACTAGCTTCTGACCTGGAGGCTATTGATCCTGTTGCTTCTGGTTTTGTTGATGTTTGTCTGTAGTTGCTTTCTGTCTTGTACTATGAGCTGTAATAATAAAAAGACACTTATCTTTGTTTACTTTCCTGTCCTTTTGTTGGGTTGATTCTGAGAGGTCCCGGTTAAAACTGTTGACTTGACCCTCACTTTCGAATTTTCTACTGAAGGAGACCTAGTAACCACACACTGATGCCGACAGTGTGACTCGACCCTTGGAGACGAGAGTGACAGTTGGATCTCTTGGAAGTTACGTCGAGGCCTTACGACGTCATCCATGGCAAGAATGCATCATTCATGTCAGGATTGACTGTATTAGGCAACGAATGTGGTTCATCCAGGGGATGAGACCGGATTTCACTTTTTCATCAAAGAAGAAATCATAGCAGCTCTTGTGAGACTAGAGATGGTCCAGGTCATCCAAGAGCGGATGAGGACGGCAAAGGGCCGACAGAGGACTTATGTCGACAGGACTTGGAGGCCTCTAGAGTTCGAGGATGACCATCACGTCCTTATACGAGTCTCACCTCGTTGAGGTTTACGGAGATGTGGCCAGGGAGGCAAGTTATCTCCGAGGTTCAACAGAACTTTCTAGGTCCTCAGCTGGTTAGGCGAGGTGGTTTACTGCTTGACCCATCCACTTCAGTTGCACTAGGTGCACGATGTTTTCCACGTATCCCAACTGAGGAGATACGTGCTCGACCCTCCGCATATCATCGACCATGAGGAGCTGGACGGTGGCGATGAGGTGACTTCTACGGAGGTTCCTATGGGGATCGAGGATCGACAGGAGCAGATCCTAGGAGGACGGTCGATTCCTCTTGTGCACTTTTCTTTGCCAGTTCGGGAACCTCCAGGTGAGCACATGGGAGCATAAGGCTCAGATGTGTGCTCAGTACCGCCCTTGTTTCCCTAAGTTTGTGTTGACGCTTTACGGGGACGTAAAGCCCTGAGGTGGGAGTAATGTAAAGACTCGGAAATTTCAAGGAAATTTTTTTCATAATTTTATTTGGAATTTTACAAGAATGCGGTTTCTAACGGCACCTGATTCCGAGGCCCAGTGTGCCCGGAATCAATTTCTGACGTTTGGCTCGGGTACGTTCAGTGAACGAATGAGCGGGTTTTTCTAACTTTTTAACCGGTGCCCAGAATCGAATTCAGAGAGCATCGATGATCATGCATCGCCGATATTCGCTTATGGAAACCTTTTCCGAGGTTGCCTTTTATGCGGGTTGAGAGTTAGTTTTGGGGGAATTAAAAAGAAGTTAAATAAAATGTGGAAACACATTTTATTTTATCCATGTTGGTTTCATCCTCCCAAAGGTAGTTAGAGGTGGGACCCACATCCACTTAACCTCCCTTGAGATGATTAAGTGTGGTGGGGCCCACATGAACCAAACTCTTCATCTCCCCTTTAAACTGCCAATAAATTATCTCTAATTAATCTAGACAACTTGGGTTATTAATTGAGGAGAGTTATCTTAATTTCAAACTTTTGAAATTCTTGCCAACACTTTTCATTTAATTAATTAAACCAACTTAATTAATTATTTTGAGTGTTTGATTTCTTTTGAAAACATTTTGACAAAATTAAAATGAGAGATTCTATTCTTCTCTTTGGGTTGGCATAAACTTTGTGGGGAG
This sequence comes from Viscum album, assembly GCA_963277665.1. NCBI lineage: Eukaryota > Viridiplantae > Streptophyta > Magnoliopsida > Santalales > Viscaceae > Viscum > Viscum album. Next base: position 428,682,250 of record OY728150.1, on the reverse strand, counting down.
AACTAAGGAGATGAGAAGAACTTTTGGAAGACCTTCAACCTCTCGAAGAAGAACGTTCCCCATCTCTGAAGAACGTGAAGCAACATCTTCTTCATCGTTCTTCAACAGAGGTAAGGAAAGGGAAGCGACGCCCGCGACATCTCCAACGACCTTCATCCGCGTCAAAGGAGAAAATTTCGCTTGCGAAGAACGTCGACAACAACGACGTCACCTATGAACGCTCGTCCACCAATGACGAGTATTCTTCTTCCTTTCCGACGCATGAGCCTGAGAATTGGAAGTGTGTGACGAACAGGACAATTACGAGGTAGGGGATTATTGTTGTTTTATTTAATTATTTCCATTCTTGATTCTAGAATGTCAAACATCGAGGATAATGAATAAATTTTATCATTTAACGAGAGGGGGGGGTGGCGGACCGCACAAACACGGCCGAACCCCCTCCTATGTTCATATTTGTTTCCTTGCGGATGGAACGGGATGGCGTGGTGCTGTCGCACCATGCGGGAATTGAACGGAAATTATTGCGTGGCACCGTCGCACCGTGCCGAGGAATGAAATTCAAGAACGCGACGTCGTCGCACCGCGTCAAAAGAAATCGAAGGCGCCGCGGCCGGAGCGAGACTCCGGCGAAGGGGCGCGGTGCCATCGCACCGCACCGGACGACGAAGGCCGCGGCCGGTTCCGGGCCACGGTGGAACAAGATGACCAGCGGCCAGCCGGGCCGCCGGTGTCGGAAGCCGGAAGGGGACCGGCCTTTGCCGGTCCCGTTGAGGAAGAACCGGCCTGCCAGGTCGGGCCGACCGGAAGGGAGAAGAACTGGGGGAATTTAATTCCCCCACCTAGAAATCCGGCCCCCCATAATGAGGGGGGGCATGGGTTCACAAAGGGGAGGGCTTTGCCACCCGCGCGCGGTGCCCCCGCGCCGCCCGGCACGCGCCGCCAGCTGGGCCGGATTTTCTGAGTCGGGCCAGGCCGTCGGGCCGGGTCACCGCCCGGGCCGGGTCGGCCCGGGCCCAGACCCCCCGGTTTTGGACCATTTTCGGTCAAATGCCTGTAACTTGGGCTACGGGCCTCCAAACGACTCGCCGTCAGCGGAAACACGATCATCGGATCGGGACGGTCGTTTCGGTATATCGCACTCAAGGTTTCGGAGAACTTTGGGTTCGGCCGGGTTGGTTCGTACACGAATCCAACCGGGCCCTCGAAGCGGAAACGCTCATATCTTGAGCTACGGACATCCGATTGACGTGCTGTCAGCTTTGTTGATTTCCTTTAAGTCAGACGGATCTTTTGGCTTACTCCGATCGAGGTTTGGATGTCGTCGGAGTGCGGTCGGGTTGGTTCGATCACGAAACCAACCGGGCCCTTGGAACGAAAAAGCCAATAACTCACAGACCGGGTGTCCGATTGATGCGTCGTCTGTCTCGTTGCATTCCTATTGATGATACGGAACATTTGGCATCCTCTTCCCGAGATTTGGATGCAGATGGATAGTGGCCGGGTTGGATCGCACTGAAATCCATCCGGGCCCATGAAACGGAAAAGCTGATACCTTTCTGACAGAACGTCCGTTTGACGAACCGTCAGTGGCGTTGGTGATCTCGTTGAGAAACATTCCCTATGATTATACCCTATGAGTGTTCGAGGTACAGTTGAGATACGGCCAGGTATGGTTTGCTCACGAAACCAACCAGGCCCCTGGGACAAAAAGGCTAATAACTCACAGATCGGGCGTTCGATTGACGCGCCGTCTGTTGCGTTGAGACCCCTATGATGAGGCGGTCCTTTGAGATAATTCTTCGTGGGACTTTGAGATACTTGGAGTATAGACTTGTAGCTCGTGGAGCGGACCCTCCCTGTGACGAGCGTACGGAGTTCGGAGATCGTGTAGCCGACCGAGACCTGAATAATACTTGTCTGATTCGATTCGGTGTGACTTGCGTAGCCTAGTGGGGAGAAATACATTGTGAGATGGCAGACCCACAGCGGAGGAGAACTACTATGTGAGGTGGCAGACCCGCGGTACCCGACAGGAGGAGTACCTCTGTAGGATATGAGGAGGGGAGCACTACTGTGTTGGGTGGAAGACCCTGGCGGGAAGCACTACTGTGTGAGGTTGCAGACCCGCGGTACTCGACAGGAGGAGTACCTCAGCAGTATTAGGTTAGTGAGTAGTACCTCGGAGTCGTGACAGGACCACTGTACACTCTAGAGACGGAGCTCTTCAGCAGTTACGGTTTCGATAATGAAAATCCTGGTTTGATATGAGACAATGACCTTTGTGTTTCTCATGATTGAGATGGGTTACTTAATAACTTAGGTATATGTATGGGCATATACCAGGGTAGTGGTTATCCGTTGATTTCATAATCCTTGTGTTTCTCATGATTGAGATGGGTTACTTGATAACTTAGGTATATGTATGGGCATATACCTAAGTAGAGGTTATCTGTTGAGATCTTCATGTTGTTATCCATGTTAGATTTAGTGAGACCTTGGGGGTCTCGGGGTCCCTAATGAGTATCGTTATACTCACCCCTGCACGGGCTATGCCCGCACCTCGTTGTGTTGGTTGCAGACGACGGGCAGTGTTGACGGAGGCCGAGTGTTCAAGGACTGGTTGGTACCCGGAGGTGGACTACACAACGAGTCAGTACCCGGAGGTGGACTACACGATGAGACGACACATAGAGGAGGTTGACGGACGAGAGCGTGGAGGAGGCTATCTGTACCTACCCTTCAGGTAGGATCTATGGTAGAAGACCATGAGTTGCGCTATCTGTACCTACCCTTCATGTAGGATCCGAGGAGGAAGACCCAGGAGCTGCTTCCTTCTTCCAGCTGTTTGTCTTTTTGCTGTTGTACCTTGTTCAGTTGTAGTTGTACTTTCTTTTGGGTTTGTATTCTGGCCCATTTACTTTCCAGCATTTCTTTTGTACTTAGTGTTTTGCTTCCTCTTGTACTCTATGGTTCTTGTTTTCTTTTATAAAGGCATTGCCTTCCCAGTTATCGGGATTTTACGCCTTTGGTGCTAGTCGCCAGCCCCCGGCCTATGGAAGGCGGGCTTGGGGTAGTCACGGCATGGGCCCCGAGGACGGGTCGTGACAGTTTTTCTCCACACACTAAGAACAAGGGAAGCGCGACTCATAGGTCTCCTGCACAGGTGCACCACTTTCCTCAGGAAAGAAAGGACTTTGAACGCACAAGGACAAGGAAGAGACTAGCCAAGAGGGAGAAGAATAATTTCTTGCGTGATAAAAAGATGAGATCCCCAATGTTATGGGATAAGAAATTTGATCACCTTGGAAGTCAGATCGTGGTTCTTCCACACGGTTGGGTGGTTACACAGGATTGAATTAATTGTTATTTAATAGGGAGGTTTCTTGGAATTTTTAGATATTAATTATGGGTTAAAAATATCCTTGAAATGCCTAAAAAGGTAAAAAACACCTAAAAGAGGCGTTATAGGAATAATTGTAGAAGGAAAACCTGACAAGGCTGGATAACACCGATCGGTCACACCGATCTGTCGGTCGCGCCAATCGGTCCCCCCGATCGGGGTGCGACCCCTTAGGATCCTAGAATTTTTAAAAGGGACGGATCATGAGGGTCAGGGCCATTACATTTACCTTATCATAAACATTATGATCTTTATGATAACATGGTTTTTTCATGAAAACAAATCAAATAATTCCATAGTTTGAAATAATATAAACCTATAAATAATATTGTAACTTGTAAATAGAAATGTTGTGTATATTTTGAAAAGGCGTTCTAATGTTATTCTTCCTGATAAAATTGAATATCACTTAGAATATCATCATTAATGCTTATATATAGTTCCCAAATTAATAAAAAAATTCAATTTCACCTTAAAAACATACTATAATTCAAAATATCTAAACTAAAAGAAAAAAGATTATCAAAATTCACTTAAAATGAAAAACTTAGTTATTCATAAGAATTATATTACATTGTTTCATAGGCATGAATATTCAGTTTCAATCAAATATATTTAATGATTATTTAACATGTAAATAAATATCTATAATCATGAAATCTATAAAAATAAAATATTTATATGAATATGTTGTGGGTAAATATCATGGAGTTAGGGAGCTAGATAATCTTACAGGAAAGAAAAAAATCACGGTTTGAGAGGATTTGTAGTTACATAACAACCTTAATTTTTAGAAAAAAAGATTATGTTTATTGATTTGGTTTGTCTAGTAAAGAAATGGGAAGATTCTTCATCTTTCATATCTCTCTTGAGCACCACGTAGGCTACTCCTTCTACCAAACCCTACACCAGATGATGGATAAGTTGGAAACCACATGGTACAATTCATAAACATAATATTGATGGTTCATGTAGTTCGAGCATCATGCGGGGTGGTGGTTCAGTTTGGGACAACAGGGGCTCAATAATCATCACCTTAATAACCTTTTTGGGAATTGAAACTCTCTACAGGTAGAAATAAATTCAATTTTAGGAGTATGTGAGTTGTGTGATAGGACAAACATTAATCATTATATTCTATAAATGGACTCACAACTTATTCAAAATTCACTACATAGACATGAAAAACAATTGATCTATTTTATATCAAATTTAGTATTGTATAATGTTGATAAAGAATCACTCGGATATTAGTCACATAGGGCATGATGTGAGTAGAGAAGCTAAATATCTAGCTTTTAAGGCTCCTCTAGATGGTGATTTAAAATACTTCTTTAGTTTGGGGTCACTTCCAAAATATGGTGTGATAATTTTATTAGTGAAATTCTTGACCTGAATTATATTAGGCCCCCTTATACCCATATTCTTTTTTCCCCCTTTGTGTTTAGTGCATTGATTTATATATTTAAATACAACTAATATTTTATGTTTTTTAAAAGGAAATAAAATTATTTTCAATAAAATTTATGGTTTTGAATAATTTCATACGAAATTTTCAAAAATGTACGACTTTAAATAATTTCACATGATTTTTCATAAAATTTATAAAATTGAATAATTTTTTATGACATTGAAAATTATTTATTTCATTGGCCTTGGTTCAAAAAAAATTCAAGTAACAAATACAATGTTAATAAATATATGGGAAATTATAATTATCCTTTTATAAAATTAGTAAGCTATTAATTTGAGGTATTGTAATATTTGAAAGATATAAAAAAACACTAAAAAACTCCACATCAATCAGAATCACTGCTAGCACTAATAGAAATACCAATGTCAATGTTGTGACCAATAGAGTCCTAAAACTAAGAACTATCTTACAATACCTCAGGAAGAATTTATTAAAAACGAACCAGTAAAAAATTAAAAAATGATAAAGGAGTGTAAAAAATTCCCTCATTATGTATGTTTCATTTAAATATACCCGAATTGAGTGTCTTTGGATTAAATATTGTGGATTTTCATCACACATGATAGGTGGTATGAAGCTTAAAAATCGTTTTTAAAAGCATAAATAAGGTTAATTAACATTTAGGATTGATGGATTGTAAAAAAAATATTTTTCTTAACAGAAATGTGATAAAACAAACTTAAATTGAATAAATATATTTATGTTGATGGGTTAAACCATAATATTCTTAGTATTTATAAACACTATTATAAAATAAATTATTTTTCTAAAAGGATAATGTTTGGTGAAAATGTTAATTTATGGACATGTTATGAATATACTATAGTGAAAAGTAGGTAACCTGTTTCAATTAGATGATTTTGAAAATTCATTTCATTTAACCATGAATGAAGAAAATGATTTTTGGTTCAATGACATGGTCACCTTGGACAAAATAGCATGAAAAAGGTTTCACAAGGAGAAAAAGTTAATTATATTACAACATTCATGGGATAAATGGATTAGATGTGTTATATATATATATATCAAAAAGTGAATATTTTTAACTATTCACACAAGAGAGTGCATATGAAAACATAAAATTTTATAGAGAATATTCATTTCTATATTTGGGTCCCTATGATAATGAAAAAAACAAATATAGATAAGTAATCTATCTGTTTAATTAATTACTTTACTTGGATCACATGATTTAATTTCATGAAATATAAATCAAAGGATTTGAAAATGATTGAAAGTATCATGATATGTATAGAAAAGGAGCATGTTTTGTTATAGAAGATAATTTTAATGGATAAAATAGTTGAGTACACAAGTATATAGATATTATCTTATTTGTAAAATTATCTTATCTGAAATTAGTTTACTGCACCTTACACTTGACGATAAAATTGTTTTTTTGAATATAAATATAAAAATTTGTTGAATATTCAAAAAAAATATCATTAAAGAATAATGAAATCTTTTATAGGTTTATGATTTGTTCATAAGATCACATAAAAACAAATTTCTATATTTCTTTAACTCTTATATCTTTCTATATAATATATATTATAATAAAACTCCAAGATTCATGTATCTTAGGGTATTAAAAATCCCTTGTGCTATCAAAGTTAAAAAAAGAAAACATTAGAATATTTGAGAAAATAGGTGGATATGGAATTTTCCATTAATATCCTACAAATGTAAGAGGATATAATTTTCATATAACATATATATGGAATATTTTTTCTAGATTTGACATGAAACTGTTGGAATATTTATCAAAATAGTGTAGTTATGGAAGAGAAATCATGGAAGTGATGAAGATGAAGCAAGCATTATTGGAGGATGCACTAAAAGATCCAAAATTATTGAATATCATGAGGATAATCCGGAATAAGATAATGATATAACCTTATCAAGTGATTAATATTAATCAGATTTTGTTCATACATGGTTGAAAATGTATGGGAATGTTTAAATACAATTACTAACCATGAAAATTTAGTTCAAATAAGGTGAACATTGATGAAAAATAAACACATCTCATGATTTTCATAGGCTAGACAAATTTTTTAGGTGAATCATTTAATAAAAAATAATCAGTGGATTCTATGAATTAATAATGGGACTAAATTTATAAGAACCACACCTAGGAATTAACACCTATAAAAATAATAAAATGAATATTCTATGTGGTTCATAGTGTGTTTAATGAAAAATATGAAATAAAGAGGAATAAAGAAAAAATCTTATATAAATTTTATTATTTGGTTTGGGGGATGTAATTTGATAAGGCATTTTCACTCTTTCAAAACATGATACAATAACAATTATTTCTCCCACTACTATTAAAATGTAATAAATGATTTACCAAATTTTTGTAAACTCATCCTTTCTCAATAGTGAACTTTAAGGGGATGTTTAAATAGATAAACTTAATGTTTCATTATTTTAAGGATGAAATATGTTTTTATATATTAAAGAAGGTATTTTATGGGATCAATCATTCTATAAGAGAATGATTATGGAAGTGTGACTAATTTTTTAAGGTGTTTCATTTTAAAAATGGATGTTTGGGAACCAACCTCTATATCAAAGGAAATGTATAGCTATGTCTCATTGTTATCATCTATATAGATGATATTATATTTTCTATAAGAAAATGAATGAGTTTTCAAGTATTTTTCAACTCAAATGATGGAGTTGTTTGAGATGTCAAAACTGGGAAAATGATGTACTTCTGGGGTCTCTAAGTAGACTAAGAAAGGTATTACATATTAATTTATCTATATAATTGTTCCTAGGAATTGTTGAAATATTTTTGTATGGAGGATTCAAATCCAGTTTCTACAGAAATTATATAGTACACCACAATTTATAAATTTTATAAAGGTAAAGAGGTGAATCAATTTGAGTATGGAAAACTCATTGGAGGACTGAAAGACATAATAATGAATATATTATTACATTGCATACAAGGTATCAATGTACACCAATGGAATCTCCCTTAATTATAGAGAACATGATTCTATGGTATGTTAATGGTTATAGTGCCATTGGGTTTACATATCATAGTAAGGAAATTATAGATCTATATGGATTTTCTCATGTGTATTAGGTTGGTAGTGTTGATGGTAGGAACTATACATATAGTGAAATATTCTTTCTATGAGATATGTGTATCTTGGGGAATGATGTAAAATGATCTATAAAACTCAATATAGTGTAGATGGAGTATGTTCCAAAAACACAAGTCATTAATATGTTTATGTGGATGAGAACTCAAATTTATGATATTAATTTTTAATTGCAGTTTCCACTTATTATGGGATATGATGATTAGAGTTTGATCAATATTTTAATAAATATTTTTTCAATATTATTTATCAAATCAAATATATATCAAGTTCCACTTTATACGGTAAATGGTTGAGGAAATAGTTTTGAAGATATAGCTTGTTCCTAAAATGGAAAAATTGGGGGATATTGGTAAGAAGCCATTCCAAAAGGATGTATTCCAAAGTTTTAGGATGATGATGTGATTTTTAACAAATTTTTTCATGGTAATGTTGTGATGATACATCCCCTCTCACTTATTGATTGGATATTATATTCAAAGGTGTAGAAGATATAAAAAAAATACAAATATATATATTTTTTCAAAATTTGAAATAAATATCATCTTTATTGGTTATATATATATATATTGGGGGATTATTAAAAGGGTGAAATATGATTTCAATGTAAATATATATTTCTGGTATGCATGAAGCTATGATTAGGATGTGTGTGTGTGTGTTTCGTTGAGCATGTGAACTGGTCTAACACATTTTTTGAGTATGTATGGGGATATTTTTTTAGCACATATAGAGGAATACATTAATAAAGAAATTAATCAGGAATAGAAGTATAAGGATGATATGTGGTAGTTCATATAATTTATTTTAATAGAAAAAAATTATTTTTTTATATTCCTTATAACCTATATAAATTTCAATCACATTGTCTTAGAATGATTGAATGGTGATTCATTACTAAATCTAAATGGTGATTTTTTTAATGGTCAAAAAAATATAACAGGTGATATTTTTCTGTATAGGGTGTTGTTTGAGGTTGATAGAAAGCTCTAAGATATGGTGTATGTAAAAATGGGGGTGTTTTTGAAGTAAAGTGAAGTGGTAGTGATATTAATGTTGGTATTTTTTATTATTTTTAATAGATTAATACACATGGTGAAAAAATTTCATCACTTGAATCAGTTTCAAACTCAGATGAATCCATTTGAATAAGATGATTCTACATGAATTCAGAAACATTAAAGATGTTAAATTAATATTGGGATTTTAGAGTGATTCTTTTTTAGTAGTTTTGGAGATCAAAGAATTGATCATGCTGCAAAGGTAGTCATCACGCTATAAAGTGTCCATGTAAGATTAACGTTTAGTGAATGATAAATATATGATACTACAATGAATCTCATCATTTCATTATTTAGTTATGGAATTTTATGATTACGGAGCTACTCCATTATGAAATAAATATCACATAGTAATAGGTACCCCATGAATTTTCATGTTCATTAAATTTAGTGTGGCAAATTGGAGTGCATCATGAGGTAGATCATGGTACCATAAATAATCTAATGGATAATAAAATGAAAGTTCCAAAGAATATTATATGATTTCATGGATTGTAATAATTAATATACAATCCCATTATGTAGTTAAACCATGCCACAATTCTCCATGAGGTAGATAATGGTTTTTGAAGAATTTTGATAAAACAACATCGACTATGTTGTGATGAATTTTTCCATGTTGTAATGGATATAATAACACCATAATTTTAAAGGTCACATAATGATTTTTTCTAAATTTAGATAACTTGTCTTGGCCATACAATACATTGAAGTATTTATATATATATTTACAGATCTAGGGGATGATACGGTGTGCAATTCTGAGTCCTAGTGTTCCCAAAATTAATTTTATAATAATTTTAAATATATTATATATTACATACATTAAAATTATTAAAGAAAATTTGACTAATCTCAAATAGAATCTCAGGTTAGAAATATAAGATAAAGGTTGAGTCTAGAACATGGTGTTTACACTAGACTTGATATAAAATGGGTCGCAACGGGTTGTTATGATTCCTTATTTGATGGTGGTACGTTTAATGAAATAATTAATTATTAAATTAATTAATTCATTAATTAAAACCATAAATGATTTATATAATTATAATTCCACATATATTTATCCAAGGTTATCCTCATAATCATGGGATTGCCAATGATGCTCTCTTTCCTCCTTTCTTTGGAAGATCACCTCAGATGATGATGAAATGTAGGATCAGAGCAAATCAGGATGTAGAGAACATAATAAATTACTTTGATAATTAGGGGGAACATTAGTCATGATGAATGATCCAATATCCATGTTGGACTCATCATTTAGGGATTTATGGCCATTTATGTAATTGTTAGAGTGGATCCATCCTTGTTCTTGGGTCTGCACCAATTGTGGCCTACGTATGAACCTACGTACCAGATTTAAATTTATTTATTCAACTTTTTCTGACCTGGTATCATTTTTATTGATCGTTGGAAAATAATTATTTTCCATTAATGATTAAATTCTTTACATTTTCCTCTTCTCCCTAATCTTCTTCGCATTCCTTACCCGTAAGACGATGTAGTCCCGGTTCGACAATTTCATACTGTAGCGAGCCCAATCAGACCACTAAAAACATAGCCGATCAATAAAAACGGAATGGATTGATGAAATCAGGATATATTTGGTATCTTTGAACATAACAGATGTTGGTTTATTTTATATTAGATTTGGGTATTGAACACGGAAGGCTTGGCGATGTATGAGTTTCACGAAGGAACACTTATTGACCACTGGAGCCTATTTCCAACTTCTGATGGCTAGAAACAAATAATCACAAAAAAATACACACATATAAGATAGATTTGAGGTAGGATCTATGAAAAATGGGTGGAAATGGAATGATATACAACACATATTTCATATCTTAGTTTCTAGATAAACCCTGACTACACACTGTGTACAAGGATGAACATATGTCGTGTAGCTCTTCAGCGGCGGTGGATATGGTTTTGGTAAATGTTATAGATGAAACAACTTGTAGACAAAATACACACCATATAACCCTTAACTAGATGGACAACCCATGTGGTGAATTGCACGGGCAGGATCCCATGTGGAAGTACACGGTCGTGTACCCGAGTACACAGACATCTCCAGATGACATGGGTGGTACCCTATGTGGAGTGACATTTCATGTATTGAAGTACATGAAGAGAGGTTTATTACATAGAAATAGGGTCCGATACATGGACCTGAGGTCAAGTACACATACATGACCAGAAAGACACAACCTTGTCCTGGTTGGTATGGACACACTATGTAGTCCACCTACCCGGTGTCTAATACAACATGGTTTGGGATCCGTGTTACATACATGGACACGACTAGGTGGTGGAGCCAGACCACACATAGTTTGGATCCCCTCACAAATTGTGTACCCCTTGACCTATTTTAAGGAAACATTAATTATTTGTATCTCCTTCATTTTAACACTAATTCTTTCCCATGATTAACCTATCTTGAGTGTTTTTACACATAGAATGTAATGCTTCCCTCGGTTGTGGATTTTAAGATACTATGTGAATTATTTTGGGTAGGATTCTTGGTTATGTGATGCTCAATGTCGATATTGATCATGTAAGATCACCAGAGACTACTGAGAAGACCCTCTATTAGGGTTGGGAGTGGATTCTTCAATGCTTTCTAAGTAGATCCTCATGCGGGATAGGGTAGTGGGGTCTTGGACTACTAGATTGGAACCCCCCATCACCATGGGTGTGGTTACACTACATCCTCTTACCGTGTGGAACCCCCTATCATGTGGGATGTGGGTCCTTAATGATTAGAGTAGAACTCCTCATTATCATGGGAACATGTCTTCTACCTATTGAGTGGATCCCCCTATAAAATAGGGCTTGGGTCCTCGTGACACAGAGTGGAACCCCCCATTAGCATGGTCATGAGTCCTTTATATATACTTATATAGTGGAACCCCCCTTACGTACTAGGGAACAGGTCCTCTAATTCCATTTTATTTTCACTCGACTGTGTGGAATAGTGGAAAGTCATGTCTTGAATTATATGGTTACTTTTGGGAAGATGCATGGGGCATTGGGCATCATTGATGGAATTTTCGAACTACTGGATAATCATCTTCTTGGGATGATTTGTGAGATAGATATCCCATTACTCTCTCGTTTGGGATTATTTTTAATGAGAATATATTTATATTTTCTTTAGTATTCACACCTTAGATTTGGATACTCTCCTTCATGGAGAGGTGATGACACATGAAGTATGTTACATTCTTTCAATTTCTAGATTATCATGGTTAGATGATTCTATTATCATACTATGTGATTTGAAGACTCTATGTATACAGTGGTAATAACTTGGGATTCAGGTTCTAGGATCTCTTAGTAGTTAAATTTTCTAGTTTTTTCAAGTTGGGACATATTTATGGTTGGGTGAAATTTTCCCCATTAGTTTTCAGTTTACACTATTGTACTCTTGTACAACATAGAGGTTATTCATGCTTGTATTAGTTTCAACATATGTTGAATCTTTTACTTTTTCCCTCTTCATTTTTCCATCAAGATGGTTTTGTGTGTCTGTACAGGTACTTAATAAAAGGAATCCCCAATTTAGTTCTTCCTTAAGTTCTTTTAGCCACCCCAAGCCTATGGAGGTGGGATTTGGGTAGTTGTGGCTTGATCCCTTTATTGGGTTGGGTCTAAATAGATCTATATTAGAGAAAATTAATTCCTTAAGATGTTGATTTTACTAGTCCCCTTACAAGGATTCATTTGGGTTTAGATCTGGAATGTTGAAGTGATTATAGTATGGCTTTTGGGCCAGGGAGTCCAGTGATGGTTCAGGCAGCCGACGTATCCATTCAACAAGACCCTGACTATACCTGATTATTGACTTGTAAAAACGAGACATTGGTTTTAGGGATTAATCGTAGATGAATCATATAGGATTCAGTCATTGAATGTACTTTTTGAGTAATATACCCATTTTTTGATATATATATATATATATATAGACCCATCTAACCATGGTATGTCTTGATGAATATCATGACTCCTTTAAGATGACAACCATCTATGATACTAGCTTGGGATCATGACGACAACATGATGAGTGATGAGGGATCAGTTCAGGGTCCATCCTATGACCCCCTCCCTCTAGTTTGATAGTCAATAGTACATCCACCTGTAGAGAATTAGATCATCCTAGTAGAGTAGGCTAAGGATGTTCATAAGATTAGCACTTTCCATGAGTTCCAGTGCTAGAGGCGGTTAGGGTTCCTTAGTGAGCTATATCCTCATGTAGCAGATGATTGGCTTGATTCGGTGGTCCATGTATTTAGGATTATTTAGAAATCAATATATCAGGTGTTTTCACTAGCCACTAGCATCTTCTACAGACAAGATGTGTATTGGTGGGGCCTCAGTATGGAGATGAAAGATGAGTTTACACTCTCATGTCTTGAGTTATAGTATTTATTCTATGAGGATTACTACACATACTTCATGTGCTCAGACCAAATATAAGAGCTTCCAGAACTATAGTAGGGAGGAATGATAATGGATGAGTATATATTGAGGTTCACAGACCGAACATTCTTATCCCTTGACATGATATGCAATGGCTACTTCCGACCAGGGAAGTTTGAGCACGGAATCCGCAGAGAGATCTATGTCAGCATAGGTCCATTGTGCATCCCTACATTTTTTAGGGAGCTAGAGTGCGAACTAGTTAAATAGAGATTTATATTAAAGGGATTTCGAATAGATGGATATGGAATTGGGAACCACAAAGTTGAGTGATCTATAACATCTAGCATATGCTAAGAACCAAGATCACGACATGGGAGACCTCACTATTATCAAACTTAGGTATGTGGCTAGGGGAAACATAGAGGATCGGTGTAGCCCAAAAAGAGGATATTCTTCACTTATGATGGGGGAGGTCACATGGAACAAGACTTCCCAACTATACACATTGAGTATCATAGAAATATACCTAATAGACCACCATGGAAGAGGTAGTGCCATGATCAGGGATCTCCCAGGTGAGGATATGCTGGTCCCTAGGGAGGCAGATTGAGAAGAGGAGTAGTAGGATATATGGTGGTGGGAGACATAATGATATCCTTCAAACACCACCACTATGTGTCCTAAGACTTGGTCAGGGAGATGGTGGATGGGGTCGCAGATAGCTACAAACTCTAGAGGTTTATAACCCCGTAGTGCATTAGATGATTTGAGGTACAATCTCTGTATTTTTTACTCACGATTCAGTGTTAGTAGACATAGTTTCTAGTAATTCCTTCATCTCTATGCTCCGAGTGGGATATTTAAAGCTCCCAATTGAGGTTCTATCCCCCATCTTAATCTTGATCTTCTTACATGAAACACTTCTTCTATATCTTTTAAATTTTATATGTTCAAGATATTGATTTGTCTAGAGAGGTTCAGGTGGTACATTTTGGTCATAATGATGGAACCTTATGACATCATAATGGGTATGGATTGGTTTTCTATGGTTCTATTGATGATTTAATGTCACAAAATCCAAGTCATATGTCTACACATTTATGGGGTTAGATTATCTTTCTCTATTGAGAGAGACATCAGGGAAGGGAAAGAGGGTTCTACAAGTAGCAGGCTATACCCCATCACCCATTAGTTAGAGAGTATAGACCTTAGTGAAGATGTATCTTCATGAATATATATTCCTTCAGTTCTGGAGGATTATATAGACACATTCCCAATGATCATTTTGTTACTACCTATGAGGAGGGAGATGGAGTTTTGCATCAACTTGAATCCCAGTACCACTCTCATATATTATACAACATATTATATTTCCCCTATTGAGATCTAGGTGTTATGGTTGTAGTTAGAGTACCATCAAGATAAAATTTTCATCACACCCAGTGTGTCCCCTGGGGTAGCTCTAGTGTTGTTCCTGAAAAATATAGAAGAGATATTATAGCTTTTCATGGATTATCATTTCCAAAACTATGCCATGATAACAAAAATTAACCCTTATTTAGGATTGATAGCCTCTTTGACCTCTTTTAAGGCATGATATTGTACTCTAAGATCATTATCAGGTCTGTCTACCACTATTTGAGGGTTCTTGAGGCTGATATACTATGTCTGGAATTCTGATGATTCTACCGACACTATGAGTCTTTAGGGATTCCCTTTTGTGTGATTAATTCCCCCACTATGTTTATTGATTTGATGAACTAGGTCTTACAACTATAATTGGATGAGTTTTTTATTATCTTTTTCTATGAAATTCTTATCTACATTGACTAAGATGAGGTATATGATGAGACCTTAAGGATGGTGATAGATTTTCATTGAGAACACTAGTTTTATTGGAAACTCTCGAAGTGCCATTTTTGGATTCTTGAGGTTTACTTTCTTGGTAATGTCATTTTGGAGAATGATTTAGCTGTGGAACCAACGAATACCAATGAAGTGATTGATTATGAACCAACCAAGAGAATACATAGGTACACATATTTCATTTTTTGGTGGGGTATCACATAATGTTTTTCACAGACTTATCCAGTATCGTAACCCCTTTAACCACCTTGACATGGAAAGGGAATCCATTTACATGGCCATAGTAGTGTCATACGGCATTCAATGAGTTGAGGATATGGCTGATGAGTGATCCTATATTGAGATTACTAGAGGAGGGTGTGGAGTACATAGTGTATTGTGATGCCTCATGAGGTGGGATCAGCTGTGTGTTGATGCAGTGGAAGGTAGTAATCGCATATCGAGGCAGTTGAGACCCCATAAGAATTTTTATGCAACTCATGACCTGGAACTAGAAACTATAGTCTTTGAACATAGTATGTAGAGGAACTAACTTTTGGGATAGTTCATTGGGGTTTACTCAGACCATCTGAGTCTCAGGTACATCTTCACATAGATAGACTTGAACCTAAGACAACAACATCGGTAGAAGTTTTAATTAGAAAATTACTTAGAGATCATCTATAATATAGGGAAGTGAAATATAGTAGTAGATTAACTTAGTAGGATTTCCTATTATCTCTTGGTTTAGGAGGATTCATAGTAGTTAACATCCTTAAAACTAACCCTAGTGGACCAGTAGGGTACACGTTTTCTATAGTCGATGGTGTTGACTCCTCTACTTATTGAGCATATGAGAGAGTCCCAGCTGGGAGACATTGGTTGTGAGGTCTTATATGACCATATGTCCATGGGGGAATCACTATATGGATATTATAAATGAGGGAATCATTTCATCTTTTTCTGGGGGATGAAAGAGGTTCTCATCATTATTTGGGAGTAGGTGATGTGAGATTTCCACACTTCTCCCCTAATAGTACATCATGATGTGGGTAATATGTATAGATCCCTTCAGTGGAAGTTTTGGTGGTCCATCATGAGATGAATCGTAGCTGAGTCCATATCTTAGTGCCTCACTTTTCAATAGGTGAATAATGAGCCCCAAGTTCCAGTATTCTTTCTATATCCCCTTGAGATCCCTCAGTGGAATTGGTATAGAATATCCATAGACATTGTGAAAGGGATTATGCACAGAAAAAATGTTAATGATTCCATTTGGGTGATAGTTGACCGACTCAAAAAAATTTACACTTCGTTTCTATAAGGGAGAAGGGTCCGTTGGAGATTTCTGGGTAGTTGTACGTATGGGATAATATTTTCCTCCATGGGGTGCCCCTGATGATTATCTCCAATCATGATGTGTGTTTTACATCATGATTGTGGAGAGGCCTTCAAGAGGTATTTATGACCCAAATGAGGATGAGTACAGCCTTTCACCACCATGCCCTTTGGAAGAATGGGCAAAATATCTAGGTGTTGGAGGATATGCTCAGGGTTTTCATGTTAGACTTAAACCAGAGTTAGGAGGATCACTTGGCCTTGGTAGAGTTTTCATAAAACAATATATTTTGTTATACCATTATCCTGACATGTTTTGAAGCCTTGTACGATAGTACCTTCTAGTCACCATTGTGCTGGAAAAATATTAGTGAGACAACTATTGTGGGACTAGAGATGGTGAAAGTGACAACGGGGAAGGTCCATGTCTTCCATGAACAGATGAGAACGTCCCAAATAAGACAGAAATATTATATAGATCATTTTCAATGTCCCTTGGAGTTAGAGTAGGGAGACCACATTTTCATGAGAATCTTCCCATGATGAGTATTTTGGAGGTTTATCCAAGGATTCAATATATTCTAAGGTTCATTGGTCTATTTGAGATTGTACTGAGGTTTGGTGAGGTCTCTTACCACCTCATAATACCCACATAGCTGGAGTGGTTGCATAGTGTCTTCCATATGTCAGGGTTGAGGTGATTCATGCATGACCCCATGTACATCATCGACTACTTGGTTCTGGACATTGAGGATGGATCCACATTTATGGATCACCCTGTAGTGATTGAGGATTGATAGGATAGGACCCTACGTGGGCAGACCATCCCCTTGGTTTGTGTGATGTGGTAGAATGAAAATGTATGGGGGTTCATGGGAGCCTGATATCCAAGTGAAGGCTCATTATCTAGAGTTATTTATTTATTTATTCATCTCATGGTTGAAAATATTGACGAAATGAAAGAATAAGAGTCCCATTTTTTCCTTTTAAGACTTTGAAATATTCATATATATATATATATATATTTCCATATCTAGGTTCTAGGATGGAATGCGATTCTTTTTCTTAGTGTACCCAAAATTAATTTTATAAATATATTAAATTTATTTTACATTGTGTGCACACATATTCTTATATAAAATGCGATAAATATTAAAAAAAATGTTGCAATTGGAAATCTGAGACCATGGTTGAGTCAGAATGATGTTTTTACCCTAGTCATGACATAAAATAGGTCGATGTGGGGGCATTCGGACTCCTCACTCATTAGCGGTATGTTCAGTGAAATAATTATTTATTAAATTAATTAATTAATTAATTTAAACCCTAAATTATTTTTCTAAACTTTCTAACATGGATATTCTTCCAAGGTTAGCCTCATAATCCTGGAATCTCTGATGATTCTCTCTTTCCCCCTTCCTTTTGCGGATCACATCAGATGGAAATGAAACACCAGATTAGATCATATCATTTTCCAGCGAGTACAACAACATCCATTGACATTTGGAGGGCATGTTCCTTGAAAACTAATGATATAGTCTTCAGGTAGGACTCTTCAATTGGTGATTTAAGCCTTTCAGTTAATTCTTTTGGAAATCTCCGTCCTTGTTCTTGGTTCTACATCAATTATGGCCTATACATGTGCCTACATACCAAATTTAAGTTAATTTATTTTATGTTTTCTAACCTAATATCACCATTATTGATCATTATCCAATAAATCTTGTAAAATATTGATTAAACATTTATTATGGTGCTTCTCTCCTAAATCTTCTTTCTGTTTGTCACTGGTAAGACCCTACGGTCCTGGTTCGACATTACTGCTTGCTACCAAGAACGATCGGACCCCCAGAACAACGATGGATGGATAAAAAAGAAGGTATTGATAGAATGGGGTTTTATTTGAGGTATTTTCAAGGATTGGATGTTGGTGTAGGTGATTTGAGATCATGGGATTGAACATGGAAGGCTTGTAGATGTACGCTTTTCATGGAAGAACTCATGTGGATCAAAAAACCCAATTTTCGACAAATGGCGGTCAAAACCCATGAATCAGAAATATTTTCACTCCTCATGGATGGATTCAAGGTAAGATATATGGGGATGCAAGGTGAAATTGATAGATCTACCACCTAGATCGTGGATTTGGGTTTATAGGGAAAACCCTGCTACACACCATGTACAATGATGAACACATTGCATATAGACCTTCAGAAATTTCAACTAGGGTTTTGGAAACAATTTAAGGATGACCTGAAATACATACCTCTTACACGCCATTTAACCCTTCCCCAGATTTAAAACCTATGTTATGGATATCATGGGAGGGATATTGTGTGTAATTACACAGTCACGTACCCAAGTACATAGATACATCCATATCACATGGGAAGTAACACATGTAGAGAAACATGATGTGTATTGAAGTACACAGACACGGGGTTAGTACATAGACATGGGGTCTGGTACATGGATATTTTCAGAAAGACGCGGCCCAGAAATGGTTATTCTAGACACTATGAGTAGTCCACCTACACAGCGTGTACTACTACATTGGTTGGTTCCAGTTTACCATCCAGGGACATGGATTGGTGGTGGAGCGGGACCACAAGCTCTTTGGGTCACCACACATGTCGTGTACCCCTTGACCTCTTTTGAGGAATCTTTTTTCATCATTATCTCCTTCATTTGGACTTGGATTTTTTTCCCATGAGTATCTTATTTTGAGTGTTTTCATATATAGAATGTGAGGGTTCACTTGTTTTTCCATTTATGTTATGATGTGGAATGTTTTGGACAAGACGCTTGGTTAGGAAATGCTCAATGACCGCAACGATTGTGCAGGATCACTAGAGACTACTAAGTAGGCCCTCTAGTAAGTATGAGAAGTTGATTCCTAAATACATTAAAAATAGATACTTGATAAGAGATCGGATGTGTGGTTCTTGATTACTAGAGTGGATCCCCTCATCTATATGAGTGTGGGTCCTCTATAGCTTCTTAGTGAGTGGAACCCCCCTGTCAGATGGGGCACGAGTACTCGATGGTCAGAGTGGAACCCCCCATTAGTATGAGCACCGGTTCTCTACCTACTGAGTGGAACCATCGTATCTTATTGGGAATGGGTCCTTGTGACATAGAGTGGAACCCCTCATTATCATGGGTGCACTTCCTCTATGGATACTTTTAGATTGAACCCCCTGGCATACTAGGGTACATGTTCTCTACTTCAAGATTATGTCCACTTGACTATTTGACATAGTGATCAGGTGTGGATTAAATTATATGGTAACTTATATGTAGATGTATAGGATTCTAGGAATCATTGATGGACTTTTAGACCTATTGGATACTCTTATTCCTTGGCTGAGCTTTGAGATGAAGATCCCCTTAATTTCTTGTTAAGTCTTTTTTTGACTGAGAATGTGTATATAAATTATTCTCTATAAACACCTTGGAATTGTTTACTCTCCATCCAAGATAGGAGAAGCTACACTTGGTATACCACGTGATTTCCATGTCTATATTTCCTTAGTTGGATGAGTCTAATCTATAGTTATGGGTGGAAAAGACTTGATGTGTAGTTCGTCTACTCACTGTGTTATTCCCCTTGTGCTTTGATGAGGATACTTATACTATTAATTTGGATTGAGATATTCTATTTGACTGTATTTTCCATCTATTGTATTTATTTTATATTTTTTCTCTTACTACTGCCCCTTAATATTTAGGGGTTTCCTACTGGGTATGTATATGCTCCCCTTGGATGGGATTTTCCCATACTTTTCATGTCTTATGCAGATGACATACAGGTTGACCATGACTTTAGAGGATCCTAGGGATACTTGGTACTTCGGACCGTATGAGGTGATCATAGAATGGTATTTAAGAGATGGTCTCTCTTTACAATTTACTTTACTAGTTTTTTCAGGTTTGGATATCTTTATAGTTGGGCATGTTTTTTCCCCTTTGAATTTTAGTATTCACCATCATACTCTACTAAACCATAGATGTTATGCATTTTTTGTTTACTTTCTAGCTATTTGCATCTTTTAATCATTCTATGTGCATTTTTTCATCAAGATAAATGTGTGTGTTCACACATGTACTTAGGAAAAGGCCTCCCCGAGTTAGTTATAACTTCATCTCTTATCTCCACCCTTTTCCTATGGAGGTGGGATTTGCGTAGTTTCAACTCGAACCTTATCTTGGGTCAAGTCATGACACTAAATCCTAGTTTTGAGTGTAGTGATGATGTGCATTCATAGATAATTTTACAATTGCTCAAACTTAGTCTCTCAAGTTACTAAAACACATAAATAATGATTATGATAAATTTATTCATATAAAGGCTAAAATTAAATTTTTGAAGTTGAGAATTAAATTCTTCTATTATATATGAATTTTAAATTCAAATTTTCATTCAAAAATAATGGTGGATACTATGTATATGATCCAAAAAGATAGAGAGAGAGAATAATATAGAGGATATTTTATTATATTGGATGTTTGAAAAACAGAATAGGAAGAGAAAAACACCCATGATATTCAATTAATTTTCATTCATTAAAATATTTAATTATAAATACAATGAATCTAAATTTTAATGTTCTTCACGAAGAAAAAAAATGATATGATATGGTAGGTCCATTTGGATTATGAGTTTCTTCTTGATGAATTTTTGTTAAAATAGAGATATTTTATCAAGATTACTCTATAAAGAAGTGAATATGGTGTTGGGTTATCAAATAATGTTGTCATTCATTTATCAATAACAAAATATCTATTTTAATAGGAGAACGTAAGTGGATATTTAACTGCAGTAAAGTGAAATTTCTTATTGGGGATTAAAAAAATATTTACTTCTGGTATCATTGATGATTTATTTATTATATTTGATTAGATAATGATACATCAATCAGTATAATATTTCTATGAAACATGAGTTCATGTATAATTTTTTTACTTTTATCTATGATAATTAGTTGATTGTGTGGTCTGAGGTTTTCCAGATTAGGTCAAGGGTGTATACATTCATTTTTAATGGTTAAACTTATAAATTCCTTATACCCACAATATATATTTTCCTAAAATGGTTGGAATTCCGTAATCAAAGTCTAGTAATTCACTTTAATATGTGATGAAGTTTGATCAATTTTGAAAAACTAAAACATATTATTTGATTCACCCACCTTGAATCCATGATGATACTAATACCTTTTTTAACCTAGTTTTCCTAAGAAAATTCATTATTTTTACCTTAATATAATTTAGGTTTCACTTCTCGAATCACCATAAAATATTCCATGAATATTTTTTTTAAGAAAATGAATTTATCATTGTAAACTATTCTTTTAGATTATATTATCTATATATTATTCTTCATCATGGATCATTGATCATCCTAATCTAACTCATGATAGACATTGATCTTCATGTTTTATCATAATTCTCTTGGATTTTGGAAATGTATCATCAATTATAATACCCATATAATCTAATGATGGATTATTATTTATTAGGCATTGAAAAAACATGACATGGATATAAGGGATATTCTATTAGTGGGACTCATATTATCTTCCTCTATAAATATATATATATTAATGAGATACAACTGATTGGAAATGAAATCAGATCCTTCAGTTAACAGATTCATTTATTATGAATAACTTCTCCAGAAATAGCATAGAATAATACTCGTACATCATTGGTATAATAGGTTTCTCAAGATAAGTGAAGGAATGTTCATAGGTAGAATTTTAATAAAAATTGTTATAGATGATTCTTGTTAATGTTTAACACCAATCCTATATAAAATTAAAAAAATATGTAGACTCGGTATTCTACTTTTGATTAAGTAAGAAAACACATTAGTATAATAACAAATGTTTTATCCACGTGTCCATTATAGATGAAATGTTTTTTGTGTCCCTAGATATATCATTTTCATAAATCATTATAATTTAATACCAATGAAATACTAGTGAATATTATTAAAAAACACTCTATAATTCCTTTAAATAACATGCATGTCATTAAAGATACAATATAAATATATGGGGTTGATAAAAAACACATTTTAAATAGTTATGATGGTATTAATCTTATAAATGTATAATGATATAGGTTTGTGTATAACCAACATAAATTCATAGTTTTTTTTGAAAACATCCATGACATGAATGGTGGCTCATTTTATAACCATATATGAATAAAAACAACATTTTTTTTAATAAATAATGGTGTCTAAATCAAGTATTATACTTTGGAATTAGTTTTTTTCTTATTATAATGGATAATTAAATCTCTTGAAAAAATATTGTAGCGATCTCACAAGATGAGGAAGATCTATATCACTAAAAATACAAGAATAAACTTTAATGGTATTATATATTTTTAGAGATTATAATATATATATATATGTAATAAATTTATTAACCAAAAATAATACATAGAAAAAATTATGCAGATGAGGTTCATATACATTCTCTAAGTATTGGATATGTAGGAGTTTATTGTCAATGAGTTTATCATATATCCTTCCATGGACACTAATATTATGATGGTTGATGGGAAAAATGGTCATTATTTATTAAAATAATTCATTCATTTTTCCTCTCTACGTTGTTGGAATTATGTACTAAAATGATCAATATGACATGGTGGTTTAAAAAATGTTGTGGACTATGTTGGTAAGGACCATATAATAGCAAAGGTTCATATGTCTGGTCACTATGCGTAGGAATTATCACATAAAGTGATTAAATTTCACTCAGACATAATTTTATGCACTAATCAATAATAAATTATTATTCATTTTATGATGATGAGTATCATCGTCTTGAATGATAAAAATATTATTTCAAAGGAAAAATGAATTAATATAGAATCAAGATGATCAATTCAAAGAGTTGAAATATTTGAGAATGTTTATGAAAAAATAATTAAATATGCTGAATGATATGCACTTTAAGGATAACTATATCATTTTTTTGATTCCTCTTTAATGGTGTGTAAGATTGTGAAACCCTTATATTAAATCTATCTGGATCTCTTTCCATTGATCCTTCAATATAAATATTTTAGTAGGCTATAAATTGGGGGGTAGTACTTCTCAAGTGTTAGGATATTCCCATAATATGTGGACACATTAGGTTAGAAAAACCATAGGTTTCTCCTCAGTGATCTACATAAAACATATTTGAATTATCTTAGACTAACTAGTGTAATGTATTACAATATTTTCTTTATTTTATTATTTAATAATAATGTATAGAATGATTATATGTTTTATCGAGTTTTATATTTCTATTCATCTGTATTTAGAATGTGTGTGGTACCTCTAATACCCTTCATCTTTATTAGATATGGTTCTATAAATTATTCAATTGACTTTAAATTAATAAAGAAACATGGAAAAGATTTTTCCCTTATAAAAAAATGTATACTATATTAAACATGGATTTAAATGTATAAAATTTTATAACCACAATATAAATTTTTTATGAAATTGAAATTTCCATCCTTACTTAATAGAGACCAAGCCATGGTCCCTATGAGATTAAAGTTATGTTCATAGAAAGAATAGGTATGAAAAGTATATTACAATAAGATGATACCAATATGAAATTTTTAAAAATTAACTATATTATGGTTTCATTTACCATCAGGACAGTCCATGACATAGTGATAATTGACATGCTATTTTGTGACTTTTGAAATTCTTCACAAAACTCCTTGGATACACAAAATGGATTATCCAAAACAACCATCCTAAAATGGCCATCCATATGAAAGGACATGGAAAAAATAGTTTGGATTGCCTAAAACATCCTCCAAAATGATCATGGACTTGAATTGGTGGGAGTTATCACTTTTATAAAGACTAAATTGAGGTGAAAAAAAACAAAGTAGAGTTTTATTGAAAATAATGTTTATAAAATTCTAAAAAACCTCCACTGGTATAGAATTGTGGGTGCCTTTAAACCAAACCAATATTTTTGTAGATATGATATTGGTTTAAATTAAATTTATATAGTGAATAAATTATAGAATTATTATTGATTTTAAAATAATGTTAATGTAAAAGTTTTTACAGTTTTTTGTGAATATTGAATAAATAATAACATAAAATTTTATATTGGAAGGAATTATTTTATAATTTTTTTAAATCCATTCCCATAGACTTATGGATAATTTGATTAATTGAATAAATTAAATGAAATATTTTATGTTTATTTAATTTAAATTATTTATATAAAATAGGATCTTCTGATTTATTGATAATAAATGTGTTCATAAATTATCTCATCTTGTGAAATATGAATAATTTTATATTAATTCAATGTAAATGATGTGAAAATACCCATTTTTTATGGGTGGTGGTAATTTAGAGGTGGTTTAAATATTTAGTATTGGAGGTGGATTTTTTTTTCTTTAATTAGGAATTATATCATATTTCTAAGTGTTTTTATATAATAAAGAGATTTTTTCCATGTATATATTAAGGATTGATAGGAGTTGTGAGTAATCAAGTGGATGGAGAAGTGAGTCTGGGTTTACATACAATAAGATTTAGCTATTGGTTCTCCACCATGGGGAGGACAATGACTTGGATATTTCTATGGTGGAGTGTGAACCACTCTTATTTTTTTGTGTGTGACCTGTGTTGAGCATAAGGCACCTGGGGATTTCCACCTATTAAAAAGAATTGTAGACCAAGTCATGATTCCCATTTTAAGGTACCACATATAAGGAAATGATGTGTTGTGAGGGAATAATACAATGGTTGGAATCCATATCTGAAACACCCAATAAGAACTATTCCATGGTGCTAATAGGGGAATCTTTCACCTTTTTTGTAGACCACAATAAGTTTTTTATTGTGCATCTTGTTTTGGTGAAGTGAGATATCCCCTGTTCTAAAAGATGGGAGGGTATTTTTTTCAATAGTCCTTAGTGTGTTGGGGGTTTGTTGGTATATTGATGGAGTTTCTCTACACCATAGTATAAATAACCACAATATAGATATCACTTGCCTAGATTTTTTTAAATTATTGTATTCAACTAGTTTTTTGTTAACACCCTCATCTATTTTTCTTCTCCCCCATGTGTGGTTAAGATAAGAAAATATATCCCTTTATATACTCCCTCAATAACCCAAAGTTATCATTGTTATTCTGGCTATTTATATAGAGATTAGTTGTTAGTTATATCTTCACTTCTAATCATTATTTATTTTCCTCGTCCATTGATAATTTTCAGTTTCCTCATTTATGGTTTGGTGATGATTTCCACATTATCATGGTTAAAATCATTTGATATGTAGAAGAATTTTATTTGTGTGTCTAGAGAATTTCCCAGAAGTATTATTTCACATTTTTTCATAATATTGTGTTTGAGGTAAATTGAATTGGGAATTTATTTAGTGAGTCTACTAAATTTAATTAACCTGGTTATTAACTAGGTTATTATAGTTAGTAATTTTTTCCATGGTGTCTAGAGGACATAACAAGCCTTCCAAGAGTGGTTAGTTGATTGTTATAGCATGTAAAGGTTTCATAATGAGTTTTTAGGCATTTATTCCAATTTTAATATAATTGTAAAATTAGATAGAAAGTGTTTAATTAATTATAAATTATTATAATTAATTAACTTCAATGTTGTTTCCTACATTATAACCTAGTATGACTTCATTATGCATATTTTGAATTGGATTCTTCTGGGTGATATTTTTTAGGAAGTGATCAAAGATAAAAATTGAATTAATGATATAGGTGGTCACTTGAACATACACATTTAGTAAATGACTTTAGTTTTTGTATTCATGTGTTATGTGGTATTACCATTATATTTGATCAAAATGTTTTATTAAAATAAATATTTTATTTATATGAAATTCCTAAAATAAACAATCATAAAATGGAAATGATGGACCCTTGTGTAACATCCAGAGACCTGCACTTCCATATCTGATGTTCAAAACATAAAATTTAAATTTCAATATTTGATACTAACAAATGTGACCCAATTATCCCCATAAAAAATTCAATATCAAAAGGAAATATTGAATAAATTTCATACCCAAATACTATTTAGGTTTAGAGTTGTAGATAATTAGATGAAACTCCTATAATTTTTGGCTCATAAACAAATAGTTTATATTGATCAAAATAATTTTTCCACTATAACCAGCCTTTAATATTCCATATGATTTCTTATCATTTCCATATAAAATTAAAAAAATATGAAACCTTTTTAGAAACTAATAGTTTAGCATCATTCTTCATAATCTGGGAAAAATAAACATAATAATGAGTGATCTTAGATGATTAATAAAGTTAAGAATATAAGATATCAATCAATAATCATGTGAAAGTATATGATAATAAAAATTTATAATATCATGACCATGACATAAAATTCTCATACCTAATCTAAAAAAGAACATATATATGAGTAAGGGTATAAATCTGTATCATGTCAAAATATATTAATAATAAGAATGAGAAATCATCACAACTCAATCATGAACAATAAGTTTATGTCATAAATTTGCATGCAATAAAAATAAGAATAAAAACCATTCTATATATAAATCTTAACAATAAATATCATCAAATTAAGAATTAAAACTTGTTCACCTATTGGATCAATAACATTAGATTATTTCCCATAACAGATCAAGAATATCGAATTGTTTCCCATAACGGATCAAGCTCATTGAATTGCTTCACATAACTATCACCAGAGATATTATTCTTTTCCCAGTGTGTTGGAGTGAGATATATCCCCCTAATATAATTAAAATCATGTATATGTGTTCTAAAAAATCATTCATTATATCAGAACTCATCAATGAAATGTGTTTTATAAACATTTCATCATAGCATAACCCATGGAAAAGAAATGTGTTTCATAAAAATTTCATCTTTTCAATAATAATATAAAAAATATAGAAAAATTTATAAGGGTGATATCATTGGATCATATCCCAATTAAATATTATGTATCATCAAATGATGTCATCTATAATGTAAAATTATTACAAAACATCAAATAGGATAAATCATTATGGAAATAAATTTTCCATTTTGAAATCACTTCTATTTTTTAAAAAAAAATTCACATTTAAATAAAAAAATTATTTGAAAAAAATTATTTAAACATGTAAAATAATATTAATATAATTAAGAAATTATAATGGATGGAAAATACACTCATTCCGTATAAGTTAAAAATACATTCCTTTAACACTTTTGTATGAAATTTCATAAAGTACCTCATCTGGAAAACAATAAAAAGATTCCTTTGAAACTATTTTATAAAAATTAAAATATTGGTAAAAATTGTTTTAAAAAATTCTAGATGAATAAAAAAAATATTAATTATATTTAAAAAACATTTATGTAGAAGTGAAATATTCCCCAATTGATACTTAAACCTAAACAATCATAAATAATGATGAGAATATTAAATAAACCCTTACAACATCGGTATCATTTGAATCATAATACCCAAGAAATAAATATATTTATATGGATATGTATATACCATAATTTTAATGATAATAATTATAAAATAATCTTGTGTGAAATATATACAACAAACAAAAGAAACATGTATTGTATATGGAATGTGTCGCAATGAAATAAAAGTGAGATATAAATACCTTAAATTGGGTCCAACTTATTTCAAATGTTCTATAACCTCATTTATAATAAATTTAATCTTATTATAAATATAAAAAAATTATATTCATTTTATTATAAAATATATATTAATTATATATATTTATATTCATCATTAATTATAGAGATATAAAAAAAATTACATCGTTTATGGAGACGGTAGGATGTATATACTTATGAATGTTGTATTCACCTTTTGGAAAATGTAATGATAAAAAGGTAAAAAATAATTCAACTATAAGGATTATTTATTATATCATATAGATATCATATAGATTCGTCATATATATCTTCTTTACTATCCATTGAAAATAGAAATTTAAAACTAATCACATCGCTACATGGAGGTAGTTTTCCACATGTAAACGCGAGAGACATTGTCATTTTATAATGGTTTGAAAGTTAAAAATTAAGATATTGTATTATATTTAAAGAAGAATAATTATGTATTAAATATCATATATAAATATTAATCACATCATATTAACCAACCATGATTTCTGGTGGTGGAAAATGAAAGGTATCGCTACATGGAGATGGTAATTCGTGCGTACAAACGAGCGATACTTTCACATCCCACATGATGAAACGAGGATGGATAATGGTGGTTTACTAATAATAATTACATTTATGAATATTTATTATATTGATTTTATTATTTTATTAACAATATAACTTATTTAGATGATGAAAAAAGAGAATAATAAAGAATGTGATCGTTTAAGGTGATTACCACTTCTTTAAGAGCACTTCAAAATATCTCTTCTTAAGGGCACTAGGGTTTGAATTTTGAGAATATCATCACATATAGAATGTGTATATAGAACATAAGAAGATAATTTAGTATGTTATGGTTGAGATAAAATTCACAATGTCGTGAAAATAAGTGACGGAGGGGGTTCACTTTTATAATTGAGGTGATGGTATATATGTAATGTCGCAAAAGATTAATTTATAATAAATTAATTCTAAACAAAATACCTCCAATATAATTTAAAAAAAAGAAAGTTTTATATTATCAGAAATATATTATCCCCGTTCACCTATTATTATAAACTTATGAATTTTAAATAATTTTAAAAAAATCAAAAAATACTAGATTTTTCAATATTTACACTATTTGATAACATGAATATACACATTAATAAAAAAATTATAAAATAAATTTTAATAAATAACTAAAATTTTAATATTATATAAAAATATTCTTATCATGTTTATTTTCTCATATTATTTTAATTGTAATATTTTTTAATATCATTTGTTTTGTTTTTTCATTAATTGAATAAATATTGATTTAGTGCTGTGTACGTATGAAAGGTAATTATTTAATTCTTATTAATTTAGAATTAATTATAATAATTAATAAAATTTAATTAGAAACATAATTAAAATAATTATTCGATCAAAAATAATATTTTTATCAATTTTAAATCATAAACAATATTGAAAACTAAGAGAATGAAATTTTGTCACTTCATTTGGTTTTGAAAAAATATAAATCATTTTTAGTAAAAAAGTGTCCATTAGACAACTCTAAGTTGATGATAAGGAAATAAGGGTTGAATTTAATTAATACAATAAGAGTCATTATTCATAATTATGGCCTTATTACTTACATTTAACCTATATTTACTTAATTTACCCTTACTAAGGTGATACATCTTACCACAATTACTATTAATTTTTACCAAATATTTATGGGGCCTATTTACCAAATTTTAACATACTAACCCTAATAAAGGAATATATTTTTCAAGATTAAATTTATTTCAGTGGACTAATGTACTTTTAATAAAAATGTGTAAAACAAAATGAAAAAATAGTTTTTAGAAAAATGTGTTTTGAATCAAAAAATGTACTTTTACCAAAATATTTTAAAATGATTATTAAAATTAATTTAATTAAATTATATATAATATAATAATAATTACATTAATTTGATATAAAATTCAAATCATAATGATAATTTTAAAGAAAATAAAATTATAGTTTTATAAAAATCGGTATTTTTCACTACTCAATGAAAAAACAATATTTCCAAAAAAAGCCAAAATTTCACCCAAAGATAATTTTATATATTATTTTAAAAACTTATATTCATTTTATGAAATATATTATCTAAAAATCAAAAATTTAATCATAATATTTTCTCAAAAAAGACAATAAAAATTAATTTTTGAAAAAACCCATTTTTGAGAATAAAACAATTTTAAAAAAATTGTTGTTAATTACTCAGTATTTATATTTAGTAGGGAATTTTTATATAATTAATAAATTATTTAATCCAATTCATACCAAAAAATTTAACCACTAAATGATAACATTAAATAATAATATTTTAAATTGTATATCATGGTCCTCTTAAACTCATTGTTGCATGTAATACAAGGTATCAAATAATTTAAATATATTTGAAAGAAAATAATAATGAAGTCTCTGAGTGTTAAATTATCCTACCCCCCCTTTTATAAATTGCGTACTCAAATTTTTTTCTCAGTAATGAAATATAGTTCATTTGAAAATTCCATTGTGGATACCCACATCATAATAAGGGGTAAGAAAATTTTCAGTTTAAAATAGAGAAAGGGAAGTATAAGGGTCATCTAGGATTACACAAACTAGGATTCCAAATATAAGAAAATTAATGGGTAAGTGAAGATATATACATGAATGAAAATTAATCTCTATAAATCATTTATCATAATAGAGTGAATTATTATGAGAAATTTACTAATCACAAAACTGTAAACTAGAAATGTGTCAATTCATTATAATTGATGGATATATGGAAACATTTTTTATTAAGATACTTTTAATAGAGTTTAGACATTAATTTAGTATATTTAATAAGAATGTAAATATATATACACATTTGAAAAGTATAATTACATAATTTAATAAATTTCCACCACAATGTCATCTTTTTCTCTATATGATGATTATTTATGATGAAGTTTTCATTCCAAAATAACTATAATTAACTTATAGTGAATCTGATAATCCACAAAATAATAAAAATATAAACTTCTTGGATTTATTTATTACAAAAACCAAAATGATTAGCATATGCTGGTATGATTCAAATAAATAATAAACCTTCATATAAGGAAAACTAATTTAATCTTCACAATCCAATAATAATACCCAAAGTTCAATTTAGATAATTTAATAAATAACTATTCATAAAATACATCAAAATATTCCAGAATTAGATTGAAACCCAAAAATAAGAAGTATTTAATCACATATTCTTTAAACAAATAAGTGTTTGTTATCCAAAATGTGTAGTCCCTAAATATATAATCTATATGATACATTGTGTATTTATATAAATATCCCGAATCACCATAAATACTAAATAAAATAATATATTCCTCCAATAAAAATTTCAACATTTATTCCATAAACAAAATACCATTACATTTTATTTACCTAAATCATATATGGTTCCCAAAATAGCGAACATCTTCTTAAATAACATTAATATCATCATACCAAATTAATTTCCAATCCCATGGTTATCAATAAGATTAAAAATATGTTCCAAAATTAAGTAAAATTTTATATTTTCATTATAATAAATAATTAAAAACAATTTAATGCTAATCAGTACATCATGTAGGCCAATGGTAGGTGATACACCCTTGTTTCCCTTCGGTTGTGGGTTCAAGCCTCACAACCTTCCCGTATGTGATGGGTGTCACCTTACATGTGGTTTGTCTTTTTTTTTAATTTAAATATATAATAATAAAATTCTTATAATATTTCCATAAATGTGATAAAAATCAAAACAATATACTTAATATATTAATCATTAAAGAAATGTTTTAAACTCGATGTTGATCTCATACCTTTAATTTTACATCCTAAAAATATAATAACTCATACATACATCAAAATAAAAGATCGTATAAACCATAAAGATTATAAATAACATTAAAACTTATGCCCAACAATTTTAATTTATTCTTCCAAAAATAATACTTCACGTTAAACCTATGTGTTAAATATACATTCCTAAAAAATCATTAATATCCTTAAATTTACGACACTTAAACCCCCAAAAGGGGTTTATAAGATTCAGAAATTATGGGAAACCTAAATCTTTTATATGAATGATGGTATCCATAACTCATAAAATAACATCTCATAAAAACATAATAATATCAAAGTTTGTCTAAACCCTCCTTTGGTACCAACTATAACAGGTCGAGACCTGCACTTCTAGATCCGGTGTAAAAAACATAAACATTACTTTTATAGATTTGATACCGATAAATTTGACCCAATTCATCCCATACAAAAATTAAAACATAAAAAAATGGATCAATCGCATACCCAATTATCTTTTAGTTTTAGTGTTTTGGAGAAATGGAAAAAACTCATTACAAGATGAAATCATAAAAAAGTTGTTCATAAAGATTAACATCATCTCCCACTATACCCATCTTTTCAAAGTCCATGTTAATTCTTCAAATTCTCCCATAAAATTCCTTACATATGAATCCCTTTTAAACATAATTCATTTAGTATCATTCTTCAAAACTTGGCAAAAATAAACATAATAATAGGTGAGATTTGATGCTCAGTAAGGGAAAATAGGGGATATATCAATCGATAATATTATGAAAACATAATATAATTATAATGGTATAAGATCCTGAACATTACTTACAAACTTGACACACAATATGTAAAATATCAGAAACATGAGTAATGGAATAAAACACTAGAATTTCAAAAGACGTGAATCATATGAATGATAAATCATCATAACTAAATCATGAACCATATATTCAGGATATAAATGTTTGTGTCAGTAGAATATGTATAGAAAACAATTAATATATTAAGATTAAATACCAAGATGATCTTATAAGGCATCAAACCCTGTATCCCCAAGTGGATCAATCACATCGACTTGTATTCCATTACGGAACTAGCACATCGAACTGTTTCCCATAATTACCACATGAGATATAATAATTTACCCAATGCATTGGATAGAGATATAGGTACAACCCATAAAATTATGAAAACCTGACATATGTGTTTGAAAAAACAATTCATCATATCAGAACACATGAAAGAAATTGGTTTCATAAACCATTCATTATAGCACAACCCATGGAAATGAAACGAGTTTCATAAAAATTTCATCCTTTCATCATAAACATAAACCATATATAAAAATTAATAATGATGGTATCATTTATTTATATCACAATTAAATCTTATTTATTATCAAATGACTTATCCTTAGATGGAAAATGATCTTGAAAGACCATGTAGAAAATTCTTCAGAAAAATAACATTTCTATTTTAAAATAACATAAATTTTTAAAAATATGTGCACTTAAAAATGAATTTTTTTTGAAAATAAACATGTAAATTAATATTATAATAATTTATGTTTCCTAATGGATAGAAAATATACTCATTATGTATAATTTAAAAATAAATTCCATTCAAACTATTGTCTAAAAATTCAAAAAGTGCCTCCTTTGGAAAATTAAAAAAATCCCTTTAAAAATATTTTAAAAAAAAGTAAAATAGGGTTAAAATGATATTATATTTTTTTATTAGTATAGTAACAAAATTTTTGAATCCATTTTTAGAAAACATGGACATGTAAAATAAATATTCCTTGAAAAATATTAAACATAAACAATCTTGAATAATGATTAGATTGTGAAATAAATAATAACATATTTGGTATCATTTGAATGACAATCCCTGTGGATGAATTATAATTTTATGGATATGTATATCCCATATTTCACATGATATGAATCATAAAATAATTTTATGGGTACTACATTCACCACAAAAAAGAAACATGTAGTGTATAAGGCATGTGTCCCACAGAAATAAAAGTGGGACAACAATCTCTAGCCTTAGATCAGAGTTCCTTTGAATGGTATTTAACCTCACATATAATAAATTTAAATTTTTTATTAATATATAGAAGAATAATTTACATTATTATTATATTATATATATTTATTATATATTTATTGTATGACAACCATAATGATGGAGATAAAAAATGAATTATACAATCTATAGAGATGTTATGTCATACATTCGCATGAACACTATATTCATTTTTTAAAATATAGAATGAAGGAAAGTTATATAACAATCCGCATTTAAATAATAATTAGTATATCATATATATTCATTATATCCATCCTCTATACCATCCATGTAAAATAGAGATGAAAACAAAATCACATATCTTCATGGAGGTGATAGTCAACACGTACCCTTGAGCGATGTTATCATTTTCCAAAAATTTTGAAGGTAAAGGGGTAGATATTATATTACCATTTAAGAGGAATAATTATTTCATAAATATTATATATAATCTTTAAATCCATCATTTTAACCATCTATGAAACATGGTTAAGAAAAATGAAACGTACCGCTAGTGGAGACGGTAAGCCATACGTACACACAAGTGATACTTTCACATATCATTTGATAAAATGTGGAAGGAAAATGTTGATTTAATAATAATAATAACATTTTAAAAAAAAAATCGGATATTTAATTTATTATTTTATGAATAATACAATAGATTTAAAGGAATCATATGGACAATAAAAATGAAAGTGATCAGTTATTACGATTACCTCTTCTTTGAGATCACTCCCAAAAATCTCTATTTATGGTATCTAATGTTGTTATTTCTATAATAAAAGAACCAAAATAATGTGTATAAGTAATATGATAAGATAATTCATTAGGTTACGGTCAATACAGAAGGTTAAAATCCATGTAAATAAGTGAGGAATGAGGTTCCCATTTAGAATTGAATTGAAGGTCTCTTTTGCAATTTCTTAAATTATTGATTTATAATAAATTAAATATAAAAAAACCTCATAATGGAATATAAATTAATAGGGTATATATTTTGGACCATATATTTTCCCATTTTACTAATTTTATGATTCTTATCGTATTTTAAAAAATAATAAAAACAATTTTTTCATTAAATATCTGTTTTTTCAATTTTTGATAATATTCATTACTTTGACATTAAACACAACGTGAAAACAAAATAAGTTCAAAAAGAATATTCTAATTCATACCTAAAATTTTTATATTCTCTATAAAATTCCTATATCACAGTAATTCTCTAAAATTATATTAATTTTAATATTTATTAATCCCATTTTTTATTTCTCTATTTATTGAATAAATACTGGTTTGGTATTGTGTAGTGTTTATGGTAATTATTTAATTTATAAAAATTAAAAATAAATTATCTTTATAAAAATAATTTAATGAGGAAAAAAATACAATTAATTTTCTTTCATAACTAATTTTTGTCCCTATGTGAACAAATAAATGATATTTAAAACTGAAAGAGTGACATTTTTTCACTCCCTTTGGTTTAAATAGTATATATATATTTTTCATAGAAAAGTGTCCATTAAAAACTCAAAATAATTAATATGTTTATAAGGGGATAATTAAATTCATTAAATAATAATTTTTATGAATAATTTTGGCCTTATTAAATAGTTTTCACTAAGATTTACCTAATTTACCCTTTACTGAGGCGATAAATTTTACCATAGTTACTATTCATTTTGACTAAAAAGAAAAGGGTAATATTTAAAAAAAATTGAATCTAATTTTTATAAATATGGAATTCATTTTTTTAAGATTCAATTTTTATAAGTGACCGTAATTAAATTTAATATATATGTGCATAAAACTCAATGAAAAATAGTTTTTTGAAAAATGCGTTTTTAACCCCAAAATGTATTTATACCAAAATCATGTATAGTTGTAAGAACCCAGTTCATACATTAAGGAACATGTTTCTTTTTTTTTGAGTTTTTTTTGAGATAATAGTGGAAAAGATGGGCAGTTCAGAAAATTTCTAGGTTGCATGCCGTGCACTTCCCAGTAAACGTCGTGTACCCTTTCCATGTGAGAAGGCCATACTTGGCATGTTGGTGTGTTGGTCAGATAGAGATTTTTAACTAATTACACATAGTGTACTCTTAGTATATGTCATGTCTTCTAGCCGTGTATGGGGGATATACATGGTGTGTGGGTATATCGGCGTGTTAGAGGGGGAAAACCAAGGACATGTCGTGTAATGTCGTGTACACGCCGTGTAGTCATGTCGGTAGGTCCTCAGCAAAATTTCAGCCATCTTAGGAATAGTAAAATGATATGCACAACGTTTATACCTATATACACACTGTGTATTTTATTTTTTTCCATTAAAATAGGTAGTAGCCTCATTTTGAGGCAGAGAGTAGAGGGTTTTATTCGGGTTCACGGACAAGCAGCACCAGTGCTCATTTTTGCTCCCAATCATCCGTCTAAACTCCATTTCGATTTTCATTAGATGATTTGTAACCCCATTAGTGAGATATTGATTTTCCTTGAGCATTTAATCTTGATTAATATTCTAAACCTTGTTATAGGGGTTTGATCATTAATGCTTGTTTTGTAGACTACCTAGTTCTAGACCGAATTAGAGGTTGTTACTATATGAGGATAATCGTATGATTATAAGCTAGGAGGTTCATACCTTGTTTTGTGTTATTGTGGACATTTGTGTGGTGAGGACTTTGGCGAATCTTCATGTATTTTTGAGTGGGACCCATTTTATCTGATATTGAATATTGAATTAATATTTAGACCCATGGGATGCCTTTGGGAATACCCGATTAACAGAGACCAATATTAGATATCAATGGATCGCTTGAACGCACCCCATCAAATATTGGGGAACTCAAAATTTCTACCCATTGTGCCCCCACCCGCTTGGTCGTCGTCTAGTCCGTCAACCTTCAATCCCATATCCTCTTTGCCTCCTCTCCTCTCTACCATCCTATCAATCCCCCCTTGTCCTCCAAGCCCTCAGATCTTAGTGGATCCTTCCTCTGCCTAGGTTCTAGTTCTTGCTTCTGCCACCTATGTGGCCCAGCCAGCTCCCTCTATCGTGCCCTTAGTGGCCCCCCAAGTTGGGATACTTCGGAGATGTTTTTTTGTCTCGTCGGGAGGCTTAACACAGGTTTGCTTCCTGGAGATTGTTTTTCCTACTCCTAGGGCTTTGATGGATGATTGTTGTCTCTCTCTGGAGTTCCCTGCATTAGCCTTTGTAGATGCTAAAGTATTCCTTATGTGGACTCTTGTGGCCCGTTTTGTTGCGACAGTCCCTCCGCTCGGTGTCTTCCAGTGCTTTGTCTCCTCGTGGGGGCTTCATGGCCCAATTCCGATCTCATTGGTCCATAAGAACACCTTTATCCTAATATTCTCATCGAATGTTGAAGTCATTCTCATACGGTGTAAGGATCCCCGATCTCTTGTACAGTGGTGCTTCATCTTATCTCGTTGGTCAATGGATTTCCATAGGGGAAAAGAATGTATGCTCGTCGGAGTTGGGATTTCTATCCTAGGGCTCCCCCTCCCCTTTTAGAGAGCAATTGGAGACTCCCGTGGTTAGTTTCTCTTCTCTAATAAAAGGAATAGAGGCTGTGTAGATGCATCGATGACTCACCTCTACATAGAGATGGACCTTTCCCTTCCCCCACTTGATCGCCTCTCTCTTGGGGTGGATGATGCACTCCCCTGGAACCAATACATCGCCTACCCAGTCTTTTCGAGGTATTGGTCCCACTGCATGCTTCAAGGGAACTCTCTTCAGGTATGCAGAAGGAAGCATCCCAGTGATAGTCAACCTTCTCCCAGGGTCGATTTTAACCAATCCAGGCTTCCAACCTCAAAACACATTGTTCCCCTCCCTTTGGAGGTGGACCAGTGCATGAAATACTCTCCTATCGAGCTTCTCCCTAGTCCCTCCTTCACTGCACCTGAGTTACCTCCAACGTGGCTTGTCACCCCACTGAGGTTCTTAGACCTGATTCCTTTCTCCCCTCTCTCCTCGTCCTCCCTCTAGTATGGGATTTATCTTCCTCCCCTCCAGCACTTTCTAATGTTTCAAGAGTCTCACCTAGACGATCTCATGCACAGGTGCTCTTTTATCCTCGATGGTCGGTTGGCCTTGCCCCTGCCCCTCTCCACCTTTTGCTAGTCCCCAGGAACCCCCTGACTCTTTAAGTCCTACTCTCCCTTCCCAGAATGTCTCCCCATGTGGGCCTCCCCCCTTACCCAGCTCTCCAGGTCCTGACCTCCCTTTCCAGGTTGAACCCCCAGGTGGGTCGTACCCATTCCTTGCTTCAGCCTTTCCCTTGAGCCCATCAGTGGTCTTCCCAAACCTTAGACTCATTGTAAAAGGTTGGGCCTTCAGGATCCCCTCAGTGATCGAAGCATAACCCCATCCTCCCCCTATTGCCCTTTTCTTCCTGATAACTCACTGGTTTCCAAGGATGTTGGTGTGTGCACATGATCAAGATCAAAGATTCAAAAGAAGATCTCATTCTCCAACCTCAAGGAGGCCAATAGTTCTAGAGGAAAATCCAGAACTGTGTTCACCTAATGATATCTTTAATAATATAGAATGCATGGGGACTTGGTGCTTGGGTTAAGTAAGACGTCCCTGCCAACGAAGTTAGAAAACACAAACCCTCAATAGTCATTATCCTTGATCATAAGAAAAATGCTAAAAAGATATTGGATTTCTCTAGGTGAATCAGGCGGCACGACTCCAGGCATGGTAACCACATCAACAAGCACATCTAGATATTCTTGAACAGAGATCTCTTAGTGGATCTTGTTCAAGCCAATGATCAATTCATCATGACGAAGGTGTCACGCGATGACACCTCTGTCTTCATTTCCTTAATCTATGGAAGCTATGATGCATACTAATAGGAAGTTCTTTGGAAAGACCTTAACTTCTTTCATCCTGAAAACCTCCCATGGATTTATAGGGGGACTTCAACATCATTTCCAATCTGGATGAGAATAAAGAAATGAGCCCCTTTGATAGGAAGGCTAGCCTGGACTTCAAACAATTCATGGACAGGAAAGGTCACAATGATATAGGATTCTTAGGTGACTACTTCACCTAGTGCAACAACCAAAATGGATCTCATCGCACATGGAGCCGCTCGGACCATTGTTTGGATAACATAATGGCCCTCACCACTTTCCCTAACACCATGTTTAGTCACCTTGTTCGTGGTTTAT
Organism: Viscum album; assembly: GCA_963277665.1. Taxonomy (NCBI): domain Eukaryota; kingdom Viridiplantae; phylum Streptophyta; class Magnoliopsida; order Santalales; family Viscaceae; genus Viscum; species Viscum album. Next base: position 428,642,759 of record OY728150.1, on the reverse strand, counting down.
CATACCATTCTCCTCTCCTGGTCTCTCTGTCTACAGGGAGACACTTCTAGGATAGATTTAGTTTTTATCAGAAATGGGACATCTCCCCAGGGTTTCATGATATAGTGAGATAATTATGTAATGATCAAACTAAGAGGTATACATGGGTGGAAATCCATAATAAACTGAGAATCCTCAAGATGAAACTACAGGCGTGGGCGAAAGAGCTCCCTCCATCGACGGTGACATAAAAGATTCCATACCAGAGTTTGAGGGTCTTGATAATAGCATGGAAGATGCTTGGGATGATCATCTTTTCGAGGTCCTATCCAGAAAGAAATAAGTTCTGTCAAATTTGATCCTCAGAGAAGAATGCCTGGCGTGAGAGAAGTCTAGGATAAAATGGATCAGTGAGGGAAATATGAACAAAACTTTCTTCCACGTGTGTATCAAAGAGAGTAAACATATAATGAAACCAAATATTCTCTTAGACAACGGAACCTACACGGATAACAGAGGTACTGTGGGTGGTCTGGATTACTCTTTATTTAGGGACCTCTTCACTGGCCACAATCCTCATATGCTAGCTAGCTACCCGAAGTGGAATAGAAATATTTCTAATATGATCCACAAATATCTATTGCAATAGGATAACAAAGGCCTTAGATCAATCCCAGATGAAAAGTTGATTCATGGTGCAATGATGATCCTCAACCCCAAAAGTTCCCTAGGTTCGAACGACTTCCTAGGCTCCTTTTATAGATCCTCTTGTGATGTGGTGAAAGATGATACTATCACATCCTTCCAGGACTTCTTTCGGGGGGTGGCCTACCTCGGGATGTATGTTCCACTACCATAGTGCTCCTTCCCAAAACAAAGAACTCATATTCCCTCTCGTACTATTGACCTATGAGTCTTTGAAACGTACCTTATAATATTCTGGCCATCTTAATCAACAATAGGATCTACCTTTATCGTCCCTGATGGATTTCCTTGGAGCAGCACAGTTTTGTGAGGGGCCACTCAATCCAGGGCACCATTTATCTGGCACAAGAAATGATCTGCGATATTAACTTCAAGACTCATGGATCTAACATAGCTATAAAGCTATACATGAACAAATATTATGACAGTGTCGAGTGGGGCTTCATTAATAAGGTGTTGGTAGGCATGGGCTTCTCCTCGTGGATAAATGATCTCTTGTTTAGATGCTTCAGCTCTTCATGGTTGGAGATCACCTTCATGGGTAAGACCTACAGTTTCTTCAAGGCCACTTGTGGCCTAAGGAAAGAGGACCCCATCTATCTGAGTCTTTTTACTACCTACTAGGATTTCCTTAGTACCCTCTTACATAGGTGGATCAACAACGAACTGATCCAGCCTTTTTGTAGACATTAGAGGTATCCCTCTATCTTTCACCTTTTGTTCACGGAGGATACTTTCATCTTCATGAATTCCAAAAAATGTTATATCAGAGCCTTGAACAAGATTATGGAATGGTATTTCTTATAGAGTGTTTAGGTCATCAATAAGGATAAAAGTGATTTCTTCATCTCAGATAAATGTTTTCTTGGTCGGATCTCCACTGTCCAGAAGATCCATAACATGAAAAGAGGGCCCTTCCATATGATGTATTTAGGGGACGCTATTTCCTCATGCTGTATTCAGATAAGGGACTTTGATTTCTTGATCAAGAAAAATCACTAACCAGATCCTCAACTGGATGAACAGATACTTATCGTTCGGGGGCCAGATCGCACTAGTTAATATTGTCCTTATCTCCCCCTTTTTATGTTATTTCATCCATCAAAGTCCCAAAAATCACTATTAACAATATTGAGAAGCTCTTGGATATATTCATATGGGAACCTATAGCGGAAGGGAGGCAACACTAGACATCCTCGCACAGGGTAGCAAGGTCGGTGTGGGAAAGTAGAATCAACGTTCGAAACCTCACTTATAACCTTGCATGTATGCATAGAAAGCTCGCATGGGAATTTCTTGAACAAATCACGCTCTCGGGGATCACCATGCATAACTCCCATTTTGGAATTGCGACCCAGCCTAGAGGCCAATCTTTCCCGCTCTGGTCTATAATATCCCATCTGATAATGGCTCTCTAACCCCATGCTCGGTGGACCATAGGAAAGGGTGACATCTCTTTTTGGAATCACAACTAGGTCGGGCATCCCCTTGGATTCCTGGGATGTCCTATAAACTCTATTTCCTTCAGGGAGGATAGTCATTACCCTCCTTTTATCAAGGATGTCTTGGATGAGGATCAACATGACATATTAAAACTAATTGAACACAATTAAGAGCCAAACATATGTGTCTTCACTCCCTCCTCCTTGTGGGATTTCACAGGCAAAGATTACTGATGCTACCAGACACTGCATGATAATAAAGATTGTTTGAATGAGACCCTATGGCCTCATGGAATCCCTATGAAGTACAAATTCTTCACTTGGAGGATTAGGAAAATAGTCGTTCCAACCAATTTCAATGTCAATGTCAAAGGTTGTGGCATCCCTCTAGCCTCAAGATGCCCATGTTGCAGAAAACATAGAGAGGGGACTGTGGCACAATTATTCATCGAAGGTGAATGGGCGAGCACTGTGTGAGATTACTTTGGAGACTTCACTGTTCTTCATGATCAGAATATGGAGGATATAGCTTTTATAGAGAGTTGGTTCCATGGTACGGGTGAGAAGGGTATGGAGAGGTTGGATTGCACGATGGTCCTACACACAGGCTGTTGGTGTATTTGGAAGGAGAGGAACAAGTGAAAGCATGAAGAAGGTCATGCCTTAGGCAGATCTATTTTTGTGAGGATGAAGAACCTCCTCCTAAATATTGTCAGCCTCTTCTCCAATTGGTGTGAGATTCCCACCCATAAAAGATTTCAAGTTCCATACCCCTTGTACCCTCCCTGGTAACAATTATAACAGCAACAACTGGGTCTCCTGGTCCCCCCTTCCAAGGGTTTGGAGCTCAAGATGGATGGATCATGTGTTATGGGGGTTCTTCATAGAGGAGGGGTCTTCTGTGATGCTGCTAGATCGATCATTATATATTTTTCTGTGTGATTGGGTCTTATTTCATCCCTTCAAGCAGAATACAGGGTAATGCTTCATGGCCTCAGGTTATGATAGTAGAAGAGGTTATAGATTATAGAGGTTGAAATGGATTCAATGCTTCTCTAAAATTCCCTCCATGTCATTGGATCCACTCTGTGGTAGATCTACTATATCATCAGAATGTGCTGGGGCATGCTTGGAAACAACACCAAAGTTGTACATTCTTGGCGTGAGGGAAACCAGGTTGCTGATCACCTTGCATCTATTACAGTTCTCAGGTATGCTCCAATTTTTCTTCATAATTTGAATATCTTGTCACCATAGGGGTTCAATATAATTAGGTGATATGCCTTTTTCCATCATTACTTTAGGCCCCATAGGTATATCTTGGCCCTGGTTTCTTTGGATGTCTGGATTTCTTTTCCATAATAAAAAATTTTTACATTGGAGGCATACCCTATTGCTTAAATTTCTTGAGAAAGGTCGAGCAAGATGCCACCACTAATTGGGAAATTTTGGCCCATGGGTCCAAAATAAGTATAATTGGACTGCTTTTTTTTTAAACTGGTATTTTTAATTTGGTAAAGCATGATTAGGCTTTTTAAAGGCAATCAAGACCTCAGTGATGTTGTGTGATAGCTATTGGGCTACTGTAATTCAACTGTTTAGATTGTTTTGCCTATTTATGTGATTTGTTTAAATGTGATAAATATGTAATTGCTGAATTGAAAGTGTTGCAACTTTTCTGTTTTTTTGGTCATGGACCAAATATTCTTGATTTATGTTGATAACTGGTTGGGCTTGGCCTAGATTACTTGAGTGTTTTTACCATAGGATTGGGCGTCATGGATGTCAGATTGAGGCAATGTGACTGTCAAGTTGGGAATGGCCATGGTTACTTGGATGGAAAGGCCATCATATTTGGATGACATAGTCGTAGGGATATGAGGTGTCAGATATGTTGTGAATTGGGTTCTTTATTTGGTGATTACCGCTCACCTGTGACTTGATTCTTGTGAAAATTAGTTGACTCTGTGATGAGGTGGTTTTGACCACTCATGTGGGTAGAGTCCCCCAAAAGTTTCAGTTTAGGTACTATTGGTTTATGGGTGCTTTCTTTAGGAATCGATGTGGAAGGTGAGAAGCCTTTGGTTGGTAGCGATGAGGCTACCGGGTTATGATAATGAGGGCATATATCATTGTTCCTTTGATTATTATTTGAGGACAAAAATTTTTGTTCCTTTGGTTTTTGTGCTATGGGTAGACATGAGCTTTCAAGCATAGGTTAATATTGTTTGGCCATGCCATTAGGATGTCGGTACTTGAGACATGAGGTGTTAAGAGGCACGTGGTGCTGGGTTATATGATTGAGAATTCAGTGTTGGATGAATCAGATGACACTGCATGGTGGCTGCTAAACACCAATGGATGTTGTATTTATATTGTGCATCGTACTATTTATTTTACTTATATATGCATGCCTACTTAAAAACTTATTCTAGGTATGCACCATTGGGTGGTATCCTACTGTGATACACCTCACACCCTACACAGGCCCCTCAGGATGCGTATAAACTTTATGGATTTATGTGTAGTAAGGAGATCAACTTCATGAGCTAAATTGTACTAGTTGTTGCATTGAGATGGCATGGACCTTGAGGTCATTCCTAGCTGGAGTTTACTTTGTTTAGATTTCATTATGTGTCAGCATACTTACTTTACATCGTAGCTATTGTTGGTTAGCCATGGGTGCCAATGTTTATTGATATGTATGACTTGCTATGGATGCATGTTTTTTTGTTTCGATAGATATTATAAGTGGTGTTCAACATGTTTTTTTTTTAGATTTCACTACAATTGTTTCTATCTTGATTTCTCTGGTTTATCTCCTAATGATTGTGCTCCTGCTATGAGGGGATGGTTCGAGTCTAAAGAGTCTCTTATTTTATATTATACACAGACCAGTACCTTGTTTTTCTCTAAGAGGGTATATCCCCCACTATCCTTTTTTACACCCTCGCTTCTAGTCAACGACGTTTGGCATTTGGGGAGATGCACCTAAGGTGGTAAGACCCGACCAGTTTAGTACTGTTTGGGTGGCTGTTCTAGTCTGGGACGTTACAATAATGATAATTCAATTGAATTTAATTATATTATATATAATTAAATAATAAATATTTTACATTGATATGAAATTAAAATCATAATGATACTTATATGAATAGAAAATGATAGTTTTATAAAAACAGTATTTTCACTATTCATTGTAAAATCAATCTTTTCACAACAATACCAAAAGATCATTAAAAGATAATTTTTATATGTTGATATCAAGAATTAATTTAATTTTATAAAATATATTATATAGATTTTCTAAAAACTAATTATAATATTTTCATTGAAAAATAAATAAAAATTATTTTAGAAGAAAACATATTTTTGATGAATAAAATGAATTTACAAAAAATTGAGAGATTAATTACTAATTATTTATATTAATAATGTAATTTTTTTTTATTCATAAATTTTTTAATCCTATTAATATCCTCCAATTTAATATCTCGGTGATGAAATTAAATAATTATATTTTAAATAGTAAATCACGGTTTATTTAAACTCTTGGTTGCATGTAACACAAGCTATCAAAGAAGCTAAATATATTTGAAATAAAAAATTCATAAAACCTCATATGTTTACACCTTTTATGTTGTATTGAAGACTCATCCACCATTTACTAAGGTATTTTTATTATTATTGAGTTCCATGTGATACAAAGACCCATAGGTGAGATAACTGAAATGAATTAATTATATGTAGAGGCCCTTAGTATAGGTTTCTTGGTGACCTCCATAGGGAGGGATGTGATGGCATGGAGTGATTTTCCCTAGCAGACCATAGGTAACCTTGATATACCATTATAAAAATTGTCTAGATGAAATTATTATTGGAAAATGTTTCTTTCCACCTTGTCTAGTTAGTACTCGGGTGAGCATGCCCTGGGAAGATTGTGTATAGGTTGGCTGAGGGGATCGACCTAATATGACTTGAGTATTAAGATGGGATTTAGAACATATATAGAGAGAGTTTTTTGTATTGATTTTACTAGGATTTGATTGAGTCCTTGAAATTTTTATAGCTAGGTTGAGGTATGTGATTCCCTTCGAGTGATAGGTGATGAACCGAGAGGTAGTATTGTGATTAACAATCCTATATGGGATGTCAGTGTTTGATGTGACCTAAGAGAATTGGGTGGGTTCCCCAATTGTTTATTGAACTCTAAGAGGGTTCTTTTAATAATGGGTAGTGATGATTTCTGGTGTAAAATTAAAACTCAAATCGACTATGAGATGAGATAACATAGGAGGTAATTTTCTATGTGAGTTATATATATATATATATTCATGTAAAGGATGCATAGGATCTTGATTATATACCTACGAATGTAGAATGTATTGGATATGATTCTTGGGTTTAGAATTTTCCTAATGACTCTAGATTTATTATGATTACTATCAATGGATTTGATATAATTTCTTGATGTTATGTGAGACATAGTCAGGTTGGTTCTTTTCCTTAAGAAAGTATATTTGAGACAACATGGAGATGTAGTTTCTCCCAAAGATATGATTCATATGAATATCCTAAGGATGTGGGGGTGTAGCTAATTATAGGAATTCCCAATACACTATCTATAATTTTGTTATAGATCCTGATGACTATGGAATTCCCAATATGTCACCACGATTCATTGAGTATGCATAATTTTTATAGATTGACTAGGGTAATCCCTATAGGAATATGATATATTCCTAATTCTACAATTGAATTTACTTGGGTAATAACCCTAGGAATAATTACTTTCACCTGTTACTATATGGTTTTTTCCTCATAATGGTTGAAGAGGTTATCTGAGATACCCAAAAAAACTCTATCACTTACCAATGGAGGTATAGTTGATCCCTGGTGTCACATGAGAACCTGTGTATAGAAGGGGGTTATTTATTTATGCTTCCCTGTTATAATTATTTATTCAGATAATCATTTCATGATACAATGTGATTTCATCACTAGTTATATATGAGATCACATTTTTGGTTCCCTACTGAATGTACTCAAACCCTACTTAGGTGTTCATGTAACATAGGGCCCCGGTAAGAATTTATTAATTATATGTTTTTGTTTCAAATAGGCCCAATGTTTCATGATCAAGAAAGATATCTTAGAAAATATTGGATATTAGGACATGGTGAGGATCAGTTATGGTATTATACCCTCAATTTCTTTTTAATATTTTATTTATCTTATATATGTGATCATCCTAATCAGTGATTTTTGTATGTTTTATGACCATGATTCTACCCAAATTTATTCTACCACATTTCATTTGTTATAAAATTTATTTTCCATTTATTTGGTAGATTATAATCATTTTTTGGATATTTTTCTACTATTGGTACTCTAATAATGGGGTATAGTCTCGCCACAATAATAACCTAGACCCCTGCTGCAAGTCGTAAGGCTGAAACATGTGAGGATACATGCCTATGGTCTAATTGTGACTTAGCTAGTATAGCCATCACTTAGTGGTTATGTACCAATGGAGGATATTCCAAAGTGGTATCATCAAATTTTTTTCTTACTATTTTCCGAGAAGGTAGAAATATATTATTGATTTGTCGGAGATTATTATAGAATAAAAATGGTGATTCACGAACACATTTTATAATTATAATTTAAGGTTACCAAAGATATGTTATATATTTTCATTGCTTTTTTATTTTACATTTGAATGGTTTCACCCAACATGATGTACTTGACCATTGGGTTTATTTTTTTTTGGTTTTTTATTTCTTAGATCATTGTAAAGAGGCTTATGTACATGTATCATATTTTTCACATAGGAATCACATTAAATTAACATGACTATGTTTGATTGATATAAATAATGATAGGGTTCATCTATTTGAAGTTTCAACAAAAATTGGTATGTTTTTTCCCATATAAATTATCGATGTCATTATACTCACCTGGACCATGGCATATATTTTCATTGATGACATATCATAGTTATTCCTCATATCTGTGCTCCTTGATGTCAACTATACAGACCCTCTCATAAGATATTTATATTTACCCATATTATTTTGTTATTGTCAATTTATTCCTTGATTATGGTTCCAAAAAAACGGGTTCTAATTATTTAAAGTGTCAATAAAAACCTATAATGTGTTTTACTATATATATTATCAGTTTTATTATACATATCCATTCCATATGATTATGAATTACTCAATTCAAATCCTCTAGGATGACGCCTCCACATACTACTGGATGTAATTATGGATCTTAATAGGGTAATATCATATGTCGATTCCTTGTGAGGATTAGTTTTCATTAGTAGGATGATGACTATGCATTTTATTCTTGATATGAATATTATTGTGATGACACTCGATTATGTATTTTAGAACATATTTTTCTTGATGATATTTTAGATGGGATAAGGGATGTGCCACATGATTTTCCCCTATTTAAGATATTATTTAGGAGATATTTTGGATATCCTAGGTAATTTGGATATATGGTAACCCTAAATTGGGGTTATCCTAGGATGGTGAGTGCCTTAGAGATGATAAACATGGGTAGATTCTTTGGTTTGTAAGATTAGTTTATGGGAGGTGCTACCAGATATGGGCTATAGGAATATTTATTCCTTAGCTTTTGTGAACATGAAATCATAGGAGGTGTTATCATCTATGGGGTATAATCACATGCAGTTCCTTTGGTTTTCATATTTGACTTTTTAGGGAAATATAGTTTCGTTAAATGACACTTTTTATTTAGTATGTGATTTATAAATCATGGTGGGAGTTTGGGTAGATGCTTGATATTTTTATAATGATTCCTGTATGTTGAGTGATAGTGTGATTGACACAAGAATCTATGAGAAGCATCCGGATTATGAGATAAAGAATTGATTTTCTTCTGAATATATAAGAAAGACATGTATGTGGGACACAATTAGTGATTTAGGTGTGTGATACTAGAACTAATGATGTGATAATAATTGGATCATTATCCTGATGGTCTTACATGGTGGTATAAGAGCTTACACATGTTGGGTTTGGATAAGATCGGTGCAATGTGTGCAGTTACAAAATTGTTTCATTTTATTTTTGGATCGGAGAGTAGTTAGTATAGGTTGAGGTCTGATGTAATTAATATCATAATTGTGGATTTGGTTTTCTGAGGTTTTATGAGGAATTTATCTTTTAAAAATGATGAGGAAATTGTAAATTAATGTTTGTAGGTGTTGATAGTATTAATGAGAATTGGTTTGTAGGAGTGACATGAAAAACAATTATAGGACTCATTGTGATTGTACTGAGTGAGTGAAATAAGTAAATCATTATAGTGGAAAGTTCTACATTTTCAATGGAGGGTGTGAACCTTTTTTAGTATAAATTTCATAGGATGTAAGCGGTGACATTCCCGATGAGTCTAGATTTTGTGGCATTTGATGTTTCATGTTGGAACTCAAGCATGAGTGAGAAGGTTATATCCCTCCAATATGTATAATAATGGATGGTGTGTGGTCCATGGAAAATATGAAACTGATGTTAGAAGGTTCATGGGTGTGATGATACTGTTCATTTAATTTTCAAGGTGGCTTCTAAATATTTGATAGAAGATCAATCTGATGTGTTCTTATTCCTTGGTAAAAACCAAAATCAAAATTTAGATGATCTGTTGAAAGTTACCCACGTATTGGCATGAGTAAAGGGACAATTTTGATGTGGTTTTATGATGGGTTAAATTGATGTAGTTTTTGTTCTTGGGGTTAGAATATAGGGGTGGAATTATTTGGTCAAGGAAAAAACTATTAAATTACACTGAATTTTATGTTTAGACTTTGGTATGTGTTTTTGGGATGATCACATTATTCCTCTGGGGTTCATGGAATTATGATCAGGTGAAATAATAGCACATCAATGGGAGTAACTGAGTGTTTTCAAGAATAGTCATCCAGTGGATCTCTCGCTAATTATTTTTTGTATAGTAGGGTTTGGTGAGATATAACATACATCAAGCATGTCATTAGAATACTAAAAATCTTTTTTGTGGGAAATTGTGATGTTGGATAGAACTATTACATGGAATCCTCTGTTTTGAGTTGATTATTATAGTGGGTATTTAAATAAACATTGAGATGAATTGATTAATAAAACCATAGTATCACTATATAAAATATAATTGTGATGAATCATCTAGGTATTTTGGTGATGATGATGAGTGGGTGTATTCTGTTTTAATGAATAGTGCACATCATAAATATATTTTCACATCAGAAGCTCATTCAGTGTTCAAGGATATAAAATTGATAATTAATAATGAATTGATGGTTAGGATAAATCAAGACTAATTGTTAAAGTGGTGACCTGAGATAAAAATACATAAATAATACATCATTTTAGATTAATATTAAATATATTACAAAATTTTTCCTACCCAATAACCATAAATGGTTATTGTATTTATAGACTAGATACATAAACATCTTTTTTCACAAAGGGTCTTCAAAATATCCATGAAAATCCTTTTATCACAATAGCTTATTTATACATAACCTACATAAAACTTTTCTTTATGACCATGAAAAAATGGTAACATAATAAAAGGAGGGAATAGATGATCAAATATTTTAAATAGAAGATATATCAATTAATGATCATAAGTAAGAATAAGGGTTTTAGGAAATGATCATAAGATAATAATTTCATACCAATAAATTAAGAATCATTAATTCCGAGTCATATAAAATGGACTTATCATAAAAAAGACAAAATTCATAAGAGTGTGGAATAATAAATAATCAATCACAATCCATTAAATCATATCATAAACATTTTGATGTTAAATAAATATAATATTGTAACATTTGGAACATTTATAAATTGTAATAGGATCACTCATTATGTTAATGAAATTAAATTAGGTCCCTGCAAAAACTTGTGGACATGAAACCAGGTCTATATACTAACTTATGGATATGAAACCAAGTTCATTAATAACGTTGTGATCATGAAATTAGGTTCAATACTACCATATTTATCTCATGAGTTATCCATATTTATAAAAATCAATGGAGGGATAAAAGAAACCAACCATCAGATGACCATAAAACCTAATTGCGCCAGAACATTATAAAAACATTCAACATTTCATAATAGTATAACCTATTGAAAATAAATAGATTTTATAAGGATTTAATATTAACTTAGTTAACCTATAAAAAAGTAAATATTATCATAGAATCAATCATAAAACATCACCAACATAAAACATCTAGATAAAAGAAGTGGATTGTATGATAGGATCATATACCCTATGAACCATAAGTAACATCTAAAGAAGTTATCATAGATGAATAATTCATTTATAAGTTAAAAAAATACATCATGAAGAAATTACCCATTTTATATTTTAAATCACATAATTAAAATCCATAAACTTCCAAAGTATTATAGATTTTCTTTTAAATTAACAATATAATATTATAAATTAATATTCAAAGAAAATGGTTGTAATGATGGCGGGAAAATTCATTCATGTGGTATAGGTTAAGAAAATATTTCATAAACAACTTCAGTAAGAAGTACCTCATTCATAGAATGAAAACCATAATCCATTTAAAACTTTTTTATAGACCATAAATTATAGATAAAATGACTTTATTCAATCATTGTATAATAATTAAAACATTTTAGGAAACATTTTCAATAAAATATGGTTAAAGAAAAACAAGATTCCCAACTAAGGGGAAATAAAGTAGTTTTTTTAATTTATTTTATCAGATATTTTATATACAAAAGGGAGAAAATTTATTATATTACTAGAAAATTTGAAGTGTGACGAGTGGAAAATAATTGAGATTGGGTTTATAGTGTAATATCCATATAATTTATTAATACCATGGTTATACACAAGTACTCAGAATTTGGGGAAAGATTGAATTTTCAATCTGGTGGATGGTAAAATTTTTGAACTGGGAATCAGAATAACATTTTGTGGGTTGTAACCCCTAAATGTACCCAATTTAGACTTAGAATGAAGTTTTATAGCGGGTTATAAGGTCACATTAGTACCTTATGGATTCACATATTCAAAAGTTTTGTTTTGGAGAAGCGGCACTAGACATGCGGTTATAGCACAGTTTGTACTAACCATACACCCTAACTATGCATTTGAATTATACAGGTCTATTTTTTATCCATTATAATGGGTATAGTAAACCATTTTAAAACATAAAGTAAATTATAGATTTATTTTGAATGGTTTTTATATGATTTTTTATCCATGCACTATAATTGTGTGAGGTGGTTGGTCTTAGATAGTGACGTATGTATAGTTGGTGAGATGTTTTTCAAACCATGTGACCAAACTATATACACACACGGTACCCTTCTTATTTTCGTAATCAAACATAGATCATAACAAAAGAAAATAAATTGGCTACTTGAAACCTATTCTAAGGCTTCATCTTAATAACCTTGGGAAGGAAAATAAATAAAAATGTGAGCCCAAATTATCATAAAGGGTTACATATAATATAAATATGAATCAATAATATGTAAATAAAAATAAATAAGGAATAATCAAATGGAATGTTATGTAACTGAACACATTCTTCATTTAACCCGTAACTAGAGAATATTATGAATCCATAGATTTTGTTCGATTGAAAATATCATAGACAATAATAAATGAATACTAAATGAAGGAAATTATTAATTATTGGACATATTGTATTTGGGACATGGTATAACTACCATAAATACCTTTCACAATATGGTTTATGTATATGGGAATAAACCCATATGATTCTGATTGGAAACAAATGTGTAGGGTTTGTCACCAACTGATTTGTCTCGTAAGGCATGCCAATGCATCCAGATTATATAAAATTGTAGACCCAACATTTCATATAAAGTCCAAATAATTATTAATATATAGATTTAATTCATGAAAATTGTTCCTTATCAAAATATCAGTATTGATTTTAGGTTATAGATTTATCATTATTCCCCCAGTTAATAAAATAACATTCAACGTAAACACTATATATAAAAATTGTATATGGTTTTGGAAATAATCATATCCATGATATAAACAATTTGGATATTTAATTGAAATATAATTCAAATGAATAATGATATCAAATGGGTAGTCGATACACCACATAAAAATTATTGGGCGCATAATACCATGTAAGTCTCTATGAAGTGATAATTGAGATGAAGACCCTTATAAGGATCGTATCATTAATAAAATTAATAAATCGAGTATTTTAACTATAAATAAAAATAAAAAGTGGAAATAAAACATTACATAGAGAAAATATATATTACACAAAACCATATAATGAAAAAATCAATGAAATGGATATTTAACCAAAAGAATGAAAATTGACTTCAGAAATACCATAACACATTGAAATCGGTCAAACATTATTCTCTATAAAATTCATGATTATAAAATGAAAAATTGAATACCATATAGATATAGAGGTTCATGAAATGATATATTAAATGGAAATATGTACACCACACACAAGATATAAAGGTTGAATAAGGAATATATCTCACAGAAGTAAAAATGTGATGAGAAATCCTTACAACATTGTAATCAATCGAACTGTATACCCTATAAATGTAATACTAATCAAAATTTATGTTTAATACCATAAAGATAAATATATTAATGATATAATATAAAAAAAATTTATATACATAACACAAAATAAATTATTAGTGAATAACAAATATATGTTGCAGAAGTAAAAAGTGAGACAGGAAAAAAATACCTTATGTCATAAAGTGTTCTGCACGTGTACTTAATGTCCTGGATAAAAAAATTATATTAATTAATTCATTCATTCATAAACTCTTCAACATGTATTTGAATTATTATAATTTTATTAGGTTTATTTAAGTCCATTTTTAGGAGTTATAATGTTTAATTTCATTATTCCAAGAGAGTTTGTTACATGGTTTTATGGTCAGTTCCCCTACGTAAAATTATGGTATTTATTGTAAAATGGAAGAAAAAAAGAAGCAAAAAATGATTTTGGACTACATATAATATAATAGTGTTAGAGAGACGAAATTTATAGAGAATTAAGAGGATAGTTTAAATAAAAACATGATAAAATGTATTACAGGGTATGATAAGAAAAAATTATATGTCGTAAATGATTTAAAGACATTGAGAGAAAGATATAATAGGTTTTGAAAAGGTCATGATACATATTTTATAAATATATAGGGCATAACATATCACAAGTCATGAAATAATCAATTCTGAAGACACAGTATAGCATATGAGATCAATGATTAGGAAGATATCATTGTACATGTTATTATGTTCTATTTAACATTATTTGTGCAATGAGGGGTATCAAGAACAACAATATAATATTATAAATATTGTTATATAAAAGAAAATAAATATGTAATTAATAATGTATGGCTATCGCATATGGTAATAGGATAAATCATTGGAAGTGATAGAGATATTTGAATAGTGATATGGGAAGAACACTACCCAACATAGAATGAAGGATAATGATAAAAGAATATTGTTGTATGTGAATAAGAAGAAAAATTAAGATGAATTAAATCCATGTGTATCAAAGAGGGTTATATAGATATATCTCTAGATGAAGAGAGAAATACACAACATTGATGATCTTAGTAGATACATAATATTGTATAATCCCGTTGATGTATTCTATGGATCAATGAATTATTAAATATACTTAAAATTTTATTGGATATGAAAATGAAACATATAACACTTTCATATACTCTAAAAGTGCAAAGTGAGGCCCCATGGAATGATTAAAATTGAATATTGGGGGTTTCATAATGATTTTTAATGATTTGTATGATCTCTAGTTAAATATTGTGGTTTAAATATTCCTAAATTAATGAAGATAGTAATGATTGATTTAAAACTATCAAGAACATTGGATGTGTGATCTATATGCATAGAGAGAGAATAATTATGACGATAGATAATCATGAAACCATGGTTTCATGGTAGTTGAGATTCATTTAAGGATGCTAGTTCTGAATGGAAATCACATAGTTTTTTATGGTTTGTATAAGATACAATTTATCTTAATTAACAAATAAGAGACATGAAATATATGTTTACATTTATGTAGAATCACATAAATGGTGTTGTGACTTATGTTCACCCTGCTAAAAATATAGGTGATGTTCTATTAAGAAGAATAATATGGAACTATGGAGGTTGAGGTTGAACAGGGATGGATCTAGAACAATCATCTTTGTGGTGATGAGTATGATGATACATGGGCCAGAGAGAAAGTTTATTTATCTTATAGTGAGCAGGTTGAGATATGATGTGGAAACATTCATTGAAAGTAAAGGGACATGCATAAAGACCCTACCATGGTAGGTCTCAACTAAGATCATGAAGGGAGATGATAAAAGTGGAGGAGATAGTATAAAGAGGTGTTAGCATGGGGATTTAAATAAAAGAGAGAGAAACACACTGTGATATATGATAAGTTCACACAAAGAGTGATAGAGATGATAGTGAGGAAATACTTTTATATTTGATTAATAGTCTTTGAGCGAGTGAAGAATAATAGGTGTAACATTACACAACTAGAGGAATTAATTTAAGCCTTACCAATAAGAGGACCATTATTAAGCCATAAAACATATCCATTATAATAATGAAATTTATATCATAATCATTTCCATATTTTTATGATGATGATAGAAAAGTGATTCTATCTATTATCCCATGTGAGTCCTTTGAATCCCATTTTATCATATGTTATATTAGTGTGTTGGGATTGAAAGAATTTTTTGGAGTATGGCCAATCAGTAAGTGTGATTAAGAGGGTCCCATAAAACTCAGAGTTTTTTTGAAATGAGATATATAGACATACTGTAAAAAGGTTTTTAAAATTAGCATAGAGTATCACACTCTAATTCGCCCCAAATCCTGGGTTGTTTTAACCCCTCTGCATAATTTTTCTTATATTTATTATTCAGTACAATCTAAATATAGTTCACATAACCAATATAAAAATTGAATAAAAGTGTGATGTCATTATAAAATATTTCATATGAGAAATATGTTCAATGTAATATTTACATTTAAAGTCCAAATTCATATTGTAATTTCAATATAATATCCATGAAGGATGATCCATTTGGAATACAAAAATGAACCTCTATAGGAAAATAATACGGATGTTTTCTTGAAAAAATGGGACATTCATAATTACCTATTTATCTTCCAAGTCAATGAGAATTCAATATCAAAGTTCTACTATAAATCCAATTCCATTGTTTATGGTTCACTAAAAATAAATAGTAGAATTTATGGTGAAAATCCACAGAATAATTCTTTTATAATTGTTGATTTATATTCTAGTAGGAAGACTAAAATTTTAAATTATATGTGAATTCCATGCGAACATTCCAATAAAAATTCAAAATCATAGTTTAAATGGATACTAATAATGGAGGATCCATAGGAAATCCATAGTAGAAGTTCCACTAGAAATCCACATTGGAACTTATACTAGAATATCATTAAATAAATTACCCTAAAAATGGTACATTCATAATTATCCTTATATGTTCCATATAGGAAAGAATGTGTTAAATTCACATTAAATAATGTTCCAAGTATATGTTAACTTCAAATAAAAGTTTCATTATAAATCAAAATCAAAAAATGAAATTCCATAGGAAATCAATAGTGGATGTTACACTTGAAATCCATGAAAAATCCTATTGGAAATCCATAGAGGATGTTCTGATAGAAAATCCCAATAGAAGTTCCATTATATTTTTAAAGGAGTTTTATCATGAAATTTTCAATAAGATGTTTCACATTTTTCTTCCAATTCTGAAAACATCAATAGATTAAACAAAATTAAAACCGTCTTTATAAATATTACAATTTTAATGTTTTTGAATAAATCTTTCATGTTTTTCTTCAAAAACCAGTTTAATAATTTTAGATGTTTTTATGTATGGTTAATGAAAAACCATTATCATTTTATTTTATGCCAAAAAATCTAAAAAATAAACTTCTATGTCATCTTCATTTGTTTATAGGATTTCATTTTCCTACCACCCTTCATGCCATTCACAGACGGTGAAGACAATAACTGCCAAATGAGTTTGAAGATGAAACTCATTTTCCCACAATATAAAATGGATAATAGAACTTGTTTGTTGCTTCAAGATGAAAATAAATGTATAAAAATAATTCCAATTATTGATTGATGAAGTTGAAGTTGGATATTTTGAGATGAATATATGACCATAAGTATCAGGATTATTATAAAAAAGAGACTAAAGATACAAAATTTGATTTTTTTATGAACTTCATTTTTATGACAATCATGTATAGAATATGACACATTTGACATATCAAAAATGTAATCAAACGGTCCAATTATCCCAAAAATTATAAATGAAATATATCTATGTATATTTTTAATAAGAAAGGATTCTTGAATAGAATGACAGTAGGTCATTCTAATGTTAAAGGAATATTAGAAAATTTATTGTAAACCTTAAATTATATTCCTATAAATTTTAAAGGTATCTCCATGATCTAATTTAAAATTATAAAATACAATTCAGATCAAAAAATACTATATATCAAAATTGGATTGAGAAGACACTGGTTCAGCTTCTGTAAATGATTCTAAATGAACATGTTCTTAGTAATAATTATAGAACTATAAATCATTCTTCCAAATCACTAAGAAATCATTTATGTTCCCTATTCTGGTAGAAACAAATTTACCAGAATGAAATAAAAGTAACACAAATATTCAAAAATATTGCATCAAAAAATATAAAAATAAAAATAATATTCATATACTCATTATGTTCACAAAAAATATAAATTTTAGTTAAATGGAGAAATGATTATGAATTTATCCTCACTACAACATTTTCATGGACCAATGTCTATTGTAGAATCCATGTAACAAAGGTTTAAATAGATTATAATTTTAATGAATTGATCATATGTAAGGTCTATTAATTTTCTTTACAACTAAAAAATCATTTCCATGTTTGGTATATAGGAACTTGGGAATGGGAAATTAAAATGGCTAAAGAATCTTTTGAGTAAACATGCACCAATTCTAAAAGAGGAATACTTATATGTGGTGAAATAAAATTCATTTTTATTCTTCACAATAAAACATTTAGTAGAATTAATTCTTAAATCAGAGACAATTAAAATTATAAAATAAATTCCAATTATTTTACTAAAATAATTTTAAAGCATTCCCAAATGAAAAGTCAGCTAACACGTATCTACTTCTACCAAATATCAACAAAAATATCATCTATCATTTATTATAATTTTCCACTATATTTAGGCACATTATTACAAATCTATGAAATATAACCACCACCAAGCACATAAACATAAATTTTTAATGTAAACCACCAATAAATGAGGGGAAATAATTTCAAATCACTTTTTCAAGATTGATTATTGAAAAATGTTTTCCTACCACTTATTCTAGTGGATTTAATCTAAATTTTATGTTAGTATACTTTCATACACTTCCAAAATCTCAATGAGAGATCAATATCTCATTTTCAATTTACATCATCAATGTTATTATCTTGTAATAAAACTCTTTTTTTCATAGGTTTACAGAACACTGAAAGTTACAATCTCACCACCACATAATAAAACTCATAAACCCACAACCTATTTTCTCACTACAACATAAAGATTGTGTCTAGGAAACAATGATTACATGGATCATATTGTGATTTCAATTAATGATATAGTAGACTATATAGAGGAAGTTCCAAAAATTTGTAGGAATAAAACTATATAATGAATGAGATGAAAAAACATAAATAAAATAAAATCTAAATCAACACAAAAATATGTTATCTTATATAAATACTTTAGAAAAATTATATAAAATTGATATTTATAATGGAATAATATTCACACAAATATAATTTTTATAAATCGTGATGGAAAGTTACGGAATGTTAGTGATAAAAAATAATTAATTACGGAACCAAAATTTTAATGATTTTATTCTAGGATGTTCTTTTAATCCACATCCTATATCAAAATCCACCATCAATTGTTTTAATATTAAAAAAATCTTTGAGATATATCTTCCATTACACTCATAACATCATAAACATTTTAATGCCTGAGAAAACCCCATGCCAAATTTTCATATTTCCATTGATTGTGTCGATAACCATTTTGTGAAAAACTATTGAAGACCGCATAGACACATTCCATTTGTTCATTGATTAATCTTATAAATATGTTGTAAGAGTAAATTGTTAGAGATATTCACAGCTATACTATGTTTTCCACATCATTAGTATATGGGTTTAGTTTCGTGCCTCTAGTGAAGGAACCAATTAGGTATCCAATATTTATAATTTAACAAGAATAATTATTTTACATAAATTCAACTAATATCATATAATTTTTTTCACTCTTTAATGAATAAAATTAAAGAGTAATCCTCTTGAATGAATAAATGTGGGACTGAGATTTATAAATCTCAACTATGATATTATACACTTTACCATACATTTCCATTGAGAACATCAACATTATATTTTCCTTATAACACTAAAGTATAATAGGAGCTTTATTTTCTTCCACTTCCTTAAACATGTTTGATTTTTATCTATTTTATGAAGCTCTTAAATCCTATAAATCATGGTATTGTACAATTTATTGTCAATGGTTCCCCCTTGGTCACACTGCGAAAAAAGGTTAGGGTATTGTGGATTTTACTACTAATTATATATATATATAAAATAAAAATAATATGTCTCATATTAGGTTGAATCCCACTTCCAAAAATCATATCAAATTCTTTTAATACAAGCTTAGATCTTTGGATATATTGAGAATTGTCAATGAAAATGTTATAAGTTCAATATAAATGACCATGTTGTGAATATTATAGATTTAGAAATTGGAAAATATACATTTTCAGATCATCCATCTCACATAAAAATATAATAATATATCTAAATAATTATATAGAATGTAAATTAATGTTCTCTTGTATTTCATTTAAAAGTTCAGCAGCAATGTTTCCCTAAGGAGACAAACATAAAACATGTATTAAGTCAACATACATAGTTGTATAGGAAACCCTACTAATATGATTAAATTTATATTGGATAAAATATGTACCTTATACTCTATTATCTCTATAAAATGTCAAAATAATAAATTAGTAAATTGAAGTACCAAGAATGAATGATTTCTCAAGAGCTATATAATGATCACCTTCATTTCATCAATCTTTACCAATTAGAAAAGGGTGCCAATAAGAATTGAAAATCTCCTTTTACCATATAAATAACTGACAATAACCATGATAACCATACTTTGAAACTATAATATTCTTCAACATTACTATAATAAAAAATATTTAATGTTATCTAAAAAATTCCATGTTTGTTGGTAAAGGTATGTTTTCTTTTTCTAATGAGTTTTACAAACATATATGTTCATATCACTAAGATTGTGTTTAATATGTTTTTATTAAATATTATTATGGTAAATAAAATAGTTATATTTCAATTATAATAATACTATTCGGTAATATATATATTGGTAAAAATATTTAGCAACACATTCGTAAGAAATATTTATGTGTTAATGCTATTATTAACTTTTGTAAATAATACCAGCAATTAAAATCTTTTTATAAATAACATTTTAAATAAAATATTATGCATTGGTATTTAGATATTTGTTTCTAAAATATTATATTATATTTAATAATATAATAATATATCATATATATAATATATTTATTATATAATAATTATAAAATTAGATTATATGAAACTCTTAAAAATAGAGGCTTTAATTGAAAAAAACATCAAAAAAATTGAAAAACCCAGCCATATACCACGAAAATAGATGATGCTCAAAACATGTTTAAAAATGATTAAACTCAAAACTACTTTACATGAAAATCCACAAAAAAATTATTCAAATTTTATGTGTATCACACATCAACATTTACTGTCATTATCATGGTTTACACTGCACTAATGGATCTTATCATGGACTGACCCTTTAGGGACCACTTAGACTTTGGTCTTCTGAGTTTTTACTACCCCAATCCCATATTTACTAGTTTATATGTTTGAAACTATCACCGAGTTGGCATATCCCACAAATGGTAGATATTATATTAATGTACTTGTACACATGCATGCATCTCCATGCCCATAAAATGATTAAAGTAAAGAATAATTTATACCAATTCTTGCATGCACACATATCCTAGAATTAGATTACAATATAAGTACTATAAAACATAAAATACCAAATAAAATACCACCAAAACTAAAAATAAGGTCCAACCTACTCAGAAGGAGGGGACAACTATAAAATGAAACATCAATAAGAAAATCTATATGTCTAACTTGCTATGATATTCTTGGTCCTAATCCACTTAGGACTTAAAAAAATTGTTGGATATATAAGGCATGAAATTTGTAGGAAAATAAAATATAGAGGTGACTATAACAATACCCAGTAAAACACCCTAAAATAACCAAACATAAATCATTAAGAGAGGTCAACTCAACATCACGAATATGTCAATCAGATATGATACATAGATACCAAGAAGTAAAACCCAAAAATACTCAACAAGGACACTTTTTCCCAAATAGGTCTCAACCACATTATTAGCTATAAGATTCTTATTAAGAATTCAGGGTAATTCCCTTTTTAGATAATCCCCTCCATCAGCCATTTAATTGCTAATAGTACTCCTTTAAGTGGTCATTATAATCGGTATTTACCAATGGAAAATCACTAGTAAATTGAAGATCTCAATACACAGATATATGATCAAACCCAGAACTGATAGGGACACCTCAAACCCTACTAATAAAGCCTATTAATTAGGGGTTTTCATTCCCACACAATTTATTCATGGCGATTAAACAAATCCCACCTCGGGAAGGTGTTGAAAATATAGAGTATTCCACATCGATCTCATGAAGGTATACACAAAATCTATCCCGGAAAAATATCATAGATTGGATCAAAATCATTTTCATAGAAAGTAATATCACACTGTACCCTTGTAGGAATTAACCAAGGGATCACACTGAATTGGTACTGATCCATAATAATAAACTGAGGGTATAGAACTAACATAGAAGAAGTATAAAAAGTATACTTTTAGAACATTAATTGTTCCACTAAAACAACACATACTTGTCTATGTTCTAATATTCCACTTCTCATTCACATATGTTTACCAATGCATCCTATTTAGGCTCATTTCTATGATTTTGTGCATTCTCAGGTACATCAAACTATGCCCGTGTCTATGCATGTGTATATTGTATTTCCCATGTACCTGGTTATGCCCATAAACACTAGTTGTTACCATGCTCCAAGCCATGTTAATTCTTGTGTACTCTAGGGATACATGTCATGCTAACAATATAGGGTAACACTGTGTGTTCCACATGTCAAATGACGTGTAATATTTTCCTCTGCATGTAAACCCTATTTTTGCATGGGGTACCTCCACAACATGTGTTCTTCTATAGTACATATCATGTATTTATGTTTTTCACATAAACACAAAAATGATTCCCATATTCACCCATGATATGGTTGCCCCAGATTCTACCATGAAATCCCCCATGATCCACGGATCTAGGACTTAAAGGTCCTACCATCACTGGTGACCAGATTCAAGCCATATATTTTCCGAAGAATCATCACCTGTCATCTATAACTTCACCCAAATCACCAACCATATATGAAAAACTATTATACTTACCCAATAATTCTATCTTCATTAGCATACACATCAATCATGCCATTGGTCTCAAACCACACAAATGATATCGACCCACTGCACCAATGAAAAATCACTCGACGATCGAATACATGGTATTCATCAAATCATCAGGAAGATAATTACTGTTGACAAATTGAGTGCTGAAAAGTGGATGAAATCCAAGAAACACAAAAAAAGTGAACCTTATCCATTTTTAGGATAGACTTTGATTCATTTCCATTAATACAAAAAATGAATAACTAATAAACAACAATCAGATAAATCAATCATAAATCAAATGTCGATGAAATAATCATTTTTTAATGGAATTAATATATTTTGGCTACAAGAATGAAAAACGATATAAATTTAATAAACATAAATGTCTTACCTTGAGTTTGAATCAATTATTGATGAATAAGGCTTCTTCATTGTCATTGTTGGCGATATACATAAACTCCATTGTCATAGACAATCAGCGTTGATATGATCCTAGATCTCATTATTGTCTAACAATGTGGTTCCTATATCTACTCTCAAATCTCAAGGGTTATGTTGATAACCCTAGGTTTTTTTCTATAACAATGATTTTATAGAGGTTTCCTAGGTCATGAAATTTAATTAAGAAATAATTAAATTTATTTATTTATTCTCTCATTTTCTACCATGAAGTCACCTCATCCAGAACACCAGATGCTGAAAAGGTTATTTCATGCCTAGGGTAGAGTATAACACCTTGAGATTTTTTGAAATTTTATTTTCAAATTAATTTAATCTTTTTGATATTTTTCATTTCACACAACACGGAATATAGATTTAGTTATACGAAAACACTAAGTGTGGATTGTGTTATATGCATCACCAAATCATGCTTGTGATATACACAACACATAGATTAGATTGAGGTACATAAAACACTATTATTTTCTTTTATTATAAAAAATATTGAGTCCCTTCTATATCTTACATTTCACACAAGGTTGGGTTTTTCTAAACTACAATATACTATTAATATTATTCTTAAAATACTATTCTAGTTACCACTTAGCCATTGGAATGGAAGTTACGAATAATATTAACTCAATTATGACAATATTATTTACAAATTTATATTAAATTAATCATTTTTTATCGATTATTAGGAGTGAATTTAAGAACTATTTGAATGTTGAGAAATTACTTTCCTAAGAAAACCATTTTTTATGAACAAACAGAATTTTATCTCAAATAAATTAAAGAAACCACTTTTGATTAATTTTTTCAATTAAATATATATATTATATATTCCATAAATATTTTTTATAGTCATAAAATATATTTGATAGTTATAATATATGAATAAACCAAATTTTATGAATAAAACGATGTATTCTTCTAAAAAGAAATTTTATCACCTTTTAATTTAGAACCCATTTTAAATATAATTTTTAATGATTTTATAGTTTATATATGAAAATAAAAACTTTATTTTTTAAATAGGAAAATAAAAATAAGATTATGGTGGTTTTTTTGTATTTTTCTATGATGTTTTATTTTTGATTAATAGTGAATAATAATGAATTTCAATTCAAAAATTCCTTTTAGTATAATTTATTTATAAGTTTGAATTTATATTTTTATTAGTTTTAAAGTTAATTTATATAAATTATATATAAATTAATAGAATTTAGTTTATTTTAATCAATTTTACATTGAAATTAGATATACAAACTTACCAAACTTTTGAACATTTTTACTTTAAAAACCTACTTTGTCATCTCATCTATGAGATTAAATTTGAATTACTTTTTACCACTTTTAAGAATGCAATTTAGAAAAATGGATTCTATATATTTAATAATAATAATACATAATTTCAAATAATGTCATTTTTTTATTAAAAAGAAATATATGAGACGGTAATTAATGTTAATTACAATGATTAAAAAGAAAATTAGCTTAATATAGGACTAAACCATACACTAAAAGAAAAAAATGACCTATAAACTTATCCAAAATCCATTTATGGACTTATTTAGACCATATTATCCCTTTTATTTAATTTTTACCTTTATTAGATCCACATGAAGTGGTAAAAACTGGGTGTAATTCCCATTTCAATAATTTACAAGAATGTCACTCCACCTCTACTATAAATGGGCACTCAACCATATCACTTATTCACACCTATCAAGAAATTTTGATCTCAAAAACTATAATAAAATAATATAATAACATCCCTACATTAATTATTTAATAATTCCTTTGTATAGAAATCTATCCAAGGAATCCTTTCGGTGCAAACCAAAATGAGTTTCCCAAAGTAGAGGTAACATCCTTCCTCAAGATGTTTTTTTTATTTTTATTTTTATTTTCCAACATCTAAACTCTTATTATTATATGATTATATAATAACCACAATTTAATAAATATTATAATATTTTTTAATTATAATTTATCTACCTATATATACACACACTTCCATATAATGGGTAACAAACTTACCATTCTTGTGTATGGGAACTTATTGCATCATGTAACGATGTTGTTCATTTTTTCTTTTACCAAATCTCATGGTTGATAATTATGATGAAAAATGTGTTTTTATATTATATATATGATATTTATGATGTATTTATTCTTATTAAATTATTATATAAAAAATACCTTCATTTTTTCCATTTTGTGTAAATATGATAACTTCGTTTGTGGACATGTGGACTACTGCCTCATCAAAGCGATGTGATGTGTTCACACATTACATGGAATATATTAATGATGGGTTTATTAAATTCATATGATATATATGAAATAATAATTATAATTTAACTAAAATATATATATACATATATGTTATTTACTTTCTTTCTTCCAAAAAGATAATTAAAACTGAAACAACCTTCAAGCATATATACAGCCTACTATCTCCTTAAACGGTGTACTCCATTTCATATTTCAATATTTTATAGATTACTATAAATACATATATAATTAATATATATTATATTTATATCATTTTTTATATTATTTAAATATTTAAATCATTATCTAATTAAGAGGATCAAGAATAACAAGCCCAAACATATACAAAAAACCAAACAGATATTAACCAAAGCGTAACATTAACATTGAGTTGTAAATAAATACGTAATATAATGTCATAACCAATTCATATATGGTATTAGATATAATATTATGGTCATTCGGAATATTTCTATTAAAATAATATTTGTTATACAAGAGTATTTAATGT
The DNA here is from genome assembly GCA_963277665.1 of Viscum album. NCBI lineage: Eukaryota > Viridiplantae > Streptophyta > Magnoliopsida > Santalales > Viscaceae > Viscum > Viscum album. The sequence goes on along the minus strand of OY728150.1, from coordinate 428,616,559 downwards.
TTATGAATAAATGCAAGACTTATAGTAAGGGTTTTCTCATCTCGCTTTTATTTTCCATCAAACGCAATAAATTTTCACCTTATATTTGTTATATTTTATTTGTATAATACCCATTTTTGTATACTATGTTTCTTTTATTTAAATTTTTTCAAATTTAGATATCCTTTGGATGATATTTCTTTCTTGGGGTTTATGTTTTAAAAGTTACCAAATTTTTAAATTAATTTTGCCTCATTTTTCCATCTCTAAGACACATGCCATGTTATGCCCTGATATTTTTCTACGAGGTGTATATACTTCATTTGACGTGTTATATAATATATATAATTCTTTTAATGATATTTTATGATTAATTTGATTTTATTATTTACATCATATTATGATTAAATGTTACTAATGTGGTAACAGTTTATTGTTACAATCTCATCATTTATTGAGATTGTTTGTGACTATTCTTTTATTGATGAAATATTTTGATCCATATAATAAAAATAACTTTATTTTTCATGAAATATGTTTATTATTGAAATATCTAAGTAATGGTACTAGTTTTCCACTCTTTTTTACTTAAGATAATTAAGAAAAAAATTATGAAATCTTACTTTATTTCTCCTTTCGATAGAATATCTTTGTTTCTTCAAAACCATGTTTTCAAAAAATGTTTTCCAAAATGTTCTACCATTATCCTATGATAATTAAACGTCATTTAACACATGTTTTACTCTTTTAAAAAATAGAGTTTGAAAAATGTATATTCTTTTTGTTCTGATCAAGGAAATTTATAAACCTTTAATGGTGGAAAATCAATATTCGGTGTGTATGGATTTATCCACTAACATAACCATATTCCATTGAACCTTCATTTGAAGGTATAAAATATTAATTTTTATGAAATTTTATTTTTCTAATATTTTGGAAATTCATTTTTTTAAGTTTATTTTCAAAAAAAAAATTTCAAATAATATTTTATGTTTAATAATTGTTTTAAATGTTTTTCAATGATTCATTGACATGTTTTCAAAATATTAGTTTCAAATAAAACTATATGAATAATGTCAAAGATTCTTTTATAAATTTTTAAACAATTCAAAATAAAAAAAGGTTTTAAAAATTGTTTTATGATTTATTTCTATATTTAAAGGTATTTTTAAGGAAAAAAGTTTTCAAAATGTTTTCATGCTACTTTTATAAGTTTCCAAGGAAAACTATTTTCAAAATGCTTTCAAGACTCTTTTAAAATTTTTCATGTAAAAATTATTTCAAAATAGTCATAATATTATTTTTTATGTTATCAAATTATTTTCAAAGAAAATGTTTTTCAAATATGTTTTCATGGTTCTTCTATAAGTTTTTAAGGAAAAAAATATTCTAAATTTTTTCAATATTGTCTTATATGTTTTCTGGGAAAATGGTTTTCAATATTATTTTAATCCATATATATATGTTTTCAAATTATTTTTAAAGAAAATTATTTTTATAAGGTTTTATTTTTTAAAAATAATTTTTTAAATAATAAAGTATATTTTCCTCAATATATGTTTTAAATATATATTTCAAAATTATTTTTCCATTTAATATGACATTTTTTTATGTTACTCATGACCTTTTTAAAAATAATCCAAATGTTCCATCATATTATTTCTCTGAATGGTTTATATTTTGATGGCACTATGTTTATGAAACTTTTTTCTCTTTCATTTGTTATATGTTTATGAAACTCATTTATCATTCATGGGTTATATGTTTATGATACTCATTTCTCTTTCCTGATTCATATGTTTTTTAAACCCGTTTCATTTTCATGGCTTATATTCTTATGAGACATACCTGTTTTCATGGGTTATTATTTTATGAAATGATTATGAAAACTTTAACATTTTCCATAACTTATGATATGATTACATTTTTATGATTCTCATTTCATTTCATGGGTTATGATATGATTGTTTATGATGTTGTGGAACTTGTATGTTTGATTTCATTATGGGATGGGTGGGACCTATATCTTCCTCCAATGTATTCAGTAAATATTTATATATCATTAGATATACATGTCTGGAATGGGCGGTGAACTCATATCAGTAAAGGACTTTGTCCACAATGATGGTCTTGGGAGTGAACCTTGACTACTAAAATGGTAATGGGAGTGAACCATTTCTAAAAATATGTTATGGGGAGTGAACACATGCTACTAAGATGGCCTTGGAAGAGATTCCTTGACTACTATGGAAATAATTTTATAATCTTATGTGTTGGCCACAATTGTATGTATTATTCATATATTATTCATTTATGATATATGATCTTGATTCCCTTATGATTCAGTCCTTATAAACTAAACATTTTTGTACCATATCTCTTGTTTCCATTTTTTTAATATGTTGGGTATGATCTTAAAATGTTATTCTCATGTTATCATATAATTATGATCATTATATTCTTATGTATTTCTACTATTTACCCATACTAAGCATTCGATTTCACCCCTTTCTTATTCTTCCTTTCCATAAGTTATGAATAATGGTTTTAGGTAGAAGTATTAAAGGAGAAAATATTTAAGGTATATGTTGAAGATATTTCACCAAAATAGAATAATGTGTACCAAGTTTCCAAATACACTAAAATATTATGATCCTTAGTCATGTACTTTTATAATATTCTGAATATTTATCTAAATTTATATAATATCCATGTATGTTAAGCCTGGGTTTCTATAGTTGGTATAAAATTAAAGGTTTATTCATAATTTGTAAAATAGGATGAAAAAACTTTATTGAGATGCCTTGGGATATTAAGGATATGTCTAGGGATGTTTATAAGGATAAGTCTTCTGATGAGTTAAAGTATAGGAAAATATCTTAGAATATTGGTAAACTACAGATAAGGTTTTTTCCTCTAAATACATCGATTTTTATATCTTAAAAGTGTATGTGGATTTGGGAATAATGTACATATGAGTATCATCCCCAAAAACACTGTATTAAGCTATACTCGATCTAAATTTATTGCACGACAATGAGCCTTATTACAAATTCGGTTTGATACTCCTAAGGGATATTCTTTTGGAATTAAAAAACTATGTACATACCATCATTAAGGATTTAAATAGAATATGACTATTAAAAATCTAGTACAAAACTATTGTGTCATAGATTGAAAAATTAAGTTTCATTATTTAGACATCCTATAAGTAATTTTTCCCAATTCTGTGGTTTTCTTCATTGATAAGTGTTTCTCATCATATGATTTATTATTTTATTCAATAGAAGGAACTAGAAGGAACTAGGTTAACATTGAATGTTTCATATATGGAATGTGTGGGAAGTATGAAAATCGATTTCCTTAGTTTAAACCTCAAGATGAGAATCTAAAAGGTCCTCAGGTATTGTTTATACTACTGACGATAAAGAGATTGCAAATTATATGTGAAAATTATGTGATGTTCAACTACTATTATTTAGATTAAATGTAAGAATAATGATTTGATTGAGGTTTAGAAACCATAATACATGATTATTATGTAATATTCTAGGAAATTCGTATTACGAGATAAGATGATGAATCCTGAGTAACAATTTAAGAATAATATTGGATGATTGAAGTGTACAAATTTTGGAAGTCAAAGATTATGTTATATGACTCATGAAATATATAATTATTTTTAGTATAAGGTTTTAATTAAGGATTGAAAAGGATATGTTCAATGGTGATGAAGACATAGAAAATGGATTTAAATGAAAGCTTGTATTTTCATTAAGGAAATGTATCCCTTAATGTGTCCCTACGATTGAAAATATTTTATTTAGTCTGGATAAAGAAAAGATTGATATGGAAAAAGTAAATTTGATAGTATTGATTACCTTGTAACTGAATATTTAAATATTGAAAAAGGGTTCTATGTCATCATAAATGAAGTTTACAAATTATTTTATTTTAGTAATATATCCAGTAATCATTGGAATAATGATGCATGCATGTTTTTCATAATGATTTATGTTAATTTAGGTTATTTCAATTTTTCAATAGAATATATGATAAGGGTATTGAAGTGATTGAAATGTCAAAATAAAGAGATAATTTATTAGTTTTGGAGTTTCAATATTAAGATGATTTTGTGACCTTATTTAAATGTTTTTAATTTTCATCTTTATTAAGGGTTATAAGGTTAACAATTTATGGAATTCTTAAGTTAAATTTCATATAAATTTTGTGAGATTAAAGTATTATCTAAAAACATGAGGACTTATACACATTGGATAACTTTTTATAAAGACTTTGTTTTTATGGAATCTAAACATATATTGGATTACTTATCATGGATCACATGATCTATTACTGCTTCACGAATGAGAAATTCACCTTCCTTTTTAGAGAAAGAGGTGAAGTGGAAATTGGTCATGACACGACCAAAGGGTGAGATTTTACTTATGAAAGTGAATGAAATAAAGTAAGTATATCTTATTATGAAAAAAAATATTAAACACTTATAAAAGTTTCATGAAATAAAAAAATTTCTATTATCATCATTTTTTATGACATTAATGACCACTTTCATGATTATTTACTTTATGATTTTCTGATTGTTAACTTTCTCTATATCACCCAAGTTCTTATGGTCAATGATCTTTATCAACTTATCAGATTATTTAAATATTTCTTCCATGTCCATGTTTTCACTTCTCACCTATGGTCTCCTATATTGAAACTTTGATATGTTTTACTTTAGGTAAATGTTATGTTTCTAACTTTCCCTTTTTGAAAGAAGTTTTAGTATTCATTCTATGATGTGGGTTTCTATGAAAGGAACATTAATGTCTAAAACCTTTGATAACCCAGAATAATTTCATGGGATAAATTCCTTTTAATTGGTCTATAAATTAACACCCCATCATGTTGTGAAATATTTTTTTGAATTAATTTAATCTTTTTTACATTTTTCATTTTCCATAATATTGAATATAGCTTTTGTTATATGTACTAACTATGTCTTTCCTTATAGGAAAAACCAATTCAATATTGAACTATATGAAACACTTATATTATCTTTTGGTATATGGAACACTACATTTTTCTTGTATTACAAACCATACTGAGTCCATTTTATAGCTTGTGTTACATGCAAGGCCAGGTTTTACTAAACTAAAATATACTATTAATATTATTATGAAAATATCATTATAGTTACCACCTATCTATTGAAATTAAAGTTACGAATATGATTAAATAAATTTTGGAAACATGATTTAAACATGAATATACAATTAATTATTATTTTTATCAATTAGTAGGGGTGAATGTATGAACTATCTTAAAAATAAGATATTAGTATTCTATGAAAAAAAAATTAGATGTACAAACACAATTTTATCTCAAATAAATTAATGAATTCACTTTTGATTAATTATTTCAACAAAATTTATATATTATACATTTAATCGATATTTTTTATACTCATCTAATAGATTTGATATGTATATGATAAGAAGAAATCAAATTTTATAAAGAAAAATATATATTCTTTTAAAATGTAATTTTACCACATTTTAATAGAAAACCCATTTTAAATCTGATTTTGAAACTTTTATAATTTTTATATGAAAAAAATAAACATAATTTTTTAAATAGGAACAAAAAAACTAAATTATGGTGAATTTTTGTTATTTTTCTTAAGAAGTTTCATTTTTTGATGAATAGTGAATAATATTGAATTTTAATTCAAACCAGATTTTTTATAATTTATTTATAAGGTTAAATTATGTTTATTATTGGTTTTAAAGTTTAATTAGATTAATAATATATCAATTAATCCAATTTATGTCGTTGGAATAAATTTCAAATTGATATTGGATATAAAAACTTACCCAAATTTTGAACATTTTTACTTAAAAAACCCTGCTTTATCGTCCTGTCTATAAGATTAAATTTGAAATACTTAATTCCAAATCTATGACAGTAATTTGGAAAAATAGTTTCCATATTTTCAAAAATTATAATATAATATTTCAAATAAGGTAAAAAAAATTTTGAAAAAAAATTAGTGAAAGTAATTAAAATTAATTACGATCGTTGAGAGGAAAATTAGATAAATAAGGGACAAAATGACCTAGACACTTGTCAAAAGTACATTATATGTCCATATTTAGACCCAATTCTCCATTTTCTGTAATCAAGATCATTATTTGATCCACTTTACATGGTGAAAAAAAGGGTGGAATTCACTTTTAAAAAATTTATAATAATGCCACTCCTCCTCTACTATAAAAAGGCCCTCATCCCTCCTACTTATTGACACCTATCAATAAATTTAAATCAAGAAAACTATGATAATATAATATCCCAATATCCCTACCTAAATACTAGAATCCTCTCTTTGATAATAAATCAATCCATGTAATCCCTTTGTGGAAATCCAAAATGATTTACCCAAAGAAGAGGTAACATCCTTCCTCAAGCTATTTTGTATTATTTTTATTCTCCACCCCTAAAATTATCTTATTCCATGATTATATAATACCATAAGTATAATAAATATTATTAGATGTTTTTATTCTATGTATTACACTAACACAATTCAAAAATACATATAATGGGTAACGAACTTATTATTCTTATGTACAAAAAACTACGGCCTCACGAAACGATGTTTTGTCTTTTTACATTACAACCTCTCGTGGTTGGGAATTATGATGGAAAGTGTTTTTTATATATGATATTTATCATATTTATGATGTATTTAATGATCTTTAATTATTATATATAACATACATTCTTTTATTAAGATTTTATATAAATATAATAACTTCCTTCGTGGACGTGTGGATGACTGACTCATCAAAGCGATGTGATTAGTTCACACTTTACATGGAACATATTAAGGATAAGTTACGTAATATTATATGATATATATGAAATAATAATTATAATTCAATTATAATATATATACACACAAATATCTGTTATTTACTTTCTTTCATTTAAAAATATAATAAATATGGAAATAGTGTTCATGCGTACGTGCAGCCTACTGTCTCAATGAATGGTGTGCTTCATTTCATATTTATATATTTTATATATTATTATAAATAATTATATTCTGAATATATATAATCATTATATAATTTTTTATAATCTTTAAAAAATTAAGTCAATATTTGAGTAAGAGGATCAAGAATAACAAGCCGAAAAATTAATGAAAAACAAAACGGATATTAAACAAATGTTACATTAACATAGGGTTGGTAATAAACATGTAATATAAATTCATAACCAAATACTATATGGTATTAGATATAATATCATTGTTCTGGGGTAGATTTATAATAAAATTATATTTATTATACATGAGTTTTGCACGTTTATGATGAAATTCAATACATAAGGTAAGGGTTTTCTCGTCTGGATTTTATTTTCCGTGAGACACAAGCCATGTTCACCTCTTTTTTCCTATATGTGGTTTTAAACTTCCTATGGATATATTCTATGATTATTATACTTAAATTTATGGGTATTTAATTATCCATTTCATTATATTTCTTTCATGGGGTTTATGTTTCAAAATATACAAAATTGGTAAAGTAATTTGGTCTCATTTCCCTTATTTGAGATAATGCCATGTTATGCAACTATATTTTTCTATGAGGTGTATATATTGCCTTTGACGTGTTATATTATGAATATCCTTACTTTAAGAATATTTTATTCTTAGTGAAATTTTATTTATTCCATCATATTAGTATTCAATGTTAACAAAGTGGTAATGGTTTATTACTACAATATCATTGTTTATCGAGATTGTTTATGATTATGCTTCCATTTATGAAATATTATGATTCATATCTCAATACCTATAACTATGTTTCTTACCCTTCAGTTATTCATGTTATATACAATTAATGGTACCATTTTCCCACTCATTGGTACTTATGATAATTAATAAAATGTTTTTATGAAAATCAAACTTTATTTATGCTTTCATTCGGAAATATGTGTTTCTTCAAAACCATTTATTCAAAAAATATTTCAAAAATGTTATACCATTCTCCTATGATATTTAAAATACATTTTTACCCATGTTTTCCTTCTATTAAAATATGTATCTTAAACAAAGGAATCTTTTTATTATTTTTTTCTAATCGAGCCACTTTTCTAATCTTTTTATGTTGCAAAAGGAATGTTTAGAATGTAAGGATTTATCCTCCTTCATTACCATCCTTCCTTTGATTATTCCTTTTCATGTTTATAATATTACTTTTGAAGAAAAAACTATCCAAAAATATTCTGAACATTCATTTTTAAAAATTTATTTCCAAATAAAAATATTTTCAAAAAATATATTTTATGTTTAAAAAATGTTTTAAATAATTTTTAATGGTTCGATTTTATAATTTCAACAGGCTGTTTTCAAATAAAATTATTACAATGATTTAAAATATTATTTTATATGTTTTCAAAATATTCTCAATGAAATTTTTTTTCATAATTTCTTCATGAATTATTTATAAGTTTCATGGTTTTTTTATGATAAAAGGTTTTCAAAATGTTTGTAAGCTTATTTTATAAGTTTTCGAGGAAAATGTTTTTCAAAATTATTTCAAGCCTCTTGTATAAGTTGTCAAGGAAAAAGGTTTTAATAAGGTTCTAAAAAAGATTTCAAGTATATTTTATAAGTTTTTAAATTATTATATAAGAAAATGGTTTTCAAATATTATTTCTTGCTTCTTTAATAAGTTTTCAAGGGAAAATGTTTATAAAATGTTTTCAAGGTTGTTTTAAATGTTTTTAAGTAATATGGTTTTAAAAATGGTTTCAAGACATCTTTCAATTTTTTTAATGTATTATAAAATAAAATGGTTCTCAAAACGTTTTATGTTTTAACGATCATTTTCCAATAATAAAGGATATTTTCCTCATGAAATGGTTTTAAAAGATATTTCAAAATTATTTTCCATCTAAGATGAAACTCGTTGATGTTACTCATGCCTTTCTGGGAAATTAGCAAAATGTATCATTCATATTATTTTTATAAATGGTGTATTTTTTTATAGATTGATTTTTATGAAACTCATTCCTCTTTCATAAGTTATATGTTTATGAAAATCATTTCTCTTTCATATGATATATGTTTATGAAACACATTTATCATTGACGAGTTATATTTTCATGAAACCCATTTCCATTTTCATGGGTTATATGCTTACCAAACCCACTTCTTTTCATGGGTTATGCTTTGATGAATTTATTATGAAACGTGTCTCCTTTTCCAAAGGTTATGATTTGATTACATGTTTATGATTGCCATTTAATTTCATGGGTTATGATATTATTGTTATGATCTTATGGAACATGTATGTATGACTTATGAGATGGTTGGGACCTATATCTACTTCTAATGAGTTGGGTAAAGATTTATATCTCATGAGATTGAAATGGATGGAATAGGGATTGAACTCGGTTCAGTAATGTAATTTTTCCCCTAATATGGTCATGGGAGTAAACTTTGACTACTAATATGGTCATTTGAGTAAACCATAACTACCAAGATGGCATGGGGAGTGAAACCATACTACTAATACAGCCTTGGCACGGATGCCTTGACTACTATGGAAATAATTTTATATGATTATGTATCTTCCACAATTAAATATCCTATTCCTATGTTAGGATTTCACATATTATTCTCTTTATTCCATTATAACTCATGTATTATGAACTACCAATATGTATGTCATGTCTCATGTTCCCAATCTTTAATATGTAGGGTATGATATTAAAATTTTATTCTCATGTTCTCAGACCCTTGGTTTCATGATATTCTTACATATTTCCTTTATATATCCTTAATGATTTTTTGAGATCACCCTTTTCTTATGTTTACTTTAACCATGTTATGAAGAAATTTTTTAAGTTAGACTAATAAAGTAGAAAATCATCAAGGGTGATGTTGAAGATCGTTCACAAAATTAGAAGAATGTGTTCCTTGTTTCCAAATACACTAAACAATTACGGTACTCAGGCATGTAATTTTTTTAATGTGATGAATATTCATCTAAATTGATGTAGTATCCATGTATGTTAAGAATGGGTCACTATATAGAGCCGGTGTTTCGGACTCAATGAAAGACTCATATTTCTCATTCTAGTCTCTGTTTGGGAGTTATTCCACTATATCAAGAAAACTACATGAACATGTTATAATATATTTAATATTATTGATATATCAGTACCGAGATCATCAGGCCTCATAATCTCATGTTTTCATAGTATCCAGATTCAGAAATATAATTAGATATATTTCAAAGCATTACATTGAAAAAATCAGTACATTATATATCCAACCAATAAAAGTTAAACCTTCTTGAATTTATCTACAACTAAAAATATAAGAGGACTTAGAATAGACACTCATTTTCCTAATTTATTTACATGTATATTGAAGCATATAATAAACACAAAGATATTATAACATTGAGATTTATGTGACATTGAAATCCTAGAAGAAGTAGTGTTGTAATTCCATCAGGGTTCATCTATTCCAAAACCATTCCATGAAAATTTAAATAAACCAATATAATATTGATATCAATGAAAAAAATCATTATTAAATAAATTTATATTGTAATTAATTCAAATAAATAATAATTTTAAATCATATAGAAGAAAAGATATGATAAATCCATATAATTTTTTTTTAAATATCAAGGACTCAAAATTTATCACCATTCAATGTTGTATCTCAAATTCACTAAGGATCATTCCACTTCATACTTCTGTGAATAATGGAACACCATTAAATTCAACATACTCCATGATACATAGAAAAATAATGTAGCCAATCTTGATGAAAAAATTATTTTATTGAATCCAAAACTATAATAATTTTCATGATCAACAAACATGAAAAAATAAATAATCCCCCTTGTTATAGAATAATAATGTGATTCAAGTATAAAAAGATCATAGTCTATGGAAAAAAACTTTAATGCAATTTTTACATCATTTAAATCTTGGTATGTAAGAAAATCTAATTTAAAAGTGGACCACCATCCATGGAACCACTTATTCAAAAGAACAAAAACATTCTCTTCAAATACATATTAAATATCTTAAACCATCGATTAATGATTCATAATCATGATTATGTATTTAAATAAAATGAATTTTAGAAAGTTTATAAAAATAAATTTCATGATATAATGAATATATAAATAAAAACAAAATAACTAATGAATGTTTTTTCAAAAAAAATAACATAAATAGAATATCAAAAATATTTTGGTGTGATAAATCTATAATAAAAATATTGATCTATACTTGTACACATCAATATTTATTAATAAATAGTCACAAAATAAACTAAGAAAATATAAAACAAATAGAGAATGTATATATATATATATATAAGCGAGATTGTGGTTGGGTAGATCAAAAAATTCATCTAAAGTTGTATACTTTGAGAAGGTAGGTCGGTAGTCAAAAAATTTCAACTCAATGCACTGGATCCTACCATACAAATAAGTAAAAAATAAATAAATCATAAAATTATCTTCTTTATTTTGAGGAAAAAAGGTTATTTTGTCTCCAACACATAAAATCATGTAGGGAATAATAAACCTCTAGATAATACCATAGATGAAAGTATTTTATTTTAGAATACATACATTGTGAACATTGAAGTCAGAATACTCACAATACACATCAATAACACTTAAATTGGAGGCCTAAAGTAGGTCATACCCAATTTTGGATTCAGGTGGCTAGAAGAAGTTGATCATCCCCACTCATGTAAAAATACACCATTTCTTGAACATCTAGATGAATGTGGTTCGTCTCTAATATCTCATGGGTAGTAAGAAGATGATGCATAAAAAATAATCTTTCAGTTACTGTAATAACATCTATTATCACACAGACTCTAGAAGACTAATCAAAATATAGTTTGTGTGTTAAATAGAAACTAACTGTGTGTGACTATGCTATTTCAATATATGATGCATTCAAAGTATGATCAGTCTACTATAATGTTTGTGCCTTTGTTGTTTTTACACAAAAATATGTTTGTGTAATGTAATAGTACCTGATTCACAAATAATATACCATATAAGAGTCTACTGTAGTCTGGGTGAATCTTCTATGATGATATATGATTTATTTAATGTACGATCAGTCAACTGTAGTTTTTATGTGACTTTGCTGGTATATGTGTATCTGTTCACTATGCCAAAATTTGAGTTTAACGGTGGTTTAAAGCGCCGATAAATCTTTTTGCAACGATTTTGAAAAAACACCACTAAATCGGGTGTCCATAATAAATTCGAAATGTTTTTTCAAAACCAATGTAGAACGATATAGGAGTGGTTTTTTAGCAGCAGCTTTTAATTTTTTTATATTTTTCTAATTTTTTATTTTTTTAAAGATTTGTTAATTTATTTTTTTATTTTTTTATTTTATGTTCATAATATTATTATTTATTTATTTATTTTAATATTTATTATTTTATTATGTATTTAATTATATATTATTTATTTATTATTTAATTTTACTATTTATTATCATGCACATGCACGTGCCATATATAGAAATTCTACGTTAGGTGAGATTTAAACCCCTTACCTCTTGCATATTCTCCAAAGACTTTATCAATCAAGCCGGATCTTCATGTGGTGAATAAACAAATTTTAAAATAATTAAATCTACTAATTGAAAAAACAAACAATACATAACAAATAGATATAAATATTAAATATTAAATATGTAATATTAAATATTAATAAATAAATAAATATATAATAAAATTACAAAAAATAAATATTAAAATATTAAAATTTCAAAAAAATATTTAAATAATAAAATACTAAAATATTAAATATTAAATATTAAATATTAAATACTAAATAATAATTAATAAATATTAAATATATAATTATAAATAAATAATAATAAATCAATGAATAATAAATCAATAATTAATAAATAATAAATAATAAATAAATAAAGAATAGTAAATAAATAAATATTAAATATGAAAATAAAATAATAAAATAATAAAATAATAAAATAATAAAATAATAAAATAATAAACAATAATCAATAAATAATCAATAAATAATTAATAAATAACAAATCAATAATAAATAAAAAATTAGGGTACCCTTAAAACACATAAAAATGTAGAGAAAATTTGAAAACACTAAAACCCCTAAAAACCATGAAATGACCATAACTTATTATCTGAGAGTCTATTTCAGCTCTACAACCTGTCAAATCGAAGCTCATGAAATGATATTATATATGATATATGGTACATGTCAAACAAATAGTCGAATCAGAATTTATAGTCGTTTGAATTTTAAGAAACCGAGGTCAGTGACAAAAAACTCAGTTTTGGGGGCCTTCTGAGAATTTATGGGGATTAAAAATGAGATATATCTCTTTGACCGTAGTTTAAGACACTCTATGTTGTAGATCTCATCACAATATTCAATTTTATATGTGGTAGAGGCCAAACATACACCCGGTTAAAAAGTTGTGGTCGTTTAAATTTTGAGTTTGATTTATGAATTTTTTAAAAATATAATATATTTTATTCCTTTCATTATCACATGATATAAATCTCATGTGGTTCTATCTTATTTCATAATCTTCAATTTCACTGGTTGTTGAGATGAAATGGACTCCCGAATGGAATGTTATGGTTATTTGATACCAAAGTCTTCTTTCTTAGTTTTTTGTAGATTTGTTTTAAGATTCATGTTTTTATTAACTAATAATTATAAATATTTATTAATTAACATATTATAATTAATTATAATTATAAATAATAAACTATATAATAGATTTAATTGTAAATAATAATTAATAATTAATAAATATATATTGTTTTATTTTTTTCCATCTATTTCATGATGGTTTTAAAAAAACATTATTATTTAAAAGTGGTTTTTTTATAAAAAAACACCACTAAATTGATGTTTTCCTATAATAGTAGTAATTATAGTAGACATTGGAATACATTTAGAGAAAGAAAATTAAGGGGAAATTTCTAATGTCTGTCAAATGGAAGGTTCATTTACAAGTATGATTAGTTTCATATTCCAATGTTTGTGTGATAGGGGTTGGCTAATTCCAAGATAGGTTCATTTATTGTTTACTTATTTAATAAATATTCCAACATACAAAGTAGAATATATCTATAGTAAAGTTGCCTGAAAAAAATGGTTTCACAATAAATAAGTTTAACAATTATCAAACTAGTTTAAAAATTGTTGCAAATGATAAGTAATTTGATAATATATTGATGATAAACCTGCCAGTTTGGTCATCAAAAAATGAACACCATCCAATTTTTTCATCCCAATTTGACCAAAAATATGTTTTTTTGACAATAACATGTCTAATGTTGTAAAATTTTGTTGAGTTGAAACACCAAAATTATTATACCTTTTGATTGGTAGATTCCACGTTCTATTATTAAATTCATTTCTCTATGAATCCAACACCACATAAAACAAACATAAATATAATTAAAATCTATTAACCATTTAATCCAAAAAGGTTGGAAAAAGAAATCATAAGGTTATCCCATTCAAAATAGAATAAGATAAAGAAAGAAGACTCACATCTTCATACCTAAATGTCCTGAGTGCCTGATGAAACTATGGTTTCATTTCAATCTTGGAAATGTACAATGAATATCTACGAAGAAAAAACTAAAATATTATAGAATTATTTATAAAATAAAAGTAATTAAGATAAGATGGTGATAAAAATAAAAAACCATCTTGAGTCATGGTAGCATATCCAAATCAATTTTCTTGGAATGTCCAAAATCAGAGAAAAACATATATAAATATAAATTTATAAGGCCTTAGGATTTTCAGTTACAAGACATGATCAATAATATAACCACCAATTCTTCTTCTGAATTCTCTGAGCTGAATATATTTCTTTATTGAAGCATTATGAGGTAATCCACATGCCTCAGTAATGAACTACAATCCTCTATAATTTTTTAACTGATTATATGAAAAATGGTATTTTCCTTAATCCTATTGCATTAAACCATATTCCTATGATGCCTAATCATGTTTCACTTCGCAGAATAGAATTCCCTAGGATATTGTTCTTCACCAGAATCCACAAAATAGAACATAACACTAGTAAATAGAATCTAAAATAAAAATTTAAAAATGTAAAAAACATATCACTTGTCAAAATTGTATTTAAAAAAATATTTAACTTAAATAAGTTCCAATATAAATAAAGGAACAAACAAGTATAGATGAAATGTTTAGGCAAAGAAGACTTCTTATGATCCATCATATTTTTAGCTTCTTGATTATGTGGATTCCCAGATCAACACCCACCTTCATCACACATTGATGTTCCTTCTCAAATCCATATTTACAAAAAATAAAACATCATATTAATTAATCTATTTGGGTACTTCATATTCATGAAAACTGTATTTAATTCATTATAAAATATCAGAGATTCCATCAATGAAGAGGTAAGGTCACGCTAATTTTTTTACTTGAATGTTTTATCTTCAATTTTAAAAAAACAAATCATTGGTCATTGTAACTCAAACCATAGCGATATATCATAAAATCACTCCCCATATAAATAATATAGACATGTGTAATAATCCATTCATATTAATGAAATAAAAATTAAATAATAATAAAAAAGTCATGCTTTAGATAAATTTATATATATAATAATCAGGCCTTATCATATCATATGCATATATAGAACTTAAAAAAATAAACAAAAGAGAAACTGAAGAATCCAAAAATAGTTCATAGGTTTTAAATAAATGTCCTTTCTTCATCTATACAAATAACACAATAACTATTAACCATAAAAAAGTTTCTCTAGAATGTTTTTTCTACAAAAGTAAGGAAAAGGTCACTAAACTCTGCTAAATACACAGTAAATAGTAAAACTGAATAGTAGTAATTTACAATGAAATTAAGCGGAGGCTGTTATATAACATATTGGGAGATAATGGTTGATTGTGGGGAAAAACATGCTCATTTGACATGTAATAAAATATTTTATATCCAAATATATAATTTAAAAATACTAAATTCTATTAATATAAAAGTTTGTTCTTGAAAATGATTTGACATACGCCACAAAAATGATATAAAGGGTGGAATGATATGGTACCATCAATTAAAAATTCTCTTGGATTCATAAGAAAACACCCCGTTTAATTTTTTAATTTTTTATTTACATAAACAAAATTGCCTTGAATTAATGGTGGAATTACATCAAAAAATCTCTTAAAAGGTAAAACAAAATGTTAAGCTAAAAATGATCATGCACATACAAATATAATACATATGAATAAGAAGATGCAATAGTTTAAGAAACACATAGAAATAGGAAAAACCACCTCAGATAATATAAAACCATTTCATTTAACAAAAATTGAATGAATCTAGTGGATTTTTAAAATTATTAAATGTTAATTCAAACCTGAAAAAACACAAGAATTATTTCAATGATTAATATTAATATTTCTATCCTAAAAACATAAAATAAGTGTGTAATAAAATGCACCAAAATCCAACTCCTGTGTATCTCACATTAATTTAGTATTAAGTAGACTTTAACATCATGTACTACAAATCCCTCACCTTGGTCCTAGAACCTAGTGAGAAAAACAGTCTATCTTAGCTCTAATTCTATATAAAGATACCTCTACATGATAGAAATTTTAAATGGAATCAATATTTTTATTTTATCACAAGTATCTTCATTTGATTTTTTTGTTACTATGAATGATATGTTTTTAATCATCAAGTTCTGGTTATAATATATAATATTTATTAATTGATGATTGAAAGGTGGTGTTTTTTCATTTGTTGATTGGAAATTTCCACATTTGTCATTTTATTTTACTCATTTTTATTTTTGTATATGTATGAAATTACAAGTTGTGTTCTGATGATATATGTTCAAAACTATCAAACGAAGAATAATATATTTTCTAGAAGATTCAAACTCTTTGTATATAAAAATACAATTGAGCTATAAAAAATAAAAATACAATTTATTGGCATAAATTTTCAATTGAAATCCAAAATAAATATATTCTGAGAATTTTTTTCATTTTTGACTCAGATGATTATTTTTAATTGCACCTTATCTCAAAATATTTTGAGGCTACTCTTACGGAGTGGTTTCAAAAGAATAAAAAATTATATGAATATAATTTTTCCAACCAACCTTGCTAGATTATAATTAGTAATAATATTTTATCATGAGTATTAATAATTTTTATTAATAAAATATTTTATTTATAGGTGTTATTATATTTTATAATGAGTTTTTATGATATAAATGTAATTCATATATATCATTAACAGATTAATATTATTTAAAGTCCCAAATACATTATATTAGGTATGACTTACTACTGATAATGTGTATATAATGGTAGGTCCAACAATGTTAATCAATATTAGACTCTATAATTGTAAATATTATGATCATGATTATAGTTGTATTAAAATTATGGTACCTCTTCAATTTGAATGTCGTAGGATTGTTATTCTAGATGAGCTGAATCATTTTCTATAATATATGAATAAATTTCACATGGTACCATATAATTATTTCTTATTTTATTTGTTTAGGCTTTATAATTTTAATTAATCAAATAATTTTTTTATGTAATAGCGATTACTTGATGTCTGTGTTGTATGAACCATCATTATTAACTAGAGAAGAAGGATGTGACAATCTAGAAATATCAAAACACAATACACAATTTTTTGAGGTTGATCTATATCAAATTATCATAGAGATATGTTTTTCTATAAGAATTCACCCTTGGACACAATGTTTGAATGATGTAGTTTTTCAAGAAGTGCTTTGTTTTAGTGTATATATTGATGGATAGTCGATTTATTTTTTTTATTTTATATAAAAATTTTGGTACATGTAAAATCTTCAAGCACTTCATGAATAACAATCATCACATTTTATTTTTTGTTAATTTTTAATGTGGTGTTTTATACATTTAGTTGATAATATTTATTGTTTATTCAGAATTTTTTAATTACCCAAGATTTTTTGGATCATAAAATGAATTAGTTTTGTCCAAATTTATAATTTAATTTTTCAATGTATTTATTACAGACATATTAGAGATACCATGTGTTACGAGGTAAGATAATTATAGATTATTTTTGGGTTTTTTTATTTTTAAATAAATTGATATTGATTGATTTAATTATTAATTACTTAGAGTATAATAATTAATTTCATGGGGTTCAAACACAAGAAAAAAAGCTTCATGATAAAATTAAATATTTTATTTTTTTAGATTGATATTAATCATTTGGTATGGAATGTGGTGATAGAACCTTAGTAACTTGTATGTTTAGAAATGTGGTATCAAAATCTATTGACCACTAAATTAATGTGAGACACACATGAGCTATATTGTGGTGTATATCGTTGCACACTTATTATATGTTTGTTATGATTTACATTTCACTATGATATAATTAATTATTCCATGTGTTTTTCATGATTGAGTGAACATGTACTAATTTTTCAAATTCACTAGATTCATTTGATTGTTGTAAATTGAAATACTATTATATTAAATAATGTGGATTTTTGAAATCATAAGAGTTTTTAAAATTATTGTTCCTAATTCTACATATGAATTATATTTAGATATGCATGTTCATTTTCAAGCTAATATTCTTGTTGTACTTCATAATACATGGTCAGATGTAATTTCACCATTAAATTAAGGTAATTTTATAAATCTACATAATAGAATAAAAATATAACCATGATGTTTTCTTACACAACCAAACCAATTTCTAATTGATAGTCTTATGTAATTCCATAATTAGGTCTTTTGGTGGAAGTAACTTCTTTTTTCAAAATAATATATTATATTAATACAAATTAGTATGTATTTTTGTATTATTATTTTGATATAATATATTCTGATGTCTCATATGGGAAAGTTATTTCCACAAACAGCGAGTAACACCCTATATGAAATGTATCAACCTCTTCTAAATTTATTTGTTAATCTTTTCCATTAAGTTTCACTATATATTTCATATTCACTATTGCATAGTGACCTAGGGATTTATTTTTTAGGAAAAAATGATGGACAAACTTTTGAATAGTTAATAGATCAATTGATTTGGGGGAAGATTAAAAAAGAGTGCATAGATTGGAATCCTATAAACTATTTTTGAATTATTTAGATTCTGTTTTGTTTCTTTTTTTTAATGTAGCTTATATTAATATGACTATGAATATTTTAATTAAATAATAATATAAATTATATTTTAGTTATTATTATTTGATGCTTACTCTAAATTTTTATTTCTTGAATACTAATGTATTTTGACATGTAGTATTGGAATTTAGATAGAGATTAATTTTATGATGTCTTGGTATTGTTTGAGTGAAAATAATCTCTAGTTTGTTTTTTTAGCATTGAATATATAACATTCATGTAAACGATGAGGGAAAAATACCTCGCCTTGATGATTTTCTCCACAATATTTTTTTAAGTGTGTTGGCTTCTCTGATGAGGATATTTTACCATGAATGAAACATATTATTCATAAATCTAAAGTACACAAATGGATCATTGTAGATGAAGTTGTAGTTTTCTTACCATGAATGAAACATGTTATTCATGAATCTAAAGTACAAAAATGGATCATTGTAGATAAAGTACACAAATGGATCATTGTAGATGAATTTTTTTCCATTCAAAATTTTTAATATTTTCAGTGTTACGCCTCAATGAACATTGATAGAAACGTTCATGTTTTTCATATGTTGTTTTTTCAATTTTTTTTCTCTATCCATGATTCAAATTATGATTATAAAACTAGTAAAGTGGATGGATCTACAAATAATCTAGTTTTTCTCGAATTTAGATGAAAACAAGTGTTGGTCTTCATTTTTTTATGAACTAAATAGATTCTTTATTATCAATATATTTTCAAATTTCTCATCATTTCTAACCAATTTTAAACTATTTGGTTAATTTCAAAATTGGTTTATTATCAAACTATTTTACTAACAAATCAGTGTACTATAAATCCAGTACACATGGTATGTTAAAAATATAATGAAATAAGTAAAAAAAGAAATGAACCAATTTTGGCATCATCCAACCCTATCACGCACATAGGAATATGAAACTCAACATACCTGGAAATAAAACATTAATTTTTATCACTCATTAGAAATTACCCATTCATTTTCTTATTTCCAAGTAATCTAATGTCAACTTCAATTAAATCACATGCATAGATAGAAACATAGTCTCAAAAAAACTGTAATAGGATGATCATACTTAAAATACATCATATATCCTAGTATAAGGGACATGGATTATACTAAACTTTATTATCGTAAATGATTTGTGACTCTTCTGCTATTACATCACCCTGAAAAATATCTGTTTCATATTAGCAGAGTCACAAATAGACTGTATTAGACTGATCATATTTTTAGTACAACATATATTTTAATATCAGAGTCATACAGACTATTGTAGACTCATCTACAATACATCAACCTAAAAAAAATATTTGTTTCATAGTAGCATAGTCACAAATAGATTGTAGTAGACTGATCATATTTTCAATACAACATATTATTTAATAGCAGAGTCATACATAGACTATTATAGACTCGGATACAATACATTATTATTGATAGATGCTATTACACACATAAGAGTCATTTTCTATTATACAAAAACTATATTATGATTAGTCTACTATAGTCTGTGTGTGACTTTGTAATATTACACAGACTGAAATATAATTTTATATGCATATTTTTCTTAATATTAGAGTGAGATTGGAAATGAAAAACAGTCATATGTAAGTGAAAGAAAATGGGTATTCTTACATAAGTGGGGATGATCAGCTGCATCTAGCCACTTGCATCTAAAATTGGGGATGATCCGCTTCATGACTCCAATTTAAGTTTTCTTGATGTCTTTGTGATTATGTATTCTTCAATGTTCACAATGTAAGTGTCCCGCTATAATAGACATTCATTTATGCAATCATCTATGGGTATACTATGAACCCCTAAATTTTATGTGTTAGATACAACATAAACTTTTTTCTTAAGAAATTAATAGGGTTTTATGATCTGTTTATTTAATTACTTATTTGTATGGTAGGATACAACTGATTGGGTTTGTATTTTTGCACTATCAACCTAGTTTCTCATATAATAAAGTATCTGGTGAATGTAGGGATCTACCAAACCACACTCACTCTTATATGTATATGATCAGGTATTTCATGTGGTTCATAGTGAAATAAAATTTATATTTACTCAAAATGAATACTAGTGGATAACCAGGGTTTTATCTCAAGGAATAGGGATTAGGAGTTTCACTATCTTAAGAGAGAAAGGAGGGGTAGTTATTTTGATGAATGAAAACGTGAAAAATGAAAAAGAAAGAAGAAGTGAATACATGAAACGGAGACACCACTGGATTCAACTTTGTGATCCTTTCATATCTCACATCCATGAACCTTAAATTTTATTCTTTGTGTGTGTCAATAGTCTAGACATAGTCTTACTACTTAATTTTTTTGGATGAACATTACACTGAAGGAGAAACTCCAATGTAATCAATTCATCACTCTCACAAATTGGTTATAATCCTGATCCGTTCATTCAGATCACTGCTCTCACTGTACATCATTGATCTGAAAATTGGGAGAGTAAAGATTGTCTAGCTATACAAAAGATCGTCAGATAGTGAGAGATATGAGGTATGATCATCTCCTCGGCCTCTCACTTTCCATAGATCCATAGAACAAAATAGAAGATATCTGGATAGGTGTGTGGACTCTACATAACTGGTTTCATCTGATAGGTTATCTTATATTCAGCCTCTCATCATCGAGATTGTGAGAGATTATAGGACATTGTAGTGGGCGAGAAACATGAATAATTGAGGAAGATAAAGAAAAAAATAATTTAACATAATGAAAATGTATTAAAATTGAAATTGTATTAAGAAATTAATGAATATCCTATCTATGATTAGCTGGTGTTGAATCATTTAAAATAGGGCGATAATAGAATTATAATAGACATTAATCTTCTTCTTCCTCATATTCATTGCAGCATGACTTTCCTTCCATGGATGGGTTCTATGTACACAACTTCAAGGGTCGTGAGTAGTTGACAGTGTATTTAGACATCATGTGAGGAATTATTTTATAATTTTATTTTATTGAAAGTGGCCCCATCCTAGATTTGGGTTTTGGATTCATGCACGCGTTTTCAATTATGTCTTGTGTAGAGATCTTGATCGGTGTTGCAATGGTTCTTTGATCTACACATCTTGAGGTTAATGTGTCTGGAATAAAACTAAAATTTATTATTGATGTTTTCATTTTATATGGATTTTAAATTAGAAAGGATTGATGTTATTGTGAAGTATCAGGTTATACTGATGTTTCCAAGAAAATGAAGGTGCGAGGGAGGAGGATTAGTGCCTCTTAGTTTGAACAACATCTTGTTAGGATTATTTAGAAAATTGATCAAGTAGTTGGTTTGTGGGAGTAATCGCACTCACAACTTATGAGTGGGGATACCACATGGACCCTCCATTTTCAAAACACCAACACATGATCATAGTGAAAATCTAGAAAATAAAATTCCTATTTCATTCAAACATTCCTAGAAATATCAACTGGGGTTTGGTGGCATCAATGGGATTTTTTTTAGATCTACCAAGGATGGTGTGGATTTTCTCCAAGATCAGTTGGATTCAAATCATCATCCTCCTTGGAGATACTAGTGTGCAGCTATGTAATTATGGTTTTTCATCAAGAGATTTGTCTTCAAATCAGGAATATTGAATGTGTTTGGTTCCTATAAATCATGGCATAGGGCGGCGTAGCTCTAGTATTCTACTGATATTTTTTCAAGGTATCACTGATGAGCTTTTGGTGAAACAGGGTGGAACATTTTTCTTCTATAGATGCCTTAGATTCATCTTCAAAAGTGGGGTGACTTCATTGGAACAGACATTGTGTATTTTTCTCCAATCATCTTCTTCGCGTGGCTAGTTTCAGATCTGGTTCGGTGCATAAGGTTTTAGTATTCATCAAATAGCTACACCAGCTTCTTAAATAGCATTGGATTTTTATAGGCATTGATGAAAGACGCAATGGTTTCCAAGTACTGAGGAGGATGAGGGTGATTGTGTTTTATGTTATCCCCAACCACATAAATGATCATGGGGAGGGAATATTTGGATGAATAAAGAAACAAAGAAGATATGGTGATGGAAGTGACCTTGAGCATGTGGTCACTTCAATATTTTATACCATGTATTCAACATATATAGTCAATTGAATATGATTCTTATGGTCACATAGATAATACACATGCAATCAATTTTCAATAATAGTCACCTAAGTTACTATGATTCATTCGTGCATTTACTTAAAAAAAGTCTCATTTACAACATGTATTTTAACAACATTTTTTAGTGTAGTATTTTCCCGAATTAATATTTAAAAATAAAATAAAAACCATAATTTCATCCTTCAACCAAACAATTTTCAATTCCTTTCAAATTCAATTAAATCAACTTATTTAAAATCTAATTATGTACAAAACAATATCATTTTCCACAATTAAAAAACACACTCTATTCTGAATTGGAAATGAAATTTTAAAATTATTTTTTAAAACAATTTCAATTTAAATTTAAAAAAATTCTTCGAATTTTATATCAAAAACAATTAAATCATAAAAAACCAATAATAGAATCATTTATGAATCATTTATGAATTATGTTTCAAATTTTAAAAATTCATCAAAAATAGCAATTTTCCCTCGGGATATGGATAAAAATTTTGGAATTTTAAATAAACAACATACAAAAAAATATTAAATTTGTCTTCTCACATCACTCCTTCACACTTGAACTATTGCACTCTCGGAAAATTTTATCATTGAAATTCATCATTCAAAAACAAAAAACAAGTTTCATTCTACCTAGATCTAAATATAAATCTAGAGAATAAATAAAAATAGATTTATCCAATGTTCTAATTGGCATGCCCCATATGTGATTTCAATTTAATCTTCAATTCAATTCAATCAATGTTTCAAGTCCATTAGTGGGTAAAATTAGATTTAAGTGGAATAAATGTTTTTACTAAAAGAATATGAACTTTTTTACTTTCTCGTAAGTTTCTCATACCAAATTTTAATAGTCCAATTCATTGATAGAACTTGAATGAATTTTTTATATGTCAATTGTCCCCTTCTTGTCCCATTCTTCATCTGGTTAAATATTTCCCTCACCAAAAAAAATCATGTTCAACTCTTAGGAAATTTATTCAGTTTTTTAAAAAAAGTATAATTTTTTCTAGCCATTTACAAGAAAATCTTTGTGAAAAAGTAGATATTGAAATATGTACATAAGGATTTACTCATTCTCTCATGGCCTAATGTCTTAGAGGGTCATGGTGGCCTAATGTCTTTGAGGGTCATGGGGTTTCTATGATTATAGATAGCCTTGAGATAGTATCCTTAGTTATGTTCATTTATGGATAACCTATAGAAAAAAAAATTAACACATGAAAATTTTATTAAAACATAAACAAAATGAAATGGGAGGGGAATATTGGGGTATACTTCCCTATAGGGGTTGTATTTAGACTTCCCATGGATGGTGTTTTAGTCTGCATCCCACATCAGACTTGAGGTCTGGTGTGGTCTTTAATATTCATTATAAATTAACCCCAAGGGATCCTTTAGAGGGAACACCTTGGGGGTGTCGTTCCTCTCATTTTATCATTCTACATGGTATCAGAGGGATCTTAATCCCGACCCTCCCTCCCTAATTATTATTTTTCATCTCCCTTGCTTTAGGGTTTTCCCCATCCGGGGGGCGGCCGCTCCAATCCAAATAGCCCCCCCCCCCCCCTCCGCTACTCCTCCCGGTCGCGCAGGACCTCAGTCGTGGCGCCTTCCCTTCAAGAGCGTGCTCCTCCTGCGAGCTAGCCCTTCCAATCTAGTGGGCTTCCTTCCCCGACGTCTCCACCCGGTGAACCCGTCTCCCTCAGGTGGTTCCCGACACCCCACTCCTCCAACTGCGACCTCCCTTTTCTGGCTTCTCTCTTCACCAATGGCCTCCGAGCGCGACTCTCCCGCGCCTCGGAGCACGACTCTTCATCCAGCTTCTCTCTTCATCCTAGTCGTCTCCCTACACCGGCGGCCTCCCTTCACCAAAGGCCTCCCATCCCCAGCCATTCTGACCCAGACGACTCCCTGCACCGGCGGCCTCCCTTTCCCGACGGTGGTTCTCTCTCCCAGCCGGCCCCACCTTCCGCAACGTGTCCCAGTCCTACCCTTAGGAAGCTTTCCCAGCTTCCATCAATGGCTCATTCGACCCTGCCTCCTTGCACGACGCATCGACAACTGGTCCCTCCATGTCGGGATCCTCCTGCTTCCAATGGAATCCCTGCCTTCCTGCCCGACGCCTCCTGCGGAATCACTGCATCCCATCGTCGAACTCCTCCTGCAGCTTTCTCAGCGCTTTGATGACCCACACCTCCATTGGAGATTTCTCGGCGCTTTGACGATCGACCCAACATTATGGATTTCCCGGCACTCTTATGACCAACCCGTAGTGCGGTTTTTCCCGACGCTCGGACGACCGACCCGCCAGTGTGGATTTCCCAACGCTCTGTTGTCCGGCCGGGCACTTTTCTGGCGATAACCCATCCTTTATTTTTCAGCGGCATCACATTACCATCTTGAGGGGGAGTAGCATCAACAACGATTTTATTATTTCCGTTTCTTCTCTTTTTGTCTTGTTTTTTCATCAAGCTGGGTATGACCAGCTTGAGGGGGAGTGTTTACAGCATGTTTCCTGCTTTGTTTTTTCTTTGTGTGTCCATGCTTGGTACACCTAGCTTAAGGGGGAGTTTGGGAGTTTACATCCCACATCGGACATGAGGTTTAGTGTGGTCTTTAATATTCATTATAAATTAACCCTAAGGGCTTGTTTATAGAGAACATCTTGGGGGTTCGGTTCCTCTCATTTTATCATTCTACATATAGGAAGTCTTTTTATAATCTCTAATCCTTCATAGGATGAAGTTTCTGTGATGGAAACCTCAACATTCAGTTAATTTTGGAGCTATTAATCCCTACATCTTCATAGAGGCCCCCTTTGATAGAATACTACATGTACACCCTCTGAGCATTGTGATGTATCTCATAATGTGGGTGTGGAAGGAGAATGTATGAGGTCTCCTCATATTCTTCCACAGCAATCATAGCCTCTTCATCATTAAATTGTAGAACCATTAGTTCTATATCAAATTATTAATTAATGGGAGAGTCAATAAATAATTCATGTTGAATAGAATCAAAATAAGTGGAGTTTTAATCAAAATATCACCCTTTATATGAAGCAACATCTTCTTTTTCTTCTAGAGCGACTACATTGATTTCTTATTTTACTATTGTGCCCCCCCCCCAGTTGATGTTCAGTGTGATGTTGAGGTAATTTATTTCCCATAGTTCCCAAGATATCATTATATTGTTCATTATAATGCACTTCTCTGGTGTACTTGGGTTCACTTTCTAGGGTTGATAGTATGAATTTCTATTCAACTTTATCAAACTTCTAGTCTGTTTTAGATTGTGATGAATGTTGTGGTGAATTATAATTCTTATAAGTAGGTAATTCATAAAAAAATCATAAAAATTTCTTTGAAGATTATTAATGTAAGGAAATGTCCCTCAATTATTTCAACTTGATGTTCCAGTTGTTTATGTAAGTGCACTACTTCTTGGAATTCTTCTAGAATTGCAGCAGAAGTGGAACTTCCGGATTCTCTATCATTTTTCAAACTTGGGAACCTTATAGATGATGTAATGGTAACTCTAGGGAGTATCTTATCATCTGTTTTTCATCGAAGGATTTATCATAAAGGTTCTTTCATTCCCTCTCCAAAGTGAATTTCACTCATTCCTCCATCTTTGTCATCCTGGTCATGCAACCAACATTGTCATATTTATCTAAAGGATATTGGACGTCAATGGATAGTTGAGTTTCAATAAAACCATGGAAATAAAATACTAGTAAAGAATCTCCCTCAATGATTTCAAATTTTAATTCCTCTTCAATGTGAAAATCCACTGAGAAAATGTGTTTAGGGGTGAAAATGGGTATGTTTTCTTTTTCATCATGTTCTTGAAGTTCTATCTCCACCATGGTTTTCACAATAAGTGGGAACATTAATTCAGGTTCATCTTGCACTACCTTCTAGTTGTCTTCATCCTCTTCTTCTACAGGATACTAAAAAGTGGCTTTGAATCCATATTATAGGTTCTTCAAATCTTCCATGTTGATGGTGAAATTTATTTTTCTCTTCCCCCTGGATTTTTCCTCATCAAAGGTAGTTGTTCATTGGTTTTTCGGGTGTTTATTCTCCTAGGGAACCTATGGGACATATGGAAGGAAAATTGGTCCGAAAATAAATGGTAATGTGTGGGTTTTATACATCTTTGATTCTGTCAATCCATTTAATACAGACATAAACTTTGGGATCCATTATCTAGAATGGTCGCCCTTAAGTGTTTATCCTTAAGTGTAGAAAAGAAGATATAATAAAATTAAAACATAGAAAACTTGAAAAAAAACTAATTATAATTGTCTAAAAGATGGTGAAAACAAGACCCTTCACCCTGTTAAAGATGAAAAGTAGATCACGTGGTTGTTGTGGGTCTCAATCAAACATAATATATAGTTACTCCTAATACAACCTAGCAGCTGATCAGAGTTATCTCTTAAGGTGTAGGGTTTGAGAGTTTTACTTTCATAATCACTTATGTATTTTCCTATCTTTTTAATTTTTTCAAATAGGAGATAAATGAGGGGCGGTTCTTATGATGAATGGAAATAGTAAAATGAAAATTTAGGGCGAAATAGATTCATTATTGAGAGACACCAATGGATTCAACTTTGTGATCCTTTCCCCATAACCTTGACACTTCAATTCAATTATCTATGTGTTTCAATGGGCAACACACTTTATTACTATATAAATCGTGTGAATGAACATCACACTAATGGAGGCGCTCCTATATAATTAACTCGTCACTCTTTTAAATGGTTAACAATCATGATTCATCTTCCATTCATATCAATTCTCACATCATAAAAAAAATTGATCTGAACAATGGGAGTGGAAAGAGTGTTCAGTTTTACAAATAAAAATTGTAAGGTGAGAGGCATAAGGCCTGAGGGTCTCCTCATTCCCTCACAATCAAAATATCCTCATAAAAAAGTTAAAGAAATTAGGTCAAGTGTTTTATCTGAAGGGTGATCCTTGAGTTGGCCTCTCATAATTGCGAGATTGAGAGATAGCATGACTTCACCATGTATAAAAAACATGAAGAATATGAGAGAAATAATAACACAATTAACCAGTATGAAAATGTTTGAAAATTGAAATTGCATTAGTTACGATCGACAGGTGTCAAGTCATTTCAAAGTATTGAATAAGATAATTATTTATGGACAACATCCTTCTTCTTCCACATTTATTTTTCCTCATTTTTATTAAAACATGCATCGAGCTTCCCCTTTCTTGGATGGCTTACATGTGCATTACTTCATGGGTTTTAATAGATTCAACTAATAGTGTCAAAGAGAATATTATTTTTAGAGAAAAGCAGGATAAATTTTTATCTCAAATTCAAGTTGACGATGCCCCTGCACCATAGAGTTTCATTTCATCACCTCTGATCCTCTTGTTGCTTCCTCGCACGCAGGACCTCCTCTGCTCTGTTGGTACTATGTCGCAGTACCTCAGTCAGGTACGCAAGCTCTGGTATCTTATTTATCACTTTAAACTGGATCATAGGATCACCCATATTAGCTGATCCTTGTAATTTTTAACTTATTCCACCATTGAATCTGATATCGAGTGAATTTGAATAAGTTTGAGGCCTGCCAATGTCTGTTGAAGCTCGAATGTCATTAAAGCCGCTGCAACCATAATGAGGTCTCCACTATCACCTGTTTCAGTGTTAAAAGTCTCAATATGAAGAAAGGACAGCGATACAACTATTGAATCTAATTATTCATATTGAATCTGTTTTTCAGGTTCATTGAGAAAATTAGAAATCATAAGTTCCAAAAACATCAGCTCGATATCCCCGAATCATCAAACTAACCTGGGCTCTCTTGGTTCAAATATATTTCAACCTTCCACTTCGACCATCCAATCCTGGAAAAAATTCCAGTCTCAATAGGCAAACATTGATTCATCATTGGTTGATTTTGGGAAGTGTAAAACATACTTCAACCACGGTCATCCCTGATCCATCTTCTTTAGTTAGCTTTACAACCCATCACAGATCTGGATAGCTTGGGCTCGGGTTCATTGATTTGGGCATCAATGATGGCATTTACGAGTATCATCTTCAATAAATAGTGACGTCGAATATAGTCTTCATCTTCCTCATGAGTTCATAAATCTCAGATTTGGATCTGTATTAAGACCCTAATAATAGAAATGCGAAAACATCACCATGGATTTTGTCATCAGACTTCCAATGATATCCTAAGGAGACAATTTTATCTGGGTTTTTGTGAATCGTCTTACAAATAATGCACACTTCATTTAGATTTTAGAGGATTTCTCACTGGATCAACTGGCACAAATTTACATCCGAGAAGTTGTAAGGCTGCATGGAATACCACTATCTGTTGTGTTCGATCGAGATCCAAGATTCAGATCTATGTTTTCGAAAATTCTCCAGCATGCTCTAAACATTGAGCTGAACTTCAATACGACTTATCACCCTCAAAATAATGGTCAATCTAAGAAGACTATCTAAACACTTGGGGACATGTAGATATCATGCTCAATTGACTTTAAAGGAGGATGGGACTAATATATCCCTTTGGTCGAGTTCTCTTACAACAACAGTTTCCACTTGATCATCCAAATGGATCCCTTTGAATCCATTTATGGTAATAGGTGCAGAACACCAGCATTTTGGGTTGAAGTTGGGGAATGAAAATTTCTAGGTCCTAAAATGGTTAAGGAAATGGTGGAGAAACTTAAGACCATTCAGCAGCACATCAAAGCTTCCCAAATTTGACAAAAGATCTATGCTGACAATCGTCGACGTGACCTAGGGTTTAATCTTGGATACATGGTATTCCTGCACATATCTCCATGGAAGTGAGTGGTTATATTTGGGAAGAAGGGAATGTTTAGTCCAAGGTACATCATCCCTTTTGAGATCCTTGATCGCATCAGAGCAGTGGTCTATCAACTAGAACTCTCACCAAACCTATCTCAAGTACATGATGTATTCCATATATCCCTCTTAAGAAAGCACATACCATACCCATAACTTGTACAAAATCCATAAGTGGTACCATTGGAGAATAATTTTTCCTATGAGCAGCAGTTGGTGAAGATCATAGATCATAAAGAAACAAATATGAGAAATAAGACAATACCCCTGTCAAAGTATTGTGGAGAAACCATAAGTTTGAAGAAGCAATGTGGGAACCAGAGGATGTGATGAAGTAGAGTTACCCTCATATATTTTAGCATGGGAAAACAAATTAGAAGGAGAAATTTCTAAAGGGAGGAAGATTGTAACAACTAAAATTATTATGAATAAAATTTCCCTCTATGATTTAATTAAATAGAAAACACATGCACTTCGTTTGTTTTATTATACCCAATTGGATTTAAATGGCCGTTAAACATCTTTATCATTGATAATATAGTAATTGAAAAGTTATCACATTACTAGTATAAATATAAGGTTTTAAAAAATCATTTTGTCCCAAAAAAAGAAGTGGTGGTCACAACCAGTAGGGTCGTACCCTATGAAACTCATTTATCGATGTTTATGGGGGAGATCACATTTTTGGGATTTTCCCTAGTCTAATCCCAAGCTAATATCTAACAACATAATAATAAGAGGAACCATTTATGGGAGAAGTTCAAGTTCATCGAGATCATGGTTCAAACCATGTTCGTCGAATGGCCCCATGAAAGCCCCAATATCACACACCTTACTCTTAAGGCTTATGCTGGTTTATTAAAGGGATCTGTATAAAGATCCTAGAAATAGAAATATTTATATTATTTTTTATAGAATGAAGAATATATTTTCATCATATTATTATTATTTTGTAAATGATTTTTAAAGCACAATTTTTATTTTTTAATTAATAATCAAATTCATTTTATGAATTAATGAATTAATGGATTTTTGAAATAAATAATATTTTAAGGGAATAATATTATTAAATAATATAATTTATCAAAAATAAATTATTGTATAAATATTATGATGTCAAATGTAATTTTTATAAGTGTTCAAAAAAATATTACTGTAAAAAACCCGTCATTTTCAATAAATGTCGGGGTTTTTTTAAAAAAGTGAAAATTCATATATTTAGAATATTATTTAGATAAAATGAATATTATTTTTTTAATCAGGACATCAAAATTATACAACAATGAAATTTTCATAATTTTCTGAGACTGTCGAATTTTTTGGTAATAATTAAATACCGTATAAATATACACAGTGTTTTATGACATCATAATGGCCCAATAGTGATGTAATAAATTCTATAAAAGGTATCCTCAACCAAATATATGTTTTCACTTTAGAATAATGTAATTTTATGTTTATCTATTTTATAAATCCTTAATGAATCCTATAATACTTAGATTATATTTTAAGATTTTAAAATCCTTTCTTTGAGAGTATGACTCACCTCCACGTAAGAAAGGGAATTATTTTATTATCCTTGTCCATTTTCCTTATCAAATAATAAAAACCACTCCCCTTTTACAAAAACAATGGGAAACAATCATAGGATGGTTTGTGGTTTTGAATATTTTATTATATAGTTTCCAAAACCAAAAATAATAAAGAAATTTCCTTCTTGTCCTATATAAACTCACCAAAACTCGCATTTATCATCACTCAAACTCTTTGGATCACAATAAAACTCTTCCCTATACTCCCTAGAGTCCTCCTAAGGCACCCCAAAGCTCTTAATAATCCTCTCTCAAGTCTTTGGAGTCACACATTCATGTAAGAGGTTCTCTCTCCTCTTTTAATCATGAATATCATTTATGGTATGCCTTTTAAATTTCCATTTTCTTAAGATGGGATATATTCTTACCTATCCCCCTTACTTTCCATTTGATTTTTAAATAATGGGAGCCCCTTTCACCCTCATTTATCCCTCTTATTAACCCTTATGTACAAAATTCCAAAAGGGATTTTTCACTCTCCTCTTTTGTAAAGACCCGTAAATTTCAAGGAAATTTTTTTTCTTAATTTTCTTTTGAATTTTACAAGAACGCAGTTTCTGATGGCACCTGATTCCGAGGCCCAGTGTGCCCGGAATCATTTTCCGAAGTTTGGATCGGGTACGTTCAGGGAACGGACGTGCGGGGTTTTCTAACTTTGGAACCGGTGCCCGGAATCGAATTCTGAGGGCACCGATGAAATCGCAGCGCCGGTATTTACTTAGAAACTCCTCTTCCAGAGTTGTGTTTGCTCAGTTATGGTTTTTAATTTTCAGGATTAAAGTTAAGAAATAAAATAATTGTTCGAAAAACTTTATTTTATTTCACTTAAGCCACATGGAAGCCACTTGAAGCCACTTAAAAGCGGATTAAGCTGAGTTGATCCGGATATGATGTTATCCAGAAATATCCTACCCTCTTGGTAGGATATTTGTGAGGTGGGGCCCGCACGAGCCCTGTCGTTTCTTTTCCGCTAAGTAACACACCCGCGAAAACCCGTCATTATGAAAGTCAACTGACGCGTTTTCTTAAATTCTTAACGCACCATTTAATTGGGTGGTTTATTTCGTGAATTAAATGGGCTGTTTCTTTCGTTGAATTAATTCTGCAAATTGATTGGTCATTACTTACCTCTTTTTTGTTTTTTGGCGTAATAATAAAATAAGACCAACATGAATTTTGGAGGATTACACATTGAGAGGTTTTTGACAGAGCTTCTTGTGCCTTCACCTTTCTTCGCGGAGAACGCGAAAAACGCGAAGAACGCGAAGAACGCGAAGAACACAAAGAACGCCGGCCTCCGACAAAGAACGCCGAACCCGCAGAAATCGACGACGGGACGTCGTGTACCGCGACGCCGACGTTCCCTCTCCCGCGACGTTCTTCTGCGACGTTCCTTCCTCCGCGACAAAAACTTTCGATCATCCGTTGAGGTGAGGGTTTCAGTTTTCTTTTAATTTTTCCTTTGTGGTTTTTAATTCAGAAGGATTTAATTATTATTAATTAAATCTTTTTGTTCTTGAACCTCGGATTTCGTCGACGTGACACCCTTCCGCGACTACGCGACGCCGGATACCACGACGATCCCCAATTCTGCGAAGAACACGCGAACGACGACTTGACGAGGTAGGGATTTGTTTTGAAAATTCCCTTATTCCTGTGAACGCTTCTTTAAAAATTAAAGAACCGGATTCAAATAAACAATTTAAATTTATTAAAATTGTTGTTTCATGTGTTGAATATTTCTCCCATTGTTTTTATCTAACGCAGAGGGTGTGGACCAAACGAACACGCCTCGACAACCATCTGCCATTCTTCGTTGATGTGCGGATTTGACGGGTAACGACGGAACGTGCCGCAATGGAAATTTGATGGTTCCGCAGTGAAGAACGAGTCCTGGGAGGAGCAGCAGCGCAGACATGAATGGAATTGGATCACCGGAGCGACTACGGGTGCCAGCGGAAGCCACCGGCAGCGCGGGTCGCCGGCAGCCGGGGGCAGCGGCGCCCGGCAGGCCGCCGGACAGGGCCGCCGCCGCAGAAGCCGCAGCGGCGGCGCCCGCGGACCCACGGCCACGCGGGTCCGGCGTACTCGGATGTGGCAAAGCTGCGTCCTTTGATCCATCGCGGCCCCACGCGGGGGGCCGCGACACTTCCGACCCGCGGGGGCAGCGCCCCGCGGCAGCCGCTCGGCTGAGCCGCGCCGGACCGGCCGGCCGAGCCAGGACGCGCCCTGGCCGGACCGGACCGGGTCGACCCGGTTCGGCCGACCCAGGGGGATCGGGCCGGAGCGGGCCGGGTCGGCCCGGGCCCGGACCCCCCGTCTTCGGACTGTTTTCGGTCAAATGCCCGTAACATGAGCTACGGGCCTCCAAACGACTCTCCGTCAGCGGAAACGCGATCCTTGGATCGAGACAGTCGTTTCAGTATATCGCACTTAAGGTTTCGGAATACTTTGGATTTGGCCGGGTTGGTTCGTACACAAAACCAATCGGGCCCTCGGAGCGGAAACGCTCATATCTTGAGCTACGGACGTCCGATTGAGGTGCCGTCAGCTTTGTTGAATTACTCTAAGTGAGACGGATATTTTGGCTCACTCTGCCCGAGGTTTGGACACAGGTGGAGTATGGTCGGGTTGATTTTGCCTTAAAAATCAACCGGGCCCCTCGGACGAAAAAGCCAATAACTCTCAGACCAGACGTCTGATT
Organism: Viscum album; assembly: GCA_963277665.1. NCBI lineage: Eukaryota > Viridiplantae > Streptophyta > Magnoliopsida > Santalales > Viscaceae > Viscum > Viscum album. Next base: position 428,581,975 of record OY728150.1, on the reverse strand, counting down.
GACGCGCCGTCTGTGACGTTGAGTTCTTGTTGACGATACGAAACTTTTGGATACATCAACTTCGGACATTGTGTCAGTTGATGCATCAGCCTCTCGGCTCGTGGAGCGGACCCTCCCGAATGAGCTTGCTATGTGCGGGAACCCTAGAGCTGGCTGCGACTGCTACTTCGACAGCGACGACCGTGCAGAGATCCTCAGTGGACTGCGACGACGAATGTGCAGAGATCCTTAGTGGACTGCGATGACTACAGCACTCAGCGATCCTATGTGGATCAGTGCTACTAGTCCTGTGTGGGCCCGATCCTGTGTGGGTCCGATCCTGTGTGGGTCAGAGCTCAGCGGTTCTGTGTGTGCCAGTGCCTACAGGTCCTATGTAGACCCGATCCTGTGTGGGTCATTGTGGGGGTTAGTTACCTATCGATCCTTTGTGGGTCCAACGACTTAGATGGATCAGTGATCATCTTTATTGTCATCCGAAAAATTATACCTGTGTGAGATGAATCTTGAGTTACTCTCCTTTGTGGATTGTGTTGAGCTATCCTGAGTGGATTTACTGTTTACTCTCCTTTTTAGATTGTGTTGAGGTATCCTGTGTGGGTATACGTTTGCTTTCCTGTGTGGACTGGGTTGTGCTTGGGCTCGGACGTTGGAGCCGAACGGGAATTGATGACTTAGGTATATGTATGGGCATATACCTAAGCCGTGTTAGTTTTTACTTTGTGACTGTATCTTTCCTTTTTGGTTTATCTTTTGTGGATTTAGGGGGACCTTCGGGGGTCTCGGGGTCCCTACTGAGTAGCTTATACTCACCCCTACACGGGCTATGCCCGCACTACGTTGTGTTGGTTGCAGACGACGGACAGCGCTGATCGTGGTGGAGGCATGTAGAGCAGGACGGTACCTGGAGGTGGACCACTGGGCGGGACGTACTCGGAGCGGTCAGGTGGACCCGAGGAGCAGTGGAGGCTATCTGTGCCCACCCTTCAGGTGGGACTTCCAGAGGAAGGCTCGACGTTGTGAATTTTCTTTTCAGTTGCTGTTTTTCCCATCAGTTGTACTTTACAGTTGGGCTTGTATTTCCAGCCCCTTCTACTTTCAGCACAGCTTGTTACAGGTTTTACATAGTGTTTACTTTTCTGCTTTCTTACTCTGTGGTGCTTGTTTACTTTTGAAAGGCAATGCCTTCCCTTTTGTTGGGATTTACGCCTTGGTGCTAGTCGCCAGCCCCTGGCCTTTGGAAGGTGGGCTTGGGGTAGTCACGGCACGGGCCCCGAGGACGGGTGGTGACAAATTGGTATCAGAGGTGGTCGGTTCTACCGCAGACTCTGATCTTTCTTCTATGTGAAGCAATATTGTTTAGCGTATTGGGTGTGGTTATCAGTCTAGGGAGTCCAGTGTTAGTGTGGCGGCTGACGTATCCGTACAACAGGACCCTGACTTCTGATTTCCGACTTCATGCACGAAAACATTGATTGCATGTGTGATTCAATTTTTCATTGTGATTACTTGTGTCAGCTCACCAGGTATACTGTTCTGACCGTGGCACACTTTTTTCCTTTTCAGGATGGCCCCACGACATCAGTCGTCTAGGGTTCTGAGAGTAGAGCGCGAAGACAGCCCACCGAGTGACGAGGCCTCGGTACAGGGCTCATTGACAGCAGAGGCACCAGCGGTACCTTTACCCACTGAGCCCGTGATGCTTCCAGCACCGACCGATGATTATGCACGTCACCTCGGAGCTCTGCATGAGTTCCAGCGCCAGCAACCACCCAGGTTTCGTGGGGAGACAGACCCCCAGGCAGCCGAGGACTGGCTGGAGGCGGTCGTTCGAGTTTTCAGGCTAGTGAGGACACCAGCAGACCTCATGGTGATCCTCGCGGTGAGCCTACTGCACGCAGAAGCAAGACGATGGTGGAGCTTGATGCTCCAGGTGCAAGATGAGGCCTCTCTTCTTTGGACGGACTTCGAGAGCCTCTTCTGCTCAGAGTTCGTCCTGGCCACCCTCCGTGCGGGGTGCATTCAGGAGCCTCTTCAGCTGCGGCAGGGCTGCTTGACGGTGGCCCAATACGTGGCGAGGTTCACCGATCTTTCTCGCTACTCGACCGACATAGTACGGGACCCCTTCTTCCGGGCCGTGACCATTGAGAAGGGTTTGAGACATGAGATCAGGGCATCGCTGATCTCCCTCAGCATCCCGACCCAGGCAGGAGTGCTGGAGCGATCCCTTCTGATCGAGAGCTTTCTAGCTGAGTCCACTGCAAGACCTACTGCAGGGCGGAAGGTGGCGGAGTCTTCGGAAGCAGGTAGCCGACGGATGACTCGGGGTTCCAGGCAGACCAGACCCTCTCGTAGACAACCTCAGGACACTGGCTCAGCAGTGCGGGGCACACAGCGCGGAGCCAGTCTTCCGAGAGGCAGGCAGTGCTACGCCTGTGGTGGGCAAGGCCACATGGCTTGTGACTGCCCGACCCGCCATATCGAGGAGCAGCAGATGGTGGAGGGGCCACCCAGGCAGAGGCAGAGGGTCGACCGTGGCGGTCCGCAGGGAGGAGGCGGACGAGGCAGAGGATCTGGCCGAGCAGCGGGTGGTGGACGATGCTTTGAGGCTCTACCACCACCACCACCAGGAGGTCCGCCCCGACCACAGGGAGCTGGCGGGCAGAGACAGGCACAGCTCTAGGCAGTGGAGGCCCACGACCACGGCGCGCCAGAGATGATTTGAGGTACGATCTGTTTCTATTCCACCCTTGCTGCAGTTCTTATAGACACAGGAGAGAGTCACTCATTCATAGCCGCTTCCCTTGTTCGGAGCTCAGAGATTCCGACAGAGCCGTTGGCTCGATCCTTATGGCTAGAGACCCCTACGGGAGCAGACTTGACGATTACGCACTGGTGCCGGTAGTGTGAGCTTACTCTAGGAGGCAAGAGTTTCGGCTGGGATATTCTTGTAGCGGCGTCAAGGCCTTACGATGTCATCTTGGGCATGGATTGGTTATCTACAGTCCATGATCAGATTGACTACATTAGGCACAAGGTGCGATGTGTGCGCACCGACGGGAGCAGGTTCACCTTCTTCGGTGAGAAGGGAGCCTTTGCAGCACAGGATGGACTCTCACAGAGGAGGGGATATCCCATCACTCATCAGTTTTCTAGCCTCATCCTAGGAGCAGTGGACGTGCGGAGTCCTAGTTTTCCTGCAGTGGTGGATCAGTATGCGGACGTCTTCCCTGACGACATCCTAGGACTATCTCCTCATAGAGGGGTAGACTTTTATATTGATATGTACCTCGGGACAGCCCCGATATCCACTCCAGAGTATCGGATGGCCCACACTGAGCTTCGAGAGCCGCGGGTACAGTTGGAGGACTTACAGGGAAAGGGGTTCATCTGACCCAGTGTTTCACCCTGGGCTTCCCCGATTTTGTTTGTCAAGAAGGCAGACGGGAGCTTGCGACTGTGTGTCGACTATCGCCGCCTGAACCAGGTGATCGTGAGGAACAAGTATCCACTGCCGAGCATTGATGACCTCTTTGATCCGCTCAAGGGAGCACGGTGGTTCTCGAAGATAGACCTCAGGTCAGGCTATCATCAGCTCAGAGTTCGTGACGAGGACATGCAGAAGACAGCCTTCAGGTTTTGGTATGGCCACTATGAGTTCTTGGTTATGCCTTTCGGCGTAACCAATGCTCCAGCAGTGTTCATGGGTCTCATGAACCGGATCTTCCAGCCATACCTCGATCGATTTTTCGTGGTCTTCATCGATGACATTTTGGTGTACTCGACCACAGAGGAGGAGCACGCCTACCACTTGCGGGTTGTACTAGACACACTCTAAGATCACCAGCTTTATGGCAAGCTCTCGAAGTGCCAGTTCTGGTTAGGTGATGTCCACTTCTTGGGGCATGTCATTTCTGAGGTGAGAGTTGCAGTGGATCCCGCGAAGATCGAGGCAGTGCTAGCTTGGGAGCCACCCAGGGGTGTGACGGAGGTGCGGAGTTTCTTGGGTCTAGCCGGATACTATCAGAGATTTTTTCTGGACTTCTCCAGAGTTGAGGCGCCACTCTCAGCTTTGATGAAGAAGGGGAAACCCTTTGTGTGGTCAGGCAGATGTCAGTAGAGCTTCCAGGAGATGAGACAGAGATTGACCAGTGCACCTATCTGGAGGTTTCCTGAGGAGGTAGTTGGTTATGTAGTCTACTGAGATGCATCAGGGACTAGACTCGGGTGTTTCCTGATGCAGGAGTGGGCCGTGATTTCCTATGGATCACATCAGTTGAGGCCACATGAGCAGAACTACGCTACCCATGACCTGGAGTTAGCATCAGTGGTCTTTGCTCTGAAGACATGGTGGCACTATCTGATGGGAGAGCGCTTTACAGTCTTTTCTGACCTCCAGAGTCTTAGGTACATCTTCTCTCAGAAGGACCTGAACTTGAGACAGCGGCGATGACTCGAGTTCCTCCAGGACTATGACTTTGAGATAGTCTATACTCCTAGGAAGGGGAACGTAGTAGCTGATTCCCTCAGCAGGAGGACGGGCATTCAGCTACTAGAGGAGGCGATAGAGCAGCTAGCCGCCTTGCAGATATCCTTCGTGGATAGGGACGGAGTAGCCTTCCTTCAATCTCTCACAGTCTCTCCTCCACTACTGCAGCGGGTCAGATAGGCACAGCGTGAGGACGCCGACTGTGAGACGCGGCATGCACTGTTATCCTAAGGACAGGCACCTGATGGCTTCTCCTTTGGAGCAGGGCACGACATCCTTTTCAGAGGACGTACCTTGGTACCAGTTTCTTTACGAGAGGAGGTGATGAGAGAGTTTCACACTTCTCCTTTGGCGGTACATCCTGGAGTGGCGAAGATGTACCAGGATCTCAGACGACAGCACTGGTGGCCGGGCATGAAGAAGGTTGTGGCGGAGTTCATTTCTCGGTGCCTCACCTGCCAGCAGGTGAAAACAGAGCATCAGGTACCAGCAGGATTGATACAGCCCTTGGAGGTCCCAGAGTGGAAGTGAGATGGGATATCTATGGACTTCGTGACTGGACTTTCAGACACTTCCAGAGGTCACGACTCCATTTGGGTGATTGTTGACCAACTCACCAAGTCGGCACACTTCTTACACATCCGAGAGCAGAGCTCAGTGGAGAGCTTGGGGTGTCTCTACGTTCAGGAGATTGTGCAGCTTCACGGTGTGCCATCGTCTATCGTCTCCTATCGGGACACTCGCTTTACTTCCTGGCTTTGTAAGGGGTTTCAGGAGGCGTTCGGGATGCGGCTACGTCTGAGAACCGCCTTTCACCCTCAGACAGATGGTCAGACGGAGAGGACCATTTAGACTCTCGAGGACATGCTCCGTGCATGTGTCCTCGACTTTGGTCACAGCTGGGAGGACCACCTACCCTTGGTGGAGTTCACGTACAACAACAACTACCACTCCACCATCGGGATGGCACCTTACGAGGCGTTGTATGGAAGGCCTTGCAGATTTCCTTTGTGCTGGACAGACCCTGGGGAGTCGGCACTTGTGAGACCAGAGATGGTCCAGACCATGACAGAGAAGGTCCAGGTCATCCAGGAGCGGATGAGGACAGCTCAGAGCCGACAGAAGTCTTATGCTGACAGGAGGCTTAGGCCACTAGAGTTCGAGGATGACGACCACGTCTTCTTGCGTGTCTCGCCTCGACGTGGATTATGGAGATTTGGCCGTGGCAGCAAGTTGTCTCCACGCTTCATCGGGCCTTTCCAGGTCCTCAGTAGGATTGGCAAGGGGGCTTATCGCCTGGCTCTACCACCTCAGTTGCACCGGGTGCACGACGTCTTCCACGTATCTCAGCTGAGGAGATGCGTGCACGACCCGACGCACATCATTGACCATGGGGAGCTAGACGTGGATGATGGGGAGACTTTTACGGAGGTCCCAGTGGAGATAGAGGATCGATAGGAGCGGGTCCTACGTGGGAGATCGATTCCTCTTGTGCGCATTAGATGGCAGCACGAGAACCTCCAGGAGAGCACATGGGAGCGGGAGGCTCAGATCCGTGCTCAGTACCCATATTTGTTTCCCTAGTTTATGATGTATCTTTACGGGGATGTAAATCCCTGAGGTGGGAGTGATGTAAAGGCCCATAAATTTCAAGGAATTTTTTTTTCTTAATTTTCTTTGGAATTTTACAAGAACGCATATTCTGACGGCACCGGATTCCGAGGCCCGATTTGCCCGGAATCATTTTCTGAAGTTTGGCTCGGGTACGCTCAGTGAACGGACGAGCGGGTTTTTCTAACTTTTGAACCAGTTCCTGGAATTGAATTCTGAGGGCACCGATGAAATCAAAGCGCCGGTATTTTCTTAGAAACGCCTCATCCGGAGTTGCGTTTGCTCGGTTGTGGTTTTTAATTTTCGGGCTTAAAGTTAAGAAATAAAATAATTGTTCAACAAACATTATTTTATTTCACTTAATCCATTTGGAAGACACTTGAAGCCACTTAAAAGAGGCTTAAGCTGAGTTGATCTGGATAGGATGATATCCAGACATATCCTACCCTCTTGGTAGGATATTTGTGAGTTTGGGCCCGCACAAGCCCCGCCGTTTCTTTTACGCTAAGTAACGCACCCGCGAAAACCCATCATTATGAAAGTCAACTGACGGGTTTTCTTAAATTCTTAATGCACCATTTAATTGGGCGGTTTATTTCGTGAATTAAATGGGCAGTTTCTTTCGTTGAATTAATTCTGCGAATTGATGGGTCTTTACTTACCTCTTTTTCGTTTGTTGGTGTAATAATAAAATAAGACCAACATGACTTTTGGAGGATTACTCGTTGAGAGGTTTTTGACAGAGGTTCTTGTGCCTTCACCCTTCTTCGTGAAGAACGCGAAGAACGTGAAGAACGCGAAGAACGCGAAGAACGCCGGCCTCCGACGAAGAACGCCGAACTCGTGGAAATCGACGATGCGACGCCGTGTACCGCGACACCGACGATCACTCTCCTGTGATGTTCTTCTGCGACGTTTCTTCCTCCGCGACAAAAACCTTCGGTCATCTGTTGAGGTGGGGGTTTTGGTTTTATTTTATTTTTCCCTTTTTGGTTTTTAATTCAGAAGTATTTAATTATTGTTAATTAAATCTTTTTGTTCTTGAACCTCGGAGTTCGTCGATGCGACACCCTTCCGCGACGACGTGACGCCGGATACCTCGACGACGCGATGATCCCCAATTCCGCGAAGAACTCGCGAGCGACGACTTGACGAGGTAGGGATTGTTTTTGAAAATGCCCTTATTCCCGTGAACACTTCTTTAAAAATTAAATATCCGGACTCAAATGAATAATTTTAATTTATTAAAATTGTTGTTTCATGTGTTCAATATTTCTCCCGTTGTTTTTATCTAACGTAGATGGTGCGGACCAAACGAACACGACCCGACAACCCTCCGCTGTTCTTCGTTATTGTGCGGATTTGACGGGTGATGACGGAACGTGCCGCAACGGAAATTTGATGGTTCCACAGTGATGAACGAGTCCTGGGAGGAGCAGCGGCGCAGACGGGAACGGAATCGGACCACCGGAGCGACTCCGATGGCCCGTGGAAGCCGCCGGCGGCCCCGGTCGTCGGCGCGGCGGCACCGGCAGCCGGGGGGGTGGCGCCCCGGCGCGCCGCCGGACATGGCCTCCGCAGCTGAAGCCACGGCGGCGGCGCCCGCGGACCCGCGACCACGGGGGTCCGACGCACTCGGATGCGGTAAAGTCGCGTCCTTTGATCCATCGAGGCCCCACGCGGGGGGCCGCGACACTTCCGACCCGCAGGGGCAGCGCCCCGCGGCTGTCGCTCCGCCGCTCAGCCGAGCCAAGCCGGACCGGCCGCCTGAGCCAGGCCGTGCCCTGGCTGGACCGGACGGGGTCCAGCTGGGTCGAACCGGGTCGACCCGGTTCGGTCGACCCAAGGGGGGTCGGGCAGGGCGGCCCGGGCCCGGACCCCCCCCGTCTTCGGACTGTTTTCGGTCAAATACGTGTAACTTGAGCTACGGGCCTCCAAACGACTCACTGTCAGCAGCAACACGATCCTTGGATCGAGACGGTCGTTTTGGTATATCGCACTCAAGGTTTCAGAATACTTGGGTTCGGCCGGGTTGGTTCGTACACAAAACCAACCGGGCCCTCGGAGCGGAAATGCTCATATCTTGAGCTACGGACGTCCGATTGACGTGCCGTCAGCTTCGTTGAATTTTTCTAAGTGAGACGAATCTTTTGTCTCACTGCTACCGAGGTTTGGACGCGGGTGGAGTACGGTCAGGTGGATTTTTCCTTAAAAATCAACTGGGCCCCTAGGACGAAAAAGCCAATAACTCTCAGACCAGGCGTCCGATTGACGCGCCGTCTGCGACGTTGAGTTTATGTTGACGATACGGAACTTTTGGATACATCGATTTCAGACTTTGTGTCAGTTGATGTATCAGCCTCTCGGCTCATGGAGCGGACCCTCCCGAACGAACTTGCTGTGTGCGGGAACCCTAGAGCTGGCTGCGACTGCTACTTCGACAGCGACGACCGTGCAGAGATCCTCAGTGGACTACGACGACGTCTATGCAGAGATCCTCAGTGGACTGCGACAACTACAACACTCAGCGATCCTACATGGATCAGTGCTACAGGTCCTGTGTGGGCCTGATCCTGTGTCGGTCCGATCCGGTGTGGGTCAGCGCTCAGCGGGTCTGTGTGAGCCAGCGCCTACAGGTCCTGTGTGGGCCCGATCCTGTGTGGGTCATTGCGGGGGTCAGTTACCTATCGATCCTTTGTGGGTCTGATGACTTAGATGGATCAGTGATCATATTTATCGTCATCCGAAGAAGTATACCTGTGTGAGCTGAATCTTTAGTTACTCTCCTTTGTGGATTGTGTTGAGCTATCCCGTGTGGATTTACTGTTTACTCTCCTATGTAGATTGTGTTGAGCTATCATGTGTGGGTATACGTTTTCTTTCCTGTGTAGACTGGGTTGTGCTTAGGCTCGGACGTTGGAGCCGAACGGGAATTGATGACTTAGGTATATTTATGGGAAAATACCTAAGCCGTGTCAGTTGTTACTTCGTGATTGTATCTTTCCTTTGTGGTTTATCCTTTGTGGATTTCAGGAGAACTTCGGGGGTCTCGGGGTCCCTACTGAGTAGCTTATACTCACCCCTGCACGGGCTATGCCCGCACTACGTTGTGTTGGTTGCAGATGACGAACAACGCTGATCGTGGTGGAGGCTTGCAGAGCAGGACTGGACTTGGAGGTGGACCACTGGGCGGGACTTTCTCAGAGCGGTCAGGTGGACCCGAGGAGTAGTAGAGGCTATCTGTACCCACCCTTCATGTGGTAATTCCAGAGGATGGCTCAACGCTATGGCTTTTCTTTTCAGTTGATGTTTTTCCCTTCAGTTGTACTTTACAGTTGGGCTTGTATTTCCGGCCCCTTTTACTTTCAGCACAACTTGTTACAGTTTTTACTTAGTGTTTACTTTTCTGCTTTCTTACTCTGTGGTGCTTGTTTACTTTGCAAAGGCAATGCCTTCCCTTTTGTTGGGATTTACGCCTTGGTGCTAGTCGCTAGCCCCTGGCCTTTGGAAGGCGGGATTGGGGTAGTCACGGCACGGTCCCCGAGGACAGGTCGTGACATCTTTTATCAAGCACTCCTTTTATGTTATGTCTTTTAATTTCCATTTTGACTATGTTGGGATAGGTTATTAAATATCCCTCTTACTTATCATTTGATGTATAAATAATGAGTTTCCCTTTAAATCTCATTTAACCCTCCTAATAACCTTTATGTACACCCGTTATCATGCCAAAACATTGTAAGGGTTCTTTCATTTCTACTATTTCTTCAAGTTTCTTTACTATGTCACGCCTTCTATTTCCAATTCCTTGTGTTGGGGAATGTATTTTGTATGTCTCTCTTACTTTCCATTTCATTTAGAAATCATTATAGACCCATTTCACTCTTATCAACACATTTTATTAATTTATATATGATGTTACACTGTCGAAATTGCACCGCGATTTTCAATGTCAAAATAATTGTGTAGTGAATAACATACTCATTTCTATATAATGGGTATTCAACTTTATGAAAATGTACTTATTTGATTGGGGACTTATATATCTGTATTCCACACTCCGTGATCATGGAATAAATTAGGACGATGAATGAATCCATATTATATAATCTATGTGACACATTTAAGCATGAGAATGAAATGATTATGAAGGGTGTGTCCTGATAGTTCTTTAATGCATTGGGTAATGTTTAGTATCATAATACATCGTGTTATTATAGAGGTTTACCTGATTCCATTATGGTACTTTGTTCATCAAGAATTCTTGGTTGTTTAGTTTTGACCTATGTTTATGATGCAATGTTTTATGTTGTTGTCACATATCTCAGGTTATGATTATCATGTTATATCATTCCTTATTAGTCATGTTCTTTTTATGCTCCATTAATATGTCTAGTGTCTAATATGTATTTTCTTCCTCATGATATGTCTTTTTAATTTCCTTACTGGGATTTATCTCTCAACTTTTTCTTATGTATTTCATCTAGTTATCTCATGCAATGTTAAGTACGAAGGAACGTTTTGGCATGTTATGAAAGTTTACAATAAAGATGTTTTTTCATGTTTCAGGTTGTTATGTAATGTACCAAATTTCCCAAAGACACTAGAAACCTCGATCTTTTGGGTTATATTAAGTGAAACTTTATGTAATTAAATCATGTATTAATGTTTAATAAAGAGCAGGGGTGTTATAATGATTATGAACAGGAAAAAAGAAAGAAAATATGATATTAAAGAAAGTATATTTCATGAGCCAAGAGAGAAGATTCAATTTCTCAATTCCATGATAGCGAAGAAGATAGATTTGTACATAAAAGGAAAAAATGGTGGTTTAATCTACCACAAATGAAATAGACAAACATTCTACCTCAAATTCAATTGATCGTGAGGTAAGTGTAAATTCTTGAATTAAATGTCCTCGGGAAGAGCCAAGCATTAGTGGGGATGATCACATATCTACACGTTTTCACGAAATTATAGTTAATGGATTAAAGGATATGTTGTATTATTTTCCCAAGGATTTAGTTTCTTTGATTTGTGAGATTTTTGAAAGATGACAGGAAGAGATCACTCGTCTTGAGGAGTCATAAAAGATAGATAAGGATTTAAAAGAAAAATGTTATCTTGGGTAAATCTCTCCAAACAAGTTGGAGCTAAAGAAACCATGAATGTGTTACTTGAAGAAAATTCTCTAAATTTAAAGAAGAGTGGATCAAAACAATCCATGAAAAGGATGAAGCCACTAAAGAACTTGAAGAGATGATCCATGATTTAGAATAATATCGAAAGGCATGCATTGATGTTAGAAATGTACAACATAAGATAAAAGAGTTTGATACTTTGATACAAGAGAAGGATATGATAAATGAAGAGAATACTCTAGAGATGAGAAAACATAGTGAAGAGAAATTGATGTTCATTGAAGATCATAAGAACACTCTCAATATGAAATGTCTTGTATTGGAAGTAAAACTGTACAGCTTGGAATTGACACATATTGAGCCTTCGCAATTGACAAAGAAAGAAGTTGTTGTCATACATTTCTCTATGGAGGATTATAGTGCTAAAATACCTATATTTTGTGGTAATAAGATCATAGCAGAATCTAATGATATTTCTCTAGCAACCTTAAAGAAAGAGGCACCATATATACCAAAAACTAATATTTATATATGTTCCTATAAACAGAGTGGGTTTAAATGTAAAATCAATAGAAAAATGGATGAGAAATGGTGAGAAGTCTACCACCATGTCAATGGTGGATAGAAGAATGTGTGAAGGATCTGGTTCCCTAAAAGAAGCCCAATTAGTGGTTGTGAAATCTCAAAAACAACTTGTATATTCTAGACAACATGCAGTCCAAAGGAGAAAACCATGTCTTTTTGGTAAGTGTTGATGTTGTAACAGATTTGAGCATAGGGTATTGGATTGTTGGTACAAACCATCAATTTCAGAATCACAAAGGATGACTATGTCAAGGGGAGAAATCTTGATAAGAAGCAACATCTACAGATAAAAGGGAAAAATCTATCAACCATAAACAAATTTTAAGTTCTTGGAAATCTCTATTGTGATTACCATCGAAGTGGTCACCGAAATGGTGCATACTCAACCAACCGTGTGTTGAAAAAAATAAAGAAAGAATACCGCACAAGGTGAAGAAGGAAAATGAGACAACCTTGGAAAGTAAGCTAAGGAATTTTCAAACCAGAATACTCCCAAGAAATTTCAAAAGAAGACTAGTGAGGAATCATTGGACTACAAGAAGAAGCAAAATTTGGTTTAAAGAAGAATCAAGAAGTCCAAGAGTAGTGTTGCATCAAAAAGAAAGAGTTGTTTTATTGTGGTAAAAGGGGACACATCATGAACTTGTGTGAACAATCCATGGGTATATGTTTCACGGGAGTCATGCAAAAACAAAGAAGGAAATCGGTCCAAGAAAGACACAAATGGACCAATTCGGTAAAAAGAACTCTTAAGAAGACATGTGGAAACTCCAAAAAGATTTTTAATGTACCTAAAGATTGTTTAGTCATTTGGACACAAATTTGGAAAAGGCAAGAAAGATGGAGGAAGCACAAGAGAAAGCTAGTGCTAAAGGGAAGAAAGAAAATCCATATGAAGAATCTGAATTTCATGTGAGGTTTCCAACAAATGACAACCCTAGAAATTTAGAAGAACTATGTAGGAGTTTCCATAAGGCTGGAGACAATGTCAAAGTTTGTTTAACCATACATTCAACCCAAGAATAATCCTTAAATAGAATAAAAATTGCATCATGTGTGCAAATGACTTGAAGGATTATGAAAAGATAGGTGTCCCACAAAAGGAAGTTAAAGATATGTAGAATTACATGTTTCCTAAAATCAATACAGATCTGAAAATAAAATGTGCAAACCTGAAGGATGGAAATAATACAGCAAGTTAGTTGAGAAAACATTTGCAACCTTGTTCACATCTGGGAATAAGAAGTCTCACTTTATTATCTATTATTTGTGTTTTATTTTTGTGTTTACAATGAAATGAATTGAAGGCGAAGAATGTTCTCAGGGGGAGAACCTAAGGAGTGAAAGCTGTCAACACTATACAACATAATGAATAAGATACCATCCTAGATTGATCTACCAATTGGTATTCTAAAGAAAATCTGATGAAAGGATCATCTTTCATAAAGTTAAAGTAAGTTTCAAATCTGGAAAATAGTGTGGAGTGGTACATTTTTTGGGTATTCTCAGTATGGAATATATTGAAATCTATCCTTTGAAGGGATCCGCATAAAAGAATACTTTTTGGAGTGTCTCCTTGAGGAGGAGACAAGTGAAGAAGACTTTGAGAAGCTACCAAGATTATGAATATCATAAAAATCTGAATATTCTTGGAAGTTCTTAGAAGATGTCATTGGAAAAGTTATGATTTTTTATTCTCTCATCCTGGTAACAGAAATCAAATTCTAACATAAAGGGGGTAAATTGATCTTATTCAATGACATATATGTGAAAAATTACTGATGATTCAGGGTTTTCTTGATATTACATTCTTCCTTGTGCACTTCAATGTTCTTGACCTGTGTGTTGAAGTGAGTGCAATAAATTCAGGTTGAAATTACATGAGAACCTCTATAACAATCGGTGTTATTCAATTTTTTTAGCCTTAAAATAGTTGGACAACTCTTGATAAAAGTGTTGAGTAGCCTCATTTCATTTGGTATCAAATTCTTTGACAATGGATAACCTTATTGTCTAAATCAAACCCTCTTGTTTTCCACATCAAACACGTCTCACGTAGACTTGAAGTGGAATGATTGATGGTGCATTGTTTAAGGTTAAAATGATACCATCCTCCCTCAATAATTTGTAACTATTATCAGTAAGGGGGACAGAGAAAATGAAATGAAAGGTTGGTGGGTTTTGGGGAGAGAAAAATGATGAGTACATATTGACACGTCATTTTAATGGGTATTGACAACAAATACAAAGGAGAGATTGTTGAGCCCACTTTGTGGGTGTTATATATGATTTCAATGATCCTAGAACATTTATGAAGCTTTATGTTAACATGTTGATGATGATATGGAGTGTACAAAAAGAGCATGGAAGTTGGTTGAAGGCCCAATCATATTGAGAAGAGTAGATCCCAAGTATAGTGTCACTTTGTATTAAGTGAATAGAGATTGGAAGACGCATCTAGGACGTTTTTGTGATGTTTCTTTTCATTTATTATATGAAAAAAGAAGATATTTCCTTGGACGTTTTGGAGGTTCATTTATATTATAAGGAAAAGGTGTGTGTATTGGAGTTTTATAGAGTACTCATAGTGATCAAAGTCTTACCTCTCTATGATGAAGTTAAACATAAGAGGAAGAGTTGTTGGAGGAAGGCTGGAAGTTATTTTGAGTTTGGATGTACAGGCTATTGGCATATTTCAAAAAGGAATTTAAAAGGAAGAGAAGGCCAGAAATAAGGTCATCCCTCAAGCCAAAACTACCCGAGAAACCAAACCATCAGAGACATTCGGATGATCTTAAAGCCGGACTAGTGAGGACAGTATGTATGAAGGCCAGCAAGGATCAGTGATGGCCTGGAGAGAGCGTGAGACGACACTCAAGAGGAAGCAAAGCTACTATGCAGGGTGGCACAGCAGACTCATCGGGCGAGGAATACCTAAGGAATTTTGTCGAGCAGCCAAGGGGGAATCTAGGCTTATTAACTAGCAGTCATTCATAGTGAGAACTCAATGTGGGGTTGTAGATGTGTACTACTGTTCATGGATTATAAGTCACATGAAATCAAACAAGAAACGAAGTCTTGTACTTTCGTTGTCTTCCTCTCATGAATGTTACATGTCGAATTTGTATTTCCCGATTCGTGTTCCACCATTGAAGCAGAAGATATTTCGAGTTGCAACATCACGATTCATGTGGGAATGCTTGAATATTAGAGGAAGATCATGCATGCATAAAGGAGAGATAGAATATTGGATGTTCATGAATATCAGTCACTCGAGCATGGGAATGAATAATGGTGTGGAGTTATTTAAAGATCATACATAGGTTTTTTGAATATTAGAAAAAGCATGTGGAGATCACTGGATGGTGTGCACATTGTAAGTACACCGGAAGAAGTTAAGAGAGTCCTGGAGTTTGTATTTTCATAGAATTCACATGAACTCTACATTGAATATCGTAGAGTTGACTTCGTAAGGAACACTGGACATTAGTAAAGTGCCTTCGTTGAGTTGTTAAAGATGCATAGAGTTGGTTCAATCTTTGTAGAGTTGAGTTGATCCTTTGAGGAGTTTTCATATAGTCTTCGTGACTATGTAGAGTTGATCAAGATATTGTAGAGTTGTTCGGTCTCATAGAGTTGACGTGATTCTCGTAGAGCACCAAATTTTCATAGAGTAGATGAAATATTTCATAGAGTACAACACATTATGAAAAACTATGAAGACGAAGGAGAGTTCGTAGGGTTGTCATAATTTCATAGAGTTAGAGACATTGTGTAGAGCACAAAACTTTACAAAATTATTGTGAAAGTGATAATTCTCTTGAAGAGAAGGAAACTCAAATTCAGACGATGTAAGATGATATTCAAAGATATGAATATCATGATAAAATCTATAGTGATTCAAGCAGGTTATAAAAAAGAAGAAGGATCTACTGGATTTGCGTTGCAAAGTGAGAAGTTACGACCGACACAATGACATGAATGAATGCAGGAATGTGGATACTGGAGAAGATTTTGTGGAAAGAAGAATATACTGAGATCAATGAAAGGTTAGAAGGAAGGAGATCTGTAGTTTTTGCATGTTTCCATACCAGTGCATGTAGTTAAAGATTGTTATTAAAATAATCTACTCTTGCGGGGGGGGTTTGAAGAACCTGACTCTTCAGGTGAGTCGTCCGGATGTTTTTGAATAAAATCAAAGACAGAAAATACAGAGTGGGTGAAGAATGTTGAGGTTTTGAAATGCTATGATCTCATAAATTTTGAATTACTGAAAATTATGTTAAATAAAAAATAATGTATTCACTGGATATTTGTGAATATAGTGAAGCGAGTATGATGGGGAGAAGAAACCGACATTATTATGTCATATAAATATTGATGGTTGAAGACATAAGTAGAGGAAGATTAAGACCCGGTACAATTTTGATCGAAATATTTTGAGCATCAAAGCAAACTAGAATGAGACCCAACTCTCTCATCATACACATCCTGAGAATTGAAGATAACAAAGAACCAGTGAAGTTAGAGAAGAAACGATGCAATTCTGCTACACTGAAGGGGAAGGGGAGTTAAAGAGAGTTATGTGCATACCATTTCACATAAAAGAAGAGTCCTACACCTAAGAAAAGAATAAAGAGCAATGTGTCAGTTTGATGTCGCGAAGAAGAAGAAAGTGTGCACATTTGTGCATACAAAAGAAGTGTTGTTTTCAAGTTGTTGTCCATGTAAGAGAATAAGAAGAAGATAAGTCTTAACACCAACAATTGTACGGAGCCTAAATTGGTGATAGACTCTCTTGTTGTTACTAAATTTCATTGTACGTTGTCCAAAGGCAGTATAAGGACCCAACGAGAAGCTGAAATTATAGATCACAGGTTGATACTAATGGGCCGTGTGATCTTTGATTATTTTGGATCACGCCAAGGATTAGTCTTTCATTTTGAAACATGATCCTTGAAATCATTGTGCCTCTTGTGGGTGTGTGTTCAAATGTGTTGCATGAAAAACCAAAGGTGAGAAGAGAGAATGATAGAATCATTCACCATAACAAGTGACGAAGGTAAAGAAGAAAGGGATAAAAAAATATTAAATTGGATTAAAAGACACCACTTTCTTCCTCTTAGTGTTAAACATATACCTAGTTGGTCCCAACAAATAGTGCTGATTCTTCTTTTAACTTCCAGTCATGGAATTGGACATCGTCTCCCTTCAAGCCTTTCTTCTTCAAAACAATCAAATATAAATCACCGGAGACGACTCAACTCCTCCTGATAGGAATCTAGTTTTCAAGATAGCAGAGGTTCCTTCTCTCCTTCGACTTTCAAGTCTTCGAGGAATTATTTTATCGTCAAACTATTTCTCCACTCAATGCACGAGTATTTGATAATGGCATTCAAGAGTATACCTTCTCTTTGTAATTTTGTTCTTATAGAAGATAGAATAACTGCATGAGATGTATTTTGATATTTTAAATATGGAATCCTCCATGGATTTTGGTCTCGAAGTCTCCTTTTCTCGGTCCATCTCATTGGATATTTCTGCATGAAATATATTTCCATATTTAAAATATGAAAACCATATAATTCCTCCATTAATATACATGACCTCTAAAAAAATATGTGGTCTTCATAGTTTTAGTTTGACTATATTATCAAATATATAATATTTTCATGTTTTCCACGTGACTCAGTAATTATCATTCATATTGGTGCTTTATGGAGCAACTCCCACTTTTCACGGTATAATATTTTAATCTACCATCTTACAACGTCAAACCAGAAGCTTGAATCATGATCCCATATTTAATCGTGATGTTTAAATTTGTTAAGAATAATATGAGCATCGTCTAACTTGAAGAGTGATTCTCCCTTTAATCCCGGAATAATCCTCCTCCTTTTGAAATTTCAAAAACTGGTCTCTTGTAGTTTGAAGCTCCCCTACTAAGTTTTTCCAAAGGAAATGACCCTTATGGTTTAGTCAAGTTACCCTTACGATTCCATGCCTTCACCGCATTTCACAACTCTGAGTAGAACCACCCTTATGGTCTCATACTAACCCTTAGGTTTCATACTTGCCCTTCCAATTTTGGGGTTTACCCTTACAATTTCAGGATTTATCCTTCCAGTTTCAGGGTTTACCCTTCCGGTTTCAGGATTTACCGATACGGTTTAAGGAATGACCCTTACAGTTTCACCATTTACCTTTATGGTTACTCCTTTTGCCCCAAAATCAACCTTATGCAAGTAGTGTGAGGGTAATTACTATCAAATTCCACATCAAGGGACTAGATTACCCTTATGGTTTTATATTTTTCCCAAATTCTAGAAATCGTTTTTCAACCGGTAAACCTTTCGAACAATGCATCTTCTGGACTTGGATACTTCCACTTCACAATAAACAATGCTTCTCTTCTAGATTTCTCTCATCTTTAGGAACTCCATCCAATCCTTCTTCCTGGTACATCAGTCATAACCGACTTCTAGATTTCCTTCAAACAAATGAAACAAATGAACCTCCTTCCAAAATACCACCAAGCCATCTTCTGAACGTCTTTCAAACAGTACTTCTGAATGATTATTTTGAGAAAAACACCAAGATAACTTCTGGATAACCTTGTGAATCTGCATCCACAAATACAACAAATCTTCACACACATTATCAACAAACTCAACATACAACCTTATGGTTTCAACACTTAGGATAATGATTAAGTTTTGGACTGTTTTTTTAGAGTGGTGAAGGATTCACAAAGTTATGATGTTTCGCGTAAAGTATTTATAGGATTTTAATGCAAGTGAGAGATTATTGGAAATAACTTGGATCAAATTTGGCGATATGAACATGTTGATGTTGATGCATATATCATAGCATACAGTTGTACTGTCGTAGTGTACAATGGATATCGCATGCAAGCATTTATCACGTCTTCCCGCAGCAATTTCCTTTGGTGTTGAATCATGAGATGATTCATTTAGGGAATATCATTATTCATTTGAAGTGTTCAAACAAATGGTTCGCCAAAGGCCATGCGTTACAGGTATGATGGAAACTAACGTGCCACCCCCTTCATTTAATGAAGAGCATCGAGGGGATCTTATAAAAGGGATATGATCCCTCTGTTAGTAAATAGACAATTCTTGATACCCATAGCCGAAGCTCTGAAGCTCTCTTACCGGTTCACCATTTGTCTCATGGAGAAGGTATAAGAACCCATTTAGTGAACCAGGATCCCCTCATTATGAACAAGGATCCAATACTGGTGTAATTTTTTAGGAGGAAGGATTCTTTTGGTTGCTTCAGTGATCCCTATCAAGCATACTGTGTTGAAGAGTAAAAGATAGAGCAACTGGCGGTAAAATTGCACTGGTATTTATGTTATTTGTTTATGGTATGTTAGGAATTTTTATGGGTCTCTTACCCTACATTTGATCATTTGATGATCCACCGAAACTCATCACAGTAGTCATTGGAGGCATTTTTTATGTAATTGTGCTTTTTTCTCCAAGAGGGTTTTTTAAAATAAAATGAACAATTTACAAACCATGCATTTAATCATGCATTAACTGCTCGATGAAATTTTTCCAAAAGCATGGTTTACAAATCATACACATCATCTGCGCTCTTGCTATAGTTTATGTTTAAAGAAATAAATCCAAAAATTTTGCTCTAAACTCCTCCAACCACCCATTTGTACTCGAATACACACTACACAATGACACAAAATTTTAATAAAAATTTTTCAACCTTGCTCATTCTAATTCATCTCATCTGATATCAATGATATATCATCACTATTCGAAATTAGATTCAAAACCAGGCAAACTCAAATCCTGCATGTAGTGAACAATTAATAATTAATAATTATAAATTGGTAGATGTTACATTACACAAAATTATTTTCCTTGGGAGTCTCATTTGAAAAGAAAATATTAAGGTTTAAATTTGGTATAATGCCAACCAGTGTTAATTTCAATTAGGTTTGTGCAATAGTTTTTCATCAGAATATGTTATTTATAATGATAGTTTCATGAGTTTCTTTTGTCCATAGAAGATGAAAATTGTTCAGAGCTTATGACATATGCAAGGAGGATTCATACACTTTACAAGGATAAGATAAAAAAGTGCGCTAAAGCGATAAATGGAATTCTGAATGAAGTTGAATCACATGAATAAAAAATCATTGATAGATTTGAAGAATGTTTGAAATCCAAAACCTAATATTGATAATTTAAAATGCAAGGTAGCGTTGAATACGGATCAGAATAGTTTCATCCGAAATATCTAAAAATAAAAGAGAAGCAAACCTTGGATCACGAAATCCCAAGCAGCTTTAGGGGCTCAATACTTGGGAGGTGGACTCTGGGTTGGAAATAGCCCAAACCGCTTCTTTAGCATATATCGTTTCCTTGAGTATTTGTCACCAGGGGAGAAACGTGATGCAGTTCGATTCGAATACCCCACTATTAGATTAACGGAGTATATATTTATTATTTTAAAATAAATGTCCAGTTTTATTCTTGAAAAGAATTTATTTAATTGAAAATTTTACCAGGATGAGCAGACAGTGTTGGTATTTTTTTCCTCTGGAATTGTGGATGACCTCGTTGATTGAAGTTTCAAACATTCCAATCGGTTTCTAATGGGTTTGTTCATAGAATCAGAAACATCCAATGATTCCATATCCATTTGGAATTACTTTTCAAAGGTAGGCGCTCCTTAGTAGCGGACTGATGAGGCTTAGGAATATGAATTGGTCGAGAGGATGGGAGGTCGGACTCATCAAACCTTTTTTAGAGGAATTATTGTCTACTCTGGGACTCTTATTATAGATTTAAGTCATGTTCGTGAATCCTTATTACATTACCAAGTATAAAATGAGCTTTCATTTAGATATGAAAATAAATGATTAAATATGTAGGAAATTTAGACAATCTTTTATATGTATTCGAGGTTCTTCATCAATAGAGAATCATCTGTATTTGCTAAAGATTCTTAGTCGATGGTATCCTTAAATACATAAAAGTCTCTTGGTCATTATGATGACCATACTAGTTTTAAAGCCACTCAGTGGGGCACTTGATGTTTATTGTCATTCAGAAGGACATGGATTATTTCGATGTTGGGATCGTACCCACAGATGGACTACCGATGTATCCTTTGTTTAGAAAAGGAATCAGAACACACGTAGTTCGAGTAAGGGAGTATGATTTTTATGCATGATTGATGGCTCAAAGAAAGATTTCATGATTACTTTTACACTCTAAGCTCACGTGAGTCATTCTCGGTGTGAGAAACAAGAGGTATTAGTGAAACCAGACAATTTTTCCATGAAATATGCAATGATGTGGGGCTTATGTATGTATGACTACCCAAATAGATGGGATTAAAATTTACTTCAGGGAAGAAATCCGTGAAAAGGGTCCACAAAGGTATATGTGCTTCATGGAGATTTGGATACTCTAATCTTGGGGCTTACTCCTAAGGAAGATGCCCAAGTTTAGGAGGAGACTTATGATTGGGTTTTACTCCTGAGAAGGAAGCCCAGATCAAAAAGAAATTATGACTCGTTAAGAGAAATTAAGACTGGGGCTTATTCCAAAGGTGGAGGCCCAGGTTAAAGGGATTTGAAAATTAAGGTACTTGGGGCCTACTCCTAAAGGGGATTCCCATATTTGAGACCAGGGATAATTCCTCAGGAGGAGGCCCAGGTTAAAGGAATTAATGTTTGGGGCTTACTCCGGAAGAGGATGCCCATATTTGGGGAATTATGACTGGGGATTATTCCTGAAAAGGAGGCCCAGGTTAGGGGACTTAGGACTTACTCCTGAAAAAGGAGGCCCATATTTGAGACTGGGTATTATTCTTTAAAAGGAGGACCAGGTTAAAGGAATTATGGTTTGGGGCTTACTCCTGAGGAGGATGCCCATATTTGGGCAATTATGACTGCGGCTTATTCCTGAGAAGGAGTCCCAGGTTAGGGGACTTGGGAATTACTACTGAAAAGGAGGCCCAAATTAATGAGGATTTGAACTGGGGATTACTCATGAAAAAGAGGCCCAGGTTAAGGATTCTCTCATCTTAAAGGATGAGGTTGAATGAATGAACTCTCTAACTTTAGTGACATAAAGATGTGAAAATCACTATGTTATGAGAGATGTTCCAAGGAGTTCCTTTCAGATAAGGAATTCAATCAAGAAAACATGCCATAAATGGCTTTCAAGAGTGTCTTGAAGACTGAATCTTGAATATGAGAGGTGGAATGGCATAAGAGGTGTTAAATGGGCAGAAAGGGCACCCAAAAAGAGAGGGGTGTGCAAGTCCAGGAAGGCGCGCAGGTACTGCGTGGGTGCACAAGTATTGGTCATGCAGGTATACTTGCGTGGCTCATGGGTACTTGCGCAATCCTTGCCCAGTAGAGTAATACTTGGTTGATTCTTGACCAAAGCCTTTAGAATCATCCTGAGGTACTTCCAGAAGAGTGGCGCGCACGTTTCAATGAATATGTAAGGAGGCGCGCAAGTGTGTTAATTTCCTTTAAGGGAAAAAACATTTAGGTATGCAAGTGTTAATGATTTCTAACACTTAGACCTTATTCCTTTTGTTTAGTCCTTTCATTCTAGGTAAATAATTACCTTAGAAGTGTTCGGAAGACTTGAAGAATAGACTTGGGCGTTCAGAGCTCAATATCTGAATTCTCTAAAAACTCCTTTCTCAAATGGGGGGCCCACCGGGGGTATTTATAGGTTGGAGAAGACCCCGGGAGGCGATCATATAGGGCATGCAAGTCACTTGCACGACCATTAGGCGGCGCGCATGTATACTTGCGCGATAGTAAGGGAATTTGCGCGACCCTAGGTCCTTTGACTCTTTTTTCATTCCTTTGTTGATTTTTTATGATTTCTTTAAAGGATGAATCACTTTGTGCTAAGTCATTTCCCTTTCCATTCTTTTATACAATGTGATAAAAAGGAGTGCCAACAAAAGTCCCCCCTCAGAGTTGGATCTAGAGAGAAAAGAGGATTTGACTTTGAGGTGAGAAGAAATAAGAAATATGGCAGTTTAAAGTCATGCATGTCGGACTATAAAAAGGCTAATGTTTAAGGTCGAATAGATTTGACCAAATGAATTAGAATTGACTCAATTCCTTGACAATTTATCGGAAAATATATTACAATAATCATGTATAAGGGAAAATATGTAAACTATGACTTAAGAATATTTGAATCTGAGGAATGGTATCAAAAAGATATAAAAGGCATTAGAAGAAGTAGTTACCAAGAATGAAGTTACCATTATTTAACAAACCCATTAGGGGGTTAAATTATGCATGGCCACCTAAGGGAAATGGCTGCATAGTCAAATACATGTCATCTTTTGGCTGACAGGTCCATTATGTAGACTACTTATGCAAGGCCACCTAAGGGCACGTGCTGCATAGTCAGGCAAAAGAACTCTCATAAATTTACATTCCTAGTGCTAAAAAAGACAGTGAACATTTATGGAGAATTAAATTTTCCGAAGTATAGAGTTTGTTGTATGGAAAAAGGTACTTGAATATAGAGAAGATATTTCCAAAAAATATTATCGAAGAACTGGATGGATATCACTCCTACGAAGGTCTAACCCAAACGTAGGGAAGGAAAATATAAACCATAGACTTTAATACATTCAAATCATGAAAATGGATATGGGACAAATATGTTAAGGATGGCTATATTTGTGGATCCCTTACATATTATCATTAAGAAAAATAAGGACAAAAGAGGTTTTCTTCCCAGAATGAAGTTACCAGTATCTGAAAAACACGTTAGGGGGTTGAATTATGCAGGGCCGCATAGGGGAATTGGTTTCATAGTCAAATAATAGCATCTTTTGGCTGACACGTCTATTATGTAGACTGTTTATGCAAGGCCACCTAAGGGCACGTGCTGCATGGTCAAGAAAAAGAATTCTCAGAAATTGGGCATTTTGAGACCAGAAGTCTAGAAAAGGGTTATGAAGATCTGGTAGTATTCAGGATTAGGATTATGACACATAAAGATGGGTATTGTCCAATGTATGAAGATATACACGGATCAATGATAACCACAATCATGTTGTGGCTGGATCCTTAATTGAAATGTTGGACTTCACTACCTATCCCATATGGAAGGGAATCAAGCCATACGTAGTTCTTATACTACAGTTTAACGCCGTGTGGGACAAAGATATAGGAGATCCTAGTTTAGGGTCATAGAGCTTGGACCATTTATAAGAAATACACAACATGTGTTTTCATGGGGACTTTTCAGCCAAGGGACTGAAAGTGGAATTTGGGCTTTGGCCCAAAAGACATGGGGCTGGATTCGACGGACACTTGAAAGTTCCTACGTATCCCATAAGGATGGGAATCAAGCCCACGTAGTTCTAGAAATAACCTCTGTACAAATTTGGTCCGTACATGTGAAGGATAAATGGGGACTTTAGTGCAATGATGGCTTAACCCAAGATAAAGGGTTCGGGCATTGCCATGTATGCACGTAGTTTTTGGAATGAAACATGATTGAAAAATCAATGTAAATAATGATTCCCTCTTAGGTGAGGGTATCAAAAAATATTGTATTTTACTGTCGTACAGGACAAAAAATGTTGTACAGTTTGACGTCATATAGCAAGGAGGAAAGTGAACCAATGTAAATATATTGATTCTGGGGACGGTTTCATGAATCAACATCGTATGAGATGGAGGTGAACCAATGTGAAGAGATTGGGTTTGGGTTTGAACCTTGGGAGGTTCCTACGTACCCATCCTGGAAGGCAAGGATCAAAGTACGCGTAGTTCAATTAAAGAATGAATTAACGATCAAGTTGTTCTTGGGGACAACGACCTAAAAAATGATGTTGAGACTTACGCGTGGTTAGCGGCCCAGAGAGGGTGTTACGGTTGAAATTTGCTTGAATCTCACATGATTCATACTCGGTGTGAGAAACAAGACGTAACAACAACCTTAACATTGCACAGTTTAATGTCATATAGGACATATAAAGGGACTATGTAGTTTAATGTCTTGCAGTTGGAACTATTAGTGTTGCACAGTTTAGTGTCATGTAGTACGGACAAAGTACAATTTAATGTCATGTAGGACGTATCAAAGGACTTTATGTATAGTTTAGCATCATGTAGTTAGGACTATGGGGACAACACAGTTTAATGTTATTTGGGAAAAAAAGAGGACTGTGCAGTTTAATTTCATGCAGTAAGGACAAAAGAGAACACATTTTAACATCATGTTGGACGTATTATGTAATTTTTCATAGTTTAATTCCATGTTGCACAAAATTGAAAATAGTTTTAGGTCATATGTATGGACCATTTCTATATAGTTTACTGTCATATAGCAAAGACGATGAAGGGGACACCGTTTAACGTCATGTTGGACGAATTAGGGAAATTTTCACCGTTTAACGTCATGTGGGACGAAAGTAATACAAATAGTTTAAGGTCATATGTATGGACCGTGGATGATGAAATTTAACGTCGTACTGAATGTAATGGACTTGCAAATAGTTTAGGTTCATATGTATGGACCGTTGATTATGCAGTTTAATGTCTTGCCGGACGTAAGGGACTTCTGTACAGTTTAGCGTCATGTAGTTAGGACATCACAGTTTAACGTAGTGTGGGATGAAAGTAATAAAAATAGTTTAAGGTCATATGTATGGAACATGGATGATGCAGTTTAACATCGTACTGGATGTAAGGGACTTGAAAATAGTTTAGGGTCATATGTATGGACTGCTGATTATGCAGTTTAATATCTTGCTAGATGTAAGGGACTTCTGTACAGTTTACCGTCATGTAGTTAGGACGTCACAGTTTAACGTCGTGTGGGACGAAAGGGACTAGAAAATAGTTACTGTCATATGTATGGACCGTTGATTATGCAGTTTAACGTCTTGCTGGACGTAAGGGACTTCTGTACAGTTTAGCATCATGTAGTTTGGACGTCACAGTTTAACATCGTGTGGGATGAAAGTAATACAAATATTTTAAGGTCATATGTATGGACCATGGATGGTATATTTTGTGTTTATAAAAAATACTTCTTCAAAAATCCGTCATTGGTTGGAGTAGTGATGAGTTCTCCATCCATTGAGATTAAAGAATAAGCTCCATTGGAATAGACCTTATGTATTGAATAAGGTCCATCCCATTTTGGCTCATGCTTGGAAGGTTTTTTCCTGGTATCATTGATGTTCTGAGAAATAATACCAATTCTCCTTGAATGAATGAACGAAAACGAACTTTTTTGTTGAAATCTAGTGCTATTTGATTCTGATAGACTTCTAAGTGGTGCAGAGTGCACAATATTTTCTCATCTAACCGTTCCAATTCATCCAATCGCTTTTGAGATTGTTCATCTGTAGATGATTGATCACAAATGGCTACTCTGAGAAAAGGTAATTGAACTTCAATTGGCAAGACTGCTTCCGTTCCATATACCATTGAATATGGAGTTGACTGCGTTGCAGTGCAGGTGGTGGTCCGATATGCCCATAAAAATGAAAGAGTTTATCATGCCATGGATTATTATCTTTATCCACCATCTTTTGCAGTATATTTGACATAATCTTGTTGAAGGCTTCTATCTGGCCATTGGCCAGTGCATGATACCGAGATGAATGATTGGATTTGATGTTTTATTCTTGATACAACTTCTTCACGTCGGATGAATAGAAGTTGGTTCCAATTTCCATCAATATGGTATGAGGGACACCAAATCTGGTAATGATGTTAGACTTGATGAAGCTAACAATGCTTTTAGAACTGACTTCCTTGATAGGTATTTCCTCTTCCCATTTGGAAAAGAAATCAGTAGCAGTAAGAATATACTTAAACTGCTTGGCAGTAGCTGAAGGGTAAGGTCCCACCACATCCATTCCCCATGTGGAAAATGGCCACGAGTATTTAGCTATATCAAGCAACTCTGGAGGTTTATGAATGAAGTTGGCATTTACATGGCATGAATGAAACTTGTTTGTGAAATCAACACAATCTTGTATCATTGAAGCCCAAAAGTATCCAAGCCTTTGAATTTGATTAGATAGTTTATGTCCAGACTAGTGGGCACCATAGAATCTTGCATGCCCTTCTTTCATGACAACCATTGTCTCTTCACCATCAATGCATCTGAAGAGAACTCCATCAAAACCACGCTTGTAGAAAATTTTATCTAGGTGATCTAGGCCATCATAAAGAGTAATGTTGACCACACGTCGCCGGATTTGTTCTTTCCCAGCTCTATCAGGTGGAAGTATTCCATTTTGAAGGTATTCCCTTATAGGTGTCGTCCATCCCTTAGTGTGACCATATGGTTTACATATGGGACTAATTTCATTGATTTCCTCTGTTTTGGATCAAACATAAGGAAAAATTTTACGACGGTGGGCAATACTGATGGTTGTCTTGTCCGTATTTGGATGTGCCAGAGCTGTGGCTATATTAGCGAGTGCATCAGCTTGTGCATTTTGTGATCTTGGGACATAAGAAAATGTCGGTTCTGAAGGAAACTCCGCCATTAACTCTCTGACGTAATCATACAAAGGGATTAGTTATTCTTTTCTGATTGCATAATCCCCATTTATTTGTTTGATTACTAGGTCGGAATCACCTTTCACCTTTAAGTGATTCACTTGTTCTTGAAGCGCCAACTCCAATCCTACAATGAGAGCTTGGTATTCCGCTTCACTATTTGTACCACCTTCCCACAATAAGAAGGAATAAGGTAACACTGCCTTTTTAGGATAAATGAGTACAATACTTAAGACAACATTAATGAATTTAGGATTTTACATTTTCCTCCCTGTTGGACTTCTGGAAGCACCATCAAAGTACATTTCCCATGTTTGAAGGCTTTATTGAATAGAAAAAACTTCCTCATCAGGGAGTTCAATATCTGAAGATGTGTCTTCCACTGAAGGATGTTCAGCAAGGAAATCATCCAGAGCTTGGACCTTTATCCCCTTTTGAGACACATATTTAATATCAAATTGCTGCATGATAACTGCCCACCATGCCAGACGTCCTGTAAGCATTAGATGACTAAGGATGAATTTGAGAGGGTTATTGCGAGATACCAATTGGAACTCATGATGTTGCAGGTAGTGTCTCAACTTTTGAACAGAAAATATTAATGCCAGGTAGCACTTCTCAATACTTGAATATCGGGTTTCTGCTTCAAGTATAGTCCTACTGAGATAGTAGAGGATGTTTTCATTCCCAGCACCATTCTTCTGAGCAATAAAGGCACCCAATGATCGCTCTAGAGCTGTCACACAGAGAATAAGTGGTCTTCCTTCAACAGGTTTCATAAGTACCAGTGGACTCAAGAGATATTTCTTGAGAATATCGAATGCTTCTTGACATTCTTCAGTCCACTAGTAAGTGAACTCCCTTCTTCAACAATTTGGTGAAGGGTAAGCTTTTTCCTTCCAAATTGGCGATGAAACGCCGAATATAGGCTAGGTGTCCTTGAAGTCCTCTCAATGATTTCAAATTTTGAGGAGGTGACATGCCAAGGATTGACTTTGTCTTCTCAACATCGACCTCGATAACACGATGGCGTACAACGAAGCCAAGAAATTTCCTCGAGGTTACCCCAAAAGAAAATTTTAAGGTGTTCATCTTCAAATTATGTTACCAAAGTTTGAAGAATATCACTTCTAAATCATCCAATTGATTAGAAAGTTGTTTGGATTTGACCACCAAATCTTCTACATAACACTCAACAAACTTTCCTAGAAAGGGTCTGAAGAAAAGATGCCTGGCACGCTGATATGTTGTGCCTGCATTTTTTAGGCCAAAGGGAATTACCCGATATCAAGACACACCCTGAGGGGATATGAAGGCTGTAGATTCTTCATCATCTGGATCCATCCGGATTTGATTATATCCAGAATATCCATCCATGAAGGAAAGCGCTTCATAGCCAGTTGTCGCATCAATCAAGAGTTCTCTAATCGGAACTGGAAAATCATCCTAAGGAAAATGCCAATTAAGATCTCTGAAATCAATTCAAACTCTAATTTTATCATTCTTATTTTTCATTGGGACAATATTATCCAACCACTTGGAATGTTGAACTTTCTAACAATGTTGGCTTTGATGAGATTATCCACTTCAGCCTTAATTTTGGAAGTATAGGTTGGGTGTGTTCTTCTAGCATCTTGTTTGAATCCTCGATGTTGTTCTGGAAAACCCAAACAATGAGTGGAAACATCAGGATCAAGCCCTGGCATCGCTGTATAGTTCCAAAAAAATATGTCTCTATTTTGCATTAAAAAGGAAATATACATCTCTTTCTCTTCAAGAGTCATAGCTGCACTAGTTAAAGTGGTGCATGGATCTTCTTTTGTACCCAGATTGATTTCTCTGAGTTCATTCACAGTAGTAGAGATATCATCTTCAAATGCTGGAGGAGCATCTCTGAGATTCTCCTCTTCTTCTTCAACATGTTTTATTTCCTCTGTTTCCACTTGCATAGTAGATGATGAAGCAGAATTTTCATGATCAGAAGAGATGTCAAAATTTGAACATCTTGAAGAAGAAGTTTCCATTTCTGACCTAATTGATGATGAAGGGCCTTTTGGGTAATAAAGAGGAGATGATGGATTTAGAATCGACATAATATTTTACCTCTGACATTGTTATAACATGCCATGTCCTGATTGGTGAAGTATAGACTTGCTATATTTCAGCAGATGAAATGAAGACATCTCCATTTGATCTTTCATTATTGCTTGGTGAATCACCAATTTCTCCCATGTTGTCTGGCTCGATTGTCGTAATTGACATTATGGATTTTTCCATAAGAGTATTTTGATTTGGGTCTATCTTGTCAATTTGACTGATAGGCAACACATAATCTGTACTCACATGTGCTAATGGGTTTACTGGAATCTTTTCCAAACCATACGGATCATTAACTTTGATAATCTTCTTTGTTGCAGATTCCTCATTTCCCTTCATGTGGAAGAATTCCGCCTCAATGTATTGAGATTCAAATATCATGAACGGGGCCTTATCACTATATAATGTCCCAACATGGCCATCAAAACAAAACTTGAGGCATTGATGGTATGACGAAGGGATAGCTGCATGCCGATGTAGCCATGGTCTTCCAAGCAAGATGTTGAAGGCTGAGTTTTGATCAACAACCATGAAATCTAAATTGGACACAAGATCTCCAAAATGATTTCTGAGTGTAATCTCGCCCAATGGTTTTTGTTCATTTTTATCAAATCCTTGTAACATCAAAATAGAAGGAGATAAATCTGATTCCGTGGGGCCCAATCGATGAAGTGTACGAATGGGCATGAGGTTGACTCCTAAACCATTATCAATGAAAACTCTTCGGATATCTACACCATTAACCTTTCCAGATAAGTACAAAGGTCTAATATTTCCATGCACGTTATCATCTTCATCTTCATTAGTTAATGATATTAATGCATGGCATTCTGCAGGATTATTCTCTAAATGGTAGACTTCACCTGCCGCAATTTCAGTTTCAAACTCCTAAGGAATTGACAAAGCCTCAATGAGTGCCTCCTGAAGATTCTTTGATAAATTCAAGGCATCCATAATTGATAACTTGGCCAGTACTTGGGCCAGGTGTTTCAATATATCATACTTTTGATCCAAAGGTGTGTGTTTCCCAACAGGAACATGTGGTTTAGCAGGTGCCTGGAAAGTTGATGCTTTGTAATTTGATGCATCTTGTACTGGGATAGAAGTTGGTAATACTCCTGGATTTGTATGATTATACCGATTAGGTCTATTTACATGCTGAGAGGAAGAAGATAGAACCTTAAACCGATCCTCTAGAATAATTGTGCTAGGGCTAAGTCTGCCTTGTGTGGAAGAACTTTCTTGATCTTGTTGAGCTCATTGAAGGGCTCTACCACGGGTTTTTACCGCACACACGGTTCAAGCAGGGGTATAATTGGAATAGGGGCCTCTAAAATATCCACATCTTCCCTTGTATCTAGAGCCTCTGGAACATCCTCTGATTCCCCTATTTGATATAGGGAATTCGGGCACATCAAAATCGAAACTATGACTGGCATATGGATCTATTAATTGAGTCATATTAACATAACCAAAAATCAACTCTTCATCCGATGAAGACTCTGCTTGATTAGCATGTTTAGGCTATGCCATTTTGTGGGGAGGTGCCCGTGAATTTGAAGTAGATGGCATGAAGTGTGCCAGAGTCAAAGACAACTTTGGCTTTGACACATACTCATCTTCTTCTGATTCTATTTATTTCATTGAATCATGTCGTTTCATTGAGGATTTTCCCTCTGATGAAGTGGGTTTTGCTGCGGCATTTATGGTAGAAGGAATAATTGGTTTGTTCAATTGCGTTTGTAAAATGGCATGAGTTGGTTGATCGTTTATCTGACCATCCAATCATCATATTTTTGCGCATTTTTTCTTTTGACTTCTTTCCATTCTCCTTCCTCCTCTGGAACTGTAGCAGTAACCCATGCTACCTGAGATGAAGAACCTTTTAATTTGAATTGTCCCGAGTCGACCATCTTTTGCAGGAGGTCTTTGAAGACAAAACACTCTTGGATGGGATGCCCCAACATTTGATGAAACGGGAAATACTTGGAACGGTCTTCATCTCCTTCCTTGTTTGGCCTTTGGGGCCATGGAAACTGAACCAAATTATTTTATGGAGCCGAAATAATGTAACCAAGAACTTGTTCATTTTGGAATGTCTATGTTTTTCTCTTCAGATCCCCAAATTGTTTTCGTCTTTGATCTCTTTGATCATCTTGACGAAACTGTCTTTGTTGTTGGCACTCAATAGGTGGAGCCCTTCGAGAAGATGAAGGTTTTGAAGTAGAAGAATGTACACGTGCTTGTTTAATCATAACCATAGCAGTCTCCACTTTACCCATTCTCCTTCCTGGAGCTGATGGAATTATACGATCCTTATCCTTAGTCTTTATAATAGAATCTTCAATCTGTTGAGCGATTAAAGTAAGGTCTCTAAACCCTCCTATGTATTTCACAGGGATCAGCAGCATGCGTAATTCATCACGCAGATTTGCCACACAGATTGGAAAATGTTCTTCCTGAGGGAGTGCTAAGCTTAGGGAATATTTTAATCCCTTCCAGCGAGTAATGAAATCTAAGACCCTTTCATTCTCCCTTTGCTTACGGTTTGTGAGAAAAAAAACTATTTTCTTTGGCAACATTGAGATGAACTGAAGAAGGAATTTTTTGTGAAGATCTTCCCACCCGGTAATTGACCGAGAATGAAAACTTGTGTACTAGACAAAACCTGGTCCTTGCAAGGTTCACACGAAGCATCTGATTTTGACTGCTTCTTGTCGTTCCGGAGTTCCCATCATAGGATCACAACAAGATATATAATGCATAAAATGCTGTTCAGGATCGCCTAATCCATTGAAAATAGGGAATACAGGGTTCCCAAAACTTTGTGTGGGAAGGATTGAATCTACCCATTCAGGGTAAGCTCTCTTTTCTGGTTGAACCAGCGCACGCTTCCGTTCCATAGTCTCTAACAGAGCTGTTAATTACTCAATTTTAGTTATTAACTTTTGAGAAACATCCGGTTGAACTTGGACTTGGGCAGGTGCAATGACTGCAGCTAGTACAGATATGGTGGCTGGTACTGAAGCTGATGGTAACACCGCCAATTGTTGTTGCACTTGACCCATAGGATTAGACCTATGAGGGTGTACTGATAGAGGAGGATATTCTTGATCCATCTTAGTAACTGCAACAAACTCCCTTGGATGACTGACTCCAACACGATTAGGAGGAAGACTACCCTGAAGTAGTTCTGTGTTCAACCTCCTTAACTCCTTTATTTCTTCCACTTGTTCGGAAATCTTTGATTTCATGTATGCAGAACTTCTTCATTTGTGTCTGTGCATACAACTTTTGGAGAAGTAACTTCTTCATCTGAGTCTCCTGAGTGAGCCTCATGTTCTAGAGGATCAGCAACAATGGCATTAATGACATTAATTGATGCATAACGCATCATATCCTTTCTATCAGCATTTTTGTGATATTGTCTTCTGCCATGCCCCTAATGAGACATTACCTTTTGTTGATTTTATCCCTCAGGAACTACTTGGAGAACCATAATATGGAGAGAATCTCCTGATAATTTGGATCGCCATTCCTCTTGTGGCTTCTTCCCCAGTCGAGAGAAGACCGACTTTCGCTGAGGAGGGGATTGATGATTTGAAAATGTCCCCAGTCCAGTGGACTGGGGCTGTTCCTGCTGCCTTTTCTCAACTCCTCGAATCCTGTTTGTTGATTCCAAGGGTTGGGTTAAAAGAGTCCTTATTCGGGAAAGCTGGGGTGGCTCTTGACATCCTATGTCTGAGACTTTCTTAAAATCTCTCCTGATCTTTCGGACCTTAGTCCGGAAATTAGCTGGATGCATCAATCGATATCCACTTTTATCACCCGGTTCAAAAGACCATTGGATGATTTCTGAAAGTTTTTTCACTTGATGATGTGCATGCTCTATACGAGAGGTCTGTTCAATATTCTCGTTTGCATGATGCAGGAGTAATTCAACAAATTTTTCTCTTTATTCTTGATTTTGAGAGGAACTAGTTGACGCCTATTCTTGAGTAAGTTTTTTATTACAAACAAAAACCATTGACTGTGGCTAGCCACGGGCAATAACATTGCATGAGAGCATTTTCTGTGGGATTTGCTAACTGTAGAGTACAATGAAATGTTTTCCTCCATGAACAACTCATCCTCTAAAATGAATACTAGATGAGGCATTGGCAATTAATTGGAGCAATCTTCTTAGTGTGCCAAGGCATGAACGTTGAAGGGCTCTCTACTGCTTTTCAGCCTTCGGATATCGAGAGACTGATAGAGATTCCAAATCAATCTGACATTGTAACCCTTATATTATCTTAAGATGATTTTCATATTCATCATAAGATAATACTTTCTTTTTCAACTGACAAAGAGTTTTCCATATGTTAAGACAAATATCATGAATTCCATCTTCTGTCAACATCTCTGGAATGTCATACTGAGAGTCATCCAGAGGCCAAAACATGACTGGCACTTCATCCTTCGCCAGTTGTTTTCTCATGTTCAGCATTTCCTCTTTATCATTCAATGAAGATTCTTCTACCTGATTTGACCAGAGATTGTGTTTCCTTGTTTCTTCGTCAGATTCAACAAGATTGGTAGATAAATCACTGATCAAACTAGAAGATGAATGACTTAGGGGTGGTTCGGAGAATGACCTACAATCTGGTCTATCTTATTATTGAGAAAGTATTTCACCTGCTAGCGATGAAGCATCAGACATGACTGGTTTTGCATTCGCAAGTTACTCAAGATAAGAGGGCTTTCTCGGAACTACATTGTCCACTGGAGAATTTTCTGGGAAATGTGCATCACTACTGCAGAGAGGACTTTCGCAGAGAAATTCATCATCATGGGGAGGACCACCATGGTGGGTTACAGCAAAAGATTATATCTCTTGCTCCTTGGTCTTCTGGCCACACAGAGGGTTATTGTAGCTCTCATCTGAAGATGAAAATTCACGATCGACTGAACTGTCATGAAGCAAGCCTTCATGAGGAAGTGTTTTTTGAAGACCTTCTGAATTAATGTTCCCACTATTGGGAAATGAGGGATTAGAATCTTTGAATCCAACAGATAATTGTCTAAGGGCTTCAAGAACTCTAGCATCGAGCAAGGACTTGTTACAGATTATCTCTTGATCTCTTGATTGTCCTGGGCGGGTCTTCTTCTTAGACGCCTTCTTACTCACCTTGGAAACCACTTGTTGACGAAAGTGGCTACTCTGAGCAGGTGTATGTGCCTGATCAAGAGAGATGGCCAGGTTAGGCTGAAAATCTCTACTCAAATAAGGTGTATGTGCCTGACATGGTTGTTCATATGATATGGGGGAATACCCCCCACAACCCTCTTGGACTGGAACAAATGTGTGTGTCTGTTTCAGAGTGAACTATTGATTTGTCACTCCACTAGTAGGGATATATTTTTTTGTCTTTCCCTGAGATGCTGTTGAAGATGTTATAATATCCTAGCAAGCATCCTGAATATGAGGAGTGATTTGCTTCTTCTTTTTCACCATTGATATTGTAACGACCCGAAATTTTGAAAAAATCTTGTTTCCTAATTTTATGTGTTATTTTATTTTATTTTTATACTCAACAAAAATGTTTCATTTGATAACATGAGTATAATTAAAATGAGACCACTGGGTTTTGACTGTTATATGACCATTGGTCAATATGACCGTTGGAAACTAAACGTTTTGATTTTTATCTCTAAATACAATTAATCTTGGTTAATTATTATAGAAATAAGATTCTATGGCCTCGCCCAGTAGTCTTGGACCGATCGAATCCCATCTAACAGAACTTGGGAAGGAGGTAGCACTAATGGGGTTTGCTTTGGACCAAACCCAAGCCGAACTTCATCGTGTGAAGCTAGAACGGAATCGCCTTCGCGAGAAGATTAACCTGATAGAAATTACTACTCGTGCGATGTTGGCTGAGCCTCCCTCATATTCTCTCACCTTAGCACACCTTACACTTAGGTACTATGCTGGCATGATAAGGGGCTATTTAAGGATACCATAACTGCCTTGTGTAATCATTTGTTTTAAATAAAAATTAGGATTTCTTATTATGATGAAGTTTATGAATTTTCAAATGACCGGATAAATATAGTATGCATATTTTTGATGAATTCTAGAAAATGTATATTTTAAAAAATGTTTATGTAAAACATAAATAATTAAAAATGTGTAATGATTTTCAAAAAATGGTCTTCTAAAATTATGTCCAGTACGAAATTTAGAGTCTAATAAGATCAACATAATTTTTGATGAATAGTAAATTATGAATAGTGATTTTATGATTAGGATTAGTAATGTGTCCAAATGGATTAGTAATCTCACTTAAAAAAGTATTAATATAATCTAGGCACCTTGATTAAGTAATGCGATTTAATAAAATGGTTAAATAACAGTTTCATAAATTATTATTCAAGTATTAGTTTTTTCAAGTGAATAGTGTTTTTTAATTAAAAATTAAATTCAAAATATTTAGAAAAATATTTTTATAAAATGGATTTCATTTTTGAACTCAGAGCACCGATATTATGTTATGGAAATTTTTGGGGTTTTTTCTGAAAAAAAATGAATTTTCAGTGAATAGTGTATTTATTTAAAAATAAAATTAAAAATATTTAGAAAATTATTTTTATAAAATGGAGTTCATTTTTGAAATCAGAGCATTGATATTTGGTTAATGTGAAATTTTGGGATTTTTCTGAGAAAGTTGAATTTTTAGTGAATAGTAAAAATATAGTCTTAGGGTTTCGGTATGTTTA
This sequence comes from Viscum album, assembly GCA_963277665.1. Taxonomy (NCBI): domain Eukaryota; kingdom Viridiplantae; phylum Streptophyta; class Magnoliopsida; order Santalales; family Viscaceae; genus Viscum; species Viscum album. The sequence continues at coordinate 428,545,719 of OY728150.1, read as the reverse complement.
ATGACATCATAACTGTGTCATGATGATGTCATGAGATGTTATAAGGGTTCAACGACCTAAGTTTTTGAATTATTGTATTGGGGGCCCCATGTGGCCTAACTTCATGAGAAATATCATGAGAGAGCACATGGTTTTGAGAAAAGCACTTGTGAGATGTCCCTTGGCCATTAATGCCTTGTCCCCTCACTTTCCCTATAAATACCAAGCCCTCCTCTCATCCTTTCGACTCAAAAACCATCCTCAATGACGTTCTGGTCTCCTTACCTCCCAAAGAGTCCTCCCAAGGTTCCCCCAAGCCCTCAAGGTCCAAACCTTTGAGTTTTATGAGTTACGTTTTAAGGTAAGGGATCCGACCTCTCTCTTTCATTTAAAGTAATCTCTTTAATGTCATTTCTTTTATTCTCCATGTTCTTATGTTGGAGGATGTTCTTCTATATTCATATTAGTGCCCTATTCATTTTCATATGATGATAGACCCTCTCTTTCTCTCATCGATTCATTTTAAGAATGTTTAAGTGGTGTCGTTAGGCTGCCGAATTTTTAAGTGGTTCTTTCACCTTCCTCCTTTTTCAAAGTTCTACATTCATGTAAAGTCTTTCAAGTTATTTTTTATTACGTTGGGGTATGATATTTATATCTATCATACTGATCATTTATTTTCATATGATTAGATACCCAATTTGATCTCATCAATTCATTTTTTGTTGAAGTTTAAGTGACACCGTTAGGCTGCTGAATTTTTAAGGGATTCTTTAACCTTTCTCATTTTTCAAAGTTCTACTATCATGTCAAGTCTTTCAAGTACCTTTTTATTATTTTGGGGTATGATATCTATATCTATAATACTGATCTTTTATTTTCATATGATGAGAGACCCTATTTTATCTCTTTAATTCATTTTTGTTGAAGTTTAAGTGGCGCCGTTAGGCTACCGAATTTTTAAGGGATTCTTTCACCCTTCTCGTTTTCAAGATCTATTTTCATGTCATGTCTTTCATGTTCCTTTTTATTATTTTGGGGTATGATCTATAAATCTATCATACAGATATTTTATATTCATATGATGAGAGAACCTATTTGATCTCATCAATTCATTTTTGTTGAAGTTTAAGTGACGCCATTAGGCAGTAGAATTTTTAAGGGATTCTTTCACCTTTCTCATTTTTCAAAGTTCTACTTTCATGTCATTTATTTAAAGCTACTTTTTATTATGTTGGGGAATGATATCTTTATCTATAATACTGAACTTTTATTTTCACACGATGAGATACAATATTTGATCTTGTCAATTCATTTTTTTTATGTTTAAGTGATGCCGTTAGGCTACTGAATTTTTATAAGAGAAATCTTATTTTTGTCTTCCTTTCATGTCCTTCATTTCATATGGTATATCATTTAAATTTCATTACCATGTTCTCAATTTTTTTATATTCTGTCCCCATAATGTTTTATGGGTCATTTATGAATGTTTGACCCATGTCCCCTCTCTTTTCAATGTTTTCTAAAACCCTGTAACATAGCCATTATACTGCAAAATTTTCAACTCAAAATGCCTCTCTCTTTTCTCAAAATTATTTTATGTTATAAAGTGAATACTCAAAGATATTATTTCTACAGGGGTATTAACATATATACCTAAATGTTCTATTTTAAATTCTTGGATTTACATACATGAAACCCGCTCTCCTCTTTCGTGGGTTTAAAGTGACGTAAAGATCATGTCTTTAAAGTAGTTTTTAAAACGTTATAATTATGAAATGAAACCCATTTATTTTATGCTATATGGGTTATTTATGAAATTTTTGATGATGATATATGTGGCTCACGTGATAATAAATTCAAATTTAAGGGTGTTCCCTGATAGCGCTCCAATGCATTGGGTAATGATGTAACCACTAGAGATTATAATTTTCACGATATCTTGGTGAATAACCTTGGCAATTTTCAAATGACACCTTGGGGATGGACCTTGGTGATATGTTCATGATTGTCTATGTTAAATGATGTAGCCACATCTTCAAGTTATGAAAAATGTTATTTTTATTATGATATGCCTCATGATTTCATTCTCGTGCCTTAAAGTTATTTTCATGACTTTATTGATGTATCTCAAGTTCATATGTAAAATGTTTCGCTGTTTCCCTTACTGGTCCTTATGCTCAACCTTTCTTTTGATGTATATCCCCAGGTTATGAGATGCAGTAATGAACCTAGGATGAACTTAAGGATAAGCTTTTAAGTGTTTAAGAAGAATGTTTTATGTTATTTTCATGTATTATGTTACTGTTTTCCAAGACACTAAACCTTAAATATCCTTAGTTTTGTGTAATGTAATGAAAGTTTATGTTATAAAAAGGCAGGATGTTATAGTTTGTATCAATGTATGGTTTAGTTATTTGTGAAAATTAGGATATTAAAACTCTAGGAAGAACCCTATAGAAAAGTTTAAATATAGGAAATCTTCCTGGTATTTTGGTGAGTATTGAGTAAGGGGTTTCCAAGCAAATACATCCCTGTCTGGATACGAGCAGGTAGAGGTGGCTCTGGCACAGATGTACATAGGGGTAAAACCTGAAAACACCGCTTTGAGATGGACTCAAATGAGAACTGGTACATGACAACGGGCCTTGCTGCACTCTTGGTTACGACACTCCCGGGGGATATTCTTTGGTAAATTCATAAGCTTAGTATGAACCATTATTAAAGGAACAAGGATAAAACAAAATAAAGATTCACATAAGAATATATGATCATGGATAACCTAGATTAGAACCTAGGGGATCACTAGTTAGGGTATAATTTTCTACTAAAAGTTATCCTTATATGCTTTAAGTTCGTTTTCATGATTATTGGTTAAGTTTTTAAGCCCTAATTATAGTTTCTTTTCTTAGTTAATGGTGGAAAATTGAAGAACATGTCCCAACAACCAATGTGATCGGAAATGCGACGATTTCCGTGTTAATATGATAGAGATGATTAGGGGATTAAAAGATGATTATTATTTTGGAAGACGTTCACTATTTTGGGGACCCTATATGATCGAGGTAAATATATTACTATGGTATTTTCATTGAGTATTAAGGTAGACTTATATTTTGAAGAATCGATGAATTTAAGGTGGACTTATAGTAATTTAGGTTACTTATGGGAATGATTAACATATCTTGGGTAAAATATTTTTAGGTTAGATACTTTTGTTATAAGATGTTAGGAGTGGTTGATGTTGTTTGGAGATGAACAATGATGTTTATTTTGGAAGACTATGTTATCAAATCCTTCTTGTATTTGGGTTTCAATCTTAGTTTGGTTTATTTTGAGGAATCTTAAGGACCGTTATTTATGGAATGGTCTATGATGAACTTTGGGTAGTACCATGGAACTTTGAATATTTAAAATTAGTTTCCATTACTATGGGATTCTTTCTTTTTTTGAAGAGATGTTTTACCATACCCTTTCTGTGTTTGGGATAATGTTTAAAGATAGAAGAAATAGATAGTCAATATTTTGTGGATTATGTGATTCTCTAGAAGATGATTCTTGTGTTTTGATGAGACCAAGTAGTCTTGAATGCTCATCGTTTGGAGAAAAGATTAGTTTTTGGTAGAAACTTATTAAAGGATGAAACTCTACATGAAGGTAGGTATATTTCCTTATGTTCTATGTTGTAAATGAATTCCTCAAAATTATGAAAAGGAACGTAAAACAAAAACATTGTTGGTTTATGTTTCCTACTAGGTAATCAAAGACCGTTTACACACATCATAAGTTTGGGATTTTCTTATGGTTAAATTTCTCCAAATCATGTTTTCTGTCACTCTCCCTCAGAACATGACCCTTTGTTTTCTCCTCCATGTCCATGTTTTCCTACATGGAATCCTAGTGTGGGTTAACTCGAGTGACCTTTGTATTTCCCTTTCTTTCTTTTAAAGTAATAGTTTTACTGACTCCTTTTCCGATGTGGTAATTTCAATGAAATTTCAAAACCTAATTTTAAAAATTGGGAGGATGAAATTTCTTAAGGGGGGAAGATTGTAACGACCTGAAATTTTGAATAAATCTTGTTTCCTAATTTTATGTGTTATTTTATTCTATTTTTATACTCAACAAAAATGTTTCATTTGATAACATGAGTATAATTAAAATGAGACCGTTGGGTTTTGACTGTTATATGACCATCGGTCAATATGACCGTTGGAAACTAAACGTTTTGATTTTTATCTCTAAACACAAGTAATCATGGTTAATTATTATAGAAATAAGATTCGATGGCCTCCCCCAGTAGTCTTTGACCGATCGAAGCCCATCTAACAGAACGTGGGAAGGAGGTAGCACCACTGGGCTTTGCTCTGGACCAAACCCAAGACTAACTTCATCGTGTGAAGCTAGAACGGAATCACCTTCACGAGAAGTTCAACCTGATAGAAATTACTACTCGTGCGATGTTGGCCGAGCCTCCCTCAGATTCTCTCACCTTAGCACACCTTACACTTAGGTCCTATGCTGGCATGATAAGGGGCTATTTAAGGAGACCGTAACTGCCTTGTGTAATCATTTGTTTTAAATAAAAAGTGAGATTTCTTATCATGATGAAGTTTATGAATTTTCAAATGACCGGATAAATATAGTATGCATATTTTTGATGAATTTTAAAAAAAGGATATTTTAAAAAATGTTTATGTAAACCTTAAATAATTAAAAATGTGTAATGATTTTCAAAAAATGGTCTTGTACAATTATGTCCAGTACGAAATTTAGAGTCTAATAAGATCAACTTGATTTTTGATGAATAGTAAATTATGAATAGTGATTTTATGATTAGGATTAGTAATGTGTCCAAATGGATTAGTAATCTCACTTAAAGAAAGTATTAATATAATCTAGGAACCTTGATTAAGTAATGTGATTCAATAAAATGGTTAAATAACAGTTTCATAAATTATTATTCAAGTATTAATTTTTTCATGTGAATAGTGTTTTTTAATTAAAAATTAAATTAAAATTATTTTGAAAATTATTTTTATAAAATGGATTTCATTTTTGAACTCAGAGCACCGATATTATGTTATAGTAATTTTTGGGGTTTTTCTGAAAAAAATGAATTTTCGGTGAATAGTGTATTTATTTAAAAATAAAATTAAAAATATTTAGAAAATTATTTTTATAAAATGGAGTTCATTTTTGAAATCATAGCATTTATATTTGGTTAATGTGAAATGTTTTGATTTTTCTGAGAAAGTTGAATTTTTAGTGAATAGTAAAAATACAGTTTTAGGGTTTCGGTATATTTAATGACATCATAACTGTGTCATGATGATTTCATGAGATATTTTAAGGGTTGGACGAACTAAGGTGATGAATTATTTTATTGGGGGCCCCATGTGACCTAACTGCATGGGAAATATCATGAGAGAGCACATGGTTTTGAGAAAAGCACTTGTGAGGTGTCCCTTTGCCATTAATGCCTTGTCCCCTCACTTTCCATATAAATATCAAGCCCTACTCTCATCCTTTCGACTCAAAAACCATCCTCAACGAATTTCTGGTCTCCTTACCTCCCAAGGAGTCCTCCCAAGGTGCCCCCAAGCCCTCAAGGTCTAAACCTTTGAGTTTTAAGAGTTACGTTTTAAGGTAAGGGATCCGACCTCTCTCTTTCATTTCAAGTAATCTCTTTTACGTCATTTCTTTTATTCTCCATGTTATTATGTTAGAGGATGTTCTTATATATTAATATTACTGCCCTTTGCATTTTCATATGATGAGAGACCCTCTCTTTCTCTCATCGATTCATTTTAGAAATGTTTAAGTGGCGCCGTTAGGGTGCCGAATTTTTAAGTGGTTCTTTCAGCTTCCTCCTTTTTCAAAGTTCTACTTTCATGTAAAGTCTTTCAAGTTCCTTTTTATTACGTTGGGGTATGATCTCTTTATCTATGATACTGATCATTTATTTTCATATGATGAGATACCCTACTTGATCTCATCAATTCATTTTTTTTATGTTTAAGTGACGCCGTTAGGCTGCTGAATTTTTAAGGGATTCTTTCACCCTTCTCATTTTTTAAAGTTCTACTATCATGTAAAGTCTTTAAAGTAACTTTTTATTATGCTGGGGTATGATCTATATATCTATCATACTGATCTTTTATGTTCATATGATGAGAGACCCTATTTAATCTCTTCAATTCATTTTTGTTGAAGTTTAAGTGGCACCGTTAGGCTGCCGAATTTTTAAGGGATTCTTTCACCCTTCTCATTTTAAAGAACTATTTTCATGTCAAGTATTTCATGTTCTTTTTTATTATGTTTGGGTATGATATCTAAATATATCATACTTATATTTTATATTCATATGATTAGAGACCCTATTTGATCTCGTCAATTCATTTTTGTTGAAGTTTAAGAGACGCCGTTAGGCAGCCGAATTTTTAAGGGATTCTTTCACCTTTCTCATTTTTCAAAGTTCTACTTTCATGTAAAGTCATTCAAGCTCCTTTTTTATGTTGTGGAATGATCTCATTATTCATAATACTGAACATATATTTTCACATGATGACAGAGCCTATTTGATCTCGTTAATTCATTTTTTTTTGAAGTTTAAGTGACGCCGTTAGGCTGCCGAATTTTCATAAGAGAAATCTTTTTTTTGTCTTCCTTTCATGTTCTTCATTTCATATGGTATATCTATAAAATTTCATTACCATGTTCTAAATTTCTTTATATTCTGTCCCCATAATGTTCTATGGGTCATTTATGAATGTTTTACCCATGTCCCCTCTCTTTTCAATGTTTTCTAAAACCCTGTAACATAGTCGTTATGCTGCAAAATTTTCATCTCAAAATGCCTCTCTCTTTTCTCAAAATTATTTTATGTTATAAAGTGAATACTCAAAGCTCTTATTTCTACATTGGTATTAGCATATATACCCATATTTTCTATTTTAAATTCTGGGATTTACATACGTGAAACCTGCTCTCCCCTTCTGTGGGTTTAAAGTGACGTAAAGATCATGTCTTTAAAGGAGTTTTTAAAACGTTATGATTATGAAATGAAACCCATTTATTTTATGCTATATGGGTTATTTATGAAATTTTAGATGATGATATATGTGGCTCACATTATAATAAAGTAAAATTTAAGGGTGCGCCCTGATAGTGCTCAAATGCATTGGGTAATGATGTAACCACTAGAGATTACAATTTTCACGATATGTTGGTGAATAACCTTGGTAATTTTCAAATGACACCTTGGGGATGGACCTTGGTGATATTTTCATGATTTTCTATGTTAAATGATGTAGCCACATCTTCATGTTATGAAAAATTTTATTTTTATTATGATATGCCTCATGATTTCACTCTCATGCCTTAAAGTTCTTTTCATGACTTTATTGATGTATCTCAAGTTCATATGTAAAATGTTTCACTTGTTTCCATTACTAGGCCTTCTGCTCACCCTTTCTTTTAATGTATGTCCCCAGGTTATGAGATACAGTAATGAACCTGGATGAACTTAAGGAGAAGCCTTTCAAGTGTTAAAGAAAAAAAATTTATGTTGTTTTCATGTATTATCTTCCTGGTTTCCAAGACACTAAACCTTAAAGATCCTCAGTTTTGTGTAATGTAATGAAAGTTTATGTTATAAAAAGGCGAGATGCTATAGATATAATATGTTTGGTGACTTAAGCTCCCATAACGGGGATACATGTCCATTCTGTGCTTAGAGTAGGTGTGTGTGCCTGCTCTTGTCTTCCTTTTCCTGTCAGTGAATCCTGACAGTACTCATGTGTGGGGGCACAAAGTTGAGTCTGCCTCTTATTTGTCACTGGAGCTTTCCGACTGACTTCTCTGAGTGCTACCAAGAGAGACTGTTGGTAGGATTGATCAATACTAGTAGGTGTATGTGTCTGCTTATTGTACTTCACCAAACGTGGTTGACGATATCCATCATATGTAATCAGAAGAGCCTGCTAACTAGCTGATGACGTATAAATAGGTGTATGTTCCTGCGTATAGTACTCCGTTAGAATTTCTTGTCGGGATTGGCGTGATGCTGCCAGACGAGTATGATGGATAATGGAATTAAAATGGATGGGTGTATGTGCCCACTCGTTGTTTTGCCACCAAGTCAGGTTTGTGGACGGAGATAGCATAGATGAGAACCTGCTCACTATTGACTGGATTTCGCCTCTGGCGATTTATCTTGCCTACTCGGGTTCGAGGAACCTGAGCCGAACGCCTGGAGTTGATACCATCATCATGTTGAGGGCACACTGCCGCACAAGTCTGGTTGTGATTGTTAATGGGATCTCTCGGGAAGAACTCATGTCTCCTTGAATTAAGGCCCTGAGGGACCTACTCATTCACCTCCCCAGAGTATGGGAGTGAATGGTGATTTCATTCCATGGATAAAGACCCGAAATGGTTGGAGACGGTAGTTAGCACCGCCTGCTTTTTGATCGCTGGTCATCGCTATCCGGACAAATAGAGTGAATTGTTCACTTGGAGGGCTTTTCGGGCAGCCTCCAGAGTTAGAATGGTACCATATTGACGGTACTCCTTAACATGCGCATTTGATACCAAGCGTTGAAGACGCTGAGTAGGTGATGTTGTCCTCAAAGCGGACGATGATCCAGCAGGAGTAGCAGCAGTGGAATTCACAGCAGAGGTTTTCACAGCAGACGTATTCACGGATGTGAACTTAAGAGAAGCCATTCTGGAAATGTAGAAGATCTTTGGAAAAGAATTTTTATTTGATATAATAGACATAATCAAGATAAGTTCGGCTGCTACATCTTTTGGATGAGCACATATGTTATTGATTGTCTTGTTGGTCCTCTCATTGAGTTTAAATAGGGGCCTACAAAATAGGTAAAACATCATTTTAACTTGGTTAAGGATTCACGTCAGGTTCACCATTTTTTGTTTCCTCTGAAATTTGGGATGACCTCCTTGATTGAAGGTTCAAACATTCCAATCGGTTTGTAATGGGTTTTTTCATAGAATCAGAAACATCCAATGATTCCATATCCATATGGACCTACTTTCCAATGGTACACACTCATTAGTTGTGGACTGATGAGGCTTAGGAATTTGCATTGGTCGAGAGGATGGGAGGTCGGACTCATCACACCTTTTTGAGGGGAATTATTGTCTACTTTGGGACTCTCTTTATAGATTTAAGTCATGTTCGTGAATCCTTATTACATTACCAAGTATAAAATGATCTTTCCTTTAGATCTGACAATCAATGATTGAATATGTAGGAAATTTAGAGAATCTTTTATATGTATTCGAGGTTATTCATCAATAGAGAATCATCTGTATTTGCTAGAGATTCTTAGTCGATGGTATCCTTAAATACATAAAAGTATCTTGTTCATTATGATAACCATACTGGTTTTAAAGCCACTCAGTGGGGAACTTGTAGTTTATTGTCATTCAGGAGGACATGGATTATTTTGATGTTGGGATCGTACCCGCAGATGGGCTACCTACGTATCTTTTGTTTAGAAAAGGAATCAGAACCCACGTAGTTTGAATAAGGGAGTATGATGTTTATGCATGATGGATGGCTCAAAGAAAGATTTCATGATTACTTTTACACTCTATGCTCACGTGAGTCATGCTCGGTGTGATAAACAAGAGGTATTGGTGAAACCAGACAAATGTGCCATGAAAGATGCAATGATGTGGGGCTTATGTATGTATGACTGCCCAAATAGATGAGGATTAAGATTTAATTCAGGGATGAAATCCATGAACAGGGTCCATAAAGGTATATGTGCTTCATAAAGATTTGGATACTCTAATATTGGGGCATACTCCTATTGAAGATTCCTATGTTTAGGAGGAGACTTATGATTGGGTTTTACTCCTGAGAAAAAATCCCAGATCAAAAAGGAATTATGACTGGTTAAGAGAAATTAAGACTGGGGATTATTCCTAAGGAGGAGCCCCAGGTTAAAGTGATTTGAAAATTAAGGGACTTGGGGCCTAATCCTAAAGGGGATGCCCATATTTGATACTGGGGCATATTCCTAAGGAGGAGGCCCAGGTTAATGGAATTAAGGTTTGGGGCTTACTCATGAGGATGATGCCCATATTTGGGGAATTATGACTGTGGATTATTCCTGAAAAGGAGGGCCAGGTTAGGGGACTAGGTAATTACTCCTGAAAATGAGGCCCATATTTGAGATTGGGGATTATTCATGAAAAGGAGGCTCAGGTTAAAGGAATTAATGTTTGGGGCTTACTCCTGAGGAGGATGCCCATATTTGGGGAATTATGACTGGGGATTATTCCTAAAAAGGAGGCCCATGTTAGGGGAATTGGGACTTACTCCTGAAAAAGGAGTCCCAAATTAATAAGGATTTGAACTAGGGTTTACTCCAGAAAAGGAGGCCCAGGTTCGGGATTCTCTCATCTTAAAGGATGAGGTTGAATGAATGAACTCTCTAGCATTAGTGACATAAAGATGTGAAAATCACTAAGTTTTGAGAGATGTTCCACGGAGCTCCTTTCAGATAAGGAATTCAATCAAGAAAACATGCCATAAATGGCTTTGAAGAGTGTCTTGAAGACTGAATCTTGAATAGAAGAGGTGAAATGGCATAAGAGGGGTCAATTGGACAGGAAGGGAACCCAAAAAGAGAGGGACGCGCAAGTCGTGGAAGGCGCGTAGGTACTGCATGGGCGCGCAAGTATTGTTCGCGCAGGTATACGTGCGTGGTTCATGGGTACTTGCGCGATCCTTTCCCAGTAGAGTAATACTTGGGCGATTCTTGACCAAAGACTTTAGAATCAACCTGAGGTACTTTCAGAAGAGTGGCACACAAGTATCAATAAATAGGTAAGGAGTTGCACAAGTGTGTTCATTTCACTTAAGGGAAAAAACATTTAGGCGCGAAAAGTGTTAGTGATTTCTAACACTTTTACATTATTCCTCTTGTTTATACCATCCATTCTAGGTAAAGAATTACCTTACAAGTGTTCGGAAGACTTGAAGAAGAGACTTGGGCGTTCAGATCTCTATATCTGAATTCTGGAAAAATTCCTCCCTCAAATGGGGGGCCCACCGCGGGTATTTATAGGCTGGAGATGGCCCCGGGTGGTTATCACTTAGGGAACACAAGTCACTTGGGCGACCATTAGGCGGCGCGCAAGTATACTTGCGCGACAGTAAGGGAACTTGCGCAACCCTAGGTCCTTTGAGTCCTTTTTCATTCCTTTGTTGATTTTTGATGTTTTCTTAAAAGGTTGAATCACTTTGTGCTAAGTCATTTCTCTTTCCATTCTTTTAGACAATGTGACGAAAAAGAGCACCAATAGTATTTCATGAGGTGACTCTTTCTGCATGTTGATGCAAGCACATCATTTATAAGCATCAAAGATTAGACAAAAGATGTGGCTCTAAATATCATAAAACAAGAAATCCAATGTAGATAACAACATATGGCCATGCAATTTTAAACAAAAATATGCCTCTAAGCATTAAAAATTAGACTAGTGAATGATACACTATTCATCCTAGATTCCAACAATACTCGAATCCTGTTCAATTTTGAGCAGAGCTTGATCACAAACCTATACATCGGTTGAAATTTGAGTATTAAGAAAACTTAATCGTATTGCTCGACCAATATATGTATATATGAATATATTTTCATTATATATAATTTTTAATTCTTTCTAAAAATTTTATATATTTTTTTATTAATTTTGGAATTGTCAATTGAGTTATGGTGAAGTGTCAAGCTCAAGTTTGAGTGGTTGTATATTGTATCGACTCGACTTGGTTCAAGTCCATTACACCACTGTTAGAGATGGAAAGTAATTAAAATCATGAAAAAGACCAGTCGCTTGGTGCCTAAAGAAACATTTAGAAATAGTTTTAATATGAAACATCAGTTGACCTAGTTAAATTGAATTTTAGAAACAGAAATCAGTTTGGTAGTCATTTTACTGGAAAAAACAATCAAAATATAGCCCTGGAATGCAGAATAACAAACCTGCATGTATATTTGGAAGCCTAATGCTGACTCATAGCTGATTTAACGAGCAACTGTATGAAAAAATCTAGAAATGCACATGCCAGATTGCTTTATCAAAAAAAGTTAAATTAAATTTAAAAGCATTAAAAATACATGATATTAATTGCATATTTTTAATTTTCTTCCCACAGAACAGAACAAGTAAAAAATATTAACAAAAGCAATTGTATCTATCATGCTAGAAGTTTGTATGGAAAATTATCTTTAACAGTTATAAAATAACAAAGAAAGAGCCATATATTTAATTTTGTTCTACTCAGGAGATGCCCATATGATTTTCAGGTTTCTACCTTATATCAGTAACATTATTTCCATTAATGGAAAACTATATAGAAGTAAACATGTGATTCTCTTATGAATAACATCTAAAACAGGAACAAAAACTCAATAGCTGCAGCTGCAGTACCTTGGTAGTGTAGACTTTGTCCCCATTCTTGTTTATGTAGAACTGAAGATTCATTGTGCCTAAATTTTTTCCTACATAGAATGTGGTAATATAAACAAACAACACCATTCAAGAAAAAGAGATGCGACATCAAATTAGAAAACCAAAATAACAAAATGACCAATGTCAAACAATCTATAGAAGCTTTATATAAAAAAGAATGTTTTGAATAAAATTTCATAGGAAATCATGTTTCCACATTTTAAAATTTGTCATGTGATAAGCTTCTAGACATGTAAAAAACCATTGTTTGTCACAACCAGATACCCAGAGTACAAAATAAACAACATTTTTGACCAGAAAAAGAAACATACCTATGTAGCACCGACACATTTAAATGGGCTGAGTATCGGTGTCGGAAACTTCTCTGACGCCGATACGTGGATGACGCGTTGATGACACATCTACGACTCACAAAAAATGAGTCGCTGCCCTCCCTCCCTTACAGCACATTTGGGATACGGGATGGATGTGGGGAATAGGGAAGGGGGGCTACCGAGGAAGGAGGGTGGGGATCGGGAAGGATGTGCGGCGAGATAAGGGGAGAGGGATGGAAGGTGCCGTATGGCCGCCTCTAGGGTTTCCGGCGGCTGCCTCTATAAGAAAATTTGGAGGCTCCCCATCATGTTTTTGAAGACCTGCATGCAAAAAAACGAAAAAAAACAGATTTTCTAAAAAAATTAATAATAATAATAATACAATTAGAATAATAAAAATAAATATTAAAATAATGTTATTATACAAAAATGAGAATTAAAAATTGATTAATTAATATTAAAGTTATATATATATATATATATATTATACTAATTATAGGAATAAAAAAAATCAAAATTTACAATTAATGTATGATATGATATGTGAAAACAATTATTTTAATTTTAAAAACAAAGGTCATTATTATGAGTCCATTCTTCAACAATTGTTTTTTTACAATTTTTTTTGATATAGAAATATTTAGTTTATATTTTGTTATATTTCTATTCATAATTTTGTATTTAATTATAAATTCTATATTATTTTATTTATTAAAAATATATTTTAATCGACGTGTCACAGCGTGTCGAAATTTCAATTTTTTTATAGTTGTGTGTCGACATGTCGTTTCGTGTCATGTCGCGTGTCGCGTGTCGGTGTCCATGCAACATAGCACGAGACATAGGTGTTTAGGGTTTATTCTTTCTTTCACCTCAGGTTCTCTATCACTCTGGGACTAGCATCGTCTTTAATACCCTGAATAACTGGAATATCCAGTTTATCCGAGATGATTACATGTTTATAAAAAAAGTGACTGTTGGATTGAAATGCAATAAAAAATTGCAGCTATCATAATTTTAACAAAAATCCATTTTTACCCCTTGTTGTTATTACCTCCATATAGTTGTAATACACCATAAAAACAAATAAACACATTAAAAAACGTATCAAAAACATAAAAAAACTTATCAAAAAACAAAAACACTGAATAATAAAATTCTATTTAAAATTCAATAAAAACTCTATAGATTACAAAAAAAATAATATATAAAAAACGTTGATATAAAAAAACATAAAAATCATGGATAAAAAACATAAACATATCAAAACCAAAAAATAGATATAAAAAATGCAGATATAAATTACTCTTTAAAACATATCAATTTATAAAAAAATTATAACATTGAAAAATAAAAATTTCCTATAAATTGTTATTTTTAAAAATATATCAATTTTTTATTTCTTAAATAATATTGTAAACAACTATTAACCTTTGCAAGTTTAAAAAATAATTTTTATGAAAGAACTTAAAAATAAGTACTTAGAAAAATGTACCAAAAGATTATTACATTTAAAAGTTAAATAAATTTTTTTTAGAAATAATAAAATTTTCTCAAATAAAGAGAAACTCGTTATTTAATAAATGTATAACCATTTTTATGCTATAATTTTTTAAAGTCATAAACAGAATATATTTTTTAATGGAACTAAAAATAAAAAAATACCAATTTCCAAAAAAATCACATTTTTATTTAAAGGAAAAATGTCAATGAAGAATTTTCATTATAAAAACATAAAAATAATAAAAAATAAAAGGTGAAAATGTAAATTAAAATTTAATGAATGTATTTATATTAAATTAAATTACATATAATATGTATTGAATTATTTATATAAATTTTTTAAAAATAATATAATTTACCATTTAAAAATATATATATAATACATGAATAAAAATGTAAATAAAATATACATATTTAGGAAGTTCCAGTGGAGGTTCTAGTGGGAGTTCTAGTGAAGGTTCTGGTGGAATTTACAGTGGATTTTCCACTTCTAATAGAGGTTCTAGTGGAGGTTCCAATAGAGGTTCCAGTAGAGGTTCTAGTGGAGGTTCCAGTGGAGGTTCTAGGTTTCAGTGGAACTTTAGTGGACGTTCCAGTAGACGTTCAATTGGACGTTCTAGTAGACGTTCCAGTGGTGGTTCCAGTGGACATTATAGTGGAGGTTCTGGTGGATGTTTCAGTGGAGATTCTGGTGGAGGTTCCAGTGGAGGTTCAAGTGGAAGTTCCAATTGAAGTTTCAATGGATGGTCCACAATACAACAAAAGTATATATTTATAAAACTATAGAATATATTAATAAAAATTAAATTTTAATAAATATATTTATATTAAATTCAATTATATATAATATATATAATATATTTTACTCATCATCTATTCTAATAATAATTATAAATCTATTAAGAGGAAGTTCCAGTGGAGGTTCCAGAGGAGGTTCCACTAGAGGTTCCGGTGGAGGTTCCGGTGGAGGTTACAGGTTCTAGTGGAACCTCTAGTGGATGTTCCAATGGATGTTCCAGTAGAGGTTCTAGTGGAGGTTCTAGTGGAGTTTCCAGTGGAGGTTCCAATGAAGGTTCTAGTAAAGGTTTTAGTGGAATTTTCAATTGAATTTTCAATATAAGTTTCACAATACAACAAAAGTATATATTTATAAAACTATAGAATATATTAATAAAAATTAACTTTTAATAAACATATTTATATTAAATGAAATTATATATAATATATGTAATATATTTTATTCAATATCTATACTAATTACAATTATAAATCTATTGAGAGGAAGTTCCAGTGGAGGTTCCAGTAGAGGTTCTAGTGGAGGTTTCAGTGGACGATCCAGTGGATGTTCAGTTCCAGTGGAGGTTCCAGGTTCGAGTGGAACTTTTAGTGGATGTTCCAGTGGAGGTTCCAGTAAAAGTTCCTGTGAAGGTTCCAGTGGAGGTTCCAATGAAGGTTCTAGTGGAATTTTCAATTGAAGTTTCAATGGATGTTTCACAATACAACAAAAGTATATATTTATAAAACTATAGAATATATTAATAAAAATTAAATTTTAATAAACATATTTATATTAAATGAAATTATATATAATATATGTAATATATTTTATTCAATATCTATATTAATAACAATTATAAATCTATTAATAAGAAGTTCCAGTGGAGGTTCTAGTGGATGTTCCAATGGATATTCAAGTGGAGGTTCCAGTGGACGTTCCAGTGGATGTTCCAGTGGACGTTCCAGTGAAGGTTCCAATGGGATTTCAAAAACTATAGAATATATTAATAAAATTTAAATTTTAACAAATATATTTATATTAAATTCAATTATATAAAATATTTATTACATTTTTTACATAAATTTACAAAAACAACATAGTTTATCACTTAAAAATATGTACAATAATAAATGTATTTATAATACAATTGACACAATATTTTTTTATGCATTAAAAAAATTATACGACTTTAAAGATATCAAGGAAAATCTATTAATTTTCCCCTAAATAATTAAAAAAATATATTTTTATCACACATTTATATTTAATTCTTTTTAAAAGACGTAACAAATTTTTTTTAACAAAATAAAATATCATTCAATTACAAATATAATTGGTTTTAAAATAAAATTAACTCATTAATATTTAAAATGTTTTAAAAAAATGTATGCACTTAAAAAGATCAATAAAAATATTTTCATTTTACTCAAATAGTCAAAAAAATTGAAAACATATATTATTTGATAATTTTTTACCAAAGCGTCATAATTAATTTTTTATAAGACAAATAAAAATTCATTTTAAAAATATATTCATTTTTCAAACATATCAAAAAAATTATTATTTTTTTAATATATAATATAATTTTAAAAATTGGAGATGTTAGATTTTTTTGATTAGAGAGAGGGAGAATCTACCGCCTATTTTTTGTGTAAGACCAACATACCCCACACTCCCTTGGTTACTCGATTGCAACGCATGGAAAATAAAACAGGTGCCAACATCCTAAAATGTGACCGGATGATCCATTATTTAATATAATTAGAGATGATAAAAACCGTGGAATAGAAATATACTTTAATTCTATGAAATAATGGAAGAGTCAAATATAAGTCAAATATGTAAAAGAAAATTCTAAATATGAAGAAGATGTGGAGAGGTAGTATGATAAATTGATTTCATTCATCTAAATATGTGTTTAGAAAAGAAATTGAATTCACTGAGGAGAGATGTAGTAGAAATTTGTAATAGATTTTATGACATTTTTTAGTAAATTATCCAAAACTAAAGGATGAAAGACAAATGATGAAGTTGATTCGACAAGGACCTCCTCAAGGAAGATTCTAAATTCAACAGGAATAATTTTACCTCTATGTGAAAAGGTTCGAATTTCTCAATGGTCAAAAATAGAAATTTATTATATAATAAGGATGCTAAAAAATGTACTAAAGATAAATCTAATGTCTAAACATCAGGTGAAGTGGAAGTGAATTTTTTTCTCAGTAAAGTGAATGATCAAAAACAATACAAGAAACTAATATAATGTTTATAATAAAGTTCGCATCAACGGAGTTTCTTTAATGATATCAAAGATGGATCAATAGAACCAAATATTTGATTAATGACTCAAAAAACTATAATTACTTTGATTCTATCCATGTTGATGAAAATAAATGTTTTCAAATAAGATTAAATAATTGAAGGTGTTACTCACTGAAGAGAAGAAGCTAAAGGAATCTATGGAAGGAATGTTCAATGATGAATAAATGGAACATGAAAGTGTTTAGAAAAATCTTTTGAAAGAATAAATTTATGTGAACAAGTATATGGTTACATTAATGAAGTCCATTCAAGATGTTGGAGAATTAAAAAATGGAATCATCAAGGATGATGAAACCATAAATATGTGTTATGATCGTGGTAATCAGAAAATACCTCACTCAATAAGATTATATATTCCTGGATGTGTGGAAGATATAAATAATTTTATGAATAATAAAGGAGAATTCAATATTATGTAAAATTACAAGAAGTTATAGAAATCTAAAAAATATGGAAATGCCAATAGGATAGAAAATTGTACTGCAAATATCAGGTTTAAAAATTTAATGGACGATTTCAATGATCCAATAAATTTGTTTGTAGTTTTCAATGAATGTGGTTTTACATAGGGATCATTTATAAGATGATAAAAGGTATATTTATAGTATGTGATAGAGTTAAGATAGAACTTTTAGTGAGGAAAATATAAATTTCATGGACATTAATCGTACTATGGTATAGGTGGTCATGTTGAAAAAATATATTATTTCAATGATGGGTATTTATATAAATCTGGAAGATGCGGAAGAGTAGATTTTCGGGGGAGTCAACCTTCTCAAATAATAAAAGATCAGAGAAAAGAAGATATTTTTGAGGCGAAGATTAGTAATTAGTTCCAAATGTTAAAAGTGTTGGCCCAAATTGAGAAATCCAACAAGTGTATAGCGGGGGTGAATGGAAAATCATTAATTTTTAAATAGATTAAATAAAAATTGTTCAATATCATTCTAAGGACACCTGAAAATTCAAATATAGATGTTTCAGGTATAATTCAATATCAATATGCAATAAAAACATAAAAAATTGTAAACCATCATTTTATAGTAGTTCATATCAAATGGTCCTAGATCTACTCATCACTCTCATTTAAATTATAAAGATAAATCATACTCAATAAAACAACCCTTACATTTTAAAGGTGTGATAACCTTTTATATACACCTTACTTTTTATCCCCTAGAGGCTCAAACTTGAAAACATTAACTTACCTTCTATGTACTAAGGAATAACTACGAAAACAAAAAAATGAGTGTCATAACCCAATATGATTTATATTATTTTTAGGAAGTATACCCAAAATAATGCATTCTTTTGGTCAAAAAAATCATAATATGATGGTAATTGAATAATTAAAAAGTAAATAGAATAAAATATGTAGAACCATAATAAATAAATAACATGATGTAAGCCAATGTAGCTTGGATTAAATCATCATCTAAGGATTATATATTTAATATATTTTATGATCATTGTAATAATGGAAGCCATAGTCACAATGTGTCAGCATTGTGTAATACAGTTTTTTTTACTCATCTATTTTATATGTTACCTCGATTACATGTTTTAGAAAAATCAATAAATAAATCATTTATCATAAACTCCATGATATTCTTGATGACATGGTTCTTTCAAGAAAACCAATCATTGATTTCCATTGTTAAAAATAATATAAACTATTAAATAATACCACTTCTATTATATAAAAATCTATCCATAGTTTGAAAAACTAGTCCCATGTTATTTCTTCATTAAAAACTCAAAAAACACTTCTAATATCACTAATAGAACATATATGTATTTAATAAAGTAATAAAAAATATAGAGTTTACCATATAAACTTTTATTAATTAAAAATGTTAAAACTACAAGAAAATGGAGTATTAAAATTACATTACAATTATAAGCTTATTTCTTCATAAGCATCATTTTACATTTTTCTAAATGGTTGATAATTCCATAAGAATGATATATCTATCGGGATGGTTTTACTAGTAATTTTTGAAATATCCATAATTATAAAATCTAAATTAAGGAAATATTTATAAAAATGAAATCATAATCATGAATTACATGTAAAAAACATTTTTACATCTATGAAAATGATTATTTATTATGTGTAAATATAAATTCATATTTTTTAAGAATTAATTATGTCAGCATAAACATAAATTATAAAGAAAAAAAATATAGTGAATTTTTGAATTTTTATTTTCAGATATCAATGTAGCTTATTATGAGTTAATAAATTATTTTATAAGCCTTTGAAGAAAATTTCTTCAGTATCAAAAAATCAATTCATAAAACTTTAAAAAATTTAACTTCATATCCATTTTTTATGTATTAAAAAATAAATCTTCATTGACTGTGAGGAAAACATGTGACTTTTCAGGAAAAACAAGTTAATTTTAAGAATTTCATATGACTTTAAATAGAATGAATGAAATTAATGATTTTTTTTAGTTTATCTAAAATTTATAACTTTGAATAATTCTACAAGACTTTGAAAATTTCATGTGACTTTGTCCATTTTTTAAAACAATTAGTGATTAGTAATAAACCCAAAGTTAAGGTTCTATTGAATATTTAATGTTAAAAAATCTAAGTCATATTCCTACACATTGATGGGGTGAGATTATATTTCTCTGTTGAGAGAGACCTCATGGAAGGGAAAGCAGGTTCTGCAAGTATTAGGTTGTACCCCATCACCCATTAGTTAGAGAGTATAGACCTTAGTGAAGATGTATTATCATGAATCTAGATTCCTTCAGTTCTAAAGGATTATATAGACGCCTTCTCCAAGAGCATTCTGGTACTAACTATGAGGAGGGAGATGGAGTTGTGAATCAACTTGAATCCCAGCACCACTCTGATATATTATACGACATATTATATTTTCCCTATTGAGCTCTAGGTTCTATGGTTGTAGTTAGAGTACCTTTAAGATAAAATTTTAATCACACCCAGTGTGTCCCCCGGGGTAGCTCCAATGTTGTTCATGAAAAATGTAAAAGATATATTGTAACTTTGCATGGATTATCGTTGCCTAAACTATGCCATGATAACAAAAAGTATCCCTTATTTAGGATTGATAGCCTCTTTGACCTCTTTTGAGGCATGATATGGTACCCTAAGATCATTATCAGGTCTATCTACCACTAGTTAAGGGTTCTTGAGGATGATATACTAAATTTGGCATTCCGATGATTCTACAGACACTATGAGTCTTTATTGATTCCCTTTTGTGTGATGAACTCCCCCACTGTGTTTATAGATTTGATGAATTAGGTCTTACAACTGTAATTGGATGAGTTTTTTATCATCTTTGTCTATGAAGTGCTTATCTACTCTGCCTAAGATGAGGTATATGATGAGAACTTGAGTATGGTGATAGATTTTCATTGAGAACACTAGTTTTATTGGAAACACTCAAAGTGACATTTTTGGATTCCTGAGGTTCAATTTTTGGGGAATGTCATTTTGAATCATGATTTAGATGTGTAACCAATGAATATAAATGAAGTGATTGATTATGAACCAACCAAGAGAATGAATCGGTACAAAGCCTTCATTTTTTGGCAGGGTACTACATAATGTTTATAGTAGACTTCTCCAAGATCGTAACCCCTTTAACCACCTTGACATGGAAAGGGAATCCATTTACATGGCCAGAACAGTGTTAGATGGCATTCAATGAGTTGAGGATAAGGCTGATGAGTGCTCCTATATTGATATTACTAGAGGAGGGTGTGGAGTACATAGTGTATTGTGATGCCTCATGAGGTGGGATCAGTAGTGTGTTGATGCAGTGGCAGGTAGTTATCAAATACGGGTCGAGGAAGTTGAGGCCCCATAAGAATTTTTATAAAAATCATGACCTGGATTTGGAAACTGTAGTCTTTGAACAAATTATGTAGAGGCACTACCTTTTGGGATATTTTTGGGGGGTTTACTCAGACCATCAGAGTTTCAGGTACATCTCCACATAGAGAGACTTCACCCTGAGACAACAACGTTGGTTGATGTTTTTATTAGAAAATTTCTTAGAGATCATCTATAATATAGGGAAGTGAAACATAGTAGCAGATTAACTTAGTAGGATTTCCTATTATCTCTTGGTGTAGGAGGATTCAAAGTAGTTAGCTTCCTTATAACTGACCCTAGTGGACCAGTAGGGTACAACATTTCTGTAGTCGATGGTGTTGACTCCTCTACTTATTGAGAATATGACAGAGTCCCAGCTGTGAGACATTGTCTACGAGGTCTTACATGACCATATATCCATGGGGAAATCACCAGATGGATATTATGAAGGAGGGAATCATTTTATCTTGTTCTGGGCGAAGAAAGTGGTTCTAATCATGATTTGGGAGTAGGTGATGCAAGAGTTCCACACTTCTCCCCTAATAGTTCATCCTGATGTGGGTAATATGTATAGAGACATTTAGTGGATGTTTTGGTGGTCCAGTATGAGATGAAGCATAGCTGATTCCATCTCTTAGTGACTCACTTTTCAGTAGGTGGATAATGAGCACCAAGTTCCAGTAGTTTTTTATAGCCCCTTTATACCCCTTAGTGGAAGTGGGATAGAATATCCATGGACATTGTGAAAGGGATTCCACACACAAAAAGGGTTAATGATTCCATTTGGGTGATAGTTGATCGACTCAAAAATTCATTACACTTCGTTTATATCAGGGAGAAGGGTTCGTTGGTGATTTTTGGGTAGTTTTACGTATGGGATATTATTTTCTTCCATGGGGTTACCCTGATGATTGTCTCCAATCATGATGTGTGGTTTACATCATGATTGTGGAGAGGCCTTCAAGAGGTATTCATGACCCAAATGAGTATGAGTACAACCTTTCACCACCATGCCAATTGAAAGAATGAGCACACTATCCAAGTGTTGGAGGATATGCTAAGGGTTTTCATGTTAGACTTAAACCAATGTTAGGAGGAGCACATTCCCTTGGTAGAGTTTCCATAAAACAATAGATTTTTTTATACCATTAGCATGACAGGTTTTGAGGCCATGTATGATAGAACCTTTTAGTCACCCATGTGCTAGAAAAATATTAGTGAGACAACTATTTTTGGACCATAGATGGTGCAAGTGACAACAGGGAAGGTCAATTTCATCCATGAACTGATGATGATGGCCCAAAGAAGACAGGAATCTTATATAGATCATTTTGAAGTCCCTTAGTGTTTAAGCATGGAGACCACATTTTCATGAGAATCTTCCCATGATGAGTATTTTGGATTTTTAGCTAATGATTCAATATATTCCAAGGTTCATTGGTCTATTCAAGATTATACTGAGGTTTGTTGAGGTCTCTTATCACCTCAGAATACCCCCATAGGTGGAGTGGGTGCATAGTGTCTTACATGTTTCATGGATGAGGTGATACATGCATGGCCCCATGTACTTCATCGACTACTGGGTACTGGACATTGAGGATGGAGCCAAATTTATGGAGCACCATGTATCGATTGAGGATTTATAGGAGAGGACTCTACGTGGTCAAACCATCCCCTTGGTTTATGTGATGTGGTAGAATGAAAATTTATAGGGGGTTCATGGGAGCATGATATCCAAGTGAAGGCTCATTAACCCGAGTTATTTATTTATTTATTCATTTCATGGATGAAAATATTGACGAAATGAATGAATAATAGACCCATTTGTTTCCCTTTAAGACTTTGAAATGTTTATATATATATTTCCATATCTAGGTTCTTGGACAGCGTGTGATTATTTCTCCTAGTGTGCCCAAAATTAATTTTATAAAAATATGAAATTTATTTTATATTGTGTGCACACATATTCTTAAATAAAATAGGATAAATATTAAATAAATGTTTCAATCAGAAATTTGAGACCATGGTTGAGTCTAGAATGCAGTTTTTACCCTAGGCATTACATAAAATGGTTCGGTGTGGGGCATTCAGACCCCTCACTCATTAGCGATATGTTCAGTGAAATAGTTAATTATTAAATTAATTAATTCATTCATTTAAACCATAAATTAATTCTATAAATTTTCTACAATGGATATTCTTCCAAGGTTAGCCTCATAATCCTAGATTCTCCAATGATTATCTCTTTCCTCCTTCCTTTGGTGGATCACCTCAGATGACAATGAAACACCAGATCAGAGCAGATCATTTTGCAGTGAACACAACAATATCCTTTGACATTTGGAGGGAATGTTCCTTGACAACTAATTATATAATCTTCAGGTAGGACTCTTCAATTGGTGATTTATGCCTTTCAGTTAATTCTTTTGGAAATCTCCATCCTTGTTCTTGGTTCTACATCAATTGTGGCCTATACATGTGCCTACATACCAGATTTAAGTTAATTTATTTTATGTTTTCTGACCCAATATCATCGTTCTTGATCATTATCCAATAATTCTTGTACAATATTTATTAAACATTTATTATGGTGCTTATCTCTTAAATCTTATTTGTGTTTGTCACTGGTAGGACCCTACGGTCCTGGTTCGACATTATCGCTTGCAACTGAGAACGATCGGACCCCCAGAACCATGAAGGATGGATAAAAAATAAGGGATCGTTATAATGAGGTTATATTTGGGATATTTTCAAGGAATTGATGTTGGTGTAGGTGATTTGAGATCAAGGGATTGAACATAGAAGGCTTGGAGATGTACGGTTTTCATGGAAGAACTCATGTGGATCACCGAAGCCAATTTTTGAAAAATTACAGTCAGAAAACATGAATAAAAAATATATACACTCCTCTGAGATGGATTCAAGGTAAGATCTATGGTGAAGCAAGCTGAAATTGATAGATTTATAACCTAGATCATGGATTTGGGTTTATGGGGAAAACCCTACTACACACCAGGTACAATTATGAACACATGGCATATAGACCTTCAGAAATTGCAACTAGGGTTTTGGAAAAAATTTAAGGATGAACTTGAATACTGACCTCTTACACGCCATTTAACCCTTCCCCAGATAGAAAACATGTGTTATGGAAAACATGGGTGGGATCTTGTGTGTAATTACACAGTCACGTACCCAACTACACAGATACATCCATATCACATGGAAAGTAACCCATGTAGAGAGACACATTGGGTATTGAAGTACACAGACACAGGGTCAGTGCATAGACATGGGGTCTGGTACATGGATATTTCCAGAAAGACACGACCTAGAAATGGTTATTCTGGACACTAAGAGTAGTCCACCTACATATCGTGTACTACTACATGGGTTGGTACCTGTGTACCATCCAGGGACATTGATAGGTGGTGGAGCAGGACCACACGCTCTGTGGGTCCCCACACATGTCGTGTACCCCTTGACTTCTTTTGAGGAAACTTTTTTCATCTTTATCTCCTTCATTTAGACATGGATTTTTTCCTATGAGTATCCTATCCTAAGTGTTTTCCTATATAGAATGTGAGGTTTCCCTTCGTTATCCATTTAAGTTATGATGTTGAATGTTTTGGACAAGATGCTTGGTTAGGTGATGCTCAATGACTGCAACAATTGTGCAGGATCACTAGAGACTACTAAGTAGACCCTCTAGTAAGGATGAGAAGTGGATTCCTCAATACATTCCAAATAGTTCCTTGAGAAGAGATGGGATGTATAGTTCTTGATTACTATATTGGATCCCCACATCTATATGGGTGTGGGTCCTCTACAACTTCTTAGTGAGTGGAACCCCCCTGTCATATGGGGCACGAGTACTCGATGGTCAAAGTGGAACCCCCCATAAGTATGAGCATAGGTTCTCTACCTACTGAGTGGAACCATTGTATCTGATAGGTAATGGGTACTTGTGACATATAGTGGAACCCCTCATAATCATGGGTGCACTTTTTCTATGGATACTTATAGATTGAACCCCCTGACATACTATTGTACATGTCATCTACTTCAAGTTTGTGTCCACTCGACTATTTGACATAGTGATGAGGTGTGGATTGACTTATATAGAAACTTATATTTAGATGTATAGGATTCTAGGAATCATTGATGGACTTTTAGAACTATTGGATACTCTTCTTCCTTGGCATAGCTTTGAGATGAAGATCCCCGTAATTTCTTGTTTGGTCTTATTTTGACTGAGAATGTGTATATAAGTTATTCTATATAAACACCTTGGATTTTGTTACTCTCCTTCCAAGAGGGGAGAAGCTACACTTGGTATACCATGTGATTTCCATGTCTAGCTTCCCTTAGTTGGATGAGTCTACTCTATAGTTATGGGTGGAAAAGACTTGATGTGTAGTTCATCTACTCACTGTGTTATTCCCCTTGTGCTTGAATGAGGATACTTCTACTATTAGTTTGGGTTGAGCTATTCTCTTTGACTGTATTTTGCATCTACCATATTTATTTTCTATTTTTTCTCTTACTGCTACCCCTTCATCTTTAGGGGTTTCTTACTGGGTATGTATATGCTCCCCCCTGGATGGGATTTTCCCATACTTGTCATGTCTTATGCAGATGATAGACAAGTTGACCATGACTTTAGAGGATCCTAGGGATACTTGGTACATTGGACCGTATGAGGTGGTTATAGCTTGGGATTTAAGTGTCAGTCTCTCTTAACAATTTACTTTTCTAGTTTTTTCAGGTTTGGACATATTTCTAGTTGGGCATGTCTTTTACCCTTTGAATTTCAGTATGCACCATCATACTCTTCTCAAAAATAGAGGTTATGCATTTTTTGTTTACTTTCTAGCTATTTTCATCTTTTAATCTTTCTCTATGAATTTTTTCATCAAGATGAATGTGCGTCCTCACACATGTACTTAGGAAAAGGCCTCCTCGAGTTAGTTATAACTCCATCTCTTATCTCCACCCTTGGACTATGGAGGACGGATTTGGGTAGTTGCAGCTCGACCCTTATCTTGGGTCAAGTCATGACACTAAATCCTAGTTTTGAGTTTCGTGATGATGTGCATTCATAGATAATTTTACTATTGCTCAAACTCAGCCTCTCATGTTACTAAAACACATAAAGAATGATTATGATAAATGTATTCATATAAAGGCTCAAATTAAATTTTTGATGTTTAGAATTAAATACTTCTATCATATATGAATTTGAAATTGAAATTTTTATTCAAAAATAATGGTGGATACTATGTATATGGTCCAACAAGATAGAGAGAGAGAATAATATAGAGGATATTTTATTATATTGGATGTTTTAAAAACAGAATATCAAGAGAAAAACACCCATGATATTTAATGGATTTTCATTCATTCAAATATTTATTTAGAAATACATTGAATCCAAAGTTTAAATTTCTTCATGAAGAGAAACTGATATGATATGGTATGTCCAATTGGTTTATGTGTTTCTTCTTGATGAATTTGTTTTAAAAGAGATCTATTTTATCAATATTCCTCTAAAAATAAGTTAATATGGTTTTGGTTTATCAAATAACGCTCTCATTCATTTATTGATAACAAAATTTCCGTTTTAATAAGATAAGGTAAGTGGATATTTATCCATAGTAAAGTAAAATTTCTTATTGGGGATTAAAAAATTATTTTTTCGGTATCATTGATGATTTATTTGTTATATTTGATTAGAAAATGATACATCAATCTGGATAATATTTCTATGAAACACGAGTTCATGGATAATTTATTCTCTTTTATCTATGATAATTAGTTGATTGTGTGGTCTGAGGTTTTCCAGATTAGGTCAAGGGTGTATACATTCATTTTTAATGGTTAACCTTATAAATTCCTTATTCCCTCTATGTATTTTTTTTCCTAAAATGGTTGGAATTACATAATCAAAGTCAAGTAATTCACTTTAATATGTGATGAAGGTTGATCAATTTTGAAAAACTAAAACATATTATTTGATTCATCCCCCCTGAATACATGATGATACTAATACCTTTTTTAATATAGTTTTCCTAAGAAATTTCATTATTTTTACCTTAATATAATTTAGGTTTCACTTCTCGAATCACCATAAAATATTCCATGAAGATGTTTTTTAAGAAGGTGAATTTCTCATTATAAACTATTCTTTTAGATTATATAATCTATATATTCTTCTTCATCATAGATTCATGATCATCCTAATATAACTCATGATAGTCATTTATCTTCATGCGTCATCATAATTCTCTTGGATTTTGGAAATGTATCATCAATTATAATACCCATATAATCGTCTGATGGATTATTATTTATTAGGCATTGAAAAAACGTGACATGGATATAAGGGATCTTCTATTAGTGGAACTCATATTATCTTCCTCTATATATATTTTAATGACATACAACTGATTGGAAATGAAATCACATCCTTCAATTAATTGATTCTTTTATTATGAATAACTTCTCCAGAAATAGCTTAGAATAAGTCTCAAACATCATTGGTATAATAGGTTTCTCAAATTAAGTGATGGAATGTTCATAGGTAAAGTTTTAATAAAAATTGTGATAGGTGATTCTTGTTAATGTTTAACACCAATCCTATAAAAATTTAAAAAAATATTCAGACTCGATATTCTACTTTTGATTAAGTAAGAAAACACATGAGTATAATAACATATGTTTTATCTATGTGACCAATATAGATGACATGTTTTTTGTGTGTCCCTAGATATATCATTTTAATAAATCATTATAATTTAATACCAATGAAACACTAGTGAATATTATTAAAAAACACACAATAATTCTTTTAAGTAACATGCATGTCATTAATGATACAATATAAATATATGGGGTTCAGAAAAAAAACACATTGTAAATGGTTATAGTGGTTTTAATCTTATAAATTTATAATGATATAGGTTTCTGTATAACCAACATAAAGCCATAGTTTGTTTGAAAACATCCATGAAATGAATGGTGGATCATTTTATAACCATATATGAATACAAAACAACATTTGGTTTAATAAATAATGGTGTCTAAATCAAAGATTGTAATTTTTAATTAGATTTTTTCTAATTATAATGGATCATTAAATCTCTTGAAAAAATATTATAGTGATCTCACAAGATAAGGAAGATCTATATCACTAAAAATACAGGAATACACTTTATTGGTGTTATATATTTTTAGAATTCATAATACATGCATATATATACATACATATATATATATATATATATATTTGTATTTAATAAATTTATGAACCCAAAATAATACATAGAAAAAATTATATAGATGAGGTTCATATACATTCTCTAAGTATTGGATATGTAATAGTTTAGTGTCAACGAGTGTATCATATATCCTTCCATGGACACCAATATTATGATGGTAGTTAGGGAAAATGGTCATTATTTATTAATATAATTCATTCATTTTTCCTCTCTACGTGTTTGGAATTATGTACTAAAATGATCAATATGACATGGTGGTTTGAAACATGTTGTAGACTATGTTGATAAGGACCATAGAATAGAGAATCTTACCATGTCTGGTCACTATGCATTGGAATTATCACATAAAGTGATTGAATTTGACTCAGATAAAATTTTATGCACTAATCCATCATAAATTATTATTCACTTTATGATGATGAGTATCAACATCTTGAATGATAAAAAATTATTTCAAAGGAAAAATTAATTAATAGAGAATCAAGATGATCATTTCAAAGAGTGGAAATGTTTGAGAATGTTTATGAAAAAATAATTAAATAGGATGAATGATATGCACTTCAAGGATTACTATATAATTTTTTTTGATTACTCGTTAATGGTGTATAATATTGTGAAACCCTTATATTAAATCTATCTGTATCTATTTCTATTGATCCTTCAATCTAAAGGTTTTATTAGACTATAAATTGGTGGGGTAGTACTTCTCAAGTGTTAGGATATTCCCATAATATATGGACACATTAGGTTAAAAAACCCAAAGGTTTCTCCACAGTGATCTACATAAACCATATATTAATTATCTTAGATTAACTACTGTAATGTATTACAATATTTTCTTCATTTTATTATTTAATAAAAATGTATAGAATGATTATAGGTTTTATCGAGTTTTAGATTTCTATTCATCTGTAATTAGAATGTGTGTGTTACTTCTAATACCCTTCATCTTTATTAGATATGGTTCTATAAATGTTTGAATTGACATTCAATGAACAAAGAAACAAGGAAAAGAGTTTTTCTTTATAAAACGGTGTATATTATATTAAACATGCATTTAAATTTATAAAATTATATGACCACAATATAAGTTTTTTATGAAATTGGAATTTCCATCCTTGCTTAAATGAGGCAAAGCCATGGTCCCTATGAGATTAAATTTATGTTCATATAAAGAATAACTATGAAAAGTGTATTACAATAGGATGATACCAATATGAAATGTTTAAAAATTAACTATATTATGGTGTCATTTACCATCATAATAGTCCATGACATAGTGATAATTGAAATACTATTTTGGGACTTTTGAAATTCTTCACAAAACGCCTTGGATACACAAAATGGATTAGCCAAAACAACCATCCTAAAATGGCCATCCATATGAAAGGATATAGAAAAAATAGTTTGGATTTCCTAAAACATCCTCCCAAATGATCATGGTCTTGCATTGGTGGGAGTTATCACTTTAATGAAGACCAAATTGAGGTGAAAAAAACATAGAGTATAATTTTATTGAAAATAATGTTTATAAAATTCTAAAAAACCTCCACTGGTATGGAATTGTGGGTGCCTTTAAACCAAACCAATTTTTTTTGTAGATAAGATATTGGTTTAAATTATATTTATATAGTGAATAAATTATAGAATTATTATTGATTTTAAAATAATGTTAATGTAAAAGTTTTTATAGTTTTTTGTAAATTTTGAATAAATAAGAACATAAAATTTTATATTGTAAGGAATTATTTTATAATTTTTTTTAATCCATTCCCAAAGACTTATGGATAATGTGATAAATTGAATAAATTAAATGAAATATTTGATATTTAATTATTTTAATTATTTATATAAAATAGAATGTGCTTATTTATTAATAATAAAAGTGTTCATAAATTATCTTATCTTGGGAAATATGAATAATTTTATATTAATTCCATGTAAATGATGTGAAAATATCCATTTTTTCTCGATGGTGGTAATTTATAGGTGGTTTAAATATTTAGTACTGGAGGAGGATTTTTTTTATTTAATTAGGAATTATATCATTTTCTAAGTGTTATTATATCATAAAGAGATTTTTTCCATATATAGATTAAGGATTGATAGGTGTTGTGAGTAATCAAGTTGATGGAGAAGTGAGTCTGGGTTTACTTACAATAAGATTTAGCTATTGGTTCTCCACCATGGGGAGGACCATGACTTGATTATTTCCATGGTGGAGTGTGAAATACTATGATTTGTGGGTGTGTGACATGTGTTGAGCATAAGGCATCTGGGGATTTCCCCCTTCTGAAAAGAATAGTAGACCAAGTCATGCTTCCCATTTTAAGGTACAACGTATAGAGAAATAATGTGTTGTGGGGGCATGATTCAATTGTTGGAGTCCATATCTGAAATGGCCAATAAAAACTATTCCATGGTGCTAATAAGGGAATATTTCACCTTTTTTATAGACCACAATATGTTCCTTATTGTGCATCTTGTTTTGGTAAAGTGAGGGATCCCCTATGCCAAATGCTGGGAGGGGGTATTTTTTTCAATAGTCCTTAGTATGTTGTGGGTTTGTTGTTATATTGATGGACATTCTCTACACCACAGTCTAAATAACCACTATATATATATCACTTGCCTGTATTTTTTTAAACTATTGTATTCACCTAGTTTTTTGTTAACACCCTCCTCTATTGTACTTCTCCCCCATGTCTGGTTAAGATAAAGAAATATAACCCTATCTATCCTCCCTCAATAACTCACAATTATTATTGTTATTATGGATATTTATATATAGATTAGTTGTTAGTTATCTCCTCACTTCTACTCATTATTCATTTTTCTTATTCATTGATAATTTTCAATTTCCCCATTTATGGTTTGGCGATTATTTCCACTTCATCATGGTTAAAATCATCTGATATGTAGTTGAATTTAATTTGTGTGGCTAGAGAATATTCTAGAAGAATTATTTCACATTTTTTCATAATATTGTGTTTGAGGTACATTGCATTGTGAATTTATTTAGTGAGTCTACTAAATTTAATTAACTTGATTATTGATTAGGTTCATATAGTTAGTAATTTTTTCCGTGGTGTTAGGAGGATATCACAAG
The DNA here is from genome assembly GCA_963277665.1 of Viscum album. Lineage (NCBI taxonomy): Eukaryota > Viridiplantae > Streptophyta > Magnoliopsida > Santalales > Viscaceae > Viscum > Viscum album. The sequence continues at coordinate 428,514,057 of OY728150.1, read as the reverse complement.
CCTTCCATGAGTAGTTAGTTGATTTTTAGAGCATGGAAAGGTTTCTTGGTGAGTTTTTAGGCATTTATTCAAATTTTAATATAATTGGAAAATTAGTTATAAAGTGGTTAATTAATTATAAATTATTATAATTAATTAACTTCAATTTTTTTCCCTACATTATAACCTATTATGACTATATTATGTCTATTTTGAATTGGATCATTCTGGGTGATATTTTTCAGGAAGTGATAAAAGATAAAAATTGAATTAATGGTATAGGTGGTCTCTTGAACATACACATTTAGTAAATGACTTTAGTTTATGTATTCATGTGTTATGTGGTATTACCATTGTGCTTGATCAACATTTTATTATTAAAATAAATATTTTATTTAAATGAAATTCCTAAACTAAACAATCATAAAATGGAAATAATGGACCCTTGTGTAACATCCATAGACCTGAACTTCCATATCCGATGTTCATAACATAAACATTACATTTCTAGATTTGATACTAACAAATGTGACCCAATTATCCACATAAAGAAATTTCAATATGAAAAGTAAATATTTAATCACATACATACCCAAGACCATTTAGGTTTAGAGTTTTAGATAATTAGATGAAACTCCTAAAATGTTTGGCTCATAAAGAAATAGTTTATATTTATCAACATCATTTTCCCACTATACCAAGCCTTTAAAATTCCATATAATTTTTTAAAATCACCATATAAAATTAAAAAAATATGAAAACTTTTTAAAAACTAATAATTTTGCATCATTCTTCATAATCTGGGAATAATAAACATAATAATGAGTGATCTTAGATGCTTAATAAGGTTAAGAATAGAAGATATCAATCAATAATCATACTAAATCATATGATAATAAAAATTTGTAATATCATGACCATGAAATAAAAGTCTCATACCTAATATAACAAAGAACATATATATGAGTAAGGGCATAAAACTATATCATGTCAAAATATATGAATAATAAGAATGATAAATCATCACAACTCAATCACGAACAATAAGTTCATGTCAAAAATTTTTGTGCAATAAACATAATAATAAAAACCATTCTATATATAAATATTAACTATAAATATAATCATATTAGGAATTAAAACTTATTCCCCTATTGGATCAATAACATTAGATTATTTCCCATAACAAATCAAGAACATCGAATTGTTTCCCATAACGGATCAATATCATTGAATTGTTTACCATAAATATCACCAGAGATATTATACTTTTCCCAGTGCGTTGGAGTGAGATATAGCCCCCCACATAATTAAAATCATGTATATGTGTTCTAAAAAATCATTCATCATATCAGAACACATCAATGAAATGTGTTTCATAAACATTTCATCATATCATAACCCATGGAAAAGAAATGTGTTTCATAAAAATTTCATCTTTTCATCAAAAATATAAAAAAATATAGAAAAATGTATAAGGGTGATATCATTGGATCATATCCCAATTAGATATTAAGTATCATCAAATTATGTCATCTTACATGTAAAATTATTACAAAACATTAAATAGGATAAATCATTATGGAAATAAATTTTCCATTTTAGAATCACTAATATTTTTAAAAAAAATACCGCATATAAATAAAAAACATAGTTGAAAAAAATTATTTAAACATGTAAAATAATATCAACATAATTAAGAAATTATGAGGGATGGAAAATCCACTCATTCCGTATAAGTTAAAAATACATTCCTTTAACTCTTTTGTATGAAATTTCATAAAGTACCTCATCTAAAAAACAAAAAAAAGATTCCTTTGAAACCATTTTATAAAAATTAAAATATTGGTAAAAATTATTTTAAACAATTCTAGATGAATTGAAAAAAATATTAATTATATTTAAAAAACATGGATGTAGAAGTGAAATATTCCCCAATTGATACTTAAACCTAAACAATCCTGAATAATGATGAGATTGTTAAATAAACCCTTAAAAAATTGGTATCATTTGAATCATAATACCCAAGAAATAAATATATTTAGATTAATATGTAAATATCATAATTTTAATGATAATAATCATTAAATAATCTTGTGTGAAATATATACAACAAACAAAAGAAACATGTATTTTATGGGTAATGTGTCCCAATGAAATAAAAGTGAGATATAAATCCCTTACATTGGGTCCAACTTATTTTGAATGTTCTATAACCTCATGTATAATAAATTTAATCTTATTATAAATAAAAAAAATTATAATCATTTTATTATAACATATATATTAATTATATATATTTATATTCATCATTAATTATAGAGATATATACAAAATTACATCGTTTATGGAGATGGTTGGTTGTACGTACTTATGAATGTTGTATTCACCTTTTGGAAAATGGAATGAAAAAAGGTAAATAATAATTCAACTATAAAGAATTTTTATTATATCATATATATCATATATATTCATCATATATATATTCTTTACCATCCATGGAAAATAAAAAATAAAAACTAATCACATCGCTACGTGGAGGTAGTTGTCCACATGTACACGCGAGAGACATTGTCATTTTATAACGGTTTTGAAAGTTAAAAATGAAGATATTGTATTATATTATAAGAAGAATAATTATGTATTAAATATCATATATAAAAATTAATCACATCATATTAACCAACCATGAATGCTGGTGATGGAAAATGAAAGGTACCGCTACGTGGAGATGGTAATTCGTACGTACACACGAGCGATACTTTCACATCCCACATGATGAAATGAGGATGGATAATAGTGGTTTACTAATAATAATCAAATTTATGAATATTTATGATATTGAGTTTTTTATTTTATTAATAATATAAAATATTTAGATGAAGAAAAATGATAATAATAAAGAATGTGATCGGTTAAGGTGATTACCTATTCTTTGAGAGCACATTAAAAGATCTCCTCTTAAGGGCTCTAGGGTTGGAATTTTGAGAATATAATCACATATATAATGTGTATATGGAAGTTAAGAATATAATTTATTAGGTTATGGTTAAGATAAAATGCACAATGTCGTGAAAATAGGTGAGGGAGGAGGTTCCCTTTTATAATTGAGGTGATGGTATATATGTAATTTCTCAAAAGATTAATTTATAACAAATTCATTCTATACAAAATACCTAAAAACATAATATAAAAAGAAGATAGTTTTATATTATCAGACATATATTATCCCCTTTGACCTATTATAATAAACTTATGAATTTTAAATAATTTTAAAAAAATCAAAAAATACTAGATTTTTCAATATTTACACTATTTGATAACTTGAATTTACACATTAATAAAAAAAATTATAAAATAACTTTTGATAAATAAATAAAATTTTAATATTATATAAAAATTATTTTTATCATGTTTATTTTCTCAAATTATTTTAATTGTAATATTTTTTAATATCATTTGTTTTATTTTTTCATTAATTGAATAAATACTGATTTAGTGTTGTGTACATATTTAAGGTAATTATTTAATTCTAAATAATTAAAAATAAATGATAATAATTAATATAATTTAATTATTAACACAATTAAAATAATTATTCGTTCAAAAATAATATTTTTCCCAATTTGAAATCATAAACAATATTTAAAACTAAGAGAATGACATTTTGTCACTTCCTTTTGGTTTAGAAAAAATATAAGTCATTTTTAGTAAAAAGTGTCCATTAGAAAACTCTAAGTTGATGATAAGGTAATAAGGGTTTAATTTAATTAATCCAATGAGATTCATTATTGATAATTGTGGCCTTATTACTTACTGTTAACCTAGATTTACCTAATTTACCCTTACTAAGCTGATAAATTTTACCACAATTACTATTAATTTTTTAAAAATATTTATGGGGCCTATTTACCAAATTTTAACATACTAACCCTAATAAAGGAATATATTTTTCAAGATTAAATCTATTTCAGTGGATTAATGTACTTTTAATAAAAATGTGTAAAACAAAACGAAAAAATAGTTTTTAGAAAAATGGGTCTTTAATCCAAAAAATGTACTTTTACAAAAGTATTTTAAAATGATTATTGAAATTAAGTTAATTAAATTATATATAATATAATAAAAATCAGTATTTTTCACTATTCAATGAAAAAACAATATTTCCAAATAAAATACAAAATTTCACCCAAAGATAATTTTATATGTTATTTTAAAAACATATATTCATTTTATGAAATATATTTTCTAAAAAATCCAAATATTTAATTAGAATATTTTCTCAAAAAAGAAAATAAAAATTAATTTTAAAAAACATTTTTGAGAATAAAATGACTTTAAAAAAAATTGTGATTAATTACTCAGTATATATATTTAGTAGGGAATTTTTATATAATTAATAATTTATTTAATCCAATTAATACCCAAATATTTAACCACTAAATTATAACATTAAATATTAATATTTTAAATTTTATATTGTGGTCCTCTTAAACTCATTGTTTCATGTAATACAAGGTATCAAATAATTTAAATATATTTGAAAGAAAATAATAATGAAGTCTTCGAGTGTTAAATTACCCTACCCCCTTTTATAAATTTCATACTCAAAATTTTTTCTCAGTAATGAAATGATATTAATTTGAAAATTCCATTGTGGATACCCACATCATAACAAGGGGTAAGAAAAATTTCACTTTAAAAGAGAGAAAGGGAAGTATAAGGGAAATCTGGGATTACACAAACTAGGATTCCAAATATAAGAAAATAAGTGGGTAAGTGAAGATATATACATGAATGAAAATTAATCTCTATAAATCATTTATCATAATAAAGTGAATTATTATGAGAAAGTTACTAATCACAAAACTGTAAACTAGAAATGTGTCAATTCATTATAATTGATGGTTATATGGAAACATTTTTGTATTAAGATACTTTTAATAGAGTTTAGGCATTAATTTACCATATTTAATAGGAATTTAAATATATATACACACATGAAAAGTATAATTACATAATTCAATAAATTTTCACAACAATTTCATCCTTTTCTCTATATGATGATTATTTAGAATGAATTTTTCATTCCAAAATAACTATAATTAACTTATAGTGGATCTGATAATTCACAAAATAATAACAATATAAACTTCTTGGATTTATTCATTAATAAAACCAAAATGATTATCACATGTTGGTATGATTCAAATAAATAAGAAACCTTTATATAAGGAAAACTACTTATTCTTAAAAATCCAATAGTAAAACCCAAAGTTAAATTTAGATCATTTAATCAATAACTATTAATAAAATACATCACAATATTCCAAAATTAGATTGAAACCCAGAAATAAGAATGATTTAATCACATAGTCTTTAAAAAAATAAGTTTTTATCATCCAAAATGTGCAGGCCCTAAATATATGATCTACACGATACATTGTCTATTTACATAAAAAACCCGAATCACCATAAATACTCAATAAAATAATATATTCCTCCAATATAAATTTCAACATTTATTCTTTAAACAAAATTCCATAATATTCTATTTACCTAAATCATACATGGTTCCCAAAATAGAGAACCTCTTCCTAAATAACATTAATATTTTAATACCAAATTAATTTCCAATCCCATGGTTATCAATAAGATTAAAAATATGTTCCAAAATTAAGTAAAATTTTATATTTTTGTTATTATAAATAATAAAAAACAATTTAATGCTAATCTGTACATCATGTAGGACAATGGTAGGTGATACACCCTTGTCGCCCATCAGTTGTGGGTTCAAGCCACACAACCTTCCCATATGTGATGGGTGTCACCTGACATGTGGTTTGTCTTTTTTTCTTTTAAAAATATATTAATTAAATTCTTATAATATTTCCATAAATGTGATAAACATCAAAAAAAATATACTTAATATGTTAATCATTAAAGAAATGTTTTAACCTCAAATTCGATCTCATACCTTTCATTTTCCATCCCAAAATGTACTAACCCATACATACCTCAAAATAAAAGATCATTTTAGATGTCGAAAAAGGTCCGTAACTCCTAGAGGAGGTTTCGAAATAGCAATGCGAATTCATATTCAGAATTAGAGGCCCGGTCCGGAGGCCCGGGAAGTGGTGCGCGAAATAAAGGAGGACTTGCGCGAAATAAAATCATTCACGTGACGTATCCCTAGGATGCACGTAATCGAGCCGGTGAGGCGCACAACTTTTGTGCGCCCCGGTTCCTCGCGACAAGGTTTTGTGCATCGACGGTTCCCGGCGCAGAGGATTTCGCGCGGCGCCTAGATTCCGCGCCTCTTGAGGCCTATAAATAGAAGGCGACCCCAAATAGTTTGGGGGTTGCAGAATTCGGATCGGCTCTCGTGCACGCAATTCTACTCCCCCCACGCACAATATGACTTCCAGGTAATTCCCCTTTTTCTCGCAACCTTTCCCCGGGGTTCGCCTTTGCACGCAACACCACTAGTTTATGTGAATTTGCTGCCTCCTCCGGGTTCCTTCCTTGTGCGCGATTCGTGTCCCGTGCGCGCAATCCCCTTCCTTGCGTGCAATACCTTGTGCACAATTCCCTATCCGCGCGCAATCCCCTTGCTCCAATTGCGTGCCATCCCGGTGTTTTGCGCGCAAACCTTCACTTTTTGTGCAAAACCTAGGACCCTTCACCATGACACCCCTTGGCTGCCTCTCTACGCCGGCACCTGATGTCTCCCCAACTGAGCATGCACGCCATGCATTGTTTTCCCATACGGACTTCTAGGCTCGTACGAGGTAACCTCAAGGTCCCTTGGGCAGTGTTTCCCATTGTGTTGCTCTTCCTTATGCTTCTCCACGTAGGCACGCTAACAGCTATTTCTTCTTTACATAGCCACGCTAACGTGGACCCCTCAATGGTTCACCCTGCGGCCTCCCTTCACTACGGCCTTGTCGATGGCTTCCCTCCCACAAGGGGTAGAGGGCATTGGGCATGTAAGCCCTAGGGGTGTGGAGCTAACCCACCTCGTCCAAGCTGCAGGGCGTTAAACTGCTAAGCACCTCATCCTTAATACATGACGTTAAAATGTGGTCTGACCCGGTGCTTCGCACGTAGGGTCTCCCCGGCTCGGGCATTCTTTATGCCCACTCATCTCCACGGGAATGGACTCTTCCTCGCATGGAATGAGATCCCCCTTATCAGAGTGGCGTTTGTCCACAGGGGAAGGGCTGCTTCAGAGCGTAAGCCCCAAGCCTCTCTTGCGGAAGGTTGCACTCGTGCATCTCCGTACTTCCCCCTGCCAAGGCTAGTGGAGTCCCTTTCCCACTGCGCTTTGTGACACCACGGGCCTCCACCATGGAGTAAGCCCCGACACCAAGGGCAGCTAACCACACATAAGCCCCTGTTTCCTCTTTGGGCTGCTCAACGCGTAAGCCCCTTTCTGCTTCTCACGGATGCACCCTTTGTGACGTGATAGTCTGGTCCCTGCTGCCTCTTGCTTCTCACATCGAGCATGACTCACATGGGCTTAGAGCACGCATTGACCATGAAATCCTCTATGGTCTACCTCAGAGCGTAAGTCCCATCCAAGAGAACAACATGGACTTTGATTCCCTGCCATGGGGATACGTAGGAAGCCTCCACGAGGTTCAAGCCCACCGTCCGGTCGTTCTGAACTCTCCACGTCGGTTCCTTGACCACTCTAGGCCACCTCAGAGCGTAAGACCCAAAGGCCCTCATCCCGCATTCCATTAAATTGTATCTCTTCCCGCATGACATTAAACTGTATCTCATCCCGTATGACGTTAAACTGTATTCTCCCTCTTGGGTCGTCTCAGAGCGTAAGCCCCATGCCTCACACCCACGTCTCATTCTAACTTCCCCCTTGAGCCCACGTGCCTTGGGAAGCTCATGCCCTAGCCCAGGGGTCATACTTCCTCTAGGCTCCAATTCATGCATTCATTCTCACGGGTCGTCTCTTCAGGTGTCCCACCGTACCACCGAACTATGCGGACTTCGATTCCCTACCATAGGGATACGTAGGAAGCCTCCACAAGGTTCAAACTCATCACTCCACCATCCATCCTGATCCTTACCCGAGCCTCCACATCCTGGTGAGATCATGCCACCCCATTCCACTCCATGGTATCAGGGAAGCCGCCTATGTGCTGGCCCCAACATCAATGTTCCCCCTAGGGGGTCCTTTAATCTGATCCACTCTCAGTGTTTCGATCAGTCTGGTCTGTCTCCGCAAGATGTTAAACTCATGGCATACCCCGTGTTAAAAATGGGAAGCTGAGGAAAACCTCAGATGTTACACAATCCCCGCGTTCTATGTGGGATGTCTCGGGCTTCTGTGCCCTCGAGAAGCCTTGTGATAAGGGACAGAAGACAGACATTCCAACACCCAGCATTAAGACATGCCAATGACACCCCAACTTGACCATTCTCTTCACCGAAAATTACTGCCCCGACAAGACCCATTGGATTGTCTCGACGGAGGCAGCGTAATTAACTGGCATCCATGTAGATATGGCAGTGGGAACAAGCTTCACGAACCCGTCATAAATCTATTAGGGAGACCCGGACTAGGTGACGAGCTCTGTGGAGGAATCCACTGAAGGAAGAACAGACATCCCATCATCCCAGTTTCGATCAAGGAGCAGACGTCCCTGAACAAGGAATGGATGCTGCCCGCCTTTGGAAAGTGGGAATATGGGGCAACAAGCCACACGTACTCCCATGCGTGATGGACATGCGTGCGCACCCCGTCAAAAGTGTCGGAAACAGAAAATGGTGAACCTGAAGTGAAGCTCTTCTCCTCAATACGGAGAATGGTAGCGGTCGGGGTGTTGGAAGATTAGCATGTCACTATGTCCGGGTACCCACCACTGGGATTTGAAACCCACCAGGGGTCGAGGCCGTTAGGACGTTGACAACTCCGTTCTGTGACGTCGTCAGCATGGATCCCTCTTGCCAACCACGGAAGACGGAATGACGTTGGGCTATAGTTGTCGATTTTTTTTCCTGTTAGTACTAATGGGTTCATCTCCCTGCTTCCAGGAATCAGATCACTACATCCAGAGCTCGATCACCACCTGCCCACCGGCATAGGGGCAGGGGCAGTACCGACGCGGCCACCCCGCGCAGTCCCGCCTTTTCCACAGTCGCTCCAACTCCAACCGCCGTAGCTGTCAGGCTCTCACTCCGGCTCTCCCCGTCAAAAATCATCCAGTGAAGGGTGATCAAAGACTTGGTTCGTAGGTACGACGAGGAAAGGATCATCCCCACCAGGGGCATGGCCCGTTTGGATCTAGAGGTAGTTGTTCCTCACAACCATCGCCGCCCCTGAGGGCCGCGCAGGGAGCCACCGATCCCCACTCCGACATTCAACCGCTTCGGGATTCTATCCCCAGAGCACCTTGACACATCCCTCCCCTATGCCAATGAGGCAGGGGATGTCTGGGTGCGCCCAATCAGAGACCCATCCCTTGGGTTAACAGCAAGAACCCCCGCCAGGCTGCGTCGACGCCACCTCCCGACTCCCCGGGCTGAGGAGCAGGCAATCTTCGTGCCCACACCATCGGCTCCGACCCATCTGACCCGACGCCAGCGGCTGGCGCGAGCGGAAGAGAATGCCCGTCCTGGGGAACCAATGTCAACAACCACTATTGCCCAAGCCACTGCTGACTCCTGTTACCAGACCCCCGCACACATTGAGCAGGGGCAGTCACATGCCCGACTGGGATCGAGGCCACGACCGCCCTACAGGCGGGTTGGGTCGACTCTCCCGGTCGTGGGCATAGGCAATGGCCACCGCGGTCCAATCCGCAGTAGTGACACCCACCATGAAGGCTCATTCTGTGCCACTGATCTAGAAATCTAAAGGCTTCTTCACAACAGCTATGCTCCGGGTATGACTCTTTCCAGCCCCCACTGCACCGGGTATGAGGTCACTCTCCCTATTGCTGGCCGCGATTATGGAGCCGTTGTGTATCTAGTCGCTCACTCACATAGAGGTCCTCCCCATGTCCCTTTTGACATCTTTCTCGGTGCTTCCCACACCCCGGACTTCAGTCCCCTCTGCCCCAGCGCTATTGCGGCTAGTGGACTCCATGACAAAAATCATCCTTACCCAGAGAAGCCACCCAGGGGTAGGAAGGTGGGGCGTCGTCGCCGTAAGAGGAATGTTAGGGGAGTCCGGACGGAAATTAGACCAGTCTGTTTCTCAAACACTGAGGCAGAATACGACTCGATGATAGAACCTCCCCCCCCCCAACCCTTTGAGCCGAGGGCAGGGATGGGGACATGGCGCGTCAGTCTCGTACTCCCTGAATACGAGATCCGTATGATTCCCTCCTCCCTCCGATGTTATATCCAGGAGGAGGAGGACTTGGCGTACCCCCAGGGGTCAAACCCGTAGTTGTCACTGGCCTCCCCAGAAGCACCTTTCGCCTCAGTCAGGGAGGGTGGGGAACTTTTCTAGGGACCGACGGAAGAGTCGCAAGGTGACGCACCCTCGGCAAGCACTGATGTTGTGACAAGAGGCCCATTTGTCGGCCCATCCTATCACGATGTGGTAGCCAGGGCACTACAACCCCTGGAGGACGACTCGGCGATCGACGGCCAATCGACATGTTCGCTGTATTCCCCGTCGGCCAGCCCACCGGCCTGGCGGCCTGCCTCGGCGCCATTTCCAGTTCCCCGACTATTCTTGGTTGATGAGTAGGGGCAGCAAGGTCCGGACCCCGAACCGGAGTCATGGAGCTTCTGGACCGTCCTCGCAGCGGGCCACTTCCCCGAGAAGTTTTGGCCGGTCGCAGGATCAAATTTTGATATGCCAGAGTCACTCACCCCGGGAGAGCTTGAATGCTTCAGCCAGACTCTTCAGGTGACTCACTCCCGTCTTCTCCATCATCTAGCGCCTTATCCCTGGATCCAAGCACATCTGAAGGATATCGGTGAGCAGTTCTATCGGGTCGACCTGGCAGCGCTCCCTGCGGTTTGGCACCCCGAGTCACTAGGCCACCCCGAGGCCCTCCAGAAATAATGCGTCCAGAGTTTTCAAGTACTCTGCAAAGTTATTGAGGAAGCCACCCCCGCGCGCACGTCTGTGGATGGGGGCAGTACAATTCCCTTCTTTTCTGTTCGATCCGTCGACAGACCGATTCATTGTGCGGCCCTGAGGGAACATCACCAAGGGCAGTGGCAGTCAACATGGCTGACCTTTTAGATGAGGGAAACGGTGTGGAGCCCCTTGACGGGGACTCACCCCCTGAGGAAAAGCCGCTATTGTACCCATTTGGGAGGATTACTCGCCAACAGAGGAGACTCATGGGTCTCCCTATACCCATGGAGGCACTAATACTGAGCTGAAACATCGGGAAGGGTAAAGAGCCCATCGGGTCTGTCAAACTCGCCGAACCATCTGCCTCGTTGCAGAAGGAAGAGGAAGATCCTGAGAAGGCCACGCTACGCCAGCAGCTTGCTGAGAAAAAGTGGTTGGTTGATGAGCTCTTGGCCAAACGCATTGTAGAGAGGAGGCCTGACTACGGTAATCCTAGACCAGGACAGCAGAGGCAGGAGCACCCACCCCCTGCCGAGATTCCCCCGGGCAATTGCGACCATGTTGCGTTCACCAACAGGGGAGAGGCCGGAGCCCATGGAAAGTGGGCGCGATATGTTTCGCCCGACCTTCTCGAGCAGCGGGATTACCTTGGGGACCCTACTCGGTTTCCTCCCGCCGCCCCGAGAGTCGCTCCGCCTGCCGCCCCGCGAGCTGCTGAGCATGACTACAATATTGAAGTGCCTGGAAACATTTTTATGGTTATATATCCCCGTAATGACAGGAATCTGTGTCCAGACGATCTGATGGAAGTACTCATCGCCTGCTTGGAGGCCTTGGAAACTCAGCAGGTGGCAATCCCACCGGATGGCAAGCCATACCCAGCATGGGTGGATGATATGCCAGCCCCACCGGGATTTGGGAACCCCACCTTCATCCCCTTTAACGGGACCGGAGACCCTCCACAACTCCTGGACCACTTCAACTCGAGTTGCGAGCCTATGTTAGGGACTCCGGCACAGTAGGAGGATACCAAACTCCGTTGCTTCGTTCAGACACTGGAAGGACCAACATTCGTCTGGTATAGTGAGCTCCCTGTTGGATCTGAGACTAGCTGAGAGGAACTTCGCCATAAATTCCTCTACTAGTTCAGTTCCAAAACCTGGAAGACAAACATTGCAGACCTCTTCAGGTGCAAGCAAAGGCCCGACGAGCGGGTCGTGGACTTCATCGCCCGGTTGAAGGGGCTCACGTACTCCCTTGACATGACACTAACTCAGGAGAAATTACTGACAATGTGTGTAGGGAACGTCAAGGCAGAGTTGGTTCCATCTCTGATCACTCAGAATTACCCTAGAGGGTTCCGGGACTTCTCATACAAGGCTCAGCACCTCGAAGAATCCCTGTAACAGGCCAGTCAGGCATGCCCGCTGCCTCCTGTAATCGTTGCAAGGATAGCTGCCAGAGCCGAGCCCACTTCTACAGCCCAGATAGAGGCCCCCAGATAGCTAGAGTTTCTACCAGTAAGGCCAGCTCAGCAGCCTCATAGGGGTCCACCCCCACGGGCACAACCTCCGACTCAGCAGCGACCGCCTCAAAATCGGCAAGCGCCTCCGCGTAATGCACCGCCACCACCTAGGAGAGATAATTAGGCTCCGCCTCCTCGGCCTGCTCCTCTGTCCCCTGGTCATGGTCAGCCTCCAAGAGCCCCCTTTCTGGATATAAGGAATCAGACTTACTTGTTTGGTGAGGCCCAGGTCCCCGATTATTTTTGTACTGCCTTGGAGAAGAGGATCATGCGACTGCCTGAGTGCCGGATGCCAGAAGAGGCATGTCTCACTAACCACCCTAACTATTGTCCTTATCACTGGATCATGGGACACACCATCCAGCAATGCTATGTGTTCAAAGACTGGCTCCAAGACCATATTGACAACAACATAGTCAGGTTGGGCCCAGCCCCGGCACAGGTGGCAGGTGTCTTCGTGAGATCAGATGGCAGCAGTGACAAGGGGGATGAGTGGGAATAGTTTTCCGATCATGGGTCCCGGAAATATAACGACTCGATGGCCCGCAGGATGGTCTCCCATGCCCATGGCATCATCCGTGCCCACCTGAGTTATCCATAGCCCTCAGAGACCGTGAGTGCCTCTTTGGCATCGTCGTTCCAGCCTGCCACTTCCCAGAAGAGCAAGCAGCGGCGCAAGAAGAAAGAATGTGCCCAACCAGTGTCGTCATCTTCCTGTAAGCTTGGCGATTTTATGCCCCTAGATATGGGGATCCCTCTGAGACTCTGTCCGGCAGTGGATGACTCCTTGAGAGAAAGCCCGAGGTATGATTCGGTTAACACCGTAGAGTTGGTAAATCCCTTTTTGACTCCCGATGAAGAGGAACGCAAGGCGGACCTCCCCAATGTCTCTAGCCGTCGCCAACGTCAGCGGAGCCATGGATACGTGGATCACTGGGGCACGACAGTCGTCACCTCCAGTCAGGCCATGCACACTACCCAGACCAGGCAGTAGGCCCGGTACAGGGAGCAGCACATGAGGCTCCCTCACCCGGTGTCAACAGGTTCGCCTCCACCACCGTTTGTGTTGCTGGATTAGGTAGAACCACCTCATCCATGTCGCAACCAGCCCTGCCCTGCCACAGGCCGACTACAGCCTTTCGGTCCTAACACGGCATCCACCTCCCGGGCTTCAGCTAGTGAACAGCGAGACGTGCCTAGTACCAGTCAGTCATCAACCTTGCCGGCAAGGCCCGTCATGCCTCCAATCACAGAGCGGCCTCCTATAAGAAGAAGCTCACGTTTGGCTCGAATTTATGATTTTCTGAAGCACCTGGTCGGCATTCTGGCAAGGAATTCTATCCTTGAGGCTCTTCGCCTGTCGTCTGAAATGCGTGAGGCGCTCGCCGGGGCTCTAAGGAGCCCCCTACAATTTTAAACGGAGGTAGAGGCCGCGGAAGACTTCCACACCGAGGTGATTGAGGATGCCGAATGTTAGGCAGTTATCTCATTTTCTAGTGAATATGAAGACCTTCCCATACAGGGGCACATCCTCCCATTGTACGTCACCGGCCAGTTCAATGGCATGGAAGTCTGCCGCTATCTTGTCGACACGGGTTCCAGGATTAACCTAATCCCAACTCGGACACTGCAGAAACTGGGGTTATTTGAGGATGATTTAACTCCCTCTGACTTCAGGATCCATGGGTTTGGCAGGACCGAGCAAACTCCACTCAGCATGATTTGTCTGAAGGCCCGGTTCGGCGGCCTAATTGCCAATACTGAATTCATGGTTGTCTCTCAGGACATCGCCTACAATGCGTTGATGGGTAGGCCGTGGCTCCACCTTCACGTAGCGGTCCCCTCATCGTATCACCAGTGCCTCAAATACTCCCTTAAGGGTCGAGTGGGAATGCTCCAAGGAGATGTGTCTCTGTTTGCCTCTTGTGAAGCCTGTTACCTGGACGCTGACTATTACAAGAGCAAGGACAAGCAGATCCGGGCAGGTGAGGTCGAGCCCGCCACTGTCATGAGTGATCCCTGGGTAGGTTTGGATGATGCATATGTCTTCCCAATCCATCAGTTGGAGGCCACGACCCCCGACATGTGGCAGTTCTTTATTGTCTCGGGTACTAGAGGAAGGAATATTTTCAGGTCTATGTGATGGCAGGAAATCACCTCGTACTCTTACACAAACCAGGCTTAGGTGATCCTCAAGCCTCCTACCCCTGTACAATATCAGGATGTTGGGCTCATGGCAACAGAAGTACGTCATACGTGTCTATTTCGTCGGGCTGGAATCGACCGGCTCAAGCCAACGCGCCACTACTGCTTTGATATCATAAATTGTGGCCCCTTAGGCCGAAAGCCAGATGGAATTGGATCAACCGCCTTCGTCGCCATGGTCTCCGCGGTGCATGAGTCTCCTAACGTGATGACCTCTACTGCCCAAGCTAGCGCCAGCTTCCCATCAGGGTCTGGCAGCCCCAAAATGGCTCCCCCCATGGATGATCCTTCCACAAGTGGAGATGAGGACATAGAAGATGCTCCTCCTACCTTTGAGGAGGGCGTCTCCACCACGGTCGACGAGTTAGTGTAGGTGAACCTCGGTAGCGAGGCAGACCCGAGACCCACATTGGTTAGCGCCGCTATGCCCCTCGAGGAACATAAATGGTACATAGACATCCTTAGATAGCACCGTGATGTGTTTTCCTGGAGTTATGATGAGATGTCGGGACTAGATCCCCAGGTAGTCGTCCACCGCCTTGGCCTCCCAGCAAACCATCGCGGGTTCAAGAAGCCTCCCAAAAAGATGCACCCCTCTCATGGTGCCATGGTTGATGCTGAAGTTGATAAGATCATCAAGGCCAAATTCATCAAGGAAGTCCAGTACCCCAAGTGGCTAGCCAACATTGTGCCAGTCAGGAAGAAGAACGGGCAAATCAGGGTCTGCATCGACTTCCACGATCTCAATCACCACTGTCCGAAGGATGATTTCCCTCAAACCCATGACAGAGTTATTGATCGATGCCACGACCAGGTTTCAAGCCCTCTCCTTCATGGATGGGTAGGTACAACCAGATCTAGATGGCCCCTGAGGATGAAGAGTTAACTGCCTTCAGGGACCCCCAGGGTACTTTCTGCTACCAGGTTATGCCCTTCGGCCTGAAGAATGCGGGTGACACCTATCAACGGGCTATGCACCACATATTCAAGCCGATCCTCGGGATGTTGGTGGAGTGTTATGTGGGCGACCTGGTGGTTAAATATCATCAGTGCCAGGACCACCTCAAATACCTTGAGAAAGTGTTTGGCTTACTCCGTTCTTGCCACTTGAAGATGAACCCGTTGAAGTGCGCCTTCGGGGTCACCTCTGGAAATTTTCTTGGATTCATTGTTAGGTATCGAGGCATCGAGATCGATCCAGAGAAGATCAAGTCCATCAGTCATATTCCTCCCTCAATTAATATTTGGGAGCTTTGAGGCCTCCAAGGCCAGTTAACCTATATACGCTGATTCATTGCGAATCTGGCCGGCAAGTGTAAGCCCTTTTCTCGCTCATGAAGAAAGGCACCGCCTATGGATGGAATGAAGAGCGATAGATCGCTTTTAAGGAAATAAAGAAGTATCTGCTTCAACCTTTAGTCCTGATGCCACCCGTTCTCGGAAAGCCACTGGTCATTTACGTGACCGCCCTGGAGCGATCCCTCGGCGCACTTCTCACCCAGAAGAACAACGAGGGAACAGAGAATAGCCTATACTACCTCAGCCGCATTCTCATAGATGCGGAAATTAGATATTTTCCCATCGAGAAGAGCTGTCTGGTGCTCGTATTTGTCGTGCAGATATTGTGGCACTACTTGCAGCACCACGAGGTACATCTCGTCTCTCGGGTAGACCCGTTGAAATACATCCTGAACCAACCTATGTTGACTGGCCGATTGGCGCGCTAGGCGGTGATCCTCCAGCAGTTCGACATCAGGTTCGTACCTTAGAAGGCCGTCAAAGGACAAGCGTTGGAAGACTTCTTAGCTGCCCACCCAACCTCCGCGGACCAGCCACTGGATCTATTCTTTCATGATGAGGCAATCCTCTCAGTCGATCACGCCATCCCATGCTGGAAGATGCACTTTGGCGGTGCCTCCCGGAGCCCCACCGGTAGAAGACTCAACGATCCTAGGCTTAACACAGTGGGCCTGGGTATCGTCTTCATCACCCCGGAGCAAGCCGTTCTGCCATATTCATTCCTGCTATCATAAGGTTGCACCAACAATGAGGCAGAATATCATGCCCTCATCACTGGCCTCGAGTTGGCTCTCGAGGTTGATGTACCCTATCTGTATGTAAAAGGGGACTTAGAGCTAGTCATCAAGCAGGTCAATGGTGAATATGCTGTCAGAATGCTAGAATTCGTGCCATTTCTAGAGTGCACCCTCCGTCTAATGGCTAAGTTCCCCTCCCGGCCAGAAGTCGTTCACATTCCCCGGTCGCAGAACAGTCGAGCAGAAGCTTTTGCCAGCCCAGCCGCATCACTTGCGGAGCTCGAACAGGATGACCTAATCATCCACGTGGCACACCAGAGAGTCATTGCTCATTTTATTCCGGAGGGTGATTGTGGACCGTGAGTGAACCGTCTCACCACTGGCGCCCCTACTTCAGGATACTCGGGGGCTTCAGGCATGGTGATCGAGAAAGTTCATGACTGGAGGACACCCTTGGTTGAATATCTCCAGCATGGCAATCTTCCGCTAGACTGAGCTGAGCGAGAACGAATCCGACGCCGCGTGCCGCAGTTCACCCTTCAAAGCGGTCCCAGCCTTGAGCCACACCTTTAAAGGAGTGGGTTTGATGGTGTTCTCCTCCATTTTCTTCAAGGAGTCGAGATTCCACAGGTCATGCAAGAAGTACACACTGGTTCATGTGGCTTCCACCAGTCCGGGTCGCAGTTGGCTCACCAGATTAGGATGATGGGATTCTTCTGGACCTCTATGATCTACGACTGCATCGAGTATGCCAAGAGGTGTCATGCATTCCAAGTTCATGCTAACTTTGTACAACGGCCACCAGATCCTCTCCATACTACCAAGTATTCTTGGCCCTTTGCAGTCTAGGGGTTGGATGTCATAGGGCCTTACCCGCCAGTGACGGCCCCCCAGTGCCGGTTCATCTTAACCGCTACGGATTTCTTCTCGAAGTGGGTAGAGGCAATCCCACTCAGGGAATTCAAGGCATGTTCTATCGCTGACTTCGTGAGCTCCAATATCATATATCGGTTTGGAGTACCTCACGCTATCCTCACGGATAACAGGACCAACTTTTGAGCAGTCGAGATGAAGAAATTGTATGCTAAGTACAACATTCTCTCTAACCACACCTCTCACTACCATGCATAGGCGAATGGACAGATTGAGGCGTTCAACAAAACCCTCTCTAACATTCTGCAAAAGATGGTTGGTCAGAACAAGAAAAGTTGGCCGGACAAGCTCCCCAACGCCCTCTCGGCTTATAGGATGATGACTCGTAACTCCACCTAGGTGACTCCGTATTCCCTGGTATACGGATCTGAGGCCGTCCTGCCCATCGAGATCCAGTTGACCTCATTGCGCATGACGGTCTATGACCAGCAAGCACCGGATAGAGTTGCCAAAATCCATCTAGCCAAATTCGAAGCTCTTGATGGAAGTAGGCTTCAAACTTTACATAACTTGGAAAGGCATCAGATCAGGATGGCTCGAGATTTCAATAAGAAGGTTCGGCTCTGCTCCTTCTTGCATGGTGACCTGGTGCTGGCTCTCAGAGCGCCAATGATTCCCGGTAGGAAACCACCCAAGTTAGATCCCAAATGGGAGGGGCCTTTTATTGTCCATAAGGTCTTTCCCAATGGTGTGTATTCCTAGGTAACTATGGATGGTGAGTGCATAAATCCTCCCACCAATGCTAGGTTCCTCATGAAGTACTTTGCCTAAGCCTCCTATTGGTCCTGCATGACCTTAAACTGTGCAGTCCTACATGACCTTAAAATGCACCCGGTCCCGCACGACCATAAACTGCACCAGGTTCCGAGCTCAAAGAACTAAAACTAAGATCTTCCTGCGGTCCTGCATGACCTTAAACTGCACCAGGTCCAGCATGACCTTAAACTACATTTTCTCCTACATCTGGGATCCTTGGTCTGAGTTCTAAGACCTAAAACTAAGATCCTTAGTTCATCCTACATGATGTTAAACTGTTCTTTTAGAACTACGTGCGGCTTGATTCCCATCCTTATGGGATACGTATGACATTCTAAACACCTAGATATCAGGTCCATTCCCATCTCTCAAGAGATCCCACAATCTCCCGGTTTCCAGAGTGTTTGGCATTACGCCCCGCTTTTCCTGGGGATCCGCCATCTTTTGGCCGCTCTCAGACTGATCCCTTTGACCCTTTCCATTGTTCTGATAATGTGTTCAGAGTACTCTGGTCTAGGACCTGGATTGTCAGATTCGACTTAGGCAAGTTCCATCCACTTTCCAAGCTTCGTGTTCCCCTTCATTCGGGCCGCCATCATCCTTCACACCCGGAGGGACCCCCAAGAAAATCCTGGATACAACACCTTAGGGCTCTTCTACCGTCACGGGCCAACTCCCCCAAGGGTTTCAGACAAAAAATTGATACAAATCCCGTGTTGTGAATATGGTCAGTGGTTTATGATCATTTGTTTTTCTCCATGGCTAACACGACAGGATGCTGTGTTGCGAACGTGGTCAGCAGTAATCATCAGTCGTCACGCTAGCTACCCCGGGCCCTGAATGTTGGTTGCATGATTCACATTATATTCCGCCCCACCGTGTCAAGGTGGAATCTCGACACTCCTTGTACTAACCCTCGGTACACCCCCACACGTCAGACAGACTAAGCTGCGTAACGGTGTCTCTTGGGGCTCCTGCAATAAGAGTGCTAGATTATGTGATTGGGTTTCTTCTTTACAGGTTGCGTGCAGCTTGACCCTCATCCCCATGGGAAACGAGGAGTCTCCCGGACATTGCGTTTAGGGCCCAGCACAGCTGGGAGCTAGCATCTCTTGTCCCCCTCCTGATGGTTGGACCCTCGCCGGCCCCTTGGCCTGAGGTTCCTCTCTCAGAATCGCGCACAGTGATTGTATGGGATTACGCCCTCACCCGCATCAGGTATGCTTTATCACATCGTGCGTGTTCCCCCAGGTCTAAGCCATATGACCTTAAACTGTGCTGCTAGGTCCAAGTCATACGACCTTAAACTGTGCTGTCGGTCCAAGCCATACGACCTTAAACTGTGTTGTTTGTCCAAACCATATGACCTTAAATTGTGCTGTTGGTTCTACCATGAGACCTTAAACTGGGATGATATCGTCCTGGTCGCACGACGAAAAATGGCACTGCATTGTGATGACATCCCCATGGGGAACATCACTCCAGGTATTGGTCGATTACCATGCCACTTGTCAACGCCTGTTATGGCTTGATTATTGTGGAGACGCCAGGAATTTCTACCCTAGGCCAGTCGCCCCACAAAAGAAAAACCATTTACCTTCAAGAACAAACAAGATATATCAAATGCTGATTCTTTTGGTTCAAGGGCTAGACCCGCACGACTCCTTCATCCCTTGCGCAGGTGCCACATTGCGCCTTGCTGCCTTTCAAGAACTACGTATGGCATGATTCTCATCATTACGAGATATGTAGGAGTGCCTAGGAACTTCCCCATAGGCCCAGCCTATCTTTTCACGCATGGTCTCTCGGCCTAAACGCGTCCCTGGGAGCACATAGTAAGCAGGGCTTTACCCCGTTCACGTTGGGTTTTTCAATCGCTTTACCGTGTTTCTCCCATTCCCCTTCTCCTTTGGTCCAAGTTCTAAGACCGAAAACTAAGATCCTTTCTTTGGATTTCTATGAATCGCTCTCTCTTGTGGGATTTTATGGTGTGGTGCGGGATTATGTCCTCATTCACGTTAGGTTACTCGTCGTGTCGTGCCTATCCCCAGATGAGATGTGTCCCTCGTCCCGCATGAAGTTAAACTGTATTTCGTCCAACATGACATTAAACTGTGCTTCTATAACTACATGTGTCTTGATTCTCATCCTAATGAGATACGTAGGAACGCCCAGACATTTCGTTTTGGGTCCAACCCCAGGGATTACCAAACCCCGTCCCTCATTATTGTCGGTATCTCGGTCTAACTTCTTGGGGACTGGTGTAATCGGGACATCTACCTTGAATAAGTTCGGGATTCCCCATGGTAATAATGTGAAGCGGCAGTTCTCTCACCAAAGAGGTCCTGCCTGAAAGTTGGGATGACCTGTGATCAGGTCAGTACGTCTGCCTAATGCGCCTCCACCACGGTGGCGCAATTTGGGGAGTGTTGCAATCTATTCGAACAAACCACCACTCCACCTTACATGATTTGCATGCACCTTTATTCGGATCCTCATTCTCTTTCATGTTTGATGGGACCCCCTAACAGTATATTCTGCTTGCTGTCCTGGGCCAACATTTCGGAGGACTGGTCATGTTTGATGGGACCCCTAACAGTATGGATGAAAGAATTTGGTCCACCTGCTGCCACAATATGGATGATAGACCTTTGGTCCACCTATTGTAGCAATATGTATGATAGATCTATGGTTCGCCTACTATCCTGGGCCAACGTTCCGGAAAACTGACCGACGATATTTGAGTTAGGCCCTGTGTTACAAACATGGTCAGCGGTCAGACCTCATTTATTGTCCCCATTCCAGGTCAGCACGATATGGATGCTGTGTTTCTGCCACGGTTAACAGTTATCCTCCATCATCGTTCCCCATAGTGCTCTGAATTTGGGCAGCATGATTAAACTTTCCTCTCGATCTCCCTATGTTCATATGGATTTCAATGCCCCTGGCATTGCCCCGCTCATGTGTCAGAGCACATTGAGAAGGTGATATATCAATCGGTCTGAGGTCTCCTCAGAAATCCAGGCCCAATTTCAGATGCTTGAATCTTGATCAATGCCCCACAGTTGGACGAAATTATAGCACGAGTATCTTTTGCTTCTCGCGTTGGGTGTGATCCACAGGAGAATAGGGATGAGTTGCTATTCGTTTCGGAATTATGGTTGAGCATATTAAACCAAGGGTACAGATGAATGGATTTGGCCCTGTATTTGATTGAGATGATGAGCAGTACAAGCACGAAGTTCATGAGATGGCCTAAACAAAGCCCTTAGAGATCAGTGTGATGAATCGATCTTTCCAGCGTTGCTACCCTTTGGCTGGTATCCTCCAGGACTACTTCTCGCTCCTTGAAGACTCTCTCCTCATCAACCTCCGTAGATCGTAACTCACCAACCCTAGCTTGTGCATGCACCTGATCGGTTCGAAGTACGGTCATCTGGTGACTCACCTCCATCAGTTGTTCCTATGCGTCAGCCAGCTGGGCCGTCAGTTTCTCCACAAGCTCGGAGCATGTTTCAATGAAGGCCTCCTTATCTTCCTCCTTCCCTTCGAGGTTCCGGACATCCCGATCCACCCTCAGCAACGCTTGGGCACTCGCCGATCTTTCCCGACACTGGGAAATGTTGGTACGCCGGCTGGTCTCACGTATCTTCTCGGCCATGTAATCACGGATCGTTAGATAATGGCACTGAGCGTCAACCCCTCCGGCGCACAGGAAGCACAGCCAGGTCTGGAGTGATCCCATCCGCCTTAGCCAATCCGACCGGGGATGTCTGAGAAAGCTCTAGATACACTTACAACCTTTGCGTCGTGTCATCTGGATCTCCTCAGCTGCCTCTAACTCTGAGTCAGCTATCTCCTCAGGGTCAGCGGGTCGGTACATAGAGAAGGCAGCTAGCAAATCGACAGTAGGATCTTCCCCAGGGGCGCCTTCATGAGGAATAGGATCATCGACGTTCGGGCGACCTTACACTCTCACCCCAGCAGCGACGATGCCTCCATCAGCTTCTGACCTTTCCTCAAGAACAGCGCCGCTTATGTCCGCTGCCCCCTACTCACCAATTTCCAGGGCCGACTCAGTGTAGGGAGCATGTTCTGAATGAGGTGGTATGTCCGCCACTGGTCCACTCACGGATGGCCCGGGCTTCGTAGCCTGACGAGCCTCCAATTTTGAGATCACTGTGCAAGGAATACACTGATTAGTTGGGATATTTTGATACCAAGCGCCAGTAGTGAAGCGTGATACTTACAAGAGTCGAAAGTATCGTTCTCCAGTGTTCCGGCCGCTGTAGGAGCCGCCGTAATGGGAGACCCCTCTGCGCTTGTTAATTCAATGATGGGTGTCAGATCCCCATCATGTCCCACCGGTTCCTCTCCTCCCTCCTCTATTGGGAATGTCCTTCCAACACTCAGCCACTCCTGAGTGAGGTAGAGAGATGGTTGGTAAATTGGAAAGGAGAATGGGTGAAGAAGGAAAATGAATGAAGATAGAGACAGACCTCGAGTATCTTAGTTATGTCGAGATCAGAGTCGACAATCTCATCGCTCTCTCGGAGACTCCCTTGGTAGGTCGTGCCTTGCGACCCCTCATCTTTGGGTTCTCCTTCTTCTTCATCTTATCCTTCGCCTCTATCTTCTCCGGTCTCCCCCCGCCCCCCTCCCACTCCTCGTCACTGTCTCCTTCTCCTGGTGGCATCACTTTTGGATCATGCTCCTAGCCGAGCATCACCTTCACTAGGAAAGGTGGATCCGCACCCTGACCCCTTTGGCACGCGTATGTGTCCATGGTTGTCAGATAATCATGCCGCCGATGGAAGTTCACTCGGTCGGTAACTCGAACGAGCCCTACCTCTGGCAGTTGGATCCCGTTTTGCATGATCTTCTGCCAGACGGCTTCAACGCTCAGCGATTGCTGCAGGGCCATCCAGGCTGACCACAGTGCTGAGAAAATTGCATCTTGTGAAGGTTCGAGCAGTTATCTTATCTACATCCCGAGCATTTCTCTGGTCCCCTCATGAGACCCCCCTATGGGCAATGAGGCCGCGGCGGCACTATGTGATGTTCCCGCTACTAAACTCCCAGCCTGCACAGGCCTCGCTACCTGATGCACCCTTGGTTCCCCCCTTCAGGCAGCACCTTGCCTTCTTTCCCATCGCCCATTTTCTGCGTGAGTAACCTCGAGTTGCTGGATTCACTTGCGTAAAAGCCCCTTAGGGTACGCGGTGGTCCAGTGTTCGGCATACTTGGTTGCTAGGCCATCATCAACCCTGGTGGGAGGAAGAGTAACGACATCACCAGGTCCGAAGGTGGTAAACATCAACCACATCTGCCGCAAAATGCAGGGATTCTTCTCCTACCAGATAGCCGTGAATACCTTCTTTGACATTCATTGGAGGCACCCAAACTGACTGGTGAATCGGGATGGCACGTAAGGATTTCAGATCATCTTCCTGTCGATCCGAGCCACGAGCACCCCGCCCCAAATGCTCTGGAAATACTCCTGCTGTTCCAGAGAGCCTCGCCTGTTGTCCACCATCTGGACGACCGGGGTGGGGAACTGGCTGAAGTGGAAGTTTTTGTTGTTACCAATGCGGATTCTCATGCCCTCCTCATTGAGCATCATCAGCTCCACCCCTGCAATGTTCAGCAAGGACGGCCGCATGCCATTTCCCGGAGGATGGATGGCGTTTGGGAAAGTGTACCCGCCAAGGTGAGACACCACCCAGCTGTGGAAGATCTGGAAGGGGCCACATACTCTCCGAGGCGACCCCCCTCGTGAGATGCGTCCCAGGATGGCGTACATCTTGGCCAGTACGGGGACACCCAAGATGAACCATTTGTTGGCGGCCATGGTACCCGCCATCACCAGTGTTGCTGGACGGACGCTCATCCTCGCGTCCTACACTGGCAGGAGCCACCTGCTCAGGAAGGCGGCAAGGAACCCGACATACCGTACGTTTGGGTCCCGGGCCTCGATGACGCAATAGCCCTATGATTGGTATTGCCTCGCCTCCAGGGTCCTCCAGTATGACCCATCTCTGCTCCTCTGAGTCGTGGTTGGGAACCGTTTACCCCGTCCCGGCATTTTGACGGACGGATCCTTCTCAAGGAACAGGCTGAACCAGTCCTTGTAGGCAATGTCCTTCAGGAAGTCCTTGAACCCCAGCCTCTCTTTGTCCAGCTCTATAAGGTGCCACGTCAGCATAGGCGTCCGCGACCTGTCTTCCCAGGTGTTCTTTGGAGGAACGAACTAGTCGTATTGGTAACCCTCCAGTGGGATACCTCTGATGCATTGAACGCCCCAGAGACTGATGCCAAATTTACCATGATGACGGTGGAATGTATTAGTATCAGGAGTCCACCAGGTGAATAGCTCTGTCCCGAGCTCAGGTTGACGGTGGAAGTGAAACAACGACATCCATACCGCCTCGAACAGGCCGATATACCGCAGTTCATCCCCAAACTGGTAGTAGGTATGGAGAACCCAGAACGCCCAGGCCCACTCGCTGGTAAAGTTGCCCCCGAACCGCAGGTCCTAATCCTTTATCCAGGCCTTCGTGTCATCTGTGACACTATAACAGAACGTACTCGCGTAGAGGGCCGGAGAATTCACTGTGACAGTCTCGTCCCTGGTAATGGTCCTGGTCCTCGGGTTCAAAACATATACGTCCATATGTCTGGTTTCCCTGGCAGGACGGTCGTGGTTGGTGATGTTGTATTGAGGAAGCTCGTCCTCTTGGGTCACCCATGACCGTGGCGTGTCCACCTCAAAGCTTGGTAGGGGCACCTCCTCCAGGATGCCAAAGTTCTAGAGTGGGAGGTTCTCAGACAGGGGATACGTCCTCTGGGCCGGAGTCAGCAGATTTAACAAGGTTAGGTTGTTGGAGACGATCACCTTGATGCCATAAACCTTCACGTTTGCCACCATTTTTGTCCTACGAGCGGCGTCTTCCCCCTCATCAACTCAGTTTACAGCCATCTTGAATATCTTTGGAGTTGCACGAAATCAGGATGTTGTGCGCAGAATCGGTGAGTACTGCGCGAAATCTGAAGTGGCAGCATGAAATCCAGAAGATGGGCGTGAAATCGGCACTCTAAGCGTGGAATATCTCGAGCAGGCAAACAAAGATGGCCAAAATTCGAAAGGAATTCCGCGCTGCCAGAGCGTTTTTACGTGCAGCCGCGGGAGAAATTTGGCGCAAGAGAGCGATAAGCCTATCGCGTGGAAAAAGCTGAAGTACGGATTTGGGACCCAGCTCCCCTTTTTATAGGTGAGGCCACGGTTCCGCACAACGTGGAAGGTAAATTCCGCACCGACCCGTCATTTTGCGCGCCGCATAGTTTGTTTGCACGCTAAGTGCCCGGGAGTGACCCTGCTTCGGCGTTTCGACATTTCCCTCGGAATCCGACCATTCCGACCTCTCACCGATCCAATTCCGAGGGGGGCATTTGTGGATGCCAAAAAAGGTCTGTAACTCCTAGAGGAGGTTTTGAAATGGCAAAGTGAAGTCATATTCAGAATCAGAGGCCCGGTCCGGAGACCCAGGAAGTGGTGTGAGAAATAAAAGAGGACTTGCGTGAAATAAAATCGTTCGCGCGAAGTATCCCCGGGATGCGCGTAATTGAGCCGGTGAGGAACACACTTTTTGCGCATCCCGGTTCCTTGCGATGAGGTTTTGCGCACCGACGGTTCCCGGCACAGAAGATTTCATGCGCCCCCTGGATTCTGCACCTCTCGAGGCCTATAAATAGAAGGTGACCCCAAACAGTTTGGGGGTTGCGGAATTCGGATTGCCTCTTGTGCGCGCAATTCGACTCCCCCCGCACGCAATATGACTTCCAAGTAATTCCCCTTTTCGTGCAACCTTTCCTCGGGGTTTGCCTTTACACGCAACTCCACTGGCTTAAGTGAATTTCCCCCCCCCCTCCTCTGGGTTCCTTCCTTGAGCGCAATCCATGTCCCATGCGCGCAATCCCCTTCTGTGCGTGCAATACCTTGCGTGCAATTCCCTATCCGCGCGCAATCTACTGGCTCCAATTGCGCGTCATCCCAGTGTTTTGCACGCAAACATTCTCTTTGCGTGCAAAACCAATGACCCTTCACCTTGACACCCCTTGGCTGCCACTCTGCGCCGGCACCTAATGTCTCCCCTATCGGGTATGTGCGCAATGCGTTTTCTTCCCGTACGGCCTTCCAGGCTCATACGAGGTAACTTCAAGGTCCCTTGGGCGATGTTTCTCGTTGTGTTGCTCTGCCTTATGCTTCTCCGCATAGGCACACTAACGACTATTGCTTCTTCGCATAGCCACGCTAACTTGGACCCCTCAATGGTTCGCCCTGAGTCCCCCCTTCACTACGGCCTTTCCAATGCCTTCCCTCCCACAAATGGTAGAGGGCATTGGGCATGTAAGCCCTAGGGGTGTGGAGCGAACCCACCTTGTCCACGCTATAGGACATTAAACTGTTAAGCACCTCGTCCTTAACACATAATGTTGAACTGTGGTCCGACCCCGTGCTTTGCACGCAGGGTCCCCCTGACTCAGGCATTCTTTACGCCCACTCGTCTCCACGGGAATGGACTCTTCCTCAATTGGAATGAGATCCTCCTTGTCGGAGTGGCGTTTGTCCACGGGGGAAGGGCTGCTTCAGAGCTTAAGCCCCTAGCCTCTCTTGCGGAAGGTTGCACCCGTGCATCTCCATTCTTTCCCCTGCCAAGGCCAGTGGAGTCCCTTTCCCACTGCGCTTTGTCGCACCACGGGCCTCCACCCTGGAGTAAGCACCAAAACCAAGGGCCGCTAACCACGCGTAAGCCCCTGTTTTCTCTTTGGGCTGCTCAACGCGCAATCCCCATTCCGCTTCTCACGGACGCACCTTTGCGACGTGATCGTCTGGTCACTGCTGCCTCTTGTTGTTCAAATCGAGCATGACTCACGTGCGCTTAGAGCGCGCATCGACCATGAAATCCTCTATGGGATGCCTCAAAGCATAAGCCCCATCCCATCGAACTACGCAGACTTTGATTCCCTATCATGGGGATACGTAGGAAGCTTCCATGAGGTTCAAGCCCACCATATGGTCGTTCCGACCTCTCAACGTCAGTTCCTCGACCACTCTGGGCCACCTCAGAGCATAATCCCCAAAGGCCCTCGTCCCGCATGACGTTAAAATGTATCTCATCCCGCATGACGTTAAACTGTATCTCATCATGTATGACGTTAAACTGTATTCCCCCTCTTGGGTTGTCTCTGAGTGTAAGCCCCATAACTCACACCCACATCTCATCCTGACTTCCCCCTTGAGCCCACGTTCCTTGGGAAGCTCATTCCCTTGCCCGGGGGTCTTACTTCCTCCAGGCTCCAATTCATGCATTCATTCTCATGGGTCGTCACTTCAGGTGTCTCACCGTACCACCGAACTATGCGGACTTTGATTCCCTGCCATAGGGATACGTAAGAAGCCACCATGAGGTTCAAGCCCATAAATCCACCATCTATCCTAATCCTTACCCGGGCTGCTACATCCCGGTGAGATCATGACACCCCATTTCACTCCTTGGTATCAGGGAAGCCGCCCACGTGCCTGCCCCAACATCAGTGTTCCCCCTAGGGGGTCCTTTAATCTGATCCACTCTCAGTGTTTCGATCAGTATGATCCGTCTCCATAAGACGTTAAACTCACGGCATACCCCGTGTTAAACATGGTAAGCTGAGGAAAACCTCAGATGGTACACAATCCCCACGTTTGATGTGGGATGCCTCGGGCTTCCGCGCCCTCGAGAAGCCTTGTGATAAGGGACAGAAGACAGACATGCCAACCCCCAACGTCAAGACTTTCCAACCACACCCCAACGTGACCATTCTCCTCACCGAAGGTTGCTTCCCCGACAAGACCCCTTGGAGTGTCTCCACGGAAGCGGCGTAATTAACTGGAATCCATGTAGATATGGCGCTGGGAACGATCTTCACGAACCCATCTTAAATCTTTGAGGGAGACTCGAACTAGGTGACGAGCTCTGAGGAGGAATCCATGGAAGGAAGAACCGACATCCAATCATCCCAGTTTCGATCAAGTAGAAGACATCCCAGAATAAGGAAGGGATGTTTCCCGCCTTTGGAAAGTGGGAATGCTGGGTAAAAAGCCGTGCGTCCTCCCATGCGTGACGGACATGCGCGTGCGCCCCTGGGAAAGCATCAGAAAAAATCGTATAAACCCTAAATATTATAAATAACATTAAAACTTATGCCCCAAATTTTTAATTCATTCTTCCTAAAATAATAATTCACGTTAAACCTATGTGTTAAATATACATGTCCTAAAATATCATTAATATCCTTAAATTTCTGACACTTAAACCCACAAAAGGGGTCTACACGATTCAAAAATTATGGGAAAACTTAAACTTTTATATGCGTGATGGTATCCATAACTCATAAAATAACAACTCATAAAAACATATTAATATCAAAATTTGTCTAAACCCTCATTTGGTACCAACTGTAACAGCTCGAGACTTGCACTTCTAGATGCAGTGTAAAAAACATAAACTTTACTTTTATAGATTTGATACTGATAAATGTGACCCAATTAATCCTATAAAAAACTTATAACATAAAAAGGAAATAATGGAT
Organism: Viscum album; assembly: GCA_963277665.1. NCBI lineage: Eukaryota > Viridiplantae > Streptophyta > Magnoliopsida > Santalales > Viscaceae > Viscum > Viscum album. Next base: position 428,484,932 of record OY728150.1, on the reverse strand, counting down.
CAATTGCATATCCAATTATCTTTTAGGTTTAAGGTTTTGGAGAAATGGAAAAAACTCATTACAAGATGAAATAATAAAAAAGTTGTTCATAAAGATTAACATCATCTCCCACTATACCAAACTCTTCAGATTCCATTTTAATTCTTAAAATTCTCCCATAAAATTCCTCACATATAAATCCCTTTTAAACACAATTCATATAGTATCATTCTTCATAACTTGGTAAAAATAAACATAAGAATATGTGATATTTGATGCTCAGTGAGGGAAAACAAGGGATATATCAATCAATAATCTTATGAAAACATATGATAATTATAATGGTATAAGATCCTAAACATGACTTACAGACTTGACACCAAATATGTAAAATATCAGAAACATGAGTAATGGAATAAAACACTAGAATTTCAAAAGACGTGAATACATGTCTCTCTGCGGGAAGGAAATAGGGCAGCTGACTATTTGGCATCTCTTGATTTTCCTAGAATGAAGTACGTATATTTTCATGACCTCTAAAGTTTTAAACCAATAGGGTTTAACATTCTAAGAGGGTATGCTTTAGGTCTTCATTATTTTAGACCCCCGTAGATACATGTCTCTCTGCCCTCCCTCCTTGTCGATTGGGTTGTCTTTAATTCTTTCCTGTTGCACTCTTTTATTATATTTAAATTGATGATGATGATAAATCATCATAACTCAATAATGAACCACATATTCAGGGCATAAATGTTTTTTTCAGTAGAATAAGTATAGAAAACATTTAATATATCAAGATAAAATACCAATATGATCTTATGAGGAATCAAAGCCTATATCCCCAAGTGGATCAATCACATCGACTTGTTTTCCATTACGGAACAAGCACATTGACTTGTTTCCCATAATTACCACATGAGATATAATAGTTTACCCTATGCATTTAATAGAGATATAGGTACAAACCATAAAATTATGAAAACCCATCATATGTGTTTGAAAAAACAATTCATCATATCAGAACACATGAAAGAAATTGGTTTCATAAACCTTTCATCATAGCACAACCCATGGTAATGAAACGAGTTTCATAAAACTTTCATCTTTTCATCATAAACATAAACCATATATAAAAATTAATAATGATGGTATAATTGAGTTATATCACAATTAAATCTTATTTATCATCAAATAACTTAACCTTATATGTAAAATTATCTTGAAAGACCACATAGAAAATTCTTCAGTAAAATAACATTTCTATTTTAAAATAACTTCTATTTTTAAAAATATGTGCACTTAAAAATTATTTTTTTGAAAATAAACATGTAAATTAATCTTATAATCATTGATGTTTACTAATGGATATAAAATATACCCATTATGTATAATTTAAAAATAAATTCCATTCACACTATTGTCTAAAAATTCAAAAAGCGCCTTTTTTGGAAAATTTAAAAAATCCCTTTAAATATATTTTGAAAAAAAATTAAAATATGGTTAAAAATGATATTATATTTTTTATGAGAATAGTAAAAAAATTTCTGGAAATTTTTTTAGAAAACATAGACATGGAAAAAAAATATTCCTCAAAAAAATATTAAACATAAACATTCTTGAATAATGATGATATTGTTAAATAAATACATACCTCTTTAGTATCATTTGAATCACAATCCCCGTGAAAGAAATCGAATTTTATAGATATGTATATCCCATAACTCACATGATATGAATCATAAAATAATTTTATGGGTACTATATACACCACACAAAAGAAACATGTAGTGTATAAGGCATGTGTCCCATAGAAATAAAAGTGAGACAACAATCTCTTGCCATAGGTCAGAGTTCCTTTGAATGGTATTTAACCTCATATATAATAAATTTAAATTTATTATAAATATATAGAAGATTAATTTACATTATTATTATATCATATATATTTATTATATATTTATTTTATGACAACCATAATGATAGATATAAAAAATGAATTATACTATCTATGGAGAAGGTAAATCATACATACGCACGAACACTATTTTCATTTTTTAAAATATAGAATGAAAGAAAAGTATATAATAATCCAAATTTACATAATCATTATTATATCATATATATTCATTATATCCATCCTCCATACCATCCATGTAAAATAGAGATGAAAACAAAATCACATATCTTCATGGAGGTGATAGTCCACATGCACACATGAGAGATGTTATCATTTTCCAACGGTTTTGAAGGTAAAAGGGTAGATATTATATTAAAATTTAAGAGGAATAATTATTTCATAAATATCATATATATTCTTTAAATCCATCATTTTAACCATCTATGAAACATGGTTATGAAAAATGAAACGTACTGCCAGTGGAGACGGTAAGCCATACGTACACACGAGTGATACTTTCACATCTCATTTGATGGAATGTGGAAGGATAATGATGATTTAATAATAATAATAATAATTTAAAAAATTTGGGATAATTAATTTATTATTTTATGAATAATAAAATAGATTTATAGGAATCATATGGATAATAAAAAAGAAAGTGATCAGTTATGATGATTACCTCTTCCTTGAGATCACTCCCAAAAATCTCTATTTATGGTATCTAGTGTTGTTCTTTTTACAATAAAAGAACCAAAATAATGTGTATAAGGAATATGATAAGATAATTTTTTAGGGTCTGGTCAATACAGAAGGTTAAAATCTATTTAAAGAAGTGAGGAATGAGGTTCCCATTTATAATTGAGGTGAAAGGGCACTTTTGGAATTTCTTAAATTATGGATTTATAATAACTTAAATTTCAAAAAAACATCATAATGGAATATAAATTAATAGGGGGATATATTTTGGACCATATATTTTCCCATTTTACCAATTTTATGATTCTTATCGTATTTTAAAAAAATTAATAAAATAGTGTTTTCATTAAATATCAGTTTTTTCAATTTTGATAATATTCATTACATTTACATTAAAAACATCATGAAAACAAAATAAGTTCAAAAAGAATACTGTAATTCATACCTAAAATGTTTTTATTCTCTATAAAATTCCTATATCACACTTATTGTCTAAAATTATATTAATTTTAATATTTATTAATAGCATTTTTTTATTTCCCTATGAATTGAATAAATACAGTTTTGGTATTGTGTAAGTGTTTATGGTAATTATTTAATTTATAAAAATTAGAAATAAATTATCATCATAAAAATAATTTAATGAGGAAAAAATAAAATAAATTTTCTTTCATAACTAATTTGTGTCCCAATGTGAACACATAAATGATATTTAAAACTGAGAGAGTGACATTTTGTCACTCCCTTTGGTTTAAATAGTATATATAACTTTTTCATTGAAAAGTGTCCATTAAAAATTCAAATTAAATAATAAGTTTATAAGGGGATAATTAAATTCATTAAATAATAATTTTAATAAATACTTTTGGCCCTATTAATTTGTTTTGACTAAGATTAACCTAATTTACCCTTTACTGAGGTGATAAATTTTACCATAGTTACTATTCATTTTGACTTAAAAGAAAAGGGTAATATTTAAAAAATTAGAATCTAATTTTTATAAATATGGAATCCCTTTTTTCAAGATTCAATTTTTATAAGTGACTGAAATTAATTATAATATAAATTCATAAAACTCAATGAAAAATAGTTTTATGAAAAATGTGTTTTTAAGCCCAAAATGTATTTATACCAAAATCATGTATATTTGTAGGAACCCTGTTCTTACATTAATCTACAAGTTTCTTTTTTTGTTTTTGAGTTTTTTTTGAGATAATATGGGAATAACTGGGAAATTCTGGAAATTTTCAGGTTACACACCATGTACTTCCTAGTATACGATGTGTACCCTTTCCATGTGAGAAGGTCATACATGGAATGTTGGTGTGTTGGTCAGATATATACTTTTAACCAATTACACGTTGTGTACTATTAGTATATGTCGTTCCATCTAGCCGTGTATAGGGGATATACATGGCATGTGGGTATGACGATGAGTTAGAGGGGGAAAACCAAGGACATGTCGTGTACTGCCTTGTACACGCCGTGTAGTCATGTCTGCAGGTCCTCAACAAAATTTCAGCCATCTTAGGAATAGTAAAATGATACTCATGAAATTTATACCTATATACACACTGTATATTTTATTTTTTTCATTAAAATAGGTAGTAGCATCATTTTGAGGCAGAGGGTAGAGGGTTTTATCTGGGTTCATGGACAAGCAGCACTCGTGCTTGTTTTTTCTCCCACTCATCCGTCCGAACTCCGTTTTGATTTCAGTCAGATGATTTGGAACACCATATGTGAGATCTTTATTTTACTAGAGCATTTCATCTTGATTTATATTCTAAACTAATTTATATGGGTTTGACCATTAATGATAATTTTGTAGATCTACCTAGTTCTAGACATAATTAGAGGTTGTTACTGTATCAGGATCATCGTACGAGTACAAGGTAGGTGGTACATACTTTTTTTTGTTTTTGTGGACATTTTTGTGGTGAGGAATTTGGCGTGTCTTCAGGTATTTTTGAGAGGGGCCCATTTTATCAACTATTGCATATTGAATTAATTTTTAGACCCATGGGATGCCTTTGGGAATACCCTTTTACCAGAGACCAATATTAGATATCAATGGATCGCTCAAACGCACCCCACACACTATTAGGAAATTCAGAATTTCTACCCATTCCACCCCGCTCGCTTGGTCGCCATCTAGTCCATCAACCTTCAATCTCAGATCCTCTTCAGCTCCTCTCCTCTATACCTTCCTACCGATCCCCCCTTGTCCTCCAAGCCTCATATCTTAGTGGATCCTTCCACTTCCCAGGGTCTGGTGCCCGCTTATACCACCTATATGGACCAACCAGCTACCTTTGTCATACCCTTAGTGTCCCCCAATTTGGGATCCTTTAGAGACGTTCTTTTTGGTTTGTCAGGCGGCTCATCACAGGTGTGCTCACTGGAGATAGTTTTTCCTGCTCTGAAGGCTTTGATGGATGACAGATGTCTCTCTCTAGATTTCCCTACCTCATCCTTTAAAGATGCTGAAGTATTCATTAAGTGGACTCTTGTGGCCCATTTTGGTGTGACAGTCCCTCTACTCAGTGTCTTCAAGTGATTTGTCTCCTCGTGGGGGCTCCGTGGCCCGATTCTGATCTCACTGGTCTACAAGAACCCATTTTTCCTAATACTATCATCGAATGTTGACTTCATTTTCATGTGGTGTAAGGATCCCCGATCTCTTAGCCAATGGTGCTTCACCCTCTCTCGTTGGTCCATGGAGTTCCACAGGGGTAAAGAAAGTCTACTTGTCGTGGTTGGGATTTCTCTCCCAGGGCTCCCCCTCCCCCTTTAGAGAGCGATTTGAAACTCCCTTGGTTGGTTTCTCTATTCTAATGAAAGGACTAGAGGATATGTAGATGCATCGACGACTCACCTCTACGTGGAGATGGACTTTTCCCTTCCCCATCATGACCTCCTCTCTCTTGGGGTGCATGATGCACTCCCTTAGAACCAAGACATCGCCTACCTAGTCTTTCCCAAGTAATGGTCCCACTACCTGTTTTAATGGAACTCTCTTCAGGTATGCAGAAGGAAGCCTCTTAGTGACATTCGACCTTCTCCCAAGGTCTATTTTAACCATGCCAGGCTTCCAACCTCAAAAAACATTGGTCCCCTCCCTTTTGAGGTGGACTAGTGCATGAAAGAGTCTCCTGTGGAGATTCTCCCTAGCCCCTCTCTCCCTGCACCTGAGCTACCTCCAACGTGGCTTGTCACCCCGCTGAGGTTCTTGGACCTGATTCTTTTCTCCCCTCTCTTCCCATCCTTCCTCTAGTATAGGATTGATCTTCCTCCCCGCCTACACTCCCTGGTGTTTTAGGAGTCTCACCTAGACGAGCTCATGCACAGAGGCACTTTCATCCTCGATGGTCGGTTGGCCATGCCCCCACCCCCTCTCCTTTTGTTGCTAGTCCCCAGGAACCCCCTGGATCTTCGGGTCCTGCCCTCCCTTACTAGGATGTCTCCCCAAGTGGTCCTCCCCCCTTACCTATCTCTCCAGGTCCTGACCTCCCTTTCCAAGTTGAACCCCCAGGTGGGTTGTACCCCTTCCTTGCTTCTATCTTTCCCTTCAGCCCATCAGCGGGCTTCCCAAACCATAGCCTCAGTGTCCAAGGATGGTCCTTCAGGATCCCCTCAGTGATCGAATCATAACCCCATCCTCCCCCCATGGACCTTTTCTTCCTTATAACTCACTGTTTTCCAAGGATGGTGGTGTGTGCACACGATCAAGATCAAATATTCAAAAGGATATCTCATCCTCCCACCTCAAGAAGGCCAGAAGTTCTAGAGGAAAATCCAGAACTATGTTCTCCCAGTGATATATTTAATCATATATAATGCATGGGGACTCAATGCTCAGGTTAAGGCAGACTTCCTCACCACCGATGTTAGGAAACAAATTGCCTCGATAGTCATTATTCTTGAGCATAAGAAAAACTCTAAAAAGATATAGGATTTATCTTGGAGAATCAAGAGGAACGACTCGAGGCATGTTGAACACATCAATAGGAACATCTAGATATTCTAGAATAGAGACCTCTTAGTGTCTCTTGTTCAAGCCAGCGATCAATTCATCATGACGAAGGTGTCACATGATGACACCTCTGTCTTCATTCCCTTAATCTATAGAAGCTACAATGCATGCTAATGGGAAGCTCTTTGGAAATACCTTAACTCCATAGATCATAAAAACCTCCCATGGACCGTTGGGGGGGGGGGACTTCAACATCATTTCCGATCTGTACGAGAAGAAAGGAATGAGCCTCTTTGATAGGAGGGCTAGCCTGGACTTCAAACAGTTCATGGCCAGGAAAGGTCTCGATGATATAGGATTCTCATGTGATTGCTTCACCTAGTGCAACAACCAAAATGGATCTCATCGCACATAGAGCTTCTTGGACCGCTGTTTGTCTAACATGAAGTCCCTCACCACTTTCCCTAACACCAAGGTTAGTCACCTTGTTCGCGGTTTATCAGACCATTCTCCTCTCCTGGTCTCTCTATCTGTAGGGCGGTACTTCTAGGATATATTCTCATTTTATCAGCAATGGGCCATCTCCCCAGGGTTGCATGATCTAGTGAGATAAGTATGGAATGATCATGCTCAGGGTATACATGGGTGGAAATCCATAATAAACTAAGAATCCTCAAGATGAAACTATAGGTGTAGGCGAAAGGGATCCCCCCATCGATGGTGACATAAAATTTTCCATGCCATAGGTTGAGGGTCTTGAGAATAGGCTGGAAAATGCTTTGGATGATCAGCTTTTTGAGGTCCTATCCTGAAAGAAATAAGTTCTGTCATATGTGATCCTCAGACAAGAATGCCTGGAATGAGAGAAGTCTAGGATAAAATGGATCAGTGAGGGAAACATGAACACAACTTTCTTCTATGTGTGCATCAAAGAGAGGAAGTGTATAGTGAAACTAAATATTATCTTAGACAACAGAACCTACATGGATGATAGAGATACTTGGGTGGTCTTGATTACTCTTTCTTTAGGGACCTCCTCACTGGCCAAAATCCCCATATGCAGGCTGGCTACCCAAAGTGGAATAGTAATATTTCTAATGTGATCCCCATCCAACTCTTGAAACAGGATAACAAAGGCCTTAGATTAATCCCAGATGAAAAGTATATTCACGGTGCAATGATGATCCTCAAACCCAAAAGTTCCCCAGGTTCGAACAACCACTTGGGATCCTTCTACAGATCCTCATGGGGTAGTGGTGAATGCTGATACTATCTCATCCATCCAGGAATTCTTTCGGGGGGTGGCCTGCCTTGGGTTATATGTGCCACCACCATAGTGCTCCTTCCCAAAACAAAGAACCTATCTTCTGTCTTGTACTATCGACCTATGAGTCAATGCATCTTCCCTTACATGATTCTGGCAAGCTTAATCTACAACAGGATCTCCCTTCATCTTCCCCGATGGATTTCCTTGAAGAAGCACAGTTTTGTGAAGGGGAACTCAATCCAGGGAACCATTGCTCTGGCATAAGAAATGATCTGTGATATTAATTTCAAGACTCATGGATATACCATAGCTATAAAACTGGACATGAACAAAGCTTATGACTGTGTCAAGTGGGGATTCATTAATAAGGTGTTGGCAGACATGGGCTTCTCCTCATAAAATAATGATCTCTTGTTTAGATGCTTCATCTCTTCATGGTTGGCGATCACCTTCATGGTTAAGACCAATAGTTTCTTCTAGGCCACTCGTGGCCTAAGGCAAGGGGACCCCATCCATATGAGTCTTTTTACCACCTCCTAGGATGTCCTTAGTCGCCTCTTACATAGGTGCATCAATAACGGACTGATCCAACCTTTTTGTAGACATCAGAGGTATCCCTCTATCTTTCACCTTTTGTTTGTGGATGATACTTTCATATTCATGAATTACAAAAAAAAATATATATCAGAGACTTCAACAAGCTGATGGAAGGGTATTTACACTAGAGTGGTTAGGTCATCAACAAGGATAAAAGTTATTTCTTCATCTCCAATAAATGTTTTCTTGGTTAGATCTCCACTGTTCAGCAGATCCTTGACATGAAAATTGGGTCCTTCCCTATGGATTATTTAGGGGACCCTATTTCCTCAAGACGGATTCAGATAAGGTACATTGATTTCTTGATCAGAAAAATCACAGAACAAATCCTCAACTGGAAGAACAGATACTTATCCTTCAGGGCCTAGATCGCACTAGTTAATAGTGTCCTTCTCTCCACCCCTTTTCATGCTATTTCATCCCTCAAAGTCCCAAAATGCAATATTAACAATATTGATAAGCTCCTTGATAGATTCATATGGGACCCTACTGCGAAAGGGAGGTGGAACTGGACATCTTGGCATAGGGTGGAAAGGTCGGTGGTGGAAAGTAGAATCAACATTCGAAACCTCACTAATACCCTTGCATGTATACATGGAAAGCTCGCATGGGAAGTTCTTGAACAACGCACGCTCTGGGGGATCACCATACATAACTCCAATTTTGGAATTTTGACCCAACGTGAAGGCCAATCTTCCCTGATCTAGTCTATGATCACCCCTCTGATAACGGATCTCTAACCCCATGCTTGGTGGACTATAGGAAAGGGTGACATCTCCTTTTTGAATCATAACTAGGTCGGGCATCCCCTTAGAATCACTGGATTCCATGTCAACTCTATTTCCTTCAGGGAGGATAGTCGTTACCCTCCTTTTATCAAGGATGTATGGATGAGGATCAACAGAACATCTTAAATCTCATTGAACACAATTCAGAGCCGGAAAAATGTGTCTTCACTCCTTCCTCCTTGGGGGATTTCACATCCAAAGATTACCGATGCTCCCAGGCACTGCATGATCATACAATTTGTTTAAATGAGACCCTATGGCTTCAATAAATCCCTATGAAGTACAAATTATTCACTTGGCGGATTAGGAACAAAGCTATTCCAACTGATTTCAATGTCAAAGGTTGTGGCATCCCTCTATCCTCGAGATGCCCATGTTGCAGAAAACATAGGGAGGGGACTGTGGCCCACTTATTCTTCGAATGTGAATGGGCGAGCACTATGTGAGAGTACTTCGGAGATTTCACTGCTCTTCTTTCTCAGAACATGGAAGATATGGATTTTATAGAGAGGTGGTTCCATGGTGCGGGTGAGAAGGGTATGGAGAGGTTGGATCACACGATGGTCCTGCATGCAGGCTGCTGGTGTATTTGGAAGGTGAGGAACAAGTGCAGGCATGAATAAGGTCATTCCTCAGGCAGATCTATTTTTGTGAGGATGAAAAACCTCCTTCTCAATATTGTCAGCCTCTTCTCTAATTGGTGTGAGACACCCAACCTTAAAAAAATCAAGTTCCATACCCCTGTACCCTCCCTGGTAACAATTATAATAGCGACCACTGGGTCTCCTGGTCCCCACTTCCTAGGGTCTGGAGCTCAAGATGGACAAATCCTGTGTTATGGGGGTTCTTCATGGAGGTGGGGTCTTTTGTGATGCTGCTACATCGATCGTTCTGGATTTTTATGGTTGATTGGGTCTCAGTTCATCCCTTTAAGAATAAGAGAGGGCAATGCTTCATGGCCTCAGGTTATGACAAATAAAGAGGTTAGAGATGTTAGAGGTTGAAATGGATTCAATGCTTCTCTACAACGCCTTGCATGGAATTGGAACCACTCCATGGTCAATCTAATACATCATAAGAAAGTGTTGGGGCATGCTTGGAAACAACACAAAAGTTTTGGATTCCTGGCATGAGGGAAACCTGGTTGCTGACCACCTTGCATCAATTACAGTTCTCGGGTATGCTTCAATTTTGTTTCATAATTTGAATATCTTGTCACCAGAGGGGTCAATATAATTAGGTGAGATGCCCTGGGCCTTTATTACTTCAGGCCCCCATGGGTCTATCTTGGCCCTGGTTTCTTTGGTTATCTGGATTTCTTTTCCTTAATAAAATAATTTTTACATTGGAGGCATACCCTATTGCCTAAATTGGTTGAGAAAGGTCGGGAAAGAGGCCAACACTGATTGGGAAATTTTGGCGTGAGGATCCAAAATGGTTATAATTGGCCTTATTTGTTTTTAAACTAGTATGTTTAATTTGGTAAAGCATGATTAGTCTTTTTAAAGGCATTCAAGACCTCATTGCTGTTGTGTGATAACTGTTAGGCTAGTGCAATTCAACTATTTAGATTGTTTTTCCTATTTCTGTGATTTGTTTAAATCTGATAAATATGTAATTTCTAAATTGCATATGCTGTAACATTTGGGTTGTGTTGGGCATGGCCCAAATATTTTTGATTGATGTTGATAATAGGTTGGGCTTGGCCTAGATTACTTGAGTGGTTTGACCACAGGATTGGGTGTCATGGACGTCGGATTGAGGCAATGTGATTGTCAAGTTGGGAATGGTCAGGGTTACATGGATGGCAAGGCCATCAGATTTGGGGGACATGGTTGTAGGGACATGAGGTGTCAGATATATTGTGGATTGGGTTCTTTATTTGGTGATTATCGCTCACCTGTGACATGAGTCGTGTGAAAATAGGTTTACTCCATGATGAGGAGATTTTGACCACTCATGTGGGTAGAGTCCCCTGATAGTTTCGGTTTAGGTACTATTGGTTTGGGGGTGCTTTCTATAGGAATCTATGTGGAAGGTGAGAATCCTTTGGTTGGTAGCAATGAGGCTACCGAGTTATGAGATTGAGGGCATATATCGTTGTTCCTTTGATTGTTATTTGAGGACAATAATCAATGTTCCTCTGGTTTTTGTGCTATGGGTAGACATGATATTTGAATCATAGGTTACTCTTGTTTGGGAATGCCATTAGGATGTTGGTACTTGAGACACGAGGTGTTAGGAGGAATGTGGTGCTGGGTTATATGATCAAGATTCTGACATTGGCTGAATCAGATGACACTGGATGGTGGCTACTGAGCACCAATGGAAGTTATGTTTAAATTGTGCATCATACTATTTACTTTACTTATATATGCATGCCTTATTAAACACTTATGCTAGGTATGCACCATTGGGTGGTATCCTACTGAGATTCTCCTCACACCCTACACGGCCCCCTCGGGATGCATGTAGACTTTATGGATTTATGTGGAGGATAAATATCAAATTCATGAGCTGGATCGTACTAGTTGTTGGATGGAGATGGCATGGACCTTTAGTTCATGCCTAACCAGAGTTTACTTTGTTTAGTTTTCATTATGTGTCATCATACTTACTTTACGTTGCAGCTATTGTTGGTAAGACATGGGCACCGATGTTTATTGATCTGTATGACCTGTTGTGGATGCATGTTTTTTTATTTTGATAGATGTTATAATTGGTGTTCAACATTTTGTTTTGTTTAAATTCCACTATACTTGTTTCTATCTTGGTTCTGATGATTTATCTTCTATTGAATGTGCTTTCGCTATGAGGGGATGGTTCGAGTCTACAGAGTATCTTATATTATATTATACTCAAACCAATACCTTATTTTCCCCAGAGAGGGTATATCCTCGCACTATACCTTTTGTACACCCTCGTTGCTAGTCAACAATGTTTGGCATTTGGGGAGATGTGCCTAAAGTGGTAACACCCGACCAGTTTAGTACTGTTTGGGTGGTTGTTCGGGACCGGGACATAAACAATAATGATAATTCAAAAAAATTTAATTATATTATATATAATCAAATAATAAATAAGTTACATTGATATGAAATTAAAATCATAATGATACTTTATATGAATAAAAAATAATAGTTTTATAAAAACAGTATTTTTCACTATTCATTGAAAAATCAATCTTTTCACAACAATACCAAAAGTTCATTAAAAGATAATTTTTATACGTTGATTTCAAGAATGAATTTAATTTTATAAAATATATTATATAGATGTTATAAAAACTAATTATAATATTTTTATAGAAAAAAAATTAAAAATTATTTTAGAAGAAAACATATTTTTGATGAATAAAATGATTTTACGAAAAATTGAGAGATTAATTACTAATTATTTATATTAAGTATGAATATTTTATTTAATTCATAAATTTTTTAATCCTATTAATACCCTCCAATTTAATATCTAGGTGATAAAATTAAATAATTATATTTTAAATAGTATATCACGGTTCATTTAAACTCTTGGTTGCGTGTAACACAAACTATCAAAGAAGTTAAATATATTTGAAACAAAAAATTCATAAAACCTCAGATTTTTACACCATTTATGTTGTATTGAAGACTCATCCACCATTTCCAAAGGTATTTTTATTATTATTGAGTTCCATGTGATACAAAGACCCATAGGTGAGATAACTTAAATTAATTAATTATATGTAGTGGCCCTTAGTATTGGTTTCTTGGTGACCTCCATATGGAGGGATGTGATGGAATGGAGTGATTTTCCCTAGTAGACCTTAGGTAACATTGATATAACAATATAACCAATATCTAGATGAAATTATTATTGGAAAATGTTTATTTCCACCTTGTCTAGTTATTACTCGGGTGAGCATGCCCTGGGAAGATTGTGTATAGGTTGGTTGAGGGGATCAACGTAATATGACTTGGGTATTAAGATGGGATTTAGAACATATATCTAGAGAGTTTTTTGTATTGATTTCACTAGGATTGGAGTGATTCCTTGAAATTTTTATAGCTATGGTGAGGTATGTGATTACCTTTGAGTGACAGGTGATGAACCAAGAGGTAGTATTGTGATTAACGATCATATGTGGGATATACATGTTTGATGTGACCTAAGATAATTAGGTGGGTTCCCCAAATTTTTATTGAACTCTGATATGGTGCTTGTAATAATGGGTAGTGATGATTTCTGGTGTAAAATTAAAACTCAAATCGACTATGAGATGAGATAACATAAGAGGTGATAATCTATGTGAGTTATATATATATTCATGTAAAGAATGTGTAGGATCTTGATTATATACCTGTGGATGTATAATGGATTGGATATGATTCTAGGGTTTAGAGTTTTCCTAATGACTCTAGATTTATTATGATTACTAGCAATGGATTCGATAGTTTTTCTTGATGTTATGTGAGACATAGTCAGGTTGGTTCATTTCCTTAAGAACGGATATTTGAGACAATATGGATGTGGAATTTCTCCCTATGATATGATTCATATGAATATCCTAAGGATGTAGGGGTGCACCTAATTCTAGGAATTCCCAAGACACTATCTAGAATTTAGTTATAGATCCTGATGACTATGTCATTCCCAATATGTCACCAGGATTCATTGAGTATGCATAATTTTTATAGATTGACTAGGGTCATCCCTATAAGAATATGAAATATTCCTAATGCTACTATTGAATTTACTTGGGTAATACCCCTAGGAATCATTACTTTCACCTATTATTATATCTTTTTTATCCTCATAATGGTTGAAGAGGTTATCTGACGTACTCAAAAAAACTTTATCACTTACCAATGGAGGTATAGTTGATCCCTGGTGTCACATGAGAACCTGTGTATAGAAGGGGGTTATTTATTTATGCTTCCTTGTTATAATTATTTATTCAGATAATCATTTCATGATACAATGTGATTTCTTCACTAGTTATATATGAGATCACATTTTTGGTTCCCTATTGAGTTGCACTCAAACCCTACTCAGGTGGGCTTGTAACATAGGGTCCCGGTAAGAATTTATTAATTATAAGTTTAGGTTGGGAAGAGGCCTGGTGTTTCATTATCATGAAAGATATCATAGAAAAGATTGGATGTTAGGACATGGTGAGGATCGGTTATGGTATTATACCCTCAATGTTTTTTTTAATATTTTATTTTATCTTATAAATGTGATCAACCTAATCAGTGATTTTTGGTGTTTTATGACCATGGGTCTATATAAATTTATTCTACCACATTTCATTTATTATAAAATTTATTTTCCATTTATTTGATAAAATATAATCGTTTTTTGGTTATTTTTCTACTATTGGTACTCTAATAATATGGTATAGTCTAGCCACAATAATACCATAGACCCCCGCTACTAGTCAGAAGGCTGCAACGTGTGGGGAGACATGCCTATGGTCAAATTGTGAATTATATAGTATGTTTATCACTTAGTGGTTATGTACCAATGGAGGATATTCCAAAGTGGTATCATCACATTTTTTCTTACTATTTTTAGATATGGTAGAAATATATTATTGATGTGTCGGAGATTATTATAGAGAAAAAAATGGTGAGTCATGAACACCTTTTGTAATTATAAGTCAAGGTTACCAAGGATATGGTATATATGTTCATTGTTTTTTTATTTTACATTTGAATGGTTTTACCCAACATGATTTACTTAACCACTGGGATTATTATTTTTGGGTTTTTGGATCTTGGATCATTGTAAAGAGGCCTATGTACATGTATCATATTTTTCACATAGGAATCACATGAAATTCACATGACTATGTGTGATTGATATAAATAATGATAGGGTTAATCTATTTCAAGTTTCAAGAACAACTGGTATGTTTTTCCCATATAAATTATCGATGTCATTATACTCAGCTGGACCACGGTATATATTTTCTATGATGACATATCATAGTTATTCTTCATATCGATGCTCCTTGATGTCAACTATACAGACAATCTCATAAGAGAATTATAGTTACCCATAGTATATTGTTATTGTCTTTTTATGCCTTGATTATGGTTCTAAAAAGGGGTTCCAATTATTTAAAGTGTCGATAACAACCTATAATGTGTTTTATTATATATATTATCAGTTTTATTATACTTATCCAATCTATATGATTATGAATTACTCAATTCAAATCATCTAGGATGACGTCTCCATATACTACTGGATGTAATTATGGTTCTTAATAGGGTAATAACATATATCGATTCCTTGTGAGGATTAGTTTTCATTAGTAGGATGATGACTATGCATGTTATTCTTGATATGAATATTTGTGTGATGACGCTCGATTATTTATTTTAGCACATATTTCTCTTAATGATGTTTGAGATGGGATAAGGGATGTAACACGTGATTTGTTCTCTATTTAAGATATTATTTGGGAGATATTTTGGATATCCTAGGTAATTTGGATATATGGTAACCCTAAATAGGGGTTATCCTAGGATGGTGAGTGCCTTAGAGATGAGAAACATGGGTAGATTCTTTGGTTTTTAATATTAGTGTATGGGAGGTGCTACCAGATATAGGCTATATGAATAGTTATTCCTTAGCTTTTGTGAACATGAAATCATAGGAGGTGTTATCATCCATGGAGTATAATCACATGCAGTGCCTTGGTTTTCATATTGGTCTTTTTAGGGAAAGATAGTTTGGTTACTCAAAAATTTTTATTGAGTATGTGATTTATAAATCATGGTGGGAGTTTGGGTAGATGCTTGATGTTTTTATAATGATTCATGTATGTTGAGTGATAGTGTGATTGACACTGGAATCTATGAGAAGCATCGATATTGTGAGAGAAAGAACTGATTTTATTCTGAATAGATAAGAAAAACATGTATGTGGTACACAACTAGTGATTTAGGTGTGTGATCCTAGAACTAATGATGTGATAATAATTGGATCATGACCCCGATGGTGTTACATGGTGGTATAAGAGCTTACACCTATTGGGTGTGGATAAGAACGGTGTGATGTGTGCAGTTCAAGAATTGTTTCATTTTATTTGTGGATTAGTGGGTAGTCACTATAGGTTGAGGTCTGAGGTAATTAATAGCATCATTGTGGGTTTCGTTTCTTGAGGTTTGATGAGGAATGTTGCTTTTAACACTAATGTGGGAATTTTCAATGAATGTTTGCATGTGTTGATAGTATTAATGAGAATTGGTTTGTAGGAGTGACATGAAAAAAATGACAGAACTCGTTGGGATTTTACTGAGTGAGTGACATAAGAAAATCATTGTAGTGGAAAGTTATACATTTTCAATAGAGGGTGTGATCCTTGTTGAGGATAAATTTCTTAGTATGTCAGGGGTGACTTTCCTGGTGAGTCGAGATTAAGTGGCATTTGATGTTTCATGTTGGAACTCAAGCATGACTGAGAAGGTTATATCCCTCCATTGTGTACGATAATGGATGGTGTGTGTTCCATGAAAGATATGAACCTGATGTTAGAAGGTTCATGGGTGTGATGATACTGTTCATTTAATTGTCAAGGTGGATTCTAAATATTTAATAGAAGATCAATCTGATGTGTTCTTGTTCCCAGGTCAAAACCAAAATCAAAATTTAAATGATGTTTTGAATATTACCCATGTATTGGCATGAGTAAAGGGACAATTTTGATGTGATTTTATGATGGGTTAAATTGATTTTGTTTTGGTGATTGGGGTTATAATATAGGGGTGGCATTATTTGGTCAAGGAAAAAACTATGAAATTACACTAAATTTTATGTTTAGACTTTGGTATGGTTGTAGGGATGATCACATGATTCCTCTGGGGGGTCATGGAATTATGATCAGGTGAAATGATAGCACATCAATGGGAGTAACTGAGTGTTTTCAAGAATAGTAATCTAAGGGATTCACTAATTATTTTGTGTATATTAGGGTGTGGTGAGATAGAACCCACATCAAGCATGTCATTAGACTACTGGAAATGTTTTTTTGTAGGAAATTATGATGTTGGAGAGAACTGTTACTTGGAATCCTCCATTTTAAGTTGATTATTATGTTGGGGAGTGAAATAAGCATGGAGATGAATTGACTAATCAAACCATAGTGTCCATATATGAAATATCATTGTGAAGCATTTTCTAGGTATTTTGGTTATGATGATGAGTGGGTGTATTATGTTTTAATGAATAGTGCACATCAGGAATATATTTTCACATCAGAAGCTCATTCAGTGTTCAAGGATATAAAATTGAGAATTAAGAATGAATTTATGGTTAGGATAAATCAAGACTAATTGTTAAAGTGGTGACCTGAGATAAAAATACATAAATATTACATCATTTTAGATTAATATTAAATACATTAAACAATTTTTCCTACCCTATTACCATAAATGTTTATTGTATTTATAGACTAGATACATAAACATCATTTTTCATAAAGGATTTTCAAAATATCCATGAAAATTCTTTTATCGTAATATCTTCTTTATACATACCCTACATAAACCTTTTCTTTATGACCATGACAAAATGGTAACATAAGAATGGGAGGGAATAGATGATCAAATATTTTAAATAGAAGATATATCAGATAATGATCATAAGTAAGAATAAGGGTATTAGGAAATGATCATAAGATAATAATTTCATACCCAATAAATTAAAAATCATTAATTCCAAGACATATAAAATGGACTTATCATCAAAAATACAAAATTCATAAGAGTTTGGAATAATAAATAATCAATCACAATCCATTAAATCATATCATAAACATATTGATGTTAAATAAATATAATATTGTAACATTTGGAACATTTATAAATTTTAATAGGTTCACTCATTATGTTAATGAAATTAGATTAGGTCCCTGCAAAAACTTGTGGACATGAAACCAGGTCCATATACTAACTTATGGATATGAAACCAAGTTCATTAATAACATTGTGATCATGAAATTAGGTTCAATCCTAACATAGTTTTCTCATTAGTTATCCATATTTATAAAAATAATTGGAGGGATAAAAAAACCCAACCATCAGATGACCATAAAACCTAATTTCTCCACAACATTATAAAAACATTCAACATTTCATAATAGTATAACCTATTGAAAATAAATATATTTTAGAAGGATTTAATATTAACTTAGTTAACCTTTAAAAAAGTAACTATTATAGAATCAATCATAAAACATCCCCAACATAAAAACATCTTGATAAAAGAAGTGGATTGTATGATAGGATCTTATCCCCTATGGACCATAAGTAACATCCAAAGATGTTATCATTGATGAATAATTCCTTTATAAGTTAAAAAAATACTTCATGAGGAAATTACCCATTTAATATTTTAAATCACACAATTAAAATCCATAAAATTCCAAAGTATTATGGATTTTTTAAAAAATTAACAATATAATATTATAAATGAATATTCAATAAAAAGGGTTGTAATTATGGTAGGAAAAGTCATTCCTATGGTATAGGTTAAGAAAATATTTCATAAACAACTTCTCTAATAAGTACCTCATTCATAGAATGAAAAAAATAATCCACTAAAAACTTTTTTATAGACCATAAAATATAGATAAAAATGACATTATTCAATCATTGTATAATAATGAAAACATTTTAGAAAACATTTTAAATAAAATATGGTTAAAGAAAAACAATATTCCCAACTAAAGGGGAGATAAAGTAGGGTTTTTTTAATTCATTTTATCAGAAATTTTATATACAAAAGGGAGAAAATTGATTATATTACTAGAAAATTTAAAGAGTGACCAGTGGAAAATAAAGGATATTGGGTTTATAGTGTTATATCCATATAATTTCTTAATACCATGGTTACCCACTGAAAGAGCGCTATTGTGGGTGCCCTCAAATGATTGGTGTGATTTTGGGGTACTTAGGTGCAGCAGAGTGGCTGACCAAGGTCGTCTCTCAAAGGAGGAAGTGAATTAAAACAAATTTTAAAGAGGTATTCTAGAAATTAAATAAAATATAATAAAAACATTACATGAAAGGATGGGGGGTGGTTGTTTATAGTTTATAAAACTTGAAGAAGTTTGCTGGAATATGATTTCATTTTTTTGTTTTTAATTTTGAAATGAAGTTTGATTAAAAAGACACAACAAGAAGATGTTTTTTTAGAAAATATTTTAAAAGGCGTAATCAATATAACTCTACCTATTCACACTATTATTTATCATTATCATTTAAATTAAAATTCACTTAATTATGATCCCTTAATTTGTTAAATCCCAAACCCTACGAGAATTAACTTTACCACGAAGATGATGTGAATTTAACCCTAGGCTAACTTCGGAACATGCAATCGCATCACCCAGCTTTGATTGATGTTATAAGATTAGATTATGGTTAGTGGTCAATTAAGGCACATGTCCATTCTGGAAATGAATATGAATTGTGTTTAGTTTTTATATTTTAACTCTACAAATTTATCTCGTATGGTCTTGTATTACCGATTAAGATCACACTCTCACAATTTACACAAAATCCCGACCTCGCGTGTTTTTGTGTAAATTGTTCAATTTTTTTCTTAGTTTCTTAAGATTTAAAAACACAATTCATGGATCATATTAAGTGAATTACAGTATCTCAATGATTCAAAATAATTAAATGAAGATGGTAGAATATAGATCGATTACTAAAAGACTACTCTTCCATGGCTGGCGTAATCATCGTAGAAGCGTTTTGTATGTGCAAAGGTTTATAATGGGTATAACCCAATAATGATTCTAATAAAAAATTCCAACCCAATTAGGAAGATTAATAGAAGAAGAAATTTAAAAAATACAGAAGAAAATATGAGGAATAAAAGAATATAAATGAAATTTATTACACAAATGAAAACATTACAAAATGAAGAAGAGAAGGAGGCTTCGATGAGGGGATCCTTGCTTCAAGAGCTACCCCTCTTAAAATGGTTGGATAATTTGGGTAAAACCAATTATCCTCAGCCTCCAATCTCTTAATTTACGTCCCAAGCCCACCAAATGAGAAAAAACCAATTTATAGAGTGGTGGGGAGGCTAGGTTCAAAGTGGTTTCAAGTGTGAATGGGGAACCTCGACTAAATATTTTATTCCACATTGCACCACCCATTTGACCTCTACAATGCGTGAATTGCCCAGACTTACAGAAGAATCATATGTGTGGATATCGGTCCTCTATCTCCTCTCAGAATCTGGGCTTAATCCAAGCCCATATGATGACGTTATGGCCTAAATACAGAATCTTCTCCATTCTAGCGTGTCCAGCCCACCTTTAACTTTATGGCCCAATTACTCCATCCAAATGCATTATTTTGATCTAGTTTCCTAAATAAATCTTGTATCCCATGAAGTAAGTAACATAGTTACAAATTATTAAGTTCAAATAATTCAAATAAAAATATTTATGATTGAAATACTTCAGTGATTTTAAAAGGGTAAAACTGGAATTTTCATCAAATATTCAAATGAATGATCTAATCTCAAATACTTTCTAATTAAACATATTTAACAAAATGTGAGGAAATTATATCATTTATTATCAATAAAATATTTAATAAAATAGTGTTTTATCAACTCCACCACACTTACCATTTTGCACTCCTGAGAAAAATCTCATATCAAATAAACATCAATATCAAATCAAAACCAATTTTAAAACACATATCCTTGAGATCAAACAATTACACACCAAGAAAAAAAATATATCATGCCTCATAAAAAACCATTATTTCAAGTTCTTCATTTATATCATTCAATATTTTTCCACTTTATTTATCCTCCCATGCACAAAACACTTACCTTGCTTGAATTTTCTATTATCGCACAAATATCAATTTGTTTTGCAATGTCTTTCTCATCGAAACTCATACAAGGGTCACCATAGGCTTGATAAATTCCTACATCACCACCCGATGTGATTGAAGGACGTATGTTTACCATGAGGACTTTTTAGGGTTGTTCTATGGATTTTGGTTGGTAGTATTTAGATGTGAAAAATTCTGAGGCTGAATGAGGAGGGCTTGAATATTTTTGAAGAAAAATTGCATTAATCTAATTTTCACTTAAATATGGTCTTCTCCTCAATCACCATAGTATGAATTCAGCTCTATGATCTTGAAAAGTAATAAAATGTTTACACCATTCATCATTTCAGCATCAAAAATGTCAATCTTCTAAAACATGATTTTCTTGAAAGCTCCAGATAGGCACAACTTTCAACCTCAATTAGAAGCTCCAGAAAAGGCACAACTTCACTTGTCATGAAAGCTCCAGAAAAGGCGTGGCTGTCAATATAATGACTTTCTTCAGCAGCAAACACATCTCTTCATAATTTAATTTTCCACCCAAAGTTTCACAGAATGTGGTAGCACAACACAAGATAGATTCCCCCGCACTTAAGCTCAACTAGATTATGAAATTTCAATTCAAGAGTTTGTTGGATAGGGAAATGTGGATTGTAATGTGGATAACCAAACAGGTTGTGCATGGGTTCTAAGATATACAAGGATTAAATGTTCAAGGAGGGGCATTATAAAAGGAATTATTTGAAATAGGGGCTTTAATACCAAACAAATGCCTCAATCATTTAAACATAAGTACCACAAACCCTCAAGTTTTGACAGGAATAAATCAAATTATGGTTAAATCATGAATGGTTTTGTTCTCTCAACAAGTGAGGTGAATGTAAATAATATTAAAATAATGGTTCATAAGCCTCACAGGAAAGTGATTTCAAATATAAAGACAGTGCGATATGGAATGGGATTCAAAATTCAGTGTACTTTTCATGAAATTACAAAATATTTGAACTTGAAACAAAGTTATTTCAGCATTCATTTAAGCTTAGTTTCAAGGGGTAAATTGATTCACTTATTTATATGGATTTAAAAATGGTCATGAGAATCATTTCAGCTCAAATTTTTCAAAAACACCCAGAAAATTTTAAAATAAACACACAAAATTTAAAAAACACACATTTTTTTTTGTTTTTTTTAAATCAGGAAAACAATTAAAATTAATATATTAAAGGTTCCCTCCCCCTCACTTAAAATATTGAATTTTCCTCAATGTGAACCCATGAGATGATATATTCACATGAAATGAAGAATTTTTAAATAGGACAAATAATATAAAAGTGAAAGGGTTAGGAACAGCCTGATGTGCTCAAGTGATGATCGGGTCATGCAGTGTGATAAAATCCACTACATCAGTAGGAAGTACCTCAATGTATCTCTTCAAATATTGCCCATTGAATGTAAAGCTACTCCCAGTGTCCTCTTGTGTGATCTCCACTGCACCACAAGCAAAAACACTAGATACAATATAAGGACCTAACCATCTGGAACCCAACTTACCAGGCATCAGCTTCAGTCGTGAACTGTAGAGAAGGGATTTCTCTCCCACATGAAACTCCTTTTGTTGGATCATTCTATCATGATATGATTTTGATTTTTCCTTATAGAGCCTTGAGTTCTCATATGAAGACAATTGAATCTCCTCAAGGTCTTGAATTTGTAGCTTCCTTTGGATTCCAGCTTGGGTTAAATCCATGTTTCATTTCTTTATAGCCCAATAAGCTCGATGCTCAACTTCCATAGGGATATGACATGATTTCCCAAAAACAATCCGAAATGGGGAAATACCAATGGGTGTCTTGTATGCTATTATATAATCCCACAATGCATCATCCATGCGCCTGCTCCAATATTTCCTATTTGGCTGCACAGTTTTCTCCAAAATTTGTTTCAATTCCCTATTTGAAACCTCAGCCTGGACATTTGTTTGAGGGTGGTATGGTGTTGATGTTTTGTGTGTCACCTCATACTTCTTAAGAAGGGAAGCAAAATTCTAATTGCAGAAGTGTGTCCCTTGGTCACTAATGATGGCCTTTGGTACTCCAAACCTACAGAAAATTTGAACCTTAACAAAATCCACTACAACATGAGAATCGTCAATCCTGGTGGCCTTGGCCTCCACCCATTTACTCACATAATCAACAACAACAAAAATATACAAGTAACCATATGAACTTGGAAAAGGACCCATAAAATCAATGCCCCACACATCAAAAATATCACAGAATAGTATGGGTTGTTGGGGAATCTCATGTCTCCTAGAAATATTCCCAGTGTGTGGGCAACGAGAGCATGACTTACAAAACATATGGGCATCATGGAATAAAATAGGCCAATATAATACAGAGTCCAAAACTTTCCTAGCTATCCATTGGGGTCCAAATTTTCCACCACATGCAAGTTTATGACAGAAATGAAAAACAGACTCAAACTCATGATCAGGAACACACCTCCTAATGACTTGGTCACTACACATGCGCCAGAGGTAAAGATCATACCACACATAAAACATAGACTCACCTTTTAATTTTTGGACTTGATGATTCTTCAAATTTTCTGGGATTTCAGAGGAAACAATGTAATTAACTAAATCAGCATACCAAGGATGCGTACCTGAGATGGTATAGAGATGCTCATCAGGGAAAGTGTCCCGAAGTGGTACCTGGTCCAAGGTGTCACCCTCTAGTGTGTGAGTAAGCCTACTCATGTGGTCCGCCACCAAGTTTTCTAACCCCTTTTTGTCCTTTATCTCAATATCAAATTCTTGAAGAAGGAGCATCCATCAGATCAGTCTGGGCTTTGCATCTGGCTTCTTCAAGAGTTACCTCAAATCTACATGGTCAGAAAAAACAACTACTTTAGAGCGCAATAAATACGAACGGAATTTATCTAAAGCAAATATGACAGCAAGAAACTCCTTTTCCGTTGTTGTTTAGTTTGATTGGGCTGAATCCAGTCTCCTCGATGCATAAATGATCACATGTGAACGTCCCTCCACCCTCTGAGATAAGACAGCTCCAACCGCAAAGTTGGAGGCATCACACATAAGCTCAAAAGGAATCTCCCATCGTGGGGGTTGTATGACAACTGGATTGGTTAGACACTTCTTTAGCTCATCAAAGGAATTCCTGCATGAATCATCAAAATTGAAGTCAATATCTTTTTGAAGTAATCGAGATAAGTGTAGAGAGATCTTACTAAAATATCTGATGAAGCGTCGATAAAATCCACCATGTCCAAGGAATGATCAAACATCATGCTCACATGTAGGATATGGGAGGGATGAAATAATGTCTACCTTAAATTTATCAACTTCAATGCCATGTTGTGAGACTATATGACCTAACATAATTCCCTTTTTGACCATGAAATGACATTTTTCAAAATTTAAGACCAGATTCTTCTCAATACAATGAAGCAACACATCACCCAAACTAGAGAGACATTCATCAAATGAGGATCCATAAAATTTAAAATCATCCATAAATACCTCCATGCAGGTCTCAATGAAATCTTATAAAATACTCACCATGCATCTCTGGAAGGTACATGGGGCATTGCAATGTCCAAATGGCATCCTTCGGTAAGAAAAGGTACTGAATGGGCAGGCGAATGTCATCTTATCCTGGTCCTCTGCGGCAATGGGAACCTGAAAATAGCCTGAAAATACATCCAAGAAACAATATTGTGTCTTCCCAGCTAGTCTCCCAAGCATCTGATCAATAAATGGGAGGGGGAAATGGTCTTTGTGAGTGGAATGATTTAGTTTCCTATAATCAATACACACACGCCAACTGTTTTGTACCCTCATTGGAACTAACTCATCTTTCTCGTTTTTAACAACAGTGACACCACTTTTCTTAGGCACAACCTGAATAGTATTTACCCACTAAGAATCCGAAATGGGAAATATTATACCTAACTCGAGCAATTTCTCAACCTCTTTTTTAACAACCTCCAGAAGGGTTGGATTGAGTCTCCTTTGTGGTTGCCTCACCGGTTTAGCCCCATCCTCCAAAAGAATCCTATGCATGAAAATGGAGGGGCTAATACCTGATATGTCAGCCAAGGTCCACCCGATTTCCCTGATGTTCTCCCTCAAAAGATTAAAAAAAATTCTTCATGTTCAAAAGGGATATTGTTAGCAATGATAACAGGTAATTTTTTTACCACTTAACAAGTATGAGTATTTGAGATTTGGTGGCAATGGCTTGAGTACCAGTGTAGGGGGTGTTGAATGGATGGAGACATAGAAGGAACTGAAATATGTGCACAAAGAGTATCAGTATCAGATTATACATCATCAAAATCAAAGAATAAAGGATAAAATCCATCAGAATACTCTACAGCCATGTCATAATCAGAGTTCACATGATCAAAATTATAATATGACTCCATTTCAAAATCAAATCTTAGAGAGTCTTGTTCCTTATATATAGGTGTGTAAGTTCTCTTAGACAATAAATCAGAACCAATACTCATAATCTCCCTAAGCATAGGAAAATCCAATTCCATGGGGTTTTTACTTTGTCGTTCAAAATGGGAGATAACAAATGCAGAATGATCCTCTGAGGGGTACTTCATAGAATCCATAACATTAAATATCACAACTTCATCCCCAAATGCCATGGAAAGTGAACCCTTATTGACATTTATGATAGTTTTTGCAGTTTTGAGGAAGGAACTACTAAAATAATGGGGGCATGAGAACTTACATGATCATCCTCCATGTTAAGCATGTAGAAATCCACTGGAAAAATCATGTCTCTTACCTGGACAAGTACATCCTCAAGAACTCCCGCTGGATATGTCGTAGCTCTATTCTCCAGTTGCACCACTACTCTCATCGGCTTCAACTAACCAACATGTAAATAAGAGAATACAGAGTGAGGCATCACATTTATTGAAGCTCCTAAATCACAAAGAGCATCAGATAAATGCAACTCTCCTATGGTACATGGGATGGTGAATGTCCCAGGATCCTTTTACTTTGTTGGAATTGCTAGATTTGGTGTAATGAGTGCTGAGAAATTTCTTCCAAGGATGATCCTCTCATTTCCCTTGAGCCCTCTTCAATTGGTATAAAGTTCTTTTAAGAATTTCTCATACCTTGTGATTTGCTTAATGGATTCATGTAGAGGAATCTTGATCTCAAAACGCTTGAATGTGTCCAAAACCTCTTTTTGCATCACCTCTTCAGCCCTCTTCTTGGTTTGAACAACCCTGTTTGGAAAAGGAAGGGGTTTAGGAGGAACATCATCAATCTTTTTCTTACCTTTATCTTTCTCCTTGGATTTCTCATCAATTGGTATGGTATGCGGCTTCTCTGGAGTTGAGGTGAATCATGGTGGAATGGTAGGTACAGATGTATCGTTCATTTGCTTCCCACTTCTCAGTGTGATGGCACTAACATTCCCCTTTGGATTTGGAGTGGGTTGGGAAGGAAGATTTATAGAATTCTTACTTACTAGTTCATGGAGGGCAGTGGAAATATGGCTCATTTGAGTCTTCAACTCCCTAAACTCTGAACCTTGACTCTTCAGCTCATTCTGTTGATTAAGAACAATTTGTTTCAAAAGATCATCAGTGTTAGAGTCTACCTTGTGTTGGATATTCCCTTGTTGCTGACTTGATAATGTTTGAGCTTTGAATCTCTTTTGGGGTTGTAGGAAACCCTGTTTGTAAGGTGGAGGCTGCTGGAAGTTTGGTTGAAAAGGGGACCTTTGTTGTTGCCCAGAGCTATACCTCATGTCTGATTGATCCTTCCACCCTTGGTTGAATGTTGGTGCAAAGGAGTCATACTTATTTTGAGGATATGTCTGTTTTTGCTACTGATATGGTCTCCCAAGGAACACTGCTGCACAATCTTCTGTTTCCTGGAGTTGTGGGAAAAAGTCAGTTGGGTGGCTTGTCTCAGTGCAAATACCACAAGGCCTTGAAGGAGTGGGTTGAGATGTCTTTTAATCCAAAGAAATCTACCTCATCATAGTGGTCAATTCTTCCAACTTGGTATCAATAAAATGACTTTCAAGAGAAGAAAGACTTACCAGATGTACTCCCATGACATGTGGTGTAACTCTATCAACAAATTTTTGGGAGTTTTGGGCCATCTTGTCGATCAACGCATGTGCAGCTATTGGTGTCTTGTCCACCAATGCTACTCCAGCCGCAACATCGACCATGCTTCTCTCGATAGGTGTGGGTCCATCATAGAAGTACTGGATGAGTAATTGCTCACTGATTTGGCGATGTGGGAAGCTTGTACTAAACTTCTTGAATCGCTCCCAATACTTATATATTGACTCCCCTTGTGCTTGCTTGATCCCAGATATCTCCCTAAGAATGGAAGTGGTCCTTGATGCTGGAAAAAAACTTTCCAAGAAAAGACATTTCAAATCATTCCAACATGTTACATCTTCAAGTTGTAAATAGTACATCCAATCCTTTGCAGCTCCATGAAGTGAAAATGGGAATCCACTTAATTTGATTTGATCTTCAGAGACATTTCTAGGTTTTAGGGTCGATCAAACCACATTAAATTCTTTCAAATGTTTATTGGGATCCTCACCAGAGAGGCCATGAAACATTGGACGTAAGTGAATTAACCCAGATTTTAGTTAAAAGTTCAATTTGAGATTTGGGTATGTAATGCAATTTGGTTGATAGTTAATATCAGGTACATCCAATTCTCGAATGGTTCTATTAAGTTCATTACCATTATTGTTAGCCATTGGTTCTTGTTTTATGGTTGAATTTGAATTGCTTCCAATTTCAATGTTCTGATATTGGAGTAATTCACCAACTGGTTGAATGTTGAAACTTCCCGTAGACTGAGAATGTCTGATTTGTGGGGGCCCTCAAATGATTAGTGTGATTTTGGGGTACTTAGGTGCAGTAGAGTGGCTGACCAAGGTCGTCTCTCAAAGGAGGAAGTGAATTAAAAAAACTTTTCAGAGGTATTCTAGAAATAAAATAAAAGGGAATAAAAAGACTACTTGAAAGGATGGGGGTGGTTGTTTATAGTTTATAAAACTTGAATAAGTTTTCTGGAAGAAGATTGCATTTTTTTTGTTTTTTATTTTGAAATGAAGTATGATTAAAAAGACACAACAAGAATATGTTTTTTTAGAAAATATTATAAAAGATGTAATTGATCTAACTCTACCTATTCACTATATTATTAATCATTATCATTTAAATAAACATTAACTTAATTATGATCCCTTAATTTTTTAAATCCTGAACCCTATGATAATTAACTTTACCCTAAAGATGATGTGAATTTAACCCTAGGTTAACTTCCGAACATGCAATCGTAACACCCTGATTTGATCGATGTTCTAAGATTAGCTTATGTTCAGTGGTAAATTAAGGCACATATCCATTCTAGAAATGAGGATTAATTGTGTTCAGAGATTATATGTTAACTCTACAAATTTATCTCGTATGGTCTTGTATTACCGATTAAGATCGCGCTCTCACAATTTACACAAAATCCCAACCTCGCGTGTTTTTGTGTTAATTGTTCAATTGCTTGATTAGTTTATTACAATTTAAAAACACAATTCATGGATCATATTATGTTATTTACAGTATCTCAATGATTCAAAATAATTAAATGAAGAGGGTTAAAGATATATCGATTACTAAAAGACAACTCTTCCATGGGTGGTGTTATCATCGTAGAAGCGTTTTGCATGTGCAAAGGTTTATAATGGGTATAACCCCATAACGCTTCTACTCAATAATTCCAAACCAATTAGGAAGATTAAGAGAAGAATTTTTTTAAACAAAATAGGAGAAAATATGAGAAATAAAAGAATATAAAAGAAGTTTATTACACAAATGAAAACATTACAAAATGAAGAAGAGAAGGAGGCTTTGATGAGGGGATCCTTGCTTCAAGAGCTACCCCTCTTACAATGGTTAGAGAATTTGGGTGAAACCAATTATCCTCAGCCAAAAATCTCCTAATTCACTTCCCAACACCACCAAATGAGAAGAACACCAATTTATAGAGTGGTGGGGAGGCTAGGTTCAATGTTGTTTCAAGTGTGAATGGGGAATCTCGGCCAAATATTTTATTCCCACTTGTACAGACCATTTGACCTCCAAAACGCGTGAATTGTCCGGCCTTATAGCAGGATAATATGTTAGGATATGGTTCCTCTATCGGCTCTCAAATTTGGGCTTAATATAAGTCCATATGAAGGAGTTATGGCCAAAATACAGAAGCTTCTCCATTCTGGCGTGTCCAGCCCACATTTAACTTTATGGCCCAATTACTCCATCCAAATGCATTATTTTGATCTAGTGTCCTGAATAAAAGTTGTATCCCATGAAGTAAGGAACACAGGTACAAATTATTAAGTTCAAATAATTCATATAAAAATATTTATGATTGAAATACTACAGTGATTTTAAAAGAGTAAAACTGGAATTTTCATCAAATATTCAAATGAATGATCTAATCCAAAATACGTTCTAATTAAACATATTTAACACAATGTGAGGAAATTATATCATTTATAATCAATAAAATATTTAATAAAATAGTGTTTTATCAACTCCCCCACACTTACCCTTTTGCACTCCTAAGAAAAATCTCATATCAAGTAAACATCAATATCAAATCAAGACCAATTTTAAAACAGATATACTTGAGATCAAACAATTACACACCAAGAAACAAAATATATCATGCCTCATAAAAAACCATTATTTCAAGTTCTTAATTTATGTCATTCAATATATTTCCAATTTATTTATCCTCCCATGCACAAAAAACTTACCTCGCTTGAATTTTCTCTTATCACACAAATATCAATTTTTTTGCAATGTCATTCTCATCCAAACTCATACAAGGGTCACCATAGGCTTGATAAATTCCTACATCGTCACCCAATTTGAGTCAAGGATGTATGTTTATCATTAGGACTTTTCAGGGTTGTTCTGTGGCTTTCAGTTGGTAGAATTTAGATGTGAAAAATTCTAAGGCTGAATGAGGAGGGCATGACTCTTTTTGAAGAAAAATTGCATTAATCTAATTTTCACTTAAATTTGGTCTTCTCCTCAATCATCATAGTATCAATTTAGCTCCATAATCATGAAAAGTCATGAAAATTTTACACCATTCATCATTTCTGTATAAAAAATGTCAATCTTCTCAAACATGATTTTCTTAAAAGCTCCAGATTGGCACAGCTTTCAACCTCAATTAGAAGCTCCAGAAAAGGCACATCTTTCAATATAATGACTTTATTCAGCAGCAAAAACATCTCTTCATAATTTAATTTTCCTCCCAAAGTATCACAGAATGTGGTATCACAACACAAGATAGATTCCCCTACACTTAAGCTCAACTAGATTATGCAATTTCACTTAAAGAGTTGGTTGGATAGGGAAAATTGGCTTGTGATGTGGATATCCTAACAGGATGTGCATGGCTTCTAAGGGATACAAGGATTAAATGTTCATGGTAGGCCGTTATGAAACAGATTATTTGAAAAAGGGGCTTTAAAACCAAACAAATGCCTCAATCATTTAAACATAAGTACCTCAAAACCTCAAGTTTTGACAGGAATAAATCAAATTTTGGATAAAAAAATCATGGTTTGGTTCTCTCAAGAAGTGGGGTGAAAGTAAAGAATATGAAAATAATGGTTTAGAAGCCTCACAGGAAAGTGATTTCAAATATAAAGACAGTGATATATGGCATGGGATTCAAAATTTAGTGTACTTTTCATGAAATTGCTAAATATTTGAACTTGAAACAAAGTCATTTCAGCATTCATTTAAGCTTAGTTTCAAGGGGTAACTTTTTTCACTTATTGATATCGATTTAAAAATGGTGATGAGAATCATTTCAGCTCAAAAGTTTCAAAAACACACATAAAATTATAAAATAAACACACAAAATTTGAAAAACACACATTTTTGTGTTTTTTTTAAATTAGGAAAACAATTGAAATTACTAAACTAAAAGGTTCCCTCCCCCACACTTAAAATATTGCATTGTCCTCACTATGAACCCATGAGATGATATATGCACATGAAATTCAGAATTTTTAAATAGGAAAAATATTATAAAAGTGAAAGGGTTTGGAACATCCTAATGTGCTCAAGTGATGATGGGGTTATGCAGTATGATAAAATCCACTACATCAGTAAGAAGTCCCTCAATGTATCTCTTCAAACGTTTCCCATTGACTATAAATCTCCTCCCAGTGTCCTCTTGTGTGATCTCCACTGCACCATATGGAAAAACAGTAGATACAATATAAGGACCTAACCATCTGGAACGCAACTTACCAGGCATCATCTTTAGTCGTGAACTGTAGAGAGGGACTTTGTCTCCAACATGAAACTCCTTTTGTTGGATCATTCCATCATGAGCTACTTTTGATTTTTACATATAGATCCTTGAGTTCTCATATGAAGACAATTGAATCTCCTCAATCTATTGAATTTTTAGCTTCCTTTGGATTCCATCTTGGGCCAAATTCGTGTTGCATTTCTTTATAACCCAATAAGCTCGATGCTCAACTTCCACGGGGAGATGACATGCTTTCCCAAAAACAATCCGAAATGGGGACATACCAATGGGTGTCTTGTATTCTTTTATATAATCCCACAATGCATCATCCAAGTGCCTGCTCCAATCTTTCCTATTCGGTTGCACAGTTTTCTCCAAAATTTGTTTCAATTCCCTATTTGAAACCTCAGACTGACCTTTGTTTGAGGGTGGTATGGTGTTAATGTTTTATTTGTTACCCCATACTTCCTAAGAAGGGAAGAAAAATTATGATTGCAGAAGTGTGTCCCTTGGTCACTAATGATGGCCTTTGGTACTCCAAACCTGCAGAAAATTTGAGCATTGACAAAATCTACTACAACATGAGAATCGTCAGTCTTGGTGTCCTTGGCCTCCACCCATTTACTCACATAATCAACAGAAACCAAAATATACAAGAAACCATATGTACTTGGAAAAGGACCCATACAATCAAGGCCCCACTCATCAAAAATCTCACAGAATAGTATGGGTTGTGGGGGTATCTCATGTCTCCTAGAAATATTCCCAGTGTGTTGGCAACGAGTGCATGACTTACAAAACACATGGGCATCATGGAATAAACTAGGCCAATATAATACAGAGTCCAAAACATTTCTAGTTGTCCGTTGGGGTCCAAAGTGTCCACCACATGCATGTTTTTGATAGAAATGCAAAACAGACTCAAACTCATGATCAGGAACACACCTCCTATGACTTGGTCACTACACATGCACCAGAGGTAAGGATCATCCCACACATAAAACCTAGACTCACTTTTTAATTTTTGGACTTGATGATTCTTCAAATTTTCTGGGATTTCAGAGGAAACAATGTAATTAACTAAATCATCATACCAAGGATGCGTACCTGAGATGGTATAGAGATGCTCATCAGGGAAACTGTCCCGAAGTGGTCCTTGATGCTGGAAAAAATCTTTACAAGAAAAGACATTTCAAATCATTCCAACATGTTACATCTTTAGGTTGTGAATAGTACATCCAATCCTTTACATCTCCATCAAGTGAAAATGGGAATGCTCTTAATTTTATTTGATCTTCATAGACATTTCTAGGATTTAGGGTTGAGCAAACCACATTAAATTATTTCAAATGTTTATTGAGATCCTCACCAGAGAGGCCATGAAACTTTGGAAGTAAGTGAATTAACCCATATTTTATTTAGTGACCTAACCCAATTTGAAAGAGCACTGTCGTGGGCGCCCTCAAATAATTAGTGTGATTTAGGGGTACTTAGGTGTAGCAGAGTGGCTGACCAAGGTCGTCTCTCAAAGGAGGAAGTGAATTAAAACAAATTTTGAAAGGTATTATAGAAATAAAATAAAAGATAATAAAAAAACTACTTGAAAGGATGTGGGGTGGTAGTTTATAGTTTATAAAACTTGATGAAGTTTGCTGGAAGAAGATTGCATTTTTTTTGTTGTTAATTTTGAAAGGAAGTTTGATTAAAAAGACACAACAAGAAGATGTTTTTTAGAAAATATTTTAAATGGAATAATCGATCTAACTCTACCTCTTCACTCTATTATTAATGATTTCCTTTTAAATTAACATTCACTCAAATATTATCCCTTAATTTTTTAAATCCCAAACCCTACGATAATTAACTTTACCATGAAGTTTATGTGAATTTAACCCATAGGCTAACTTTGGAACAAGCAATCGCAGCACCCGCCTGTCACGTGGGTGACCCGAGTTCGATCCCCGGCAATAGATCCAATTTGAAAGAGCACTTTCCTGGGTTCCCTCAAATGATTAGTGTGATTTTGGGGTACTTAGGTGCAACAGAGAGGCTGACCAAGGTTGTCTCTCAAAGGAGGAAGTGAATTAAAAAGACTTTTCAGAGGTATTCTAGAAATAAAATAAAAGATAATAAAAAACTACTTGAAAAGATAGGGGTGGTTGTTTATAGTTTATAAAACATGAATAAGTTTTCTGGAATAAGATTGCATTTTTTTGTTTTAAATTTTGAAAGGAAGTTTGATTAAAAAGACACAACAAGAAGATGTTTTTTAGAAAATATTTTAAAAGGCGTAATCGATCTAACTATACCTATTCACTCTATTATTAATCATTATCATTTAAATTTACATTCACTTAATGATGATCCCTTAATTTGTTAAATCCAGAACCCTACAAGAATTAACTTTACCACAAAGATGATGTGAATTTAACCCTAGGCTAACTTCGGAACATAGAATCACAGCACCCTGCTTTGATTGATGTTCTAAGATTAGCTTATGGTCGGTGGTAAATTAAGGCACATATACATTTTGGAAATGAGGATGAATTGTGTTTAGGGATTATATTTTAACTCTACAAATTTATCTCGTATGGTCTTGAATTACCGATTTAGATCGCGCTCTCACAATTTACACAAAATCCCGACCTCACGTGTTTTTGTGTTAATTGTTCGATTTCTTACATAGTTTATTAAAATTTAAAAACACTATTCATGGATCATATTATGTGAATTACAGTAGCTCAGTGATTCAAAATAATTAAATTAAGATGGTAGGAGATAGATCGATTACTAAAAGGCTACTCTTCCATGGGTGGCGTAATCATCGTAGAAGTGTTTTGCATGTGCGAAGGATTATAATGGGTATAACCCAATAATGCTTCTACTCAAGAATTACAACCCAATTATGAATATAAATAGAAGAATAAATTTAAACAAAACAGAAGAAAAGATGAGGAATAAAATAATGTCAAAGAAGTTTATTACACAAATGAAAACATTACAAAATGAAGAAGAGAAGGAGGCTTCAATGAGGGGATCCTTGTTTCAAGAGATACCCCTCTTAAAATGGTTGGATAATTTGGTTGAAACCAATTCTAATCTGCCTCCAATCTCCTGATGCATGTCCAAACCTCACAAAATGGTAAAAACACCAATTTATAGAGTGGGGGGAGGCTAGGTTCAAAGTGGTTTTAAGTGTGAATGGGGAATCTTGTCCCAATATTTTATTCCAACTTGCACCGCCCATTTGACCTCCAAAATGGGGGAATTTTTGGGCCTTACAGAATTATCATATGTGAGTATATGGTTTCTATATCTCCGATCAAAATTTGGTCTTAATCCAAGCCCATATGAAGGGGTTATGGCCGAAATACAGAAGCTTCTCCATTCTAGCGTGTCCATCCCACCTTTAAATTTATGGCCCAATTTCTCCATCCAAATGCATCCGTATGATCTAGTGTCCTGAATAAACGTTGTTTACCATGAAGTAAGGAAGACATTTACAAGTTATAAAGTTCAAATAATTCAAATAAAAATATTTATGATTGAAATACTGCAGTGATTTTAAAAGTGTAAAACTGGAATTTTCATAAAATATTCAAATGAATGATCTAATCCCAAATACATTCTAATTAAACATATTTAACACAATGTGAGGAAATTATATCATTTATTATCAAAAAAATATTCAATAAAATAGTGTTTTATCACCCACAGGTACTCAGAATTTGAGGAAAGATTGAAATTTCAATCTGGTGGATGGTTCAATTTTTGAACTGGGAATCAGAATAAAATTTTGGGGGTTGTAACCCCTAAATGTTCCCAATTTAGACTTAGAATGAAGTTATATAGGGGGTTAGATGGTCACATTATTACCTTAGGGATTCATAGATTCAAATGTTTTGTTTTGGAGAAGCATAACTAGACATGCGGTTCAAGCACAGTTTGTACTAACCATACACCCTAACAATGCATTTGATTTATAAAATTCTGTTGTTTTTTATACATTATAATGGGTATAGTAAACCATTTAAAAACGTAAAGTAAATTATAGAGTTATTTTGAAATGTTTTTATATGCTTTTTCAACCATGCACTATAATTGTGGGAGGTGGTTGGTCTTGGATAGTGACGTATGTATAGTTGGTGAGAAGTTTTTCAAACCATGTGACGGAACTATATTCCCTTTAAAAAGTGTAAAAATAGATATTTTACATTATTTTTTTAAAATTCATTAATTTCCTTTTCATCTTCCTCTCACCCAGCAGCCCATCCTCACATTCTCCCTTATCACTCTCCTCATTCTCTATAGTTCACCTTTGATTATTGGGTGTATCTTTATATCAATTATGATTTAAGGCCATATTTAAGTCTATAAAAACTATAATATCATTTCTTATGTTATCTATACATAAAAATCTCTTCTTATATTTATGTTGGTTATGGTCTATTTTGTGGTCATTTTTTTACTTTCTTTATTTTGTCATCTCTTCTCAAATAAGGGGATGATATAGAATAGGTATGCTATTGTAAGGATATGTTGGGAGGTCCCTTTTGTTTTAACCAATGTCTTAACTTATTTTAAACTATATTCATGGTGTAGTCTCGTCATATTGACCATGATTTACTGAATTTAATTTCATATTTTTATTTTATATATGCATTAGATGAAGTGAATGTTTAATATTCATTGCACCATAGGAGATGAAAATTTGAAGTAATTTGATTAGAAGGGCTTTAACATTGAAAAGGATTAATCCATTTAAATTTAAAACTAATATTTTTAAATGCTCTAATTGGAAACATGACTTGAGTTTATTATTGTGAAATGAAATTTCATAACCATTAGTAATTGGGAATGGTTGTGATGATTAAAATGAATTATACCTAGATTAATGGTATGAAGTTCAAGACATGAATTTGAATTCCATGTTTTAAAAAATAAAATTGACATGGGTAAATTATATATGAAAATATATCTTTTCATTGATTCAAATCTTTTTTGTAATGTGATTCTTAATTATGGGAGGGATGTGATTTTGGTAATTCACTTGATATATGTAATTGATACCCTTGGATTTATAGAGTCTAATGAAACTTATGGTTGGGGAATAATATTCATGAAATGGATTGTTCTGTAAAACTAATTAATGGTTTTATGTGTATTTTAATTTAATCCATAGAAAATAAAAAATTTTTTTGGAATTGAGCATAATGAGATTAAAAACAGAATAAATAGTTATTTAATTAAATGAAAAAATGATTCTTAATTAGTTTGAATATCGAGACAAGATCCCTGGATTCTATATGAAATTTGGTACTTGGGATTTTTAGGATGAGCACATGAATTCTGTATGATACTTGATTATTGGTAGTGATGGGAGGAGATCTTATATTTCATGTGATTGATGATGTCTTTGGAAGGATAAATGGAATGTGTAGACCCTATTTGGCCTTTGTTGAGGAATTTTTGGATGAGGGATAGAATTTCACCATAATTCTTGGATAAGTTCCAAGATTCGAGTGAATATTGGGAATAAAAATTGGATTCATTGTAAATTCCAGAATGATTGTCAAGATTTTGT
This sequence comes from Viscum album, assembly GCA_963277665.1. Classification (NCBI taxonomy): domain Eukaryota; kingdom Viridiplantae; phylum Streptophyta; class Magnoliopsida; order Santalales; family Viscaceae; genus Viscum; species Viscum album. Next base: position 428,447,927 of record OY728150.1, on the reverse strand, counting down.
TTGATACCTAATACTTGTAATTCTAGGATGACCAAATGTGTTCCACGTGGATATTTATAGTTGGTGTGGACATTGAGGTGTGATCATAGAACCCCTTTAATTGACCCAAGTAGGTAGAATTGAACTTGATCCCAGACATAGAGATCGACAATGGTATAAATGACCTTGTGTGTCATAAAGAACCTGGAGAATCATTTGTTTTTTATGGATTTAATATAAACAATTTTATGAAATTTAAATTGTCTTCATTAGAGAACATATTCATTCACCATTTATCATACTATTTATATTAGATACACTATTGGGGGTGGGATACTAACATATACTAACACCCTAGTTGAGCCTCTAAGGAACTTGGGTACCTGAGTAGACACTATACTTGATCATAGGTATAGGTTAAAATAATGGTTGATGTTGATGCATGTTGTTGTATTTCATGGTCAAAGTCAGATGAAGGGATTAGGTAGAAATCTGGACCAGATGAGGATAGGCTATTGGAATTAGTTCTAATATATTTCTTTTTAAATACAAGTATATGATCCTCTCATGAAGGATCTGGTATGTATGGAATGTTCATTTATGATTTCATCTACTATTTTAATTTTTTTAACTCTTGCACTGATTATGATGTTTATTTATATGTGTACCTATTTTATTTTATTTATATAATTATTATACTCTAATAATGAGGGTATAGTCTCCCCATGGTAATATCATGAGGCCTAACTATGGGTACGATCCCTCTGAAGTATGGGTATACAAACATGATGGCTTGTGGAGAACCATCCTAGGTTACCAACCAAGTGAATTTTGGGTTGGGGTATTAAAATGTAGTGTTATAGGTGTTTAATTTGTTTTTTATTACCATTTTCCATGATAAATAGGAGATAATGTTTTTTTTGTTTTTGTAATTTGTTCATTCCCAAGTTCCTAAAGCCCCAAACACGTGGAAAAAACTGAGTTTCCATAGATGAAAATTATTTTTCTTTCTTACACTGTCATAGTTGACTAATTCCCAGTTTGAGTGGAGTACAAGGGTATGATGTTATTAATTTATGTGATTTTTATCTCCTGGCCTAGTATAAAATCAGGGTGTGAGTATTTATAAATCATTCTAGGCATATAGGAATTATATATCATTCATATATTTCCTGTGAATGATATTTGATGGGATTTGAATGCTCATGAGACTTATTAATTCTATTTGTAATTTATATACGCATATGGTTTTAAATAATAGATAACAGTTGGTATTAAAATAATTTTCATTCATTTTTATGATTTATATATAAGTGTATGGCGCCAATCTACATTTCCATCTTCTCTGGTGACTTCTGGTTAATATGAAAGTATATGTGTGTTATAAAGATATGGTTTTGGTAAAACAAAGATCAATTAGGAAACATATAAGGTATTTTACAATATATATTTTAACTTTATTCAATCTAACGATACCATGGAATGTGAAATATAATAGTTCTTTATAATTTTAAATTAATGGGTATTTAAATGTTTTAAAATATGAATTTGTGGGTATTAAAATTAGTAAGGTAAAAATAATGTGAAATGATAAGTGATGTAAATTTTATGGAACTTTATATTGACTATCCATAGTGTTGTGACTTGAACCTATATATGGGTGTTTTGGGATGTGATAGAGTGTAGGTGGTGATACCCTTGGTTGTGTGTTATAATACCTTGAAAGGTTTGGGTGTGCAAGATAGTGGGGTGTTTCATGTTGTGCCTTCAGTTGGATTATGATCATGGGGTTGTCAGGTTATTCCTTGTATTGTGTTTTTTTAACTTCATAGTTTAAAGACCATTATGGAGATTTTATACCCTAAAATGTGTGTCTTAGTTCATTCGAACATCGTAGTGGTTCTGTACCTATGGGTGTGGTACCTAGGGTAAGTGGTTTGAAAATTGAATTAACATCACGTGTTTTGGAATTTGAAGTGTCATTAGATGATTTAATGTGGAAAATAGATGCATGGGTAGTCCTATCAACATTTTGGTATGGATTCTATATGACTTGGTTCCTTCCTAAGATAAGAACCTTCAGTTTTATTTTTATTTATTTAAAGATGGTTTGGAAGTGTAGAACCATTCAAATTCTGAAGCATGTTATTCTGAAACATTCTTAATGCGGTAATAAATATTGACATGGGTGTGTGGTTTGAGGGATGAAATATAATTGGTAGATTCTTTTGATCTTGTAATTACAATCGGGTTGATCATTGGTTGTGTGGTTTGGCCTGAAATATGAGAAATATCAGTATTTTTGGGCATAATCATTGAAGATTCATTGAGCCTGATGAGACCATTGGGGAATGAGACAAAGTAAAATGATTTAGTGAGAACATGTCCCTATAAAAAATAATGAATAATCATTGGACCATGATTTAGATTAGTAAATATTCATAGGGAAGCATGTACCACTGGGGTCTTGATGAGATTGAGCTGATAAGAATATATAGGACATACATGATCCATTTGGCTTATGTGAGAAGGTTTCTTGTGAGTAAGAACCTTTTGATTTTTGGTGAGATAAATATGACGCATGATGGTTATATATTGGGCCTATTTGGATTTTTAATGGTGAAAATATCTCCTAAACTTCCATCTTAGAAGTGTTTTGGTTCTTAGGGGAGATTCAATGGTGCGTTGGTGGCAGTACCATGAAGAATGTTCTTCACATATAGTTGGTATAATGTTTTTATATGGTGTAAAGTCTCTATTAAAGAGTCACCCTTAGTGTGAGGTGACATGAGGTTGATGAGGTTCCTATGTAAAGAGAGCCTATGGGCCTTTTGATGGTGTATTTGAGATACATCTGCATTTGATAGGTGGCACCATTGATTGATTTATGCGTGTATTTTAGTTTTTTGGGTTTAACCTAAATGGGGGCTTCAGGGGTGGTTTATTTTCATAGTATGACTCTGATGAGAAACAAATATTTTTTCAATTAGATAATTAGACGTTAAAATTAATGACTGGAATAAGTAAATCCATATGGTTGGGAGTGCAGCATTGGACATCAAATACTAATTTCCTTCTTATAGTTTGGATATCAATGAATATCATGGGTTACATTCTTGGAAGATAGGGTTTAGAGATAATTGATGTTTCTATTGTCGATATGGTGAGTGAAATAAAACCATGACCAATCATTGAATTTTATGACGAATAGATATTGAATCATGAAATTTTGTGGTTTCTTAAGTAAATTGTTGACTACAACACTCATATGGAGGGTTGTTATGTATCGGTCGTAGGTGTATGTACCATATGCAAGAAGGGTCGAAGGAATACAGAGTTAACCATGGAGTGGTTTTGGAGGCCTTTTAAGGGTAGTGTGTAATGATTTCAACATATACTTGTATTCTATAATAAAATAAAAATGGGATTCTAGATGTGATTATGGATAGATTCCATGCATTGTTTTCATACATAGTGAATATTTAAGTGACTGGGGGTGATTTTATTAGAAGAACATTGGTATGTATGGAAGGGAATGATGAATAATTGGATGGTTGGGGATCTAGTCATGGGATATCTTTGAGAGTGGGGTATAGACTCTAGTTATCATGTTTGGGTGGTCTAATTATGCCCCAAAATCTAAAGGTGTCATAAACATTTTGGTTGGTGATGCATGAACAATCATAATTGAGAGGTTTCAAGATGAGTATACTAAGGATTTTCCAACTTCGATTCATATATAAAAGGGGATGTCGTGGTTGTAAACAACACCAATCATTATTTTTTGATTTTTTGCAGGTGTGTTTAGAGAAACAAATGGGGATTTCCAAGAAATGTTTGGTATATCATTTTTTAGTTCATGGATGGTAGTTATGTGTCCTTAATCAATTTTTTTCTATATATATAGTGGGTGTAAGTGTTTAACTATGATTATTTTGTATATTTATGTGTGGTGAGTTGATAAACTCATTGGACGTGTGCTCAAAACATGGGAGTAGTGTATTTATAATTTGTTATGATTGAGGAGGAACCAAAGCATCAAAATTTATGATGGTGAGCTATAGAATATGGTGGGGATAACCATAGTCTCTTTTGGTGTTTGGATGGAAATACCATTAGTGTTTAAGGATAGATGGTCTTTTGTAAGTGCTATCTAAGTGTTTTTGGTTTCGGGAAAAATAATTGTCCCATGCTCTAGCTATTCAAATTCACTGAGTTGAGGTTGTTCCTTGAATATGATTTGGGAATTGAAAACATATGAGGTTGTTTGGCATTGAATCAACGCGTGATGTATATCAGATGGAGAAATTGATCAACCGCTGCTTCTTTTTGGGGTTGAAAAGTGTAATGATGGGAAGTTTATGAGGCCTTAGTTTTCTAATGGTGATTGAAATTTGAGGAAAGTTTAGTTTTTTAAAATGGTGGATGGGCCAGTCTTTAATCTTGGATTCAGAATAGAATTATGTTGGTTGGAACCTCTCAAACAACTCAATTATGACTTTGACTGACTTTCACTAGTAGATTCAGAGCTTCTGGGAGTGTCTTGAGAATTCAATGTTCATAATTGTGTGTTTTATATTATTAGAAAAGGGTGAAAAATTATTAAATGGTTTATTCTAATTTTTTACCCCAACTATGTGACCCAAATTACATAGGATTATGGTTTTCTTTACCATGTGATAGGGTCTAGAAAACTATGTTAACACCTACAATAAATTACATAATTATTTTTCAAGGTTGTTGCATGATTTTTCAAACCATGTTCCAAGACCATGTGAAGTGGTTGGCCTTGGGCAGTGAGGGAAGAAAAGTTTGTTTATTGTCGGTCAATCAGTTTGACCAAGCCATATGCCCTTATAAAGAAATAAAATACCACTTTTTCCTTTTGGGTTTAAAAGGTTTTAGCCCCTTTTTCTCTTCCTCTCACCCAACAACCCCTCTGTGCACACTCCCTTCTACCTCTATTAATTCTTTATATTTTTTCTCTATTTATTGGGAATTTTATTACAATAATTAACAAATAAATCCCATATATGAGTTTGTACCTCTTATATATTCATTTATTATTTTCTCTGGCCATCAATATCTATTCTTTTTTTATGTGGGTTATTCCCTACATTATTCATGGTTGTATGGTTTCTCCATTTCTCTAATTTTTTCTCGAACAAAGGGATGATATCAGATTAGTAAGCTCTTATAATTCATAGTTAGATGGTACCATTAGTTTAACCCTAACTCTTACCTTATTTTAGAGTAAATACATGTTTTGGGCATGTCTAAGGGACCATTCATTAACCAATTTAATTTAATTTTTTTAATATTTCATTATGTTAATGGACCACTTAATATGACTTAGATTATAGGTTATTATTATTTTGTGTTGGGTTATTAGTGGGGAATTATACTGTGAAATTAATATATTACATTAAATTTAAAACTAATATTTTTAAATTGTCTATGAGGAATAATGATTTGAGTTGAAGGTTCTCAAATGGAATTTTACAGCCATCAAAAATTACAAATGGGTGTAAAATTTAAATTAAACTAGACCTAGAGTATTGTAATGAATTTAAATAAATGGGTTTAAAATCTTAGTTTTATAATATCAAATTTAATTAGTTAAAAAAATATTTGAAGTGATGTTTTAATATTGATTAAATTCTTTCACAGAATAAGTTTATAAATTATGGGATGGGAGGTGATTTTTTTAAATCACATTTTAAATTGGTATCCTTGGAATTATATAACCCAATTTAACTTATGTTTGGTGCCTAATTTTCCTGAACTGTTAAAAAAATATTAATTATGTTATGTGTATTTAAATTTAAACCTTGGAAAATAGAAAAGTGTTGGAATTTGGACTACTGAAATTTAAATGGAATAAATGGTTAATAAAGTATATGACTAAAACTATGAAATATTATTTTTCATACTAGGATGAGATACTTGGATTCCACATGACATGTTCTACATCAGTATATCAAGATGAGTTCCCAAATTCTATATGATAATTGATTTTTGGGAATATCAGGATGAGAGATCAGATTCTACATGATGGATGATGAATTGTGAGGGCTAAGTAGAGTACCTTGACACTATATTAATTATTTTGAGTAATGTATATATGATAGATCATATTCCACTAGAATTCTAGGACAAGAAACCAAATTCAAGTGATGACTAATGATAGGGAATATCTGTATGAGAGGTTAGATTCCATGAAAATGTTAAGATGAGAATATGGTCTACATGCGATACTTGAAACTTTGAATTAAAAGGTGACCAACTAGATTGTATGGGGATATTTATGGTTGGAATGTTCATCAGTAAGTGCTCAGAGAAATCCTGGCACTAGCTGAGGTATGTAGCTTTGATCATGGATACAAACCTATAGATCAACAATGGTACATTCTACCTTAGGTGTCATTGAGAACCTATAACATCGATTGTTGTTTAATGAATTTAAATAAACTATTTGAAAATATAAATTTGTTTCTTTATAGAACTTATACATGAATGTTTTATTAAGATCCTTATTTTAGGGATGTCGTTGGTGGTGGCCTACTGATTTATACTCACACCCTTCTCAGGACACCATTACACCTGGGTGATTGATTAGAAAATATACTTGATTGTTAGTCAAGGTGTAAGTAAAGGTTGATTATTATGATTTTTGTTGGCTTCTGGGGTCAGAGTCAGGTGATGGGATTGTGAAAAACTTAGGACCAGTCATGGATAGGAAATTAGGATGATTTTTTCTTATTTATTTTTTACTAATTCTGTATGATCCACCCAAAGGGAATATTATAGGTATGAAACATTTATTTATGATTTTCCTATTATTGTAATTATCTATTGAATATTTACCATATTTTGATATCTATTTGGATGTGAACCTATTTCACTTTGTTCTTCTGTTCTTATACTCTGGTAGTGAGGGCATAGTCTCCCCACAGTATCCTTATAGGCCCTTATCACTAGTCGAAAATATCTAGAATACATGGGGGAACGTCTGGGATCTTATGGTGTACTTTCTAAGGGAACTAGTCATGAAGATTCTAGGATATGTAGTTATAATTTCTCTCTATGTAAATTTAGCATAGATAACCCCAAAAATAAATGAGATTATAACATAAACCATTACCTCAATTCTTATCCTACTTTGTATGCATTCATAACTCCTATATAATAAATATAGAACAATTATACATCTCTTCCAAAAACATATTAATATATATCACACCTTATAATTTTTACTTCTAATTTTTAATCACCTATTTTTTAAAAATTCTTCATTAAATCACTCTTCTAGGTGATAATGTTTTTTTCATGCATATTATGATTTTAAAATTCTATTCCATGAACATTGATCATGTTTCCATCATATATTGAAATTTTATCATATCATAAGTACCATATCTAATCATAATATACACTTTTATAAGTATTCATATAATGTGATGATGGATAAATAATTTCGTCACTTCATGGAGATGATAATATGTATGTACCCAAGAGTAATGTTTACACACTTCAATAGATGGAAAAAAGAAAGTTAAATAATAATTTAGGTTTCCAAAATCCTTATTATATAATAAGTATCATATATAGTTATTAAATATATCTTTATTACCATTTATGTAATGTATAAGTGAAAAATAAATCACATCTCTTCCATGAGGTGGTAGTACATACATATGCACGAGCGACATTATCATTTCATAATGGATGGAAAGACAATAAGGTAGAAAAGATATTATAATCCCAAATAAATTATTATGTAATAAATATAATATATAAACATTAAATATTTCATAATATCAATCCATGAATGATGGCGATGGAAAATTAATCATATCATTATGTGGATGTGGTAGTCCATATATATGCATGAGAGATACATTCATTTCCCATTTTTTAGAAAAAGAGATGAATAAAAATCACACCATTGATATAATATCATATAAGTATATTGGATATATTTATCTGAATATATAATCATGGTTATTATATATTTAAATAAGGTAGAATAATAAAAAAAATTATAAAATGCTCGGTTAAAAACTATACCGCTTCTTCGAATAACCTCTTTATGTTTATACCTAAATCCTTCATAGGATCGTATTATGATCAAACCATGAACTATAGGAAGTGGTGGAATATTTATGAAATTATGTTTTGATTATTGGTTAAGAAAAGAGGCTCTTTATTTGTGGATAAGAGAGGATAGGTGGTGTCCTTTCATAAGTGAGGGAGCGGTCACACATGGAATTTTTTAGAATATTAAAATATATCAATGGATTACTTAAGAAACATGGAACAAAAATGACTCATATTCAAAAGTGTGATGATATTGGGTGTGTATATTACCATAAAATAGGATTTATACAAGTTATTAGGTCATTTTAACACCTATCATTATTTTTTTAACCCTTTAAACCTATTTTAACTACTACAGTGGAAACTAGATTTTTGACCAAAATTATTGTACATAATGACCAAAAATTAAGTTAACCTTGTTTCATATTATTAATTATGATGATTGAAATTTTTTTTCCATATTATGTGATTCAATTAATTTTAGAGGCATAAATTCATTTAAAAATAAGTGCACAAAAAACAACAAAAACATTTTTTGGGAAAATGCATTTTTAGCATAAAAATGAATTTACATTCATTCCATGCATATAAAAATATCATATAAATGTTATAATATTTGATTTAATATATAACATATACATTTAATTAACATAAATAATTAATAATTTTTAATTTAATTTATTAAAATAAAAACAAATTATGTGCAAATAAATATTTTTTCAAAAAAACGTACATTATTTTACTTTCAAATGCATTAATTTTCTTTTATTACTAATGGATTACACATGAATTAATTTTATATTTTTTTTAAAAATAAATTTCACTATTTATTTTTTCATATTCATACAAACCCATCCAATTTATAGGAGGTAATTGTCACATTCAATAATAATAATTTAATAGTATTTCTCAATCTTTTTAACCTCAATGTTTAATGAAAGCAATCTATCAAAGAAATAACATTTAATAAAATAGAAATATATCATAAGAACCTAAAGTGTTACATTCTAGAACCAATATAACAATTTATCCCTAAAAATTATATCACTTGGATATAAATAATTGAGGATTATTTGGACACATCGCATCCTCAGGTTCCCCCATAGATTCCATAAATGTTTGGTTTCACCATAAAACATTGATCAGGTGAGTGGAATTATTTCAGAAAACATTATCTCTTTCATCCAAAATCACAATCATTTGTTCCTCATAAGAGAGATCATGATCCAATGGTATGACTTATGGTTCTAGTATTTGTTATTTATTATAAATGTACTTCCTTGGAAGAGATACATGGAACACATAATGAGTTGAGATAGATTTTGTGGAAGCTCAAAGTGATAAGAAACTGTTTTAGAATGATCATGAATTTATAAGGGACAGATATATCTTGGGATCATCTTTCACTTATTTCTAATTCACATAAAATTATTCCTTATAGATATTAATAGTAATAACTTTTCACCAACTACAAATTTTAAATCCCACCAATTATCGTCAGTATAACTTTTCGATTAAATCTAATCTATTAGACATGATATTTAATGGCTATGAAATTATCTACTATTTACTCAAACAGCTATGGCCCAATTGATTTTTCCCCATCTGTATCCCATCACATCATATTTTGGCACATCCTTCCATAGAGAGATTCATAATGATCCATCTGAATAATTGATTGAAAGCTATGTTTATAAGAATAATTGATCCGGGAAAGGTGTTGGTCCCAAAAAATTTAAAATCCATAAAAAAAATTCTCAAAATAGCTTTTAGGGTTCAATTTCTTTTTTCAAATTGACTATCTATTTGATAATGATATTGGGTTCTACTGTTCAACTTAGTATTGAATTCTTGATAATGATTGATCCAGAACTATTGGAAAACCTTAGATCTTAATTAAACACAATATAATGTTATACTCTATGAAATCATCCAAAGTCCTTAATGCATGTACTCTAAAGACTATCAAAAGGTAAAACTTATTTAATAGAAATAAAATGAACTAATTTCATAAGGGGGTTGGATACAACCAAAGTATAATTGTACCCATTAGATGTTTTGGGTAGTCTCGTAATGAAATCCAAAGTAATGTTTTCTTATTTCCACTTCTTTTTGGGTAATGGATATAATATCTCCATTGACTTATGTATCTCTACCTTAACTTGATGACATACCTGGAACTAAGATACATACTATACAATATCCCTATTTATATGATCCCACCAAAAATACTCTTTTAGATATCTATAAATCACCATACTTCCAGGATGAATAGAGAATGATGAACTGTGAGCATCATCCAATAGTTCCTTTTTATGTCAGGTATTGATGGGACACGTGCATAGTTCCTGAACCATATCCTTCAATCATAGTCATAGTTGAAATCAGAAATATTTCTGACCTTCTTCTCTAGATAAATATCCTCTTCACTTCTCTTAAATCTTCACATGGATGAATGGTTGAACATTCTTATGAGAAGGATATGATATGTCCCCTTTCCTTTTGATTTCAAGATTAATCATTTAGATATCCATTAGTATTGATTTTCATTCATTCCTCGTCATAGAGAAGTTAGTTTCATATCTATGACTCATAGAATCATCCAATTTGTTCACCTTCTCATGGTTGTAGTATATTGAGAACTCATAATAATTAATAATTTCAAATAAACTCATTTGGTTAAACTTCAACTCTTTCTATGTGAATATATAATTCATGGTTTAATCATCATTATATATAACACATCTTTCACCATAAAGATTCTATATTTTCAATGAATGTGATTATTTATTCCCACTAAAAATATTGAGTTGGGTAATTATTCCAATGAATTTTCTATTTGAATCTTTCATGATATATCATCATATCATTATGCTTAAGGATAGATCATATTATCTTCTTAAATGCATCAATATATACCAAAAACTCTTCTCCACTGAAAGGTACTATAAGAGAATGTTCACTTAAAAATACAGTTTTTAGCTCTTGGAAGTTATACTCAATTCATATATCCATAAGTACATGTCTCACTTTTATGTCAACATTGTTAATATATATAATAAACATGAGAAATTCCTCAAAAATATTCAATGATATCCTACCAACCCATGAAAACAATGAATCTCAGTTGCCATGGTTAGTCTTGAAATTTATTTATTAACTTATGTCTTCAAATGATCCATCGATATAACATCACATGATATTATATGATGCAATAATGAGATTTTATATAGCCAAAATTTACACTTTGTAAAATTTCCATATAGCTTACCCTTCCTCAATGTCTTCAATACAATCCACAAATGTTCTTTATGTTTTTCTATTATCTTGAAGTATATAATAATATCATCTATAAAGACTAAAAAAAAATTGATCAATGTATTCTCTAATGACTCTACTCATTAATTCCATGATGATAGAATGAGGATTGGTATGTCTAAATAACATTATTATAAATTCATAATGACATTACCTTATATGGATGGTTTTTGTTGTGAATATCACACTTCCTTACCCTAAATTAATGATATCCATGACATCCCAACCTGAAATCCACTGAACGACACCCCAATCCGGTTGTCCACATGCCTTCAAGCGTGCATCCCTGTATGCTAGAGGGTGAAGACTAGCAGTGAGGGTCTGGTAAGTCAGTCTTGGGGAGACTATACCCTCTGTTATCAGAGTAAAACACTAGTGGAATCAAATAACAAATAACCAAGCATAGAAGCGTAGAAATAACCATAACAATACCATGACATATGATAGTCAAAACCAGAGAATAAAAATACTAAAATGAAAGGTAAAACACGCTACGAAAAGTCAAGTTCCAAGTATCTAAAATGCAACTGAATGTAAAGATGCAATGACTCAAAATGGGTCCCGAACCATGTCTGGTTCCCTCTACAATGATCCAATCCCAAACTACAATCTATCCTAGGGCCTTGCCCTTGTCCTATCCTATGAAAACAAAGTCTACTCAGGTGCTGATCGGAAGACCAAATAGGGTGTGAGTACAACTCAGTAGGCCACCACAAACGGTGTCTAAAACAATTTCAGTCAAAAGATAGTGCATGCAATTTTATGAATTAATAAATACAATGCACATTTTAAACAGTTATCACATTGTCATTTAATCTTTAATCATCCCATTAGGCCAAGTTCAATTCATGTTTCCCATTTGAATTATCATTCATTATCATTTACCATTTAGTGTAGGTCATCATGCCTAGCACCAAAAATCTCATGAGTGTAGTTCATCATGACTTACACTCCTTTTCTCATTCGGTGTAAGTCGTCATGCCTATCGCCCCATAATCTCAAGATTGGATAAATATTGGAAAGGAACTCCAAGTCCAAGTCCCAACTTATAATTTTCCTAGGACACCATGCCTAGCACCACAAAATCTCAACCATTTAATCATTCTTTAATTCTCAAGAATTTTCCACATTATTCATTTACTAATCCAATGATTAATTAATAAATTCAAAGTGCACTATTTAATTCAACAATTAACTAAGCACATAACCCATTAATTAATTCATCATTTAATTAATCAATCAAAACCATTTTAATTCCACAATTAATTCTTCACAATTAATTATCCATTTCAAGATCATCAAGTCATAATTAATTATCACAATCAATTATCTTTAATCACATCATGACACATAATTAATTCTACCAATTAATTATCTTTTTTCAACATCATGGAACATAATTAATTCTCACAATCAATTATATTTCAAAGCCAAACATCCTTCCAAAATTAATTTCACCCAATTAATTATATTTAAACATTCAATTTAATATCTCAACTAAAATATCGAATCTCCAAAAGATCAATTTGGGAAACCCCCTTCATTTATTTTTTGATCAACCATCAATTAACCACCAAGCCAAATCACATGTCAAAACCATATTCCTAATTACTCCAATTTAGGAACTCAATTATCAAGGGAGTCTAGCAATTTCATAACTAATACACATATCATAAATCATGACTATGGGAGTTCAATTTAGACCACCTACCTCAGTTTACAGATAGAAGTTATCCCTACAAAAATCCCCAAAATCCGAGCGGCACAACGTCATTGATCAAACTCTGGATCTAAGTACCAAAAACCAAAATTAAGATCAAAGGCATCAAGATCTTGCAAAAATAGATCTAGATCTATAATCCTATATCTAGATCTTAACTCATAGGTTTATATATAAGAAAAAGGTGATGATTCTCCATGAAATAATTTAAGAAATATGGAGGAAAGAACTTGAGAAGTATCGAGATGAAATCCACATACCGGGAGGAGAGAGGATCTTCAATCCGGGATTTCAATCTCAAAGAACAGTGTTCACATCACCTTGTAATTCATCCATAAGTCTTTGAGAACACCTAGAATTTGTCAAGATAGAGACTAAGTCGAAATATGGATTTCGCAGGGGATTTGGGCAGTTTTAAAAGAGATTTTCAGATATTAAAAACCGCATGCACGGTTTCCTAGGCCGAGGTGCACAATTAGGAAAATTGTCTGCCAACTGTGCAGACTCCACTACCCAGTTTTTCATGGTGGGAATAGTTTGGAAGCATGATTTGTCAAACTGTGGGGACTCTTCTATCTAGTTTCACATGCTTGGTATAGTTTGGTCGCATGGTTTGTCAAACTCTGCACAATCCATTGTCCTTTAGTTTTCCTTAAAAGTTCACCCAAACTCACTACAAACCACTACTCCAAGTAAATGGTACTTAAAATCACAATAAAATTACCTAAAAACGTGTCTGAGATGTCTCTAGAAAAGGTCGGGATCTTATAATCTCCCCACCATATAATAGCCCATCCTTGAGCTGCACTCTTGAACTTCTCTATGATTCTGAGCCAAAAATATTCATCCATTGAGCCCTCATGTCTACTTCTCGTTCCCAAGCTTCCTTTTGAACATTACTATGTTTACATAACACTTGAACTAGTGGCACAGTCTTTCCCAGTAATACATTCTCACTATGACCCAACACATGTATCAGTTGCTCCTCAAAGGATGCATCTATCTCGAGATCAACCTCTTCCACATCAATCACATGGGAAGGGTCGGGTTGATACCTCTATATTTTTGACACATGAAAAACATCATGCATAGTGCTGAATTTATTTGGAAGTTATAATCAGTATGCCACTAGCCCGATTCTCTCCAGCACATCAAACAGTCCCACAAACCTGGGCACTAACTTTCCCTATCTCCATATCATATGGTGACCCAATCTAGGCGACACCCAAAGTAATACACTATCACCGTCTGTAAACTATATGGATCATTTTATTCTATCATAATACAACTTCTACCTACTCTAAACCATATCCACATGTTCTTGAATCAACTATACCCGCTCTGATGTCTCTTAAACAAGACTCGGTCCCAAAATCTCTAACTCACCCACCTCTAACCAACATAGTGGTTATCTACAAGGTCTACCATAAAGTGCCTCATATGGTTCCATCTGTATAGTTTCTTGATAACTATTTTTATAGGTGAACTCCACTAAATCCAAGTTTTTCTCCCAAGAACCACTGAGGTCAACCACACATGCTCGCAACATATTCTCTAACACCTATATGGTACGCTCCAACTGCCCATATGTCTGTGGGTGGAAGGTCGTACTTAATAGAACATGTGTACCATGTGTCTTCTGAAATCCATTCTAGAAGCATGAAGTAAAGTAAAAATTGTGATATGAGACTATAGTCCATGACACCCCATGCAAATGAATTATCTCTCTCACATACAGTTCTCCTAACTTCTATTCTGTAAAGGATTCTTTGATAGACAAAAAGTGTGCTACTTTCATTAGTCGATCCACGAAGACCCAAATAGAATCACTCTTCCTAAGAGTCTTTGGAAGTACTACCACAATGTCCATAGTCACATCATCCCACTTCCATTCCAGAATAGGTAATGGTTGCAATAGGCCTCTTGGTCGTTGATGCTCTTCTCTCACCTATAGACAGGTGAAACATCTTGTTACGAACCCTGCTATCTCTTTTTTCATGCCTGGCCACCAAAACTGTCGTCGAAGGTCATGGTACATTTTTTTCACCCCAGGATGTACCTCCCACCTTGAAGCATGAATTTCTCGCATGAGTTCCATTCGCATACTTGTAGGAACATCAACCTGTTTTTTCACAGAGAAGATCTCATCCTCATCTATTTTCTAGTTTGAAGGTGTCTCCCCACCTTCAAGGCTTTCCCTGAAGGAAAAAAACTTTATATCCTCATACTGCCTATCTCTAAGTTGTCTAAAGAGTATAGACTCCACTGCTATAGAAACCAGATTCATCCTCTCTTGACTCTCCAAAACAACCACATTCATTTTCTCTAGGAAAGTCATCATCTTCCACTCCACACTTGACTCATGTGCTAACTAAGTCTGAGTTTTTATTCTCAAAGAATCAACCACACTATTTCCCTTTCTGGGTGTATATGCTACTTAGAAATCAAAGGACTGCATATACTCCACCCATCTTCTTTCTGAAGATTCAAATCATGTTGTGAAAAGATATACTTCAAGATTTTTATGATCCATAAAAACTGTGAATTTTTAACCTAACAGAGAGTGTCACTAACACTTAAGAGCATAAACCACTAATTCTAACTCAAGGTCATGCGTAGGATAATCAGTTCATGTGGCCTCAACTACCGAGACCCATAAGTAACAAATCTACCCCTTCCATCAACACATCTCTGAGTCCAACCCTAGAAGCATTACAATACACTATGTACTGCTCACTTGACTCAGGTAAGATCAAAATTGGTTCCAAAGTCAAGCACTTCTTCAAATCCTAGAAATCATTCTCACATGCTTCTATCCAAACAAACTTTACCCCTTTATTTTTCAAACCAGTAAGTGGTGTGACAAACCGAGAAAAGTCCTGGATGAATCTCATGTAATAACTAGCTAATCCCGGAAATCTTAGAATATCAAAAAACTTATTAGGCTATTCACAAGAAATCATTGCCTGCATTTTTTTTGGGTCCACTGCGACACCTTCTTCTGAGATGATTTGCCCCAAAATGTGTACCCTATCAATCCAAAACTAAAATTTAGATATCTTGGAATATAGCTGATGCAATCTCAGTGTACCTAGAGTGATGTCAATATGCTGAGAATTATAATCATGAGTCTTAGAGTACACTAATATTTCATCCACAAACACCACCACAAGCTGATCTAAGTATGGATGAAAGATCTTGTTCATCAAAGCCATAAACACTACTGTAGAATTAGTCAACCCAAAAAACATTATGACAAACTAA
This sequence comes from Viscum album, assembly GCA_963277665.1. Taxonomy (NCBI): domain Eukaryota; kingdom Viridiplantae; phylum Streptophyta; class Magnoliopsida; order Santalales; family Viscaceae; genus Viscum; species Viscum album. Next base: position 428,431,546 of record OY728150.1, on the reverse strand, counting down.
TAAAGGCCATACCTACTTCTAAAAGCAGTTCTTGGAATATTAGAAGTCCAAACTCTCATATAATGATACCCTGATCTTAAATCTATCTTTGAGAATACAATCGACCCCTTCAGCTGGTCAAATAAATCATCAATACATAGAAGATGATATCGGTTCTTCACTATAATTTTATTCAACTTCTTGTAATCGACACACAAGCATAGACTCCCGTCGGCCTTATTTTCAAACAATACATGTGATCCCTAAGGTGATGTACTTAGACGGATAAACCCTTTATCCTATAACTCTTCCAACTGCATTTTCAGCTCTTGAAGCCTAGTCAGTGTCATTATGTAAGGTGGAATTGATACTGGCTCATCTCCCAACATGATCTCAATAGTGAATTCCACATCTCTCCATATGGAAACCCTAAAAATACTTTAGGAGATACATCTTGAAATAGTTCTACTACTGGTGGAAGGACGTCTTCCTTACCACTCCAATCATCCAAAAAAAGACTAGAAACTTAGGCTTTGATCTCTCCCAGTTGCTGAGTAATTGGACCAGCTCTTCCTCCATGGATATCCCATTATCCACAAAGGACATATTGGTCACCATCATAAGATAAAAAGGTCACTTTCCTATGGTAACAATATATGTGGTCTTGGTATGCGACTATCCAGTCCATACCCATAATCAGGTTGAAGCCTGTTATATCAAGGAAATAGATATCCCAAAGCAAATGATAATCTCCGATCTATAGAGAACATCCCTTACATAATGAGATATCCCCAGTCTGTGTTCCCAATGGTGTATCGATATTCATCATCTCACTTATGGAATCCACCTCTAGGATCAATCCATTAACAAGATTTATATATATAAAGGAATGAGAGGAACTTGTATCAAACAAGGTAGTAGCTAATGTAGAATCAACTATAATAGGACCTATCACTATCTATAGGTCATCCTATCTCTCCACAAGTGTAGGATGCACTGCATGTAACTGTCCTTCCCTTATTCCCTATGGTGTCGTCTGACTCCCCTGAGTAGCACCACTCTGCTGTTATGGGTGCTCAAACCCTGAAGCACAACTCTCACTTACTCTGCTGCCTCTGTTAGTATAATTCCAGCTGCCAGACCACTATGGTGCAGAAGACCCCCTTCCCAAACTCTTACTCTGAGCAGCTGCTCCCTCATTACTAGCCTGACGCTGCTTCCTAAAGAACCTATATAGATTTCCCATCTTGCCACAAAACTAGCACTCTACTGGTGGTCGAGGAAAATGTGTATGGTAGTGTCCTTGCCTACCGCACTCATGGAAAAGCACATGAGAAAGATCTGGTGTAACAGTTCCTCCTTGCTTTCCGCTGTCCTGACTAAGATTCTCGTGGCGGTGCTTCCTACTCTCAGAAGGCCCAATCCCTGATCATCTATCTACCTGTGCAGTACTAGAATCCTCCTTCAGGTCCCCCTATGAAATTAGTGCCTAATTAACCACTTCTGAAAATTTCTTCCACCTAAAGATATTCACCTGGGACTTAATTTCACACTTAAGTCTATCCTGAAATTGTTTTTGCTGAAGATTCTTCATCTTCCACCAAAGCTAGAGAAAAAATGATGTAAATATGTGAAATACTAAGTGTCCTCCATTATGGACATGATTCCTTTAGTCAAATGCATAATCTCTAAAGTGTTCTCTTTCCTTAGTGTGTCTGTATAGAAGTGTTCTATGAACTTCTCCAAAAATTCTTTCCATAACATATCATCAGTCTGTCCATATCATAACTAAATGTCCAACCAACGTTTTGTTGAACCCCGTAGCATATAAGCATCTAACTTGACCCTCATATCAGTTGGAGTCTCCAAATAGTCAAGTTTCATCTCAATGGATTCAATCTAAAATTCATCTCCCTCAAGTCCACCCTCTCCAGTAAAAGTAGAAGGGTGCTACAGCTGGAACTCCATTGTCATCTTAGACATTATTTTATCGACCTACCTTGGGTCTCTCTCCATGAATTGCATGAAACTAGAAATGTTCTCTCAGAACTGCTCTCCTTCATCCTTAGCTTGCACCAATGGTGCCTCAAGCTCCATGTCTGGAAGTTCGTTTTGGGCCATACCCCTTTCTCTCTCCCTCAACAAGTCTCATGGAGGATTATTTATACAAATCCAAACACACGTCTTAGGTCTCATAACACAACCATATAACATTTTCATAAGAGGAGAAACTAACATAACAAGTTTCAACATATCCTTTCCCCATTTTTTTCTCACCACATGGTGAACACAGAGGCCTTTTCACTATCCTTAACCATCCTATACCTAGGTCTTAGTTAACAAGGGTACATTCATTCTCATTAATTAATTCATCCATTAATTAATCACCTTATTTAAAATTAATTAATTCAACAATTAATTAATTTATTACTCCCATTTCATCAATTAAGTTTCTCATTAGACACCTATTATTCTCATTTTGCATCATTGTTTCAATATCACATCAAGGAAAATAGTTTAAGTTTAACAACTTACCCATAACCCATTTTCCTATGATTTACAAGAATTATGCATGTGAAAATAACCCTAATTGGCTAGAATGAAGCATGAATGCTCAACTATCGTGCCTCTTCAGACCATGAATCAAAATTCAACAATTTTCAAAAACAAATATCACATCACACCACAAGTGCATCACCCAAGGTGAAATAATATACAACTGTAACAAAACACAAAAATCACAATAATCCCACCATGAGTACTCATATTTTCCCCCGTACATGGGTTTGAAACTCCCATGTATGAGCTCATTAACAAGCCTTGACTCTTCCTAGTCTCCTGTCTAACTTTTCCCAAAATAGTAAGACAAAGAAATAATAAAGAAAAGAAAACCCCTTTGATACCACTTTGTGATGCCCCGACCTAGAAGCCATTGAACGGTGCCCCGAGCCGATTGGTCACATGCCCTCAAGCGTGCCTCCCCGTACGCTAGAGGGTGTCAAATAATAGCGAAAGTTTGGTAAGTTATTCTTGGAGAGACTATACCCTCTGTTATCAGAATAAAACACTAGTAGAAGAAAATAAAAATTAACCAAGCATAGAACCATATAAATAACCAGAACAATACTATGACATATGATAGTCAAAACCAGAGAATACAATACTCAAATAAAAGGTAAAACATGCTATAACAATGCAAGTTCCAAGTGTCTATAATGAAACTAAATGAAAAGACACAACGACTCCAAATGGGTCCTGAACCATGTTCAGTTCCCTCTCCTATGCTCTAATCCCAGACTGCAATCTATCCCAAGGACTTGACCTTATCCTATCCTATAATAACAAAGTCTTCTCGGGTGCCAATCAAGGGTCAAAATAGGGTGTGAGTAAAACTTAGTATGACACCACTAATGGTGTCTAAAAAAAGTATAGTCAAAAGATAGTTCTTGTAGTTTTATGAAGTAATAAATACAATGCATAATTTAAACAGTTATCAAATTGTCATTTAATATTTAATCATCACATTAGGCCAAGTTAAATTCTTGTTTCCCATTTGAATCATCATTCACTATAATTTATCATTTGGTGTAGGACATCATGCCTAGCACCACAAATCCCATGAGTGTAGGTCATCATGCCTAGCACCCCTTTCCTCATTCGTTGTAGGTCAGAATGCCTATCAACCCATAATATCAAGCTTGGATAACTATTGGGGAGGAATTCCATGTCCAAGTCCCAACTTCTAATTGGTCTAGGACGCCATGCCTATTACCAAAAGATCTCAACCATTTAATAATTATTTAATTTTAAAGAATTTTCCACATTATACATTTACTAATCCAATGATAAGTTAAAAATTTCAAAGGACATTAGTTAATTCCACAATTAACTAAGCACATAACCCATTACTTAATTCATCATTTAATTAATCAATAAAAACCATTTTCAATCCATAATTAATTATAAAAATTAATTATCCATTTCAAAATCATCAAGTCATAATTAATTCTCAAAATTAATTATCTTTAATAAAATCATGACACAAAATTAATTCTCCCAATTAATTATCTTTTGTCAACATCATGGCACATAATTAATTCTCACAATCAATTATCTTTCAAATCCAAACATCCTTCCATAATTAGCTTCCCCCAGTTACTTATCTTTCCACATTAAATTTAATATCTCAAATACAATATAAAATCTACAAAAGATCAATTTGGGAAACCCCCTTCATTTGTTCCATGATCAACCATCAATTAACCACCAAGGAAAATCACATGTCAAAACCAAATTACTAATTACTCCAATTTAGAAACTCAATTATCATGGGAATCTAGAAATTTCATAACTCATACACATATCAGAAATCATGAATATGGGAGTTCAATTTATACCACCTACCTTAGTTTATTGATGGAAGTTATCACTACAAAAATCCCCAAAATCCGAGCGGCACAACGTCGTCGATCAAACTCCGGATCTAAGTCCCTAAAACCAAAATTAAGATCAAAGGCATCAAGATCTTGGAAAACTAGAACTAGATCTAAAATCCTAGATCTAGATAATAACTCATAGGTTTAGATCTAAGAAAAAGGTAAATATACTCCATCAAAATATTTAAGAAAGATGGAGGAAATAATGAGAGAAGCATCGGGATGAAATCCACTTACTGGGAGGAGAGCATATCTTCAATCCGGGCTTTAAATCTCAATGAACAGTGTTCGGATCGCCTTGGAATCCCTTCGGAAGTCTTTGAGAACACCAAGAATTTGTCACGCCCGATCCTTGGTCGAAATATGGGAGTTCGGGGGGGTTAGGTGGGTTTAGATGTGTTTTTCGGATATTAAAAACCACATGCATGGTTTATTGGGTAGAGGCACATAGTTAGGGTAACCGTGCACCAACTGTGTAGAATCCACTTCCCAGTTTTTCATTGTTGGAATGGTTTGGTCGCACAGTTTTTCAAACCGTGTGCAAACTGTGCGGACTCCTCTGTCCAGTTTCTCATGTTTGGAACGGTTTGGCTGCATGGTTTTTCAAACTGTGCACAAATTGTGAACAACCCACTGTCCTTTATTTTTCATTAAAAGTTCACCCAAAATCACCCAAGACACTACTCCATGTTAATGGTACTTAAAAACATAAAAAAAGTACCTAAAAATGCACTCGAGATGTATCTAGAAAATGCTGGGATCTTATAATATCCAAATAAAAGATAAATAAATGAAAAATATTTATCTCCTCACAAGTGATCAAACAGATCATTGATATGTGGTATAGGATATGTTTTCATAATATTGATCTTGTTATGTTCCTAATAATCAATGAAAATATGCATTGAACCATCATTTATTATAATAGGATAATAGTTACACCCCATTATGAAGAACTAAGACTAACCAATCCCTTATCAAGATTATCCTAGAGTTTCTTATTAAATTACTACATCTCAATCGGGGTCATTCTATACAGAGTAAGTCAAATATGTTTATCACTAGGTATTAGTTGAATAATAAACTCAACATCATAATTTGGGGGAATACTAGGCATATCCTTAGTAAAAAAATAATCATATTCCTACCAAATAAACTAATTTAAAATTTCAAGTTTCTGCCAATACATTTGAGACAAATATCCATCAGTATTTGGCAGAGAAACTATTATTATGGACGTGATTTCCATCGAGAATATATGCTCATACTCACATTGATAGATGAATTTATGTTGAATAATAATATTAAACATAACATCCCTTCCTCAGAAATTGATATGGGATCTATAATAAGAGAACCAATACCAACCCAAAATAACATCAAATTCTACTAGATATTAAATGACTATTTTTACATGAATAAAACTCCCACAAACATCTATCAGATAGGAGTTGTAGAATTGATGTGACATCATCATACTATTTTGAGTTTTCATAGATAACTCAAAATATAATCATTGAGGTGGTGATGTGATAGAATTAAAATTCTTCAGATATTGAAGAGTTAGTGTAATCCAAATAAAATAAAACATTTCCAGTTCTAGAGAAGAAAATAAGTGTACATTTCCCACATTGTAATCATGAATGAATTCAATAGTTGTGATTTCATAATATTTCACTATTTCATTTGACATAAAACATTTATAAGGTTTATTATCCTCATTATAACTTTGATTAGGGTATTGATTCATATAATTACAAAACACCTTAAATCTAAAACACTAAACTATGAGTCGTTTATTCATTTGATATTTCTATCCATTGTTTTAACTGATTGAATTCTCCACATCACTTCAACAATATTTTTCTTGATAGTTAGGCCACCCACATTTGAAAAATATTATCTATCATTTCAAGAAATTAATAGAGGGATCCTTCATTGTTTTTGGAATGTATGCAGTTGAAACTTCTTCTTCTATCTATGTGACACACCATTGGAGTATCCATAAAATTTGATATTATTTTTCTTATTACCATAAACATTAAAATTAGAGTTTCTAGATAACATATTCACTTTTATTGGACATAAAAATATATATTAATTTCATTCAACGACCATTATGAATAATTCCTTTAGCATATTTGGTTTAAGATAACTAAATAATTTATCAACCTTCCATTTTGGGTCGATAATAAAACAAGAAGCATATATCATGAGTCTTTTAATGTTTTATTAATATGTATAGATGGATTCATAATCCTTCTACTTCAACTATTTAAATTCCTTCTCCATTTTATTATAAAGGTTTTAGGGAAATTACTTATTAACAGATACCCTTTTAAACACCTCCTATTTCATGGAGTTAATTTTAACCACATTACTTGTGTTCTTGATAAGATACCACAATTGATCCTCTTTACATATCAATAGATATAAAACTAAGATAAATTTTCCATGGTCCAAGTATTGTATAATAGATAATATCTTTTCCATTGCATTAATCCATTGTTTAGAAGCTAGTGGACCAAAATACCAATACAAACATTTTGGACATTACCGCATAAATGATTCAATGGCATGTTTCTCACTCCTTGGTGAGTTAAGAATCTCAAAATGGTCTGTGTTACCACTCATTACAAGATAAAGGTAATGTGAATTAACCCAAGAATATCCCACAAGAGTGCCTACCCAAGACTGGAATAGTAGGCCCACACATCATGCACCAGTTAATATCAAGTTAATACCCAAGTTTACACTTTCATATTTGTTACCCCTAGGGGAATCTATGACTCAACAATATATGTTTTACTTCTAATTTGATTACATTGATTGTGATTCCTCACATGCTTTAAGTTGTTTAATACTATCATATTCCCTAATGTTTTTTAGAAAATAATTTAATTTATTTATATTATATTTAATTTTATTATATTATCACATGGGTTACTATTTGTATTTTTTTATAGAATATATGTTTGAAGTGTTTAACATATTTTATTTCATATAATCATATCTCACTTTTGTATTTTTCTCTTTAATGTTATTTATCTCATGATATATATTTTGTTATTTGTTTAAAAATAGTTTCACATATCATTATTTATATATATAAATAGTAATATATATATTTTTTATTTGCATATTTTATATCATGATACATATATTAATTTACATAAATATAGTTCTATATATCGTTACATATATATTTGTGTGTGTGTGTGTGTGTGTGTGTTTTGTGTGTAGAGTAGTGTATTTTCTTAAATATATTATCCCAACTCACATAAAAAATTCTTTGAGGTTCTCAACAATGAATTAGAATATCAATGTTCTTAAAAAACAACATATTTTTGATCATGTGATCCACAATAGATAAGTTCGGGTAATCTTATCCCTTATTTCAGTTTCATTATAGCTCTCATTTAGTTTCATCATCAGTAGTGATAGATGATCTTCATCTCCCCATGTTTCCCACTATTTCCCTGAATGGTAGGACATATCAAAACTTGGAATATAATCATCTAATTTCTTTCAATGGATTCTGTCTCCGTAACACCCAAAGAATCTGACTGAAAAGTACTTTTTTTATTACCATCTAGGGAAAGTCCTAGTACCTCCGTTAAAAAGGGACCTCAAAGGGGTCAAAAATAATGTATGCCAAGAGAATCTGTCTGAGCAAATATCTGACACTCTCGCGGAAGAGACCCCAAGCTGTAAAAAATGGAAAGTCCTTCTTCTATACATCAGAGGCTTGCAAGAGTGTTCGCAACAAAGTTAGTTTCCCTCCAGCTATAATGAATGACATGTCCCAAAGAAATTTCCCTGACACACCTTCTAATAATGTAGATCATATCCCATGGAATCTCATGTCTTCCTTGGATCATCTTCACCAGAATTTTGGAATCTGACTCAACTTCCTACACCTCAAGATCGCATTCCCTGCAAACTTGGAGACCAGTAAGCAATGCATGAGCCTCTGCCCCTAGGGAAGAACTCGGGCCATAGAAGGGGTTGAATTACATAATAAAAGAACTATAAGTATCATGCAGGACCCCTCCACCTCTCATTAATCCATTTTTTAAAGAGTCATCCACGTTATGTTTCAGCCCATTGGAAGGGGGAGTCCAGTAGACCCATCTGCCTCCCGAGCCTCCAAGAGAAATGGGTCTGTTAAGGAAGTTGCAAATCAGGGTCTATTGCTGACTCCCTTTCAATAATGAGAGTAGAGTATGAATAAGGGGCCTTTACCTCATAAACAGAAATGAATCTGAATCATGGGAACCCAATCGTGCCTGATTCATGGCTTCCCAAATTTTCCAGCATATGGATGTAAGGATGATGACACAGACCTTACATTCCATGCTTATTCCCTCCACACCCTGCATCCATGAGGCTGTGAGGTTGTGAAAGGAAGGCTTCTGAAAATTGATCCTTGGATGTGGAGAGCAGATCGACCAAAGATCAACCGCCCAGGCACTCTGAGCAAAAAGATGGTCAGTGGATTACCTCTTCGAAGTCGCACAACAAAAGCACCATGAGGCTAACTGTATACCCCTCCTCTGTATGTTTTCATCTGTAGGTAAATCCTTATTCATGATGCACAAAATGAGGAAGCTCATTTTTGTGGGGATCTCTTTACACCAGTAAATGTCAGCCATCTCCTACGAACAAGACGTTGCATGTCTGCTTCTTCTATACTCCTGAGTCGAGAATATGCCCAGACTCAAACCTGTGTAACAACATATTTCCTCCTCCTCGACCAAGCTAATACTATAGAATACCACCTTTTATTCTTCATCAAGAACAAACTCAATAAATGAAGGATAAGTGCTTGATTCTTTGAAGGAGATACCAGGTGTAGGGCAGTTCGGGATTCCGAGGCATTCCCCCGCCCAGTTTTCTTCCTAGAAGCCAACGTCTCCTCTTCATATGAACCACCGAGTTGATTTAGATATCTTGTCTAAGTGGTCGAACATACACCGTGCCAAATCATATTTTCCTTCTCTTTGGGGTCCTGCATAATTCTGTTGATTTCTGTATCTATTCCTAAAGAAAGAACCCCACATCGATTTCCCTGTAATGATTTCCCATGCAAGTCTTGCTTGCATTCCTTGCATGCTTTCCATGATATCATGTAAACCCACACCAACCTCATCCACTGGTCGCACCATACGCCGCCAAGCTGCCCAGTGACAGTGGCCATTCTGATTGGCGTCCCACAGGAAAGTGGAAATCGCCTTCTCTATTCTTATAATAGTGCTCTTCGGTGGTTTGATAATTGTCAGTAAATGCAATGGAATAGAGGTGAGAACACTGTTAATGAGCGTGACATGTCCCCCAAAAGATTGGAATTTCTTTTTCCAGTTCATAATTCTACCCAGAATCCAATTCATGATATCTTCAAAAAAACTTTGTTTAACACGTCCGGGAGAGAGTGGAACCCCAAGGTAAATCAGAAGAAGTTGTCTTCTCTGGAGGCCCAGGATCTCTTGGATATCTCTACAGTGTCTTCCTGGGCACCGATTGGAGAGGAAAACATTGATCTTCCCTAAATTAATCTTCTTCCCACTCAAAGAACAGTAAACTAAGAGAATACCCATGATTTCCATCAAAGATCTTCTTCTACCATTCGTAAAAATCTGAATGGCATCGGTAAACTTGAAGTGTGAGATTGTCTCCCTTCCTTTCCTTCCAAAGAAGGGATCAAGTTTCCTATTTATCATGCTCATGTGGATTCCAAGAGAGGGCATCCTACGCTAGAATAAAGAGAGAAGGAGACAAAGGGTCACCTTGTCGAACACCCCGCACTGATTTGAAGAATCCAAAACACTTTCCCTTGAGGGATATAGAGAGCCACGAGGATGCAAAGCACCGAAAACAAAGGTCGTAAACCCATTCCTGGAATCCAAATTATCACATCACCCAGATGATAAAATTCCATTACAACTTGTCATATGCATTATCCATGTCCACTTGGAAGATGACATTAGACCCAACCACCTTTCTATTTAAATCATTAAAAAGTTCTCTAGCAATTCAGACTTCCCCTTGTATGCTTCTCCCTTTGATAAACCCATGCTGGTCACCTGAAACCAATTTTGGAATGATTCCACCCATACTCTTTGTAATAAAACTAGCCAGAATTTTGTAGGAGACATTACATAGACAAATTGGCCTAAATTGGCCAATGGAAGTGGGATCTTTAACCTTCAGAATGAGTACCACCCTCGAAGCACTCACTGATCTGCTAACCTAGCCAATATTTTTATAAAGCTAATTTTACCGCCTTTTAATGGGGAACCCATTTTAAATATAAATTTTGAAACTATAATTTATTTAATATATAAAAATAAACTCAATATATTAAATAAAATAATAATAATTAGGTTATGTTTAATTTTTGGTATTTTTTCTGAAACATTTCATTTTTAATGAAGAGTTAAAAATACAGAATTTTAGTTCAATACTGTTTTTTCATATAATTTATTTATAAGTTTAAATTATAAATTTAATTTGTTTAAAAGTTTAATAAGATAATATTTTTATCAAATAATACAATTTACATAATTTTAATCAATTTCACATTGAAATTGGTGATAGAAACATTGAAAACTTTCAGACGTTTTTACTTTAAAACCTTGCATTGTCATCCCGCCTGTGGGATTAAATTTAAATCAATTTCTACCACTTCTATGACTGGAATTTGGAAAATTAGATTCAATATTTTTAATCATAAATATTTATAATTTCTAATAATACCAACTTTTTTTGACAAAAAATATTAGTGAAAGTGATTAAAATTAATTACAATGATTATGGTTAAATTAAGATTAATATGGGACTAAACCAAAACCATAAGGCCCAAACCGACCTATACACTTGTACATGACCAATTTTTTGGACATATTTATACCATAAAATATATTTTATTGAAATTTTACCATTGTTGTATCCACTTTAAACATGGAAAACTTCCATGTAATTCCTTTGTAAAAATATTACAAGAGTTCCATTCCTCCTCCACTATAAAAGGTCCTCCTCTCCTCCCACTTCCTCACAAACCTGAAGCCAATTTTCCTTGAACAATATCAGACCAAAAAGATCCAAAAAATACCTCCCCATATACTATAATCCTCCCCTTGGGAATAAAGAAATCCATGGAAGATTTTGGTTCAAACCAAAAGGAGTTTCCCAATGAATAGGTAGCATCTTTCATTCAAAAGTTTAATTTTATTTCCATTATATGGCCCCTAAAACCTTATTATTATATGATTGTATATCAAAAAATTATAATAAATATACTCTTATTTTGTTATTATTATTGTTTTACATAAAATTATACACAATTCTATATAATGGGTAACGAACATACTACTTATGTGTATGGTGAACTACTAGCTCACGAAATGATGATTGTTTATTTTTTTTATTTACCACCTCTCAAGGTGGACATTATGATGTAAAATCAATTTATATATGATATATATTAAATTTATTATTTATCTATACTTCCATAATAATTTTATTACACATAACATCAATTCTTTTCATTTTACTTCAATTCGATAACATCATTTGTGGAAGTGTGGACTACTGCCCCTCGAAACGATGTGATTCCATCACACTATACATGGAATGTATAAAGTATGATTTCAATTAAAAATATATGAAATAAAAAACATATGTATTATATTAATGAAATAATTACCTTTCTATAAATATACAGTATATATCATTTTCATTATTACCCTTTTACACACTTAAAAAGTGATAATGTCGTTCGTGGACGTGTGGACTACCACCTCCTCAACAAGATGTGAATACTTTTACATCAAAATAATTATATATATATATAAGTATATATGATTAAATAACATGGTATTTATGAAATAATTATTATTCTGGAATGATATGGTGTTCCTTTCCTTCTTTTCATAATGATCATTGAAAAATGGGAATGTTACTTATGTGTACATAGGAACTACCTTCTCCATGTCTGTAACGTTGATTCATTTTTCATAACCATATTTAATGATTGAGTTTAAAATTATAATTTATGTATAAATATAATAATTATGTAATTTTTATTATTATTTAGATGTTATATAATGACCCCTTTGACCATAGTTGACCTACCAAAGTTGATTTTGACACATAAACTATATTTGGTCAAAAATCCCAATGTAAACTTAATTGTTCAAGTAGTTGTATACCAAAAATTAAACAGTGAAATAAAAGTAATGATAAAAACAAAAAAGATTTAAAATAAAGTATAAATTCAATCTAATTTTATTATAAAGAAATTTAAAGGATGTTCCCCTAAAACTAAACAGAAGGTAAGGGATTCTCATCTCACATTTTACATCCGTGAGATAAATGTCATCTTCACCACTTACATCTTTTATGTGATGTATCTACTACCCATTTTTATATATTATATCATTAATTACCTTATCTTCATGTTATTTAATAATTTCATTTAATATTATTCTTTTATGAGGTTTATGATTTAAAATGTTTCAAAGTGGTATAGGATAGTTTGGGACATTTAAAGATTATTTTCCTCAACAATAACATTAATGATCTATGAATGGTATTTAAATTCTAATAAATTATATTACCATTGTTAAATAACCACTTTCATTTGACACTAGTATATTAATTAGCGACCCTTTTCATGTATTAATACCATTTTGACTCTTTTTTTCTAAAGTTGTTTTAGAAAATGATTTTAAGAAAACCTGACTTCATTTCTCACTTTAGTTAGAGAACCCATTTTCTTCTAAAAACTATATTTTATTAAAATTATTTCAAGAAAGTTTTAAAAATTATTTGGTAAATATATTTTTACCCTATTATGTCTTTTACCAATGTGTTCAATGGAATCTCCTTACCTATTTTGGAATAAGGCATTTTTTAAACCTTTTACCATAAAAAAGGAATGTTCATTTATGACATGTATGTATCTACCTGTAGCCATTCTTAAAAATATTCCTTCACATGTTTAAAAGGTTATTTTTGAAGAAATTTTTTTTATGTTATTTTCAATGATTTTTTTTCAAAAGGTTTAAAAAATGATATTTTCGTCAATAATGTTTTTAAAAGATATTTTTATAATATTTCCATTCATTAATAACAAAAACCATTTATTTTACTCCACTTGGGGTATGTTGTATTGATATTATCCTTAATATTCTTCTATATGGTTTATCATTTGTTTTTCCCAGGATAGTATTCACATTCACTTCGTTGATTCCTTTTGTCCCCTTGAAATATTCAATTTCTAATGATCATTGAACATTGAATTTCCTCTATTTTACTGTATAATTTATCATGGATATGTTCATTGTGTAAACCATATATCATTTTTATATGGTGATCACTTTGAATTTTATTTGATTGTTTGGATAAATATTGAAAAATCTAAATATCTTACTCCATATGGATATTTGAGAAGGGACATTGTTAAATCGATTATTTGATATATGAGGAATGTTTTGGAATGATATGAAATTGGTGGATATTTATTATAGATATCCCCTTGATGCATCGGTAGTCTCATGGGATGAGTCGTTTGGCCAACCAACTTAGATGGTTTTTTACCCAATAATTTTTAAAATGTCTTGTGAAACATCTTGACGTTAAAGGTACCATTTACCTAAGAAATGTGGGGTCCAATAATCAAGCATTTACCTCATATTAGTTTATGTTATTATTCATCCATGAGATGTTTCATTAACATATCTATGGATACATTTCATTTTCAATTCATTGATCAAATGGTATGTGTTTTAGTTTCATACCTTGCCATATTTATTTTTTGCTTATCAAGTTATTTGAATGGAATGTGTTTCTAGTTATTACATTGACATATTTTTTATACACTTCCCTATTAGTTTATTGATTATATTGCATGTGAGTTCAGTTATTTACCTTGTAATAATTATTGTTCTCCTTGATTCATTATTCCTTCTACAATATTTTTCCTGTAATGAGAATTTGAGATCACCCTTATTATGGATCATTCCCCAGGAATCCATCAAGTGTACTATGAAATATATTAATGGATTTACTAGATGTATTATAGTTATCATCTATGTTATTTATTTATAAATAAGAAAGAAATTATGTAGTAATTAGTGTATTTTTTTGTAATAAAACTCTCTTGTATGTATCTAGTTTACCAAAACTACGAAACTCTTGGTCCTTTAGGATTTTATTCATTTTAATCTTTCCAATTTAATTGATATAAGACACCGAATTCATACCTTATAGGGTCGGTTCACAATAGTTGGTATCATAGGAAATTTAGTAGAAAAATTGGGAGCAATATTTAGGTAAACATAGATTAGATAACATAACCCTAAGTTTTAATTTGAGGATATGTATAGAATAACATCCTAAAGTTTTGTTTAGATAGAGATTATATATTTTTCCTAGAAATGCATCTCTATATATATATTACCAGTGGACGTGGTTCTGGAACAAATTCACCTTAGTATAAAAACTCCAACAAGGTGTTTTGAGACTGACTCAGGGTAACCTGGTACATGACAAAAAGCCTTACTACGTACCTGATTTGACACTCCTAGAGGATATTCTTAGAATAATTCACATTTTATTTACAAACTACTATGAAGGATTTTTAAAATGAATAATCAAGGATAAACCTAAGGTGTTTTAGATTAAAGATAAAGTGTCACGATTTAGAAATCCTATAATTGATATTATGGATAACCTGTAGACTAAGGAAGGACCTATGTGTAAATAAATGGATGAAGTATTTATGTAATGAGGTTGTATTGAAAAACTTTATTAAAAGTATATTTAGGGATTAACCTAATTTCAAGTAAGTTTATCACAGTTATTTTGGATATTATATTAATATGGTTTTATAATAAGACAACCTATAAGTTATGTGACAACTAATAAAATCAGAAAAACCCATGGGTCTTTAACCCATGATCAGAGGATGATAAGGGTTTCATGCCAACTACCGACCTATGCAATGTCCTGGTTAATTTTTAATTATTTTTAGTTAAACAATTTGATTAATAAATGTCAATGATGAACCATTAATATCACTTTTTTGGATTATATATTAATATATGAACCATATTGATTATTTTAAGATAGATAAATACAAACTGATAGACTTATCATTCATTTATAGGTCTTGTGATTCTTTAAAAGATCCTTTTAGTCATTTAGGCATAAAAAGAGTCATTATTGGTAATTAATTTCTAGAAGTAAAGGAATGAATTATAATTTGATCAACGTTAAACAAAATTAGTATTTTTCATAAGAAATTTAATCCTTTAAACTAAGAATATTTCCTTATATTATTAGGTAGTAAAGAATTACCCATCATTAGGAAAATGACTTAGAAATAAAATGTTTCCCTAATACCTTAATTTATGTTGAACTAACGGTCTTATAAATCATAAAATATTTATGGATTTGAGGCCCTAAACATTATATTTATCATTAACTTTTTTCTGATTGATGTCATCATTCACTCCCTATAAATATTTACGATTTCCCTCCAAGTACGTATCTTTGCTTTCCTCAGATGTTCTTCCACATAGAGACCTAGTTACATGGTAGTCTATGAGACCATTGTACTTTTCATTATCTGTTTTATAGAGGATGACTTGTAAACCCATCTCACAATGTGGGATTTCAAACATAGGAAGAATCAAACAATCTATCACCATGATAAATTTTAAATTGTGAGGATGTAGTTTAAATAAATTGGGGAGAATGTGATGCCCCCAAAATCAAAAGTAAGAACCTTTTATTTGATAGTGTGTATGACACAAGACAACAAGCACGTAAGGTAATATAATATTCAGATAATTTATAATATATTTACCACTTAAAATATATTATTTACATTTAAATTCATACAAATTTGAGTTAGTGTGTGTTATATGCAAGAGCGGCTTTCCACGATGGCTTTCATTACATGCAAGATCATGTTTTATCGAACAATGATATATTATTAAAATATAATGAGATATAAACTAGCCATTATATTAAAAGTTATGAATAGTAATAAATAAATTATGAAAATTATGGTTCATAAAAATATTGAATGAATTAGTTCTTTATATATTAATTATAAATTAATATAAGAAGAAATTGAATATAAAGTGAATATTTTTATAGATAACTATTTTTATTCTAAAAAAGTTTTTTTACACTAATAGATTAAATTAATTACATTTAGTGAGTGATAGTAATATAATATTAAGATTATATTTTTAATAATATATTTTTGATATTCAAACATTAGTTTTTATAGACATAAAATAGAAACAAACTCTATTTTACACATAAAAACCTATATTTTTATAAAGGAAATTTCACCGCCTTTTAACAGTGAACCCATTTTAAATATAAATTTTGACAATTTAATTGATTAAATATTTCAAAATAAACTTCATATTTTAAATATAAATATAATAATTAGGTTAGGTTAATTTATTTATATTTTTATGAAACATTTCATTTTATAATGAATAATTAAAAATACTAAATTTTAGTTCAAAAATTATTTTTCATATAATTTATTTATAAGATTATATTATTCTTTTTATGGTTTTTTAAGTTAAATTAGATCATATTTTATCAACTAATACAATTTACATCATTTTAATTTATTTCACTTTAAAATTTATTATAAAAACATAGCAAACTTTCAAATGTTTTCACTTTAAAAACCCGCATTGTTGTCCCACCGACGGGATTCAATTCAAATCAAATTCTTCCATTTATATGATTGGAATTTGTAAGAATAAATTAAATACTTGGAATAAGAGTAAATTATAATGCCTAATAAGACAAAATTATTTTTGACCAGAAATATTAGTGAAAGTGATTAAAATTAATTACAATAAATAAGGTTTAATTAATATTAATAAGGGACTAAACCCTAACTGTATGGCTCCAAAAGACCTATACACTTATACAAAACCCACTTTATTTAAGTATTTAGACACTATCCTATATTTTATTGAAATATTATCAATATTGGATCCACACTCAACATTAAAAATGTGCGTGGAATTCCATTGTAAAAATATTACAAGAGTGCCAATCCCCCTCCATTATAAAAGGACCACCTCTCCCCCCACTTACTCACAACTCTCAAGACATTCTAGTTATACAAATATCCCCATAAATAGATCCTAAAAAATACATCCCCTGATTTTATATGCCACTCCTTGGGCATAAATAAATCCAAATATGATTTTTGTTCAAACCAAAATGAGTTACCCGATTAAGAGGTAACATATTTCCTTATGATTTTTAGTTTTATTTCTATTATCCAATCCATCAACCATTATTATTCTACTATTGTATAACAAAAATAGTATCCTAAATATAAAAGGTTGTTTTTATGATTATGTTTCTACCTATCCTTACACACAATTCCATCTAATGGGTAATGAACATACTGTTTCTATGTACGAATAACTACTGCCTCACGAAATGACGATTATTCATTTTCTCATTTACCACCTCTAATGCTGTCCATTATGATGGATACTCTATTTATATAGAATATATATGATATTTATTATTTATTTATACTTTTTAATCCTTTTATTAGACATACCAGTAATTCATTCATATTTACGTTAATATGATAACATCGTTTGAGGAAGTGTGAAATACCGCCCCCTCAAAGCGATGTGATTCGTTCATACTATACATGGAAAGTATAAATGATGGATTCAATTAAAAATATGTGGCATAAAAAACCTATATATGATATTCATGAAATAATTACCTTTATGTAAATAAACTATATATATATATATATATATCATTTTTATTATTACCCTTTCACACACTTAAAAAGTGATAACATCGTTCATTGACGTGTGGAAAACCGCCTCCTCAACATGATGTGATTACTTTTACATCCCAATAATTACATATATAAGTATATATGATTAAATAAAATGGTATTTATGATATTATTATCTTTCTGTAATGATATGGAGTTACTTACCTTCTTTCCATAATGATCATTGGAAATTTGGAATGTTAGTCATGTGAATGTACGACCTATCGTCTCCATGATTATGATATTGATTCATTTTTCATAACCATATGTAATGATTGATTTTAAAAGTATAATTTATGTTTAAATATAAAAAATTATTTCATTATTATTATTCTATATATGTTATATAACTAACCCCTTTACCTTTGTTTACCTACCAATGTTATTTTTAACACATAAACTAAATTTGATCAAAATACCTGATGTAAACATAATTGTTCAAGTAGTTGTATAAAAAATATTAAAAATTTAAATATAAGTAATTATAAACATGAAAAGGGTTCTCAAAAAATTTTAAAATTAACATAATTTTATCATATAAGAAGTTAAAGGATGTTCCCTTGAAAGGAAACACAAGGTGAGGGATTCTCATTTAACTTTTTTACATCCATGAGATAAATGTCACGTTCAACAATTACATATTTTTTGTAGTGTATATAATTTCAATTTTTATATATTATATCATGAATTAATTTATCTTCATGGTATTTAATAAATTAATTTGAAATTATTCCTTCATTATATTTGTGATTTAAAAATTTTCAAAGTGGTATCAGACACTTTAGGATGTTTAAAGATTATTTTCCTCAATCATGACTTTAAAGAAATTTCGATGGTATTTACATTAGAGGAAATTATATTTCCACTATTTAATGAAACTTTTAATTTTCATCTTATCTAGTAATTCATTAACTTTTTCAAGTATTAGTACCATTTTCCACTATTGGGTACTCAATGTGTTTTAGAAAATGTTTTTAAGAAAACCCAACTTCAATAATCTCTTTAGTCAGAGAAACTGTTTTCTTCTAAAAACATATTTTATTAAAATAAATTTAGAAAATGTTTTTAAAATAATTTGGGAAAGATATTTTTAATTTTTTTGTATTTTACCAATGAGTTCAATGTAATATTCTTGTTTCATTATGAATAAATAATTTTTCTAATCATTTAGCATAAAAAAGGAATGTTCTTTTATGACATGTACAAATTTATGTGCCATCATTCATTTGAAGCTTCATTTGCATGTTTAAAAGGTTACTTTTTGATGAATTTTTTTAAAGGATATTATTAAAGAAATAGGTTTTCAAAGAAAAAGGATATTTTCCTCAAGAATGTTTTTAAAATATATTTTTATAATATTTTTAGTCATTTATGAAAACAAACCTTTATTTTACTACACTTGGGGTATGCCTTATTGATACCATCCTTAATTATCCTCTCGATGGTTTATGACTGACTTGACCATGGATAGTGTTCACATTCACTTACATTATTCCGTTTTTAACCTTAAAATATTCAATTTCCTATGATCCTTGAATATTTAATTTCACCTATTTTTCGATATCATTTATCATTGAAATGTTCATTTTCTAAACCATATATCATTATTATACAATGTTTACTTTGAATGTTATTTTATTATTTGGGTAAATATTGATAAATATTTATCTCTTACTCCATATGGATAATTGATAAGGCACATTGTTAAATCGATTATTCAATATACGAGGAATGTTTTGGACAAGTACAAAACAGATGGGGCCTAATTATAGATAGCCCCTTAATGCATCTGTAGACACATGGGATGAGTCATTTGGATAGCCTCCTTAGATGGGTTTTTACCTAATATGTTGTAAATCATCTTATGAATGGTTTTGATGGTAAAGGTACCATATACCTAGGAAAAATAGAGTCTAATACTCATACATTTACCATATATTAGTTTTAGTTATTATTCATCCATGATATTTTGTGTCGACGTATCTATGGATATATATAATTTTCAATTTATTGATTAAATGGAATGACTTTTAGTTTCATACCATGGAATATTTAATTGTCATCATCTAGTTATTTGAATTGAATCTGTTTCTAGTTATTAATTTTTCATACTGTTTATGCACGCCCCTTTTAGTTTATTGATTATATGGAATGTGAGTTCAGTTATTTACAATGTAATAATTATTTTTCTCATTGATTCATTATTATTTCTGTAATATTTTTTAATTACTATGAATTTTAGCTCACCCTTATTATGTTTCTTTCCAAAGGAATCCAAAAAGCGTACTATGAATGATATGCATAGATTTAATATATGGATTAGAGTAATCCTTGAGGTTATTTATTTAGAAGGAAAAAATATTGTGTTGTAATTTATGTATTATTTTATAATAAAAGTCTCATGTACGTATCTAGTTAACTAAGACTACTAAACTCTCAGTCCTTCAAGATTTGATTTCTTTTAATAATTCAAATGTAATATATAGTTGACACCATCTTTGGGCTTTATGGGGTCGGGTCGCTACACTCTCCCTTCATAGTAGCACCAAGCTATGACCATACACGGAAGACCTTCTATCAATGGTATCACTCCCCCACATGGTAATAGATTCCTTCTACTACATGTTACAATTTCTACTACTGCTAGTTTGAAAATATAAAGCCACTGGTTATAAATTTTATGACCACCAGTTATAGATTCTTTGATCACAAACTGTTTGAAGGTACCAAAATCTAGTTTATTTAATTTCTTCTACCATGTATTTAAATAAATAAATTTATATATTTTCATAAAAGTTATTTATGATACATTGTTTTAAATTTTTTATATTATCATTTTCTAATGTTTTCTTAGTATTTGTATCAATTTAATTATTTACAAAATATATATTAATTCTTTTAAATCATTTAAAATTTATTTTTAATTGTTTTAAATTATTGATATTGAAAACTTTATTTTTTTCTTAATTTTCTGAGAATACTTATCTTGAATATTTTATGTGACTATAAATTATTAAATTATTATTTATCAATAAAAATTCTATTTTATAGGTACTAAAATTGGTTTTAAACTGTGTTTAATATAGTTTCCAAAATTTGAATTATATTTTTTGTCTTTTAAATTTAATTATCTTAACTCTTTTAATTTTATTTATTTGACCAATTAAATTGGATATAATATTAATGTATTATTTAAAATTGTAGTTGAATTATTTTTAAGGACATTGTTTTCAATTTATTAAATTGTTCTTTAATAAATATTTTGAGGATTATTTTGTAAATTAATTTCCTCTCTAATCATTAATTGTCAGAATAATTTTAGAAATATCATTATTAAATTGATTTATTCTATCTGTTTATTTGAGTGTGATTCCAAGTAGTTTTTTGTTCTTGGAACACAAAGGATGCATGGAATGATCTAATATTATGATTATTATACACATCTAACTCAAAGAAAAATAAAGTTCTCATTCTATTGAATCATTCAAAAAATCTTGCACTCAACTATTTACAAAATTAATGAAAAACTATTAATAGAAGAAAAAATCTTCTTTAACTTCATAACACCTTTGAGAGTTGTACTATAACATTGATGGAATGACTAAAGTAAACTGTATACATCATTAAAAAGGTATTCAATCAATTGTTTAATAACTAACAATACTTATACTTTTATCTAGTTGTAATCTTTGTTCTATATTTTATATATAGATCAAGGTATGTACCTAAATATTTTCTCACAATGTTGACACTACATATATAAGGTAATCATTTTTGTTATGTTCACCTAAAAAATAAGAATAACACTTAGGTTGGGGATTATCCTTGTAGAAAATATAGGGTTTTTTCTACTCCTGTAAAAGGATGTGTAGTTAGGTCTGGTGCTACTCCTCATAAAGTAAAATATTGGAATTCATTAAAATGTAATAAATTAGGTTTAGATTTCTCACATTATAAAATTATACCTCACTTTCATATTGGTTTCCATACTTTATCAGTTGGGTTGTGAAAATTGGAAAAGATCAATTAGACAAAAACACTATAAAAATTATATGTTCTCCACATTATTTTTATTTTAAATACTTTATCATTATAAATTTCTTATAAGATATATTCACTCCATCACAAAAGTACACCATTTTTCATCACCTTTTTGACCTGATACATGGTATCAAAGGGTTGCACCTTCTTAATGATATTTTATCTTTATTATTCTCATTTACCAATACCAATAATTTCCAACATAGGGTGCCCCTTTTAGTAATTATTATCTTAGATATGTTCTATTTCTACTAATAGTCGATAAGCTTATTATATATATTTTTTTTGAATAATTTCATTGGTATTTTGTAATGTTTTAAAATATGATGCCTTGGATTTTGGATTTTTTGTGGGAAATTAGTGCTCAATATTCAAATTTTATGCTGCTATAAATTTCAAAAATGACAGAAAAATCGCATCATGAATCATATTAATGATGTGTAATCATAAGATATAGACCCCTTATTGAACAAACATCAATAAAATCTTTATTTTAACCTTGAAATTGATATTTAAATTTTCACATACCATATTAAAATCATGTATGAGAAAAATAATTCTGAAACTCTCATACCCATTAATACACAATATGTTCCAGCTAAGTAGTAGGGGATGACCTCCACTATAAGAGTTCATCATCGTGGATTATAAATTTCTATGTATTGGTGATTTTTCTCCCATCAGTATCCCACCACCATTCATGAACATTCATTTGAAACTAATCATGGACTCATTCATATGATCCAGATCGTGGGCCAATTCAGTGGAATTTAGAGTAATAATCCACATGAACATATCTCAAACTTCCTTAAAGTATATGAAATGTTTTGGAATGGAGAAGTCTAGTTAGACACTATTAGGCTTAATGTATTTCCCTTATCCTTATTCTACAGAGCCAAGGATTGTCATAAATACTATGCTCATGAGTCCATCACTACATAGAATGATTTACACAATATATTTTTATTAAAATATTTGTCACCCATATAAACATGGAAACATTGAAATTATTTCTAAAACATCAAGAAACGGTATGGTGAATCAGATTGGGAGGCTTGGGATTACTATAATTAATTGTCTCGACTCAATAATAGACTATATCTTCAAACATTCTATTAAGACTTATAACCTACTACACAGACAATAGTTGATGCCCCCACTAATGGTAGACTTAATGTAAAGACACTAAAATTGGTTTGAGAACTTCTAGATAAGGTCTCACATAGTGATATTCTATACAATATAAATCAAGGACCTATTTGATGTGAAATTCACATAATAGAAGCAACCAACCTACTTTCATCTCAAGTTAATTCACTTATGAAAAAGAAATAAAATTTTTACCTGCCTTCCCCACCATCATCATCCATTTCTCCGGCCATAGAAATTCATGATTGTGAAATATGTGGAACCCCACACTCATACTAAAAAAACCAAGAATTAATGAAGGAAACGAAGATCCAGGATTGAAATTATGTAAATGAAAATCAATAACCCCAATAGTTTCAAAATCCATAAAACAAACATCATTAGTTTTACCCAAAAAGACCGATTCAATAAAAGAAACAACCAAATACAAGTTATAGTCAAAATAGGAGTGGTCCAGTACCACTGTGGACTTAAGGAACCACAAGGGACCCACACAAGAATCTAGATCCATGACTTTAATGAACATTACAAAAACCTCACCCCTTTGGAATCATCATTTTCCACCCCCTCATTACCAAAAAATCCAGTAATCTTCCCCTATGAATCCAAAAACCCCAACTCAATAGACAAAACCTCTAAATATTCTCACTACATTCATTCAAGAAGTAGAAAATATAATTAATACTCCTGAAATAAAGATGAAAAATCAAAATTATACTCCCTACAACCTTTAGAACTATATAGGGAAGATATCTATAACTTATTAGACTAACTACTTGAAGAACCTATGTGGTGTTTTGTTTTGAAAAAGTTTTGTATTTGTTAACAACTAATCTTTTTGTTGAAGAATTTTTTTTAGTTATAGAAATTTGAAGTTGTTGGTTGCTAAAGATTTTCTTAAAGAGGATGGTGTTGAAAAATAAGAAGTCAGAAGTTAAGAAAGTATCTCAAACTTTCTAAACAAAATCAGACTATGCTTTGTTGATCTTAAAGTTCTCACATATCATGAAAATTTTCGTGATAAATGTTGTTGAAGAAATGGTGAAGAGGATTAGAGATTTTCACTAAGAAAAATTCTGAAAAAATTCAGAACCTGTTTCCTGAACCAGAAATTCAAAACCTATTTCCCGAACCTAAAATCCAGAACCGGTTTCCTGAACCAGAAATTTGGAACCTGTTTTCTGAGACAGAAATTCGGAACCTATTTCCTGAACCAGAAATTCAGAACCTGTTTCCTGAACTTGAAATCCAGAACCTGTTTCCTGAACCAGAAATTTGAAACCTGTTTACTGAGCTAGAAATTCGGAACCTATTTCTTGAGCCTAAAATCCAGAACATATTTTTTGAACCAGAAATTCAGAACCTATTTCTTGAACTAGAAATTTAAAACCTATTTCCTAAAAAAGAAATTCAGAACCTATTTTTTGAACCAGAAATTTGGAACCTGTTTCCTGAACCAGAAATTTGGAACCTATTTCCTGAACCAGAAATTCATAACTTGTTTCCTGAACCATAAATTTGGAACCTATTTTATAAACCTGAAATCTAGAACCTGTTTCCTAAACCAGAAATTAAGAACCTGTTTTCTGAACCAGAAATTCGGAACCTGTTTCCTGAACCAGAAATTCAGAACGTGTTTCTGGAACCTGAAATCGAGAACCTATTTCTTGAACCAGAAATTTAGAACCTGTTTCCTAAGACATAAATTCAGAACCTATTTCCTGAACCTGAAATACAGAACCTATTTCTTGAACCAGAAATTCGGAACCTATTTCCTGAACCAGAAATTCGGAACCGATTTCTTGAACTTCAAATTCGGAACCTGTTTCCTAAACCTGAAATCCAAAACCTGTTTCCTGAACCAGAAATCCAGAACCTATTTCCTGAACCTGATTTCAAAACTGGAATTTTGAGAAACCTTATGAGGAAACATGGATCCTAATTCTAATCATGTTATCCAGATCCTACTTCTGAGCATGTTTCTGGGAAACTCAGATCCTGCAACCTGAATATGTTTTTGAGCCCAAGGATATGTTTCCTATAACAAAATTCCTTAGATAAGTAAAAGTTCATTAGAGAAAGAAAATTTTCTTATAGAAAAGGTTTTTCAAGGAGATTAAAGAGTTGAAGAAGTCAAAGGAAGATAGAGAAAAGTTCATAACCTAAATTCGAAACCTTATGACAATTTTGAGTAGCATGTTAAGAAACCGGGAATGAAAATTCTGAGAAAAATGTTGAGAAAACCGGAATGAAAATTCTGAGAAACATGTTGAGAAAATTGGAACCTGTTTTGTTCACAATTTGGAACCTGATTTCTGAACAAGTTTTTGAGAAAATCAGAACCAAGATATAGCTTTATCATTCTGAGAAAGATATATAGAGTTCAAGATAACCCAAATTTCAACTTTGAATAAATCTCAGAGAAATTGAAGGAGATATGTAGAATTCAAATATTGAAGATTAAATGTGAGAGATTTTTGGAGTTTTTGAAATTTAAGGAAGCGGGAAAATTTTTAATGTTTCCTGCCTTTGCTTTTTGAGTTTCCTATATATATGTGCTCAGATCATTTGGTCATTTGCAATTATTTTTCACACATGTGAAAAAAGTAGAGCACTTGATAAATCGAAGTGAAAAGTTTCTACCATCTTGAAAAAAATTTCCTGAGTGTTTGAGAAGAAGAGAATCAGAATCAGCTTACCTTTCTAAGAATATCATAATTATCTAGAATAATTTTTTCTTGAGTTTTTTAGCATAAGGAAATCTGAATCATCATTACCTTGCTGAGAAGACCGGTTTCAGAAAATCGGATTCAAGAAAACCGGACTGAAGGTTCGGAGTGAGCATTTGTGGAGAAACTTCAACAAAGTTCTTATTCTTGTGTTTGGATAAATTTTTCTTTATGTAAACATTGTAAACTGATGGGATTCCGTATAATCTTTCCTATCGAGAGATATAAGGTGTCTAACAGGAGTTGGCACAAGTTGTATTCACTTCTTTATTATAGTGGATTTCCATAGACCCACGGGAGTGGCTATGGCAAGGACGTAGGTTCTCTTATTGAGGTCGAACCTTGTAAATATTGTGTTCCCTTTTTGCTTTACATTTCTTTCATTATTGAGTTTCTTTCTAAAGTTTTATAAGGAAATAAATCTTAACAGGTTGCAAGGGTTAAGTTTCTTAATGTTTTGAAACTTATAAAAAGTTTAACAACTGATTCAACCCCCTTCTCAGTGGTTATTCGATCCTTGGAACTTCACTACTGGGTACACTACCAGGTAATACTAAGACACACCCAAGAGAAGAGGATAAGGATATTTTTCTTCACAAAATAAAAAAATAAAAACTTTTAATGTCATTGAAAAAGTGAGTAAAATAGGATATAATAACTTGAATATTGTATAATAATCATCAATAAGGACAATGATGACATCACACATAGAGTTGATAAAGAATAAAACCTATAAAAAATAAAAGTGATAAATCTATCATACAAGAACAACTCATATAATAAGATATATATGTGGAACCTCCACCATTCATCCCCTCTTTTATATCCCTAGATATAATGAGACAAATAAATATATAAGGTAAAACATAATTTTTTTTAAAATGTATAAAAAATCCACATATATATATCCACTGTGTTGAATATATAAACCAAATGCTCATATACACCAAGTTTAAAAAGAAGTTAATTTCCAATGAATGAAATACGGAGGAATTAGGAGTTATATTTATAAATAAAGAGTTTTATGAAGTAGTTTAATAGAAGTTACCAATAAAAATGAGGAACCTATATAGTTTTTCAATTACCTACACCATATAAATTTTAACATACATAAAATACTTGTACGAACTTTGCATAGGTATTAATCTCATGCCAACGAGTTTCTTCCAAAAATTAGGACTTGAAGTCCTGAATCCCAAAATAGTTTCACTTAAGATGGAGACCAATTAGTCATGTATCCTTGAGGACTTCTTGTGTACATCTTAGTCAAAGTGAGAAAGTTTATATTTTCTTCTAAATTCAATATCCTAGATGTGGATAAAGGAGGATACCCTACTATATCTTTTTGATACCATTTATTACCTTTGGTAAGTTTTTGATTGATGTTAACTAAGGTATAATATTTTTCATAGATGGTTATGAACAAGTAGTGTTTGATCTAGTGGAAGATTCCAAGAAATGCAGTGACCCATTTGATTGTCCATCCATTTTTGACTGATGAAAAGTAGGATTTTATTGATATTGAGGATGAATAAGAGAATCTATCTCGTGATCAATAAAAGTGTAGTGAATACGGGTAGGTAAATTAAATTGACCCTTTGACAAGAGACACCATTCTGTAGCTCACAACCATAATCATTAGGCCATCAAATTTAGAATTAAAGCCTCTACCAAGAATATTAAAGTAATCATTATTAAAAACTGAAGATGCACTTCCAATTATCATTATATCATATCTAAATCAAGAATAAGAGGTAAAACTGATAAATTTAAAAAAGAGGAATAAAATTTCAATAGCTTTAAGTGTGGATAATATCAACAGGATCAAGCCCAGGTTTTTCTCCCACTATATTCTACTATTTCTAAACCAAAATGACAACCCCATAGGTGAATCACTCCCCCAATGAAATAAGTCATTAAAAAATAAGTTCTAAATCATCTTTAAATTGGAATTATATTTTCCATCTCCAAATTTAATTTGGTAATACCACTGAAAGTCATTCTAAAGAATGAAACCTTAATTGGGTTAAAAAATAATGAAAATAAATTAATTTGAACTCAATCCATTACTATATGGTGTGTATTTTAAACTATAGAACTATTAATGCGGTGACCCAAAAACACCACATCCCATTCCAATTCATGGATTTGATTTATGATAGATTGTTTGGGCATGGATACTATTGTTTCTTTTGATTCATATTCTGAATAAAATAATATTTTTTCTAGACATTTAATTATTCAAATAAAAACATTCACATGTCCTTTCTGAACCTTCACATATCAGAGGATTTTAACATGAATGTGTAATAGAATAGAGAAATTACAATATTTTATTACACGTATCTTTCATGATATGGAAGAGGAGTTTTTATAAATCTTTATGGATGATTTTTTAGGTATATATAAGACCCCTCAAACCTTTACTTAGCAATTTCATGATTTTTAACAAAATATTTGAAGAGAAATCATCATTATGAACTGGGATAAATTTCATTTCGTGGTATAATATGGCATCATCCTCAGACAAAAGATTTTTAAGCAAGGAATTGAAGTCAAACCATAAAAAATTTATATAAATAAATAATTATCAAAACCCACAACTATAAAATTAGAACAAATTATTATATGCCATCCAGGATTCTTTTACTGCTTGAATACAAACTTTGAAAAAATATCATAACCACTGAAACAAATATTGTTGAAAGTAATTCCATTTTATTTAAGTGATGAATGTCATAGGTAATTTAATACTCATTAAAATATCCATATGGTCACTTTTATCATTATATCACATGACTAGGAAAAAAAGATGAAATGATATGTGATGCTAGTGGCTTCATTGAAGGTGTTATTTTTAGATAAAGAGAAGAGAAAGGTATACTTTATGCAGCCTTTTTGTTTTCTAAATTTCATCATACATCATGCTCTCTAGATACATGGTTTACATTGATCATGCAGTATTGAAATGCCTTTAAAATAAAAAGGATGATAAAATAAGGTTGGTATAGTGGATCCTGCTGCAATAATAATTTTATATCATAATCAATGAAACAGAAGGGAAAAAATTATAATTTCTTACCTTCTTTCAAGACATTTGATTCATGATTTTGAGGATGATGATTACTTGATTATTGATGTTTATTTTCTAGAAAAGACACTTTTAAATATGTATGTACAAGCATGACCATGGTTTTCTAATATCACAAACTATTTATCCATGGGTACTCTCAATCTATATTTATCTTTTCAACAAAGGAATCAATTCCTAGTTGATTCTTCACACTATTAGTGGGATGTGATAATATTATTTAAGCATTGTGCAAAGGCTTTAATGAGATGTTTCATTCCATAGGAAAATTTTTAAAGTGTACTAGACATATTTCATACGTCACATAATTTTGGATGTCATGGTCTTAAAAAAATAATGGATAAAATAATACAAAGTGGACTATTCTCTCATACACTCTATTAGGGTATAAGGAGTTTTGTACAATGTGGTGATCAGTGATAGCGGAAAAGAACCACTAAAAAAAGTAACAAGATTCCCCAGAATCCAATATAGGAAGTATAAATACTCAATGTTTTGGAGATAGATTTTATGCACCCATTTCCCAATTCCTATGGAATTTTTCATATCTTGGTCTGGATAGACTATATTTCAAAATGGGCTGATGCAGAATCTAAAACCCATGATATAGCCAAGTTAGTCTGGCACATTCTACAGAAAAGCATATTTTCTTGATTTGGATTTCCCAAATTTTATTTATTGTTCATGGAAAAAAATTCATTAATACTTCCAATAAAGGGATTTTAGATAGATACAGGATTATATACAATAAAGGTACCCCTTACGATCCGAAAAATATAAGGAATATGGATTTATCCAAAAAGGCTATTAAATAGATCTTGAAATAGATAGAAAATATATGTAGGGATGTTTAGAGTCTAATATATGAATATTAACTTTGGAAATTCCACATATCTTATAAAACACCCATCAAAACTACCCCTTTCTATCAAGTTTACAGAAAACCCTTTCATTTTCTAGTAGAACAAATGAATTTCATATACTGGGAAATAAAAAACCTAAACCTCAATGATAAAAAATATAGACAGCAAATACTGTTTCAAATTAATTAATTAGATTATATCTAAAGTTACATTTATGAAAATTCCTATATTTAAAATGGCCAAACAAAGTAGTTCCATTACCAGAACATCACAATACAAATATTAACATTGGGGGACATGGTTTTTTTGTTCAAGTACCATCTAAAATTATTCCTTAGAATACTAAAATCCCAATGTTTGGTAATATTTTATGTTGTTAAGGGTTTACATTATCAAAAAATATATATTCAAATAGATTATGGGCCACACTTTATAGTCAATAATCTGTGATTATAAATATACTAAGAAAAATTACATGAAGGGCATGTTCTTTCATTAAAATTAATTTGATTCTAGGTTTTTCTAGATGTCAACATTAAGTAAATAACTATTTTGGAGGAAACCTAGGTCATATTCAATAGGATAGATTAGGTTTTATGAGGTGATGATAGTTTAATGACACTGTAAATGGGAAGGAGACTCATGGACAAAAGTAGTTCTGTAAGAGGCATAATTCGCATCGTGATTATCTTTTATGATGTGAGTTTTTTGGGGTAGGGAAAATCATTTCATGAATAATTCACTTCATAAATTTTATTCATGATGTGAATAATTCATTCCTCCTATATTAGATATGAACATAGGGTTCACGTGTGATTCCTAAAATAACCCCCCATGTTGCTCAATCTCCTCCCTCTTCTCCCCCTCAACATTAGCATTCAAATATCATCTTTCTACCATCCATGCCTCCTTTAGTCATGTGAAGAAACCTTAGTCGACCCCCTTCCCCACACCACTCTCTCTATTCCTATCCTCACATCCATGTTATACAATAGAGGTGGCACCATTCATCCCTCCAAATGTGTGTCCCAACGTGATGATCCTCCACCACCAGAAGAAGAACCCTCCCCACAAATGCTTTATTTAGGTTCCACCAGTATAAAAACTTCCTTCAATTCACATTCTTCTTCCCACCAGTCACAGGTTTCTACCCAATAGTCACATAATGATCCCTTCCTCTAGTTTTATGGTCTTAAGACTTAGGTTTACTTAGACGACACATAAGCTAAGCCCATAGAAACATATAAGACCATAGAACATTTCATTCTATTTAAGCTCATTGTGACCATATAATTCATGGAGATAATTTTACGCATGTATATTTCTAGCATCATCATGGTGCATGAGGATACATACTAGTAGATATTCCTTAAGATCATTGAAACTTTAGAGTTGGACATTATTCACGTCTCCTTTAGATCAGGATGCAATCTGTGGGATACACACTAGGTGAGTTCGGAGTTGTACCATGTATTTGTTCTATAGTCATTGTTTCTTATCTTATTTATTATAACTTATGGTTATAAATAAAAAATAAGAACACTCTGAGGAGTTGGTCCATGATATCCAGCGACCCTAAGAGCTTCCATAACGCATGAATATCGAATAACACCTAGCTTAGGGGTTCCACCTTGTATATTGTTCACTAGGATTTAGACCATGCATGGTTGTCCTTAGGCCACTCTCATGGGGATGCCATCTAGAACAAGGAGCTCATTCTTTCTTCTACTGTTGATAGTCCCACTGTGAACTGGTAATAACAACTTAACCTATATTACATGGAATATGTGTGGGAGTCCAATGGTACTTTGATGTGTGGGATTTTTGTTACACATATAGCTAAAAATTTAGGATTATTCAACTCATATCATCCCATTTTATCATTAAGACATATGCAGAAAGTTGAACTTATATATCTCCAAAAGATAGAGAATCTTCAAAAGAGAGATAGGAGTTAAAAGTCAGACCCTGTGTATGAAGATGATGTTGATGAGTTTCCAGGTCCTCCTGATCCATTTAATGGGGAGCTTACTCATGTTTCCCCCATCCACATACCCTACAACCCCCCATCCTACTACTGATGCATAGACTGATACACCCATAGTAGTACCACACCTTCCACAAAGGTACCACCCACTTCCCATTCTGATCCAACCCTAACCATTCTATTAGATACTCTAAGAGGTTGTAAGAATATGAAAAAGTGTTTTTTAGTATATTTTTTAGAACTAGAGGCCACTCTGCCATTATTTATACATTACACTCACTGAGTCTACCCAGTTACCTCCCACATCCCCATATCATATAGTTACCACCCCTTCTACCCACCCACCTTCTACTACTAAATTCCTAGCTTCCACCTCCTTCCCACCCCATCCACTACAGCACCATCTATTCCCTCTATCATGATTTATAATGAGATCACATACCCTACTGCCCGACATGATTTCTTGGTAGAGCATTCTTGATGGGGAAAGATCCCTTATCAACCCTATACTTTGTATGTTCCTTTCATTGATCCACCTTCTATACATACGACCCCTATACGTATTGGAACCTCCCATCCACTAGTGTTGAACGAGCCTCTAGAAATCACCACATAACAAACTTTGGTAGTTGATCCATATATTCCTACCACAATCACTGAAATTGACATGGTGGGGGTAGCTGTAGGAACCTAGAATTCATGAGGGGAGACCCAATATTGATAGCAAATAGACTTACTGCACTATATAGTCAATTCCCTGTGTAACCCACCCATCGATTTCCCTATTTTTGGGTGTGTTTATGTGTTCATTTTATTTCCCTTAATTGGTTCTATTTATTATATTATCTAATAGAAGGGATAAAATACTTTTTTATAATAAATGATCCCCACACAATATCATTATAATTTTTGAATTTATTTTACCATATCTCAATATTCATACTAAACTATAGATATTGATTTACTTTCTTGGATAACTGATGTGTGTTATCGCACACACTCTCAAAAATAATTATTTATGATTTTACTAAGTGCAGCACAATGGCTGACCTAGGATATTCTCTCGAGGAGGAAGTGAATTAAACAAAAATTAATAGGCTTTAAGAAAACAAAAAAAAAGGAAATAATTTAAGACAAATGAAACACAAGATGTGGGTGTTTGGTTTTGTGACTTTCAGACAATACACTAAATAGGCGAATGGGATAGAACAATCAAATACATAATTTCTTTAACAATACTTATATAAGAAGATGCAATTGATCTAATCTTCCTCATTCATCATTCATTTATCCTTATCCTATATGATGATAATTCATTCAATTGTAATCATATAACCTTTTCAACCCCCAAACCCTACAGAAATTAACAAGACCAAAAATTTGTGAAAATGTTCCCTAGGTTAACTTCGGGACCTCCAATCGCAACACCGTTCTTTGATAGTGATCTAAAATCCAACTTGTGGTCAGTGTTAAATTAGGGTAAAATATCCTCCCCAGAGTGGAGAATTAATTTATTGTGGGATGAGACTTTAACCCTACAATTCTATCCCAAGTTGATTGGAGTTTTTGGTTTAAGTTTCACTCTCACGATTTACACAAGCCCAACCACGTGGTCAAATCCAAGTCGATAGAGTAACATAGAAATTAAAACTCAATTAATTGATCATAATTTATGAATTAAAATATGTTTATGGATTCAATATTAATAAATGAAGTGAGTATGGATTAGATCAACTATGAAATAAATCACACTTCCATGGGAAAAGTTATCATTGTGGAGATGTTTTTCATAAGAAATGCATTGATTGGGGAACACCCAATCCCATATCTACTCTTATATTCTAGTCCAAGAATAAGAAGAAGAAAAAGAAGAAGAAGAAGAAGAAAATGTAAAAACATAAAAGACTAATTGAAGAAAAATTCAAGATAAAATCATGACAACAAATAAATACAAACAGGAGGTGGGAGAGGAGATCCTTCTTGGAAGGGAAGTTTTCACAAGGCCTTACTTATTCCAATAGTTTTGAGGAGCTCCCAAGAGACACCCTTTCGGATAACCCTTCCCAATTCCTTGACCAAACCACCAAAATAGTGAAAATATCATTTAAATAGAGTTTGGGAGGGCTAGGGTACACAATTTATTTAAGTGTGAAAGGGAAATTCATAAAAATTGTTTAATCCCACTTGCACTGCATAGTTGACCTCCAAAACAAGTGAAATTGGCCGGCCTTTGAGAAGTATTATTTGTGGATAATCCTTTCCCCGATCGTCCCTCAATATTTGGGCCCAATCCAAGCCCAGATGAAATAGATACGACCTAAATGGTGATGTTATTTCCAATATGGATAGTTCAGTCCAACTTTTTCTTCATGGACCATTTACTCTACTCCAATGCACGATCCAACTCCCATATCCTAAATAGAATTTGTATCTCATTAAGTCAGAAACACATTTACAAAATTTCAATCCAAAATAATTTACAGAGAAATATTTATGCTCGAAATATTATAGTGAATTTTAAAAGGGTAAAACTGGAATTTCCATCAAATTCTCAAAGGAATGATCTAATCCCAAATTTTCTACAAATTAACATATTTATCACAATGCGAAGAAATTATTTCATTTATTATCAATAAAATATTCAATAAAATTGTGTTTTATCAATAACCTATGGCCTTACCCATGATTTATTTCCTCATGTAGCTGGCATAGATGGAGATCTCTAGGAACTCCATCTACAACTTGCGCAAATCCTCAAACCCTTGCACGAGATGTTTGGATAGCCAATTTCTGAGCTGGTGAATGCCACCAAGTGATGATTGGAGATGGTGGACACCACTTTCAGATCTATAAAGAGGAAGAGGACAACTATTCTAATGGACTACTTTGATTAATCCTTGTATTCTCTCCTATATGATGATGTCTTATTATCTATTTATGAAATTCAACACAAATTCTGATCATTTGAATAGTTACTAATATATTTTAGTTATCTTACTTTTATTTTCTAGGTAGTTCTAATAGATATTTCATTACAGTTCTTACTTTTTATTTTTATCATTGCACACATCTCTGATATGATATCTATTTTTGTTTATTGTTTCCCCCTATGTTTTTATTCTTACATATTGTTTATATCCTATAAAGTTATCTTTTCTCTAATGAAGGTATATTTCGATTCTAAAATTTTTGTAGGATCCCAGTTTTATATAAAAATATATCATTTTCTACCATAAAATGAAATTTGATAAAGGGATCTCTCGATTCCCTTCACTTCTTATCTACTTTCCATTTCGTATTTATTTCTATTGATATTTCTATCTCTCCCATAAAACTTCTCAAAAATAGTGCATGCATTATTTTATCCTAAGAGTACAGGGGAACTCCTATACTTTAGTGCATTTATCTATGTATTATTTCTTGTTCTATTTAGTTTATGAGACATTTTCCATTTAAAATATATTTTAACAAGAAATATCATTATACCCTTGTAAATAAAAGATATTTTTTTGACAGAAAGTTTTAGAATCTACATTTTTTTTATTTATTAGAATTTTAGCATGATTTTTGAGTTGACCGATTTACTTATGATTCTATATTATTTCAATGTAATTTGATTGACTTATTACTATATACCCTGAACCGAGCGATTGAACATTTATACGTATTTACATTATCAATAGGATTTTGGACCTAATTTTTCTCATTCTTTAGTGATCATATTTCTTAAGGGATACTTTGGGGATGTAAATCTATTAGAACATATATTAGAATCTTATCAAAGATACAACTAAAAAAATACACTGGTAAAATTATTAAGTAATTTTTATTGAGCTATATTTCCTAAGAAAAACATATACATTATTCCATATTATGATTGTAGAATCCATGAATGATCTTTTTAGTATTGATCCTTGTTATAATACCATTTTATCCATCCCTACCGCGATCAGGGTCTGATTTTATGATTATCTCTTGAATAAGTATTGGGGATGGTCATTACTAATGGAAATGGGAAGTTTTATACCAAATAGATGTACGATTGGTTTTTTATGTAATCTATGGGATATATGGTCCAAGGTTCTTCTCATATACAATTCATGATTATCCATTCCCCGAAAAAATTGGTTGTGTATTATAAAAGTCAAAAAATACCATTTTTTGACCGATGAATCTCATTATAGTTGATATGTGGTTAGGTTGTGGATTTATGATCTATCATAACCGTGAATTTTGAAAATAAAGAAGATGCAAGATACTTTTATTACACTTTTATGTTACATCCATGGACCCACCTTGAGATTTTAGGAGTATAGAGAAGCTATTTTTTGTATGATATTATTCATTTAAC
The DNA here is from genome assembly GCA_963277665.1 of Viscum album. Classification (NCBI taxonomy): domain Eukaryota; kingdom Viridiplantae; phylum Streptophyta; class Magnoliopsida; order Santalales; family Viscaceae; genus Viscum; species Viscum album. The sequence continues at coordinate 428,395,065 of OY728150.1, read as the reverse complement.
TATTCATGATTATCATGCATTATAGTTAAGAGTTTAGCCTACTTTTTTATATTTATTATTATCATTTATCCACTAACCCTCTTCCTTAAATTCATTTTAAACATATTTTAAATACCCTCATGACTGTTCGCCTATTTTTTCTTATGGATTATAGATGATAGAACCAATGAAGCCCAATAGTTAAGAACATGTATTCATTATAGAAGAATAACTTCAGTTTCATTTTACATGGAGTGATGAGAGAATACTAATAATGAGGTATATTTCAACATGTGTATAGATTCTAAGGAATAAATGAAAATGTGAAATAAAATGAAAAAGTTATTTAAATATAGATCATGATTATATAGAATGACTGATATTCTCATCTAGAATTGTCTTAGAGGACTAGATTCCTCCACTAACATTTATTTAATTTTTTTGGATTTAACTCATGTTTCAAGTTAATTATTGTTTCATTTTTAATTCTTATAAAGTTTATTTTTTCTTGAGGATAGGAAAATGTTCATGTGTGGGAGAATTAGATAAGATAAATTGATATATATATATATACATATATATTTTTGAATCATTTAATTTTAATATTTTTTAGGTTTTATATATGATGAATTTTATTTTGGTTGATTTTTAGGACATATAAGTTGAATCATCAAATGAGGTGTTGGTATAAATTTCAGTAATTATAGACAATTCACATCCTGAATCCAACTCTCAATGTGTAATCCTCTGATATAGACCCTTACAGGCTGTAGTTCAATTTATGAAACCATTTAAAGTTTCGAATACGCAAAATAAATTTGGTCAACATGTGAAATTAACTCACGACATGAAAGTTTTTACTTTTCTACTAATCATCCATCCATCAGTCCTCAATCCCATAAAATCAATACAATTCATGAATACTTTGAGCCAGAAAGTGTTCAGGATGTGAAACATTTACATGAAATGAATGACTTAAAATCAGTGCCTAAACAATTATATACATGACAAAAAATTATCCTTGAAGTTCAAAAGAAACTAAATAATTAATGATTTGAAGATCCCATTCCATGACATGAAACAAAGATACATGACATGAAACTATCGAGGAAGAAGTAATTAAATCCAACTCCCTATATGGAATCCGTAAATATTAAGAGATGATAGGGTCTATTTATATTCTATAACCTTCAACATTGTAGATATATATTCCTTTCCACTTTCCTTTCCATAATTTTCTAAACCAAGTTGTCGTATTTATCTTCTCTTTTTTCATCCTTCACAAATACATTTCATCTGAAGGATTTGTGGATTGATTGTGCTTTGTGTGGAAACCTTTTTATTTCAATTCCACATTGATTATTTCAATACTAATTATCAAATGATTCTATTTATCCATTACATTCAAGTACATTGGATTATTTTTCTTTCTTTATATGTGATGTTTTTATGAAGATTTCAATTTTTCCACTATTTCATTTATTTAAAACCATCACTACTATGTGTGGATAACCTGATTAGTTATAGGGATTAGAGAGTAGGGGTAGTATAAACAAAATTAATTCTATAATAAAAACATGGGAAACCCATTGGATAAGAATTATGATTATGATTAGGAACACATGCTCATCATATTATTTTTTACTACGCGAATCTAGGGAATTTCAATATAAAGACCCAAACCAAATTAGAGTTATGAAAACTATAACCAATAACCTATGATGCCTTATACCTTTTAATATAATCTTAATGAAATTAAAATGATGAACAACTCTAGAACAAATAATGGTTTCTTATCTTGATATATCCAATTGGTTTTGATAAAAAAAATTGGTGACTTATACACTACTTTTCATCTTAATCCATATGACTGTCCCAAGATTTATTTAAGAATACCCTCTATATATGATCCCTAAAATTGATCTTGATACATCCGTTATCATCTAAAGTAAAATCAGCCAACACAATTATATTAATAGTTAAATAAAATAACATGAGAATTAGTATTAAAATAACCAATGTGTGATTGAAATAAAATGGGTTTACAACTGGGATTCACCCACAATGTTTTTGGCATGACACAATATGTCATAGCATGAATCATAGTAGAAAGATAAAAAAAATTCTTTTGATTTTAATGTATCTTTCAACTTAGACATCACTATTTGACCTTGGACCATCATTAAATACATTCTTTGGACCCCAGTAAACCCAAGGATGACTTTAAGGCTCATAAATAATTGTTTTGGATAAAATAACCCATTTATTCATTAAATTAATCTGGATTAGACCACTAGGATACTTCCATTAGAGTTCTGAATAAAAAACGGTTCATCGTAGTTGTATTTTTCTTCCAATTTCTTTTCTTATACTCTAATATACCATTTACATTAATTAGTTTAATTATAGTTTATTTTCATTAATATTTTTACTTTTATTTTTGTTATATTATATCTCATATTTTTTAGGTTTTATTTATCATTGGAGATCACATGATGATGGTTGGATCAATCCATTGGAGAGAGATTCTAGTTAAAGGGGTGGTTTACCCATATAACATTACCTCCCTTCACTTTGATATTTTTTTATTTAGTATCATGTTGTGAATTAATTAATCATTTTATTCTCTATGGGATCATTGAACAACCATTTTTAGTGACGAATAATCACCAACATGGTAAAGATAATTAATTCATGATTATTGGGTTGTATAATTATTCTGAATTAAAAATTTTGCCTTAATGAATTCTAGTTATTTTAATTCATATGACCATGAAAATTGAGATGATGGGATAGTTTTTATGGAACTGGCCATGTTGATTTAAAGTATACTTATGATTTTGTAGCGATCAAATGTAATTTATCTATCATGGAAATTGAATTAATTTTTTAATAAAACCAATCATGTAAACCAGTTCACCCCCACTTTTTTTCTATTTGAAACCAGTTATTTTAAATTAATTTTAAATAATAAAAATTAATTTGTATGAACCAAAAATTATTCAAAATTTTACTGCTTCATTCCTCGCTCTCTGTGGGATCAACCTCGAGACCATTTGTTTAGGACACTGACTCTTTTATTCCCATTTTTGTTCATTGCATTTTGTTTATTTTTGTATTTTATTTTTGTTTTTCTATTTTTTGTTCATGGAAGTTTATGGTGTTGTGTAGGTTGGAGTTTATATCATATCAATCATAAGAAATTCCACCATTAGAATGTGATGAATATCTAGAGTATCCTACCACATGGGTATTATATAATTTAGAAGGGTGGTCATCTCAAGAAATGAGTAGGGTTGATTTGTGTTTTTAAGTATACGATAAATTTATATAGTGTTAGTGGGGACACACCTATTATTATCCCTATAGAGGAGACCCAAAATTTCATGATTATAAAGAAGGATTCTAGGTAGAGATTTATCATTAGAGAGGACTTGAATTTCAACCAACTCATGAGTATCACTCACAAGACGGCCATACCAAAGTTTTCACAAAGTATATTACAGTGCTGGATAATTGGATGGATGATCATGATGCCCAAATTAGATAAAAAATAGAATTGAATACTCATATTTCTCGTATTATTTAAAATTTAAATTCCTCTATAATTAATTTTCCATTAATTTCTAATAAAGGGATATAATGGTTACAATAAAAATAAGAGATAATGGTGGAGGATGTTAATTATACTGAAGTAATAAACCAAGAAAAGGAGGAGGATATAAAATACTAGTGTACAGATCATGTTTAATATACTTGAAAATATGAACCATTAGCTAATAAAGAAGAAGAATCCCTTTCATTCATATATGTAGTCGGAGAAGAACAAAAAGAATACCATTTATGACTACACAAATAAGAATAAAATAAAATGATGAAAATCATTGATTGGATGGTCTATGAGAAAGAGGACCTGGGGGATAAAGAGGCACATGTAATAGAATTGAAGGAAGAACAAAATGTAATGAATGAGGATAATGATAATACATGCCTCAATCTCACTATAATGTTAGATGTTGATGAAAAATAGGGCTCACACCTACAATATCAAGACAAATATAAGAAAAATGTGAATCTAATTCAACAATACAATCCAGAAACTAAAGAAATGATTAAAGAAGTTATGGTAGATGGAGTATTCTATAAAATATTCACATAATTTGATTTCCTTTTATATTATTTAAGTAAATATATATTCATACTACTAAGGGAATTAGTCACGAGGAGCCCATGGAGGATTAAGTGAAGAACTACACTGGATACACTATATAGTCAGAAGTGGATAAATGCACAATTTTTAACTTTATACAAAGATAAAATTAGAAAAAAATGTTAGAGGGTCTATATAAGACCTCAAAGCAGTGCTACCCAGAGGAAACAAAAAATTTTAAATTGATTTCTAGGATATAAATTTAGTTGTTTAGATTAGTTTAATAAATCTCATTGTGGTATTTATATTTTTGATCCAATTATTTTAAATTTTAAAATGTCATTTACTTTGGCTGTCTTTTTTATTTTTATTCTTCATTCCTATTGATGCATGAAGCATGAAGAAAATGAAGTGCTATATACCTGATCAATTTAAGTTATGAGTTCAATTAGTCTTATGAGATCACTTCACATGATGAGGTCACAATCCACATCATGAACCTAGTTATAAAGAACCTAATGAAATCCATTCAAAATAATATGTCGAATTGGAGTACTATATTACTTATTTATATTTTTATTCCCTTTATTTTTTCCACCGCATGATTTTGAAAAAAAATTGAATTGTTTTATCAGCATAGTGAATTAGATTCACTGATAAACTCTTCAATTATTTATCTTAAACATGATAATCTAGGAGACTATAATAGTTTGTATAATTTTTTACACACCGTAAAATTTGAAATATCATGATAATAATTGAAAAAAGATATAAATGGACCTTTTAAAAGTGAAATTCTCATTTAAAAATTCATTTTCTTAAAAATGATTGCTGATTTGATCAGATTTCCTAACATTGAATCCTAGATGATATACTGAGTAATATAATTATTAATTTTCATGTTATAACCTAATAGAACATTATTTTATTCCCATTCATAAGAAGATTATGGACAAAATATTTCATATTTTTTATTAAATATTTCTTGATTTAAAATTGGGGCATGTAAACCCACTAGAACTTGCATTGATATCTTGTCAAATCTGTGATGGAATAAATTCACTTTTTAAATGGATTAATAATTTTTTATAGTCCCATTTATCTTGAGACCAACATGTGTATTTGTCCTTTTTACCCCATATAGTCCATGTATGACCTTTTTATGATTGATCCCTATTTCAACATATCATTTTACATACCCATCTATTTATTTGTATTTTTCGTGATATTAAATATAATGAGTGTGTGGGGTGGGTTTCTCATGGTGAATACATATTTTTTATATTTATAAGAGACTATAGGATGTTTCCATGGGGGTTTTTGGGTTTATTTTCATGATTATACGTTCATTATTTTCAATTTTTATCCCTCTTTGTTGACAAAAATTGATAAATAATAAAAATAAAAATAATGTAAAAATGGGTTGTGACATGGGAAATTTAAAAATCACTAATAATAAACTAATGATTTTTATCATATGTGGTTAGGTGGTGGATTTGAGTTACATCCCAATAATGATTTTTGAAACAAAATTTTTTCTCGAGTAGGTCCAAAATCACCATTACCCAATCGACGATCTCAAAATAACATGTGGCTAGGTGGTGGTTTTTTAACTTCTCGTGGATATAATGTTTAAGTAAAAAAAGGAACCACAATAGATGGTCATTTTCACTATTCTTACATAGTTAATTATCCTTTATTTTACACATTGGGGGGGTGTTAGATGAAATTATATTTCATTGGGGATTTGTTTAGAGAGATTTTATTTTAAATATACTATATTTTACTTTAGATTTTTGCCACCTATTTTAGTCTTACGTGATTTTTTCATCAATTCTACCAATCCTTGGCCTCACACTCATTTGATTCTAATTGCAATGCCCTCATGATTAACTGTGATATTTTTATTTATAATGTTGGGAATGTAAATTCAATGTAATCACAAGGTTGAGAGCATATACATCACGTATGATCATAATCCCATTAAATTGTTACATTGAGTGATGAGAGGAAAAATTCATGGTGAGTTAAATAAAAAATATCATGGGTGTTGATGAAATGTAAAAATCTATAGGTTAAAAGGGGAATTATTATAAATTGAAAAATATAAATAAATCATTTTTTATGAATTTTTTATTTTTTATACTTATTTTTTCTAAAATATTCAATTATTAATTATCATTGTGAGAATAATAATTTTGAAATTCTATTTTTTATGTATATACACTTTGTTTTTAAATGTTGAAATTTTCTTCAAAGATAAGCACTGATTTGAGTGTGTCGATATTTGATATCTCTATTTGGAATAAATATTTTGATGGGTTTTTTATTGTTATTTAATTGAATGTTGAATTATTTGACATGATATTAATTTGTGATATCAATGTTTTATGAATTTTATGGTAGACAAAAATTTATAAAAATATAGAGAAAATTGTGACATTTTTAGAATATGAAGTTAATTTAGACCACAACATGAAGTCACGAGGTGTGATAATAGAATGTGACAATGAAAATGAGATTGTGTATTTAAACCAAAAGATATAAATATCAATGGAAAAATTAAAAATTGATCAATGGAGAAAAATATTCTCACAAAAATAAGGTTTCCCATGATATAAGATGTCTATAGGATGTTCCCTAATCCCAAAATAGAGGTAATGAGGTGAAACAGATGCCATATTGCTAAGAATACTTGATTCACCTTATGAATCATGATCATGATGTGAATAAGATACAATTATGAAGCACAATTCATGAAAAATCACAATTAACAAGGTGCCTACATCTTTCATAGTGTGACTATAAGGCACATCATGAATCATGCTGTACATATACAATTTTTTGCAATTTTGACGTATCTTTCAATGGGGACTTCACATTTTGACCTCAAACCATCATTAAGTGACATTGTTTAACTGATGAAACCATAGGATTACTTCAAGGATTATAAATTAGGTTTATTTCCAAAGTAAATCATTCATTCATTCAAGGTATAAGGGTTTGACCACCGAGAGGATGCTACTAGTGTTTTGACCTAATAACTATTTTACAAAGTTATATTTTTCTTCTATTTTCTTTTCTTATGATTTAACATAACATTAAATTTAATTATTTTAATTCTATTTTATTTTATTTTATTAATCTTTTGTTCTTTCTATTCTATTCTCTCCCCTATGGTTTTAGTATTATTCATCATTGACGATTACCCATTGATGGTTAGATAAATCAATATGAGAGAGAAATTCTAGTTAATGGGGGTATATACTAATATGTTAATATTTCTATAAAGATTCAGAATATTATAATTATTTACTATCAAACTATTAGTTAATTAATTATTTTATTCTCCATTGGAACACTAACTAGGTGTGTATAGTGGTTAAATGTTTTTGGCATGGTAAAGATAATTAATTTATGATCATTGCTTTGGATTATTCTTCTGCATTTATAATTAGTCCTTAATAAATTATAGATATTTAAATTAATCATACCATGAGGATTAATATTCTAGGATAATTTTTATGGAATTTAACATTTTGATTTCACGTATACTTATGATTCTATAACTATCAGACTTAATTTCCTTATGAGTAAAATTGAATTAATTTATTTAGTAAAACTGCCACTAGAAACTAGTTCCACTCCCTTCTACTTTTCTAATTTAATTAATATTTTTTATGTTTAAATAAAGTAAAATTGAATTTTTTATGACCTAAACTTTATTAAAATGTTGGCTAGTTCATTCCTCATTGTCCATGGTCGTGTTGTTCATATTTTCTAATGGAAGAGATATGATGTTTTGTCTAAAAATGGTTTACTCACACTATCCATACTAATTGTGAATTTATTTTATTATTTATTGATCTTATAAATTTACTATGGTTATCACTTCACCTACTATGATACCATATATCCTTCCCCATGAGTAATTTCTTCATGTAGCTGACATACAAGGACTCCACCAGTAGCTCCATCTATGACTTGCACAGATGCTCCTACTACCACACAAGATATTTAATTATACCATTTTAGAGGTGGTTAACCCCACCAGGTGATCAATAAATATTGGAGATCGCAATTATATTTATTGGATGAGGTAGCGGATAGCTGAGCCGATTGAATACTTCAACGGATCCCTATCCATCTTTCTAGTCGAATAAGACTTTTTAGTTCTTAAGGTAGGAAACCCATATATTTATATTTTGAATCTTTAAATATTTTTTATAGGTATTTAATTTTTTTTATAAGTTACTCTATTATATATTTCATTCTGAAACTAACTTGTTATTCAACTCTGTGAACATATCTATAAGCTGATATCCTTTTCTATCTATTGTGTGCACCATACTAGTTTTCTACTTTCATAATTTTTATATCATATGAAGTAATAATTTATCTAGTGTATGTATATTTTTTCTAAATTTTGTAAGGTCCCCATTTTCATATAAACATCTATAAATTTTCCTCCATGGATTTACATTATCTATGAGGAGATCTCAATTTCCTACTCTACTTTCATATATTCCATTTCAAATTTTTTTCTACTGATATTGTTATATCTCCCATGAAACTAACCAAAATAGTGTGAACATTATTTCATTTTATGTATGGGGGACATTATGGATCTCTAGTTATTTGAAAAAACATTTTTTCTCATTATCATTATTCTAGGAGACATGTTTCATTTAAAACATTCTCTCTCTTTAAATCTCGTTACATCAATGTAAAAAATGAAATTTTTTGGACGTAAAATGTTAAAATATATTTTTTTCTTATATTAAATGTTAGTATGATTTATGAGTTGGTTAATTTAATTTTGATTCTAAATTATTATAATTTCTTTTGAGTAAATTATTATTAGATACTATGCCCTCATTGATTCCCCTTTTATATTAATTCCTATTCCTGAGAGGATTCTCGACCTCATTTTCCCTATTTATATATAAAAATATTTCTTAAGAGATACTTGGGTAATGTAAACCTATCAAAATTGAAATTAGAATCTTATCAAATCCATGATAGAACAGATTAACTATTAAAATGATTAAGGAATTGTTTTGTGCCATTTTCTAGATGACTACCTGTACATTATTCATTATCAAGACCATAAATCCATGAATGAACTTGTTAGGATTATTCCATGTTATAATATTTCTTTTCCCTTTATACCCTAATCTTGTAATGATTGCATGATTTTCACTTTAATAAGTGTGGGAGCATGGTCATTACTGATGGATACAAGATGTTTTATATTGGGGGTACGTATGGGGATTTTTTTACACAATATGTGGGATGTGGTTCATAGTTATTCTAATATACCTTCCTTGGTTATCATATATTTAAAAAAAGAAAAATTGTTGTGTATTAGGAATGTCAAAAATCACTATTACTAGTCTGATGAACCTCATGATAGATCATACATGGATAGGTAGTGGATGTGAGATCTTCACCCACTATAGATTTTGAAAAAAAATAAACATTATACTTTCATTACACTTTTATGAAACATCCATAAACCAAACTTGAGATTTTGGTAGTATGTATATGGTACTTTATGTAAGAGGTTTTTAATTTCACTATTTCTAATTGTCATGCATTTTACTTAAGAGTTTAAACTATTTTTTGAAGATAATTTTTATCATATATCCACCAACATTTATAATTATAGTAAGTGTAACTTTATTCATAAATACATCATGATATTTTTGTATTTGTCTTTATAGAGTTGAGATGTTAGAACCAATGAAAAATTAAAGTTAGGAACATGTATTCATGGTAAGATCATAACTTTAGTTTCATTTTACCTTTAGTGATGAGAGACAAATATTAGAGAGTAAAATAGAAACATGAGTATATATTATAAATAAAAGTTGAAAAATTATAATTAAAGGAAATAAGGATATGAATAACGAACATGATTGTGAAGAAAAAATGTTTCCTCTACTGGAGTGATTTTGTAGGACTATCATTTTCCATTAACACTTTATTTTATTTTCTTGGATGTAATTCACATTTCTTATTAAAAATTATTTCATTTTAAATCCTTGTTTTTATTTTCTTCTCAAGGATATGAAATTGTTGATGTCTTGTGGAATTTGGTAAGAATAATTCATGTAAATATTTTGAAATAATTTTCTTTGGGATTTCTTCATGATTTTTAATATGATTAATTTTATTTTGGATGGGTTTTGTAGTAAATGGTTACTCAATATCCAAGTAAGTCAATGTTATAATTTTTTAAAATTATAGAAAATTCAGGTCTTGAATGCCATGCACGACATATTGTCCACAAACATAGCCCCCCTGCAGACCAATGATCAATCCATGAAACCAATTTAGTTTGTGAATTCCCTGAATGAAGAAGTTATGGACTTTAAAGTAACTCATTATTTGAAGGATTTGAGTTTTCTAAAATACAACCCCCCCCCCCCCATGAATCTATAATCCTGTGAAATCATAACCAGACTTAAATCCTTCAATCTGGAGATAGTTCAAGTAGTAAGTCATTTACACAACACGAATGAATCTATGTCAGTAAAAATTTTGATACAAGATATGAAATTCATATTAAAGTTAAAAATATATAGAATAATAAGATATTTAAATATCCCATTTTTAAAAATCTTGACCCAGGATCCACTAATCTGGTGCTCTGATTTGACTCACCATGATGCCTCATGTTCACCTCCCCATACGCCATAGGTTTCTAGCTAATAGTGAGGTCCTCGGTTGTGATGGTTGGGAGACTATTTTCTCATATCATTATATAAAAAAAATGGAAATAGATAAGTATCATAAACATTGGTAAATAAAAAGTTTTTGGAATAAATCATAGACTAAAATAGAACATGCTTTAATAATAAATGAAATTATTTAAGTGATCAATCAATTATTCCATAAATACAAAACTAGTAACCCACTAGGCTGACCATACATACAAAAGTACAAAAGAAACTAAAATAAAATTATGTAGATCTACTACTAACTCCGAGACATAACACATACCTAGAATTCAGACACTATTGAACTGCAGCATCACAAACAGAATAACCCATACTAGCAACTCTGCTCGATCATGAAACTCTGGTCCTCAACCCTATCTACCATGAAATTGTACTCAACCTAAAAAATAAGACATAAGGTTTTCAATCACATTGAGTTTCACATAAATGGGTGAGAAATAATATCATTAGGACACCCCAATGATGAACCTATAATATATTTTCATAAGAACATCCTCATATAAAATGATTATCCTAACATAGACATAACTGAAAAGATAAATTAAACCAAAATTTTGAAACCACAATCGAACTGTAGGACCATGATCTCGGTCAACTGGGTAAGTTTCTATTAGGTATATTATATTTAATACGTATAAATATACAACCACATACTTATACATATATACATATAAATTATTATACTTTATTAAAGTAAATAAATAATATAAAACCATCACCAGTCACTCCTTAGGTCTGTAATTTCTATTGCATATCCATCTTGTGGAGGGGGAATTGAGTTGAATTTCATACCACTGAATCCATGTATCATTAAGACAATCTCTAGGTCTATAATACCAATTGGCATATACCCACATCATCCAATTCTGAAAAGGTCTCTTAGAAGGCTATGTCACCACAAGGGGGTACTCGTCCAAGCCTTAGGTTCACCTGTACATGCCTCCAATCACTATAAAGAATTATTCAATGAATGTAATTATAGAAATACAATAAAAGGTAAATCATCTTGAATAAATTATATTCAATCCTTGTAAATCCAATCTAATGTTTATTCCCTAGGTCCAGTCCATAGGTGGTCATGACATTTGGAACTCGGATGAACCGTAAGGGTCTGACCCTTAGGCGATCTATAAGGAGAGATCACCAGTGAGAGGCCATTCCCACCCTGATAGGTATATAATAAAGAGAGACCAGAATCATACTTATTATTTGGGAGAATTTAATCATCCACGGGTATCCAAAGATGTGAAACACCAAGTACAAAACTACAGTCAATTAACCAATTAGTGAGAGCATAATCATCCATATCCCTGAGGTGAGTGTAATGTATATCACAGCAGGAAAAATCATCCTCAAAACATTTGATCTAGAGGATAGTGGAATCATCCTCTTCACTCTAGGTATTGTAATTATCCATGAGTATCCTTAATAGGGATTCTATACACATATATCATAATCATAGGCTTAATAACTGGATTCTTAGAAGCACATCTAGAGATCCTAATAATATAATAATCAAATATACATGCTCAATATTCAGATCCAATTTAGTACCTATAGGTATAAAAATAAATATAAAAATAACATGTCTTAGAAGTCAAATCACATTATGAACTTTTGGGAATCCCAATGGGAGATAAATATAACTTGTATCAAGCACATCATCCACTAACTAGGAATAAAATATGGTAGTCATCACTAAATCAATAGTAAACAAGTAAAAGTAAGAATAAAATAGTGAGAGATGATGAATACCTAAACCCAACAGTGAAACCGTAGCCCCACGATCTTATAATTTTGGAACAAGTTCTAAGGTGACACCCACTGCAATATCTACCAAAACCCTATATACTAGCTCAACATCGATCAAGCATCTGGGTACCCACTGGGTCCCTTATTCCACAATACTAGAGTGGGGTCCTACTTGGGATCCTCAAGGTCTACACATAAAAAAATTCATCCTACTCAGTTTCCTCAGCTGTAAAGGAAGGAGGAATCATACGTGGGATCCTCAGCCATAGGCAAGTAGAGGATTCCTATATGGGATCCATAGAATTTTATATAGAAAGGGGTATCATACAGGGGACCCTCACAACATGGTACATAGGAAGAAGAAACCTACATGTGATCCTCAAATTTATAAACATGTAAAGATAACCCACTAGGAATTCCCTAAGTCATCATGTAACCAATGGAATCACATAGGGAATCCTCATTAAATAGTAAGAAGATAATGGCATTCTAAAGGGTGTCCTTGGAAAAAAATAGTCTCATGGCCTCCTGGGCCAGAAGCATACATCTCTCAAGGGAAACATCTTCAAGTGAAAATGTACAAAGGAGTCGGTCAAGAGAGATAGATCATGGAACATCACATATCACGGTCTCAAACTAGTTTGGTCCAAACACCAAACCTATCATTCTCATTTCAAGTCTCTCTCCCAGGAGATGACTAAATTCGAATACTGGAGGGAGAACCTCACCATTTAGATAATATATTTAAATGAATTCCATGAGTCCTCAAACCAGCTCAAGGGTTTAACCATCATGATCTATGTGGAATGATACTAAGAATGGACTACTATTTGGCCCAAATATAACTCATAGAAAAGAAGAAATAAAAAACCCTCAAAGGGTAGCAGGAGGTAATTTCAGAGCATGTGTACCCTAGTACATAGCATATACCCTCAAGGGAACACCTGGGCATGTACTCCCTCCATACATGGAATATAAAATCCCTTGTATATAATTTGTAGGGTTTTTACACTTTGTGTACCATACACGATGTACCTACCCACATTCCACATGTGGTATGGACATGTACATATTCTCACATTGTAACTCTATATAGTGTGCTTCCCACAAAAAGTCTAGTCGTGTACTTTACACAGTATGTGCCCCTTACATGGGATATCTGACCAAGTACTCAGATCCATGGTCGATTCCATGTACAGGGCATGTGTCTCCCATACACAACATTTAATTACAAAAAGTGCATCTTACTCAAATAGAAATAACACACAAGGTGTGTTACTGATCCACACATTGTGTGATCAAGATTTCCAAATGGAAAATCTATCCAATCACCCTAAACCCTTGATTCCTCACCTAAATTAACTGATCGATCTAAAAGGGGTCCTGAGAAAGAATAATAAGGGATTAAAACATGAAATCAATTAATCTATATAGATTTTTAGTAAATTTTAAAATGGTCGTACCTTTGGGTGGAATCCGCCAAAGCTTTTCTAGTTTCTACGGTCCACATCTGTTGCATAATGACTTGGCATGTCCCGAGCTCTGTGGTGGTACCCTTATTCCTATCCCTCTCAATATCTCTCACCCCTATTATTTTATCTCTCATATACATGAAGGCCTGTATATAAGGGTCATTCATGAGAGGCCAATGGATAAAGGAAGAATAAAATATTTAAAGAAATAAAATAAATAAAAAGAAAAGGTAATGAAAAATGGGTATGTCCTGACCTAGGTTCCCAACCAAATTTTATGCCTCACCTAGCCTAATATCATTATTCCAAACTCATTAGAGAAGGAAAAAAATATCAATATGACACTACATTCAAATGATATGGCTGAATGAACCTGCACAAATAGATTAATATTCTATTTATTATTTATTAAATATTAATTATTCTCCTAAAATTGAAATGGTTCAAAAAGCCACTGAACACATTTCCTAGGGTAAAAAATATATTCAGGGACCAACAGAGTGGTTATAAAAATTATCCAAGATCATATTCTTGGATAAAATTACCATTTTACCCCTTATAAGAATATGAAAGAAAAAAATTCAAATTACTGCTTGAATTTATAATCAATAAAAACAAGCGTCCTTACAGTCTCCCCATGATTGACATTCTCATCCCTGAGAATCCAAGTGGTGTGACTAGAAGCCTTGCTCTCAACATTAGATTCTAAAAACAAGCTATATTTATTTTCCAATGACCAGTCTCACAGTTTCAGTAACTCATCAATAAAGGATAATTTTTAATCTTGACCGATCTAGTACACCCCACCATGGGAATACCCTTATCATGATCTCAAAACCCAACTCTATGTTCAAAAACTCATGGAAAAGGCTAAATTTCAACTGAAAACAAGGGTCACCTCCCACCAAAGACCAAGAATGCACTTCGCACCATATTGTTTTCATTATAACACTCCTTGAGCATAGCCTCAAAATGTTTCATCATCAACTAGGAATAAATCTAGGATAAAATAAGAGCGGCGTAGAGTTGATGCTCTATTGGTGTACTCAAAACAATATAAAGATAGGGCATGATCATCTCTAACCCAGAGTGAACTAAAATTATATTGAAATCTATATATATCTCCCTCTGATCCATGCTCACACCACAAAAGGATACAAATTAATTAAAACACCATTTGACACCATGACTCTCAATAATGTGTTTCCAAGTTAAGCCACAAGTCAAATGTTTCATGATACATGATTTACTTTCAATTTCACCTCTACCACGGAGAGACAACTATCATTTAGCCACAAATCCAAAGAAACATTTCCCCTATAAAGTCTTGAAAAAAATCATCCCTTGGCTTGCAACTATCCACTCACTGATTTATTATTTTTTTAACGGTAACATATGAAACCAACGTATAATTTAATCACCTGACTCATACTCCATTAATTCAAACATTACAGGGATAAGCTGACTGTGCAACATGGAATGTCACTTTGATTAATTTAGAGTCTCCCTTGGAACTCCCCTTAAAAATCAGACATCGTAATTGTGGCAAGATTTATTACACAACTTCCTATCACATGGATTCATTCCATTCATTAGCATCTACTTGTTCTCTGAATTCATTAGAAATATTAGTCACACTTTTCAACCATGCCAGGAACCCAAACAGTACTACCCATCAAAGATAGTCTTGATACCAAATAACCCTAGATTATTGTCAAAATATGAATGCATCAACATGCCTATAATGAAAAACTCAATAACTAACAGTGAATTAGTCTCAAAATAAGTATTTAACCAAGATCACTTCCTAAAAATGCATTCATAACCTAGTAAAACATCTCACACAAGTCTCCCTTGAACAAAATATATGTCAACGTACATGGTTATGATTCATAAGTAGGGGCCTCTAGGTATCCCACATATTCATACTTATTAACTCTCACATTGGGTCAGAAGGTCTAACCACCTAGCCTTAAAGATCAAACCACTCTACGGAAGGTAAAGATCATAACGAACTATAAGGTTCAAAACTATAAACATGACCTACATGGGCCTAATCCTCGTTGAGTGTCCTCATATGAAACTAGTCCATGGATGTCATGATATCAAAGATGAAGAGATATTGAATTGACACTCACTAGGAATCCATATACAATTGTACCCCCTATAGGTCTAGTTCATGAGAAACTTCCTGGTACTCATTGTTATTGTACTCACTGATCTGACAAGATAAGCATAAATTAAGGTTGATCAAGTAGAATATACTTCCAATCTATGTAGGAAATTACTATATAGATTGTTGCTAACACATTAAATAAATATAACTAATTAAAAACACCCTAAAATTTGTATAATACATGGGAATCATGTTCTCTAATGAAATACTATGGTATTTAAACCTCTCATTCATGAGAACCGAGTCATCAATATCACCCTAAAGTGCATCAACATATATCCACATTACGTGCCACCAAATGGAAATATATATGTGCAAGATGTACCAATTGATTATAATTCCACCATAAAACTATACTAGAAAACAACATTTAGGTTTTTTTAACATTTTATTCAGTTGGATGTTGTCTTCAGTAATAATCACATAGTAGTAGGATTATATGATTTGAATCATATGTTCCAAATATAATACATGAGAAGGATCTTTCTATTTCTATCCAACAGTCAAAATCCATACATATTCTCTTTCCAATAGGCCAAATATCGATAAATACACAATAAACCATAACAAACACTAAACATATGAATCTCTTGAGGATAAAATCATATGCAACTGTCATATCACATATCATAATAACAATCCAATAACCCTAGAAACTAGGAATTCTTACTAGAAAAAGTGTTCTCAAAGCCCCAGTTTGACATCCATCACAGGTTCCGAAATATTCCAAATACACATGTTTACCATATCTCAAATAGCAAATATAAGGAAAGGAACAGATTTGATAGCAATTTGTAACATCCTAACCTAGATACCACTAATGAAGTGCTCTGATTTGGTCCACCATGAGGCCTTAAGGCCCCCACATGACAGAGCCTGCTGATTAGCAGTGACGGCCTAAGGTATGACATATGAGAGACTATGAACTCATATTAGAGTAAGATAACAATGAAAATAGCTAGGTATCATACATAGAGGTAAATAAAAAGAGTGTAAAAAAGTAAATAGAATGAAATATAACATGTTATATAAATAAATTAAATTCAATAAGACCCTGAAAGACTATTCCACACATACAATAATGGTCACCCACTAGGATGAAAATACATACAGAAGTACAAATGAAAATGAAATAAAATTATAGGGATCAAATACTAACTCTAAGATGAACCATATACTCGGAATCTAGAAATTTTAAAACTAAACTATCCCAAATAGAAGAACCCATAAGAGCAGCACTACTCGATCATGGAACTCTGGGCCTCAGCCCGATCCACCCTGAAACTGCGCTAAACTGGAAAAGAAAACATAAGATTTTCATGCACACTGAGGAGCACATATAGGGGTGAGAAATAATATTTATAGCCCACTCCAAGAATGAACCTATAATATACTATCATAAGATCGTTTTCAAGAAATATTTTTACCCTGGTAAAGACACAACTGAAATGATAAATAAAACCAAAAATGTGAAACCACAATCGAACCTTGGGTCTAAGATCCCAACGAATTAGTTAACATGATAGTAGGTATATTATATTTATATGTGTATAAATATATAGTCCCATATATATATATACATAAATTTGATTATACCTAAGTAAGGTGAAAAAATAACATAAAACCATCAATATTCAATCCTTGGGCCTCTAATCCTGATCGCCTAGAAATCCTATATATAGGAATTTAGATAGATGTCATACCACTAAAGCCTTATTTCATTAAGTCAATTTATGGGTTCGTAATCCAAATCAAAATATACCTCCTTCTTCAAATGATATAAATGTATCTAATCAATCCAACTCACTATAGGGGGAACTCATCCTAGCCATGGGTTAACTTGTACTCCTCTACAATCATTATAAAGAAGGATTCCAGGTAAGTACTTCCGGACATCCTGTAAATGGTTACTAAACTAGATTCCATGATGCTCATTCCATGTAAAACCAATCCCATGTCTGAGCTACAATCCCTAGTCTCTAGGCAGTCATGACATTTGGAACTCGGATAAACCCTAAGGGTCTGACCCTTAGATGATATGTAAGGATAAATCACTAGTGAGACACCATTCCCACCCCAAGAGGTATCTAATATGGTAGAGAATAATCATTATTATCATATGTGAGATTGTAAGGATCTGCAGGTATCCAACAATGTGAAACACCATGTCCAACACCACAGTCTAGTAACCAGTCAAGGATAACATAATCAGCACTATCACTCGGGTGAGTGTAATCATCATTGAGTATAATCAGATCAATGGGAGAATAAAATTCCTCATCAATAATGAACCAAACGAGATTGGAATCATCCTCATCACTCTGGAGAGAATAGTAACCCACAATTACCTTTACTAGGGATGGCATGCATGTATATCATAATCATTGGCTCAATAACTAGATTCCATGAAGCACCTCTAGAAATCCCTATAATATAATAATCAAATATGAATGATTAACATATCGATCCAAGTTAGTACCTTTATGTAGAAAAATGAATATGAAAATAACATATATTAGAAGTCGAGTCCTAGTAAGAGCATCAAGGAGTCACAAAGAGAAAGAAAGGCATATGAATTTAGGCTCATCATCCACTAACTAGGAAACACCTCTGATAACCATCATTGAAACAATAGTAAATAGGTGAAAGTATATAAAAAATAGTGAGGGGGAAGAATTTATAAACCCAACACTATAACTAGATCCCCATGGTCATATAAGTTCGACACAAGTTCTAAGGTGACACCCACTACCGTCTCAACACAAACCCAACATACTAGATCACGGTCAGTCAAGAATATGGGTTCCCATTGGGTCCCCCATTCCATAACACTAGAGAGGGATCCTACATGGGATCCTCAAGGACTCCACATAACCAAAGGAATGTTACTCAGGTTCCGAAACTATAAAAAAAAGAAAGAGGAATCCTACATGGTATTTTTTGTGGTAGGCAAGTAGAGGAATCCTACATGGGATCCTCAGAATGATACATATAAAGGGGTGTCCTAAAGGGGACCCTCACAAACATAGTACATAAGAAGTGGCATCCTACATGGGATTATTAGAATGATAAACCTGTAAAGGGAACCTAATATAGATTCCCTAGGCTATCTTATAAGCATAGACATCCCACATAGGGTCCTCGGTAAACGAAATGATGATAAAAGAATCCTACAAGGGATCCTCAAAACCAACTAGTCTCAGTTCCCCATGGGACAGAAGGGAACATATCACAAGGGAGACGTCTTCAAGGAAAAATATATAATGGCATCAGTTAAGAGATATATCTTTTGGCTCATATCATATCAAGGTCTTAAAATATGCTGGTTTGAACACCCACCCTATCATTCTCATTTCAAGTATCTCTCTCTCAAGAGATGATTGAATTCGACTATTAGAGAAGAACATCTCCATTTAGATAAAATATTGAATTGACTTCTAGGAGTCCTCAAACCACCTTACGGGTTCCCCAATCATGAACTACATGAAAAGATACTCAGAATTGACTAATATTTGGTCTGACACCAACTATTTGGAAATAAGATCTGAAAACCCTTAAAGGGTTTCAAGATGCGAGTACATGGCGTGTGTAACCTAGTACATAGAATTTACCCTCAAGGCCCCACCTGGGCATGTACTGACATTCGACATTCATGTAAAAGCATGTGTACCAAGTATATAGGTCATGTACATTGCGTGTACCCTACACGGGGTACCTAACCATGTACCTCACATGAAATATCCATATACAGAGCTTGGATATGTATCTTTGCATGGTATTCCCCCCATATAGGGTTTGGTCGTGTACTTTACATGGCATGTTCCCCTTAAATGGTCTTCTTGGATGAGTTATCAGCAACACAGATGAGTCCCTATACATGTCATGTATTTCCCATACATGGAGTGTAATTTAAAAAACATGTAATCTTCCCCCAAATAGGAGGAACACAAAACATGTGTTCCTGAACCCCATGTCGTGTGACAAGGATTCCAGAATAGAAAATTCCTACAATTTCACAAAAACATTGTTTCCCCTAAAAACATATCAAACCACAAGGGGTCTGAAGCATCCATAGTAGGAGATTAAAACATGAAAATGAATAATCTATGGGAATTTAAGGTGAAATATAAAAAATAACTACCTTTTGGTGGAATCCATTGTAGCTCTACTTATTTCTGTGGACCATGGTTGCATAATGAGTAATTAACGCTTTCGAAGCTCCACAGCGGTAGCCATCATCCTTTCCCTCTCATCATATCTCTCCATATTATATTTTATCTATCAGCCGTATAAAGGGGGATCCATAGGGGGTGTGCACAAGAATCCATTATAGAAAGGAATAAAGAAAAATGAATTGTAAAAAGGATAACAATAAAAAGGAAAAGAGAAAGGATCCTGAATGGGTATTGGCGCCAGACATGATTTTATGTTTTTCATAGGATAAACTCCTCATTCTGGACTCAATGACAAAGACAAAATCTAAATCCAAAACACAATTCAAATGATATGGTTGAATAAACCTACAATAATAAATTAATATTTAATTTATTAAACATTAAAAATTAATTATTCGGTTAGAATTAAAATGGTTTGGAAATACACCAAACTCATTTTATAGGGTAAACACCCTATTTCGGGACCAACTTATTAGTCAAAAAATTATCTGATATCATTTTATAGGGGAAAATTACCCAATTTACCCCTTAGAAGGATCCTAAAGAAAACATTCTAATTTATTCTCAAATTTACAGTCTGAAAAAACTCAGTTCCTTACACATTTCATGATGTGAAACATAGATACTTAATGTGAAATATTTGAGGGAAAAATACTAAAATCCAATTCATGATGATAAATCCTTATACTTAATGATTTGATCAGGTCTATTTATGATCTATAACCTTTAATGTTATAGACATATCTTTTATTTTTCTTTTTCCCCAATATTTCTAAATTTTTTTCTCATTTTCTCTTATGATTTTTCTTCCTTTTCTACTACACATCATCCAAAAGAATTCTAGATTTCTTATTCATTATTTTGAACCATATACCATTAAATTTCACTTTTACTCTTTAATACTAATTTTCATGTGATTCTATTTCACATTTCCATTTTTTTATATTGGTTTATTTTATCTTCTTTATTCATGGATTTATTTATAAACATGTCAATTATGTGGCTTCTAGTTCATTTTTTAACATAATAACTACCATGTACGACTAACCTTCTTAGAATTAGGTGTTGAGAGTAGCGATATCCTAATCCTAATGAATTCTAAAATCCAAACTTGGTTAACCCTTTGGATCTAAATTTAGAATAATAATCCATGTTTATCATATTATTTTTCCAAACCCTAATTCAAGGATTTACAATAGAAATAACCATACCTAATTAGAGTTGAGAAACTATTAACAATATTTAAATATTCTTTCAGCCTTTGGAGTTAAGCTTATGTACCTACACTAATTACTAACTTTGATGAAAAAATAGTGGTTTCCTATATAGGTAAACCCAATGGGTTTGAAAAAAACCAACTAGTGACTTTTTTAGAGACCACAACTTATCATAAATAGATATTACATTATTTTTTATGAACATCTATTACATTACCCAAGAACGGGCCTAAGGATCATAATTTTATAGTGCATCTAAAAACTTGGAGCCACTAATAACTATTTCATAGGTAAAATACATCATCTCCCACTGTGTTTTTTATAAATATAACCATTCTTAGACATATATTACACAATATATTTCTTCATAACCTAGGGAAGGGAATCATAAGAAAGGTTAAGCATAAATTTTCAGTAAGGGTAATAAAGGGAGATATTTAATCATAACATGAACATAATGGTATGAGGAAACAATCATAACATTTGAAAACCATAACCTACATATAAAAGATCATAATATGGGGTCATGGAATAAATATTGGAATTTTATAATACATGAATCATAATTGAATTGAATAACATGAGCTATGAGAAAATAATATAGGCATACAAAATATATTTTTCGCTTACACATCAGCATAGAAATTTATTCCCATAGTATTCAAGGATCATGACTGAGGATATCATATGAGAATTTGTTCAATACCCAACCCATCATAGTAGTAAATTTTCACTCCCAAGACTATAATAAAAAAAATTACTTTACACAACTGCGTTCACTCCCCATTCATATCTTATCTATATCATGAGATATAATTCATTACCCAATTCATTGGGGGGAGATATAGGCTCCACCTGTCACAAGATGAAGATAATATATATGTGTGCTAAGAGATCATAAAACATTAATCATTTCATAACCCATGAAATGAAATGGGATACCTAAATATTTTATCATATCATAAAAAATGGAAAATATATAGGTTTTATAGTCATTTTATCATTTCATCATTGCATAACCCATAGATAAAGAAGTGAGTTTCATAGGAATTTTATTATGGTATAAACCTATGGAAGATAAATGGGTTTCATAAATATATTTTAATAATAAACCACTAAATAATGAATAAAAATTGAACCATTGGTTCATATCCCTAGAAAAGAATAGATTACATCAAGGTATTTTATCTTAGATACAACATTATTTTTAATGATAAATCACTTGGGGTGTTTCTTGAGTATGATAACTTATCTTTAGATATCAATTTTTAAAAACAAAAAATCATAATGTTTTTTAATGTAATTTTATTTGAAAATAAACTTATAAAATTATATAGGGATCTTAAAAAAATCATGGCTGAGGGAGATTATGTTCATGTCGTACATGTTAAAATAGAGATTCATTTCAGTTTTTTTTTGTAAAAGGAAAATGATAATTATTTAGAAAATGAAATAATGATTCCTTTAAAATAGAAGATGTAAAAATTTAAAAATGTTTAAAATTTTTATTAATAAATCATTTTAAGATTTTTTAAAACATTTTCCGAAATGTTTTTATAAAACATAGTTTTGGAATAATATTGGGTTTTCAACTAATGAGATAAATAAGCATGATTTTTTTGTTAAAAATATTATCTTAAACTCTTGAGTAAATAAATTGATTAAAATGAAAGGAATAAATATATACTCATGAAATAAATAGAGGGGTTGAAAATTCACTATTTTATTGAAATATTGATTATAATATTTCATCATTGGAAACATAGTCATATTCAATCCTAGTAAACGATGTTATCATAACATAAAATATTTACCACTTGGTTAAATTTGATTTGTAAGATCCATTAAAGAATAAAATCAATAGGAATTTTAAATATCATTAGAATAAATAAATAAATTATATTATATGTCATAGGGTCCATGTATACACATCATAAAATAAGATAGGGGCATAAAATTACATATGCCTCAAGGAATGAAAATTTCGAAAAAAATCCAGTACCGGTTTGGTAATATTTTGAATCGTAATCCCCAATAAATTATAACATAAAATAAAACATTTAATGTCATGAATATAATGAAATTCATGATATAACATAACAAATTTTCAGTATATACACCACACATAAGAAATAATTTCTGAATTTTTATACATATCCCAGAAATAAAAGAGATACTAGAAATCCCTTACCTTGAGTCTTGACATCCTTCACACAAATTTTAACCTACTGTAAAATAACTATAAGATTATTATACATATATTAAATAACTATACATATATATATATACATATCATAAATATATTATTTATTTATGTCATTTTATGAACCTTTTATTTACAATTCCATGTTAAAGTCAAGTTTCAGGAAATAACTGCTTTGTTTTTAATGTATGTTTTCATTTTTTATTTTCAGTCCCTTCATTTTGAACATGGTACCATGATATTCGGAATAATAATCATGACATAATTATAATATTTATTGAAAATTTATACTTTTAATACCAATTATAAAAGATTTTTATGAGAAATTAAATATGTTATGATCGTGGAGACGATAGGTCGTACATATACAGGATCAATGTTTCCATTTTTCAATGATTATTATATAAAGGAGGTAAGTAATATTTTATCTCTAAATAATTATAATAATATTATATTATTTATTTAAATATACTTATAAATTTCATCCATGTGTTTCCATTATGAAAAGAGAGAGTAACTTCGATTCATGAAGGTGGTAGTTCACACACACAAAAATGACATTCTCGTCTTTCAGTGAGTGAAAAGTTAAGAATGGAAATAATATATAATAATTTAAGAAGTATATATATGTACTTAATATAATAATTATTTCATATATATCACATATATTCATTTCATTTATCCTTATTATTTTCTATATAAAGAGTTACTAAAAAACAAATCACTTCGCTTCGTGAGGAAGTAGTCCGTTGTACACATGAGAAACATTATCGTATCCCCTAATAAAAGGAAAGTAAAAAATTTATATATTTTATATTCCTTAAAATGTATAATCATGTTATAAATATCTTATATAAACATATATACATATTCATATCCAATTGTGAGTTTTTGTAATGGAAAAACAAACGTCATCGATTTACGAGGCTATAGTACACTGTAAAAACGAATATTGATTTCAAAATTCATTTAATTTAAGTAGATATGGTTTTAGGTAAACCCATTGAAAGGCACTGTCCTGGGTTCCATCAAATGATTAACGGTTTTTTTGGGGTACTTGGGTGCAGTAGAGTGGCTGACCAAGGTCATCTCTCAAAGGAGGAAGTAAATTAAAACAACTTTATAAATGTATTATAAAAATAAAATAAAAGAGAAAAAAAATACTTGAAAGGATGGGGTGTTGTTTATAGTTTATAAAACTAGATGTTTTCTAAAAAAGGTTTGCATTTTTTTTGTTTTTAATTTTGAAATGAAATTCGATTAAAAATAAATAACAAGAAGATGTTTTTTAGAAAATATTTTAAAAGGTGTAATCAATATAACTCTACCTCTTCATTTACTTATTAATAATTATCATTTAAATTAATATCCAATTAATTATGATCCTATAATTTTTTAACCCTCTAACCCTATTGGAGTTAACTTAACCATAAAGATGAAATGAGTTAAACCCAAGGCCATCTTTGGAACATACAGTCATAACACCCTACATTGATTGATGTTCTAAATCTAGATTATGGTCAGTGGTAAATTAGGGAAAATATCCATTCTAGAAAATTAGGATGAATTTTTTTTAGGGATTATATTTTAACTCTACAAATTTATCCTGTATGGTCTTGTATTACCGATTAAAATCGCACTTTCACAATTCACACAATAACCGACCTCATGTTTTTTGTGTTAATTGTTCAATTTCTTTCTTAGTTTAGTCTAATTTAAAACTAAATTCATGGATCATATTATGTAAATTAAAGTCGTTCAATGATTAAAAATAATTAAATGAAGAGGGTAAAAAATAGATTGAACACTAAGAAAACTACTCTTCCATGGGTGATGTGGTTATCATGGAGGCATTTTGCATGAGCAAAGGATTGAAAGGGTAGAACACAATATCATCTCTACTCTTCAATTCCAGCCCAAAGAGGAAGATTAAGAGGAATAAAATGAAAAACATAGAGGAAAATATAAGAAATTAAAGAATAACTAAGGATTTTATTACACAAATGAACGTATTACAACATGAAGAAGAAGTAGAAGGCTTCGATGAGGGGATCCTCGCTTCAAGAGCTACCCCTCTTAAAATGGTTGGAGGATTTGAGTGAAACCAAATATCCTCTACCTTAAATATCCTAATGCACGTCCCAACCCATCAAAATCAGAAAAACACTAATTCATAGAATGGAGGGGAGGCTAGGTTTAAATAGGTTTTAAGTGTAAATGGGGAATCTCTGAAAAATATTTTAAGCTAACTTTCACCGCCCATTTGACCTTCAAAACATGTGAACCATATATTCATCCAAAAAAATAATTTTTGAAAAATTGGGTTGGAGAGGTACTATCAAAATTTAGGCCCAATGAAAGCTTGGATGAAGACATTATGGCCCAAATACAGGACTGATGTCCAATCTGGCTGGTCCAGCCCACCATTGCCTTCATGGTCCATTTAGTCCAAACAATGAAAGATTTAGCTCCAATGTTATGAAAAAAAAAATTAACCCATTATGTTAGGAACACAGTTACAAAATTTCAAAATTTAAATAATAAATTTAAAAATATTTATCTCTTAAATTATACAGTGCACTATAAAGGGTAAATGAGAATTTCTATCAAATTTTCAAATGAATGATCTAGTCCCAAATATTTTATAAATAAACATATTTAACAAAATGTGAGGAAATTATATAATTTATTATCAATAAAATATTCAATAAAAATGTGTTTTATCAACTCCCCCACACATATCCTTTTTCCCTCCTGGGAAAAATCTCATATCATGTATTCAAAAAAATTGTGACAAGATATGCATATTCAAATTTCTCAATCCACAGTTCAAATATAGGAAAAGTAGGAATCCCATAAAGAGTCAATATTAATAAATTTTAAATAAATTTTCTCATAAATTGTGTCAAAACAAAATCTAGTGAGATTCATAACACTAATCATAGTGAAACAAGTCATTGGTCTACCATGCCACTAATTCTCTATGCGTGTGTGCGCCAACCATTACAAGCTTGTCTCTCCACACTTTATCTAATATATTCAGGTCTATACTTTATTTTCTTACTTGATTCTATTCCACCAAATCTATTCAACATCCTTTGTAATCAAATTCCAATACCTACTTATTTAAGCATTCTCAGAAGTGAAACCATGAGTTCCCTACCTAAATGTCCCCAAATGTTGTACATTTATTCACTCCCATATTTATTGATTATTTTTGTGTATTTTTTGATTTTTTTGATTCTTTTAGAGGGAGTACAACAATCAGATATTAGTTGCACACGCATAGGTCAATCCGGTATAGTGATGGAAACAATCGGAAGAGAAACAAAAAAATGGAAAGACCATGTTATAAGTCGAAAAGAATTACTTACCCTAAATATACATTAAATTGGGTAAGAGAATCTCACGAGTCATGATTGAGTGAAAAATTTTGTGGAGAAATCAATGACACAATTTACCATAAACAATTATCACAAATAATGATGTCCAAATCTAAAAGGTTTTATAATGAGATAACAATTCATATCATTGAAGACATCAATTTTTATAAAATTCAACCCTTGATGATGAAATCTTACTCATGCTTATATTTCTACCAATGAATTTTGAAAACATGCATTTTCCATATGTTAAAAATGAGAATCTTACATGATATATTTGTTTTTTATTGTTTTTTTTTTTTGAAAATTTTATCCAAAAACTTAATATAAAATACACATAAAACACACAAATAAAAATCCTAAATATCTACCCAAAACTTTTGTCCCCTCCCCCACACTTAAAATATTTAATTGTCCTTAATGGGAACCTAGGAGATGATATATTCACATGAAATTTATAATTTTAATTAGTTAAAAGGATATAAAAGTAAAAGGGTTGGGAACAACCTGATATACTCACGTGATGATGAGGTTATGTAGTGTGATGAAATCCACTACATCAGTTGGAAGTCCCTCAATGTATTTCTTGAAACATTCTTGTTGACTATACGACTCCTTCCAATGTCCTCTTGTGTTATTTCCACGATTCCGTAAGGTAAAACATTAGTCACAACATAAGAACCTAACCACCTGGAACGCAACTTACCAGGAATTAGCTTCAGTTATGAACTATTGAAAAAGACTTTATCTCCAACATGAAATTCTCTTTTCTGGATCATTTTGTCATGAGCTGATTTTGATCCTTCCTTGTAAAGCCTTGAGTTCTCATGTGAAGACAATTTAATCTCCTCAAGCTCTTGAATTTTTATCTTCCTTTGGATTTCAGCTTGTGTCGAATCTATGTTGGGTTTCTTTATAGCCCAATTAACCCAATGATCAACTTACACAGGTAGATGACATGCTTTCCCAAAAAAAATATGAAATGGGGACATACTGATGGGAGTTTTTTATGCTGTCCTATATGCCCATAGTGCATCATCCAAGCACTTTCTCCAATCCTTCCTATTCGGCTGCATGGTTTTCTCTAAAATTTGTTCCAACTCACGATTTGAAAGCTCAGCCTGGACATTTGTTTGGGGGTGGTATGATGTTGATGTTTTGTGCGTCACCCCTACTTTCGAAGGAGGGAAGCCAAATTACGATTGCAGAAGTTTATCCCTTGGTCACTGATGAAAGCCTTTGGTACTCTAAACCTAAAAAAAATTGTGTCTTGACAAATTACTCTACATCATGAGAATCATCAGTCTTAGTGGCCTTAGCCTCCACCCATTTACTCACATAATCATCAACAACCAAAATATAAAAAAGACCAAAGAACTAGGAAAAGGACTCATAAAATCAATTCTCCATACATAAAAAATCTCACGGAATAATATGGTTTTTTGGGGCATCTTGTGTCTCGTAGAAATATTACCAGTGTTTTGGAAACGTGAGCATGACTTACAGAACACATGAGAATCATGGAATAAACTAGGCCAATACAATCCAGAGTCGATAACATTCCAAGCTTTCCGTTGTGGTCCAAAGTGTACACCACAAGAAAGTGTATAACAAAATTGCAGAACAGACTCAGACTCATGATCAAGAACACACCTCTTAATAACATTGTCACTACACATGCGCCATAAGTAAGGATCATACCAAACATAATACCGAGACTCATTTTTTAATTTTTGGATTTGATGTTTCTTTAAATTTGTAGGGATTTCAGATGCAACGTGGTAGTAAATTAAATCAGCATACCAAGGATGTGTACCTGAGATGGAATAATGATGCTCATTGGGGAAAGTGTCCTGAAGTGGTACCTGGTCCTAGGTGTCAGCATCATGTGTGTTAGTAATCCTACTCATGTGGTTCACCACCAGGTTTTCAGACCCCTTCTTATCCTTTATTTCAATATTGAATTCTTGAAGAAGAATCATCCATCAGATAAGTATTGGATTTGCATCTGGCTTCTTCAAAAGGTGCCTCAGAGCTGCATGGTCAGAAAAAATAAATAATATAGAGACCAATAAATATGAATAGAATTTATCTAAATCAAATATGATGGTGAGGAACTCTTTTTCTGTGGTTGTTTAGTTTGATTTGGCTGAATCCAATGTCCTCAAAATATAGTCAATCACATGTGAACGTCCCTCCACCCTCTGTGATAAGATATCTCCAACCAAAAATTTGGATGTGTCACACATAAGCTCAAAAGGAATTTCCCATTGTGGGGGATGTATGATCAGTGGAGTGGTCAGACAGTTCTTTAGCTTATCAAAGGAAGTCTGAAAAGAATTATTAAAAACAAAATCAGAATCCTTTTGAAGTAATCAATAAATAAGAAGATAAATCTTACTAAAATCATTGATGTAGCACTGATAAAATCATGCATGCCTTAGAAAAGATCTAACATCACAAACACATGAAGGATAGGGTAGGGATGAAATAATATCTACCTTAGATCCATCAACCTATATCCTATGTTTTGACACTATATACCCTAAGAGAATTCCATGCTCTAACATAAAATGACACTTTTCAAAGTTCAAGACCATATTCTTCTCAATGCAACAATTCAACACCATTCCCCAATGACTTATACATTCATCAAATGAGGATCCATACACTATAAAATCATCCATAAATACCTCCATGAAGGTCTCAATAAAATCAGAAAAAAATACTCACCATGCATCTCTGGAAGGTACTTGGGGCATTAAAAAGTCAAAATGGCATCCTCCGGTAGGAAAACGTACCAAATGGACAAGTGAATGTTGTGTTATTCGGATCCTCCAGAGTAATAAGATCCTGAAAATATCCATAAAATCCATCAAAGAAACAATAGGGTGTTTTCCCATCTATTCTTTCAAGCATTTTATCAATAAATGGGAGGGGGAAATAGTCCTTGCGAGTAGACTGATTTAGTTTCCTATAATCAATACACACATGGAACTATTTTGTACCCTCATTATAACTAACTCATGTTTCTAATTTTTAACAACAGTAACACCAATTTTCCTAGGAACAACCTGAATAGGACTCACCCACTGGGAATCTGAAATGGGAAAGATTATACCTACCTTGAGCAATTTCTAAACTTCTTTTTTTACAACTTCCAGAAGAGTTGGATTCAATCTTCTTTGTGGATGCCTAATCAGCTTAGCCCCATCCTCCAAAAGAATCCTATGCATGAAAATGGAGGGGATAATACCTAATATGTCAACCAAGGTCCACCTAATTGGCTTAATGTTCTCCCTCAAAAGATTCAAAAGTTTTTCTTCATTTTCAAAAGGGATATCGTTAGCAAACATAATAGGTAATTTCTCACCACTCAACAAGTATGAGTATTTGAGATTACTGGAAATAGCTTGAGCTCTAGTGTAGGGGGGTCGTGTATGGATGGATAAATTGAAGGAACTAAAATATGTGCACAATGAACATCAATATTATAATCCACATCATCGAAATCATAGAATAAAGCATCAAATCCATAAGCATACTCAATAGCCATGTCATAATTAGAGTTCACATGATCAAAATTATAATATGATTCCATTTCAAAATCAAATCTAAGAGAGTATTGTGCATTAGAAACTGATGTGGAAGTACTCTTAGACATCAAAATAGAACCAATACTCATAATCTCACTAAGCATAGGAAAATTCAATTCCATGGGGTTTTTACTTGGTGGTTCAAAATAGGAGATAAAAAAAGAAGAATGGTCCTCTAAGGGGTACTTTATAGAGTCCATAACATTAAATATTACAACTTCATCACCAAAATCCATGGAAAGTGTACCCTCATTAACATTTATGTTAGTTTTTGTAGTTTTGAAGAAGGGTCTACCTAAGATAATAGGATCATGAGAAATTACCTGATCATCCTCCATGTTAAGAACATAGAAATATGTTGAAAAGATCATGTATATTACCCAGAAAAGTACATCCTCAAGGACTCTCGCTAGATATACTATAGCTCTATTTTCCAACTACACCACTACTCTCATCGGCTTCAACTCACCAACCTATAAATAAGAGAATACAGAGTGAGGAATCACATTTATAGAAGCTCGTAAATCACAAAGAGCATCAGAAAAGTGTAACTCCTCTATGGTGCATGGTATAGTGAATGTCCTGGGATCCTTTCACTTTGTTGGCATTGCTAGAGTTTGAGTAATGAGTGATGAAACATTCCTTCCAAGATTTATCCTCTCATTTCCCGTGATCCCTCTTCGATTGGTACAATGTTCTTTTAAGAATTTCACATACCTTGGGATTTGCTTGATGGATTCAAGTATGGGGATGCTGATCCCCACATGCTTGAATGTATCCAAAACTTCTTTTTTGCTTCACCTCTTTAGACATATTATTGGTTTTTACAACCCTGTTTGGAAAGGTAAAGGGTTTAATAGGAACATCATTAATATTTTTCTTACCTTTATCTTTCTCCTTGGGTTTCTCATCAGCTGGTTTTGAATGGGGATTTTCTGGAGTTGAGGTGAATCCTGGTGGAACGATTAGTGCAGATGTATCATTTGTTTTCTTCCCACTTTTCAATGTGATGGAACTAACATTACCCTTGGGATTTGGATTAGGTTGGGAAGGTAGATCTCCATAATTCTTATTTACCTGTTCATGGAGGGCAGTGGCAATCTGTCTCATTTGAGTTTTCAACTCCCTTAACTCTAAACCTTGAATCTTCAGCTCATTATATTGATTAAGACCAATTTGTTTCAAAATATCATCAATGTTAGAATCTACCTTGGTTTGGGGATTCTCTTATTGTTGACTTGTTGATGTTTGAACTTCAAATCACCTTTGGGGTTGTTGGAAACCCTGTTGGTAAGGTGGAGGATGCTCGAAGTTTTGTTGAAAAAGGGGGACTTTGTTGTTTTCCATAGCCATACCTCATGTTTTATTGATCCTTCCACCCTTGGTTTTATGTTGGATCAAAGGAATAAAACTTATTTTAGGGATATGGTTGTTGTTTATGCTGATATTGTCTCCTAGGAAACATTGCTGCACAATCTTCTGTTTCTTGTAGTTGGGGGAAACAAACAGTTGGGTGGTCTATTTCAGAGAAAATGCCACATAGACTCAAAGGAGTGGGTGGGGATGTTTTTTGAGCTAAATAAATCAGCCTCACCATAGTGGTTAATTATTATAACTTAGTATCAATCAAATTAATCTCAAGAGAAGAAGGACTTACCAGATGTACTACCCTAACATGTGGTGTACCTTGATCACCAAATTGTTGGGAGTTTTGTACAATCCTGTCAATTAATGCATGTGCATACACTAGTGTCGTGTCCAACAATTCTCTTCCAGCCTTGAAACCCACCATTCTCCTCTCCATATGTGTGATTCCTTCATAGAATTACTGGATAAGGAGTTTCTCACTGATTTGGTGATGTGGACAGCTTACGCATAACTTCTTAAATCTCTACCGGTACTCATACATTGACTCTCCTTGTTCTGATTGATCCTAGAGATCTATTTTCGAATGTATGTGGTCCTTGATGCTGGAAAAATATTTATATTAGAAGATGTTTCAAACCATTCCAATATGTTACATCTTTGGGTTGTAAATAATGCATCCAGTCTTTTGCAGCTCCATCAAGTGAAAAAGGGAATGATCTTAGTTTAATTTGATCTTCAGAAACATTTCATGGTTTTAAGGCTGAGAAAACAAAATTAAATTCTTTCAAATGTTTGTTTGGATCCTCACCAGATAATCCATGAAACTTTGGAAGATGATAAATTAACCTAGATTTCAGTTCAATGTTTGATTTAAGATTTGGGTATGCAATGTAATTTGGTTGATAGTTAATGTCTGGTGAAACCAACTCTTGAATAGTTCTATTAAGTTCATTTCCATTATTTTCAGCCATTGGTTCTTATTTTATGGTTGAATTTGAATTTCTTCCAATTTCAATGTTTTGAGAGTGGAGGAATTCTCCAACTGGTTGAATGTTGAAACTTCTTATAGACTGAGAATGTATGATTCGAACCCTAAGGTTGCATTCAATCTCAGGGTCAATATCTAAGAGATATTTTGGATTAGTTCATCTCATAAATAATATAAAAAAAATAACGAAAGTGGACCATAATAAAAATGAGAAGTTTGAGTTGATGGTCCAAAAAGAAGAAGAAAAAAATAAAAGAAGAAGAAAAAAATTCAGATTGGGTAAAGAAGAAAGAAAGAAGAGAGGAAGTGAATAAAATGTAAAATAAAATAAATACCTCTAATTAGTTGAAATAATTACTTTCATCCTTAGAAATGGTGCCAATTTTAAGGGCGCTGTTGTGGGCACCATCAAATGATTAATGATATTTTGGGGTACTTGGGTATAGCAGAGTGGTTGACCAAGGTCGTCTCTCAAAGGAGGAAGTAAATTAAAACAAATTCTTAAAGGTATTATAAAAATAAAATAAAAGAGAATAAAAACACTATCTGAAAGTATGGGTTTTTTTATCATTTATAAAACTAGAAGAAGTTTGTTGGAAGAATATTTCATTTTTTTGTTTTTAATTTTGAAATGAAATTTGATTAACAAGATGCAACAAGAAGATGTTTTTTTAGAAAATATTTTAAAAGGAGTAACCAATATAACTCTACCTCTTCATTTACTTATTAATAATTATCATTTAAATTAATATACACTTAGTTATTATCCCTTAATTGTTTAACCCTCTAACCCTATGATATTCAACTTAACCACAAAGATGGAATGAGTTAAACTTGAGGCTAGATTCAGAACATGCAATCATAGCACCCTGCTTTGATTGATGTTATAAATTTAACTTATGGTCAATGGTAAATTATGGCACATATCCATTCAGGAAAATGAGGATGAATTGTGTTTAGGGATTATATTTTTACTCTAAAAATTTATCTCGCGTGGTCTTGTATTACTGATTAAGATCGTGCTCTCACAATTCACAAAATAATCGACCTCACGTGTTTTTGTGTTAATTGATCAATTGCTTGATTAGTTAATTTTAATTTAAAAAATAAATTCATCGATCATATTAAATGAATTAAAGTAGATCAATTATTCAAAATAATTAAATGAATAGGGTAGAAGATAGATCAATCACTAATAAAACTACTCTTCTATGGGCGGTGTGGTCATAGTGGAGACGTTTTTCATGAGCACAGGATTGAAAGGGTAGAACCCAATTTCGTCTCCACTCTTGAATTCCAGCCCAAAGTGGAAGATTAAGAGGAAGATAAATGAAAAAAAGAGGAAAACAAAATAAATTAAAGAAGATCTAAGGAGTTTATTACACAAATGAATGTATTACAACATGAAGAAGAAGAAGGCTTCGATGAGGGGATCCTCGCTTCAAGACCTACCCCTCTTACAATGGTTGGATAATTTGAGTGAAACGAAATCTCATTGGCCTTAAATATCCAAATTCACGTCCAAACCCCTAAAAATGATAAAAACACTAATTTATAGAGTAAAAAGTTGGATGGTTTTAAAGAGATTTCAAGTGTGAATGGGGAATCTCAGCCAAATATTTTAAGCCAACTTGCACCGCCCATTTGACCTCTAAAATGACTGAACTAGCTATTCTTCTAGACGAATGATTTGTGAAAAATTGGGTTAGAGATCTCCTCTTAATATTTGGGCCCAATAAAAGCTCTGATGAAGATTTTATGGCCCAAATACAGAACTGATGTCCAATCTAGTGGGTCCATCCCACCTTTTCCTTCATGGTCCATTTAGTCCAACCAAATGAATGATTTAGCTCCAATATCCTAAACAAAATTTGTATCCCATTAAGCTAGGAAAACAGTTACAGAATTTAAATTTTAAACAATAAATTTAAATATATTTATCTCTAAAATGCTACAGTGCACTAAAATGGGTAAAACGGGAATGTCCATCAAATTTTCAAAAGAATGATCTAATCCCAAATATTTTATAAATAAACATATTTAACATAATGTGAGGAAATTGAATCATTTATTATCTATAAAATATTAAATAAAAATGTATTTTATCAACCATTAACATAAATAATATTATTATAAGGATGATACTAAGTTAAGTATATCATGATGGTTTAATTATAATTGATAGAAGTTGTATAAGAAATAAAATAAAAATTCTCGATGAAGAACATTACCTCTTCCTTGGATAACCACCTTAGGATTACAAAAAAATCCTTACATGGTTGGATTTTTTACCAAAATATGTATTACAAGATGATATAATGTAATTTTTATGTTATTGTATTTTTTATTAGCCTATCTAAAAGGGTTTTATGGTGTGATTAAGAGAGGATAGGGGGTATCCTTTTATAAGTGAGTTAAGTGGCACACTTGTAATTTTTTGAAAGGAAAAAAGGCGTAACCATGTTTTTCTCATAAAAAATGACCCAAATAAATTATTATCAAGAATTAGGAATCATCATGTTAAAATATGACCATAAATTAGATTTTAGAAAAGTATGTAGGTCATTCTAAACATTAAAATTTTAGTATAACCCAATAGTAAACACATTTTTACTTTAACCACATATTGTTTTTCTAATTTCACAATTCATATTGGTGAAAAACTGATTTTAACTTATCATGTAATATAAATTACTTTTATTAGATATATGGAATCTATTTTTTATAATTAAATTAAAATATTTTGAAGATATTAATTTAAAATTATTCTCACACACGTGATGAGAAAGTGGGGTTTCAATGAGAAAATGTTCAAATGTTTACAAAGTTTTTATATCAAAACTCAATAATAAATTGATTCCAATGATCTGGATTATATTAATTTTTATATATAATTGAACTAATTTTAATTTTTAAATAATTTACCATATAATTTATATTTATAAATAATTTAAATGAAAAGGCAGTTTTCAATTAGAAGTCATTATTTTTCACATGCTACACAAGATAAAATAATGGATCATTGATTTTCATTATAAAAATAATACATTCATTTGAAACACTGGAGTTTGGTTGTTGTATTCTGGGAATATTTCTCTCTATTTGTATCATTAGATTACTTATTCTCACCACTTTAGCATTTAGCTTCCTGATGACCTTTTCTTCCACACAAAAAACATTTACTAGTCCCCATAAGGAAATTTACTCCATGTTTCTTCGTACACTTTAAACATAATGTAAATATCCTCTTCTTCTCTATGTGGTTATTATATTTTCCTTTGAATTCCATTTCTGTATTCTTAACAAAACCATGAGATTGATATATAACCCCGTATTAATTTCCACCTTGATAGCACAATAAAAAATCCTTTCATATCTATAGAAGTATCTTATGGCTAATTTTATTCGGATACATGGTTTTATGCCACTGAATAATTGATCAAACTTATATACAGGTTGCATGATATACCAGAATCATACCTCAAAAGTGTTGTAAAATTTTCCTCATAGGTACCAACATATTAATAATCTATTTTATTTATACCAAGGGAATCCTTCCATATTTGTGAGAAGAATACGAGGAATATTCTAATTAAAAAATATTTTATTAAACACATCACAATCCATAGAGTCAATTTCATATTTTTTTTCATATTCTTGATAAGAGTGCACTATTGATCTGATTCTCCATCAAAATGATATGAATAAAAAATGATTTTTCATGCTCAAAAAACATAAGAATATAAACTATCTTCTCACTAGTTCAAATCCATTTTTCAAAGATAAGTGGATCTGGAGATGCACAAAAATAATATGGGGTTTCCACATAAAGGACCCAATAGAATTTTATTCCCTCATTATTAGTTAAGAATTCCATTATTATTTATATCTTGAGGAAGGTGTGTAAACATAGAAATGATATTTTTCATTATAACTCCTATAAAATTTGGATGCTCATGGGGATAATCATTAAATTATCTATCGCAATCAACATTAACATGGCTCCTTCGATTTCTGGCCAATGACTAAAACTAACAGAATCATGTGAGCAACACTAATCATAGTGGGGAACCACATAATCATGAAATATCACTTATATGATGTCAAAATCATGACACCTAATTTTTAATATATGAAATCTTAGGTTTATCCTAGTTTATTCATTTTTATAATCTATCAAAATCCTTCAAGATTATTTTTAAATATTTTTTGAATTTCAAAACCATATCCCCTAGGAGTGTCAAACTAGGTGTGTAGAAGACCTGTTATTATTCACCAGTTTCCAAACGTGTATAGTTCTATGTTCCCTTTTCTATGTTATTACCCATAAGTACTTATATTCTAGATCCACATCCACTTGTAGTGTCCAGACATTGATATAATTACTTGAAAAATATTCACTCTATCCTTTACCATAATTACATGAAATTTTATTAAACATTGACTCGTCCTTGGACATATCCTTAGACATGTCCTAAGGGATATCGTAAAACTTTTATCATTATAGATTCATAAATTTAACTAATATTATTATCGGGTATAAACTATACTATCTCAATATTTTCATACAAAAATATTACATAATTATTTAAGAAATTTTATTAAAACACTCAAACATACTCCTAAAAATAAAAATGGTATAGTGCCTTTGGAAACATAGAAACAAAAACAACATGTTCATATGTAAACTAAATAATCTCTGAATATGTTCTTATTAAATATAAATCTTCTTAGACTTATCATACATTATACTTTTATTTATAAACTGGAGAAAAGAAAAATAAGAAAGGGTTAGCTCATATGCTTAGTAAGTGTAAACCATGTTGATACAAAGGCATAACATGAACATAAGGGTATGTTAACATGAGCATAAAATTTGAAAACCATAACCTACATATCAAATATCATATATGATGTCATGGAAAACACATTATAATTTCATAATACCTAAATTATAATATAATCAAATAATATGATCCAGGAGATAATAACATTGGCATAAGACAGAGATTTTTGGCATACACATAATAATAGAAAATCATTTCAATAATAGTCAGGGATCACTACCAAGGATATCATAGTGTAATGGGTTCAATCCATAAACCATCATAGTAATCAAGGTTCACTCCCAAGACCATCAAAATAGAAAAATTCCCTTACTAAAATAGTTTATTTCCTCATTCAAATGTTATATATTTCAGGAGATATGAATCTTTACCCAATGCATTAGAGGGAGTATAAGACCCACACATCATATAATGAAAATCATACATATGTGTGACATGATATTATAAAACATTCATCGTATCATAACCCATGAAATAGAATGGTCTTCAATTTTTTTTCATATCATAAACTGTGCAAAAGATACTGGTTTAATAATAATTTTATCATTTGATCATTGTTGAATCCATGCAGAAAGAAGTGAGTTTCATATGACATTTATCATGGTTTAACTTGTGGAAGAGAAATGGGTTTAATAAATATATTTTCACCATAAAAGAATAAAATTAATAATAATAATTGTATTTTTGGTTCAAATACATATAAAATTATAAATTACATCAAGTAAATTTCTCTTATATATAGAATTATTTTCAAAGATAAATCACATATAACATTTAATGAGAAAAACAAATTTTCCTCAAAAATTAATTTTTAAAATAAAAATTCCTAAAATATTTTGGGACTCTATTTATTTTATAAAAAAAATAAAAAATTATAAAGTAATATTCAATGAAAATAATGGTCATGATGGGTGGAAATTCATATCATTTTGTACATGTTTCAATAGAGATTCCTTTCAAATTTTCAATAAAACCCATGCATGAATTGTTTGGAAAAAGACATGAAGATTTTTTTTAAATTTTCTTAAAAATTTAAACATTTTAATAAATTTCTAGAAAAAAGAATTTGAATAATTTAAAAACTAAATTAAAAAAGATTTTAGAAAACATGGTTTTTGAAGAAACATGGGTTTTCACTCGACGAGATAAATGGAGACATTTTTTTCCTTAAAAGAATCTTTTGAAATTGTGAGTAAAGAAAGAATAGAAAATGAAGGGAAAACAAATGTTATAATTAAATAAATATAATATAATAAATGTGATGGGTTTATTTATAAGTGGATCATAATATTTAATCATCAGAAACATAATCATAAACAATCTAGATAAACAATGTGATTGTAACATAAAATATTAACTAATTTGTTATTATTTAATTGTAAGCCCCATGGAGGAATAACATTAAATAAAACTTTACATATCAGGATAATAAATCAATTCATGTTATTACATGTCAAATGGTTTGTTTATAAACCTCATAAAAGAGTAGGTATTCATAACAAAACATATTTCTTAAGGAAAGAAAATTAAGACAAAAATACATTACCTCATTAGTAATATTTTCGATCGTAATACCGAATAAAGAATAACATAAAAATGAAAAATTAAATTACATTAAAATAAATTTATTCATTATATAAAATATCAAAAGTTATATATATAAACCAACAAAATAAACGAGTGGTGAATTTTTATATGTATCGCAAAAATAAAAGAGAGACTATAAATCCCTTACCATAAGTATCGAATTTTTTCGTAAACATTGAAACCTCCAATATAATAAATTTAATTTTATTATACATATATTATAGAACCATAATTTTATATACCATGCCATATATTATTTACTAAGGTCCATTTTTGACTCATTTATTAACCATTCCATGTCAAAGTCATGTTTCACGTAATAACTACTTCGTTTTTGTGAATGTTTTGATTTGATATTTACAGTCCCCACACATTGAACTTTGACCCATAATATCCAAATTAATAATAATGAAATAATTATAAAATTAATTAATCAATTTTAATTTTAATACCAATCATGAAATATGTTTTTTATAAATGAATTATGTTACGATCATGGTGATGTTAGGTCGTATGTTCACATGAGTAACATTACCTTTTCTCAATGATCAATTTCGAAATGTGGTAAGAAATTTTTTAAATATAAAAAATTATATAATATAATATTTTTTCTTTATAAATGCTTATATATATCATCCAAGTGGTGCAGTGATGAAAATATAGATCCATATCGCTTTATGAAGGTGATAGTCCAAACCTACATCAACCATGTTATCATCTTTCAGTGAGTAAAAATATAAGAATTAAAATGACATATTATATTTTCATAATGATAAATATTTTATTAATATCATAAATATTTATTTTATATTACATTTATTCATTAAATTTATCCTTATTATCTTACATGTAAACTGATAGTGAAAAACAAATCACGTCGCTT
Source organism: Viscum album (assembly GCA_963277665.1). Taxonomy (NCBI): domain Eukaryota; kingdom Viridiplantae; phylum Streptophyta; class Magnoliopsida; order Santalales; family Viscaceae; genus Viscum; species Viscum album. The sequence continues at coordinate 428,354,543 of OY728150.1, read as the reverse complement.
CATGTGGTGGTAGTCCTCCACACACATGAGTGACATTATCATATCCCCAAAGGAATGAAGTATGAATAGGTAGATACTGTGTAATTAATTAAACAGTATAATTATCTTATAAATATCCTAAATATACTTTATATACATCATCATACCCATCCATGATAGGTGGTAATGGAAAAATTAGTGACATCAGTTCAAGAGGCGATAGTTCATCGTACTCACGAATGATGTTTTTAACCCATTTGATGGAAGTGAAAAAGGTTTAAGGTCATTACCTAAACACTAAAACATATTTTTATATAAAATATAATAAATATATTATATCATAATGTTTTAATAAAAATTAATTAAGGTGGATGTATAAATAAAATAAAATCTCTTTATGAAGAATGTTACCTCTTCCTCTCATAATCTCTGTAGGTTTCCACAAAACAAAATCCAAGGATGGATTGATGAAACAAAATTAGGATAATATGATGAGAGAAAAGAATTTGTGAAGTTATTTGGGAAGGTATTGGAATATTAAAATAGGGTTGATGGTGTAAATAAGAGAAGAGTGGGGGTAGCCTTTTATAAATGAGGTGAGTGGCACACTTGTAATTTTTTGAAAAGAAAAAGGTGCACCCACATTTTATCATTTCACAAGGCCCAAAATGGAGTATTATTTAGAAATAAACACGAAATAGTCAAAACATGGAAATAAAATATATCTTATAAATGTTATAAGGAAATTTTATTCTTTATCCTTTTAGTTTAACCCCTTGTAAACCCATATTTATCTTAAACGTAGTAATTAATTTTTATTGGTTTCACTTATCATTTTGGTAAAAAATTAAGTTCTTCTTACTAAATAACATATATTTTTCTGATTTAAAATATGGAATCCATTTTTTAAATTGAATTCATTAAATTTGAATAATTTAATTTAAAATTAATCATATAGATGCCATTAGAAAGTGGGTTTTCAAATTGAAAATGTTCAAATTTTTCCCAAATTTTTATATATTATTCAATATGAAAATGATTCCAATGACCTAAATTGGATAAATTTATCTATAATTTAACTATTTTTTAATTTTCAACAAATTTAATATATATTTTTTTATAAATAATTCAAATAAAAAGGTAGTTTCCAATTAAAATTCAGTATTTTTCACTATTCATTAAAAAAATTATCTTTTTAGAAAATTCAAAAAAATTAAACATAAAAAATTTCAAAATTATGATTTTAAAAATTAAAAAAAAAATTAAAAAAAAATCGTAGTAGTGTCCAAAAAAATTTAAATTTTGTTCGCAAAAAGGCAACCAAACATTCTTTGAAAAAAGTATAGTTTTCAAGAGTAAAATCGAAATTATTCTTATATCATGTCTAAAATCTCATAAGATAGATGTTTAACATTTGATTGAATATATAATATATAAATTTCCTTAAAAAAAATTTCCAAAGTGTTTTATTAATTTATTAAGGTAAAACGTGTTCCTGTGGACAGAAATAATTTTGCAGAAAATGATATCCTTTATTTCCAAGTAGTTTTTATTTTCATTTTTGTAATTGTTCACTAAGGAATTAATATTATATAAATTTATAGATAATATATTTTCATAATTTATTTAATATTATTCATACCCACCATTCAATTGGATAGAGGAATAACAATCATATTAAATAAATATATTTTAATTGTATGTTACATTTCATTTAAACTCGATGTAGCATGTATCGTAAGTTGTGATCAGTGTTGTGTGTAATGCATGATAAACTCAATGTTGATTAAAAAAATGAAAATATAATTAAAAAACATATTTCCCAACATCATGGGGTGTTAAAAATTATTCACTTATTTAAAAGAAAAACCATAGGACTAGCCTAGGATAGATTTAGGAATACCCTCTATATAAGCTCCCTAAAATTGATATTGATCCCCCCTTTAGTGTCTAATGTAAATAAATATGATTAGTTTTAAATCCAACCACTAGTAATTGTTTAGATAATACATTTTTAAGTTTTAGTTACTAGGCCACCTATTTCTGATGAAAGGAATAATCCACCCACCTCCCTACTGCCACACCTTCCTCTAATGTCCCACCCCTACATATTCTGAACCTAACCTAACCATTCCATTAGATATCAATGAGGTGGTATATAAACATGAAATTGTTTTCCACTGTATCATAGAGAGAGAAAAGTGTATATTCATTCATTTCATCATTCCTTTCACTGATCCTACCTAATTACATACCACTTTCCCATATCATCTAGTTATCTACCCTTTCCCCACCCAACATCTACTTATACATGCTCAGATTCCACTTTCATTCGCACCCCATCCACTGTATCTCTATATAGTCCCTCTTTTGAGCTTCCTATTAATATTATAAGACCTACTTCCCATTAGTATTTCTTGGTGGAGTATACTCTCTGGGGAAATGGACCTTATCTTACCTCTTCTTTATAGGTTCCCTTCATTGATCTAACTATAAAACATATGGCCTCCTTATGGATTAACACATCTAACCCACCTACAATAACCCATCCTAATTCTAGAACCACAGTTCCTACTTCAATGGTATATCCACCAGCTTCATCCACCATCACTAACATTGACATGGTAGGTAACCTAGAATCACATAGCATTGATAAGGGCCCCCAATGTTGATATTAAAGAGTATGCATGTACAATTTATTTTTTCTATGTATACCCCTACCATATGTTTCTTTGTTTTTAGGTGTATTTTTATCTTCAATATATTCTGATTCTTTGTTTTTTTGTTTAAATTATCTAATGAAAGGTATATGATTTCTATGACTATTAATGCTTCCCTCATAATTTTATAATTAATGATGCATTCAGTTTACTATATCTCAATCTTATACCTCTACTATGGATATTGATTCATAACTAGGATTCCATATGGACTTCCCCATGAGGTATCTTCCCCATGAAGCTGACACACAAATACTATTGTATGTTCTCTATCTATGAACATGACGGATTCTGCAACTCCTATAGGAGATGTTTGGTCATCCCATTTTTGAGGCAGCAATACCTACCATGAAAACTTTAGAGTTTGGGGACATTAAATAGAATTCATATAATAGGTAGAGGATACATGAGCTTATGGAATTATTTAATTAATCATTTTCCATATGTCTTAATGATTAAATATTATTAGAGATTTGTTGGAAGAAACCCATATTTTAATAATTTGATTCTTTACTGATTTTTAGGCCTTTTCTTTTTTATTATAGGTCGTCCTATTAGATATTTCATTCAGGAACTTAATTCATATTATTATCAATGCATGTATCACTGATATGATATATATTTCTATCTAATTTACTCCCCTACATAGTTTTATTCTTATATATTGTTTGTATCATGTGAAATATTTGTTTCTCTAGTGTGGGTAAATTTTGATTCTAAGATTTTTTTAGGTTCCCAATTTCACACCAATATCCAAAAATTTCCGCTAGGGAATGACATTTTTTATAGGGATCTCTTGATTTTATACACTAATTTCATAATTTAAATTTAAAATTTATTTCTGATGACATTTCTATCTCTCCCATGACACTTCCCAAAACACTACAGACACTATTTCATTTTTATTATGTGGGTGAGAATTAATAATCATGAGTATGTTTTCACATGGATTTTTTATTATTCTCATTATACTTGAAGACATTTTTCATTAAAAAATGTGTTCACATGAAATATCATTACCCTAGGTAAATAAAAGAAAATTTTTGGATGGAAAATATTAAATTCCTTTTTTATTATTCCTTATAATTTTAGCATGATTTTTTTTTGAGTAGTGTACTTATGATTCTAAATTCAGGAAATTTATCTCGATTAAATTATCACTGCATAATATGCCTTGAGTTATTTCCTTTTTATATATATTCCCATTCAAGAGAGTATTCGGTGCCTAATCATTCCCATTCTTCTCTAAGGATTTTTATCAGGAGATAAATGTAGAATAAAAACCTATATAAACTTGAATTAGAATCTTATCAAAGGTATGACCGAAAAAAATAAATTATTAAAATTTTTGGGGCACTTTTTTCAAGAAAATTTTCATCTGAACCACCCATATATTATTCCTTATGATGCCCGTATAATCCACGAATTACCTTGTTAGGATTGACCTATTTTACTAGAACCTTTAATCCCTTAATACCCCACTCTTGGTATAATTGCATTATTTTCACTTAAAATATTGTGAGGGTGTTCATTACTGATATACATGGGATGATTTCTAATGAGGATATGTATGGGGACCTTTTCACATAATCTTCAAAAATTTGTCTATGGTTCTTTAGATATACCATTCATAAGTATCTTTTCTTTAAAAAATGGAAATGGTTTGCTTATTGGGAAGATCAATAATCACCATTACAATACTAATGAATTTAATGGTGGATCATATGATGTTAGGTGGTGTATGTGATATTATTCATAACCATGAAATTTGAGAAAACAAATATGAATCATGATACTTTCATAACAGTTTTATGGTATATCCATGGACGTACCCTAATATTTTGGGAGTGTAGAGATGGTACTTTCTACTGAACACCCTTCATTACACTATTCAGGATTATTATTCATTGTACTGAAAACTCTACCCTCCATTTTGAACTTGATTTTTATCATTTATCCAACAACCATCAGCATCATATTCATTTGAAAATTATTGCCAAATCCCTCATTATTATGTTTTTATTTCTCTTTATAAATGAGATATTAGAACCAATTTCATCATATGGTTAAGAAAATGTATTTAGGGTATGATCATAAGATCCATTTTATTTTCCAATTACTGATGAGATAAAATTTAAAGTGTGGTAAATTTCAACATGGGAATAGCTTCTAAGGACCAATTTAAATATTTCAGTTAAATGAATAACTGATTTGAATAATGAACTTGATAATTAGGCATCACTTATTTTCTCTATAGGGGTGATCTTAGAGGATGGTAGTTTTCAACTAACACTTTACTTTATTTTCATGGTTTTAATATGGGTTTATTTTTAAAAGTTATTCCATTTAGAATCCATTTTCAGATTATTTTTCCTTGAGGATAATCAATTGTTCATGTATGGAGGAAATAGTATCCCAATTAGAAAATTATGTATTGTTATAAATTTCATAAATTACAGATAATTCACATCATGAATTCTACTCATAATATGTAATACTTAGATATAGGCACCCTAAAAACCAAAGGTCATGAAATAAAACCAATTCATGTCATGAATTCCATCAATGAATATGTTCATGATGTGAATGTATCTAATTACCCAAGCTTTACGTACATGGACATTAAATTTCTTTTATAGAATACTTAATACATTTTACAAATAGATTCCCAAAGACTATATTAGTTTAGTTTTTTGGAAACATAGAACACATTGTTCTATCTTGGTTAAAGATATTCAACATCTCCCATAAAGATCTTCCCATTTATTTTTCCTACCTAAAACCTTTCTTTATATCCTGGGGGAAAGAAATCATAAAAATGGTGAGATCGAATGCTCGGTAATGGTAAAAATTGAGAACATCAAACAAAATATAAACATAAGAATGTAAAAATATGAACATATATTTTGAATATAAAAATATTAAGTCATAAAATAAATCTTGGTAGTACGTAAGGCATAAATCATAAAGGAACATTAACCATGATAAATATAATTGGCATAAAACATGTAATTGTGGTAAACACGTAAGCATATCGAATAATTTCCACATTATCCAGGTATATTTTTAAGACCATCATAGCAGAAAAAGTCCATTACTGAACTGAGTTCACTCCTCATTACAAACCTGTATTACTAAACTAAATATACTTGTTGTTTCCGCCCTATATTATTGAACTAGATGTACTTGTCGTTTCAACCCTGTATTACTGAACCAGATTTACTTTCCATTTCATCCAAATCTACATCATCAGATATAAATCTTTACGCAATTCATTAGATGGATATATAGGTCCCACCAATATCATAATGAAATAATTCATACATGTTCCATAAAAACATACATCATTCATTATAGCATAACCCAAGGAATAAAATGGGTTTTTTAAACATCATTCCATTATAACATAATCTGTATAAAACAAATTTATTTAATATATATAATTCGATCATAAAAATAATAAAATCATAGTAATAATAGGTATAGAAACATAAAACAATTTAAATAATGGCATCTTATTTGGAAAATAGTTTTGATATAACACATAAAATTAATTTTTGAGGAAAAATATCCTTTCCTCTTCAAAAACGTTTTATATTCTCAAAAACTCCATTCAAATTTTTCTAAAAACAATTTAGTTTAAAATAAACTTGAAAATTTTTATGGTAAGATTCATGTAAATAAGTCCTCATGAAAATGTAAAAATCCATTCATGCCATATAAGTTAAAAAACATTCTTCTTGTATTTTTGTTGGAAAAGTCAAAATGTACCTCATACTAAAAATGACAAAAGATTCCTTTCATACCATTTCATAAAAATTAACCAATGGGTAAAATTGAATTTAAACATCAGTAGAAGGATATGGAGAATAATTTATAATATATATATATATATATATGTTTAAAACATGGACATGGATGATAAATATATCCTAGTAAATACTTACGTATAAACAATCTCAGATAAAAATAAGATTACAAAATTATCCCTTACCATAGGTCCAATATACTTCGTATATATCTGAACCTTCTGTATAATGATTTAAAAAATGTTATTGACTTATTATAGAATCATATTCATTTTTATGATATCATATATGATCATATTATCATATGTTTGTTAGTAACATTTCATTATAACTCATTATTCAGATATTAGCTACTTTATGTTCTTAGGAAACTTTTGGTGGATAAGTTCATGTTCCACTTATTTGGTTATAGTTATAACATTTATAGAATTATATTAGTATAATATATATCATATTTATTCATTCCATTCATGTATATAATCATGGTTTAATGAATATCATGTAGAATGAATCTCATCACATCGTAGAGATAGTATGCCGTATGTACGCACGGGTGACGATATCATTCCCGTAATTGTTGAATGGTATTAAAGTGTATGGTGTATAATATTTCATAATAATTACCATGTTACAATAATCATATATAGTTATTATTTACATCCTTATACCCATCCAAGTAAGGTGGTGGTGAAAAACGGATTACACTACGACGTGGAGACGGTAAGCCATACATACACACACGCGGTGATTTCATTTTTCATAGGATGGATAGAAGGTGTAATATGGTTGTTTAATAATTAAAATAACATCTCAATATATATGTGATACTAGAGTTATTAATTTATAATTAAAAAACTTGTGAAGAGGAAGTATAAGAAGAGAGAAGTTTGAAAGAATCGTTAGAGGAGGTTAGCTCTTCTTCGACGTGCTTCCTCTAAATCTCCTATTAGAGCACTAGAGTCAGTCTTTGAAGAAGACCAGAATATCTATAATTTCACTAGAGATGTTTACAAGGGAAAAGGTCAGGGTATGGCTGAGCACGACAGCTCAAATTTATGTGAATAATTGGAAGAGGAGGTGCTCTTTTATAATTGAGGTGAGGGGCACTTTTGAAATTTTTGAAACTATTAATTTTATTAATTTCAAAATAAATCCAAATACACTAAAAAATGTGATATATTATATTATAATATATGATATAATTTTAATCTTAACAACCAATAAAATTTATACAAGTTTTGATGTCAATTAACACTTAATTATTTTATTTAATTTTAATTAAGATAAGAAATATTTCAATATTAAAAGGGTGAAATATTTATTTATGTGATGTCAATTAGACCATAAATAATCACCTTATATCATTTTAGACCACATAATAATTATTATAGTTTTTGGAAAATATTTTATGATTTTTAAATAATTTAATAAACATTGTTTTGAAAAAACAACAATAATGTCAATTTTGACACTAGTCAATTCATGGATTTTTAAAAATATAAAGATAAGATATTATCATTGAAAAAATTATTTTATTATATACATATGGGGTCTACTTAATATATAATAATATTTTTCAATATTAATTTTTTCAAATTAATTTTATTTTAATATTTTTAATAACATTAATTTGATATTTCCATTAATAAAATAATTACTACATCAATTTTGTTTAATTATTTAATATAATTATTTATTGGATAAAAATTAAAAATAAAATATGATGATGAATAGAAATATACTAGATTTCATAATAATACTTTTAGTCAAATTTATCTTTTGAAAAATTGAATATAAAAAATGTTATACTTATTAAATTATGAATGTGATAACTTTAACATCACTTTAAATAAAATAATATAAGTATAAAAATCTCTTCCATGTAGATAAAAATGGACAATAACTAGAACATTGAATGATTGTGGTCGAGATATACTCAAAAAAAATTTGGAAATTTTTGGGTCTTTTTATGGTTATTAGTATTTTAATAATAATTGTTTTATTGATTTCTCATCGATTAATTAATTTGTAGACCATCAAATTATAGGTCATTAAAGTAATTATATATTTCCTAAAAATTATAAATAAATAACCATGATAAATAAAAACATTTTATTTTTCAAATAAGTATTTATATTCTAATTTATATTTTGTATAACCTTATATTAAAAAATGGTTCAGTTATTAAAATTTGAGTGAGACATGTTTAACTTTTCTTTAAATAAAATAAATTAAATGTCTTAATCACATCCAAGTGGCGACTAAAGGACACCATTTTTTTAAAGACCTAAAAATTTCAAGGGAAATATTTCTAAATTTTCTTTGGTATTTTATAAGAACGCAGTTTCCGACAGCACCTGATTCTGAGGCCCGGTGTGCCCGGAATCATTTTCTGAAGTTTAGCTCGGGTACGTTCAGTGAACGAACGAGTGGGTTTTTCTAACTTCTGAACCGGTGCTCGGAATCGAATTCTGAGGGCACCGATGGAATCACAACGCCAGTATTTGCTTAGAAATGCCTTTTTCGGAGTTGCGTTTGCTCGGGTGTGGTTTTTAATTTTTGGGGGTTAAGTGAAGAAAATAAAATAAAGTGGTGCGACAACTTTATTTTATTTCACTTAATGCTGATTAAGCTGAGTTGAAGCGGATAGGGTGAAATCCAAAATATCCTACCCTCTTGGTAGGATATTTGTGAGGTGGGGCCCACACGAACCCCACCGTTTCTTTTCCTCTAAGTAACGCACCCGCAACCCCCCTCTTTAATGAAAGTCAACCGTGCATTTTTCTGGTTAAGAAACGCCTCATTAATTGGACAGTTAAATCGTTACAATTAATTAATTAAATTAATTGTTCATTTCTTTTCTTTTGAATTTCAAATGTGTCATGTACGTTAACAAAATAAGATAACTCTTATTTTATTTCTGTTGGAACTTGTGGCGTGGACAGAATTTGGAGGAAAGAGTTCTTCTTTGGCGAAGAACGCGAAGAACGCGAAGAATGCCCCGACCTCCGATGAAGAATTCCAAACCCTTGGAGATCGACGACGCGACGCCGTGTACCGCGATGTCAACGACATTTCTTCCACGACGCTCCTTCCACGACGATCCTTCTCTTCCACGACGATCCTCTTCTTCCGCGACGGTTAATTCCGTGACGAACTCGCGTTCAACGACAACGCTTGAGGTAGGGAATTATGTTTTAAGAATGATTTTATTCCCTTGATTTCTTTCTTCCTAAAGAAAACAACGAACACGGATCAACTTATTACCTAGTTGATCCGCGAACATTTTACTTGCGGGTTGGGAATAGTCTGTTGTGGGGAAAAACTGTTTGGGTTGTTTCTCTTTTTTTCACGAATTTTTCCTTATTGTTCTTCGTCTTTTGGGCCGCTTGTTACCAACTTAACGGGAGGAGGTCAGACCACACGAACACGGCTGACTCTCCTCCATCTTTGTTGTTTGATTCATTGTGGCACGAACAAAGGTGGCACAGTGCAACGACACCGTGCGGACACGAGAAAGAACGCGGTGAAGAAGTGCAGCGCCGTCGCGCCGCGCCGTTGAGGCCGAACGAAACCGCGGGCGGAGTCGGGGTCGTGGAGGCGATTTGAAGACCCCACGGTTTGCTATCTAAGTGCGGATCGACGATCGAAGGTGAGGCGGGCCGTGAAGGAATTTTGAAGGCTTTTCAGCAAAGGTCGGGTCCCGGGATGATCTCGGGCAAAGACCGCAAGCGAATCGGACCACCGGAGCGTGTTCGGTGGTCTGCGGAAGCCCCCGCCGGCGCACCGGCGCCGGTGGTCGGGGGCGGCGGCACTCGGAGCGCCGCCGGAAGAATCTGCCCCGGCTGAAGCCATGGCGGCGAGTGGGGTTCCGCGGCCGCGTGGAACCGGGGAACGAGGGACGTGGCCCTGCGCCGCGTCCCGTGACATAGAGCGGCCCCCGCGCGGGGAGGGGGGGGGCTCCTTTGGCGCGACCGCTCAGCCAGCGCCGAGCCCCCTGTCGGACCGCCAGGCCGGGTCACACCCAGACCGGGCCGGACTGCGCCAGCCGGGCCGGGTCACGCCCAGCCGGGTCGAACCCGACCCAGGTCGGGTCGACCCGGTTCGGTCCGACCCCGTGGGGTTGGGTCAGGTCGGTCCGGGCCCAGACCCCCCATTTTCGGACCCCTCACGGTTTTTCGCTCATATCTTGAGCTTTAGACCTTCGATCGATGCACCGTCAGTGGCGATACGACCCTTGGATCGAGACGGTCGTTTCAGTATATTATACTCAAGGTTTCAGAGGACTTTGGGTTCGGCCGGGTTGGTTCGGACACGAAACCAACCGGGCCCTCGGAGCAGAAACGCTTATATCTTGAGCTCCAGACGTCCGATTGACGTGTCGTTGACTTTGTTGAATTCCTCTTGATGAGACGAAACTTTTGGCATTTTTCACCTGAGGATTTGAATCTGTTCAAGTATGGCTGGGTTTGATTGTACCCAAAATCCAACCGGGCCCCTAGAACGGAAAAGATGATATCTTTCAGATCGGACATCCGTTTGACGAACCGTCAGCGGCATTGGTGATCTCGTTGAGAAACGGTCCCTATGAGTATACCCTATGGGAGTTCGGGGTACGGTTTAGATATGGCCAGGTTGGTTCGCACATGAAACCAAGCGGGCCCCTAGGACGAAAATGCTAATAACTCACAGACCGGGCGTCCGATTGACACGCCGTCTGTTGTGTTGAGACCCTTATGATGAGGAGGTCCTTTGAGATACATCTTCGTGGGACTTTGTGATACTTGGAGTATTGACTAGTATCTCATGGAGCGGTCCCTCCCGGGGACGAGCATACGGAGTACAGAGACCGTGTAGACGGCTGAGACCTGATGACTGCTTGACCGACTCGACTTGGAGTGAGTCGACTAGCCCAGTGGACGGAGTGCTCGGTATTTGGCGGCAGACCCACAGCGGACAGAGCACCTGGTAGTTGGTAGCAGACCCGCGGTACTCGACCGGAGGAGTACCTCTTTAGGCTATTAGGGGGAGCGCCCGGTATTTGGTGGCAGACCCACAGCGGATGGAGCGCCCAGTATTTGGCAGTAGACCCACGGTACTCGATAGGAGGAGTACCTCAGAGACTTGGATTAGTGACCAGTACCTCAGAGTCGTGACAGGACCACTGTACACTCCACAGACGGGGCTCTTCAGCAGTTACAGTTTCGATAATGAAAATCTTGGTTTGCGATGAGTCTATGATCCTTGTGTTTCCTCATGTTTGAGATGGGTTACTTGATAACTTTGGTATATGTATGGGCATATACCTAAGTAGATGTTATCTGTTGAGATATTCTTTGTGGTTATCCTTGTTGGTTTTAGTGAGACCATGAGGGTCTTGGGGTCCCTACTGAGTATCGTTATACTCACCCCTGCATGGGTTATGCCCGCACCTCGTTGTGTTGGTTGCAGACGACAGACAGTGCTGACGGAGGCCGAGTGTTCGAGAACTGGACGGTACCCGAAGGTGGACCACACGATGAGTCAGTATCCGGAGGTGGACTTCGCGATGAGACGACACACGGAGGAGGCTGATAGGAGAGAGCATTGTGGAGGCTATTTGTACCTACCCTTCAAGTAGGATATGTGGTGGATGATCCAGGTGATGCGCCATCTGTACCTACCCTTCAGGTAGGATCCGAGGAGGACAACCCAGGAGATGCTTCCGTCCTTCCAGCTGTTGTCTTTTTCTGTTGTACTATGTTCATTTGTAGTTGTACTTTCATTTGGGATTGTATTCTGGCCTATTTACCTTTCAGCACTTTTCTTTGTACTTAGTTTTTTACTTCCACTTGTACTCTGTGGTGTTTTGTTTACTTTTTTAAAGGAAATTCCTTCCCAGTTATTGGGATTTACGCCTTTGGTGCTAGTCGCCATCCCCTGGCCTATGGAAGGCGGGCTTGGGTCAGTCACGGCACGGGCCCCGAGGACGTGTCGTGACAAATTGGTATCAGAGGAGTCGGTTATACCACAGAACTTATAACTCTGATATTTTTCTTTCTGTGAAGAAATAGTGTTAAGAGTACTGAGTGTGGTTTTCACTTCATGGATTCCAGTGTTGGTGCGGGCGGCCGACATATCCATACACCAGGACCCTGACAACTGATTTCCATCTTTGTGCATGAAAACACTGATTGTGTGTGTGTTTCCATAAGTTTTTTTTGTAAAATATCAGCTCAAACCAGGTTAGCTCACCAAGTATAAATCTTTTGACCACGTCATGTTTGTTTCTTTCAGGATGCCTCCCCACGGACGACCAGCTAGAGCCCCTAGATTTGTTCGTACTGACATCCCGCCGAGCGACGTGGCCGCAGTACAGGGCCCTATCCTAGTTGATGCACTAGCAGGGGCACCAGCTGTACTACTACCCATTGGGCCACTGATTCCACCAGCCCCAGCAGCAGAGGGTACACGTCGCTTGAGTGCACTGCACGAGTTCCAGCGCTAGAGGCCACCCAGGTTCTGGGGAGAGACGGACCCGCAGGCGGCTGAGGATTGGATGGAGGTTGTGGTGAGAGTCTTCAGGCTAGTGGGGACGCCGACAGATTTCATGGTGATCCTTGCTGCCAGCCTTCTTCAGGTAGCAGCTGGCAGATGGTGGAGCCTGATGCTTCAGATGCATGGTGAGGCGACACTTCTATGGGTAGACTTCGAGAGCCTGTTCCGGGAAGAGTTTGTACCATCCACCCATCGAGTGGTGCGTATACAGGAGCAACTTCATCCACGGTAGCGCAACATGACAATGGCACAGTATTCAGTGAGGTTCACAGACCTCTCGCGCTACTCCACAGATATGGTACCAGACCCGTTCTTTAGGGCCTGAACCTTCGAGCAGGGGCTCAGGCGGGAGATTAGATCTTCTGTTGTTTCTCACAGCATTCCAACCCAGACAGGGGTGTTGGAGAGAGCCCTCTTAGTGGAGATTTTCCTTGCTGAGCTGTCTCCAGCAGCACGACCCACCACTAGCCGGCTTGCGGCAGAGTCTTCTGCAGCAGGCAGTAGATAGATGACGTAGAGGTCCAAGAGGACCAGACCTGCAGATGGCCGACTGCACGACTCAGGTTCAGTTGTGCGGGGGAACTAGGGTGGAGTCAGAGCCAGTCATGCCGAGAGTGGACAGTGTTACTCTTGCGGCGGGAATTGTCACATGGCACGTGACTGTCTGACCCGCCATGCAGATGACCAGCAGTTAAATGAAGAACCTCCCAGCCAGAGGCAGAGGTTCGATCAGGGATGACCGCAAGGAGCATGCGGCCATGGAAGAGGAGTTGTCCGTGCAGCTGGAGGTGGACGACGCTTCGGGGTGTTGCCACCACCACCACCAGGAGGCCCACCCCGACCGCAGGGGATAGGAGGACATGGGAGAGCTCAGATTCAGGCAGCTGAGGCCTATGTTCATGGAGCTCCGCAAGCAGATGGACAGTAGCGGGACTAGCTCTAGACCTGGAGGCTATTGATCATGTTGCTTCTAGTTTTGTTGATGTTTGTTTGTAGTTACTTCGTGTCTTTTTACTATGAGCTGCAATAATAAAAATACACTTATATTTGTGATGTTTGCTTTCCTGTACTTTTGTTTGGTTGATACTGAGTGGTCCTAGTTAAAACTGTTGACTTGACCCTCACTTTCGAGATTTCTACTGGAGGAGACCCAGTGACCTCACACTGATGTCGACAGTGTGACTCAACCCTTGGAGGCGAGAGTGACAGTGGGATCTCTTAGTAGTTACGTTGAGGCCTTACGACGTCATCCATGGCATGAATGTGTCATTCATGTCAGGATTGACTGTATTAGGCAATGGGCGTGGTTCATCCAGGGGATGAGACCGAGTTTCTCTTTTCGGCAAAGGAGAAATTTTAGCAGCTCTTCAGATCATATGCAAAGAAGGTGCAGATCATCCAAGAGCGGATGAAGACTGCACAGTGTAGTAGGAAACAGGAAACCGGCGCCAGTCTTAGAGACTCGAGCGTGTTAAATGTTTCATGAAGAGGAATCATTAAGGAGATATGAATCTGCGAAGCAGCAGACGTGGAGGCAGAGCTAGGAGAGAAACATGAGGTGGTGTACATCTTAACATGATACAACCACCCGCCTTAGTTATCCCCGCCAGGCTCAGGGAGCTGGAGGGAAGAGGGAGAGTGTGGTTGCATGCGGTCAGGGAGAGTGACCCAATGGATCTAAAAATGATTCAAGGGACAGTCTGTGTCCACTACTAGCTGCTGTAGAAAAAGACATCGATATGAATCATTCCTTGCTTTCACAAATCTTGTCCTAGGCCTAGAGTTTTTGGTAAGCCGTGGACTTGACCCTCACATTTGGAGATACCGTGGGAGGAGACTTGATAATCACACTTATGCCGACAGTGTGGTCAGACCCTCGAGGCGAGAGTTTCGGTTGGAATCTCTTGGTGGCAGCGTCGAGGACTTACGACGTTGGTTTGAGTATGGACTGGGAAATCACAGTTCATACAAAAAATGATGGTATTAGGCAAAAAGGTTGTGGTTTAACTACGACGTCGGGATGGGTTTTCCTTGGTCGGTGAAAAGGAAACCCCAGGCAGCACAGGATATACTCTTGCACAGGAGGGTGCAACCAATCACTCTTGAGCCGGTCAACCTTACCCTCGTGGCAGCATTCGTTTGAGTTCCAGTTCTAACAGGAATTGGAGACCTCTGGAGTTCGAGGATGAAGATCACGTCCTTATATGGGTCTCACCTCGATGAGGTTTACGGAGATGTGGCCAAGGCGGCAAGTTATCTCTGAGGTTCAACGAACCTTTCTAGGCCCTCAGCTGGGTAGGTGAGGTGGTTTACCGCATGACCCATCCACCTCAGTTGCACCAGGTGCAGGACGACTTCCATGTATCTTAGCAGAGGAGATACGTTCTTGACCCTTCGCATATCATCGACCTTGGGGAGCTAGACGATGGCGATGGGGTGACTTTCACAGAGGTTCCAGTGGGGATCGAGGATCGACAGGGGTGGATCCTACGAGAATGGTATATTCCTCGGGAGTGCTTTTACTGTAAGTACGAGAACCTCCAGGTGAGCACATGAGATTGGGAGGCTCAGATGCGTGCTCAGTACCGCTTTTGTGACCCTAGTTTGTGTTGAAGCTTTACGAGGACGTAAATCCCTGAGGTGGGAGTAATGTAAAGACTCGTAAATTTCAAGGGAAAGTTTTTCTAAATTTTCTTTGGGATTTTAAAAGAACGTAGTTTCTGACGGCGCCTGATTCTGAGGCCTGGTGTGCCCGGAATCATTTTCTGAAGATTAGCTCGGGTACGTTCAGTGAACGAACGAGCGGGTTTTTTTAACTTCTGAACCGGTGCTCAGAATCGAATTCCGAGGGCACCGATGGAATCGCAACACCGGTATTTGCTTAGAAACGCCTTTTTTGGAGTTGTGTTTGCTCAGGTGTGGTTTTTAATTTTTGGGGGTTAAGTTAAGAAAATAAAATAATGTGGTGCGACAACTTTATTTTATTTCACTTAAAGCGACTTAAAGCCACTTAAAACTTCTTAAGCTGAGTTGAAGCAGATAGGGTGCAATACAAAATATCCTACCCTCTTGGTAGGATATTTGTGAGGTGGGGCCCGCATGAGCCCCACCGTTTCTTTTCCTCTAAGTAACGCACCTGCAACCCCCCTCTTTAATGAAAGTCAACCGTGTGTTTTTCTGGTTAAGAAACGCCTCATTAATTGGGCAGTTAAATCGTTACAATTAATTCATTGAATTAAATGTTCGTTTCTTTTCTTTTGAATTTCAAACGTGTCATGTACGTTAATAAAATAAGATAACTCTTATTTTATTTCTGTTGGAACTTGTGGCGTGGAGAGAATTTGGAGGAAAACTTTCTTCTTCAGCGAAGAACGCGAAGAACGCGAAGAACGCTCCGACCACCGATGAAGAACGCCAAACCCTCAGAGATCGACGACGTGACGCCGTGTACCGCGACGTCAATGACGTTTCTTCTGCGACGCTCCTTCCACGACGATCCTTCTCTTCCGTGACGACCCTCTTCTTCCGCGACGGTTAATTCCGCGACGAACTCGCGTTCGATGATAAAGCTTGAGGTAGGGAATTATGTTTTAAGAATGATTTTATTCCCTCGATTTCTTTCTTCATAAACAAAACAAAGAACACGGATCAACTTATTACCTAGTTGATCCGTGAACGTTTTCCTTGTGGGTTGGGAATAGTCTGTTGTGGGGACAAACTGTTTGGGTTGTTTCCCTTTTGTTCGTGAATTTTTCCTTGTTGTTCTTCGTCTTTTGGACCGCTTGTTACCAACTTAACGGGAGGAGGTCGGACCGCACGAACACGGCCAACTCTCCTCCCTCTTTGTTGTTTGATTCGTTTCAGCACGAACAAAGGAGGCATAGTGCAACGGCACCGTGCGGACATGAGAAAGAACGTGGCGAAAAAGCGTGGCGCCGTCACGCCATGCCGTTGAGGCCGAACGAAACCGCGGGCGGAGTCGGGGCCGCGGAGGCGATTTGAAGACCCCGCGGTTTGCTGTCGAAGTACGGATCGATGGTCGATGGTGATGCGGGCTGCAAAGGAATTTTGAAGGCTTTGCAGCGAAGGTCGGGTCCCGAGATGATCTCTAGTGAAGACCGCAGGCGAATCGGACCACCGGAGCGTGTCCGGTGGTCCGCGGAAGCCCCTGCCGGCGCGGCGGCGCCGGCGGTCAGAGGCGGCGGTGCCTGGAGCGCCGCCGAAAGAATTCGTCGCGGCTGAAGCCGCCGCGGTGATCTGCCCGTCCGAACCGCCAGGCCGGGTCGCACCCAGACCAGGCCGGACCGCGCCAGCTGGGCCGGGTCACGCCCATCCGGGTCGGTCCGGGCCCAGACCCCCCGTTTTCGGACCCCTCACGGTTTTTCGCTCATATCTTGAGTTGTAGACCTCCGATCGACGCACCGTCAGCGGCGATGCAACCCTTGGATCGAGATGGTCGTTTTGGTATATTATTCTCAAGGATTCAAAGAACTTTGGGATCGACCGGGTTGGTTTGGACATGAAACCAACCGGGCCCTCGGAGCAGAAACGCTTATATCTTGAGCTCCGGACGTCCGATTGACGTGTCATGGACTTTGCTGAATTACTATTGATGAGACGGAACAGTTGGCATTCTTAGCCTAAGTATTGGACGCTGTCGAAGTATGGCCAGGTTGGATTGTACCCGAAATCCAACCGGGCCCCTGGAACGGAAAAGCTGATTTCTTTCACACCGGACGTCCGTTTGACGAACCGTCAGCGGCGTTGGTGATCTCATTGAGAAACGGTCCCTATGAGTATACCCTATCGGAGTTAGGGGTACAGTTGAGATACGGCCAGGTTGGTTCGCACATGAAACCAACCGGGCCCCTCGGACGAAAAGGCTAATAACTCACAGACCGGGCGTCCGATTGACACACCGTGTGTTGTGTTGAGACCCTTATGACGAGACGGTCCTTTGAGATACATCTTCGTGGGACTTTCTGATACTTTGAGTATTTACCAGTAGCTCGTGGATCGGTCCCTCCTGGGGATGAGCATACAGAGTACAAAGACCGTGTAGACAACTGAGACCGGATGACTGCTTGACCGACTCGACTTGGAGTGAGTCGACTAGCCCAGTGGACGGAGCGCCCGGTATTTGGCAGCAGACCCACGGTGGACGGAGCGCCTGATATTTGGCAGCAGACCCGCGGTACTCAACCGGGGGAGTACCTCTGTAGGCTATTAGGTGGATCACACGGTATTTGGCGGTAGACCCACAGCAGACGGAGCGCCCAGTATTTGGCAGCAGACCCGCGGTACTTGATAGGAGGAGTACCTCAGAGACTTGGATTAGTGAGCAGTACCTCAGAGTCATGACAGGACCACTGTACACTCAAAAGACGGGGATCTTCAGTAGTTATGGTTTTGATAATGAAAATCCGGGTTTGAGCTGAGTCTATGATCCTTCTGTTTCCTCATGTTTGAGATGGGTTACTTGATAACTTTGGTATATGTATGGGCATATACCTAAGTAGAGGTTATCTGTTGAGATCTTCTTTGTGGTTATCCTTGTTGGTTTTAATGAGACCTTGAGGGTCTTGGGGTCCCTACTGAGTATCGTTATACTCACCCCTGCACGGGCTATGCCCGCACCTCTTTGTGTTGGTTGCAGACGACGGACAGTGCTGACGGAGGCTGAGTGTTCGAGAACTGGACGGTACCCGGAGGTGGACCACACGACGAGTCAGTATCCAGAGGTGGACTTCGCGATGAGACGACACACGGAGGAGGTTTACGGGCGAGAGCGTTGTGGAGGCTATCTATACCTACCCTTCAGGTAGGATCCGTGGTGGACGATCCAGGAGCTGCGCCATCTGTACCTACCCTTCAGGTAGGATCCGAGGAGGACGACCCAGGAGCCGCTTCCGTCCTTCCAGCTGTTGTCGTTTTCTATTATATGATGTTCAGTTGTAGTGTTACTTTCATTTGGGTTTGTATTCTGACCCATTTACCTTTCAGCACTTCTCTGTGTACTTAGTGTTTTACTTCCGCTTGTACTCTGTGGTGTTTTGTTTACTTTTATAAAGGCAATGCCTTCCCAGTTATCGGGATTTACGCCTTTGGTGCTAGTCGCCAGCCCCTGGCCTATGGAAGGCGGTCTTGGGTTAGTCACAGCACGGGCCCCAAGGACGGGTCGTGACAATTTCAACCCAATAATTATTTATGTCACGAACCAGGTTGGGTCTCCATTCGACTCGGTACCCGACCCAGTCCACGACATAGCCCGAAGGGCATTCCTAATCCCCACGGGCTGGCACAAGTGCTTGGGTATCAAACATTACATGGGAATGATTTACCCAAAATAAAAGATATACAAAACAACGAAAAAGATAAACAAATAAAATCTGGAAACAGACAACCAAAAACGCCTTTAAACTATAAACAGGTTTAAAGTCTACAATTCAACTAAAAACCCCATGTGCGCAACAAGGATAGGAAACTAAACTCTGAAACCAACCTCCCTGCGTCACGAGAAGCCGCATCCCCGAGATATTGACACCAACCTACACGTGAAGACCAACAACATCTAAACCACCATCACTGAGAACGATGTCAACAACCTGGAGACCACAAGAAACAAGGTCTACATACACCTGATGGTGTATGCAGGGTGTGAGCGAAAAGCCCAGTAGGACGTCACCCAATAAAAAGGTTCCACGTATAAACATTAAATGACAAATACATTTCCAGGCTAAATAAATAAAAGGACACCAAAGCTTAAACAATTTTAAGGAAATAGTTTCTATAAAAAACACTTTTAAAGAAAACAACTTAAATAAAAATAAAACACTCGTGAAGGTAAGAAAACTCAAACCTTCAAGAGAACCCAAATACTACACCACATGCCGACGTTGAGTGTATAGTAATCCAAGAGCACTAAAAGTGGGAGAGGCCCTATAGGTACTAACAAAAGGAATGAGACCCTAGAACATCGCATCTCGGTGAACAGTTGTATAAGAACCACAAAAAATACGTTCTCATGCACATGCCACTAGTAGGGAAACACATCCCTAACCTAGTGGTCTCCAATCATCATCCAATGTTTTGTTAGTATTGTAATCGTAAAACCAGCTAATTGAAACCAGGCCAGAGCCACTTCCGAATCACTAGCATGCTATATCTAGTCCTCCCACCTACCACCCTGGCTTCCCCTTTTGTGCTCAAGATTTTCAAATTTCATATTTCATATCAAACTCAGACAAATAAAACAAACAGGGTGTAACATAAACCCAACACGACACTTCCACACACACATAAAACCATTTGACAAAGTACGCATGCCAAAATACATTACCCAACTAAATTAAAACAATGTTTTCATTACTAATTATTCTTTATTAATACATATTAAATTCTTTGTCAAGAAAATTATTTAAAAAGAAACATAACACGACTAGTACAAAAGAAACAACTCAACCCTCCACCCTAATCAAACATACTTGACACCACATGAAGAACAAAACTGGCACCACTCGCATTAATTAACAAGTCAATCACACGGTTAAAAGACCATTTTCCCAATTAAACAAAACACTAAAATATTTATTACACAATTCTAGAAGATGAAACATGAATTTAAACACCAAAGACCCACTCAAATTCCCTTTTTGAAAAAAATGCATATGAATGCTACACCAGAACATAAACTACACACATTGCGCATTTTCACAAAACATACAAAACATTTATAAAACACTAACAGATAGTTCAGTGTGGGGTTTTCACAGCAACAACCCATTCAAACCACACAAAACCCTCCCTTATGAGCAAACACATGCAACAACATGTCAAAAACACATTTAACACCACTTGAACAACTAAAAAACTAACAGCACATGTTATTAAACACTAACGATAGACTAAAAATAAGTGTCCAATCAAAGAACGTACCTGCACCACATAAACATACTGCTAAACGAATATAATGCATAGACAAACTTCAAGATAATCAAATCCGCACCCATAAGAATTAATCAAGTAATATTATAAATTAACTAAGCAAGCAAATTAACTTATCAGATAATATTTAAATGCAGAACCACCTACCTCGACATCAAACCCCGAAAATTGATGTGAAAACATCAAATTCTAGCACGAAACCTTGATCGCACGCTGTTTTCACTGCAAGGAACCTAGAACAAACTCAAACACATGATTTGAAACCCATAAAATTCAAACTAAAACCTCAAAAATGGAACATATACTTGCTGAAAAAAACAAAAAAACTCAAAAGAAAAAAAACCGCAAGGAGAAAGACTTAACCAAGGGGGGTGTTCGCCGGACAGATCAGGGGTGGGCTGTCCAGCGCTTTGTCGGATGAAGTAGGATGGCAGCGTAGTGGCGCGTCGCTAGATGGACCATGGAGAGACAACAAGAGGTAGGGATGGGGGAGCTTGTCACAATAGAGTGGAGGAGGGAAAAGGGAGTCTGGCGGCCAGCCGTGGAGGGGGAGACAGCACGACGACGTGACCGAGAGGGCCAGACAGGGAGGTGCGGGGTACTTCTAGTCAGTGGAGGGAAGCCTCGGCAAGGTGCAGCATGCATTGGAGGTGCGGCATGATGGAACTCCAAGGAAGAGGTGGGAGGGGGTTGTGACGGGATGAAGGAAAAAAAATAGACCTACAACCCTATGAAAAGAGAAAATCAAAACAAATAAAAACAATTAGAAATTAATAATAATAATAATAATAAATAGAATTTAATAATAATACTATTAATAATAATATTAAATTCTAACAATTGTAATAATAATATTAAAAATAAATCAAAACAAGAATGATAATAATAAATAAAGTAACTTAATTATCATCAATAATATTGATAAAATTAATCTTACTGATAACAAGAATAAGAATTTCAAATAATAATGACATAATTATCATTAATAAGAAAATTTTATTTTATTTTATTAAGATTATTATTTTCACTCTGTTAAAATTTTATTATTCAATAAATTTTATTTATCCACATTGATCATCAGGAAAGGCGCGCGGTGAACCGGGCGAAGTCGTGCGGCCTCGACCGCGCCCTTCCCACATGCTGAATGCTACCAAGGAAAAAACATTCCTTTTAAATTAAGAGATGAAAAGTTTAATTCGGGCTTAAACTTGGACTACCCAACGCAAATAAAATTAATAAAATAATTAACTCAAAGACGGTGGGTGTGAAAATTATCCCCACCATAAAGCTTTCCATCCTCGGAAAGCCACAACTAGAACCAAACCCAAAAGAAGAAAACCACACTCTCATAAGGTTTAAAGGTGATCCCCAAAAACACCAAGAAAAGAGAAGCAAAAGTATCGTGCTCATAGAAAGTGACTCAAAAACAACTTCGAGAAACTCATATAAAGACATTATGATATGTGTCGCCCTCCCCGAAGAGCTAGAACACCTCTAGTTGACAGATCAAGGAAGGGAAATCTGGCACCCACATAAACCAACTTCACAAGCTAAAACATCTCAAGCACTATTAAATGAAAACCACATCATTTAGCTAGAGTGAACAAACAAGGTCAAACCACTTCCAAGGAACAATATTGTCACTTTTCACCAAGCCATCCTTAGAAACAAAACCAAAAGGTCAACATGGGGAAGTCCGAGGGGCTCCCCACCATTAAGAACCTACCAATGCCCAAGGCGAGATTGGAGGACCGAAATGGGGAGGTCCGAGCAGACTCCCACCATTAAAGAGAAGTCTAACA
This sequence comes from Viscum album, assembly GCA_963277665.1. Lineage (NCBI taxonomy): Eukaryota > Viridiplantae > Streptophyta > Magnoliopsida > Santalales > Viscaceae > Viscum > Viscum album. The sequence goes on along the minus strand of OY728150.1, from coordinate 428,331,752 downwards.
TCGAGTCATTCAAGATACATGTTCACGAGACCCGACATGGGAATCCCCACCATTGGAAATGACAGCAGATACAAAACTTTAGAAATTCCCCGATGGGGGCCAAGCACCCCACCACAAGGGGCAGGGAGGGCCGGACCCAAATACTAGGCGTCAAAACCATGGCTAGTGATAGACCAACATCTCCAAATCCCTAGATGAGCATCATTCAAATTTGAGACTGATTTACCCAACAAACTCCATAAGGACCACTAAAATAATTACACCTGGTGGGATTCAACTCCCAAAACATTAATGTATGAGATGACCATGCTTCCTCGTAGACACGAGAAACCCCATGCACCCAAATGGTTTATTTGAAACAGAACCACAAGAAATAATTTAAACCTCCTTCATCATCAGCACCGATGATAGAAATAAGGCAGGGGTCCCATGCTCTCTCGGGGTTCCTGACCATGCGCCAGCTTCACTCCGAAGCCTATGGCTGCAGCCTTGATGTTTAAGTCATCTCCTGCCTCGCAATCAGGTATTGAAGACTTCTGAATGGATCTTCCGTTTTTGGTGTCACACGCAACCACACTAAAACTAAGACAACACCAGAAAACACAACACATTACGACATCCAACTGATCATACACAGAACATTCACCAACACAAGAGCTGAAATGGTGCATTCACATCACCCTTTTTCACATTGGATGAGAGCACGAAGCCATAAATAGTCACTTGAACTTGACTATTGCATTTGAGAGGAACATTATATGGAGAGGGACTTCAAACTGAGTCTTAAAAAACACGTGATTCCTACAATTGACCGTAGCATCCCCATGTGACTGGGTCTTCCACACTAGTGGCCTAACGTAGACCCTTTCTTAAACGAAACCAACGAAGGACTAATGGTCATTTTGAATGGTGGCCCGCACTGACCACTCTAGGTTGCTTCCACCTTTCCCCATTGGAATCTCCTTCATTGTTTGCAAGTAGAACTTTCAAATTAATGAGGTCAAACTTCACCCTTTACTATCAAAGAGAACTCACACTGCAAGATGTCACCAAACATGAACCTTGCAGTCGATGAAAGTAATACAAAGACCTTCAAGACACTGGTCAACACTGTTAATTCTGAACCTCCTTCACCCTTCCCCACTGGAATTCCTTTCTCCATTTTTAGGGGGGACCTTCAAACACGACAGTGTCAAACTTCATACCCGATGATTTATACACTCAAAAGACCAAAACTCCCTTCAACTCCCCCCACATATATCATCCCACTGTGAGAGGATCCGCTTAGTTGAAAAAAAGGAGAGGTGGGTTTAATTATAGAATTAAAGAAGAGATTCGTATGATCAACTGGAGGGTCGGCCAACGGCGATTTTCCTATGGCCGCACTTCAATCACATGTCAACGCTTTATGGGGGGGCATACACTAGTCAAGAAAGAAAACCATGGACCCAACCAAATTGGTCCAATGGTCAAGAAATACCACAAGCGAACACCAAAAATGTAGGGGGAACCACTGCAAGGGATCCCTAATGTAATCTTCAAAATAATTCACTAACCACACGCTTGCATACCAACTTAAAAATAAGAATTCAAGCCCAAGACACAAATCAGTCAGAAGGGATCCTCGGCTCAAAATTCCTCACATCCAACATTTCAAAAAACCCAAGGACACACTACACAAACACCGATTATTAACACACTGAATTCTCATTTAACAAGACTTTTTGAAAATAAGCAAAACTGGTGGGTTGCACAAACACAAATGGCATCCCATGGGCTTTGCACATGCATGTTCTCGTGGCACATCGGCACCCACCTCATATCCATCCAGTAATTCATCCACTCGTTCCACTGACCATTCCTCTTTCCATATACGCTTATGCATGTGGTTTCCCATGAGAACACCAAGAATAAAAAATGGACCCTTTTCATTTTTTTTCAAAACCAAACATTCAACGCACACTTTTCAAACGTCACACATCATTTTATTTTTAAAGCGCTTCATTTGAAAACATTTTTTAAGACCAAAACATTTTTACTTAAAAACCAAATTTCCACTATTCCAAAATAAAGAGATGAGGGATAATGAAAAAAGAAACTGGTGTCAGCAGGTGACTGGAACATATGGTTGGCAGCCATATGCCAATCACACCACTACCATAGAGGGTATTCTAGAATAGCGTCCCCAGCTCCGCATGGCTTGCAAGACCATGCAAGCTCACTGGGACCACTGACCCTACTCCTTTTTCATTTCCCCTAAACGAAATTAACCACATCGACCAAAGGTTTAGATAAACCTCAACTTGCTTTGGTAACTCGAGTCTTGCCACGAGGTGTGATGGCTAGGCACCTTACTCGTAGCCAAGACGTCAAGTCCCGACAACCTTAACTCCATTATACCATGACTCTATCCTAAAATAAAACAAATCAAGAGAGAAAACCTGCCTTTGATTCCATTTTGTCACGAACCAGTCTGGGTCGCCATCCGACCCGACACATGACCCGGTCCGCGACATGGCCCAAAGGGCATTCCCGATCCCCATGGGCTGGCATGAGTTCCCGGGTATCAAACATTACATGGGAATGATTTACCAGAAATAAAAGATAGAAAATGAACTAACAATATAAACAAACTAAAACTAGAAACAGACACTCAAACACGCCTTAAAACTATAAACAGGTTTAAATTCTACAATTCAACTAAAAAACCCAAGTGCACAACAAGGATAGGAAACTAAACTCTGATACCAACCTCCCCGTGACACGAGAAGCCACATCCCCAAGCTACTAACACCATCCTGTATGTGAAGACCAACAACATCTGAACCACCATCACTAAGCACGATGTCAACAACCTGGAGACCACAAGAAACAAGGTCTACAGACACCTGAAGGTGTATGCAGGGTGTGAGCAAAAAGCCCAGTAGGATGTCTCCCAATAAAAAGGTTCCATGTATAAATGTTAAATAACAAATACATTTGCAGGCTAAATAAATGAAACGACACCAAATCTTAAACAATTTTAAAGAAAATTTTCTATAAAAACACTTTTAAAGAAAACAACTTAAATAAAAATAAGACACCCTTGTAGTTAAGAAAACTCAAACCTTCAAGGGAACCCAAATGCTACACCACACACCGATGGTGAGTGTATAGTAATCCAAGAGTACTAAAAGTGGGAGAGACCCTATAGGTACTAGAAAAAGGAGTGGGACCCTAGAACATCGTGTCTCGGTGAACAGCAGTATAGGAACCACAGCAAAATACGTTCTCGTGCATGAGCCACTAGTAGGGTAACACATACATAACCTAGTGATCTCCAGTCATCATCCAATGTATAGTTAGTGTTGTAATCATCAAACTAGCTAAGTGAAACCAGTCCAGAGCCACTTCTGTATCACTAGCATGCTAGATCTAGTCCACCCACCTAGTACCCAAGCTTCCCCTTTTGTGTTCAAGATGTTCAAATTTCATATTTCATATCAATATCATACAAATAAAACAAATAGGGTGTAACATAAACCCAACGCGACACTTCCACACACACAGAAAACCATTTGAAAAAGTATGCATGCCAAAAGACTTTACCCAACTCAATTAAAACAATTTTTTCATTACTAATGATTCTTTATTAAAACATATTAAATTCTTTGTCAACAAATTATTTAAAAAGAAACATAACATGACTAGCACAAAAGAAACAAATCAACCCTCCACCCTGACCAAATATACCTGACACCACATGAAGAACACAACCTGCACCACTTGCATCAATTAACAAGCCAATCGCATGTTTAAAAGACCATTTTCCCGATTAAACAAAACACTAAAAAATTTATTACACAATTCTAGAAGATGAAACATGACTTTAAACACCAAAGACCCACTGAAATTCCCTTTTTGGAAAAAATTTATATGAATGCTACACCAGAACATAAAATGCACACTTTTTTCATTTTCACAAAACATACAAAAAAATTATAAAACACTAGCAGATTGTTCAGTGTGGGTTTTTCACAGCAACAACCCATTCAAACCACAAAACTCCTCCCTTATGACCAAACACATGCAACAACGTGTCAAAAACACATTTAACACCACTTCCACAACTGAAAAAATAACTGTGCATATCATTAAACACTAACAATAGACTAAAAATAAGTTTCCAATCAAAGAACATACCTGCACCACATAAACATACTGCTAAACGAATATAATGCATAGACAAACTTCAAGATAATCAAATCCGCACCCATATGAATTAATCAAGTAATATTATAAATTAACTAAGCAATAAAATTAACTTATCCGACAATGTTTAAACGCGGAACCACCTACCTCGACGTCAAACCCTGAAAATTGATGTGAAAACATCATATTCTCGCGCAAAACCTTGACCGTGCGCTATTTTCACCACAAGGAACCTAGCGCAAACTCAAACACATGAATTAAAACCAAAGAAATTCAAACTAAAACCTCAACATTGGAACATATACCCGCTGAAAAAAATCAACAAAACTCAAAAGAAAAAATATAGTAAGGAGAAAGACTTAATCGAGGGGGGTGTTCGCCGGATGGAGCAGGGGCGGGCTGTCCGGCGCTTTGTCGGACGAAGCAGGATGGCGGAGGAGTAGCGCGTCTTCGGATGGAGCAGGGTGCGGCGATGAGAGGTCAGGATGGGGGATCTTGGCGCGATAGAGTGGATGAGGGGAAAGGGAGTCTGGCAGCCATCCGTGGAGGGGGAGACAGCGCAACGACATGACGGGGAGGGCCGGACAGGAAGGTGTGAGGTACTGCTGGTCAGGGGAGGGAAGCAACGGTAAGGTGCAATGCGCATTGGAGGTGTGGAGTGATGGAACTCTAAGGAATATGGGGAGGGGGTTGCAACAGGATGAAGGGGAAAAAGTCTTCAAACCCTAAGAAAAGATAAAAGCAAAACAAATATTAATTAATAATAATAATAATAAATTGAATTTAATAATGATAATAATAATAATAATAATAATAAATTCTAACAATTGTAATAATAATGTTAATAATAAATTAAAACAATAATGATAATAATAAATAAAGTAACTTAATTATCATCAATATTATTGATAAAATTAATCTTACTAATAACAAGAATAAGAATTTCAAATAATAATGACATTATTATCATTATTAAGACAATTATATTCTATTTTATTAAACTTCTTATTTTCATTGTGCTAAAATTTTATTATTCAACACATTTTATTAATTCGCATTGATTATCGGGAAAGTCTCGCAGTGAACCTGGCAAATTCGTGCGGCTTTGGCCGCACCCTTCCCACGCGCTGAATGCTGCCAAGGTAAAAACATGCGTTTTAAATTAAGAGCTCAAAAGTTTAAGTTGGGCTTAAACCCAGACTACCCGACACAAATAAAAGTAATAAAATAATTAACTCAAAGATGGTGGGTGTGATAATTTAGGTCTTAACACACACATCCAATGATATTAAGACAAGTGTTATGATAATTTTATAATAGTATTTTTACCCTTAATTACATGTTTTACCCTTTTACTATATTAATAAAAATTACCAAAGTTACAATTCATAATTCACAAAAATAAACTAAAGATATTTACATAATTTGGGCCTACTGATTCCAAATATTTAATACAATTTTAAAAAATCATAAAACCAAATTTGTAGTAATTAATTTAAAATTATTCTTGTTGTCTAAAGAGAGAACAAGTTTTTAAAATTAAAACATTGCAAAAGATTTAAATGTTTTTTAATCAGAATTCAATGTAAAATTAATGCTAATTAAATACATTTTATTGAATGCTAAAAATATATTATATTTATAATTTAGAACCATTAAATTATATAATTTAATTACACAAATTATTTTGATGAAAAAAGTTGTCTTCAATTAAAATTTAGTGTATTTTTAATATTAATCAAAAAATAAAAGTTAGCAGAAAAATATAAACATTTCATCCAAAGTAAATTTTAATATCCCGATTCAGAAGAACATGTATATGTTGTTAAATAAAATATATTTAAGTGTAAATAATTATTTAAAATTGGACCTCCATCAAAAGACAGAAAAACTGTATTTTTTGAAAAATACTTCTTTTATCCGAAAATTGAAGTCGTTCTTATATCATGTACTTAAAACCTAAAAGATGAATTTTAAACAATATATTGAATCTATTTCAAATATATTTAATTAATAAAATCCATCAAGAGTGGTTTTATTATTTTATAAACTCACTTATTTTCATTTAAATAGTTTTTTAGAAGAATTTTAATACTGTTCATACCCACCATTATAATGACTAGGTTATAAGGTAACAAAATAATATTTAGTTGTTCGCCTATACTCGATCTTGAGTGAAATGAATTCTATCAAAATAACATTAAATTGTATGTAACAAAATCCAGGAAAAGCTTTCCGTATATCACAAGCTAAGTCAGTGTTGCATATTGCACAATCTTATCTTGGTGTAGTGTACAACACAAGATATAAAAGAAATTAAAAAGAATATATCTTTTAAAATCTTGAGGTGTTACAATATAACTCATGAAATGGATGTTATAGATTTTTTATCGACCAAAACTCCATGAATCCTCAAACCCTTGAAATCAATACATGTCATGAATCCTCAAAGCCATAGAAAGATTATGACATGAATCATTTACATGAAAAGAATACATTAATATCAGTTCCCAACCAATTATATATATGTCATGAAATTATATGTGAATTTTGGAAGGCATGAAATAATATAAAATTTTAGATCTAATTACATGATTTGAAACATAGAAACTTGACATAAATATTTCAAGGAATAAGTAATTAAAGAAAAACAATGATGTGAAATCCATACACGTCTGGAGCTGACTAGGTTTATTTATAATTCAGTGCCTTTGATGCTAAAAAACTCCTTATTATAAACATCAATTTCAATACTTTTCTAAACCTAGTTTCTCTTGTTTTCTATTCAATTATTGTTCACCATTTTCTATTACACTTCATCTGAAGGAATTTTGGATTACTCATTCTTTGTTTTGAACCCTTTTTCTTTCAATTCTGATTTTTTTTCATTCAATTCCAATTTCCAGGGGATTTTATTTCTCTATTACAAGTGAGTGAAATGGTTTGTTTTATTTTCATTATTCAATAATTACATTATGAACATTTCAAATACATTTCTAATATTTTTTTAATGTATTCTCTACCATGTGTAAAAAACCCGCTTAGGGTTAGGGGTCAAGAGTAAGGTTTTCATAGAGTTAATGAATTATTAAATAAAAATTTGGCTAAACTGTTAGCTAGAAATTTGGATTCAGAACTCATTTTTATCATATTATTTTCAAAACCTTGATCTAGGTAATTAAACAAGAATTCACCTGACCTTATTGGAGTTAAGAAAACGTGGACCAATATCCTTCAATTCTATATACCTTTCAATACATTCTAAATCTACTTAAATTGATTACCACCACTTGAAAAAGAGTGGATTACTATATATGAAGATCCAATGGGTTTGAACAAAAATTGTGACTTTTTCACTGCTTTATAACCTATTATATAACACTAGCCTAATAAATATTTAGGAATATTCTATGCATAAGCTCCTTGAAATTAATTAGAATACATCATCAACCATCTGAAGTAAATAAATATGATTAATTTTGAACCCAAACACTCTGAATTTCATGAGTAAGAAATATGTATGGTCCAATTGATAATTCTAGGATAGGTCCACCCCCCTCCACTGCCACACCTTCCTCCAAGTCACCACACCTTACGTATTTTGAGCATACCTACCCATTCAATTAAATATCTTAGATATGATCTATAGACTAGATATTTTTTCCCATTGTATTCTAAAGAACTAGATTTTTTTCTTCCCTTATTTAAATATTTCCTTCACTGAGCTTAATGAGTGTTACTTCGATGCTTTCACCGGGGCGCACGCATCCGTCTGTGGAGAGGACGTGCTGCTTGTTACCCCGCATTCCCGCTTTCCAAAGGCAGGCGGCATCCGTTCCTTTTTCAGGGACGTCTGCTCCGTGATCGAAACTGGGATGATGGGATGTTGGTTCATCCTTTCGTGGATTCCTCCTCGGAGCTCATCACCTAGTCCGGGTCTCCCTCATAGATTTAAGATGTGCTCATGAATCTCATTCCCAGTGCCATATCTACATGTATGCTAGTTAATTACACTGCTTCCGTCGAGACGCTCCAAGGGGTCTTGTCGGGGCAGCAACCTTCGGTGTGGAGAATGGTCACGTTCAGGCGTCGTTGGCATGTTTGTCCTTGGTCCCTCATCACAGGGCTTCTCGAGGGCGCGGAAGCCTGAGGCATCCCACATCAAACGTGGGGAATATGTACCATCTGAGTTTTTCCTCAGCTTCCCATGTTTAACACGGGGTATGTCGCGAGTTTAAAGTCATGCAGAGATGGCTACGCCAAGGGCGTGTCTTTTGAGGATTTCCTCAGGCATCCCATGTTTAACATGAGGTAGGCTGTGAGTTTAATGTCTTGCGGGGATGGATCGGGTTGAAGGGCCCCTAGGGGGAACACCGATGTTGGGGCCAGCACGTGGGCGGCTTCCCAAATGTCATGGAGTGGGATGGGGTGGCATGATCTCACTGGGATGTGGCAGCCCGGGTAAGAATCAGGATGGGTTGTGGATGGATTAAGGAAATGGAGGGGGATTGAAATGGGACCATTGCAAGGGCGACGGTGTAGTTGGGATTGAGCCTCGAAGAGGCTTCCTACGTATCCCCATGGTAGGGAATCAAAGTCCACATAGTTCAGGATGGATTGGGGCTTACGCAAGGGTGCTGCCCAGGTGCCACTAGGGAGCGGCAATGGTGGATGGGGCTTACACTCTGGGGTGTCCCAAAGTGGATATGGGGCTTACACTCTGAGGCGGCCCACAATGGAGGTATGGGGCTTAAGCACTGAGGCGGCCCAAGGCAGTATGGGGATTAAGCTCTGAGGCGGCCCAAAGTGGATATGGGTATTACACTCTCAGGCGGCCCAAAGTGGTTGGTGAACTGACGTGAATAGGTCAGAACAACCGGGTGGTGGGCTTGAACCTCGTGGAGGTTTCCTACGTACCATGCGCTAGCACTGATCAAAGTCCATGTAGTTCGCTGGGATAGGGCTTACGCTCTGAGGCAGCCCATGGTGGTGACATAGTCGATGCGCACTCTAAGCCCATGTGAGTCATGCTCGGTGTGAGAAACAAGAGGCAGCAGGGACCAGACGATCACGTCGCAAAAGGTTGCGTCCACGGGAAGCGGAATGGGGCTTACGTGTCGAGAAGCCCAAAGAGGAAACATGGGATTACGCGTGGTTAGTAGTCCTTGGTTTTGGGGCTTACTCCAGGGTGTTGGACCGTGGTGTGTCAAATCGCAGTGGGAAAGGGACTCCACTGGCCTTGGCAGGGGGAAGTACGGAGATGCATGGGTGCAGTCATCCGTAATAGAGGCTAGGGGCTTACGCTCTGAGGCGGCCCTTCCCCCACAGATAAACGCCACTCAGACAAAGAGGATCTCATTCCATGTGAGGAAGAGTCAATTCCCGTGGAGACGAGAGGCGTAAAAAATTTCTGAGCTGGGGGGACCCTGCGTGTGAAGCACAGGGTCGGACCACAGTTTAATGTCATGTGTTAAGGATGAGGTGCTTAGCAGTTTAACGTCCTGTATCTTGGAAGAGGTGGGTTCGCTCCACACCCCTAGGGCTTACATGCCCAATGCCCTCTACCCCTTGTGGGAGGGAAGGCATCGGCAAGGCCATGGTGAAGGGGGGCCGCAGGGCGAACCACCGGGGGGTCCACGTTAGCGTGGCTATACAAAGAAGCAATAGCCGTTAGCGTGCCTATGTGGAGAAGCATAAGGCAAAGCAACACAACGGGAAACACGGCCCAAGGGACCTTGAGGTTACTTCACACGATCCTGGAAAGCCTTACGGGAAAACAATGCATGCCCTGTATGCACGGCAGGGGAGACATCAGGTGCCGGTGTAGAGGGGCAGCCAAGGGGTGTCAATGTGAAGGTTTCTGGGCTTTGCGCGCAAAAAAGAAGGTTTGTGCACAAAACACCAGGACAGCACGCAATTGGAGCAAGGGAATTGCGCCCGGAGAGGGAATTACGCGTAGGGTTTTGCGTGCACGGTAGGGTATTGCGCGCACGAGACTCGGATTGCACGCAAGGCTGGAACCCGGGGAAAGGGGAAAATTCACTTAAGCCAGTGGATTTGCGCGCAAAGGCGAACTCTGGGGCAAGGTTGCGCGAAATGAGGGATTACATGGAAGTTATCTTGCACGCGGGGGGAGACGAATTGTGTGCATGAGAGTCGCTTCGAATTCTGCAACCCCCAAACTGTTCGGAGTCACCTTCTATTTATAGGCGACGTCCGGCGCGGAATCCAGGCGGCGTGCGAAATCTTCCGCGCCGAGAGCCGTCGACGCGCAACATCTCGCCGCGCAGAACCGGGGCGCGCAAAGATTGCGTGCTTCAACGACTCGATTCCCCAAAACCCGGGGATACTACTCCTGCAAAACAATATTTCGCGCGGATCCTCCTTTATTTCGTGTACTACATCCCGGGCCTCCGGATCGGGCCTCTGATTCCGAATATGACTTCGCTTCATCATTACGAAACTTCCTCTGAGAGTTACGGACTTTTTTCGGCGTCAATAAATTCCCCCCTTGTAATTTGATCGGCGAGAGGTCACAATGATCGGATTCCAAGGAAAACGCCAAAGTGATGAGTCTCCTGGTCAAGTTGCGTGAAAAATTCTGAGGGGGCGCACAAAACTATAGACGCGCACAGAATCCTCTTTCCGCGCGGCGCGGAACCCTGGCCTCGCCTATAAGAAGGGGCACTGGATCCTTGATCCGTACTTCCACTTTTTTCCGCACGATAAGCTCATCGCTCCCGTGCGCGAAATTTCTTTCGCGGCTGCGCGTAAAAACACCCTGGCAGCGCGGAATTCTCTCCAAAATTCTGCCGCGATTTCGCGCCTATTCGGGATCTTCCGCGCTTCACGTGCTGCTTGCACGCTCATCTCCAGGATTTCACGCAACTCCGTCAAATTTCACGCAAAACTCTCTGATTCCGCGCACTGCATCCTGATTTTTCCCAACTCCCGAAAAATTTGAGATGGCTTCAAACCGAGTTGATGAGGGGGAAGCCGCTGCCCGTAGGACAGAAATGGCGGCGAACGAGGAGGTTTATGGCGCTAACGTGATTGTCTCCAACAATCTGACCTTGTTCAATCTTCTGACTCTGGACCAGAAGATGTATCCCTTGTCCGAAAACCTCCCGCTCCAAAATTTTGGCATCCTGGAGGAGGTGCCACTGTCGGGCTTTGAAGTTGACACGCCACGGTCTTGGGTGACCCGGGAGGACGAACTTCCTCGCTACAACATCACCAACAATGGCCATCTTGCCAGGGAAACCAGACATATGGACGTATATGTCCTGAACCCGAGGACTAGGACCATTATCGGGGACGAGCCTGTGGCAGAGAATTCTCCAGCCCTCTATGCGAGCACGTTCCGTCAGAGCGTCACAGATTACACGAAGGGCTGGCTGAAGGATTGGGACCTGCGGTCCGGGGGAAACTTCACCGACGAATGGGCCTGGGTGTTCTGGGTTCTCCATACCTGTGACCAGTTCGAGGACGAACTGTGGTATATCAGCCTGTTCGAGGCGGTATGGACATCGCAGTTCCACTTCCACTGCCAGCCTGAACTCAGACCGGAGCTATTCACCCAGTGGTCTCCTGACACCAATACATTCCACCTTCATCATGGGGAAGTCTGCATCAGTCTCTGGGACATTCACTGCATCGGAGGTATCCTACTGGAGGGTTACCAATACGAAAAGTTCGTTCCTCCAAAGAACACCTGGGGAGACAGGTCGCGGATGCCTATGATGATGTGGCAGCTGTTGGAGCTGGGCCAAGAGAGGCTGGGAGTCAAGGACCTCCTGAAGGACATTGCCTTCAAGGGCTGGTTCAGCCTGTTCCTTGAGAAGGATCCGGCCGTCAAGATGCCGGGACGGGGAAAACGGTGCCCAACCGCGGCTCAGAGGAGCAGGGACGGGTCATACTGGAGGACCATGGAGGTGGTCCAATACCAATCATGGGGCTACCACATCATTGAGGCCTGGGAACCGAACGTCCGGTATGCCGGCTTCCTTGCCGCCTTCCTGAGCGGGTGGCTCCTGTTGGTGCAGGACGAAAGTATTGGCGTCCGTCCAGCAACACTGGTGATGGAAGGCTCCATGGCCACCAACAAATGGTTCAACATGGGCGACCCCATACTGGCCAAGTTGTATGCCATCCTGGGGCGCATCTCACGAGGGGGGTCTCCTCGGAGAGTATGTGGTCCCTTCTAGACCTTCCATGGCTGGGTGGAGGCTCATCCCGGCGGGTACACTTTCCCAAATGCCATCCGTCCTCCGGGAAATGGTCTGCGACCGTCCTTGCTAAACATCGCAGGGGTGGCGCCATTGACGCTCAATGAGGAGGGCAGGAGGATCCGCATTAGAAACCATGCCAACTTAAACTTCAGCCCGTTCCCCACCCCAGTAGGCCAGATGGTGGACAACGGGTGAGGCTCTCTGGAACAGCAGGAATACTTCCAGAGCATTCGGGGTGGGGTGCTCGTGGCTCGGATCGACATGAAGGTGATATTTGAGCCTTACGCACCATCCCGATTCGCCAGGCAGTTCGGATGCCTCCAACAAATGCCGAAGAAGGTATTCACGACTGTCTGGAAGGAGAAGAATCCATGCATCCTGCACCAGATGTGGTTGATGTTTACCACTTTTGGCTCTGGCGATGTTGTTACCCTTCCTCCCACCGGGGTCAATGTCGGCCTATCAACTGAATACGCTGAACACTGGACCATTATGTACCCTGAGGGGCTATTACGCAAGTGTTTCTGGAAACTCGAGGTTACTCGCGTGGAAACCAGGCAACGGGAAAGAAGGCACAGTGCCGTTGGAAGGGGAGGACCAAGGGCGCGTCAGGCAACGAGGCCTGCGCAGGCCGGGACTTTGGCAGCGGGAACATCACATGGTGTTGCCACGTCCTCCTTACCTGCAGGGGGTCACATGAGGCGGCCAGGGAACTTCCCGGGAAGCAGATAAGATATCTGCCTGAACCTTCCAAAGACGCAATTCTCCCGACACTGTGGTCGGCCTGGATGACCCTGCGACAATCACTGAGCGTCGAAGCCATCTCGAAGAAGATAATGCAAAATGGGATCCAACTGCCAGAGGTCGGGCTCGTTCGAATTACTGACCGAGTAAACTTCTATCAGGGACATGCTTATCTGACGGCCATGGATGCATACGCACGCCAAAGGGGGCGGCGTGTGGAGCCACCTTTCTTAGTGAAAGTGATGCTCGGCAGGGAGCATGATCCGGAAGCGATGTCGCCGAGATAAGGCGACAGTGACGAGGAGTCGGAGGGGGAGGAGGAATCCAGAGAGGACGAAGGCGTGGGAGAAGATGAAGAAGAAGATCCTGAGTTGAGGGGTCGCAAGGGGCGACCCACCAAGGGAGTCTCCGAGAGAGCGGTGAGATTGTAGGCTCTGATCTCGACATAACCGAGATACTCGATGTATGCCTCTATCTCCATTCATTTCCCTTATTCAGCCATTCTCTTTCGCAACTTCTAACTGACTTCCCCATCCTAATCACAAGCAGTTGAGCGTTGGACGGGCGTCCCCACCAAAGGAGGGAGGAGAGGAACCGTTGTGACATGATGGGGATCCGACACCCATCATTGAATTACCAAGCACGGAGGGGTCTCCCCTTACGGAGGCTCCTACAGTGGCTGAAACACTGGGGACCGACGCTCTGGATTCCTGTAAGTCTCATGCTTCACTACTGGCGCTTGGTGTCAAAAGATCCCGTCTGACCAGCGTATGCCTTGCACAGTGATCTCAACACTAGAGGAACATCCGGCTACGAAGCCAGGGCCATCCGTGAGTGGACCAGCAGCAGACATACCACCTTGTTCAGAACATGCTCCCTGCACTGAGTCGGCCCGGACAATTGATGAACAGGGGGCGGTGGATATCAGTGGCGTTGTTCCTGAGACGAGGTCAGAAGTTGATGGAGGCATCATCGCTGCTGGGGCGAGAGAAGAAGGTCGCCCGGATGTCGAGGATCATATTCCTCACGAAGGCGTCCCTGTGGCAGATCCTGCTGCCGATCTGCTGGCTGCATTCCCCATATACCGACCCGCTGAGCCTGAGGAGATAGATGACGCAGAGGCAGCCGAGGAGAGCCAGATGACACGGTGCAAAGGGTGGAAGTGTATCCAGAGCTTCCTCCGACAGACCCAGTCAGATTGGCTGAGGCGGATGGGATCACTTCAGACCTAGCTGTGCTTCCTATGCGCCGGAGGGGCTGACGCTCAGCGCCTTCATCTAACGGTTCGTGATTACATGGACGAGAAGATACGCGAGAGCAGCCGGCGCACTGACATTGCCCAGTGCCGGGGAGGATCGGCGAGCGCTCAAGCGCTTCTAAGGGCGGAGCAGGAAGTCCGACACCTCAAAGGGAAGGTGGTAGATAAGGAGGCCTTCATCACAACATGCTCTGAGCTTGTGGAGCAACTGACGGCCCAGCTGGCTGACGCGCAGGAACAACTGGTGGAGGTGTGTCACCAGATGACCGTACTTCGCACCGAGCGGGCGCAGGCATAGGCTAGGGCTGGAGAGCTACGCTCTGTGGTGGCTGATGAGGAGAGAGTCTTAAAAGAGCAAGAAGTGGTCCTGGAGGCTACCAGCCAAAGGGTAGTAGGGCTGGAAAGATCGCTTCAGCATGCTGATCCCTAAGGGCTTGTTTTGTCTATCTCATGAACTTCTTGCTCGTACTACTCATCATCTCAATCCAATACATGGCCAAATCCATTCATTTGTACTCTTGGTTTAATATGCTCAAACACAGTTTCGAAATGAATAACAACTCATCCTTAGGCTCATGTGGGTCGCGCTCAACGTGAGAAGAAAAGGATGCTCGTGCCATCATTTCTTCTAATTGTGGGGCATTGACCAAGCTTCAGGCGTCCGAAATTGGGCCTGGATTTCTAAGGAGACCCTGGGCCGATTGATGTGTCGACTTCTCAATGTGATCTAACACATGAGCGGGGTGATGCCGGGGGCATTGAAACCCATCCGAACATTAGGTATTAAAGGAAGATATTTTTTAGGTATTGGTTGTAAAAAATGGTTTTTTTAAGTGGTAATAGGAGAGGATAATTTGTGTTCTTTTACAAGTGAGGTGAGTGGCACACTTGTAAATTTTTAAAAGAAAAAGGTTTTCTCATGTTTTTCACATGACACAAGACTCCCAAATAGACAATTAATGATAATTATACATCCTAAGGTCAATATAGGTCCATAAAATAGGTGTTTAAAAAGTTTTGTCTAATATTTAACCCTTATCCTTTCAGTTTAACCCCCGGTGAACACATTTTTACCTTACCCTAAGTAAATAATATTTACTATTTTTTCTATTCATTAGACTCAAAAATTAATTTCACAATTTTAAATAACATAAATTTTTCAAATTAAAAATATGGAACCCATTATTTCAAATAATAACCATATATTTGGGAAAATTTAATTTAAAAATCAAACTCGCAGGTACGATGAGAAATCTGTTTTCCAAAGAGGAAATGTCCAAAAATTTTACAATTCTATATATGAGTCTTCATAATAAAAATTCTTAAAATGACCTAAATTGGATTAATTCATATATATTTTAATTAATTTTAATTATAAAAGAAATTATAAACAAAAAGTAACCTTATAAATTCTTTAAATGAAAATTCAACATTCAATAAAAACAAGTATTTGAACTATTCATCGAAAATTTAGTCTTTCTAGAAAATAAAAAAAATCACTTTAATATAATTTTCACATGATGATTTAAAAAACTAAATTTTAATTTTAAAATTAATATTTTAAATATTATAAAAAATAGATGTATTATTTATTCAAAAAATTCAATAAAAATATTTTAAAAAATTATTATTTTCAAAACATATAAAAAAATTTATAAAAACTAAGAAACTTTTAAATGTTTAATTTATATAAACTATTATAATTAATATTTAAAAAATATTTATTAATATTCATATCACTAAGTATAATGTCTTGGTTTATCGGTTTTATTTAAATAAAAACATCAATAAAAAATATTGGTTTGTTAAAACTCAGTGTTGTGTACAATGCAATGTAAAGTTTGTGTTGTGTGTAATGAAAGATATAAAAGAAATTTAAATTATTAAAAATAATAATAATCCATAAAATATCAATGTGTTATACCTTGTTTAATTTTTATAATTTTAATTCAAATTTCTTTTAGTTTTTTTGTTTGGAATCCATGTTGAGAATACTTCTTCTTGAGGGAAATAAATTATTCAAGTGTGGGGAAATATGATTAGATTAATTATTTTATATATTTTTAAAGCATTTATTTGGGATTTTTCATCTTATATAATATGACTCTCTGGATTCTAGTTGGTTTATTCAAGATATATGAGCTCAATCTTAAAATGAGGTGCTACTGTAAATTATAAAAAATACAGAGAATTTATGTCATGAATCTGAATCATATCATGTAATCCTAGGATATAGGCCCACTATATAATGATGTTTAATACATGAATCCAAATTAGGTTTTGAATTCTATGTGTGGAGATATTCAGGATGTGAAATAACTCATGATGGGAAAGTGTTTACTTTTATACTGACTAACCCTCCATGAATCCTCATTCCTAAGAAAGCAACACAATTCATGAATTATTCGAGCCACAAAGAGTTCATGACATGAACTAGTTTATTTTATTTTATTTATTAATGAATTTATTTATGAACATGTGAATAATTTTTTCATTATTTAATTCATTTAACACCATCACTACTCTGTGTGTCTAACCCTCATAGGGTTAGGTGATGAGAGTAGGGGTAATATAAACCTAATGAATTTATCAAATAAAAACATGGGTAACCCTTCAGATAGAAATTGGGATTAAGATCTCATGTTAATCATATTATTTGGAACAACCCTGATCAAGTGAATTGAAATATAAAGACCCTATTCTCATTGGAGTTAGCCAGAATAGGGCCAATAACTTAGGAAGGTTTATACCTTTGAATTTAAGCTTAATGCACCTAAACTGAGGACCAATCCTTGAAAAAAGAGTTTTTTCCTATATAGTTAGATCCAATTGGTTTGACCAAAATAAATTGGTGACTTATTCACTACTTCAAATCCTATTTCATTGGGCCATACCAAGATAAATTTAGGGAGACACTCTGTATAAGATCCCAAAAATTAATCTAGATCCCTCATTTATCATATGAAATAAACTAATCTTATTAGTTTTGAACCTGACCTATAAGAATCATATGATGAATCCATTCCTATTTTCTAGTTACCAAGTCCATAGAATTTTTTAACTCTCCATATGGGTTTAACCATATACATATTCTATTTTTCATACCTATGTAGTAGTGGCATTTGGGTTTAATATAAAATTATAACCAGATCATGCCCATGTGAAATTATCAACATTATGTAGGCTAGTTACTACCATTAATTAATGTTAGAGTTTTTCATTAAAATTATAGTTGTAACTGTTTATATATTTATTTTACTATTTATTTCGATGATAACCCATATATTACTCCATAAAATGACTATGGAAAGATTAATTTTAATTTTATGGGAAATATGGAGAATGAATTATTGAATTATGTGAGACTAACTCTTTTAGATGGATGTGATCGTGGATATTGGAAAGATTGAATTGATGTATTTTGGAAAAATATTGGTGTTATATATTGGAAAATCATGGCTATAACTTTTAAAATAACAGAGGTTGAATAAGATACTTTTACCTGAAATATTACTGCAAAATAGGTTTTGAATTACAATGTGATGAATTATCTTTATTGCACTCTCATTATAAGTATTTATTTTCATATACCTTCTTGTAAAATATCTTATAAAATTGAGTAAAATTTAAAAGTCACTCAATAATGAACAAAATTTTTATAGATAATTAAGCACAGAATTCATCAGTCTAAATTTCAATAATTTAGAATGTTTGATCACAAAAGTATAAATGAGATATTAAATAGATTAAAAAATATTTTCAAAAAAATGGTTACACATTGAGAAACTATAAAGAATGAATTGTTGATTAAAATCATACCATGAACCTTACCAAAGAATTTCCTTTAAAAGAATATATCTGTTGAAGAAAGAAAAGGTTTTATAGAGTAATCTATAGATGATATGATTGGATATCTAAAATAGTAAAATCATGAATTGAAGAATAATTAGTTTTATTCATTTGGAAATAGAAAGGGGGTTTTTTTGAAATATAAAAATGTTTCTACTAACTCTTCCAATGATTCAACATATTCTTCTATCATAGATAAGGATGATCATCTCAATCTAGTTAAAAAATTCATTCATTGAATCATAAAGAAAAAACATTCTACCAAAAAGGAGGAATATAAATTAAATATATATATTAATCATATCAAAAGAAAATTTATGAAATTTAAATATAATATTATATATTATGAATATAAGAAACTCAGAAATACCCAATATGGGTGTCCAAAGTTGAAACAAAAAACAAGGGATAATAAATATAAGAAGAAAATGAAAAATTATTATTATATTATCTAGAGTTGAATTAAAGAATCAGACTCTAGTGAAAAATCATTAAGTGAGAATTAAACCTATAACCATGATATAATAGAAAAATATCCAAAGGTAAAAAATCTAATTAGTGATACATTAAATCCATCTAATTATTATTTTATAGATACAAAAAGTAAGGTTAGTAGTTATTCTTATTTGGATTATGATTCATAAAATGATTCATTTTTTGTAAGTAATAAATATAATGATAATTAATTGAGTGAATTATGGGATGAGTTTCAATAGTAAATTGAAAATATTTATAAAATGTATGAACATTTGACTAAGGATCACAATAAAATAAAAAATTAAATAAAAGTATTATTTTGGAAAATTAAGTGCTGAAAAACTTTAATTTTTATTTTTATATATAAAATGAGGAAATTATGGTTATAGAGAATAATATTTCTAGGACAGAAAAAGAAAATCATTTTTTTAGAACACCTGTTTCATCTAAAAATGATAAATTCTATGAAAATGTTGAGATAGTTTAGAAGAAGAATGATAATTTGGAAAATTAAATTCTATATTTGAATGAAACTCTATCCACCTTAGTTTGATAAAAAATTAAGAAGGTATATATGAAGAAAAAAAAGAGAAAATAATGGGTTTTGGTCATAATCATAAAATCCAAATGGGTTTTAAGACTTATTTTGTTAATAATTCCACATGGATGGTTTCAGTATTTATATGTTTTAAATACTAATTTTTAGGATAATATGTTGAGGAGTTTTCACATAGGTTACCTCAATCTCTTTGAGTCACTTGATTTATATATCTAATAATTTATCCTCTTGCAATATAAAAAATGTTTTAAATCTACATGGTTACTAAAAAATTATGTTACTACCCCTATTGGAACCAAACTATGATAAACACCAAAATATATTTTTGTGTGATTGTACTTCAATGTTTAATTAGTTGGTGTCTTCTCTATAAATAAAGTTAAATTTCATAGAGAAATAATAGTTCAATAAATAAAGTATTTAAATTTTTTTATGTTCTCTACCTGTTTTATATATGTGGAAAATTTAAGCAAAGCATAAATTCTTGCAGAGTTATTATTATATCAATTTTTATTATTATTTTCAGGGGGTCTTTACCTTTTTAATATATTTATACTGTGTGATTATATTTTTATCATATAATCTTTTTAAGGGGAGTTTATGTTTAGATCTAGGACTCTATATATGTAGAGTTAAATTTTTATGATATTTTTATCCAATTAATATTCTAAATGGGGATAATTAGTTAGTATGTGATAATATTTGTTTAAAAATAATTATTTATTTATCTTTTTTTCATTAAAAAGGAGGACAAAAGAGTTTTACATGGTCCTTTTTTAATAAAACAAAATGGGAAATATGTTGTGTGTTTTGTTATATCACATTGATTACAATTACACACATGATTTATTTTGATTAATATTATCATGGGATGTAATGTTTTTTATCACATGTATTCATATATGTATAATATATTTTATGTGAACATATTATCACATATGTTAATGTCTAAATTTTATACAACATATGTTCTTTAAGTATTCAAATTATTTTATTTCACATTATCATATATCATTTGTGTGTTTTTATCTACAATATTCTTTATCTTAGGATATATATATATATTTAAATATAGTTTCATATATAAGTATATATACATTACTATATATATATATATTATATTCACAGTTTATCTCATGACATATATATTTAATTGTTTCAATATTTTTTTACATGTCATTATATATTTATATATGTATAACAATTCATTTTCATCAATAGTGTATCTAAGTTCCCATGCGCTATATTTTTATGTTCTCGATAGCATCTTAGCATATCAAAGTTCTTCAAGAAAATCCATCTATTTAACCAATCATGTTATGTTATCTTATCCTAAGTCCTCTTCTCCCTTGTTTTGACTTCACTGCTGATTGCCTTCAGCTACTTCACTGGTAAAGGTAGAAGGTCTCCAAAAACCAACGCTTCCCTCTCATCCCATGCAAGGTAGCATAGTGCCCACCTCATATGGGATGCATCCTATATTCTATAAATTGATTCTTTATCCCTTCAAGGAAGAACCAAAATGTGATGATGAATAATATCCCATCTTTCAACACTATCACTCCTCTCTATTCGGTAGAAGAGACCTTTTATAGTTTGTTATAATTCATTATACCACTAGTTTTAAAATATTCTTTCATCATTTAATTTCCTTGATAATCAGTTTCAAATTATTTTAGAGTGAAAATTTTGATGTTACCAAAATCAAGGGAATTCTATTTATTATTTCATTTATTAAAAATAATTAATTTTTTGTTTTTTGAAAAAATTATTTACGAGTCTCTATTTGACATATTTGATATTATGATTTAATACATATTAGGTTAAATAGTTTTTATCAATTTCTTTATTTCAAATATATACATTAATTGTTTTGAATCCATTGATATTTATTTTTTGGTGTTTTAAATTGTTTATATTGAAAATATAAATTGTTCCTTATTTTGATTAGAACAATTATCTTGATCATTTTATGTTTGAATTTATTTTTAAATTATTATTTTTCATTAACGAAGATATTTTATAGGCATTAAAAAAATCAACTATGTTTAATGCAGTTGAATGATTTTGAGTTATATTTTAAAATTTTAAATATATTTATCTTTGATTATTTTAATTTAGTTATTTTTTTGATTAAATTGGGTATAATTTGAATTTATTGTTGATATATTTTTAGTTATATTTTTTAAAATTTATCCAAACATGTTTGAATAGCTATCTTGACGGTTATTTTTGGAAACTAATTTACCCCTCCTAGATAATTGTTTTGATTATTTTGGAAGTAAAATTATTAATTTGAATTATTATAATGTTTTATTATATTGTGTAGAATATATTTATTTGTATTTTACTAACTTTAAGGATCCATGGAATAATAATTGATTTTGATGATGATAGTCATTTATCTAAAAGTAATACTATGTGATCCTTCTCCTTGAACATTCAAATGATCATGTGCTAAAAAAATTACATCATTTGGGATTAACTCTCAAGGGAGAAAAAAAATATTATTTGATATCATAAAACCTTATACATTTGATTTATACATTTTATAGAACTCCCATATAACATTATATACATCATTAATGGAATGCATCATTCGTTTCTTCAATAGCATTCCTAATGATTATATTCAATTATAATCATTATTCTATTTATTCTATCTAGGTAGATGTCTATACTTAAATATTTCCTCATACATTTTATACAATATAAAAATGGTACTTATTTGGTTAATCTCAATGAAAAAAATATTAAAACTCTTAGTTTGGTCCTACTACTTGTAGAAAAAACGGGTTTATCTCTTATACTGCAAAAGGATGTAGAGACATGTTTATGGATACTCCTCAAAAATTACTAGGTTGAGATTCATCCCATTTCAAAAGAATAGTTTCATATTTATCACATTATAACATTCACTCTCTTTTAAATATTGGGTTCTATACTCAATTGGTTTGGCCATAAAGATTAGACTACATTAATTAGACTGAACTACTAAAAATTATATGGGCTATCAATTATTTTTAATTCCACTTATTTATAACTCTAAATTTCTTATAAGTTCATGTCACCTCGTACCATCAAGATTATCTTCTATATCCTTTTTGAACATACACTTTTTATCAAAGGGGCGAACCTTTATAAGGACAGTTTCTTCGTGATATTCTCATTTACTGATACTAAAAATTGGTATCATAGGGTTACTAGTTTAGGAATTTTTAGTTCATATATGTTGTATTTTTATTGATACCAAAAATTAATATTAGTGGTTATCATTAATATTATATTTTAAAAAAAAATTAAATTTATATGCTTCTTTTTTTCTGAGTTAGCTTGTATCCCAGTGCTTAATAAGAATGAGAAATGATCTATTGTAGTTCAATGGAAAATTAAGATATTTAGTTCATGAAGCCAATGATACCAACTAATTTTAATGTAATAGATTAAAAATTCTGGTTAGATCAAAATGATGTATTTTTTAAAAATTCATGTATTGAATTTTGGTCAATCTTGTAGAGACCTTGTAAATTACTTGAGTTGATACTTGAAAAAATAATTTGAAATGAGGCTTCCAAATATGTTTTGAATTACAAAGTGATAAATTATATTTATTTTCCTCTTAGTATAGGTGTTTACAAGCATATATCTTCATGTATTATTTCTTCTAGCATTTGGAAGAATTTAAAAGACAGTAATCATGGAACTAGAAAATTACAAAAAAAAAATATAAACATTTACAAGGTGTAATTTCAATATTTTTGAATGTATGATAATTAAGGTATAAATTATATGTTCAAAAGATTAAAAAATATTATCAAAATCATGTTTATCCTTAGTTAGACTATAAATAATTAAGTGATGATTAAAAAATACTTTGATACTTTCTAAATAATTGGAAATCAAATAAATTATATATCAAGGAACAAAAATATTTTGTTTAATCCTCTATAGATGAGTTGATTGGATCTCTATTAATATACAAGAATGAATTAAAGAATAACGAGAAAGATTATTCTGAAAAAAATAAAGGTAAACTCTTTTAAATCTAAATATGTTTATGTTATCCATTTTTGTGATTCCTCATACTCTTCTATCACATATAAGGATAATGATCTAAATAAAGTTAAAAAATTCATTCAAATACCCATAAAGAAAAATAATTTTACTAAAAAGGATGAAGGGGAAACAAAAATAAGCGATAATAATTTCAAAATAATATGTATGAATGGTTAATCCACTATTATATGTTATGAATATAGAAAACCAAACTATACCAAATATGATTTTATATTGTTGAATTAATAAGCGTGAGAAAAGAAATATAAGAAGGAAATGAAATCTTCTTCTCATGCGGATTGGAGTTTCACTAGAGAATCAGACACTAATGAAGAAATAATAAGTGAGTAGGAGACTGGTAACCATGCTCTGATAGGAATATATCATAAGGTAATAGATCCATTTCATGATATGGTTTAGACTAATAATTCTTTTTTTATGGAAACATCAAGGATGGTTAATAATTATTCTAATTATGATTATGATTCTAAATATTCTTCTATTTCTATTTGTGATGAATCTAAAGTTAAAGAATTCTAGGAATTATGTGATTAATTTGTAGAGGAAATTGAAAAGATTTCTAATATTATGAAAATTATAATCAAGATCAGAAAAATGTTACTTAAGTAATGAAACATATTTTGGAAAATGAAATTTTAAAAATTTATATTATTGAGTTTGATAAATAATAAGATAAAATGTAGATTATGGATAATAATTATTCTAATATTAAAAAAGTATATTATTGTCTAATAAATTTCACTTAATCTATAAATGGTAAAATCTACGACTATCTTCTAATTTTCAGTAGGAGAATGATTATCTAGAAAATGATATTATCAATTTGAAAAAACTCTATCTATATTGGTTCATGTAAATGAATAATATGATAAGGTGGTAGCTATGATGAATCCAAAGAGAGATAATATTGGATTTTATAGTAATCAAATTCCAAATACGTGAAAGACTAATTTTTATATCATTTCTCTATGAGATATTTCAATAGTAACAATTTTCATGTTTTGGTGGAAAGAACATTATGTTGATAAATATTCTCTCTGGTTCCCTTAATCTCTTTGTATCACTATATTTTCTATCTCTAAAAATTTATCTTCTATGGTTCTTTAATATAAATGTTTTAAATATTCATGTGTACCAAAAAAAAATTATTACTAACCTAATTGTACCCAAAATATAAAGGGTTCTAAAAGTTGTTTATGTTTGATTTTATTTCAATCTTTACGTAGCTGGAAAATTATCTAAAAATAAATTTACATTTCATGGTTAAATTACCATTTAGTAAATATAAATTTTATTTTATATACTCTCTTTATTTCATACTATTTGAGGTTTTTGAATAATATCATAAATACAGGTTGAGCTATTCTTATGTATCATTTTTCTTCTTCTTGGGATATTATTAACTTTTAGATTAATTTATATAATGTACTTATTAGTTTCATCTTAGCATGTTATATGGTGATTTTATATTTTTATCATGATCTCTATATGCTTAGAGTTAATTTTATCATTAATTTTGTCATCTATATAATGTGAGAAAAGTGAAAAAAAATTAGTCATTCTGAAATAATATTTGTTTAAATGGATGTATTTGTTTTCTTCTTGATTATTTACAAAAAAAGAGAGAAATATTTACATGTTAATTTTGTAATTAATCAACAAGAGTTATATTGTTGTTTGGTTTGTTATTATATTGGTTATAATACCCCACATGCTTTATGTTATTAAATATTAACATATTCCCTAATGTTTATTATCAAATGTATTAATTAATGTATATTCTATTTAATGTGATCCTTTTATCACATGTGATGATGTTTAAATTTTTTATATCATATTGGTTTTATGTGTTTAACATATTTTATTTCACATAATCAAATTTCACTTTTGTGTTTTTATATTTAATCTTATTAATCTCATTATATATATATATATTCATTTTTTTAATTATAGTGATATATATTGTGATAAATATATATAAAGTACTACAAACACACACACACACACATATATATATATTATATTCGAATTTTATCTCGGGATATATATTTTTTCTATTTAAATATAGTTTTACTGAATATTGCATATATATATATGATTGTGTGTCAAATATTTCATTTACATCGATAGTTCATCCCAACTCCCATGCACGGTAGTTTCATGTTCTATGCATTACCTCAATATCTCCAAGGTTTACAAGAAACTCCCTCGGTTCAACCATGAATTCCGTATTTTAACTTCATTATAGCTTAATTTAATGAGATTCATCAGTAGAAGTATTATGTCTTCATCCACCCACAGTTACCTCGCTTTCCATGAATGGTATCACAATGCACACATTGTAACCAATGCATATCTTCTTCTATCAAAAGATTATATCTGCCTTCATAGTAGCACCTAGATATAACCACGCACAATAACCCTTTTATCAACAATAACACTTTTGTCATGGTAGAAGACACCTTCTACCTATTGTAATAATTTCTACAACAGTTGATTTTAAAATATACTACTATCAATTATAAATTTTGAGACATTTACTTATAAATTCTTTGACTAAGAACATTGTAACTGTACCATATTCTAAGTTATTTTATTTCTTATACTATCTATTAAAATAAAATAAATTTTCATTTTAAAAATTTATTCACGATACTCCTTTTATATTTTTGAGAGTGCGATTCACTATAAGTTTATTTCAACTATTTTTATCCATTTTTTCAACAATATGTCTTAATTATTTTGAATCCATTAAAATTTCTCTTAATTTTAAATTTTTTTATATTATAAATTTATATTATTATTTATATTGGAAGGAGTATTTATCATAAATATTTTTTCTATTGATTAATTATTAAATTATTATTCATATTTAACAAAGTTATTTTATTAGTTTTTAAAAAATAACTATTTTTTATGAAGTTTTATGAATTGAAATTATATTTTAAAATTTTTAATATACCTGTATTTGATCTTTTTATGTTATTTCTTTCGCTGAGAAAAATGGATAGTTTTGAATGATTTATATCAAATTATTTTCAAACTATTATTAATGATATTCATTTGAATTTATTTAGAAGTTATTAAATAAAAATACTCACGTTTATTTTGGTAACTATGTTTATCTCTCTATGATAGTTTCTACAATAATTTTGGAACTTTCAGTTTTACATTGAATTATTCTTATGGTTTATTCGATTGTGTATTAAAAATGGTTTTATATTTATAGAACTTATAGGATTTATGTAATTATGAATGATTATGATGATGATACACATTTTACTGGAAGCAATAAAAAGTGATCATTCTCTATGAGAATTCAAAAAATCCTATTCTCAACTCATCACATCATTTATGATAAACTATCAAGGGAGGAACAAATATTATTTAATTTTATAAAACATTATACATTTGATCTATACCTTTCATAGAATTAAATAAGTACACAATCTATATCCTTTAAAAGGGACTACATCAAAAGGTCAATCACCAAGAATCAAACTAATTTTGTCCAATAGTAATCTTTTTTCTATCTTTTCTTTCTAGTAGTGGAATACAATTAAATAATATATCACATAGTATATACTACCTATAAATTTTTTCTCTATGGTTATAATCCCTTGACCATAAATCATAACACTTACTTTAGGGATTCTAATTATAGAAAATAATGAGTTTTATACTCCAATAAAAGGCTGTGTAGTTAGGTTTGGGTCTGCTCCTCACAAAATACGAGGTTCAGATTAATTTTGTAAAAAAACTTTTGTTTATCTTTATCATGTTGGATAAGTATCTCTCTATTTTATAGTGGGTTACATACTCCATTAGTTGGGGTTTGAAGATTGGACTAGTTTAATTAAACTGAACCAATATAAAATATATATGTTCTCTCTATAGATTTTCTTTTTCTTTTTCATCACTCTACTTTTTTTATAAAGTTTATTCACCCCCACCCATGATTGACCATCTTCGATATTCATTCCCACTTAACAACATCAACTTACCAGTATCTATATACGGATCTATTTTCTAGTAAATCCCAAAATATAATCATTACAAAAGTATTAGGATATTATCCTATACATATATATATCCCTAGGGTTTTCACCAATGTTTTATAATCCTAATCCCAAAAAAAATAACTATACCCTTCCCTGATAATAATAGTGGTCACTTCAGTATAAAATATAAAATATTACATCATTTTAGATGAATATTCAGTATATAAACCAATTATACATTCCCATGAACCATGGATGTTTAATTTTTTCAATACTAGATACATAAACATTTTTTTCCTAAAGGGGTTTTCAAAATATCCTAGAAAGTTCTTCTATCATATTAATTTCTTTATACATACCCGACTTATAACCATTCTTCAATACCATCAGAAAATGAAAAAATAAAAAAGGGTGAGATCAAATTCTCATTAAGGGTAAACAAAGGAGATATCAATTAATGATGATAAGTAGTCATAATTTTATGAGAAAATTATCATAATATAAGAAATTCACAACCCATAAATTTAATATCATTAATCCTAATTCATAACATGAGGCATTTTTATAACAAAATGAAAAATTCATAAGTGTGTGGAATAGTCAATAATAATTCAAGATACATGAGATAATATCATAAATATAGATATAAAGAAAAATCATAATCTTATAAAATTATGAGTATGTATAAATAAAAATATGTTCACTCATTATGTTATGGAAAGGAAATTATGTCTTCACATAAACATGGGTACATGAAATCGGTTCCACGTATTAACATGTAGAAATGAAACTAGGTCAATAAATATTATTGTAAACATGAAATAAGGTCCATTAATATCATAGTTATCTCATGAGTTATCAATATTTACCCAATGAATATGAGGTATATAGTAGACCCACCCATCAAAAAAGAATAAAACATAATTGTTTTATAAGACTATAAAGACATTCATAATTTAATCACAGTACAATCATGGAAAAAATGAGTTTTAGAAATATTTCTTATTAAATTAGTTAACCCATAAAAAATAATAGGTTTCATATAATCATCCATAAAAATAAATCATTATAAACCCTATAGATAAAATAATTGGTTAGAATTACTAGATTATTTCCCTAGTGAATATAAGTAACATAAAAGTATGTTATTATAGATGAAAATTTCCTTTAGAATATCACAAGAATATTTCATTGGGAAAATAACATTTTTATTTTGAAATAACATATTTAAGATAAAAAATATATAAAATACTAATGAAAACAATTGTTTTAAAGGAATAATATAATAATTTAAATTAATATTCAAAGGAATGGGTAGCGATTATTATGGTAAAGGTCTTTTAGGTGGTATATATTAAAACAAAAATTTCATTCACACGTTTTGTAAAATGTACCTTGTTAAAAAAACAAAAAGAATAATTTTTTAAACCTCTTTCTAGAGTCAAATATGTATAAAATATTATTTTAATAATTCATTGTAGAATATTAAAAACAATACTGAAAACATTTTATTGAAAATATAGACATGGAATAAATAGATTCCCAACCCAAGAGGAAATAAAGATAGTTTTTATTAAAAATATTTTCATGGTAATTTTAAATACAAAAAAAAAGTAAAATGGTACCATTTAATGAAATATTCAGGAATAAATAGAGGAATAAAAATTATATGGTTCTTGAAGGACAAGATCAACATATTTCCACCAATGGAAATTTATCATCGACAACCACTAAAAGAAATGATACTATAATAAAATCCATTACCTCAAGTCTCATTGAACATCATATGCATTAAAAACTATTTTATAATAAATATAGATTTATTATAAATATTATAATAAACCATATTCATATATATAATATTAGATATTATTTTCTTATGACATTTTATCACCCTTTTATTAAGAACATTTATTAAAAATCATTCTCCCATGTGATAACTTTTTCATTTTTCACGCATGTTTTGATTCGGATGTTTAGATTACTATAATGGTTCCAAAATCTCCATAATTATAAACTTTTAATAGTTATCATATTTAATCATTATATAAACTTTTATAAGAATTCATATAATGTGGTGATGAAAAATGGATTACATCACTTCTTGGAGATGGTGACCTTTATAAAGACATGAGCGATGTTTCCACTTTTCAATGAATGAAATTAAAGAAAGATAAATAATAATTAAAATTTATATAATCATTATTATTTCATAAATACCATATATATTCATTAAATATATCTTTATCACAATCCATTTAAAGTGTAAAATAAAAAATGAATTGCATTGCAACGTCCCTATTCCGGAAGCCACCCAGAGGCACCCTATAATCGGTTGGTCACATGGCCTCAAGAGAATTTCCCTGAATTCCAAAGGCTGCCGACTAGTAGTGAGGGATTGAGTGTGACAGTGGGGAAACTATTCCCTTATTATCAGAGTACACAGTGGAAGTAAAAAACATACAATAGCGGAAGTAGTAAATATCCAACAACAATAAACAGCGGAAGATTGGAATAATAAACAACTAGAGCACATATATATATATAATGATGCATGATACATATGTCTAGGAAATAATCCAAACAAGTCACATTTCTAGAAATACAAATAGTGCTAAACCAAAGTACAAAAGAAAAAGATAAACAGATCCTCAGCATCGCAAGCATAATCTTGGTCACATTCTCTCCAGGTCCACAACAAGTGAAGTACCTGAAGTAGAAGGGCGCTTTCCCTTATCTATACTTGAAATAATATAATCTTTTTGGGCCCAAAAGTATGGAAAAAACAGGGTGTGAAACTAAATTCCAGTAGGAAACCACCCAAAGATCTATGCCTAACAGTAAGTAAATAAATGGCAGGTAAAAGTACATAAAATAGTAAAAAAGAAATTGATCAGCACTAACAATCCACAGTTTCAAAGCAGATAATCAAACACAGTAACCCTCTAGAAAGTGCACACAACCTATCCCCTATGGTTCAGTTATATATAAAGACTCTCTGAAGAATTTCTCACAGTCAATTACCCTTATAGTCAAAGGTAAAGCAAGACTCTCTGAGGAAGTTCACACAGTCAATTCCCCGTATAGTCTAAGGTAGTCAAGGACTCTCTGAGGAAGCTCACACGGTCAATTCCCCTTATAGCCCCAATGTCTAGGACTCTCTGAGGAAGCTCACTCAGTCAATTCCCCTTATAGCCCTAGTCATTCAATTAAAACAAAGACTCTCCGAGGAAGCTCACTCGGTCAATCCCCCTTATAGTCTAAAGCAATCAAGGACTCTTTGAGGAAGCTCACTTGGTCAATTCCCCTTATATCCCAAAGTGGTTTTAGGCTCTCTAAGGATGCTCACTTGGTCAATCCCCCTTATAGCCTAAGTTCTCAAAGACTCTTTGAGGAATATCACTCAGTCAATTACCCTTCTAGTATATTACACCAGGTTATCATGGCCCTATGTAGGTCAACAAGTATAGCAGTACAATATGGAGAATGTAAACCTAAAGAACTACTTGGCTAATCAGTCTACAACATATCAAACACGTCAGAACACAAACTCTCCATCCTACAGCAAAAACCATGGAAAATAGGTAAAGTAGCCAAAGGCTCAACAAGACCAAACGGTTGTAAAATAAACATGTATGGGAAAAACACATCCAAAGCATAGCAATCAACCCTAATCATATCCAAATTACCTC
This sequence comes from Viscum album, assembly GCA_963277665.1. Classification (NCBI taxonomy): domain Eukaryota; kingdom Viridiplantae; phylum Streptophyta; class Magnoliopsida; order Santalales; family Viscaceae; genus Viscum; species Viscum album. The sequence goes on along the minus strand of OY728150.1, from coordinate 428,300,673 downwards.
TACACAAGCATATAAGCAAGACATACAATCTATAGGGGTAAAATGGTAAACACAGAATACCCAGTGATAAAAAACTATTTTTTTAAATATTTTATTGATAATAAATGATATAATTTACTCACATTGTGATAAATATATTAATTTATGAAATATTTGGGATTAGATCATTCATTTTAAATTTTGATGAAAATTCCTGTTTTACACTTTCAAAATTTACTGTAGTATTTTGAAGATAAATATTTTAATATTTATTATTAGAACTTAATATTTTGTAACAGAGTTTAAAACATAATTTTCTACAACCTTTATTCATGACACTATAGCTAAAGAGTGCATTTGTATGGAGTAAATTGGCCATAAATCAATGGTGTGCTGGACTCGGCAGAATGGACATGGGTTCTATATTTGGGTCATAACTTCTTCATCCGTGCTTGGATCAGGACCAAATTTTGAGAGGAGCTACCTGAACCATTTTCACGTGAATCATACTTATGAAAGAACATATTATTCACATGTTTTGGTGGTAAAATGGGAGGTGAATTTTGGTATAAAATACTTGGCCTAGATTCCCCATTCACACTTGAAACCACTTTGAACCTAGCCTCCACACCACTCTATAAATTGGTTTTTTTCTTATTTTGTGGGGTTGGGACGTGCAATAGGAATTTTAGGGAATAGTAGAAGAGGTTACACTCCAATTATACAAGAAATTAAATAAGGGTATCTCTTGAAGAAAGAATCCCTTCGTTGAAGCTCTATTCTTCTTCCTCATGTTGTAATGTTTGTGTTTTCATAATAAACTTCTTTGTTCTTATTTTATTTATTATATTTTCTTCTGTTTTGTTTAAATTTATTCGTCTATTAATCTTCATAATTTATCTGGAATCAAGATTAGAAACTTGATTGGGTTATACTCTTTCTAAACCTTTGCACATGCAAAACATTTTCACGATGACTATAGCGCCAATGGAAGAGTAGTTCTTTTTAGTAATCAATCGACCTCTATCCTTATTCATTAATTTATTTTGAATCATTGAGCTACTTTAATTCAAATATTATGATCTATTAATTGATTTTTTTAATTTAAATGAAACTAATAAAGCAATTGAATAGTTAACACAAAACATATGAGGTCGGGAATTGCGTGAACTGTGAGAGCGTAGCCTTAATTGGTAATTCAAAACCACATGGGATTAATTTGTAGAGTTCAAACATTATCCCTAAATTCAATTAGTACTCCTTTCCAGAAAGGATATGTGCCTCAATTTACCACTGACCATAAGCTATCCTTAGAACATCAATCAAAGTAGGGTTCTGCGATTACATGTTCCAAAAATAATCTGGGGTTTAATTCAATTCATCTTTGTGGTAAGGTTAATTCTCGTAGGGTTCGGGGGTTAACAAGTTAAGGGATAATAATTAAGTAGATGTTAATTTAAATGATAATGATAAATAATTGATTTAAGAGGTAGAGTTAGATCAATTATGTCTTTTAAATATTGTCTAAAAATCATCTTCTTGTTGTGTCATTTTAATCAAAATTCATTTAAAATATAAAAACAAAGAAAAATAAAATCTTCTTCTAGAAAAATTCTTCTAGATTTATAAACTATATAAAACCCCCATCCTTTCTAGTAGTTTTTTTATTCTCTTTTATTTTATTTTTATAATACCTCTAAAAAATTGTTTTAATTCACTTTCTCCTTTGAGAGACGACCTTGGTCAGCCACTCTACTACACCTAAACACCCCAAAATCACAATAATCATTTGAGGGAGCCCATGACAGTGCTCTTTAAAATTGGCACCATTTCCAGGGAGGCAAATAATTATTTCAACCAATTAAAGGTATTTATTTTATTTTAAATTTTATTCTCTTCCTCTCTTCTTTTTTCCTTCTTTACCCAATCTGATTTTTTTCATCTTTTATTTTCTTCCACTTCCTTTTGGACCATCAACTCAAACTTCTAATTTTTATTTTACTATGGTCCAATTTACTTATTTTAATATTTTATTGATTTATGACATGAACTAATCCCAAATATCTCTTAGATATTGACCCTGATATTGAACGTAGCCTTAGGGAATGAATCAGACCTTCTAAGTCTATATGAAGTTTCAATATTCAACCAGTTGGAGAAGTCCTCCACTTTCAGAACATTGAAATTGGAAGTAATTAAAATTCAACCATAAAACAAGAACCAATGGCTGAAAATAATGGAAATGACCTTAATAGAACCATTATAGAATTGTATACACTTGATATTAACTATCAACCAAATTGTATTTCATACCCATATCGTGAATTGGATTTTTAATTGAAATCGGGATTAATTCATCTTCTTCCAAAATTTCATGGCCTCTCAGGTGAGGATCCCAATAAACACCTGAAAGAATTTAATGTGGTTTGCTCAACCCTTAAACCTAGAAATGATTCTGAAGATCAAATCAAACTAAGAGAATTCCCATTCTCACTTGATGGAGCTGCGAAAGACTGGATGTATTATTTACAACCTGAAGATGTAACTTGTTGGAATGATTTAAAACATCTTTTCTTGTAGAGATTTTTTCCAACATCAAGGACCACTTCCATTCATAAAGAGATATCTGGGATCAAGCAATCCCAAGGGGAGTCAATGTATGAGTACTGAGAATGATTCAACAAGTTGTGTGCAATATGACCACATCACCAAATCAGTGACCAACTCCTCATCCAATACTTCTTATGAAGGACTCACACCTATAGAGAGGAGAATGGTGGATGCTGCAGCTGGAGGAGCATTGGTGGACAAGACACCAGTAGTTGCACGTGTTTTGATCAACAAAATGGCCCAAAACTCCCAACAATTTGGTGATCGAGGTACACCACATGTTAGGGTAGTACATCAGGTAAGTCCATCTTCTCTTGAAAGTCATTTGATTGATACCAAGTTGGAATAATTGAAAACTATGATGAGATAGATTTATTTGGCTCAAAAGACATCCCAACCCCCTCCATCAAGGTCTTGTGGTATTTTCACTGAGATAATCCACCCAACTAACTGTTGCCCAAAACTCCAAGACCCAGAAGATTGTGTAGTAGTGTTCCCTGGGAGACCATATCAGCAACAATAACAACAACCATATCCCCAAACGAAGTTTGATCCAACATAAAACCAAGGGTGTAAGGATCAATCAAACATGAGGTATATCTATGGACAACAACAAAGGCCCTCTTTTCAATAAAACTTCCAACAGCCTCCACCTTACCAGCATGGTTTCCAACAACCCCAAAGGAGATTTGAATCTCAAGAATCAACAAGACAACAAAAATGGAATCCCCCATCTAAGGTAGATTCTAACACTGATGATCTTTTGAAACAAATTTTTCTTAATCAACAGAATGAGATGAAGAGACAAGGTTCGAAGCTGAGGGAGTTGAAGACTCAAATGAGCCATATTGCCACCACCCTCCCTGAACTGGTAAGTAAGAATTCTAGAAATCTACCATCCCAACCTAATCCAAATCCCAAGGGGAATGTCAGTTCCATCACATTGAGAAGTGGGAAGCAAAAAAATGAAACATCTGCACCTATTCTTCCACTCAGATTCACCTCAACTCCAAAAAATCCCAATTACACATCAATTGATGAGAAAACCAAGGAGAAAGATAAAGGTAAGCAAAAGATTAATGATGTTCCTCCTAAAACTCTTCCTTTTCTAAACAGGGTTGTTCAAACCAAGAAGATGGCTGAAGAAGAAGTGTGGAAGGAGGTTTCAGACACATTCAAGTGTGCAGAGATCAACATTCCTCTACTTGAAGCCATTAAGAAAATTCCAAGGTTTGAAAAATTCTTAAAAGAACATTGTACCAATTGAAGAGGGATCAATGGAAATGAGAGGATAAATCTTGGAAGGAATGTGTCAGCACTCATTACACCAACTCTAGAAATGCCAACAAAGTGCAAGGATCCAGGGACATTCACCATCCCATGCACCATAGGGGATTTTCACATATCTAATGCACTTTGTGATTTGGGAGCTTCTATAAATGTGATGCCTCACTCTGTATTCTCTTCTTTGAAAGTTGGTGAGATGAAACCGACGAGAGTAGTGGTGTAGTTGGCAAGTAGAGTTACAGCATAACCAGTAGGAGTCCTTGAGGATGTACTTGTCTGGGTAAGAGACATGATCTTCCCGACATATTTTTACATGATTAACATGGAGGATGATCAGGTAAGTTATCATGCCCCCATTATCTTAGTTAGACACTTCCTCAAAACTGCAAAAACTATCATAAATGTCAATGAGGGTACACTTTCCATGGAATTTGGGGATGAAGTTGTGATATTTAATGTCATGGATTCCATGAAGTACCCCTCAGAGGATCATTCTGCATTTTTTATCCCCCATTTTGATCCACCAAGTAAAAAACCACATGGATTTTCATTGTACTATTCTTAGGGATATTATGAGTATTGGTTCTAGTTTGATGTCTAAGAGTACTTCCACAACTATTTATAATGAAAAATAATCTCTTATATTTGATTTTGAAATGGAATCATATTCTGATTTTGATGATGTGAACTTTAATTATGACATAGATTTTGAGTATGCTGATGGATTTGATGCTTTATTCTATGATTTTGATGATGTATATTATGATACTAATGCTCTTTGCACACATATTTTAGTTCCTTCTATGTCTCCATCCATACACCACCCCCTACACTAGAACTCAATCCATTACCACCAAATCTCAAATACTCATACTTGTTAAGTGGTGAAAAATTACTTTTTATCATTGCTAACAATATTTCTTTTGAACATGAAGAAAAACTTTTGAATCTTTTGAGGGAGAACATCAGGGAAATCGGGTGGACCTTGGCTGACATATTAGGTATTGGTCCCTCCAGTTTCATGAATAGGACTCTTTTGGAGGATGGGGCTAAACTGGTGAGGAAACCACAAAAGAGACTCAATCCAACCCTTCTGGAGGTTGTTAAAAAATAGGTTGAAAATTTTCTTGAGGCATGTATAATCTATCCCATTTCATATTCTCAGTGGGTAAGTCCTATTCAAGTTGTGCCTAAGAAAAGAGGTTTTACTGTTGTTTTAAAAAAGAAAGATGATTTAGTTCCAATGAGGGTGCAAAATAGTTGGCGCGTGTGTATTGATTATAGGAAACTAAATCAATCTACTCGCAAGGACCATTTCCTCCTCCCATTTATTGATCAGATGCTTAAGATACTTGTTGGGAAAACACATTATTGTTTCTCTGAAGGATTTTATAGATATTTTGATGTTCCTATTTCTTCGGAGGATCAGGAGAAGACAATATTCACTTGTCCTTTCGATATGTTTGCCTACCGAAGGATGCCATTTGGACTTTGCAACGCCCCAGGTACCTTCTAGTGATGCATGGTGAGTATTTTTTATGATTTTATTGAGACCTTCATGGAGGTATTTATGTATTATTTTACAGTGTATGGGTCTACATTTGATGAATTCCTAAGTATTTTGGTAAAGGTGTTGAATCGTTGTATTGAGAAGAATCAGGTCCTGAACTTTGAAAAGTGTCATTTCATGGTAGAGCATGGAATTTTCTTAGGGCATGTAGTGTCAAAACATGGGATAGAGGTTGATAGATCTAAGGTACATATTATTTAATCCTTACCATATCCTTCATGTTTGCATTATGTTAGATCTTTCCTAGGGAATGAAGGATTTTATCAGCACTTCATCAAAGATTTTAGTAAGATTTCTCTTCCTATATCATGATTACTCCAAAAGGATTCTGATTTTGTGTTTGATGATTCTTGCAGGACTTCCTTTGATGATCTAAAGAAGTGTCTGACCATTCCACCGATCATACATCCCCCACAGTGGGAGATTTTTTATGACCACTCCACCGATCATAAAAGAAGTTGTGCCTTTCTGGAGCTTCTAATAGAGGGTAAAAGTTGTGCTTATCTAGAGCATTTAAGAAAATCATGTTCTAGAAGATTTACATTTTTACTGCTGAAATGTTGAATTATGTGCACATTCATTTCTTTTTCATGATTATGAACTTGAATCAATTCTATGTCGATTGAGGATGAAACCATATTTAAGTGAAAATTAGATTAATGCAATTTTGCTTCAAAAAGAGTCAAGCCCTCCTCATTCAGCCTTAGAATTTTTCACATCTAAATCCTACCAACTGAAATCCATAGAACAACCTTGAAAATTCATCATGATAAACATATTTCCTTGACTCACATCGGGTAGTGATGTAAGAATTTATCAAGCCTATGGTGACCCTTGTATGAGTTTGGATGAGAAAGACATCGCAAAAAATGACATTTGTGTGATAAGAGAAAATTCAAGTGAGGTAAGTGTTTTGTGCATGAGAGGATAAATAAGGTTGAAATATATTGAATAATATAAATGAATAACTTGAAATAATGGTTTTTTATGAGGAATTATATCTTTTTTTTCTTGGTGTGTAATTGTTTGATCTCAAGGATATGTGTTTTAAAATTGGTTTTGATTTGATATTGATGTTTACTTGATATGATGTTTTTCCGAGGAGTGAAAAAGGGTAAGTGTGGAGGAGTTGATAAAACAATATTTTTTAAACTATTTTATTGATAATAAATGATATAATTTCCTCAAATTGTGCTAAATATATTCATTTATGAAATATTTGGGAATAGATCATTCATTTGAAATTTTGATGAAAATTCCAGTTTAACCCTTTTAAAATGTATTGTAGTATTTTGAAGATAAATATTTTAATATTTTTTATTCGAACTAAATATTTTTAAACATTTTTCCAAAATTAATTTTCTGCAACCTTTATTCAGAACACTAGAGCTAAAGAGTGCATTTGAACGGAGTAAATGGGCCATTAAGTCAATGGTGGGCTGGACTGGGTAGAATGGACATGGGTTCTGTATTTGGGCCATAACTTCTTCATCCGTGCTTGGATCAGGCCCAAAGTTTGAGAGAAGCTACCTGACCCATTGTCACGCAAATAATCATTATGAAAGGACAGCTTATTCACGAGTTTTGGTGGTGAAATGGGCAGTGAAATTTGACATAAAATATTTGGCCGAGATTCTCCATTCACACTTGAAACCCCTTTGAACCTAGCCTCCCCACCACTCTATAAATTGGTGTTTTTCTCATTTTGTGGGGTTGGGACGTGCATTGTAATGTTTGGTGCAGAGTATAAGAGGTTCCACTCCAATTCTACAAGCAATTCAAAATGGGTAGCTCTTGAAGCAAGGATCCCTTCGTCGAAGCCCTATTCTTCTTCCTCATGTTGTAATGTTTGTGTTTTCAGAATAAAATTATTTGTTCTTCTTTTATTTATTATCTTTTCTTCTATTTTGTTTAAATTTATTCTTCTTTTAATCTTCCTAATTGTTCTTTAATCAAAAGTAGAAATGTGATTGGGTTCTACCCTTTCTAAAACTTTGCACATGAAAAACGTTTCTACGATGACTACACCGCCCATGGAAGAGTAGTTCTTTTTGGTAATAGATTGAGCTATATCCTTATTCATTCATTTATTTTGAATCAATGAGATACTGTAATTCACATATTATGATCTATTAATTGATTTTTTTTAATTTAAATGAAACTATGAAAGCAATTTAATAGTTAACACAAAACATGCAAGGTCAGAAATTTTGTGAACTGTGAGAGCGCAACCTTAACCAGTAATTCAAAACCATATGGGATTAAATTGTAGAGTTCAAAAATAATCCCTAAACTCAGTTAGTCCTCATTTAAATAATGGATATGTGCCTCAATTCTCCAGTGAACATAATCTATCCTTAAAATATCAATCAAAGTAGGGTGCTGCAATTACATGTTCCGAAGATAACATAGGGTTTAATTCACTTCATCTGTGTGGTAAGGTTAATTCTCATAGGGTCCGGGGGTTAAAAGGTTAAGGGACCATAATAAAGTGGATGTTAATTTAAATTATAATGATAAATAATTTATTGAATAGGTATAGTTAGATCGATTACGTCTTTTAAATATTGTCTAAAAAGCATCTTCTTGTTGTGTCATTTTAATCGAAATTCATTTCAAAACTAAAAATAAAAAAATACAATCTTCTTCCAGAAAACTTCTTATATATTTATAAACTATAACCAACCCCCATCCTTTCAATTGGTGTTTTTATTCTCTTTTATTTTATTTTTAGAATACCTCTAAAAAATTGATTTAATTCACTTCCTCCTTTGAGAGATGACCTTGGACAGCCACTCTACTGCACCTAAGTTCCCCAAAATCGCACTAATCATTTGAGGGTGCCCAAGACAGTGATATTTCACTATGTTCGAGGTTATTGGTGGAATTTTCACATAATAATCAAAGAATTTGAATGGAAAGGCACAATCCACCTACCTCGGTGTTGTAGGAATGATATATGCGAACCTCGAAGCTTGAATCACCCTAGAACATTGAAGATCTACAAAAACGTCTAAAATGTTCAACCCACGGTATCTCATGAGAGAAGAGAAATCATGAAACGAGGCTCAAGTAGAAGAGATAACTCACCGATGCAATTCCAATGCAACTAACGGTGTTCGATTCAGAGGACAGACGGAGGATTGGGATTTTATCGAAGATCCATGTCTGTACAGAGCTCTCAGTCCAACGAGACCTAAAAGAAGAGAATTATGGCGATTAGACGTGACCCCGGTGTGTTTAATGAAAAAAAGAATGTACATTGTGTGTACTTATAAAGTACATGATGTGTACTCGCCTTTCCCGTACTTCGCTTTAAGCGGCCACCAAGTCACTCCCACACAGTCGTGTGTGTGGCTACTACACGGCCAGCACACGACCTCCTATGGAAAAGAAGTACACGGCATGTACTCATAAAGTACACGACGTGTACTAAAATAATTTCTAAAATTTCCATTTTCCTAAAAAACGACCAGAAAAGGAAAAACATACCTGAAAAGAAGATCCGGGTTCTTATAAAATTCCCCCTTAATGAAATTGGTCCCTGAATTTCCCTAACATGGCGTAGAAGAAGAAACCTCAAACAGCTCTAGCCACTAATCTCGTCCATCGGCCTCCCTCTCCCAAGTCTCGTCCTGCACCCGCCCGTGCTTCCATAACACTCGTACCAAAGGAACTAATCGGCCACGGAGAACCATTGTACTGCGATCCACAATCTGGATAGAATTCTCCTCAAAAGATGCATCCACTTCCAACTCAACCTCCTTGGGTTGGGAAACATGAGACGAGTATGAAAAGTAACATTGAATCTGAGAAACTTGGAAGACATTATGCATAGCTCGGTACCTATGAGGTAACTAAAACAGATAGGCAACCGGCCCAACTCTCTCCAACACCTCAAACGACCCGACGTACCTTGGTGAAACCTTACCCTTTCTCCCAATCCTCTTGTGTCCCAACCTCAGTGTGACACGCAAGAAAACCTGATCCCCAACCTCAAACTCCAGAGGTCGTCTCTGCTGATTAATATAAGACTTCTGATGAGACTGTGTAATAGTTATCCTCTTCTGAATCAACTCTATATGCTCTGTGGTCTCCAAAACAAGACGAAGTCCCACCAAAGCTTCATCTACTATCTCCATCCAACATAAGGGTGATTGGAATGGCCAACCGTATAAAGCCTCATAAGGTACCATCTGAATAGTTTCTTGAAAACTATTTATGTAGGAAAACTACACAAGAGGTATATGCTTCTCCCAAGAACCTCTAAAATCTAGAATGCATTATCAGAGCATGTCCTCAATCACCTGAATAGTATTCTCAGACTAGCCATTTGTTTGAGGGTGGTAGGTTGTACTCAAAAGTACATGTGTACTCAGCACCTTCGGAAGCCCCTTCTAGACCCGAGAAATACAACGTGCATCGCTATTTGAAACAATGGAGTGTGAAACTCCATGCAGATGTACAATATCTCAGATGTAAAACTATCCCAACTCATCAACATTGAAGGTCTCATTAATCAGTAAGAAGTTAGAAACCTTCATGAGTCTGTCAATGACAACCCATACTACATCATTCCCTTGAGGCGACCTCGGAAAATAGGTCACAAAGTCCATCGCGACATCATTCCACTTCCACTTAGGAATTGGTAATTACTGTAAGATCCCTACTGGCCACTGATGCTCCACCTTCACCTACTGAAAAGTGGAACACCTCATGACAAAACCAGCAACGTCTCTATTCATGTCTAGCCACCAATACTGACGGTGTAGATCATGATACATCTTGGTGACGCCAGGATGAACTGCCCAAACTGAGGAATGAAAATATCACATCAGCTCCTCATGTATATCTAATGGCACCCATACGCGCCCCGGGAAATGCAAGATCTCATCCTCACCTATGGTCCATCTAGTACTAGGGTCCTCTCCTGACACACTTTCCCTTAGGACTAGGCCTTCAGAATCTGATAGCTGTCTAATTCAAACTTGATCAAGAAGAGTAGAGGTAACAGATACAGAAGATAGAAAAGTCTTCCCCTGTCTTTTGTGCACCTCCAAATGAATCTTAGAGAACATGGCCATAAGATTCCACTCACTGTTGGCCTCTTGAACTACCTATACTTGAGTCCTCCTGCTCAATGCATCAGCCACTTCATTGCCCTTCCCAGGCATGTAAGCAATCTCAATTTCAAAAGACTGTAGGTACTCGACCCACCTGTGTTGTCTCAAATTCAAGTCATGTTGAGTGAAGATGTACTTGAGAATTTTGTGGTCACTAAAAACCACAAAATGCTCTCCTAGAAGATAATGTCTTTAACAACGTAGGGCATGAATAACATCTGACAACTCCAGATCATGCGTCAGTTAATTCCTCTCATGTTGCCTAAACTGGTGAGACCCGTACGCAATGACTCCATCTCCCTACATTAGCACAGCTCCCATCCCGATACCTAACGCATCACAGTAATCAGTATAACTCTTTCTTAGCTCTTGAAAGACTAGTATCAGTGCTGAAATCAACCTCCCTTTCAGCTCCTGAAAGGTTGAATCACAAGAATCTGACCATAAAGACTTTGCACCCTTCTTAGACAGACCCATCAATGGTGTTGCTAAGCATGAAAAGTCCTGTATGAAACATCTGTAGTATCCATCCAACCCAAGAAAAATCTGCACCTCAAAGACGTTATTAGGCTACTCCCAGGAAACTACAGCTCTCACTTTCTCTGGTTCTGCTGATACTCCAGCCTCTGAGATAATATGACCTAGGAAGTGAATCTGATCCATCCAAAAGTGGAACTTTGAGAGATTAGCATATAACTGATGCTCCCTTAGTGTACTCAAAATGATATCAAGTTGGGTAGCATGGTCGTGTCAAGTGTGAGAGTACACCAAGATATTGTCCCCAAAAACAACCATGAAGGAATCCAAGTATGGATGGAACACTCAGTTCATCAGTGCCATGAAAACTGAAGGCGCGTTCATGAGGCCAAACGGTATAACCATATAATCGTATAGACCATACCTACTCCGGAAAGCTTTAAGAGGTATATCTGATGGTATAACGCGCAAATGATGATAAATGGACCTCAAGTCAATCTTCGAGAAAACTCGGGCTCCTTGAAGCTGATCAAAGAGATCATCAATCCTAGGCAAGGGATATCGGTTCTTGAATGTCAACTGGTTCAAATTCTGATAGTCCACACAAATCCTGAGGGTGTCGTCTGCCTTCTTCACAAACAGGACAAGAGAACCCCATGGAGAAGTAATGGGTCAGATGAAACCTTTGTCTTGTAACTCCTTCAACTGTTTATTGAGCTCTTGTGACTCTGGTGTATCCATCTTATAATGAGGAATGGACACTGGTGCCACCCCTAGCGCAAGATCAATCGACAAGTCTACCTTGTGCTCCAGAGGAAAACCTGAAAAGTCATCTAGAAATACATCTCTGAAACAATCCACCACTAGAGGAAAGTCAATCTGTGAAGTCCCCTAGTCATCCAGATATAGACTAGAAATCTGGGCAATAACTCCTCCCAACCCATGATGCTCTGGACCCATTCTGCTCTCCTGGACATCCCACTCGCCCCTATTAAGAAAAGATTCACCTTCTGGTGACGTGAAACTCACCCTGTGGTGATAACAATAGATAAATTCCTCGAAGGGAATTAGCCAGTCCATTCTGAGAATGAAATCATAGCCTGTCATGTCTAGGATATAGAGGTCCCATAGAAAGTGACATCCACCAACCTCTAGTGGGCACTCTCTGCACTGACATACACTAGCCATTCTAGTCCCCAACAGAGTGTTTAGAATCAAGATATCAGTAGAAGAAAATATATAGAGAACAAGGCCCTCCACAATAGAAACATACATAAAGCTATGGGAATCACCTGTATCTAAAAGAAAATAAGCTAAAATTGATGCTACTAAGATCGTACCTCGAACTGTGGAGGGTCCGGGATCCTACTCCTACTAGGTCTGCTCCACTGCAAAAGTCTGGCCTATACCATGACTCTGTGACCCTACCTGACTGCTCTGAGCTGATCCACCCTGCAGTATCTAAAGAACCGGTGACTGACTACCACGACCATGACCTCCACCTTGGCCCGAACAGCCGGAATAACTCCAGTTCCTAGAATGGTGAGAAACTGGTGGTGCTGCTCCTAAACGCAGAGTCATAGAAGAACCCCTGTCACCATCTGCTCGTGAGAAGATTTGAAAAAAGCGCTGAAGGTGACTGAAACGCGTGGCCGATTGTCACCTATTGACTGGTCAAAGTTCTGATGCTCTGCTAATGTGTATAGCTGCACTCGGGTCAAATCCTCGGCGATGATACTTTTTAATAGTCATTTTTTAGTTGATTGTATTTTGTTTAGGGGGTTTGTTTGCAGAGATTCATTGAAATGATTGATTGATTTAACAATTTAATAAATATTGGGGTGAGTTCATTATTAGGGAGTTAAGATTGTGATATCCTTGAGCTTTTATTTATATTTCATTTAAATTAACACCCACTTCACAAGATAATGTTGATTGGAATTCCTATGTGTCAAGGATTTAATACAACCCTTAACTTAACTTAGGGTTCTAATCATTACCATTACTTGTTTATGGTAGTGTATTTATGGTTCCAATAATCCATGGAAACCATATGTTAAAAAAATATGTCATTAATCCATGACATGTTAAGTCCAACATACACAATGTTAAATTAACGAATACTCATTGAGCAAACACTTTCAATCACTTAACATCCCTAAATTTTGACTCACCCCAATGAGAGATTTACTCAACCATTTGGGTGTTTAATAATATGGTTATAATTATTATGATGATAAATTAAGAATATAATAAAAAAAGGGATAAGAAAAGAGTGGTGCATCGAACACACACACTCGAATAGTGATGAGAATTAAAACAAACAAACTTTCGATTGAATGGGGAAGCAAAAGAAGGGAAGGGGATTCAACTGTATTTAAACTATTATAATAAAATTAATATTAAACTATAGAAGTTGGATGAGAATAAGAGATATTTAATAAGAAACATGCATTAAAATAGAATTACAAAAACCAAGACTTACAATATTACAAACGAAGAACAACACAAAAGTGAAAGGAAACAAAGAGAAGAGGAAGGGTATCTCAAGTAAAAACTTGATTATGGAAGGTCCTACCAAGCCTTTGGAAAGGATTTTTTCATGCCATTATGTGTTCCTCTCTTCTGAAATTCCAACCCTTTTGAAGAAGAGGAGGGGAATGTATTTATAGCCCAAGGAAGTGGACTGTTTGCATTCCCAATCTGTCCCTCCACTTGGCTCGACAATTTGGACATCCATACAGCCAAATCATGATATATCTCCTTTTTCAAAGTTGTATATAATAATTTGGTCCAACGTATCTCAAAATGTGGAGTCATGTGGACCTATTTATCCAAAGTTATGGCTGGTTGATAAACAATTTTAATATGTCCATTTCAATCCATTATTTTTTGATGGCCAAAATGTGAATGGTTTTTGGAATAGGAAGATGCCTTCAAATACGAATTTTATATTCAAAAAAGTAAGCTGAATATATTTCCACTTTCACACTGAAAAATATGATCTCAATTTTATGATTAAATCATGAGATATTTCATAAATAGTTTCCTGATTTTAATTATCGACCAGAATTGTAGGTTGGACATCAATGCTTCATTTAGGCATTTTTTTCTTTGAGTTGGGCTATGAATTTTTTTTCATGATTCTCTTGGATAATCATGAAAATATGGTATATTTTCATAATATTTGGGATTCAGGATTTAGACCAGTAACTCAATAATTATTGATGGTCTAGTTTTGTCACAAATTCATTGGGTCTTATTGTGTTGACCATATGAGCCTTCAAATAGCAGAATTGGCCCATGATTTATTCTAAGTATATGTGAGAAATGGAATAAGGAATCCTAAAAAACAAGAACCACACAATTTGAGTTATTAGGGTGAGAGTTATAAATAAAATAGTAAACATACTCAATTGGACTACTTCTAAAAATGATCAAACATTATACTTAGTATTAAAACATTAATATTTCACAAAAATTATGCACATTTCATATAAAATCAGTAAAGGGGGTATATAATAATTCATAAAAATATAAATAACATAAAGTCCCCCACACTTAGTCTTGTGCATGACCTCATGTGCAATAAATATAAAAACATAACAAAATCATTTTCACTCACCAACAAATATTAAAATTTTGTTTTCTCCAATCCGGGGAAGTTTAGAATATTTCACTCATCCATATTGAATTCCACCATAATTTGTCACAAAAACAATGTTCCAAAACTAATTAATTTTTTCATGCTCAAATTTAGAAATGGAAAATGTAGACACTCAAAACTCACTCCTCTTAAGATGATAAAATTCATTTGTGGAGGTTCACTCTTTCACCAACCAAAAGTGAAAATCTTAGAGTTTGAAAGAGCTCTCAGCTTCCAATCCCTATCCTAAAGTGCACAAGAATCAAGAGTTATTTTTAAGTGGGTTTTCTATGGCAATGGTATCGTAGGAATATAATGCCCAAGAGAGAGAAGAAGATGGGTAAAACACCAACATAGAAAAAGCAATGCACATTTTTTTTGAAATAAAACATGGAAGGAAATGAAAACACATATTTACAGTGGAATTATTTTGTGAATAAAGACACAAGAGAGGAAGAAAATTTGAAGGGGATGAGAGGATGAAATATTTACAAACCACAAAACTTCTTCCAATGACATAAGAATATAATGCAAGTGTTGTTTTTTTTCTTTTTTTCACTTTTTTTTCGAAAGTTAAACTTGGAAAAGATCTCACACTCATATCCCAACCCATGATTAATCTCCTCACGACACTAATTATAATAGTTATAACAATATCAAAGGTTGAGGAAGAGTGATTTTTGACCTACCTAAGAAACAACCCAATTTTGTTTTTTGATTTTTTTTTCATTTTTTAAAAATTTTTCTTGAACACTTGTTAATAAAATTTGAACAATATGTCATAAGCATATATACATTCCCAAACCACAATGAATGAAAACCTCCCCCCACACTGAAATGGATGCTTACCCTCAAGAATATGATAATATGGTGAAATCAACAAAGGGTACCCAAAATGAAATCCATCCCCCACACTTAAATTTCAAAAAACTAGGCAATGAAAATCCATGTTGATATTGGGTGGGAAAAGGTATTAGGATCGTAATGTAGCTATCAAAGAAAATTTTTTCATGGCTCGAAGGGGCTTTGAAAAGGAGGATTAATGTATGGGAAATGGGAGGCTATTTGGCTATTGTGATTCCCATGTGGTTCAGAAATGACTCTATCATATTAATGCATACTAAAGTAGGAAATTTAGCTCGAAGGTCCACAAACTCAAGATTCACAAATGGGAGTGAAAAAAACACATTTTGAAAAGATGGCCATATGTAGCCTTGGCATGAAAGAAAATGGTTTTCCTCACGGGTGGGGAAAACCATTTTCCAAATAAAAAAATTGAGCATTCAAGATTTGTTAATTTTGAAACAAAGTTCTTTATCTAAAGTCATGGTGAAAATGAAAAATTTTTTGAGATTAAAACATGCATGTTAACTCCCAAAAATGGTTGGACAAAATTTAAAAACTCGATGGTGAGTAAGCATGACTCTTGATTTTTTTGTATTTTTTTAAGTGATTATTTTTTTTTTGTTTTTTTAGGTTTTTGTTTTTGTTTTTTACAAATACACACCCACACAAAAGAGAAAGAGTAAATAAAAACTATGATGAAGAAAGCGGTAAAAAAAGAAAGATAGGGGAAGGAGAAAGGGAGAGATAGAGAGATTGAAGGAGTTAAAGGGAAAGAGGTGTCCTCTGGTTTGGATTTGGTGGGTTTCCATTTCCATCCAGTGGTTGGTCAACTGGATAAGTTGGGGATCTAGTGGAAGTTGATGTTGATCCAGGATTGCGAGTCCCCTCATGGCGATGCTTTAACCGATGTCCATTAACAGTGAATGTCCTTTGGGAATAGGGGTCTTGGACTTACACTGCACCAAATGGGTAAACATTAGTAATAAAAAAAGGACCTTCCCAATGAGAATTAAGATTACATGGGTGAAGTCGAAATCAAGAATTGAAGAGCAATACCTTTTCACCTTCATGGAATACCATTCTCAGGATGTTTTTGTCATGGATTACCTTAGACTTTTCTTTGTACTGATTGGAATCCTCATAGGATTCAAGTCGAAGCTCCTCTAGTTCATCCAATTGCAACAATCTTTCTTCACTAGATTTTTCACAATCAAAATTACAGGTTTTCACATCCCAAAAAGAATTATGTTGGATTTCAACGGTAGATGACATGATTTACCAAAAACTAGCCTAAAAGGAGACATCCCAATGGGTGTTTTATAGGCAGTTCGATAATCCCAAAGTGCTTCACCAAGTCTTTTAGGCCAGTATTTTCTAATGGGTTTTACAATTATCTCAAGCACTCTTTTCACTTCTCTATTAGAAACTTCCGCCATTCCATTTGTTTGGGGGTGATATGTAGTTAATGTTTTATGGACAACCCCATTCTTTTCAAAAGAGAGTCCATGGTTCTATTACAGAAATGGGTTCCTAAGTCACTTATCAAGGCACGTGGTATTCCAAATCTGTGGAAGATGTGTTTCTTTAGGAACTCGCTAAAAGTATGTGAATCATCCTTTCTAGTGGGTTTAGCCTCAAACCACCTAGAAACATAATCAACCATAAGAAGGATGTATGAGAATCCATTGGAAGGGGAAAATGGTCCCATGAAATCGATACCCCAAACATCGAAGATCTCACAGAATATTAAAGGCTTTTGGGGCATTTCATTTCTCTTTGAAATTGTGCCAAACTTTTGGCAAGTGGGACATGATTGAAAAAACTCATGTGAGTCCTTAAAGATTGAATTCCAGAAGAATCCAGAGTCTAGGACCTTTTGGGAGGTCCTTTGTGGTCCAAAGTGTCCACCTCCGAGAAGTGAGTGACAAAATTTTCAGATGGAGGAATGATAATCTTCATCCACACATCTCCTAATTACCATGTCTGCCCCAGTTTTCCAAAGTTTATTTTCTTCCCAAAAATAGTATTTTGAATCACTTTTCAACTTTATTTTTTGTGCTTTTGAAAACTTTTAATGAAAAACACCAGAAACCAAGCAATTTACAATTGGGGCATACCATGGTATTTTTGGAGTTAGAGATAAAAGGTGCTCAGTGGGGAATTCAAGATCGATGATTTCATAATGAGAAGAATTACAAATTCTACTCAAGTGATCAGCCACAGAGTTTTCTTTTCCTAGTCTATATTTTATTTCAAGGTCAAAATCTTAGAGCATTAGGATCCATCTTATTAGCCTCAGTTTGGAATCACTTTTCTTGAGTAAGAACTTTATAGCATAATGGTCTATGAAGATGATGATTTTGGCACCTAAGAGATAGGGGCAGAATTTATCTAAGGCAAAAACCTCTAATAAAAGTTCTTTTTCAGTGACAATGTAGTGAGATTGAGTTTCATCCAATGTTTTTGAGGAATAATAGATGAAATGAGGAATCTTTTCTCTCCTTTGACCAAGAATATCCCCAACGGATCTATCAGAATCATCACACATCAACTCAAAGGGTAAGGACTAATCTGGGGGTTCGATTATTGGGGCAGATGTCAAAGCAGTTTTGATTTCAACAAAGGCTCTCTTACAAACCTCATCGAAATGGAAAGTGATATCATTATGGAGAAACTGAGTGAGTGGGAGGGAAATCCTACTGATGTTATGGATTAATCTCCTATAGAAACCGGAATGACCAAGAAATGAACAGATGTATCGAACAGAATTGGGTTGAGGAAGTGATTGTATCACTTCAATTTTGGCAGGATCGACTTCAGTACCATCTTTTGAAACTATGTTCCCTAGAACAATCCCATTTTCAACCATGAAGTGACATTTTTCAAAATTTAACACAAGGTTACACTTGAAACACTTTTGGAGTACTAGAGAGAGTGAATTCAAGAATGATTCAAATGACTCCCCATAAATGGTGAAGTCATCCATGAAGACTTCCATGCAATGTTCAATGAATTCAGAAAAGATACTCATCATACACATCTGTAATGTTGCAGGAGCATTGTAAAGGCCAAAAGTCATTCTCCTATATGCATATGTTCCAAATAGGCATGTGAAAGTAGTCTTTTCTTGGTCCCGAGGTGCGATTAGGATTTTGGAATTAGTCGGTGTATCCATCAAGAAAGCAATAGTGTGAATTTCCAGCTATTCATTCTAGCATTTGATCAAGGAATGGAAGAGGGTAGTGATCTTCTCTTGTTTCAACATTGAATTTCCTATAGTCGATTCACACACTCCATTTGTTCTTCACTCGAGTTGTGACTACCTCCCCATGTTCATTTGTGACAACAGTTATCCCACACTTATTAGGTAAAACATAAATTAGACTAACCCATTTACAATCATAAATTAGGTAGATAAAACCAGCTTGAAGAAACTTGGTGATTTCTTCCCTAACTACATCATGTATGAGTGGATTGAGTCTTCTTTGTGGTTGTCTAATTGGTTTGGATGATTCTTCAAGATGGATGTGATGCATGAAAAGGGCGAGGTTGGTTCCTGGTATGTCATCTAGGGTCCAACTTATGGCCTTCTTGTTTTCCTCTAACACCTGAACAAGTTTGGACTCTTCAGTTTCAGTAACTGAAGCAGAGATAATGATAGGATATGAGTTATCACGGAAAAGGAATGCACATTTCAGGTGTTCTGGAAGAGGTTTCAGATCAGTCTCATCTTTCATTTTTTGGGTTAGACAACTCTGGAATGGAAGAAGGGACTTCAGTTGATTCAGATTCATTTTCCTTAATACTGTCCAAGGTGGAGAAGTAGAGATCAGAGTTGATGTGGGATTCAAGAGAGTTTTCAAGATCCTCTAGATTGATAGAGTCTATGAATGAAAGGTCCACATAAACATCACCATTTATGACTTTGTTAATCATAGTACATATTTCACAAGATACTTTTTCATTAGAACATGAAGAACATGGTAGATTGGGGTTCGATTGACTCTTAGAAGTGTCCTCAGAAGCTTGGATTGAGAATTCAGAGTGATCCTCAGATAGGCATCGCATGGCTTGGAAAATTTCGAACTTGACTAGTTGGTCACCGAATTCCATGGATAAGATGCCTTAATGGACATCAATATTTTTTATCTCAGTCATGGGGAATGTTCTTCCTAGAATTAGGGGAGATCAAGAAGAGTTCGTCTCACCTTCCATGTCAAGGACATAGAAATCAGCAGGGAAGATAAGATCATTAACTCGAACAAGGACATCCTTAATTATTCCATCAGTACTGGCTATGCTTCGATTGGCCAATTGAATGACAACACCCGTTGGATGTAAAGGACCTAGACCGTGGTTGGAGAATATAGATTTGGTCATGACATTAATTGAGGCTCCTAGGTCTATGAGTGCATCATAAAAGTTGTAACTTACAATTTGGCATGGAACCGTAAAGGTCCCTGGATCTTTGCACTTAATGGGTATTGACTTTTGGGTTGAAACATTTTCAAAGGTCCTAAGTTGCCTCTTGTGGGTACAAAACTCCTTGAGAAACTTGGCATACATAGGAATTTTTTTATGGCATCTAAGAGGGGAATGTTGACTTCAACATGTCTAAACATGTCAATCATTTCAAGATCAGGTTCAAAGGACTTCTTTGGCTTAGAAACAGCTTGAGGAAAATGAATTGGATTCTTAAGTGGAATGGAAGGAGGTGAGGGAATGGCTTCAGGTTCCTTTTCATATTTCTTTTTCATTTCATTTTCTAGGTCAACATTCAAAATAGGTTTGGTGGACTCAACATGAGGAATAACAATTTTCTTTCCCGATCTAAGTGAAATTGCACTAACATTACCCTTGGGGTTAGGTAATGGTTGTGTTAGAAGTTGGGAAGAATTGGATGGTTGCTGCTGACTAAGGGGGGATGCAAGTTGACCGATTTGGGTTTCAATGTTTTTAAGTCTGGAATGGGTGAAGGAGGCAAGATATTCCACTACACTTTCCCATGGTTTCTTGTAAGAAGAGGTTTGTCCCGGATTGGGATTACCTAGAATTTGGTTTTTGGTAAAGCGATTGTATTGGTTTGGGAATTGGGAAGGCTCACTTGGATAATGGAATCCAGGAGGAAGATTGTTCCTTTGTGGTTGAGGAATAAAAGGATAAGGTTGTTGGAATTTACCAACACCTTGACCATATTGAAACTTGTTTGGGTTTTGAGGAGGGAATTGAGGGGGATAAGAGATGGTATTGCCATACCTCAAGCCTTGGTTATAGGAAGAAGAGAAGGGATCAGAGTGAGGTTGGTTGAAGTTTCTAACAAACTGACCTGATAGTTGAGGGTTGGTGTTCCACTGAGCATATGCTGCATTGAGCTCCATCTGTCCAGATAAATCAGATTGATCCTCTTAAAGTTGTGTACATGTGTCAATTGGATGAGATGGAGAGTTACAAATTCCACACTCTTTGACAGGTCTAGGAAACATTGATTGCAGATAAGATGAGGTTGGAGATTTGGTAGCCACAACTAGTTGTCGCACAAGACCTGTAAGTTCACTCATCCACTCGGTCATCTTGTTCAGATCTATTGATTGATTATCTTGGTCTTGTTTTACTTGAGCATGTGCTTGAGTATGGAATTGTTGTGTGTTTTTAGCCATGTTACTTATGAGATCTCTTGCAGCTTTATGAGTTTTATCAACAAGATCACCGCCACTTTCAGCATCAATGAGAGTTCTCTCCATAGCCAAAAACCCCTTATAGAAGTATTAGATCAAGAGTTGATCAGGGATTTGGTGGTGTGGGCAGGTTGCAACAAGATTTTTGAACCTCTCCCAGTATTCATGGAGTTATTCACTTGGAAACTGACAGATACCACTTATTTCCTTTCAGATAGAAGCAGTACGAGTAGCAGGAAATAATTTCTCTAAAAAGAGTCGCTTCATGTCATTTCATGTGGTTATAGAACCAGGAGGTAGGTAGTAAATACATTACTTAGTAGTGTTAGCTAGGGAGAAATTGAATGCTCGGAGTTTGATTTGTTCCTCAGAAACCCGTTGAGGCTTCATGGTAGAGCACGCCACTTCGAACTCTTTAAGGTGGAGATGTGGATCCTCACCGGCTAGCCCGTGGAAATGAGGGAGCAGATGAGTCAAACCTGATTTGAGTTCAAAATAAGATTCTATGTTTGGATATTGAATACCAAGAGTTTGGTAATTCATATCAGGGGCAAAAAGTTCTTTAAGTGTTTCTTCCCTAGGATTAGACATATCTAATTCAACTGGTTGGACAATGACTGGTTCTTGAATGAGTTGATTATCTCTTAAGTTCCTCCGAAGTTGGTGAAGAGTTCACTCAATTTCAGGATCAAACAAATCTAAGGGATTGTTTGGAAGGATATAGAGTATTCAGAAAGATTTGGGAGAAATATGAAGACAATGTTTTTCTTTGTGTTTTATGTTTATGATTTTTATAAAGAAGGAGGGTTTTCTTTGTGTTTTTTCCATTTTTTTTTAAAATTTTGTTTTTTTCTTTTTTTACAAAACCAGAAACTAATTACAACATAAAGCACCATCCCTGGCAATGGAGCCATTTAAAATGAGCAGCTGATTTTCTTCTTTCGACCGGTCAAAGTTCTAATGCTTTTCTAATGTGTATAGCAGCACTCGGGTCAAATCCTCAGCGATGATACTTTTTAATAGTCATTTGTTTTTAGTTGATTGTATTTTTTTAGGGGGGTTTGTTTGCAGATCTTAATTAAAATGATTGATTGATTTAACAATTTAATTAATATTGGGGTGAGTTTATTATTAGGCAGTTAAGCTTGCGATATCCATGAGCTTTGCTTTATTTTGCATTTAAATTAACACCCACTTCACAAGATAACGTTGATTGGAATTCTTAAGTGTTAAGGATTTCATCCAAGGCTTAACTTATCTTAGGGTTATAATCATTACCATTACTTGTTTATGGTAGTGTATTTATGGTTCCAATAATTCATGGAAACCACATGTTAAACAAAATATTTCATTAATCTATAACATGTTAAGTCCAACATACACAATGTTAAATTTACAAATACTCATCGAGCAAATACTCTCAATCACTTAACATACCTAAATTTTGACTCACTCCAATGAGATATTTACTCAACCATTTGGGTGTTTAATAATCTGGTTATAGTATTTATAATGATAAATTAATAATAGAAGAAAAATAAAGGGATAAGAAAAGAGTGGTGCATCAATTACACACACTCAAACAATGATGAGAATTAAAAAAATGGACTTTCGATTGAATGAGGAATCAAAATAATGGAAGGGGTTTCAACTGTATTTAAACTATTTTAATAAAATTAATATTAAACTATATAAGGTGGATGAGAATAAGAGATATTGAATAAAAAACATGCATTAACATAGAATTACAAAGACCAAGACGTACAATCTTACAAATGAAGAACAACACAAAAGTGAAAGGAAACAAAGAGAGGAGAAAGGGTATATCATGTGAAAACATGAGTATGGAAGGTACTACCAAGACTTTTGGAAAGGATTTGTTCACGCCAATATGTGCTCCTCTCTTCTGAAATGCCAACCCTTTTGAAGGAGAGGAGGGGAATGTATTTATAGCCCAAAGAAGTGGACTGTTTTCATTTCCCATCTGTCCCTCCACTTGGCCTGACGATTTGGATACCTAGATAGCCTAATATTGCGACATATCCTTCTTCAAAGTTGTAGATAATACTGTTTTCCGACTTATCTCAAAATTTGGAGTCATTTGAACCTATTTATCCAATGTTATGACCGTTTGATTAAACAATTTTAATCATTCCATTTCAATCCATGCTTTTTCATTTTCCAAAATGTGAATGGATTTTGGAATATGAATATTCCTTTAAATCCGACTTCTTTCTTCAAAAAAGTATGCCGTCTATATCCCCTCTTTCACACTACAAAATTTCAACTCGATTTGATCATTACATCATGATATATGCCATGAATAGTTTCTAGATGTTAATTCTCATCCAGAATGGTGGTCTGGAATTAAATGCTTAATTTTGGACTCTTTTTATTTGAGTTGGGCCATGAAATTTTTATCCATAATTATTTTGGAAGATCAAGAACATATAGTAGAGTTTTATAAAATTTGAGATTCGGGATTTCGACTAGTAACTCGATAATTATTGATGGTCCAGTTTCATCACAAATTCATTGGGTCTTATTGTGTTGACCATATCAGCCTTCAAATCGCATAATTGTCCCATGATTCGTTCTAATGATATATGAGAAATTGAATAAGTAATCCTAAAAAACAAGAACCACACAATTTGAATTAGTAGAGTGAGAGTTATAAATAAAATGGTAAACTGACTCAATTGGACTACTTCTAAAAATGCTCAAAAATTATACTTAGTATTAAAACATTAATATTTCACACAAATTATGCACATTTAATATAAAATCAGTAAATGGGGTATATAATAAGTCATGAAAATATTAATAACATCAGTGACCCATCTTGCCGTAAGATCAGCACTCCATTGGGTCTCTCAGGCAACGTGGCCTCGTGTGCCTGTTCTTCCCGCACTGGTAGCACACCACCTTACTACCAGAAGATGCATCCCACCTACTATGATCTCCTCTTGAAAGATACCTGGGGAGCTTCATACTATAAAAAGGAGGAATATTAACTCTCGATGTTGAACCGCCCTGGATCACTCCTCCAGAATCCCTCAGATTGCGCTATGTGATCAATGCCTAGTTGACAATAGCAGATATCGAAGTCAACCTGAAGATGTTCACCTGGGATCAGATGTCGTGCCTTAGACCATCCTCAAAATTCCATGCAACGAATAAATCATCACCTCCTAGAATAGGTGTGAAACGCTGCAGCTTTGTGAAGCGAGAGGAATACTCCATAATATTAAGAGTACCCTGCTCCAGACTCATGAACTCTCGGGCTCGATCGTCCCTCAAGGTATCCATATATAAGTAATCATAGAAGATGCTCCAAAACTCATCCCAATCCATATTCTAACAGTGTCCCACCTGTGAGATCACATCCCAAAAACCTCTTGTAGGAGTCTCGAAGCATATAGGTGATGAGCTTCACCCTCTTCTCTGGAGGTATCTCTAGATACTCAAAAATCATCAGCAAGGCTTCTAGCCATGACTCTGCAACTTGGGGTCCTCCATCCCATAAGAAAGTAGGAGGATGTTTCTGTTGAAAGACCCACGTCAATTTTTCCATTGACAGGGAAGGAGATGACGCTCTCTGAAAGGTCTACATTATCCTAAAAAATCCCTCCCTGAACTATGCATCAACACCTATGTCAGGTACGATGGTTGGTACCAAGGATAGCACAACTGGAGGATCCACTGGGAGTCCCTGATCGGCCATGTCCAGTGTCTGATCACCACCTGTAAACTGGCATAGAACCGGAGGACGTCTTGGTGGCATGACTCTGCAATGTCAAGTGCGCACCTTAGATCAGAATTAACAGGGACTAAAACAAGGAGCATAATAAGGGAACATGAGAAAGAGAGTGTTCAAGTTTTACAAAACATGACTACACGGCGTGTACAATTCCTACATGGCATGTTCCCTTAAGTCATTTACATGGGTGTGTACTCTTTCCTATACTAGTCATGTGACACCCCAAACACACAGTGTGTTGTCTTAATACACAGTGTAAACCTGAATCCTCTTCCCCTACCTGAGTCCTTCGACACAGTTAAACCACACGGCTCTCCTAAGGCAAGACTACATGATGCGTACAAGATAGACACAATGTGTACTAGACAAGATTCACCTGGCCCATGTTGTTAGTGACACGGCCTGGCACACAGCTCACACTACACATCATGTTATAGAAGGACACGGCTTGTACATGAAAGGATAACACCGACCCGTGTTGTTCGTTACACGGCTGGGTACCTGGGTCAGACTACATGACATGTTCAATCCTGGCACAACATGTATAGCTTAACGTTTATCCATCCGTTTTGTTAGTTACATGGGCGGACACATGGTTAACACTACATGGCGTGTTTGAACAATACACGACGTTTTCCCACCAGACTTTCCCTAAACCATGTATCTATCCACATGTCCTATGACACGGTTAGAGGTTACACGGCATGTATATAAATTACATGGTGTGTACTTAAGAAAAACAATTTCTTCCCGAAAAGAAGAACACATTCCATGTAGTAAACAATACACAGCATGTATTCTGAGTTTTTTCAGACAGTAATCATCAAAAACTACATTGGAGCCCAGAAAACACTAAAACGAACATTAAAGGTTCCAAATTCTGATCCGTGAGGGCCCATACTCCCCACGAATCAAAGTTTGGCATCTTCTACATGCTATAACAAGGCAAACAAGGCAGTGATCCTCCAAATTCCGGTCCATGAGGGCCCATAAAACCTCAAGAACCAAAGTTTGGAATTCATCAAGAAAAACCTTACACAACAATACCCTATCAAAATAGCTAGTATTCTTATCAAGGCATCTATCACAACAACATGTATATTCTACACAACATCTATCAAAACAACATGCAATCGCTAATGCATCCTAGATGACATGGAAAGAATGCATGACATGTGATTTCTAGCAAGTGACTATATGATGCATGAGATGGCATACCCTCATATCATCAGGATGAAACAGAAATAAAACCTCAATAATGTCAACAGTAATAACAGAAAAAATGTGAGTCACTAAACGGTGAAAATCAGATCAAACGTAAATTTTAAAAACCAGAATAAATTTCAATAAATGAGGTAGATTGGATTTTCCATGTACACGGTTTAGCTACTCCCAGAAATAGGTTATTACCATGTACCTATTCCTTCTTATCCCTGGCTAAAGGCTCCAAATAGTAAATCAAGAGAAAAGAAGCCTCTGATACCATTTTGCAACATCCCGGTTCCGAAAGTCACCCAAAGGTGCCCCATACCCAATTGGTCACATGGCCTCAAGCTCATTTCCTCACACACTAGAGGTTGTAGACTAGTATTGAGGGCTTGGGTGTGATAGTGGGGAAACTATTCCCTCATTAGCAGAGTACACAGCGGAAGTAAACAACCCATAATAGCAGAAGCAGTAAATATCCAACAATAGTAAATAGTAGAAGACTGGAAAAATAAACAACTGGAGCACACACATATATACAAAATGATGCATGATATATATGTTTAGGAAAGTATCCAAAAAAGTCACAATTCTAGAAATACAAATAGTACTAAACCAAAGTACAAAATAAAAATATAAAAAACTCCTTAGCATCGCAAATATAAGCTTGGTCCCATGCTCTGCAGCTCCACAGCAAGTCAAGTACCTAAAGTAGAAGGGTGTTTTCCCTTATCTATACCTGTAGCAATATAATCTGTTTAAGCCCAAAATCATGGCCCAAACAGGGTGTGAGACTAAATCCTAGTATGAAACCACCCGAAGATCTGTGCCTAACAGTCAGTGAATATATGGCATGTAAAAGTATAGAAATAAGTAAACAAGAAAGTTCTCAGCAGTAACAATCCACAGTTTCAAAGCAGCTAAACAAACACAGTAACCCTCATGGAAGTGCACACAGCCTATCCCCTCTGGTTTAGTTATATATAAATACTCTATGAGGAAGCTCTCGTAGTCAATGCCCTTTATAGTCAAAGGTAAAGCAAGACTCTCTGAGGAAGCTCACACAGTCAATTCCCCATATAGTCTAAGGTAGTCAAGGACTCTATAAAGAAGATCACATGGTCAATTCCCCTTATGTCCCCAAGGTATAGGACTCTCTGAGGAAGCTCACTCAGTCAATTCCCCTTATACCCCAGGCCGTTCAATTAAAACAAAGACTCTCTGAGGAAGCTCACTCCATCAATCCCCCTTATAGTCTAAAGCAATCAAGGGCTCTATAAGGAAGCTCACTCATTCAATTCCCCTTATATCCCCAAGTGGTTCTAGGCTATCTGAGGATTCTCACTTGGTCAATCCCCCTTATATACTAAGTGCTCAAAGACTCTCTGAGGAAGCTCACTCGGTCAATTCCCCTTATAGTCTACTACACCAGGTTCTCATGGCCCTGTGTAGTTCAATTAGCATAGCAGCCCAATATGGTAAAAGTAAACCTACAGAACTACTTGGATAATCAGTCTATATCATATCAAACATGTCAGAATATAAACTCTCCATCCTACAAAAATAGACATGGAAAACAGGTAAAGCAGCCAAAGGCTCAACAGGACCAAACAGTCGTAAAGAGAACATACATGGGAAAAAACATCCAAAGCATAGTAATAAACCATAATCATATCCAAGTTACCTCTACACAATCATACAATCATGGCAGGAAATCAACAGGGGTAAAATGATAAACACGCAATACCCAGTTCAAGGGTATTGGTGGAATTTTCACATAATACTCAAACACTTTGAATGGAATGGCACAAACCACCTACCTCGGTTTTGTAAAAACGATATACGTGAACCTTGAAGCATGAATCAACCTAGAATGTTGAAGATCTATAAAAATTTCTAAAACATTAAACCCATGATATCTTATGAGAGAAGAGAAATCACGAAACAAGTCTCAATCAGAATAGAGAACTCACCGATGCGATTCCAACGCAACCAACAGTGTTTGATTCGAAGGACAGACTGAGGCTTGGGGTTCGTTGAAGATACGCGACCGTACGGAGCCCTCGGTCAAATGAGACCTAAAAGAAGATAATTCTGGTGATTAGATGTGACCATAGTGCATTTAATGAAAAAAAAGAAAGTACACGACATGTACTTTTGAGGTACACGGTGTGTACTCACCTTTTCCATACTCTGCTTTAAGCATCCTCCAAGTCACTCCCACATGACCGTGTGTGTGGAAACTACACGGCTAGAACACGGCCTCCTGTGGCAATGAAGTACACGACGTGTACTCATAAAGTACATGGAAAATTTCAAGAATTTCCTTTTTCCTCAAAAACGACCAAAAACGGAAAAACATATATGAAAAGAAGATATGGGTTCTTACATGCATCACTTCATGGAGGTGGATTTTCACATGTACGCATGAGTGACAATATCATTTCACAATTTATAGAATGTAAAGAAGGTATATAACAAATTATAATTAAATTAGAATAATTATTTCATAAATATCATATATTAACATTAAATCCATAATTTTATCATCCCATGAAAGATAGTGATGGAAAATGAATCATATCACTTTGTGGAGGCAATAGTCTACCGTACGCATGGGTGATGCATTCATTTCCCATTTAATAGAGGAAAAACTGAATAAATATTTTACCAATTACATAATAATAAATCCATATATTTGAGATTGTGATTTAATTATATTTTCTTAGTTATTATGTAATTTAAGGACGCAAAATAAACAATAAAAAATATTTGGTTAGGAACTTTACACATTTTTCACACAACCTCTTTAGGTTTATACCAAAATACTCTATAGAATAGTATTATAATCAATCCAAGAACTATAGGACATGGGGAGGGATTTTATAAAATTATTTTAATATTAATTTTCCATTATTATAGGCGATAATAAGTGGTGTCAATTAGTAAATTAGGGAGAGGAAGCATTTGAAATTTTCCAAAAGATTAAAATATCATAATGTATTACTCAAGAAAAATAGAACAAAAAAGAATCATAATTGAATATGAGATTAAATAGTGATGAAAAAATTCCAAATAATCTGATTTAGACATGTTTTTAGGTTGTTTTAACCATTATAATTTTATTTGAAACCCTTTTAAATTGTTTTAACATTTACTATGCAAACTATCTTTTTTACCACTATAACTATTCGTAATGATCAAAAAATAATCAAGCCATGTTAAATAATATTATCTATTATGATTCCAAATATAAGATCCATTTTAAAACTTTAAATTACTATATATGGTAGAAATTAATTTTAAAATAAGTGTGCAAAGCATAACAACACTGTTTTCACAAAAAAGAATTTATTAATAGAAAATTGAGTTTACATTAATTCCATTCCTATTAAATACTGTCAATTGAATGTTAAAATGTATTAATTAATAAAAAATATATCATTTCATTAAAATCATTAATAACCCATTATTAATATAAAATATAAATATAAATACATATTGCGTATGTAAATATAATTTTTCCTAAAATATATCTATTTTACTTTCAAATGCTTTTATTTTCATTTGTAAGCTATTGATAACCAATGAATTAATCTCATAAATGTTTAAATAATAATTTTTCATAATTTAAATAGTCATATCAAAACTATCCAATCCAAAATCTATGTGATAACTGTCGCATTAATTGATAACAATTCAATAGTATATATCGGTTCAGTTAAACTCGGTATTGTGTATACAGAAAGATATTAAAGAAATAAAATTTATTTAAATAGAAATACATTATAAAATAATGGGCTATTTCAGTTATGGATTTTTGAGAATTATCAAGGTTGAAAAGTTCTATGTTGGAGAGGTTGTAAATACCTATGTTTCTGGGTGGTTTAATATCATAGGAAGCTTGAAATTTTATTCACATGGTAAGGGATATTTCTTGAATTAGGAATATAATTAGAGTTATGAGTCTTTGGACATCCTAGGAAGAAATTTTGTGATATGGTTTGATGTTTATAAGGTGTGTCCTAGTGGAATTTTAGCTAGTTTAGGTGTAGCCACACCACCATATAGAGCACCAATGTAAAGAACTTGTTGTGGTGGGGGTGAAATTATCATATCAGAGGGTATAGTTCCTAGACTATGTGTGTGGAACCTATATCTTGTCCTTTTACAAATTTAATAGGATAAAATGACATGGTGGTTCTATATTTCCATTTTTAGGAACAATGGGGAGCACCACATTGTGGTGCATGGTGTGGTGTGATGGGTAGAGTCTCTACCTGAAACTCCTAATGAGAACCATGTTATAGTGCTCATAGGATTATGTCACGTACATTTTGTGTTAAACCATGGACATAACCATTCCATATAGGTTGTTGTGGTGAAGGTTTTGGATCCCCTACCTGTAATTATTAGAGGGAGGATACCTTTTCATGGTCATCAGTGTGTCGGGGGCTTGGGGGTCACCGGTGAGAGGTCCTCTATACTGTTGTCTAGGGACCATTGTCCTGGAAAACATATTTTAATTTTTTAATAAAATTGGGGTGAATATAATTTAATTTTACCCCCTCATTTTTTATTCTATATATCACATGGCAGAGCTATGTGGATCTCTCCCACTCTCTCATCTTTTAACCCCCATTTCTAGGGGTGTTATTGTGGCCATTTCCATGGTGATTACAGGTGAGTTCTGTCCTTTATTATTTTTTTAATTTGTTTATTCATCACCGATTTATAAATTTCTATGTTAGGTTTTGTTGAATATTTACTCTAGATAATGCTTTAAATTATCCGATATTATGGGGTTTTTTTTAGAGTTTCTATAGGATATCCAAGAAGGATGATCGTAAGTTGTTTCATATTGTTTCAATTAATTTATGTTATTATATAAACTTATTTATGAGTTTTCCAAAATGAAACTAAATTTTTTTATGAAATAGTACCAATTGTTACATGTTTTTCTTAAGATGTTTTTGAGAGTACGTTGTGGCCCTTCCATAAGTGGTTGGTCATAGTTTCAATGTGACGAGGTCACCAGAAGAGTTGTTATAAATTTGTTTCTATGTGAATATAATTGGGAAAATAGTTATAAATTTTTTATTTATTTTTAAATGATCATAAATAAATAATGTAGATTTTTTTCATGATTTATAACATCTTATGAGTTGGTTATTTCTGGTTATACTTGAAAAAGATCATATGAGAGATTTCAAGATGTGACCAAAATGATTAATTATATTGATGGGGTACTAGGTCTCTTTAACATACCCATTTATTAAATGTATTTTTATTATTTATCCATGTGATATGTGGTATATCCATCTTGGGAGATCAAATTTTTTTACTAAATGAATTTTTTTATATCAATTAAATTCTTTGAGTGAAGTACGTACTAAGGGACATAATGGACCATAGTGCACTGACTTGATTCCTTGTCTGCTGATGTTTGAGGCCTTAATAATAATTGTGTACCTTGTAATGAATTAACCAATAGTGTTGATAAATTAAATGAATTATGTTAATTTTATGGACCTTAGTATAGGTGTCTTTATGACCTTTGAGTATAATGAAGTGATGAGTTTGAGTGAATGACCCTAGTAGGACTTTAGGGACCCTTACCACTATAGCCTATGGGTAATTGAGATGGTAATAGGTTGAGTATTCCTTCCCCTTATCTTCTGAGTAACTTGGTGGGAATGACCTAGTATGATTATTTATAGGTTGGGAAAGAGGTCCAACCCAGGATGACTTAGTTATTGATATGGGATTCATTCACTATATATTTAGAGGTTTCTGTACATATTTTCATTAGATTCCATTGAGGCCTTGATATATTTATTACTATCTTGAGGGACATGAATATCTACTAGTGATGGGTGATGACCTAAGAGGTAAGACTAAGACCATGGAGATAACATGGTTTGTTTATGCTTGTTGAGACCTAGGGTAACTAGATGAATTCACTAAATATGTGTTGACTCCTTAGAGAGTGTGTGAAAAAATGGCTAGTGATAACTATAGGTGTCTCCATAGAACGTGAATCCTTCATGAAATTATATATCATGGGATGGTATTTCCCCTCTAAGTTACACACACACATACATGCACATATATATTCATATAATGGATTCCTAGGTTCCCTAAGATCCATATTATATGCATATTGATATATAATTCCTTTGAAAAAATTCTTGGATTTGGATTTTTTCCTATGCAATATAGAATTCTCTAGATTACCCCTATTGATTCAGCCATTGATCCTGTTCTTATATGAAATGTAGCCTAATGAGTTATTTTCCCCAATCATTGATGTGTGTGAAATCAAGATGGGGGTGTTATTCCCCAAGGAATAAATCCTAGAATACTCCCTTGGATCTGGTGGATTCTCCCAATTCATGGGATACCCCAGATACTAGAATTGAGCCATAGATCTGGATGATTATGAGATTCTCATGATGTTACAGGGATCCAAAAAGTGTGCCTAATTTATATATATTTCTTATGTTCATACCCATAATAATCAAATGTTTTCCAAGTATGGTATGGATATCCCAGGGTCACCCCCTAGGAATCAGAGCTTTCATCAACTACTATTTGGTCATTAGAACTGGTATTGGTTGTCACAATTATGTGATGTGCTCAGAGACACTCTGGTACTAGATAAAACTGGAATAGTTGATCTTGAGTGTCATGTTAGAACCCATGGATAAATAGTTTTTATTTATTTATGCCTCCACACTATATTTATTAATTCTTTTGAACCTATCGCATGAACATGAACTATATTTATAGGTGATGTATGAGACCATGTTTTTGAATCCCTACTGAGTTTTACTCATGCCTTTCTTGGGCATCCCAGGAGCATGGGAACCTAATTATACAAAACTGATCATAGTATTAGGTTAAAAAGAGGCCCAATATTGAATAATCATGTGATATTTTTTTAGATTACAATGGATATTGTGATAAGGTTAGAGGATCTAGGGTAGCATAAGATCATCAATGTCTTTTTATTCTATTATTTTCTTGTTTATGATATCATCATAGTGTAAAAAAAAAAATTTATGTTGTATGGTTGTGTGTTTCTATGACTATATGATTTTTCATTTCACATATTATACTCTTTTTTTTATTATTTATTTGAAATTATTATATCATTTTTATGGATGGTGTTTGGTTATTTATTTCTTATTATTATTTAACTAAAAAAGGGGTATAGTCATACCACAGTAACACCCTAAACCCCAACTTATAGTTGTAATCCTATGTCACATCAAGTGGTGTTCTTGAGATATAGTGACAAAATCTCCAGTACAGGAACCACTTAGTGTCTAAAAACTAGGGTAGGATGTAACATGATAAATATTAAATGTTCATACTGAATAAAAGTTATTTATTCATGTTTAATAGTTTCAAAATTAATTGTTTATAATTTATGTATTAATTTTTCATAATTTTTGTCTCTTATGTTTATATATTAGAATTATTCATTTATTTATAATTAGTAAATTCTTTATTATTCATGAATATAAATGTTATATTGTTAATTTTGATGTTTGATTAACCCAAAAACCGATAAAATTATTCATTAAATTATCATTCATAAAATTAAGTAAATATATTATAGGTATGGTAATTGATTTTATTTAACTTTGTAACACCTCAACAAGAATCAACGAGTCAGTGAAAAAGTGTCACATGACCTCATTCATTCCACCATGTATGAAAGTGCCTTCCGACTAGAAGCAAGGGCCTAATTCTAAACATGTTTATACTATAACATTGTTGAAAATATCAAACCAAATCATATACAAGAGGAAGTGATAATAGAATAATTGAATCATACAATAGAAGAAAATGATATGAAACCATGCTATATCAATAAGTCATACAAGAAAATGAACCAACTATAAGTTATGTACTAAAGAAAATAAAGGCTAAAAATAAAAAATGATTCCATAACATGCAACCAAAAGTCCAATGTGACTCCACTTGTCTGCCTTGCTCCTCCAACTCAGCCGCTCAACATGGGGCCCTTTCCCTTGATTGGATTGATGACCATAATGACTGTACATAAACCAAGATGGTCACTTATGGTGTGATTATAAACCCATTAGGACACCGATAATTCATTCTTAAGATATGTAAAAAATTTATATGAACATGCATGTAATAATATAAAATTTAATTAAAACTTAAAAAATAATATATCAGGTCATTATACACCAGCCATGCTATAATGAACCCTAGACTAACCTTCATTGGATCCATGTCGTAAGAGAAGTTAGGTCTATTTTCCCTGAATTGAAAAATAATATATAAGGACAATGTAACTCTCAAAATGGTCCACATGGACATCAGGCCTTAGGTCTATCCATAAGGCTATCATACCCCCCCCCCCAAATCCCTAGTCAGGTGACAATAGTATCATGACCCACTATCAATTATAAGTCAGGCCTCAAGGCTATCAAAACCTTCCATCAATCTTTCAAGTCCCCACCATAATCATCAAGTGTAACATCACACAAGTTCCCCTTATAAGGGATTGTCCAATCCATGAAGGGTTCAACTATCACCTTATTACCAGATAAAATAAATAGGAAAGCCAGGTATATATATGCATAATCAATTAATAGAATTGAAGGCCTTGAGATATACACATTCATAGGCATATCAACTAAAGAGAGGTCTCATGGGCCACAAACACACACTAAATCATGGAATATCAAGAGATATATCATAGGCTACACATTCACACATAATAATTTCATATCATTTGGTATATAAAATTGTTATAACATGGTAGATAAATTCCTACCAAATGTGTTTCAAATCCAAATATCAAGGTTCACCACATGAGACAAGTTCACCCACCAAAAATCACTAGAATACACCCCAAAACATGACATAAGGATTAAATAGAAAATATCTAACATGAATAACATGTGAAGGGATATTATCATTTTTTACATACCCAATAAAATTCAACATAATGAATAGATGTAGGTGAAACTAAGAACTATTTATATGAAATCTTATTTTTTCCTCCCTTACTCAATAAAATATTAAGAAACACATAATATCACATTAAAATTCCTATAACTAGTCAGGACTATCTAGATATGGGGCCTTTAACAAGGATAAAAGTGATCATATAAAAATACCAAGAATAAAATAGGAAAATGATCACTTACCTAGAAATCTCTAGGATCAATGTATCAAGCTCTAATGGATTTTATATTTATAGTGAATGAATTCTCCATGAACATCCAAAGTCATCCCTAGGTACGAGATCCATAAATTTAAGATGATAAATGATTTTTTTTAGGATTTTTTTGGTTAAATTGATTATTTTCAGATTTTTTAGTTTCACAAAATAGTTTAACAAGTTTTTCACTAACCATGTGAGGTTCACTACCTCTTCAGGGTACCCCAATGGTTTTGAAAATTGTGTTCAAATATTTTTTTTTCTTATTTTCTGATTTATATGGTTATATAGAGATTATTTCATAATTATCTCTAACCACATTCCATTCATGCACTACTCCTTAATCCTCTTTAGTTGTTTAAATGGTTACCTAGGTAAAACTATACATTTTCCCATTATTATTCTCATAATGTTATCCCCATTTCCGACTTATAAAACCCTCTAAAACCACTTAGAAGATACATGAGGCTTCACCCAAAAAAATTATAACTCAAACACATTAAATAATGCTTAAAAAAGGCATATAAAACTAATAAAATGTGATTTTTTCATAATATTATCCTATATGTACTTATTATCCTCTAAAAGTGTCATTATACGTCCTTCTAAGAATAATTTGGCCACTAAGACTACATAGCTGATATCTGGTCCCATGTTTCTTTATGAACACATTAATTATTCCATAATAATCGAATGAGAGGTTTTATCTACCCCCTTAGTACCTTTTTTCATGTATTAACAATCTTTACTAAAGGTTCCATGAATTAAGTATCCACCTCCAACTCAATGTCCTGGATATCAATCACTTGGGATGTTTTTTGTTTTTACTTTCTAAGCTAAGACACATATAACAAAACATGCATACCTTGGTTTTGTGGAGTAAGATACAATATGAAAGATATTGGTTTAATAGTAATTTAATGAAGGTATGGTTATTTATATTTAAAAAAGAACAATTAAAATGGAAACTTCAAAAAAAATGGTTTAGATGCAATGAATTGATTACATTATTAATTAAATCCCTACTATAAAGATAATTTAAATGCTAATTTATCATGTAAGCACAATATAATAAGGGAAAAAATTATTTTTTTTATATTGAGAAAGGATAATTAAATGTGTAAAATAATAGAGAGATCAAAAAATATATGATAATGAGTCTGGAAAAATATCGGTGTGAGCCTTTATGTCTCCACCACTCTAATTTAAAGAGATATTATTGGTCACTTTATTTTAATGGAGATAATGAAGCCATGTAATCCCTTTATTTTTAATGGAGATAAAAAGAATCTTAATCCTTCATTTATTTATGTATGATGTATAAATAAGTCCAACATCTATTGATTTTTTATAGATATAACAAAAAATTAAAGGTAGAAGGTTTAATGAGAAGATATTATTTTCATGGTTTAAATCATTAAAAATTACAGTATTGTATCTATATAAAAAGATTAAAATGATTGATAGATTAATAGAAACAACGTTTAGGGACTTTGGGATGGAAAACAAATAATGTATCTTTGAGATATGTCTTGAAGATATAGAGATAATTTTTAGAGATCCATTTTTGAAGCATTCAAATTCGAAATTAATTTTGAGCTAAGATCAAAAATACCAAAGGATTCTATTTACCAGCATCACATGAGTTGGATAATTCTTGGGTTAATATAATTAATTAAATATCCTATTAATACATTTAATACCTCATTAAATTCACCTTTATTGGTTTTTGGAAATGCACCATAGGATAGTCTCCCAATTCTACTAGTTATCCAGTTTATAAAGGATTATCATAGGCATTCTAGAATCTCCACCGACTAGCTAGGGAACATCCACCAAGTATATAGTGCTGTTTAATATCCTATACAATGTTCAGTATCTTTTACCATCTAGTTAGTTCACTCCTACCAATGTTCATGTTCTTCACTATATTGTTGGACTATAAAATTATCCTTTAAGCCCCCACTTGGAACACCTATCTAGGCCAGTTTCCTTCATATCACTAATACTCAAAAAAATCACTAAAAATGCATTTAAATAACGTATAAAACAAGTTAAAAATACATTAATTTTTTTAGCATTAAAACTTTTAGTATAGTTAAAAAAATACAAGTTTTAAAGATAAAAAAACTCTATATAATAATCAAGATAAAAAAGAGGAAAAAATGAAGGATTTACCAAAATTTTGTGAAACCAAGTCTCCCCTTTTCAAAAATAATTTCTTAGCCTTCCTGATACTAGAATATTCTATCCCCTTTGTGATGTCTGAAAATTTTAAAAAATGTTCTCCCCCTTGATGAAACACTACTTTTAATTTCATTTAAGTAAACGAAGATAAATATAAATTAAATAATATATTAATCCCATGGTTTAAATATTACATCTACAATCATTACATAACCCAAAGATGGGAATGTTTAGGATCTTGAAGATTAGCTGCATACACATATTATTTTAATATAGTTTTAAAAATTTCTCAATAATCAAAAGTCTCTATATTATTCCATGTATATCTCACCTAAAATAATCATCTTCATAACATTTTGAATTGAAACATAAGAAATGGGTGTGTTCAGATTCTCTATAAGAGAAAACATATCTTAATGTGTTAGATCATCAACATGAAAAATTTCATAATAAATAATTAAATAACTTAATAAGAGATCATAAGATCATATAAGATAATCATTAAACATGATGAAGAAACATAAGTTCATAACTATAATATTAAGGATTTTAAAACATTATAACCGGTCACAAATAACATAACAATAACTAGAAACATGTGATCATGACATAAAAAGTATAGAGTAAATTAAAAATACATCATCATCATGAACAATTAATAGAAAATTGTAAATAACATGAAAATGTGGTATAATAATAAACACAAGATTTCATATCATTGTGAACCTGGATAACTTCCAATCCATTCATACATAAAATTTCTAGAAAAGAAAAATGTCATCACAATCACCCTTTATGAACCAAAATACTTTCAAAACCATTCACAAAAAATTTTTATCTAATGAAATATAATCCATTAACTAATTAATTAAAGGGAAGTATAGGTATCACTAATCCCAAAATCAAAATATTTTCCTCCACTTGAAAAAAATCACACATCATAAAATAACCTAGAAATAGAGGTGGGTTTCCAGGAATTTCAAAATAATCATATGCATAACCCATTTAAGAAGACTAGGTTTCTTAAACCATTAAAAAACCTCTCATTTCATAAACTTCAGAAATCATAAAATATCAAAAAAATCACATTTTCAGAAGTAATCATATCATAATGAAACAAATATATATATATATATATATAGGGTGATCAACACATCACTTCATGAAAGTTAAACCAAGGTGGGTGAATAGATTTAGAAATTTAAAAAATCATACATATTTTTAAAACATTGAATTCCAAATAACTTTAAAAACATTTTTGTGAAGTGAAAGAGAGGTATTATGACTAATTTTAAAACTTATACTTTTAAAAGAATATATTTTACTAGATAATTGAAAAAGACATTAATTTTTAAAAAATATATGTGAAAATTATTTTAAAACATTCTGTTTTTTTAAAATAATTGAAAAATTAACTATGAAAATAACATTAATTTTTTCATAAGAAAATGTTGAGAGGATTATAAAACAAATTATTTTAAATAAATGGAAACCCATTTTGAACATTTTTTTATAACAATTAGAGAACCCATATCATTAAAAAGTATAAAAAACTTTTAATTTAAAATGAAATAAGGTGAATAAATAGATCATTGGAGATAAAAAAATTGGGTTCCAATAGAGAAAGGTGGAAATTTCTGGAATGTAAAAATATCGGCATGGAATAAAAATCCCTTAGAAGTAATTGTAATTATTCATAACAAAAAAAATAAAGAATAATTAAAATCATCAATGAAAAATAATTTTGTATGGAACTTGATTACCCCATAAAATTGGTTGTAAATACATTCTGGAATATTTATATGTTGGAATAGAACAATCATGAAAGATAACAGAATAAGATGGGTGATTAACACCCAAGGAAGTGAATTGAGTCATATAAAGACCCTAACCCTAGTATCTTAGAGTCATTTGTTACTTTATTATATTTATAGAAAATTCAAGGAATTTCATCTTGAAGGACCAAATATTTTACTACTGTTGGAAAACTACAAACATACTTGAATATCACATTACAATTGAAAACAAAAAATATGACATGGTATTATGTTTTAGAACTATATTATTTCCTTTAAAATTTCCCATAATAGAAATCACAATACACATCCTAGAATTCTAGGGGAAGTAATAATAACAATGTGGTGATCTCAGATGATCAGTAAGGGAATGCACATAACAAAAGCTAAATAAGGCATGAAAAATATGGAATGAATAAATGATGATAAAATAATTCCACAAAAGTAATCACATGAGATTGAAACTTATGTAGGATTTAATAAATATTCAAATACACTCATGGGGAGAAAGAAATTATTTCATAATTATAGAATGAATAATGTTGGACATTTGAACATACTATTGAGTATGTCTGCTAATACATTTAAAACATACTATCAATGACTCATACTAAGAAATATTTGATAAATGGGAATCTCCTTTACCAAATAAGAATTATATTTTTCTCATGATACCTATCAATTCATTAAGGTGAAAAGTAATACTAGACCTCACTGATCACTTAATAATTATGGTGTAACATCTTAGATCCGGAATCCACTCAAAGGTGCCCTGTACCCAGTCAACCACATGACCTGAAGCACATCTCTCCAAACTCCAGAGGCAGTCAACTAGCAATGAGGGCCTATGAGTGATAGTGGGGAGACTATGACCTCTTTGGAAGAGTATAACACAGTATAATACAATAGTAAAACAATAATTGGAGCATAAATACATGATATAAGTATAAAAAATACAAGAAAGATAAAAGAAACTAAGAATAATCACACGACTCATCATAGTACCATGATCCCCTCCTACTAAGTAGCATATCAAGTACTTAGAGAAGGGAAGTTTACCTTATCAAAACCTACAACCATATAATCTATTTGGGCCCAAAAACATGTCCCAAATAGGGTGTGAGACTAAATCCTAGTATTCAACCACCCCAGGTCTGTACCAATCTATCAGTGAATACATATAATAAGTAGTGTAGAATAATGAAATATGTAAGCAAGAAAGTACTCAAAAGTAAATAGTTATACAAGAACTAGTTTTATTTACATTCATTTCATATTCATAAAAAATTAAATTAAAGAGAATTATATAAGTATCCGGATCCTGCATGAGCTTAACATCCCCATATACAAGTAAGCACAACAAATACCTCAGAGGGCTATCTAAACCAGTGTATGTGAAGACCGAATTCAAGCTTGTGCTTTGGATTGGAAAAATATTTTTAAGACATTCCATTTAAATATTTAAATCATAATCTGAGCCGATCCTTGAAATTCCAATGTTTTAATTCAAGTATCAATCCCGATGTTAATTCAACAACATCCTATGAGCTCATCCTGATGATCCTCCCATGAATCTGGCATCACTCTAGGTGTGGTGTTAGTGTATGTCAACTGATCTCATCATTGGATCATATAAATAAGCCCCAAGTATCACCCATGAAATTTAAGCAGTTCCAATAGAACCCATCCATGGAATCCCTCTATGGAAGCACATTTTGTTCGACATTTAAAGAAATATCCCATGAACCCATCCACTACATCAGTGGTTCTCTCACAGTTTCAACATATAACCTTCCTTTTTGGTCCATCCATGGAATCCATCAATGGTTCTATGGTCACCCAAGGTATAAATTACAATAGTCATATGGACCCATCAATTTCATTAAAATATTAATCCATAGTTCACCCAATGCTATTTACCCTTTTATCATATAAGATTCAATTAATCATTTCATCAGGCATGCAATGGTCTACCCAAAAGCATCCAATATAATCTCAAGTAAGGAACAACCTCATAAGGCTTGGCCTTTCAATTACTCACATGGTAATAATTCTCATAATAAGAATAACATGTAAATTAAACTATTACATGGCGTTAACATTAATAACCACACATGGAAAATCCATATAACAAGACTATCATGTAATTTAAACTATCACATGGATTAACCATCAATTATCTCACATGGGAAATTCATTTTTTAAACAATTTCATTTTAAACAACCCAAGGTAAATAAAGGAATGCATTATAGGAATTATAGTAAAAATAGCCATAAATGGTCATCCAAGGGAAACACACCCATGAGGTGTCCCTAATTCAAGGTATACAACCCTAAACATGAATAAGAATGCATAATAAATTACCATAACATCAATAGGAAATGAAAAGGCTCAATTATAAATCAAGGTGACACAAAAAAATGGGCATGTGGAACTCTTACATATATAAATAGCTTGGCAGTTAGAGAAAGACATGAGACCACCTACCATATACTCGTACGAATCTCCTCATTCAGCATCGGCCTCTAAATTGACCTAGATCTAAAAAATGAGCATAAATTCCAAATACTCGATAATTAGATCAAGAATATAAGAGAGGAATAAATAATTAAGAGGAATTGAGAACTCACCAATAGGATTCCAATGAATCTTATGGTGTTTGAAATGGATTCTGGATGAAGAATCGGAAGCCAAACCTTCCTCTTAACGCTGTTGTTCGTGAAACCCAGGAGATCCTTCTATCCGTCTGAAGAAGATAAGGATACTTCCCATTTTATCAAAAATAAAAATAAAAATACATGACATATACTGGGATATACATTCCGTGTATATGCCTAATTTTCTCTTTGTTTTCAACATCCCTTAAACATCATGAATGGGTCCTTGATAGAACATTACACAATGTGTACTAGGATTTACACAGCATGTAACCCCTAATCACATTGTGTAATAGGCATGAAACTATCCCACAAACTCTTTTTCTACTCTTTCTTAATCATAACATAAAATTCAATGATCTTTATCTCAAAGAGAGAACTGGGTTCTGACAAACATCCCCTTAAAGCAATTCATTCCCAAATTTCCCTTCCTAGGGTGTTGAAGAAACATATGAGAACAAATCCTCCAACTAAAATCATACATCGGCCTCCCTCTCTTATGTCTCATCCTTCACTCGACTATGCTTCTGTTACACCTGTACTAAAGTAATAGACTAACCATAGGGAACCTTCGTGCTACTATCCACAATTCGAATATGATGCTCTTCAAAGGATACATCTACCTGTAACTCAACCTCATCGAGGTAAAAATTGTGAGAAAATTTTGAAAAGTAATGTCGCAACTTATAAACATTAAAGGCATCATGCATATCCTAGTACCTCTAAGGTAACTACAACCGATA
Source organism: Viscum album (assembly GCA_963277665.1). Classification (NCBI taxonomy): domain Eukaryota; kingdom Viridiplantae; phylum Streptophyta; class Magnoliopsida; order Santalales; family Viscaceae; genus Viscum; species Viscum album. The sequence goes on along the minus strand of OY728150.1, from coordinate 428,257,902 downwards.
GGTAATCGGCCCGACTCTCTCCAGAATCTCGAATGGCCCAACATATCTCAGTGAAAGCTTACACTGTCTCTTGATCCACTTGTGTCCCAACCTCGGTGAAACATGTAAGAAAACCCAATCCCCAACCTTCAACTATAGAGGTTGTCTACGGTGATCGGTGTAAGATTTTGGATGAGACTACACAGTAGCCATCTAATTCTGAATCAAATGAACATGTTCAGTGGTCACCTGGACAAGAAGAAGTCCCAGCATAACTGCCTCTCCTACCTCTATCCGACACAGGGGTGATCAACACTTCTTACCATAAAAATCCTCATATGGCACCATATGGATAGTATAATGAAATATATTATTATAAGAAAACTCAACCAGGGTTATGTATTTATCCCATGAACCCCCGAAATTCAGGTTGTATGCCCATAGCATGTCCTCCATCACCTGAATCATATGCTATGACTGACCATATATCTGAGGGTGGTAAGTTGTTCTCAAAATCACCTATTTACCCATTTCCCTCTATATCCCTTGATATAAACGAGAAGTAAACCAGGCATCTTTATCTGAAATGATAGAATGTGGGATCCTATATAGTCGCACAATCTCACAGATGTACAACCTCTCAAGATCATCGATGATGAAGGTTTTCTTGATCAGCAGGAAATGTTCAAATTTTGTGATCCCATCAACAACAACCCATATGGAATCATTACCTCAAGGAAACCTCAGTAAACCTATCAAAAAATCCATCTTCATATAATTCCTTCTCCACTTAGGAATGGGTAGTTGATTTCAAAGTCTGGCTAGTTGCTGGTGTTCTGCCTTCACTTGCTGACAGGTAGATCACCTCATAATAAAACAAGCTATATCTCTTTTCATACCTGGATACTAATAATAATGATGTAAATACTGATACATCTTAGTGACACTAGGATGCACTAACCATATAGAGGCATGAAAATACCACATCATCTCCTCACACATGTCTTCTAAAACTCATATGTGACCATGTAAATGTAGAACTTCATCCTCTACTATGGTCTAACTAAAAGGAGGGTCCTCACTTGTACTCTAATGGCCCGAAGGCATTCATTTTTTATTGATTTTTGATGATCCACCTTTCAAGGGGTGATGTGGAACCCTTATAAGGCTCGTAGGCATAATTATTACATGACTTGTAGGACTTAGAGGAATTCATTGCCCATAGGCTTCAAACATTACATACAACCCAGAATAACTACTTGGAACTACTCCTCTCCCAGCATCTTCATCGTGAAATCAGCTCTCCACCTTCACATGGCTGTTCGGCTAGGCTTTCCCATGCATGAACAGGCTTGTCCCGATGGTAGGTTTCGTACCCTCTCCCATATATCTAGGCCTTCAGAATCTGATAGATTCTTCATCCTCACTTTTTCCAATAGGGAGGAGGTAGTAGATAAAGAAGAAAGAAACATCTTCCCCTGACTGTCATGCACCTTCAAATGCATCTTCGAGAACAAAACCATAAACTTCCACTCGCTACTGGTCTACTACACTACCAACAATGGAGTCCTCTTTCTTAAATAATCATCCACTTCATTTCCATTACCAGGTGTGTAGGAAAGCTCGAAGTCAGAAAGGATTAAGGTATTAGAGCCACCTTCACAGCCTCAAATTCAGATCATGCTGAGTAAATATATACTTAAGGATTTTTGGTTTGTGTACACCAAAAAATAATCTCCCAATAATTAATTTCCCCAACAATGTAAAGAATGAACAACTATAGCTAATTGGAGATAGTGAATTGGGTAATTCATCTCTTGTGGCCTCAACTGCTGAGTCCCATATGCAACGACTGGATCCCCTTGCATAGGAACTACGCCTAGCCTGATACCTGATGCATCATAGTACATAGTGTAACTCATGCCCGGCTATGGAAAATAAGAATCGGCGCTGAAGTAAATCTACCTTTCAATGAAAGGACATCTCATAGGAATCTATTCAAACATACTTTACAACCTTTTTAGTCAGGCACATCAACGACACCGCTAAGGATGATAAGTCCTGTATAAAATGCTTATAGTAACTGGTCATCCCAATAAAACTATGTAACTCATAAAATTCATGGAATTATATTATGAAAATAATGATCTCACATTCTTTGGGTCCAATAATAATCCTGTCTCTGAGATGATATGGCTCAGTAAGTGAATCTAATCCATCCAGAACTAGCTCTTTGTGAGCTTAACATATAACTACTACTTTCTTAGTGTAATAAAAATTATCTCAAGATGTGTGGCATGGTCAAGTCGATTATGATAATACACCAAGATATCATCCATGAAACCAAAAAAAATGAATCAAGATAAGGATGGAACACTTAGTTAATCAGTTACATGAAGACTATCGGTGCATTCAAGAGACTGAACAACATTAATAAATAATAATATAGACCATACCTACTCCAAAAGTTTGTGAGAAGTATGTATGATGATCTAACATGAACCTAATGATAACAAGATATCAAATCTATATTTGAGAAAACCCTAACTCCTTGGAGATGGTTAAAGTGATCATCTATCCTTGGCAGAGGATACCAGTTCTTAACTATAAAATAGTTCAATTTCGGATAATTCATGCATAGTCTGAGGGTATATTTCACATTTTTCACAAAACTGGAGAACCACATAGAGAAGGACTGGGTTGGATGAAAACCTTTACATCTAAATCCTCTATCTTCCAATTAATATCTTTAAACTCCATCGTATCCATATTATAAGGAGGAATAGATACCATTGTAGCTCCTGGAACTAGCTCGATAGAGAAATATACCTCCCTCACCAGAGGTAAACCTAAAATTTCATCTGGGAAGATGTCCCCGAAATGATAAAACATTGGAGGGAAATATATATTATGTGTTTCTTGGTCATACAGAATCAAACTCATAATATGACCTATCACACCACCAAACCCATGATTCTGTAATCTAGCTCAGCTCACCTGGACATCCCTTTTAACTTTATATAAAAACTCTATGCCCTTTGATAATATGAAACTCACCCTACGACAATAGAAACCAACAATGGCTTAGAAAGGGAACTATCCAATTCTTTCCCTAGATGAAATCAAAGCCTATCATCTCTAAGACATAGAGACCCTATACGAAGTTACACCCACCAACCTCAAGGGTGCACTCCTTTCGCTATCGGACACCTTTCATTTGAATCCCTAAAAGAGTGTCTAGAATCATAACATCATATGAAGTAAAATCATAGAGTCTAAGTCTCTCCAAAATGATAATAGATAATAAACAATGTGAATACCCTATATCAAAAAGTACCTAGGAGAATAGAGGGTCTAGGATCCTACTTCTGTTAGGTCTATTACACTACATAAGTCTGACCTATACCATGGCCCTATGACACTGTCTGTCCACACTAAGCTGATCAAACCTATTGTCACTGAGAACCAGGGGTCTGGCTACCATGACCATGACCACCACCTCAGCTTGAACGACCTGATGCATTCTAGTTCCCTGAATATTGAGTAGTTGTAGATCCCAATCCTAAACATGGAGTTAGTACAGATCCTCTCTCACTAGAAGCTGGTAGAAAACTCATACAGAAGCACTAAAGATAACACATATTTCCATAAGATCGGCACTCTACTTGGTCCTTCAGAGACTGTGGCCTTATATGCCCCAACCTACCGCCCTGGTAGCACCTCATTTAGATACCTAAAGATACATTCTGACTGCTAACATTACCATGAGGAAGCTCCAGACAATGCTTCTTACTACTGATCGAGAAAATACCTGATCTTCGTGTCGAACCTCCCTAGGTTGAACCTCCATATTCCCTCATATTATGCTTGATAATCAGTTCCTGATTCGCTTCTTCATATCTGATAGTCAATATGAATACATTTACCTATGATCAAACATTATACCTAAGACCATCCTCAAATAGCCTAGCCTTCGATACATCATCACCCACTAGAATATGTGAAAAACATTGAAGCTTAGTAAAACAGAAAAAATAGTCCATAACAGATAATGTGCCCTACTTTGGATGCATAAACTCCTAGGATCTATCATCACTCATCGTCTTGGGAAAATAATAATAATAGAAGACTATATGAAAATCCCCCCATTCCATATCTTGATGATGCTTCGACTGAGTGATAACATCCCAATATCTCTTAGAAGAATGGTGAAACATATACATTATGAGATATACCCTCCTCTTAGGATGCTTCTCTAGATTCTCAAAGATCGAGAGCCTGACCTCTAGCCATGACTCCACAGCCTGTGGTCTTCCATTCCCTAAAAATGGGGGTGGATGTTGTTGCTGGAACACTCAAATTAGTTCTATCTTAGACGTGGCATGGTTTGGTTCCCCCTGAATGTTTTTCATGAACCTCATAAATTCTTCACAAAATTGTGAATCAATACCTGTGTCTAGTATAATATCTCGTGATGCGACAGGAACGGATAGAGGATCCACTAGTAGCCCATGGACTACCACCTATGAGGTATGGTAATCACCATCCTCTTAGCATACCAATGGATTCTTTCATGGTGGTATGACTATACAAGGTCAAGAACATACCTCAGTTCAAGTTCATTATCAAGGTTCATAGTTTAAGTGCACAAAAAAACAGGAGATGAAATTCCTCAAAGGTTTCCAAAAGAGGAGAACACAAAATGTAGTAAACATACACGACATGTGACCTCATGCTCCCACATGTGTGTGTACTTCCACTTTCCTAGGCATGTAAACACCCCAGAGACATGGCGTGTAAGGCTGGTACCTGATGTGTACTCATGTCTTCCCTCATGTCCATGTACTATTATATGGATAGAGACAAATGGGGTATACCTGTGTAACACTACATGGTTTGTATCTAAATTACATGGAATTCACTATCCTAAAACCATAATTATATGTTCTTTCTCACATGATCGGACACACGACCATGTACCAAATAGTGTGAACTCAGTGTACACAATGTGTACTGAAGAAAATTATTTCTTCCCAAACAGAAGAACACATGGGGTGTGTTCATAGAACCAGACGCCGTTTTTTCTGGGTTCCCAAATAGAAAATACTAGGAACTTCCCTAGAACCCCTGTTTTTGAAAAGTAAACCAATGGAATTCCAAAATATGATTCATAGGGGACTATAATCCACAGAAATCAAAGTTTTTAATCTATATATATCACATTATAACACAATTCAATTTAAGGCCAAAATATTATCCACCAAATTCTAATCCAAGAGGTCCCATACACCTTAGGAACCAAAGCTTGGAATCCATCCAAATCGAACCATAACACATACCAATACACCCATCACAACAAAAAGCATATCTATAAGGGTACCTACTAAAACAACATGTATATATATCATCACATCTATCACAAAAACATACAATCATTAATACTCCTAAATGGCATGGAAATAATGCATGACTTGTGATTTCTAGCAAGTGTCTATATGATTCATGAGATGACATACCCTTATCTCATCATATTGCAACGAAATATAACCATAATGCTATCAATAATAATAGAACAATACAAATTTATCACCCAATGGTAAAATCAAATAAATTGTAATAGCTCAAAACCCAAAAATCACAATTCAATTCGAGGTAATTTGGATTTTCCCTGTACGTGGGGTAGGTACCCCCTGTTACAACCTATTACAAAATATCATTTCAGTTCTATCTCTTTTTTTTGTTGTAAAATTTTAAAGAGAACTATAAAATAATTCCTCTAATACAACTTTGTAACATCCTAAATCTGGATACCACTCAAAGGTGCCCCGTACCCAATTGGCCACATGGCCTCAAGCACATCTCCCAAAATTCTAGAGGCTACCGACTACCAGCGAGGGTATAAGATTGATAGTGGAGAGACTATTCTATTATTGGAAGAGTATAACATAATTAAATACCATAATAAAACAATTCTGAAAGCAGTAATACATGATATAATTACCAACAGTAAAAAAGGACAAAAGAAACTCAGAAGCATCATAAGACTTGTCTTGATCCCATGCTCTCATGATCCTAAGAAACATATCAAGTTCCTAGAGAAGGGTCCTTTCCATTATCTACAACTACAACCATATAATCTATTTGGGATAAAAAAACATGACCCAAATAGGGTGTGAGAATAAATCTCAATAGGCAACCACCCTAGGTCTGTGCCAATTTATCAGTGAATACATATAACATGTAGTGTACAATAATGAAACTAGTAATCTAGAAAGTACTCCAAAGTAAACACTTCTACTAGAACTAGTTTCCATTTACATTCATTTCATATTCACTAACAATTAAATTAAATAGAATTATATAAGTATCGGGATCTAACATTATCTTGACAACCCCATATACAAGTAAGCCCAACATATAGTTCAGAAGGCTATCTAAACTAGTGCACATGAAGGATGAATCCAATATTTTTATTTGGATTTGAAAATGAGTCATAAGTAATTACATTTAAATATTTCAATTATAACCTGTGATTTTCCTTGACATTCCTATGTATGAATTTAAGTATCACTCTCATTGCAATTCCACCTACATCCTACGATCCCGTCCCAATGATCCTCCCATGAACCCAGCTTCACTCAAGGTGTGGTGTGAGTATATTTCAATTGAGAACATCCTTATAACCTATAAATAAGACTCAAGTATCACCCATGACATATAAATAGTGGTAATGGAACCCATCCATGGCATCCCTCCATGGAGCCATTTTTCGTTCAGAATTTAAATAAAACCTCTATGAACCCGTCCACTACATCTATGGTTCGTTCACGGCTTAAACATATAACCCCCTTTTTGGTACGACCATGTAATTCCTCAATGGATCCATAGTCACTCAATGTATAAGGTACAATAGTCATATGGACCAATCCATTTAATTGAAATCTGAAACCATAGTTCACCCAATGCTATTTACTATTTTATCATATAATATTCAATTAAACATTTCATCAGGAATAAAAAGGTCAAAACCAAAAGAATCCAATATAATATCAAGCAAGGACCAACCTCGTAAGTCTTATCCTTTAAATTAACCACATGGGAATAATTCACATTACAAGTATCACATGTAAATTAAACTATTAGATGGATTTAACATTAATAATATCATGTGGGAAATCCATATAACAAGCCTATCATGTAATTTAAAATATAACAAGGATTAACCATCAATTATCTCACATAGAAAATTCATTTATGTAACCAATTTCGTTTTAAAATCCCCAGGAAGGGAAACAAAGTTATGCCTCATAGGAATACTAGGATAAATGGCCATAAACGATAATCTAGGGGAAACACACCCATTGGTTGACCCTAATTCAAGGTAAAAAACCCTATACATGAATAAGAATACATTAAAATTACCTAATAATCAATAGGATGTGACAAGGTTCAATTTTAAATCATGGAAACACCAAAAAATGGGTTTTTGGCACTCTGGCATATATAAACAACTTGAAAATTACCGAAAGTCATGAGACCACCGACCTCATATGTGTATGACTCTCCTCATCCAGCATCGGCCTCTAATTCAACCTAGAACAGAGTAAATCTGAAAAATGATCATAAACACCCAAACCTAGATAATTTGGATGAGAGGATAAGGGAGTAATATCGGATCAAAGAGGAATTTATAACTCACCGATGGGGTTCCATCACATCTAAAAGTGTTGGAAACTAAGTTCAAATGATGAATTGGGAGCCAAACCTTCCTCTCGGTGATGTTGTTTTCAAAACTCGGGTGATACTTTTGTCCATATGAAGAATATGAGGATACTTCTCATTTTACCTAAAAAAAAGAAAAATAATTAGCATTTACTAGGATTTACAAGCCATGTATTTTCCTAATTTTCCCTTTGTTATTGACATGCGTTGCACATCATGCATGGGTCCTGGATAGACCATTACACTGTGTATACTGGGATTTACATGGACTATAACCCCTAGTCACATCATATAATAGGCCTATATCCAACCCATGACCTCTTGTTATCCTCATTATTAAATACAAACTGAAAGGAAAAGATCCATACCCTAAAGGAAGAACCAAGTTCTTATATACAGAGCATTCATCATTTGAGAAACAACATAACATAATCAACATGCCTTAAAATCAATAACTACTCATGTTGGAAGAACTATCATATATAATATCAATAAATTACATAATAAAGATAATTACAAACAATCCATATAAATATGGAGGATGTAATCATAAGATTATATCATTAGTAAATCAAAAGATTTAATAAAGGATATTGATATAGAAGACAATACTTTCAAAATCCCTCTATAAAATGTGTTGAGAGAAATACCTTATTCACCTTGAAAACGCTTATTTAAAATCTAGAATTTTACAAAGTATTATGAAAATATTTTCTTTTAAAATAATCTTATAAACATGTAAAGTATGTTTCATAGAAATGAGTGGTCGTTATTTAAATAAATTTTATTCATGTTTTATAATTTAATAAAATATTCCTTTCATAACTTTTTAGGAATGAAAAAATGAACCTCAGTAGGAAAATGATAAGAATATTTCTTTTAAAAAATATCTAAAAATTTAAAAAATGGGTAAAGTGTTTTTTAATAAATCATTATAATGTATTTAAAACATTATTTTATACATTTTAAGGAAAATAAGGACATGGAAGAGAAAGATTCTTGGGAAAGTTGAAAATAATGATAGTTTTCCATTAAAATATTAGTTCAGTATCTTCAGTACCTAAAGAGATGAAGATGAAATTAAAAACATTAAATTATATAAAAACTATATTAGAAGAAAACAGAATGGTTTTAAGATATAAAAATAAAATAATTTCCCCAGTGGAGAAATAAACATAAAAAATTAAGAATAATGATAAGAGTGTGAAATAAACCCTTAAAATAGGTCTGATTACCTTTTTTACTTTTTCAAAACTCATATATATTCTACATTATATGATTTACTTAATACCTTTTCTCATTCATTTGTTAACAATTCTATATTAAAATCACTGTTCTGGTTAATAACTACTTCATTTTTTATGTATGTTTTGGTTCGGTAGTTTCAGTAAAAATTTTGATCATGGTTACATCATCTCAAGAATACTAATAATTATATAAATATAATATATATTCACTACATATGTTTTATGATTCATCTATAAAGGTTATAAATTGAAAAATGGATTACACCGTTCATGGTGAAGGTAGGCAGTATGCATGCATGGACACCATTTATATTTTTTTAAAGGATGGAATGAAAGAAAAGTAAAAAAAATTAACATTAAAGAATCATTATTATATCATATAAATCATACATATTCATAAAATCCATCCATATTTCCATCCACATAAAAATAAAATGAGAAAATAATCACAACACTTTGTAGAGGTGGAAGTTCTCACGTTTGCCCGAGCGACATTATCATTTCCCAATGGATTGGAAGGTAAGAAGGTATATATGATATTATTATTTTATAAGAATAATTATTTCAAAAATACAATATATAAATATTACGCTCATCATAATAACCTTCTATAAATGATAGTGATTAAAAAAATAATGGTATTGCTATGTGGAGATGGTAAGTTGTACGTACCTGTGGGTGATACTTTCACTACTCATTTGATGGAAAATATGGTGGATGGTTGTGGTTTCATAATAATATTAACATTTATGTATTTTATTGATATTTAAGTTATTATTATATTTAAAATAACATATATTTATATGTGTTATAAGAATAAATAAATTGAAAGAGGTCATATAAGCCAAATACCTCTTCTTCAGGAGACCTCCTTTAGATCCTTTCTTATGTGACATGGGGTTGGTATTTTGGCCAGAGTAGAACCTATATAACTTATATAAGGATTCATATAAGATGGCTGGAAAAGGATTACTAAATATAGGTTTTTAAATGTGGCATAAAGAAGTGAAGGAATGTGTGTTCTTTTATAAGGGAGGTAAATGACACACTTGAAATTATTAAGGTATGATATAGTTAAAATATCATCATTAAATTAATTGTTTTATATGTTTATGTGTTATTTTAAACCTTATCTTTTTATTTTACCCCTTAGTTAACTTATTTTATTCCTAACCATGGTAACATAGTTTCTACTTCTAAGAGGTTATAATTTCACATATAAAGTGAGAATTGGCTCATAAATAGAAAAAAGGATGAAATTTTAGACCATATCTTATCCCCATTATCCTCTTTTTGGATGTTTTATTATTTTTAAATAATTTAATAAAGTATTATTTTCCAAAAATATCACTATTATGATTTTTGACACAATTCAATTAATTTGTATTTAGATACATAAATAAAATGTTATAATTAAAATATAAACCTTCAAAAATATTCCTAATATGTTATCTTTTTATAAAAAAATTCATGGATAACAATATATCACCCTAATTGTATTACTTTTAATATTTTTAAAATTTTTTATTTTACTATTTCATTAATTGAATAAATATTGTATCAGTGTTGCGTAATAATTTAATGTAATTTTATGATTCCTAAAAATTAGAAATAAATTAAAATAATTAAAATAATTTTACTTTTCTCAAAATATCAATATTTATTTTGTCAAAAAAAAATTTGGTACTAATGTGAAATCATGAGAAATAATTTAAAGCAAGAGAGTTAAAAATTTTATTTTTTATTTCATTAAATATTAAAATCATCATTGTTAGGGAAATGTGTCACTTAAAAAATTAAAATTTAATCCTAAGTAGATAAGAGTAGGATTAACCTCATCCAATAGTAATTTGGATGGAAAATGGTGACCTTGACACTTATTTTTTCCCTAGATTAATTTGATTTACCCTTTACTAAGGAGATAAATTTTACCACAATTATTATTCATAATTCCTAAAAAATAGATCTATTTAAATAATTTGACCATCCTGATTCAAAATATGGAATCAATTTAATCAAATTAAATACCTATATGTGAAAGAAGTTAATTTTAAAATAATTTCACAAAACATGACGAAAACTACCTTTAGAAAAATAATATTTTAAGAATAAAAATATATTTTTTCTTATCACATGCATAGTAAAAATATTTGAAGTATTATAAAAATGTAGATTGTGGATATAATATATAAATTTTATTGAAAACATTCAGCAACAATGATTAATTAAATCTGTTATTATCAAAACTAATTTCCGACATAAATGTTTTTCCCAAAAAACCTCTCTTTTACCATCAAATTATTTTTTCCCATTTCAACTCAATTGATAATTGATGAAGTTATTATATACATACTAATTTTTATAATTCATTTATTCATATCAATACCTATCAATTTAATTTCAATGCTATAATGTTATACTATATTACTATTCATTTAGACTTGGGGTTTCATGTTTCACATGTTATCAAAATAATATTATTTAAAAGTAAATATTTCATAAATTCTCATGGTGATACATTATACCCCTGTAAAATTATTTTATTCCTAAAAACTTTTTCACTATAGTACATCAATATGAGGATATCTCTATTTCATTACATCCTCTCATTCCCATATAACTTCTTGGAATTTTTGAATCCTCCTAATAATGTTAGCCAGTTGCATAGTATTGTTATGTAGTTCTTTATCTTTGTGATCCAAGATTTCTACTAGTTGTTTTTTATAGGAAAGATAATTATCCATTGGTATGAACTCTAAGTTTAGTACATGTACTGGATTAGTTATTCACTTCCTTGGGGTAGATACATGGAATACAATATGAACTTGAGAGAGTTTTTGTGGAACCGTCAATGGACAAGCTATCATCCTTAATCAATTAATAATCTCAGAAGGGCCTGTAACATCCCAACCCAGGTACCACTAAACTAGTTCCCCAAACTAGTTCACCACATAACCTCACGTTAGACTCTTCATATTCCATAGGATTATGACTATCATTGGGGTTATAAGACGGTATTGTGAGGAGACAATAAACTCATATCAAATTACACAACTAGAATAAATAATTGAATATCATACACATCAGAGTAGGAAAAAAGAATAAATAAATTAAAACTAAAAACATGTTGTTGTAAAATGGAATTAAATAAATGCCTAAGTTGTTATGTTTTACATATAACCTAACTCCCACTATTATGGTTACAATGCATACAAAAATAACATAAATTAAAAATAGGATCCATAGAATCATCAATCTAAAACCATCCACTCACCTGATACCACTAAATAAATCATTCCCCATCAACCAATACTCAACATAGGCCTCAATAAAAACAGTTCTAATAATAAACATGTGAGAGATTCTTGGGTACACATGTGAAACGTAGGTATGATAAGGGTGTGTGTAAAATTTAGTTGTCCACCACCAATAATGTCTAAAAAAAATACTAGTCACTGTGACAGTGAATTCAAGAAAAAGGAATAATTATCACCAAGAAATTAAATAAAATAGTGTTCAATAGTCAACAAGGTTCAATTGTTCATTTTTATTCTTTATTCTAAAAGTTACCCATTTCCATAATGACTTCCTTAGACTAAGATGGTCAAATAATCCAAATAAAAATGGGTCACTTTTCTAAAAAAGGATCCTCATTCAAAGTATTAAACAAGGATCAGTTATTCTATGTCCATCCATCCAAACAACTAGGTAACAAGTCGTAAAAAATGGTGTATCGGTCCATGAATGCAGCCTGGACTCAGAACACCATGTCTGACCAACCCAAAGTTATGTCAAAATTTTAAAAACATAGAGCACCATTATATGAATATAACTATGACTCATAACTCCATGTATAACCATGTCGACCTCGATATGGAATTCCATGTTGATACACAAGGGTTCAATATCATCATTCTTTCCCCAAAAAACTACAGGGAACTAGGGAGTGTAGAATCAATCCAAAAACCCAAAACCATTAGTCACATGTCAGAAAACATGGAGTATCAGTCCATAAATTAAAATCAGGGTTTGTCTTGTCATGGATAACCATCCCCAAAACCATTAATCATAGCTCAGAAAACATGGAGCATCAGCCCATGTATCCACCCAGGGTTTGGCATGTCATGGTTGACCATCCCTAAATAATATCATCATTAATCATTTCCATCACATTCGATATTTTCATAATCCATTACTTTCATTGTGTAAAAAAAATCACAATTTAACCATTTCATAATCAACACATCACTTTTCAAATATTTCCATTTCTTTTATAAATAAAAAAATTTATCATGGACCCAAAGAACCTTTAAATCAACACATGGATAAAATGAAACCCAACCCATTAAAATTCATAAACACAAAAATAAAAAATTATCACTAAACATTTCAAAACAACCCCCTAAACAAGGGTCTTCCTATTTAAAAATCAAAACAAGGTCTAAGAACTTTATGGTAAATCTAAACCATTTAAATAGTCACCACACAACCATTTCCAACCAATAATTTAAATCCATTTAAAGCACAATTAAAATCACCTTGAGGTCAACACCTCATTTCAAAATAAGAATCATTTCAAAACATGGATTTTAAACCATTTCATCCAAAAACAATCAAAACACAATTCACATATTTAAAACCATTTCAAAATCCAGATAGGAGTTTTCATAAATATTTAGAAAATAAAACATTCTACTTCCAACAGTTGGAACACACTGAGGGTGTCAATATGTTTGGCCTCACATCACCACAGATCCAATGAGATTTGTAGAATTTCCAATTTATCAATCTATAGCCAAAAAAATTATTAAATAAGGAGATCAAGAATAAAACACATAGTATCTATGGACTAAAACACAATGAACATATAAAAAAATTATTAAGACTATGGGTAATGTTCTTAGACCCCCAACCGCATGAGATATTATTTCCATAACATTTCACAAGAACATATACTTTTTAGAGGTCTTTCCAAGTCTCATCCTAACTCCTCGGTAGCCAACCAAGCTCATCATGAGCACTCAAACTATAGTCCCACAAAAAAAACAGAAAAAAACTAATTATAAAAATTATAATTAATTAATTAACCAAAAATAAACTTTGAATAATTCTAGAAAACTCATCGAGTCATTGTGACACACTAAAACTGAAGCCAACCACTCACCAATGACCCACAACATAACCCAGAACATATTCCAAGAAATATCCCTAATAGGGGGTACCATATTAACATAAATTAAACTAAACCATTTGGAGAAATAAAATAATACTTACCATGATCACATACCATAATGAAAATCTACTTAATGACATGTGGGACCCATCTTGTGATCTCCATTTCCTAAGCCGAAAAACCCGCATGAGAAATGGATGATTCCACCATGATCTAGGTAAATCATAAAAAAATTGAAAACTATAAATTAAATAGAAACAAGAAGAATAAGAAATAAAACCACCATAGGAGGATAACTAAACTCAAGCACTATGAAATATCAATGAAAACACCCCGAAATCAAGGGTTATAAGAGGAGGAAAGGGGTTGGAGAAACATTGGTTCATGTTCCTGGAATGGGGGAGAAAGTGGGTAGAGAGGCTGAAAAACTTGATGGGGGGAATTTTGGTATAATACTAATTTTTAATTAATATGGGAATCAACATGGTTTGGTCACATGTTTTTCCAAACCATGAACCAACCCTAGTGACAACTCTGTCGAAAGACACCACTCACTCCATTTCTCCAAAATATTGGAAAAAACATGCGCTAACCATGTTTATTATACTTTAAAACGCCACCAAATTTTCATGGATTGACAAACTATGTGCCAACTATGCTTTTAGTATTACCTCAACTCTACATTAAGGTGCATGGGTTGTCTGAAACTATGCCCATCATGTGCATCATTTTTCATAATGTCCTCAACCTCACATGGTTTCTCTTTTTTCTTCTCATGGATTACCTAAAACCATGATCCAACCATTCAACCCAACCATTAAAAGTCCAAAATGATCTAGAAACCTCATGATCATCAAGATTTTTCATATTTTCTCTTAAACTATTCACACCAAACCATGTACCCTTTCTTGAAACCCTCCAAACACTTCTCGAATCATAACATGAGGCCCGTAATGCCAATTTGAACACTCGAGATACCTCATAAGCCTAATTCATTATCTCAAATATACACTTCAAGGAATTAAAACTCTCTAAATCTCATTTCGAGTATTAATTCAAGATTTTTCCTATCTAGGTAAAAAAAATTAAATTCATTTACAAATTTCTATCCATCTAAACTTGAGATCTTACAACTTTTATACCATAACAATAATCTTCCTCAAGAAGCATCATTGGTCATCCATCTACATCAAACATCCTATTTTGGTCACTATATTTTAATCTAACATCATTATCCAGTCTTTGAGAGCCCGGAAAACTATGGAGTCACAACCTCTAACTCAAAGCCCTCAACCAGCTGAAACCCGACCTAACATCTATTACCAAACCGAAACACTAAAATGGTTCTTAGATGAGCCCATACATCTAGAAAATTTATTACAACATCACTCAATAATTCCTTGATCTATGGTTATCCACACTATAAGCTTTATATTATACCCACCATTCATTTGATACTTCACATCTCTTTTATTAGGAAAACTCAATTGATCCTAGACATGTGCTACCAGCAAACACCAAAATCATTTCCAAAATTCCCTTCTAGTCTCATCGGATTTTCATAAACTCACATGATCATGATGAACTCACACTCAGGATCATTCCACAACCACCCAAAGACACCCATTGGTGTCTTACCTAAACTAAATTCTTGAGCAACCTCGAGCATGAATCCAAAACACAGCTTGATAATCTTCCACAACTAATTTCTTGAGTTTTCCCTATGGTTTCTAATAATGTAACTCAATGGTTCTTCACTAGAATTACAATTCCATCATTTTCAATCCAATTCCATTTCCACACACCAGCAACCCATTTTTCACAAGGGTTGTATCTTCGCAACCGATACATCACTCCCCACCATAGAAGTGTCATCATCACCAACTCACCCAAAAACCCTCAATATTTATGTCACACACTCCAACCACTACTAACCCATGAATTGGATGTGGATTTCTATTTGTTACCTAAGAGACCAAATGAAATATCAACTACCATCCATTCTAGGAATCCAAGAATGGAACCCATTTGATATATCAATATCCAGTCCATTACGAGGACCTAATATCTAAACATTCAGTGGGGAATTTCCCACCATTTGACATCACTTACACTGCTCCATGAGTGTAAAATCAAAAAGGAACTATATCCAACCAAAAGAAACATCAGTTGCTGTGATTATATCCATTACACTCTCATAGTACCAAAAATAAAGTCAAGATATTGGGCATGCTCATCACTAGTAAGATTACACCAATATTTTTTCGATGAACACTAACATCACAAATCTATTCCCCATGTCATCCCTATATGAAGGGACATGCCAAAACATAAAAATTCTTTGTTCTCCCTCCCCATAATTTTCTCAACACATTCACATTTATCCTCAATCTACTCATGTATATATTCTCAACACAATAAACTGAAGAATATGCTCTCATTACATATTATCCAAAAACTAAACAACCCAGTATGTTCTAATCTGCTCATTCCCCTAAGATTCCATTAACACTTAATTGTCACATACACTCTTGTGTGGCCCCACTATAGAACACGATCATGACTCTAATGAGTCAAGAATTATGAAACTCTAACCTATAAGTCATATTCACTATCCATTCCTACCCCATATTTTCATATCAACTGCCATAGATAATCCTTAGTGCTTTCCAAAACCATAATAAACTCAATGAAACAACCACATGATCGAATCCTCAAAACCTGAGTGTTAAACTAGGTTTCACTAAGATCATAAAAAATCTCACCACATTACTGTAGACACATCCTCAGATATCAGTATCAGGAACCCATCCGATCCTTCCCTCATAAACCATATTTACAACTAGAAAATCAACACTCCAAGTGCTTTTCAACTCTAGAAAACTAGAAACCTCCATGATCCTCATACCAAAAACAAGCATGCTTGCATGGTTCTACCCATTGAGAACCCCTGCACATTAACCTACATTTTATAAAGAACCTCTTGTGCTCCCAATTCAACTCATAATCGTTAGGAACAACTCATCTTAATATAAATTTCCTAGGATAGGAAAAAAATCTATCCTATCTAGAAACCAAAAAATAAGACTAAGACACTAGTACTCAAATGCTCTTCCCAAAACCAAAAGCATCCTATGTGATAAAACACCATACCAAGATGAACCCTTTATGCACCGTTGTAAAAATTATGAAACATTCATTGATTCCTCCCACACCGAAAAGTACTTGTAACTCATTCGACCCCTTTCACCAGTTACCCAAAAAATAAACACACACTACAAGAAAATCACCTCATTGTGGCAGTTTAAACTGCCACCATATGATTCTATGATAGTTTCATAAAACCACCGCTAAATTTGGTGTTAGAATCCAAAACATGATAGTTTCTTCAATTTAGTGGTTGTTTATGAGAAGTGTCATAGTAAACATATTTAGTGGTGGTTTTGGTGGTTTTAACAGTGGTTTCATGTAAACAAATGGCGTATTTAGCGGCAATTTAAACCACATCTAATTTTTCCATTTTTTTACATTAAAACAACCTCTAAAACCACTATAGACACTTCTAAACAATAAAATGTATTTATTTAGTGGTGGTTTTAACCACCGTCGATAAGAGAATGTCAAACTATAGTGGTGATTTAAATCTATTCTAAATATGGTCAATTATTTTAGCAGTGATTTAAACCGCCGCTAAATATAGATTTACAGATAAAAAAATGCAGCAGATTCTACAGTCCTAATACCAATAACTTGAAAAAACCCTATGCAGATTACATATAACAGAATAATCTAAAACATCTAACAATGTTCAGAAGTCAACAATCTATCAATGTTTCATTAAAAAACCATATACATAGAACATATAACAGAATAATATAGACCATAGCATCTCAACCATCTAATAATGTTTCATAGATCCAAATCTAATACTTTAAACTATATTGAACCAATGTTTGAGCTGTAAGCCTTTAAAATAAATTGCATGAACTTATAAGATGTATCCATGAGCCATCCTAATGATGATGATTTATCCCAGTGCTCAGGATAACATTATAAAAATAATTGGGCTCGACAACGCTTAATATTAGTTTTAGTTTGGAATTTATGTTTGATATAGATTAAGTTTTTAGACATGACTTGGCAAGAGCATCACACATTCATCTACGATAAAATATATACTATAACACTTGTAAGGGGATAGTGGTTTTTCAATTCTAGTTGATGATTAATATAAGCATGTTATCCTAGTTTTGGAACTACCTTCAGTAGTGGATGAATCATGTACCATGGAAAGTTTTTTATTTCAATAAAATTTTTCCTACGAAATTCCTATTGCAGGGAGAATGATGATTATTATGGAAATTGTGACTTTTCATATAGAGGGACAAAACTGTAATGGACCAATTGGAAACTTTTATAATGACTTCTTGATGCTGATGAGTTGGTATATTGAATATTCCATATCTCAAACATGACGATGGCTTTTAAAACATAGGTTTGAGTTTAAACTAATTCGGGATGATAAATTCATGCTCAAGATAAATAAGTGATCCATGAGTTTTACTAGTTGGTACTGTGTATATGAATTCATGGAAACACGATGGAAATGTGGTTGGTTGATTACCCAGCCATTGATGAATGATGAGATTCATTGTTATAATTTTTTGGTTATGCATGAAATAACCTGTTATCATTGGGATATAAGGCTATGTGATCAATACCTTAATTAAAACACCAGCTATTAAGATGTGAATCTCTTAAACAAGAAAGTATTTAGTGGATTGATTGATGATTTAGTGATCATATTTTGAAGGGGAGATGAGACTTCCAATTATGCATCATGTTAAATATGATATGAATTTTTTGGGGTGTAACCATTTAAAGATATACTATAGAAGTTCAATGATAGTTTTAGGGTGCACTGAGGTGGTTGGCCCATTTTTGTACCTAGTCACACATCATTTTGAGGAGTGGAATCAAGGTTTGGTTCATGGAAATTATAACATGTTTTGATGGAGCATGTATCAAAAGATCTAAATAGGGCTATCAATATAATTTTTCAGAAATGTTAGGATATTTTTATTTGTGGACCAATAATGGGTAATGTTTAGAAATTTGGTGTCCTCTTATTCAGGAACCCATGGGAGGTTTACATAGGGATTGATATATAAAAATCCTTAAGATGTGGATTAAAAATGTCAAATATTGGAGGGTAACTCTCATGTGAATGTTGGACCATTCGTTAGAAGGTTGTTTTAGTTTTTTAGTTTCTAGATAACTAGAACTGGTTACTATTGTATTCCATAGTGAATTCCAGGTACTAGTTTAAATACATACATGGGAGAATCTAGAGTTTAGGAATCAGGCTTGGGATACCTTTTGATTATCTATGTGTGTTGGATTGGGAATGCACTAGAGTTTTTTTGGAATGGTGACATAAATGAGTAAGATTTGGTAAGATCAAAAGACATCATCGAATGTTGGTTACAAGTAGCGGTGACCATGCTCAAAGTGATATTAGGGTACCTTGGATAAAAGGTGTTAGAATATATCTTTAGAGATATTGAATATTAAAGTTGAGTGTTCTTGAAAAATAGTCAACCAAAATTAGTTCAATATGAGTTATTTCTAAAAGTAGTATGTGGTTGAACCAACATTTGTGGGCCTCATCCTTAAATGACATAGCCGTGGGGCTTGTATCTCCAACATGAATAAAATGAATAAAATAAACAACATAATAGTTATTAAAAAATAATAATATACACATCCTAACATAACTAAAATGAAAATATTAAATATCTACATCTTCCATATAGAACATAGATTACTTCATATTCCAACAACTTTATACTTCACCAATTCTAGACTCCCTATCTTACTAAATCATCAATCCATATCAAATTACAATTCCTTAATTAAATTTGGGTAATCATGAAAATGTTAGGATAAGAAAATGTTAGGTGACTACTCAGTGCCACACATGATACATGATACATGATACATGATACATGATACCTGATATATGATACATGATACAAGATACATGAAAAACCCCTCTATTTCCGTATTTTCCCAATATATCTACATAACCAATAATCATTGTCTGATGATAAACACTACTTGTCACCCTATCCACCTCCATCTCTACTTCCTGCAACCGATACCTCTAAGAAAAATATACTGAAAAATTAAATAATGTTGTATATTTATATTTAAACTTAAAACCAATATATTCTTGCAAACTAGACGATTTTTAAGTTGTGTGATTTACCTGCGCATCACCCGTCATCGATGTAATATAACATGGGATAGATCTGACCGTCTTTTTGTATAAATCAACCAACACATTCAGTAAAGTAGATATCTGAGACCACTGTTCCAGAATTTTGTTTTTCATAGAAACATAATCTCTCTGAGAATCTTGACTACACCCAATAGTAGATGTAGCTTCAATCGATGATGGCCTGCTAAAAACCTTAGATGGTAAGGGCCCCAAACCCATCCCTCACACTCGACCAGGATGCTCATTACAAATAACTTTACCAACTGGGACATCTTAAGAGACTAAGTAGGACTGTGTCAGATTGTAATACCATAGTTATTTAATTTTTACCTATAAATCAAATATAAGTCATATTAGAATCAATATATATTAACATAGTAAAAGCTGATAATAAGTTATTATAATGAAAAATTAATTCCTACCCCAAATTCTTTGGTAGGATTATTAACAAAACTCCCATAATATTTTTTATGAATATCCAACCATACATCTATTCAGGATTCTTAGTGACCTAAACTATATGAATACATTAAAAAAAGATAAATCAACAATTTAATTTATTAAACAGATAATTCTTTCTTATAAATATTTAAACTAATTAAAATATTAGCATAGTCGATCATCTTCTAAAAAACAATGACCCCACAGCGTGAGAGATGATGTGCTTATCCTGGCTTGATGCATTTTTCATTAAAAGATCCTAAAATAAATAAAATGTAATTTAATAGTAATTTATGAAATGTCATGTCCTTTTCATATACATGTATAAATGTAAAATGAGATTAATATAATTATATATATTTAAATACCTTGTTCTTATCACCATGATGTCTTTCAATAAAAACATTACATTGCTCTCTAGGTACCCCATTAGGTACCTTGTCATAAATCTGTTGGGCACTCAATGAAGTATCAGTGACATAACCCCATAATCTCTATTTAAATTCTTTCCATTACATACCCATATTTTTCGATGTCCAATTTTGTGGTAGCATATCAGCAACCATAAAGTGGAAAACATATGTACACAGAAATTCATTTCAAATATATTAGAATTTATTAACATATTAACATTCAATTACACCATAATTTATTAAAATTACCTTTATTTTTGAATCAAAAACTTTGTTTTTCCAAGATGAAGGCATACACCTCCAATCATCATACGTAATCAGAAGGGAAACTAGCTCCACAGCCAGCTGACCTAGAATCTGGCAAGTAATTCTGCATTGTCATCTGTAGGGACCCTATAGGAATCAAATGAGACAACTATATTTAATCCAGCTAGATTCCATACATCTAAAATTTTCATTTTTCTTTCCATAGTTTAATTTTTTCCATCTTTTATGAACAAAAATATAGTATAAAAAAAGTGAAATAAATTTATTCATATTAAAATTTGTACCTATAACAGTAACCATCCAATATCCCTTTAAAGAACTAGGAGTGGCGCCCTTCTCCCTCACTACTAAGCCTGCTGAATGGGAAGGTGTCAACTGAGCTACTGATGGGACACTCACGGAGGGTGTGAGAGATGGTGTAGGGGAGTAAACAAATGATGTCTCAGATACAATAGGGAGGGATATAGATGGATCATCATCTGTCAGTATAGTCAATGCAACAATATAATGCTTCCTCCTTGGTATTCATATCATTTGATAAAATAAAATAAAATTTAGAACATATATTTAATAAAATTTATGTATAAAAAAAATTTATAAATGTTAACATATGCACATTACTAATATAACGACCCATAATTTACATACATTGTTAATACTTCAAAATTGAAGCATTCTTATTACAACATATAACAAAACCACGAAAGGACCGTATAGGTATAGTGTCTTTAGAAACAGGGAAACATAAACAACTGGTTCATAAAGCGTCTACACTGTCTCCCATTTATTTCATCATATCTATAGTCCCTTTTGGCATATCTTACTTAATAACCTTCTTCCTGACCTGGGGAAAGAAAACATACAAAAGGGTGAGCTCAAATGCTCAGTAAGGGTAAACAAAAGAAATATCAATCACATCGTATACATAAGCACGTAACTTTTGGAAATCTTAACCTGCAAAAGAGATCATAATTTCATAACATGGGATAAATCATGGTAGTGAAATGTAATCACAATAATCATAACTTAAAACATGAAAATTTGTGGCATACACACATAATCATATAGAATAATTTCTTGTTAGTCAAGACTCATTGCCAAGACTATCTTAGTGGACAAAGTCCCTTTCAGAACCGAGTCACCCTCATTTCAGTCCTGTTTCACTGAACCGGTATAACCTACCATTCCATCCATGTCTATCTCATGAGATATAAAATCTTTACCCAATGCATTGGAGGGAGATATAGGTCCCACTCATCTCATAATGATACCATTCTTATGTGTGCCACAAAATCATAAACCATACATCATAGCATAACCCATGTAATAAAAATGGGATTCTTAAACAACATGACATCATAAAATAATTCATATAAGATAAAGGAATTCATAAAAATATTTCCATCACAACATAATTAAATCCATGTAATAATAGGGATAGAAATAGAACCCTTTATTATCTTAGATGGAAAATAATTTTGATAAAACACTTGAACTCCATTCTTGAGGAAAATATCCTTTCTACTTCAAAAACATTTTCCTTTCTTAACATGTCATACAATTTTAAACTAAAAGAAGTTGATTAAAAATAAACTTGAAAACTTGTAAAGGAAGCTTCTTGGAAATAATGTTTTAAAAATCCATTCATGCCGTATAAGTTAAAAAAACATTCTTCTCGTACTTTTGTCGGAAAAGTCAAAAAGTACCTCGTACGAAAAACAACAAAAGATTCCTTTCATATCTTTTACTAAAAACTCACCAAAGGGTAAAATTGGATTTGAAAAATTGTAGGTGGATGGAAATAATATTACATATTGTGGAAACTTGGATGTGGATGATAAAATACACCCCAGTAAATACCAAAGTATAAACAATCTCGGATAAAAATGAGATTGTGATATTTCCCTTACCTTAGGTCCGACTTGCTTTGTAAGTGTCCGAACCTCCTGTATAATGATTTAAATAATGTTATTGACTTATTCCAGAATCATAATTATTTTTATGATATCATATATGGTCATATTCTTAGCTTCTTAGTAGTAATATTTCATTGCTACTTGTTATTCGGGTGTTTATAACCTTTTGTTCTTATGCATGTTTTGTCGAATAAATTCTTATTATTCTCTTTAGGGTATAGATACCTCATTTTCAGAATGGTATTAGTGTAATATATATCATATTCATTCATTCAATTCATTTATATAGTCATTATGAAATGAAGATCATGTAGAACGAGTCGCATCACATCGTGGAGACGGTATTCCGTACGTACGCACGAGTGATGATATCGTTTCTATGATCGTGGAATTGTATTGGAGTATATGTATACTATTTCAGAATCAATATCACTTTATAATAGTCATATATAGTCATTATTTACACCATTATACCCATCCAAGTAAGGTGGTGGTGGAAAATAGATTACACCACGGCGTGGAGACAGTATTCTGTACGTACGCACGCGCGGTGATTTCTTTTTCCGTAGGATGGATAGATGGTGAAATAGGGTTGTTTCATACTTATAATAACATATCAGTATATGAGTGATACTGATGTTATTACTTCATAATGAAACAACTAAAGAATAAGAAGTGGATGAAGAAATAATGATGAAAGAATCGGTAACAGACATTACCTCTTCTTTGAAGTGCTTCTTTGAGACCTTCTTTTAGGGCACTAAAATTGGTATTTGAATAATACCAAGACCTCTAGGATGTCTCTAGGGAAGTGGAGAGGAGAAAGTGGCAGGGTTTGTCCGAGCTTGAAGGCTCAAAGTGGTGTGACGAAGAGAGGGAGGAGGTGCCCTTTTATAAGGGAGGAGAGGGGCACCTTTGGAATAACTAAAAATATTATTTTATTATAAAGTCAAGTTCGGTTTTAAATAGCTCCAAATTGATTTATTTCGATTCTAAGGTGGGGATGGGTCGAAATCATCTCATACAATAGAATTTAGACAAGTTTAGGTTCCTATTTTAACCTTATCATTTAGATTTAACATTAAGTTAAATAATTTTACGTTTACCATGTCTTCTTGTGTTCTTATACTATAAGGTTAATAAACTTACTATAAGCAGCCAAACGAACCCCAAGTTGTTTATTATTAATATATATAACCTTATATAAGTCATGTGGCCAAAATTTAGATTTTTATGAATAAAATAACAATTACCAATATAATATTTGTTTTAAAAACTATTTTATGTCAATTTTGACACTATTTAGTAATTTATTTTTGTGAAATTCATAACAGAATTATTAGTTCGAACCAAGTTACTTAAATCAATACTAACATGTCATATTAACCTTGAAAATTAGTGGGATTCATAAAAAGTCTCAAATTACATTTATTTTGGTGTTTATAACATCAATTATGTCAATATTTCATTAATAAGATAATTACTGCATCATCATTGTGTCATATATAAATTAAATTATTTAATTTCTAAAAATTACAAATAAAATACCATTATGTAGGAAATCTTTTTATCTTTATAATGAATATTTATAGTCGAATTTATCTTATGTATAACCCCATATTAAAAATTATTTACTTATTAAACTTTGATTTTAACTATTTTAACCCTTCTTTAAATAAATTAATAATAAATGTCCTAATCAAATCCAAGTGGGCCAATATGGTCATATTTTATTCCTAAGTTTGTTTCTGGTCGAATTACACTTATCCAATAGAATTAGGACATGTGTTAGGGTAATAATAATATCATCTTTACCCTTAATTACCCTATTTACTTTTAACGGTGGTAAAAAAAAGTAAAAAGTTACTATTCATCAAAAAATTATTTTCATCTCATTGAACCACATTTTACTTATTGACATCAACCGTGTATCTCGTATTTTTGAAATTCCACTCACAGAAGCGGTAAAATTAAGTTTTATGAAAAATTCAGTTTTTTTAACTACCACTTAGTGGTTTCACTATTCATCAAAAATTGAAAGTTTTCAAAAAAATACCAAAATTTCACCCTAGGCTAATTTCGATATTCCGAATCCAAAAATGAAGTCCATTTTGAGAAATAAAATTTATAAAATTTCAAAAAGTGGTTATTACTATTCATAATGGCTAGTGTTAATAATATTTTAATAGCATATCGTTGTTTAGTGAAACTCGGTATTGCGTACGACGCAAGCTATCGAGGAAGGTCGCAATTTCGTGTAAAGCAAGCCAAGAAAGTGTTGTGTAAAAAAATTCCTTTGATGATTTATATAACATAGAAGTCTCGAGTGTTACATTCTACCCCCCTTAAAAGGAATTTCACCCTCGAAATTCGTTACTTTGTAACAAACAGATGAGGATACCTCTCCCTCATTATACCCTCAAGCTCCCATGTAGCTTCTTCTAATTGTTGGTTCCTCCATAAAACTTTCACCAATCGAGTGGTCTTGTTTCGTAGGACTTTTCACTACGATCCAGAATCTCTATCGGTTGTTCTTCAAAAGAAATATCTTGCTCCAGCGGTACAACTTCTGAGCTGAGTACATGTGAAAGATCAGGTATGTACTTTCTCAGGAGAGATACATGGAACACATCGTGAACTTGAGAGAGATTCGGTGGAAGCACCAATCGATAAGCTACCTTCCCAACACGATCCAGTATTTCGAAAGGACTGATATATCTAGGGCTCAACTTCCCCTTATTTCCAAATCTCATAACCCTCTTCCAGGGAGATATTCGTAAGAACACTTTATCACCCACTTCAAACTCTAGGTCTTTTCTTCTGTTGTTGGCAAAACTTTTATGTAGACTCTGAGCTGCTCTTATGTGTTGTTGAATAGATCTGACCTTTTCTGCCATTTCATCAATGAGATCAGGTCCTAATAGCTTTCTTTCCCCAACTTCATCCCAGCAAGTTGTAGTCCTGCATTTCTTTCCATATAGATCTCATAAGGAGCCATCTGAATACTGGAGTGAAAGCTATTATTATAAGAATATTCCAGCAAAGGTAGGTGTTGATCCCAACCACCTTTGAAATCCATAGAGCAAGCTCTCAACATATCTTCTAGGGTTTGAATTGTTCTCTCAGACTGACCGTCTGTCTGAG
The DNA here is from genome assembly GCA_963277665.1 of Viscum album. Taxonomy (NCBI): domain Eukaryota; kingdom Viridiplantae; phylum Streptophyta; class Magnoliopsida; order Santalales; family Viscaceae; genus Viscum; species Viscum album. Next base: position 428,231,317 of record OY728150.1, on the reverse strand, counting down.
GATGATAAGAAGTGCTGAAACTCAACTCTGTATCCAGAGTATGCTGAAGACTTCGCCAGAACTTCGAGGAAAATCTCGGATCCCGATCATATATAATAGAAAGTGGTACTCCATGCAATCTTACCACTTCCTTTACATATATCCTGGAAATCTGATCCAGAGAGAAATCCTCTCTAATAGCAATGAAGTGTGCAGACTTTGTAAGACGATCAACTATGACCCAGATAGAATTATTGCATTTGGATGTTTTAGGAAGTCATGTGACAAAGTCCATAGTGATGTTTTCCCATTTCCATTCGGGTATGGGTAATGGTTGTAACATCCCCTTAGTCTTTTGTCTCTCAGCTTTAACTTGTTGACAAACTAAGCATCGAGAGACATATTCAGCAACATCGCTTTTCATGCCATCCCACTAGAAGTACTCTTTCAGGTCCCTATACATCTTCGTGCTTCCAGGATGAATAGAGAATGAAGAACTATGAGCCTCATCCAGCAGATCCTTCTTTAATTTGGGGATGGGAGGACCACAAACCCGATTCCTGAACTTTATTATCCCATCACAATCAAGGTTGAATTCAGGAACATTTCTCACCTTCTTTTGTAACTCGACATCTTCTTTCTGTGCCTCTTTAATCTTCACATGTATAGATGGTTGAACATTCAATTGAGGAAGATAAAATTTTTCCCCTTCTATTATAATTCCAAGATCCATCCTTTGTAAATCCATAAATATTGTATCTTTTGTGATCCTCATCATGGATAAACTAGCATGTTCTTGTCGACTTAATGCATCTGCCACCTTGTTTGCTTTCCCAGGGTGGTAATGGATTGAGCAGTCATAATCCTTAATCAGCTCCAACCATCTTCTTTGACGCATATTCATCTCCTTTTGTGTGAAAATATACTTTAACCTTTTATGATCAGTATAAATATCACACCTTTCACCATAAAGGTAATGCCTCCAAATCTTTAATGCAAATATTACCGCAGCTAACTCCAAATCATGTGTTGGGTACTTTTTCTCATGGATTTTTAACTGTCGTGAGGCATAAGCTATCACCATATCATTTTGCATAAGAACACACCCCAATCCCTTCTTGGATGCATCACTGTAGATCATAAACCTTTCTCCACTATAAGGCAGTGTGAGAACAGGTGCACTGGATAACCTTCTTTTCAACTCCTTGAAATTCTCTTCACATTCCTCCGTCCAGACAAACTTAACTCCTTTCCGAGTCAACTTGGTGATTGGATTAGATAATCATGATAACTCTTTCATAAAACATCGATAATATCCAGCCAAACCAAGAAAACCTCGGATCTCAGTTACTGTTGTTGGTCTCGACCATCTTTCGATAACCTCTGTTTTTGCTGGATCCACAGATATCCCCTCTTTTGAGATTATGTGACCCAAAAATGCAACTTTTTTAAGCCAAAATTCACACTTGGTAAATTTGGCATAAATCTTATCCTTTCTCAGGGTCTTCAATATAATTCTCAAGTGATCTTCATGTTCTTCCTTGCCCTTTGAATAGACAAGAATATCATCTATAAAGACTACCACAAATTGATCAAGATAGTATCTAAAGACTCTATTCATCAGATCCATGAAGATAGCAGGGGCATTAGTAAGACCAAATGGCATCACTATAAAATCATAGTGTCCATACCTTGTACGGAAAGCCGTCTTTGGTATATCCTCCCTTTTGACCCTTAATTGATGATACCCTGAACGAAGATCAATCTTGGAAAAGTATTGAGCTCCTCGTAGTTGGTCAAATAAGTCATCAATGCGTGGGAGAGGATATTTTTTCTTGATAGTGATCTTGTTAAGTTCTCGATAATCAATGCAGAGTCTCATTGATCCATCTTTCTTCTTAAAAAATAGAACAGGTGCTCCCCAAGGTGACGCACTAGGGCGTATGAATCCCTTATCAAGATACTCTTAGAGTTGCTTCTTCAATTCCTGCAACTCAATTGGGGCCATTCTATAAGGTTTCTTTGAAATAGGTAAAGCACCCGGTACGAGTTCTATTGAAAACTCAACTTCACGATTCGTTGAAAGACCCAGTAATTCCTCCGGAAAGACATCATCAAACTCCCGTAAAATGGGAATATTCTTAATCGTGAGTTTCTCACCAACCATTTGAGATAAATAACCATCATTTAGTGGAATCAATACCCATAAAATGGAAGAAATTTACACTGAAAGGTTATGTTCATCCTTGCATTGATAGACGATCGTAGATTGATCTGGAATATGAAATGTGACTTCCCTTCTTTGGAAATTGATATGATCTCCATATAAAGAAAGCTAACCCATGCCAAGAATCACATCAAATTCCACTATAGGAAGGATCACAAGATTTTCAGGAAGCACTTTCCCACAAACTTCGATCGGAGAAGAATTATAAACTTTTGATGCGACTGTTGTTCCATTAGGTGTTGTCACAGCTAACTCAACATCTAATTGTTGAGGTAATATGGTGATTCCCTTATAAAATTCTTCAGAAATAAAAGAGTGGGTGGATCCAGAATCAAATAAAACATTTGATACTTTAGAGTGGATGGTAAGTGTACCTTTCACCACATCATTATCGTACTCCACATCGCTGATAGAAATTGCATGTGACTTTCCTTTGTCTTATCCTTAAGAGTTTGTTGACGTCGACCATCATCATCAACCCTTGGATTAGAGCATTTATTGGCATAATGTCCCATATCCTTGCACTTGAAACATTGAAGTGTAGTAGGTTCATTCTGTGTATCCCTTCCTCTATTTGCATCATTAGACATCTTCTTCCCATTATCGCGGAATTCAAATGCCTGATGACCTTCTTTTCCACATTTGAAACATTTACTTTTCCTTTTAAGACAACTCCCTCCATGTTTCTTTCCACACTTTGAGCATAAGGGAAATTTCATCTTCTTTTCAGTGTGCTCTTTAGATTTTCCTTTGAATTCCATTTTCCACTTCTTATCAAACCCATATGACGGATGGGTTACTCCAATCTCTATCTCGACTTTGAGAGCACATAGAATGATTTCCTCGTAGCTATTGAAGTCCCTTATGGCTAACGCCCTTCGAATACTTGGTTTTAAGCCACTAAAGAATCAATCGATCTTACTCTCAGGTTGGATAATAATACCAGAAGCGTACCTTGCAAGTATTGTAAAATTTTCTTCATAGGTACCAACAGATTCATCATCCTTTTGCTTCAGTTCAAGAAACTCTTTCTCCATCTTTGTTTGGAGAATACGAGGGAATTACTTATTGAAAAATAAGTTCTTGAACTCGTCTCATTCCATGGACTCAATTCCATCCCTTTGCCTCGTATTCTTAATAAGATTCCACCATTGATCAGCATCTCCTTCCAAACGATACACTGCTAGGATGACTTTATCATGTTCAGAACATTGAAGAACTGAAAATATCTTTTCAGTAGTACTAATCCATTGTTCAGCAACTAATGGATCAGTAGACCAGCTGAAAGAAGGTGGACGCTGCCTCATGAAAGATTCAACAGAATGTTGCTCCTTCCTTTGCTCGTTTGGAAGTCTTGCATGATTCATAGCTTGAGAAAGTTGTGTGAGCATGGATACAAGATTTTTCATTCCATCTCCCATAACGTTTGGGTGCTCAGGAGGAAAATCATTGCATTGCCCGTCGCATTCTGCATTAACACAGTTCCTTCGGGTTCCAGCCATTGACTAAAACCAAGAACAATAGTGTGAGCAACACTAATTATAATAGGAAAACCACATAATCAAGAATAAAATTTCACACTTAAGGTCTTATCCTAGGTTATTCATGGACATTTCTAAAACACTAATATTGTGTTCTATGCTTAGACTTATCCTTAGGGTTCTTACTAAGGCATTCACATCCTAGTTTCCAAAGGTTTACTATACCTTTCCTCTGATACCAACTATAACGACCCATACTTTACATACATTGTTAATACTTCAAAATTAAAGCATACTTATTACAACATATAACAAAACCACAAAAGGACCGTATAGGTATAGTGTCTTTAGAAACAGGGAAACATAAACAACTGGTTCATAAAGCGTCTACACTGTCTCCCATTTATTTCATCATATCTATAGTCCCTTTTGGCATATCTTACTTAATAACCTTCTTCCTTACCTGGGGAAAGAAAACATACAAAAGGGTGAGCTCAAATGCTCATTAAGGGTAAACAAAAGAAATATCAATCACATCGTATACATAAGCACGTAACTTTTGGAAATCTTAACCTGCAAAAGAGATCATAATTTCATAACATGGGATAAATCATGGTAGTGAAATGTAATCACAATAATCATAACATAAAACATGAAACTTTGTGGCATACACACAAAATCATAGAGAATCATTTCTTGTTAGTCAAGACTCATTGCCAAGACTATCTTAGTGGACAAAGTCCCTTTCTGAACTAAGTCACCCTCGTTTCAGTCCTGTTTCACTGAACCGGTATAACCTACCGTTCCAGCCATGTCTATCTCATGAGATATAAAATCTTTACCCAATGCATTGGAGGGAGATATAGGTCCCACCCATCTCAAAATGATACCATTCTTATGTGTTCCACAAAATCATAAACCATACATCATAGCATAACCCATGTAATAAAAATGGGATTCTTAAACAACATGACATCATAAAAAAATTCATATAAGATAAAGGAATTCATAAAAATATTTCCATCACAACATAATAAAATCCATGTAATAATAGGGATAGAAACAGAACCCTTTATTATCTTAGATGGAAAATAATTTTGATAAAACACTTGAACTCCATTCTTGAGGAAAATTTCCTTTCTACTTCAAAAAAACTTTCCTTTCTTAACATGTCATACAATTTTAAACTAAAATAAGTTGATTAAAAATAAACTTGAAAACTTGTAAAGGAAGATTCTTGGAAATAATGTTTTAAAAATCCATTCATGCCATATAAGTTAAAAAACATTCTTCTCGTACTTTTGTCGGAAAAGTCAAAAAGTACCTCGTACGAAAACGACAAAAGATTCCTTTCATATCTTTTACTAAAAACTCACCGAAGGGTAAAATTGGATTTGAACAATTATAGGTGGATGGAAATAATATTACATATTGAGGAAACATGGATGTGGATGATAAAATACACCCCATTAAATACCAAAGTATAAACAATCTCGGATAAAAATGAGATTGTGATATTTCCCTTACCTTAGGTACGACTTTATTTGTAAGTGTCATAACCTCCTGTATAATGATTTAAATAATGTTATTGACTTATTCCAGAATCATACTTATTTTTATGATATCATATATGGTTATATTCTTAGCTTCTTAGTAGTAATATTTCATTGATACTTTTTATTCGGGTGTTTATAACTTTTTGTTCTTATTCGTGTTTTGTCAAATAAATTCTTATTCTTCTCTTTAGGTTATAGATACCTCATTTCCAGAATGTTATTAGTGTAAAATATATCATATTAATTCATTAAATTCTTTTATATAATCATTATGAAATGAAGATCATGTAGAACGAGTCGCATCACATCGTGGAGACGGTATTCCGTACGTACGCACGAGTGATGATATCGTTCCTATGATCGTGGAATTGTATTGGAGTATATGTATACTATTTAAGAATCCATATCAATTTATAATAGTCATATATAGTCATTATTTACACCATTATACCCATCCAAGTAAGGTGGTGGTGGAAAATAGATTACACCGCGGCGTGGAGAGGGTATTCCATACGTACGCACGCGCGGTGATTTCTTTTTCCGTAGGATGGATAGATGGTTAAATAGGGTTGTTTCATGATTATAATAAAATATCAGTATATGAGTGATACTGATGTTATTACTTCATAATGAAACAACTAAAGAAGAAGAAGTGGAATAAGAAATAAAGATGAAAGAATCGGTAACGGACATTACCTCTTTTTTGAAGTGCTTCTTTGAGACCTTCTTTTAGGGCACTAAAATTGGTCTTTGAAGAATACCAGGACCTCTAGGATGTCTCTAGGGAAGTGGAGAGGAGAAAGTGTCAGGGGTGGCCGAGCTTGAAGGCTCAAAGTGGTGTGAGGAAGAGAGGGAGGAGGTGCCCTTTTATAAGGGAGGAGAGGGGCACCTTTGGAATAACTAAAAATATTATTTTATTATAAAGTCAAGTTCGGTTTTAAATAGATCCAAGTTGATTTATTTTGATGATAAGGTGGGGATGGGTCGAAATCCTCTCATCCAATAGAATTTAGAAAATTTTATGTTCCTATTTTAACCTTAGCATTTAGATTTAACATTAAGTTAAATAATTTTACTTTTACAATGTCTTCTTGTGTTCTTATACTATAAGGTTAATAAACTTACTATAAGCAGCCAAACGAACACCAAGTTGTTTATTATTAATATATATAACCTTATCTAAGTCATTTGGCCTAACCTTAGATTTTTAGGAATAAAATAACAATTACCAATATAATATTTCTTTTAAAAACTATTTTATGTCAATTTTGACACTATTTAGTAATTGATTTTTGTGAAAATCATAACAGAATTATTAGTTAGAACCAAGTTAATTAAATCAATACTAACATGTCATATTAACCTATAATATTAGTTTTATTCATAAAAAGTCTCAAATTACATTTATTTTGGTGTTTATAACATCAATTATGTCAATATTTCATTAATAAGATAATTACTGCATCATCATTATGTCATAAATAAACTAAATTATTTAATGTCTAAAAATTACAAATAAAATACCATTATGTAGGAAATAGTTTTATCTTTCTAATGAATATTTATAGTCGAATTTATCTTATGTAATACCCCATATTAAAAATTATTTACTTATTAAACTTTGATTTTAACTAATTTAACCCTTCTTTAAATAAATTAATAATAAATGTCCTAATCTAATTCAAGTGGGCCTAAATGGTCATATTTTATTCCTAAGTTTGTTTTTGGTCGAATTAAACTTATCCAATAGAATTAGGACATGTGTTAGGGTAATAATAATATCATCTTTACCCTTAATTACCCTATTTACTTTTAACTGTGGTAAAAAAAAGTAAAAAATTACTATTCACCAAAAAATTATTTTCATCTCATTGAACCACGTTTTACTTACTGACATCAACCGTGTCTCTCGGATTTTTGAAATTTCACTCACAGAAGCGGTAAAATTATGTTTTATGAAAAATTCAGTTTTTTTAACTACCACTTAGTGGTTTCACTATTCATCAAAAATTGAAAGTTTTCAGAAAAATACCAGAATTTCACCCTAGGCTAATTTCGATATTCCGAATCCAAAAATGAAGTCCATTCTGAAAAATAAAATTTATAAAATTTCAAAAAGTGGTTATTACTGTTCATAACGGCTAGTTTTAATAATATTTTAATATCATATCGTTGTTTAGTGAAACTCGATATTGCGTACAATGCAAGCTATCGAGGAAGGTCGCGATTTCGTGTAAAGCAAGCCAAGCAAGTGTTGTGTAAAAAAATTCCTTTGATGATTTATATAACATAAAAGTCTCGGGTGTTACAACTAACAGAAAAATATACATAAAAATGATAAATAATGAATCAATTTAAATATTTTTTTTCTATTTCCTTCTTACTACAACCAGTTGTATAGAATTGTATTGAGGATTCCATCCAAATTTTTTTATTTATAAAATATCTAAAAATGACATAAAATGTTTTCTAGGTTTAAAATGAAGCATCAAAAAAGTTTTTGTTAAAAATGTTGATATATAGTTGAAATATACTAAAAAAAGACACAATACCCATGGTAAATGATGAAATAATTGATAGGTGCAGTATAATATAAAAATGGTCAAATACAAAAGGACTATGCCCATGGTGTGAAGAACTTTTATGGCTTAATAGTCAGTTGGGATATATAGTGTATATATAGTGGTGTGAGTGTTTCATGCTTGGGTAGGGTATTTGAGAGTTTCTCGGTGGATATTCCATAGGGGAAGTGATATCTATAACTGATTAAAGGACACAAAAGTTGTCTTGGATTGTGGAATAAGTTTTTTTGGAAATTGTATGAACCATAGTAAGTTAAATGAATGGATTTTAAGGGGTTATCCTTGAGAAATATACTAATTAGTGTAGGGCCATAGGAATTATATAGGATAAGATATGGAAATAGACTAAGAATATTGAAACTCCTTGAGAGAGAAGATTAGGATGTAGGAATGGGTCAAATGGATCATGATAAATCATTGGTCTTGAGGTATCTATGTTTGTGGATTATAGAAGAGAATAGTAACTCTCTTTGGGTCTGTTTAGTGTAACTAGGTGATTGTAATTGGGGTAATAGTATCTCTTGAGTGTGGGGATCCAGAGGGGGTGATGAGAAATCATTATATAAGTAAGAATTCCTAGTGAAAGGTCATGTAAGACTTAGAGAGTTTGAAAAGGGTATGCCTTGAAGAAATTGAGTGTATTTTTTTTTAGTTAATATATGGACTTGGTTATTTGAAAATTCATCATTCTTCACTTGATTCTCTATTTTAATGAGTTGTTTTTTATACTGAATTTTTTATTTATACCCATCATAAGTCAATCATCATCCCTTCAATAGGTATTGACTTTATTTGTCCAAACTAGTTGAAATTTATCTTTAATTATATAATTTTTAGGATGATATAGTTTTTCATCCCTAGAAAATGAATAAAAATATTCCTTTTAACATTTTTTATGTTGATATTAGAATGTATCATTTCATTAGGATTGCATCATTGTACATTCCATGAGTATTTCCTAATTTTTGAAGGGTAAAAATGGTGCTATAAAGTTTTTTCCCAACTCAAACTCCCTAAGTTAGTACCATTCCATATTCTTCACATGCATTTTGGAACCAAAAATTTCAATGCTGTAATTTTTTTTCTTATTATATATGTGTGGAATTATTTTATTTTTTTAGTGAATAAATCTTCTAAAAACATTCAATTTTAGTAGTGTTTATATTAGTTATATTGTTTAGTATATCTGAATTTTATAATATAGAGACTTTATGACTCATGTTGTTATTCTATGATTGTATTTACAATGTAATAGAAATTTTTTTCATAAAATGTCAATGAACAATGTATCAAATGTTTATAAGGTGTCTATACTCCAGAATAATATGTTTCATAACATGTTCATGATCAAGAATCTTCATTTTCTACCAATTTATTTTTTAGTAAGTGTAAATAAATTAAAATATGTATAAAAATGTTTTTACAATTTGTAATCATTGTATTCAATATAATATATTTATAACCAACATTTTCTAATATGAAATCTACTTTTAATAAACAAGTATTTTAATTTAAAATCAGTGTATAAACAATTTTTTTTAATTTTTTAACCTTCAATCTTTGTATAATATTTGTTAATGATTTAGAAATCTATCATAACACATGAGTTCATATCAAATATAAAACATAAAAGTCTCCCAAAACTGGAGTGAAAAAATTAGCTTGTATAATATCTAGTGTGTCATAAATGTAGACCATTTTCATATCCTAGAGTTACCATGAATTAAAACATCCATAGGTGAGAAATAAATCAAATCATATAAGAAAATAAAATTTTAAATAATTCTCACATAAAATATAAATCCCTTAAAATAAATTGATATTAATTCATTATTCATAGTGAAATAAGAATATATATCCCAATCAAGGATCAAAAAACATGAAAATCATTACAAACCATGTGGGATTCATTTGTTATAGCTTCCCATGTGAGGGTTATTCACATGGTTTCAACTAATAAATGTACATTTCCCCCTTATATTGTGTGCTACCCATGAAAACATATCATGTGTGTATAAAAAAACTAGTCCCCCCTCTACATATTTTCACCAATAAAATTCTTAATAAACCATTTTATTAAACCATCAATATCATAAAATTATGGAAAAAAACCAAAAATAAAATTTTTTAGTGTGTTACCTTTACTTACCACTCGACCTTTGAAGAGCGGTGAGGTGGGGGTAGGGATCGGTGGTGAGGGGAGGTGAGGTGAGGTGTTGTGAGGTGAGGTGTGGTGAGGGAAAATGAGGTGAGGCGAGGTGCGGAGAGGAAAGTCAAGGCATGATGAGGTGAGGCGCGGAAAGGGATGACGATGGGTGGTGACCGACGACAATGAGGCTAGGGATTTGGGGATTCGGAGGGGTGGGGGTTGGGGTGTTATGGGGGAGTGTTTCAGGTGTTAAATTCTTTAACCATTTAGTGGTCATTTATAAAAAACCATCATGAAATTATTTTTTAAAAATTTAGTGGAGGTTTAGTAAACCACCACTAAAAACCCACCACTAAAAAACTGCCGCTAAACACTTAGTTTATTGTAGTGACAACACCATCCCCCATGACTGTAGTCATTAAAAATTTTCACTAGGTACAAGTATAAAAGGTCTAAGATAACACATAAAAGGACACTACTCATGGTGAATTATCATACAATAATATCATCTTCACATGACATGAGTAAAACAAAACATCCATATCTAGGGTTTCACACCAAAAGGGCACCATATACCATCCAATTACCCACAACCAGTGTTCCATAATTTGAAAGAATTTGCACATCACACCACTCCATATAGGAACCATACATACTACTAACCTCAAACAAAAACCTCAAAAAAGATATCCAATTCCTCTATACTCACACCGTATAGACCCGCCATCTTCACTGCACCAATCATTCAAAAGGACATCATCAATATCCTCATCATTGAGCGCCATACTATAGATCCATAGAACCTTACATCAATAATAAATACATAAAATCACATACTAGAAGAAATATAATATGTGGATCCTGTCTGTTTATCATGATGCATGAGATACCTCTTACATTTACAGGAAAGAGTCAAAACCAAACTAGAGACCTCTTACCAAAGGTTAAGAGACGTAAATCCATCATAAACCATTAAATCCAAAAAACATGTATGTTGCTCGAAGAGAAAATTATATGTAACCATATGATCACAAATCCATAACATAAATCTCATACCCAAGTAACATGGAATTCTTACTGGTAGAGGTTTTCGTGATGCACCATCTTGGTATCCATCAAATTCTCTTACACATTCCTATATCTCACATCTACCAAACCTCAAATTGAAAAATAATCATAAAGTAAAATACTTTGATTCTACTTTGTAACTTTCTAGATGAGGTCCACCAAACAGGTTCCCCGAGATGGTTCTACACATGACCTAAAGTATTCCTCATCGTACACCAGAGGTTTCCAATGAGAAACAAGGTTTTAAGATGGTATTTTGAGGAGAATATACCCCCTTATCATAGTGCACAATAATAATTAAATTAATTAATATAATACACATCAGAGTAAGTGTAATGAATAAATAAACTGAATGTGAAAACATGATGTAGTAAAATGGAATACAATAAAGGCTTGAATGGCCATTTCATACAAATAAACTTCCACCCACCGGGACAACTACAATACATCCTAAAATAAAATAAACTCCAAATGGGATCACTGGTATTACTAAGACAAATACATCCTACCACCTAAGACCACTCAAGAAATATTACTCAATCAACCAACACTCAATAACAGCAGTGGTCCAATCCTATGCCTACAATAAATATATGATATATTCTTGAGTACAAAAGTGAAATATTAGCCTGACTAGGGTGTGAGAAAAACTTAGCAGGCCAGCACTAAAAGTTTCTAAAGTAAATACCAGTCGTCGTAAAAGTACATGAAAGAAAAAGGGAATAATTGCAGACAAGAAAGTAAATAAAATAGGGTTTTTTTATTCAACCACATTCAATTGTTCAATTTTATTTTTTGTTCTAATAGGTACCATTTTCCATCAGGACTGCCTCAACCTATGTCAGCCATCTGATCCATATAACACATGGTTTAGTGGTTGGAAATGAGACTTAGTCCATGTATCCATTCAGGATATGGTATTCCATGTGAAACCATACCAACTGCTAGGTGAAAAGTTGGAAAACACATAGCATCGGTCTATGAATTCCACCATGACTTAAAACACCATGTATGACCATCCCATCCTTTAGGTAACAAGTTTAAAAACATAGAGCACCAGTACAAGAATCCAATAGGGACTTGGAATTACATATCTTAGCATGCACATATTGATATGGAATGCCATGTCCATACCCTTGGGTTTAGGAGCATTAGACCTTCCCCTAAAAAACTATGGTGCACTAGGGATTGGTGGATCAGTCGAACATCCCAAAAAAATACTCCCTGGTCAAAAAGCATGAAGTATCAGTCAATGAATCCAGAGGGGATTAATCATATCATGGGCATCCATAACCAAAACCATTAATCACATATTGAAAACATGGATCATCAGTCCTTGTATCCGACTAGGATCTGAAACATCATGGTCGACCGTCACCAAAAAATTTCATCATTAATAATTTCCATCTTATTTGATATTTACATAATCCATTACTTTGATCATTGAAAATAAAATTCATAATTTATCCATTTAATAGTCAACATATCTCTTTTTAACCACTTACATTTCTATTCTCAATCAAAAAATTTATCATTTCCCCAAAGGACCTTTAAATCTACACATGGATCAAATAAAACATAACCCCTTTCAAAATTCATAAACACAAAAATCAAACATTCTCATTAAACATTTCAAAACCACCACTTAAACATGGTTCATCCACTTTGAAAATTCAAACTAGGTCCAAGACCATCATGTTCCATGTAAACCATTTAAAGAGTCACCATGCACCCATTTCCAACCTATAATTTAAATCCATTTAAACCTAATTGTAAATCACCTTGAGGACAACACATCATTTAAAGACAAGAATCATTTAAAAACTTGAATTTTCCCACTTTTTCAGTCATACCCAATAAAAACCCAATGAAGATATTTAAAACCATTGAAAAATAATCCTATGAATTTTCATAAATACTTAAAACATAAAAAAATTCTACTTCCAATAGTTGGATAACCATATGGCTAGCCATTGGTCTAGTCTCACATAACAATAGATCCAATGGAATCTGTAGAAGGTCCAAGGTATCAATCTTATTCCAAAAACAATTTCATAATATAGGGGATCAAGTATAACACACATGGTATTTAAATAATACACTACAATGTGAAAGTAAAAAAATTATTAAGACTATGGGTAAATATATTAGACAAACTACCGAATAAGATAGGCCTTCCATAACATTTTCCAAGAACGACATTGTAGAGGTCTATCCAAGTCTTATCCCAACTCCTCATCATCCAGAAAAGCTCATTACGATAACTCAATTAATAGTCTCATAAAAAAATATACTAATTATCTATAAAATTATAATTAATAAATTAAACAAAACCAAACTTGGTATAATTTTGGAAAACTTATCGGGTCCTCATGAAACACTAAAAATGGAATTTGACCACTCAATGAAGACCCGCAGAATAACCCCAAAAATATGTAGGGTCAAATCCCTAAGAGGTGATACCAAATTGAAAAAAAATTAACAAAACCATTTAGAAAAACCAATGAAAAATCATTGTGATCACATAACTTAACAAAAAATTACACAAAAATTTGTGGGATCCATCTCATGATATTTTTTACCCATGACAACCAAAATCCTCATAAGAAAAATATGATTCCACCATGCTATGGTTGAATCATCAAAAAAACCTAAACTATATAACTCCAAAATTAATGAGAAATAAGAAGAATAAGGAACTAAAAAATTATATGAGGATATATTACCTCAAATTCTTAGAAATATCACTTTAAAAACCTAAAATTAAGGGAGGGAAGGGGAGGAAGGGGGTTGGAGAACCCCTAGTTCTGTTGGATCGAAATATTGAATGAAGATACTAATGTAGTATCTAATGATGCTCAAAATACAAGAGGGGGTGAATTGTATACTTTTAAAAATTACTTTGGGACTTTTAAAAAAGGTTATGTTTAACAAGGTTAAATATGATATTCACAAAACCTCTAGTTCTATACACTTGCTAGATTTCAGAAATATGATTCCGAGAATGTGAATCCGGAAATATGGTTCTGGAAAATGAAACTTAATGAAACTTTTCAAGATAGAGATTCTACCTTAAAGCATATAAAATATTACTAAATCAGAGTACAAGTATAAGGAAGTATAAGATAGTTTTACTTTCCTTAACAAACAAAATTGCAGCGGAAAACTTGAAAAAAACAAGTAACAAGTAGTAAACCGTTTAACCCAAAGATAAGGGTATCCCACGACCTTGGATAAAGGTCCCTTGATTTATAATTTCAAGAAAGTATGTCTTACTCACACCAGGGTAAGCCCTCGATATGAAGATCGGAGTCTGTCTTTCTATCCCTACAAGCCCTCAACTTCAAGGTAGTTGGCACCTTTGTCTTCCTCAGTAAGAAAGTCCTTGAACTCTAAGGTAGTCGGCACCTCTGTCTTCTTATCCCCGGAAGCCCTCGATTGTAAAAAGCAATAATTGGAGTCGCATGAAGCAATATGAACAATTAGTTTAGTATGCACAAAGCAATAAAGCCTCTCTCTCTAGAAATCACTTCAGCAGCATGTAATCTCTATATTGATCAACTTCTTTTAAGCTCTTTCAAATGAGCTCCTATTTATAGGAACAACTTCAACAGTCGACTCCCTCCTCCAATGGTCATATTTTTCCTTGAATTTTGGAGGGACCTATACACGTGTCACTCAAACAATAGGTAGTTAGTAACTGAACGCACGACATTGTTTTATAACATAATCAAGTGTAAACAAAAATATAGTTACATAACCAAAATCAAATGTTCATAATGTAAGAAAATAAAAGTTCAGAGTCTAACCAAAAAAGAATTCTCAGTTTATAATACAAGGATATTCTGATTCTTTTTTCTAGGAATTCGAAACCTAAACTCTAAAGGATTATGGAGTATGAATTTCAAGGAATTTCGGAATCTGGATTCACAATAATTCGGAACCTGAACTTACAAATTTCAGAGTCATAGTTCATGAGAATTTATAGTCTGAACTTATAAAGTTCGGAGTCAGAGTTCATGATAATTCAGAGTCTGAACTTATAAATTTCAGAGTCAGAATTCATGAGAATTCAGAGTCTGAACTTATAAAGTTCAGAGTTTGAATTCAAAGAACTCTGAGTTAGAACTCAGAAGAGTTTGGAGTCTGAATTCAGAGAATTCTGAGTCTAAAAATAGATTTCTCTTTATCTAATTATTATATGATTCTGAGGTTTTAGACATGAAACCAAATTTTACTCTTAGGAAAAATATGAACAATGAAAACAAGGTAAGGATAATTTCCTTGTGGAAATAAATTTTCCTTGTAAGAGTAAAACACAGGGTAAAATGAAATTTTCCTTGAGATAAGGTGTTTATGGTTTTCAAAACAAGAAGGAATTGTAAATTCATAAGGAAACCTTATTGACACAACAATCTCCCCCAAGTATGAAGGAATGGAAAAGTCATAAGGAAAAAAAATTTGACTCAACAAGTTCATGTACCTGTAATGGGTGAGAAAGGGGGTGGAGAGTGTAAAACCCATGAGTGGGGGAGGGGGTTATTTTAAAATTCCATTTTTTAGTGAAATCTGTGTTGATGTATGTTTGACCAAAAAAATTTCCAAACTATGCCACAACCATACAGTTAGCTATGTCTAAACCCACCAATCACACGGTTTTGCTACTCGGTCGACTAAACCATGTTCCAACCATACACAACCATATTGTTCATCACCTCTATCTTATCATGGTTGTGCTACATAGTTTGATGAATTGTGAGCCAAGTGTCTTGTTAGAACTTAATCCCTTATACAAAAAAGGTATATAGTTTTTCTGACACCGTACGTAGGTCATGCTCCATGTCTTAGAATCTCTTTACTAAGTTAGACATTGTCCTTTTTTCCACTATTAGTTTACACCAAACCGTTATCTAATCATGAAAACCAACCTTCCTAGTTCAAAATGAAAAGAAATCCTCCTAAGAATCAAGGTGTCACACCGTTTCTCCTAAATTGTGAACACCAAATCATGAACCCTTTCCAAAAAAGCCCCCAAAACATTAGAAACTTAACTCGAAACCTTTGAAGATCAACCGAACACCTATTATATCTCACAAGAACAATTCATCATAAAAAAACACTCAGAGGCATTCTAACTCTTGGAATCTCATTCCAAATCTTCATTTAGGATTTCACCTGTCCCAGTAACAAAAATTCAAATTCCATTGGAAATTTCAAACCTTCCATACATGGTATCTTACATGACCAATATACCTATAGATCAAACTTCACATCTTTCAAAATAACATAAACTTATTCCATTGAGAAATTTATATAAAAACTTTGTCACTAACTTAAAACTCTAGATCTCATTGACAATTATGATCGTAACTATTATACAAACTCTGATCTTCATTGATATTTTGTTGAATGGATGTGAATATATATCTCGGTTCCCAATATCTTTATTTCCCCAATATCATCTTATCATGTAGGATTTCTGTAGTTCTTTCCCTATAGATATTCATAATGATCCATATGAATTATTGAGTGAAATATATTATTGTAAGAAAAGTATACTATAGGAAGGTGTTTCTCCCATGTACCATTATAATCAATAGAACACGATCTCATTATATCCTTTAGGTTTTGGGTGTTTATCTTAGAATGACCATATTTATGAGTATTATAAGCAATTTAGAAACTTATCTTCGTATCCAGATCCTACCAAAGAATTATCCAAAACATCGAGGTAATCCACATATACCAATCAGATACAATATAATTTTGTACTCCATGAAACCTCACCACTTTATTAATGAATATTCGTGGAAGATGATCCAGATATAAATATTCTTTGATAGCAATGATGTGTGGTTACTTTGTTAGGAAATCGACTACAACCCATATAACTTTATGGCCTTTTGAAATATTGGGGATTTCGATGATAAAATCCATGGTGTTGTTTTCCCATTTATATTTTTGTATTGGAAATGGTTGTAACATCTCTTTGGATTTAAATCTCTCATCATTAACATGTTGAGATACCAAGAAAGAAGACACACACTCACCAATATCTCACTTCATGTTTTCCCACCAAAAATACTCTTTCATATCTCTATACATCGTCATAATTTTAAGATGAATAGAGGATGATGAACTATGAGAATCACCCAACAAGTCCTTTAACTCTAGTATAGATAGAACACATACATAGTTCCTAAAACATATCACCCAATCAAAATCATGGCTGAACTAAGGACAGTTCTTACCATATTCCACTACTCTAAATCTCCCTTATCCACCTATTTAATCTTTACATAGATATATGGTTGAACACCCATTTTAGAAATAAAAAGACATATATCATTCCATAATGATTTCAAGATCTAAATTTTAAAAATAAAGAAATATTGGATATTTTTTTATGCACATTATATGTTTTTTATCATGTTATTTGTGAATTAGAGGATTGACCACCTTGTTACGTTCCCATGGTGGAAATGTTTCAAAAAATCATAAAATTTGATCAACTACAACCATAATCTTTGGGACATACTAAAATCCTTCTATATATATATACTTAAATAATTTACGATTAGTAAATATATCACACCTTTCATTACATAGACAATTCCACTATATATTCAATACAAAAGATACCAATTCCAACTCCAAATCTTGAGTTAGTTACTTTTCACATGATTTTTTAATTGGAGAGAGGAATACGCTATCACCATGTCATTATTTAGTATCACACATCACAGTCCTTTATAGGATTCATCACAAATATAAAAAAACTTATCTATTATAGGTTAGTGTAAGCATAGGCATTTTAAACTACCTTTTATTTAGTATTTCAAAACATTTTTCACACTCATTGGGATATAAGAACTTAACCACTAGAAATTCAACATTGTGGGTGGATTAGATATTTATGATAAGTATCTCACAATGAATTAGTAGTATCTATACAATGTAAAAAAACTAAGGATTTCATTTTCCATGGTTGGTCTCGGTCATTGATCAATAACTTCCACTTTTAAAGTATCCCCTAATATAACCTCCTTTGAGAATATATGACCCATGAATGAAAAAATAAATCCAAAATTAAAACTTGGTAAATTTGGAAAACAACTTCTCCTTCCTTATGGTCTTTATGATAATTCTATATTATTCTCTATTCTATTCCTTTATATTTTAATATATAAAATATCATCTATAAATACAAAGAAAAATTAATCAAAGTATTATCTAAAGAATTTATTCATTAAAAGCATGAAGATGGAAGGAGCATTGGTAACTGTAACATCCATTCTAAGTAATGAATAATATATATAGTTATCTTTGTCTATTTATGAATTAGATAGTGTTTTAGAGGTTTAAAATGAGAATAAATCCAACTTAAAGCATGAAATACTCTAATATTTTTAAAAGATTGTTTTACTGCCTTTTGATGGCGAACCATTTTTAAATCTATCTTTTGACAATTTTATAAGATATATTTTTCAAAATAAATTTATTCTTTATGATTGGGACATTGAAATTTACTTCGGATAAATTTCTGGTATTTTTCTAATAATGTTCATTTTTTTAATAAATAGTGAATAATGTTGTATTTTAATTCAAAACCTCTTTTTAATCTAATTTATTTATATGATTATATTATCTTTTGAATTGGTTTAAAATTGAAATTAGATTATATTTTTACCATTTAATTCAATAGTGGTCGTTGGAATTAATTTCACCTTAAAATTCGACTTAAACTAGTGTCAATCTTTTGATATATATTGTTTCATAAAAACACGCTATTTGTTCTGACAGTGGGAATTAATTATTAAATTAATTATTTTAAATTATATGTTTTTAATTGTTTAAAATAGACATCATTTTTGAATTCGGAATATCAAATATAGCTTAGGGTGAAGTTTTGGTATTTTTCTGAAAAACATCAATTTTTTATGAATAGTGAAACCATTAAGTGGTACTTAAAAAAACTGATTTTGCGTTTAAATAAAATTTTACCACCTCTGTGTTTTGAATTTCAAAAATCAAAAATACATGGTTTTTATTAAGAAGTAAAATTTGGTTCAATGGAATTAAAATAATTTTTTGGTGAATAGTAACTTTTAATTTTTTTAATCGCGATTAGAGGTAATTAGTGTAGTTTAAGGTAAAAATAATGTTTTAATGATATGAAATGACCTAGAAACATGTCCTAACATTATTTTATGTGTCATGGCCGACCAAGAAAATACATGGGTCGACTTGGGGACCCCATAGATCCACTTTGGTAGGAAAATTACATTAATAACTTTTTATTTAAAGTTAAAATGAAAATGTCACAAACATGAGTTGTTTTACTAAAACAATTTTTAAATGGGGTTATACAAGTCATATTTTTGACTATAAATATTCATTAGAAATATAAAAATATTTCCTTCATCATGATAGTTTTTTATAATTTTTATACATTAAATAAATTAAATTATTTATGACACCATGATGATCCAGCAATTACCTCATTATTTAACGATTTAAATAAAATGAAAAGATAATGTAAAATCTAAGACCTACACATGTCAGAAACCTATTGTATGGGTGGATTTAGAAATCTTATCATCGTATCCTCGAAATATATAATTTTGGGACCTTTTAAATTCGAAAAGAATTTTATAATAAAGTAACCTTTTATAACTTTCCAAGAGTGCCCCTCCTCTCCTCTTATAAAAGGCCCCCACCTCTACCACCTTACCCACACATATAAAGACTTTGGCTCAGCCAAACCTATCCCATTTTGTCTCTCCACATCCCTCTATTACTCATAGAAGCCTCACTTTGGGAATAAGTCTTCCGAATGAAGCCTTTGAGCTCAAATCAAAAAGAGTTACCCATTTTAAAGGTAGTGTTTTCTCTTGTGTTCTTATGTTTTATTTTGCTTCTCCAACCCCCTAAACTCTTTTTATTATTTTCTTTTGTAACAAAAATAGTATATTAAATATACTAGGATGTTTTTATAATAAGTATTCGATCTACACTTACACACACCTTCATCTAATGGTTAAAGAGCATACTGTTTCCGTTGATGGCGAATGTCTGCCTCACGAAACGATGATTGTTCAATATTCTTCTAACACCTTCAAAGGTGGCCATTAAGATGAAACTATATTTATATATGATATATAATATTATTATGTTTTACTTAAGCTTCTGTATTTTTCATTTATGACATACCTTTATGGTTTCCATTATGGGTAAACGCGATATCTTCATTTTAGGAAGTGCAGACTACCGCCCCCTCAAAGTGATTTGATTCGTTAACACCATATGTGGTATGTATAAAGGATAAATTTAAGGAAATTATATATTATATTATACTGGAATTATTATATACCTTTATACCTTTATGATTTCACTCCATTAAGTAAGAAATAGAAATGAAAGTAGTGTTCATGTGTACGTACGGCTTACCGTCTCCATGAACGGTGCATTTTATTTCTTACCTATAAATGATTATGTAATATTATAAATGCATGTATATACTGAATATATATGATATAAATGATATTTACATCATGAATATAATTCTTTATATAATGGATATTTTACAACATGAACAACTTGTAATTATAAAGAGTTTATTTTTTACTCAAGTACCAATGATCAACAAAACGACCATTATTAACTTAAATAATTACATAGTGTTCATAACATGGTAATAAGTGATATAAAAGGAATAATTAACTTGAAAAAGGTTCTTAATCAAGTACAAATTAACTCAAGTTTATTATTCAGGACGTTAAAGAACGATCGTGTCAAGTCGGACCCGAGGTGTGGGACTTCGTCTCAATCTCCTTTCATTGAGGCATATTTTGTTTTATACACAACCTTATTTTATACGGTGTATAAACCCCTTTGACTTTTACGTTTATCCAAAATGAATATTTTTTTATACGAAGCATTTTACTAAATGAAAAAAGGGAATGTTTTTGTCTTACGTATCCGGCGACAATGACTTCTCCACCTCCGTGACCATTATTTGAGTTTCGGCTTCCTCTACAAGCCATACCTTTTTTTTAAAAGAAAAATAAATACCTAGTTTTACTTTTCTTTTATTTTGGTATTGAAAATGGTTTTCATCATGTTTTTATATCAATGTGTTGTATTGATATCTTGTGATTGAAAAGTGGAAATGTTATGTTTCCTTTATGCATGTTTTATGTGATACGATTATGTTATGGTTCTTGGGAATTATTATGAAGATGGTTGGTTCCATGATAAACTAAGGGCAGGTGAGCCTGATATAGCTCTCCAATGCATTGGGTAACACAAATGAGTTAAACGTTAAGGTTTCTCTGAAGAGAATTAGGGAATATACTGTGATGGGTATTCCAAACGTAACCAAGAGGGTTACTCCCTACGTAAGAATGTTATGAATGCCTCAAGTTACCTTTATGTCTTATGATTTCTATAATTGTTTCATGATTTGATGAGGTATGTTAAACTGATTATGTTTTATGAGTAAAGTATGATTTCATACATGGACTAATGTTTTCATTTCGTACTTTTATATCCCTTACTGAGCTTTTTATGCTCATCCCAAGTTTTTGAAATGTTTTTCCCAGGTCAAGGGAATGGTACATGATGTGATGATATTATCAAGGAAGTGTCAAGAAAGAATCCATGTTTTATTTTAAATATGATTCTGTTGATGGGAAAAATGAGTATTATATTTTATGTAACCACTTTGTATAAATTTGGACTCTAATGCATATTTTATGATCTAATTCTCTAAAACTCTAAACCTGAAAAGATTCTCAACATGTATTCTTGAAGTAACTCAAGATTAAGTGATGTTTAAGGTTGGGGCCTTATAGTTGGTATCAAAGGTCGGTTTAGATAACTTTAGGAGTTAGAATTCTTTTAAATTATTATCCAAAAGTATTATTTTTATGGTCAAATTGAAATTATATATCATTTGAAGTTTGCCATGTTGCGTCATCTAAGACATGTTTGTTCAGAATGGTTTTCTGCAGAGGAAATAGGGAAGCAGTGCTAGGAAGGCATACAGAAGGAAACAACCTTCCAAATCAGAAACCTGATATGGTCGGAATTGGAACTGAACAGTTTATTGCAGTAATGGCACAGTTGACTCAAGCGATAAATGGTGGCGGTATCCATGCACAAGATCAACCAGATCAACCGCAGAGGAACATGTCAGTGGTGGAACATTTCATGACGCAACATCCCCCATCATTCAGAGGATCATCTGACCCTGTTCTAGCTGAAGGGTGCATTAAAGAACTGGAGAATATTTTTGATGTCATGGGGTATTCAGACAATCAAAAGGTTAGTCTTGCTATTTACCGTTTAGAGGGTGAATCAGATCAATGGTGGTCGATGGTTAAAAATATCAGGGACACTGATGAGATTTAGGCTCTCGACTGGGATGAATTCAAAGGTATTTTTCTTGAGAAGTATTTTCCTAAGGATGTTCGACTTAGTATGGGAAAGAAATTCTTGGAATTGAGGCAAGAGGAAGACTCAGTGGCTGCCTATGAAGAAAGTTCCACTCGATTGGCAAGGTATGCTCCAAATTTTATCAGAGACCTTGATAGTAAAATCAATCATTTTTACTCATGATTAATGCCAAAATATCGAAGGTCTTTAGCTTCTCACAAGTTCAAGAGTTATGAGAATCTTGTTCGATGTGCTGAGAAGGTGGAAATGGAGTTTTGCCGATGATCAGGTGTTCTGTAACAACCGACAGAAGAAGAGACCGAGGTGGTAGGAGAAAGGGAAGAATTCTTCAAAAAGGTCTGATGGTAAGAAAACTAAGTTTCCAGTTTGTGATAAATGTGGGAAAAGGCATGCTGGGGAATGTCTTCTGAATTCTGTAAAGTGCTACTGATGTGGTAAGATGGGACATAAGGCTCGTGATTGCACTGAAAAAGATCAGGGTGATGGTAAGACCAAATTTGATTTACAGTTAGTGAAATGTTGTAAGTGCAATGAGATGGGTCATTATGCAAATGAGTGTCCGACAAAGAGCTTGAGTGATGGGAAACACTTAGAATACAAGCAAAAAGGGGTATTTAAATCCTTTGTAACTACTTCAGCAGATGTCGGTCCATCAAATGAAGTTGTATCAGGTACTTTGTTTGTTTTTTCAGATTATGCCAGTGTATTTTTTGATTCGGGGTCTACACATTCTTTAATCTCTGAAAAATTATCTAGTAAAATGGGAATACCATCTCAAGAAATGACTCATGAACTTGTGGTAAAAACACCTGGGAGAAATGTTGAGGCAAAAATAATTTATAAGAATCTTCCTATCCTTATCCGTGGAAAGAACCTACTTACAAACCTTATTATTTTACCTCTAGTAGAGTTTGATGTTATCCTGGGTATGGATTGGCTCTCTATTTACCATGCTAAGATTGACTGTAGAGATAAAGAATTTTCTTTTCAGAAATACTTTCAGTTTGTGTACAAGAATGAACCCTTACTGTTGATAACATATCAAGAGGCTGAGAAACTTGTAAAAGACGGAAATGAATGTTACCTTGCACATATTGTTGAAAACAAGGGAACTGTTCAGATTAATTATGTGCCAGTGGTAAATGAGTATCCTGATGTTTTATCTGATGAGTTGCCTTGAATAATACCAGATCGAGAAGTTGAATTTACTATTGACTTAGTTCCTGATGCTAAGCCCATTTCAAAACCCCCTTATCGAATGGCTCAAATTGAACTTTTACAGTTGAAGGAGCAATTTCAAGATTTATTAGAGAAAGGTTTCATTCGACCTAGCACATCACCATGGGGTGCTCCTATTTTATTTGTTAAAAAGAAAGATGGTTCTATGAGACTTTTCATTTGTAAAGACCCTTAAATTTCAAGGAAATTTTTTTCTTAATTTTCTTTGGGATTTTACAAGAACGCAGTTTCTGACAGCACCTGATTCCGAGGCCTGGTGTGCCCGGAATCATTTTCGAAGTTTGGCTCGGGTACGTTCAGTGAACGGACGAGCGGGTTTTTTCTAACTTTTGAACCGGTGTCCGGAATCGAATTCTGAAGGCACCGATGGAATCGCAGCACCGGTACTTGCTTAGAAACGCCTCTTCTGGAGTTGCGTTTGCTCGGGTGTGGTTTCTAATTTTCGGGCTTAAAGTTAAGAAATAAAATAATTGTACGACAAACTATATTTTATTTCACGTAATCCACTTGGAAGCCACTTAAAGCCACTTAAAGCTGCTTAAGCGGAGTTGTTACGGATAGAGTGCTATCCAAAATATCCTACCCACTTGGTAGGATATTTGTGGGGTGGGGCCCGCATGAGCCCCACCGTTTCTTTTCCGCTAAGTAACGCACCCGCGAAAACCCGTCATTATGAAAGTCAACTGACGCATTTTCTTAGATTCTTAATGCACCATTTAATTGGGCGGTTTTATTCGTTGAATTAAATGGGCGGTTTATTCGTTGAAATTAATTCTATGAATTAATTTCATTCGTTTCTTAACACGTTTTCATTTTGTTGGCATGTTAATAAAATAAGGCCAACACACCATCCTTTTTAAATGATGTGTTAAACCTTGGAAGAACCTCTAAGAATTCTTCATCGTCCTTCGCGAAGAACGTGAAGAACGCGAAGAACGCGAAGAACGTCGACCTCCGACGAAGAATGCCGAACCCGCGGAAATCGACGACGCGACGCCGTGTGCTGTGATGCCAAAGTTTCTTCTCCCACGACGTTCTTCTGCGACGTTCCTTCATCCGTAACAAAATCTTTGATCACCCGTTGAGGTGAGAGATTGCAGTTATTTAAATTTCTTGCGGATTATAACTCAATATGGATTTAATTATTAAAATTAAATCTCTCGTTTCTTGGTCCTCGGAGTTCGTCGACGCAACACCGGATACCGCGGCAACGCGACGGTCCCCACCTTACGCGATGATCAATTCCGCGAAGAACGCGCGTGCGACGACTCGACGAGGTAGGGGTTGTTGTGAAATATTTTATTTTCCCGTGATTGTTTCTTTTAAAGTAAGGAACCCAGATCAAATTCAATTTTAATTCTATTAAAATTGTGCCTTGCCTTTATTCATGTGTTGAATAATTCTCCCGACCGTTTTTATCTAACGCGGAGGGTGCGGGCCAAACGAACACGGCCCGGCAACCCTCCGTCGTTCTTCATTGTTGTGTGGATTTGGCGGGCGACAACAAAACGTGACGCAAGGGCGATTTGATGTTTCCGCAGTGAAGAACGGAACCCGGGAGGAGCACCGGCACAGACGGGAAGGAAAAAGGACCACCGGAGCAACTCCGGTGGCCCGCGGAAGTCTCCGGAGGCGCCGGCGGCGGCCAACGGACCCGCGGCCGCGCGGGTCCGGCTCTCACGCACGGGACGCGGCATAGCCGCGTCTGATTGACGTTCTGTCGGCTTTAGTGGATTCCTCTAAGTGAGACGGATCTTTTGGCATACTCTGCCCGAGGTTTGGACGCAGGTGGAGTGCGGTCGGGTTGGTTTTGCCTTAAAAACCAACCGGGCCCCTGGGACGAAAAAGCCAATAACTCTCAGACCGGGCGTCCGATTGACGCGCCGTCTGCGACGTTGAGTTCCTGTTGAAGATACAGAACTTTTGGATACATCAACTTCGGACTTTGTGTTAGTTGATGTATCAGCCTCTCGGCTCGTGGAGCGAACCCTCCCGAACGAGCTTGCTGTGTGCGGGAACCCTAGAGCTGGCTGCGACTGCTACTTCGACGGCGACGACTGTGCAGAGATCCTCAGTGGACTGCTACGATGACTGTGCAGAGATCCTCAGTGGACTGCGACGACTACTACACTCAGCGATCCTACGTGGATCAGTGCTACAGATCCTGTGTGGATTCGATCCTGTGTGGGTCAACGTTCAGCGGTTCTGTGTGAGCCAGCGCCTACAGGTCCTGTGTGGGCCCGATCCTATGTGGGACTTTGCGGGGGTTAGTTACCTATTGATCCTGTGTGGGTCCGATCCTGTGTGGCTCATTGCGGGGGTTAGTACCTTTCGATCCTTTGTGGGTCCGATGACTTAGATGGATCAGTGATCATCTTTATCGTCATATAAAGATGTATACCTGTGTGAGCTGAATCTTGTTTTACTCTCCTTTGTGGATTGTGTTGAACTATCCTGTGTGGATTTACTGTTTACTCTCCTTTGTGGATTGTGTTGATCTATCCTATGTGGATTACTTTGCTCTCCTTCATGGATTGTGTTGTGCTATCCTGTGTGGGTATACATTTTGCTTTCCTGTGTGGACTGGGTTGTGCTTGGGCTTGGATGTTGGAGCTGATCGGGAATTGATGACCTAGGTATATGTATGGGCATATACCTAAGCCGTGTCAGATGTTACTTCGAGATTGCATCTTTCCGTTGTGGTTTATCCTTTGTGGATTTCGGGAGACCTTCGGGGGTCTCGGGGTCTCTACTGAGTAGCTTATACTCACCCCTGCACGGGCTATGCCCGCACTACGTTGTGTTGGTTGCAGATGACGGACAGCGCTGATCGTGGTGGAGGCTTGCAGAGCAGGACGGTACCTGGAGGTGGACCACTGGGCGGGACGTACTCGGAGCGGTCAGGTGGACCGAGGAGCAGTGGAGGCTATTTGTACCCACCTTTCAGGTGAGACTTCCAGAGGAAGGCTCGACGCTGCGGATTTTCTTTTCAGTTGCTGTTTTTCCCCTTTCAGTTGTACTTTACAGTTGGGCTTGTATTTCCTCCCCCCTTTACTTTCAGCACAGCTTGTTACAGTTTTTACTTAGTGTTTACTTTTCCGCTTGCTTACTCTGTGGTGCGTGTTTACTTTTCAAAGGCAATGCCTTCCCCTTTTTCCGGAATTTACACCTTGGTGCTAGTCGCCAGCCCCTGGCCTATGGAAGGCGGGCTTGGGGTAGTCACGGCACGGGCCCCGAGGATGGGTCGTGACAAATTGGTATCAGAGGTGGTCGGTTCTACCGCAGACTCTGATCTTTCTTCTATGTGAAACAATAGTGTTTAGCATATTGGGTGTGGTTATCAGTCCAGGGAGTCCAATGTTGGTGCGGCGGCCGACGTATCCGTACACCAGGACCCTGAACTCTGATTTCCGACTTAATGCACGAAAACATTGATTGAATGTGTGTTTCAAGTTTTTTTTGTGATTACTTGTGTCAGCTCACCAGGTATACTGTTCTAACCGTGGCGCACTTGTTTACTTTTCAGGATGGCCCCACGACGGCAGCCAGCTAGGGTTCCGAGAGTAGAGCGTGACGACAGCCCACCGAGCGACGAGGCCTCGGTACAGGGCCCGTTGACAGCAGAGGCACCGGCGGTACCTTTACCCGCCGAGCCCCCGATGCTTCCAGCACCGACCGCTGACGATGCACGTCGCCTCGGAGCTCTGCACGAGTTCCAGCGCCAGCGACCACCCAGGTTTCGTGGGGAGACGGACCCCCAGGCAGCCGATGACTGGCTGGAGGTGGTCATTCGAGTTTTCAGGCTAGTGAGGACACCAGCATACCTCATGGTGATCCTCGCGGCGAGCCTACTGCATGCAGCAGCATGACGATGGTGGAGCTTGGTGCTCCAGGTGCACGATGAGGCCTCTCTCATCTGGACAGACTTTGAGGGCCTCTTCCGCTCAGAGTTCTTCCCGGCCACCCTCCGTGCGGTGCGCATCTAGGAGCTTCTTCAGCTGCGGCAGGGCAGCATGACGGTCGCCCAGTACTCGGCGAGATTCACCGATCTTTCTCTCTACTCGACCGACATGGTACGGGACCCCTTCTTCCGAGCCCGGACCTTCGAGCAGGGATTGAGACACGAGATCAGGTCATCGCTGATCTCCCTTAGCATCCTGACCCAGGCAGGAGTACTGGAGCGAGCCCTTTTGATCGAGAGCTTTCTGGCTGAGTCCACAGCGAGACCTACCGCAGGGCGGCAGGTAGCGGACTCTTCGGCAGCAGGTAGCCGACGGATGACTCAGGGTTCCAGGCAGACCAGACCCTCTCGTAGATGACCTCAGGACACTGGCTCAGCAGTGCGGGGCGCACAGCGCGAAGCCAGTCTTCCGAGAGGCAGGCAATGCTACGCCTGCGGCGGGCAGTGCCACATGGATTGTGACTGCCCGACCCGCCGTGCCGAGGAGCAGCAGACGGTGGAGGGGCCACCCAGGCAGAGGCAGAGGGTCCACCGTGGCGGTCCGCAGGGAGGAGGCAGACGGGGCAGAGGAGCTGGCCGAGCAGCAGGTGGTGGGCGACGCTTTGAGGCTCTGCCACCACCACCACCAGGAGGTCCGCCCCGACCACAGGGAGCTGGCGGGCAGAGACAGGCACAGCTCCAGGCAGCGGAGGCCTACGACCACGGCGCGCCAGAGATGATTCGAGGTACGATCTGTGTCTATTCCACCCTTGCTGCAGTTCTTATAGACACATGAGTGAGTCACTCTTTCATAGCCGCTGCCCTTGTTCAGAGCTCGGAGATTCCGACAGAGCCGTTGGCTCGATCCTTACGGGTAGAGACTCCTACGGGAGCAGACTCGACGATTACACACTGGTGCCGACAGTGTGAGCTTACTCTAGGAGGGGAGAGCTTTGACTGGGATCTTCTTGTAGCAGCGTCGAGGCCTTACGACGTCATCTTGGGCATGGATTGGTTATCTACAGTCCATGCTCAGATTGACTGTTTTATGCGCAACGTGCGATGTGTGTGCACCGACGGGAGAAGGTTCACCTTCACCGGTGAGAAGGGAGCCTTTGCATCAAAGGAGGGACTCTCGCAAAGGAGGGGACAACCCATCACTCATCAGTTGTCTAGCCTCATCCTAGGAGCAGTGGACGTGCAGAGTCCTAGTTTTCCTGCAGTGGTGGATCAGTACGCGGACGTCTTTCCCGACGACGTTCCAGGGCTACCTCCTCGCAAAGAGGTAGGCTTTTACATTGATCTGTACCCCGGGACAGCCCCGATTTCGACTCCAGCGTATCGGATGGCCCCCGCTGAGCTTCGAGAGCTGCGGGTACAGTTGGAGGACTTGCAGGGCAAGGGGTTCATCCGACCCAGTGTTTCACCCTGGGCTTCCCCGATATTGTTCGCCAAGAAAGCGGACGGGAGCTTGCGACTGTGTGTCGACTATCGTCGCCTGAACTAGGTGACAGTGAGGAACAAGTATCCGCTACCGAGGATTGATGACCTCTTCGATCAGCTCAAAGGAGCACGGTGGTTCTCAAAGATAGACCTCAGGTCAGGCTATCATCAGCTCAGAGTTCGAGATGAGGACGTGCAGAAGACGACCTTCAGGTGTCGGTATGGCCACTATGAGTTCTTGGTTATGCCATTCGGCATAACCAATTCTCCAGCAGTGTTCATGAGCCTCATGAACAGGATCTTCCAGCCATACCTCGATTGATTTGTCGTGGTCTTCATCGATAACATTTTGGTGTACTCGACCACGGAGGAGGAGCACGCCTACCACTTGCAGGTTGTGCTAGACACGCTCCGAGAGCACCAGCTTTATAGAAATCTCTCGAAGTGCCAGTTCTGGTTGCGTGAGGTCCACTTCTTGGGGCACATCATTTCTGAGGCGGGAGTTGCAGTGGATCCCGCGAAGATTGAGGCGGTGCTAGCTTAGGAGCCACCCAGGAGAGTGACGAAGGTGCGGAGTTTCTTGGGACTAGCTGGATACTATCAGAGATTTGTGCCGTACTTCTCCAGAGTTGCGGCGCCACTCTCAGCTTTGAAGAAGAAGGGGAAACCCTTTATGTGGATAGACAGATGTCAGCAGAGCTTTCAGGATCTGAGACAGAGATTGACCAGCGCACCTATCTTGAGGTTGCATGAGGAGGGAGTTGGATACGTAGTCTACTGCGATGCATCAGGGACCGGACTCGGATGTGTCCGGATGCAGGAGCGAGCCGTGATTGCCTATGGATCACGTCAGTTGAGGCCGCATGAGCAGAACTACGCTACGCATGACCTGGAGTTAGCAGCAGTGGTCTTCGCTCTGAAGACATGGCAGCACTATCTGATGGGCGAGCGCTTTATAGTCTTTTCTGACCACCAGAGTCTCAGGTACATCTTCTCTCAGAAGGACCTGAACCTGAGACATCGACGATGGCTCGAGTTCCTCCAGGACTATGACTTTGAGATAGTCTATACTCCTGGGAAGGGGAACGTAGTAGCCGATGCCCTCAGCAGGAGGATGAGCATTCAGATACTTGAGGAGGCGACGGAGCAGCTAGCCGCCTTGCAGATATCCTTCATGGATAGGGACGGAGCAGCCTTCCTTCAGTCTCTCACAGTCTCTCCTCCACTTCTACAGCGGGTCAGAGAGGCACAGCGTGGGGACGCTGACTGTGAGACACGGCGTGCACAGATATCCTCGGGACAGACACCTGATGGTTTCTCCCTTGGAGCAGAGAATGACGTCCTTTTCAGAGGACGTACCTTGGTACCAGTCGCTTTACAAGAGGAGGTGCTGAGAGAGTTTCACACTTCTCCTTTGGCGGTACATCCTGGAGTGGCGAAGATGTACCAGGATCTCAGATGACAGCACTGGTGGCCGGGCATGAAGAAGGCTGTGGCAGAGTTCGTTTCACGGTGCCTCACCTGCCAGCAGGTGAAGGCAGAGCATCAGGTACCAGCAGGCTTGGTACAGCCCTTGAAGGTCCCGGAGTGGAAGTGGGACGACATATCTATGGAATTCGTGACTGGACTTCCACACACTTCCAGAGGTCACGACTCTATTTGGGTGATTGTTGACCGACTCACAAAGTCTGCACACTTCTTACCCATTAGAGAGCAGGGCTCAGTGGAGAGCTTGGGGCGTCTCTACGTTCAGGAGATTGTACGGCTTCACGGTGTGCCATCATCTATCATCTCTGATCGGGACGCTCGCTTTACTTCCCAGCTTTGGAAGGGGTTGCAGGAGGCGTTCGGGACGCGGCTACGTCTGAGCACCGCCTTTCACCCTCAGACGGATGGTCAGATGGAGAGGACCATTCAGACTCTCGAGGACATGATCCATGCATGTGTCCTCGACTTTGGTCGCAGTTGGGAGGATCACCTACCCTTGGTGGAGTTCGCGTACAATAATAACTACCACTCCACCATCGGGATGGCACCATACGAGGCGTTGTACGGCAGACCTTGCAGATCTCCTTTGTGCTGGACAGACCCTGGGGAGTCAGCACTCGTGGGACCAGAGATGGTCCAAGCCACAATAGAGAAGGTCCAGGTCATCCAGGAGCGGATGAGGACAGCTCAGAGCCGGCAGAAGTCTTATGCTGATAGGAGGCGGAGGCCACTAGATTTCGAGGATGGCGACCACGTCTTCTTGTGTGTCTCACCTCAACGGGGATTACGGAGATTTGGCCGAGGTGACAAGTTGTGTCCACGCTTCATCAGACCTTTCCAGGTCCTCAGCAGGATTGGCGAGGTGGCTTATCGCCTGTCTCTACCACCTCAGTTGCACCGGGTGCACGACGTCTTCCACGTATCTCAGCTGAGGAAATACATGCACGACCCGACGCATATCATTGACTATGGGGAGTTGGACGTGGATGATGTGGCGACTTTTGCGGAGGTCCCAGTGGAGATCGAGGATCGACAGGAGCGGGTCCTACGTAGACGATCGATTCCTCTAGTGCGCATCAGATGGCAGCACAGGAACCTCCAGAAGAGGACTTGGGAGCGGGAGGCTCAGATGCGTGCTCAGTACCCACATTTGTTTCCCTAGTTTATGATGTATCTTTACGAGGACGTAAATCCCTGAGGTGGGAGTAATGTAAAGACCCTTAAATTTCAAGGAAATTTTTTTCTTAATTTTTTTTGGAATTTTACAAGAACGCAGTTTCTGACGGCACCTGATTTCGAGGCCCGGTGTGCCCGGAATCATTTTCGAAGTTTGGCTCGGGTACGTTCAGTGAACGGACGAGCAGGTTTTTTCTAACTTTTGAACCAGTGTCCGGAATCGAATTCTGAAGGCACCGATGGAATCGCAGCGCCGGTACTTGCTTAGAAACGCCTCTTCTGGAGTTGCGTTTGCTCGGGTGTGGTTTTTAATTTTCGGGCTTAAAGTTAAGAAATAAAATAATTGTACGACAAACTTTATTTTATTTCACGTAATCCACTTGGAAGCCACTTAAAGCCACTTAAAGCTGCTTAAGCGGAGTTGCTACGGATAGAGTGCTATCCAAAATATCCTACCCACTTGGTAGGATATTTGTGGGGTGGGGCCCGCATGACCCCCACCGTTTCTTTTCTGCTAAGTAACGCACCCGCGAAAACCCGTCATTATGAAAGTCAACTGACGCATTTTCTTGGATTCTTAATGCACCATTTAATTGGGCGGTTTTATTCGTTGAATTAAATGGGCGGTTTATTCGTTGAAATTAATTCTATGAATTAATTTCATTCGTTTCTTAACACGTTTTCGTTTTGTTGGCATGTTAATAAAATAAGGCCAACACACCCTCCTTTTGAAATGATGTGTTAAACCTTTGAAGAACCTCTAAGAATTCTTCATCCTCCTTTGCGAAGAACGTGAAGAAAGCGAAGAACGTGAAGAACGCCGACCTCCGACGAAGAACGCCGAACCCGCGGAAATCGACGACGCGACGCCGTGTGCCGCGACGCCAACGTTTCCTCTCCCACGACGTTCTTCTGCGATGTTCCTTCATCCGTAACAAAATCTTCGATCACCCGTTGAGGTGAGAGATTGCAGTTATTTAAATTTCTTGCGGATTATAACTCAATATGGATTTAATTATTAAAATTAAATCTGTCGTTTCTTGGTCCTCGGAGTTCGTCGACGCAATGCCGGATACCGCGGCAACGCGACGGTCCCCACCTTACGCGATGATCAATTCCGCGAAGAGCGCGCGTGCGACGACTCGACGAGGTAGGGGTTGTTGTGAAATATTTTTTTTCCCGTGATTGTTTCTTTTAAAGCAAGGAACCCAGATCAAATTCAATTTTAATTCTATTAAAATTGTGCCTTGCCTTTATTCATGTGTTGAATAATTCTCCCGACTGTTTTTATCTAA
Source organism: Viscum album (assembly GCA_963277665.1). Taxonomy (NCBI): domain Eukaryota; kingdom Viridiplantae; phylum Streptophyta; class Magnoliopsida; order Santalales; family Viscaceae; genus Viscum; species Viscum album. The sequence continues at coordinate 428,198,234 of OY728150.1, read as the reverse complement.
CGCGGAGGGTGCGGGCCAAACGAACACAGCCCGACAACCCTCCACCGTTCTTCATTGTTGTGCGGATTTGGCGGGCGATGACAAAATGTGACGTAAAGGCGATTTGATGTTTCCGCAGTGAAGAACGGAACCTGGGAGGAGCACCGGCGCATACGGGAAGTAAAAAGGACCACTGGAGCAACTCTGGTGGCCCGCGGAAGTCTCCGGCGGCGCTGGCGGCGGCCAACGGACCCGCGGCCACGCGGGTCCGGCTATCACGCACGGGACGCGGCATAGCCGCGTCTAATTGAAGTGATGTAGGCTTTGGTGGATTCCTCTAAGTGAGACGGATCTTTTGGCATACTCCGCCCGAGGTTTGGACGCAGGTAGAGTGCGGTCGGGTTGGTTTTGCCTTAAAAACCAACCGGGCCCCTGGGACGAAAAAACCAATAACTCTCAGACCGGGCGTCCGATTGACGCGCCGTCTACGACGTTGAGTTCCTGTTGAAGATACAGAACTTTTGGATACATAAACTTCAGACTTTGTGTCAGTTGATGTATCAGCCTCTCGGCTCGTGGAGCGAACCCTCCCGAACGAGCTTGCTGTGTGCGGGAACCCTAGAGCTGGCTGCGACTGCTACTTCGATGGCGACGACTGTGCAGAGATCCTCAGTGGACTGCGACGATGACTGTGCAGAGATCCTCAGTGGACTGCGATGACTACTACACTCAGCGATCCTACGTGGATCAGTGCTACAGATCCTGTGTGGATTCGATCCTGTGTGGGTCAGCGTTCAGCGGTTCTGTGTGAGCCAGCGCCTACAGGTCCTGTGTGGGCCCGATCCTGTGTGGGTCTTTGCGGGGGTTAGTTAACTATTGATCCTGTGTGGGTCTGATCCTGTGTGGGTCATTGCGGGGGTTAGTACCTTTCGATCCTTTGTGGGTCCGATGACTTAGATGGATCAGTGATCATCTTTATCGTCATATGAATATGTATACCTGTGTGAGCTGAATCTTGTGTTACTCTCCTTTGTGGATTGTGTTGAACTATCCTGTGTGGATTTACTGTTTACTCTCCTTTGTGGATTGTGTTGAGCTATCCTATGTGGATTACTTTGCTCTCCTTCGTGGATTGTGTTGTGCTATCCTATGTGGGTATACGTTTTGCTTTCCTGTGTGGACTGGGTTTTGCTTGGGCTCGGATGTTGGAGCCGATCGGGAATTGATGACCTAGGTATATGTATGGGCATATACCTAAGCCGTGTCAGATGTTACTTCGTGATTGCATCTTTCCGTTTTGGTTTATCCTTTGTGGATTTCTGGAGACCTTCGGGGGTCTCGGGGTCTCTACTGAGTAGTTTATACTCACCCCTGCATGGGCTATGCCCGCACTACGTTGTGTTGGTTGCAGACGACGGACAACGCTGATCGTGGTGGAGGCTTGCAGAGCAGGACGGTACCTGGAGGTGGACCACTGGGCGGGACATACTCGGAGCGGTCAGGTGGACCGAGGAGCAGTGGAGGCTATCTGTACCCACCTTTCATGTGAGACTTCCAGAGGACGGCTCGATGCTGCGGATTTTCTTTTCAGTTGCTGTTTTTCCCCTTTCAGTTGTACTTTACAGTTGGGCTTATATTTCCGCCCCCCTTTACTTTCAGCACAGCTTGTTACAGTTTTTACTTAGTGTTTACTTTTCCGCTTTCTTACTCTGTGGTGCGTGTTTACTTTTCAAAGGCAATGCCTTCCCCTTTTTCTGGAATTTACACCTTGGTGCTAGTCGCCAGCCCCTGGCCTATGGAAGGCGGGCTTGGGGTAGTCACGGCACGGGCCCCGAGGACGGGTCGTGACATCATTGATTATAGAGCCTTGAATAATATCACTATTAAGAACAAGTATCCTTTGCCTCATATCGATGATTTGTTTGATCAGCTCCAGGGAGCTCAGTTTTTTTTCAAAGATTGACTTGAGATCAGGGTACCATCAGTTTAAGGTAAAGGAAGAAGATATTCCGAAGACCGTGTTTCGAACAAGATATGGCCATTATGAATTTGTAGTAATGCCTTTTGGGCTAACCAATGCACCTGTTGTATTCATGGACCTTATGAATAGAATTTTCCATGAGTTCTTGGTTAAGTTTGTGGTTGTTTTCATTGATGATGTTTTGTTGGTTTCTAAAAGTAAAGAGGAGCTTGAAAGACATTTAAGGGTTATTTTTCAAACCTTAGAAGAAAAGAAATTGTATGGGAAATTCAGGAAGTGTGAGTTTTGGTTGCAACCAATTTCTTTTCTTGGTTATATTGTTTCTAAAGATGGGATAACTATTGATCCTGCAAAAACAAAGGTTGTTGAAGAATGGCCAAGACCCACAAATGTAACTGAGATTCGTAGCTTCCTTGGTTTGGCAGGATATTACTAAAGGTTTGTTAGAAATTTTTCATGGTTATCTAGTCCAATGACTAAGCTAACTCGGAAGGGTGTTAAGTTTATCTGGACAAAAGAATGTGATGATTTTTTTCAGGAACTGAAAATAAGATTGGTGAATGCTCCTGTTTTGGCACTACCTTCCAGGAATGGGGAGTTTGTTATCTACAGTGATGCTTCATTGAAAGGATTTGGTTGCGTCTTAATGCAGAATGATCAGGTAATTTCTTATGCTTCACAACAATTGAAAACTCATGAGGTAAATCACCCTACACATGATTTGGAATTAGCTGATGTTGTTTTTGCTTTAAAATTTTGGAGGCATCATTTGTATGGAGTAAAGTGTGAAATATATACCGATCACAACAGTTTAAAGTATATATTCACTCGGAAAGAATTGAACATGAGACAGAGGATATGGCTATAATTAATCAAGGATTATGATTGTACAATTCATTACCATCTAGGAAAAGAAAATAAAGTGGATGATGCTTTGAGTCGAAAAAGTAATGCTTCATTAACAATGTTGTGTTTGAAACGTGATCCATTGGTTAAGTAATTGATGAACTTTGGCATAGAAGTTGTTGGTGCTGGATGTACTTCTGTTTTGTTTTAGGTATCAGTGAAATCTTCTATTTCCAACAGAATTAAGAAAGCACAGAAGCAAGACAGTGAGTTGCAAAAAATGATAGAGCTGGTTCAGAGGGGTAAGTTGCCTGAATTCAACATTGATAATGATTTTGTTTTGAGATTTGGGAAGAGATTCTGTGTGCCTTGTGATTCACAGTTGAAGAGAGTTATTATGTAAAGCTCATAGTTCTCCTTTTTCAGTTCATCCAGGAAGTACTAAGATGTATAGAGATCTTCAGGAGTATTACTGGTGGGACGGAATGAAAAGGGATATTGCTGATTTTACTGTGAAGTGTTTGACATGTCAACAGGTTAAAGCAGAGCGGAAGTTACCGAAAGGGATGCTTCAGCCTTTACCAGTACCAGAATGGAAATGGGAGAATATGTCCATGGACTTCGTTGTGGGATTGCCGAAGACACCTTGAGGTAATAATGCAATCTGGGTTATTATTGATCTCTTGACTAAATATTCTCATTTCCTTGCTATACGAGATACTTTTTCCCTAGATCAAATTTCCCGTTTGTATCTTTAAGAGATAGTTAAGTTACATGGAGTTCCTCTCCCCATTGTATCTGATCATGATCCTAGGTTTACTTCTAACTTTAGGAAGGTCCTTTAGAAGTCGTTGGGTACTGAATTAAATTTTAGTACAGCTTTTCATCCTCAATCAGATGGGCAGTCAAAACGAACGATTCAGACTTTGTAGGATATTCTACGTGCTTTCTCGATGGATTATCAGGGAATTTAGGACCAATATCTTTCTTTGGTTGAGTTTTCTTATAATAACAATTTTCATTACAGTATACAGATGGCTCCATTTGAGTCATTATATGGTAAACGGTGTCGAACTCCAACTTTTTGGGATGAATTGGGTGAAAGGAAGTTGATGGGACCAGAATTGGTGAAAGATATGGTAGAAAAATTTCAGTTGATTCAAAAACACATGAGAACAGCACAGAGCAGGCAGAAGAGTTATGCGGATAACTGGAGGAAGGATCTATCTTTCGAGGTAGGTGATCATGTTTTTCTCAAAGTTTCACCGTGGAAAAGTGTTATGCGATTTGGTAAGAAAGGAAAGCTAAGTCCAAGGTTCATTGTACCATATGAAATTCTAGAGAGAGTTGGATCAGTTGCTTATCGAGTGGCTTTACCACCGATTTTATCTCAGGTACACAATGTTTTTCATGTTTCGATGTTGAGAATGTATATGCCAGATCCATCTCATGTTTTGAGCCCAGAGGTAGTTCAGTTGGAAGAGAATCTCTCTTATGAAGAACAACCAATCCAGATTCTTAACCAAAGGGAGAAAGTGTTTCAAAATAATTTAATTAACCAGGTAAAGGTTTTTTGGAAAAACCATATGGTTGAATAGGCAACGTGGGGATCCGAAAATGCTATGAGGGATAAATACCCCCACTTATTAGATAAGTAAATAAATTGCAGGGATGCAATTTTCTAAAGGGGGAAGGATGTAACATCCCATGTAAGAAATGAATAATATATATAGTTATCTTTGTATATTTATGAATTAGATAGTGTTTTAGAGGCTTAAAATGAGAATAAATCCAACCTAAAGCATGAAATACTCTAATATTTTTAAAAGATTGTTTTACTGCCTTTTGATGGCGAACCATTTTTAAATCTATCTTTTGACAATTTTATAATCTATATTTTTCAAAATAAACTTATTCTTTATGATTGGGACATTGAAATTTACTTTGGATAATTTTCTGGTATTTTTCTGATAATGTTCATTTTTTTAATGAATAGTGAATAATGTTGTATTTTAATTCAAAACCTCTTTTTAATCTAATTTATTTATATGATTATATTATCTTTTAAATTGGTTTTAAAGTTAAATTAGAATATATTTTTACCATTTAATCCAATAGTGGTCATTGGAATTAATTTCAGCTTGAAATTGTACTTAAACTAGTGTCAATCTTTTGATATATATTGTTTCATAAAAACACGCTATTTGTTCAAACAGCGGGAATTAATTATTAAATTAATTATTTTAACTTATATGTTTTGAATTTTGTAAAATAGGCATCATTTCTGAATTCGGAATATCAAATATAGCTTAGGGTGATGTTTTGGTATTTTTCTGAAAAACTTCAATTTTTGATGAGTAGTGAAACCACTAAGTGGTACTTAAAAAAACTGATTATCCGTTTAAATGAAATTTTACCACCTCTGTGTTTTGAATTTCAAAAATCCAACTTACATGGTTTTCATTAAGAAGTAAAATGTGGTTCAATGGGATTAAAATAATTTGTTGGTGAATAGTAACTTTTATGTTTTTAATCGTGATTAGAGGTAATTAGTGTAGTTTAAGGTAAAAATAATGTTTTAATAATATGAAATGACCTAGACACATGTCCTACCCTTATTGTATATGTCATGGACGACCACGAAAATCCATGGGTCAACTTGGGTACCCCATGGTGCCACTTTGGTAGGAAAATGACATTAATAACGTTTTATTTAAAGTTAAAATGAAAATGTCACAAACTTGAGTTGTTTTACTATAACAATTTTTAAATGGGGTTATACAAGTCATATTTTTGACTATAAATATTCATTAGAAATCTAAAAAAATTTCCTACATCATGATATTTTTTTATAATTTTTAGACATTAAATAAATTAAATTTTTTATGTCACCATGATGATGCAGCGATTACCTCATTATTTAACGATTTAAATAAAATGAAAAGATGTAAAATATAAGACCTACACTTGTCAAAAACCTATTGCATGGGTGGATTTAGAACTCTTATCACCTTATCCTTGAAATATATAATTTTGGGACCTTTTAAATCTGGAAAGCATTTTATAATAAAGTAATCTTTTATAACTTTCCAAGAGTGCCCCTCCTCTCCTCTTATAAAAGGCCCCCACCTCTACCACCTTACCCACACCTCTAAAGCCTTTGGCTTGGCCAAACCCTGCCCATTTTGTCTCTCCAAATCCCTTTATTACTCCTAGAAGCCTCACATTGGGCAGAAGTCTTCCCAAGGAAGCCTTTGAGCTCAAATCAAAAAGAGTTACCCGTTTTAAAGGTAGTGTTTTCTCTTGTGTTGTTATGTTTTATTTTTCTTCTCCAACCCCCTAAACTCTTTTTATTCGTTTCTTTTGTAACAACAATAGTATATACATTATACTAGGATGTTGTTATAAGCAGTATTCGAGCTACACTTACACACATCTTCATCTAATGGTTAAAGAGCATACTGTTTCCGTGGATGGCGAATTTCTGCCTCACGAAACGATGATTGTTCAATATTCTTCTAAAACCTTCAAAGGTGGCCATTAAGATGACACTATATTTATATATGATATATAATATTTTTATGTTTTACTTAAGCTTCTTTATTTTTCATTTATTTCATACCATTATGGTTTCCATTATGGGTAAACGCGATATCTTCATTTTAGGAAGTGCGGACTACCGCCCCCTCAAAGTGACTTGATTCGTTAACACCATATGTGGTATGTATAAAGGATAAATTTAATGACATTATATATGATATTATACTGGAATTATGATATAACTTTATATCATTATGATTTCACTCCATTAAGTAACAAATAGAAATGAAAGTAGCGTTCATGCGTACGTACGGCTTACTGTCTCCATGAATGGTGCATTTCATTTCTTTCCTCTAAATGATTATGTAACATTATAAATGCATATATATACTGGATATATATGATATATATGATATCTACATCATGAATATAATTCTTGATATAATGGATATTTTACCACATGAACAACTTGTAATTATAAAGAGTTTATTTTTGACTCAAGTACCAATGATCGACAAAACGACCATTATTAGCATAAATAATTACATAGTGTTCATAACATGGTAATAAGTGATATAAAGGGAATAATGAACATGAAAAAGGTTCTTAAGCAAGTTGAAGTTAACTCAAGTTTATTATTCAGGACGTTAAAGAACGATCGAGTCAAGTCGGACCCGAGGTATGGGACTTCATCTCAATCTCCTTTCATTGAGGCATATTTTGTTTTATACACAACCTTCTTTTATACGGTGTATAATCCCCTTTTACTTTTACGTTTATCCAAAAGGAATATTTTTTTATACGAATCGTTTTACTAGACAACAAAAGGGAAAGTTTTTGTCGTACATATGCGGTGACAACGACTTCTCCGCCGCCGTGACCATTATTTGAGTTTCAGCTTCCTCTACAAGCCATACCTTTTTTTAAAGAAAAATAAATACCATGTTTTACTTTTCTTTTATTTTGGTATTGAAAATGGTTTTCATAATTATTTTATATCAATGTGTTGTATTGATATCTTTTGATTGAAAATTGGAAATGTTATTTTTCCTTTATGCATGTTTTATGTGATACGATTATGTTATGGTTCTTGGGCATTATTATGAAGATGGGTTGTTCCGTGATAAACTAAGGGTAGGTGAGCCTGATATAGCTCTCCAATGCAATGGGTAACACGAAGGAGTTAAACATTAAGGTTTCTCCGAAGATATTTAGGTAATATACTGTGATGGGTATTCTAAACGTAACCAAGAGGGTTACTCCCTATGTAAGAATGTTATGAATGCCTCAAGTTACCTTTATGTCTTATGATTTATATGATTTATTCATGATTTGATGAGGTATGTTAAAGTGATTATGTTTTATGAGTAAAGTATGATTTCATACATGGACTAATGTTTTCATTTCGTACTTTTATATCCTTTACTGAGCTTTTTATGCTCATCCCATGTTTTTAAAATGTTTTTCACTGGTCAAGGGAAAGGTACATGATGTGATGATAGTGTCAAGGAAGTGTTAAGAAAGAATCCATGTTTTATTTTAAAAATTATTTCATTGATGGGAAAAATGATTACTATCTTTTATGTAACCACTTTGTTTAAATGTGGAATGTAATGCATGTTTTGTGATCTAATTCTCTAAAACTCTAAACCTGAAAAGATCCTCAACATGTATTATTGAAGTAACTCAAGATTAAGTGATGTTTAAGGATGGGGCATTATAGTAAGTATAGTTAGAATTACTATAAATTCATAATGGACATACCTCATGTGGAATGTCATATTGGTTATATCATACTTCTTGATCCTTATCTAATTATACCCATATCGAATATCTATCATGGAAATATATAGAGATCCTTGTAATTGATCAAATAGAACATCGATATTAGGAAGAGGATAATTGTTCTTAAAAAAATAGTAGTGTATAAATGTTTATAATAATCAATGCAAATACTAATTTACCCATCATTATTTTAAACAAAATAACAGGTGAACCCCATGATGAAGCACTTGTCTAAATGAAACCCTTTTCTAGATTTTCCTGGAGGTACTTCTTTGATTTATGAAACTCAATTAGGTAAATTATATATAAATTATTTGAAATATGTATAACAACAGGTGTAATATCTTTTTAAAACTCAAAATCACGAGTAGGGTGAATACTATTCAATTATTAAGTACTATAGCAGTACTGTAATAGGAACTATATCAGGAACTGTGTAGTACTGTAGCATGCACTGTTCGGCCCTGTAGCAGCTGGGAATATGTCCCCGTTTGGGCCTTCGGGCCTCCGATTTGGTCCCTGGGTCCTTCATAGGCCTTCGGGCACCCAGGACTTCGGGTCAGTTGGGCCTTTGGGCCACATAAAGGCCTTCGGGCCACCTTTGTGCAGATATAAACCAGAAAAAACCTTCAAGGAACAGGCTCTACAAGGAGGATGAGCAAGGAGCTTTCACCACCGCAGAAGCTAAACGGATTTTAAGAATGAGAGGGTATGGAACCTGAAATCAGGACAAGCCTGTGCATGCACGGGAATGCCTAGACAAACAGCCATGCGAAGGTGGAGATCTGATTTCTTGATGAAGATGCTGGGGAGGAGTAGTTCCAAATAGTTAGTCTGGGTTGTATGTAATGTTTGTGCCTACAGGCAATGAATTCTTATAAGTCCTACGGGCATGTAATCTTTCGCCTATGGTAATTTTAGGGTTCCACCTCATCCCTTGAAAGTTGGATTATCAAAAATCAATAAATAATGAAGGCCTTAGGTCCATTGGAGGAGGAGATCCAATCCATAACCAAAAATTACATCAAATACAACTATAGGAAGAATAATAAGACTCATATGAAGTACCATCGCAAAAACATATATTAGGGATGAGTTATATATTTGATATGTATTTATCCTACCATTAAGAGTCTTCACCACAATCTAAATATCTAATAGTAAAGGTGGTGATATAATACCCTCATAAAATTCTTCAGATATAATAGAGTAGGTAGAACCAGAATCAATTAAAACATTGGAAATTATAGATTGGATGATAGGTGTAACATTAAACATGTAACTAGGAAATTTAGTAAAAATCATGTAATGATATAATAAATCACTTTTACCTTTATTAAAATAGTTATATTTTTTTGAAAATATTTTGTAATGTTTTCAATCAAAAAGGAAATAGTATTAATGAAACCCTTTTATTATATTGGTTTATTTTAAAGTTTAATTAATAGATTTTAGAATTTGAATTTATTAAAATGAATATAATTTTTTAAAATAGAAAATAAAATTTAATTATGGTGAAATTTTGGTATTTCTTTTGAAAATATTGATTTTTCAGTGAATAGTGAAAAATACAGATTTTAATAAAAAAAGTCATTTAATTTCAATAATTTAAGATATTTAAAAATTAAATTATGTTTTTAATATTTTTCATGAAAATAAGTATTATTTTCATATATTTAATCTATTTAATTACTTTTTAATAATATTTATATTGTATTTTATTATAAGTTCTTTTGGTCTAAAAACGAGTTTTTCTAAAAACTTATTTAAAGTGAATTACGTTTATCAATATTAATTAAATAATATAATTACTAATTATAAATATTTTAAATGAAATTTATAGATGATATATTAAAAAATATTATTTTAGATTCATAAAATTAATTTTATAAATCATATCGTTAGTATAAAATCATCATTTTCCAGAAAAATAAACTTACTGAACCCCCTTTTTTAGTCACGACTGTCTATTTCATATCAAATTTTAATTTTCTAATTATTTGGATTGAATTTAGTAAAATTAATTCCATATAAGTAATCATAATAATCTATATATTATAATAAGTTCAACTTAATTTTCAACCATAATAAATTTTGAAAATAATAAAAATTAATTACTGTAGTTAATGTGAAAACTGATTTAACAGGGAGTTAAAATACAAATATAATTGATAAAATGACCTATAAAATTGTATAGAAAATATTTTATGAAAAATTTAGGCATTTTAATTTCTAAATATTCATAATGGTCAATTTTGTGTCCTTTTTCATGTTAAGAATGTGGTTACACCTTTTTATTTTGAAGAACTACAAGTGTGTCACTCACCTCACGTATAAAAGGCCACCACAAGCCTCTCATCTTCACACATTAAAATACTATTATATCATCACAAGGCTACCAAAATACCTTCTAAACTTCCCTATAAATAACATATATCCCTTATTTTAGTCATAAATACATCTTAAGAAGGGGTTTTGTTCTTACTTATGGAGGTTGTCAGAAGAACATGTATCTTTATTTACTGAGAATATTTATATTATTTCTTCTTAAAATAGATTTTAATATTTCTTAAATTATTATTATTTAATAAAACTAGTTTCTAAAATTTATTGATATGATATTATGTTAATGATATAACCAAAATCCATCTCCTCTTCCATCAAATAGTATACAAAATTATCATTTGTGTGTACGGTGAATTACCACCTCCCAAACTGATGTCATTGGTTTTACATCATCACCTATCACTTCTACTTTTAATAGTGGATATATTGTATATATATTATATTTGTAACATATTTATACTTCTGGGTCATTATATCAAATATATTGTCTTACTATCAATTCCACAAGGGATATGATAATGTCACTCGTGTGTATCTTATACTACCACCACAAGAAGCAATGTGATTTATTTTTCACTAATTATTTACATGGAAGTTAATAAGGTTAAATTAAATAAATATATATGATAAAAATGGTATAATAATGATATTAATTAAATAATTATCATCTTGAAAGGATAATATATCCTTTTCTTTCTTACACCAAAAAATGATAATGTTGTGCGTGTACATGTGGACTATCTCCTCCATTATGTGATGTGGTTATTTTTTCATAACCACATCACAAGAATTATATATATTAGTATATTTAATGAAATAATATATTATATATGATGTTATTATCATTCTGTATAGATAAAATATTACTTTACTCCATTCCATAATGATCATCAAAAAATGCAAATGCTACTCAAAGCATACATATGACCTACCATCACTATGATCGTAACATAGTTCATTTTTGATAACCATAACTCATAATTGGTATTAGAAGTAAAATGGATGTAAAATTTTGATAAATATTTCATCATTATTATTATGAATTTGTTTAACTAATAAACTTTTTGACCAATAGTCTTCATATCAAAGTCATTTTTGACACATAAATTAAATATCATCGAAACACCAAATGTAATGATAATTGGTTTAGTAATTGCATAAAACATGGTAATAAGTGAAATAAGAAGAATAATAAACATAAAAAATGTTCTTAAATAGGTAAATAATTAATATGAGATTATTATTTAAGAAAATAATGATTGAATGTGACTAATACGACTCAAGATAAGGGACTTTATCCCAATTTCATTTCATTGAGTAATATTTTGAAGTTATGCGCCTATATTCTTTTAAAATGTTTATATACAACCCATTTGATATGATATATCATTAATTCATCAATTTTAATGCAATTTAATGTTTTTTAAATGTTATTATTTTCTAGTGATTATGATTCAAATATTTCCAATGTTATAAGTTACTTTTCTTTAAAAATTACTTTTAATGTTTTCTTTATAACTTACTTTTTCTTCCATGTCTATGTTTTAAAAATGATGTTATAATTTAAATTAGGGTTTTATAGAGGTAATTGTTTCTTAAATATTTTTCAAATAAAGGGAATATTTGTATGAAATGTGTGACTTTTTTTAAAATGAAAAAATCAAATTTCTATTTTAACTTATACAGAAACAAAAACTTTCTGATGCCATAAACATTATTTGAATTTTGGATTACTTAAAATATTTCATGATTTATTCATGTAAAAAGACCTCATTGCCTACTTTTGGGAAATTTGGTTTTCAAAATGGTTTTTAAAATTAAATTATATATTATTTGTATTAAAAATTGATTTTAAAAAGAAAAGGTAATTTTAATATATGAAAGTGATTTTCATAAAATTTTAAAATAGTTTTTCAAAAAATTAAACAATAAAATGAAAGAATAAAAAGATTAAAGTGATTTCTATATGAGTTTATGATGCTAAAATGAAAGAATAAATTTTTTACACATTATATGTTACTAAATAATTAAATTAAAAATTCTTTCACACAGAGAGAACCTTTTTAACCATATACAGCTTTTATGATCGGTACGCCAAGATAGTGTCGGGTGAGCCTCATATAGCTTATACAATGGGTGTGCTAAAATAGTGCTCTAATGCATTGGGTACTGTTTCTTTTCATAACACTTAAGGAGGGTGTTACCAAAGGTTGTCTTATATGGATTTAACTGGGTTAATGATACTTCCATAATGGGTTTGAAATGTGTTATGAATTTGGTTTTCTATGTTGTGAAAATGGTTTTTATTTACTTGATATAGTTATAAATTATTTACCTTGAGAAAGAACTATGTTTTTTTAAGAAAATTATTTCTTTCTTTCACTCAATGAACATTGAGATAAATTTAAAATATTTCATGGTTTTTCATGTTTCTTAATGGAATAATGGTCTTTCATTATTTTTTGTACCTTATTATGCTTTTTTTATCAAAACACTTTTTAAAATGTTTTTTAAAGTTTTAAGGATGGGTAAAGGAGAAGAAGAAGTTGTCTAGAAAGTCATAATGATTTTCCATGAAAATAAAGAATGATAAATTTTAAAAGTATTATGTTATGGAAAATAGAAACAAATCAGATGTGTCAAATTTGTAATTTATGGTATTTTTATGTATGATTTATGACCTAATTCTCTAAAACTCTAAAACATAAAAGATACTAAAATGTAATATAATTAATTCATGACATAAAACTCAAGATTATGTAATGTTTAAGGCTATATACTTATATTTGTTATCATTGAGATATTTAGATAAAATTTTATGTTAGGATAATGTTAAAAAAAACCCCTTTAAAGTTTTTAATTATGGTTAAGTTGAAATAATATAGAATTTTAATATTAATATGTATCTTCATCTAAAAAATATTCATTCAGAATGGATTTCCATAAATAAAATAGGGAACCTATATTGGTATCAAACTAAGAGAAATATATCATTCAAAATAAGAATCCCAAGATGGTTATAATTGGAATAGATCTTATTTTGTAGTGACAGACCAATTGACACAATGTATAAATGGTGGTGACATCTATGCTAGAGAAGAACTCCATCTACTATAAAGGAACATGTATATAGTATAGAATTTCATGCGGAAACATCCCCCACTATTCAGTGGATAATCAGACCCTATAGTATCTAAATTATGGATCAATGCATTGGATAAGATATTTGATGTCATGTTGTGTCCAGGACATCAAGAAGTAACTATTTCCATTTATCATTATGTAGGTTAATCTGACTGATTATGGAATTTTTTTATGAATACCATATTTAATTATAATCTTTATTCGATGGAATGGGAAACTTTTATGAAAAATTTCCTTGATTCTGTTCAAACCTGAATGGAAAAATAATTCCTTAAATTTAAGAAAAAAAGGCTTTGTAGATTCATATGAAGAAAACATCCCATTGTTGGTCAAGCATGTTCCAAATGTTTTTCAAGATGCTGATAGTAAAATTAATATATTTTACTCAGGTTTGAAACAATTATTATGAGTATATTTAGATTCATGAGAATTTAAATGTTATTATAAATTAGTACATTGTGCTATGAAAGTTAATATAGATTTTTCTAACATGTATGTTCCTCGAAATGGAGGAAAAAAGAAAAGTTTAATGGAGTAGACAATAGAGAATAAATAATATAACAAGTATGGAGGTAAGACCCAAAAATATTCCATGTGTAGTAACCAACATTTTAATTAATGTTTGATAAGACCACAAATGTGTTTCTGATTTGGTCTATTAGGTCATAGGGCTCATGACTGTAAATAAAATGGTCATAAACAACCACAGAATGTGGTAATCGATAGTCATCCAATATTGAGGTGCTTTATGATTCTGCAATTGATTATGTGTACCTTGATATTCATAGTTAAAGAAATATTTTTTTGAGTAAAGCTCATCATTCTCTATATTCTGTTTATCCAAGAGGCACTAATAAGTACCATGACCTATAGGATTATTATTGGTGGGATGGTATGAGAAGGGATATTGCTAACTTTACCATGAAGTTGTTGACTTAATAAGAGGTGAAAACATAATGAAAATTTCCAAAGTTAATGATTCAATTTGAGATAATATGTATTTAGATCATATTTCTCAATAGTATCTAAAGGATATAGTCAGGTTACATGGATTTACTCAATCCATTGTATTATACCATTATCCCATGTTCACATGTATTTTTTAGAAGGAAATTAAAAAGTTGATTGGTACTATATTAATTTTCAATATATATTTTCATTCTCAATCTGATGGATAGTTTGATATAATAATTTAGACTATGGAATGAATGATTCATTGTTGTTTTATGGATCATTAGGGATGTTGGGATAATCAAATTTCTTTGGTTGAGTTTTCTTATAATAATAGTTTTCATTCTAGTATATCAATGGTACATTTTGATGCATTATATTGAAATTAGTGTCGAATGCTATATTTTTGGGATGAAGTGAGGGAATGGAAGATGATGGGACTATTTTTGTAAGAGGAAATGGTAGAGAATGTGTATTTTATTAAGAAATATGTGAGGAAGGAGTAGAGTATACAAAAAAGTTATGTGGATTACACGAAGATTGATCTTTATTTTAAGGTAGGTGATCATGCTTTTCTTAAAGTATCTTTATGGAACATTTATTTGAATTTTGTTAAAAATTGAAATCTATGTATATGGTTAATTTATCCTTATAAAATCTAAATGTTAACTCTATAATTTTCCTTTCCTTATTTTAGGAAATCACATACAATTTATAGAATTCTTATTTTACCAACATTATATGTCCCAAAGTGTTTTAGAATTTTTTTTCTAGAAAAAACCATTTTCTACCAAATGTAGAAACGATTTATATGTAAAAAGAATATTAAAATTTATATTATTTAATCTGATCCATTGGATAGACTTAGATTTTGGTCCATCATAATGAATAAGTATTATGTTCATCTATTTGACTATGCTTTTTTTCCATTGGACTGACCAAAGTCATAACCATCAGACTAAAAGTAGACCATATCTGTTGGACTAACCATATTTAAGTTCACTATAATGATAAATAAATATTATAGTACATCAAAATTTTTAATGTTTATAATTAGAGTTATTAGATGTATTTCTATTAGATGGAATAAATTACAACATTGGAATGGTGCTAATCAAAATTACATTAGATAGAAATCATTGGATAAGTTCTAAAGCGAATAAAATCAGAGGCCATTAAAACTTGATCTTAGATTAATATAAGTAGAGATGTTGGAGGGATTCCTATAAATCAGTTTTCATTTGAGGAACTGGGAGATGATGCATTTATAAATCAAATTCAACTAATATATTTCTCTTTCTCAACATCTTGTTCTTAATATATGTACTTTTTTTAGAGTCATAGTTCGTAAGAATCCATGCGAAGATTGAAAATTCCTTATAAAGTTTTTTATTTTGAATTTTCTTTTTATGATCGAATTTTAGATCAAGGGCTTCTAAGGATAGAAAGATAAGTGAATATAATCCATTAGATTGAGGGATTTTGGGGGTAAGAAAATAGGTGAGTATGATCTATCATATCAAGGGATTCCGAGGATCAGAAGGAAGAGTAGAAACCAATCAATGTATTCATGGATTTCTTATTTAAGAAATATAGAGCTAATATTGATCATCATATCAAGTGATTTCATAGTGTATAAAGACATACCTATACAGTTGGGTTATAAACTATAGATATCATAAGATATGATTTATGGCTTCCTTAATGCTTAAGGCTAAATAGTACTATTACATGTATAAATCTTGTGAGTCATTATAACTTTTTTATAAGATTTCATATTAATTTTTTTCTATAAGTTTTACATTCTAATGTTCAATTTAATTAGATTTTTTTAATAATATTTCTATAATGTAAATTATCATGCTATTTATGAGCTCGATTAATAAATATATTTTATTGGACTTATTCTGAATCCAATAAATACACTCTAATCATTGGATGATTTATAAGTCTAATATTTTCAACTAAATTTCTTTTTTGTTTTGTGTTAGTTTAAACTTTAAACTATAATTCACCCTTATTGTATCCATCGTATACTCTTACGATCAAACAATTGGTATTAGAGAAGGTTTTACTACTTTACTTACTAAGTTTTTACTTTTGTTATCTGCTATAATTTATTCAATATTTTATAAACTTCTTGTCTATAAATTTATATTACACAGACATGTATTGTAGAAAGTGTTTCCATTTTTTATAAGATTCCAGGTATAATTTTTTGTACCCTTGAGAATTTGAATCATAGCAGAACCCCAATCCTTGAATGCAATGATTATTCATAATAGATGGATAGAATGAAAAATTATGGTATCAATACCGGTGTTGATAATTTTTTAATGATTACTGGTAAGTATAATATTCCATATAAGGATGTTACTAATTTTACCAATTCATAAAAAAAGTAATATAATTTGAGTTACAAATTAAAAAATTCTCTATTATGATCTATGAAAACAATCATTTATAGTCAGATCTCAACATGTGAAGCTAAAAATAGTATATATAAGAATTTTGAAATAAACCATCTTGGAAATTTTAAATTCATTGAAGAAAGATGAAATATACATAGAGCTGATTATTAAGATTTTGATTTTATACCTGGAGAGTCAGTTGAAAAAATACTCTTTAGGTTTATGAATATTATAAATGATTTACAATCTCTTAGATAGAATGATATTGAATATAGTGTTTTACTTGATAAAATTATTGAAATCATTCCAAATGAGTGGTAATCTAATGTAACTACTTTGGATGATACAATAAGTATTATTAATATTACTCTTAATGATCATATTTGAACCCATATGAAGTATGAGGGAATATTTAAAATAGATATAGAAAAAATGAAAAAAAAAGAATGGGGGATTTTCTTTTAAAACTAAATTTAATGTTTATAATAATGTTCATTATATATAAAATGTTTTAAAGTCTTATAGAAATAATAATGTTATTGTCGAATTAGATAGTAGTTCATCAGAACTATACAGAAATGAATTGGATAATCTTGTGAAACTGGTTAACATGATAGTTGGAATGAAATTATTTTAATACATATATAATAATAATCACAAAGAGAAAAGTGATATGAATGGTTCATTGGAGGTAATATGTTATGAGTGTAATAAAACATGGCATATCAGACTAAATTGAACTAATAAAAAATAAAGGATGATAACAAGAGAAATTATGACATAAGTTATAAAAATTACTATAAGAATAATAATAATAAAAGGATCAAAGATTCATATATATATAAATTGTAATCAAAATAGATATTTCTTCTAAGAATTCATTAAATAGTGAATATTCAGGATATAATAATATTTGATTCTATATAGATATACCAAATGTTAATAATAGCTTCATAGCTATGGTAACAATTAAATATCTTTCAAATCTTACCTTCAATGCCAATTATCCTGATAGTAAAGATGATAATAATTATATATATTTGGATGAATAATCTTAATCATCTAATGAATAAAAAAATACTTTTACTATTTTTGAATAAATTTCTATATTTTCAAGGTCTTTAGAGAACGAAAATTATAATACTTCAAAAAATACTTGAAAATAATCAAGAAAATCTTGTAAAATATAATTCAAGAATATCTAAATTAAATACTAAGATATTAGATATTTATAAATAAATGAAAAAGTGTAACATTTAGAAAACTGAAATTTTGAAAAAACATTAAATTTTATTTTTGAAAAAAAATAGTTTACAAAATGATATTTTAAAGCTTAGTTAAAATAAAAATTCTATAGGAGAGAAAAAATTTGATGTAAAACTGAATTATGAAATTTATATTTTGAATTTTTTTCCCTATGTTTACAATTGGTAGAAAAACAATGATAAAATGTATAATAATATTATACCTAATAAATATATTTATAGAATGGGTTTTACAAATAGAAAAAAAAAATTAATAACAACTTTTTTGAAAAATGTGTTCCATTTTTCAATAAATGTCAAACTTTTGGTCACTGGAAGAACAAATGTTCTGTGAAAAAAATTCAATATTTAGGATTTCATAAAGAATTTTTTTTAAAAGATTTAACATCTTCTCATCATTCTAGAGCTGTTAAAATTTGGATTCCTAAAATATTACTTAATCATAAACTTATTATTAAAAATCAATTATGTTATGAGGCTTATCTTATGATATTGAAAAATGAAAAATGAACAGTTCATAGTTCTAAAGATGAATTTATTCATTCTTCCAATCAGTATGAGAATGTCTATAGAATAAACATATAAGACCTTAAGAGCCAATATATACATTGTCTTAGTGAAATGGAATACGAATCACTATTATGGAATAGAATATTAGGATATTGTAATATTAGAACGTTAGCTAGGTTATGTAATAAATGACTAGTTACTGATCAACCAGAACATAGGTTTGATACATCAAAAGTTTTTTATCCATATCAGTTTGGAATGAAACATAAGTCAAGATTTAAATCTTTTAGTGAAGTCTTGCCTTTTTATTATTTATAGTTAGTGCAAAAGGAGTTATTTATTCCTACACAAACTAGAATAATTTTTGGAAAATAATATCTATATGTTTTAGTTGGTGATTACACTAGATATATGTAGTTATATTATCTAGAAATAAAGTATGGATATTTTTTTGTTTTAAAATTTTTATAGCTACTGTTAAAAATGAGAAAAAACCCACTCCTTGATTACTATTCATATTGATAATGGCGGTTAATTTGTAAATTCTGAATTTTGAATAATTTCAAGTAGAAAAGGTATTATACATAATATTTTCCACCTATAATACCACAAAAAATGGTTTCATTGAAATAATAAATAGAATTATTCAGGAGATTAATAGAGCCATGCTATGTGAATACTCAGTTTAAAAAATATTTTGGGGTAAAACAATTAGTATTGTATGTTATACTATAAATATAATTTTAATAAGACATATTATTAATAAGACTCCTTCCGATTTATAGACTAGAAAGAAACTAAAACAATCTAACTTCAATTCATATGGATGAAAATTATTAATTTTGAATACTAAAGACGACTTATCGAAATTTTCTATAAATTTTGATGAAAGAAAATTTTTAGGTTATTATACATCTAGTAAGGCAGATAAAGTCTTCAATAAAAACACAAGTACTATTGAGAAGTTATTACATGTTATGTTTGATGAAACTACTCCTTTTTTTCAAAAAACACGAACCATCATCCTTATAATGTTATTACTAAAATTGATTTTCATTCAATGTTTGAAATATCTTCTCATGATATAAAAACTGATAAATATATTTCTGAAGTTACACCTTAAGAATGATTTTTGTATGTTGTTAAAGAACAGAATCTTGAGAATAGGAGAAATAAGTTTTTTCTCAAGAATCATCTTGGAGATAACATCATTGGTGATGTAGATCAACTAGTTATAATTAGAAGTTCTTTGAAAAATTAAATTGATTTTTTTATTTCAATTTTAACCAAATAATTTTTATGAGGCTTTAGGTTGTGAGGATTCTATAATATCCATGCAAGATAAACTCATTGAATTTTAGAGGAATAAAGTTTACACTTTAGTTGAATGGATTAAAGATACATTTGTAATATGAGTAAAATGGTTTTTAAAGAATACATGTGATGAAAATGGGACAACTATTAGAGGTAGAGAAATTCTTGTTGCTAAGGGATATAATCAACAAGAAGTCATATATTATGAATAAACTTATGCCTCAGTTTTTAGACATCATCAAATTCATATACATCTACCATATCTAGCATTATTAAATTTCAAACTATTTCAAATGGATATAAATTATGCATTCCATAATGGATTTTCTAGGAGGGAGTTTATGTATATCAACCATATGGTTTTGAAAATAAAATACATCTAGAATTATTTTTTGAACTTACTATGAGACTTTATGGACTTGAAAATCACCTAGATCCTGTTATGATAGATTAACTGGATTTGTGTTATAAAGAAATATTGTTATGGTATCTATGGATCCAACTGTTTTTTGTAAATTATTTTTCTAAAAAGATAATCATTGTTAAAATTTAGGTTGATTAAATTATATATAGATCAAATCAAAAATATTTAATTGATTCTTTTTTGGATCTTGTAAAGTAAGAGTTTGAAATGAGCATAATGGGAAAATGTACTTAATTTTTAGGATTTAAAATTTCCAAAAAAAACCATAAGGAACATTTATATCTCAATAAATTTATATAAAAGATATTATTAATAAATTAGGATATGATATTACTAAATGTTTTTGAACTCCAATTGGAACCTCAAATACATTAGATATTAATGATGCTGGGAAACAATTTGATCAAAATATATTTAGAGGAAGGATTTTATTTCAACTATACTTAACATCTAGTTATCAAGATTTTTTATTTTCAATATGATTATGTTCTAGATACCAATAAAATACAAAAAGTGTCCCACTATAAATTTTAAAAATGAATTTTTCATCATCTTAAGGAACTGTGGATTTAGGTTTGTTTTATTCCACTGGAAATGATTTCGTGTAAAAATGCCTCTTAGATGCTGATTTTGGTGGATGTAGAATGGGTATGAAATGTACATCCCAAAAAATTCATTTCCTAAGAGAAGTATTAGTCTCATAGTCTTTTTAGAAACAACAATCAATATCACTTTCCACAACAGAAACTAAATATGTGACAGTTGGAAGCTTTTGTGGTCAAGTGTTTTGGATGCTACACACACTCACTAAATTTATCATTAAATTTAGTAAAACAAAAATATTTTGTGATGACACAAGTTACATTAAACATCCCTTGAAGTGGAAACCCTAGTCTAGTGGGATTTGGGGCTGTCACCAGGGACCAATATGGTGATATTATTGATTGTATTTATAATAAAAGTGGACATTACACTTCCCATGAAGTGGAAAATATTGGAATAATTAATGCGGTCCATACAATAAGAAAATGGATTAGACTAATGTCTGGTTTTAATGTGACTCTACTACTCTAGTGGGAGAGGTGAGGCTCAAAAACATCCATTTTTCATGGAATATCACAACAAGATGGCCGAACTTTATTAATTATCTCTCTAAAATTAACTACATAATCACTTATGGTTTTCATGAAGCCAATGCTCTTGCTGATGCTCTTGAAAATAAAGTAGTTTTCATATATTCCTATATTCATGCTGATACACTCTCTCTTGATCTTGTAAATATTCATAAAAATGGAAAATGTAAAATCACTTCTTTTAGACTGGTGTAACTTTCCTTTTATTTTATAATAAGATCTATTGAGCTCATTTTTATGAAAAAAAAGAGTCTAGGAATTATCAATATCAAATGATCATACATATATACTACATGTTTACCAATATCCTTACATTAATGAACTCCTTATCAAAGGTTAAGTACATTTGTTGAGTTTTTATAAAATCGTTTTTATAAAACATTATATTTTTTCTTAATTTTTATGTATTTTTAGATTATATTTTTTATCAATTTTTTCGAGAGTTAAAATTCTTGATAAAGATCTTCAGAATCAAACTTTTTGAAAAAATAATTTCATAATAAATTTTTGATTAATATTTTTATGGAAGATATTTTTGTTAAAAATTTTATGAATTTTAATTTCTATTACAAAAACTAAGAAGAATAAATTAAATTATAAAACATTCATTCTAAAAGATATTTTATACTCCAATAATTATTCATTTAATCATTTAGATTTGATAATTTTCCATTACTTTTTTCATTCAATATTGTTTTTACATGTTATTTATGTCTTAAAGTACATTCAAATTTCTTCAAATTTAAAACTCTTCATAATTATAAATCTACTTAATCTTATGATTAGTTTTCTTAAAAAACATTAAGAGTTTATAATAAATTTTTAAAATAATTTGAGTGTTAATATCAACTATCAGATAAGAATTTAGGTCTCGATCTGACTCGCTGGTTTTATAAAATATAAAGTGTTGACCTTATGACTATATATAAAGGGTGGGACACCCTTGTTCTATATAATTTCATAGGATTTCATTCTTGGCACTCAATACCTATTATATTAATTAGTTTGAATTTTGGGATTCATCAGATCAGATTCTTTAGTCTAAGTTCTGATGTCAGACTCAGTCAGTTGACTTAATATCCAAGAATCAATCATATTCACTAATAGAAAATGGTTCCCTTATAGGTGAGGAATCAATAGATAGGATGGAACTAGTTTTAAATCAAAATATCAATAAATTTTTGGATAAATCAAATAAAGTTGCATCTGATGTTGAACAAGTTAATGATAAAGAGGTGTTGAAATAACAAAGGAATTTTATCTCCTCTCTTTATAAGGTTCAAAATAAATAGAAATATATATCTGATGAAGAGATTGAGAAACTAATGGAACACAAATCTCAAACAAATCCAGGAGATTCTTTCTTTGGAAAAGATAAAGGTGAGGTTATATCTTTAAAGATAAGAGAAACTTAAGATAAAATAAATTAGAGAAAAATAAAAACCAGAAGAAAATATTAGTTGAATATATAATGATAGATAATATATTGAAATATTTTGGAAGTAATCAGTAAATAAACCTATAACTATTTCCCCTTTAGTAGTAGTTCCACCAGTTCTAGGGTCTAGAACTATTTCTGTTACCAACAAAACATGTATAAATCGATCTACACCAAAAGTTCTATATTTCTGAAACATATAGTGACTAGGTAAAAGAAAAAAAGTTTTGGAATAAGTAAAAATATAAATAACATTTCAAATATCGGTACCAAAAAGTATCAAAAATGAATAGAGAAGAAAAAACAAAAA
Organism: Viscum album; assembly: GCA_963277665.1. Taxonomy (NCBI): domain Eukaryota; kingdom Viridiplantae; phylum Streptophyta; class Magnoliopsida; order Santalales; family Viscaceae; genus Viscum; species Viscum album. Next base: position 428,174,857 of record OY728150.1, on the reverse strand, counting down.
TTAGAATAAAACATTAGAAAATGATTTCTATGAACTATGAATTAATTAGAAAATGAACATGAAGAAGAAGAAGAATAAGAAGAATAAGATTAAGAAAAATGAGAAGAAGAAATCTCATCATAATTAACCTCCTCCTTCACATGAATATCAACTTAGTCTCATAAGTACCCAGTTATTGATGTATCAGTGGATATTCATTCATAATCTTGTAAAGAATAATTTTAAGAACACAATTCATATAATAAATCATAAAAAAAATGTTGAGACAACTAGAGAAGATGATATAGTAAATGTTTTGGAAGATGAAAGAGTTGAAATAATAGATATGTATAATGTCGGATCATCTCACCAATGAATTTCAGAAACTTCATCTGATTCATTATACACATTGTCTATAGAAGCACCAAATATTATTGATTAGATTTTTTAGAATTTGAAACAGATTTAAATTCAATTCCATATCTTCCAAATATTGAAGAAGATGTAAACATATTAAAAATATTTTTAATGAGAATTTATAATCATTGAAACTACTGATAGTGTTAGTGATTTAGAATGAGTCCAAAATAAAAAGTTTCAAATAAAAATATAAACCTATCAAAATAATATTCAATCAGGTGGATAAATTTCTAATGAGAGTAAAAGTTGAATTGAAAGAGATTGATGATAAAATTATGGAAGTAAAGAAAGTATCTTTTGAAATTTCCAATTCATTTTAGAATTTTTCTTCTTGAATCTTGGATAGACTTGAGTTTTTTGAACAATTAAAATATATTTTAGATTCTGAGAATAAGGAAGAATGGGAATTTAAATAATAAATTTAGAAGTTAGAAGATGAAAATATCAGTTTTTGATCTATTGAATATGAGTATCTAAGGTAGAAAAAGGAAAAAAATAAGATTAGTGTTCTTGACGTGGAAGTTGTAAACATAAAGGCTAGTAATTAGAGTCTCCTAGGCATATAAGACTGAATAGATAATATTGAAACATAAATATATAAAACTGATAAGGATCATAATTATTTAAAGAAGTTGAAGGATATTTACAATAAACTATATAAGAAATATGACATTTTTTTACTAAACTATTGCTGCATTTGAAACCTTTTGGAATGAAGTTTAGTTTGAATGACTTATTGTTCAAATATATATTGTCTAAATGTTTTTGAATTTAATTTGGTTTTAATTTTCTTTTTAATCATCTTGGATGAATATAAATTAAAACACTATTTTTTATTATGTTTCCTAATATTTCTGTATAATACTTTACCTTCCCCATTCATTTTTCAAATCCTAAAGGGGGATAGTTTATCTAAATGGAGATAATTAATCCAATATATAGGAATTTTTTTAAGGGTTTTAATTTACATAAAGTGCATAAAACTATCTATGGAAGACATTTTATTAATTAGGAGTACCTAACGTAATCATTGTTCTATAATGGATCAAGAAATAAGATTAAAAGGATGTTATGAACTCAGGGGGAGTTAATATATGATACACATATATTATTATTACGGAAAATTCATTTAAAAGATCATGAATTCACAATGGGATGTATTTTTTTCAATTCTAATAGTTTTCCTTTTTAATTGTTTTGTTTTTTCTTCCAAAAAATGGAGATATTGTTGATTCTAATGTATATATTCAAATTTTCCTTTCCTTATTTTTGAAATTAAAAAAATTAAAATATTATTTTACTAACTTTATATATCCCAATGTGTTTTAGAATAATTTTCTAGAAATAATCCTTTTATACCAAAAATAGAAATGGTTTCCATGTAAATAAATATAATATTTATATTATTATATTTAATCTATTAGACTAACTTAAATTCTAGTCCATTGGACTAAATAAGTGTTTTTTACATTGGCTTGACTAAGTTTTTTGTTCGTCAGACTGACCAAAGTCATAACCATTAGACTAACAATTGTTCAGATCCATCGCACTGAACATAGTTCGTTTCATGCAATTGATCAACAAATAGTAGTCTATCAGACTATGTAAGGTATAAAATTGGAGTAATTATAATTATTTCTATCATATTGAATATATTAAATCATTGTAATGGTGGTAATCAAAATGACATCGAATGGAAACGTTTTATTTAGCTATCAAGGGACAAACATATGTGTCCATTGAAACCAACTCCTGGATTCATGAAAATGTAGCCGAAGGTGGGATACCTATAAATTAGAGTTTTTTTAGGGAGATGAGGGCGTATTATTTTACAACTGAACATGTAAGAGATTTTCCCCACATAAACATATCATTCTTATGCATTGTAATTTGTTTATAGAGTTGTAGTTATCAGGAATCTATGTGAGGATTGTAAATTCTTTTGAATGTTTTTTATTTTTTATTAACTTTCTTCAGATTGAGTTTCAAATCAAGGGATTCTATAGATTGGAAGATGGGTGAATCAGATCCATCAGATAGAGGTATTCTAGGGATTATAAGATAGGTGAATATTATCCATCAGATCAAGGTCTGTCAGAGATAGGAAGACCGAGACAATATTAGTCATCTTATTGAGGTATTTATTATTTAATAAAGACAAAGATGATACTGATAATCATATTAATGGATTTACTAGTTTGGAAAGACAAAACTTTATAGTTAAGTTGAAAACTATGGATATTGTAAGTTATGATTTTTGAAATCCTTAAATCTTAAGGTTAGAGAGTAGAATTACTTTTATTATGAATTTATTTAACTATTACTTTGTTATAATATTTAATATTACTTTTTTCTGAAAGTTTTACATTTCCCTATGAAATTTAATTATAATTCTTTCTTTTACAAATATTTCTAATATAAGATTTTATTGTACTATCTATGAGACCTATTAATAAATCTATTTTATCAAACATATTCTAAATAGGATACATACACTCTTATCATTAGAATATTTTTGAGTCTAATATTTATAGATAAATAGGATTTGGGGTTTGTGCTAGTTTAAATACTTAAACTTCACTTAACCCCCCCCCCCCCTTTGTATCCATCATATACTATTATGATCCAACACTTTTCCCTTGACTTTATCCTAGGTACACAATGTTTTTCATATCTTGATGTCAAAAAAATATGTTCTGGGTTTGTCTCATACTCTGATCCCTGAAATATTTTATTTGGAAGAAAATATTTCGTATGTGTAAAATCCTGTATGGTTTCTTGAATGTAGAGAGAATTTTTTATTGAGTAAGGAGATTCACCAGGTTATCATTTTATGGAAAAAACATATGGTTTAAGAGGCAATGTGGGAATATGAAAATTTTGTGGGAAAGATATCCAAATTTTTTTAAGAAGTGAATAAAATTAAAAGGAAACAATTTAAAAAAGTGTACAATATAAATACCACCATAAGGATAGAATAAATCATCCTCATGTTTATTAATATATTTATATTCCTTATAAAAATATTAAATAATGTTTTAAATAAAAATGAAATGGTTATAATTAAATGTTTTTTAAAATATCTTATTTAAAAGTTAACTTATAAATTTTATAATTTGAATTTTAAACCAATAATATCATTTTTTTAAATAAAAATATCAATATATATTTAGGGTTATATTTTGGGGTTATTCTGAAAATGCTATTTTTTAGTGAATTGTGAAAAATATTGATTTTAAAAAAAAGTCAATTATTTCCAATAAATTAAGTAATGTATGAATATAATTATGTTTTGAAAATGATTTCAAGTAAAATTATTATTATTTATTTATATTTAACCCATATAATTAATTTTTAATCAACATTATATTTTATTTTAGTATAAGAATTTTTTGGGTTTAAAAATAGTTTTTTTCCTGAAAACTATTTTTAAGGGAATAATTTTATTAATTTTAATTAATTAAGATAATCCCTAATGAGAAATTTTTTAAATAAAGTTTATAACTTATAAAAAATAAATATTAAATTATATTCATGAATATTATTATTATTTATCATATAATTTATATAATATCATCTTTCTCTTGAAAAATATTGTTCCTAAAAACCCACTTTTTCATCACGACTATGGGTTTAATTTCATATTTAAAAGTTTCCAATTATGTGGATTTAATTTAATAAACTGGATTACATATTTGGAATAATCAGGATTTAAATCTTAAAATATGTTCAAACTAATTTAAATCATAATGACTAGTGAAAACAATGAAAATTAATTACCATAGATAGGTTAAAAATAGGTTTACCTGGGGTTAAACTAAAGAGATAAGGGATAAAATGAAAAATAAACATGAATTAAATTTATTTTCTGTCCATATTTATAACTTATCTTGTCTAGGGATCTATAATATTCTAATTTGGATCATTTAGGTATGTACAAAATGTGGGCATGTATTTTTCATTTAAAATATTACAAGTGTGGCACTCACCTCACTTATAAAAGGTAACTACCTATCCTCTCTTATTAACACAATAAAAAAAAATTGGATCAAACATACAATAACCAAAAAAATTATAAATTACCTACCCATAAAATATATCCCTTATTTTGATCCTAAATCTATCTGATAAAGGTTTTTTTATTACACAATGAGGTTTTCTGAAGAAGATATATCATTCTTCCTTGAGTGTCTTTATTTTATTTCTTATTACATATACATAATATATTATTAATTTATGATTATATAATAATAATAGTATCTAGCATATAATTGCATTTTTTATGTTCATTTCATAAAAAAATCATTTTCTCTTCCATCAAATGGGATAAAAATCATTATTCATGTATACGGCAGACTACTACCTCGCGAGCCAATGTCATTCATTTTCCATCATCACCTATCACGAATTATTGTAATGGAATATTTAATGTATATATATGATATTTTTAACATATTTATTCTTATTTAGATATGATATCACATATACCTTCTTATTTTTCAATCCGTGTGGGATATAATAATGTCGCTTGTATGTATGACAGACTACCGCCCCATGAAGCGATGTGATTCCATTTTTATGAATGATTTAAATGGAAGGTAATATGGATAAATTTAATAAATATTTGTGATATATGCCACATAATAAATATTTTCATAACATATTTATCATTATAAAATTATAATATGTTATATTTCCTCTGACATGGAAAAATGATAACATCGTTCTTTTATTTGTGGACTACTACCTCCACGAAGCAATGCGATTATTTTTCCATCACCACATCAAAATAATGTTATATATAATCATTGTTAATTAAATAATATGGTATATATGATATTATTATAATTATATAAATATAAAATATTACATACCTCCCTTTCATAATGATCATTGAAAAATGGAAAAGTTACTCTTGTATATGTACAGCCTACCATCTCTGTGATCATAACATAGTTCATTTTTCATAACTATAATTCATGATTTATTTTAAATGTATAATTGATGAATAAATATGATAAATATCTCAGGATTATTATTCTGGATACATTCAACTAAGGACCTGTTTGACCAACAATCATCATACTGAAGTCATTTTTGACACATGAGTCAAATATCAATGAAACACTCGACGTAATATAAATTAACTATTTAATTGTATATGAAATACTAATAAGTTAAATAAATGAAATAATAATATTAGTAAATATTATTAAATATTTAAATAATTATCATAATTTTATTATTCATGGAGATAAAGAACAAACATGATGAATCAAACTTAAGGTAAGAGGTTTCATCTCAAATTCCTTTTGATAAGTAATATTTTATTGTTATTCACCTATATTCATTTAAGAAGTGTATATATAGAACATTTTACATTTTATATCATGAATTTGTATATTCTTAGGTCATTTAATGTTATTTATGATATTTTTTCATGGGTCTTATGATTCAAATATTTCCAAAGTGATAATGGGTTTTATTTAAAAATTATCTATTTTAATATTTTTCTCATAAATATCATTTTCATTCATTCCCATGTTTTTAGGGTGATTTTTTAATGAACATGAGAGTTTCATAAATGGATTTTGTTTTCTTTCATTCAATGTTTTATTAAAAGGTTATCTTTATATATAATGTGTGACTTTTATAACAATTAAAAAATTGAATGTTCTATTTTAACATATAATGTGATAACAACTTTTCCACCCCATAATCGCTATTTTAATTTTTTATTACTTTATAATCATCCAAGTTTTATTCATGTAAAAACCTCATTTCCCATTTATGGGTATTTTTTATTGAAAGTGTTTTTTAAAATAAAAGGGAATTTTGTTATTGAAATGGGGTTTTAAAAAAAGAATGGTATTTTAATATCCAAAATTAATTTTCATACGGGTTTAAAAGATTTTTTCAAATGTTTATGATGAAAAAATACAATTTAATTTTTTTATTCATGATACTGTACTTGTTAATTATAATAGTAATTGTTGAACCTATATTGTTCAAGGTGATCCTCATATAGCTTATGTAAGATCCCATGTATTTATAGAATAATACCTTTTCATTTCTATTAATATTTATTAATAAGATATTATTTTTACATTAAATGGGACACTTTGTCTCATAGCATACTCAACACGCAACAATTAGTTTCTTTGAAATCTTATGTTGCACACAACTTTGAGTTATACTTAAAAATAATATATTATTATTATTATTTTAAATGGTAGTTAACAACTAGCCATTGTATTGGTGGGAATGAATATAACTAACTAAAATATGATTATACATGTTTTTTAAATGGTTCTAAAGTTATCAAATATATTTTATAGGCTTAAAATGAGAATGAATCTAATTTTAATCACAAAATACTCTAATATTTTTAAAAGGTCGGTTTACCACCTTTTGATGGAGAAACCTTTTTAATTATAGTTTTTGTCACTTTTATATGTTTAATATAGAAAAATAAGATTATTATGTAGAATTGGGACATCAAAATTTACATTGGATAAATTGTTGGTAATTTTATGATAATGTTAATTTTTTAATGAATAGTTAAAAATATTGCATTTTAATTCAAAACTACCTTTAGATCTAATTTATTTATATAGTTGGATTATTATTTTAATTGTTAAAGTGTTATTGGATTAGTTTTTTTTATAATTTAATAAAATTTTGGTTATTGGAAGTAATTTCACTTTTAAATAGGATATAAACACATGTTAATCTTTTGATAGATTTTACTTCTTAAAAACTCGCTTTTTGTTTTGACAACAGGAATTAATTTTAAATTAATTTCTGTAAATTCTATGTTTTGAATTTGGAAAAAAGATTACATATTTGGAATCATAAGGCAAAAATTATGTAAATAGGTACCTTTTATTTTTTGACATTATGAATATTAACTTCGGTAATTAATTTTATTTACCATGAATAAAGGGTAAATCTGGTAAATAAGGGTAACAAAATAATATTAAAATAATATTAAACTACCCGAACACATTTACTAATCCTATTTGATGAGATATAACCAACCATGGGAATCCTTGGGTATATTTTAGGACTCCATGGAGCCACTTGGATCTGATAATGACATGTTATAAAAATTAATTTAAAGTAAAGAGAAATATAACTTAAACATATATCTTTTACTAAAATAGGTTTAATATAGGGTAATATAACTGATATCTTTGACTATAAAAACTCAATATAAATCTAAAAATATTTCCTACATCATTTTATTTTATTTATAATTTTTATACATTAAATAAATTTAATTATGACACAATGATGATGCAATGAATGTTTCATTAATAAAGTATTTAAATAAATGTTATTATAAATATTAAAATAAATATAATTTTAATATTTTTATTCTATAAAAGGATTTTATGGATGATATTGACATATTATATTTTATTTAATTCCTTTTTTTCAAAGGAATAAAGCTGTTATGAATTTTTAAAAAAGTCAAGTATGAATGGTGTCCAAAATTGACATAATTCCTAAATTAAAATATAAAATAGTTTATTAAATGATATTGAATTCATAAAAATATAATATTAGGAAAAATGGTTAATATAAGTCCAAATATGTCATAAATGACTTTTTTGGGTCTTTTTACATGATGAGGTAATTACATTAACCCACAATGTGTAAATAACATGATATCACTATAAGATTAAAAAGGGTAAAATAAGCGTTAAACAAAAAAGATAAGGATAAAAAATATTAAAAACTCGTATAAAAATTATTATATTATGGTTATTAGAACCAAGATCATATTATCTTCGAATTAAATGAGTTTTTGACCATTTTTAAGTGAAAATAATTTTATAATAAAATAATGTTTCAAGACTTTCCTAAAGTGCCCCTCCTCCCTCTTATAAAAGGCCACCACCTCTACTCACATACTCACACCTCTTAAGCCCCTTGTATTGTCCAAAATCTGATCAAATAATCTCCTAACATCCCTTATTTACTTTTATAATCATTACCTTGGGAATAAGGCAATTCAATAAATCCTTTTTGGATCAATTAAAAGAGGTTACCTGTTTTAGGGGCAGCGTCTTCTCTCGTGTTCCTTTAATTTAATTTCATTCTCCACTCCCTATGATATTATTATTCTTTGATTACATAAAAATAATAGTATCATAAATATAAAAGGATGTTTTATGATATATATTCTAACTAAACTTACACACACCTCCATGTAATGGATACGAACATATTGTTTCCGTGTACGACGAACTACTGCCTCACGAAACGACGATTGTTCAATTTTCCCCTACCAACTATAATGGTGAGAATTATGATATAAATATATTTATATATTATATTTATTATATTTATATTGTCTCTATGATTCTGTGTTTGTTATTTAAATCATACCTTTATGCTTTCCATAATGTGTAAGTGCGATAATTTCATTTGAGGAAGTACAGACTACCACCCCCTCAAAGTGATATGAATTGTTCATGACATACGTGGAACACATAAAGGATGAAATTAATGAAATTATGTAACATATATAACATAGATATTATACTATAATTATAACATACCTATGTATCATTTATTTTTCATTCCTTTAAATAGGACAAAGAAATGAAAGTAGCGTTCATGCGTACGTACGACATACCGTCTCCATGAACTGGGAATTTCATTTCTTGTCTCCAAATGTTATGGAATATTATAAATACATATATAATGGATATATATGACATTTAAATAATAAATATTATTATAGATATGGTTTACTTTTGAATCAAAATAAGTTCATTTTTCGACTCAAGAACCAATTGTTGAAAAAACATCTTACATGAACTCAAATAATTAACTAATTATTATAACATAGTCATAATTAATGTAATGGGAATAATAAAAAGGAAAATAATTTTAATCAAGTATAAATTAACTTAAGTTTATTATTCAGGGAGATAAATAATAAACAAGACAAGTCAGACTCAAGATAATGGATTTCGTCTCAATCTCCTTTCATTGAGGCATATTTTGATGTTATTCACAACCTTCTTTTATATGGTTTATAAATCAATTTAACTTTTAATTCCATTCAAAGGGAATATTTTTTCTATGAATTGTTTTAAAAAAAACAAAAAGAATGTTTCTTTTTAACATACGCGGCGACAACGACCTTGTCACTGCCGCAAGCATTATTTGATATTGGGATTCCTTAACAATTCGTAATGTTTTTAAAAGGAAAATAAATACCACATACCCTTTTTAAGTATTTTGGTATTTAAAATGGTTTTGAGAAAGCATTAATTATGTCAATATCTTGAAATGATATATTATTATTGCATTGTGGGAATCTTATCTTTCCTTTATGCATGTTTTATGTGTTATGATTATGTTATAGTTCTTGGGGATTACATATATATGTGGTTTTATGATAAACCGAGGGATGGTGAGCCCGTGATAGCTCTCTAGTTAATTTCGTAACATGAAAGAGTTAAACATTAAGGTTTCTCCGAAGATATTTATGGAATATATTGTGATGGGTATTCCAAACATAACCATGAAGGTTACTCCCTATGTAGCTGTGAAAGATACAAAGTAAGTATGTTATGTACTCCATAAGTTACCTTTATGATTTATGATTTCTATGAGTTATTTATAAATCTTATAAATTCATGAGGTATGTTAAAGAGCATATGTTTTATGAATAAAATGTATGATTTCATTGATTTTTATGGATTGATAGACTAATGTTTTATTTGGTTATTATATATCCCTTACTAAGAATTTTATGCTCATCCCATGTTTTTGAAATGTTTTTTCATAGGTTATAAGGAAGGGTAAGGGAAATGAAGAATTCAAGGGGTTTTATATCAAGAGGAGAATTCTTCTTTTATTTAAGGAGTTTTATTATTGTGAAAAAATCTGGATAGAGTAGAAGTGTATACTTTGTTATTTTTGAGATGTAATATAATAATTATGACCTTATTATATAAAACTCTAAACCTAAAAAGATCATCAATGTGAAAGAAAGTAAATTCTTGATCAAAAATCAAGATTATGTTATTTTAAGGCCTAGGCCTTATATTTGGTATCACTGGTCGGTTTAGATAACTTTAGGAGTTAGGATATTTTTAATAGAATATACATAATTTATTTTTACTTTATGGTAAGATTGAAATGATATAGAATTTGAAGATAACCTTGTTGCTTATTCTAAGAAATATCTTTCTTTAGAACAGTTTTCCATAGAGGACATAGAGAAGATATGATGGGATGACATCAAGGGAAAAAAAACCTATCAAATCAGAAACCATAAATGGTTAGAATCAGAATATAGCAGTTTGTTGTAGTGATGCCATAGTTGACACATGCTATAAATGGTGGTGGTATCCATGCACGGGAGTAGCTAGATCAAGCACAAAGGAACATGTCGGTAGTGGATAATTTCATGAGGCAACATCCCCCATAATTCATAGGATTCTATGACCCTCTAATAGCTTAAGGGTAGATTAAATCACTCAGAAATATTTTTGATGTCATGGGGTTTTCAAAACATCAAAATGTTAGTCTTGTTGTTTACCATTTTTAAGGTTAATCCAATCAGTTATGTTCGATGGTTAAAAATATCAAGGATAATGAGGAGATTTGGGATCTTGTTTGGGAAGAATTAAAGCGTATATTTCTGGAGAAATATTTTCCCAAGGTAGTTCAACATAGGATGGAAGAAAATTATTGGAATTCAGGAAGGAGGATGACTTAGTGGATGCTTATGAAGCAAAATTCACTCGACTAGAATGGTATGATCCAAATTTAATATGGGATCTTGACAGTAAAATAAATTGTTTTTACTCAGGATTAAACCCAAAGTATCAATGAGAATTAGCTTCTCGTGAGTTCAAAAGTTATGAAAAACTTTTTATATGTACAGAGAAGGTGGAAATGGAGTTTTCTGATGATCAAGAGTTCTTTAAAAAACAACAGAATATGAGGTCGAGGTGGTAGATGAAAGGGAAGAACTCTACAAAAAAGTTTGATGGTAGGAAACTTAAGTTTAAAATTAGTGAAAATTGTGGTAAAAATCACATCGAAGAATGCCTTTTGAATTATGGTAAGTTATTATAATATGGAAAAATGGGACATAAGGCTCGTAATTACACTGAAAAAGATCAGGGTAGTGGTAAGATAACATCTGATTTATAGTCAGTAATATGTTTTAAGTGTAATGAAATGGTTCATTATGAAAATGAGTGTCTGATGAAGAACTCAAATGATGGAAAGAAGATAGAATATAAGAAAAAAGGGGTGGTGAAATCCTTTGAAACTATTTAAAAAAAGGTTGGGCCATCAAATAAAGTAGTATATAGTACATTGTTTGTTCATTCAGATTATACTTATGTGTTGTTTTTCTGAGTTTACACATTCTTTCATTTCTAAGAAATTATCTAGTAAATCGAGAATTGCATCTCAAGATATGAATCATAAACTTGTGTTGAAAAAACCTAGTGGAAATGTTGAGAAAAAATGAAATTATAAGAACCTTCATATCCTTTTCTATGGAAAGAATCTACCTGAAAACCTTATTTTTTTGCCTCTAGTATAGTTTGATGTTATTTTGGGTATCGATTGGATTTTCTTTTATCATGATAAGATTGACTGCAAATCTAAATAGATTTTTTTTTAGAAATTATTTCAGTATGTGTATAAGAATGAACCCTTATTTTTGTAACATATCAGGAAGCTTAGAAACTCGTAAAATATGGAAATGAATATTACCTGGTACATATTTTTGAAAACAAATGAACTATTTAGATTAATGATGTGCCAGTGGTTAATGAGTATCTTTATGTTTTTATTGATGAGTTTCTTGGTATAATACCTAATCAGGAATTTTAATTTATTGTTGAACTGGTTCTTGATGCTATTAAAATTTCAAAACCCCCTTATCAAACGGATCAAATTGAAATTTTAGATTTAGAGAATCAGTTAAAAGAGTTATTAGATAAAGGTTTTATTTGAACTAAAACATCACCGTGGGGTGATCTTGTATTATTTTTTAAAAATAAATATGATTCAATGAGAATTTTCATTGATTATAGATCCTTGAATAACATCACTATTAAGAATAAGTATCCTTTTCCTTATATCGATGATTTGTTTAATCAGATCCAAGAATCTCATTATTTTTCGAAGATTGACTTGAGGTCGGGGTACCATCAGTTGAAATAAAAGGAATCATACATTCCGAATACCGTGTTTTGTACTAGATATAGCCATTATTAATATGTAGTTATGCCTTTTTTGTTAGCTAATGCACCTATTGTATTCATATATCTTATGAATATAATTGTCCATGAGTTCTTGGATAAGTTTATGGTTGTGTTTATTGATGATATTTTGGTATATTGTAAAAGTAAATAGGATCCTGAAAGTTATTTAATGGATTTCTTATAGGCATTAAAAGAAAAGAAACTATATGGGAAATTCATCAATTTTGAGTTTTGGTTACAAAATATTTCATTCCTTGGTCACATTGTTTCTAAAGATGGCATAACTGTTGATCCAGCTAAAAAAAGTTATTGAATAATGGAGAAGTCCTAAAAATATAACTGAGATTCTTAGTTTTCTTGGTTTATCAAGTAATTACTAGAGGTTTGTTGAAAATTTTGCATGGCTGTCTAGTCCACAGACTAAGTTAACTCGAAAAGGTGTTAAGTTTATCTAGACAAAAAAAATGTGATGATTGTTTTCAAAAATTGAACAGAAGATCGGTGAATGCCCCAGATTTGGAACTTCCTTCTAGAAATGGTGAATTTTTTATTTATAGTGATGCTTCATTGAAAGTACTTGGTTGTGTCTTAATGCAGAGTGATCAGGTAATTTCTTATGCTTCACTTAAATTGAAAACTCATGAGTTAAATTATCTTACACATGATTTGGAATTAACTTATGTTGTTTTTTCATAAAAAAATTGGAGGCATCATCTGTATGTAGTAAAATGTAAAATATATACTAATCACTAAAGTTTCCAGTATATATTCACTGAGAAAGAATTAAACATGAGACATAGGAGATGTCTAGAATTAATCAATGATTATAATTGCACGATTCATTACTATCCAAGAAATGAAAACAGAGTGGTGGATGCTTTTTGTCATAAAATCAATTATAAATTAACCATGTTAAGTTTGGAACATGAACCTTTGATTGATGATTTGATGAAATTTAGCTTGGATGTTGTTGTTTTGGGAAATTATACTATTTTGTTTCAGGTTTTAGTACAATCTTCTCTAGCAGACAGAATAAAGAAAGCACGGAAAGAAGACAGTGAGTTGTAGAAAAAGGTAAAATTGGTTTAGAAAGGTATGTTACCTGAATTTAACATTGATAAGGACTGTGTTTTGAGGTTTGGAATGAGATTATGTGTGCCTTGTGATTCATAGTTGAAGAAAGAGTTATTATGTGAATCTCATAGTTCTTCATTTTCAGTTCATCCTGGCATTACTAATATGTATACAGATCTTCGGGAGTATTACTGGTGGGATGAGATGAAAATATATATTGCTAAATTTACCTTGGGATGTTTTATTTTTCAATAGGTTAAATCCTAGTGGAAGTTACCAAAAGGGATGCTTCAACCTTTAACAGTGCTAGAGTGGAAATGGTAAAATGTGTCCATGGATTTCTTAGAGGGATTACCAAAGACTTCTCGAGGTAAAAATGAAATCTGGGTTATTATTGATAGAGTGACTAAATCTTATCATTTTATTTCTATTCAAGATACTCTATCTCTAGAACAAATTTATAGATTGTATATTAAAGAGATAGTTATGTTACATGGAGTTACCATATCCATTATATTTGATCGTGATCACAAGTTCACTTCTAACTTTTAGAAGGGCCTTCAAAAGTTTTTGGGTAATGAATTAAATTTCAGTATAACTTTTCGTCTACAATTAGATGGGAAGTTAGAACAAAAAATTCATACTTTGGAAGATATGATACATGCTTATTGAATGGATTACAAAGGAAGTTGGACCAATATTTTTATTTGGTTTAGTTTTCTTATAATAACAATTTTCATTCCAGTATATAAATGGAACCATTTGAAGCATTATATGTATATAGGTGTCAAACTTCAGATTTTTGGGATAAATTAGGTGAAAGGAATTTTGTGGGACCAAAATTGGTTGAAGATATGATAGAAAAATCTCATTTTATTCAGAAAAACATGAGTAATACTCAAAGTAGGTAGAAAATTTATGCAGATAACCAGAGGAATGATCTTTCTTTTGGGGTAGGTGATCATGTCTTTCTCAACGTTTCTCTGTGGAAAAGTGTGATGAATTTTGGTAAGAAGGGAAAGCTGAGTCTGAGGTTCATTGGACCTTATAAAATCATATAGAAAGTTGGATCAGTTTCCTACAGAGTGGATTTACCACTAATTTTATCCCAAGTACAATTTTTTTTTCATGTTTCAATGTTGAGAAAGTATATGTCAGATCCAACTCATGTTTTGAGTCCAAAGGTAGTTTAGTTCGAAGAGAATATTTCTTAAGAGGAACGACCAGTATAGATTCTTGACTGTTGAGAGAAAGTGTTGAAAAATAAGGTAATTCATCAGGTAAAGGTTATGTGGAAAAACCATATGCTTGAAGAGGTAAAGTGGGAATCCGAAAATGATATGAGGGATAAATACCCCCACTTATTTGATAAGTAAAAAAAATTTGGGGACGCAATTTTCTAAAAGGGGAGACTGATGTAGGATCTCAGGTATTTATAGAATAATACTTTTTCATTTCTATTGATATTTATTAATAAGATATTATTTTTACATTAAAGGGGACTATTTTTATGATAGCGTACTCAACACGCAATAATGAGTTTCTTTAAAATATTATGTTGCACACAACTATGAGTCATACAAAAAAATAATATAATATTATTATTATTTTAAATGGTAGTTAACACATAGCCATTGTATTGGAGAGGATGAAGAGAACTAACTACAAAATGATTATACTTGTTTTTAATTTTTTTACATTTATCCAATAAATTTTATAGTCTTAAAATGAGAATGAATCCAATTTTAAGTATAAAATACTCTAATATTTTTAAAAGGTTGGTTTACTTTTTTTGATGGAGAAACCTTTTTAAATCTAGTTTTTTGTAACTTTTATATATTCTATTTGGAAAAATAATATTCTTCTATAGAATTAGGACATAAAAATTTACTTTGGTTAAATTTTTGGTAATTTTATGATAAAGTTAATGTTTTAATGAATAGTAGAAAATACTTCATTTTAATTCAAAACTACCTTTTCTTATAATTTATTTATATAGTTATATTGTCATTTTAATTGGTTTTAAAGTGTAATTGGATTATTTTTTTATAATTTAATCTAATTTTGATCATTTGAATTAATTTAAATTTGAAATTGGATATATAAACATGTCAATCTTTTAATAGATTTTACTTCTTAAAAACCCACTTTTTGGTTTTGATAATGGGAATTAATTTTAAATTAATTTCTGAATATTTTTTGTTCTTAATTTGGAAAAATAGATTATATATTTGTAATAATAATATACAAATTATGTAAATAGGTACCTTTTTTTTGATATTATGAATAGTAACTTCAGTAATTATTTTTATTTAGCATGGTTAAAGGGTAAATATGGTAAATAAGGGTAAAATAATAATAATATAATAATATTAAACTACCCTAACACATATACTGATCCTATTAGATGAGATATTTCTAACCATGGGCATCATTAGGTCGATTTTAGGACCCCATAGAGCTACTTGGGAGTGATAATGACATGATTTAAGAATTAATTTAAATTAAAGCGAAATATAACATAAAGATGTATCTTTTACAATTTTTTTAATATAGTGTTATTTTACTAATATATTTGACTATAAATATTCATTAGAAAGATAAAAATATTTCCTACATCATGGTATTTTATTTATAAATTTTATACATTAAATAAAGAATTTTAATTATGACACAGTGATGATGTAGTGATTACTTCATTAATAAAGGATTCAAATAAATGATATTATAATATTAAAATAAATGTTATTTGAATATTTTCATTTCATAAAATAATTTTATGGATGATATTGACATATTATATTTTATTTAATTTCTTTGGTTGAAGGAATGAAGTTGTTATGAAATTGTAAAAAAAGTCAAGTATGAATAGTGTCCAAAATTAACATAATTCATAACATAAAATATAAAATATTTTATTAATGATATTAAATTCCTAAAAATTTAAGATTCATAAAAATGGTTAATATAATTCCAAATATGTCATAAATGAATTTTTTGGGGGTCGTTTGACATGATATGGTAATTACATTAACCCATAATGTGTAAATAATATGATATCACTATAAGATTAAAAAGGGTAAAATAAGGGTTAAAAAAAGATAACAATAAAAAAAATATTCAAAACTTGTCTAAAAATTATTGGATGATGGGTACTCAAAACCAAATCATCTTATATTATAATTAAATTAGTTTTGGACCATTTTTAATTGAAATTTAATTTATAATAAAATAATATTTCATGACCTCCCAAAAGTGCCCTCCTCCCTCTTATAAAATATTATCATCTATACCCACTTACTCACACCTCTCAACCCCATTGAATCATCCAGATTCTACTCAAATAATCTCCCATCATCCCTCCTTTTCTCCTAGAATCCTTACCTTGTGCAGAAGGTAATTCAAGAAAGCATGTTTGGCTTAATTGAAAGAAGTTACCCATTTTAGAGGTAGTGTCTTCCCTCAAGTTCCTTTAATTTATTTTCTTTATACACTCCATATGATCTTATTATTGTTTTATTATACAAAAACACCCATATAATTAATATAATAGTATTTTTTATGATAATTATTCAAACTACACTTACACAAACCTCCATCTAATGGATAAGAACATATTGTTTCTGTGTACGGTGAACTATTGTCTCACGAAAGGATGATTGTTCAATTTTACCCTACCACCTGTCATGGTGTCCATTATGATGGAACTGTATTTATATATGATATATATTTTATTTATATTTTCTCTATTATTCTGTATTTTTTATTTATATTATACCTTTATACTTTACATAACATGTAAGTATGATAATTTCATTTGAGGAAGTGTGGACTATAGCCTCCTAAAAGTGATATGACTCGTTCATGTCATACATGAAACATATAATGGATGAAATTAATGAAATTATGTAACATATATAACATATATATTATACTGGAATTATAACATACCTACGTATCATTTAGTTTTCATTCCATTAAATATGATAATGAAATGAAAGTAACGTTAATGCGTACATACGACTTACCATCTCTATAAATGGTGCATTTCATTTCTTATCTCCAAATATTATGGAATATTATAAATAAATATATATTTAATATATATGATAATTAAATAATAAATATCATTATGTATATGATGGACTTTTGACTACATGGACAATTTACAATGAAACACGTTCATTTTTCGACTCAAGAACTAATTATCGAAAAAACATCTATAATGAACTCAAATAATTAACTAATTATTATAACATGGTCATATGTAATGTAACGAGAATGATAAAAATGAAACATGTTCTAAAGAAAGTATAAATTATCTTATGTTTATTTTTCAGGGAGATAAAGAACGGACAAGACAAGTCAGACTCAAGGTAAGGGACTTCATCTCAATCTTCTTTCATTGAGGCATATTTTGATGTTATACACCGCCTTCTTTTATATGGTGTATAAACCCATTTTACTTTTAATTTCATTTAAAAGGAATATTTTCTATATAAATCATTTTACTAAATAATAAATGGAATGTTTCTTTTTAACGTACGCTGTGACAATGACCTTTTCGCCATCGCGAGCATTATTTTATATTTGGCTTCCTTAATAAGCTGTAATGTTTCTAAAATAAAAATAAATACCATACACCCTTTTTACATATTTTGGTATTGAAAATGGTTTTGATAAATTATTTATTATTTCAATATCTTTAAATGGTATATTGGGATTGCAATGTGGAAATGTTGTCTTTCCTTTATACTGGTTTTATGTGTCATTGTTATGTTATGGTTCTTGGGAATTGTTTAAGTATATGAGTGGTTCTATGATAAACCGAGGGTGGGTGAGCCCATGATATATCTCCAATGTATTGGGTAATGTGAAAGATGTAAACGTTAAGGTTTATCATAAGAGATTTATGGAATATACTATGATGGGTATTCCAAACGTAACTATGAAGGTTACTCCCTATGTAGCTGTGAAAGCTACAAATTAAGTATGTTATAGGTTCCAAAAGTTACCTTTATGATTTATTATTTCTACGAGTTATTCATAAATCTTATAATTTCATGACATATGTAAAAGAGATTATGTTTTATGAGTAAAATTTTTGATTTCATTGATTTGTATGGATTCATGGACTAATATTTTATTTCCTTATTATATATCCCTTACTAAGATTTTTATGATCATCTCGGGTTTTAGAAATTGTTTTTCATAGGGTATAAGAAAGGGTAAGAGAAAGGAATAATTCAAGATGATTTATATCAAGAAAATAACTCTTGTTTTATTTAAGGAGTTTATTATTTTGAAAAAAAATGGATAGAGTAGAAGTGTCTACTTTTTAATTTTTGAGATGTAATGTAATAGTTAGGGCCTAATTATCTAAAAATCTAAACCTGAAAAGATCCTCAATGTGAAATAAAGTAAATTCTTAATCAAAAATCAATATTATGTAATGTTTAAGATGGGTACCTTGTAGCTTATATATTGGGTGATCCTAGAGAATGTCGTGTGATCCCAATATAACTTATACGATGGGTGTTTCTTAATAGTTCTTAAAATCATTAGGTAATGTTACTTGTCTTAACAAAAATAATGAGTTTTTTATCAAATTTTTTATCCTATGTATTTAACTAAGCTATAGTTACTTATTACTTAGTTTTAAAAAGGGTTTTGAATGTGATACTCTATGTTTTCAAAAGTTCTTTATTTGATTTCTATGGGTTTTAATGATTTTATTTGAGAAAAAAGTGTGTGATTTTCATGTGAGAATGATTTATTTGTTTTAATAAAAGAAAATTTATATAAATGTAAAATATTTCATGGGTTTTTATGTTTTTAACTAGAAAAATGGGTTTTCTTTCTTTTAAGTCCCTTATTGAGATTTTTTATGTTCATCGCACATTTAAAAAATATCATAGGGTTTAAGGATGGGTAAGGAAAATGAATAATTCAAGTTGTAATTTGTGAAAATTTCCATGAAAATAAATCATAATTTAATTTAAATGTTTTATATTATGGGAAAATGGATACTAATCATAAGTTTTCACTTTTTAACTTATGGTTTTCTATATATGAGTTATGACCTAATTCTATGAAACTCTAAACCTAAAAGTATCCTCAAATATAAAAAAATGAAATATTTACTTAAAACTAAATAATATATAATGTTTAAGGTTGTGTCCTTATGAATTCCATGTTGTCTATAGTAATTGAATAAAATTATCCTTCTACTTGTGTACTCTTTTGTGGTAGGTTACCATCATGTTTTGGGAATTAATTAGAATAGTAACCCATATTATTATTGTTAAAGAATAATACATTTATGGTTTCTACATTACCATTAAATTAATTTGAATTATATCCTTTTTATTTACACATGTTGAAAACTTTTTTTCCTTTTAGGCATGTACCAGGTCATTTCTTTCCACTAGCATCACATGTTAGAAAAATTTTCTTTATCTTATTCCCTTTATCTATTTTTTTCTATGTTATCCTTTTCATATCTTTCTTTCCTTCAAATATATATTACATGGATAATTATTTCTCAATATTTATTGAACATGATACTTTATCCCCATATAATGAGGTTCTTTGGGAGGCAAGTTCCCTTCAAAGGATTGGCATTAACCCATAAAAGCAATATTTCATCATTTTTTTGGATTATGTACATTGACCAAAATATAAAATTTTAAAATTCTAAATAAATATTCATACACGGATTATGTCCATAGTGTTTTGGTAATTTTCTCACTCAAATATTCCCTCTATGATTCCCTCAAGGTGTTAAGGCTCAACCCTCAAGTTCTAGGAAGTAAATCTTCAAGTAGGTGGCATCTCTCTCTTCTTTTCCAGTCAAGAACCTTATTTTTTTCTTTTTAATTCCAATTCATAATTTTAGGATATGTTTTACCAAAAAAACTCATACTATAATATTTATGTCAAAATTATGAGATATCAATTTAACTCTTATTAAACCATTCTATGAATCTTTTTAGGTATGATCATTATGATTCCAAGATATCACTGTTATTTTTTCGGCCATCTTTTAATTAAATAACAGTTTTTATCTTATTACTTTTAATCTTTTATTTTTCATGGTTTATTATGTTTTTACATATCCCTATTACTACCCTTATTTTTACGAAGTGATTAAAGAACCCTTTAACTCTAATTAATCCCACCCATCAACCTTTATGAGCCCCTGTTGTACTGCCAAAATTATCTTATGATGTTCCACACCAGTCATTTGTGAAGTGTATAACCATACCCATTTTCAATAAAGAATATTCACCTATTTGTAAATAAAATTAATTTATTCTTTACTTACATATATGTAACCCAAATTCCTTAATCAGGGGATAAAATATTATGAAAAATGATCATATTTTGAATGTTCTATGTGGCACATTTATGTATGTTCATGATATAAAATCGATGGGTGTGCTCGGAATTGAATTACCCTTTAATGAATTAGGTAACATCTTATTCTCATTATACAACTTGTAATATGGGATTCAGGGATGAACCTAATCAATTATTGGACTTTTTCCACTTTGTTATGATGTCTAGGGGGCTAGTCTTAACATATGTTTACGATGTCATGTTTAAAGTTGTTACCATATTCCCAGGTTTCTATTATGTTATCATGTTATATTACACCTAATTTTTCATTATTACTATTATAAACCCTCTTATTCTCCATTTAAATTATTATTCTATACCATGTTATAATTTCTTCATGTTATTATTTTTTATTCCCATAGTAGGAATTATAGATTTCCACTTTCTTTTGTATGTCCCCAGGTTATCTCGTGCAGTTTTAAATGAGAAGTGGAGTATTAGAAGAATTTTTAGTAAGTTTTCAATAATATTGTTTTATCCATGTAAAAATTTGATATTCTATTTTTGTAATTCTAAAATACACTATGCTTTTTAATATTTAGGGTTATACTAAGTGTGATTTTATGTGATAAATCATGAATTAATGTATAATAATGGAAAGGGTTGTCATATAACATACCATAATGGGGTATCACATGGTGGGATAGGTAGTAATATAGTGGTAGAGGATGATATATATCTTAAACTATAAATAAAAGAAAACAAAAAACCCCTATGAAAAAAATTGCAAACAGAAACTAAAAAGTCTAATATGATGGGTCAATAATAAATTAATTTTGTGAAGAGAATATTATTCCCTTGAATTTGTGTTTCTAAAATAGATACACAAAAAATATGAAACTAGGAGAGTCTAATAAAGATGATGACCACAACCTTGAGAAGATGAGAAAATCAATAAAAGAAACCACAAAAGGGGAAATAACTAAACATAAAGAGAGATATAATGATAAATTAAAATTTAGAGAAAAACCTAGGTCCCCAAAGTGTAAACTATAAGATGACCTAGTTGAGAATGATGATATAAAATGATCAGAAAATTAAAGGCCATATTTAGGAAAGACTGTTTTCATTTTGAAATTATAAAGGTAATTTATAAAGTGATTATAAATTAAAATTAAGGGAAAAATTAAAATATTTTTTATTTAATTATGAATTATTTTTAATTAATTAATTTGAAGTTTTCAAATTAAAGGACTTATTTAATATATTATTTAGGCTAAATCAAAATAGTTTTGATTATTGATTAGATCAAGGTTTAAATAATGTTATGTGTGTAATATTAATATTATTAAAAAACATTAACTAATTGAAATATAAATATGAAATGTTTAACTATCATAAAATATCATATATTTAAATTTAATTCTAATATAATGAATAATATGGAAGATTTTCATGTTAGGAAATAATTATAATGTGATTATATTCAAGATTATTTAATAATGATAATTAATAGAAAATTTATAAAGTTATGATAATAATATTTATTTAGCAAATTTTCATTAATTTTTATATCATTATTTCATATATAAATTTTTCATTTATTTATGAGTTATTTTCTTAATTATTATTCATAATTACAAAAAAAAATATTATGAGTATGTGTATTCTTTAGTTTTAATTTTTAAATTATTTCTAATTATTATCATACAAATATTTAAGGATTTACATGTATGACATGATAATGGATTTAGTTTTCATAGAGCATAGATTCAGGTTGTATTAAGTTACAACCATGAATTTAGTTGTTAATAATGATTTATATATAGTATGTGTCAAAATTATGATGGAATTCATATTTGTATTGAGTAATGTTTCTATGGGTATATGGACATTGGGTTGGACTTCTAGTGGATTGGAGGCTTCTGGATTATTCTAGAAAAGTGGGGGTTGATAACTTCTAGCTCCAGGATTACTCATATAGAGATTATTGATTTCATATAATTATAAAACATTAAATTAAATTGTTTCATATACCATATCCATTGGATATATTTGGGTAGGTATAAATATAGTTTCCTTTTAGGTTGGTTTAGTAACATTAGTTGTGATTTATGTAAAGAGTTACACATAAATATGGTTTAAACATGTTGATTTTGTGAAAGTAATAGTATTACAAACCAAAATCATTTAATGTATGAATATTTAAAGGGAATAACATGAGATGTGATGGAGGGAATACATCCCCTTCAAAATACTAAATATAAAATTTATTTTAAAGTGATACTTTTCAAGACATATTACATTTAATACATGTGACCATAACCGCTAAGTTCCCATGGATCATATTGTGTAAATCAATAATGAAATGAGTAGAACATAACAATTAGGTTTCTTGTTCGTTGAATATTCTTTGGGTTACACATAGATGGGAAACCCTAACAATTATAATACTAGAATAGTCAATTTCAGTGAATCTGTATTGTATATTTGTTTAAATATTTACCCAATCATCAATCCAAGAGTTATATATAATATTATTAAATATAGTTTTATACCAAATATAGTCATATCTGATTTATGTGAGACTATGTTTAACTCATGATGAAATACATATCATACCACAAATGGATATGATGTTATTCTAAAGGGGTCATGAATTTATTGAGAGAAACATTAATACGCATCCTTATTAAATTTATTTAAAACATTATAATCATCCAATATAAGATCATGTTGTTGATAAATATTGTTATCATCAAAAAATGTTACGTTGAGATAAATAATATTAAAACGAGAAGCTTATTATAAGAAATTTATTTGATGGGTAACTTATGAAATTTTTTTAATAAGGAAAAATTTTATGCATTTGAGTAATAAAATCTTGAATAAACCAACTATATAAGTTATTCAACACATAGAAGATATATTTTTATATGAGTTATAGAATAATTCACATGAGGTTTTAAATTAATTTAATGCAAATGACCTAAGGAATTTTTTATCCACTAAAATACTCAATATGATTGAGTGTTCTATTTACTTGGAGTGACTACATATTTCACGTAGGGATTATTATAGTTAAGGAATTAATTTTTACATTAATGTAAATGTTCCTAAAATTTGAATAAGTTAAAAAAATTGCATGATGTTCCCAAAGTGTTTAGAAAAGATTAACTAAGGAATATGATGTCCAAGTTCCTTTGCTACATATACATTAAAAATAGAAAAAATAAAACTAGGAGAAAAAAATTATTTAGAAATTCAAAAAATGTTTATTCAATAAGAAAACAAATATTATTGATTTAGAAAAGTAAAATATTGAAGTAATGAGTAATCATTACATAATATGGGAGTGTCAAAGATATATTAAGGGGTTCAGAAAACTCTATGGAATGACCATATTACATATTGGTGTTATAAAAATAGATTCTTTTATTTTGAATGGTATATGATACCATTAGTATGTGTTATCAGTTTTTTAAATATAAATTTATTGAAAATCAGGGTAAGGATTAATAAATATTTTATTCTGAATTCAAATTAATATGAAAAATGATTCTTCACAAAGGATTGAATGTAAAGTGTTTTATTAAAATCTTATGGGTATAAATAAATGGATTTTATAGATATATCAATTCTTTTATCTGATAAAAGGATTTATTTGAATATATCTTTAATAATGTGAGGGAAGGTTTTATCTCTACCCATCAATGGAATGTTTCAAAGAATAGAATCTTCTTACAAAATTAATCTAAACACATATAATACCATATTGGAAATGGATTCAATAGTTTGTTTGTTAAAATATTCCTTCTAAAAGACAATAAGTTTTATTTCCTTACATAATATAGTTTTTTGTATCATAGAATGAGATTTTAAAAATAATGTAGTTTCAAAGATGATAGTGAAAGTATTTTTTTAATTTAAAGAAGTTCAAATTTAAGAAATAAAATATTATTCTAGTTTAAAAAAAATTTAATAAATATAAACCAAGAGTTTAGGGTATGACTATAAAGTGAAATGTAATTAATTAGATTTAGTTACCATAAAAAGTTGAGTGTTTATTTATCCTAAAGAAGTTTTGTATGTTTTTATAAGTGATAATGTAATTAATTACATTAGTCAATATAATATTTCAAGGAATATTTAAATAAAATGGTCTCTAATAAATAATGGTGATAAATATAAAAATGGTTCTAATTAGACAACTGAAGTTATTGACATCATAAGATTTGATATTGTGGAGTTTAATAGTTTGAATATTTGTAAGGAGTTGGATATTGGGATCAATATTCCTAAATCACACTATTATTTAAACATTCATTCTTTTTAAATGTTAGTCAGAAAAGAGTTTAGTGAGTGGGTTTTATCTTTTGGTCACATATAGATGTGAGTGGGATTAAATATAGATATAATAGGATAAAAAACCTACAAAATTACAACAAAATCAAGTATTCTCTATAGTTATATCATATATGATATATTATACAGGTTCTTATGTATGTTTTTCTAAAATATTCTTAATAAAGTTTAAGAATTTAAAAATTCATTATGTTGTAAA
Source organism: Viscum album (assembly GCA_963277665.1). Taxonomy (NCBI): domain Eukaryota; kingdom Viridiplantae; phylum Streptophyta; class Magnoliopsida; order Santalales; family Viscaceae; genus Viscum; species Viscum album. Next base: position 428,149,225 of record OY728150.1, on the reverse strand, counting down.
AAATTAAATATCATCTTTACCATTATTTTACATTTTTTGAATGTATATATTGATATATATCTAGTGAAGTGTGTGGATAATTGACCTCTAAATGCGGTATTTGGATTTATCCATAATTTTTGTTCATCTTGGAGTATTATAGGTTGTGATGAATTGGTATGGTTACCATAAGTACAATTATTGTATGGAGGTATGAAATACTCTCATGTGGTTGTAAATTATTCTTAGTGAATAGATGACCAACTAAGTAAACCACGTGATGTTGCATACATTCTGTCCTTGGTATACTAGAGATGAATGGATCATATTTGGAGTCCCCACTACCTGATGTTGGTGATATACCTAGCATGAGAACTTTTATACTATGATACCTTTTTTATACAATCCTTGAGGATCAGTTAATCAGGGGATGGTTAGGAATATTGTTGATCATTTCATCTATTAGAGATCAACTAAGATAGGATTTTCCTATCGTATAAAAATTATGAGATCTAGTCCCTAAATTGAGATAAACAGAAGAAGTGTATAACCTCAATGAGATATTATATATGATGTTCTAATCTAGTTAGGTAAGGGAAATTTGTTGTGATTCTCCAAAAAGGTTAATTACATGGGATTTATTCACAAAACAACAAGGTTTATTCTTGAAGAATAGAGTATATATGAATTGGATATATTGGATTGACATACTCTAGATCGTATAGTCAATCAATATCCCAGACATAGGGAATTAATGAAAACGCATGCTAGCATGTAATGAAATTGGTAGAAAGTGTTGTAAAGATAAATGTGTTTTATGAAGAACATTACAAATCAATTTATATATTGAGTAACACTAATTATTTTAAAGAATAATCTATTTTATTATATCAATGGATAAAAATAATCATTTTTTTATCAATGATACAATAGACTATGGGGTTACACTTTTTATTTGACTAAATAGGAATTGAGTTTCACTCAAAGTGTTTCACTAAATGAATTTTAAAGTTAATTCTAAATAATTTTAGATAGGTATTAAAATCCCATTACATATGATCTAATATATTCTAATGTTATTGAGAGATTTCTAAAAGTGTTTTTAAGATATTTAATAGAGTATTGAAAATTATTTCACATGTTCTCCTAAATGATATAATATAATTTGAAACAGAACTTATGTCCTTTAGCCTTTAGTGAAAGTGGGATATTAAAGGAGATACTCTATAAAGTTTATATACATGCGATGTAGTATTGTTATATTTTATGTCATGATTTTGTATATAGTAAGTCCTAAAATTGATATTTGATTCCACTTCCCTATCCAATCATAATGTATGATTGGGTGATATAATATGAATTATTATGAGTGTAATAATAGATTATGACATTCACTAACATCATATGATCTTTGAAGTTGAATGATATTAGTTATTATTTGAGAGTTATCCATATTGGCTATCATAAATGGATAGTTTCATAAGATAATATGAATGTGAGTTTTTTATTCATTAAATAGTTACATGGAGTAGAATATTGGTATTTACATATGCATTATAATTCTTGAGTAAATGAAATTCTAATCAAGGAGAATTGTTGAGGAATTTAAAAAGGATTTTACTACCATGAAATGGATTTATTATTTCATGTTAATTACTAGAGAAAAGCCTCGTCCTGAAGTTCTATTCTTCTTACACCATTACCTAGTGAGGTGTTGGCATTCCATAGTGATAAGAATAATCTCACACTTATGAGGATTGATTCTTCACAGTTCATTGACACCTCCAAATGAGTTATATCATTTAGTTTTCTTCACTTTAATAATCATCAAGAATGTATGAACATTTTTCAATGTGTGATTAATGGTTTAAGGTAAAAATTTGTATGTTTATTTTGGAACAATATGTAATATTTTAGTTTATTGAATAGTAAATAATGGATTTGGGTTTCTATATTTGTAATATTATACTTAACAAGTATTCATAGATTATTTGAAACCCATAAAGATGTATGGATTTTGATTAAGAATAAAAATTAATGATCGATGCAGTCAAAGTCACTATGATATGAAATGAGTGGGTGGTTAAGTAATATAATAATGTAACCTCAAAATAATTATTTTAGAATTTTATAATCCTTAGGGAATATATTTTTTACAAGAGAGTTTTAGAGAATATTTTATAACCCTAATTCATTTTACTTTTTTAAAAATTGACCTTTGATAGTATAGAAGGGTAGTCTTGTGGATATGCTTTTATCATAATAGTTATCATTGATTTCAATATGTGATCTTATCCAACTCCTACTAGTGTATTTTGATCCTTTAATGTTGAAAATTAGACAAATAATATCTTATTCATTATCAAATTAATTGATTATATTTGAAATGTATATATGTCCTTGATAGTCTTTGAACTGGGAAGTAAGATATATATATATATATATAATGGATGACCTAGTTATAAAAATAGGTAGTGGAAGATCATCCTAGATAAATTTAAACTCTATATTTTATGTGATTATATTTTTTTGAGACAATACATCCCTGAAGGTTTTGAAAGCTCTATGAAATTATTTACATTAGTTTATCACTGATAATGATTATTATTAATTTTGAGGAATCGTTTTTTTGTAAAAACCACTTAATGAAACAAATTCATGAACCATTGACTTTGAGAAGGGTCTAGAAGGTTTATCACAAGTATATATGATACTTTTTCCCATGAAAACTACTTTTATTAAATTGAAATAATATTTTTTATAAAAGTAGAGGCTTATTTACCTCTCAATACTATGAAGAAAAATGAGTGGTCTGGGAAGAATAGGAAGGAAGATAGTAATCTTTGGGAGGTATAAGGTTGTAAAAAACATTGATGAATGTATAAAATTACTTCACCATAAGTAAAAAAGGTTTTTCAATGAAAAATTAAGCAGTGTTACATCTGTGTTAAGTATATTGGTACATCAATATCATAATGATACATCTTTATCTCTATGTGGTGATTGTGTAAAATGTCATGAAACCCTATAAACTAGATTAAAGAACCTAAGGAATGTTAATTGTATTATTAGTAGAATTTATTATAAACAATGATTCATCAGTGGGGGTAGAATATAGTTTCATCAATTTCTATGAAGTGAGAATTTTGAATAATCTTATATCAATGAGTACACCACTGATTGTTTATGAACATAATATTTTATATAGGTGAAGTATAATGAATGTCTTGGGTAATGTGTTGGGTGAACCAGTGTTGATGGTAGTGGTGGTGTGACAATTGTGACCCAAATAATGAAATGAAACCTATGTAATATTTTCACAGAACGTCAATATTAACTCTCAGTCAGCATAGGGTAGAATAAATATTGGGGAGCAAGTAAAACATGTGTGGGAGGGTGTTTTCCTTTTTTGATGAGATAGAAAAACAACAAATTTCCACACCAAATGATGTAATTACCTATGTACATGTACCATTTACAATCAGAAGTTTGTGAAGGAGAAAATTAAAAAAAGGTACAATATGATATATACATGAATTTCCAAACATAAAATTTCTTAAAACATCCAAAATATAAACAAGGTATATGAGATAGGAAAAACCAATAAATCAATAAAGTGATAAAAACCAAACATGTCCTAAGGACTCAACATGGATCCATCATGTGAGAATTATTTCCAAAAAATCATTAGGTACACCAGTCATACTATCTACATTACATGCCATAAAAGCCCCACTAATGATCTCCCATGCTCCATGCTCCTTGTGTGCAACTAGATCTCATATTTAGGTTATTTCTACATACCGATATCATGCATACAGTATTTTTGAAACATCTTGAAATGATTCCCAATAGGGATTGAGTATCATAACCTAATACATAGTCACCAATCCACACCCAACAACATATATTAAGATAGAGTTAATTCTCAATATATTACAAATACAGAGGAATAATAAAATGATAGGAAAAAGTAATAACAAAGAGTCTAGTAATAATCATTAAATTAAAATTAAACTCCCGACAAGGGGAGGTCTTATACCCTTATACCAACATTGAACGATTTCTTGGGATTTGAGAGAATAATCCATGGAAAACCATAAAGAAGGATATAAAAGTACCTATAAATAGCTAACACTACAACACATATGTACCAACACATATGAGTAGTTGTGTCCAAAATATTGTGAGATTTGAGTGACACATCCCAATGATAATTAATTTAGTATAATCAATCAGGTAAATTTATAATCCATCCCTCGGAATATAGGAATAAGCATAAAAATTCATACCATTTCATGATCTTCCCAAACCATCTTCTAGTATAATCAGTTAAGGCCTAATTCCCACCCTAATTATTCAATTAGCACACTATAAAGTGAGAACCTCCTCAAGAACATATACCATAATATATATAAAAACTATACAATTAAAACATAGATGATAAATTAAATAGAAACAAACATTCATATGATTAGAAAATATGGAAATAAACACCACTAAAATCTCATTTAATCAATAAATGGAAATATCCAATAAATTGGGTCCATACCTATCATGTTTTAATAAACTCAATTAGAGTAATAGGAATATTATGAAATGAATTAAATGGAAAATTTATACATAATACATAATACAAAATAAGTCATAATAATAAACTAAATACAACCAAAATTTTCATAAATATTATATTTATCTATGCATGATATTTAATAAAAACATTTATTAATTTAATATATGAATTTTAATTAATTCACTCATCCCCAAATTTTTACATGGATAACTATCTATGAGTAGAAAATTTAGAAGGGCTAAATCTACCAATTTTTTTTCTAATCTCTTTGATTCCCTATAAAAATATTTATTCCACCAAATCATTAATAGACCACCTAAATTTTTTTTCGATCTAAGTCGTAATCGATTCCATTAGTGGATACTGATTTCAAAAGACAGACGATGTGATCACTATAGATCTACCAAGGTAAAGCATTTATAGATATTATATTAAAAGGTATCTATGATATCCATTGAGTTTATAGAACTCTAGAAGAGAGATAGAAGAGTTTATATCCACTAGACACATGAAACAAGAAGATATGAACGTTATATGCTTATATGGACTTACCTTATTATGAACAATATCTGATGACTAATCAAATCCATCAAGATCAAGATTGGATAGAGGATATATTAAGGATAAAGAGAGGGAGTGGGATATTTATAGGGACTCAAAAAGGGGAAGTGGTCTCAAAATCACAACCACAGAGCATTTTTGAGTTTATCAATGATACTAAAAAGGCTTGTTTTCTTTTATTATAGATATTTTTTCATGAAGCTATTGAGTAATCAGTATTAATCCATCGGGTACCTTGTGGCTCATGATAGAACCAGTAGACAACCTCAAGTCCCATTAGGACCTGATACTAAATCATAGGGTTCATTGTTCTTCCTATACTTCAATACCTTCCATTTTCCCTCCAAATCTTCCTAAATGACTCTAATACTCCCCTTTAACTTAAAAACACACTATAAATAAACTAAAATGGAGTGGAAATAAATAAAATTAGATTAATGTGGATAATGGGGTCTTTAAAACCTCCCTATTATATGTATTATCTTATTTGAGAGGCTTTAAGAATCTTGTTCAAGTAATAATTATTCCAATTTCATTCTCATATATAATTCCTGCTCCCCATCTTCTCCTTGGAGTTTACCATGCCACCACTACACCTCCAAATCATTGTTTTTGTTATTTTCGGAAAACCCACCTGGAAAAGTGGGAACCGCGTTACACTGTACAATAATAGAATTCAAAAGCCAGGTCCGAATTCAAAATTCAAAAAAGTAAAGGCACCACTACAGGAACCAAATCCTGCAAATCACACACCACCAGTAAACTCACTAACACCGTCATTATCACAACACAGTAGGAACCATCATACCATCTCCATCCCTACCAAATTTTGATTTGTTGTCACACCATATTGTCGTCACCGTTGACTCAACCACTACAACCGTCACCAGAGAACATGACCACCATCAAATACCATAGAAACAGAAAACTATCCATCTCCCATGCCATCCAAATGCCACACCAGAACTCCAGAGATTGGCGGTCATCGTCCCCCAGAACACCCCAAGCACAGAACGATATCACCACATGAGAATTCTCATCACACATCCATCAACCATCAAAACCAAAAATTAACAAAAACCACTCCAAAAACATAAAAGGGGGTCATCACTGAAGAAACATCAAGCAGATAGAACGAAATAGAAGAAGCACAAAACCTTCACAGATGAATTGAGGAACAAATCCTAAAGAAACCGAAACAAACCAGTAATGATGCCGAAACCTGGTCATCAAGGTAGAAGAAACACTGATTATGTCACACGAGGGGCACTTTCAGCCATCAAAACTCAAATCCCAAAACCACTGAAAAGCCACAAATATAGATCTGACCAAGAGAGGAGCCAATGGAATTGAAGTTAGGCTAGATGTTTGAACGACAGAGGGCTCCGAACGACAACATCCCAATTAGATTGAAATAAGATCCAAATAAAAGAACAAGATGATGCAAGAGTGCGCCTAAAAACCATCGACCGTCGAACCAAAAATCCCAAAACCCAAGAAAAACACCTATCTAGATTTGACCTAGATAGGCGTGGTGGAACATGAGATCGGAGCAGGTTAGAGCGGCCAGAGGCTTCCATAACGAACAACCTTAGACAGCAACACCATCAATTAGGATATGTGAATGTTATTTTGAATGTGACTAAACCTGGGAAGCATATAAAGTTGATAAGACACCACTCTAACCTAGTATAGATTTTTTAGAAAGACCTATATACATATGGGTTAGTTTTACATACTTTTATATTCTATGATGAACTAGTCTTTATGAACTCAAAGATACATGTTATCACCAAACATGAATTCCAAAGGTTCCCTTCAATAATAAGGATTTATATTTTTCCAACATTGAGTGGTTATGTTCTGCTACTGAATTATATTTAATTTATTTCATCTTATATATTATGTTAGGATAGATCATATATGATTCTCATATCATTATCCAACAAAATGGAGAATGAAATGAACACCCATTTAGTACTTTAAAGGCACCATATTAATAAATTAATTGTAGCTATTATTTTAGGATAATACAACAAAGTAATGGATATCCTCCCATGAGCCTCTAAAATCAGAAATTCATACTCAGATCATGACTTCCAAAAAATAAATGGTTTGATTAGTCCAACCTTTATTTTGTGGGTGGAAAGTAGAACTTAAAATTACCTATAATTCCAATTCCTATTGTAAACCTGTATAAAACCAAGATGTAAATATGGGATCCCTATTTGAGAAAATTCTAGATTGTACGCTATGGATTTTAATGATATCTTTGATATATATATTCATGAGATCATCGATTAAAGAATCCCATTTTATTGGAAATATGTGAATGTCCATTGGAATGTGATTCACAACCTCTCATTAACTATTAGTGTACTCTAAAACCAATCATGAAATCTATTGCGATTTCATCTCATTTCTATATTATTAGTGGAAGTGGATAAATAGAACTCGTTGATCATTATTGATTAAATATTAACTACTAACTAGTGTGGAATATTGAAATTATCCTTGCAATATCCTTTTTCTTTCCAGGACACCACAAATAATGATAAATATTATACATCATTATTATTCTAGGGTGTGCATACCATAGAGAATCAATAAACTATTTCATCACACCTTCTCACATGATAGTTTGGGTAACTTGTCTTCCAAGGAAATTTATAAAGGATAAGGGAACTTCTAGTCAACCACCAAGGATCCTCCCCACCATCATATTTCTCTCGAATAATGATACCATCAAAATCAAATATTTTGGAGTCCTTTACATTCTCTACAAGAGATGATGTAAGGTTGATATGGAATAGGTGAGTTCCACCAATCTCATCAACCCAATATTGCGAGATTTTATCCACAAGAGACATAATTATCCATTCATAAATTGATTCTATCATCTTTTAAAGGTGAAAATTATAATTAAGTTCATCTTCAATAGCATTAAAATTACCAAAAGAATATTGGATACCAAAATCTAATGAAGGTATGTATTCTATAAAAAAAGTGTTTATGGATATTCAAATACCATTGAAAGAAGATTTATTTTGTTCTATTTATGTCCAAAAACAACACAAAATATGAACCTTATAGAGAGTGTCTCAATAAATTTATGTAATGAACAAGGGTATCATATTCTAGATCGTGGATAGGGTATATATGTTAATGGGTAAAGAGCTTTATTGAACCACATGTCATCATATGTTAACCCTATACGGTAGAAAATCATATCCATTCTAAAGATTCATCTCAATTCACCTAAAATATCTCATATTATTAAGGTATAATATGAATTGGAGTTGTAGTTTTCTAACCCATTGGATAATGGAAATATGGTTCACATTGGTTTGGAAAAAAGAATTTAACATGTTTGTTGGAAAATGTTGTCATATGTTTAGACTTCTTGAAGAAATAATAAATGAAATAAAAGTAATAACCCATCAAATTAAGGAAACTAAAAAACAAAAATGTGTTCATTGGTACATTCCATGATATTATTTATTCCCCCTTATTAACAACCATTAAAACTATAGATTCTAATTTGAAATGACTATGGAATTTGACATCTCAAATCATGAAAGAGAATTTGGACAACATAGAAAATATTTGATATTCCTTTAAGGTATCCATAATGATATTTAAATGTTGACCATACTCATCCGAATACATTGAATATATAAATATATCTTTAAAAATTTCCAAAATAATGGTGTCTAATAATGTATCCAAAATCATATTATTTATGATCATAAAAACAATAGGTGAATTCAGAAGGCTAAAAGGAATTTAAATATTTTTAAAATTATCATACCTTCTTTGAAAAAAATATATTCGGATATCCTATAATATAAATCAATGTTAATGGTAATCTAATATAAGGTGAATCTTTAAGAACTGAATCTCCTCTTTAATTGATCAACTAGATCACCAATTTATAGGAAAGGGTAGAGGTTCTTGATTATAACCTAGTTCAAATTAACATAGTTCACACATATGCATAGACTCCCATAAAATGTCTTTACAAAAGGGTATGGAGCACCCCATTAAAATTTTATCATTTAGATAAACCCTTTAGTTTCAATATCTTCAAACTAAATATTTAATTACTTTAATTTTGTTAGATCTATTTGATAAGGAATAATGGATATCAGTTCTATTCTAGGAACCATGTCAGTGGTAAATTCTAATTATTTCATTATTATCAATCCTGGGAAATATTTAGAGAATAATGAAAAATATTTTCCCCCCAAGGTAGGTAAGAACTATCTATCATTACCACCTACTAATAAATGAAAAAGGTATTCCATATTGACTATGATTTCTCATACGAGTCCCTAATAAGGACTTAGTCAACTAGAATGGAACTCCTATTATCCATGAAGAGTGTATTAGATTCCAATTAGAGATGATAAGGTTACTACCCTATTATAATGGATAATATAGGCTTGAAATTGGGTTAGCTAATACATCAATTTTATGACATAAAATGATTCTACATACAGAACCACGAGATCCTAGAGATTCCAGAATGATTCCATTGACAATGCACTGGATAACAATTCTAGGTATACCCTATCAGCTTCCACAATGAAGTATTGAGAATCATATATATATTTATATAAGAATAACACTTAAATATCAATAATCATTGACAATTTTTCCTAAATAAATGACTTTTAAGCACTAGTATTAAATAGAGAACATGATAATATAGACCATAAAAGGTCATTATCTTTAAAAGAGGAATGCTCCACACCAGCATCAGCTATAGGTTGATTCATGAAATATTTACATTCATCCTCCTAAAACTGACCTCCATAAATGATTCCCTACCAATATGAATACATTATAAATAATCCAGCATGAATAAAATATCAGACTTTTTATTTGAATCTTCTTGAGAGTGGAAGACATCCACTAGTAAACTATACAGCTAACTATTACTTTAGTTCCCAAATCTAATAAGGTTTATACCTGACACTTTTTGATGTACCCCATCAGTATAAACTCTGAAGATATCCATAATGACTAGAAAAATTAGTATTATTATTTTTAAAAAGTGAAATTAGTTTTTATATTTCCAGTTCTCCTAAACTGGTGACACTGAGGAAAGGATATTCCTGAGCTAGGTGATAAATTTATACCACTCCCTAGTATTCCCTGGTCTGATCCACTGCTACCGAACTCCTCTCATCATCACTTCTAACAACTAAAAGAGAAATAATCTAAGCTATAACCATATTTTAGACCACATAATCATGAATCTCCAATAGACCATGTCTTTATAAGGGAATCATTCTTCAATACTTTTGAGAATGTTGGAAGATTAAGAAACATAACTTGGGTATTCAAATGTTATTTAATCCCCATCTCAAAAATTTATTAATTTAGATTCCTCATTTTCTCTCAAATATTTAGAAAATGGAATAAACTTGGTGTATTATTCCATAACAAATATCAATCCTTTCTTGATGTTTAGGAACTCATTATTCTTATCCTAACACCAAGTTTCTAGATAAAATTTCTCAAATTAAAGAAATTGAATATTTTATTAGGTGAGGCCATATTTCTTCTCATCCTTGAGCATCATTCCCCAACATTGATGTTATTCCCCTTATTTCATGATGGTTTATAGTTCAACCCACTATTGATTCAGGGCTTTGATACTATAAATGATATATTAGAGGTTAACCAACCCTGTGGATTTATAAAGAGTTATATCACAAAAATAATAGTGGATGATTGGTCTAGAAATACCTCAAGAAATTAGATGTTTAATTATCCATTCATTGATATCCTTGACCAGCTATTTGAAGAATTCATTCAAGCCCCTCCACAACCTAAGGGCCAAAAATGGGGTGAGCTAGATGCACATGTTCATTTTTGAAGTTCCAAAGGATCGAAAAAAAACTAAGAAGGGTGGATTGAATCATTTATTTCCTTTTTACAACATTAAATTTAGGAATCTTAATCCTAGAAAATTTTTAGAGTGTCTTCATTATCAAATTTGAGTAAACTTACATGAATACAGAAATATAAAATTAAACATGGAACAAAAGATTTATATGGCTTGACCGTAGTTTTAGAACCTAAATCCTTTCCATAACCACTCCCACGGGTCTATAAAAATTCACTATTATGAATAAGTAAATATAACTTGAGCCAAATCCCATAAGGTACCTCATATATCTAGAAATTAAGGATTATAATAACTCATGTATATTTACACTTTTTTTTTACAAAAAATTGAACTACAAAAAATGTAACTTGTTCAAAATGATCCACTAAAGGTCTCTACAAAATCTCATTCTGATCTGCCTTTGTCTAATTCACTAGGGTCTAATGAATTTAGTCTGATGGAATTAGTATGATGACCTAATTCTCAATTTGTGGAATCCAAACCCTTGTGATCTTTTTTTTATAATAAATATAAGCTTCCCAAACAACTTCTGAAATCTCATACCATTTCCCTCATTCTAATTCCCTTTTTCTGGTAATATGAACTTTATATAGTACAATATTTGGATTAGAACCCTCTACCTGGTAACACTTCTTTAAAACAAAAACAAATTTGGTTGGAAAAATCAATTCTAACTCCAACTCTATAGAGTAATACTTTTATGCATGAGTTAATTGTGTTAAGTATTGATGTACTATACAATTATATTTATAGGTTATACCAGAATAGAAAATGTGGGAAACCAATTTCTTTTTCCCGATCACTCAAATTTAAAACTCTTTGAAATTAACTCACATTTGAAATTCATATTTGTCTGCTTCAACCCTTATCATTTCTTCTTCTGGATTATTGAATATTTTCTATTTTAACGGAATTTTATATTTCCTCAGGTTTTAAAAATTTTCTTCTTTTCAATTATGTGAGTATTATCATTCTTGATTTGGTAACCTCAGTCACTCTTCCAGCCTCAACATCAGTACGATTCAAAATTGTTGGATGGAACAGTACATCAAAGCATGATTTTTATTTATACTTCTGTTTCTATTTTCAAAATGATTGACTACATTATCACAACTTTTAAAGACAATAGTTTCCTGAAACAATAGTCTGGTAGAATCTTATCAATACTTAAAACATGTTCATTCTCATTTTTTATTTACTCAACTATGTTTCAGACCGATCATACAGTGTCTCATGAATTTCATCATTTGATGACATAACTTTTTCAACCACTCATCTACTAGATCTATATCAAATACTTGTATGATGAATCTGTATCAGCATCATTTCTGATTACAAACATGAACTCAACCCTTTTCCTTTTCTCAATTAAACAAAACTCATTTATAGAATTCACATTTTCATAAAAAATCTCTATATGATGGATCAGTATCGGTGACTCTAGTCACTCCGATGATCAATATCTGATGGTGAATCTGATCAGAAACTTTATAATCCTTGTTTGTATTCTCATAAAATGTACGAACTTTGAATTATGAATAGAATTTGTGATAGATGGGAAATATAATGGTGCATAAAGTGGTGTATATAATGGTGACTCTGATAGTAAAACTAATGATGCATCTGATCGAAAACATTTCATTTCCTCAAACTTAATCATCTTCAAACATTCAAACTTTTGAAAACTAATTCTTCCAGTACATAAAAATATGATAATCTTGCATCTAGAAAAAATAAAATCTGGAAACTCTAGAACCTCACACATCTATTTTAATCTACAACCATCATCTTGTATCATGACTTCAACATGATGTTTTTTGGAACTTGAAAGAGAATAAAATAATCCCATGAGTTATTTTTAGAAATTTTACAAAATTTCTAATCTTATAACCTTAAAATATTCTTATTTTTTTAGAAACTTAGAAAATTTTGAGTATATAAAAAACATAATTTGATTGATGAGTATGATCTAGTTCATCTGATCACAAACATCAAAGAACATTAAACTTCCATCTTCCAGAAAACTTCAGCATCCATTGTTCCATTGTCTGATAAACTATGTCTAGAAAAAAAACATAAAAAAACATTTTCACTCTCCCATTTAATTTTTTTTCATGCATTTAAAAACATTCACTTGATTTAAAAAAATTGGTTTACAAAAAGATTGTTTTCAACAAAAACAAAAAAAAATTAAAACTAAAAATAACAAAGGATGTCAAATCTCCCCATTTGGATTTGTTGACAACTCTCATTATGAACATTTTTAACTCATCATTCTTCAACCCTCAATTTTTTTTTAAAAAATAATGTTTTTTTTATTTTTACCAAAACATATCGTTTCATAAAAGTAGTTTCATGACATAACACTGCTGGATAATATAATGTTTCTTAAATAATTACATCCTTGAGTGGAAAACAAATTTTTAACCATATTAATATAAATCCTCCCTCACATTTATTTACTCTCAATCTTCTCCCACCCATTGTATGAAAACCACATCTCCAGATTCATTTTGTAAGAAAAGTACATATCTCTCTATAATTGGATAAACTTGTACATATTCATCCCTATGTAAACATATTTTAAATTATAGTGGGGTTTATTCCATAAATTTTTTAGGAAGTCTCTAGTGGGGGATGAACATGAATTTTCATCCTCAATTCCAAAATAAATTATTAGGCATTTATTTTTTGAAAATATCATAAATTTGATATTTAGTTGAAATATATTATAGAACACCATATATAGTAGAAACATTATCTTTTATGAACTTAAACTTGATATCAATAAGTTTTGATCTTGATTGTTTTATTAGTTTTTTAGAAAGACCAATTGCACTCAGATTATCACAAAGTATCTTAAATGATTCCAAAACTGCAACTCTCAAGTATTCCAACTTAATATTCATCTAAAATATATGAGTACAATCATGTGTAGTGGAAACATGTTCTTATTCATCTATGATCAAAGTTACAAAAAAATTATTACTATACCAAAACACACAACATCCCCCAAAGTAAAATTTTCCCCTTGAAGTTAATTTTTTATCATTTTAATCTCTAACCTAATCAGCATCGATATAACCATAAATGTTCATTTACAAAATTATTTAATATAACCATCCATAATATTTTGTTCATATAATATATCTCAGAATTATCTTTACTTCCAGCTTATGAGATTCTTTTAGATCACTTTGATATCTTGCACATAAATTCACATAATAAACGATATCAGGACTTGAAGCTATACAGTAAAATAAAATTCCTATAAATTTATTAAAATATTTTTAATTCACATATTTAATATCATCATCATTATTAATATTCATTAAAAATAAAATAGGAGTAGAAAATTATTTAGAATCTTCCATACCAAATGTTTTAAAAAATTACATGGCATTTTTTTCTTAAGATAGAAAATTTTACTTTACTTTTTATTAAACATGTAAACCAATGAATAAAGTTAATTCTCCCAAAATACACATTTTAAAATTCATAAATATTTATTTATAATTTTTTTACAAAAATATTCTCTATCACTAGATAAAATTATATCATCTACATATACAATAACAATTAGGATGTTGGAGAAGACTTATTTTATATACAAGTCTCTATTAACTTTTACTTTAGAAAAATTAAACATACTCAAATAAATATTATGTTTAGAATACCAGGAATGTGGGGAATTTTCGACCCATTGAAGGATTTCCTAAATTTTAAAACCTTGTTTTTATGTTTATCAAGTATAATCCCACATGGTTTCTCAATGTAAAATTCTACATCATTCACATCATTTATAAAAATTACTTTACATCCATCTAATAATATTTATAATTTTTATTTTCATCCATTACTGAGAACATTATGATAGCTTCTAGTCTTGGAATGGGGGAAAAGGTTTATTCAAAATCAAAACATTCTACCTGTTCATAATGTTTACAGAAAATCCTTTATTTGTTTCTTGAAAATTCTCCATGTTCACTTAACATGTTTCTATACACCCATTTTTTCAAATAACATTTATATTTTATGGAAATGGAACAATTTCCCAAGTGTTGTTTTTATCAATATAAACCAACAATTCTTTCATTGCATTAACCTTCTCTATGTTCAACTACATCTGAATCTGATTCCTATTAAATTTATAAAATGAGTGATGTGTGATTTTATAATATCAATCTTTTTCTTTATTGAATCAAAGAATTTTAATTACCAAGAGTATTTTATGTTTCAAAATGTTTCTATAAAGTATAAAATTTTATTGTTTCTCCTATAGATTATATTTCCTCATCACAAGACTCTTATAAGTCGTCAAAATTTTGTTTTCACTAACTGCATCTTTTTTTGTAAATTTTAAGTTTTTCTTCCACAACATTTACAATATTATTTTTTAAGGAGTTCAAATTTTTAAAAACTTTCATATCATAAGAATCCACCATATTTTGTAAACACTTGTTCTAACATTTATAACTTCTTCCATTGGGTGAATAACACATGAACATTATTTCTTCATCTTTCTCAATAATTTTTCCAAGATCTGGATTTTTCATTTATATTAAACATGGACTTACAAAAAAGTTTTAAGTACTTCAATGATGGTTTTCTATTATACTAAATTTTATATGAAGACATTTTGGATTATTGAATCAACAAAAATCTAATTTTCACATGAATAGAAGTAATTATAGCTTCTCTCAAAAATAACTTTTAATGTTTATAGTGTGATAACATGGTTGTTCCCATATCCATAAAACTTATATTTTTCATTTCATCCACCTCATTTTGTTAAGGAATATAGGGAGAAGAATACTAATGTTTTATTCCATTCTTTCTTAGATAAGGTTCAAAATCATTACATGTGAATTATGGGCCATTATATATTCTCAAATTCTTTATATAAACCCTCATTTATTTCTCAACATCTTTTTTTTTAAATATTAACATTTCAATATCATTGGATTTGTGTTTCATAAACATGATTTTGGTTATCCGAGTGAAATCATCCACAACAGTGATAAAGTAAAAATCTCATTTTGTTGAATGATGTCTCATTATACCATATAAATTGGAATGAATATTTTCATGAGGTCTATTAGATTGAATCTAAACCCTCTTATGACTATTATTAGTCATTTTCCATTTATAACATATTATAAAATCATCTTCTTATCTTTTTTTCAATTCAATAAAATTTTGATCAGAATCAACTTTAGAAAGTTTATTCATATTTTCTTTCCAAGATTCTCAAGTCTTATTTTCCAAATTGTTTTCATCTACAACACTCAAGTAACATGAGTTGTAAAGTTCTCTTCTTTGGAATATATTTCAACTTATTCTTTTTTAACTCGAAACAAAATTTTCATATTTAATACTTTTAATGATACATGAATATTTTTTGAAAAAAACATATTTTACATCATCAAAAATTTGTCACACACTATGTATGTTATGTTTGAACCCTTCTACAAACATAACTTCTTGAGACTTTTTTTTTGAGGTTATATCTCAGATATCCTTATTCCTCATATTTTTTTGAAACTATCATTCCCAAAGGTAACAACTCCTCTATCAGGATTTTCATCATCTTTCAAGGTTTTTATATCTCTAGTCATGTGTGAGGAAAAAACACAATCATGTATCCATGGTTTGTCCTTTTTTATATCTTTCAAAGATATCTAAAAAATAATATGTATTTCCTCATCATTCTTATTTCCAGATTCATTTTCTTTTCTATTATAAGAAACTTTTTCTGGAATGATTTTCATACATTCTTTGAAAAATGAACTAGTTTTCTCACATCTTCTACATATTTTCTCTAGGAAATCAAAAATATTTTTTATTATAATTTTTCTAACATATTTATATTTTTCCACCTATTGCTTAGAAAAGTTACGCATTATTATTTCAACATTTATTCAAATCTATTAAAACCTATTTCATGGTACAGACATGTTATAACAACAATTATAATCTCTATTCTCTTAAATTCTACACCATTGAGAAAAACCATCAAATCTTGGTCATCTGTAGAAATATGACCTTTAATTAAATATTTTTTGAGGTTCATAAATTCTTTCTACTATAACATATTTTGGGAATGTGGAATCCTTCTTATTGGAGTAATTTTCAACTTTATAGATGTGATAGGTTTTCTTTTCATCCCTTCTCAACCCAAGATATCATAATACTTTTCGTCATACCTGAAATTTAGAAAGATCAGATGAAATTTTTCATTTAGTGTATATTGATTTCACCTGATTCATGGAGTGATGTTTTCTACTACTTTAGATGATTTATCTTTTACTTCTAAATCCATTCTGAGGATATCATTCAAAAAAATTTAAGTTAATTTTGTATCAATAATTTTTCACTGATAATTATTAAATTTTGATTCCTTAGATTACAACTTTTTACTAAGATCTTTAATCATCATTCCCCATTCAACAATTCCAAGATTTTTACTAAAGATCTCCTAAATGTATTCTTCTTCTTATATAAAAAAATAATTTCTAACTTCAATAACTTTTCAACTATCTTTCATTATTATTATAATTTCTTTCTTGAGAGTTGTATTTTGATATAGACATGAAACAAGTTCTAATATCAACTGATACTATATCTCAGATTATTCATATAATTATTAGTGTTCATAATCCAAATAATATTCTTTCCTCAACATTTTCAATTAATTTATTGAAATTTACTAGAATTTTATCTTCTAAGTAATTGTTTTCAGTTGAGTATGATTCAGGTTTTCTGCTCAGCATGTTTTTTTTTGTTTCAAGTAATCTTATTCATATATTTTTTGCATTTATTTTCTTCTTTAGAACTTTTGTTCAACCTCTTACATCAATTTTTTTCATCAGAATCATCTCAATATTCTCCAAATTTCTTCTTGGGTAAATTCATACAGAAGTTCCTCATTCAACCACACTCAAAACATTTGTGGGGATGTTTTCCTCCACACCTTCAACTTCTTATATGATTGTTTTTGTAGATTACATACATGATTTTTTCAATTTAATTCATTATCATCCTTGTCTTTAGAATAAAAAAGATCAGCATCTTCACCATATTGAATTTTCATCATTATCATAGCTTCAAAATCTATTTCATATTTCATCTTATTTTTGAATACTAGTGATTTTTTCCTTTTAGAGACAATAAAAAAATTCTATAGTTCATCTAGAGTTAAATCATCTTTCTATTCTAAAGTTTCAATTTAAAAATTAAAGCTCTCTGGAAAAAATTTCATTAGTTTATTCACAACTATATATTCTTCCAAGAAATTTCTGAAACCTCTAATATTTTAAACGACCTTATTTACTATGGTGAAGAACTCATTGATAGTTTCTTAATCTCTCATTATTATGACTTCAAACTTTCTATGCTTTATTTTTAACTTTTCTTAATTCAATTTAGAATTTCTATTGAAGAGATTTTATATATTATCCCATAGACTATTTGATGTCTTGAGACCCATTACATTTATATAATCATTTTCTGACAGAGACATATGAATATAATTTCTAGAGTTTCCACAAAATTCAATATTTCTTTTATTATCAAATGTCATCGTGGAATCCTTTTCAATGGGTAGAAAACCAATTGTATTTGTATCAACGACATCCAACCCAAGAGATATTAGATTCAGAATCAACCTTTTTTAAAAAACATAATATTTTTTCCATAAAAAAATTGGGATTCTTCTACTTTTGATAAAATTGAGATTATCTATGCTAAGGATTTATAAGGGGAAACTTCCCTATGATATAAATTTAAGTACCAAAAGATTGAGGAAAAACTGAGGGGGGGTGAATCTGTTATTGATTTTTTTTTTAAATTATACTTTTGGAAACTTAACCCCTATAAATTGTTATAGTTTATTTCTTATTACCTTTAATTAAAATCAAATTAAAATAGAAATAGAAAAGCAAATGTGGAAAATAGTATTTTTAAGGTTTATCCTCAATGTTATAACATACATACTTTCCATATCCACTCCCATGGTTATCTAGAAATTCACTATTATGAAAAAGTGTATAAAAATGTTTCAAATCCCATTAAACACCTTTTATCTCTAAAAAGGAATTATTATACTAACTTCCATCATTTTTCTAGTTTTTATTACAAAAAATTAGCCATATAAGAAATATAACGTGCTCAAACTACTCAATTAATGGTATGTTTGGAATCTATGTTTGACCTACCACTATCTAATTTTCTAGTGTTTGATGTATTAATTATAATAGACTCTGTCTGATGGCCCAATTACAAATATGTACAATTATAAACTTTTATGATCTATCTGTATGACAATTTTGTGTTTCTCAAACAACTTTTCAAAGCTTAGAGCAATTCCATCAGTATAATTCCTTTTGTATAGTAATCTAAAATATCTCTAGTTTGATCTTTTAATCACAACCCTATATCGAGAAACTCTTCTTCAACATAAAAAAACATTTGTTTTAAAGCTCACATATAACACCAATTCTATAGAGTAATAGATTTTATAAACTGGTAAATAGTGTTAAGTATGAATATAGTGTTCACTACTATTCATAAGTTCTCCCATAATTTAAATAGTGGGAATAAACCTTCTTTTTAACACTCACTCAAATTCAAAAATCTCAAAAATTCAATCACATTTTAAATTCATCTTTGACTACTTCAAACCACCCAATTTATTATAGTGAATTCTTGAATCATCTTAAATTTTCTATAATTTAAAATTTCATCATCTTTAAAAATGATTCTTCAGTTTGATCATGTGAGTATAATCAATATTCATTTGGTGACTCTGATCACTCTTTATTCTTCAACATTAGTTCAATGAATAATATTTTTATAGAATAGAATCATGAATTTTATCTAGGTTTATATTTCAATTTTGAATATGGTTGAATATATTTTTCAAAGTTATAAAGAATTTAATTACATGGAACAATAGTCTGGTAGAAACATCTCAAAAATTAAAAAAAAATTCATTCTCATTCTCCATCTGTTTAACTATTTATCTAACTGATCATATAGTATCTGATGGATCTCATCATTTGATGACTTATTGGTGTCAACCACACATCTGATGGGTTGATGTAAAATTCTTATTTGATAAATTGATATTAAAATCTCATCCAATTAAAAACTTGAACTTCATAGTTTTTCTTGTATTGAGAAAAAAAATCATTTAGAGTATTCAAATTTTCATAAATGATCCCTATTTTATTGATCTACATCAACAATTCTGGTCACTGTGATGATCCACATCTAATGGTGACTCTAATCAATAACAATGTACTCTTTTTTCTTCACATAATTTTTATAGAAATTGACTTTTCAATTGAATTTGTGACTGATGGTCAATACTATGGTGAATTTAGTGGTGTAGTTAATGGTGACTCTAATAGTGGTACTTAAGATACCTCCAATCAGTAACTCTACATTTCCGCATACTTCATCAACTTTAAAAATTTAGACTTATGGAATCTTCTACATTTGGTATTTCTAGATATGATGATCTTGCATCTATAAAACATAAAATTTGTAAATTCCCAAATATCACACATCTCTTTCCTTCTACAACCTTTATCTTGTATCATGACGTCTTCAAGATGTTTTTAGGAACTTGGAATAACATAAAATCATTGTCTGACTTATTTTAATATTTTTCAACTTCCCATCTTTTATAACTCCATAACATTGCAATATCCTTCTTTTTTAGATACTCAGAAACTTATGACTACATAAGTAATCATCGTCCAACTGATGAGTCCAATCAGGTATGTTCAATCACTACCTTCATAGAACTTTAAAATTTCATCTTCTTAAAAACACCATCACCCTTTTTTATTTGTTCTGATAAACTACATCTAGAAAATAAAATTCAAAGAAAAAAATTCACTCCCACATTGAAGTTTGGTTTGAGAATTTAGAAAATTTCACCTAATTTATGAATAAATTATTTTTTAAAAAATTAGTTTTCAACAAAAAAAAAATTGTTAAAATAAAAAATCACAAAGCATCTTCAATTTTCTATTTTTGGAATACCAAGATGTTGTAATCCAAGAAATATCCTCTAAAAAAGTATAGAACAATATCAATACAATATTACATAATGAGACAACACTAAGGCTTGAAATGAATTATATAGGTTAGGTTAAAGCCCATTCTTTTCTCCCTAACATCCAATTACACAATCACTTTTCAATTTAAACACCCCATATAAACTAGTCTAAAATAGTTTCTCATACTCAAATAACCATTTAAAAATGTAAAAGGAATGATATAGGTATAACATATTGGAATCTTATTATCATAAACATCGATATAGGATTACATTTAAATTAATATAATAAAAACACATATTAACCTAGTCAATTATAATAAATATATGTGAGAGCATTTCCTATTTATTGTTAATGATTCAATTAATTCAACTCATCAATCAGTCTGAACCAAAATATAATAACATATATAAGAAATCACACAACTTGGAATCATACCTTGATGGTCCCTATTAATAAATTCCTAGTATGATGTATGATACTTAAGAATATATAATAGACTCAATGGAAAATAAATAGGCATCTCAAACTACCCCAATAAATTCAACCATCTAGTTTAATTTTTTTGGATATATATATTTTTTGATTTTTATTAATTCTTGATATTTCTATTAACATGTTTACTCTAAAATATCATACCTTAAAGCCATACTTTGATATCAATTTATAATATTTGTGACCCATTTTCTTGAATGATTCCCAATCTAAATCATCACAACACCTTAGGAACACCTCTTAGAATCCAGAGTCTATAGTAACCACAGAGGATCAAGTAAAAAAAGGTGGGTGGCGGTTTTCCCCCTTTGGATGATATTTAAAAATGAAAAAGGACCTCAATGAATGGTGGAATATAATATGAAAATGTACCTATTATAAACACAATATTTTAAAAAATAAGATGAAAAAATGAAGATTATGAAATGTACATGAATTTCCATACATGAAAGGTCTAGAAACTTCCAATTGACATACAAGTTATATGAAAAAATGAGAAAATTATATATATATATATATACACATATATGCGAGTGTGTGTGTGGATAATTTGGTGAAATAGAAAAATTGAATAAGGAACCTATATGGATCCTCTATGTGTGAATCATCTCCCAAAATGAATATGTGACAACCCCCAGGCCATTGGCAAGATTATTCCACAAAATCCCCAAAACAAATCTCCCATGAACTACACTCAATGTTTTTGACTATCTCCCATAGTCTAGTTCTTTCCCATTACCTAGATATTAGATAAAAGATTCTACATGCATCCCTAAAGGGTCCCATGTAGGGCATGGGTATGAAAACTCGTTGGTCTATCTCCACACCACCCCCAACAATCTATCATAATATTTAAAGAACCAGTTGAATTGTAGATGAAGTGTTCTAGTTATTTTCAGAAATGTGCAAAGATAATCAAGAATAATTTATAATTATATTGAGATGTTGATGTTTTTTTGATGAATTAATATGGTTTATGTTTTTTGGTGTTGATTTTAAAAGGATTGAATTTGTATGTGGATTTCAAATTTATGTAAGTTAATCTATTTGAGAGCTATGAAGGATTAAATCCTAACTATGTAGGATTATGGTAAAAAAAACTTCATCTATATCAGAGTAAATGATGTGTAAGTGGGGTTTCATAGAAAAAAATACAAATGATATTAACAGGGATGAGATTAAACTCCCCATTTCCACAACTATGAAAATTTATTCTTAATAAATTCATATCTATAAGAAAAATATATTTTTCCTAAAATTATTGACATGGAAGATGAATTCATGAAGATAATAATATGTTTAAGAATAAACCAATGGATTTGAAAACTATGTTAGATTAACATGGAATTTTTAGAGGTTCTGTCAAGCAAGGATGAAGTTGTGTATAATTAAATAGAAAATATCTAAAGATACATACAAATAATCTAAACATTTATATGGTTAGGGATAATTCATGGGGTTTCATATAAGATGAAAACTCATTCATTGGTGAATCATGTTCTATAAATCTAATTATGTGTTTCAATTCATTTATGGATTAGTCATCATGATAGTTAATATTGATCAAGATACAATATGAGTTCAAAGAAGTGAGTATTTCATCGTGGAGATGATTATCATTCCAAAATGAGACATGTGAATGATTAAAATCTTTAAGATCTCCTAAACTAGATATAATAAAATTATCATATCCATGATACAATGAGATAGTCATGATAATGTATATGACAATGAAATATTTATGGTATAACATTGTATCGTAATGAGAAGTTATGAATTTTAATCTTTATATTGTTTCGATATGGTTATATGAATTACTCTACAATAGACTTTTACACATTTTAATCATGCATACATATTGAAAACTATGATTTTGACAATGTAATTAAGTTTCATATTATCGTATAAGGAATATCATGTGAAATACCTGAATGTGTACATGACTATTCTTTGGTTGTTACTTGTAAAAATTAAATTTTATGATATTTATGGTTGAATATAATTTTAATTGTTTCAATTAACCCTTAAAGTTTTAATTTTATTGAGGATCATGGAAAAAAACTCAAGATAATAAGTTAGGGGATTAAAATTGTACAATATTCTTAGCAATTATTTTTACATGAATTTTCATAATTCTTATTTCTATAATTATCCAAAATTCAATTGATTGGTGGTTAAAGTGAAAAGAGATCAGTTGAATAATTTTTATGTGATAGATAAAATAAAAAAGATAGAAATACTCTGAGTGAAAATTATCAAAGTGATAAGAGATAGAGATTAAGGGAATTACTAGTGATATTTTACAATCTACTACGTATTTTTTGATTATAGATATTAAAGAAGAATAAGCCTAAATTCTATGGAATACTTGATATTTGAAAGGTGATCTTATGTTGATGTTGAGTCATACTGAATATTGTTTATGATCTTCTTATTCCTGGTTCTAATTATTTTCATAAACTTATGGGAGATATAATAAATAATATTAGTGAGACTAAACTATCAGGAGATAGAAATTATAATCACTCTTGATATTAGAGATAAATTTTGTCCCTCATATTCCACCTAAAAACATCAAGGATGTAGTCACCCACCATGGGGGTGAAACATGAAAAAATCCCATGTTCTTTATTTTTCACTATTGATTTTTTTAAGGTGGGTTAGAGTTATTTTATTAGATCTTAACCTCAATTTTTGACATAGTTTAATTCATGTTAGGATTTAATTTTAAAAAAACCATCATATATTCACCCATCCCCACCCCACCCACTTTTAGTCTTACATAATTTTTTACCTGATCATTTGAAGCGTTAAAAGAGGTAATAAAGGATCCCTTTGAGTAATACATTTGTGTTTTAATTTTATGATGTAGAATCTAAATTCTATCAATAGAATATGTGTGCCAATAATATAGGGAAATAATTTTCATGGTTTGAAGGATATGGTGATTTTATATCTTCTTCATGAAGACCTAAAAATATTTTATGTTTCTATAATTTGTGATAGACTAGTTGGGAAGATTCTCCCATGAACATTGATGATAATATATATTTTGAATTTAATGGAACATCCAAAAAAAATCTAAAGTATTATGTGATAGATTATATGAAAAGGTATTGGGATAAAAAATAACTAGAGAGATATGGTATAATCTTGAGAATATTTTTTTCAAAATGAAATAAGTCATGTTTTTTATTTGGAGAGGAAATTTTTAAGATATTAGAATGGCTGATGATGATACTATTATTTAATATTTTATAGGGGTGGATGAAATTATTAGCAACCTAAGAGGTTTTTCAGGGACGTTGGAAGATTCATCCATTTCTAAGAAGCTAATGAGGAATTTAACCAATGGATTTCATGAAACTGTTTCTACTCTAGATTATAGATATGACTTGTCTCTTATTGTACAAAAAATATTTATTGTATATTATGAAAATAATAAGGATCCTATTTTTAATAAGGATATATAATTGTATAAAGAAACTTTATTTAATTACGTGAAAGATATCATGATCAAATGGAAGAATAATGAATCCATACTATAATCTGAATACGGTGAGGAATGATATAAATAACATAAGAGAATCATTTATCTTATTCAAATTAACATTACAAGATGAATAGGTAAATATAAAAATAGGATTTCCTTAAAATGATTTAATTTTGGTAGACTAGATCATTTTGTGTTCAATTTTCCAAATAATATTAATTTTGGTACCATGAATGATTAACATGAAGAAGATGTTCCCAAAAATAAGTGGGGAAACCCCAATAAGGATGATAATGGAAATAATAAGTTAAAAGAAGTATGAGAGGATACCTAATGAGAAAAAAATAATAAGATGAAGACTAATAAAAAAAACCTATGAGTGTTAAGATTTTGTTACCATTGAAAAACATAAAACCTTCATAGATCATGTTAACGAATATAAATTCACTAAAAAAGGTGATGAGGATGATGAAGAGAGATACACTAAACATATATTGAAATATAATCTTGATAATTTTCTTGTGAGAGACACAAAGTTCCAGAAAAAGTCCATCTATGTCATGAACCACCTGCTCCAAGATGAGGGAAGGGACAAAAAACTACCAGACCCTTCCATCCTCAAGTTTAAGGAGAGATAATGACCCCATGAGTTCTGCCTTCAATAGGCCCTAGAGTTATGACTAGCACTAAGGGTATATAATCTCACATAAAAATGGAAGGAAATACCCTTTTTATTTAATAAGATCAGCTGATAAGATGATAAATTTCAAACAAATCCAAGGACTTAAATAAAAGTAAATCCTAAAATCCATTCCCATATGCATGTCCAAAATAAAGTGATAAAAAGTAAAAGAAACTCTGAAGGAAAATACCAAAAGAAAGAAAAACTATAAAGGAAAACTTCTGATGCCTGAGCTAGTAAGGTCCGCCACGGTCCTCAAAGTCCTCCTGTAAACCTAAAATTAGTTTTATATACTTATGGTGAGTATATATTTATACTCAGTTGAGGAAACAAAAAGATCTCGTGCACAAGTGGGGAGACATTTTAATTCCTCGTGAGAAATAGAGATGACCAAAACACATATCAAGGAAACTATCCACCCAGCCTCACCAAGGCACACTCCCCTAATAAAACAAGTCATTTAAAGTAATAGTAATAGAAAATCGATATTTGGGTACCCCACACCGCTTTACCATTGGTTATTTAGGACATCCTACGCATCAAATTTCCCCCCACAAATCCCACTACAGTCCCATTGTCTCCCCAACAACAACTGCATGGGCCATCCCAACCACATGTCTATCCCATCCACAAACACCTGGGCCACCACAACCACACATAACCAAACCTGTAAACACCTAGTCCACAACAACCACCACCACGCCCAAAGACACCTGGTCCAGAACAACCACTTCCACACTCTAAGACACCCGGGCCTCATCCCGAAGACACTTGGGAAACAATCCATCCCAAACACACCTAGTCCAACCACCACAACACACCCTAACCTAATATTCTTGGTCCATAATGAACCTTATTCCATCAAATCTTGCCTGAAGAGTCTTGGGCTACCTGGGAGAGGGAGAAAAAAGGAGCTAATAACCTACCACTCATAGGAATGTTGGAAAAAGAACCCTTCTCTAGGAAATGAGGGTGTTTGGCATGAAGTTCTCAACATGGGTGGGGTGAGTATAAGAAACAAAAGAACTAAATTTTATAAATATAGGTAATCAAGCACTCGTACCGACCTAAGGGTCCTGAAACCAATGACCATACTATACAAAAACACTCTTTGTGATATTCCTACATGCACAAGTACACAATATCCACAATCATAGGACAACCCATTTCTATAAAAAAAAATACCCATTGTACCAGTTCTCATTATCACGTTCAAATGATTTCATTTAAGTATTCCTTCACTACCGGTCAACTAATAGGAAAAACCATAATCCAAAACTACAACTGTGAGAAAAACATCCAAGTAATCCATCAAGAATTCATTCCCAGTTCTCTTGTAAGTAACAACATCAAAAGAGATCTGTGAGATCCATCGAAGTACTGGAACCAAACCAAGCCCCAAGATACCAAGCCCAAAACATTTACTACCATCTACACACGGTATTAGATTCAAAAAAAAAACTCTCGACCAGATACACAATTCCCCTCTACATCACCCCCAAAAACATTTAATCGAACAACCATTCATACCACCATAAAAGAGCAAGGGAGTTTTAATATTTAGCCAACACCATTCATTAAGTTTCTTATTTCTTCTTGGTTAATTGGGGTGATCAAAAGATGATTATTATTTATCAAGAATCCATTTAATCAACCATGTTTATGTGATTAACTGGGTTCCATGTTATAGTCATTTAATCACATGATCATCAAGAAAATAAAGCTTCATTAGTGAGCAAGAAAGGACCACCAATGACCATGATTTTTAGGGGACATGAGCCCATACAATCCACAACATAAGAACAAAGGTAAAATATAGAAACATCATCGTAATTCCCATCCCTTCATTCTTTAAAATTCTGTTTATTATCTTCGTTAATGTTGGTTTCATCTACGTCCTAAGGGAACATCATCATACCCACCCTGCATGATGCACAACAAAGAGAGACAAAGAAGGAACCCCTACTTGGATAATCAAGGATTGATGTTTTCCCATTACTCTAAGAACCGGGGAAGCACGACTTATAGGAAGAACTCCAAGGCTGAGAAAAAGGGCTCTAGAATGGGAGCATGATTCATCTCTGGAGGAAATATCGAGGCACACTTAGGGAAACGAAAATGAATAAGAATGATAGGATCTAGACTTACGAAGAGGCCAAATCCTAAAATCAGGGAGACTGTTTCGACGTACTTAAAAGTAAGACCATGTCTTGACCACATGGATCGATAGTTTAACACATTGGGATTAATTGGGATTTAATAATTCTCCTTGGGGATGGTGGAGACAGACCAACAAATGACTTTGTGTTGATGGGTTACATTTAAACTAAGAAAAACACATAATAGGGGTGAAAATGGAAAACACGGGAGGCTAAAAAACATGGAAAAGGGTGTGATAGGCCCCATGTTTTGGTAATTCAAGGGTCGCCTGACTCTTGGGGGTTTAAAACATATTTTATAGGCCTTAAATAACTTTGAAAGGGGGTATTAAAATACTTTTACATCAAAAGAGGCGTTACTGAAGAGAAATAGTAATGTTAAGGAGAAGCTGGAAATGACTCACTGATGGGTGAGTCACCGACACCCTAGAATCATTGCCCTGGCATTATCGCCATGGCACCATTTTCCATCGAGTCCACCAATGACCATCAACCTGGAATTTGGAAAACTCCTCAATTAGTCACTGATGGTCCCCATGATTCCTCGATCATCAGAATTTAGCAATGTAATGGACTAATATGGTCAATGAAATTACATTAGATACCTATCAAACTATTCTCTCCCTCTAGAATTTAAGAGTAAACCTGATGAAAAGAGAGGGGTCCAAACAACCACCTCGTAAGATACCTATTAGAGAGAAACCACCCTAGATTTGTTCAAAAGATAGGATAAACCTAGAAATATAGAGACATTCTTCTCACTTCAATCTCTTAAACAACTAAAGAAACACTACAACTCCTCTCCCTCAAGTAACCACACAACACAAAAACGTCACACATCAAGATACATGGGTTAGGGAGCTCCTTACTCCTTGTCAAGATACTATCTGATTTGGGTGGAACTGAATCAACTACATGGGTTTAATTTCATCCACATTTAGGTATCTTGATTAGATATAAGGTACTCTCCTCCCTATAGTCAGGACATTTCACACAAAATAGTGAACATGGAAACAACTAATCATATAGTAATCAGGTTAAACTATAGATACCCTAGACTTTCACATATAACATTACATGTTTTTAAGCATAATTATACATCAGAGTACAAGCCAAGGATCATTAAGTCTAGTGTCTTGGAATATTAGGTACATAGAACATAAAACATGGGGCTAGGAAAACACTTCTCTATGTAATCTCCATAAAGAGCTCCAAACATCCTTTGAGACCTTAAATTTTCATAGGATACCTTAGGGAACACATGAAAAAAGGAATGATCTAAAAATCCTGGTAAGGGAATGAACATAAGGATGCATCTTAAGCACATGACTTAGGAGGCATGACATAATGATATCCAAAGTATGGAACATGTGAAATCATATCATATAAGCATGAGATCATATAAACATTTAATCATATAAATTTGGTAGAATCATAAAACATGTATTTAGTATGGGTCAAGGCTAACCTCCAATCCCATTTCCCATTTTATTATGGGTTATGTATAATCGTCAATCCTGATTCCCATTTTAGTAAGAGTCAAGGCTAAATATTAATCATGTTTCATATCACATCTCATGAGAGTTAACATTACCCAATGAATTGGAGCACTATCTAGGTGCACCCATATTATAATTTTCATGAATATTCTTTCCACATAAATAATCATACATAATCAGCCATATATAAACATAAGGGTACCCATGGAACGAATTGGGTACCACAATCATGACATAAAGCATAACCAATGGGCGTATCATGAAAGTGTCCATGAAAGGAAGGGATTATAACATAAATGGATGTTCATAAGGTAAAATAGGCATATAACATGGTAATTTATGTCAAACATAAGTGACAACATATAATAAATGTATTTGAGAAACATTAGCATTAAAACATTTTTGTGCGGTTTTAAGAAAAATACTATAGAGATTTTAAAATAGAAAATAGGAAAATCTTTTATATAAAACTAGAATTGAACCAAGACAGTTTTCATAATAAAAATATTGATTTTATAAAGACAATTATGGCTTAAAAAGAGGATATATTACACTTGAAATTGGGTAATAATTCAAGAAGTTCCCTTAAAACAGGTATGCTTATTAGTAAGTACTAAGGAGGGAATCTTTTAAAAACATGTATATATCTAAAAGAGATTAATGAAAGGGTATTAATAAATAAATTTTTTAAAAATACATATCATTTATAATAAGTACATAAAGAGATAATATAACTCTATTTCGATATAAATAAAGATAAGGCAACCTGAAAGAACAAAGAAGGTTTAGGTAGAATTCGTTACGGTTTATTGGCATGGTGTCAGGTGTACCTAAGAGAGGTTAATGAGAAAGAAAACAGGGTTATCATAACTTATAAATCATGAAAGAAGTATTTGGGAGGTTATAAATTATTCCCCATCATTTGTGATTACACATAAAAGGAAATAACAAAGAGTATAATCTTGAATAAAATATAAATGGAGAGGATCCCTTACCTTAAATCTAGTGGTGTTCTTCACTATTTATTAATGAACTGAATAGACAAATTAGGTTTATTAATTAATAAATAAAGAACCTATTATATATTTAATTGATTTATTATAAACATTTTTGTTTTATTCATGTCATTTTTGATTGGTTATAAGGTTCAATTTCATTGTTTTGGCTCATTTTCTTACTTGGTTTTAATGACCAGTTCGCTAATATTCATGTTTGGATAAACATGTATGATGAAATTGGTTTTCCAGAATTTAAGTTATATGATATTTGTAAACATCCAAGATATTTCATGGTTTCATATTTAATTTTTTTACTTTGGGTGAAGTCGAATTATTATATAAAACCTTAGTGACAATCATTTTTGTTAAACAGTGGGTTTGATTACAATGAACATGTTTTTCCTTATAACGTAATACCAATAGTAAAAAAGGATTAAAGAAGCACAAAATGATATATTAGATATAAAATAATCTATGTGAACTATAAAAAAATGGTTTCATGGCCAGAATTAAATATGATAATAGAAATTGATAAACTGTTGTCCTTGAATGTGCTAAATTAGAACATCTCAAATGGAACTTTTATTTATTTCAAATAAAAGATGGGGAAATGATAGGAGATAATAAATTATCCCATTAGAATAATATAATTACATTAAATGTATTTTTCTGGAGTTATCATACCATTTGGGTGGATGGAGGTGTGGAAAAAAACAAAAAGAAAAGAACTTAAAAGAAATGAATGAATTGGAAAGAGGAATTTACCTCTTGAGTCTACCTCCTTTGAGAACCTCTTAAGGGGAGAGGTTTTGGTATTTTGAAGAGAATAGAGGCATTTGGATTTTGGGGAGTATATGGGGAGAGATTTGGGTATAATATTGTCATGGAACAATCCTTGAGAGTAGTGAAGAGAAGAGGGAGTGCGGGGGGGTTATAGGGGAGGAGATGAGGGTTTTTATAATTTTATAATCATTAGTTTATTAATTTTCCTCAAGACTTGAAATAATTATGATTCCATAACCAATAATAGTAATAAATTCATGTGATTTTATGATTTGGTTGCTTACATCACTTGTGATGTTAGGAATAGTGGATTTGAATTATAATGTATTTATACGGTAAATTAATGTATTTTATTATTCACTAAAAATTTAAGTATGGCAAAAAAATCCCAAAAATTCACTATAACCATATTTCGACTTGTAGAATCCAAAAATTAAATCCATTTTTCAAAAATAATTTTCTAAATATGATTATTTAAATATTTAATTAAACTCATAATTTATTATTAAAAAACTGATTTTAAAACATTCATTTACTTATTCTAAAATATAGGTACACTATACTTTCACTTGAATATTATTTTTATACTATCATAGGTAAAGTTACTATTCATTTGGGTATATAACTATTCATAAGTGTATGTTACTATTCATAAGGGTTGGTTACTATTCACCAAAAATTAATTTTTTCTTATCAGACTCCAAATAACTAACTGGTTGCAATTATGTATGTTAGATTTTTGAAATTCCAAACACATAAGTGAAAAACTTATGTTTAAAGGTCACATAGATCTTATTAGTTCATTATGTTGTGATTTCATGTGATTATATGAAAAATTTATAAAAAATTAATTTCTATTTATAAAACTTTGGGTCATTTCAATATTCCCCCCTTATGAAATTTCTCCCTTGAAATTTTGTTTTACATTCTAATTCATAAACAAGTACGGGTACTTTACCTTCACTGCTTCCTCTAGTTCCCATGTTTCCTCTTTGTACTTATGGTTTTTCCATAGTGCCTTGACGAGATGATTAGTCTTGTTGCATAGATATTTGTCTCTACAATCCAAGATCTTCACGGGCTACTCCTCAAATGAAAGATCATCCTCTAACTATACCACCTATGAAGAGAGTACATGTGAACGGTTTGGTATGTACTTCCTTAAAAGGGATACATGAAAGACATCATGTACTTTCAACATGGTAGGTGGAAGTACCAGTCAATAGTCCACAACCTCGACACAATCAAGAATCATGAAGGGGAAGATGTACCTATGACTTAACTTCCCTGTCTTTCCAAACCTCATGACCTTATTTTATGGAGATATTCATATAAATTCCATGTCTCCAACTTTAAACTCAAGGTATCATTGAAGATTTTCTGCCTAACTTTTCTATCAGCTTTCGGTTGCAATGATATGATGCCAAATTGTTTTCACCTTCTCCACCATTTCTTCGACCATTTCTGTTCCTAAAAGCTTATACTCACCGACTTCATCCCAACACGTTGGTGTTCTGCACCATTTCCCATAAAGGGCTTCATATGGTGCCATTCAGATGAGTGAGTGGAAACTATTGTTGTAGGAGAATTAAACTAGTGGAAGATGTTAGTCCCACCCTCCTTTGAAATCCATAGAACATGCTCTCAATATGTGTTCTAGTGTCAGGATAGTTTCCTCAGATTGGTCATCAGTTTGAGGATGAAAGACCATACTAAAATTTAGTTCAATGCTTAGAGAATATTAGAGACTTTTCCAAAACTTCAAGGTGAATCACATATCTCTATCATATACAATATATAGCGGTAATACATGAATCCTTACCACTTCTTTGATGTAAATCCGTGCAAGTTGATCCAATGAGAAGTCCTCTTGAATTGCGATAAAGTGGGCTATCTTTGCAAGATAGTCCATAATGACCCATATAGTATTGTTTCCTCTGGATGTCCTTGGATGTCCAGTGACAAAGTCCATGGTAATTTTCTCCCACTTCCTTGTTGGTATGGGCATTAATTGCTTCATCCCCTTAGAATTTTTCCTCTCAACCTTCACTTTCTGACATACCTGGTACTTTGATGTATATTCAGCAATCTCCCTTTTCATATTTTCGCGCCAAAAGTTTTCTCGGAGATCTTGATACATCTTTGTTCTCCTTGGGAGAATAGAGAAGGTCGAGATATGTACATCATTCAAAAGCTCATTATTTATCTCTGGATTGGATGGTACACATAATTATAACCCAAAACTCACAAATCCTTCCTCATCAATCAAGAACTTTCAGGATTTTCTATTTTTAACAGCTTCCACCCTTTTCAGAATTTCCACATCATTTCATTGAGAATCCTTTATTTTCTCCAAGAGGGATGGTTGAACAATCACTTGAGAAAGTATTGATGATATTCCTCCCTTAATGATTATCATTTCCATATTTTACAAATCTAAAAAGATCATATCCTTTTCAATTCTCATCATTGATAAAGATGCAGAATCCTTTCTACTTAGAGTATCCACCACCTTGTTTGCCTTACTATGAAGGTAGAGGATTGAGCAGTCATAATTCTTAATGAGCTCTATCCATCTTAACTAGCACATATTAAGCTCTTTCTGTGTGAATATATATTTGAGACTCTTGTGATTAGTATATACCTCACACTTCTCCCCATAGAGATAATGCAGCAATATTTTCAACATAAAGATCACCGCCACCAACTCCAAATCATGCGTTGGATAGTTTTTCTCATGGATTTTTAGATACCTTGAGGCATAGGATATCACTTTATCATTTTTCATCATCAAACATCCTAATACATTTTTTAAAGCATCATTATACACCACAAAGAGTTCTCCACTCATTGGAAGTGTGAGTACTAGCGCAGTGATAAGCCTCTTTTTCAACTCCACGAAATAATCTTCACATTTTTGAGTCTAGACAAACTTTACCCCCATCCATGTTAGCTTGGTCATTGGGTTTGACAATCCTGAAAAGTTCTTCACAAATCATCTATAATTACCATCTAGACCCCAAAAGCTGCGGATCTCCATTACAGAAGTTGGCATGGGCCACTCTTTACTTTCCTTTGTCTTGGAAGGGTCCATAGATATCCCTTTGCTGGTGATAACATGTCCCAAGAATGATATTTCCTCCATCCAGAACTCATAATTACTATAATTTTCATACAAATTCTCCCTTCACAAAGTCTTTAACACAGTATTCAAATACTCCTCATATTCCTCCATTCTCATGGAGTATATCAAAATATTATTATTAAAGACTACCAAAGAATCTATGAGGTAATCTCTAAAGACTCTATTAATTAAATCCATGAAAATTGATCAATAATTAGTGAGTCCAAAGGGAATCACTATGAACTCATAGTTTCCATACCTCGTTTGAAAGGCAGTCTTGGGAATATCTTCCTTCCTCACCTTTAGTTGGTGATTTCCTAACCAAAGGTCCACCTTAGAGAAATAACTAGCTCCACGAAGCTGATCAGACAATTAATCTATCTGTGGTAGGGGATAATTATTATTTATAGTCATTTTATTGAGCTCATGATAATCAATTCAGTGGTGCATTTATCCATCCTTCTTATTGATGAATAGGATTGACACACCCCATGGTGAAGTACTAGGGAGTATAAAACCCTTCTCCATATTCTCCTATAACTGTTTATTCATCTCTTCCAGCTCAATGGTGGCCATTCTATAAGGTGTCTTTGATATAGGTAGATATCTAGGGATAAGTTAAATTAAGAAATAAACCTATCTGTAAGGAGGAAGGCTACGAAACTCTTATGGGAATAAATCAGTGTAATCCCTCATGATGGGCATGTTTTCAAGCATGGTCCCATCCTTTGTCCTAATCATTTGAGCTAGATATTATTGCTCATATCAATACTTGAGATGATGATTCTAAAGGAAATTAATCTTCCACCTTACACATGTAAAGAATTATAGGATGCTTCGGGATGTGAAGAGTGTTATCCCTTTCCTGATAGTCGATGTTGGATTTTTATAAAGATAGCCAATTCATGCCCAAGATAGTGTCAAACTTCACTAAAGTAAGTATGAAGATATTTTTTACGAGGTTCATTCCACAAAAATTAACAGGGGAGGAGTTATAAAACATGGATGCAATAATTTCCCCATTCTCTTTTCTCATAGATAAATTTTCCTCCAAATTTTGAGGTGGTGTTTGAATAGTTTAACTAAACTTGAAAGATATAAAAGAATGCGTAGAACCAGAATCAAATAGTACATTATCTATTCTTGAATGAAAAACTAGTGTACTTATAACCATATAATTGTCTAGATCCACCTCAGCAGTAGTGATAGCACAAGTCCTTCCTTGTTTCCTTAGAGGTTGTTGCTAATTTCCTCTGAAAACCCTCATCTTTGGGAAATTGCTTGCATAATTCCCATGCTCCTTGCAGTTGTATCACTTCACAAATGTCACAGCGTTGATATGAAACTCTTTTATTATTTTTTATTAGCATGGTTTTTCATATCCTATAGGAATTGTTTAGCTAGATGACCATACTTTCCACATTGGAAGCAATTCTTGGTTCCATTCAGATAGTTCCCAGGGTGCTTCTTCCCACAACTTTTACAAGGGGAAAAGTCGAGCTTCTTTCCATCATGGGTTTTGTTTGTTGAACCACCCATGTTGTTGTCCATTTTTTTCTTCTTTTCACCAGGCCCATGAGAACACCGAGTGCCTCCAATCTCCATTTAAACCTTGAGGGCACAATAGACAATCTCCTCATAACTTTCAAAGTCTCAAATCGCTAACTCTTTTCATAGACATGGATTTAGTCTGATAAAGAAGTGATCCAACTTTCTTTTATTGTTCGAGAAAAATCCAAAGGCATACCTTGAAATCCTTTTAATGTTTTTTACATACACCCTGATGGAGTCATCTTCCTTATACTTGAGTCTGAGGAACTCTGTTTCCATCTTGAGATGGAGGGTTTGAGGAAAATATTGGTTGAAAAACATCCTCTTGAATTCCTCCCAATCCATGGAATCAATTTCTACTTGGGAATTTGTATTTTGGATCAATGTCCACCACTGATCAGCTTCCCCATCAAAATGATAAAATTCAAGTACAAATTTCTTATCTTCCCAGAACTAGAGAATGAATAATATATTTTCAATGGAGTTAATCCATTATTTTGTGAGGAGGGGATCATAAGATCCACTAAACATGGGAGGAATTTTCTGCATGAAGGAATCTACAACAAATTTCTCTTTCTTTGGAGGAGGAGGGAATTCCGCATGATTCATGTTATTATTCATAACCTGAGCCAGCTGAGCAAGTACTATCATGAGGTTTTGAGCACCTGCTCTGGTCATATCAGGCATATCATTAGGGCAATATTCGCATTGCCTATCACATTGATTGTTGGAATGTGTTATTCTATTTCCCACCATTAACTAAGAAAAATAATGTATAATTAGAGGGATTGAATACTTATTTATTGAACATAAAAAAGGAAACTTTTGAACATAAAATGATAAACTTGTAGAGGATAAGTATATCCCATTTTGTGATTCCTCGGGTTTAAATCTAGGTTATCCTCGATCTATTTCTTAACATATATTCTTATGGTATTTTTGAGTCCCTTAATAATGATTTATACTAATCTCATGAATCTACCCAAGAATATCCCTTGGGAGTGTCGTAACCAATAGTGCAGCAAGGCCTGTTGTCGTGCACCAGTTCCCATTCGAGTCTAGATCAAAGAGGTGTTTTCAGGTTTTACCCCTCGATACATATGTTCTAGAGCCACCTTTACCTACTCATATCTGGACAGGGATGTATTTTCTTGATAAACCACTTACTCAATACTCACCAAAATTTAGGAATGATTTCTTAAACTTAGTCTCATACTTAAGGTTCTCACTAAGGTTCTCTATTCCTAATCTCCAAAAATAACCAGATCATCCTCTGATACCAACGGTAGAGACCCTAGACTTTTACATATAAAATTACATGTTCTTAATAATAATTATACATCAGATTACAAGACAAGGATCATTAAGTCTAGTGTATTGGAATACTAAGTACATTGAACATAAAACATGGGGATAAAAAACACTTCTTTATTTAATCCCCATAAAGAGCTCCTAACTTCTTTTTAGCCCTTACATCTGCATAGGGTACCATGGGGAACACATGAACAAATAGATGAGCTAAAAATCCCTATAAGGGAATGGACATAAGGATACATCTTAAGAACATGAGTTAGGAGGCATGAGATAATGATATCCAAAGCATGGAACATATGAAATCATATCATATAAGCATGGGATCATATAAACATGAAATCATATAAATGCAGAAGAATCATAAAACATGTATTTAGTATGGTTAAAGGCTAACCAAAAATCCCATTTCCCATTTCCCATTTAAGTATGGGTCAAGGCTAACCACAGATCCCAATTCCCATTTTAGTACGGGTTAAGGCTAACCGACAATCCCATTTCACATCGCATCTCATGAGACTCAACTATACCAAATGCATTGTAGTGCTATTTGGGTGTACCCATATTATCATTTTCATGAATATTATTTCCACATAAATAATCATACATAATCATACATACATAAATATATGGGTACCCATGGAAAAAATTGGGTACCACAATCATGACATAAAGCATAACCAATGGTCATATCATGA
Source organism: Viscum album (assembly GCA_963277665.1). Classification (NCBI taxonomy): domain Eukaryota; kingdom Viridiplantae; phylum Streptophyta; class Magnoliopsida; order Santalales; family Viscaceae; genus Viscum; species Viscum album. The sequence goes on along the minus strand of OY728150.1, from coordinate 428,111,329 downwards.
AAGTGTCCATAAAAGAAAGGGATTATAACATACATGGAAGTTCATAAGGTAAAGTAGGCTTATAAAATGGTGATTTATGTCAAATATAATTGAAAACATAAACAAAATTTATTTGAGAAACATTAGCATTAAAACATTTTTGTGCGGTTTTAAGGAAAATAATAAAGAGATTTTAAAATATAAAAGATGATAATATTTTATATAAAACCAGAATTGAACCAAGAAGGTTTTCATAATAAAAATAATGATTTTATAAAGACAATTTTGGCTTAAAATAAAGGATATAGTTCACTTGAAATTGGGTAATAATTCAGGAAGTTCCCTTAAAATAGGTTTTCTTATCGGTAAGTACTATAGAGGGAATATTTTAGAAACATGTATATCGCCGAAAGAGAGTGATGAAAGGGTCTTAATAAATGAATTTTTCAAAACTAAACAGAATTTATAATATGTATATAATAAGATAAGATAAATCTATTTTGATATAAAGAAAGATAAGGCAACCCGAAATACCAAAAAAGGTTCGGGTAGAATTAGTTACGGTTTATTGGCATGGTGTTGGGTGTACCTAAGAGTGCTTGATGAGAGAAAAAAAGGGGTTTCTCATAACGTATACATCATGAGGAAAGTATGGGGGAGGTTTAAAATAATACCCCATCATTTTTTATTACACATAAAAGGGAATAACATAGAGGACAATCTTGAATAAAATAGAAATGTAGAGGATCCCCTACCATAAATCTGGTGGTGTTCTCCACTTTTTATTAATTACCTAAATAGACAAATTAGGTTTATTAATTAATAAATAAAGAACCTATTTTATATTTAATTTATTTATTATAACCCTTTTTGGTTCATTCGAGACCTTTTTGATTAGTTATAAGGTTCAATTTCATTGTTCGGGCTTGTTTGATTACTTAGTTTTAATGACTGGTTAGCTTATTTTCATGTTTGAATTAACATGTAAGATGAAAGTGGTTGTACATAATTGAATTTATATTATATTATTAAACACCAAGGAGATTACATGGTTTCAAATTTAATTTGGTTACTTATATTGGAGTTGAATTATTATATAAAACCTTAGTGACAGCCATTTTTGTTAAACGGTGGGTTTGATTACAATGAACATGTTTTTATTTATAACTTAATACCATTAGTAAAAATGGATTACAGAACCATAAAAAAGATATATTACTTATATAATAATCTTTTTCAACCATAAAAAAATGGTTTCATGACCATAATTAAAGAAGATAATAGAAATTGATAAATTGTTGTCATTGAATGTCCTAAATTTGCCAACGAGCTTGTACCCTAGTGGTGCAAGCTCCTTCTTGGAATCCAAAAGACCCAGGATAAAATCCAGTTAGGGGAGAATTTCCGGGGGTACTGTAGAATTATTGTAGCAGCGGTGGAAACTGTTGCAGCGGTAGCACTATAGTGGTGGAGGGACTATGTGGGTACTGTAGCGGCAGCGGTACTGTGGCAGGTACTGTATCAACGCAGGTATTGTAGTTATACTATTCACCGAGGGGTCCTCTGGGCCAAAAATGGGATTTCAAGCCTTGTATTCAGGACACTTGGACTTGGGCCTTCAGGATATGTAATGCATCTCCCTCTACCCAGTCTAAAGAGTACTTTGCTTTCATAATAAATTAAGGCTTCGGCCCCAACCTTTTAAAAAAATTGAATGTGCTAAATTAGCACATCTCAAATGGTGCTTTCATTTCTTTCAAATAAAATATAGAGAAAGGATAGAAGATAATGAAGAATACCATTATAGTAATAGAATTAAATTGAATGTATGTTAATAGAGTTATCATACCATTTAGGCGAAGGGAGGTGAGGAAAGAAACAAAAAAGGAAAGAACATAAAAGAAATGAAAGAATTGGAAAGAGGAATTTACCTCTTGAGTCTTCCTCCTATGAGAACCTCTTAAGGGGAGAGTCTTTTGTATTTTGAATATACTAATGGCCTTTGGACGTGGGGGAGGATCTTGGGGAGAGATTTGGGAAGAATATTGGCAAGGCATTAGGCTTGAGAGTATTGAAGAGAAGAGGGAGTGAGGGGGGTTATAGTGGAGGAGAGAAGGGTTTTCATAATTTTATAATCATTAGTTAATTAATTTCCCTCAATACCATCAATAGTTATAATTAAATGACCAATAATAGTAATAAACTCATGTTAGTTTGATATTTTGGTTCTTACATCACTTGTGATGTCATGAATAGTGGATTTGAATTATAATGTATTTATACAATAAATTAATATATTTTACTATTCACTAAAAATTCAAGTATTACAGAAAAATAAAAACAATTTAGCATAACAATATTTCTAAGTGTAGAATCCAAAAATTAAATCCATTTTTCAAAAATAATTTTCAAAATATGATTATTTTAATGTTTAGTTAAACTTATAATTTATTATTAAAATATGAGTTTCAAAACAGTCATTTACTTATTCTAAAATATAGGTACATCACACTTTCACTTGAATATTATTTTTATACTATAATAATTTATGTTATTAATATTTTAATGACATATTATATACTCCCTTTACTTATTTTATATGAAATGTGCATAATTTGTGTGAAATATTAATGTTTTAATACTAAGTATAATTTTTGAGCATTTTTAGAAGTAGTCCAATTGAGTCAGTTTACTATTTTATCTATAACTAACCACATAATGATCTGAATTGTGTGATTGTTGTTTTTTAGGATTCCTAATTCAATATAAAACATTTAATTAGAAGAAATCATGGACCAATTCTGCCATTTGAAGGCTCATATGGACTACACAAGAGGGCCTACATAATCTGTGAAGAAACTGGACCAACCATGAAGATTGAATTACTGGGCTCAATATAGAAGTTAAAATTCCTTCATTCTCCTTAAAGGTTCTAGGGACAATGTAAGGAGACTTGGATAAAACTTTCATTCCCCAAATCCAAATACAATAGGCCTAACTTATTCATTTAAACTCAGCCCACCATTCTGACCTGGAATTAAAATCAGTACAATATTCATGACATGTATCCTGATCTAGTAATCAACCCAAGCTGATATTTTTCAGTGTCAAAGAAGAGATATAGGAGGCCGACTTTATTGAAGAAATAATTCGTATTTGAAGGAATATTCCTAATCCAAAATCCAATCACATTTTGTCCATTGAAAAAACATGGATTGAAATGGACAGTTTAACTTTGTTTAATCAAAGGACATAACTTTGGCTCCTTAAGTCCAATGGCCGCCCAATATTCAGAGTAGACAGAGGAAATATTTATCTAAAACTTGTAAGAAGATAATATCTTGATATTCGACTGTCTAATATATCAAATTGGTGATTCAAATGGAGGGACTGTTTTGGTATGCAAACATCCCACAACATTGGGCTATAAGTACATCACACTCCTCTCCTTGAAAAGAGTTGGAATTTCAGAATATAGGAGCACAAATTTTCACAACCAAAGCCATTCCAGGGGATTTGGAGGACCTTCCATACTCAAGTTTTTAATTGAGAGACATTTCCTCCTTTCTTTGTTTTCATTTACTTTTGTGTTCTTCATTTTTGTAATCTTGTAAGTCTCTTTCTTTGTAATTTTCTTTTAATGAAAGTTTTTATTCAATATCTCTTATTATAATACACCTTCTATAGTTTAATATTAATGTTATTAAAATATTTGAAATACAATTGAATCCCCTTCCCTTCTTTTTCTTTCTCATTCAATCTAAAGTCAGTTTTTAATTCTCATCGTCATTCGTGTGTGTGTTCGATGCAATACTCTTTTCTTATCCATTTATTTTTTATTATCTTATTAATTTATCATCATAATCATTATAACCAGATTACTAATCATTTCATTGTATGAGTAAATCTCTCATTGGGGTGAGTTATAATGTAGGTATGTTAAGTGATTGAGAGCTTTTGCTTGATGAATATTCTTCAAATTAACATTGTGTATATTGAACATAGCATGTCATGGATTAATGACTTGTTTTGTTTAACATGTGGATTCCATGGATTATTGGAACCATAAATACCCTACCAAAATAAATTACTGATTGAGGTTAGAATCCTAGTTAATTTAAGGCTTGGATTAAATATTTAACACTTAGGAATTCCAATCAATGTCAACTTGTGACATAGTGTTAATTTAATGCAATATAAATAAAAGATCAAGGATATCACAAGATTAAGTACCTAATGATGTACTCACCCCAATATTTATCAATTTTTTAAATAAAACATCATAAATAAATTATTTCATAATCTCTGCAAACAAACCCCCCAATTAGAATACAATTAACTAAACAACGGACTATAAAAAAGTATCATCGCCGATGATTCGACCCGAGTGCTACTATACACATTAGCAGAGCATCAGAACATTGATTGGTCATTAGGCAACAATTATCCACGCACTTTTAAATGTCTCCATTTTTAGGGATGATGATTTAAGTAGTCATTACTTTTTGTTTATTGTAAAAAAAGCATCAAAAAATAAAATTTAAAAAAAATTAAAAAAAAAACACAAAGAAAACCCCGCCTTCTCATAAAAATCATAAACTAAAAAAATACAAAGAAAAACCCATATTCCACTTTCTTCCAACATCTATCTGAATGCCCCGTATCCTCCCAAACAATCCCTCAGATTTTTTTGACCTTGAAATTGATAGAACACTTCACCAACTTAGGAAGAACATAAGAGATAATCAAATAATTCAAGAACCAGTCCTTATCCAGCCAATTGAATTAGATATGGCCAATCCTAGGGAACAAACACTTAAAGAACTTTTTACCCCTGATATGAATTACCAACCTTTGGGTATTAAATATCCAAACATAGAGGTTGACTTTTAACTCAAATTGGGTTTGATTCATCTTCTTCCTCATTTCCACGGGCTAGCCGGTGAGGATCCACATCTCCACCTTAAATAGTTCCAAGTGGTGTTCTCTACCATGAAGCATCAAGGGGTTTCTGAGGAACAAATAAAACTATGAGAATCCCCTTTATCCCATGAAAATTCATGGCTTTACTACCTCCCTTCTGGTTCCATAACCACAGGGAATGACATGAAGTGACTTTTCTTAGAGAAATTCTTTCCTACTTCTCGTACTACTTCTAACCGAAAGGAAATAAGTGGTATTCGTTAATTCCCAAATGAATCACTCTATGAGTACTGGGAGAGGTTCAAAAAGTTTTTTGCAACCTGCCCAAATCACTAAATCCCTGACCAACTCTTGATCCAATACTTCTATGAGGTGTTATTGGCTATAGAGAGAACCCTCATTGATGTTGCAAGTGGCGGTCCTCTTGTTGATAAAACTCCTACAAATGCAAGAGATCTTATAAGAAACATGGCTATGAACACACAACAATTCCATACTCGAGCACATTCTCAAGTCAAACAAGACCAAGATAGTCAGTTGATAGAGCCGAACATGATGATAGAGTGGATGAGTGAACTTACAGGTCTTGTGTGACAACTAGTTGTGGCATCCAAAGCCCCAACTTCTTCTTCTCCACAATCAATGTTTCCTGGACCTGTCAAAAACTGTGGAATCTGCAACTCTCTAGCTCATCCAACAGACACATGTCCACAACTTCAAGAGGATCAATCCGATTCATTTGGACCAATGGAGCTCAATCCATCATATGCTTAGAGAAACCCCAAACCTCAAAAATTAGTTCAGTTCATTAGAAACTTAAACCAAACTCACTCTGAGACCTTATCTTATTCCTATAACCAAGACCTGAGGTATGTTAATTATGTCTCTCATCCCCCTCAATTCCCTCAACAAAACCCAAACCAGTTCCAATATGGTCAAGGTGTTGGTAACTTCCAACAACCTTATCATTTTGTTCCTCAACAAAAAAGGAACAATCCTCCTCCTAGATTCCAATATCCTAGTGAGTCTTCCCAATTCCAAAACCAATACAATTTCTTTCCCATGAACCAAAATCTAGGTAATACCAATTAAGTACAAGCCTCTTCTTCCAAGAAACCATGGGAAAGTGCAGTGGAAGATCTTTCCTCCTACACCCATTCCATCCTTAAGAATATTAAAACCCAAATTGGTCAACTTTTATCCCACCTTAGTCAGTAGAAACCATCCAATTCTTCCCAAATTCTAGCTCAACCATTACCCAAACCCAAGGGTAATGTAAGTGCAAATGCACTTAGACCAGGGAAGAAAATTTCCATGCCTCAAGATAAGTCCTCCAACCCCCCTTTAAATGTTGACATAGAAAATGAAAAGAAAAAGAAACTTGAAAAGGAACCTAAATCCATTCCCTCACCTCCCCCCATTCCACTTAAGAATCCAATTCCTTTTCCAAAAGCTATTTCAAAGCCAAAGAAGTCCTTTGAACCTGATCCTAAAATTCTCAACATGTTTAGACATGTTGAAGTCAACATACCCCTCTTAGATACCATAAAACAAATCCCTAATTATTCCATGTTTCTTAAGGAATTGTGCACCCACAAGAGGAAACTTAGGACCTTTGATAATGTTTCCACCCAACAGTCTATTCCCATAAAATGCAAAGATCCACGGACCTTTACGGTTCCTTGACAAATTGGAAGTTCCAACTTCGATGATGCACTCATATACCTAGGAGTCTCAATTAATGTCATGAAAAAATCTATCTTCTCCAACCTTGGTTTTGGTTCCTTACATCCAACGAGTTTTTTCATTCAGTTAGCCAATCGAAGCACTGCAAGTCTTGAGGGTATAATCGAGGATGTCCTCATTCATGTCAATGATCTTATCTTCCTAGCCGATTTCTATGTCCTTGACATGGAAGGTGAGAAGAACTCTTCTAGATCTCCCTTAATTATAGGAATACCATTCCTCATGACTACTAGAACCAAAATAGATGTCTATTCAGGCATCTTATCAATGGAATTTGGGGACCAACAGGTCAAATTCAACATTTTCCAAGCCATGTGATACCCATATGAGGAGCACTCTGCATTCTCAATCCATGTTTCTGAGGACACTTATAAGAGTCAATTGAACCCCATTCTATCATGTTCATATTGCTCTGATGATATAGGATCTTGTGAAATCTTCACCATGATTAACCAAGTTATAAATGGTGAAGTTTATATTGACCTCTCATTCATAGACTCCATAAATCTAGAGGAACTTGAAAACTCTCTTGAATCCCACATCAACTCTGATATCTATTGCTCCACCTTGGACAGTATTAAGGAGAATGAATCTGAAACAACTGATGTCCCTTCCTCCATTACTGAGTTTTCTAACCCATAAATGAATGATGAGACTGATCTAAAACCTCTTCCTGAACACCTGAAATATGCATTCCTTTTCCATGATCACTCTTATCCTATCATTATCTCTTCTTCACTTACCTAAAATGAGGATTCCAAACTTGTTCAAGTGTTAGAGGAAAACAAAAAGGCCCTAGGTTGGACCCTAGATGACATACCAGAAATAAACCCTACTCTTTTCATGCATCACATCCATCTTGAGGAATCATCCATAACAATTAGACAACCACAACGAAGACTCAATCCACTCATCCTTGAGGTAGTTAGGGAAGAGATCAAAAAGCTTCTTCATGCTGGAATTATCTATCCAATTTCTGATATTGAATGAGTTAGTCCAATTCAAGTTGTACCTAAGCAGGGTGGGATAACTATTGTCTCAAATGAACATGGGGAGGTAGTCACAACTCGAGTGAAGAAAAAATGGTGTGTGTGCATCGACTATAGGAAAATGAATGTTGTATCACAAAAAGATCTCTACCCTCTTCCATTCCTTGATCAAATTCTAGAAAGATTAGCCGCAAATTCACACTATTTCTTTATTGATGGATACACTGACTACTTCCAAATCCCAATCACACCTCAGGACCAATAAAAGACCACTTTCACATGCCCCTTTGGAACATATTCATATAGGTGAATGCCTTTTTTCCTGTGCAATGATCCTGCAACATTACAGAGGTGTATGATGAGTATCTTTTATGAATTCATTGAATATTTCATGGAGGTCTTCATGGATGACTTTACCATTTATGGTGATCATTTGAATCTTGCTTAAATTCAGTCTCTCTAGTCCTTCAAAAGTGTGTTAAGTGTAACCTTCTGTAAAATTTTTAAAAATGTCAATTCATGGTTGAAAATGGGATTGTTCTAGGGAACATAGTTTCAAAAGATGGTATTGAAGTTGATCCTGCCAAAATTTAAGTGATCCAATCACTTCTTGAACCCACTTCTATTCAATACATCCATTCATTCCTCAGTCATGCCAGTTTCTATCAGTGGTTCATCCATAACATTAGTAGGTTTTCCCTCCCACTCACTCGCTTGCTCCAAAATGATGTCACTTTCCATTTTGATGAGGTTTGAAAGAGAGCCTTCATTGAACTCAAAACTTCCCTAACTTCTTTCCCAATAATCAAACCCCCAGATTGGTCCTTACCCTTTGAGTTAATGTGTGATGCTTCTAATAGAGCCATTGGGGACGTTCTTGGTCAAAGAAGAGAAACAATTCCTAATGTTATCTATTATTCCTCAAAAACATTAGATAAAACTCAATCACACTACAATGTCACTAAAAAGGACCTTTTAGCAATGATTTTAGCCTTAGATAAATTCCGGCCCTATCTCTTAGGTTCCAAAATCATCATTTTTACAAACCATTCTGCTATAAAGTTATTACTCAAGAAAATTGATTCCAAACCGAGGATAATAAGATGGATCCTAATGCTCCAAGAGTTTGACCTTGAAATCAAAGATGGACAAGGAAAAGAAAACCATGTGGCTGATCACTTAAGTAGAATTTGTAATTCTTCTCACTCTGAAATAATTGATCTAGAATTTCCAACTGAGAACCTTTCATCTCTCACTCCAAAAATACCATGGTATGACACAATTGTAAATTACTTGGTTTCTGGTGTTTTTCCTGAAAATTTTTCAGAATAAAAAAAATGAAGTTGAAAATTGATTTAAAATACTATTATTGGGATGAAAATAAACTTTGGAAAACTGAGGATGACATGGTAATAAGGAGATGTGTCGATGAAAATGATCATTCTTCCATCTTAGAATTCTATCACTCAATTCCTGGTGGTGGCCACTTTGGACCAAAAAGGACCTCCCAAAAGGTCCTAGACTCTAGATTCGTCTGACCTTCACTCTTCAAGGATTCACATGAGTTCTGTCAATCATGTCCCACTTGCTAAATGTTTTACGCAATTTTAAAGAGAAATGAAATTACCCAAAAGCCTTTAATTTTCTGTGAGATCTTTGATGTTTAGGGTATCGATTTCATGGGACCATTTCCCCCTTCCAATAGATTCTCATACATTCATCTTGTGGTTGATTATGTTTCTAGGTGGGTCTAGGTAAAACCCAGTAGAAAGGATGATTCACATATTGTTAGTGAGTTTCTAAAGACACACATCTTCCATCTATTTGGCACACCACGTTCCTTGATCAGTGAATTAGGAACCCATTTTTGTAATAAAACCATGGAATCTATTTTGAAAAATCATGGGGTTGTACATAAAACTTCAACTACATATCACCCCCAAACAAATGGCATGGCTGAACTTTCTAATAGATAAGTGAAAAGAGTGCTTGAGAGAATTGTAAAACCCACCAGAAAAGACTAGCCTGAAAGACATGGTGAAGCACTTTGGGCTTATCGAACTGCCTATAAAACACCCATTGGGATGTCTCCTTTTAGGATAGTTATTCGTAAATCATGTAAAATAAAAGTTGAAATCCAACATAAGTCTTTTTGGTTTGTGAAAACCTGTAATTTTTATTGTGAAAAATCTGGTGAAGAAAGATTGTTGCAATTGGCTGAACTGGAGGAGCTTCGACTTGATTCTTACGAGAATTCTAATCTCTACAAAGAAAAATCCAAGGCACTCCATGAAAAACACATCCTGAAAAAGGTATTCCATGAATTTGAAAAGGCAATTCTCTTTAATTCACAATTTTGTCTTTACCCAGGTAAGCTTAATTCTCATTGGGAAGGTCCTTTTGTTATTACTAATGTCTACCCATTTAGTGCAGTGCACGTCCAAGACCCCTATTCAAAAAGGACATTCACAGTTAATTGACATCGGTTAAAGCATCACCATGAGAGGACACACAATCCAAAAACCACATTGACTTCCATCGAATCCCCAACTTCTGCATTTGACCCACCACTAGATGGAGATGACGACCCACCAAATCCAAACCAGGGGGCACCTATTTCCCATTAACTCTTTCTGTCTCTCTTCCTCCCTCTACCTCTTTCTTCTTCTTCCTTTGTCTTTCATTTTTTACCACTTTCTTTATCAAACCCTTTCTTTTTCTCTTTATCTTTTATGTGGGTGTGTCTTTATTCAAAAACTAACAAAAAACTAAACAAAAAAAACAAAAAAAAAACATCATAAAAAAAATGCAAAAAATAATTAAGAGTCATTCTTACTCACCATCAAGTTTTGAAACTTTTCCCAATCTTTTTGGGGAGTCAATAGACATGTTTTCATCTCAAAAATTTTGTATTTTCATCATGACATTGGATAAATAATTTTGTGTCAAAACCACCTAATTTTGAATTCTCAATTTTTTATTTGGAAAATGATTTTTTCCAACCATGAGAACCAACATTGGATTTCATGCCAAGGCTACCTATGGACATCTTTTTAAAATGAGAATTTTTTTACCCCCATTTTTGAATCTTGTGTTTATGGACCTTCGAGCTGAATTTCCTACTTTAGTGTGCATTAATATGATAGAGGCATTTTATGAACCACATGAGAATCACAATAGACAAATAGCCTTCCATTTTCCTTAAATTAATCCTCCTTTTTAAATCCCCTTCGAGCCTATGAAAACCTTTTCTTTGATAGCCACATTATAAGCCCAATACCTTTTCCCACACAATATCAACATGGATTTTCATTTCAAATTTTTTTGAAATTTAAGTGTGGGGGAATGGATTTCATTTTTGGTACCCTTTATAGATTTCACCATGTTATCATATGCTTGAGGGAAAGCATCAATTTAAGTGTGGGGGAGAGGTTGTCATTTACTAAGTTTTATGGAATTTAATGTACTTTCATTTATGTAATTTTTTAAATGTTATTGACAAGTGTTCAAAAAAATCAAAAAAATCAAAAAACAAAACAAAAAATAGAACAAAAAAATTGGGATGTGTCTTGGGTGGGTAAAAAATCACTATTTCTTATCCTTTGATCTTGTTATAACTATTACAATTATTTTCATGAGCATATCAATCATGGGTTGGGATATGAGTGTGAGATCTATTCCAAGTTCAAATTTTTTAAAAAAACGAAAAAAAAAGAACACTTACATTATATTCTTATGTCATTGGGAGAAGTTTTGTGTTTTGTAAATATTCCATCTTCTCAGTACCTTCATATTTCCATCCACTTTTGTGTCTTATTTCACATTTTCATTCCAACGTAAATATGTGTTTTCATTTCCTTTCATGTCTCATTTCAAAAAAAAATGTGTGCGTTGTTTTTTCCATGTTGGTGTTTTACCACTCTTCTTCCCTCTCTTGGACATTATATTCCTACCATCCCATACCCACATAAAACCCCCTTCAAAAGACCTCTAGATTATTTTGAACTTTGGATAGGTAATGGAAGCTGAGAGCTCTTTCAAACTCTAATATTTTCACTTTTGGTTGGTGAATGAGTGAAGCTCCATAAATTAATTTTATCATCTTGAGAGGAGTATGTTTTTTGTGCCACCATTTTCCATTTCTAAATTTGAGCATAAAAAAATAAATTGTTTTCGGCACATTGTTTCTATAACAACTTATGTTGGAATTCAATATGGATGAGTAAAATTGTCTAAACCTCCCAGGATTGGGGAAAACAAAATTTTAATATTTGTTGGTGAGTAAAAATGATTTTGTCATGTTTTTATATTTGTTGCACATGAGGACATGAACAAGACTAAGTGTGGGGGATTTGATGTTTTTAATATTTTCATGACTTATTATATACTCCCTTTAATTATTTTATATTAAATGTGCAAAATTTGTGTGAAATATTAATGTTTTAATACTAAGTATAATTTTTGGGCATTTTTAGAAGTAGTCCAATTGATTCAAATTACTATTTTATTTATAACTATCCCCTACTGATCCAAATTGTGTGGTTCTTATTATTTAGGATTCCTAATTCAATATACAACATTTCATTAGAATGGATCATGTGCCAATTCTTCCATTTGAAGGCTCATATGGACCACACAAGTGGGCCTACAGAATCCGTGAAGAAAATGGACCATCCATGAAGATTAAATTACTAGGAACAATATAGAAGTTAAAATTACTTAACTCTCCTCAAAGTTTCTGGGTAAAATGTAAAGAGACTTGGATAAAAATTTCAATGCCCAAATCCAAATACAAGGGGCCCAACTGATTCATTTAATCTCAACTCACCATTCTGGCCGGAAATTAAAATAAGTACAGTATTCATGAGATGTCTCCTGATCTAGTCATCAAATAAATCTGAGTTTTGCAATGTGAAATATTAGATATAGGGAGACTACTTTTTTGAATAAATCATTCAGATTTGAAGGCATCTTCCTATTCTAAAATCCATTCACATTTTGGCCATCGAAAAATAATGGATTTAAATGAATAGTTTAACTTTGTTTAATCAACTAGACATAACCATGTCTAATTAAGTACAATGGCCACCAAATTTTCAAATTAGACAGAGGATAAATTTATCTACAACTTTTAATAAGATCATATTCTGAGATTCTACTGTCTAATATATCAAATTGGCGATGGAAGTGGAGGGGAAGTTTTGGAATGTAAACTACCCACAACATTGGGCTATAAATACATACCCCTCCCCTCCTTGAAACGAGATGGCATTTTATAAGGTAGGAGAACATATTGGAATGACCAAATCCTTTCCAAGGTATTGGTAGGACCTCCCATACTCAAGTTTTCACTTGAGAGACATTTCCTCCTCTCTTTTTTTTCATTTCCTTTTGTGTTCTTCATTTTTTTAATCTTGTAAGTCTCTTTCTTTGTAATTCTGTTTTAATAAATGTTTATTCTTCAATATCTCTTATTCTAATCCAACTTCTGTAGTTTAATATTAATGTTCTTAAAATATTTTAAATACAGTTGAATCCCCTTCCCTTCTTTTTCTTTCTCATTCAATCTGAAGTTAGTTTTTAATTCTCATCATCGTTCGTGTGTGTGTTCGACACAAAACTCTTTTATTATCCCTTTATTTTTTCTTATCTTCTTAATTTATCATAATAATCATTATAACCAGATTACTAATAATTTCAATGGATGAGTAAATATATAATTAGGGTGAGTTATAATTTAGGTATGTTAAGTGATTGAGATCTTTTTCTTAATGAATATTCTTCAAATTAACATTGTGTATGTTGAACTTAGCATGTCATGGATTAATGACTTGTTTTGTTTAAAATATGGATTCCATGGATTATTGGAACCATAAATACACTACCAAAATCAAGTACTAATTGAGGTTAGAATCCAATTTAAGTTAAGGCTTGGATTAAAGCTTTAATACTTAGTAATTCCAATCAACGTCAACTTGTGACATGGGTGTTAATTTAATGCAATATAATGCAAAGCTCAAGGATATCACTAGATTAACTACCTAATGATGAACTCACCCTAATATTTATCAATTTGTTAAATCAAACATCATACATAAATTATTTCATAAGCTCTGCAAGCAAACCCCCCAATCAGAATACAATTAAATAAAAACAACCAACTATAAAAAAGTATCATTGTTGAGGATTCGACCTGAGTGCTACTATACACATTAGCAGAGCATCGGAACTTTGACCAGTCGATATGCCACAATCGTCTATGCATTTCAATAAGTAAGGTTACTATTCATTAGGGTATATCACTATTCATAAGGTTATGTTATTATTCATAAGGGTAGGTTACTATTCACAAAAAAATTATGTTTTTCTTATCGGCCTCTAAATAACTAACCGACTGTAACTATATATTTTGGATTTTTGAAATTCCAAACACAGAAGTGACAAAATTATGTTTAAAGGTCACATAGAATGTAGTAGTTCATTATGTTGTGATTTCATGAGATTATATGAAAAAATTATAAGAAAGGAATTTCCATTTATGAAACATTGGGTTGTTACATTAACAACTTATTATAAGAAAGGAACAAAGAAAAATCAAGATAAAAACTCAAAATAGATCAAGGTACTGGGCACACATATATGCCTCCCATTTTTAGGTACTCTACTTGAGGCCCCCATGCCTCCACAACACACGAACCAAGGGAATGATCCATCCATGAAGCACCTTCTCTATATGATCCTAGATTCTCATCAGTTACTCCAAAAATGTCTCATCGTCCTCGATATCCAACTATCCTTAGTTGAGGATGTGGGAGTAATTTTTTAGATACTAACGGAGCTGAAATACATGGAATACATTGTGGATCCTCTCTAGCGATAGTGGTAACGCTAGCTGATATGCCACCTTGGTGACTCATCCCAACACTTCGAAGGGTCCGATGAACCTGGGAGAAAGCTTACTCCCCCTTCTAAACCTCTGCTATCCACACCGAGGGGAGACCTTTAATAACACGTGGTCCCCAACCTCGAACTCCAAATATCTCCTCCTATGATTGGCATATGTCTTCTTCCAGTCCTGAGCCGCCTTCATCCTATCACACACAAGATGAACCTTCTCTGTCGTGCTATGCACCACCTCTGGGCAAAGAACTCCTACCTCTCTAACCTTTGTCAAGCACACGGGTGATCGACACAGTATTCCATACAGGGCTTCAAATGGTGTCATTCCAATGGTAGAGTGATATATATTGTTGTATAAAAACTCTACCAGAGTCATGTGTTGTACCCACGATCCTCCAAAATCCAGAACACATGCTTGCAACATATCCTCCAACATCTGGATGGTCCTCTCTATCTGCCTATCCATCTGAGGGTGGAAAGCAGTGCTAACGAATAGTTGGGTGCTAAAAGGACACTATAATACCTTACATACTCTTGAATTAAAGAGTGTATATCAATCCAAAATGATGGTTCTAGGAACTCTGTGTAGTCTCGCAACTTCACCCATATACTTATGTGCTAAGGCATCTACTGTGCTCGACTCCTAAACCGCTAAGAAGTGAGATGATTTCGTTAAATGGTCCACCACTACCCAGATGGCATCATAGCCTTCCTCCACTCTGGGTAGTCCTGTGACAAAATCCATCAAGATGACATCACACTTCCACTCAGGAACATCTATGGGCTGCACTAGACCACTGAGAACATGGTGTTCAGCCTTCACCTGTTAATACAGTAGGCACTTTTCCACAAACTCCGCCACTTCCCGCTTCACTATGGGCCACCAAAACTAACCTCTCAGGCCCTAGAACATCTTGGAGACTCTTGGGTGTACAGCTAGGGCTGAGTAATGGAACTCACCGAGAACTCCCTCATGCATTTCCACTAAAAAAATAGCTTCCCATGGAATAATATTCGATTCTGACCATCCTACGACCATCCATCCGGTGTATCACCCTGGCTAATCTGATCACGCATCACTTCAACCCATAAGTCTCCCCACTGAGACTCCTCCACTTATCGTACCAAGGAATACCACATTGTCATCTAAAACATACAACCTCTATTATCCTCAACTCTTATTCCCAGATGTAAAGCATCCAACTTCTCCATTTCTTCCCAATCATCTGCTAACTCACAAACCACATCCTTCTGTGACTTCTTTCTCAAGTCATAGGCCACCACATTCCCCTTTCCTGAGGTGTAGGAGATCTCAAATTCGTAGTCATGTAGGAACTCCATCCACCTCCACTAACGCAAGTTCAGGTCTCACTAGGGGAATACATACCTCAGGCTCTTGTGATCCGTGAAGACCATGAAGCATTCCCCAATAATTTAATGTCTCCATATCTTTAGCATGAACACATGCGATGAAAGTTCTAGATCACGAGTGGAATAGTACCATTCATGAGGATGTAACAGCCTAGACCCATAAGAGATCACCCCCCGCTGCTGCATCAGCACAAACCCCAATCCTATTCTAGAAGAATTACAGAACACTTCAAATGTTACCCCTTCCTCTGGAAACCTCAGCACTGGGGAATTTACTAGCTTCCCTTTCAAATAACTGAAGGTTGTCTAGCACTTCTCACTCCTTATGAAAGCCTGGTCTTTTTTATCAAAGATGTAAAAGGTCTATAACTCGAGATAAGTTGAGCATGAACCATCAGTAGTAACCTTCCAGTCCTAAGAAACTACAAACCTCTACCACATTAATAGGTGATTCCCAAGAAACAACTTCTTAGACCTTCAATGGGTATACTTATATTCCCTGATGGGACATCACGTGTCCAAGGAAGTGCACATATTATGTCCATAACTTTCACTTTGACAACTTCCAGTAGAGATTTTGGTATCAGAGGACCTCCAAAACATTTTTTAGATGCTCATCATGATCCTCCTCTGACCTTGAGTAGATCAGAATGTCATCAATTAACACAACCGTGAACCGGTCCAGATACTTCTAGAAAATAGATTTCATAAGCCCCATGAATATAATTGGTGCGTTTGTAACACTTAACGTCAAGAAAATGAACTCAAAGTTCCCATATCTACACCTAAAAGCAGTCTTCTCGATGTTACCCTTCTTTACGCTCAACTGTTGATATCTAGATTGCAGTTCAGTCTTAGAGAACCAAAATGCTCCCTTCAATTGGTCAATAAGGTCATCAATCCTTGTTAGGGGGTAATGGTTCTTGGTCGTCACCTGATTCGGTCATTGGTAGTCTATGCACAGCTGGAGACCACCATCTACCATATTTCTGAAAAATATTATAGAAACCCATGGAAATGCACTTAGTTAGATAAAAACCTTCTTCATCAAGCCATTAACCTGAATCCGCAACTCTTGCAACTCAGAAGGTTCCAACTGATAGGGATCCATCAAAATCATATGGGTACCGGGTTGTAGGTCTATCCTGAACTCAAAATCACATAGAGGGGGTAGAGTCACAGCCTATTTGGAGAAGATGTCTAGTAACTCACTAAAAATCCCTGGAACTTCCACCATATCTGAGTCTGATGACTCCACCGACAACTCTGCTTATAAGGAAAGAAGGGGCTCCACTCATCGGCTACCCTCCTAGAAACATTGCTTGCCAACGAAAGCTACATTCTGGCTGCCCATATATGAGAACATGAACCTTCTTTGAATGTTTTAGAAAATAGTGTACACAGAAAACAACCATTTGATTCCTAGTATGACATCATATGGATTCATTTTTAGTAGAAATTGATCCCCCTGAATAGATTCATCGCCAACATCAGTCTGAATCCTCGAAAAACATCAAACAGGCTGGTCTGACCTCTAACTGGTGTACTCAAAACCAGGGGCATGAAAATTATCTCTACATATAGACCCAATGAATGG
Source organism: Viscum album (assembly GCA_963277665.1). Lineage (NCBI taxonomy): Eukaryota > Viridiplantae > Streptophyta > Magnoliopsida > Santalales > Viscaceae > Viscum > Viscum album. The sequence continues at coordinate 428,093,824 of OY728150.1, read as the reverse complement.
GATAGACTAGGTGAAAAAAAGTTGCTCCAATATCTAGAATAAAATACGGCACATGCAAGAGTACTAAACAAACTGATCACACCTCGAACGATTGTTGGCCATGCTGGAACTGCTACCTCTGCAACATGCAACTACCCATGAAAAACTCCTCTTCCCCTTGGATGTTGGATGCCTCCCCAACCACATACTAATAAAGGTCCATGAGGAGCACCTGAGGTCGGCCTCCTCTGTAATCATCCACCCTCAGTAAAGCGATATCTCGCTACCCCTATTGTTGCTGCTGAAAAGGTCTTACCGATAACTGTTGTTGCTGAGGTGGGTGTTGATCCTGTCCACCCCCACTGTAGTGAAGTTAGACTTGGCACTGATTTTGAAGGTTCCAATGACTACCATAGGTAAATAACCATGGTCCTAGACTCATTCATAAAGTAAGAGGACCAGTATATTGGAACTAGAACTACGGAGGCCTACTCCCCACAGGCCGAAACCTGGAAGGCCCTAATGTTGAAGACCTACTGCTAATGACCTTTCCCTTTAACAAAATCAAACCTCACAGAATAAGCATCCTCTCCACCACTTCATCCTTCTTTTTAACTTCTAAGTACGTTGGTAGTGTGAAGGGAATAACAACATACTGAAGAGAAGGTCAGAGCACCTCCTCTAAGAATCTTGCTCACGACTCCTCTTTCGGGAAGAGGTCTGGAGAGAAACGAATGAGATCCTTGAACTTGATCCCCAAACCCCTTACCGAAATACTCCCTTGTTTGAGGGAGAGAAACTCTAGCCTTTTTTCGACCTTCATCGTAGAATAAAGGAATTATGCCTGGAACTCTTTCTCAAAGTCGGTCCAAGAAACCTCAGCATCCTTCTTCTATCAAAGATAAAGTATCCACCACTAATGTGTCGCTCCCTACATCTAGATCACAACCAGTGGAACTCAGTAATTTTTTGGATCCTAGATCAATCTAAAATCTATCACCATATTCTTTATCCAACTCTCCATCTCTATGTCTGAGATGCTGCCCTCATACTTTCTTACGGCTTGCCATTGGAAGGCACGAAGCGTCTTCTACCACTTGTCTTCCTCCTACTCTCGATCAATCATCCATTGATCAACTAGATCAACATACTAGGCCTTGACTTCCCTCACTAATACTGGACATTGTTCAGGTGCCATAGCTAAAAAACAACCAAAAACTCCTAAGCCCAAGCAGTGTAGAAAATTCCTTTTAAATTTTTCTCAAACTTTTTATTTACTTTAAATTCCCAAAACACACAATACACACAAGAACACAAGTCATTATGATGAAAATACCTTTCAAAGGTTCTCTACCCTACAATATTTATAGCCTAACTTGATCATTAGGTAGGTCCAGAGTCCTTGCATCAGATCACGGTCCCCCTAAAATCCAGTGTCCTAGCCGGTCTTCTCTGACCTATTTCACACAACATGATTTCCTAGCACTATTTCCCTACCATCACATGAAATCCTCACTATGCCTAACCCTAAACGCCATCCTATCTCTCAACTATCACCTTTGAAACCATTCTATCACGACCTGCCTTCTCCAAGATGAGGGAAGGAATAGAAAACTGCTAGGCCATTCCTTCTTCAAGTTGAAGGAGAGATAATAACTCATGAGCCTCTCCTTCAAAATTCCCTAGAGTGGTGACTAGAACAAAGGGTATAGAATATCACGTAAAAATGGAAGGAATTAACCTTTTTATTTAATAAGATTGGGAGATAATATGGTAAATCCCAAAAAACTTCAAGGATTGAAATAAAAGTAAATCCCAAAATCCATTCTCATATGCATGTCCAAAATAAAGTGATACAAAGTGCAAGAAACTCGGAAGGAAAGTACCAAAAGAAACAAAAAGCAGCAATTACAACTTACAATGCCCGAGCTAGTAAGGTCTGGAATGGTTCTCAAAGTCCCCTTGGAAACCTAAAACTAGTATTATATACGTAGGGTGAGTGTACAGGTATACTCAGTAGGGAAAACCAAAATCTCTCATGCACATGGAGGGAGAAATTTTAATGCCCTGTGAGAAATAGAGATGACCAAAACACCTAGTAAGGAAACTATCCACCCAGCCTCACCAAGGAACACTCCCAAAATAACACAAATTAGGTGAAGTTATAGTAATAACACATCGAAATTTGGGTACCCCGCACCACTTTCTCACTGGTTATTTAGGTCATCCAACACATCAGACCTCCCCCATAGATCCCACTACAGTCCCACTATCGCCCCAACAACAACCCCATGGGCCATCCCAACCACACTTCTATCCCACCCACAAAAACCTCAACCAACACAACCACACTTAACCACACCCGAAAAAACCTAGGCCAAAACAACCACCACCATGCCTGAAGAAACCTAGTCCAGAACAACCACTGCCACACCCGAAGACACCTGGCATCATTCTAAAGACACCTGGGAAACAACCCTACCCACACAAACTTAGGCCAACCACCACAACACACCCTGCCCTAGGAGTCTTGGTCCACAATGAACCTTTGGTCTTCACAGCCTACCTGAAGATTCTTGGGCTACTTGGGAGAGGGAGCATAAAAGAGCTAATAACTAGCCACTTGTAGGAATGTTGGGAAAAACAGCCTCCACTATGAAATGGGGGTGTTCGACATGAAGTGCTCAACATGGGTGGGGTGCGTATAAGAAACACAAGAACGAAATTTTATACATATAGTTAATCAAGAACTCATCCCAACCTAAGGGTCTCGAAACCAATGACCATCCCATATACAATCACTCTTACTGTTAATCCTATATGCAGAAGTACACAACCACCATAATAAGAGAACAACCCATTTTTGGAAAACAGTTCCCCATTGTACCAGTTCTCATTATCATGTTCAAATGATTTCATTTAAATATTCCTTTACTACCAGGAAACTAACAGGCATAACCATAATCCAAAACAACAACTAGGATAAAAACAACCATGCAAGACTTTAAGAATTCCCTTCTGTTTCTCTTGTAAGTAACTACATCAAAAGGGATCTAGGAGATCCCTCGAAATACTGGAGCCAAACCAAGCCCCAACATACCTGGTCTAGAAAATTTACTTTCGACTCTACACGGCCTCAGATTCACAACCAAAAACCTCTTGACTAGAGATTTCATTCCCCTCTACGTCACCCACAAAATTTTAACAGAATAACTATTCATACCACCGTAACAGATCAAAGGAGTTTTCAGATTTATCCAACACCATTCATTAAGTTCCTTCTTTCTATTTGGATAACCGGTGTGATCACACAAGGATTCATGTTTATTGGGCATCCATTTAATCAACCAAGTTTTTTTGATTAACCAGTTTCCATGTTACAGTCATTCAATCACAATATTGTCTAGAAAATAAAGTTTCATTAGTGTGTAAGAAAGGACCACCAATAGCCACAATTTTAAGTGTACGTGACCCCATACAATATAAAAAATAATAACTAAGGTAAAATATAACAACATCATCATCATTACTACCCCTTAATTCTTTAAAATTCTGTTTATTATATTTGTTAAAGTTAGTTTCATCTACGTCCCAAGGGAACATCATCATACCCACCTCGCATAATGCAAAGTAAAGAGAGATGAAGAAAGAACCCCTACTTGGATGATTAGGGATTGATGTTTTCCCATTGTGCCAAGAACTAGGGATGTGTGACTTGTAGGTAGAACTCCAAGGATTAGCGAAAAGGGCTCCAGCATGGGCACACAATTTGTCTCCAGAGGAAGTCTAGTGGTGCACTTAGAGAAATGAAAAGGAAAAATGAAGAGAGGATCTTGACTTAAGAGGAGTCCAGATCCTAAAATCAGGGAGACCATTCCGAATTAATTAAAAGTCAGATCATGGATTGACCATGTGGTTCGACAGTTTCATACATTGGGATTAATTTAGATTTAATAATTCTCTTCATAGATGGTAGAGATAGACCAATAGACAACTGTGAGTTGATAGGTTACATTTAAACTGAGAAAAACCCATAACATGAGTGAAACTGGAAAACACAGGAGGCTGGAAAATGTGGAAAAGGGTGTGACTGGGCACACGTTTTGGTAATTCAAGGGTCACCTGACTCTTGGGGGTTTAAAACATCTTTTACAGGCCTAAAATCGCATTAAAAGGGGGTATTAAAACACTTTTACGTCAAAAGTGGCGTTATGGGAGAAAAATAGAAAAGTCTAGGATAAGTTGGAAATGAATCACTAACGGGTGAGTCACCAAAAACCTGGCACTATCACCCTAACACCGTTACCCTGACACCATCGCCCTGGCACCATTTCCCATCAGTGCCACCGATGCCCATCAACTTGGAATTTGGAAACTCCTTAATGTGTCACTGATGGTCCCTAGGATGCCTCGAATATTAGGATTTGGAAAAGTAATAGACCAGGAGGGTTTGGGATATTATAATCTTGGATTAAAAGAATGTAGATAATGGAAAAGAAGATAGAGATGAATTACTCAAGAGGAATACTGACTTTTTAATAAATTATTAATCTCAAGGTAATAATTGTATAAAAAAATAAGATATTGAAAAATATTATAATAAAATCAGCTGAATTGGAATAAGGGTTGAGTAAGACATAGTCTATGGGACTTGATGATAAAAATACCTTGAATAATATGAATTAATACTACAATAGTGCTTTGAGGTTTATGTTGAATCACCTAATTCTCTTTTTGAATCTTGACCAAAGAAAATGTTACAAAATTCTCTTCATAATTCCAAGGTTACTAAATCTTTTTCATCAAATGGTGATAGTTCTAAAGAAAAAAATGTTCTTTTATTGGATAAGAAAAATCGTGAAGTCTTTATACTAATATAATTGGATTTTGGGGAATATTTTGAGAATATAATCTTCCCCAAGACATAGGAAAAATTAAATATAAAATTCACTAGTATATTAATAATATTGTCTTAAATAGACTTATAATTATTATGTAAGATAAATTTTTTAAGTTATTTTTAGTGTAATTGAGACTATGAGAATAAAAATAATGTTTAGTGGTACAACATGTCATTTTTATGGAATCTGGAAAGGTAAAAATTGATGGGTACCTATCTATGAATGTTTAGAAACAATTTATATAAAAATTAACATATAGATTAAATTTCATCAAATATGTCTTCTTAAAACAAATTTTATTTTATGGAAAATACTTATGGAATTTTTGATAAAAAATTCCATTATACAGAATATTTTAAGACAAAATTTATAGGATAAACACTATAAGATGTTAGAGTTTAGACATTTTAGAATAAGGAAAAGGGAGAGAAGTTACTTCTTATTTAAGTGTATCTTAAAGTCCAAAATGAGATAATTCATGGATAAATGATAGTGGTTGTAAATATCACATGATAAGATACACCAATATGTTGAAGAATATTGATAGAAATGATGGGGGTTCAATTAATTTTTATAAATGAGAGATCCTTTAAAATCATAAAAGTTGGTATAATAGAAATTAAGGATTATAAATTAAATCCAATGAAGATATTTTTATCAATGGTATCAAGAAAGTTTTTTGAGTGTTAGAATATTTTTTGATGATCGTAATAAATTCATTTTAAAAAGTAATGCATGAATAATTTAGTTTATAAAATATATAATATTTATCACAATGTGGGATAGAGTCAAGTGGTGACATTTACTAAATTCAAAATCTTTGTGATACTTTTTATTTGAGCTCAACCAATGATAAGAAGATATTGTATAAAATAATCAACAATATAAATGAAAGTAAATTGAGAAATATTTTAGGAAGATATGGGCTAAGACACTTTTCTTAACTTAATAGAGAAATGGATTATATTTTTGAAACATGTCAAAAGGGTAAAGTGATTAAGGGATTATATAAGTGAGTGTAAATTCAATCCAATAGGGCATTTGATTTAATTTATTTAGACTTCTATAAGTCAGTGATACATCATTCCCCATTGGATTATTTTTTAATAATAAAATTCATTATTGAATTAACAATAATGTTTAATGTAAAGTTAATTTTTCACAAATCTAAATCTATTAAGATTTTAATTATTTTAAAATTAAAGTTGAGAAAGAACTGGGGGGTTTATATCATGAATATGATAATTGATAATGTAAGATAGTTAATAGTATATTAAATTGAATCCTATCTAACAAATCATGGGACCATGAGTCAATATAGTGAAATATATACAACACTAAAAAACAGAGTTACAAATAAGAAAAATAAAATCTTGAATGAGATGGGGAAACCATGCTACTAGAATTCAATATCTCAAAAATAGTTTGCGACAAGTTGTGATTATATCTATGTACATTCAAAATAGGTTTGTATTGAGGACTAAATATAATACAAATTTTTATTAAATATAGTACATGACTAATACTAGAATAAATTACTTCAATATTTCATGGAAATCTGAAATTTATGAAAATAAAAAATTTAGATTTTTGAAAATTTGATAATAATGTTGAAAAATGATTCTTAATGGTTTATTTGTCCGATGATTGAGGATAAAAGTGATAGAAAAAAGGTCACACATGTTATTGTATTTATATGATGTGAAGATTATTTATAATAAACCCAATCCTGGTAAAGAAAATGATTTATATTTTAAAAAAAACTAACGAAGACAACATGTAGAATTATAAATTGACTAAATAAGAACCAGAAATTGTATCATATAATGTTGATATTGATTCAAATAAAACCATTCATGATGAGGGTGTTTCAAGTAATGAGAAATTGAAGTATTAAAAGCTAAAAAATAATATATTATTTTAAAATATAATTCATAATCATAATTCTTCAGTTTAAAATAAAATAATACTAGGGTGTAACAATCAAGTAGGTCTTTTTTCAAAATTGGAGCCATAAAAAATTTTATAGGTTGTTGAGTACAAATATTTGATAAATTAAATTAATGTGAATCTTGGTTAGATTAAAACGAATTCTACTTGGGATCTTGTTCTAAATCCCAAAGTAAATATTGTCATTTAAACTATGTTTTTATTAAAAACACACACTGAAAAAGGAGAATATGTAAGAAACAAATACAAATTAGTTTAAAAAGACGCATACTTGGTTAAATAAGTTGATTTGGAATTTGGTCTTTTTTTTGATGCATCATAATTTTAAAAAAAAGTTTATTTTGAAGAGATATTTTATGATTTTATGAGACTATAAATTATAACAATGTTCATGGATTGTGTAACTCAAAGGAATTATAAAATCAATCAAATGGATGTGAAGTCTGATTTTTTTAATGGATAACATAAATAATATAACAATATTGAGAAGCCTGGATTTCTTCATCCTTGACAGTGAAGACATAATATTGTGAATGTTAAGGAAATGAATTTATAGATTTAAATAGACCCCTGAGCCTAGTACTCTAAGATGTATGGCTACCCGAGTGAGGTGAAGATCACAAAAGGAGAAGTTGAAAAAAAAATTATGTTATGGATAAAATAAAATTTACTCTTATTTTAATTTCATGTGATGAAAAAAACATTTCTTATGTGAACAAAATAGTATTCATGTAAAGTGTTTTCAATGAAAGAAAAAAACCGTGGTGAAATTTCTATACATTGATAAATGATATTCTTTATTGGATTGAAATTTCTGTAGAAAAAAAAATTCACATCCCAATATAAATATTCCTAAGAATAATTAATAAATATTATAATAGAATATTCTAAATTGGTTTACAGACACATTATATTTGGTGTAAATATAACCAAGTTTTATATTTGAAAAGGTGTGAATAAAAAATAATTTTTAAATTCAATTGGATGTTTTCTTTATCTCCCCACATCTGGACTTGGAATTTTGTATGTAATAATATTATGTGTTTTTTTATCAAAGTTATCCAAAAGAATCAAACTTAATGTCTTCCAAGATAGTTCTAAAATATTTGAATGGAACATTGAATTATGGTTTGATTTACACATGATGTTATCACCTAAACATGTTTAGCTATACTAATGTTGATTGATCTAGAGATTATGATGTTAGGAATTCAACATCAAGTGGTATATAATTTTTAGGAGAAAGTTGTGTGATATAAATTTATAAGAAGAAAAATATAACAACATTCATCACTAAAAAGGTTGAGTGTTTGTCTCATAAGAATTCACATATACATATAATTTTTATGAAAGAGAAATTCGAAGAACTGAAGGTGAGAATTAAGAAGATGTCAAGAATTTTATATCATAATCAAATTGAAATTGATCATTCCAATAATCCCCTGAAACACTCTAGATCTAAACACATTCCCATCAAATATCATTTTATCAAATAAAATATTTAAATTAAATACATTATGTGAGAATATATTCCAACAATTGATCAAATTATAGACATATTCACGAAGGCTATGTAAAGGAAAAAATTTGAAAAATTGAGGATAGATATGCTTGTTCATAATTTTTTCTCATACATGAGGAACTTTGACATACCCTAAAAGATATTTAGAATCAATTATCAAAGGTGGAAAGAGGTACATTACTCTTCTTGTTAATTAATTTGAATATATAGATATTTTTATTTCCAAAGGGTGAGAAATGAGTGAGTTTATTAAGGGGGGTTAAATTAATAAGCCAAAAAGTGTCTTTCCCTAAGGGATAAAATTATCTCAAAAAAATAATTCTCTAATAGTTTGTTGTTAGAAAATTTATCATTAATAAAGTATTTTATTTGAAATAAATTAGTTTTATTATATGGATTTGACAAAAATTCCAAAATAGAAAATTGATGAACCTGTGTATTTTTTACTAAAGTGTTGTATTTGCTTTTAGTTATTTGTGAAGTGTATTGAATAATGTTGAGAAAAATGTTATAGATATGAATTAAGGTGGATGATGTTGTTAAGAGTTGAGTTTAAATGGATGTAACTATCTTCTAGTTTTAAGATTTATTAAAAACATGGCTATGTCAATTCTATGTAAGATTAAATCCTTCCAACATATGATTAAACCCAAAATATTATCTCTATATATGATTAAATGATATCATAGTTGGGATTTACAAGAAAAAATATATATTATATTGAGTTTTATGGGACTAAACATGGAATTTCGATAGTTTCAGAAGAAAAATCAAGGAAAATTCAAAGCCTTGGAAGAATAAATTTTTCAATAAATTATGCCTATTAAAATTAAATTCTAGAACATAAAAATCTATGTCATAATAGTTCATTGGTTCAAGGAGATATGTTAGATTAATCTAGAATTTATGGATTCAATTTAAAGTGAGGATAAATCTATATAGTATTAAATGAGAAATCCTTGAAGCTACATATAAATAACCAAAATATTTTATTGTATATGGATGATCACATATAGTTATATATAAGATTAAAACTCATTCTTAGCTAAATTATTTCCCATAAATATGTTGAATATTTACCACTATTTTATGGATTAAACATTCTGATAGTTTATTTGAATCATGATATAAGATGAGTTTGAAGAATTGAGGACTTTGTTGTGAAGATGATTATCATGCTGCAATGAAATTTGTGGAAGAGTAAATAATTTTAGAAGGATAGGTTCTAATAAGATCAACACATACATACCATAATGATTGGACCATGCTGCAATATATAATGAGTAAGTGTATATGGGATGGTATTTCACTGCATTGAGAATACATGAAAGTTAAACTCCTTTTTTTTACATTGATTCATAGACTGCAATGCATTAGATTTTCTATGTCACAATCGTGCATACCTAGAGAAACTTTCAAGTCATATCTCATAGTGAAATTTTATGTTTTACCAAAAATAATATCATTTGAAATACCTATATGTACAATTGTGTAATATATTATAGTTATTTGGGGAAATTCAATATTCTAATCTTTTTGTGAGAAGATAACTATATTTTTTGGGGATAAATCCAAGGAGATTTCTATTGATTGGGGATTATGGCAAACAAACTTATGAAAATAATTTTAGGGATTTATAGAATATTTTATGTTCTCTATTTTATTGGAATTTATATAATTATGATTTATGGAATTATTCAAGTTATGATCATATTTAAAATAATGTGAGACAAGGTAGATAGAATATTATATACTCAAAAGAGTGGAATAAGTATATTCAAACATTCTGAGTTATAATTTTTTAAGAGAGAATATATTGAGTGTGATTTAAATGCTAGTGATATTCTATATCCTACTATGTATTATGAGAATTCATATATTAAATAAGAGGATGAAAGAATGAAATTGAATAATATGAAGTATTGAAGGAGATATTTTTGACATTGACGCATTATGATGCTTTCTAGTGATATTTTTTTATTTGGAAGGTGTTCTTATTGTAAACTAGTGTGATCCAATATAAATAACATTTAGTGTACTAATCTATTTATAGATAGATATTGTAATCAATTTTGATATTTTTTATAAAAATATATTTCTGAAAATCAATAAAAAAAATAGTAAGGACATAATTACCCACATCCAAATCAATATTTTATTTTCATATAAAACCACTTTTAAGGAGGAATTGGCAACCCTCGCAAAATGACTCATTCACTAGTCTTACACACCATAGTCACTTGCTTCACATATCATAGGAGATCACTAAACCATTAAATTCTAATATTATTCTATTAGATGCCTTTCCCCTAAATAATTTCCAATGAAGTGTACGAACCTTTGTTTCTAGGTCCTCCTTGATGATGTCTTCAAGATGGTCAGCTAACTTGTCCCATGTCTAAATAAACTCTTCCACATTTATTTTCCTTTCATTGAAACCTCTAATCAGAATGAGTTATTACTTTTTGAACCACCCCCTATGCTCATCCTTAACATCCACCAAAAGTAGTCTCTCAACTATTTTGTCTGCATCTTCTGGGGGGGCCTTTACAAGAATGGCCTCCTTTAACATTATTTTCTCCAAGTGTATGATTATGTCTTGTGCCATCCCATGTCCCTCGGACTCTCCCTCAATTGCCTTGAGTTAGCCATTCTAAGTATAACTTTTCTCCATTGGTTTGGGAAAATAACAGTAGTCGTTCCTCTTTTTGAACTTCTACTTTTTAGTTAGGATGCAATTTCAAGAGTCTTCATTCCCTCTATAGAATTTCTTCCTTCTTGGGTTGTGAGTTCCTGTTACAGATCCAAATGAGAGAGAAATAAATAATAGCACACTTCTATATTTCCAATAATTATATTGTAAAAGAGTTGTAAGAACACTAGAAGAATAATGTAAGAATAAGAAGAATAAGAATATCTATTGAATACATCGCTTCCGAGAGTCGAGGCCTAACCCTCCCATCTGCATAGAATAATTCCATCTGTTGGTCGGAGTGGACACTCAAGAGGGGGGTGAATTAAGTTCCAATTAAAATTTCTGCTAAAAACAATTTCTATTAAAATCCCCCAAATTTCAAAAACAGATTAAACTGTAGTGAATTTATACAGATTATAAAAGTTCAATTAGTTTCTCAAATATTGATTAGTTCTCAGTTAACTTAATCTGATGATTATATTAACTTTTGAAACTAACTTACTGATTTATAACAAATATAAACACTTGCGAGTTTAACCATCAAAGTAGATTTGAAGATAAATTATATTTCAAAGTAATAGCAGCGGAATATGAAATAGATATTTATTGTATGGATATAAACTTTAACTAAAAACACAGAGGAGTTAACCAAGAGGTTCAGTCTCAAGCCGAGACTTAGTCCTCTGAAAAGCTTATATAAGGATGATCCACACCCTGAATCGGGGTTCCACAGTTTACAACTGTCCAGGTCCAAGACCTCTACCACTGTTATCCGTGGGAAACAAAACAACAGCAACCAGCTGTCCAGGTCACACACGACCTCTACCACTATCCACAGTGGGAAAAAGAATGAAAAGAAGGTGAGTAAGGATTTACAAATCCTCCAGTTAAGGTTCAGGAGACAGTGTGTGTGTAAAATACAACAGATAACACACACTTCTCGTAATGTAAAAAGTAAATCATAGAGATAAGGATTTAGAGATTAGAAATGGCTCTAGTGATCTTTGTGCAGCTCTTGACTCCTCTTGTTGATTGGAATTCCTTCGGAGTCTTCTTCTGGTTTGTTTTTGTCTGGAAAACAGAGTACCATCTGCTTCCTTGACTTCGAGGTTCAGCTTACTTTATCGGCTCAAAGAATGATGAGTTTTGTGTGGTTCTTCTTCAGCATAGATTGCTCGATGTATGCGGTAGGTTCTGGAGGCTGATAGTAGTAGTCTCGTGAGTACAAGTTCTCCAGTTGTTCTTGGCACGTTTTGAGCTTGATCGCCAGTGTGTTCTGTGTGCTCGATGTATTTTTGTTCAGTGCCTCTCTCTATTTGATACATACACGATGTCCTTTTTATGCCACTTCTTTTTGTATTTCTGAGGAGGAATGATTATGATTTTTGATCGTACTTGGTACGGTTTCCTGAAATGGCAACATAAATCATTTAATAACATTAAATGCATCAAAAGTAACAAATGTAACTGTTAGTATAATAAACAAATAGTGTCGAGGATATAGGATTTGACTCCATAGTTCATTATAGGTAGCCGTTTGTTTGTAGACGTGTACAGTTGACTCGGTGTAGGGATCTTCCGTCGGTAGCTCTTCAAACTCTTATCGGAGGATATTATCGGTAGCTCTCTGTGTATCGGTAGCTCTTTGTGCATCGGTAGCTCTTTGTGCATCGGTAGCTCTGTGTACATCGGTAGCTCTGGCTATCGGTAGCTCTGGCTATCGGTAGCTCTGGCTATCGGTAGCTCTGGCTATCGGTAGCTCTGGCTATCGGTAGCTCTGGCTATCGGTAGCTCTGGCTATCGGTAGCTCTGGCTATCGGTAGCTCTGGCTTTCGGTAGCTCTGGATATCGGTAGCTCTTATGCAAACCGCTCTTATGCAAACCATATCAAATTGACTTAGAATTGTTTCAAAGCTTGTATAAACAATGATAATCGAGATTAACATAAATCAGAAAGTATTTAAGCATTATTATTAACTTAATCACTGATTTAAAGGAATTAAAGTGTAGATCACCAGTAATTGAGAGTAGCATAATATATGAACACATAATTGGGATTATCAAAACATATAAATGCACTATTGGGATTATCAAACCAGGTGAGGTCAACAATCTCCCCTTTTTAATAATCACAACTTATGATATGACATAAAACAAAATGAGAATATAGTATTTATATTCGAATTTATCAAAGAAAGCAGTATCAGAGAAAATAGAGGAAATAGTAATAGAATGAGATAGATCAAATATTATCATAGTTAGTATGAAATAAAATAGTATCAGAGATAAGCTTTGAAAGAATTGGTACCAAGGAAATATAAGAAATAGTATCAAAATCTCAAATATCTCCCCCTCTCTTTATATGTTCTCCCCCTTTATATGGATTTTTCTCCCCCTTTGTGATAATCAAAAAGTGGGAAAGCAGACATAGAAAACTGATAAACAGAGATAGTGTAAAGAAAAGTAGTTGTATTAGATCAGACAAAAATTACATAAACAGAATAACAAAGAAGAAAATAAAAAAAATGATTCCTATCAAACAGCCTGTCCACTTCAGCAATCCAGATCTTCAACATGAGATTTGCCCTTTGGATCAGAAGAGGAGGTAGGTGGTGAGGATGTGAGTGAGGGCTTTGGAATTCTAGAAATGATCACAGGAGGCTGAGCCACTGATACAGTGCTTGGCCTGTATTGGGAAGTTTGTTGAGTGATCATAGGTGTGAGGCTTCGGATGGCCTGAGCAGGAGACATCTGGACTGGAGACTCAGTAGAGGCAGAGGCAGGCAAGGCAGGAGGGACAATAACTGGTCTGGCATCAACATGAAAAAAGGGCAGCAATAGATTTCTGAAATCCATAATGATTCCTCCCCCTCTTTCCATAGCAGATATAAAATCATCTTTGTTCTCCATAAATTTTTCTAAGGCAGGAGTTAGTTCCCTTAGCTTGCTCACTTGTTCTCGGAAGGCTTGAGTTACAGGGGGTAATTTCATGTTTTCCAACATCAGCTTGAAATGATGGGTGAGTTGTTGCTTGGTAAAAATCCTTTGGAAATAATAATCCACTTTGTTCTTGATTTCCTCCTGAGAGGCAGAGGCCTCTTTCATAGTGTCGGAGACGATTTTCATTATTTCCCTTACTGAATCTCTTATAGAGAGCACTACCCGACTTAGATCTGATGGGTCCACAGAGCCACTGGTTGAAATAGAACCAAGCTCCTCCTTTATCATAGCTCGAAATTGATTCAGATCAAATGCAGGTTTTGAAGTTAGAGGACCAACCGAGAAGGATACAGTTTCTTTGAAACTTTTGGTCAAGCCACTAATCAGAGTTTGCAGTTGAGAGTCCTGATTTTTAACATGATCCTTTATAGAAGATTTGAAATATTCAAACACTAAAACCATTTGGCTTACAACACTTTTCACATAGGCTAAGTCCTTATCATCTTGAGGCTTTGAACTCATGTAAGAATCTAAAGTAGCAACAGACTTCTTTAAGGCTTCAAGATCTGCATCTATTCTAGAAGATTGGGTCTGGCACTCTGTGACTGCTTCCATTAGCTCACCCATAAAAGTTGACAGATTGAAACCAAGAGAAAGCTCAAGAGATTATTCTAACAACTTCATTTCTTCACGAAAACATTGCTTCATCTCAGTAACTGATGCAGTGAAGGATTCGTTCAGCTCATGCTTCAGGGATTCAAGATCAGACTTTGTAAAAAAATCAGTAGGAGCAACTGCAGTAGATACTCGTGCAGAAGCTAAGCTGACTACTGAATCATTCATGACTGATTGAATCGAGGAGACTAAGAAGGATTCCATTGTCTTTACTTCCTCTACAAAACTGACTTTTAGATTTTCTTTCAGCACATCTAAATCATGTACTCAGACCACATCATCAGGAAATAACTCAGAATTGATGTCATAGCTGATCTTTGGTCTACTAAAGGATACTTCATTATCTGAATCAGGATAATCCAAACCACAGACTATAAAACCTGGGTCTTCTACCCAGTCTTCAATCTCAACAGCCACTGTAACATTTCCAAGATTGGAAATATGCTCCCCCCCAATGGGTGCAGTCCTATGTACAACAACTACATTTTCTGCTGGTCTTTCTTCATCAGAGTCTTCCACAACAGCTTCCATCTCAGCAGCAGTAAGGAGATTTTCTGAAACAGGTACAGCTTCTTCTTTTTCTTTTTCTACTTCATCAGTAGGCACAGCTGAGTTTTCAATCAATGGACTCAAACTCAACCTAGCAGAATCAGATGATTCAAATACATTCTCTTTTTCTCCTTCCTGCTGAGGAACTGGCTGGTCTTCCTCATGAAGAGATAACACTTCCTCTAATTTTCCTTTTCTCGAGTATACAAACTCAGTAACAGGACTTGGGGGCAAGTCTGGATATCCTCCAATATCCATAGGAGTTGCTTCCTCTTCTTCTTCTTCTTCTTCTGACTCATCACTGTACTCAGGTTCCTCTTCATCAGATCCTAAACCTGGATCTCTTTTATCCTTTGTCCTTGAGGGATAATCCACAGGATTAAACTTATCATACACCATCTGGTCATCACTGACCCATTCTCCTTTCCATGGGTTCCAATTGATTTTCATGTACTTACAAACTATAGTAGTGACACAGAAGTTATTCTTAACTACAACTGTCTCATTCTGAGACTCAGCTATACCTTTCACTTTTATCATCACAGAGATCATTTTGGCAAAGAATAAAGCATTAGTCTTTGATTTTGGCCTAATCATGTCCTCCATTTGATTCATCAGCAGTCTGCACAGATTAACTTTCACACCATGTCTTAACAGATGTATAAGATAAATATCTTGATATCTCAGATTAGAAAAATCTCCTCTCCTCGGTATCAACACATGTTGAACAAATTTGAAAAGCAGTCTGTTCTCTCCATCCAATTCAGTAGCAACCACTTGTCTTTGACTTCCATTTCCCATTAGTTCTTTTAAGGCGGTCTCATAGTCAAAGATGTTACTGGTAGGTGGAATTGCTCTTGAGACATACCCGGGTACACCTTCATGTGGGACTTTTAAACATTCTGCCCACTCTACTGAAGAAAACGACATTTCTTTTCCATTTAAAAAGGAACTTACCCGATTCTCATTTTCAGACTTCTCGAAGCTTACGAATTCGTAGAACTGTTTCACTAACTTCGGGTAGTAGGGACCATTGTTATTTGAAAAACAATCTACACATCTCTGATCATCCAGAACAGCAAGCACCAGCGACTTGCTTGGTAGCAACCAATCTACGCATAGCTCCTTTTCGATCACAATATCTCTATTCTGCAAATGAGTGTTTACTGGTCGCTTTCCTGACCTAGTTCTGACATTACTTCCACGAGCTTCTTGCTGCACTTTCTGCTTCTTTGTTTTAGGCTCTACACTGTCATCTCTGCTGGCAGGAATCTTGGTTTTTTCCATCGCGGATTTAGGGTTCTCAGTCGATTAGGAAGCTAGGATTCAAAGGTAAAGGTTTTGGGTCCGGTGGAGTGAGAAGCGGTTTAGGCTTAGTTTTATCATGTAGGAATCATAAATAAACGAATAAAATAAAATAACAAAAACAAAACAAAAACGATTCATATTCTTGGCGGCAGACAGAAGTTAAAAAAACATCGGTGAGAATTTCATATCGGTGAGAATTGATCATCGGTGAGAATTGAACATCGGTGAGAATTTCAACATCGGTGAGAATTGATCATCCCCAGCTCGTGCCTAATGTAACTTAACCTATCAGAACTTAAATTATTAGTAAAAATATCGGCCAATTGATGCTCAGTGCCAATAAATTCAAGAGTAATATCACCTTTTTGATAATGATCTCAAAGAAAATGATGTCTTACATCTATGTGTTTGGTTATAGAGTGAGATACAGGGTTCTTAGATATGTTTATTGCACTAGTGTTGTCACAGTTAATTGAAACATGTTTAAACTCAAATCCATAGTCCAATAAAGTGTGTTTCATCCACAGAATTTGTGCACAACAACTACCAGCAGCTATATACTCTACTTCGGCAGTAGACAATGCAACTGAGTTCTGTTTCTTACTGCACTATGACACTAGGGATTTACCAAGTAAATGACATGTTCCAGATGTGCTCTTCCTTTCTAACTTACATCCAGCAAAGTCAGCATTTGAATAGCTAGTTAGGTCAAATGATTTTCCTTTTGGATAAAATAAACCTAAGTTTACAGTATGCTTAAGATATTTAAAAATCCTTTTAACAGCCAGTAAGTGTGATTCTTTAGGATTAGCTTGAAATCTAGCACACATACATACACTGAACATAATGTCTGGTCGACTAGCAGTAAGATAAAGTAAACTACCAATCATACCTCTGTAATTGGTTTGATCCACTGGTTTCCCAGCTTCATCTGTATCCAACTTACAGGTAGTACTCATAGGTGTATCATTTTCCTTAATGTTATCCAATACAAAACGTTTTAAAAGATATTTTGTATATTTACTTTGATTTAAAATAATTCCATCTCCAGTTTGAAAATTTTGAAAACCAAGAAAATATTTAAGCTCTCCCATTAAGCTCATTTCATATTCATTTTGCATACTTTTTGAAAAATCAGTACATAAAGAGTGTTTAGAAGATCCAAATATAATATCATCAACATAGATTTGTACAACTAAAACATCTTCAGAAATTCTTTTAATAAAAAGAGTTGGATCAGCGATCCCTTTAGTAAAACCTTTTGAAATAAGAAAATTGATGAGTCTATCATATCAAGCTCTTGGAGCTTGTTTTAAACCATATAAAGCTTTATAAAGTTTAAAAACTTGATTTGGAAAATGAGGGTTTGTAAATCCAGGTGGTTGTTCCACAAAAACATCTTCAATTATAAAACCATTTAGAAATGCACTTTTGACATCCATTTGATATAACTTGAAATTCAGATGTGATGCATATGCAAGTAAGATCCTAATAGCTTCCAGTCGAGCTACAGGTGCAAAAGTTTCTCCATAGTCTATACCCTCTTCTTGAATATATCCCTGTGCAACTAGTCTAGCTTTGTTTCTAACTATGTTTCCTGATTCATCAACTTTATTTCTAAAAACCCATTTTGTGCCTATTGTCAAGGTGTCCTTGGGTCTGTCAACTAATTCCCAGACTTTGTTTCTTTCAAATTGATTTAACTCTTCTTGCATGGCTATTACCCAGAATTCATCATTGATAGCATCATTGATATTTTTGGGTTCTAGCTGTGACAGAAAAGCTTGATGTTCAACTTGGTTCCTTAGAGAAGCTCTAGTTTGTGTACCTCTATCAAGATTACCAACAACAGCATCTAAAGGATGATTCTTTAGAATCTTAGTTGATTTGGTAAAGGTTGGACTAGAAACTTCAGGTTCATCTATAGGTTTGGGTTCAACAGAAGCAGATTCTGGAGAAAGTCCAGAACTGGATGTTTTTATAACAGGTTCTTTAGATTTATCATTAAGGTCCAGAATAGACAAATCTTCTTCAAGATTCTCAAGAGAGGTTTTAGGCTCATGTGGATCAGTTTCATCGAATTTGATGTGAAAAGATTCTTCCACACATTTGGTTCTCTTATTGAAGACTCTATAAGATTTACTTGAAATAGAGTAACCCAAAAAAATTCCTTCATAAATTTTGGGAGAAAACTTATCCAGATTATCTTTAGTATTAAGTATAAAGACTTTGCAACCAAAAACTCTGAAGTAACTAACCTTAGGCTTTCTATTGTTCCATAACTCATATGGGATTTTCTTAAGAACAGGTCTGATCAAGACTCTATTGATAACATAACAAGCTGTATTAACAGCTTCAGCCCAAAAGTAAATAGGCAGTTCATATTCATTGAGCATGGTTCTAGCTATTTCTTGAAGGGTTCAGTTTCTCCTTTCTACTACACCATTTTGTTAGGGTGTCCTAGGGGTAGAAAAATTGTGATTATAGCCATTGTGTGAGCAGTAAGATTCAAACTAATGATTTTCAAACTCATGACCATGATCACTTCTTAGGGTTTTAATCTTAAGTCCACTAAGGTTCTCTACAGACTTGGAATATTTAATAAAGTAAGGACAAGCTTCACTTTTGTGAGCTAGAAAATATACCCAAGTATATCTAGAAAAGTCATCTACCAGGACATAGACATAATGCTTCCCATTTAGACTAGAAACTCTTGATGGTCCAAACAAATCCATGTGAACCAACTCAAGTGGTTGAGAAGTTGAGACTTCTTTCTTTGATTTAAAAGAAACTTTGTGTTGTTTTCCCTTTTGACAGGGATTACACACTTTATCATTTGGGAATTATAATTTAGGTAAGTCTCTAACTAAGTTTTTCCTAGCCAGTTTTCTAAGTGAGTGAATGTTGCAGTGTCCTAATCTTCTGTGCCATAGACAAGATTCTTTATGAAAAGCATTCAAACAAGAAATATTTTGTTTGGCTAAAGAATTTAAATCAACAGCATAAACATTTTCATTTCTTAGATCAGAAAATACTAAAGAGTTTTTGGAGTTAAAAACATCACATGAGTCATTTTCAAACTTGACATTGAAACCATCGTCACATAATTGAGATATACTAAGCAAGTTATATTTAAGTCCATCAACGAATAAAACTTTAGAAATTAATACTGAGTCAGTGTTACCAATCTGGCCTAGGCCGATGATTTTTCCTTTAGAGTTGTCACCAACGGTGACATGACCTCCATCAACCTTTATTAAGCTCTTGAAGCAAGAATAATCTCCAGTCATGTGTCTTGAGCACCCACTGTCTAAATACCATATCTTCTTGTGACAGCTCTTCAAGCAGGTCTCCTATAAAACAGATTTAAACAGGAAATGACTTTGGTACCCAGATTTTCTTGGGTCCAGATAGGTTAGCAATCAGGGCCTTAGGTACCCAAATTTGTTTTATGGGTCCCATACAATTAACAGAAACAACAGATTTTGAAAGATAAACTTTATTTGGTCTATAACCATGTGAACAACCTGTTGAAGTATATGAATTTCCAAAGCTGGAACTAGCAGAATTGTTTTCAGACTTAGGAATAAATCGGGTTCTAGTGAACTGTCTCTGTCCAGGTTGGTATCCCAAACTAGTAGCATATCTAGGTGCAACTTGCTTTCCTAGCATTTGAGTTAACGCATCCTTTCCATTTGTGAATTTTTCTAAGTCCTTTCTAAGTTGCTCATTTGACAGTTTTAGTTCTGTATTTTCTTTTAGTAGTTGAGAATTCTTTTCCTTTTCTATATCAAGATCAGATTTATGCTTAGCACTTAAAGCATACTGTTTCTTTAGACCTTTGTATTTGTCTTTGAGCTCATTACAG
Source organism: Viscum album (assembly GCA_963277665.1). Lineage (NCBI taxonomy): Eukaryota > Viridiplantae > Streptophyta > Magnoliopsida > Santalales > Viscaceae > Viscum > Viscum album. Next base: position 428,073,437 of record OY728150.1, on the reverse strand, counting down.
GTTTCTTCCAACATATCACAGTACTAAAATAGTTCATATTTTGACATGTTTTCTGAATCAGAATCATCTCCAGAATAATATGAATTTAAAACAGGAGTGTCAGATGTTACCTCAGAAGTGTTTGTCATGAAACACATGTTGGCTCGATTTCTTTCAGAGTCCGAAGATTCTGCTTCACTAGTGCTGTCTTCTGAAGCACTCTAGGTAGCCTTCATGGCTTTCTTGTACTTCTTGTCTTTGTAATCATATTTCTTTTTGAATTTTAACTTTGGACAGTCTGCTTTGATATGTCCTTTTCGCTTGCATTCATAGCAGACAACTTCATCAGTCCTGTCAGCCTTCTTCCAATCCTTTTTCCATTTGCCTTGTTGATCATACTTTCCCTTGTAATTTGGTTTCCTAAAGAATTTCTTTTTCCTATAAAACTTTTTGAATCTCCTGGCTATTTGAGCCATCTCGGCATCACTGTCAGATTCTGAAGTTTCACTCATTGAACTCTCAGTCTCTATTTGTAGTTTATCCTTGTCTTTACTCTTGAAGGTAGTAGTTTTAAATGCTACAGATTTTCTTTTGGGTTCCTCATCTTCTTCTTTATTTACTTTAAGATCTTCTTCATACATCATCAGCTTACCAATTAACTCCTTGACAGGCAGTGTTCCAATGTCACAGGATTCTCTAATTGAAACAGATATACCTCTCCATCTATCTGGCAAACATCTCAGTATTCTCATAATTTGTTCTTTTGCAGGAACAATCTTTCCGAGTGAGCTCATTGTGTTTACTATCTCATTAAACCTGAGATACATGTCAGAAATAGGTTCATTAGGCTTCATCTTGAAATTATCATATTTAATAGTATAAGTGTTTAATCTCATTTCTTTAACATTGGTTGTTCCTTCGTGAGAAACAGCCAAGGTATCCCAAATTTCAAAGGCAGTTTTACATGCAGAAATTCTATTAAATTCTTCATCTCCTAGAGCACAGTACAGAGCATTCATAGCTTTACAATTATTATTGTAAGCAGTCTTCGTAGGTTCATCCCAAGTAGATCTATCAGTAGTGGGAACTTTATATTCAGATTCAATAGCAGTCCAAATATCAAAACTCATGCTTTCTAGATGAATTTTCATTTTAAGTTTCCACTGAGCATAGTTATTTCCATTAAAGAAAGGTGGCCTGTTAGTAGCAGCACCCTCAAGTCTATTATCCATTATAAGCAAAATTTAAAGAGATAAAAATTTAGGAATAACAGAAATTTTACGAACTTTAAAATACAACTAAAATCACAGTTGAAAAAAGAGTAATTGAGAAGGTATTAATAAACCCTCTGATACCAAATGTTGGTCGGAGTGGACACTCAAGAGGGGGGTGAATTGAGTTCCAATTAAAATTTCTGCTAAAAACAATTTCTATTAAAATCCCCCAAATTTCAAAAACAGATTAAACTGTAGTGAATTTATACAGATTATAAAAGTTCAATTAGTTTCTCAAAGATTGATTAGTTCTCAGTTAACTTAATCTGATGATTAAATTAACTTTTGAAACTAACTTACTGATTTATAACAAATATAAACACTTGCGAGTTTAACCATCAAAGTAGCTTTGAAGATAAATTATATTTCAAAGTAATAGCAGCGGAATATGAAATAGATATGTATTATATGGATATAAACTTTAACTAAAAACACAGAGGAGTTAACCAAGAGGTTCAGTCTCAAGCCGAGACTTATTCCTCTCAAAAGCTTATATAAGGATGATCCACACCCTGAATCGGGGTTCCACAGTTTACAACTGTCCAGGTCCAAGACCTCTACCACTGTTATCCATGGGAAACAAAACAACAGCAACCAGCTGTCCAGGTCACACACGACCTCTACCACTATCCACAGTGGGAAAAAGAATGAAAAGAAGGTGAGTAAGGATTTACAAATCCTCCAGTTAAGGTTCAGGAGACAGTGTGTGTGTAAAATACAACAGATAACACACACTGCTCGTAATGTAAAAAGTAAATCACAGAGATAAGGATTTAGAGATTAGAAATGGCTCTAGTGATCTTTGTGCAGCTCTTGACTCCTCTTGTTGATTGGAATTCCTTCTGAGTCTTCTTCTGGTTTGTTTTTGTCTGGAAAACAGAGTACCATCTGCTTCCTTGACTTAGAGGTTCAACTTGCTTTATCGGCTCAAAGAATGATGAGTTTTGTGTGGTTCTTCTTCAGCATAGATTTCTCGATGTATGCGGTAGGTTCTGGAGGCTGATAGTAGTAGTCTCGTGAGTGCAAGTTCTCCAGTTGTTCTTGGCACGTTTTGAGCTTGATCGCCAGTGTGTTCTATGTGCTCGATGTATTTTTGTTCAGTGTCTCTCTCTATTTGATACATACACGATGTCCTTTTTATGCCACTTCTTTTTGTATTTCTGAGGAGGAATGATTATGATTTTTGATCGTACTTGGTACGGTTTCCTGAAATCGCAACATAAATCATTTAATAACATTAAATGCATCAAAAGTAACAAATGTAACCGTTAGTATAATAAACAAATAGTGTCGAGGATATAGGATTTGACTCCATAGTTCATTATAGGTAGCCGTTTGTTTGTAGACGTGTACAGTTGACTCGGTGTAGGGATCTTCCGTCGGTAGCTCTTCAAACTCTTATCGGAGGCTCTTATCGGTAGCTCTTATCGGTAGCTCTCTGTGCATCGGTAGCTCTTTGTGCATCGGTAGCTCTTTGTACATCGGTAGCTCTGTGTACATCGGTAGCTCTGGCTATCGGTAGATCTGGCTATCGGTAGCTCTGGCTATCGGTAGCTCTGGCTATCGGTAGCTCTGGCTATCGGTAGCTCTGGCTATCGGTAGCTCTGGCTATTGGTAGCTTTGGCTATCGGTAGCTCTGGCTATTGGTAGCTCTGGCTATCGGTAGCTCTGGCTATCGGTAGCTCTGGCTATCGGTAGCTCTTATGCAAACCGCTCTTATGCAAACCATATCAAATTGACTTAGAATTGTTTCAAAGCTTGTATAAACAAGGATAATCGAGATTAACATAAATCAGAAAGTATTTAAGCATTATTATTAACTTAATCACTGATTTGAAGGAATTAAAGTGTAGATCACCAGTAATTGAGAGTATCATAATATATGAACACATAATTGGGATTATCAAAACATATAAATGCACTATTGGGATTATCAAACCAGGTGAGGTCAACACCATCCAATTAACAAACCTGTCTTTCCCCTACCTTCAGACCTTTATATGACACCCTACCCACCACCAATCATCCTAAATACAAGCTATATAAAGTAAAATTATACCAAGTTCCCTTATTAAATACTTCCAACCTTCTCCCCTATATTCGTAGCCCCCTCTACTCTATGACTCCCATTCAGCACCCCATCCCCTTCCTGCATTCTTATCAATTCCACCAGCATAAAAAACACCTTGTCCTCAAGGTGAATAAACTAGATGATGAACTATTGGGGATATTAGAGGGATGGTCTGGAAGCAGAAAATAGCACAAACCGATGGTAGTGTCCTTAGTGGTGGCCTTAGAAACCGTGCAACTAAAATTGCTAGAAGGTTTCTTCCAATCTTGGAACCATCCTTCACATCTCCCATAGCCAAATGTTTAATAATATGGGTAATATCCTTTATATTTTGTGGTCCATGATCCTCTATATCTTCCCATTAGTCCCATGCCACTGTATTCTCCACTCACATGTGTTTATAATGTCCTACTACTACTTTCTAAGCCACGCAACCTTCCCTATTTTTTTCTGCCATAATGAGATATGTAAAAATAGATATGGATGTTGCATATTTTTCGGTGACATTAATTTTCATTTCCATATTGCTCTTATTGCACAAAAAATAATTTTCAGGCCAGATCGGTTGGCCCAAAATGCTCCTTCCCTGTTTAGACCACTCTGCCTTAGTAATCCTTCCAGCGCTGACCTCCACTTGATTCACATGCTTCGGATTTTCTTGATTTTATTTCAAAACAGTGGAGTCTTTCAAGTGTTACAATATTTATTGATGTTTTGACAAGTATGTGGACCCAATCGTATGCTCTCACTACTTTCCTAACAATGCTTGTTGCCCGACCATCTGCTCTGAACAAGAATTAGTTGTCTTCTTACTATTTTTCTCTTGTTTAGTACAACACACTATTTGTAATTATTGCGGCTATATTGGTTTGTCCACCTCATGAATGGAACTTGTAATTCCGGATGCAGTTTGACCATTAATAGAAGAGGAGGTCGATGTAGTTTGATCAACAACAAAATAATAGGTTGAATTAACCGCACCTATTTCGCTCACTATAGTATGTACCTGCTTCAACTCCAGTTCAGCATGCAGTACAACCAGTCATTGATTATCCTTCTACCGACACATTGCAAGTTCCTACGAGAGCTTATCAAGTGCCATGTTCTACTTCATCTGTTGCATTTGGAAGGACTTGATTAGTCTTGACTAGTGTCGTCTGCTCCAGTAGTATTCTCCTTCCCTTGGTGTCTTCTCTGTGAAATTTAACTAAAGTAACGAAAATAGTTGAAGAGGGAAGAAGGAAGGAATTGTGATGTTGCATCTGTGGCGTCTCCTATACTGTCAATTTTTTTTCTACCTTTCTACTGTAAGTTCACTTCCACTACAGTGAGGCATTTTCTTCTATTGTGTCACCCAATACAGATCTTCAATCAATAACCGCTTCCAGAAACTCTCTCTCTAGATTTCTCTATCTAGATTTCTCTCTCAATAATTCCTATCAATGAAAGCACCAATTTTTAGTGATCCAAATGAGAGAGAAATTAATAACATCACACTTCTATATTTTCAGAAATTACAACATACAAGAGTAGTAAGAACACTAGAAGAAGAAGGTAAGAAGAAGAAGAAGAAAAATATCATATGAATATCTCATGAAGAATCCACTTTCGAGATCCAAGGCCTAACCCTCCCATATTCATAGAATAATTCCATCCACAGACCAAACTTTTCTTTCCTCTACCTTCAACCCTTTATTTAATACCCTAACCACCACCAATGATCCTAACTAATAGCTATAGAAAGTAAAATTCCCCTATTACCCATTATTAAAGACTTCCAACCTACTCCCCCACACTTCTATCCCCCTTTAATCTAATATACCCCCATAAATCTATAGCCCCCTCTACTCTACAGCTCCCATTCAACACCCCAACCCCTTCCCACATTCCTATCAGTTCCTCTATTATATCTTCTCTTGGTGCTATATCACGAGAAGTATCTATCACTCTCTTCATTTGACTCTACTCACTGGGCTTCTTGATCCTCGTTAGTATGTTTTTCTTGATCAAGATCCCCTTGTTCATTTGGATAAACCTTGATATCCATCCCTTCAAAGCAGTTCCCTAATTTCATAGTGTCTGAAGTTCTTAAAGAACCCAACCATCTCAATGGATCCAACCCAACCCCTGGAACATCAGATTCTACATGCACTTCCAAATTCTGATTGAAAATATTTTCAATGCCCTCTTATAACTCATAGAACTAATTATCATGACCATTTGTATTTGGGGCCTTTTCATATGAGGAGAGAGATGATTTCCTTCTCAAAGGTCCCTATGTATCCTTCCTTGGAACAAATTTTTATCTCCAAAATCCTGTCTCATATGCAAAAAAATTGAATATATTAGGCTCGAAAATCATAGATTTAACCTCTTGATGAATGGGATGAGAAATTATAACATCACTGGATCATGTATCTTCCAACTCAAAACTAGTGTAAGTGGCTGAAAGATCCATTCCATAATCCCCCATGACTAGTAGAGGGTGTCCCTCACACAAAATATCTGAAGGAAGGTCCTCCTGAAAAATTACGAGCATTCCTTTCTTACAACTGAGGGATTTATGTCCAAGATGACTATAAGAAGAGAAAAAATGTACCCATAGTTCATAGAAAACCTTTTGATACCATCATATTTGGACTTCAATAAAAATATTGATAGTGTCCTTTAGTTTATTGTAATCATTTACTTCAACACAAATACTGGCAGAAATTGGATAGAAGACGGTGTAGGTTCTCTGGTCTGAGTAGAGGAAATGACCTATCATATTTCCAATCAGACGAAGAATCTTCGGGTTCTGAAATAGTATGGGGAGGCTAGGAAGCGAGATCTATATCTTCATGGTGGGGGGATCTCTCATCAAGCTGATATTAGTTCTTCTTCTGATAAGAAATTAACTAGGAATTGTTTGGAATCCTAAATCCCTACGGTCACCCATTCTTACAACTTATACCCGTTAGAGATGAATTTATTGAATATTTCAATAGAAGGACATATATTGCCGAAGTGAGTGACCAGTGAAATATCCAACATTGTAGAGGCCTTCGTGAACTCTTGGAATGAAATCGGAACCATATAAACCCCATAAATTCATGATTGGACTTTAGGGATAACCTCAATGGGTGAGTTATAGTTGGTTTGAGTAGATACTGATCTTAAATAGTCATAGTGGATGATTTCTAAAATTTTAGAAATAGTAGAAGAGATTAAAAATGATTTAACCCTTTCTCCTTAGAGTTACAAAAATTTTACCTGGAGATTTCAAGATATAGTATATTCTAAAAATAGTATAAATCTATAGAAATAATGAAATAACATGAACCAGATATAACAAATAATATACAAATAAATTCTCTTGAAAATGTTCTCTCTATGAGGGGAGGGTATATATCTACATACCAACATTGAGTATCATCTAGGAATTTCATACGATAATCCAGGGACATGCCCTATGGTAGGAAAAAATTATCATTAAAAATATCACATATGTTCATATACTAACCGACACATATGAGTAGATGTTTTCAAAAGAATTTATGGCCCAAGGGACCTATCTTGTGGGTAACTAATTATCTATAACCAGAAGAGGGACTCTTATAGAATATCCCAAGGAATATGGACATGTTTATAACTGTAATGGAATTATGAGACCATCCCAAACAATCATATTTTTTAATCATTCAGGGCTTACCACATCTTTCAAGTTATCAAAATATATATTATCAAGTGTGTTCCAGATCAATTTCATATACTACAATTTATAGACACATACACAAAGTATAAAAGTCTAATACTAAAAATAAATTAAATAGAAACTAGTATTGGTTAGCTTAAAAATGTAGAAATACACACCAAAATAATTCACTTCAATCAATAAAGAAAAATATCCAATGAATTTTGTCCAAAACTATTTTTTTCAATAACCTAAATTAATAAAATAGGCATGCTAATAAATGTATTAAATGGATAGAAATGACATAATTCAAAAATAATAATAGTAAAAAACAAAATACAACCAACAGTTTTCAAAAAATTGTCTTTATGAATGTAAGGATTTAAGAAAAACCTTTATTAAATTAAACTCTTGGTTTTAATTTAGTTCACTTAGCCCCAAAAATTTCTATTCTATATATCTCTATGAGTAGGGAATGAAAATTGGGAATAGATACAACGTTAAATTATAGATAATATCCTTCAAATCCTAAGAAGAAGAGTGATTCCACCCAATATTCTAATAGACCACATAAAAGATTTTTAGGATTAGTTCACTAATAGTACCATTAGAGGAGAGTGTTTATTGAAATCCAAACCATTTTCTAACCTTAGATATATCTTCAAAAATCCTTTTCAACTACTATAATTAAAGGAATCTATGAGATTTGATGAATTTTGGAAACCCTGGATGATAATTAAAATGGTTTATAACTGATCCTCACATGAAATAATAAGAGAGGGGAGGTTAGAGGGTGTTATGACCTTACCTTTCCAAGAATAATCTCCTAAAACTAATCATAGAAATTTGAATTGAGATTTTAGGGATGAAATATTAAGGATTTAGGATAGGGGAGTAATATATTTATAGGGACTCAAATGGGAGGAAATAAACCTTAAATATTGTTCCCCAATCATTTAAGGGGTTAGTGTTGTAGATTAAAGTGACCAAAATTCACTTTATTCAGGGAAATTTTCCCAGAATCTACAATGTATGAAATACTAATCCCCAAGGTATTCAATGATTTATGAAAGAACCGCCAAAAAAATGAGATCCCCACTAGGTATATCATCACTGACTTAGTTCACATACAACATGAGGGAACCATTTTCACATAACTAAATCATGCCTCCCCATATGCTAAAGGCTACTGACTAGTGATGAGTTTGTTTCAATGATCATGAGGAGGATATTCCATTGGGTACCAATAATCATAAATAAGAATAAAATAAGTTAAAAATAGTGACCATATATAACTAGAATAAAGCATCCATCACATCTACATGTCGTCAATAAATAGTAATAATTATCATGTAATTAAAAAATGAATATTGGTATTGTCATATGGCCATAAATAATAAAATAGGAACTCTTATGGTAAAATCAAATACCACACACTCAAAAAGTTTATAAAGGAATATTGATAACAATGAAACCATTCTCAGTCTCATATCATAGATCTTATCATGATCCACCACTCAACCATCCAAAGTTGGGACTATACACTTACATGTACCCTCAATCAGGAAGTTTACTTGGATACCAATGTTCCAGTGATTCCTGAGAATATTGTGAGTTAAATTAAATAGGCCACCAACAAAATTTACCTAAAAATATCCAGCAATAAAGTTCATACATTATGTATTATGTTCATAAATAAAGTTAAAAATTCAAGTATTCCATAATAAAATATGTCACACTAATGGGTGCCTCTCAGTCACCATGTATGACACATATCATCTTTAGTAAGTTTTATGATATCTCTAAACATATTACATAATATTTTATTGGTAATCATATCTGATGTAAACATAAATGGGCATAAAATCCAATCATAGTACCATTATCATCACATATTAAATACAACCCAATAATATAACTAGATAGGTATCATAATGTCTTTAATATATCATAAGCATCAATAGAAGGGTCATAAATCTTGATTAAAAACCCAAACACTACCCATATAACCGATAGAAATCATAAAAAAGTGGGCATCATATCCCAACCATATCATCAATATTGTGAATCATGTCTATATCCAAGAATGTAAAAACAAGATGGAAAATAATCCTTATCCTTGAGCCACTTCATAAGAGAGGAAATAACATCCCACAACAATCAATCCCACATGGAAATATCTACCCCTTCATTGAAAGAAAAAATTTATGGGAATAACATCCCACTCCTAAGGTAAATAAAAAATAACTGAGCATCTTATATTGGGGATATCATTCCCTTCCTTGGGAGTATCACTATATGGACAATACAACCCACTTCCAAGAGAAATAACAAATAAGTATTCATCCCTCTTTGGGATTCTAAATATCTTCATCATATATGTCACATCATAGTTAAAATATCACACTTCCATGGTAAATTATAAATAATTAGGCATATCATATGGGGTGTCACCTCTACTTCCATGGAAGTATCAAAACCTGGCTATTATATTCAACATTAAAATTAAATGAAAAATAGTCATAAATACCATCCCAATTATAACACAATAGGAAGGTAATATTGTTTCATATTAATCTACACTCATATGGGTATCTCATCCCCTTCCTTAGAAGTATCACAACATGGTCAGTACATCCCACTTCTAAAGGAAATAACAAATAAATGGGTATTTCTCCCCTTATCACATAACATAAAATAAGTGTACACATAATCCCATACCTTATCCATCAATATAACAAGATTTTCATACCATTATATAGAAATAATTATATATATTTTAATATCTTACTAAGTAATAGTCCATGTAATATTGATTTGGAAGGTCATCTCATGCAAGACTAAATATATTAAGCAAGGTTGGAAACTCATCCACAAAATAGAAATAACATTAAAATTGGTTATAGAATCCCATTGTATAATCATAGCATAGTATTAAAAAATAAATATCCTATATGAAGCTAAATTAGTGTATAATAACTAGGTTCTCATAATATAAATATCATATAATTTATACACTAGGTTGTTCCTCACATGCTTATCCCCTGATCATATCCAAGAAAAAGGTATAACCTGCTGAGATACAACACACCATGTGTGTGGAGGAACAGTCACCCAATTCATCATTCATATTGACCAAAAAATCTAACAATGAATAACTAACAATCAATTTGGGCCAAGCCTCAAGCTGACCATACAAAACTCACACATCTATTACTCAATAAGGCTAAGAGAACCTATCATAGGTCTACTAAGTCATGATATACTATGGATACATAATTTTTGGATCAATGGCCGTTATTTTTATTATATAAACTTTGATACTATGGCCTTTAGTTTAAAATTTATCAAACTATATAAAAAAATAATTCCAAAACATAGTTCATTATAGAAAACACTCACTATAATGCAATGAAAGAACATTCTATGTCATGTATAACATTGATCATCCTCATTTATAAATATCCCAAATGACCAAGATGTCTAAAAGAACCAAGAAAAGGTCCTAATAATAATTTAATAACTAAAGGGATTACATGTTGAGTCTTGAGTATAATTTTAAACACACTTTAATTAACGATTTGAAAATCAGTGTTTAAGGCATCAAGAAATAGAAATTAGATGGTCTATCACAGCCATAAAAGTCGTTACCCAACACATACATGTCAAAGGAAAATTTTTAATTTAATTTTAATATTGGAATGCATGACATTGAGGCATGATACACATGTCTAATTAAACAATGGATAAACTATCAAGAATGATAGGGGTCGCCAACCTTAATCCACTATATTCCTGCTCATTGAATATTTATAGGCAATTCGAGTTCAAAAAAAGGTTTCACCAAAATAAAACAAAAACCCATAAATTATGGAACCAATGATGGAAAATGTTTAAGGAGTTGAATAATTAGATATGGTATGGAATAAAGTGAAATAAATGAATCTATTTATACATTGGATTAGAAGGTTCGTTAATCTATGAGAAAGCTAGGGATATATCATCTTTGGAAAAGATAAACCAGAGGGAGGGAAGGGCTATGATTGTGGTTGTATAGATGAATAAAGGAAACCTAATTTCATGTGTTTTTAATAATAAAATACCATAATTAAATTAATTACAAAACAATATAGAACATTATTTGTGTCTTGAATATAATTTTCATGATGAAATTCCTTCGCTATGGTTGGCCTTTTTGTGCAACTCCACTACCATGGAAAAATAATTTTCCCCAGAGAAAAACCCATAAACCCAAGCCCTAAAATTCATAACACATATTTATTCCACCATAGAATAATTCACCCCTACTATCCCAACATCACAACATAGAATTCATTTTCTTTAGTGTAATATATCTCCCTTGATAACTCCCTTGAGACATAGTTTGGGAGTGGCTTCACAACCTACCTCCAACCAAGAAAATACAATCTTACATGAAAATAATTAATCTTACATATACCAAGAGTTAATCTTATATATCCATTACCATGATACAAATACTAATTATATGACATGGTTTCTCCAAACATAGAAATAACTAATTTTACATTGTAAACCCCATGGAATATTTCCCTATGTCCACATCGCAACTATCAACCTATTCAAAATATTAATCTCACGTCATAGCCTCACAGTGCAATGGTTCCCACTAAGAAATGATTGGCCACCTGATCCAAAAAATCTTCATCTTATACATAATATTTCCAAACCATAACACCCCCTTTTATGGTGTGACATTTAAACTATAAAAATTACAACATGATCCCATGCCAACTCTAATAACTCACCCTAAAAACATGCACTGATCCTTTACCACCTAAGATACTAGATCTATAACAACCCCTCTTCTATTTTAAACATGCCTACAAAATCAAATTCCACATCCAAATTCATAATTTCAAATCAACCACCAGTTTCACACTCATTTAAACAGTACTTCCTCCAGTTCTACTAACATGAACTATTGAATGGATTTATATCCTCCCCATCATAAAACATCTCATCCCTAAGAACTCCCCACATACATCTCTTGTGAAACACATCGATCACCAAAACCAAATTTAAGGACTAGATCCATATCTCATGTTGGATATGATCATTCCAACACTACACCTAGACTAGTGAAACTATAGAAAAATCATGTTTCCTCATGCTTCGAACAATCACAAACACCGGTTGACATGTGAGTGATGAATTTAGATTTATAACCAATTCATAACACTGGAACACTTGTTAAATTCTCTATTAGGTACTAGACTACACCAGAAAACCCCAAATGAACCCAAAAATATGAGTTTAATGGAACCATCTAACCCATTAACTCCACAATGATATACCACCTCTGAGTACACCCATGGATTCCTATGTTATAAAAGTCATACACCAAGGCCAACATCAAAAGTCTAAACCATACCACCAAATACTCGACATCACACCCAAGCACATCCAAAACATTTTATACTCTAAAAAAAGTCCCACTCTTGAGACTTGACCAAAATAATAAATCTTTTCCCAATTATATAGTTCATCATACTTTCTACGAGTAATGAATTCAATATACACGGTCCTCTTATTGGTTAAATTTTAAAATTTGCCCAGGTTAGTCATCGAACCGATGACCTTCTCCATAGTAATTTTCTAGAAATTGATAATTGTGCTCACCCATTAATTAAATATATATATATATATATTCAAAAAATATATTTTTTCTAATAGATGACATATAATCCATACCACTATCAGTATAAGTTCTTAATACATTGCATAGTTGATTTTCACTATACCTTGACTGAGTAAGGGATGGAAATGAAGTAGTCTAAATGGTATCTCTTATCGATATAATATTCCTTTTATTTGATCTTATATAGTCATGTCCACATATCACATAATTATCTATATCTTAATCTACATGAGACCCATCTCATTGTATCGATATAGACCCATCCTATGGTCCTCACTCTATAGTTTAAGAAAATGTGGTGATCCATGAAATATTTATTCAAGAAACACAAAAAAATCCACTACCTTTTACTATCTCTCAACATGTATAAACCCAAAACTAGATATCTCTCTCATAGTCTCCACAAAATCACTATTTTCACATTCCAACCCACTTTAGACTGTTGAAGGATCTACTAGATGTTTCAAAATTTCACGGGTTTCTAACTCCCACATGCAATTGAAGAACCACCTAGAACATCACTATTCAAGATGATCCACAAAATACCTCATCATCTAAACAAATCCATCAGCCACCTTAATGGTTCTCTCATCATGTAAGAAGATATATTTCACACCATTACATTTTTCAACTATAGAATAAAATTATAGGTAAAAAAAATTAAACATAATGAAGGTATATCTCTTATTTCCATCATCATCTCATACCCAATCACATCCCAATGGTGATCATATGAAAATCCATTAGCATTCCTAGACCATTCTTTAAGAACTCATGAAGGATACGAATTCCTAAAATAATTGTAATATATAGTAACATCCCAAGTTTCTATATCTCATATGATTCTTCAAGGGAAAAAAGACATACCTATTTTCCTAAACACATATAAGGAAGGTGTAAAAATTAATCACCATTAATAAAAAAAATTTGTATGACATAACACAAGGAGTCATTTGACCCATGTATACTCTCTCCTTAACCTGCAGAGTTTATGAAAATCTACACATCGCATAAGTGACATACCATGCATGGATTTTCATTCCTATACAAAATTTAATTTCTCTATTCTGATATTGATCTTAGACCACATCCCTCACAAAATACTCACACATAGAGTAAAGGGACATTCCCCTACCCGATATTAGAGACTTATAAATCAACACCTACATCATTAAACCTGACTATCAGGGTTAATAAAAATTAATAACATATAGGCACACACCCTAGTACTACTATATAGATAACTTGAATCATATCATTGTGAGACACATCCTGATAGTCCTTGGATCAGTAGCTAAGTCAAAAACTAACCATGCGTCACATACATGTTAGTAATATCACAACATGGAACATCACATGCGCTTCCATATCAAACCAACTCAAGGCATCTCTCATAGGGAGTCAAAATTTGGTCACACTTCACATCAGTTTCATTAGAACCATCCATGTAATATGACTATATAGCCATAATTATTATTACAAATTAAACCACATTCCTAGGTCTGTTGCCTCTCTTAGGTTACCCTCACATCATTACACCCTATCCGAAGTATATATACAAAAGGTGCCTTGACAAATGTATAAAATTCAAATCGCCACAATCCTAGACCAAAGACATCCTCTCTAGGCTCTCCAACATACTCTATACACCTTATTCACTAAAGTTCAAAACATTTAAATTAGATCTCTTATTGTTTAGTTGTAAACATTTAATACAACTCACATTTCATCTCCCTGTATCGGGTCGTTTTCAATTGTGACACCCCACTGCCTATACTGATCCACCCACTCTTTGGTGACAATCTTCAACTAATACTCATGTACCAAACTACCCCCATTTGGATCACTAACATATCCAATGTTACATAGATAGTTCTCCCTAAGAAATTCATCCCAAAATTACCTCGTTTAATAAAAAATAGGTTGTAGTATGAAATATATCATGTTACTCCCGACTCATCCAAAAAAATAAGTGTCTCACAACACTGAGGAATAAATGTAACCAAACCTACCCACCCTCATCCAAGATAAAAAATATAGATAGAAATCAACTCATCAAATACTAAATTGTAATAACATAAGAAAAATAAAAAACTAATTGTTCACAATAATACAATAAACTTATATTGTAAAATTATATAAAAGTTGTTTATATAACATTAAATATTTGAACCCTATTCCATAGTCATGGTTCTCAACCATAATAAATCACAAAAATTTCATGTGATCCCTACATACCAATATAATGCATGAACATATACCTCTTACCACCCTAGTCCTAGGGAAAATCATAAATTAATAAACCAAAACATCAATCTTGGAATAATTAAAACAACTTAATTGTAATATAAAATACCAAAAACAATAATACCAACTCCCTAGAGACTTGAGTTTAAACTCTTATAGGTGATTTTCATGCTTAATACATAGAATCTATCCCATGTTCCAACCATACATATAACTTTTACCATTTCCTAAATAATAATATTATGATAAAACATTATTTGATATCACTTTCTGGTGTCCTTGATCCAGTTTACCACCATTATGACAATTGAGTTTCATATACCACAAGAGTGCCTCCACGTATGCCAGATGTTGTTTTCCAGTGGTGAGGGTCTATGATTGGTCATGGGGAGAATATTACTCAAGTACCTATAACAATAAAAAATAGAGGAAGAAAGATAAAAAATAGTAACCACAGATAACCAGTAGAAAGTAGACACAAAAACTACACTCCCTCAGTAAATAGTAATATCCCCCAAGGAATACAAAAATGAGTTGAAGTAATCTCATGCAGGCATTCTGTAACAACCCTTGTTGTAGTAACTATGATTATGTGTTTACTTTATTAAATTGAAATAATATACAAGTGATCACATCACTAAGGATCAATAAATTTAGTATTCTTAAATAACCAAATACATACATGGTTCCTAGCTTGCATTGGAGATAAAATATAAAAGTTAATAAAAGTAAATAATATTAATATGATAACTCATTTAATGGTTCATTCTCAATATCCTAGGTAATGGAAAACAAAATAATTTTTTGAATAAATTATCAGTAAGGTTTATGTATACTGGAAGATATCATTAGTAAATAAGGAATAATCAATTTAAAAAGGTAAATAACTAAAAACACATGTCATTTAATCAATAGCATGATCATGAATTGAATAAATAGATATATTAAGTAAATAATATCTTGTATAATAATAAATAAACTCACATTTAAGGAAATTAATAATGAAATATTCCATGATCAATGTCTTGTGCTAAGATATTTTCAAATATGGGTATGTATATTCAAAAAAAACCATTTACTAAGGATAATCAATTGGTTTGTATCATGATATTGGTCAATTAATCAAAGGGGATATATAATTTTGGGACACAATAATTTATGTATGACCAATTAATTCCAAATATATTGAATGAATAATTTAATTTTTAAAAAATATTTCTTAATAATAAATATTTATATTGATTAAAAAATATAAAATATCAATATTTCCCTGGTTAATCAAATGAATTTCATTGTAAAAAATCATATATAGAAGAAGTATACGTTTTAGGAAACACGAATATGTGTCATACAAAGATTATTTATATTTTTTATGAAAGATGATAATAAGAAAGTGAATATTTCAAGTGAATTTTAATGACTATAAAGTTAATGAATAGATAAGACGTGACCATAAATTCATCAGAAAAGTATATTTTGTTCTAAAATAAAGTATTTTAGATAATAAATGAATACTGATGTGAATGATTTAAAATAAATATTTATTAAATAATTTTCCTTTCAAAATCATTTAATGATTATAGAATAATATAAATAACACAAAAATGGCTTTGGCGGTGGGAAAATCCATTAATGCATTATATATTAAAAAGAAACATTCATTTTGAATTTTTGTAAAGAATTTCTGGAATAATCATTTTGGAAAACATTATAAAGAGTGAATTATAACATTATAAAAATTTAAGGATAACACAAAATTTTCTTAATAAATAATTTGAGTGAATTAAAAGTATTTTTTTTAAATAATTTTGAAAATTATGTACATATAAGAAAAATATACCTGATCAAAAAGTCAAACGAGATCATATTTTCCATTATCCATTTATTTAACTTATTCAAGTGGAAAAGAGATGCAAAAATGGAATAAAACATGAAATATAATTAAATATCTATATTCTATGAAAATAGTTGGATTTTATGATGGATATATTATATGATCCATTCAATAATAATATATGTAATCCCAAAAATGATATTGTAAAATAAATTCTTTTTTATTTGGTAAATTTCAAATCGTAACCCCTTGATTGAGGGAACCTGAATTAAAAAATTAATTACCATGAATAAAAATACATTCATGTTAAATAATTAAAAGGGGTTATATATACACTATATAAAATAAAATAGTTTTTTAATACTAAATATGTCTCAATGGAGTGGAAATTGATACGAAATCTCATGCATCCTAATTTCACTTAGTTGAACATGCTTTAACATTTTTTATAATAATTTTATGTTTATTATAATTACATCATAGAACCATAATATATATATATATTATAATATATTATTCACTTATGACATATTATCATCCATTTTTTAACAATATTTCATTATTATCATTGTTTCATGTGTTAACTACTTCATTTTTCCGGTGTGTTTTGATTCAGTAGTTATGTTCATTGTGTATTGATCATGATTATGTCATATCCATAATTTTAGTCAAGATATAAATATCATAAATATTCTTTATATATAAATTTATAATCATTGGTGATTAGTAAACCTAAAAAATGAATCACATAACTTCATGGATGTGGTAGTCCACACGTACACATAAGGGACATTTTCATTTTTTAATAGGTGGAAGGTTAAGGAGGTATATGATATATTAAATTTAAATTATCGTTATTTTGTAATAATTATCTTATATTTTCATTATTTATATCATTATTACCATCCATTTGAGGTGGTAACGGAAACAAAACTTCATCAGTTCGTGAGGTGGTAGTCTTTTATACACGCGAGTGATGTTTTTTTACTATTTGGTAGAGAAGGGGTGGATAAATATTATGGAATAATACTAATAATAAACCTTTATATGGTATATAATATTTTTATTATATTTTAATGTTTTGTACATAATTGAAGGTAGTAAATTAAGAAGAAAAATGGAAGTGTTTGGTTAAGATGATTACCTCTTCCTTGAAAAAGATTCTTTAGATATCCTATTAAGAACCCTAGTGTTGGTCTTTAGAGAAGACCAGAACCTGAAAACCTAAATAAGGATGTTGGGGAGATATTTTTTCTAGTTATTTATGAGATAAATTGATAAATAGGTGTGAATAAGTGTGGGAAGTAGGTTCCCTTTTATTAGTGAGTGCGAGGAAACAATTAGAATTTTTTAAAAGAATAAATATATTAATAGATTAATAAAGAAAAATGGATATGAAAAAAACTTATATTCTAGCATAATAAAGGTATGGTCAAAATAAAATCCACTAATTGGGTTTAATAATGTGTTTATTGTAATCTTGAATCCTTATCCCTTTATTCTTAACCCTTTTAAACATTTTAACCAATTTTACCCTTAACCACGATAACCATTTTTAAATTTTTTTACTATTAATAATGAAGAAATGAATGTGAGAACATTAAAAAAAATCTGCTCTGATTATAAATATGGAATTTATTTTATAATATTTAATTCAAATAATTATATGAAATTAATTATAAAAATAAACATGCAAAAACGTTATGAAAAGCTATTTTTCAACATATGTATTTTTAAAGAATAAGATAATATTACATTAACACTATGAAAAGTAATAATAAATATATAAATTTAAAATTTTATATTTAGATATAAATTCATTAAATTTCTTTTAAATCAGTCATTTTTAAAATTAATTTATTTAATTAAAATTGACTATCATTATACAGATAAAAATAGTTTTCTGAAAAATATAACTTTTTTTAATTCCAAAATATCATATCATTATTTATATAAAATTAATTATCAATATATTTTCAATTATATAAATTATAAATAATTATGATAAATAAAAGACGTTTCATCTAAATACTAAATTTTAAATTATTCATAAAAAAAAATTATATGGGATAATTTCAAAAATTCATTCTAGCCATATTTTGAAATTTTTGGTTCAAAATAAAAAAATCCAATCAAATTATAATTTTCATGTCATGAAATATTAATATATACATTTTATTATGGTTTAATGGAAATAAAATATTAACATAGTATAATTAAAACATGTTTTGTTACATTCTCCCCTCCTTCAGAAATTTCATCCCAGATATTTTTAGGGATATTACTTTATAAACAATTGATGGTAGATCTTCTTCATAATATCCTTAGGTTCCTGTGTTGCTTATTATATTTCATAGTTTCTAAAAAGTAACTTTACCATTTGACTCATCTGATTCTAAAATACCTTTTCTCTACTAGTAAGGATCATGATAGCATCTTCACCATATGGTATATCAGGTTCCAATTCTATTTCTTCAATGTTGATAACATGTGTTTGGATAGGTATATACTTCTTTAACAATGAGATATGAAACACATCAAGTACATTATAGTAGATTTATGGAAACTCAAAATGATATTCCACAGCTATAACTCTTTCCAAAAATTCATAAGGCCTGATATATCTAGGGATTATTTTCCATTTCTTATTAAACCTTATAATACCCTTCCACGGAGCTACATTCTAGAAAAAATGATCCCACACTTGAAATTCCAAATCACTTTTTTGATTATTAGTATAATTATTTTTTCTTAATTGAGATACATTAATATGGGTTTGAATAGTATTTACCTTCATTTTTTAATCCTCTAATATTTTTAGGAATACAAGATTCCTTTCACCAACTTCAACACAACAAGTTAAAGTGTGACAACTCATTCTATATAATTCCTCATAAAATTCCTTTTAATTACATTAACGAAATCTATAATTATAGAAAAACTCCAATAAAGGTAAATATAATCCCACATACCTTTAATGTCAATTGAGTGTGGCCTCAACATGTATTCTAATGTTTGAATGGTCAATTAAGATTACCCATTATCTTGAGTATGATAGGTACTTCTCAAATTAAACTAAGTATCAGGATCCTTCTAAATATTTTTTCAGAATTTAATGTAAATAATGAATGATGAATAGCCATAATTTAAATTGTTCACCATTATTTATTACAACTTCATATGTATTGGTCCATGGGAGATGCTTGAAAAGAAAAATATTATCTTATAGGGAGTAAATGTGCTGATTTGGTAAAGATGTAAACAATAAAACATACATAATCATTCTTTCTAAGAGTATTTGGAAATTCAATAAAACATTACATATTAATCTCATCCCTATTAATCATTATAATAGGTATAGGTTTCATGAAACCTCTAGGATTGTATCTCTCAGTCACCATATATTGAAAAATCAATCATCATGATACATAATTAGTAATTTCAGTCTCTTGGAAATAAATGTTTGAATTAGATTTTAAAATCCAATATATACCCAAGATAATAAAAAAGTAAACCATAGGTATAATAATCAAGTCTCTAAATAGGGTACATCTATGTGTTCTAATGGAAACTGGCTGATAAATACTTTTTATGGTAATATTTACACTAGGAGTTTTGAATGATAACTCCCTTATTAATGTTCTAGGGAAACATTATATTTTCTTTGAAAATATTGATGATATAATAGAGTTAAAGGATCTAAAATAAAAAATAATAACTTGGTAATTTTGATTCTATGATTAATTTATCAACCACTATATCTTTAGGAAAATCAACCTCAACTATAGTGATTTCATAAGCTTGGACTTCACCCTATAGCCTCTTCTGTAGTAGGTTCCCATGATGCTTTGGTCATTAGTGTGAATACTACCCCATTTCTCTATAATTTAAGCATTTTTTAACAATGGTTGTCTTATTTCCTTTACATTAATTATCTAAATGTCCCTTATCTCTTTAATTATAATAAAATTCCATTCCCTTCAAGAATGTTTCAAGATATTGCTTTTCATAATTTTTACATAATTAAAATTATTCATTCCATTATTCTTCATTGATGTATTTAGTTTTTTCTATTTCTCAGCCAGCCTAATATTTTATTTATTTCGCTTTAATATTTAAGGTCCGGTAAATTATTTATCTATTTTTATGTCACATAAAAATATTTCATCATATTATGAAAATGTTTCAGAAATAAGTTACCCTTGGAGACATGGATTAATCCCTTAAACTAAATAGTCATTTTTTAGGATTATGTATATCATCTAAGAAATACATGTATAGTATTGTAAATGTATCCTCATACTTTAAAAAACTATCTTATTTATTTTACATTAAAATAAATAAATTTCTCTTCATTTTAATTCATTACACATGACAGAAGTATTTTTCAAAGAATTTCACATTAAAAAAATCTCCATTCCATATTTTATATTTATTATTTCTCCTTAGTCTTATAAATCAAAAACCACCATTGATCAACACCACCTTTAAGAAAATAGATTTCCATCATAAATTTTTTCATTAATTGTATCCTAATGATATAAATATCTTTTCAAGGGACTTAATCTAGTTCTCTACAACAACTATATTATTAGTTCTACTAAAAATTGAAAGCTCTTATCAAATGAAACGATCCAATATAGTTGTATCATAAAGTGTAATTTAATGTTCCTCTATATTTTTGTGGTTATAATTCATAATCTAGGATAGCGAACATAATATCAATATGATTTTCTTATCTCTAACACAGTTTTTATTAGCTTCCTCAGTAGTGAAATATCTACATTTTCCATGAGAACTGATAGCATTATTTCTACCATGAACTATTTCTAAATAATGGAATAAACTAAATTAGATCATAACATTATGAATTTTAAATTATTGAATATAATTTATGTATCACTTAACATAAATTGAAAATTTATTCATAGATAATCCCATAATCATAAAAATGGTTCCTTCGCTTCAGAATTCATGCTTCACAGCGATTGATTTTAGGGACTTGAGTTGTTTACAATCGTATAAGTCAGGATTGCTAATTCTGAATAGTTTCTAGTGGGTTTGTTCATGGAACCAAAAACACCCAATGGTTTTGTATCCATAAGGACCTACTTTTCAAAGTTAGGTGCTTGTTGGGATGTTTGTCTAATGATGCTTAAAAGATCACATTGGTTGAGAGGATGGGAGGTCAGGCTCATCACAATTTTTTTTGGGTGAATTGTTTCCTACTCTATGACTCTCTTATAAATTTAAGATATCTTCATTAATCCTTTATTAATTATCAAGTATGACATGGGTCACCCTTTAATTAACAATCAATTATTATAATATATGGATCTTAGAATCATCTATATGTATATGAAGTTCATTATAAATGAAGATATTTGTATGTGTATGAGGTTCTCCCTTGGTGGTATCATCTTATATACTAATTAGATATTATTTGGTAACTATTATGATGATATTGGTTTTCTATCCACATATTGGTGCTCTCTGGAGTGTAGTAATCCAAGGAGACAAAAGTTTTTTGGATGTTCAGATAGAACCCGTGAATAGGATTCCAAGGTATCCTTATTAAAAGAATCATAACCCAAATAGTTCAGTTCTACTTATTGGGTAACATCATACATTTTTAAGGTCATGTAATAAAGACATATTCATATATTTTAACATAATGTGTCATGGATTTCTAGGAAAAAGATTCCTTGTCAATGTTTGGTGTGGGACTTATGTCAGAGCAGGCTAGGAAACCTAGAAGTTATATGAATTTTCAGTTTGAATTAAACCCTATTGGGAAAGTGGACTATATATAATAGGGTTAATTTAGAGTGTTAGATTTAGAAATAAGGAAGGCCTACGAGATATAAAATTTTTACAAGAATCAAATCCCACATAGTTTAGTTATGGGGAAACTTGCATATGGATTCCCTCTATAGGTTTGTCTCGCAGGGGAGTGTGGCTCTTTAAGAGAATTAATTTGGGGATTATTCCAAAGAAGGAATCCATGTGGATGGGTCCATGAGTCATGTATCATCTCATGGTAGTTTGGAGGATTTTTTAGGGATTATACATAATGAGGAGGTGAAAAGGTTAGATTTCCAGGCTTACTCCTGAGGATTATTCCTATTGAGATTAGGCCTTAATTAGGTGTCCTACGTATCATGGTTATAGCAGGAACTAGAGTTCTAATAGTTTAATACTTTCGGGCTTATTAAATAAGGTTTCCTTTATGAATATGGATTAAGATTGGGGCTTACTCCTAAAAAGGATTCCAAAGTTTTTGTTTGGTTTGGTACTTACTCCTGAGAAGGATGCCCATTTTTTGTTGGGGCTTACAATTGGAAGGGAGACCATGGGTGTTTGGAATCGTGTGGATTTCATGACCATGACCAAACTCTAATCCCACGTGATTCATTCGTAGTGTGAGAAACAAGAGTAAGTGTAAGATATGAGAAACCACACAATCTACTTTTTCATGAGGTTTGATACATGGACTTGAGGATTCTCACTGAGGGAGAACTCTGAAGAAATGTTTGAGGATGATTCAAAGGATGATTCTATAATAAAATATGTTTCCAAATTTTTGGACTCCATGATCATGGAAATCCTCTATGTCCAAATGAGTTAGGATGAGTCATGCTTTAATGTTATAGACAATAGGAAGTACATGATATGAAAAACCAAAATTATCCTCCTCTGCTAGTAGAAGAGGCTGAGGGTATGGAAGAGAGAGGAGAAGACTCTAGTTCTCATCCCTCATCTGACCTAGTATCCTAGGGGGCAAGGAGGATCAAGATTGAAACCTCCTGTAAGAATGGCTAGAGGCTTAATCTAGGAGGGATTCCCAAAAAATTTTTCTAAAGCAGAAGAGGTGGATCTCATTGATTGTTGAATGTAAAAGAAAGCATGAAATTTACCCTCCCTCTTGGGAACTGGAGGCTTTAGTTCTTAGAGATGACAAGGGTAGGACATGGTATTGAATATAGTATATGAGACCATGATCTTATTGACACCATTCCCAATGTTGGGGTCCTCATGACTGTGTAAATAAAAATCCACAAGCTCTCTAAGAATACTAATTGTATGGTTGGACAAGTGCAGGATGCCTCTACCGTAGGAATACAAATCCAAATTGGTGACATGGTTGTGTGCATTTTTCCCAGGGTTTTAAAATTCAGGATGTTTTGGTGGGGTTTTAAATTTAGTCCTTAGAAAAGAGACATGAAGGAAAAGTGGATCTTCCATGGATGGTCTTAAATAGGGTTTTATTAGAGGCTCACATAGGATATATGCTAGGGAGATCCAAGGGTGGACTGCACAGGTAGGCCTGGGTGAGGAAAGGGATACTTGTACATGGGGATATTCACTTAGGTGTTCCTGGGTGAGGTGATAGTACATTGAGAGACAAACCAACTGTGTAAAAACACATGGTTGATGCTATGTTCAAGCCTTCAAGGGTCTCCAGAGGTGTTCCCAATAGTGTCTCATTCAGGTCCATGATTAAGAAAGGAGACCTTGCGCTAGTGTTCTTCCACAATGGGGGGGGGAGAGTTCCTCGTGCAGGACTTATCTATTTTAAACACAATGAGGTCTTTAGTTTCACTACCCCTCTTTAATTTCCTCTTCTTCAGGTTTTAGAGGACTAACTAAAAGGATTTTTAGGTCCTGTGTGAAGGAATATGGTGATAATATCATCAAGATACCTTCAATAAAATTAATCCATGAAAATGAAGGCCCTATGGTCCAATTTATAGGAAAATATAGGACATAGGGAAAAGGGTATCTTTCGATTAAGAGTGCCATATAGGTATATCATGCAGGTTCTCACTCAAACATGTCATGAAAGATGATGCAAAGGTACCCTGAGCATCGACGCTCTTTTGGGGGTACCTGGGTGAATGTCCTTTAGAGAAATCTAAGATCATTGGACTTCATCATTTATCTTCTTCTCGTATTTCTAAGGTATTTCCATTTGTCTCATTTTCTTCCATGTGAAAAATGGAGTGTCAATAAACCCCCTCCCCTCAAGATTGGAACCAATCAAAAGAATAGGGTATGATCCTAAGGTAAAAGGATGAAAAGGACAGATGGTTCGTGGAATTCATCCACTCAAATCATCCACTTAAGTAGTATTCCTAGGTGTTCCACCCAGGCGTGGCACATACACAAGTTACGCAGGGGGGGTTCTTCTTTGTCTATAAATAGGGCCTCTATTTTAATGGAAGGCCTTCACACTTCAGAATCATCAGTCTCTCCATGCTAGTACTCCACCTACATCTTTATCTTAAGCCTCTTCACTAAAAAACATTTCATGCAGATAATGTGTGTTCCAATCCATGTGGTGGATACACCTGGGTGAGTGACTTGCGTATGGTCCTTTGGATAGGGGCTTTCATGAGGCACTTGTTCAAGGGCCCTACATGAGTACATTCTTTTTATATTTTTTTTGTTTCTAAATTTTTTTCGAAATGTGATTGTCCTTAAAGAAATACTTGGTATTTATTTTGAAGGTTCAAGGACCACTATAAAGACTAGAGTTTTTGATGAACAGGATAAGAATTGCATCGAGAATATGGTAAAAATTGTAGGAAATGACTACTATGATTTTTGTGATATAACTCTACCCGGTCTGGGGAAAATCTAAAACGAAATATCACATAGACGTTCCGGAGAATAATTATCTTCCACTTTACATCCATGAACATCTAAAAGATATACTAATTCTATCTTTTAAGAACTATACTTCTCTATCTTGATTCCAAAATTAAATAAATTTCCAAAACTGTTAATGTTTCAAGAATGGGCGTATATATCAATCCCAGGACAACATCTATAGCCCATGTAATGCACCATATCCAACGTTCTCTAGATCTAAAGCTGTAAACACTTGAATTGAAGTATTACTTTTATCCATACACCTTCGTTGATTCCCATACAGATCAGTCAAAGGGTAGAAATAAAGTCTAGGACTTCCTTCTAGGGGGTGTTAAGCCTATGTGTATATGAGAATACTGGGTGCACCAAAATTATGCTGAGTTCAAAAAGGAGTTATAAGACGTCAAAATATATGAGGCCGTTTGGGTGGGGAAAACTTATGAAAATAAGAACACCATGTTTTTAGATGAACTCTTTTCACCTGATGTATGGGGAAGTTTTTATCAGTTTGTGGTAAATCCAAAATTTCTCTGAGGATCAAATCCTTATATAAATATATATATGAAAAGATAATAACTCTAAAGGTGATGTGGGATGATACTGATAGAATGATGCCTATGGCACACGAGTTTCTAAAAATAGCTCGGGATATTATGAATGAATATCCCCACCTGAAGGGGGTATCCATCCCGAAGTTTGGATGAGTACCTTCCTAGAGATGAAGGGGGAATTCCACACTTTCAAAATTCCAACTAGGTATCAAAAGATGGATAAGTGGAGCATGCTCGGTATATTGTAGAAAATTTTGGAGAAGGGGGCAGTATGAAAAATGGGGGTACATGACCAAGTCTAAATTTCTTATAAAGACACATCTCACAAGATTTTTAGCCATGTGTATGGGTGTTTACATATTGCCTATTTATGATACCAATGGTGGAATAAGGTCGGGGACATTCATCATGGTGGCCAAGTTGGCCAGAAAGAAGCACGTAGGGTTGGAAATCCACATACTGGTGACTATTTACTATATTCTGATGCATGACTATGTGGTGAAGGCCCTGTTAAGAATCACAATATTTTTCTAGGAGATATGGGGATGAGATGCATACCACTTTAGAACTTATTCCATGTTGATAGAGGTCGATATTCACAAGATCCAATTTCGAACACATGTTCAGGACGTTTCTGGTATTCCAACTTTGTCCCTAAATCCTAGAGAGACTCTATTGAGGTTAATCTAGGTCATGGAATTTAATCTCTTCATGTATGGGGAACCACCTACTAGGAGATTCAATTATGATGAAAAGTATATAAGTGAGTTATGATCTTATATGCTGGACTTTAGGAATAGTTTTCTATAAAATTGTATCAATGAATAATTATTATGTGAGGATTATGCTCCATATTGGTTTCATACCAATTCAAGTGACTAAAAAAATAACTGTATCTCCTCCAGCATGTCTAATTAGAAAAAAATATGATGGTAGACCGATAGCTATGTATTCTCATAGCCATGGAGTTGACTCAAGTGGTGATCAATGTACCTAAAGTAGATGAAACCTATGTATTAACTTCCTAGTATGTCGAGTCATGGATTTCATCATACCCCAAGGGAGTATGGCCAAATTCTTTCCTTGAATCAGTACTGAGAGAACAATGAAGCTTGGAAATTATGTTAGAAAGGATTTTTATCCAACAGAAAATGTTTCTTCTCCCTAAGAGGATTCTTCATCCCCTTTATAACGTGCTAATGATGTGGTCCTGAGTTTTCCCAAATAAACTAGTGTACGGTTTAGTCCCTTATCCATAATCAAAATTGATACACCAACTCGTCATCACCATCTACGACAGAGAGGTTTGGGAAGCTTGTGAAATCTAATTCTATCAAATCATCTTCACAGAATTCCTTAAAGACTTCATAATTCATGAGGCATATGGAATTAAAACTTTTGAAGGAAATTTCCTCTGATGTTGAAATCATATAGCCACTCCTTTATGTTGGGCTGTGAATTTTGGAGATAGGAAATGTTTGAGCCCTACCCAATCTTTGCTTGGGGGAAAATTCTACTAAGGTGAGGATTTATATCTAGGAACTATATATGCTTATTAATGGAACTAACAACTGGATTCCTCCCATGATATGGGTGTAGGACATGAAGAGATGTGTCACTACTGAAGGGATCGATCAGTTATCTTCTAGGGATTGGATTGATTATACCAATCCTAAGGATGTAAGTCCTCCTTTTCTTATATCCTTTTCTCCTATTCCTTTATTTAATTTGGAACAAAGAGATGTTTCTAAGGGTAATTTCATTTTTATTTATATTGGGTTAGGGGGAATCAACCAAAGTTCCACCACTGAAATATAGTCTAACTGGTACCCTAGTCAGGATTCATGAATCTTCTCCAAAATTGGGAGAGAGATATCTTGGTGAGTGGAAAATGGAGGATGAGATTATGGGGAAAACTATATTTCCACTTCGATAACTATCTTTTAGGAGGTTTATGTTATACCCCCTCCATTTAAAGAATAAATAATGTCAGTGGAAAAAATCACTGGATAAGTGCCTCATCAGTAGAAATAAGTCATCATGGCACCAATAATCTCCACATCATCCAAAAAAATGTCTATTACTCCTTGGATTACAGAATCTTTCTCCATTTCTTCTCTCAAGGGACATGAAAATGAGCTTCCAAGGACTAAAGAAAGTTGTCTGGACCAAGCACAAATCCCCATCGGTGTGTTAGATCCCTCAACAGAAGATGTGTCAAGGGTTGAGCATACATCATCTACTTTTGTCATCACTCTTCCACTGTAGAGATAGAGGAGTATTTGGATAATGTCAATGGTATATCATAAGGAGTCATATAAAGTTTGATGTATTTCAAACCTGTGATATTATAAGTTCATCTCATACACTAAAGGAACATGAGACGGTTGATTCTGACCCTATAGTTTTTATCAATAAGTTGTTCAGGGTCTCAAGTCATCAAAAGTGTGTGATGTACTGGGTCCCATTCCAAACATTCCGAGCATCTCCATGGGTGAGATTACTATGGGGATTGGGAAATTAATAGATTACATGATAAATCTTGGATTGAACTTTGATAAAATACTGGAAGATATTAATATTCATACTACTTTAGCATAATTTTAGGAATTTAATAGGGAATTGAATGGATGTGAGTCTTTATTTTTTTTTAAACAATTTTTTTATGTTTTATTCACTAATCACGACTGGTTGAAATGAATATCTTAATATCATAATAGTGGTGCATGAACAAGATGTCGAATTCCATCCCAGTCCCACAGTTTAGGGGGTAGCTCAGGTGGATATTGAAAATAGAACTCTTCCTGAGCCTCATTTGGTGAAACCTTGGCAGACCTAGGAGAGTTCCAATCATCAAAATTTTCCAGTTCAAATTGTTGAGGTCAATGATTTGGGGGAGAAATCCAACCAAGATGTTGACCCGTTACTAGGTGAGTTTCACTGACTACTTTAATCATCTCCTATTTATTCAATTTGTTATCATTTTTAGGCTAACAATGAGTCTTTTCCATTGTCCAACTCCATCAAATTTTATGGTTGGGTCTGAGGAAGAATCTTATGTTGCAATGGAATCACCACTAGAACAAGATGATGTTATTGATTAGGAGGGAGAGGGGCAGAGTGATTCAATAAGTGAACTGATCCTGGAGTACATTTCTTCTTCTAAATGAAACTCTTAGTTGGATTTGGGGTAGTATAATTCTCTTCATATCACACACCATGGAGCTTAGAGGGATATCTTGAAAATACTCTATGAGATACCTTTAGAAGAACTCCCTTCACAAATAAATCGTATTTAATTCTTGTTGGGTATGTTGGAATATGGTGTATTTTATTACTATATAATTCATTCTTCTATGAAATAAATCATTGTTAGATGAGAGTGAGATCAAGATATTCATCAGGATCTCATAAAGGCAAAGTTTCTCATCAACACTAATGATTTCTAGGATGCATTATCCCAGGTAGAGGCCAACTATACAAAAAAATATGATGGAATGTAAATAATGGAGAAAACTATTCAAGTGGCTCACCTTCAACAAGAATTGGATGTCGCTTAGGGGGAGCTAATACAACTCCACCATTCATTAGAAGAATCCCATACTAAAGGGTAAACTATTATTATAGCTGCAGTGGAAGAACTTTTTAGGGCCAAGGAGACTGAATTTGTTCATTTGACTAGGCTTCAATAGGCAGTTGATGGGGATTGGGAGGCGATTCAACAAATGAAGAGTTATGTTGGAGGTCTCTTGTAAATTGTGATGGAAAGACTACATCTTATGGATGCTCCTTCGGTTTTGTTTTTCTCTATAAATGAAATGACTGTTTCTTCTAGTCATCTATGTCTTTATACATGTTTTATTCCTATGATAATAATATTAAATAGAAGCTAATTTACATAGCAAGAAACTTTTTCCACATCATAACCACATTGATGGGATTGGTAAAAGTTCTAATTATTTCCCTAAGCTTGGGGGACTAGCGATCATAGATTGACTGTCATTAGGGTTGTATAGAAATCCCTACAAACATTATGTCTTTTTCTCATCACTAAATTTTTTTCCAAAGCATAATATAAAGGAAACTTAGTGGTTGAGACATGGATTTTTCTTAGACTAACCTTTTCAGGGTTTCATCCCAATAAGTTTTGTTCCTTTTATCTTTTCATTTATCAATTATTTTGCTAAACCATTAGGATTGTTGGTCTAGCGAGCCAGGACTCGACTTTTGTACAGAGTTCCCTTTACTGGTTATCAACCCAACAAGTATTGTGTCTCTTTTTTTAGGATGTTTAAATTTATACATGTTAGACTAATGAGACTGGTGTTTTTGGTTAAACAACTTTGAAAATTTTGATTTAAAATGATGACCCAAAAAATTCTTGTGGTTTGAGAATTTTCTGAAATTCCTCCAATATCCAGTGGGGAATTATGAGCCACAATTTTGTGGTTTCCAAATCTAAAACATGATATTATGTAATATAGTAGGTCTCTCTTTAGTACAATGTCACCACTGGTTGAAAAACCTATTTTGTGGTGTATTTTAATAAAATCCAACTAGTGTGTGTTACTACATAGTCAAATAATGTAATCATTTGGACAAAAGGCCCTAAATTTTGTGGGTAACTTATGCAAATCAAATTAGGGTGTGTTACAACAATGTTAGGCTAATGATTTATCAGGTATTCTGACATTATATCACTAACGAACAAAAATTGTGAAGATTTAGATTTCTCAAGACCATGATGGGTGGTTTTTCTAAAGGATGGTGTCTGATAATTAAGGGAATATCTATATTATAATTTTCCATGAATGGGAAACTACACCTATGAACACACTATGATTCCCTGTTTCATTTTCACCCTTATACCACTATGTTAAACTAGTTTTGTATTAAAAATTATAAAAATAATAACAAATTACACTTCATTTTTTATTTAATTATTTTGTATTTATTTCTGTTAAAAATGTAAATGATACTTATTTTTATAATCTCATTGAAGGTGGAGGTGATTTTGAGGACCCATGATGAAGTCCATGAAAAATGGGCCAAACTGTGCAGGATCCATGCACACTAGTGGACTCAGCCGCTTATTTATTCTAAAATGTGCATCCGAATGGGCTGAAATTTTGTTATCTGGTCCAAAGTTTAATGGGATACATTTCATATGAAGTAACCAAAGCCTCATTTTGTCTCTACAATTCCCATATGAACTGATCTGTTCAAATAATCAAATCCGCACAAAGTCAAATGCAGTGTTATGTATTGTATAAATATCTCGAGATTTAGTAGTCCAAATAGTGACAAATGAATGGTGGAGATATTCAATATTTGTGTATAAAAACTTTTATCTTTCTACAAAGAAAGATAATAATGTCTATTGTCCAAAAAAATAGGACAAGTGGTTTCTTGAAATCAGGGGGCCCAAAAACCACCTCCCATTTTGGTTATAAAAGATCACATTGGGCTCCCCATTTGATCGTTCGGACAAGGAGTAAAGTGCTTCCAATTTGGAGTTCCATAGGATTCCTCTCCTCATCTTAGATTTTATGGAGGCCACTATTCTCATAGGGGGTTCATGAATGAAGAAGTAGTTCCACCTGAGCTTCCTCCTCCACCTGATATCGAGCTAAATAGTGGGCGTTTGTTGTGAGGGATCTACACACATGTCAAGGGAGTTACAAAGTATATATTAGCTACTAGTTTAGAGTAATTTGGGTTTTAAAACATTTCTTTCCATGTATCTACATACTTTCATATTTTAATGCTTGTTTTGATGCATGTGAATGGGATGATCATAATTTCTAACCGATCGGCGTGAAGTTTTGAGTGCGTGACTTGTGTTGTTCCAATTGGGTAACACAAGAATCTTTTTCTTACTCACTTTATTGAGATTTCAATCTTCTTTGGAAGCTCTTATTCTATGAATAAGTTCTATACCTAAGGTTGGGTTCTTCAAGCAATGAAATAAATGATTAAGAGTTAATCAGAATTCCAAGTAATATCAACCAATGAATTAATCCAAACCTAAATTAATATCCAAGAATTGTGGACTTTAAAGTGTGTTATGAACTCAAAATGAACAATTTTATCTCATATTTTTCAAAATTAATTTGGTTTCTCAACATTTAAACTCTCAATTATGTCATTTCACCCTAAAACTATTTTTAGAACCACCCCTATTTTAGTACTTCTTATTAAAAACACACTCTCTAAACCCACCAATGCTCCTTGAGATACAATATAGGGTATACCCTAGAATATAAATCAACTTTAAAAACACAAACAATTTGATGTGTCACAACAGTGCAGTCAAATGGCTACCAACAATCTCCAATTCCAACAAACCACCCAACCAGCCATACAAGACCTAAAAACCCAATTAGGCTAACTAGTTAACTCAGTGGGGGAAATTCAAATTCACAGGTCAGGTAAACTACTATCTCAACCCTTATTTAGTAGTAGAGATAAAGGAAATGTTAGTGACATCACCCTTAGAAGTGGAAAACAAGTAGAAACTCGGGTGAATCCTTCATTAGAGTGATCCCCTCTTGAGGAAACCTCCATCCCAACCATTAAAAATGTTCCAAATTTTGAAAAACAATATCTTGAGGGAAGAACTTCCAAAGGAAATAGTGTGTATGTCAATGAGTCTCTTAGCCAACCCATTCCTCTTCCATTTCCCCAAAGGCCCACCCAACCTAGAAAAAAAAGGAAATTGAACTTGATAAGGAAATATTGGAAACTTTCAAAAAAGTGTAGGTTAACATCTCCTTGATTGATGTCATGAATCAAATTCAATGATATTCCATGTTTATAAAGGAGATGTGTACACACCGAAGGCGACTTTGAGGTATGAGAAGGTGATCTTGGGGAGGAATGTTTCAGCATTGATAGAGCCATCACTACCCACCAAGTGAAATGATCTTGGGACATTCTTGATTCCATGCACCATAAGAGAGTATTCATTTTCCAATTCCATGGTTGATTTAGGTGCTTCTATAAATGTGATGCCTCACTCCATTTACTCTATATTGTAGGTCGGGGAACTGAATCCCATTGGAATTTTTGTTCCACTGGCCAACTGAAGTATAACACACCCTTTTGGTGTGTTAGAGGATGTTATTGTGAGGGTGAACATTTTAATTTTTCCTACTGATTTTTATTTTCTAAAAATGGAAGATGATAGGATGAATGGACATGCCCCAATTATATTAGTGAGTCCCTTCTTGAAGACTAACAAAACCATAATTAATGTCCATAATAGTACATTATCTATGGAATTTGGTAGTGACAAAGTCCATTTCAACATCTTTGATGCCATGAAGCACCCCATAGAAGAACATTCCTCTCTATCTTAGTAAATTCAATTGATGTACTCCCTTCCCATGAAAACACTTCTTTTCATTCCCCTAATCCCATTTCTGATTTTTTATCCTTGATTGAAATTCTTGGTAATGAATCATGCATTGATTGTTGTATTGGTCTTGAAAAGTGTCATTCATATTTATTAATTGGTAATTTCTTGAACATTAAGGATCCAATGACCATCAATGATACTGCTAGGCTTGTAAAATCTCATACCTCTATTGAGGACGATACCATCAAGTAGTTAGACGAGATCAGTGGCCACTCAATTTCACACACACTCCCATCAATCCAAAATCAACCTAAATTAGAACTAAAAAACTACCTCAAGATTTAAAATATTCATATGTTGAGAATGGAAACAAGTTTCCTATCATCATTGCTTGTTCACTCCAACCTAAACATGAATTGTGACTAATTAAAAATTTTAGGGAGTATAAACAAGCATTAGGATGGAAACTTGTAGACATTCCTTGTAGTATCCCATCATTTTGTAGACATCATATTTTGTTAGATGATGAGGCTAAACCAGTGAGGCATGCACAACGTCTACTGAACCCAAACCTCTTAGATGTAGTTAAAAATGAAGTAACGAAATTATTGGATACTGGAATCATTTACCCCATCTCTGATAGCCAATGGGTCAGTCCCGTTCAAATAGTTCCTAAAAAAACTGGCCTTACAGTAATCAAAAATGAAAACAATGAATTGGTTCCAACTCATGTGCAGAATAGTTGGTGTGTCTACATAGAATATTGCTGACTAAACCAACACACTAGGAAGGAACATTTCCCATTTCCAATCATTGACCAAATTCTAGAGAGGCTAGAGGGTAAGTACCCCAACATTTTCCTTGATGGGTATTCTGGATACTTTTAGATCCATATTTCCCCTGAGGATCAGGAAAAGACAACCTTCACTTGCCCCTTTGGAACATTTTCATATATAAGGATTCCATTTATTTTGTGCAATGCTCTAGGTAATTTTCATCGATGCATGGTTAGTATTTTTTCATATTACCTAGATAATTGAATAGAAGATTTCATGGATGATTTCACTGTGTATGGATCCTTTTTTTAGGAATGTTTGAGTAGTCTTTCTTCAGTTCTACATCACTGTATTGAAAATAATATCTTATTAAATTATGATAAATTCCATTTCATGGTGATATAAGGTATAGTTTTGGGATATGTAATTTTTGGGGATGGTGTCCAAATAGATAAATCAAAAGTGGATGCCATTTCTTCCCTACCATTCTCCAAAAAATGTACAGGATGTGCAGTCTTTCCTAGGTCATGCTAGATTATACCATCATTTCATTCGTGACTTTAGTAAGATTGCACTCTCCCTCTCCCGGTTACTCCAAAAATAAAAGGAATTTGTTTTTCACAATGAATTTAAGGAAGCTTTTAATATGTTAAAACAAAGTCTCACATCACCCCTGGTAATCCAACAACCTTAGTTTTATTTACCATTTGAGATCATGTGTGATGCCTCTAAATATGCAGTTGGGGAAGTCTTGTCATAAAGGGTAGATCAAGATCCACATGTCATTTTGTCACATACATAGATTATTTTAAATTTATTTTTATTTTAATTTCCATTAATGCTTTGTTTTGGGGGTTTCCAATGGTTTTATGGAGAATAGGTGAGTTTTCGTGAATTGGGCCAAACCGTGAGCTCAATTCCAGATTTAAAAATAAATTTTGATTCTTTTATAACTTATTAATTTTTTAATATTTTTTACTCATTCAAACTCCTAAATGACCTCCCATGATATATTAACACTAAAATTTAAATATGGATCCTTTGGAAATCCATAAACATGGTTTAGTTGGGTTTTTAGTTAGGGAATTAGGACTGCCCGAAAGCCCATTTTCTGCATTAAAAATAAATTTTAATTCTTTAATATATCTTTCAATATTTGCGTTTTTTCAGTGATTACAAGCCTCATATGCGACCATTACACCCAGACTCTCCCCCAGCCTCTTTACCCCCCTCTTTGGAGCTCTTAGGATCACGATTTAGGGACGAACATCTTAGGGTTTCTAAAATCGGGCAGATTTGATGAGGTATGTTCATTCAATCATAACTCTCTCAATTCATACTATTTTCCCTACATTAAAATTCATAAATTACCTAATAATTCTTATGAGAACATCCCCTGAGTTTTGGCCGTTTTCAATTTCAGATACTGGTGTTTTTGGGAGATTCATTCTAGATTTCTCAAGTAAGTTTGTCCATTTCTTTTCCCTTTTCAAATTGATTAGGGTTTCATTCTATTTTGTTTTAGGGTTTCGTCCCTTTTTATTGAAGTGAAAAATGACCAGTGGTTAGGGGTTCGAACCTAAGGTTTATCCTTGGG
The DNA here is from genome assembly GCA_963277665.1 of Viscum album. NCBI lineage: Eukaryota > Viridiplantae > Streptophyta > Magnoliopsida > Santalales > Viscaceae > Viscum > Viscum album. Next base: position 428,037,740 of record OY728150.1, on the reverse strand, counting down.
TTTTATTGGTCCAATTTTCTATTTTTAGGTTTGATCTACCCTTCTTGAGGTGCGGCGGTGGTGCGTTTGTGTTTTCGCACAAAGGATTCAATGGTTTCATTTGATTTGGTAGGTGATTCCAATGTTGATGCAATATTTGTGTATTAGCATGCTGTATTTATCATATTTTCAAATTTATATAATTTTATTATTGCTGAAAAAATTGGTTCTAATGATGTTTCCATTGCAATTGAATTTAAAATACCAATTTGGTGTGAAATTGGGGGTTTTCCAAAGAAGTGTTTTGTTTGTTTATTTGGGGATGCCCTATAAATACTTAGTTGTTTTTATTTACCTGTAATAAGGCATAAAATACTATTTATAATGTTTATCCCCTTTGGTAATTGCTGCAAAAAATGGGTTTTAATTGTGTTTGTAAAGAAAGTGAAGTTTTGGTTCCACTTTTGTGTGAAAATGAAGGTTTTACAAAGATAACACTTCTTGTTTAACATGAGGATGCCCAAAAATTGATTTGTTGTTTTAATTGATATTTATTGGTCTGCCTTTACTGTTTTGGTAACTTAAAATTGTGAACATCATGTACAAGTGGGTTTCTTAAGGGGTTTTGTGTGCAAAACTACATGAGATTTTGTGAAATTGATTTATTCAAATTCAAAGAGTTTGTTGTGTGTTTTAAGTGGTATAAAATGAGATGTCTACTGTATTTGGTGTATGTGACCAGTAGTGGTGTTTTACATTAAAATGGATGTGTGTTAAATCCTTAAATTGTTTGAGCACAAAGGGGGAAGCCCGGGTACCTAGGTGGGGCGGATTTGTACTAGTACGGCTAGTGGACCGGATGGGTTTTGTCCCTGTTTCACTTAGAATTTGGATAACGACGACTTTAAATAAACTATGTGGATGATGATTGGGGACCACTAGGTTATGGGTATGTTCCCTACTAGTGGATCGTGCACGAGAAAGGATTTTACTATGGTTACATTACACTGAGGTACGAGGTACCTGGGGCCTGAGACTATCTAGTGCCTAGGGGTGTTCCCGGTTTTGTTGCTGAGTGGATTTGTGGTATTTTCCCTTGTTTTTGGGTGTATTTGGAATTATAATGCAGTATCTAATATTCCTATTTAAATGTGTTAACATTCTGAAAGTTTTATCTTGAAAAATGTTTTCAATTTAAAGTTTCATTTTGTGGAATTTGTCACCGCTTTTAATTGCATATTAAAACTGCTTGCTTTTTCACCTTGTATTGCATGCACCTTGGAATCATAGGGTGGTATCCTATTGGTCTTAGGCTCACACCCTACTTACACCCCTTAGGTGTAAGTAGACCTTTTTTTTGACCCAGGTAAAGTAAAGGCTAAGGGTGATGGCGGTTCATGGTGTTAGTCCTCATCCTTGGGGCGGAGTAGTGGAGACGACTTGGGGGTGATGACCCCTTGTCATGTGGAGTCCATGGGGCTGTTTTGTTTCTATTCCATTGTGTCTTTGGACCTTTTGTATTGACTATAAACCTATGTATTCAGTTCTGGTTTTTGTTTAAACATCGTTTTGTATAAATTTTTCAGATTCAGTTTATTGATTGTTTTTAATGGTCTATGCCTTCATATTTGGGTAAATCGTTCCCAAACCTAAATAAATGATACCCGGGCACTTGTGCCAGCCCGTGGGGATAGGGAATGCCCTTTGGGTCATGTCACGAGCTGGGTTTGGTGCCGGTTTTGGCGGTGACCAGATTCGGTTCGTGAAAAAATGGTATCAGAGGAGGTTCATGTTAACTCTTTGGGTCATGTTATTTCAGGAAGAGTCAGGATATCATGGAGTTAGGATTGTAGGGACTTGGTATTATAGTTATGGGTAGTTTTCCTGATCACCACACCTCATGACAGGATTCAAGTTTCCTAGGGAATTTAGGATTTATCTAAGTCCTTTGGTTTTCTTGTTTTAATGATGGTTAGGGGAAATGAAAAGAGAGTTGGGTTAATGGTCTCCGTAAGCTCGCAGGGCCTGGCAAGCCATGTGGAGCTGGGGATATACCCTAGAACACTCTCTGTGATATTGAAGTGATTAGAATATGGCCGCCAACCATATGTCCAAGTCACCCACTGAAACTAGTTTCCTCTCGCATTGTCTTGTGTTCCTTAGTTTTGAAATCTTGGAACTTTGGTTTTAAACTGACTTGGTTTTAAGAATTGTAAAGAGTTTGTGAATTGAGTTTCAAATAAATATGGAATGTTTTGATTTATGAAATGGTGGAAATGAATTTTCTGAATTTTTTTGAAATGGAAAATAGTATGCTTACACCTCTTTTGAAAGTCGAAACCATATTGAAGTTGGTTTTCAAAAGTGTTTCCACTATAGTTTTATAAACGATTAAAGGGTGTTTTAATGGGATGGGATGTTTTGAAATTGATGTGAATAACTTGAAAGTGAGTTCTTTTTTTAAATGTTTGTGTCCTTATGAAGAGTTTTGTAAGATGTGAATTGGGATTTTGATCTCATTGTTAGCAGTTTTGAGAAAAAGGTTGGGTTGGTTGAGCATTTTGTTTTTGAAAAGTGGAAGAAATATTTGTTTTACCCTTTGGTATTTCCATGAGTGACCACATGCATGGGGTTATATGGGATGATGGATGGTTGATGGCATGACTGGATGAGTGCTGGGATGGTTATGAGGAGGGTGCCCGGTGTGACACAAAAACATGCATGTGTGAGGCCCATGGGGTACCATTGGTGGATACGCTTACTGCAAAACCGTTTGTTTTCAAAGAAATAGTTTTAAAGAAAAACATGATGTATTGATGAATAGTTTGGTATAGTTTTTATTATGGGTTTTTGATAATGTTGATGTTTTGGGATGTTTTCAGTCCAATAAACCCTCCTGTTTGAACTGTGTTTTGGGTTTGTGTTTGGTCGGTGAGCTGTGTTGTAGGGACGATTAGTGGTCTCTTTTGAAAAATGTTTTGGGATGCCTTTACGGTGGTTCCCTTCATGTATTTGGATCTGGTTTGAGGCATGTTTTGACTAATGGACCAGCTTGGTTGGGTCCTTGGGTTCTCTCATTGGATAAGGTATGCCCCCATTAAGGGTTAATGCACAACTGAAGTGCAATCCATATTGTTTCTCCATTGGAAAATCCTCCAGCTGATCAATATAAGGAATATTTTATCGATCATTGTTGATTGAGTCTACACCCATTCATTTCGTTGATTTTTGGATCCTCTTGTAGTGGTAAAGTTATTGTGGAAGGTTGAAAGAAACCTTAGTTTCTAAAGTTTCATGATTCGTCGAAGGTGGAAGTGTTCTTTGGTTGTAAGTGTGGATGAGTGTCTCGATGGTATCTAAGAGGACCTTTGGGTTCTTCAAAGTTTCTTTGATGCATTAATTCATGTTAAACCACCGGTGTGGGAAATATGGTCACGATAGGATATTGTGGCCACTTTCTATAATTGTGTGTTGTTTGGGTATGTTGTATAAGGTCCCTCTCCATGAATTGTTTATATCAGTCACAATGGTCATGTTCGGTGATGCCTTATGATGTCATGTGATCGATTGACCATAGAGGTGAATGTCGTGAAATCCTATGAGAGTCCTTATTATGTTGTGAGAATGTCTCCCTTGGAAAAACTTCAAAATCTTCCATTTTAGACGAAGGTGAGTGTTGGTGTTATTTACTTCTATTGTTTCTCACCTAAAGAAACAAGTTGTGATGTGTGTGTATCTTCTTAGCCCTTGTTTCAGTGAAATATCGGGATCGGTTAAAGTGAGTTTGGAATGTGTTATGTCTGGAAAACTTATCTGGGATTGCATTTTAGTTGTTGGTTTCATTGAAAGGAGAATTATCGTTCATGGGGTTTCCAAAGCCTAACTGTGAGGCCGAAGATGCTTCAATCATTTGAGCTCCAGCCATAGGTCTCGGAGAGAAGCTGGCGCGTAGTCAGGGGAAACTCCAGTGTCATTTAAACCCTTGTACAATGTCCAATCCGCAGTATGAAAGATAGTAAGAGTTTAAACCTATGGTGTCATCATATTTCTTCTATTGTTCCCATTCGGTGGAAATAGGTGGAGGGTCTTGTACCCATGTCATCACAAAATGTTATTCCCTCCCCCTTTTGGTTTCCGCTGAGTCTTTAGATAAAGGTTTGAAGTTTGTCTACACTGTTTGTGAACACAGTTTTCACTTGGATAATAGTGACCATGCCCCATAAAACCATGCGGAAAGAAGGATCCCAACTATTAGTGTATAGCTTCCCAAACCGTGCAAACTAACCATGTGGTCACCCCAACTCTTTAAATTTTGGGGTCTTTCTTTACCGGCCAGTGCTGGTTGGTTAAGATGGTTGGTTCTTATAGTGGGGGAGACCCACTATGAGTCTTATATAATTTCTTTTGTAAATTTCTGATGGAAGTATATCCTTTGTACCGGTGAGTCCATTTATGCCTCCCCCTGTTAGTCTCTTGATTTTTTCTCAAAAAAAATATTGGTTGTCTCTTATGGTGGGGAGCGTATTTGTGTCCCCCCGTACTAGTAACTTAGATTTTTCCATGGTCTTGGCTTGGTGTAGATAGTCTCGTTCAGATCTATCTAGCTACCAACATCATTCTTGAGTAAACATTGGTACTGGAGAGCACCCAATGGTTTAGTTAAAGTAAGGTAAGTGTAACCTTGTTCAAAGTTGTTGTTCGTTTGGGTGAATTGCTTGAGTATTGTTCAGATTGTGTTTGAGGAGTTTTTATTTGGGATAAAGCCTAAATGTTCTTGATGGTTTTAGTAAAGTGTTGTAAGTTTTATTTGTGAGAGTATTCCTTCCTTCATTGATCACTGGAGGTTTTTTGGCCTTTGGGGAAGAAACCTGGCAAGGGAGTACTTCTTGGTTTCTCAGTTGGGTTTGGTTGTTGATTTGGTCTTGCTGTGACTTTCCGGGGTGGAAAGTTTTTATGGTGGAGATAATTTTCACATACATATCTTATTTTAAATTTAATTTTATTTTAATTTCCATTAATGCTTTGTTTTGGGGGTTTCCAATGGTTTTATGGAGAATAGGTGAGTTTTCGTGAATTGGGCCAAACCGTGAGCCCAATTCCAGATTTAAAAATAAATTTTGATTCATTTATAACTTATTAATTTTTTAATATTTTTCACTCATTCCAACTCCTAAATGACCTCCCCTGATATATTAACACTAAAATTAAAATATGGATCCTTTGGAAATCCATAACCATGGTTTAGTTGGGTTTTTAGTTAGGGAATTAGGACTGCCCGAAAGCCCATTTTCTGCATTAAAAATAAATTTTAATTATTTAATATCTCTTCCAATATTTGTGTTTTTTCGGTGATTCGAAGCCTCATATGCGACCATTACAACCAGCCGCTCCCCCAGCCTCTTTACCCCCCTCTTTGGAGCTCTTAGGATCGCGATTTAGGGACGAACATCTTAGGGTTTCTAAAATCGGGCAGATTTGATGAGGTATGTTCATTCAATCATAACTCTCTAAATTAATACTCTTTTCCCTCCATTACAATTCCTAAATGACCTAATAATTATTATGAGAACATCCCCTGAGTTTTGGCCGTTTTCAATTTCAGATACAGGTGTTTTAGGGAGATTCATTCTAGATTTCTCAAGTAAGTTTGTCCATTTCTTTTCCCCTTTCAAATTGATTAGGGTTTCATTCTATTTTTTTTAGGGTTTCCTCCCTTTTTATTGAAGTGAACAATGACCAGTGGGTAGGGGTTCGAACCTAAGGTTTAAACTTGGGTTTTCTTGGTCCAATTTTCTATTTTTAGGTTTGATCTACCCTTCTTGAGGTGCGACGGTGGTGCGTTTGTGTTTTCGAACAAAGGATTCAATAGTTTCATTTGATTTGGTAGGTGATTCCAATGTTGATGCAATCTTTGTGTATTAGCATGCTGTATTTATCATATTTTCAAATTTATATAATTTTATTATTGCTGAAAAAAATGGTTCTAATGATGTTTCCATTGCAATTGAATTTAAAATGTCAATTTGGTGTGAAATTGGGGGTTTTCCAAAGAAGTGTTTTGTTTGTTTATTTGGGGATGCCCTATAAATACTTAGTTGTTTTTATTGATCTGTAATAAGGCATGAAATACTGTTTATAATGTTTATCCCCTTTGGAAATTGCTGCAAAAAATGGGTTTTAATTGTGTTTGTAAAGAAAGTGAAGTTTTGGTTCCACTTTTGTGTGAAAATGAAGGTTTTACAAAGATAACACTTCTTGTTTAACATGAGGATGCCCAAAAATTGATTTGTTGTTTTAATTGATATTTATTAGGCTGCATTTACTGTTTTGGTAACTTACAATTGTGAATATCGTGTACAAGTGGGTTTCTTAAGGGGTTTTGTGTGCAAAACTACACGAGATTTTGTGAAATTGATTTATTCAAATTCAAAGAGTTTGTTGTGTGTTTTAAGTGGTATAAAATGAGATGGCTACTGTATTTGGTGTATGTGACCAGTAGTGGTGTTTTACATTAAAATGGATGTGTGTTAAATCCTGAAATTGTTTGAGCACAAAGGGGGAAGCCCGGGTACCTAGGTGGGGCGGATTTGTACTAGTACGGTTAGTGGACCGGATGGGTTTTGTCCCTGTTTCACTTAGCATTTGGATAATGACAACTCTAACTAAACTATGTGGATGATGATTGGGGACCACTAAGTTATGGGTTTGTTCCCTACTAGTGGCTCGTGCACGAGAAAGGATTTTACTATGGTTACATTACACTGAGGTACGAGGTACATGGGGCCTGAGACTATCTAGTGCCTAGGGGTGTTCCCGGTTTTGTTGCTGATTGGATTTGTGGTATTTGCCCTTGTTTTTGGGTGTCTTTGGAATTATTATTCAGTATCTAATATTCCTATTTAAATGTGTTAACATTTTGAAAGTTTTATCTTGAAAAATGTTTTCAATTTAAAGTTTCATTTCGTGGAATTTGTCACCGCTTTTAATTGCATATTAAAACTGCTTGCTTTTTCACCTTGTATTGCATGCACCTTGGAATCATAGGGTGGTATCCTATTGGGCTTAGGCTCACACCCTACTTACACCCCTTGGGTGTAAGTAGACCTTTTTTTTTGACCCAGGTAAAGGAAAGGCTAAGGGTGATGGCGGTTCAGGGTGTTAGTCCTCATCCTTGGGGCGGAGTAGTGGAGACGACTTGGGGGTGATGACCCCTTGTCATGTGGAGTCCATGGGGCTATTTTTTTTCTATTCCATTGTGTCTTTGGACCATTTGTATTGACTCTAAACCTATTTATTCAGTTCTGGTTTTTGTTTAAACATCATTTGGTATAAATTTTTCAGATTCAGTTTATTGATTGTTTTTAATGGTCTATGCCTTCATATTCAGGTAAATAGTTCCCAAACCTAAATAAATGATACCCAGGCACTTGTGCCAGCCCGTGGGGATAGGGAACACCCTTCGGGTCATGTCACGGGCTGGGTTTGGTGCCGGTTTTGGCGGTGACCAGATTCGGTTTGTGACACATTTCATATGCCACATGTACTTTAGACTCTTCCCAAGAAAACTATACCACAATTGAAAAATAATTACTTGCCATTGTGTTTGCCTTGGAAAAATTCAGGTCATAACTTTTGGGGTCCAAAGTCATTGTGTTCTCAGACCATGTGTCCCTACTGTATCTATTTAAGAAACTAGAGGCCAAACCACTTCTCATTTGCTGGATGATTCTACTTTAATAATTCAATCTTGAAATTAGAGATAAAAAGGAGAAGAGAATGTGGTGTCTGACCATATCAGTAGGATTTTCCCATCCACGGACATTGACTCATCCCCCTGTATTCCTATAAATGATATTTTTTCCTATGAGAAATTGTACCAAGTACAAGATTTTATTCCTTGGTATGATGAAATTGTAAATTATTTGGTAACATCTTGCATTCCTACTTATTTCAACAAAAACCAATCCAGTCGTCTAAAACATGAGTCTTGTTGGTACATATGGGATGACCCTACCTTTGGTGCACATGTAGTGATCAAGTCCTTAGGTGTTGTTTTCCCAATATCATGTTTTAGTTTATCCTTAGATTCTTCCAAACTCTTGCTTGTGGGGGCCACTTTGGTTCCCAATGGACTACTCGCAATGTCCTTGATTTTGGTCTCCTTTGGAGAACACTTTTTTGGGATGCTCGTGATTTTGGTAAATCCTTTCCTCATTGTCAAAGAATGGGTAATGTCTCTAAAAGAAATAAAATTCCACAAAAACCATAGCTCTTTCATGAAATTTGTTATGTTTGGGGTATTGACTTTATGGGGCCATTTCCCAATTACTTTGGCAACTTGTACATTCTTCTGGTAGTTGATTATCTATCAAAATGGGTAGAGGCACAAGCTACAAGGGAGGATGATTCAAAGGTAGTTGTAGAATTTTTGAGAACCCAAATATTTTGTAGGTTTGTCTTAACTAGATTCATCATTAGTGACCATGGTTCTCATTTCTACAATTGAACAATGAAATCACTTTTACATCAGCATGGGGTCGGTCATAGAGTGTCTACTACATATCACCCACAAACCAATGGTCAATCCAAGGTGTCAAATAGAGAGGTCAAACATATTACTGAAAAAATAGTTCAAACCAATAGAAAATATAAAACTCTTCTAATTGATGATTCATTATGGGAATACTATACTGCTTTCAGAACTCCCATTAGCATGTCACCATATCGGCTAGTTTTTGTAAAGAGTTGTCACCTCCATGTTGAGATAGAGCAATGGGCCTACTAGGCCATCAAAAAATTAAATTCTAATCTTTCTGGTGCCGGTGATAAAAGGAATTTTATTATTTAGGAGCTGGAGAAAATGAGAAGATATGCATATGAAAACTCCATGATTTATAAGGAGCGGACCTAGGGTTCCCATTACCATCTTATCCTTCATCACAAGTTCCACATTAGGCAGAAGGTCCTCCTTTAGAATGAAAGGCTAAAGTTTCATCCATGTAAGCTTCGTTCCCACTGTTTTGTCCCATACACTATTACTAATGTATCTTCATTTGGTGTCGTTCAGGTTCAAAATGATAAAACCAAGAAAACCTTCAATGTCAATGGGCATCGGCTGAAGCACTTCCATGAATCCATTTCAGAGTCCCTGATGGAGGAACCCCATGTTCTAGAAGAAACATACCAATGAGACCCACTAGGTTTTATCCTTACTTTCCACATTCTATTTTATTATAGTGAGGACACTGCACACATTAGGGGTGGGGGTGGGTATATTCCTGGGTTAGTTAGTAATTTCTATCATCTTTCTTCTTCTTTTCCCCCCTTTTTAGCTTGCTGAATTGTATTGTTACTCCCCCCTCATCATTGTGCCTGGATAATAGTTTTTCTTATGCCCAATTTATCATGGAAAATGATGCCTATTTAATCATGGATGTAATTGAAAATACATGTGGAATTTTCTTATTTCATGTTGTTTTAACTTTCAAAAAATATTCTAATGAAATATACATTTCTGTAAAAATTCAATATTGTGGTGTCACTTTATTTTGAAATTTGGTTCTTTGTTAATGATATAAATGGGTGTGTAATTTTAAAACCTTTACGAATAATGGTGCTTTTTTTGTGAATTGTTTAAGGGAGAATTGTGTCACTTAATTTCTCTACACAACTTTACACCCAAACATAATGTGTGAAAATTTCTAATTAATAAAAGGTAAATTCAAGTTAGGTTGATTTTTTTCTACATTACAAAATCATTTTTCCATACTTTCATTCTTTATCTGATCTATTTTATTACAGTACCATATTGACATATGTGTGTGTACTTGTTATCCGACGGTTGTATACCCTAAAAAAGGCATTGTATATTGGGCTGGTCAAAAACCACCCCTCCTTGACCTTTGATCATGTTAAAACTATTACAATTAATGTCATGAGGAGATCAAACATGGGTTGGGATAAGAGTGTGATATATTTTCCAAGTTAAACTTTTGAAAAAAAACAATAAATGAGTGGAGTTATGAAATGCTCAACATATGGGGATATCTAGGTCGGGATCTTATGGTTGGACTTCTGGGAATGCTTAAGTGAGTGGGTCATGGAATTTGATTGCAAAGGATATATGTTAGGTTTAGTGGAAAGAATCATATAAGTAGAAAATTTTTAAAATAACTTATATTTAATCATATAAAGTGGAAGGAATATCATGTAATGTTTGTCACACACACACATAGAGAATTAGTGAAATGGTTATCTTTTGAACTATTTTCTCAAATTTGTATCATTCAACTCCTTTAATTTCATTCTGATATAATTTTTGAGACATCTTTTTGTTTTATCACTAAGAATAATGATTCAGTATGATTTTTTTTTCTTTGATCACATTTCTATCATGAATTAAAATTTTAACCTGCACAAAGTTGGATTGTGTGAAGGAGGGTACATCATGTTAGATTGTTGATGTCAAGGGGGAGGCCCCTTTCTGAAAAGGTTTAATGTAACATTCAAATTAATTTCGTGTGTCTAGGAACTTTACCATCTAGTTTAATGTCATATTGTGAGGATGTTGTTGTATAGCTTAACATTATGTGAACAGGATGTTATTCTAGGCAGTTTTATAGTCACACAATAAGGACATTATGCTATGCAGTTTAATGTCATATAGAAAGAACATTATTCTATGTATTTTAAATTCATATAGTGATGAAATTATTCTATTCAGTTTAATTTCATACAATAAGGAAATTATCCTATGTAGTTTAATGTCATATAGAAATGAAATTAGGGGGTCTATAATTTAAGTTCTTTAGGTTCAACCAAAAGGTTGATGATTCTATCATTCTTGGAAATCGGTTAGGAAATGTGGTACCATATTTAAATGTGAGAGGATAATGTTCTAAGTTATTATTTTTGGATACACAGATCTAAAGAGTGGTCTGGGAAAAGGACTTATGGGTTGATAGGAGGTCTCTCTTGAGTATAAAATTACGAATAGTTGAAAAACCTATTTTTTGGGATGTTTTATGAAAAGCCTACTTGAGAGTGTTACAACATAGTCAATAGTGACATCCTTTGGTTGAAAACCTTGTTTTGTAAGAAAATATTTGCGATTCCAATAGAGGCGTATTAAAACATAGTCATAAAAAATAATTCTTCAAGAATTATAACATTATATCACAAGAAGATGATAGATGTTTGTGGATATTTGGATTTCCCCAGGCACAATGTTTTGTTTGTGGGAGGAATTAATAGAATAAGGGAGAATCGTATAAACCCAAAATTACTCAAAAAAATGGGGGAAAAGGTTCTCCACATAGGTATGGTCTGGACTTGGAGAATATGGTGCCCATAGTTTTAGGTCATACACCTAAGACCAGGACATTATGGAAACAATAGGTGATATATGTTTTATCAGACCAAGATTGTTCCTGCATACTTCAAACATGAAGTAGAATGTTATAAACCAATGTGTTGAGGGTTTTTAAATTTTTAAAAAGGATATGGGAAAAATGTGAAAGGGATGACCACATACAGAATTTCAATCAAGGGATCTAGCATATTGTCTTCAATTATTATAATGATAGAATAGGATTCTCTTGAGGGTGAATTTATTGTTGGTTTACAAACCCATTTTGTGGGTTTTTTTATATAAATAAACTAGGTATTTTATAGAATAATTGAATAGTTTAATCCCTCTAATGATAGAACTGTTTTTTGGGTGACTGATGAAAATATATCTAGGAAATGGTACCACAAATTTAGAAATAGGAGTCCATAAGTATTAGACGTTCTATCACCAGAAGTTGAAGAAATATTATAAATATCTGAAAGTGTTGAAGATTAGGAGTATAATTTGAAGAAGGGATATATCCGAGAATAAAGGAAGTGTTTGGACCAATATGGACCATGATTTTGTATTCCCTTGCATAGATCTGACTCATATGTAGAAAGGGGGGAATCTCTGTGTCCTTAGAGGTCCCCTTTATGAGGGAACTTGGATTAAAAGATCCTACACAGATCTTTATTTGTATGCAGAAGAGGGGGGGTTTATTTACCCCATGGATTAGAATAGGAATTAACTCCTAGGAATCACTACATATATAAATGGTATGATAATCAAGACACACATTTTTCTAAGAATAAATATCCCCCACAATGATTGAATTCATGTGTGGAGGACATGGGGAGTTTTTTTATATGGATTCATGCATAGGGTGAGAACTCATATTGGATCACCTTGTTTATATACAACTAATTCATGGGAGAGTGGTGAAATTTCCCATATTGTTCTCCAATTGGGTCCATGATTGAAGATCTGAACATCACTACATATCTCATTGGAATTTAAATCAAGCCACACGTAGTTCTTGAAGAAATCATGCAATTTATTTTCATGCGATGTGGAAATATATTGTTCCTTTTAAGGTATTTCAACTACGACCATGGTAACCCCAATTTGAATTTATATTCCTTATTTATACAAGGAATATTTTTACAAAATATCCTAATCCCACATGATCTATTCTCGGAGTTAGAAACAATGAGTGGAAATAGTTTATTCCACGGCATAAAGGAAACACAAGTGAAGGATAGGAAAATTTAGATTTTCTGGTGGCTAGAAAAGGAGATATGATATAGGCATCATTATATATCTCATTAGGATGATAATCAAGCCCCATGTATTTCTTGGAAGGTTCTATATGTAGGTATTAATCATACGCATGGAATGCTAGATTTATTTTATAGTGGCTAGACCCAAGATTGGAAATCTGAGCATCACAATGTATCTCATGGAAATGAGAATAAATACACATATAGTTATTGAACTCTTGTGAAGTTTAATGTCATGCAGTGAGGATATTGGACATGCAATTTAACATCATGAGGAAAGGACAAAGATGAAATGATGTTAAAAGGGAAAATGTTATGGTTAGGCCCAATGATGTAAACATGGGCATAACTACATATCTCACTAGAATGATAATAAATCCACATGTAGTTCTTCAAAATTATTTACCATGTCAATTGATATTTGATTTGGGAAAAGGGGGATTTTAAATTTTCTAGAATAATGGTTTGGTACAAGACATAAGGGTCAAATGTCACTACACATATCATTGTAATGAGAATCAAACAATATGTTCTGTAAAATTTCCATGTGCAGATCCCATTAGTACATAAGAAGATGGGGTTTTTTTATTTATGATCATGGCTAAACCTAAGATTGGATATCTGGTTGTCACTACATATCTTGTTGGAATGAGAATCAAGCCAAATGTAGTTCTTGAAGAATATGAAATTTTAATGGAATACAGAAAGGATGTTGACTTTGTATTTTAATGTCTTTCACTAAGGGTGTTTCTTCATTTGATGTGAAATAAATAAGGTGGCTAGACTAAGAGATATGATCCAGGTGTCACTACATATCTTGCTGGAGTGATAATTGAACCACACATAGTTCTTGAAAATATTCCCTGGGCCGGTCTAAATTGTACACTGGGTAAAGGGGATATTTTTTTCAGTAGATAGGCCCAAGATTGGATATCCGTGTGTCTCTAAATATCCCATTGAGATAAGAATCAATACACACTTAGTTGTTGAATATATCATGTAGTTTACTTCCATGAGATCAGGATATTGGCCATGCAGTTTATCGTCTTGTGGTAAGGATTTGATAATTATGGGGCTTATTCAAATATAACAGGGTCTAATGCCACTATGAAGTGGAAATTACATGAGTGGGGATTATTCATGGGAGATTCTATTAATTTCTTCCTTATATATTACCAAGAGGGCATCTTGATCCACTGAGGGGTTAAAGGGAAGTGATCGGGGCCTACATATAAGATGGAGGATAATTGTTTAAGGGGCCATGAGGAGTGTCTCAACTCATGGTACGTTGGGGGTTTCTTAACATTAAATTAGAGGGATTTGATTCATATATTTCTATGTCATTCGGTGAGGATGAATGGTGTCATGCAGTTTTAAGTCATATGATAAGAGAATAGGTCGTGCAGTTTCTCATCATGAAACATGGATGATGATTCCATGAAGTTTGATGTCATGTGGAATGGACATGATGTCATGTCTTTTTGGATCGTGATAAAAATACCAAATATGAATTTAATTTCTTGTATTTTGTACATATATGGTTCTATGTAGTTTAACATCCTGCAACTAGGATGATTCATCAAGTCATTACATGAAATACTTCTTTAGGATTCTTACATTGGTTAGAGTCATAATAATTTCCACATCTATTAAGATCAAGAAATAAACTCCATTAGAGTGGACCTTGTGTATGGTGTAAGGGCCTTCCCAATTTCGTTAAAGTTTCTGAGGATTCTTTCCTAGTATTATTGGATTTCTAAGGAATGACACCAGTTCTACTTAGAGGAATGAATGGAGGAAGAACTTCTTGTTAAAATCTCACACTATTTGATTTTTAAAGACCTCCAGGTGATGAATGGTTTGATATAATTTTTCATCGAGCCACTCTAATTCATCCAGTCATTTCTTGTAATTTTCATATGTAGATAGTTGGTTATAGATGGTGAAACAAAGTAATGGAAACTGAACCTCAATGGGAATGAATTCTTCTGTTCTGTGTACCAATGAGCACGAGGTTTCTTATATAGCAGTACAAGTTGTAGTCTGGTAATCCCATAAGGCATACAAGATATTTGCAGTCCAATAAGTTTTATATTTTTCAACCATTTTTTAGATTATATTTTAAATGTTCTTGATGAAGGTATCTATCTATCCATTAGCCACAACATTATAGTGGGATGAATGGTTGGATTTTATGTTATATTTTTTATAAATATTTTCCATGTCATCAAAATATAAATTGGTTCCACTATCTGTCAACATTGTAAAAGGGACACCAAATCTTGTGATTATATTATCTTTGATGAAACTAATAATGCTTTTGGCCCTAATTTCTTTGATGGGTGTTTCCTCTGCCCATTTGGAGAATAAATTTATAACTGTCAGGATGTATTTGAACTACCTAGACATAGATGGACACTACTAGAAATAGAAGTTTTCCCAGTGATTTTATACCAATGGTTTGAAGAAACCATTGGTATACTGTAATAATAGCAATATTTCCCCATGGTTTATTCAAACCATTGGCATTGTGTTTTTATAATCAATATTTCCTAACTGTTTGAGTAAAACGTTGGAAATATTTATGTATACCATCAGTTTTTTTTTAAACCGTTGGTAAAGAGTAGATTTCCCAACTATTTTTAAAAACTATTGAGAAATATTTCCCCCAAATACATATCATCCCAACTCCCAGTCTGCCCGATTGTAGGCACCCTAATCTGAAGCTCCCAAAGGTCTCTCTTTACCCTAGGTTCCAAAACTCCTTCCACCCGATATATCCATATTTAATCAAGAAATTTTTTATTTATACACTTAAAATTAGTAATTTTAACTTTATTTTTAATGTTCTGCATCAATATTTTTTTGTTTTTTGTTTTGATTTGGCCTAAATCAGAGTTTTGTGCGGTCTGTGGCATGGTATACAAAACACTTTGATTTTTTTTTCTATTTTTTGTTCTACACTTCAAAGATGGTAAAGGGTTTGTTTAGTCATATGGTCTCGAGGTGGGTAATGGATATATGGATGGTCCATGTGTAGTTATTGGGGATGTTTGGGGTAGTGTTGTAGGTGGTTTTCCATTTTTTAGTGGGGTGATATGGTAGTTTCTATGGACTTTAGTTTAGTTGAAAATTGGATTTGGATTTTGTATTTATAGTTTTTTTCATGGAATAATGGGAAGGGTAGTGATATTGAGGATGAATTGGATCTTGGTTGGGTGATGGACTGAAATTTTGATTTTGGTTGGATTGGGTATAGGTAATTTGTAAGGTATTATATGGTTATTGCCACCCCTGAACACCCCCACGCCCACCCCCCTAAACACCCCCACCCCCTGGACTGCCCCCCACCCCCTGGAAACCCCCCTGGACACTCCCCAATTAGACACCCCCACCCACAAACACCAATCACCCCCTAGATACCCCCACCCCCTTGTACAACCCCTCCCCCCACCCCCTAGACACCCCCACCCCCTAGACACCCCCACCCCATGGAAAACCTCCACCCCCTTGGACAACCCCACCCCCTTAGACCCCCCCCCCCCAGACACCAACACACCTCTTAGACACCACCCCACCTCCTTAGTTCTTGGCCCCATTTTTTAATTTGAATTAACCTTGTAGCAGATTTCCCCTTTCCCCAATGACATTTCCTAAGTGACCCAAAGAGACTTATAAATTGAATTTGTCATGTTTTGATAAATTGAATGGGTTGTTTTGAATGAAATAGATAATGCATGATGGTTTTCTATTCTTAATTAATAAAATGGTTTTAAATAAAATTACCCTAAGAGGGGCTGCAGGGGGGTAGGGGCAGTTCAGGTGGGGGACGGTCCAGGTGGGGGGTGTCCAGGGGGCTGCAAGGGGGGATATAGGGGTATGGGGGATGGGGTGTGGGCTATCCAAGGAGGGTCATGGGCTGTCGGGGGGGTCAGGGTGGGTTTTCCAGGTGGGGGAGGGGGTGTAGACTGTCAAGGGGGTGGGGGTGGGCTGTCCAGGTGGGGAGGATGTCCAGGGGGTGGGGGTCGGCTGTCTAGGTGGGGTAGGGGGTGGGATGTCCAAGGAGGGGGTGGGCTATCCAGGTGGGGGTGGGGGGTTGTCCAAGTGGGGGTGGTGGGCTATCCATGTGGGGGTGGGGGACTGTACAGGTGGGGGGCGTTGCATGGGGAAGGGGTTATAGGTTTGTGGGGGAGGGGGGTTTGGGATATCCAGGGAGGGGGTGGTCTATCAGGGTGGTGTGGGGTGGACTGTCCTAGTGGGGGAGGGGTGTGGGTTGTCCAGGGGGTGTGGGTTGTCCAAGAGGGGTGGGGGTCAGCTGTCTAGGTGGGAGAGGGGTGTGGGTTGTCCAGGGAGGTTTGGGGGTTGTCCAGGTGGGGGTGGGGAGGGGGTGGGTTGTACAAGTGGGGTAAGGGACTATCCGGGTGGGGGGTGTCTAAGGGTGGGGGCTATCTAGGTGGGGGTGTCTAGGGGGTGGGGGCTACAGGGGTGTGGGGGTGTGGGATGTCCGGGGGGGGCTGTCCAATCTGATAATCTACAAAAAAATAGGAATCACATATAACAAATGTGTTGTTTCTTTCACACATTAAGACTTTTCTTGAAGTTCCATACCAACACTCACTCTTATCCTTCAAAGAAGAAGTGATCTATGAAAATAAATATCACTCAGGTTCTTATCCACTATCCATATTGATCTCATTCAAATTTAGAATTAGTATAACTCCATATCACCTAATGATATTACAAGGATCATACTCCCATGAGTAGTGTACCATAAAAACTTGGCTCATATGCCTAAAAAAATACATAGGATCATATTTGACACACACACAAAATTTTGTAAACATAGAGAATACTATATTTAAACCTTCTATCAGAACCTGGAATTTTCTCTCAGGTAGCCTCTTAAGGCATCAATAAGCCACATACATAGCTCAAAATTTGGAAGTGTGTTTACAATTAAGTCTATTTTTGTAGAATTTTTGTATTATATTTAGAGTGGAAGATAAAATCTGATCCACATATGATATTTGGAGGAGTGTTTACAATTAAGTGTGTTGTAATTTATATGTATGATATTCATGGTTTACACCAATAGTATTTTGTGTCATCTATAATAGGCTTGAATTCATGCTAAAATTGGATAGATATTGGATTCTATGACACTAGTTTGGGGGGTGTACACCTCTACCCCCTTGGATTTCCCCCACCCCTAGACACCCCCCCAAACTGGGACAACCCCCCACCCCCTGGACACCCCCACCCCCTGGACACCCCCTTCCCCCTTGGATATCCCCAACCCCCTGAACACCCCCTACCCCTTTACAAACCCCCATGAATAGCCCCAACCCCCCTGCACATCCCCCCACCCCTGGACACCCCCACCCCTGGACACCACCCCAACCCCAGGACACCCCCACCCCTGGACACCCCTAGCCCTAGATAGCCCCCACCCCTAGAAACCCCCCACCACCCTTGGATAGCCCCACCTCTAGACACCCCTACCCCTGGACAACGCCCCCAACCCCCTGGACACAACCTACCCCCTTGGACAGCCCCCATACCTGGACATCCCCCAACCCCATGGACAACCCCCACCCCCTGGACACCCCCACCCCCCTAGACACCCCCAGCCCCCAGACACCCCTTACCCCCTTGGATAGCCCCACAACCCCCAAGATAATCACCAACCCCCTGGACACCCCTACCCCCTAAGACAGCCCCACCCCCTTAGACACCACCCCACCATCAAGACACCCCCACCCCCTAGACACCCTCGCCCCCATGGAAAGCCCACACCCCTGGAAAACCCCCACCCCATGGATACCCCCACCCCTGGACACCCCCTACCCCTGTGAACACCCCCCCAACCCCCTATAAAACCCCCCTAGACACTACCACACCCCCTGAACACCCTCTACACCCTAGATAGCCCCAACCCCCTGGAAATCCCCCTCCCCATGTACACCACCCCACCACCTAGACACACCCCACCCCCTAGACACCCCACCCCCATAAACAGCCCCCCCCCCACCTCATGGACATCCCCTCACCCCACCCCCAGGACACCCCTACCTGTTGGACACCCCCAACCCCATGGACAACCCCCACCCCCTGGACACCACCCCACCCCCTAGACAGCCCTCGAACCCCTAGACACCCCCATCCCCCGGACACCCCCACCCTTCGAACACCCCTACCACCTCAGACAGTCCCCCAACCCCATGGATATCCTCCACCCCCTGGACACCCCAACCCCCATAGATATCCCCCCACCCCCTTGACACACCCTATCCCTTTGGAGAGCCCCCTACCCCTCAAAACAACCCCCCACCCCTAGACACCTCCCCACCACCTAGACACCCCTACCCCCTTGGACACCCAAACCCCCTAGACAGCCCCCACCCTACCACCTGGATAGCCCCCACCCCCTGGACACCCCCTACCCCATTGGAAAACACCCCCAACCCCCTGGACACCCCCCCCCTCGGACACCCCCACTTCCATGGATATCCCCCCCACCCACTAGACACCACCCCACCCATGGAACCCCCCCCCCCAGACACCACCACTCTCCATAGACACCCACCACCCCCCTGGACACCCTGACCCCCTTAGACAGTCCCCAACCCCCTAGAAAACCCCCACCCCTTGGACACCACCCTACCATATTGACACCCACATCCCCTAGACACCCCCACCCAATGGACAGCCCTACCACCCCTGGGTAGCCCCCCTGGACACCCGCACCCCCTGGACACCCCCTACCCCCTTAGACAACCCCCCGTAACACTATCCCACCCCATACACACACACACACCCCAGGACACCTCCCATCCCCTCAGACACCCCCACCCCTAAGGAAAATCCCTCCACCCCCTGGAAACCCCTCAACCCCTGGACACCCCCACCCCCTAGACACCTCGTACCCCCTTGGATAGCCCCAACCCCTAGATATCCCCCCACTCCCATGTCACATTACCCCTTACTACATTATGACATACCACATTATCCAAATATTAAAATCTCATCTAAATTCACCCATTAATGTGAACAACAATTCCATATTCAAAATCTAAAACATGATTTTCTTATATAGGGGTTATTACATTATGAATTATGAATTCATTTATATATGTGTTATAGAAAATTTAATATTGTATGTATCCAATTCAGAATTCTATATTGCATAGGGTAATTTCCTTCTAAATTCTGAATTGAATTGTTTATGTATTTAATTAACATATGAATTATGGGTTAATATTGTATGGGTATACTTGTTGTATGTGTATACATGCTCTAATAACCTTATGAATTATGTGCTAATTCTGTATGTTTGTACCAGGTAATTAAATAAAGAATTAGAGGTATTCAGAATTATGTATGAATTATCTTTTGTATGAATTCTGTATGAATTCGTATATAATTATGTATGTATTGTGCAGTTTTTCAGAATTCTGTATGAATTATACATAGGGAAGAGGTAGGGATACTGGTGTAAGTGTTACGGGTGCATTGGGGGGAGGCAGGCTTGCTACTGCAGCATAAAGCCTATGCCAATAGTTCTAAAATGTTGGCATATGTGTGAAAACAGAACACATACCAACAGTTTATATGAAATCGTTAGTAAAAGTATATACCAATGATGTACAAACAATTGGTATAGATCCTTTTACTTAACATTTCCCAATGGTTTTTGAGGAACTATTGGTAAAAGTCTATACCAACGGTTTCCAAACCATTGGTATAGACATGATTTTTGATATTTTTAACTGATTTAAACCGTTGGTAAGCATTTATTCCAACAGTTACAAGAAACTGTTGGTATATAATCCATTTCTCATCCATATACCAATAGTTCACATAGAACCATTGGGATATGTGTATCCCCATGGATCTACAGCCAATAGTTTGGACAACCGTTGGTATAGTTTATACCAATGGTTGTCAGGCCTTTACCAACAGTTTCAAACCATTGGTAAAGGTAAATTTTCAAGTAGTGGGTGGGTGTGGTCCAACAACATCCATTCCACATATGGAAAATGACAACGATTATTTGGATGTATGTATAAACTCTATGGGTTGATCAATTAATTTTTCATGCACTTAGTAGGAATAAGATTTCTTGGTGAATTATGTGAAATCCTATTTTATTGAAGGTCAGAAGTATCCAAGACTTCAAATTTTATTAGAAATATTGTACCCTGGATGGTGGGAAATATAGGCTACCAAATGTACTTATTCTATAATAGATATATTCTATTCTCCAGTGACACATCTGAGAAGGAATCCAACAAATCCTCATTTACAGAGGATTTTTTGGTGATTTGGGCCATCCTAAATAGTGATGTTTTTTACTAACTATCATATTTTATCTTTCCCACCTCTATCCAATGGTATCAATCCATCCTGAATTTATTCTATGATTAACATCATCCACCTAGTTGTTGGGCCATACGATACATAGATGGGACTAACTTCATTAATTTCTTCTTTTATAATTTGAGAGAATTTTGAGACAAACCTATTATGGGATTGTTTCTTCTTGGTGTGGATCCTCTAGACCAATCGTTTCATTTTAAAACATATCCACCTAGGCATTTTGTGATTGTGGGACATGAGTCAATATTGGTTCTAAGTAGAACTCTTCCATCAACCTTCATAAAAATGCAAGAAGGGGAATTAGCTCTTCTTTTCTAATAATGTAATCCCGATTTATATTATTTATTACCAATTTTGAATCACCTTTCCCCTCTAGGTGGCCCACTATTTTTTGGAGTGGCTCTTCCAGGCCTATAATGAGGGCCTGATATTCTACCTCATTATTGGTACAACATTCTGATAATGGGAATAAGTAAGGTAAAACTTCCTTTAATGGGGAGAAACACATGATCCCCAACATAACTTTATTGAGATTAGGGTCTTACATTATCTTCCTTATTGGGATCCTAGATGTGCCTTCAAAATAAATTTCACGCATTCTGGGTCCATATTGAATAGATAATATATCCTCATATGGGAATTCAGTATTTAATGATGTTACTTCTACAAATGGTTTCTCATCAAAAAAAATAACCCAATGCTTTTCCTTTCACTGCATTTTGAGGTATGAATTGTATATCAAATTTCTACAGAATAACTTCCCACCATGCTTACTACCCTGTCAACATTGGATAAATGAGGATAAAATTGAGTGGGTTATTAAGAGAGACAACTTGGACTTCATGGTGATGTAGGCAGTGCCTCAATTTCTAAATTATGAATATTAACTCTAGGAAGCTCTTATCGATATCTAAATAATGAGTCTCAATGTTGATAATGGTCCAACTGAGATAATAAAGGTTGTTTTCATTCATATCATTGTTCCTTTATGCAAGGAAGGAACCCAATGATCACTACAGGGCCATCACATATAGAATGAGTATATTTTCCTCAATGTGTGTCATTAATAATGGTGGGATCAAGATGTATTTATTGTGGTTGTCAAATGATTTATGTAAATCATTGATTCATTGATATGTGAACCCCTTCTTTATCAATATGGTGAAGGGAAGACACTTACCTGTAAGGTTGGATAAGAAGCACCAAATGTAAACCAAGTTTCCTTGATGTCCTCAACTCTATGAGGTTTCTAGGCGTGACATGATAATGATAGATTTAGTTTTCTCAAGATCAACATCTATGTTTTGATGGAATACGACGAAGCTGAGAAACATCCCCATGGTTAACCTGAAAGAAAATTTTAAGGGTTTCATCTTCAGGATATGTTGTCGTATCTTGTTAAAGAAATTCTCTTGGATAGTCATGTGGTTAGATGGTTTTCAAGACTTAACCACTACATCCTAAATATATACTTAAAGAAACTTCCCTAAGAATGGTTTGAAGATGTGATGCCCAGCTCGTTGCTATGTGGATCTGTTATTTCTTAAGAAAAAAAAGCATTACTTGAAATTAGAATACTACCTGGGGGCTCTGAAGGTGTTGGATTATTCATCTTTTGGGCCCATAAAAATTTGGTTGTACCCTAAATAGCCATATGTGAAGGATATGACTTGATAACCAGTTGTTTCATCAATCGGGAGTTCTATGATTGGAACTAGGAATTAAACCTTCAAAAACATCCTTTTTAGATCTATGAAGTCGATGAAAACACTACAATAATAATTTTTATTTTTCATTGGTTCAATGTGGGATATCCATTTTAGACATTGTAAATCTCATATAAAGTCATATTTGATAGGTTTATCTACTTATGCCTCAAATATAGAGAATGGAGTTGGGTGTTTTTGTCTAGATTCTTGTTTTTATCATCAAGGGTCTTACGGAAAACCCAAGTGATGGGTGGCCACATTAGGGTCAAGTGATGTTTTCTATATGTAATTCTAGGGAAAAAAATCTTAGTGTTGTTTTAAGAAGGAAGTATATACATATTGTTTATTACATCCTAACCCGAAGGACCACTAAGATGGTAGCCAGACTGGTGGGCCACATGGACTCAAGTGCACCTCCCTGTACACTAGAGGATGCCAACTAGCAGCAAGGGTAGAAGGAGGTGATAACGCGGAGACTATACCCTCATGGTCATAGTTTCACAATGGTATATCATATAATAAATAATAGATAATGGTATATTTATTAATTAATGAATAACAAATTAGTAGAAGAATAATATAACTAAACACAAAATGATGGAAAACACCAATATGTAAAATGCAATCATGTCCATAGAATGATACATAAATTAAATAAAATAGACAAGTAGAATGATACATGATACATGGAAATAAATTAAGAAAGAAAATATGTAAAAGCCCCATGGGAAAACTCTATAAGCATCCTGAGCTCCAAATCAGTCCTTTGCTTCTAACTCCCGGGTACAAGTAAGACTGCACAAGCAATAGTCTATGGTCTTGTGAACATAAGGTCTACTTGGGTACCCTAGTGTAATGTTAGCTCAAGAAGGCTATGAGATATAAATCCCAGCAGGTTACCACCAAATATTTATACAGCTAAACTAGTTTTTGAATATAATTAAAGCAGTGTATAGGTTTAAATGAACCAATAAACAATGATAAAATAGTAAATAAGCACCAGTCATGTCAGGTTCCAATAGAACACCTGGCTGATTCTACCTGCTTTGAATCATGTCCAGAATGAAATGTATGACCAATAAATATAACTATATAGTATATTTCTATATTTAATCCTCCTATATGAACCAAGTACAAGTGTATGTAAGTGGCCATATTCTTGGAATACTAGTTTCTAGTAGGACCAGTGTGTAACATAGACATCCACAACCAGTCTAAATTAGCCTAAAATATCAAGAAACATGGTGCATGCCCTACATCACAATAGAGTGTGAGAAATCATGTAATGCACTCATGATGGTTATTGTTTCATTATTTCATCACCCAAACAAAGGAATGTGGAACATCATTCCCAACATCCTAACATTATCGATGTTGCGAGATGTCATGACTCAACACCCGATGTAAGGAATTGTGATTCTTCCTTGCTTAGAAGAACCATTACCATCATTCCATATCCTATGTAGAAGGTGTAATCATATAATGAAATTATTAATGAGGCATTACCTCTGCTATTTCATATTTATAAATCCATTATAATCAATGCATAACATTATATTAAGTACATTTAATAAAATGAGTAACAATCGATGTGTCTGTGACACCCTTTCATAGTTCTAATTAAAAGCATATCATTAAAGGAAGGAAAACCATAATGAATATGTCACCCCCTTTACATTTCTTTCAATTTATATCAAACAAAAAAAATGACCATCATGAATAAATCATTCTAGTATGGAGATTCTGTTGAATCTATCAAAACATGGAAATTAATTTAACAAGATTATATGATCAACTGGGAACTTACCTACATTGGGAAATATGTTTATAAATAAATCAAAACCCTTAAGAGGATCTTGGTTCATTAGTCATATGATTTGAGATGGCCAACCACTTAGAAGGGTCTATGGTTCATAAACATTTAACACATAGAGGGACAACCACCTTTTAAGAATATCAATAGGGGAAAGTTCCTAAGCATTCTATTTAACTAACCATGAAAAAAATCATAAGGAAGCACAACATACATTAGGCAAAGAATGATTTAAAAAAATTACTATTTTTTAGTTTAAAAGATAGTTCACCTCATTCCAAAGGGTTTATTATAGAAATGTGAAATTCTTTATAAAGAATGATTTACCATTGTTAATTATCAAATATAAGAATTATAACTCAATTCAATTTAAAGAAACACTTTAGAAACTATCAATCAAACTTGAAAAATTATATAAGGTTCAACTTGGCACATAAGAGGTTCCATTATCATCTAAGAAATTATCTTCAAGGGTTAATTACATTAATATTTCAAAATGAACACTTATAAGGAGTTCCAGGAATATAATCTTTTAATTTAAAAAGGTAAATTTAAGTTTTCACAGCCATGGGGTGTCTTCTATCGATTTTGGATTCCTCAAGTTACATAAAAATACTCAACATGAGTAATACATAGTACATATAATAATTTATATTGATGAAATCATTTTTTTAGGGAAACACATAGCAAAAGTTGGATTTTGGTACAACACCACAATTTATAAAATGATGGAAAACTAGAGAAAAGTCCATAGAAAACCTACCACATACTTAGGGAATTCCACTCATCCAATATCAAGGTATGATTTTGTCTAGTTTAGAATAAATCTATGAAACAGAAATCCTCCCTAAAAATAGGGAAAACAATCCTGCACCATGATAACTTGGCCAAAAGATGATTAAATGAATAAAGGTTAAAAAGGAATCAAGATCTTACCAATACAAATCCATAGAGACTAACATCACTTTAATATGATGATGGATGTAGGAGTTATCTTCATGCCTATAATGGAGAGGAAAAGAACAAACCTCGCATAAAAGAGGAGGCTCACACTACTGGAGTTTGAGAAAAGAATGAAGAAAAAGAAACTTAAAGTCATTATGATACTTTTCATAATTTCACCCTCAAAATGAGGTCGCATGGTTTTACACATGGTTTGGCCAAACCGTGCACCATCCATGCGGCACCCACTGCCTATGAAACCCACTTCGTATGGTTGTCCCACATGGTTACCCTAATCTTGTTCCAAATGTTTGATAAATAATGATTAGGTACCAGCTATGTTGAACAATCCATGAGGTTTAGGAGTAGGGTTTGGGTAAACTGTACAAACCCCATGCAAGACACTTGTACTCCTCTGAAACATGTTGTATGATTTGCTACTGGGGGATGTACAGTTTCAGATAAACCGTGTGCCTTGTTTATACCACCCAAACCTTTTATTTCTAGGGCTGACATTCTCAAAACTCAATGAGAGAACCAGGAAACCTATCAGTCCTTTAACCAAGTTTAAAAAAACTTTGATGTTTTCAAACACTCATAACTACATTCCGAAGCTCGGTTCATAGAACATCCCATATAATAAAATCCAAAATTCAAATTCCTCTATAATTATGCCTTGGCTCAAAATAGGGGTCATTACAATCTCCCCACCATAGAGCTTCTCATCCCAGAGAATCATTTGGTAATAAAAAAAACATCACCTGACCTATTAGGGTCATGAAGTTTCACTCAAATTATAGTTTTGTATTTATAAATTCCCAATGCCCCTCTGAGAATTACTTAAGCACATGACACTTAAGTTGTCAAACCTCAAGATAACACTTATTTTCCAACCTAAACACCTAAAAAGTTCTTATAGAAGCATATTGAGCTAGAGAAATGATCACATCATCATCTATTAGAACATTTGGTCAATGGTGTTGACCACCATAGTCTTTAACATTAAAAAGGGGACAATTTTTAGTCATGGTACCTCCACCGTTGGAATTTCATTACAAGGAACACCTCAAATAGTTCTAGAGATGCTTTGGATTGATTTCATTAATAGGGAAAACATGATTACAGTAGAGGTCAAAACAAGGACCTCACTGGAAAGAAACAGTCAAATCTAGATTGACATAACTTGAACTGCTCAGGAAAGCTTTCCTTGAAAGACATATCCAAACATGACAACACACTCACCTTAACCTGGTGACATGTTTTAAAACAATTCCCTTTGAACCATACACATCAAACAAGAAAGATAAAAAGTCAATCCACTCTGATTGGATTATCTTGAAAAGGCATGACTTAGATGGTTGATGTAATTCAAACTGAACCACAATTCCTTCCTCCAAGTAAATTCACTTTCAAAAAAAATCATGTTCACCAATCCCATACCAAACTTTGGGTGATGTCACATGGTCAAACCATCACTTGACTATTTAATATGTCATGCCTTGACATAAAGAAGGGTGTAACCCTGGTCCATACCACTAGAATGATCACTATTTAAACAAAACCATTGATCCTGAAAACAAGTCTAGGATATCCTAAATTCATAGAACATGGATGTAGGTAACAATGCCAAGGTAGTCCAAATTACATGTTTATAAGAGAGATGTTGGTACACGACCATGAACATCACATAAAAATTTACTAGTCCTAGATAAGCATCCAACTTATGGTCAAGTCAGAGGAAAATTACTGGTTTCTAAGAGTTAGTCCAAGGCATTCCTACATGGGAACCCAAGAATCACTTAGGAATAACCAAGCTGTGGTGAAAACCATGCCTAAACATGCAACAATGAGAAAACAACCCAAACAATCCCTACATCTTTTAAAGATTTAAAGCTTCATAAGATCAATGTTCTATTATTTCATAAAGAACAATATCAAGATAGGGGACATTCTCGTCACTAAGTAAGATTACACTAAGAGGATTTCAAAGATTACCAAGAAGATTAGTCAAACCACTATTGGTCAACTTCCTTGGAAATAATCTCAACTTCACATGCAGACACACCTCTATAAACCGATCATAATACTTCACCACCAGAGGCATTTCATGGTCATTCACACTTAACAACAAAGTCCATCCCAGACCAATGGTGTTTCTCAAGGGTTTCATGCACAACTATTCATTTCATCATCATGATGATGGAAAAGCATCGACAAGACTTAAAACTATCCAGCCCGAAGGCGTTCACGAAAAACCAACTATTTCTTAATGGCCTTATTTGTATGTGTTCCATCTATTGGGAAGGGAACGTATTTTAAAAAACTGATGGACACACCCCACCTTAGGACTATCCTAGTCTTCAAATAAAGAGAGACAAACTAGTAGATCATAAGCACGCTAGCCCAAAATCACCTTAAACTCAAGTGTGATAATTACCCAAGCCACAATCACCAAATCAAAGAATTTGGAATGAAAACCAAAACCAAACAGATAAGCATGTCAAAATACCTGATCCTAATGGAAATTCATCCTAAGCATTGGGATGAATTTTATTCTTTTAATGCCCATGTCACTCTACTATGGATATTATCTGAGAACATACTCAACATCTCAAGGATCAACTATTTCACCAAACACAACTGGTCCATTATAGAATTTATCACACAAAGGGCACCACATATATGAAAACATACTACCCCCAAGGTTTTAGAAGTATGAAAAAACATCCTCGATACTATCTATAGGATATACTCCCTATGTATACATGTATCAGGTGATCCATCTAATAGATTTAACCCCAATTCATACTACCCCATATGACCTTTGACCTGGACAACAACATACCAAGTATTCCATCACTAAGGAAGAAGAAAGGGGGTCACACGACCTACGAAGCGATCGACCATGCCCAAGGCATGTCTAATCAGCTGACATTGATCATTACATGATTCTCACACCTATAAAAAGGATCAAGGAATCCATGACCACACATCTGAAAAAGGGTGTTATTTCTAAGTTATGATTCCTACTAGTGACAACAAAACCTGAATGCAACCAAACAACCAAAAAAACTCATGGTATTTAGCAAGTCATTTATGCTCGAATTTAGATACCTACCTCAGGATATCCCCTTAATAATCATAAGCATTTACCCTATCACTTCTTTAGTAAAAATAGATTTTAATAGGCCCTGTGCCAATCATTAATCTATTAGTAAAAAAATTCCTATAGAAAAGACTCATGTTTCAATTATAAGAAAACTCAATGAGGAACTTAAAGTACCCTTACACAAGGTTCTAAATTAAGGACACCACATCAGTTTACACTTTAAGGTTATTACATTCACATTAATATTTAAACATTTACAACTTTTAAACTGAACATCTGGTACTAATTATAAAAAAAATCTCACGGTTCCTGATTTAACTAGCACAACAAGGAAAATTAGAAAATTATTATCAAACATTATTTTAAATCAATAAAATTTTATTGTTATCTAGTCATAATTATGGAATTTATCATATAAATTCATTAAAAAAATACTCAGTAGTAATAGTTAAGTTGACCTATGATGGTTCCATAAAACCAACCTGTGTTCATCAAAATGCAACCCAATAGTAGTTACTTAATTATTGGAATTAAAAACACCCAAACAGGTCATCTCATATGAAATATTCCCATACTGACCTACTTGGGCCAAGTTGTTAATTTTGGAAGTTAGTAACATGATCTCCATGCCCATGTGATAAAGTAACTATCCTTTATAAATTCTACCATATCACTTAAGATTAAAATTAAATGTCCTTTTTCATTTAGAACCATTTCATAATATAAAATTCACATATATAGTGGTTCAGTAATATATGTGGCCATCTACTAACCCATAAAGCACCAAAACACTATAATGCTTTTCATTTGGCTCCCATTAATAAAAAATAATTCACTATATAATTTTAACTTTTGAAAATTTTTAATTTTAAAATAGTGTACATATATATATATATATATAGCTCAAAAGGAGGCTCGAATACACAGTTTACATTTTTTCAATTATAAGTCTCCCATACACCTTACAACTGAAAATTGGATCCCATTTAAATCACAGCCAATTATATCCATCCCAAGAAACCATTCTTTATAACATCATAACTAATCATGTTATCATAACTCGTAAACATTAAAAGCATAATAATAAGAATAATACTTGACATGTAAGGAAGATAGGCTAAATACACAATAAATAGGAAAACATGCTAAATAAAACACCCAATTATGTTATATAAATGATCATGCTAAAGAATTACGTAAATAGGAATTGAACTAACCATGTCACTAAAATACATAGAATGGAATATAATAAGAGTGATATTTAAACAAAACCATGGCATAATACTCAAGGCACACAATCAAAATCAATAGGTAGCCTACAAATGAAACTACACGACATGGAATTTGCATGGAATGTGAATCTATATGTGCCTATAATGATGCATGTAATGCTACTTCCTTATCATAGTGATCCAAGGGTAAAATTCTATAAATTATATAAATTAATAGGTAGTGAAAATTTCACAAATCCCTCAAGGTTAAATCATAATAAATTGTAATATAAAAGAGTATGAACAATAGCCTGAAGCTTGGAATCTTGGACTTTTCCCTGTTGGTGGGGTGATCAGTACCTAATATTGCTATTTACCAAGCATAGATAAATTCCTACTCTATTGTATAATAACCCAAAGTAATAAGACAACGGAAAAAGAATCTAGCTCTGATACCCCTTTGTAACATCCCGAACAGACTGACCACTATGACAGTAGTCAAACAGGTGTTTCACATGGCCTCAAGAATGACTCCCCATATGTCAGAGGCTTCCGACTAGCAATGGGGGTATAAGGTGGTGATAGTGGGAGACTATACCATCATTATCAGAGTGACATAGTGATATATCATATAATAAATAAAAAACAATAGTTGAAGCGGTAATTAAGGAATAACAAATCAAGCGAAGAATAATATAACTGAATACAAAATGATGGCTAACATGAATATATACAATGCATGCATGTCAATAGGATGATATAAAACTAAAAAAATAGACATGGATTATGCTAAAAGATACAAGGTAGTAAATAAATTACAAAAAGAAGTAAAATCATCAAGGTCAAACTCAACAAGAAACCTGAGCTCCAGTTCAGTCATGTACTCCTAAATCCTTGGCACAAATAAGATATCACAAGTAATAGTCCATGGTCCTATGAACATAAGGTATACTCAAGTTCCACCATGAAATGGTGGTGCGAGCAGGGTGTGAGATATAACTCCCCATAGATTACCAACCATAGTGTCTATAGCTAAACTAGTTTATGGATATAAGTAATGTAGTGTGTAGGTATACATGAACTAACAATAAATGCTGAAATAATAAATAATCACTAGTTAGATCAGGTTGCAATAGGACACCTAGCTGACTCTACCTGCTTTAGCTCACTGCCAAAATAGAATGTATGACTTGTAAGTATATATATAGTAATGATATATATATATATATATATATATATTATAGTAATATATTACATCCACATATATGAACCATGTACGTGAAAATATAAGTGGCCATATGCAGGTAATACTAGTCAATGGTTGGACTGGGTTATAACTTCGACATTCATAACCAGTCTAAACAAACCTAAAATCTCAAGCAATAGGGTAAATTCCCTACATACTAACAGTGTGTGAGATGTCATGAAAGACACTATGGATGGTGATTGATCCATCATGTCATCACTTTAACAAAGGAACATGGTGCATCAAGCCCAATATCCTAATAGTATCAATGGTTTTGGACACCGTGACTCAACACCTGATGTTAGGGAGTTTGATTCCACCAAGCTCAATAAAAACCTTACCATTGTTCCATAACCAATGTATAAGTCATAATCATATCATTATAGTAGGAATGAGGAATTAACTATCCTGCTTCATATATATCAAGGAATTAAAATTAAGGAATAACATTCAATTAATTAAATTTAATAAAATGAGTAACAATCAGCGTGGTCATGCCACCATTTCAGAATATCAAATTAAAAAATTTAAATCATTCAAGAATGGAAACCCATCTTGAATAAGACACTCCCTTTACATTTCATTACATTTACATAAAAAACTGCATTTTAAATAAAATGACCATCATGAATAAATCATTCAAGTAAAGGCATGACATTGAAACTATCAAAACATGAAAATTTATTTAATAGGTCTCTATAACCAATAGGCCATTTAACTTCTTGGGAAAATCCATTTATAATGAAATCCAATCACTTATGACGATATTATTTCATTGGTTATTCAATTTGAGAGGTCCAATCACTTAGATGTTGTTACGGGTAATTAAACATTTACCACATAGTGGGACAACACCCTTTTAAGAATATCAAGAGAGGAAAACCACTAAACATTTCATTTAACTATACAAGACAAAAGAATAATCAAACACCAACTCCATAAGGCTAGGAATTATTTAAAAAACAAATAACTAATTTTATTTTATAGGACTATTAACCTCATTCATGGGGGTTTTATTATAAAAACATTGCATTATTTATAAAACAATTCAATTAACACATTTAACCATCAAATATAAGAATCACAACTCAATTCAAATTAAAAAACCACTTTATAAACTATCAACCAAAGTCAAAAAATTAAATATGGTACAATGTGTAAATTTTAATGTTTCATTATCATCTAGGAAATTCCATACAAGGTGTAATTCCATTATTATTCCAACTCAAATTCTTAGAAGGCATTCCATGAAATTAATCATTAAATTTTAAAAGGGATATTTAAGACGATAAACCCATGGGGTGTCTGCTATCGAGTTTTGTATACTCACATTTCATAACAACACTCAAATAGAGTAATACTAGGTGCATGTAACAATTTATATTGAAGAAAAAATTTATTTAGGGAAACATGTGGCAAAGGATGGGGTGTGGTGTAATGATTCTATTTATAAAATGATAGAAAATTGTGGAAAAAGGCATATACCATCTACCTCAAACTTAGGATGTCATACTCATCCAATATCAAGGCCTAATTCAGTGTGGATTAGAAGAAATCTATGAAATATTCATCCTCCATGAAAATAGGGAGAATGATCTTCAACCAGAATAACTTGGCTGAGATAAGATTAAATAAAGAAAGGCTAGAATTAAATCAAGAGCTTACTAATATAGATCAATAGAGACCAACGATGCTTGAATCTAATGATGGGTAGAGGATTTATCCCCATGTCTAGAATGAAGACAAGAAAAACCCACCTCGCATAGAAGAGGTGGCTCACGCGACAAGAGGAGGAAGAATGAAATAAGAGAGATAATCATAAATTCATTAAGGAAATTCTTCTAATTTCACCCTAAAAACCGGGTCGCACGATTAGGTTGCATGGTTTGGATGCATGGTTTGGCCAAACCATACAACAACCGTGCATCACCCACTACTTATGAAACCCACCTCGCATAGTTTTCCCATACGATTACCCTAATTGTTTTACAACTATGAGATGAATAGTGATTAGGTATTTCCTAAGGGGTACTATCTATGTGGGATAAGAAATTAGTTTCGGTAAATAGTGTGTAGCATGTGTGGGGAACTACTGCTCCTCTAAAACAAGCTATATGTTTTGCTTATGGGGGCCGCATGATTTCATAAAAAATAATGTTCCCAGTTTAGACCATCCAAACCTTTTATTTTAGGATCCTGATGCTCCCTAAACTCAACAAGACACCTGGAAACCCTATTGGGCCTTTACCTATATCAAAAAACAATAATTTTAAGTGATACAAGTCTCAGACTTACATTCTTAAGCATGGTTGAAATAATGGCCCATCCACTAAATGCAAAAAATTCAAATTCTCTTGGAATTTTTCCTTGGCACAAAACATTGGTCGTTACATCCTCCACACCTTAGAACTTATCATCCTTGAGAAACCTTTGGGAACAATGAAAACATCACCAGACCTACAAGGTTCATGAATTTTCATTCAAACTGTAGTTTTTCATTTCCAAATCACTAACACGCCTCTAAGTATTACTTAAGCACATGGAACTTAAGTCATAAAACCCTAATCTAATGCTTGTTTTCCAATATAAACACCTAAATAGCGCTTACATGAGCTAGTTTATTTTGAGACATGAGCACATTTGCATCTATTTGAACATCTGGATGATGGTTCTCCCCACCTTAGGCTCTAACATTAAAAGGGTCCAATTTGGAGTCATGATACCTCCATCATTAAAATTAACTTACAAGACATGCCTCTAAGCATTATAACGATTCTATAGAATGATTTATTTAACTGGGTGAACCCAATTATAGATGATGTCATAAAAATAACCTCAATGAAATGAAACAGACGGATCTAGATAGACCTAACTCAAAATAGTCATGCAAGATTTCCATGAAAGACACAGCCAACCTTGACACCACACATGCCTTAACCAAGTGGCATGTTTTAAAATGTTTCCCTTTGACCATACACATTGTACAAGAAAGATAACAAGTCAAGAAGCTCTAATTGACTTATCTCGAAAACGCACGGCTTATATGGATGACATAAATCAAACTGAACCGCAATTCCTTCTTACAAGGGACTTCAAATTCACAAAATGCATGTTCATCGAAGATCATAACCAACTTCTATTAATTTCATCTGGTTAAACCATCACCTGGTCATTTAATATATCGTTCTTTAGTATGAACAAGGGTGTAACCCTGATCTAGCCCACTAGAATCATCACCCTTTAAAAAAGCCTCTGATCCCAACAACAAGTCTGGGATAACCTTGGATTTAGAAAATAGGAGTACAAGGATCTATACAAAGGTAGTCCATATTGCATGTTTACCAAAGTGATATTATCTCAAGGCCACAATGCCCACTTAAAAAACCTCGATTGATCCTAGAGAAAAATCTTCTTGGTGGTCATGTCAGAGAAAAATGGATGGTGTCCTAGAGTCCATCCAGGGTGTTCATACATAGAAAACCAAGTATCACTCCATAATAAAAAAGTCTCTATAGGACCCACACATCATCATGCAACATTGAGAAAATCAACCAAACAATACCCATATCAATTACAGCTTTAGCGTTGTGTAAGACCAATGATCTCTTAGTGCATTGATAATTGTATTTCATGCATAAATTTTAGGGTACTTTAATATATTATTTAATGTTTTTAATTCATTATTCTTTCCAAATATTGGAAACATTAACTTGTTTTGTGTTTTGTGACAGGATACCATTAATTTTAGGAAAAGGAACAAAAATAGGAAAATTTTGGAGGAAAATGACACTTTTTGCCACTTCTCTTTGCTCATAGCAAGAATCCAAATTTTTTAAGCCAAAGCGGAGATGAAAAAATGAACAACAATATTACATGATGTGTAATATCATTACACATTGTGACTTTATCAAAGGAAATATACTCCTCTAGGACAAGTCATGAAGAGGTTAAACACTGTGAAATTCAATTACATTTCATGAGTCCCAATTACACATCGTGAAAGGAGTCAATGGTCATTCTCTTCAAAAAATATCCGCACGAGATTTATGCCAGTAGAGGAAAACATGTATTGGGATTAGACGTCATGTAATGGGCTGGGAAGATCTCATCAAAATCCTACAAAAATAGGGCTTGCTTCCAACCTTAGAGAGAAATTCGGATTCAGAGACCAAAATCATGGAGCAAAGCCACTGTACCCTCTCACAGTTTTTTTCTTTATGTTCATTATTTGTTTTTTATCTTTCCTCTTTCCTTATAGACCTATCATCACTATGATATGGGCGTAATCCTACCATGTTCTAGGGTGATTTAAATAGAAGGGGAAGGTGGGTTGGATTTATTTCTTTTTCAATATTCATGTTTTTGGTTTTCCACAATTTAATTTCAACTTACAATCTATTTATTTTTATTTTATCATGAATAATGATAATATAATTAAGAAGGAACATAAAATTTGTTATCAAGAAAAACCCTAAATAAGACACGACCATTGTCAAATATATGGGAAATCAGGTTTAAATATGTTATCAAGAAAAACTTGATACGGTGAAATCCTAAATCATTGGACCAAGGGAAATAGGATATTTCCATATTGAGGAGGGGATAGCATAACCATTGGATATACCTCATCTCAACTCCAACAACAATCATGAATTAATCAACATATTTTATAAAATCCAATTGCATCCGATCATAGAAATTACACAACCCTTTCATGCTTTCCAAATATGATCACAACACCAATCAATCAATATTTTTTCCATAGATTTTTTTTATAAAATACAATAAAAAAATATTCTCTCACATTTTCCCTCAATTTAATAAAATAAATTTTTTGAAATTCTAATAAATTAATTTCTATTTCTCTGTGGTTTGATCTCGATCTTCTACTTTAAAATGTTTTAATAAATTGAGTAGTATAGTTTATTTTTTATAAATACTGTTTTTACACACGTAGGGAACTAACGAATCCGCACATGGATATCATGAATCATGGGTGGATTCAATATAGGGGACATGCTCTTCACTAATCATGAGTATACTAAAAAGAGTTTGAATATTTCCAAGAAGATCAGTCGAACCACTACTAGTTGACTTCCTTTGAAAGAAGCTCAGCTTCACCAACTGACACACCACCACAAACTGATCACAAGAGTTTACCATCAAGGGAATTTCATGATCTTTCATGATTAACCACCAAATTACATCCAAGACCAATGGTGTTTCTCAAGGGTTTCATGCACAACTAAACATTTCACCATAATGCTTCTGAGAAAGCATCGACGTGATTCAAAACTCACCAGCCCTAAGGCATTCAAGAAAAATCGACTATTTCAAAATCATCCTCTTTGGTTGGGTTTCTTCTACATGGAAGGTCACATATTTTCTAGAAACAACGTGTTTCTCCCCAACTTAGGAGTGTCATATTCATCGAAATAAGAGATATAGACTAGTCGCTCATAAGCGTGCTAAGTCAAACCCACCTTAAATTCAAGCATAGTGCTTTCCCAAGCCAAGATCACAATGTCTAATAATTTTTCATGAAACCCAAAACCAAAATATCTGGCATATCAAAAAACATGATCTTCATGGAATGCCTTCTTGAGCATTGGGATAAATTTGATTCCTTTAACGTCTAGGTCACTATACTATAGAGATGCCCTGAGAACATACTCAATAGATTATGGCTCAATGATTTCACCGAAATAAACTTGTTCGTTACACCATTTAGCACTCAATGAGAACTGCATACATGAACACATACTACCACAAAGTTATAGAAACAAGATGACACATTCTTGATAATGTCCATAGTTTGTCTTCCATATGCATCCAATTATTAGGTGTTCCATAAAAGATATTTAACCCAAAGTCATAGATACCTATATGACCATTAACCTAGATAATGAAATACCAAGTCATCCATAATTGAGGAAGAATAAAGGGGGTTACAAGACCTATAAGGCAGCTGACTATGACCAAGGCATGTCTTACCAGCTGTAACTGAGCATTACTTGATGCTCATGCCCATAACAAGGGTTAAGGATACCATGACCACCTTTCTGAACAAGGGTTTCATTTCGAAGGTAAGATTCCTACTAGGGAAAATGACACCCAAATGAAACCAAACACAAAAAAAATCACATCATTTGGTAAGGTATTTAGTCTCTAAGGGTGATACCTACATCATCCTTGCCCCTTATAAAAAATAATCATTGACCCTCTCACTATGTCATACCAAATAGATTTCACTAGTCCCTATGCCTATCAATAAGACATTGCTAAAAAATAAAGGCCTATAGAAAATGATCAAGTTTACATTCTAAGGTGACTCAAAGAGGAACTTAAACTTCCGATACATGATGGTATAAACAAATGACCCCACTTTAGGTTCCACTATAAGTTCATTACATTGATTCACATTAATCATTAAAAATTTACAAGTTTCACCTAAAACATCAAGTAATAATTATAAAAAAATATATTTTTACCTGATTTAACTAAAACACCATGGAAAAATAGGAAATTATTATCAAACATTCTTTTTATACATTAAACATTTATTATCATCCCATCATAATTATTAATTTTATTATATAAATTCTTTTTTAAGAATGCTCAGTAGTGATAGATAAGGTGACCTATGAGGGTTCCATTAAGCCAACCTGGGTTCATTAGAATGCAACCTAATAGAATTTTCTTAATTGCTAAAATTACAAACACCCAAACAGGTCATCTCATTAGAAACATGATCCTACTAACCTACTTCGGCCCAATTGTGCATTTTGGAAGATAATCACATGATCTTCATGCACGTGTGAGTCACAAGACATAATAAATGAAACCATATAACTTCATATTGAAATTAAATTGAATTTACATTTATAACCATTTTAGAATATTAAATGCTCATATATGATGATTTAGTTATATGGGTGTCCATTTACCAATCCATAAAGCACCCATACACTTTACAATTTAGCATTTAGCTTCCATTAATTAAAACCAAATCAAAATAGAATTTCAATTTTATCAACTTTTTCAATTTGTAACAGTCTAAATATATTTATAAATCTAAAAATATCATTTGAATACACACTTTACCTTTTTCCAATTATAATGCGCTTAGGCACCTTACAACTAAAAAATGGCTCTCATTTAAATCACAACTAATTATATATAGCACATGAAAGAAATTTTTATAACATCATAACTAATCAAGTTATCATAACTAGTAAACATTGAAAGCATGCTAATAGGCACAAAAATGACATATAAGGAAGATGGGCTAAATACACATGCAGCAGACTAACATTTTAAATAAAACAACCAAGAAAGTTATATAAACAAGCATGCTAAAGAATTACCTAAACATGCATTGAACTAATCATGTCACTAAAATACCTACCATGGGATATAACAAGCATGAAATTTAAATAAAATCATGGAGTAACTAACATTCAAGGAACATAATCAAAATCAGTAGGTAACTAATGAATGAAACTACATGAAATAGAATATTCATGGTATGTGAATCAATATATGCCTGTAATGATGAATGTAATTATAATTCCTTATCATGTCGGGTCAAGGGAAAATTCCATAAATTTCATAAGTTAATAATCCCCTAAAAATACACCAATCACTCAAGGTGAAATATATTCAATTGTAATAGAAAAGAACACGAACAACAAACCCAACCCTAGCCACTTGGACTTTTCCCTATGGGTGTGGTGATCAGTCCCAGATATGACTATTTACCAAGCACTAACTCATTCCTAATTTTTTTTAAATGGTATCTTTCTTAAAGGGACAAGATATTTTATTATAAAAAACAAAGCAGAGTTACAAAAGTCAAAAAGATGGGGTTTTATTACAATGTTTCTCAAGAAGGGTGAAGGAGTGATATAGTCTAACCAAGTAATATCTATATTGACCACTTTTTATCAAGATTTTCTACCACTACATTGGCTTCATGATAAATATGTTTGACGATGAAGTTTCAGATTGAGAGTAATGTGAGACAGTCCATCCATCTTGAAGTGAGTTCCCAAGCAATATGTATTACACAATTTCTAACTGCTTTATCAATGGAAGTGGAGTCAATTTAAATACAGATATTGTTCATGCTTTTATGTCGGGCGAAGCGAGCTGCATGAATAACACTAAGAATTTCAGCTTCAAGGGTAGAAGAAATTCCACACTAACCAAAAAAACACAAAAGGACTTTTCCATTGTGATCTCGAAAGATAGCACCATAGCCTGCAGGACCTGGGTTCCATTTTGAGGCTCCATATACATTTATTTTGATCCATCCTTGAATGGGAGGCTTCCAAAAAACATCAAAGAGACCATGCTGCTTCATATAGATTCCATGCACGCCAATTCTTTTTAGAATAGTGAAATCATGAATAGTATTATAGCAGTGACATGTTTGTAATGAATTAGCTTCTTTGACAGTTGTAAAGAGGTGTAATAAGGCTGCTTGAAGGTAGAAACGTGATTTTTTATGCATGATGTCATTCTGTCCAATCCAAAGGATGTGAGAAAGTTATGATACGGTGGGAAAAAAATGAGTGTTTGAGTTTCGGAGTGGCTTGGGCTATGGCGCAATATTGCAGGTGAACTGCAATATCATGTCTCTCTGAGATATATATTTCAAAAATGTCCTACAGTTCATTCTAGAGAGCATATGAAATGGAACATGATAAGAATATGTGGAAAATGTCCTCCCTGTGCTGATTAAAAAACCTACATCTGGAACATAAAACAATTCCACAGGATTGTAAGCATTCATCAGTAGGTAATTTGTGATGAGTAAGACACAAAATCAAGGTCATCTTGGAGGGTTTAATCCATGACTTTTCATTTTTTTAATCCAATAAAAATCACCTTCATTCACAAAATTAGAGTGGTTATAAGATTTGTAGTCAAGAGTTCCATTCCGAGTATGTTTCTAGATGAGTGTGTCTTTATCTGGTGAGAAGACGTAGTTGCTGATGAGATCACTATGATTTATGTACATCTCTATATTGGATATGGCTAAGAATTCTTGAATTGAGACAGTCGTGTCAATAGGATCATTTTGAGGATCAACTGTGGATATGAGAGGGGAGCCTATCCAATTTTCAAGACAGGATTTCAGAGCGGATTCCCTATAAGAAATCCATCTTGCGTGAGACATAATATTATTATAAGAGGATTTTATGGAATTCCAAATAGAGGAGCTTATATGTGAGTTGTGGCCCCTCTTCAATTTGTCAATGACTCTATTTCTGAGAAAGATGAGGGCCATCAGGTTGCTTCTGATAAGATTCCAAGTGAACTTGGAAAGAAGATCCTCATTAAAGAGCTTGATGTTTTTTATTCCCAAGCCTCCCTTGTCAAGAGGTTTGCAGCATTTACTCCAAGAAACCATGACTAATTTCGTTTTAAAAATTTTTCCACTCCAAACTAAGTTCCTGATACATATGTTAATAAGATTTATCACTAAGATAGGCCATTTATAAATCATAAAGTAATGTACGAGTTTAGAAACAATGATGTGTTTGACCAAGAAGATTCTTCCCTCCATAGAGAGTGTCTTCCCTTTCCACGTAG
Source organism: Viscum album (assembly GCA_963277665.1). Classification (NCBI taxonomy): domain Eukaryota; kingdom Viridiplantae; phylum Streptophyta; class Magnoliopsida; order Santalales; family Viscaceae; genus Viscum; species Viscum album. Next base: position 427,997,140 of record OY728150.1, on the reverse strand, counting down.
ATAGCTACTTTTTTATTTTATCCACAATTTTAATGAAGTGACTATTCTTAGGTATCCCCCAAAATAGAGGAACACTCAGATAATGAATTGGCAACAATCCTTCCTTAATTCCAAGGTCAAAGAGAATTTGTGATCTTATCCCGGTGGGAAAATTCTTACCAAAGTATATCGATGATTTGTTTCAGTTGATAGATTGTCCAGAAACCTCCTCCTAGTGTGAGATGACAGACTTCAAGTTATGTATATTTTTTTTGGTACCTTACAAAAAGAGAATAATGTCGTCAGCATGCAAGAGATGTCTGGGAGGAACAACATTCCTACCAGCGTGGATAGAATTGAACTTGCCCAGATCCACCATGCAGTTGAGAATTCTACTTAAATAGTCCTCCACTATAGAAAAAAGAATGGCAAAGAGAGGGTCACCATGCCTGAAACCTTTCGAGTAGGTAAAGTAGCCTTTAAGAGATCCATTGATAAGCACAGAGATATGAGCAGACTGGAAGATATTTTTAACCCAATCAACAAATATGTCATTGAAGCCGAAACTGTGAAGAACTTTGAAAATGAAGTTCCAATGAATGGTGTTGAATGCATTCTTGATGTCCAACTTGAGAGAAATATGGACGCCTCTTCTAGAGTTATTAAGGATGTTGACACATTCAGAGGCCGTACTAATACACTCTTGTATATATCTTCCATTAACAAAGCCAAAACTGGTTCCAGGTAATTATTCTTTTAGAAATTATGGTGAGACGGTTGGCGAGATGCTTGGTGATAATTTTGTAATAAGTGTTGATGAGAGCGATGGGTTTGAATTGATGTATATCCGAATCATTTTCAACTTTTGGGATCAACGTAAGGAGCTGAGCATTGATGCCAGGCAATAATACACCTATAGAGAAGAAAGAATTAACAACCCTGCAAACATCAGTTTTTATTACCTCCCGTAGGGTTGAAAAAAGGCATTTGTGGAGCCATCTGGACTCAGAGCTCTATTTGTTTTAAGACTAGAAACTGCCTCATGAATTTCAAGATCATTCGGTCTACAAGTGAGCTTGTTATTATCTTCATCACTGACAATGTTCGGGATGACTCCCTATTAGAGGTTCTTGTTGATATCAGGACCATTGAATATATGCTCAAAATATGAAACAACGTGCTCTGCAAGGGATTCGTCATTTTCAATAACTCTATCACCATCTCTTAAGAACACTAGAGGTCTATAGGCTTTTCTCATTCATTTAAGAGCATTTTATAATTTGGAGTTTCTATATCCATCCTTTAACCATTTAACCCTAATCGTTTATTTTTGAAGTTTTTCTTTCATGGAGAGGAACGAAGTCAGTTTAGAGGAGAGGAAAATTTCTTGATGCATGTTGCTTTCAAAATCTGAGCATGTGGTGTCACATTGGATCTAATTGAGCATCACCTTTACAGATGCGATTTCTTTCTCCATACTATGATAACTATTTTTTCACCAACTCTTAAGATTATTCTCTAAGTTCTTTATCTTCCTGATGCAAGAATAAACATCACTTCCATAACTGTTAGAAATCTAGAAATTTTTAATCAGCTTGCTAAAATCAGAGTGAGAGGGCCAGGCATTGTTAAATCTAAAAGCCAACATTGGTTTGCTAGTCCTATTAGTAATGCTTGTCAAAATAGGATGATGATCATTGTTTATATTTGGAAAGGTAATACTTGCAATAGCATCAAACATCTCAAGAGCTTTGTCATTAGAAAAAACACAATCAAGTTTACTAGAAACTATTTCAGTGATGTGCCTTCAGTACCATGTATACTTATCTCCCACCAGGTTGATCTCAGTCAGATTACTGTTCGCAATGCAGGATATGAATTCCTTTGAGGAAAGGGTGGGAAAAAAAGCTCTCATTATTTCATTGGGGAACAATATGTCATTAAAGTCCCCAAGGATAATCCAAGAATCATGTATTCCATGGCTATTGAGCACAATTTTCTTCCAAAGCAATCTTCTCTCCTAATAGTTGTTCTTAGCATAAGAAAAGGAGAAGAAAAATTGATCATTATCGATGATAAATTCATAGGTGATCATTTTTTGATCCGTGTTGAAGACCAAGGCACCGGATATAGAGATGTGAGCAAAGACCCATAAGGTGTCAGTATTCCCAGAAGTACTGGTGTTTCCTATTAGAATGTAACCTCTTTTTTCAAGACTAGAATCTCCTGGAGAATATCAGATTTCAGGTTCATCAATGCCCAAGAACTTGGGTTTATGAACCTGTATAAACCTATGCAATGAAGTGGAAGTGTCATGGTTTTCCACTCCTTGACAATTAACAAAAAAAAAATATATTCATTTGTATTTGTGTTTGGCAGGAGAACCCCCTTTTTTTCTTCCCACATGATTTTAAATTTCTGCATGATTTTATGGTTTGTATGCAGTCTTTACCAGATTTTTCAGATTGATCAGAATGAGTAGGAGAGGATACTGGTTCTTTTTGACCAGTTACAGTAGTCAATTCAATATCCTTTGGAGATCCATTCTATTGAATGCTGTTAAAAACATTTGTGTTGTTTTCAGGTGCCTTTCCGGGTGAGTCAGAGCAAGTGATCCTTGTGATATCAGTAGTGGTAGAATGAGAGCCTACAGTGTTCTATTTGGGCATGATATTTTCACCTTTATCAGTGAGATTCTGTTCAGTGTGATTGTGTACAAGAAACTCAACACTTTAAATGTCAACACAATTCTCTATGCTGGTTCCCCTGAAGTCTATGGCCTTTTCTGGGTCCCTGTAATATGTTCGGCCAGATGTAGCTAAGAAACCCGGACTGAATTCGGAGTTGTTTTCCACCTTAGAGGAGCAGCTTAAGCCAGTATCATCTTGCAAAAAACATGAAGATTTTCAGTGTTATCGAAGCATGTAGAAGAGCTTCCAGCCACAGGGATATTCAAAGATTCTGCAGATGTAATGGATTTGATGACATTGAGAATATCCTGGGCAATATCAGTAGTCAAGTTGTCCTCTTACATAATTTGTTCCTCCTCCTCCACTAATACAGCCCAGGAGGTACTAGGAATAGTAGTAGGGGCTTGTTTATTAACCCATTTCTATCCATCAATAATTTTTGAAGCCTCCCCTTTTTCCATGACTCTTTTCATCCCTTTCATACCCTTATGCACTTCCATCTAGACATTTTAATCAGAGCTTGGATTCACTTGATTTTGTACAATCCTGAAGTTAGCAAAAGAGTGGAAAACAATTTCTCATACCACAAAAAATGGTGGCTTGTATTCATATTCGACTTTGACCTCTAGCTTGTGATCATTGACAACGAAACCGATGACATCTGGGAGCTTACATTCCATGCTGACCTCGACTAGTATCCTTGTATATAGCCCCAATTAACCACATAGAGTGCGTTGATCTATCTTTAGAGGAATCCTGATGCCTGAACCAATGTCATTCAGAATTTTTGGGTGCCAATATACCCAGTTCAAGCCATGTAATCTAGTCCGAATCTGAGACGAGGTGAGTCTTTCTGATAAGGGATTGAAATTAATATCCCAATCTGTAATTCGTAGGACTCCTGGCTTCAGTTAATGATTTCTATATTTCCAGGCAAAGTCAAAATCTTCTTTGCTTCCCAGGACGATGTGGAAGTATCCTTTCCCGATCGGGATGAGTTTCCAATTCCCGAAGCCCCAGATATGAGAGATTCTTAGTTTGATTTCTTGATAGGGCCACAGTTTTTCCCCTTTTGTATAGAAAATGCATCCGAGCAGGGAAAATTGACATAGATCAATCCTTGGCTGAAGTGATTCTAGATTCGCGATAACAGAGTAACTCCCATCATCCGCCCTTTTTATGTGAGTCTTGGAGGAAGATATACTCGGTAGATATGATCCTTTAATAACCTACAAGAACGAGATATCTCTGGATCCGGAGCTTCGGTCATCATCTAGGGTATTTGTTCTTGGAGCCTCAATATAAACCTTTTTGAAGGAAAATTCCTAATCTGGGTTGAACGAATCCATATATGCTGAAGATCAGAAGGAGAAGAATTCATCATACCCGATTACTGCAAATCGCGATCCAAGCTTCGAAACAGATGAGGTGTGTTTTTGCCAGAGTTCCATCTCTATTTTCCACTTTTTTCTTTATTATCTTATTTAATTTCACTAACTCATTCCTAGTATTATCTCTACCATCCCAAAAAAATTAATACAAAGGAAAAATAACCTGGCTCTGATACAACTTTGTAACATTCCGACACAAATGACCACTAAGATGGTAGCTGGACTGGTGGGTCACATGACCCCAAGCATGCCTCCTTGTACACCAAAGGTTTCCGACTAGAAGTGAGGGTCTAAGGAGGTGATAGAGGGGAGACTATACCATCATAGTAGAGTGTGAAATATCATGAAAGACACTTGAGATGGTGAGTGATCCATCATGTCATCACTCAAACAAAGGAATGTGGTGTGTTAAGCCCAACGTCCTAATAGTATCAATGGTGTGAGATGTCATTACTCAACACCCAATATAAGGGAGTGTGATTCCACCATTCTCAATAGAACCCTTACCATTGTTACATAACCTATGTATTAGACATAATCATATAATGATATTAGTAAAGAGGCATTAACTCTCATGATTCATATTTACCAATCCACTATAATCAAGGCATAATATTCTGTTAATTTCATTTATTAAAACAAGTAACAATTGGTGTAGCTATGACACCCTTTCTTAATTCCAATTTAAAACATTTAAATCATTCAAGGAAGGAAAACCATCTTGAATAATACACTCCCTTTAAATTTCATTCCATTTATATCAAATAAAACATTTTAAGGAAAATTACCATCATGAATAAATAATTCATGAAAAGACATGGCACTGAATATATCAAAACATTTGAATTTATTTTACAAGGATCTATGAACAATTAGTCATTTACCTACTCACGAAAATATGTTTATAAAGAAATCCAATACCTTAGGAGGATATTGGTTCATTAGTCATTCTATTTGATATATCCAATCACTTAGAAGGTGTTATGGTTCATTAAACATTTACCACATAGAGGGAAAACCACATTTTAAGAATATCAATAGAGTTAAATTCATAAACATTCCATTTAACTAACCAAGTAAAATGCATAAGGAAACACCAACTCCATAAGTACAACCTTGATTTAAACTACCAATCACTACATTTTTGATTAGAAGACAACATACCTCATTCGATGGGTTTTATTATAAAAAACAAAATTGTTTATAAAACTATTCATTTAACACAGTTAATTCTCAAATATATTAATCATAACTAAATTCAATTTAAATAACCACTTTAGAAACTATTAATATAATATGAATAATTACATAAGGTTCAATGTGGCACTTAGGAGGTTCCATTATCACCTAAGAAACTCCCTATAAGGGTTAATTCCATTATTATTCCAAGCTAAATGGTTAGAGGACATTTTGTGCATTTAATAAGGAAAATTTACGCTGGCTCACCCACAGGGTGTCTGCTATCAAGGATTACATCCTCAAATTGCATAACAACACTCAAGGAGTAATACAAGGTGTGTAAAACAATTTAGATTGAAGAAAACAATTTTAGGGAAATGCATGGAAAATACATGTGTGCGGTGCAACAGTGCAATTTATAAAATGACGGAAAAATGAGGAAAACATTGTATACCACCAACCATAGACTTAGGATGTTCTAATCATCCAATATCTAGGTCTTAGTCGGTCTAATTTGGAATAAATCTAAGAAATATGCATCCTCTCTAAAAATAGGGAAAATGATCTTGCACCATGATAACCCATATGGGAGAATATTAAATGAAGAAATTTAAAAAATAATAATTGAGTGCTTATTTATATAGATCCACAGAGATTGATAACACTCAAATATGATGATGGATAGAGGAGTTATCTCCATGCCTAGAATTGAGAGGAGAAAAATCCACCCCACATAGGAGAGGAACCTCACACATCTAGAGGAGTATAGAAAAAATAAAAATAAACTTAATGTCATTAAGGTCTTTTTTTGTAATTTCACCGTCAATAACGGGGTGTATGGTTTGGATGCATGGTTTTTCTAAACCATACTCCAACCATGCATCACCCACTGCTTATGAAACCTACCTCGCTTGGTTGTCCAACACGGTTTCTCAAAAAATGCCCAAACCATGCAATGAATAGTGCTTAGGTACTTCCCAAGCGGCTCTATCTATGTGGAATAGGTGCACTGTTTTAGTAAATCAGGATCATCCCATGTAGGGAAATTCTTCTCCTCTGAAATAGGATGCATGTTTTGCTGCTGGGGGACTCAAGGTTTCATAAAATCTATGCACCCTATTCAGACCACCCAAACCTTTGATTTCTGGGGCCCGACGCTCTTGAAACTCAACGAAACACCTAATAAACCTCTGAGTCATTTACCCAAGAAATAAAAACACTTCAACCCTTGCAATTATATTTATAATAATGGTTAAAAAAATGGCCCTTCCAGTAAACACCAAAATTTAAATCCCCCTGGAAATTTTCCTTATCTCAAAACACCGGTTGTTATATTATTCTTCAAAAGTCATGGATTCACTAATTAAAGAGGGTCATGGGTATTCATTCATGAAAATATTTATTTCTATGAGTTAATCGAAATTGGTAGATACGCCCTCCCAAAATTTTGGAGGGGCATCTTTGAGGTCATCCTTGTCTTCCTTTTTTCCATGATTTTCCTATTATGCCATTACATAGAAAGTAGGCGGTGAACAAAGATTCTCAGAGTTAGGGGATAATTTTTCATTTAGAAATCCGGAAGACAAAGCAACCATTTAATCTCCATAAATGGTGTGAGGTATTTTTGGAGCTATGAAGGGGAGATGAGGGACTGAGAATGAGCACCTATAACTTCTCTCATTAACATGAAAACTTCTTCCAACCTAACTGATGAACCATGTATTTGATGAAGCTCAGGGGATGGAATGATGACATTTTCAACCAGTTTTCATTACTTCTAGGAGAGTTGACCACTTATCCAATGCTCTCTAGATCAGATGTCATAATTGACATCACCAAGTTTATTGAATGTGTGATTGAATTTGAACCCAACTCTTTGACATGGTTCATGGGGAGCACATACTCAGCACTGATCCTCTTGAAAGGGTTATTTGGGATTATCTCTAGGCCATTTGGTACATTGATATGACTAACATTATCATCCATGGATTTTTTCCCATCATTATGGTATAATCATCCATTAATGTATTGTGAATTCCAGGATTTGAATTGGTCATTATCACCATGAAATGTCCCAATTTTCAATTGATACAATATTTGAGGTATTTGTGGTATGACAAGGGGATAGTCACGTGTAGATGTAGCCAAGGTCTTTCCAACAGAATACTAAAGGTCATATCTGGTATGATAACCATGAATTCTGATCCAGATGCAAGATCCCCAAAATGAGACTTGAGTTTTGTTTTACATAGAGGCTATTGTTCCATCTTGTCATAACTCTAAAACATTATTATAGAGGGGGAAAAGTAATATTAATTGAAACCCAGCTGGAGGAGTGTTTGGATTAGGATTAGGTTCACTCCTAAGTCATTTTCGATGAAGGTACATCGGATATCAATGTCATTTATCATTCTAGATATATACAAGGGCCTGATGTGTCCCTCTATGATGGAATCCTCATCCCAGTCTGTGAAAGAGATGATCGTATGGAATTATACCGGATCATTCTCTGCATGATATAACATGGAATAAGAAACCTCAACTTGAAATTCCTAGGGTCTTGGTAAGTCCTTGATAAGTTTTTCCTGTAGTTATTTTGATAGATTCTAGGAATCCATGATTGAAAACATAGCTAGAACAAGGGCTGGTTGCTTCAATACATCATACTTATATTTCGAAGGTATACGCTTACTTGTATGATGATGTTCTTTATTAAGTGATTTGTGAGCTGATATTCCTGGTTAAGATATACTTCCCATTGGAATATTAGCTGAAAGTGCTTCCTCACCTAGTGGATTAGGTTAGCTGGGTCTACCTACATGTCTAGGTTGATTATGCAGTGGCGTATCCTCCAGTTGATCTTCTAGGATGATCATGTCCGGTTAGACCCTATCATTAATGAGAAAATTCCTCTGTTCCGGCTGATCATTCTAGATAGATCTCCCATTAGTGATTTCCACATAGATTGTTTGATTAGGGCATGGTTAAAGTATTGACTCTTTGCATGATGCAATGGTGTTCATAAGAATTTGAAGAATGCCTGGTTGAGCTAGATCCTAAATAGGTGAGACAGATGGCAGGACCATCAGTGGCGGCACTAATGGTATCTATCATGGGTAACCTAGAAGGGATGACCTGTAAGGATGTTCCTAACCCTGTTCTGGTTGAACACCCAATGGAGGGAATTCCAGATCTACTATTTCAGGATCTACGTATAATGGTGGAAGGTGTCACACATTGAGTGGATATTCTAGATCTGCTTTATTTTTTGCAGAAAACCCTATTTATTGAGGTGTGGTTACTGGAGGTTCAAGTTGAGGATCTACTTGCAGGCCATATCCCATAGGAAGGCCACCTCAAAGCAATTATGAATTGAGTTTTCTTAATTATTTCATCTCTTCCTCTTGTTAAAAAAATCATTCCTCCACCGAAAGGAGCATAACCTATCTATAAGGAAGGTGAGGTACAATTTAACACTTTCATTTTTTCCTTGTTTGGTTCTTTTCATGGAGGTAATGATGAATTGTTCAAGGGAGTTCTCAAATTCAGAGCAATAAATTGGTTATGGGTAAGCACACAAACATTAATTATTTCAGCATAGTCTAGATTATGAACTAGAACATACTCTTATGACCCCATTTAATTGGCCCCATGTTCATTAGAATCTATAAGGAAAATATTAACAACATTCTCTATTGAAAAAATGCATTACAGGCATTCTATCAGTGTGTTTATGTGACTGTCTTCTTTTATGAACTCCACAAGGTATTGTACTCTCATTTGATAATTCTCAGGGAGCTTATTGGTAGATACAAATATGAGGGAATCTTTAGATAGTTCATTAATTCATGTCCCTAGTGAGGGTACCAGATTGCATAATGTGATGATCTGGGAGGATCCATTATGCAGTATCTTCCCTAATCATGAGAAGACTGGTTCCTACTAAGAAGGGGGTTGTTGAGGTGAAAAAGATTCCAACCCTAAGAGTTGGGGCTATTACTATTCTACTTTCTCAACTCCTCATGTATGGTTTACTATCCTTGAGGTTTATGTTAAATAATCTCCCTGTAGGATGGGGTTTCTCCTGAACTTCGATGGCTACTACTACCACAACTACCCTTCAGATTCTATTTATTTTTGTTCAAACATGGGATTGGTGTATCATTTTTCATGCACTAAAATCACCAACTTCCAAATAACATTGCACTATTTAGGAAATTTTTTTTTTCTAATATTGGTTTTCACCTAAATGGGAGGCTTTCTAAATATTCTCATATGCCCGATACAAAAGTATCTCAATAGCCATCTCTCCTCTACTTTGACGTTAGTCAGAGATGTTAAGGGCCTATTTTGTTGATCATGTATTTAGTTATAAACAAATTATGTTTGTTTAAGACAACCTTAGGCTATAAAATTTCATGCTACAAACTTCATTAATCATTTCTTGTTAGGTAGAATATTGAAATTCAATACTCCATGTGCACCCCATCTGCTGACATGAACAACAGATGGGGTATCAGTGATCAACTATCGCAACCTCATTAATGAACATAGGTATAAACATTAAAGGTATCCTTACTATTTCTTGATCATTGAATTTAATGAATCCAGGATAGCTTCCATGTCAATTTCCCATTGAAAAACTTCTATTACCATGATGTGACTTTGATACTCATCGTAAGGTAATAATTTTTATTTCAAGTGATGAAGAGTTTTCCATACATTGGGGAAGATTTTATGCACAAAATGTTCTAAAAATTCCTATAGAATGTTGTATCAAAGAGTGGATAAATTCCATAACATGATAGGTATGTCATCTCTAGCTAGTTTTTTCCTCATGTTTAGCATGTTGTATTCATCTTCCTCTAGAGTATCATCCACCAATTCCAATAAGAGTTTAAGCTTTCCTACCACTTTATTATAAGAAACAATATTGGTAGGGACTTCCTCTATCACACTAAAATGTAGGTAACCCAACTTTGGTTCATATAATGATCATTTCATTGGGATATCTTCCAATTAAGAAAGTATTTCACCTACCAATGAAAAGGCATCAGATATGACTAGCCTTGTTTTCTCATGTACCTAGTGGTAGAAGGGAATTCTTGTCAATACATTTCCAATGGGAGAATTCTCTTGACAACATGAAATACTACTACATAGAGAACATTCACAATGAATGTTATCATTGGTATTTCCAATATGGTGTATTACATCAAGGGGAAGACCCTCTTTCTCCTTGATCTTCTAGCCATGTGGAGGGATTATGTGGCTCTCATCCAAAGATGGGATCTCAAGATCGATTAGATATTTTCATTAAGCAAGACTACATGGTGAAGTTTCTGAATAGGTCCTTTAGGATTACTATAACTATTCTTGTGATTTTATAATGGGAGGGTAAGATATTGGGCTACCATAGATAAGAAACTTAGGGCTTCTACAACTATATCATTAAGTAGAGAGGGATCATAGATCGGATCTTTGTTTTCTAGTGGTCTGTAGTGAGGATTATTCTTGGATTCCTTACCGTGAGAGACTATGGCTAGTTTTTTGGGGAAGTGGTCATCATGGGGAGGTGTTTATGCCTAAATGGGTGGACAATAGGATAGGATGATTAACTCAAGTTGGAGTGGTTGTATTTTCCTGATATTGTTATAGGTATAGTATGTTGGATTTTTCTTCCTGAACCTCATGGACATGAGCATAAGTGTGTGTATGCTCCAGGGTGAAATAAAAACAAGCCACCCCAATTTTGGGGATAGATCTTTCTGTTATTCCCTCAAGAACTACTATCATCACCAATATAATGTCCTAGAAATTATGTAGTATGTGGGTAGGGATTTGCATCTTCCCTTTCTCCATTTTCAGGATATACTTGGTGACTTTAGTGACTAGAATGGGGATATATACACATTCCATATCTAGAGTAGGTGTACATATCTACTTCTATCATTCCATTACTCCCAGTGGTCATTGAAAATACTCATGTGGGGGGGGGAAGAGAGTTGGTTCTTACCCATATTTTCATTGGGACTTTCCAAATGACTTCTCTAGATACTATCAGATGAAACTGTTGGAAGTCATGATGAATGTAGTCAGGTGTGTGAACCTGCTCATGAATTTCCACCAAACATGGTTAGAATTATTCTTTTGGTGATAATAGATGATTTCATCAGTATTCTTGGTGGGTGCAGGCAAGTTTATGATCATACTCATGGTATGTCATAGTATTTTAATTGTGGGATTCCATGGATGCTTTTAGGAAAGTCTGTTGGCTGGCAAAATTAAGGTGGGTTTATGTATGTGCATGCTTATAGTTGGACACAAACATTGATTGATGGGATTCTATGAAGGGGATACTAGTGTTACCATAATCCCTAGTGACTAGTCATTGCCCTCTGTGGTTCTTCTTTCATGATCGGGTGTGGGTGACCTGGGATGGTCAGACAAGGATAGAACCCTCATCATGTTGAGGGCTTACTACCATGCAATGTTGGCAGTATTGATTGCTAGAAGAAGGAAATGAGAAGGTATAATGTGGATTATATATGAGACTATATGTATCCTATTTATCCAAATCCCTGAGATACATGAGTATCTGATTATCACATTCTAGGGATAAGCTTTGGAAATGGTTTAAGATGACGACGACAACATCTTCTATAGGACCACAATATAATGCTGAACAAATGGTCGGTGGAGCTTGGTGATATGTAAGGCCTATAGGGTAGCCTCCTAGGTTATCATTTTACCATTCAAAAGGTACTCTTATACTAGTGAGTTTGATACCCAGTGTAGAAGACACTAGGTTGGTGATGGTATAATTTTCTTGGATGAAGACTCGGTGTGTACAACAGCCAGGGGATTCATTGGTGAGAGATAGAAGGATGTCATTGGATTGAAGGAAGTTATGAGAGAACATTATTTGATATATGACAAAAATAAAAAAGAAAATATCATCAAAGAATCATCTCATTTAATGGAACACATGCACAATTGAATGTCTTGTCTATCCCTCTTTTATCAAGTGAAAGGATCCTGACAGGTGGGTGACACTATCATCTTGGTTATGGATTCACATCAGGTTTACCATTTTTTCCCCTCAGGTTTCATTCTTCATGATGGTTGATTATAGGGAGTTGATTTCTTTTCAATCAAACATGTCAGGTTTACAACTTCTGAATGGTTTCCAATGGGTTTTTTGTGGAACTGGAAACACCAAGCAGTTCTGCATCCATAAGGACCTACTTTCCAAAGTCAGATGCTCATTGGGGAATTTGGCCAATGATGCATAAAAAATCACATTTTTTGAGAGGATGAAAGTTTAGGCTCATCAAACCTTTTTTTGGGGGAATTATTTTCTACTTCGGCACTCTCTTAGAGATTTAAGATATTTTCACGAATCCTTTATTAAATCCCAAGTATGATGTGGGTCACCCTTGAATTAACAAACAATTATTACCATGTATAGATATTAGAATCATCTATATGTATATGAGGTTATCAATAGAGATATTTGTATATATTTGATGTTCTCCACTGATGGTATCCTCATATATACTGATTATATATTCTTTGGTCTCTATTTTAACGATGTTGGTTCTCAATCCACACATTGGGTGCTCTGGAGTGTATCATTATCCAAGGGGAACTAAGTTTTTGTTTGATGTTGGGATTGAACCCATGAATAGCCTTCCTTTGTATCCTGGAGAATGTAATTAGAAACCATGTAGTTTGGTGCTGCTTATTAGGGAAATCACACCTTTTTGTTCATGCCATAGATTTTGGAATTTCATAAGACATGCATCATAATGGAATAAAAGAAAATGATCCATTAGAGCATAACATAGGCATAATATATATGTATGTGGTGTAAACATAATCATAGAAGATAATTTATTTAGTCATGGATCACTGCCAAGTCTATTATAGTGGATTGGTTTCACACCCCATACCATCATAGACTTAGTCAAGGTTCACTCTAAAGACTATCATAGTAGGAAATGTCTTTTATATATCTAGGCTCACTCCCTGTCCCAATCCTTATTATCTAATGAGATATCTATATTTATCCAAGGCATTAACGATTTATATAATTTTGATCTCACTTGAAAAATAATGAAAATTATATATATGTGTTCTATAAGAACATATTTTTTTCATATTATAACTCATGGAAATAAAATTGGTTTTGTAAACCATTCAAGATATCATCATGGCATAACCCGTGGGAAACAAATAGGTTTTATAAATATTTCGACATTTCCTAATTGCACAACCTATGGAAAAATGGTTTTTATGAAACTATCATCATTATAATCACAAACCATCCAATTAAATAATAAGGGTGTTATCATTGTATAATGTCCCTAGTAATCCTTATGTCGTATCAGAAGATTTCATCATAGATGAAAAAAATCACTTTTAAAGATCACTTGGAACGTTTCTTAGTAAAATAACCCTTTCAGTTTGAAATCACTTATTTAAAAAATAAAAAATACCACATATTATAGAGAAATATTTCTTTTAAAATAACACAGGAAACATGTAAAAGATTATTTAAATCATTAAATGTTCATGACAGTGGGAAATTATATTCATATTGTGTATATTAAAACAAATATTTCATTCACCTTTTTGATAAAAAGTAAAAAGTTATAAGTGTATAAAAATACAAGAATATTCCTCTTAAACCATTTTTAAAATTTAAATCATTGGTAAAAATGATTATAAAAATTAATATGATATTTTTAAAATCTTTATTGAAAATCTTTTTTTAGAAAATATGGATATAGAAGGAAAAGGATTTTCAGCCAAAAAGATAAATAAATTATGTTATCCTAAAAAAACATTATTTTAGTCTCATGAGTACGTAAAAAGAGGAAAATTAAATGAAAACATGTATTCTATATAGATAACCTAAGGATATTAAAATTTATTTTATTAATGAGGGATATGTCAAAAAAATTATCATCAAAAACATGATCATAAACAATCCTGATAAACAAAAATATTGTAACATAAATATCTTACCACTTGGGTAACTTTGGAATACAAACCTCATGAAAGAGAGAACCTTATATGCATATTTAAATCCATTTAATTTTTAATAGTGTTTATCATACAATACATTCATGTTCATTGTATACACAATATTAAAATAAGGTCTGAATATGACATCTATCTCATAGAAATAAAAGTGAGATGCAAATCCATTATAATGAGATTGACTTGCTTCGAAAGTACCCGATATAATAAATTTTACTTTTTTTATACCTCTATATAAGAGTAATTTAAATAATTATAACATAATATATTATCCACTTATAAAATTTTGTAACCCACTTATTAATAATTCTTTATTAAAATTTTATTTTCTGTGTGTTAGCTGTTTCATTTTTCATGACAATTTTGGTTCGGTGGCTCAGGTCCTTATACTTTGATCATTGTACAATCATCCATAAAATGATAAAAATTATATAAATATATTTATATTATATATATATATATATATATATATTCTCCCATAAAATGTGTATATAGAAAAATGAATTATACCATTCATGGAGATGGTGGGCCATACATACGCACGAACATTGTTTCAATTTTTAAGAAGAATTTAAAGAAATAAAGGTAAATAATAATTCACCATTATATAATCATAATAATATCACAAATAAAATATATATTTTTTAACTCCATATTAATAACCATCCATGTAAAGTGGTGATGAAAATTTATTTACACAACTACTTAGTGAGGGTTATCCATACATATACATGAGCAATGTTTTCGCTTTTCAGTGTGATGTAAAGAAGGTATATAATGGTTGTTCTATCACCATAATAATACATAAGTATATTTAATATACCTAATTAATTATTTTATAATTTATTACATTGATTTAGAGGAGGCATATAAGGAAATATAACTGAAAATGCTCGGTTAATAGTTATAAATATTCATTGAGAACCCTCTTTTGGTTGACACCTTATGCCATGAAGGGATGATATTTTGGAAAGACAAGAAGCTATAGAATATTTTTAACAAATATAGTATGATATGAGGGTAGTTATTTTCTGATATATATGGATCAAACATTTTTAATAATAATGGATTGGAGGTTATATTTTATAACTAAGGGAAGGGGAACCATTGAAATTACCTAAAGTATTAAATTAATATACAATAACTTTATATTCAATAGGATCCAAATTGATATATTTAAAATAAAGTTTGTTTATAGGTAAAAATAATCTCATTAAATAATATTTATAAATGGTTAAGTGATTTTTTTAACATTTGTAACTTAGTTTTAACCCTCGTTAATACTTTTGACAATTACCGTAAAATCAAAGTTTTATACTCTTTGAGGGTCAAGAATGTTACCATAAAAGTATAAGATACCCATAAACAGTTCATGGTTTATATTTTCAACCATATAACATTAAATTTTATGAATAAATGTTTTTACAAATTTTAAATCATTTAATGAATTATTTTTTGATATAAAAGACCATTAATGTGAGTTTTAGAACTGATCATTTACTTTCACTTTAAAGTCATTAAGATAATTATGGAATTAAAATATAAACCAATAATACATCCCTAAAATGTAATATTTATCTATAAAATTCAATAAATAAAATAATTAATCAAAATTATATTACATTTAAAGTTTTAAAAAACCTTTATTTTATTTTCCTATTTATTGAATAAATATTATATCAGCATTACATAAGTATTTATGGTAATTATTTAGTCACTAAAAATTAAAAATATATTTCTATGAGTTATAAAATTAATTCATATTTAAAATTAATATTTATCACCTAAATTATTCTCCTTTTATCATTATGTAAAAAGTTTAAATATTTTAGTGTCAAGAGAGTGAAATTTTGTATTTATTATATTCTTAAAATAATATGAGTCATAATAAAATAAAAATGGAACCAAGTGGTCATATTTTTTAAATAAGGATGATAATTATTGAAATAAACTCATAAAATAAGATAAAAAAGTTTTAGTGAAATTTTAAAGCCTTATCCAAATATTTTAACATTGGTTTACCCGTTTTAACCTTACCGAGGTGACAGATATTTACCAATGTTACTATTGATTATGATAAAAAAATAAAATGGAAATATTTACTAAATTTCATCATACTAATTCAAAAATATAGAATCCATTTTTCAGATTAAATTCATATATGTGGTATATTTCAATTTAAAACTAAACACTCAAAACATGATGAAGAGAAACTTTCTAGAAACAATTATTATCTAGAATATAATAGTTTAATAAAAAATTAAATATAATTCCATTCACTATAATTGGATTATTAATTATATAAATAAACTAATTTTACTTTTAAAACCTTTTAAAACAAAATGGAACTTTATAAATTCTTTCAAAACATAGTTTCTAATAAAAAGGTTGTTTTTTACTATTCAACAAAAAATCAATATTTTTAGAATATTATAAAAAAATAACTCTAAGATAATTATGAAATGTTATTTTGAAAAAATTAATTTTATTTCATAAGAAAAAATTATAAAATTCATAGAAATTAATTATATTATTTTCTCAAAAATACAATAGAAATCATTTTGGGGGGAAATTGTAATTTTAATGCATATAATGCCTTTACTAAAAGATTTTTACTTATTTATATATATATATTCTTTATATAAAAAAGTAATACATAATATTAAAATTTTTTTTTATTCACTCCACTAATTTATTGGATAGGTTATACTAGTACACTATTGTATTGTTTATTTAGACTCTGTGTTGCGTGTATCAAAACCTATCGAAGAAATTAAATTTATTTGAAGAGAGATATATCAAAAAAAAATTGGGTGTTACATTCATCCCACCTTAAAATATATTTCACCCTTTAAGTTCCATTACAATGATACAAAAAATATGGATATCTCTATTTTATCATATCCTCAGGTACCCAAGTAGGTTCATCAAATTTCTTATTCCTCTAGAGAACATTAACCAAGTGAGTAGTTTTGTTTTCTAATATTTTAAGTTTTCGATCTAAGTATTCTATTGGTTTTTATTCATTGTAAGTATAATTATTTAGTGGTAAAACTTTATAGTTTAGTACATGTGAAGGATCTGGTATATTCTTCCTCATGAGAGGTATATGTAACACATCATGAACATAAGAGTGGTTCGGTGGAAGTTCTAAGTGATAAGCTACTATCACTATTATATCAAGAATCTTAAAGGGGATAATACAAATAAGGCTCATATTTTATTTCTCTCTAAATCTACTAACCTTTTTCAATGGATGAACTCAAATGAATGCCTTCTCACAAACTTCATATTCAATATTTCACCGATGATTGCCATCATAATGTTTCTAATTAATCTGTGCTACTCTTAGGTGAAACTAAATAGACCTAACAATATATTACATTTATTCATCTACATAATGACCCAATAGATTTATTTTCCATTATTTTTTCCATCATGTTGGAGTTATAAACTTACTACATTAGAGGGATTCATAAGGATTTATCTGAAATCTTTGGTGAAAGATATTATTATAAAAAAACTTGACTAGAGGAAAGGGTTGATCCTAACTCCCTTTGAAATCCATTGAATAAGATCATGGAATATCCTCTAAGGTTTTAATTGTTCTCTTAGATTGAATATCTATATTAGTGTGATAAGAAGTACTAAACACAACTTTAAATCCCAAACATTTTGAAGACTTCACCAGAATATAGAGGTAAAGCTTATATCAAGGTCAGATACAAAAGAATGTGGTACACCATGAACCCATAAAACACCCTTAATGTATATTATAGAATGATAGTATTATATGAATTAAATAATACGTGTTAAAATTTTAATGAAATCAACTATAACCCAAATATAATTACGGACTTTATATGTTTTGGGGAGTATAAAAATTAAATTCATATTGATTTATTCCCATTTCCATTCAAGTATGGGTAAATGTTGTTGCATCCCTTTAGAATCATGTCTCTCAGTATTAACATTCAAAAATATTAAGAATCACGATACATAATATTCAATAACTCTTTTCAGTTTTTCCTACTAGAAATACTCTTTCAGATCTCTATACATCTTCATAATTCAATGATGAATAAATAATGATAATCTATGAGATTCATCTAATATATCATTCTTCAAATATGGTATAGAAAATACACATAGACATTTCTTAAACCTTATCATTACATCATAATCTATGATGAATTTTGAAACAATTATCGCTCAATCTGTAACTCTACATATTTGTTATCTACCTTTTTAATCCTCACTTAGTTTGATAGTTGAACAATCACTTGAGAAAGATAATATGTTTCCCCTTCCTTCAAGATTTCCATATCCATCATTTTTGAATCTAGAAATATTGTATATTTTTTGATCCTCATCATAGAAAATATATAATGATCCTTTTAAGTCAAAACCTATTCCACCATACTGGATTTCCTCTGGGGGTAATGCATTGAGTAATCATAACATTTAATCGACTCCAACTATATCCTCTAGCACATATTCAACTCTTTATAAGTGAATATATATTTTTTTAAAAAATTATCAGTGTATATATCTCACATTTATCTGTAAGGATAATTCATCCCTATTTTTAATACAAAAAATACCACAACTAACTCCAATAAGTGAATAATATTAGACATGAGATGCAGTCATAATAACATTAGGGGTTTAAACTGAAAACTCAACAACAAAAATTGAGGATAGAAATTTACATTCCTATATACTTTTCATGTTATAAGGGAATGAATATTAATAATATATAATAACATAATTCAATATTTGTGTGTAAAATTCACTAAATTAATTTAATTTTTCTATCATTAACCATTTTCTAAAACAAAAAATGGTTAGCATGACCATAAATCATCATTAATTAGAGTTATCAATCATATAATCCTGTAAATATTTCATAGGATTTATAAATCATGAAACATTATTTTCAATATATGAACCCTTAGGTTTAACCTATTTCATCCATGGTCATCATTTATTCAAATCGTCCACAATTGTTTGTAAAGATAATGTGAATTAATCCAAGAATTAACCCCATGATTGTTGAACCAGTTTCATGGTAAGGTAACACTCACTGTGAAAAAGAATGATGGTGATATATATTTTACCAACTCGTTTTGGGTTTATTAACCCTAGATATATATAATCTAAATCCAAGTCCTCATGTAGTATCTAGACACAGATTTGTTTCTACAAAAACTACACTAAGTTATTTACCATAAATTATGAATTTCTTCTATACTTAGAATTTTCCTAAAGATTATCAATATATTTTTCTCTTACAAGTATCTAAAGGTATCTAATCCTTTTCCTGATACCAACTAGACCAACCCTTACTTTACATATATAAATATTACATCCTATTAGATAAATATTCAATACATTACATTATGATTCATGCCATAATAACATAGGTTTAGTGTATTTAGAAGTATCATTACATAAAAACTTGTTAATAAGAGATCAACATTATCTCCCACTTATTTCATAACAACTAGAATCTTTCATAGACATATCATACTTAAAACCATTCTTTATTTCTTGGGTAAGGGAGACATAAGAAAGGGTGAGATCATACTTAAAGGATTCCTTGTATATATATCATGATTTAATCATATATTAAATACGAAATTTGATATAAATATTCTATATATTACTTATATATATATATATTTATCTACAAAAGGTTGAGATAGAAAATGAATTACATGATTCGTTGATATGGTAAGTCGTACATACGTACGAAATCTATTTCCATTTTTTATGGATGTAATGAAAGAAAGGTACATAATAATTCACCATTAAAGAATCATAATAATATCATAAATATAATATATATATTTTTAAAACATAATTATAATCATCCATGTAAAGTGGTGATGAAAAATGAATTGCATTGCTATGTGAAGACAGTAAGTCGTACGCACGCAAAAGCGATGTTTTCAATTTATGTATGAGGGGGATAATGTGGATAATAATTATAAAATAATAATAAAATAAATTATAAGTACTTAAAATATTTATTTAATTATTTTAAATTTTAATCCATGGATTTATAAGATTTTGAATAAAAATAAGATTGAAAATACTCAATTAACTATTATACCTCTTCATTAAGAAATCGATTTTGGATTACACATTAAGCGTTTAATGGATTGTATTATGGAAATAATAGAAACACTAGGATGTGTTTAAAGAATATTGGACGATATTGGGGTAGGTATGGGCTGATATATAAGGATGAAACATTATTAATTATGAAGGAGATGAAGTGTCCTTCTATAAGTAAGGGGAGGGGCATGACCTGTACCATCAATAAAGTTGGTCAAAGTTTAAAATTTATAATCCTACTAACTACTGTATATGTGGTAAGCAGAGTCGAACCCACAGGGAAGATAATTTTGGCCACTATTATTCTAAAAACATTGGAAAACTCCACTATTGTCAGCTGCGGAGTGGATTTTCTATTTTTCACTTTTAATATCTTAATTTATATTTTGTCTATTAAAGAAAAAAAGTAAAACTATTTTTTATGTTTTTATCTAGACTAGAAAGAAACAGGAAACAAATTGAAGACTGTGAACAACCAAAATATCGAGCAATGATTACTGAACTACCAGAATGTAATGCCCAGGGAAAAATATTTGTACCACTAGTTTTAGAGGTGTTTCAATTCACTTAAAAGATATTGTAGAGTGACAGCTTAAGAGTATGAATTACCTCCCTCAATAAGAGTTAATTCACACAAGACAATCTATTCTAGAGTTCGCCACACCAAAATAAATCAACTATGAATAGTTTGAAAATAACAATAGGACAAACTCACCATAAGTCCTGAAGACTTTAGAATTTATTATCTTTTAAAAGGTATATCCATGATAAATATCATCAATTGATCATGAAATTGTGAAAGTTAAGTTCAGATGGTACATGAAATTGGATGAACTCGGTATTGATCTCGCCGATCAATACTGAAATCATCAAACTGGTTTAGTGAAGAGAATTAAAGAATAACCAGCGGAACTTCAATTTATCCCCAAAATATATGATTTAGCAAGAAAACATTTTAATTATTAATATAACAACTTATAACATATTAATAGAGTCCTAATTCTAGAATTAAAAGGGAAGATAAACTCCCAAGAAGATGCCCTCCTCCTGAACTCCTCAAGCTCTAGGAAGTGGTACCAGAGTCGCCTTATGCACTGCCTCTCTCAAAACTGGATTCTTAAATGTGTCGAATGAATGTCCCAAATTGTCTCAAATGATTCCCCCCCCCAAATTATGTTCCTGCCCTGTTTTTGCATGTTCGGTCATCTGCTGCTTCTCACTGCACGTTCCCACCGACTTTAAGTGTTCTTTATGTATGCACCGCACACGTGCATTTTTTCGTGACTGGCATGTCACACTAGTTTTACCCTTGTAACTAACTCCATGTGAGTTAGTTACATCAACCTGGATATTTTTAAGGCCTTGGTAGGAACGTGCAAGGTAAAGAACATCAAAAAAAGTTAAAGCTGTTAAAACACAAAAATAAAACAGTTTGATAAAAAAAATCACTTAACCATTATAAGATGGATATTTAATTTAATTAATCTAGAAATTAAATTATTAATTATTAAATATTATTATTAAGTAATTAATTAAATAAATAATTAACTAATTTAATTTAATAAATTAAGTAAAGTTAATTAAAATTATGAATAAAGACATCTATTAGTTAATTAATGCATTAATTACGTTATTTTAGTTAAGTTTTTATTTTAATTTACTATTTTTTTAAATCTCATTATCCCCCGCCCCCCGTATTATGGCGCATAGAAACACTAAGGGAGGGGGGTCTTCTACAGTGCCGCAGAACAGGGACGACGGCTCCCTCCTTCAGCATCCCAGCAGCTCTACCTCGGTCTCCCTCCATCAGTGAAGTTCGAATCTCCTCACGGAAAATCCTTCTCCTCTGTTCTCCAATCTCAGTTCAGACTCCTCCTCGAATGGGTGGCATCACAAACTGGTGGCGACAACTAGAGCTCGCCTGGTTCGGCTTCTAAGGTGGCGCCGACTTAGATCCATAGCAGCACAACTCGATTACGGTGGCGGTTTCCAGCTTGGATCCTCCTTCAGCGGCGGAGCGGACTAGACTCCTCTAAGCGACGTGACACAACAGGCCAGCTCAGCTCAACCACCTCCTATTTGGCTTCAGCTTCAAGCAGTTCAGGGCACGGATTCTCCTTCACAACAGAAGGTGGTCTGCTCAGGCTCGACTCATCTTTGGATTCCCACAACGACGACGATGTGTAAATGGTTCAAGGCAGCGCTGATTGAAATTGGCTCTTCTTCATCAGTAGATTCAGAACCAGATTCTAGCGATGGTCCAGAACATGACTGGATTAAATTTTGTGCGTTGATCTATTGCGGTGGTGATGTGATGAAGCAGTGAGAGAGAAGGCATTGAATAAGAGAGAAATTGGTGTGTAGGAATGGTGGGTACGTCAATGAGTTGTTGCAGAGAGTGTCACCGATAGTGTAAGGGTTAAACCAGTGTGTCATTGACTCACCGATAGTTAAAATAAAAGAGAGAACCATTGCGAAAAATTAATAAAATATCAATTAGTCTATGGAACTGATAGAGGAAAAACATCAGTGACTGCTTTGACTCACCAATAAAAAAAGATCGGTGACAATAAGTCACCGATAAAATGACTCGCCAAAAGATAAAATCAAAATAATTAATTGGTGAGACGTGGAACCGATAATGTTCTCGAGGATCGGTGAGTCAAAGTACTCACCGATAGTTGAAGATAAAATCAAAACTCACCGATGAATGAAATTAAACAGTGATTCAATGAATCACCGATAATAAAAAACAAATCACCGAAAGTTAAAAAAAGAGACCGAAACTGATAAAATGAAATACTAAAACAGATGAAAACGATCGGTTCCTCAAGGAGATCTGTGAGTCGCAACATCAATGCAAGGGGAGAGACCGATAGTTAAAATAAAAGACGAGTCACCGATAATTAAAAATGAGATACCGAAACTGTAGGGAAAGATAGACCGAAGCTGTTTCAAAGTGATCGGTGCGTCATGACTCATCGATAGTTATAAAAACTTCATTGTGTCAAGGGATCGGTGATTCGTGATCAGTGAGTCACGACATCAGCGCGTCACAACATCGGTGTGTCACTCACCGATAGTACAAATTGAGACTTTATCAATAAAAATTGATTTAAAACAAATAATAAAATGAATAAAACATTAATTAATTAAAGCAAAAGAAAAATTAATTAAACTGTTAAAGGCTAAATAATTAGCTGTGAATAAAATCTAACTAAATTATTTAACAAACTAAAAAATAAGAGCCACTAATTATTAACTAAGAATATAATTATCACGAATAAATAAATTTCTAACTAAATGAAAAACACATACAAAGAATTATCTGCACACATGAAATGATTAAAATTAACTAAAGATATTAAACCACAAAGTTAATCAATTAAATGAAAAAATGAAAACTAAAAAATTAAGAACACACTATTTTATTAAACTTTAACATAAATTTTTAACTTATTTATTTAACAGAATAATTGTACCAGTTAATAAGTAAAGTTAATTTATTTTAATAAATCTAAATTAAAGAGTGAAGTTTTAAATTAAAAACTAAATTAGATTAATGAAAATGAAAATGAATAATTAAACAAATAATAACATTTAAAATTATTAAAAAGTAAACCAAATTAAGATTAATAATCTAAATAATAATAATTTAATATAATTAAAATAATTAGAATGACTAAATAAAAAGACTAAAAACACATATTTAATTATAAAAAATGATTAATTAATACATTTAGTAATAGAATTACAAAAATGACATTATTTATTAAAAATTGTTAATATAAGTAATTAAATTGTTAAAAATTAAATAAAAGATGTGGCAAAAGTATGTAAAAATAGAGCCACATCAAATTCCCCCACACTTAAGCATTGTTTGTCCTCAAATAGTCCCATGTTTTGTCATCGTTGAAAAATAATAAAGTGTTTATTGTTTAGCTTAAACTGTAATATGTCCAGCCATTTCAAAACAGAGGACTGAAATTTTTTTTAGGCTTTAGAAAATAAATATTTAGATCAAGTCTTTCCTAAAACAAATACTCAATGGTAATTAAGAATAAAAAGACCATCCATCAAAGAAGATGTCATGCCTCATATGTAAACCAACTTAATGATTTATTTCAAACCGAGATCAGATTATAAATTCAAAAATGACATAAGGTAAAATATCAATGGAATGAAGCCTCAACCTTGGAACTTTGTACTTTGATTTTTCACCTAGGTTCCAAAAATAAATATTTTTTTTGAATAACCTTATTGAAACAACCTAAATGATTTCCATATAAACCAATTGTACCCTTCCTCATTTGGTGTTCATCATTACCCTCACCTTAATAAACTCATTTTTGACCCTAGACACTTTATTTTATTTTTCCCAAGTCATGTTTCATTGTGCTAAGCACTGTGCAATGCACTTATTCAAAGTGTACAGAGGGATTATAGTAAACAGAAATGCACCCAGCATCTAGGGTCTCAAAGACTCACCGTGGAATCCCATATGCCCAAATTACTCCAGTTCCAAAAGTTTTATATAAAAATCATTTACATTGCCTCATTAAGGAAATTACTTTAATAATTAAAAAATTAATGAATCCCCTAGGATCAAGATCAAACATCCAGTTCCAATGGCTAGGATCATAATTCCACTAACAAGTTACCCATATCACTCTCAAAAATAGTCCCTAAACCAAGATGTCTATTCAATCACTAATTAAAACCTTAGAAATCATCCATTATCATTAATTTCAGACTCAATTCACAACTTAACTACCAAAGAAATACTATCCATAGGCAAGAATCATTTGAAAAACAGTATACAACCTAAAATTATGAAAGAAATTTGAAAACTTTTAACCAATCTTTAACAAATAGTTTGAAGGTGCATTGAGAATTGATGAGCTTTCAATTAAGAATAGTTTAGTATAGTCAATAATTGACCCCCTTCCCCACACTTAAAAATCCAACTTTTCCCCAAAGTTGACTTCTAAAGTGGAGAAGAACAATTAATCAATTATGGTTCAACACAGATTTTCAATTAAGTAGATAGATGACATCTATAAAGGGTATCTTTCAAGTTCAAGAATATTGTTTGCCATAATGAATAAATAATCAACAGGTTCATATCTAGATACATGCATTAACACTAAATCAAGTGAAAAAGATCTTCCAGTAAAGTACAAGCAAGGAATGTAACTTGGAAGTACACAATGAAAATGGTGTAAGCTTTTTAAAATATTGAGTTCAATAATATGTTCGATAGAGCAGAAAAATGAATGCTAAAACACCCCATCCTAAAGCAAATTCAATAGAAAATTTTCCAGCCTGCATGTACCCCCCACACTTAGTTTCAAGAAGTGAATGGTTTTAACAATAGTGAAATTCAATTTTTTCAGCAAGGAGGAATAAGAAAAATTTGTGTACATCATAATGAAATATAGCAGAAATTTTTCAGAAAAGTGACATGCACCATATTTTTCAATATATCAAGTCATACAACAGTATTTTCTAGCAAACAAATAGCATGATTTTTAAAACAAAACATGCAGTAGATTTTATCCTTAAAGTAAATAGGAGCAGAAAAATAAATACAAAAATTATGAGTTATGTACTTCCCTGAATATATTTGTCAATTTCCCTCCAGAATTAGAATTTCACTCCTTTATTGACACAAGCAGCTACATCCTGAGACAGAACGAAGAGACCAAGAACAAGCAGTAACAGAAATTTCACAAAACAAAGCACAGAAGAAACACTTTATTCAATGTTAAAAAAACAAAGTAAAGACAAAAAGGACCATGGGTTGCCTCCCATGCAGTGCTATGTTTTAAATTCTTCAACCAAAATTTATTCAAGACCATTCTTCAAGCACAGTGAAGGCATCCAAGCCCTTTGGTTGTCCCTCAAAATACAACTTCACCCTATGCCCATTGACTAACAAGGGTTTGTTTTCTTCACCTATAATTTCAACTACTCCATTCTTAAGCACTATCACTATAGTAAAAGGTCCAAACCACTTAGACTTCAGCTTTCTAGGAAAGATTTTAAGTCTAGAGTTAAAGAGGAGGACCTTCTATCCTGGTTTGAATTCTTTGTTTTGAATGATAGAATCATGAAATATTTTATTCCTCTATTTATAAATCCTTGAATTATCATAACTCTCTCTTTTAATCTCATCTAGTTCACTCGGTTCAAGTAATTTCCTCTCACCATCACTCTTAAAATCAAAGTTCAGAGCCTTAACTACCCAATAAGACTTATGTTGCAACTCCATAGGTAAATGACAACATTTTCCAAACAACATCCTATAAGGAGACATACCTATTGGGGTCTTGAAAGCAGTTCTATATGCCCATAAAGCTTCATCCAATTTAAGAGACCAGTCTTTCCTAAAGGTTGACACAATTTTATGAAGTTTTTGTTTCAGTTTTATTTTTTAAATCTCCACCTGTCCATTAGATTGTGGATGATAAGGGGTACCAGTTTTATGAACACAACCTTATTTTTCCATCAAAGATTTAAAATTTTAATTCTTAAAATGTGTTCCATTATCAGTTATAAAGGCTTTGGGAACTCCAAATCTTGTAAATATGTTCTTCTTAACAAATTTTATTATAGAGTTGGCTTGATTGTTGGGCAGTGCAACTAACTCAACCCATTTTGAAACATAATCAACTGCAACAAGAATATACTCATTCTCATGAGATGATGGAAATGGACTAATAAAATCTAAACCCCAGACATAAAAAATATCTACTTCCAGAATTCATTTTTGGGGTAACTCTTGATTCCTACCATCATTTCCTAGCCTCTGACATCTATCACAGCCAACCACAAAGCTCCTAGAATCCATAAAAAGAGTAGGTCAATAGAAACCAGATTGTAAGACTTTTTGATCAGTTCTTTCACCACTATGGTGACCTCCCCAAGGTGAGGAGTGGCAACATTCTAAAACAGAAAACATCTCTTCCTCTAGAACACACCTTCTAATAATACCATCAGCAAATCTTCTAAAGAGAAAGGGATCATCCTGAAGATAATATTTAAGCTCGTAAATGAATCTCTTCCTTTGGTTATTGGACAAATGTTTTGGAAAAACACCTACTGCCAGGAAGTTGGAAAAATATGAAAACCAAGCAGATTGCCTGATTGACACAGTGAGAAGCTTTTAATCAAGAAATGAATAGTTAATCTCCCTAGGATCTTCAGATCGAGTAAGAGGAATCCTAGAAAGGTGTTCATCAACTAAATTTTCAGCTCCCTACTTATCCCTAATCTCTAAATCAGACTCTTGTAGCAATAGAATCCATCTAATTATCCTTGGTTTAGTTTTATTCTTAGACAATAAATACTTTATGACAAAATGATCTGTGAAAATGATGACTTTAGAACCTAAAAAATACCATCTAAACTTCTCTAGAGCAAAAACAAAAACAAGCAATTCTTTTTCAGTAGTGGTGTAATTATTTTGGGCTTCATCTAGAAGTCTACTAGTATAATACACCACATGTAACTTCTTATCATTCCTCTATCCAAGGATAGAACCTACAGCCATGTCACTATCATCACACATAAGTTTAAAAGGTAACTTCCAATCAGGTGTAGTGATAATAGGTGATGTAGTGAGTTTCTCTTTAAGCAGATTAAATGATTTCAAATTGTTTTCATCAAAATTGAAAGGTTCATCCTTTACCAGTAAAGAACACAAGGGATTAGTTATTTTGCAAAAATTATTTTATGAATCTCTGTTAGCAATCGGCATGCCCTAGGAATCTTCTAACACCATTGACATTTCTAGGAGGTGGCGGTTTTTGAATGACATCAATCATAGCAGTATCAACTTCTAGACCTTTCTTGGACACTTTATGACCAAGCACTATACCTTCTGTGACCATGAATTGACACTTCTACCAATTAAGAACAAGGTTGGTTTCAATTCATCTCTCCAAGACTAACTCAAGATTTCCAAGACAAGTATAAAAAGTACAACACACAATGGAGAAGTCATCCATGAAAACCTAAATAATTCTCTCAATCATATCTAAAAAGATAGCCATCATAAACCTTTGAAAGTTGGATAGAGATCCACACAACCCAAAAGGAATCTTAATATAAGCAAATGTCCCAAAGGGGCATGTGAAAGTGGTATTTTTGTGATCCTTTGGATCAACAGGAATCTGGTTATAACCAGAATAACCATCCAAGAAACAGAAAAACTCATTTCCAGCAAGCCTCTCAAACATTTGGTCCAAAAAGGGCATTAGAAAATGGTCCTTCCTAGTGGCTGAATTAATATTCCTATAGTCTATATAGACTCTCCATTTTGTAGCTTTCCTAACATGGATTTCTTCATTATTTTCATTTTTAACAACTGTGAAACCCCCATTCTTGGGGACAACCTGGATAGTGCTAACCCAAAAACTATTGGAGATGGGATATATCATTCCAGTGTCTAGAAACTTAATCACTTATTCTCTCACAACTTCTTTCATGTTCGGATTCAACCTTATTTGAAACTCTACCCTAGTCTTATGATCAGGCGATATAAGGATTTTATGCATGCAATATGAGGGACTAATACCCTTGATATCAGGTATTGTCTAGCCTATGGCAGATTTAAACTTTTTCAAAACAATCAACAATCTTTATTCATGTTTTTCATTTAGTTCAGTAGAAATTATGACAGGAAAAGTGGAGTTCTCACCCATAAATGAATATTTTAGATGAGAAAGGATTGGTTTCAGTTCAAGAGTTGGTGGTTCTACACTAAAAGTAAGACTCTTAGGCCAAGGAGGTAAAAGATCTTCAACATATCTCTTGTAAGAGTATTTAATGATGAAAGATTTTCAATTTCATGCTCAGATTCAGAAGTAACAATGCTATTTTCCAATGTGGGCAGCACACTGTCCAAGTTTTCCATATCAGAATTGAACAAATTTATCAAAGAAGAATCATAAAGTTGTCTTATAAGTTATCCCTCAACATCATCAATGTGTTCAGAAAGGTTGGTGTTAATAGAAACACCCTCAAATTCATTCAAGAAGCTCCTAAGTTCAGAAACAGAGGAATTCTCTTCATCAGAAACTGGAAAGTTATCCAATTATGGAATATTTTCTAGATTTGGAGTTCGAGCAGAATTTCCAATTTCTAAGAGAGTTTAAAAAGAATTTTCAGCTTCACAATTATTTTATTCAGCAGGGAATTGATTTTCAAATTCTTCAGAGTTTCCAATTGAGTTCTCATTTTCTAAAGACTCTACCATTAAACAGTTTTCAGAAAAAGTTGGTCCTTTAATATTTTCAACACATTGAACTCTTCTTGTTGTTATCCAATTTTAAAGATAAGATGAACCTTAGAAAAATCAATAACAGCACCACTTTTGGCGAAGAAGGGCCTACCCAAGATGATGGGAACCTCTTGATCACACTCCATATCTAAGACTAAAAAGTCAGAAGGTAGGAACAGTTTCCCAACCCTAACTAGAAATTCATCTACCCTACCCACAAGATGAGTAAAAGATCTATTAGCCAACTACAATATAACTGTGGTGGGTTGAAGGTCACCCAACCTCAACTGTTGAAACAGTGAGTACGGGAGCAGGTTAATACTATCACCTATATCACACAAACATTTGAGATGATCATAATTTCTTAGTGTGAAAGGTATGACAAAACTACCAGGGTCTTTCAGTTTAGGTGGAATTTTCTTTGGGAGTACAGCACTGCACTCTTCAGTGAGGCTGTAAGTAGCAAATTCTTCCAGAGTTTTTTTGTTAGAAACAATTTTTTTAAGAGATTTTAGATAAGATGGAATTTTAATTAATGATTGAATTAATGGAATGTTCACTTGAATTTTGGAAATGAGACCAAGGAACTTAAGAAGTTCAGCTTTGGTGTTACTTTGTGGTTTCAACTTCTCATGGAAAGGGATGGGTGGGGAAAATTTTTAAGGATAGTAGGCATATCCCTCACCTCTTCATCAACTTTCTCTTTTCCTTTATTATTTTGATTTCTAGATGAATTTTCAGCTTGAATTCTAGGATATAAATTCAAATTTTGATCATTTTCATAACCTTTTTGTAAATTTTCAGCATGTGGACAAAGCAGATTTCTATTTCTAGATTAAAGCATATTTTCATTTTGGGCATTTTCAGTGAGTTTTTTAGCAGCAGTTTGAGTATTAAACCCACTTAAAGTGAATACTGCCATGGAATTCTCTCTAGGGTTAATCTTAGTGGTACTAGGAAGTCTACCTTTTTCCTTAGATGAAAAATCTCTAGCAAGTTGACCATGTTGTGTTTCCATGTTTTGAATTCTCACATCAGTTTTCATTTTATATCACTCATATTGATTTTGATGTTCAGTTAATTGAGTCATGTATCTTTCCTCTTGAGAGTTAATTTTATTCAAGATTGGATCCAGTTTAGAAGTCATGTGACTATCATTGTTTCCTTGTGTATTAGAAGACTCACCCCTTTGTTGATTTTGAATGTTTGGTCTTGGTTGGTTAGAGTAATTTGGGGCAATGGATTGTTTAATTAAGCCTTGATTTGGATGGTTTCTATAGCCTTGATTATAATTGTTTGAAAATGGATCTTATTTGGGAGGCATCCTAGGACCATAGTTAACAAAGTTTGGATTCTCTTGTTGTTGAGCTGGCATATCAAAATTAGGACAAAAGTTCTCAATATGCTCAAACATACCACACTGGACACACTGTTCTCTTAAAGATTGGTTAGTGTTTTAACAGCCCAGTTGATTAAATTTTTTTTAGAATTCTGGTTCATTAAAGATTGAAGTCGGTTGGTGATTTTAGCAAGTTGATATTGAGTTTCATTCATTAAACTGGTGTTTTAATTAACATTTCTATTGACTCTTTTTCTTGTTGAATTTTTATGTTGTGAATTCAGTGCAAGATTATAAAAAATTTGTCTATGTTCTTCATCTTTTTTATCATTGTAATTACCCCCAGCAGCTTGGTCAACTAGATTTTTCCCAGAGGAGGAAATTCCTTCATAGAATGTATCCATAAGAAGATGATATGGGAGTTGATGATGCGGACACTACCTAAGCAGATCCCTAAATCAATCCCAAGCTTCATGAAAAGCTTCTCCATCCTATTGATAAAAACTAGTGATTTTTGTTCTCAGTTTACCTTTTAATCTTTGGGGATATAATTTCATTATGAAAAATTTATACACTTGATCCCAGTTTTCAAAGTAATTATCATCTAGACTTAGAAACCAATTTCTAGCATTCCCTTTAAGGCAAAAGGGAAAGACTCTAATTCTTAGCTCATATTCTGTGAGTCCTAGAAGAGGTAATTATTTCAAAGTGTTGTAGAAATCTCTAATGAAGGCCAAAGATTCTTCATTAGAGAGCCCATTAAATGCAGGAAACAGTGAGAAGTGTGATTGTTTATATTCATAGTTTATGGCTCTAGGACTTATTCTAATGGAAAATGGGTTAATTTAAACTTGAGGAAGTTGGAACTCTATCATCCTAGGCCTTTCATTTTCATCTAAGATTTCTGGTTTATTTTGGTAGTTGTTAGGTGCGGGAACTCTATTATCTAAGTTTTCCATTTCTGTTTTGTTCTTCTTTCTTAGAGTAGTTAAATGTTTGTATATTTATAAGTTCAGTGGATATAGACTAACAGTAGAGCGTCTTGTGCTCATACATGGTATATTAACAATTCAAGTAGCACAATAGTATAACTAAATAGGAACTCAATCAATATAGAAAATAGTAGCAATTTAGTAGAAAATGAAGCAGATTTTTTTAAATAGTTTTTAATTTTTTTTTCAATTTTTTGAGTTGTTTTTATAAGAATTTTTTAGTGTTTTTTAGAATAAATGGATTATTCCTTCACCGAAAACGGTGCCAAAAACTTGAATTGTACCATAGTTGAAGTCAGAAAAATTTTAAAATTTATAATCCTACTAACTACTGTATATGTGGTAAGCAGGGTCGAACCCACAGGGAAGGTAATTTTAGAAACTATTCTTCCAAAAGCTTTGGAAAACTCCACTGTTGTCAGTAGTAAAGCGGATTTTCTATTTTTCAATTTTAATATCTTTATTTATATTTTTTCTATTAAAGAATAAAATTAACACTATTTTTTATGTTTTTTATCTAGACTAGAAAGAAACAAGAAGCAAATTGAAGACTCTAAACAACCAAAATATCGAGTAGTGATTACTAAACTACCAAAATGTAATGCCCAGGGAAAAATATTCGTACCACTGGTTTTAGAGGTGTTTCAATTCACTTAAAAGTTTTTACAGAGTGCCACCATAAGAGTATGAATTACCTCCATCTCCAGGAGTTAATTCACACAAGACAATCAATTCCAGATTTCACCACTCCAAAATAAATCAACTGTGAACAGTTTGAAAATAACAACAAGAAGAACTCACCATAAGTCCTGAAGAATTTAGAATTTATTATCTTTTTTAAAGGTTTATCCATGATCAATCTAACCAATTGATCATGAAATTTTGAAAGTTATGTTTAGATGGTACATGCAATTGGATGAACTCAGTATTGATCTTGCTGATCAATACTGAAATTATCAAAATGATTTAGTGGAGAGAATTAAAGAATAACCAGTGGGACTTCAATTTATCCTCGAACTATATGATTTAGCTAGAAAACATATTTATTATCAATTCATAAACTTATAACATATTAACAAAGTCCTAATTCTAGAATTGAAAGGGAAGAAAAACTCCTGATAAGATGCCTTGCTCTTGAACTCCTCCACCTCCAGGAAGTGGTACTAGAGTGGCCCTATGCACTGCCTCTCTCGGAACTGGATTTTTGAATGTGTCGAAGGAATGTCCCAAATTGTATCGAATAATTGTCCCCCAAAATTATATTGTTGCCCTGTTTGTGTATCTTCATTCATCTTTTGCTTGTCACCTCATGTTTCCACTGACTTTAAGTGTTCTTCATGTATGCACCGCACAAGTGCGTTTTTTCGCGACTGACATGTCGCACTAGTTTTAGCCTTGTAACTAACTCTCGGTGAGTTAGTTGTGTGAACCTAGATGTATTTAAGGCCTTGTTATGAACTTGCAAGGTAAAGAACATCAAAACAAAGTTAAAGCTGTTAAAATAAGAAAATAAAACAGTTTGATAAAAAAAGATCACTTAACTGTTATTAGCTAGATATTTAATTTAATTAATTTAAAACATAAATTATTAATTATTAAATATTATTATTAAGTAATTAAGTAATTAAATAATTTAATTTTATTAATTAATTAAAGCAAATTTAAATTGCGAACAAAGATATCTATTAGTTAATTAATTCATTAAATTAAGTTACATTATTTAAATTTATAAGTCGTTAAAATTTTAGTTCTAAACTTTATATTAAATAGATTAGCTAATTAAATAATAAAGTCAATAATAATTATTAAATTAATTATAATTTAGAATATTTAGTTGTTAAATTATTATATATTTTATTTTATTCTAATTTTATAAATTATTATTGATATTTTATTTTATATATTCTATTAAAAATTACTTATTTAGTATGCAACATTAAATAATATTTTATTTAAACTAAAATTATAAGGTTAAATAATTAATTTTAATAAAGTTTAAAGTTAATTATATTTATAATTATTTTTTATTTAATATCTTATGTTAATTATTTATTTAAAATTAAAGTTTAATAATTTAATTATGTTATTTTAGTTAAGTTTTTTATTTTTTTTTACTAATTTTTTTTAAATCTCATTATTCTCCCCCCCTTTATTTTGGTAAACAGAAACCCTAGGGGTGGGGGACCTTCTACGGCACCGCAGAACAGGGACGGCGGCGCCCTCCTTCAGCAACCCAGCGGCTCTAGCTCGGTCTCCCTCCATCAGCGAAGTTTGGATCTCCTCAAGGTGGATCCTTCTCCTCTATTCTCCAGTCTCATTTCAGACTCCTCCTCGAATGGATGGCATCACAAACCAATGGCGGCAACTTGACCTCACCTGGTTTGGCTCCTAAGGTGGTGCAAACATTGATCTGTAGTAGCACAACTTGATTATGGTGGCAGTTTCCTTCTCAGATCCTCTTTCAGTGGCAGAGCAGACTAGACTCCTCTAAGAGATACGGCACAGTAGGCCATCTCGGCTCAACCTCCTCTTGTTCAGCTTTAGATTCAAGCAGTTCAGTGCACGAATTATTCTTCAAAACAGTAGATGGTCTGCTCAAGGTCAACTCATATTTAGATTCCCACAGTAGCGATGATGTGTAAACGGTTCAAGGCAACGCTTCTTGAAATCGTCTCTTCTTCATCAGTAGATTCAGAACCAGATTGAAGCGATGGTCCAGAACTGGACTGGATTAAATTTTTTGTGTTGATCTGTTGTGGTGGTGATGTGATGAAGCATAGATAGATAAGGTTTTTAAGAAGAGAGAAATCGGTGTATAGGAATGGTGGGTGCGTGAATGAGTTGATCCGGAGAGTGGAACCGATAGTGTAGGGGTTGGATCGGTGAGTCAATGACTCACCGATAGTTAAAATCAAAGAGAGTCTGATTGTGAAAAATTAAAAAAACTATCGATCAGTGCATATAACCGATAGAGGAAAAACATCGGTGAGTGCTTTGACTCACCGATAAAAATAAAAACGATCAACAACAATAATTTAACGACAAAATGAATCACCGAAAGATATAATAAAAATAATTAATCGGTGAGATGTGGAACCGATAATGTTCTAGAGGATCAGTGAGTCAAAGAACTCACCGAAAGTTGAAGATAAAATCAGAACTCACCGATGAAAGAAATTAAACGGTGATTCAATGACTCACTGATAATAAAAAAAATCACCGAAAGTTTAAAAAAAAGTGATTGAAACCGATGAAATTATAAACCAAAATCGATGCAAAGGATCAGTGCCTCAAGGAGATGAGTGCGTTGCAACATCAGTGCGAGGTGAGAGAACGATAGTTAAAATAAAACATGAGTCACCAATAATTTAAAACGAGATACCAAAGCTGAAGTGCAAGACAGACCGAAGCTGTTTCAAAGTGATCGGTGATTCATGAATCACCTATAGTTATAAAAAACATCAATGTGTCAAGGGATCAGTGAGTCGCAATCAGCGAGTCACAACATCGGCACGTCACAGCATCACTATGTCACTCACCAATAGTACAAATTGAGATGTTAGAAAAAAAATTGATTTAAAACAAATAATAAAATGAAAAAAACATTAATTAATTAAAGAAAAATAAAAATTAATTAAACTATAAAAGGTTAAATAATTAACTGTAACTAAAATCTAACTAAATTATTTAACAAACTGAAAAATAAAACTGACTAATTATTAACTAATAATATAATTATGAAGATCAAATAAATTTCTAATCAAATGCAAAGGACATATAAAGAATTATCCTCACAAATGAAATGATTAAAATTAACTAAGTATATTAAACAAAAAAGTTAATTAATTAAATGAAAAAAATGAAAACTAAAAAATTAAGAACACATAATTTTATTAAACTTTAACTTAAAATTTTAACTTATTTATTTAACAGAATAATTGGACCAGTTAATAAGTAAAGTTAATTTATTTTAATAAATATAAATTAAAGAGAAAAGTTTTAAATTAAAAACTAAATTAGATTAATCAAAATAGAAATTAATAATTAAATAAATAAAAACATTTAAAATTATTAAAAATTAAACCAAATAAAGATTATTAATCTAAAAAATTTAATATAATTAAAATAATTAGAATGAATAAATAAAAAGACTAAAAACCCATATTTAATTATAAAAATGATTAATTAATAAATTTAGTAATATAATTACAAAAATTCCATTATTTATTAAAAGCGTTAATATAAGTAATTAATTTTTTAAAAATTAAATAAAAGATGTGGCAAAACTATGTAAAAATGGAGCCACATCTTAGAATTATTTGTATTATAAAATTAATATAAATTAATTTTCATAATAAACTAGATAAAAATTTATATATTTAGATTACATGATGATTATAGGTCAAAATAATATCATAAAATAATATTTATATAAGTTTAAGTGGTGTTTTAACCCTTATCTATTAGTTTTAACCCCCATTAATCCTTTTGACGATTTCAGCAATATAAAATTTTTCTACTCTTGAAGGCTCAAGAATGATGTAATAAATGGAAAAGTAGACCCTAGGCAGAACATGGATGATTTTTCAAACATATCCCATTAACTTGGATGACTATAGGATTTCTATGTATTTTTAGTCATTTAAGAAAATATTGTGTAATATATAATATCATTAATGTCATTTTTGGAATTATTCATTTAAATTGTCTTTAGAGTAATCAAGATAGTTATGGAACTAAAATATAAACATTTAACATGTCCATAATATGTTATATTTGTCTAAAAATCAATGGAACATAATAATTAATTGAAATTGTATTAATTTTAATATTTTTAAAATCATTTATTTAATATCTCTATTAATTTAATAAATATTATTTTTGAATTACATAACAAAATAAGGTAATTAGTAAATAACTAAAAATTTAAAATAAATTAAAATGATAAAAAAATTAATTCATATTTAAAATAAACATTTATAACAAAACTATTCCTTTTTTACCCTTATGTAAAAAATTTATTAATATTAATGTCAAGAGAGTGACATTTTGTATTTATTCTTTTCTTAAAATAATATAAAGTTATAAATAAATAAAAAATGGAACCAAGTGAACATATTGTTAAAAAATTGATGATACTTTAGAAATACACTCATCTAGATGGATAATGTAAAGTGTTAATGAAATTTTAAATCCTTATCCCGAAGTTTTAACCACTTTTTACTAGTTTTACCCTTAATGAGGTAGAAAATATTTATCATGGAAACTATTTATAATGACCAAAAATAAAAAGAACCCAATGTAAATAATTTTATCATCATAATTAAAAATATGGAATCATTTTTTCAATATTTTATTCACAAGAGTTTCATAATTTATTTTAAAATTAAACACCCAAAATGTGATTAAAATCAGTTTCCTGGAACATAAAATGTTTTATGAAGTATAAAAGTTTTTATACCAATATAAAATATAAAATTAGTTAAAATGACCTTAATTGGATTATATATAATATAAATATAATAATATTAATTTTTAAACCATTTGAAACAAAATTAATCATTAGAAATTCTTTAAACGAAAAGATAGTTTTCCATAAAAATAAGCATTTTCACTATTCATTGAAAAATCAGTATTATTATAATAATATAAAAAATTAACTCTAATATAATTACTAAATTATGATTTAAAAAATTGAGTTTATTTTTTTAAACACATTTTTTAATAGTGTCAGAAATTGATTATATTATTTTCTCTCAAAAAATAATAAAATTTATTTAGGGGGGAATGTATTTTTAGAGCATAAAATGACATTACTATAAATGGAATACTTATTTATCAATATATTTTATTTATATAAATCCTTTATATTTATTTATTTTTATGGTGGTTATTCCTATTCACTCCAAAATTTTAATAGCTAGGTTATAACGATATACTATATTATAGATCGTTTAGAATTGGGGTTTCATTTATCACAAGTTACCGAATAAATTAATTTTTTCAAGAGAAATATATCATAAAATCTTAGGGTGTTACATTAAATAAAAAATAAATCTATGGAATTACTTTAGTGAGCTAGTGGATTCTACTTATATTCCATAAAATGAATTTCATGGGGTGGATCCCCAATGGATTTTGGTAATCTTTACACTTTTTTAATAGAATAGATGAATATCGTGGGTTTTACAGGGGTAACCTTGGTAAATATTTTCAGATGAGATCCCCATATTCAGCTCAATTTTATTATAATGTAATGAATTAGTTATGAGCCTTGGATTATAGTTTATCTATGCTTCTTAATTTCAAGGATGGCTCCTTGATTTCTAACCATACATAAGGTTTTCTTTAAATATTACTAGGAGATAATGCATATGTGACCCATGTGGATTCCTCTTGAAAAAAATGGTTACGTTTTCCATGGTGATGTTCCATGGAACCAAATTCAGGTAGGATTATTCCAACCATATTAGATATACTCTTATTTGATAAAGAATGTAGTGTTGGCATGGGGTTTTCCCTTAAGACTTGAGGCTTGACTGGGTTCTATTTATTTATACAGCTAATTATTATCATTACTTCACTTATTATTTCACACTATTATGATTTACACTTATAGAATGGAATTGAATAAGACATCAATATTTGTGGGATATTGATTAATACTCACGCCAATTTTGGCCTGACATTTGGTACCAGAATAACTTTTTAAGATTCATGTTTTCGTTATGTAAAGATATCTAAAACTAATGGTTGATTGTATCTCTAGGATAGAGATTGAGAGCTGGGATCTAGGATTAATCTTAGAACTTCTACTGTTATAATTTATTTCTTCATTTTCACTTTTATTTACTTTTATACTAGTTATACTTGACTTGTCTAATATGTATTCTCCTCTAGTATGTATCTTTCATCATTATGATATTTTATGGGATGTGAATTATTATTTTTAACCTATAGTTTATTTTTCTAGATGTGATGTTATATGGAATTCCTCTATTTTTTATTGATTTAACTCTAAAAAGAGGGTATATTCTTCCCACTACACCACCTATAATCCCTGAATTCTATTTTGAAACCTCTGATGTATGAGGAGGGGAACTTGAGACAATTTGGAACTCTGTCTTTGGGCACTAGTTCATTGTCTTTCAGGTCAGGGAATTACAAAATAGTATCAAATTTTTATTTACTTTTTTATTACTATTTTGGAATTGTAGATAGAAGTATAGGATGTTATTGGAACTTGGTAATGAGATTTTTCTTAGTATTTTAAGACCCACATACGGTGGAAACCCTTGTTTACTGGGATTTGAATTGTTATGCTTAATTTGTTCTTTTACAGTTGATTGATTTCCACCTTGAGTGGTGTACTTGGGTGTAATTTTATTGGTTCATGGGATTTATTCTTTTTTCAAATAAATTATTAGGGTTTATGTGTTCATATATCATTTTAGTAATATAATATTTATATTTCACCTATATTTCTCATGTGATCTATAGTTTCATGGGATTTACATTTATTGTTGTTTGTTTAAAGTTTATAGAAATTAATAGCTAGTGATTTGTATCTTCCTATGGATTTAAATAATTGAGATAGGTTGATTTTTTAATGTTTCCAAAACCATTTATATGGACTTCTCACATATCAATGTATGGTGGAATTATACAGAAAAAATTCCTTAGGTGCCTCCTAATTAAGTGGACATATTTAAATTAGTTATTAAAGTGATGGTTTTAGTTAAATAATTTTTCAATAAGAATCTTATAATGTGTTTTCCTTCATAACATGTTAATGGAATCCTCTATAACCAAATCAAGTTATGAGATCTAAATAAATTCTAAATACTTAAAATGTGAAAACTTCATTGAAATGAAAAGAAATTAAGATGTGAGTCATATATGAATATCGATAAAATTCATGGTATAGTGAACGTGTCTTGGTATAATTCCTAATTTATAAAAACATGGGATTGATATTGCATGTAGTTACACGTAAATTGTGTCCAAATAAAATAGAATCTAAATTTTTTATAGTTTAATGGGGTTCTAATCAAAACATAAAGGGTTTTTTCCTCTATAACCTATGATTGAAAATTCATATAACTACACAATGATAATGAACTATTGTAATTTTATGTATCTTGGAATCGATAAGGACATAAATGTATATCATATATGAGACTTGGATAAAATTAAAGTATTTCCTTGTCTAAATAAAATTCCACAAAGTAACTTAACATGTGTTTTCCCTCATTACTTGTGAAAGACATCTTATTTACATAAGACTAGTGATGAGAGACTAGATATGGGAAATTAAAATTTTAAAACCTATGAATTGATTAGATCCATAAATGAAAAAAAATTGAATTCTTTTAATGTGGCATCTTTTATCCTTGATTAGTAGGTGGATCTCAGGGAATTTATCATGTTGTGACCTTTTATGAAAGGTGATAACCCTTTGTTCGAGAGAGTTAGACTAGTGAGTGAGCATGATTTATGATATCATATGGTAGGTGTGTTTCTATTTGTATATATTTGATACTTAAGTTTAGTAGTTATTTGTATCATGTAAGGTGTTTCTTTATCTTGATATGTGTGTGAGGATGTTTTTAAGATCT
Source organism: Viscum album (assembly GCA_963277665.1). NCBI lineage: Eukaryota > Viridiplantae > Streptophyta > Magnoliopsida > Santalales > Viscaceae > Viscum > Viscum album. The sequence goes on along the minus strand of OY728150.1, from coordinate 427,956,495 downwards.
ATGACATAGTATTTTCTGGAGTCTAAGCTATGTTGAAGGACTTGTTGGCCCATAGATGTGACCCTAGTTCATAGTTAGTGGATGATTAGTGATTTATTAGGGAGACTATGAGAGGGGTTAACCCATTATTATGTATGGTTATACACATGGATCGTGGAGATATTATATGTCTTATGATATTATGGCATGAGGGGTGATATCGAGTGTGAGATTTTAGTACATTAAATGCCTTGAATATTATAAGGAAGAGTGCTTCGTGTTGAATAAACATTACATTTAAGGATGGTTTAAATGGGAATGATCAGTGAAATATATGACCATGTTTTATAGGTGATATTAGATAGTTGGATCAAATATGGGTAAGTCATGGTAAAACACTTCTTGTATTTTGTGGATACTGAAGTTATTAGTGATCGTCTAGTGGCCTTGGAACAAGTGAGATTCCCTAGTCTTGTTGGAATGAAATCATCGAGTAAGATGCTTTCGGGTATTTGAGTTGACATGTTATGTGCATGGTCATCTAGGTAATTAATCACAATAGCCTAGGATCATTGGGATATGACTTGATATTATTGGGTAAGATCATGTAGTCAAGAAACACTAGGTTGTACACTTTCCGGTTATACATGGTTAGAATTTTTTTTTGTTGAGTCCCATCTTGATATGTTAACCAATATATTACTTTACCTTGTTGTTTGGTAAAAATGGGCCTAGATACCCTGAGACGGGGGGTGAATTAGGCTATGGATATTGCATTTTAAAATTCATCCTACCCCACTGGATCTTGACCTCTTTGTTATAAGGGCCATTTTGTTTTCACTTAATTGTTAATGGTTTTATTATTTTGTCTTTATTTTTCTGATGAAGATGATTTGAAAGTAATTTAGGAAAGCAATAACAAGGATGCAATAATTTTTACTTGGTTCACCCTCACTAGGATATATCCAAGAAACATACAATGGTTATGTGTCGATTGTACCACATTCATTAAGGCTCACTTCCAATAATGATGGTTCAAGATAGATCTCATCTATACCCAGGATTACTGCCTTTACAAGGTTTAGGGTCTGCCCACTACATTCCCAAGGGTCACTCTCTATGTGTCTTTATCTATATTACTACAGTTGGAAATGATCATTGTATTCCCTTTTCTTCTCTCACTGCTCATGTAAGGGATTCAAATTTAGTATATGGACTTGTAGGTCTCTTCATTATCTCTAATGAATGAATCCTACACTATACATAGATGATATTTTGATGTCGCGCATTCATCCAATTTATGAATAAAACTTTACCACAGATTTAATGGACAATCCATTTAGAAAACTTTTCAAGATTCTCACTCCCATCACAGAATTCCCTCTTTCACGAATCTCTTTCACGATGCTCTTTCACAGCGCTCCTCTACGAAGCTCATTTTTTGCGATGCTCAAACAACCTTCGTGAAGATCCTACTTTCGCGATGCTCAAACAACCTCCATGAAGCTACTAATTTTCTGAAGATCAAACATCTTCCACAAAGCTTTTACTTTCACAAAGCTCAAATAGCCTCTGTGAAGCTCCTACTTACGTGAAGCTCAAAAAGCCTCCATGAATCTCCTACTTTTACAAAGATCAAATAGCCTCTGTGAAGCTCCTCCACATACCAACTTAACGAATCTGGATCCTTAATATTTTCATTAAGTCTCACTCACTTTTTTGAAGGGGTTAGAAGCTTATTTATAGGCATTTCCACCGATTTTAGAAACTTCTGACCATGTCAGAACCATTTCGTGGAGCTCCCACTTTTTCATTATGATGCACCCTTTTTTATGAATCTCCATAAACATTTTTTGTTCATGATGGTCATCGTAATCGTATTGCATTATATCAATCCTACATTTGTTCACGATGCTCATTCATAATGCTCCATTTTCTTCACAAATCGACCTTCCCAAAACCCAGTCTTCATCAAATTCATTCCTTTTTTATATTTTTACATGGAATTCTAAGAAATACACTTTTCATGCTGATAGTCACAATCGTGGATATCACCATCAACTTTATTTGATCATTTTCGAATCACTCTTCATGAATCTCATCTTTTAGAAACTCATGAATTTTTCATATTTTGATGAGATCTTCAAGGAAATACACTTTTCTCAAAGCTACCCCTCTTTCAAATTTTGGACCCCAAAAATTTGGCAATCAATGGAAAACGATGTCACTTTTTGTACGAAATTTTCTCTCTCACTTACATGGATTCAATTCCTTCATCTTGGATATTTTTCAATATATCATTTCAACAATATCTTTGGGATCCACAAATAATCTTGGAAACCTACTTTATCAACAAACAAAATCAACATAAAAAAGTTGCAATTATTCCTTGAGAGATTTTTTCCCAGCACTTATACTTTGTGTGTTGCTTTTCTATAACCTAAATTGTATGTGGGTTGGTGAAACATAATATTAGCCTTGTGGATATGATCTTGGTGGGATACTTTATGTGGCTATATTTGTATTGAATGTATGTCATTTCAATGGGTAGTTTATAAGAAATATCATAGATGAAGAGTTCAAGATAAGAAAGTAATGTGACTATTGAGGTAATTCCATTATAACAAATGTGATTTCTTAGAAGATTAACTTTGTGTTCTTAGTTGGTGTATAGACTATTATGGAATGTAAATGTTTGTTCTCTAGAGACCCATTGGATTTAGGACCTTATGTGGTGTCTTTTTTTTTGGTGGCGCCTAAGACTCCTTATATTTACTGACCTTGTGGGGTGTGGTTGTTAGTTGGTTATGGGATCAGTGGATGATCTGAATGAATTGGCATTGGTAAGGTTTAAGGAACCCTATTTAGTCAATGAAAATTAAGAGGGTTTAGACCCTTGTTGTCATAATGGACACCTTTCAGAGAGATATATTCTCTGGGGTATGACCATCTATAGTTTACTCTTAGGAGTGGACGCATTAGGGTATGATTAATTCATGAGAGGAAATCTCAATAATTTATGATGAAAGGGATATATGATCATGATGTTATTGTAATGTTGATTTAGTAAACTTGTACGGAGTATTACTTGTGTCCTTTGGTGATTATTGAGTGATGATACGATGACTATTGTGTCTTGTGATGCACTAATTGAATTAATGTGATGGTTATGGGATCATTAGAGTTTCTCTAATATAGTGAGTTGGCTAGATACATGCTTTTTTTTTGTTACCGAGTCTAGGAGATACTATAGTAGGTTCAACACAAAAGTCGTGTCGTGATGAGAAATGTCATGGACCTTGATTGAAATACATCAGTACCAGGTATATGGTAATGGTTGTGGATTATTTTTAAAATGTAGTTGGGTGGGGAACTATGGTATCAATAAATACATGAGAAATGTTTGAGTTCATAACTTACTCAATTGATGCAAGAGGGGCTTGAGGATGAAAATTCTGGTCAATGATGGATATCGAGCAGAATCATACTCATGGATCGATAATACGAAAGTCCTAAGGTGGGGATAAAACTGTGGATAGTCTAAGCATGTGGTCCTCCTAATGATCATTTTCTATTTGACATTGTAAGTGGAATTTTTATTAACCCATTCCAGAGGAGGTTGTAGTCTAGTGGCATCACTTCAGAATAAGAAATCAATTTAGATTTGGAGGTAAAAATGAACCCAAGTATGAGTTTTTTCTGATGAAATTTTAATGGTAGTTATATGATCAGCTAGTGGAAATCCCTTGGTTTTAGAATAATGATCAGGTGGTGTGAATGAGTATATATTTAAGAAAATGGGTTGGTATGTGGAAAGGGTTTCTAAAACCTTTTTTCTCATGTATGACATACTGACAATGAAGTAATTGTGTCGCACTGTCTTATAAATAGTCATAAGAGTGGGACTATGGGTCCTGATGAAATGGTTGGGTGAAATTAGTTTGGTTTAGACAAGTATAATCAACCTTTGAGGTGTGTTTTCATGTTATTGGGAATTTTTGAATTCCATCAAGTTGGGGATCATAGTGAAGTTAGTTGGGATATTCAGTTCCACACTACTTAGGTCAGTGGGGGTGTTCAGTGGTGCTTCTTTTTGGGGGTCATTTTTGGTAAAATACAACTGGAAAGGGCATATAGGTAGCTTCATGCTTTAGTATTAGTGAATATTAAAATTTTAGTGGATGGTTAAAACATTAGAGGACATGTTGAAAGAATGTTTCCTTGATTTACATGGTTCCTTAGAGAACCATTTGGATTTAGTGTCACTAACCTCAGTGTTCTATTATGTGAATATTATACTATTGATCAATCATAATCTCATATAGGAGACATTAGAGTACGTAAAATTAGTTTTGATATAGTTAGATACTACTAGGTAAAATTCATGTAGTGGTTAAGTGGGTAAAACCCTATTCATGACTTGGTTTAGGGTGTGAACATGTTTTTTTTTCTTATTTTGAAGGTGAAACAACATTTTTTTCCTGATTCATGCAGTTAGTCATGTGAAAAAAACCCATTGGAATTGTTTTTTGAGGCATTGGTTCTAGATAAGTAAATATAGTTCTTGTTTTGGATCATTGTTATGAGTGGGACCCAAAATGTGGTGCTGCGATTGACATTTTGAGATTTTGGTTAAATTATAACTTAAGGATTATCTTGTTGTTTTGGATGATCAGATTGAAAATATTACAATGATAGGAAATTTTATCATTTACAAGTGATAAGATAGAATAATATATTTCCTAGTGTAGAAATGAGTGTGGGTGTAGGGAATACAAGATCAGTGGATGATGTTTTTGGATAATGAGGATTATTATTTTTTGAGAAGAGAAACTTGGGAATGAACTAGTTTAAGGTCAGTATGTTGTTTAACCATGACCCTTATCAAGTATAGGGAATCATCTAATGTTTTTTGTAAAACATTTACCTTATTAAATTTTGAATTTTAAAGGTTTCTGGGTGGCTCGAGATCTTATTTGGGAAGAAAATGTGAGCCTATAGTTGAAAAATAGTAGGTTGTATCCCTTAACAATGTGATAAGTACCATCATTCCATTAAAGGAGAGGGAAGGGGTAAAGATCCACCTGTCTGAAAAATTCATGGTGTGAAATGATTTTTCATTCCATGAAACAACCTAGATTGGTTTGTTTGTGTTTTCTAATTAATTAGGGAGGGTGTTTTAAAATAGTTAGAGGAAACACTTCTTCTGTAGTATACTCAACCAGATGCCTCCCCCTTTTGGTTTCTCACCTAACTTAGAGGGATCTCCTCCATTCCTTTACTATTTTAGGTCTTGTACATTCAGTTGGGAATTTAGAGGTAAGTCTATTAGTCTGTCTCCCCTTTTTCTCAGTTTCTTCTTCCGTCGATAAATTTCTCATGGTATATATTCATTTTTCAATATTTTTAGGGTATTCTTATTCTTTTTAATTTTTTTACCAATTTATCCAAAATCAAAGGCTAATTTTGGATGGGAAGACACTTATAAAGAATTGGACAGTTTTATATGGTATTTTACATTAAATTATCACTATAGTATTATTTTTTCCTTTATGGTCATGATAGATCATTAGACTCTTACCCTAATAAATAAATTTAATTTTAATTTTCATTATATTTTTCTTGAAAAAATATTTTTATTAGATATATATGATGAATTAGGGTAAAGCTTCATTGGCTCCACAAATGTTCTGAGTAGGAATTTTACCTTAGAATTTCGAGAATTTAGCCGGGTTATTTAGGGATTCCCTTGGTAATGTAATGGTTCTGTTGTGATGTGGGTTACCTAGGATGACCCCTAGGATAAGGTAGTTATAATGGACTTGTAAGTCTTTAAAGAACTTATGAATTTAATTATATAATAAACATTGATTAATTTGTTTAGTTGTATAAATGTGAAATGAAACAAATTGTTTATCTTTGCATGAATAATACAAAAATTATGATTAAATATTGTAATAATTACTTGTTGATTCTCTTGGAATGTTTGTGAGAATTAGAATGACTTATAAGGGTCCTTGGATTCCTTATGAATTTTATTGGTGTGGAATGTCTTGGGAGAACCTTGTATTATACTAAGCGACTCATGTAAATTATATGAGTGAAGTATTCCTTAGATTAAATGTGATATAAAGCTATGGAATTTCATGAAAAATTCAATATATTCTACATAGATTCATTACTATGAATATCATGGGAAAACTCTGAATTTGATTCATATAATGTCTAAATTTATTGAATTCCATGGATTAATATCCAAGATTCAAAAATTTTAACCTTGTATAATTCCCTTGGATGAGATCCCTATATTTGGATCAATTTTATTGGTGCAGAATGCCTCGAGTGTGAGATGTGTATTCCAATAAAGTTGTGATTTTGAATTTTAAGGATGGTTCCTTGAGTTCAAACCGGGTAGATGATTTTCATTGGAAATTTCTGGGAAGGAATTCCCATATGAGCCATGTCGACTCTTATTTAGTGGCCTAATTATGGTATCCTCAATGATGTGCCTTGGAAGAAAATTATGACATGATGCTTCCAATGAAATTAGATATGTTGGTGTTAGACAAAGTAGGTAGTGTCAGCATGGGTTTTCCCCTTGAGAACCATGGCTTGAATGAGTTATATTTATTTATAAAACTTATTATTATTGAAACTTAACTTCTTATTGAACACTATTATGCCTTGCACTAATAGACTGAAATTTTAGTAGACACTATTGGTGGTGGCCTAATGAGTTGCACTAAAACCATTTTTTCACTATTGTTTGGTACCCAGATAATCTTTAGAGATGTAGGTCTAGAGAAGGGTAATCACACTGTAGTTAAAGTTTTATTATATGGTTAACATGGAGTTTGGGAGTTGGGATTTGGTATAAATATTAGGACCTCTGGGGTTATGTTTTCTTTTTTTTTCTTCCTCTATTAGTTTAATTTTGGGATAGTTGTACTTAACTTGAATAATGTGTATGAAATGTATATATGCATGTAGAATCATTTTGATATTTCATGGGATGTGAAATATTATTTTTCAACTTATTTTATTTGTTTGTATGTGATGTTATATGATGTTCCTCTTATTTATATTATGTTTATTTCAAACAAAAGGGTATAGTCTTCTCATTTTACCACCTATAGAACATAACTACTGGTCATTAGCCTTTAGAATATAGAAAGGTGAACTTGAAATGATGTGAAATGTCGGCCGAGTGCACCAGTTCAGTGGCATCTAGGTTAGGGAATTTCACGTGTTCTAATCCAAGAATTGTGTTAGTATATTTTAGTAGTGACTAATGGTCAATAACAGGATCATATTCCCACACCTTCTCATCCTTGAAAATCATGTAGGTATATTCCTGTAAATATACAAGGAAAACATCTTCGTATTATGATGGTGGGTAGGATTTTTTCTAAGAATATTCACCTGTATGAGGGTTATTTCCTACGTTCTAGGAATCTAGTCCCAATCAAGGTTCCATCCCTGGCCACCTAGCCATAAATATCTTGATGTTATCATCATGGAAAATATATAAATAAAAATTATACTTATACCACTACCAAAATCAATATTGGCCTTATTGTATCCCTCAAACATCATTCAAGGGAGAGTAAATAATATGTCGACCCTTTGTTAATAGAAGATGGTAGAAATGACTATAAAGGTCCTCCCCATAGTACTGTGATTAGGAACTCTGAATTTCCTCCCTAGATAACTAGTTATGAAGGTACTGTCTATGATTATATGAATTTCATTCATGAAGTTCCACCCTATAACACAAGTTACAGAGTCCCCCCTCCCATAACATAAAGATCAACTAAAAAGGTAGAACTTTATTTTTAAATTCATTAAATATATATTGAAATAAAGGTCATTCCTATGGAAACTAGACCATCCAACCTGAAAACCCTCCTTAAGACATATGTTGTAGAAATTATCCCTAAAACTGGACATAAAACTGGAATGAGGGTTCTCGACATAATGGAAAATATATTGACAACCATGTAGGTCCTCCCTATGGTGCTCATAGTAGTTTTCCTCCCAATAATGGTATATCTCTTCAGTCTAAAGGTCCTTTCTATGTGAAAATTACTTCAAATAGAACATCATATCAAGAGGCACATTAAAAGTTTTGGTTGAACATTCCTAGAGCCTCATCCTTATTTGATGGAGTTTCACCCCCATCAATGGGTGATTTTGGGAAACAATCATTATTTATTCATCCCCTACACTACATGCTCTCTAATGGAGCTAGGTAAATTAAAAAAATCATTCTCCACTCGATAAGGTAGATCTTAAATAAATACTTTAGTTAGATCATATGGAAGAATCCATCTTTAAGGATGATTATAATGTTATAGTTATATAGGAAAAACTACATGGGGTAATATATTGATTATTTTCAGGCCTATAGATACTTCTATGTATGAAATTCCATAGGAATTTAAGGAGGAGTTCATAAATTATAAGTGAATGAATGTATATAAGACTCTATACCATCTAAAGGAGGTATATTTTTCTTATGGGGACTTTACCAACCATGTCAATGAAATAAGATATATTTTCCGATAGGATTTTTTCCCTTCCTTTTGACTACTCATCATCCAAATTACAGGAAAGAACATAAAAAATCCAATATAAAATGAATATTGGTTTAAATTACCCTATCTAGGTAATGTATTATGGCCCATATGATCTATACATTAGAGGGTGGGGAGAAAATAGAGCATCAAACCTTACTTTTCCCAATTACTTGTAGATTCTATTGAAAGAAACAACATGAAGCATCATCACCTCAATAAAATTATCAAGACTGTGTTCTATATGTACTAATTGGTTATTCCAATAAAATACCACTATCTCTTGGTTCCATGAATGATTTTCTTAGCATGAGTGAGCTATCAATAAGCTCCTTAATCAAGTTACTATGAAATTTTAGTGATACAATCATCTAAGGAAAATCATACAATATGAAGAAAATACTTAGTGGTGATCAGTTCACTCTGATAATATATTTTTCATCTATCACATTCTTGGGTGAAATAATATAAATTCAAGAAGGCCTCATTGTCTGCAACCTCGACAGTATTATGGGAGCAGCCTTGACCTATAGGACTAGAGGTATTTTCTCCACCACCATCATCACTAGTATCTTAAAATCCCTAGTGGGTCAAATATGTGATGGTGGGGAAGAAAATTAAAGCCTATAACATAAGTATGGAGGTATTATTACCCTCTCCCTCACTATGGAAGCCAATATTATCAAGAATGGGAGGGTTTCCATAAGAATAACACTCATTGTTTCTTATGATGTGTAAATTTTCCATCTCATTGGGAAAGTGTTTAGTGAAATTTAATCAAGAATATCATATTATAAACCTCTATAAATCTCTTCCAAGATAACATCGAGGGGTTAAGATGAAGCTTCATAGGGTTCAGAATCTAAAATGATCCTCTATAAAGATAAATAATGAGGTAGATTTTAATTTTTCTTTTCAAAGATGTTTAGAAAGATAAAAACCCCTACCCTTATAATAAAGATATGATTATTGGTGAAAATTTTATGTTAGTTAAAGTCATCAGTGTTAAACCCTTAGATAAATTGAAGCATAATTTCATGGTATAAGAACATGATGAGGAGGCCGTTATTCATATATAATTTGCTCTGAAGAACTTGAATAACATATGTTCACCAAACATTATATTTATATTCAAAATTTGGGAGTCCCTATGAATACTCATTTTTCACCTGTTGGAAGAGAATCAATCAAAGAAAAATGGAAGGTTTAGTTACATTTATATCCTACCCATCACCTAAGTATGTTGGGATATTTCCATTATGTAAATGATCAAACAATATGAATCCAAGATAGAAGACTGAATAAGACTCATTTTCAAATTACTATGGGGATATACTTTATTTATGTGTAACTTCTAGGTGTATTCCAATAAATACCCATAGATAAATAATCTTGAAACTATGAAAATTACTCAACCCATGAGAGTATAGTCCAAATATCCAAGAGGATAAGTGTCTAGAAAATTATCATATACAAACATTGTGATTGAACACTATCAAGAATTCCCTCCACTATGGTAGAAAATATATCCATATCAAGAAAATTTTCCCAAAACAAATAAAACTAGATATCTATAGCTAACATAATAAATATGAACATGATAGGATTAACCCACCACCTCTACTAAGGCATCTACCCAATCGATAGTACTACAAGAACTCCTTCACTCCATTGAGTCCCTATTCACTTCAATGGAAAACTTGGAAAGGGGAAGAGTATCTATGAAACCAGAATAAAATCCATATCTCGAGTGGGGTGGATGTGAATTGTAGGTTTCCTAATTTTTGGAACCCTAAATTTCTAATCTTAAATGAAACTGGAGACCCAAAAGAGAACATGTGAAAATTTGTTCCATTATGTTTCTCGATGATGGGAAAGCTCTGACATAAAAATTTGATAAAACTTAAATGATTTGTATAGTCGTTCGAGTAGATATTTTTTATCTGGTATAGAAAATTACTAGTTGGGTGTATTACAGGATAAGAATACAATCATATGTAATTTTGATACCATTTCATCTCTATAATGAAGAATAAAAATATCCTATATCTCTTAAATTTCAAGTAGTTATAGAATAAGAGGGTGTATTATTTTATTTCTAGATAGAAAGGGCTAACCTATTACTTGAATATAAAACACATTAAAGATAAATTATTGGAGATATTCACAAAACTCATCCTTCATGAGTTGTGGATTTTACAAATCAAAATGAATTATCCTGGTGAGTTATAAGAATTTACTGAAATTGTATAAAGGTTGGAGGATATTATCTGATGGTCCAACACTTAATATCAACTAACAGGGTTAGCCCAAGAGAAGAAATATGATATAATAAAAGTATACAACTATCATTTTGAAACCAATTATGATACTACATCACATACACAATTCCATTCAATATCATGTGGTACCTCCCTCAGAAAGGAATGATAGAAAAAATTCCCTTAGTGGGATGGTAATAAGAATTATAATCATGTAAGATTTACGTACTAGAAGGAAATATATTTCTTATAAAGTGATCATGTCCCTGGGTTCCTTATTGGTTTCAGGGAGAATAACTTGGTTAAAATTTTGGAGGTTAAAAAACACAATGATTTTTTATTAAATGACCACCCATATTTCTACCCCTTCCATCTAATTCTAATATATAGCATCCATGATTGCTTTATCATACGAGACATCATCTAAAATAAAGATGAATATAAGAAAGTAAAATTTCGTAATCCCCTAACATAAGTGATTTTTTTTATCTACCATCCAAAAAAAATAAGAATAATTGTGGAAATATATTTGGAATAAAGGTTTAAAAAAGTTGATAACTTGATGATTAGTATATATATCAAACAGAAATATTCTACAATTAGGGCCCAATTGAGCCATTCTATTATTAAAATGACTAACCTATAATATCACAGATGAAATCATTATCATCACAACCTTTTAAGAGTCATTTAAATCATCAATGAAAAAAAGATATTAAGAGAAGCCTCATAAACTATACCCAAGGTATTTCTAACCCTCTCAGAATTTTTACCAAAATCTTTGGGAGGATGAACATTATCCTATAAAATGAGGCAATTGGAACCTCCCAGCCAAATGGATTCATATTCAAATAAATTATAAAAATATATATTTGTCTATGTGATTCAATTTTCAAGAACTTTATCTAATAAAGAAGACACAGATAAATATGAACTCCCTACCCATAATTATGGGAGAGTTTATAGAGGATTAGGGTGTCAATGTAGATGAGGTCAAAATATACCCTCAATGCTCAGCTGATGTCTTCTCTAAATCTATACATCTACAAAAACTCAGAGGCCTACACTTTAGTGAGATCAATAATAGCATTTATCCACTCCTAAATCATCTATATCCCATTTGGTTACAATCATATAATGTAATATTATCAAGAAAATATGATTTTTTTTGGTTAAAATCAGAAAATTGTAAGGATACTTTAGTCTAAATCATAGGAAAAGGAACTTCTAGAATAAGTGCATTTAGTATAAAAGCATCAGAATAAGGATCAACCTCGTGATAAGTAGCATAAGGATTTGGTATAGAAGTATGAAATCCTAAAATAGTTTTCCATTTTCCTAGGTAAATAGTTATATATAGATTCATATTACCTCTACATAGAGCATAGAGTGTCACTAATTGAGACATTTTTAAGACTGTAGGAGTTTGAGACCAAAGTTACTATGGTTTAAATATATCACACAAAAATGGATCCATTTAAGTGACTTAAAGTATTCTCCTTCATGAAACAAGATCAGTAGATTATAATACAAATGAACACCAAGACTTTTCACATATCTATAAATTTAGATGACATTGATATATATCAGTCCTTAATTTATTATGGTTCTCAGATCAATCTCATACTCTTCCAGACCCTCTAAATATTGGGCTATACCAAGGTTGACTTGTCCCCTTATAAAAAGAAAATTCATGGATATAAAAAGATTCAAAATAAAACTCTTTGAATTAATCAATATTATAACTTAGTTCAGATACCTCATTGCTAACTCTGAGTTTATGGTGGTTCACTAAGAAACATCTTATAATGCTCTTCTGTGAAAGGTATATCTCCACATGTGTGTAGAATTTACCTTATCATAGCATTAGTGCCTCAAATACTATGTAAATACAAATTTATAATTACTTTATGGTAATAATTCCCTATTTACATCTTGATAACTCAATAAAAATATGCATGATTATTTAAAATTTAAGGGACATAGACAGGGTTAGAAAACACAATCTAGGTTATTGCCCCAAATGGTTTTGAAAATTGATACTATTATCCTATTGAGATCACTCGAATATGACTACTTATGTTCCATCAACTGAATTAAGGTGATAGATCTATATATGATTAATCATAAATTAAAGAAACATTTATTTTATAGATCATATAATCTAATCACATTCCTACCTTATGACATAAAGGTAGATACCATCATAGAATAACCATCACCCACAACAGAAAAGAAAAACACACCATCATGTATATAAATATCTCTCATGAACACGTCTATATGACATCTGTCTTGACCTATAATGAGGTCATGTAGCCAAATTATTTTGATCAAATATACATTAAACATCAAAGATAAAGTAAGGCATGAGTACTATTCAGATTATCCCATGTGATCATCATATCATTAGTATCCAATAACCCATCTAGGTGGAGGAGGGTTATAGTCTTGGTGAAAATAACAATACCCCAAACAAAAAAGTACCCATATCATCTCTTAAATCTCATAATACCACTATAAATTCATCTCCTAATGATAAGGAGGATGAAGAATTTACCCACCATGACCCTAATAATAACACCCCTACATCATCATCTTTGGGGTCTAATGATGACTTCATACCATTTTCTAGGTCCAAAGAACCCCTCCATCCTCCACATTTGATAATGTAAAGGTATGATAAGTAGAAAAATAAGATCTTGGAGATGCCCCACCATAATTAAAAGAAGGATTCTCAACCACTATTAATGAGCTCAAGTAAGTGAATCTTGGTATAATTAGGGGTCTGTGGCCTAAGTTGATCAGTGCCACCATGACTCCCAATAATAGGACAAGTATATCACTTACCAAAAATATCATTGAGATGTATTTTCTAGGAAATAAACATAAATTAGTGGGTTGTATCTATATTCGGTTACCCATAACTTGTATTTTCTAGATAATCCCCACAAATATAACTAGGTGTCATGGATAATGTATCAAATCCACACTGCCAATGGTGTAAGCTAAAGATAACAAGGACATGAACAAAAACCTTATTTGGGAGGTTCGAAATCTTAAATGGTTGTCCAATGTCATTTTTTTTCAAGAAAAATTACCAATAAATCATTGTTTACCTCAACTTTATGAATCTCAACCAGAAATGTCTAAAGATTGATTTTACATTCCCAAACATTGAAATATTGATTAATGAAAATGTTGTATTTTTAACCCTATTGTGACGACCGAAGTATTTATAGAATGATACTTCTTCATTTATATTAATGAAAAATATATTGATTTTATGTTAAAGGGGATGCTTTTTCCAATAGCGTACTCGACACATAACAACAGGTTTCTCTGAAATCATACATTGCACACAACATCAAGTTATACCAAAAAATAATAAAATAATAATAATATTTTAAATAGTAGTTAACACCTAGCTGTTAGAATGGAGGGAATTAATAGTATCAAATGAATTTTTTAAAATTGTTTACACATGTTAAAATAATGATTCATTGGTTACCAAATTTTTTAGAAAGGAAAATAAAACCCAATTGAATATAAAGGATGTGTTTTTATGAAAAACTATTTAAAAGAAAATAATTGTGTTTATAAAATAATATCACTATTTATAGATTTTTATATATTCAATGTAATGTTTTAAATGTATATTATATGTTTTCTAGATGTGATATATGAACAAATTCAATTTTTTAGATAAAAGAAGTATTTTCTAACAATGTTGTTTTACCACCTTTTGATGGAGAAGACTTTTTAAATTTAGTTTTTAATACCTTTATATGTCCTATTTGAAAAAATAAACTTCTTATTTAGAAGCATAACATCAAAATTTACTTTGGATGATTTTTTGATATATTTCTGATTACTATCATGTTTTGATGAATATTAAAAATCTGCTAAATTTTAATTGAAAAAAACTTTTTCCATCGAGATAAATTATATGGTTAAATCAAATTATTTAATGGTTATAAAGTATACATGGAATTTATTTTTATCATTTAATACAATTTTGGATATTGGAAGTAATTTTACTTTGAAATTATACATAAAAACATGTCAATCTTTTGATAGTTATTACTTCTTAAAAATCCACTTTTTGGTTTTAACAACACGAATTAATTTTAAATTAATTACTGAATATTTTGTGTTTTTAATTTGGAAAAATGGATTAAATATTTGGAATCATAAGGTTAAAATTGTGTAAATAGTTACCTTTTATTTTTAGACATTATCAATAGTAACTACAATAATTATTTTATTTACCATGGTTAAAGGGTAAATATGGAAAATAAGGGCAAAAAATAATATTATAAAAATATAAAACTACACTAAAACGTCTCTTAATCCTATTGGATGAGATATTTACGACCATGGGAAACCTTGAGTTGGTTTTTCAGACCCCATGAATCCACATAGGGTGATGTACAATTTTTTGATGATAATGGTTTGGAAGGGGTGGGAAAAGGCTTGCACAACCAGAGATGAAAGAAAGGGAAATAATAGAATAGGGACCTAGGGTGATACATTGTTTCTAGGAAGCTGGAACCGAAGGAGCGCAAAGACTAATCTTACCTTCCTAGACTGATGGAGACCTAGTCGGCCAAAAAAGAGGGGAAACCCATAGAGCTCGAGTCCCATCCAGTGGAGAGAGTGGATGGCCATCAAGTATTGGTCTCTGAGTCTCATGATAATGAATCCTCATAGGATGGATATCAACATGAGTAGAGTCACTTGCATACAGAGGAGGTGATACCAGTGGTGGATGATGCTACTTTCCTGGGTCTGTAGTGTGAGGTAGGAACCAAGCCAAATGATAATATAGGTGCAGTGAAAGTGGGGGTGCAAGTGAGTTAAACAGCCTCACCTGCCAAGGTGGGAGTGAAGGGGATGCCTGGGGAGCAAGAAGGGGAGGCTGTGATTAGGTAATATCCATAGGATCTACTATTATAATCCAATGAGGGGATGGAAGAGAAGGTGGTAGCCATCCATGCTTCTGGTGAGGCTACGGAACGAATGCATGCCAGACTGGTTCATGTTGACATGAACAAGGAACCAAACGAGTGGATCAAAAAACAACACCTAATACTAGTTAGAGGGTTCAACAACAAGAAAAAAGATGAAGAGGAGTTCTTGAGAGAGTGGGGTAAGCTGTCCTCTCATTTTGAAGAAATTATCAGAGATGAACCTGACAAAAAGGTAACATCTCTTTCCTAGAAATTGTTTAATTAAATTAATCCTAATGGGTTTAAGATGGTCTTTAATAATTTTTTAATGTTCTATAGTGTTTTACGGTTGGGTTGTACTTGTTGGTTTCACACTTTCTCTATAAAAGTGTTCTTATTAATAATAAAAATATATATTTGGTGGTAGAAAGATTGAAATAAATGAAATTATAAATATTAAAATAAATGTAATATGAACATTTTTATGCCATACATGAATTTTTTGGAGGATATTGACATATTATAGTTGATTTAATTTTTTTTTGTTTTGGAGGAATCAAATTATTATGAATTTAAAAAAATCAACTACTTTAAAGTGTAAAAATTGACATAAATGAGTTTTTAAAATAATTACTATTTTATTAAATGATATAATAGTCCTAAAAATATAAGATTCAGAAAAATAACTTATATAATGTTAAATATTTCATTAATTATCCACTTATGGTTCCCTTGGCATTTTATAGTAACTATAGATTCCATATATTTTGAAAATGCAAGAAGACATGGTAAGAGTTAATGTTTTTAACTAAGGGTTAAAGCTAAAAGATAAGGTTAATTTTGTGCCATAAAAATTTATAAATCCTTTTGGTTGAGAGGTTTTTTATCCAAAACATATAATATTTTAAATAAATTACTTTGGGACCATTTGAAAACCGAAAATCAATTTATAATAAAATAATATTTCAAGATATTCCTAAAGTGCCCCTCCTCCCTCTTATAAAAGGGCACCAACTCTACCCACTTAATCACACCTCTCAAGTATCTTGGATCATCCAAATTATACTCAAATAATCTCCCAACATCCCTACCTTTCTCCTAGAAGCCTTAACTTGATAATACAACAATTCAAGAAATCCTTTTGGATCAAATCAAAAGAAGTTACCCGATTTAGAGGTAACATCTTCTCTCAAGTTCCTTTCCTTTATTTTCCTTCTCCAATCCCTATGATCTTATTATTATTTGATTACATAGAAAAAAAATAGTATCCAAAATATAATATGATGTTTTTATGATAAGTATTTGAACTACACTTACATACACCTCCATCTAGTGGATATGAACGCACTGTTTCTGTGTACGACGAACTACTGCTTCACGAAACGATGATTGTTCAATTTTCCCATTCCACCACTCATGGTGTCCATTATTATAGAAATATATTTATATATGATATATATTATATTTATATTTTCTCTATTCTTATGTATTTTTTATTTAAATAATACCTTTATGCTTTCCAAAATGTGTAAATATGATAATTTCATTTGAGGAAGTGCGGACTACCGCCCCCTAAAAGTGATATGACTCATTAATGCCATACATGGAACATATAAAGGATGGATTTAATGAAAATAAGTAATGTATATAAATTATTATCTAATAATGTAATTATAATATACCTATGTATTATTTAGTATTCATTCCTTTAAATATGTAAAAGAAATGAAAGGAGTGTTAATGCGTACGTACGACTTACTGTCTGCATGAATGGTGCCTTTAATTTATTATATACAAATGTTATGGACTATTATAAATAAATATATAATGGATATATATGATAGTTAAATCATTAATAATATTCCATTTATGATTTAATTTTGACTACATGGACAATTTATTTCAAAACAAGTTCACTTTCGACTCAAGTACTGAATATTAACAAAATGACCGATATGAACTTAAATAATTATATAATTTTTATAGCATGATGATAAGTAATATAAAATGAATAATAAACTTGAAAAAGGTTCTGAATAAATTAAAAATTAACATAAGTTTGTTATTCAAGAATATAAAGAGCGAACGAGACTAGTTGGACTCAAGGTAAGGGACTTCATCTCAATATCCTTTCATTGAGGCATATTTTTTATGTTATACACCACCTTATTTTATATAGTGTACACTTATACCCTTTTTCTTTTAATTTAACTCAATTTTTTTCAAAAATATTTTTTTTCTATGAAGTTTTTTACTAAACAACAAAAGGAATGTTTCTTTTTAATGTACGTGGTGACAACGACCTTTACATCACTGCGGGCATTATTTGATATTTGGATTCCCTAAAATGTTGTATTGTTTTTAAAAGTAAAATAAATACCATATACCCTTTTTACATTTTTTGGAATTGAAAATGTTTTTTAAAAATCATTTATTATGTCAATATCTTGAAATGATATATTTTGTTTACAATGTGGAAATGTTATCTTTTATTTATGATTGTTTTATGTGTTATGATTATGTTATGGTTCTTGGGAATTGTTTACGTATAAGGGTGGTTATGTCATAAACCAAGGATGGGGGAGCCCAAGATATCACTCCAATGAATTGGGTAATGTGAAGAATGTAAACATTAATGTTTATACTAATATATTTAGGGAATATACTGTGATGGGTATTCCAAATGTAACTCCCTATGTAGATGTGAAAACTAAAATGTAAGTATGTTATGGATGAAACAAGCTACCTATATGATTTATTATTTCTAAGATTTATTCTTAAATCTTAATATTTCATGAGGTATGTTAAATATTTTATGTTTTATGATTTAAAATTATGATTTCTTTGATTTTTATGTATTCTTGGGATAATGGTTTCCTTCATTATTTTATATCCCTTACTAAAATTTTTATGCTCATCCTATGTTTTTGAAATATTTTTCACAGGGTATAAGGAATGTTAAGAGAAAGGAATAATTCTAGAGTATTTTTATCAAGAAAATAATTATCGTTTTAAACATGGAGTTTTATTATTGGGAAAAAATTGGAGAGAGTAGAAGTGTCTACTTTTTAATATTTGATATGTAATGTAATAGTTATGGCCTAATTCTCTAAAGATCAAAACCTGAAAAGATCTTCAATTTTAATTCCTGATTTAACTCAAGATTATATAATGTTTAAGGATAGGTAATTACACCAATCCTCTATTGATGGATACTTAGGATACAACCATATTCTCATATACCCTAGTTATGAAGAGTCTACTTCATTTATAGCACCCGAAGTGATATAATGATATCGATTAATTTCCTTTGGCTTGACGAATGTCAATGCTACATATCAATGATACCTAAATTTTATATTTGATCCTCTATTAGTTTAGACCATATAATTATATGTGGTTGATATGGTGGTCAAATATAAACGACTTTGTGATCATATTTTTTATCTTGATATAGTTTTGTACAAACTATAACAAATCCACCTGAAGATGAACCCTCTAAAATTATCTTTCATTGTAAAATAGGTAAAATTATTTTCATTCGTGGTACTCCATCATGGTACCAAGGTGTACCCTAAAAATACTAAGGTGACCCTTGATATACCAAATCCTCATATCCTTAAAAAAGTTTATAGGACTCTAGGGATGTCTCCCCTATATCTGATACATTATAGATAACCTTTCCAAAATATGCTAACACAGTACATAATTGGTGAAGAAAATTGATACATATTAGTGGTATGATAATATTCAATAATACTTTCATGATCTTAGTTGACACCCAATACAACCACATGATTTAATATCACTACTAGAAGGAAATATATACATATTATATGTGGAAACCATGGATCAATCATTTGGTGAATGCCTTGATCAAATTAATGTAAAGTGAAAGGAGAAAAGTCTATATTGTCTCATCTAAATGATGATGGATATTGAATAATGAATATCAAATATTTAGAAGAACTACCCAAAATTTATTTTTTTTAGTGTAGAAGCTAAAAATTTTCATAAATAATCACATGATCCAATTGGTCTCCTGTATTGGTCCTCTCAAATATATCTTTCATCGTCCAATCCTAACTAGAATTCTAGTACTATGGGTAGTCATCCTATATCAATTTTACTTTCATTTCATTATTTATAATGTAGAAAAACATAAAAATTTGGTAGGTTTCCTCATAGGAAAAAATTCCCCATAAAGTGTATTGATGAATACAAAGCTTCCCGATAAAGTGGTTTTCTCTATTCACGACACTTCCTAGTTATGGGAGATGTATATCAATCGTGCCTCTAAGAGTCTTATAAATATAAATATACAAAATAAGAAGATCAATAGATTTTTATTAGGGATATCTCTTATCAATATAGTGAAGGTAGTTCTAAAATATTCCTTTCTTTTGTTATAATGTAGCTTCAATAATGAAACAATATACCAAGCCTTAATTAAAGGATTAGAATGTACCCTATAGATACTGGAGACCATCTTGAATATCAAGGATGATTAGTAGTTGTTAATTATTAAAATTAATGGTTAATATATTATCAAAAATAAATAATTTATTCCCATTATTTATTACATATGATCATTGATGAATAAATTCCCCTCTTATCCCACACTGTCTCATTTTCATTAATCATAGAAAAAATTTACTAGTACATTAAATAATGAAACCATAACCTTAGAAAACTTGTATTAGTGATGTATTTATTTGTATTTCACATCATATAGTGGTCCATATATTAGTTGGAAATGATATGGAATGAATAAATGAAACAAACACTACCCTAGAGAAGGGAAAGTCTATATCATCACTAAATGAAAGTAAAATTTAATGTATATCCTCTATAATGGACTACTACCAAACTGGAATTATTCTACCAGAACAAGACAAGAAGGAACAATTATAATGTTTATTATAAAATTTCATCATTTATTATGTCTCATATTCTCAAAAATTAATCTACAGATAAGGATTTTAGGGAGTCCTCCTTAGGTGAATTAAAGGAGGAGATACACTTTCTATTATGCATGAAGTCTATGGAAACAACTACAGTTCCTATTAGTTTATATCCATCCTCTACTATCAAATCTAGACACTTAAATGCTTATGGGTTTCAATGATGGAATATTTGATTAGTTTTACTTTAAAATTACATTATTTTCAGATACATTCCAAATTTATTCATCAACCCTAATGGTTTTTGTATACTATCAAGTAATAATAGTAGTTTTTTATAGGTAATTGATATCATGGGGTCATATACCAAAACTATAGCCAGTAATTTCATTTATATCCTTACTGAAACCGAATTATTCTCCAAATTATTCAAGGTTATACCCCTAACAGAATTCAGAAAGATTCTATTATCAAATTTTTGAAGAAAAATATCATTACTTTTTTTTTGTCCCTCACATAATACTGATGAATAATGAAACAAAAAATTTCCCTTCAAATTTGAATAGGATACATCTAGAATAAAACATTCAACCCCTAAAATCATCCATATACTATGTAGATTCAAATGGATAGATATAGGCATTCAAAACAATTCTATGTAATATACTCTAGAAGATGGTGGATAGAGATAATATTTCCTTTCCTAATAAACTCATGTACGATTTTTGGGATTATTACACCACAACATATGATTCCATTCAGGAACCTCCATAAATTGTTATATACAAGATTATGGTAATTCATAACATTATATTCCAACATACCTCCCTCCTTATTTTCATTTGGAATCAATTTTCTGAATATGTGTAGTCTCATATTCAACCGGATGAGTTGGAATGACACAATGAGAAAATACTTTACAATTTTTAAAACTAAAAGATTCATTAGAATCGAGTAACATGGTAGTTCCACAAGAATGTTTTCCTCCACTCAATCATATAAGAAGAACAAGTTTTCATAATGAGAGCCCCCATGATACTAGGGAAAAACCCTCTAAAACTAGAGCCAAGATGGTATGGTCCTTACACCATATATAAGGACTACTCTAATAGATCATATCCCATGATCACAATAGATGAGGGAATATCACTTGAGCCCAAAATGAATTGTTTCTCAAGAAATAATTTCCATCATTTCACTATAGGTTCATTATGTCCTTGTATAATTATGTAAAACTACATGACAATTCCCGTGTCACACAATTTAAAATTTCATGATGTATGGTTCATCATGTGAGACATTAATCTAATTTGACCAGCCTATCTTGTATGACCAAATTTACTTACATGAGGGAATAATCCATGTAAATATTCTTACTAATACATGGATTTCATTCATAATCCCATGATGGAATAAAAATTGATTTTTTTACTTCCCCAATAATTCTAGGTTCCTCATTTCAGGGATTATTACTAGTCATGTTACCCATACCACATGTGAGCCAGATCTACATGAGATATTCTAACATAGACTTCTTTACTAGAAAACCTTTTTTGAGAAGGGATGTGACTATATTCAGGATATTTACCCATTTGAGAGATCTATTTATTTATATAATCCTTAGATATGGTCACCTTATACTAGAATAATTCCCTAATTTCATAACTAAATGATAGTTTATTTTTGTTATTTTAGGATATGTTGTCATGCTTTACATCTCTATTTTTATCTAGGTCACAAATCCTTTTATCTTACTCATTATACATAGGATCTTACCAATTCATGAATAGTTTAAAAATCCCTATCTATATGTTTATAAACTACATAGTGGAATGGTCTAAGACACATGAATTTAAACTATAAAGAATTACATCCATATGGAATAATGTTAAACCGCACAAACTCAGGTCTACCATAATGAATATCCTTCACTGTTCGGGATAGTCTGCTGAGGAGTATTGTTCCCCTTATTAGAGAGACTAATCCATGTAGTGTTTCTCAGTGCTTTTAATTCTCAATTTTATAATTCGAGCTAGTAATAATGTTCCTTATTCAATAAAGAACTGCATGTGGCTTGATTCAAATATTGTGAGATAAATATTAACTCCTGTCTATCATATTTCAGGCCCATCCATAGCTTTTATTTCTATATATGGTTCTATTATAGTGATGAAAATGCTCTTCAATCATGTAATTCCCCCATTCTCACACCATAATAGATTACTCCCCACATATGAGTTAGATTTTTTTTGGAATCTATCATTCATAAGAACTTCTTATGATTTAATTCCTATCACCATGGGATATTTATTGGCACCCAAAATTCCTATTCTAAGCCTAGTGATTATTTTTAAATAAATCCCTCACTTTGACTTTGTGTTTAGACATTCACGCAGACATGTATGGTCTTTTATCCCTACTCGATACTATGATTGGGTTATGTTATCTTACACATGTTTCAGATCTATATAAAACCTCACATTTATAGGCCTTATTCATATGACACTATAATATAGATCATATATATCCTTATCATATGATGTTAAATTGCTTGACATATGGACCATATTCTATGCCCTTAAATTTTTTAGAGAAACCCATTCTATGGGTCTTAATTTCCCTTACATACAATCCAAACTTACATAAGAGTCCCCAACTTATGACCACTTATCTAGGAATAGATGTGGAATAAAATAATAAATCCCCCCACCAGCTCTGTAATGGACCAATCTATATTGGGATATTTTTTAAGAACTACATATATCTTGATTTTTTTCATAATAGGATACATTGTGATACCCAGATCATTAATCATAAGCCTAACTATAAATCCCATCAACTTTGTTTTCATCGTATTGTAGGCCTCTCCATTCATGTTGGGTTTTCTATAAGAACCATATACTAGGACCTTGTCAAAAAAAATATTGGTTGTAATTCCATCACTAAGGGATACCTATTGATGCCCATATATTCTATCATAGTCCTAGAACTAAATTCCAATTAAATACCCACTTATTCTTTATGTTTGTTCCCCCTAACTCACATTGAGTTTCCCTAAATTTTTGTAACACTAAGAAGAATCCATCCCATTTTGCATGTGATTCATATCTATGAAAATACCACCATATAGCTGGTCCTCTCCGAAAACCTTAAAATGTAGAACCCCTTTGTTCTTTTCTCACAGCCACAACCTACATGATATATGTTCCACCCTATATGACCCTAAAATACTCATATTGGTCTTTTCTATAAGACTCATTTTCTCTATATATGAGTTATCTCTACAGAAGACCCTTGAAATATCATTACTTATCCATAAAACTATTATATGAAAAAATTTACCTTAAATTAAATAGTTTCATCTTAGTTTTGGTCCCTTTAATTCCTAACAGGGTTTATTTCATGGGTTTATCCCTAAGATAAAGATACATCATTTTTCACATGAATCAGATATATGTAAAATGTTAAATAAGAAGTTCCTAATCATATAACCTTAAAATATAGAAAACATTCATCCTTGTTGCATTAAATTAAACTTCATGACATATGGTTCACCTTGTATGACCTTAAACTACCTATAGTGGTCAATCTAACATAACCCCAACCCTTCTACATGAGTGTCAGATCTATTTAAGGGTGCATTGAATATGGTTCACATATATATCCATATTCCAGAATCAAATTTTCCTTTTCCCTTGGAATCATGGCCTAGTTTTTAGAATATTCCATTACATCAATTTTTCTACCCCAACTATACACCCAAAAATTTCCAAGGGTACAAATCGTTGAACTTCACCAAATTCTATTTTGATGCCCAAAGAAAATGAACTTCTTGCATATGGGCAAGATATATGAAGATGTTTTATTTTATAAGAACTTTTTATAGTTTTATTCTCATATTATTGAGATATATAGTGATTACCAAATCAATTATCATAAGGCCAATCATAAATATATTCAATATCCAACCCCTCTCTACATATGAACTCTTCATTCACATCAGGTTATTTATAATACAATGACACTGTATTGAATCCACATGATATTCTCCTACACATGAGCTAGATCTATGATTAAACATTATAATAACTACGTGAGGATTGATTTATGACTTAATAGGATAAATAGTGACTTCGATATCATATATTTTTGACCCATTAACAAATTATCATGCCCCTATTTTTCCCTTTGACATCCCAAAATAGCCTAAAAATGGTTTGTTCTTGGAAGGAGTTTCCTCATAACTCTTTGAATATTCACTTCTTATACACCAAAATTTATTTCTCAATAATTTTGGATCACCATAAACATTTTTTGTTTATCGGTAATGATTTTATTAAACTCTAAGGACCACTGCTTATTAGTAATGAGACCAATTACACTATATTTAGTCCTACAAACTAGAGGTGTGTTCTTGTCTTGAAGAGAAGTTCATATAATCTATGTACACCGAGACAACAATGTAGCTGAGTCTATCTTTCAAATTTGGTCAGTAGTCATCTCCAAAATACTTGTCAAATCTCAATATTTTATAATTCAAATACATCATGACATGATTTATAGAATCATAATTCACCATTAAAAATGTATTAGGTGTTATTATCCATTGATCCCCATCAATTTTTTTAAGTTAAATAACTTTTTTCTAGTCCAATCCCCATGATCCAAAACTATGTGCACCACTCTATGATATTATATAGAAGCATTGGGATATCTATTAACATTAGTTTTTTTATCTCCCTCCTTTTCATGTCTAATAACTATGACCTTATACAATGTACACCTACCTTAAGGCTATCTATATTAGTGGAATTTCGATTCCATTTATGCAGGGTAAACCATTACTTTATCACTAGGTATACTGCCTCATTGATGGTCAATGCTATACGACCTTAAAATACATCCATTATTAGTTTAATATATATATGACCATAAAATTTGCTTTTAAATATTTTGAATTTAAAGACCTATAAACTATAGAACAAAAGATACATAAGGCTTGATAAAGTGAAAACGATTAAATTTATTCTTGATAAAATTATTTGTTTTTTCTATATAATTCACCCCTTTTCATGAAATAGGAAAAAATTATAACATAATATATAAAAGACATAAGTATTGTGGTCTCCGCCATATGAACCTAGAAAAATTCAATCTATGATCATTGGACTCACTGGTCAAGGAATAAAATTATATTATGTATTCTTCCTTATATCGATATGTGCCCAAGAAATTTCTTGCTACAACTCTTCATTCTGATATAGTGTCTAATAAATTGTGGAATAACATTTAGAGTTCCCAACCCCTTATTGAGTATCATTTCCTTCAAGTGACACCTATGCATGGTAATGATTTTGAGGCTTCCATATTCATCCCTTCCAACTAGAGGCATGTTTTCATCCTAAGAATTAAATCCTATAATCTCCATATTCCTTGATGATATTTCAATGGGACCCATCATTAAAATATTGTAATGACCCTCATCCGAGTATCCTAGAGTTGGTAATTGATTTACTATGATGGTTCTAGATATAATTTATCACATCCTAAAGGACCAAATTGTTTAATGGTCTTAGAAAACTAAATACCTACTTAAAATTCACATTACACTTGAAAACATAAAATATTGTATATAATTTTTTTGAGAACACCATTATTACACTTTTCATATCCCTACATATCAATCATAATACACGTCCTAGAATCATAGGGAAGGGAAATATAAGAAATTGGTGAGCTCTAATGCTTTTTAAGGGTATGCGTACACTAGAGGCTACCATAAAAAATATTGATTAATTAGTATGGAAATGGAAATTACTAAAACACATTAAATTTAGTCAATACATTGAACATAATGAATAATATTAAAGGAATAAATGGTGATATAATAATTATATATAAATAATCACATGAGATTGAAACTTATACAAGGATATTCTAACCAATCTAATAATCATATGGACATCAACAACTAATCTAATAATGAGGAAATTAATAATGTTTTACATCATAACCATACTATTAGGGCCTCATTCTAGGAAATATTTCATAAATAGGTAAGTATATAGCCAAATACCCAATATAGTTTGTCTCGTGAGACTTACCAATGCATCAAGGGGATATAGTAGGCCCCACCCATCTTATACTAATAACAATGTATTCCTCATAAAAAAAGGTGTGATATGTAATCAATGTAAACATTCAAATTGAAAAATTAACATATGTTATGTAAATAATTTCCCTAATAAAAAAACAATCAACATACAAATTATTTTTTGAATACTAGAGTATGGATTATAAAACTCTCTCCAATGAATAAACATAATCATAAACCATCCAGGGTAAAATGGAGAGAGGTATCAAAATAGTGCATCCCAATGAAACATATAAAAAAATCCATATAAATCATAAGTATTGTATCATTAAAATATATTCCCAATACATAATAAGGTAAAATTATTTTTATGACTATAACTACCATATAATTCTATTAAAAATATTCCTTAAGAAAATATAATTTTCTCTTTGAAAATCATATTCATAAAATAAAAATCTCAAGAATATTAAGAAAAAAATCCCTGAAAAGAAACATAAATAATTTTAAATTAGGCTTCAATGAAATAACTTTTCATGATTATAGGATACTCCATATATATTGAGTATGTTAAAATAAATATTCATTTTACATTTTTAGTAAAGGTCAAAAGGATCCTATTTTGGAAAAAGAAATGGAAATTACTATAAAAATATTTTTTAAAAAGTAAAAAATGGGTAAATATATATTTAATAAATAATTTTTATAATTTTAAAAACATATTAAAAACATTTTTAGAAAACATTTATATGTAAGAAAAATGATTTTTTACTGAAGAGAGAAATGGCATCTGCTTTTCTTAAAAACATATTCTCCATCATTTTCAGCACCAAAGAAAGAAAAATGGTAGTATTACAAGAAAATTTTATAAATAAAAATAGGAGAATAAAATTCATGAGTATATTTCGAGATTCATTATAATATTTCATCATCATAAACTTAATTATAAAAAATACTGATAAATGATGAGATTGTAATATAAATGCATACAACTTTGATAACTTCGGAATAATAAGTCCCATGAAAGAAATAAAATCAAGTAAAACATTAAATACCATGAAGATAAATATATTTATGATATAAAATATCATAATGGTGTTATATAGACCACATAAATGAATAATTGGTGGATATGAATTATGTCTCACAAAAGTAAAAGTGAGATAAGAAACCCATATCCCAGGTCAGATTTTCATATTAATTTTTTGTAGCACGTGAATAATAAATATATATTTATTATAAATATAATACATAACCATAATTATATAATTAATATCACATATGATTTACCTATATAATTTTTTGACTCGTTTATTAACAATTCATTGTTAAAATCATTGTTTTGGGTGACAACTGCTTCATTTTTAGTGTTTCTTTTGGCTTAGATATTTTAGTCCTTTTTATTTGATCATGGTTAAAAAATTTGTAGTATTTAAACCATGATATAATAAATTTTTTAATCATTATATAATTATTGAAAATATTCCATAAAATTAATACATCGTAAAATTATTTATATTATTCATGCAAACGGTGGGTCATATGTACGCATGAACGTTGTTTCTATTTTTCTAACAGATGGAATGTAAGAATGGTAAATAATATTTCACCATTATATATCCATTATAATATCAAATATGTAATTTATGTACATTAAATATATCCTTATTACCATACATATCAAAATAAAATGAAAACAATTCGTCTATTTGTGTGGATGTGGTAGTCCACATGTATGCACAAATGAAGTTATTAGTTTTCAATGGATTAGATGGTAAGAAGGTATATGAGATATTGTAATTAAAAAATTATAGTAATTTAATAATTATAATAAAAATGTATTAAATACATCATTATATAATGTTGTGTTATGCGGTGATGGAAAACGAATTACATCAGTTTGTGATGTGGTATTCCTCTGAAGACACGATCAACTATTTTGTTTCCCATTTGAAAGAAGATGAGACCGATATAGGTTATTACATTAGCATAATAACATCTCAGTATATAGAATATAATGTTTTTATTATTTTATCATATTTTTTGAGTATTCTAAGGAGTTATAAGAAGAATTAAAATGAAAACTCATTGTTAAGAACATTGCCTCTTATTTGGAAAACCTCATTAAGTTTATACATAATTCCATTCTAGATTGAATTTATGATAAAAATAAGGCCTCAAGGATGGGGGTAGTAATTAAAGTAAAATATTTGAATATATATTGGACTAATATGAAAGATTTGTGAGTGTGAAGATGATATGAGAGAGGGTGGCCTTTTATAAGTGTTGGAGAGGACACACTTGGAATATTTGAAAAGAAAAAGTGATACCCACATTTTAATACCGTTAAAAGGATAAAAATATCTCATTACTTAACCGTGGATGATATGAGATATTAATATGAACATAAAATAGTCATTTAAAACGTTTATTTATCATTTTAACCCTTATTGTTTCAGTTTAACCCTCGGTAAACCTGTTTTAACCTGTACCTTGGTAATTAATTTTTATTATTTGAACTATTCATTAAGAAAAAAATTTAGGTTAAACTTATTATATAATATTTTATATTCTAATTAAATATTTTTATATAATTTTTTAAACTATATTCATATATGTTCCAGAATTTAATTTAAAATTAATCCCACTAATGAGACAAAAATATGGTTTTCCAGAAAAACGTTTTCATGAGTATAGAAACTTTTAATATAAAAAATCAATATAAAATTGATTCCAATGACCAGAATTGTATTCATTATATTATAATTTAATTAATTTTTAATTTTAAAACAATTTTAAATCCTAATGTAACTTTTAAATGCTTTAAATGATTTTTTTTAAAATAAAAACCAGTGTTGTTCACTATTCATCAAAAAAATTGATCTTTTCAATAAATTCTGGAAAATTTACTCTAATATAGTTTTCAAATGCTGATTTGAAAAATTAATTACATATTTTATAATCAATTTTCTAATACTTTTAATTGTTATTTTTAAATTATGCTTAGAAAGTGTAGTGAAACTACCTTTTAGAAAACTATACTTTTTTAGAAAACATTTCTTTTTTATTCAAATGATTCTTCTTTTATTTCTAAAAAATATATAACCATTGAATTTATTTTATAAATTTTTAAACTATATAATTTTCATAATATATTATTTCCTTCTCATACCTTCCAATTTAACAACCAAGTAATAAATTATATTATTTTACATTTTATTTTGACTCAGGGTTTTTTATACCATAAGTTATTGAATAGATTAAAGTTAAAGAAATATATTTCAAAAATCATTAAATATAATTTTTCATGTTAGATATGAAATAAAACATAGTTTTCTTCTTTTATAATCTATAAGTGTTACATTCTACTCACCTTAAATGTATTACATAATTGAAATTTGGACTTATGCTTGGAAATCAAGTGTTTGTCATATGAAAATACCTTTTTCGAAAATTCATAGCATAAAAAAGGGTTACAAAAATTCTTATTGATGAGATATAAGGGGAATAATGAAGGTAATATAGAAAAAAAATAAATATTTTTAAATAATAAAAACATTAGTGGATGTTTAAAATATGTACATAGAAGAAAACCATCAATAATTATAGAGTGATAGAGATCATTGATCACAAGAAAGTGAACGATCAAGGGAAAGTGAATGAGCACAAAACCATAATTATTTGATGAGTTAAAAGACCATTGAATCATCATATATGAATATAATAGGGAAAAAAATACGTTTCAAATCTCTTTTCCAAGATTCTAGGGATTCTTTTACAATCATGATAGAGAACACTAGAAAATATGCTTACAATTCTATCCTTTGGTTGTGCTTCAATCAATTTACACTTCATTTTTTACACCAGTAAATTAATATCCAAGATGGATTTTTTATGCCTAAATCACTAAAATTAATATTTATAAAATCATAAAATCCATAAAATAGTTAAAAGTCATTTTATATATCTTTAAATATTTAAGAAATCTAAAATGGTTAACACATGTTATCCAATACAATACATTAATCTTGAAACTACAACAATAACACCCAAATCTCAACTTAATACATTCAATATGCATGTGACCATAAAATAATTTATGTTAAAACAATTTCATATTAACTATAACATAATTTAGGATATTGGCAGGAATTACAGCCATGTGTGCATTTTGTTGTGGGTTCAAGCCCTTCAACCTTTCTAGATACAATGTGTGTTCACCCAATATATGTGATTTAATTTTTCTAAATCCATATTAATATAATTCCTATAACTTTTAAAAAATATGATGAATATCATAAAAATAACATTTTTCATCAAATAACTTTTTTACCACAAGTTTTTTCTATATGACTCATTTTTTCATGAAATTAAATAATATATTTACTATAGTTACCTTAACATCATTGATCATATTGACCATAAAGTTTATCAAAAATTAATGTGTTATTTACCAACAATGTAAAGTAATTATTCTGTAAATAAGTTTATCTCAAAAATATACTAAACTAATGTGTTTTATTTCCAAAATTGTCACAAAAAAATTCTTAATATTTATAACCTCCCATAACATAAGGTCTCGAAAAGGGGTGTTCAAGACATTGAACTAATGATTGATCTTAAACTCATAAACCCATTATGGTATCCATAATGCTTAAGTTAATGAAACATGATGACATATATTCACAAAAAATTAACACAATCCTTATATGTTTCATGATTATTATAACCAAAATACCATTAGTTAAAGTAATTATACAAACAAATTCTAAAATCCAAACACAAAACAACTTTAATCATTCCACTTTCACTATATTAAAAACATAAGACTGACCTTGATCCATTAGCTTTTTGTGAGGTATATTCCATTTATGTTCGGGGAATTTTTTTTCATAGTTACTTATCATCTTATAGTAGAATAATTGAACATTATATCTTTATTTATTAACCATGCATTCACGAACCAGATAAACATTCTATCAAAACATGAAGAAAACTCACATTCTCTTTAAGAAAGTATCAAGGATTTTCATTCCACAATTATCATATGTGGGAAAATTCTCTATTCAAATATTCTCCTTTTATATTTTTTTCTCTATCATTCTCTTATTACCTATATTACCTTAGAATACATAATAAATGGAGAGTTATTTCTCTATCTTGTTAGAAAATGGTACTATTTTATCTAATGATGAGAATTTATGGAAGACTATATTCATTCAATGGAATTTCTTTAACCCATAAATGAAATGTTAAATCTTACTCTTTGTATTATATATATAGTCCACAAAATGAATTTATAACCATGTAAAGTTGGATTCATACTTAACTACATTTTCATTTTACTTTTTCATAAATTTAGAAATTTATCTCCATATCTGATCATTTATCATAAGGAAAATATTTTTTCAAGAAGAGTACCTTAAAATTATTTCACTCCATGATTGTTATTTATTATTCATCCTTACTATTTTTAATCAATGACTACTATTGATCCACATATCCTAAGATATGATAATCTGCCATGAAAACATTATCTATTTCATTACTTCCAAGAGTGAGAGATGTTATCTCTCAGGAACTTACACATTTCTCAGCTATAAATGTATTTTTTTTCTTATTAAATGATAGAGGTTTCTGATGCATTAAGTGTTATGAAATTAGTAAAATTTGTGGTGGATCTATAGGCTACTCTATATGGGGAAAGTTATAAGATATAAACTGAGTCAACTTCCCTGATATGGTTATAATTTTATCAGTTCAAGATCCAGCGCCCTCCCCATATTCATTATCTTTCCCTATACAGAAATACCCATATGGAGTATGTGCATTGATACAGTTTACATTCCTTCAATAAGCTTCCACTTCTTAACAATTTCGTATACTTTATTAGATCAAAACATTCTGAAATATAATTTTTAATCCCAAAATGAGTTAAATACATAACATAATTTGAAAAAATTATGCATATCTAGTCTCAAAATAAAAAACATTGAATCTTTGAAATTATTCTCAATTCATAAAAATATTTTCAAAACAATCGTAATTTTTTGTAAAGATTGTGTGAATTAGCTCAACATGTCCCTTGGGAGTGTTAATCAAGCTCTGTATTAAGACCTATTTTCATGCACTAGATGATGATCGAGTCAAATACAAATGTGCTCTTTTCAAAGATATTAACCCTATGTACATATATACTAGATCCACATCCACTTTTTGTATCCAAATATGGATGTATAACAAGTAAATCCACATAATATCTACCTTACCAAAACTTTGGGATGTTATCTTACATTAGAATTATCCTCAATGGTAGTCATAGAGTGATGTTGCCTAATCTATTTTTTCCTTAGTTTAGTTCCCAGTGTTTCTACTAAACTTCCTTTGATTATAATGATATATACCCCAACCCATGTTCCCCAGACATTATGGTTACTTTATTAAAGGGGTTCAAGATACAAGTACTCACATCTAAAAGGACCAAATAGTTTATTAGTCCTGGAAAACTAGCTATATACCTGAAATTCACATTATATTCTAAAATATAAAATAAAACATAGAATTTGGTTTGATAACAAAATTATTCCATTTTTAGTATCCCTATATATCAATTATAATACACTTCTTAGAATCCTAGGGAAAGGAAACATAAGAAAGGGGTGAGTACTAATGCTCAGTAAGGGTAAGAGTATATGGGAAGCTATCATAAACCAATAAGGCTTAGTAAAAATGGAATGGTAAATAAATAAAACTCATTCCACTTAATAAATAATTTGAACAAAATGAATAATATGGTATTAATAAATGAAGATAAAAAAAATTCTATAAAAATAATCTTGTGATCCTGAAACTTATCCATGGATATTCTAACTAATCAAATAATTATGTAGACATTAATAACTAATATCATAATGAGGAAATTAATTATTCTAGGAATAATAACCATACCATCATGGACTTATTCTAATACATTTCATATAAGTGGGAAAGGCCCCAGCCATAGACCCAAATAAGTTTTTATCATGATACCTACCAATTGATCAAGGATCTATAGCAGGCCTCACCCATGAATTACTAAATACAATGCATTTCTCATATGAAATGGGAGAATCATAATAAAAATAAACATTCACATTGAAAAAATATCATAATAAATGTTAATAATTACCTTTTTTAATAAACATAATCGACATAAATAATAGTATACAAAAAATATCCTAAAAATTTTAATACTTTTTTCATTGAATAAACATAATCATAAACAATCCTATGCACTATATATAATGGTATTAAAATAGTGAATCACATTCAAAATATTTATAAACCATCTATATACATAATAAGTATGGTATCATAATAATATATTCCCAATGGATCCTAAGGTATAATGGGGTTTTTTCGTTTATGATTAGAAATACCAAAAAAAATCCAATAAAAACATTCTTACGGAAAATATCTTTTTCACTTTGAAAATAAATTTCAACAAATAAAAATTTCCAGAATATTAAGGAAAATATATTTTCTGAAAATAACCTTTTAAACATGTAAAGGATGATTTCAAACAATAAGTTTTCATGATTTTGGAAAATTATGTATATTTTTAGTATGTTAAAATAATGGTTCTATTCACATTTTTTGTAGAAGTCAAGAAATACATCACTCAGAAAATGATTATCAAATTCATTTAAAACTATTTTTTAAAAATTAAAAAATGGTTAAAATTTTTATTAATAAAATAAATTAGTTTTTAAAAAAAATTAAAATATTTTTTTTAAATATCGATATGGATGAAAAATGATTTTCGACTGTATATATAAATAAAATAGATTTTTCTTAAAATAATTATCATTTTTTTAAGTATCAAAGAGAAGAAAATGGGACTATTAATTATAAAATTAATGAATAAACATAGGAGATTAAAATTCATGAGTTTATTGATATATAGATCCTAACATTTAAAAAATTCAAACATAAGCATAAACAATATTGATAAATGTTGAGATTGTAACATAACCCCTTACCACTTTGGTAATTTATAAATCACAAGTCCAATGAAAGAAAAAATTAAAACCAAAACTTTAAATACCATTAAAATAAATATATTAATTATTTTACATATCAAAGTGTCATTTTATACACCACAAAAAGTAAAAACTAGTGAATATGACTTATTTCTCGCAGAAAGTTAAAGTTAGATGTGAAACTCTTACCTCAGGTCTGATTTCCTTCATATGTTTTTGTACCTATAATATAATAAATATAGATTTATCACACATATATTAAAACATATTATTATATCTCATACCTTATATGATTTACCAATATTATTCTATGAACAATTTATTAATAATTGTTTGTTAAAATCACTATTTCAGGTGATTATTACATCATTTTTCATGTATGTATTAGTTCAGTAATTTTTGTTATTTTTTTCATTTATCATGATTACATCATTACTATAATGTTAAAAATTATATATATATATATATATCAAACATAATCTTTATATAATTATTTATAATAGTCTATAAAATTTATATATTGGAAAATGAGTTACACCATTCATGGAGATGGTAGATTGTACGTACAGATGAATGATGTTTCTATTTTTCTAATAGATGGAATGTAATAAAGGTAAATAAAATTCCACCAATATATAAACACTATTGTATCAATTATTTAATTTATATTAATTAAATTTATCCTTATTACCATCTACATCAAAAAATGAAAAACATTTCAAATCACTGCGTGGAGGCAGTAGTCCACATGTATGCATGAGTGACATTAATGTTTTCCAATGGATTATAAGGTAAGAAGGTATATGTGATATTATAATTAAAAAAGTATATTAATTTCATAAATTTCATAGAAATATTTTTAATCCATTATCATATCCATCTGTGATAGGCGGTGATGGAAAACGAACTACATCGGTTCATAAGACGGTGGTCCTCCGTACACACGATAAATGATTTTTTCCACATTTAATGGAATAGGAGATGGATATTGGTTATGTAATCAACATAATAATGTATCGGTGTATAGGAGATACCATTTTTAATATTTTATCATATCTGGATAACATTTTAAGGAGTTGTAAGAAAAATAAAAATGAAAACACATGGTTATGAACAATACCTCTTCTTCAGACAGCCTCTTCAAGTTTACACCTAAAGCATCAATAGATTAGAGTTTGTATAAAAAAATGCTTATAGGATGTGGTGAGGTATTTAAGGAAGATATACGGTTTTGCTTTCGCAAAACAATAGGTTTTTAAGTGCAAATGGGATAATATATGGGTGGCCTTTAAAAGTGGGGGACATGATGCACTTTGAATTTTTTAAAAGAAAACGAGATACCCAAGTTTTTCACATTCTAAAAAGATTAAAAATTTTCATTTATCAAAACATGGATGATATGAGTTATAAATATGTCCATAAAATTATAATTGCAAAAGTTTAAAGGTCATTTTTACCCTTATCATTTAAGTTTAATCTTCAGGTAAACTCGTTTTAACCTTAATAGTGAAAATAATTATTAATGTTTTTACAAATAATTATAACGAAAAATTATGTTCAATTTATTATATTATATTTATTATTATGATTCCATATATGGACTTCATTTTCCTAAATTTAATTTATATAAGTGGTTCAATTAATTTAAAAAATAATCTCACAAACATAACAAAAAGACAGTTTTCCAGAGAACAATTTTCAAAAGTATAGAAAGTTTTAATATCAAATTTTTTTATTTATTATAATATAAATGAATATATGTAACTTTAGAAACTATTTTAAATCAAAATTTAACTTTTAAATTATTTAAAGTAAAAAAATATTCAATAAATCCCATTATTTTTTACTATTCATCAAAAAAATTAATCCTTTCAGAAGATTCCAAAAAATTAACTCTAAGCTAATTTTGACATGATTATTTCAAAAAATAAATTAATTTTTTAAAATAAATTTTATGAATTTGATGAAAATTAATTTTAATTTATGTTCAAAAATAAATATGTAAC
The DNA here is from genome assembly GCA_963277665.1 of Viscum album. NCBI lineage: Eukaryota > Viridiplantae > Streptophyta > Magnoliopsida > Santalales > Viscaceae > Viscum > Viscum album. The sequence continues at coordinate 427,919,702 of OY728150.1, read as the reverse complement.
CACCTTTTATCAAAAATAAATTTTATCAGAAATCACTTCTTCTTCTTTCAAATGATTCTAATTTTGTTTCTGATCAATAAATAACCATTGAATTTATTTTATACATTTTAAAACCATATAATATTCATAATTTAGTTAATATTATTCAAAACTACAAATTTAACAACTAGGTTAGAGTGGTATACTATATTTCAGTTCATTTAGACATGGGGCTACGTGTACTGCAAGCTATCAAAAAGACTAAATTTAAATAAATATATTTTGTGGATAATTTAAGCTTTACGTTTCATGTAAAACACACTATTAAAAACAATGTTCTTCCTTTTAAATATAATGGTTTTATAAATTTGTTAAATTCTTATCCTTAGCATAATTATTTCATCCCATCAATTCATAATTCAAATATTTCAAGTTATGATTTTCATGTTTGATCACCTTGATATTTAAGCAATATTAAAATACACTCAATGTTACACATTCGTGCATTATTCCCATTTTTAAAGAAATAATATTATTCTTTAACCTTCATTGGTCCTCATCATGTGACCCTAAAACAAATAATATGTATCATACCCCTAAACTATATGCACTTATCCATGAGGATCTATACACTAGTGGAATATGGCTCTCATTCACATTGGTTTTTCCTTACCCATGACACTATATGAAATTATTCACATTTTATTAAAATCTAGCTGAACGTAAACACCAACAATATCAGTATATCATGCAGGACATTAAAATTCTAAAATAAATACACATAGAACCTCTTATTTTGAAACCTCGAAAAGGAATTCTAGGAAAAAATTTGACTCTCCACTCACCGGGGTTTTACGTCACGTGACATAGAAAAAATAAAAAATTTCAAAAGGAAAAATCATCAAACATTTCATGTTGAAACCCCATAAAGGGGTACCTGAAAAATGTCATGTTCCTTCCCACTAACACTCCCCCATATAGGGATTGTAAAAAGTTATAGAAAAATGAGGAAAAATACTTGAATACTGTAGAGTACAATATTTGACCATTGAAAAAGTAAATACATGCTCCATAAGTCCCTTGGAATAGTAAATAATAATAGAATCCTTATATTCACTCTCATATATTGGTTCAGGTGATAATTGAAAACTACAAAAATGTGTAGTTTCCGAGAAAAATGGGAAGAGTATCCTTCGATGAGGCAGGTGCTTTGGAAAAAATTAAGCGCTCAAACTGATTATTGTAGGGCTTTAGTGGGGCCCTAAATTTTCTGGAGACCACTAGATGCAGGGTTGAAGATGAATTCAGATAGGTCCAATGAAATGGGTATTATAAAGGGTGGTGGGGTGATCTAGAACACCCGAGGAAGCATGGTGGCTGCGTTCAATTTTATGTTCATTATGGAGATTCCTTGCAGGCCGAGGCTTGGGCACTTCTCAAAGGCATTTAGTTCATCCTACTACATCACTTACCTCTGTCTGAGATTGAAATATATTCAATAATCCTCTAAGTTGTGCTTATGTATCATATCTCCACTTTGGGGACTATTTAAAACCATGTATATCATTACAGGCTTCTCATTGATAGTTAAACAAGCTTAATTCATACTTGGTGTGAGGTTAACAACGTGGTATACTTCCTTGCATCATGGTTTTCTCTTGATGTTGATTTTTTTTACTTCTTCAGCTTGGGAACCTGCCTCCCCCCCCGAAGTGTGCTAGAATTTTCCATGGTGACAACCTTGGTCTACATTATTTTCACCCCCATGAGATAGCTTATTTTTCTTTCCTTCCTTGTTTAGGTGGTTCTGGTTTTCCTTAAATTTTTTCTGAGTTTTTTCATGTGTATGGTTCCTTCAATTTTTTAATAAAAAATATTATTTTTTATGTAATCTATGAGTATTAAATCCCTCCCGAAAATTGGAATCCTCATTCTATTATTTTTTTATCATTATTATATTTTATTAAATCGTTCCATATATTAATTTCACAAATTAATGTATTTTGATGGTACTTATGTCAGTATATTCAGCATACTTATGCGCATATAAGAGAACAAGTCTAAAAAAAATCATTTCTCATATTTGAGTAAACTAACCTTAGAATATGTTCATAGCACATGCATCACCATATCTATCATATATATTTCATCTTAATTGAATATGCTCTAGAGGAGACCAAATTGTGATTATTTATCTCACAAGGTACAATCTAGTGTATGGTTCTTGTAATTATGATATCATATTTGTCTATACAATACCATTCTAAAGGCACATGTCTAAAATATAATAGAATAATCCATATTTAATTTTGACTCAAGATGTTGGAGATCATGATTCGAATAATAAATTTTTATTCAATGTTTAAAAGGGATCAGTTATCTTGGGGTTACCCTTAAATAGTTTTATAGGACAACATAGTTTGTTGACCAAGATGAAACAAGAACCATATAATTAAAAAAGAATAGAAATAGTGTTTTTATTTATTGGTCAAAATAACTGAGGAACATACATATTTTGGAGTCTCTCTCAATATATAAAAATCAAAGTGTGTATGGGGATAGTACTAAAATTCATGTTTTATAGATTCTAGAAGTTAAAAAAACATCTAATATAATTCATTAATATCTTCGTGTAATTTTTTTACCCTTGTGGATTCTTTATCAATGTCAAGCCACAATTCCTCTACCTTTTCATTGAAATCCATCTATGCATTTTATTCCTCCTCAAATTTCCATTGATTCTCTTCTACAACCTTTTCATAATATCAAAATTTTATTGATTGTGGGATACCTATTTCTGAATTCGATCTAGATCTTGGTGGAATCAACCCACTAAGGATCTACCTCTAAGAATATATTGTTTCCACATGTTCACCACCACATCATGATGATAAGAATCATTAATTACTTTGGTTATGAGATTGGAATACTGGATTGGAGCCATTACATCTAAAATCTCTATCTGTATCATGGTAAATTGATCTCAAGAAGTAATAACCTCCTTTACTTTAGCTTGGATACAAAGGTAATCATATCCATAAAATAACAAATTAATGAACACATGTTTTAGGTGATACATATTTCCACCAAGATTGTTGAGGGGTTCTCATAGAAAAACTTTTAGAATTCCTCCGCACTCACTATCATATACTTTGTTGTATTGAATCATATTTTGGATCTCATCCGAAGCCGATTTTATGGATTGAAACGCATTCAGGGAGCATGTCATTGAGAGATGGTCCAATTTTAACATATACTATATATCCCATCACTTAAATAACATTCAACTCTATAACTTATTCTTAATGAGATACCATAGAAACAAAAATAACCTTCGGGGAATCTATAGTAATTGGCAGGGATTTCAATAATGATATGAAAAGTTTATAATCCCAAAACTATGGTGGAAGACTAATTAATTATTATATCTGAGTTTTTACCTTCATTATATAAATAATTAACCTCTTTAATTGATATTTCCTCATAAAAATCCACAAAAATTAGGTATTCTCACAAATACTCTTTCACGGGAATTTGGGACACTCCTACTTTAAATAGAGGTACACCTATAGTTGGATTGGTGGTATTAGAATTCATATTCAATTTAATCATTCCTATATCAATACTAAATGAATATATACTTGGGGACAGATAATGGTTAACATATCTTACAGGGATAGCGAAAATGTTAGGATAATGTAAATTCCAATATAGATGGACCGATCATATCAAGATTAGTTGCAGAATAGCTAGTGAGGTTTATAACTTCCATGAGATTATACACATGCCTTAAATCAATGGATATGATGTGAATTCCATCTATTTTTTGAACCATATCCAACCTCTCATGAGCTTTTCCTATCACTAATCCCACAAAATCCCCTACGAAAACTGTATAGGTGTTATAGGGACATTTCGGATTCACATAAGGTGTGCTTTGTGATTTTAAAAATATTTGTTCACATATCAATATAGTATAAGTATCTTGAATGTTCATCTGGAATATTTTCATTATAGAGGAAGTTTTTATGTGAAGGAAGTGGTTCAGCAGTGTTTGTTCAAGAAGTAGGTACTAGTATTCATAATTTAAAATTTAAAATTGAGAGGGGAAAAGTTGAATTATATAGGGGGGCCTTGGTGTGACCACATAAACACCATCTGAACTATCATAATTCCTCATAATCAGATTCATTTCATGCCCATAGGACACCATGTTTTCATTGGGTTCTGATTAAATCCCACACAATAGTAAATAGAATCTAAAGCTAGATCTAATTAAAAATCTATAGAGGAAATATTAATATAAACAAATTTTTCAGTTCTTATAATGTCCCATCAATATTCAACAAGTAACTCTATTTTTTATAAATTAACGCATCACATCATGGGTCACATTATTACCTTCAAAGGAGAAATGGCTCTCAAACTCTACTCATACATTCTAGTGATATAGATATTTCTATGCATTTGTGAGAATACCTCATGAGCCCCCTTTTCCTCACATGTGGTAGTGGGGTGGAGATTTGAAGATATTCATGTGGTTTTCTCTTGGGGTGTCTTCCATTATGGTGGATAGTGGTAATCATTCATGATCATGAGATATCTTTTTAGATATCTTCAACACTTCATTTGTATACTCTCTATGTTGCCACCCATTTTGGGGTGGTGGTTACTAAATTGCATCTATAAATACCCTGTATAAATTTTGTGAATATATGGGAAAAGCATGTATGACATAAGAGAGGCAAAGAACTCATAGAGTTGAGTCTTCATGAGTTTGAGAAATTAAAAATAATCTTCTCAAAGACAATTATTTTTCTATCCTTCATGAAAGGCTGTTAAATTATACTTAGGAAATTCATGATCCATGAAGGACTAAAAAGGGAAAATACATTGTGATTATCCTTTGTGAGGCATCATTTATAAATTCCCTTCATGAGTGTGGATATCATTAATGAGATTAATTTGAAGGGTCATGCCTATGAAGATCATTCATGAAGTTCCCTTCTGTTACCTCCCTCATGAAACCCCTTTGTGCAATACTTTCCATAGACCATACTTGCAGAGGATCACTCGTATATGATCCTTTATGAAAATATTCTAACCTAATAACTATGTGAGAGGTCACCTATTTCATATAATCTAATTCCTATGATAATTATTGTCCTTTGGGGTTTTCATTCACTACTCATATTGAACATCAATTATAAAATATTTGGCCAATATATGGTCACTTTCTGAAGTAACCTAGCTATGTGTAACCAAGCTTCCTTAGCACCTTTTCCTCCTCCCAAGTCATCTTCATGGGTTAAACTCATTCAAATGATGCTCTTAGATTCGTTTCACTGAGGTCAAAACCCTGAAAAGTCTATTACATCAAGGATTTTACCCAAAAATATTAAACATATATGGTCAAGGTATTGACCAAATAAATGTTATATGAATTGATTATATATTCCTCTGATAAGAGGCCACTCCTGAGTTTTCCACCAAGACTGATAGGAACCTCATGGTAATAACGATAATTTATTACCATAATAATAAGATAAATAGTCATAAGGATTTGGGTGAAATGTATCCTAGATCAATATGCTTATCCTAACTACCCAAGTATTGAGTTGGACTCCCTGGTTTACTGAATGATCCATGTAAGCTCAGGCATCCCCATTAGGTATAAGTTTTGACCATGTTCCCATTGATTGTTTCATCACTCTAACTCATTAGTTATCCATTGGAATCCACCCATGGGTATTCCATGTGTAAACATCCTTCCCACAAGGTCATACCCCCATGGGTCCATTCATCATTTCCTTATCTAACTGTCAATCGATGCGAATTTTATGCATATGTGGTCATCCTATAAGGTATAATCCAAAATAAATCCTTTAATAATGATCTCATCCATATGATCTATTTTTTACTCAAGAACATATCAGGTAGACAATGTGTAATCCCTACTCAATCATTTATCTTCAACTCTTTCATGAAAAAAAACATCCTTTTCAAATGATGTAAAATGGCATGAAATCATCCTTAAGGAACGATTATAAACCATATGGTTTGGTCCATACATATGAACCTAAACTATGTTAGTTGAACTTTGATGGCTTTAATTCCAATTAATTGAGATTATTAATATTCCACATTGAGGTTAAAATACAATATTCATAAGCATACATTCACTGAGCTATATTCCCCATGAACTCCTTCTCAATAGTCCATATTCCATATGATCCAATCATTGTCAAATTCTCATTTTCTCTTCAATGCATTTATCCCATCTCTAGTTAACTACTAAAAAAGGATGAACATAAAATTTCATCTCATGTGTAATCCCCCCATAATCCATTTCTACGAGTCATTCACCTAGTATTCCACTCCTTAAAACTTTAAACTACATTGAAATTGTCATGAACACCAAATCTTTATCAGGAACCACAATGGTCCTTGTCACATTAACTTAAAAGTTATGGCATGTCCTATTAAGTGGCACAAAATGAAACAAATTCTCATCAAATCATTAAGTATATGTAGGAATCCATTCATATGGTTCCTATCATAATACCATGAACAATTACTATCATCATGGATAAAAATAAAATCTAGAGTACCCAACTTTGTGTCTCAAAAACAATTCATCACTTAATAGAAAAGAGAGATAGAGAACCTATAATATATATGTATATATATATATATATATGGTATAAAATTATAGAGAACCTATTATAAATTAAAATTTTATCATCCATAGAGAATATATGATATATATAAATGTTTAATTAAATTCAATTTCATCCAGATCACTAGCATGATGTTAAATAGTCCTACAGTGGTATTTGGGAAGGATTCATTAATATGTATCAAAAAAATAAAAGATCCTTGAAGTAATAAATAGTTACCCTAAGGGGTGATAGGATTATGACCTCCCATCCTTTTGACCAATGTTCATCTGAATAATCATTAGTAAAATCCCAATGAACACCTGTCATTAGAATGGAGGTCCATGTTGGTTCAAAATGAGAATGGGTCTATTTCATGTAGGAATCATCATGGTTTTAAAAAATCACAATTAATGTATTCATGATTATTTTTACATATATTGTTTTATTTTATATCTAATTTAATTTTATTTATAGTTACATTTTCAAAACATAATTTAAATTAAAATTAAGTAATTTTAATCTAATTATTAACAAAGTGTGGTAAATTTTATAATTGTCACAATATTATAACATATTACCATTTAAATTAATCATATATGACATCTCATGTGTACAATGTGATAAAATAAATTGTTAAGTATCATTTTTACAATAAAAAATATTTTCTCGTTCATTTTAAATTTTCATAATATATTTTTTTAATTCTTAATGATTGTTATCATATTCTATATACAAGTTTTATTAATCTAAAATTTTCATTATAGAATTCATGCTAAATAACATAATTTATAATAAAATAAAATTATGAAGTATTTAATACTTTTATTTCAAAATGTAATTTCTCATATGTAGAGTATTTTATTATCAAAAAATGGTTATTAAAATTTGATAAGTTATTTTTTACAAATTAAAACTGTTATTGACATATGATTTTAATCATAGTATATGAAGATCATTTGTAAGGGATCAGATCTGTATAGATTAACCCTTTGTATGTTTCCAGTGCTTGAGGTTCCCAAGGAAGTCTGAGAGGAGGTATGGAGCAGTTCAGTTCCTAGAATTTGGAAGCAGGTAAGGATTTCATGTCGTGAATAGTTACATGATATGAAATTGTGTTTCACATCATGTAATATATCATCATTTGAAAAAAAAAATTGAACAGGAGATTCATTTTTAGGTGGAAACCAAATTATAGGGATTACATGAGGTGAAAGGGGACTGCACATCATGTAATTCCCCACTGATGTATGTTTTTACAAGTTTTAACCGATTGGGTTTTTTAGAAACCCTACAGTTATAGAGGAACTCTTCCTCTTTCTAGGATTCCACCATCCCTCTACTTAATCATTTTGGATACCCTTATAGAGGGATTGATCCTCAGGCTTCTATCTTCGATCTGTGGTGATCTGTGGTGACCCAATGTGAATTCTTCTATCATTTTCTAGCGGTTAATCCCAATTTGGTCTTGTTTACTCCTTTATCTTATTGTTGTGCTATGGAAGATGATCTCCCATGTTTCTAATGTGGTTTTATTGGTTTCTTTTTGGAACGATTGTGGTGTAAAATCCTCATTTGGTTGTAGTTCATGCGGGAGATGAGATTGGGATCCGTTGTGTTGGTCCATTATCGTGAGAATAACGTTGGCACCCTTTTGAGGTAGGGGATTTTTTGATTCTCTCTTTATTTAAGTGCAATATTAGAGATATAATGATTTATCCCCTAGGATCACAATTAAATTAACCTAATAATTATTTGAACCAGATTAATGAATTGGTATCAATCATATAGTGATGTTGATGTTTTTTACCATGATAACGATATTCCTCTTGATTTTATAGATAGTGTGATATCTATTACCTTCTTGGATTACCATGTTGTTCTTAATTGGATTTAGTAAAGAACATAAATTCATAATTAATTGATTATTAGTTGGCTAAAATAATTAAAGAGGTGGGTTTATTGAATCCAATTATTGTTGTTGCAATTTGATGATAATGAAATTGATGTAAGTGTGTATGTTTAATCGAATTGGTTAATGAACCTAATATTGATGATTCTTGTTGATAAAAGAATTTAAGGAATTTTAAATTATTTTTTAATTAATTTGTGATAGCTTGGTATGGCTTGTTTCTTAGGTTTCCCATAGTTGGAACCTGAGAATAATGAATCTGTTAATTCAATATGGAATAAGAACTGGTTGTGTGATAAAAGATACTTCCTTTATAGTGCATGAGTTTCTAATTTACTTATAAAGGTCATGTGCCTTGTACTTTAGATCCATGAGAGATCATTGTCTGTGAATGTTGGATTCCTTGATTTAGGGAAAACAACCCAGATTCTATGATTGTTTCCAACTACTTGTGATGTGTTGTGAGTCTGGGATGGCTGAGCCAGGAGGGATGTTGTGGTATGAGTGGTGGAGAGGCCTGATTGTTGAGGTAGTAGTTGACACCTGGAGGGGAAATATGCATAGGGATATATATGTGGGGGTTGGGAAGGACACCATATATGACAGAAAATGATGAATTGGGGTTTACCAATTTTTATGGAAGCCAGATGCTTGTTTGGATCAGTTTTTTTGGTTGATGCACATGTTTTTGTTTATCAGAATTACATTCCCCGCTACTTGAGGAAGATACTTTTGGTTACTATTTTTCCAAGAGAGGTGAATATGTGTGGGGTATTCCATGTGCTTTCTATGTTTAGCTTCTTTTGGTTGGATGGGTATATTCTCCTACTATAAGTGGTGAAGAATCGATGGGTAGTTCATCTACTCAACATGTTGTGCCCCTTGTGTTTGGTATCTTAGAATTCTTTATTAGAAGTTGGGCTTTCCCATTATTATGGAATCTAGAATCATGTTTGAATTAGTTGCATGGTCGATGGCCATGTTGTTTTTTATCTACATTACATTCCCCACTGCTTGAGGCATATGGTTTTGGCTACTCTTCTTCTAAGAGAGGTGAAGACACATGGGGTATGCCATGTTATTTCTATGTTTAGCTTCTCATGTTTGTATGGGTATCTACTCTTGCTATAGGTGGTGAAGACTCAATGGGTAGTTCATATACTCTCTATGTTTCTCCCCTTTTGTTTGGTAGATTGTAATATTTTCCTTGAATACCTAATAACATGGAAAGTCTTGTTTTTACATAAATGAATAAATATTTAACCACTGGGGTTGTAGATTGCTAGGATAAAATGATGAGGTTATATTTCTAAGTAGTCATGGACTCGGTTTGCTTATGTTTGGAGGGAATGGATCTTTATTGCGATGAAAATGTAATGTAATGTGGAAATTGTTGATGGTTAATTAATGGTTAAATAATTAATTAACATAAATTGAAATTGATGAAAAAGGGATAAAACAATTTAATGTATCTCTTTAAATATTTTCATTCTTATAGGATATCTGGTCTTAGCAGTATCATTCAGGAGTCTGAGAGAAGTTAGATGCAGTTGAGTCTGAGACTAGTATATGCACATAGTGTGGTTTTGAGATATATTATATCATGTACTGTTTTGTTTCTATATTATAATACACCTTTTCGTTTATCAAAACAGACACCCTATGAATTCTATGATCTTGGGGGTATTTTACACAACATCTTGTTGGGAGGATGGATGGTTGACTACCCCATTTGGCCCTACTCTCTTCTCTTGGTAGTTACTTGTGATGGTATATAGGGAGGTTAGTTTTTCCCATATAAATGTGTATAGTGGGTTGTGATGGCTTGTCATTATTTCACACACATGTATTTTGTATATAGTTTTCTAAGGAATATTTTAGGTATAATGTGTATATTCTATGATGGAATGAGGATCCTTACTCGGTGTATGGGTTTTGATTACTTAAGGTATAATACCCGATGTATGATACATGTTATGCATGCTGTGGTGGCTCTTAGAAAATACCTGGTTACTTTTGGTAACATGTACATGGTGGTTTGTAGCCTGATGTTCATGTTGTGTTGGTTCTCCCAAGTGTCTATGGGATATCCTTTTTGGATTGAGATTCTCATGACGTGTGATGTTGGGGCAGAGCAGAAAACTAGTTGGGATGCACTAGCCGGGTACCCTTGATATTTTATATTATATTTCCATGTATGATATACTTTTTGAGAGTATCCACGGTGAGGCTATGAACTTAGTATACCTATTGAGGTGATGAGTTAGTGTCTCTTTTTTTCAATGTTATTTAAAAATCTTTCTTTATCTTTTATGTGAGAGGATTCGGGTAAGATCCTACTTAGTATACTGTTATACCAAACCTATGTATATATAAACTATTTTTAGATCAGTTGGAGAAGGTCATAAATTAAGTTTGTTATTAATATCTTGGGGGTTTTATAGGAGCTTTTGGGGATTTGTGGTTGATGTTGTCTTTTAATTATTGTTGTACTTTCTTTTTTCCCATTCAGTTTTAGTAGTTCTTGAATGAAATTTGATTTGTTTACTTAGGTAGTATGAGTAGGATTTGGTTGGTGTATGTCTTACCTCTCTCTTCTTCATGTGTTCTTTTAGAGGGTAATTCCTCCCATCTTCTTGTTTATTATACCCTTGGTTCTATTTTCCAACCCAGGGACTACTGGAGGTGGGAATCGAGGGTTCCTTATCTCTCTTATCCCATTATCAGCCTAGGAAGGGTACAATTTGTGGGGAGGGACCACGATAGAGTGGTATCAGTGTTCTGGTTGAGGGATAGGATGAAGTTTGGAGTTAGGCACATGTGAGGTTTCATGGTCTGGTAAGGAAATGGAGTCAGCTAAGTTTAGCAAGCATTGTAAACAAGGGAGACCAGCTGACACATGGGTATTTAGGGCCCCCTATGATCTGATGAATGGAACATTAAGCTTAGAGTGGGTACTAAATGAAGTAATAATTGTTGTAGGGTTGATACCTAGGAAAGGATCATGCATCATTCTTTGAACCATCATTTGAATGGGAATACCATGGGATATGTTAACCTAACATGAATAAAATAAAACAATTAACTAATGTTAAAGTATTATATATTATAGGTTTATGTGGTATAATTGTTTTTTCTTTTGTAGGTATATATCTAGGTCAACATACTCTTCAGGTTCATGCAGAAGGTGTTCATAAAGTTGCACCAGCAGATTTTCACAGAGTAGAGGTTGATGATGATGAAACTTAGAGGAAACTCTAAGAGTTTAAACGCCATATTCTATAGAAGTATGAGGGATATGTTTCAAATATAGTAACATTATACTAGTTAGAGGAGGTTGAGATATACTTCAATTTGATCTGTTCTTAGAAGGAGAACTGGGTTTCATTGGTTTTGATGATGTAGTGTGGGGATGATAGATAGTGGTGGTTATTGTTCCTCAGAGATCAAGAGGAGTGTATAGTCTCATGGGAGGAGTTCTGGGACCAGTTCAGAGTTGAGTTTCTTTCTTCAACCATTAAGGTGGATAGTAGTCAAGATCTTGTTACCCTTCATTGGGGTAACTCTAGTGTGCAAGAGTTCGAGATCCATTTTAGGAACCTTTTTGGATATGCTTCAGACCTATTTCTAGATGAGGAGTCCCGGGTGAGGCATTTCGAGGAGGTTTTTCATCCAGAGATTTAGTGTCTTGTCACCATGTTTATAATGAAGATATATCTTGAGGTGTTGGATAGAGAATAGTTCATCGATATTATGTTATCAAAAAAACTATATTGTCATGATAGGGGAGTCATTATGATTCCTCATGAAGTAGTGCTATGGTTCGAGGTTCCCAGTAGTCAGGATAGAAGAGCTTCTGACCGACCAAGGGTAGGTACCAACCCTCAAAATCTAATCTCTCTAGGGTAATTAGATCTAAAAAAAATACTAATGGATCAGATTCATGCTTTTCTTATAGAGGTCAAGGTCATCAGTGGTGAGAGTACCTGAACTTTCTATGTAGTCAGTGTGTGCTTGTTGTTCTACTTTAGGTTCCACTATTGAGACAGTTCTATTTGAGGTAGTAGGAGCATGTGTCTCTACTTTGGGATCAGTAGAGAGTAGTTAGTGTAGATAAAGGATATCCCCAGGATGCTCCTTTTACTCATAGAGAGGAGAGCGTACATGTTGGTGGTTGTCAGCTAAGTTATAGTGGTCATGGACCAGGTTGTTATGAGCTCTATGATTTAGTGTTGCTAGCACCATCTGAGTTAGACATTTTTTGAGGTACTCATTACTTGTTTTCTACTTGGGTGCATGAATTTTTTGATCCAATAGTGACACAATTTCTCATATCACCTACCCTTGTCTATGATTTGGGACTTTAGGTAGAGATAATATCAGTTCACTTGGCGTTGACTAGACCGGTTGGAGTTCGAACTGACTTGTTTTATGTATGTAAAAATAGTGAGATAGTGTTGGGGAAACATCACTCTTAGGGATATTTCCTATGTTTAAAAATACTACTATATGACATCATCCTCAGCATAGATTGGTCGTATTAGGTGTAGGATATCAAGGATTTCTTCAATAGGTAGGTTGTGTTCTTCGATGATAAAGGAGCAGAAACAGTGTTTGTTGGTGAGAGAGACACTCGGATGGGTTAGAGGCATGTTCCAAAAATTTCACACTAGATAGATAATTTGATGCTGATTTAATCAGATGTTTAGTAGTTGATGTTTCCCTAGGTCTTATAGAAGTACCCTGATGTCTTTCCAGAGGAGGTTGTAATATTACCCCCTTGACGAGAGATCGTTTTCATGATCAAACTACAGTCAGGCGTGTCTCCAATATCGATGAATTTGTATAGGATGACACCTTATAGGTTGTGATAGATATGTATACATCTTAATGGTTTATTGTACTGTGTTTTTTTGGACAAGTGTGTCATTGTGCGGTTAACCCATAATGACTCGTTGCATTTTGCGGTTGTGTATTGATTATCATCACTTGAACCAAGTGACAGTGAAGTACCAATACCTTCTTCCATGGAATTATGATTAAATAAATCAACTGAAGGGTGAGAGTTGGTTATCTAAGATCGATTCTTGTTCAGGATATCATCAGATGGATGCAAAGGATGTGGATATCTCAAAGACTACATTTTGTTGTCTTCATAGCCATTATGAGTTCGTTGTGATGTTGTTCGGTGTGAAAAATGATCCATCTGTGTTCATGGGGTTAATGAATGTTTCATTCTATGATTTCCATGATATGTTCTTGGTAGTTTTTATCATCAAAATTCTTATATAATCCACACTTTAGGAGGAGCATGCAGAGCATCTACATGCCATTTTGGGAGTTCACCATGAGAAATTGTTTAAGAAGTTGTTGAAGTGTGAGTTTTGGGATTGAGAAGTCCATTTCTTGGGTCATGTTATATCCTAGAAGGGAGTATCTATGAATCCTTAAAAGGTAAAATTAGTTGTGTCTTTGGAATATTTTAATATAGTTTCATAGGTGCGATATTTCCTTCAACTTGAAGGATATTATAGGAGGTTCATAGTCTATTTCTCTTGGGTTGAAACTACTCTGATATAATTGACTATAAATGATCAAGTGCTTTTGTGGAATGGTTAGTGTCTGATGTATTTTCATTATCTAAAGTAGAATTTGGTCAGTGCTCTGTTTCTTTGTCTTCTAGCCAAAGGAGTTCAGTTTGATATTTTCCTTGATGGTTCACATATTTGGTTGAGATTTGTTATGATGCAATAGAGATCAATCATTTATTATGGGTCTTAGTAGTTATATTTCCATTAGTGTAACTATTCCACTCATTATCTTGAGTTGGTGTCAGTGGTGTTTTCCCTAATGTTTTGGAGACATTACCTCATTGGAATTTTTTTTGGTCTTTTCTAATCGTAAGGGCATGAGGTATGTTTTCTCCCAACGTGACTTGAACTTGCACCAGTGTCAGTGGATGAATTTCTTACAGGATTTTGACTTCTAGATTTTGTATACACCTGGAAAGGAGAATGGTGTAGCCTATGCAGTGATCAGAAAGTCATGTAGTGATGCAATGTGAGAATCAGGAGATTCCCAGAGAGTGATGGGATAACCTTCAGCATTGAACTTAGATGTGGGAGAAGTCTAAGGAAGTGGTTGTATTTTCTAGATGATGGTACACCCATCTCTATTGCAACTAGTGGAAGAGTCCCAGTTGGGGGATCTTGAGGTGGAGGTCTGGAGAGATTGAGTTTTTGTGGCGAGGCCGCTGATGGTTAGTTTGAGATTGAACATGTTGAAACTGGGTTCCGAAGACCCAACTTGTGATGTAATCTGATTACCAATACTTTTATATAGTTTTATATATATACATGTGTTTATCTTTCAATAATATTGTAGATACTTATGAATCACCTTTTGTTTATTGGAATTTCTTTAGATTAAATGTCATATCAAAGAGTTATAGCAGATCCCAGGCTATAATAAGAACCTAGAGATACTATGAAAGTAATCTTAAAGTAGTGTCTTATAGTTCAGTTACATCATTATGATAGGAACTAGATGATGTGTGACTATCAGGTGGTGGGGGATCATTAGCATTGTGACGTGTTCTCATGATGTTCACACATGGTGATCTCTAGTATTTGAGATCATGAGGATAGACTCACCAATAAGAACACCACATGTTTCAGGTGTCATTTATTTTTCCTACCTATGAATATGTGTAATGGTCTATTGAATTGAGATTATTATCAATGTATTTCATTTAATTGCATACTTTGGTGCAAGGAAAAAACCATGGAAATAAAGTCATTGTGAGGTATTTTGTGTTGAGTACTTCATTGGTGACATGACATTGATTGAATGACCAAGATATGATTTGTCACTTCTGAGTTGATAAAGAGATATCTTGGGCTTGGTTGATTAGGATGGTAGTACCTTCATTAAATCCATGGCTATGGTAGTCAAAAGTATGACCATCCAGAAAAATAAACAAATAATAAAACAAGAAAAAGGATGACAACACTAGTGTTCATTATGCTTTATTGAGATATTGATGGAGATGATATTTTATATTACACAGAGTGTGTTTATAGGAAGGTAGTCATTTCTTTACCTTTTCATTATCTCTATAGGGGCCTCAAGTAGTTTCTAGACCCCACTTTTGGTTTGTGAAATTTATTCACTAATATTGAGATAAGGTCCTAGAGGGTCACACACTATAGCACTTTGAGAATATTTCTTGTTCTGTTGAATAGGAATATAGAACTTGGTGGGACCCATCATGGGGTCTAGGTATTATCCATGTTATATGGATCACCAAGATATAAATAAATTCATTATTATTCAAGTATGGAATAATTACAGTGAATTTTTTTATGACTTGTATTTTCAAGTCATTAAGTAAATACAAGGATTAATATTATTTGAGCAGATATTAATGAAATATCATGGGTTCATTTAATATTATCAGGATATTTGAGTCTAGTTAATGACTCACGATTATCACAAAATATTTTTAATATATATTATAGTTAAGTGATAAAAAATAAATAATATTTATGGCATAATTTAGATTGTCATAAATTGTGACGACCCAGACCCGAATGCCACTTAACGGTGCCCCGATCCCGGTGGGCCACATGACCTAAAGTGCATCTTCCTGAACGCCAGAGGCTGCTGACTAGCAGCGAGGGCCTAGGGTGTATCTGTGGGACAACTATTCCCTCATTAGAAAAGTGTATCACATCAGAAAAGATATAAATGAATAGAAAATAACTGAAGCATTATAAATAAATAGCGGAAGCAAACTGATGCAATATATAAACAATAATAATAATAATAATTGTATCAACTATAAAAAATGATGTAATGTCATGTCACTAGAAAACTGGAAAGCATGGATACAAGACAATATTTATAACATGTTCCACAAGGTAAAAGAAAACAAATTATACTACAATAATCATGAGATCCAACTCGGTCATCTACTATCAAGATCCATTCTATCAACATACAATCAAGTATTATAAGATGCATGCTTCCATTTGTTGATACTTGCAACCATGTAATCTACTCTGGGTACCAAACGACGCCCAGATAGGGTGTGAGATAAATCTTAGTGGGCCACCACCAATGGTTTCTATAACATCCAGACCATGAAATGGAATATAGTAGTGTGCATGCATACATATATAAAGTAAAGAAAGTAGTAAAATATAACTAAATAACTATGTAACTTCTTCAGCCCTTGGATGGTGTCTGAACATGCAACCAGTTAATCAATTAATCAATTACCATTTATTATTAATAGGTTACATGAGGCATAGCCAAAACTGACATCACCTTGTGATAATACAAGTAGTGAAGGTCCAAAGATGTAATAAGGAAACAAAACAATGATATCTAGTGAGGGAGTTCAAGGGTAAAAACCAAGGTAACATAAACTCATGGAAAGCTAACCTGGTAGTATATGATTCTAGCTAAGGGGTAAGATTGAAATCCAAAGAGCATAATCCAAGTCATTTCCACAATAAGGCGCCTAAAGAGTCCAAGGTGATTGACCAAGGTAAAATGGGGATAAGAAAATATAGGGCCCTATAGGCTTTAACCATGGCACCTACTAGTCAATGCTAGATCCAAGGATTGTATTTGAGGTATCCTGTAAGAAGAAGGGAACCAACGGTAGTATACCAGGCATCCAAGAAATAGACAAGAACTGGAATCTAGGTTGGTATCAACCTAAGAAAACTGTATCCTTAAATCAGAATGGGGTTCCCGAGACCCAAGGTATTCTCCTCTCAAAATCCAAGGTGAGCACGAGTCAGTCCATTCCTATTTGATATTGTAACCATGTTATAATTCATTTGGTTCAGGTCTTGCCTTCCATTAGTGTGGATAGAACAAGTAGATTTGAAACCATTGGTCCAAGACTTTTCTTCCATTAGTGTGGAGAGTCCATGTAGCGTTGCAACCATTTAATCAAGTATTAGTTAGACATTAAGGCATAATCAATCATTGAGGTTCACTCTGCTACCTTCTATCAACATGGAAAGGGGTGCTACAAACATGTAACCTTTATTCAATCTCTTTTAATATGGCCAAGTTATATACTTAGTATAATTTTCATTTCACATTTCATATTTCACATTTAATAAACATTTGTAATCACTTAACTTTTATGGGTAATGTTTTGATCATAAATAGTACTTTCCATTATGAAATTATCATTAAAAATAGACCATTTTTTATAAGAAGACTCACCTTTAAAAAGTTCATGTAAAGGCACACCCGAACGGTGGCTCAAACATGTCGAAACACTAAAACCCAATTATGGCATAACCTTCGACATGAGGAGGATTGAGTTGTGGGTGTAACCACTAACAACTAATAACATATTTGGAAAGATCATAACCATACAATTCTAACGAGTATAATCATGGCATGTTAATTTAAGAAACTGTTTCCAACAAAACTGATGGGCCCCACACAAACATTCCAAAAACAACGAACTTTAGGGATGAGTTATAGACCACCCACCTTAGAGTTGTACGACTCTCCTCCTCCAGTATCATCCCTTGATTTTTCTAAGATTGGACTAGATCTAAGAAAAGGTGAAAATGCTCACATGGTGATATTTAGGTCAGGAGTGAAAGAGAAGAATAACGGCTAAAGGGGACTCAAGTACTTACCATTGCACATCCAACATGACAAACATAAGCTCGATCTGAAGATGAATGAAGAAGATCTCTTGATTCCAAGATTTGATTTTCAAAAACCCCAAAATTGTGGGAGAACTAGGTCAATACCACATAATATCAAATTAGGGAGAAAGGGGGAGGATTGATAGATCATTAAGGGCATTTTTCACATTTTACACATGCTTTTATCCTTTGAACGGTTTATCTGCATGGTTTTTCAAACCATGTGCAAACCATGTGAGATGGTTCTGCCTGAATCTGGGAAAAAAGGGTGGTTCGCATGGTTAGGTGGCATGGTCGTGTGCCAACCATGCGCAAACAATATGATATTCCACTATCCAAAATAACACAAACTGCATTGTTAGGAATACCATGCATAAAACATGTGTAAACCATGCAACTTGGCCTTGAAAAAAGGGGGTTCACATAGTTAGGCCGCATGGCCATGCGCAAACCATGAGACTTGTCCTGTTTTCTTAAAAAGAGGTGTTTTGAGCTCCAAACAAGCCCTGGAAACCCTCAAAACCTTTTCTAACTCATTAAGAATCTATATTAAGTCCAAAGTAAAGATTTTTACCAAAAATTAATGGATCCATACCTGAGTGAAAAACTAGGTTCTTAAAATCTTCCCCCCTTAAAAGAAATCGCCCCTGAGTTCTCCTTCCAAGGGTAAAGAGACACTATTTGAGAACAACTCTAGTCATTGAGCACATACATTAGATTCCCTCTCCCAAGTCTCATCCTATTCTCAGTCGTGCTGCCAAAGCACCCGTACGAGAGGGGCATACTTGCCTCAGAGAACCTTCATGCGTCGGTCAACGATGCGTACTAGATACTCTTCAAAGGTAGCATTAGCATCTAACTCAACTTCTTCAAGATCAAATGTAGGTGACATCTCATCATGATATTTGAGAAGATGTGAGACATGAAAGATGTCATGCATGGAATGATACCTCTGAGGTAGTAGCAGCCGATAGGCTACCTGGCCGACTCTCTCTAGAATCTCGAGCGGCTCGACATAATGAGACGACAGCTTACCCTGCTTCCATAACTGTCCTTACCCTAGCCTGGGTGATACCTGAAGAAAAACATGATCCCCAACCTCAAAATAAAGAGGTCATAGACGGTGATCGGCATAAGATTTATCTCTAGACTGAGCAGTGGTCATACGCTTCCTGATTAGCTGGACCTGTTCTAAAGTCTCCTAAATGAGATGAGGACTTGGTAGGGCTGCCTCACTTGCCTCAAGGAAGCACAAGGGTGAACAACATGAACTACCATAAATAGCCTCAAAAGTACCCATCTGAATCATCACCTGAAAACTGTGATTATAGGAAAACTCGATGAGAGGGACATACTTCTCCCAAGAACCGCTGAAATCAAGGACGCATGCTCGAATCATATCCTCCAAAACCTGTATTGTTCGTTCTGATTGTCTATCAGTCTAAGGGTGAAAAGCGGTGATTACAAGAACATGAGTCCCCATAGCCTTCTACAAAACCTAACAGAACCTTTAAGTGAAATGAGCATCCCCATATGAAATTATAATACGTGGAACCCTGTGTAGTCGTATGATCTCACTGACATACAGTATTCCTAGATGCCACATAACAGTGCCCCGAGCCCAGTGGGCCACATGACCTCAAGCGCATCTTCCCGAATTCCAGAGGCTGCCGACTAGTAGGGAGGTCCTAGGGTGTGTTTGTGGGATGACTATGTCCTCATTAGTAGAGTGAAGAAAAACATAAGGGATATAAATGAATATTAAATAGTGAAAGCATTATAAATAAATAGAGGAATCAAACTGATGAAATAGATAAACAAGAATAACAATAACTTTATCAATAGGAATAGTAATGATGTAATGTCATGTCACTAGAAATCTAGAAAGCATGGATACAAGACAATATGCATAACATGTTGCACAAGGTGAAAGAAACAAAGCCTACTCCAAGCATCCCGAGATCCTACTTGGTCATCGGCTATCAAGCTCCATCTTATCAGCACACAATCAAGTATTAGAAGCTACATGCTTCCATTTGTTGATACCTACAACCATGTTATTTACTCCGGGTACCAAATGACACCCGAAGAGGGTGTGAGATAAATCTCAGTGGGTCGCCACCATTGATGACTATAACATCCTTCCCATGAAATGGAATACAACAGTGTGAAGGAATGTATATATAAAGTAAATAAAGAAGAACAATATAACTAAAAAACCATGTACCTATATCATCCCTTGGCTAGTGTCTGAACATGTAACCAGTTCATTAATTAATCAATTACCATTTAATGTTATTAGGTCATGTGAGGCATAAACAACCCTAACATCACCACATGATAGTATAAGTAGTGAAGGTCCCAAGATGTAATAAGGCAGCCAAACAATGATATCCAGTGAGGGAGTTCTAAGTTAAAAACCAAGGTAACATAAACTCATAGAAAGCTAAACCAGTAGTATCTGAGTCTATCTAAGGGGTAAGAGTGTAATCCAAGGAGCTTAATCCAAGGTATTTCTACAGTAAGGCACCTACCAAGCCTAAGGTGATCGACCAAGGTAAAACAAGGCTAAGAAAAGATAGGGCCCTATGGGTTTTAACCACGGAACCTACTAGTCAATGCTGGATCCCAGAAGTGTATCTGAGGTATCTTGTTAGAAGAAGGGACCCAACAGTAGTATACCGGTCATCCAAGTAATATTCAAGAACTAGAATCTAGGTGGGTATCAACCTAAGAAAACTGTATCCTTGAATCGGAATGGGGTTCCTGAGACCCAAGGTATTCTCCTCTCAGAATCCAAGGCGATCACGCGTCAGTCCTTTCCTATTTGATATTGTAATCATGTAAAAATTCATTTGTTTCAATTATTTCCTTCCATTATTGTGGATAGGTCAAGTAGAGTTGAAACCATTGGTCCAAGACTTGTCTTCTGTTAGTGTGGATAGGCCAAGTATCATTGCAACCGTTTAATGGAGTATTAGTTAGCCATTAATGTATAATCAATCATTGAGGTTCACTCTTCTACCTTCCATCAACATGGAAAGGGGTGTTATGGACATGTAACCTTTATTCAATCTCTTTTAATAAGGCCACGTTAAATACTTAGTATACTTTCCATTTCACATTTAATAAACATTTGTAAGCACTTACCTTATATGGGTCAAGTGGTGAGAATACATGGCACTTTCCATTATGCAATTATCATTAAAAACATGACATTTATGATAAGGAGACTTACCTTTATAAAGGTCAAGTAAAGTCACACCCAAACGGTGGCTCAAACATGCCAAAACACTAAAACCCAATTACGACATAACCTTCAACATGAGGCAGATTGAGTTGTGGGTGTAACCACTAACAACTAAAAACATATTTGGAAAGAGCATAACCATACGATTCTAACGAGTATAATCATGTCATGTTAATTTAAGAAACTGTTTCCAACAAAATTGGTGGGCCCCACACGAACATTCCAAAAACAACAAACTTTAGGTATGTGATATAGACCACCCACCTTAGGGTTGTACGAATCTCCTCCTCCTGTATCATCCCTTGATTTTCCTTGGATTGGAGTAGATCTAAGAAAAGGTGAAAAACACTCAAATGTAAATATCTATGTCGAGAGTGAAAGAGAAGAATAAAAGATAAAGGGGACTCAAGTACTTACCATTGTGCATCCAACATGATGAATAGAAGCTCGATCAGAAGCCGAATGAAGAATATCTCTTGACTCCATGATTTGATCTTCAAAAACCCCAAAATTGGGAGAGAACTAGGTCAATTCCCCATAATCTCAGATTAGGGAGGAAGGGGGAGGATTAATTGATCATTAAGGGCATTATAGACATTTTACACATGTTTTTAGCCTGTGCGCGATTTGTCCACACAATTTTTCAAACCATGCACAAACAATGCAAGATGGTTCTACTCAAATCTGGGAAAAAATGGTGGTTCTCATGGTTAGGCCGCATAGCCATACACAAACCATGCGCAAACCATGTGAGATGTCATTGTCCAAAAAAACATAAACTGCATGGTTAGGAAAACCGTGTGCCAACCATGCTCAAACCATGCGACTTGGCCTAGGAAAAATGGGGTTCACATGGTTAGGCTGCATGGACATGTGCAAACGATGCGCAAACCATGAAACCTGGCCTAGGAAAAAGGGGGTTCGCATGGTTAGGATGCATTTCCATGCGCAAACCATGCGACTTGGTCTGTTTTCCTAAAAAGAGGTGTTCCGAGCTCTAAAAAAGCCCCAGACACCTTCAGAACCTCTTCTAACTCATTAGGCATCTATATTAGGTCCAAATTAAATATTTAGACCAAGAATTAAATGATCCATACCTGAGAAAAAATTGCGTTCTTACATAAATAATTATTTATAATACTTATATAATGGATGTTTATTACATGGGGGTCGGGAGCCCAAATAGGTATTATGGATATTCATTTTAGAAGTGGATATAGCCTAATCTCATGTAGACTATTCATTGGTTGGAATTGAGAACCTCTCACTCTTCCCAAATAATAGAGAAAGACTCTCTGAAACAAGAAATTTCTTCAAGTTCTGTATGCACAGATCGAATACGTTGTCTTGTGGTGAACATTATTGCATCGAAGAGGTCATCAGTGCACCATGCTTGCACTCAGATTCTGATGAATGATAGGCAAGAAGATTTAAGGAGCATGCATGGACGATCTAGAGGGCTTCAACATCAGAGTCTTTGAGCATTGGTCACCAACATCTCAAGGCAGGCTTGCGCACATCAGATCTGAATGAGGAACACGTTTGATTTATTTTTGTACTTTGTATAAACCATGCATGGTCTTAGGACCATAAGTGGATGATATAATTAGAGATGACGATGTTACATCTCTCCGGTGATGCAAAAATTTTAAATTCCCAGCCCATCGGCTTCCGATGCGTGTCCCGGTGACTTACAGTGGTATCAAAGCCTCGCGTGGCTTTACAGATTCAAAGAAAAATTAAATTTCTTTAAATTTTTAGTAGAGGGTGTTGAAATGGTTCTAAAGGATCCAACCGCACATTGATTCGTTTCCATCTGAAATTTTTAATGGATCGACTAGACCTGCATGGGTCTCACCATTATCCTCCCCTGGTTGAAACGGCGGCGCCCAACCCAAGCAGCTCGCACACCCCTCCCAATCTCTTGGTTGCGGCTGAACCAAGTAGCTAGGTCATCTCTCCCTCTCTTCGTCCTTACCAGCACATCGTTACCACCTCCCCTACTCTCCTCATCTCGAGTTGCGATGCCTCTTTCGTTCGGACACCGCAGCCCTGTCTAGGCCTCCGCGTTGTCACGAACGACAGGTTGTTGCACCGTCACAGCCCATAGGCCACCACCACGTCGTAGGACTCCATCGCCATCCCAAACCGCAACCTGGATCTCGGCCAGTCGTGTTGTCCAGGGCCGCACACTGCTACCACCCTGCTCGACTCACCGGAGCAGCTAGTCGCACCACACTTGACTCGGGCTCGCTCTGTGTGCTGCCACTCCGATTTACCAGACACTTCCAACCCAATCAAATTTTTATTTAATTTGATCTTTAAATTAAATTAATGGTTTAATTTTATTTTTGGAATTAAAAATTAAAATAAATGATTGGAACTGATAAATAAATTATTTTAATTTATTCAAATTAATTTAACATATTAAAACTCTCGCGTACTGATTAAATTAATTACATTTTAATTTAATTGCGCGTTATTTTAATACTAGCAGTTCATGGTCTAGTGACCGAGAATTTCATGTCTTGTTTTATTTATTTAATTATTTATTAAATGTGGGTGATGATTGTAATAATTAATTATAAAAATTTAGGCCAGTGAATTGTCTTATTTTAATTCAAATATGTATAAAGGTTTCTGCGTCCATTGCATCTATTGTACATTACACACCTAGACCCTCTCGTCTGAGTGCGAGTATATTTGTTAAAATAAGATGACATTACAAGATGTGGAACCCACCATG
The DNA here is from genome assembly GCA_963277665.1 of Viscum album. Classification (NCBI taxonomy): domain Eukaryota; kingdom Viridiplantae; phylum Streptophyta; class Magnoliopsida; order Santalales; family Viscaceae; genus Viscum; species Viscum album. Next base: position 427,895,467 of record OY728150.1, on the reverse strand, counting down.
TTGAGGTGGAAATCCAGACAGGAGTCGAGAACTATGCACTGGGGTGAGCTATGAGATGAGTGAAGAGTCGAATCATGTATGGAACCCCATAGGTCATGATTGATCCGTTATGGATCGATCATAATGAAATGCTCAAGACAATTCAGATTTGATGTGTTTTTTCATTAGGATAGGTATATTATTTTTTGCAAATGAATGATTATTGGTTGATCACATAAGATAATAAAAAAGATAAAATGCATAAAGATGTGATGAATATAACTCTATTGCATGTTCAGTTGTGAGCGCGACAACCTAGTCTAAACTTATGAAATAGAAATGGATTATATTCATAAATAAATATCAAAACCCCTAAAAGATATATTAAGTATTAATGCCTTCCATTACTCACATTTGAACAAAACTAGGTATTTAGGGTGCTCGTTATCTATAGTTGAGAGTGTATCTTACTACCGAGGTATTCTCATGAGAAAATTGGGTCAACTTAACTAAAGTGAGTAGTCAATGATTAATCATAGATAACCTTCTATCACATTAAAGGAAAATAGTTTAGGGAATCATTTCATGATTCCAATAAGCTGAGACCATACTCAAAATAATAAGGAACTACCTATTTAAGAGGTTTCCCAGCTTAGTGCCTACCTCGAAACCCTCATAGTAGTGGCATATCCATAGCATGTAGACTACGATGGAGGTTTTTAGGATCCTTTCCAATAGAATACTCAAGAGACATAGTATTTTGCATCAAATAGTGAGGGCTATTGGGGTTCAATAAAATATTTGGGGACATTTAAATGATATAATAATTAATTAATTATAAATGTATAAAAGGTAATCAATTTAAAGATATGACTTCTAATATTTTTCTATTGTAGATCAAAAATGGAAATCACACACTACAAGTACATTATCACTGTGATCAATTTTGGATAAAGAAAATAACCTGACTTTCAATAACTTCAATGAGTGGTACAGAAGCTTGCGCATAATACTATACCAATAAACGAATCTATATGTGCTAGAATCCTCAGTTCTTACTGAGCCTCCTCTGAAAGCAATTAAGGCAGAAAAAGATAAATGAAAAAAATCATGTTGATGATGTAATATGTCACGAACCAGGCCAGGTCGTTATCCGACCCAGTGCCCAACCCGGTCCGCGGCATGGCTTGAAGGGCATTCCCGATCCCCACGGGCTGGCACAAGTGCCTGGGTACCAAGAATAAAACTTGGGAACGATTTACCCGAATAAATAAATATAAAAAAAACAACAAGATGAATAAATTGAAACTAAAATCAGACAACCAAACATACACTTATACCAAGTTCAAAATTAAAGATTACAACTTGAACTAAAAACCCAAAAGAAATTACATCAAAGGAAAACCAAAACTCCAACTCAAACCTCCTTGTGACCTGAGGAGTCACATCCCCAAGCCACCGCCACCTAACCAACACGAGGATGCCATTAAAAATCTGAACCACCAATGCTATGCTCGATGCCTCAACCTAGAATACAGAAGAAACAGGATCTACATACACCCAAAGGTATATGTAGGGTGTGAGTGAAAAGCCCAGTAGGATGCCACCGAGAAAAAGTTCCATGCATAATTATTAAATGACAACTACATTTGAAATTTTAATTAAAAAAAAGAAAAAAACTTAATGCTTGAACAATTTTAGAGAAAATAGGTTTAAAGAAAACAGTTTCAAATGAAACAACATAAATTAAAACACACACACACATAAATACTTTTAAAATAACCCATGTGTCACACTGATGAGCGTAAAGTAACCAATGAGTACTAATATGGGAGAGGCCTCGTGGGTGTTAGCTAGATTGGGCCCCTAGATCTTTGTGTCTCGGTGAAACATGGATTAGAACACCACGACCCTCAGAAAACATGGATTAGAAGGCCACGAACCTCAGAAAACGTGGCTTAGAAGGCCAAAACCCTCAGAAAAGAATATGTTTAGTTAGTGTTGCAATCGTCAGTCCTGCCAGTGAAACCGGGTCGAGTCACCTCCGGAACACTAGCCCACTAGTCTAGTCCACCCTCCTAACTACCCGGGATTCTCAGTTTGTGCTCAAACAAGTTTCAAGTTCATGTCACATGTCACACTAATGCATAAAATCCAAACAAGGTATTTACGCACGCAAAATCACAATTTTCACACCCAAACCCGCTTTTAAAACCATGAACACAACAAAATATTTTCAAAACATAATATTCATAGGTTACATACTCAACTCAACCATCTGGAAAATTTAAAAGACACTCACCACTAAACGAACCACCACTTACACATGTAAACACCATTTTGAAATAAGGCGCGCACTAAAAATATCTCCAAACTAAATATGTATCAGTTACTCAACCAGTTAAAACAACTTCACAGTCATAGAAATCACTTCCATTATCAAACACGCCACTAACAAAATTTATTAAACAAATTCCACACACGTCGCATGACGTTAAACACCAAAAATATCAACAAAATTTAACCAAAACAAATTTTCACCCTTAATAATTATTTAATAAAATAACCCAAATTTTCATAAATAAATTTTTGGGAGAAAAACAATGCTTTACACACTAGACCAACCCAAATTCCCATACATGACCACACACACACAATGTCACCTCTGGAACACAATCTTTATTACACACACAATAAAAGAAGCCACCCACATAGTTGAAAAGACCATTACTACAGTTAAACAAACTTCTAGAACAACTTTCCAACCAATTTAAAAATACGTCGCACGACTAAAACACAAAAAAATCCACTCAAATGATCATTTAAGACAGAACTGATGCAACACCAAGACACCAATTTCACCTTTTATACATCCTAAAAAATAATCCACAAAATTTATAAAACACTAGTGAATAGTATGGCATGGGTTTTCACAACGAAAACATACTCATATCATCTAAACACACTAACAATTTACCAGATATGAGATTGCAGCAGCAAGTTCACATATTATAAACATGCTCCCAAATAATTCAACTGCAGATAAAACCTCATAGAATATCAACTTCTCACTACAAAAATTAATTAAATAATATTTTAAATTAATTAAAATTGAAAATTAATTAATCAGATAACAATTAAACATGGAACCACCTACATCAGTGTAGGAAGCATTGTGGGCTTGGCATGAAATTCCCGTCGCAAGACGAACGCACCGCAAGGAGTCTCTAAAGAACCCTAAAACCAAACATCAAAACATTTCTACCCAAAATCAAACCAAAGAAACACCAAACCCTAACTTGACAATCTACCGATGGAAGAAACAACTAACCCAGGAGAAACACACCTTCGGTGAGGGTGCGGAAGGCTGGATGAGAAAGACGGGGAGGTGCCGGAGGTGCGCCGTACCAGTTGGAGGCTTGACGGAAGGGGCACATCCAAAGGAAGGCATGGAAAAGGATGTTTGATGAGGAAGAGGGCGGTCCGAGTTGTCATTTTCCGGTCGGGATAGCTGGAAGAGATCGGCTGGAGTCCAATGGGAGGGGGTCGGTAGGGGTCCAGGGTGAGAGGGTCGGCAGGGGTCCAGGGTGTGTGAGGAAACAGCCAAGGAGTGGACCGGAATGGAGGCTCTGCATGCGGGTGAGCAAGACAGAGATGCAGAACGCGGCCGGTGAGGAAGCCAGTGAGGGTGGCTCCAGACAGAAGCAATGGGGAAGGGGGCACTATGCTAGGGTTGAAGGGGGAATGGGAGGTCCTTGTAGGGAGAGAGGGGAGAACAAGGAAGAAGAAAAAAAAGAAAAAGAGAGGGAGAGGAATGGAGAGAAAAAAATAAAATAAAAATAAAGAAAATAAATTAAAAATAAAAGAATAAAAAAACTTCAATTAATAATAACAAATTTTAATACAAATAATAAAACCAACTTAATAAAATTATCAAATCACAATATTAACTGAAAAATAATAATTATAATTATAACCTAATTAAAATATTAACTTTATTAATAATAATACTAATAATAATACTAAAATAATAAAACCAATCAAAATGATAACATCATTATTAATTTAGGTTGGACACCGCGCGCGGGCGCGTGTGAAGTCGTGCGAGCGGGCATGTGCATGGTCGCGCATCCGGTTGCACACTTGTGTAAAATTAATTTAATAATAAGACATTTTGTTATTTAATTTGGCCACTACGCACAGTCACACATATGGTCTTCCACTGTATATGAACCCAAATCTCTAAAAAAAACCCGGCTAAACCTACGACTCAAAAATGAGATCTAAAACAGTTAAATTAAAAGGATGTGTCACTCGGGGTGTGACAATTATCCCCACCATGACACTTTATGCCCTCAAAAAGTCTCAAAAGACTTGTTCAACCCAATTTTCCAAGCATTACTTTGAATACTCTTTAAACAAAACCTCAATCATTTGAGGACCTAGCATTCAAAACACCTATAGCCAGAACTCCAAATATCTCAAAACCGGAATAACCAAGAAAAACCACCAACAACAAAGAATAAACCTCCAAACACAACTATAACATGGAACACCCCGACCCCTAACATAGGGATCATCAGGGCCGCTCGAGATCTCCAAGAATACTCATCCAGTGACCCACTACTCAATCTAACCAATTACGATGGTCGAGGTCGGGCGGAGCGGAAGTAAGGGGTTGCCCTGCCAAGCGCACTTTGAAGACAATGTTTTTTTCCACAAGTTCGTCCTATGGTGGTCTCCCCACCATATTAGGATTCTTGTCACACATTGGTTATCCAAACCAAAATGACTCACAAACCTAGAAAAACCTCTAACACTGGCTTGAACATCCAAGCTCCCTTTGTTTAACAAACCAACACAAGAGGGGAAGGCGGCGAGACCCAGATTGGGTCTCCCCATCATTTTAGGATTTCCCTAACACCATGACACCCACGCGGGTATTCCCAGTTTATTTTGAGTGATACGTACTGAACCCTTCATCAAGAACCCACCAACATAGGATAACCTTCATTAATTATTCTTACAGTCACTACTGGAAATAAGATCTATACCAACGGTTTTGTGAAAATCGTTTGTATAGTTCACTTTTATGGACATATACCAATAGTTTGACCAAAACCAATGGTATAGGTAACTTATTTGGACATATACCAATGGTATAGGTAACTTATTTGGACATATACCAATGGGCTTGGACAAACCGTTGGTATAGGGGGACCTATACCAATGGTTTGGGGAAACCGTTGGTATAGGTCACTTATATGGACCTATGCCAATGGTTTTGGCCAAACCGTTGGTATAGGTCCATAATAGAGACCCTATACCAAAGGTTTTACCCAAACCGTTGGTATACGTCCCCCCTATACCAACAGTTTGTCCAAAAACATTGGTATACGTCCCAAAATCAAATAATCTATACCAACGGTTCTCAAAACCGTTGGTATAGGTCTATACGAACAGTTTTGAGAACCATTGGTATAGTTACATGTATTTTTTATGTAATCTTCTTAAAGAGAACATTAAATAAATCAAAATTTAAAATATTTATGATAATACATATAAATATTTATTAAATTATGTTCACAAAAGTCAAGTTAGTTTAGTGGTTAGGTTGTTCAATCACAAACCGAAGGTACTGGGATCAAAACCAACATAATGCTTCTTTTTTGAAATACATATACCAGTGGTTTTATGGAACCGTTGGTATAGATTTTTTATATTACTTATACCAACGGTTTTGAAAACCATTGGTATAGGTCTATACCAACTATTTTTTCAAAACTATTGGTATGGACCTATCCCCACAGCTTACTAGCCAACGGTTCTCCAAACTGTTGTTATAGGTTATACCAATGGTTTGGAGGCCTATACCAATGGTTTCAAACCGTTGGTATAGGTTATTTTTATAGTAGTGAGTGGAATTAAGTCAGACCATACTCGCACCATGTCCAATGAGTTTTTCACTGCGCACAAGCATCACCACGAGACCTATGGTTGGGGCCCTGATGTCTGAAGCATCTACCACCTCGCAGTCATAAGCTGGCCACATCTAACTGGAACTTCCTCCGCTAAAAAGGAAACCTGCATACTTCTCTTCATGTCCCAAACTAAAAATCTATCAACATACCAACTGAGAATTGCATCGAATGACTTAGAGTACCCGACTGACCACACTAGAGATAGGATATTGAGTGGTCTGTCTGACAGAGAACACGAACTGATGGAAGGAGAACTCCAAGAACAATCCCCTTCGATTCACACTCCTCATCAGATGAGGAACCTTCACTTCCTTAGGTAAAAATGTGGGATGATTTTAGTCTTAAGGATCTCTCAATACATCCAAATTCGTAACAAAATGAAGCGATCGTCGTTTACTAGTTTAGTCTCACTCCTCCAGGCGTACTCGATACAACTTACACGACACAACTTTTGGAGTTCCTCAAAAACCAGAGACACTTCCAACTTTCTCAAAGCACTCAACGATATCAAACAGACCTCGACATCTATGAACAGTCGACACTACTGAGTAGACCCAACTTCTCCACTCCACCGGGACTCTGGGCTGAGCCAAGAACTGAGAGACTTTCTAGAAACCCATGGGACATTTCTAGTGGGCATATCCCAAACAAGAAACACAAAACAGTCTTCTAAAAATCCAAACACATAACAAAACAACATCCACACCTCAGATACAATTTCAAGAATTCCAATTTAAAACATCAATTCATTCTTAAAGAAAAACACTCGCTTGAAAAACCAATCACTGCACAACAAGCCCAAAAGCTCTTTTGAAAAAGTTGTCTTCACTCTAAACTCAATGTCATTTTCCAATTTTTAAAAACATTTTATCACAAAAATCCATTTTAGAGAAAATCCCACTTTTCAAGAGATAAGAAATAGCCTTAGAAATCAATCACTCACCACTGATATTCCATCATGCCTCGTGGATATGCATTTTTGTGCCACTTAGGCACCCATCCACACGATCCATCAATTATCCATTAATCATATCCACATGCACATGCGATGACCCATAGAAATACCAATGGAAAGTAAAAAGGCTACTCCACTTTCAAAACAAAACATTCTCAATATCCAAAAATACCCTCTTTTTTTCTTCCAAAACCATTTCAAAAATTCAAGGAAAATTTCCCGAATGCTTTCCATTTCTAAAACAAACCACTTTAATTTTAGATAACCCAAGATGTTATTTTAGAAATTTGACTTCGACAAATCAAACACCAATTTCCATAAAAAAGGTTCAAAAGAACACACCCCAAAAATCATGTCAAACTCGCAGCAAGTGAAAAATAATAGCAACCCCAAGGTTTTCATTGCTTTTAAAAGAAAACACTTTCGTGCCAACCCACAATAGAAGAAAGATGTCATGAACACTAAATAATCTGGATAGAGAACTAGTGGTCATGCCTAACCCGGCTGCATGGTTTAGCAGACCATGCCCTAGGCAAGCGCCAACCACTAGGAGTGTCGAACCGTACTCTCGGGCATAACATGGGTCGCTACTCCATGTGAGGCCATGTACAGTGTTGGTTTACTCTTATTATCATACCCCATCCACAAAGACCATATCCAAAACTTAAATCCTAAACTGCCCCTGGTTACTCAAGGATCAGAATGAGTAAGAGTTCACGACGCTCTCCCCACACCTACCACTCGAGTACCGACAGTCCTATTTTCGATATACCTGACGCCCCAAATAACTAGAACAAACTTGGCTCTGATACCATTTTTTCAAGAACCAGGCCGGGTCATCGTCCGACCCGGTGCCCAAACCGGTCAGCGACATGGCCCGAAGGGCATTCCTGATCCCCACGGGCTAGCACAAGTGTCTGGGTATGAAAAATAAAACTTGGGAATGATTTACCCGAATAAATAAATATAAAACGAATAACAAGATGAATAAATTAAAACTAAAAATAGACAACCAAACAGACACTTATACCAAGTTCAAATTTAATATTTACAACTTGAACTAAAAATCCAAAAGAAACTACATAAAAGGAAAACCAAAACTCAAACTCAAACCTCCGTGCGACATGAGGAGTCACATCCCCAAGACACCGCCACCAAACCAAAATGAGTATGCCACTAAAAATCTGAACCACCAATTCTATGATCGATGCCTCAACCTGGAATGTAGAAGAAATAGGATCTAAATACACCCAAAGGTGTATGTAGGGTGTGATCCAAAATCCTAGTAGGATGCCACCGAGAAAAAGTTCCACACATAATTATTAAATGAAAACTACATTTTCAATTTTAATTTTAAAAAAAAAAGAAAAAACTACATGCTTGAACAATTTTAGAGAAAATAGGTTTAAAGAAAACAGTTTCAAAACAAACAACTTAAATTAAAAAACTCACACACACACTTACTTTTAAAATAACCCATGTGTCACACTGATGAGCGTAAAGTAACCAATGAGCACTAATATGGGAGAGGCCTCATGGGTGTTAGATAGCTTGGGACCCTAGATCTTTGTGTCTTGGTGAAACATAGCTTAGAAGGCCACTAACCTGAGAAAATGTGGTTTAGAAGGCCACGACCCTAAAAAAAACGTGGCTTAGAAGGCCACGACTCTCAGAAAAGCATATGTTTAGTTAGTGTTGCAATTGTCAGTCCTACCAGTGAAACCAGGTCGAGTCACCTCCGGAACACTGGGCCACTAGTCTAGTCCACCCTCCTATAACATGGGCATTAGTCATGGCCAATAATACCCAAGCCTCATGATTTTAGGGGAGAGCTTGGTTCTAGAATTATGGGTGTCATATTCACCTATGTGGAATTCCTATATAATAGTGAGGATTCCAAATAATTTATTGGAAATTAAGATAACCCCATCTTGTAGGGGATTGGGGACGCTGAGGGTTCAGGACGTTGAGTGTTCAGCTTCGGCTTCGTGGTGGCAATGGCCTTCACGTCGGCCCCTCCTCCCCCAATGGGGGACGGGCCTTTGTCATCCTTCAAAGTAGCGGTTCACTCATTTTCCTAATTTTATAATCTCAATATCCTCCCTTTGTTTCCTCCATCTTCTCTTTGACCTAAGGTTCCTGAGTTGTTCAATGGTTTCCCTAACCTCCCGCTCTCAATCTCAGAGTTTACTGATGCTTTGAAGCTCCTCAATCATACACTGATAGCTCATTTTTTGAAGCAATGAACTTTGGTGGAATCATTATATCGGTTTGTATTTGGTTTCTGGGATTTTCAAGAATGGAATACCGTGGGTTTTATTGATAGGAAGAGTATCATGATTCACTTTGCTTTGGAAGAGGATCTGATAAAAGCATGGGCCTTCTCTCCAAGCAGCTGCAACAGGTCCTGATATTTTCTATTCAAATGGACTTATGAGTTTCACATGAAGCATAGATCTCCCTCGATTCTAATTTGGGTGATATTTCCTAACATTCATTGTCATTTCCAGAATCCTTCGATATTCAGGATGCTAGGGAACCTAGTTAGTAGGTTATTGTGTTTTGACAGCTGAACTCAGGTGCTTTGTCATTTGATTAACCCTCATTCTTGTGTGGAAACTGATGCTTCAATAACCCCTTCTAATTTTGTTTGGATAACAATAGGAGAAGAGTTTTGATATAAACAACATGTGGTTCAAGAATCTTGGGTGGATTTCTGATCGGTTTGTATGAGAATGGGTCACTCGCCGGAGGTTTGTAGGTGAGGATCTAGAAAGTTGGAGATGCAGGGGGATATGGATGTTATAGGAGGCGGCATGGATCTTGTATCCAATGGAAACCCCATTGACCAGGAGCATGTGGAAGTGGATAAGGTGGAAGGGGCAATTCAAAAGGACTGTTGGGATGAAAACCCTCTAGTTAGTGGCATTTTTAGATGGATGGGGAAGGACCTGGAGGAGCGTCAACCTGGTGTGAAGGAGTGCATGACTAATGTCCGCTTTTAAAACCATGATCGCACCAAAATATTTTCAAAACATAATCTGCATAGGTAACATACTCAAATAAACCATCTGGACAATTTAAAAGACACTCACCACTAAATGAACCACCACTTACACATGTAAACACTATTTTGAAATAATCCGCACACTAAAAATATATCAAAACTAAATCTGCATCAGTTACACAACAAATTAAAACAACTACACAGTCAAAGAAATCACTTCCATTATCAAACACACCACTAACAGAATTTATTAAACAAATTCCACACATGTCTCATGACGTTAAGCACAAAAATTTTTAACATAATTTAACCAAAACAATTTTTCACCCTTAATAATTATTTAATAAAACAACCGAAATTTTCTTAAATAAATTTTTGATAGGAAAACGATGCTTTATAAACTAGACCAACCCAAACCCCCTTACATGACCACACGCACACAACGTCACCTCTTGAACACAATCTGCATTACACATGCAATTAAATAAGCCACCCACATAGTTGAAAAGACCATTACTACATTTAAACAAACCAACAAAACAACTTGCCAACCCATTTAAAAATACGCCGCATGACTAAAACACCAAAAATCCACTCAAATTATCATTTAAGACAGAACCGACGAAACACCAAGACACCAATTTCACCTCTTATACGTCCTAAAAAATAATTCGCACAATTTATAAAACACTGGTGAATAGTCTGACATGGGTTTTCACAGCAACAACATACTCATATCATCTAAACACACTAACAATTAACCAGAGATGAGATTTCAGCAGCAAGTTCACATATTATAAACATGTTCACAAATAAGTTCAAATGAAAATCAAACCTCATAGAAGATCGACTTCTCACTAAATCAATTAATTAAATAATTTTCTAAATTAATTAAACTTTGAAATTAATTAATCAGATAACAATTAAACATGGAACCACCTACCTCAGTGTAGGAGTCATTATGGGCTTTGCGCGAAACTCTCATCGGACGACGAATGCACCGCAAGGAGTATCTAACGGACCCTAAAACCAAACATCAAACCATTTGTACCTAAAATAAAATCAAAGCAACACTAAATCCTAACTTGAAAATCTACCGATGGAAAAAACAACCAATCGAGGAGAAACACATCTTCAGCGAGGGTGCAGAAGGTTGGCCGAGCAAGACAGGGTGGTGCCTAAGGTGCGCCGCGTCGGTTAGAGGCTTTCCGGAAGGGGGTTATGTCAAAGGAGGGTGTGACCAAGGCTGTCCGATGAGGAAGCGGGTGGTCCGGGTTGCCGTTTTCCGATTGGGACAACCGGAAGAGACCGACCAGAGTCCAGGGGGAGCGGGTCGGCAGGGGTCTAGGGTGAGCGGGTTGGAAGGGGTAAAGGGTGTGTGAGGCACCAGCCAAGGAGTGTACTGGAATGGTGGCTCTACATGCAGGTGAGGAGTCTAGGGAGGTAGAATGCGACCAGTGAGGAAGCTAGTGAGGGTGTCACTAGACGGAATCAAGGGGGAAGGGGGGGCACCGCACTAGGGTTTCAGGGGGAATGGGAGGTCCACGCAGGGAGAGAGGGGAGAGAAAGGAAGAAGGAAAAAAAGAAAAAGAGAGGTTGAGAAAAAGAGAGAAAAAAATATAAAATAAAAGGAAAGAAAATAATTTAAAAATAAAATAATAAACAAAACTTCAATTAATAATAACAAATTTTAATACAAATAATAAAACTAACTTAATAAAATGACCAAATCACAATATTAACTGAAAAATAATAATAATAATTATAACATAATTAAAATATTAACTTAAGTAATAATAATACTAATAATAATACTAAAATATTAAAACCAACCAAAATGATAACATCATTATTAATTTAGATTGGACACCGCGCACGGTCGTGTGCATGGGCGTGTGTGCGGTCGTGCAAGCGGGCGCGTGCACGATCACGTGCCTAGTTTCATGCCTGTGTAAAATTAATTTAATAATAAAACGTTTTTTTATTCAATTTGGCCACTACGCATGGTCACACATATGGCCATCCACCATATATGAACCCAAATCTCTAAAAAAACCAGGTTAAACCTGCAGCTCAAAAATGAGATCCAAAATAGTTAAATTAAAAATATGTGTCGGTCGGTGTGTGAAAATTCTCCCCACCATGACACTTTATTCCCCCAAAAAGTCCCAAAAGACATGGTCAACCCAAGATTCCAAGCATGACTATGAAGACTCTTTAAACAAAACCTAAATCACCTGAGGACCTAGCATTCAAAACACCCATAACCAGAACTCCAAAGATCTCAAAACCATAATCACCAAGAAAAAACACCAACAACAAAGAATTCACCTCCAAACACAACTACAAGATGGAACACCCTGACCCTTAACTTAGGGATCATCGAGGCTGCTTGAGATCTCCAAGAATACTCATCCATTGACCCAATACCCAATCTAACCAATTACGATGGTCGAGGCGGGGTGGAGCAGAAGTAAGGGGTTTCCCTGCCAAGTGCACTTTGAAGACAAAGTTTTTTTCCCATAAGTTCATCCTATGGTGGTATCCCCACCATATTAGGATTCTTGTCACACATTGGTTATCCAAACCAAAATGAATCACAAACCCAGACAAACCTCTAACACTGGCCTGACCATCCAAGCTCCATAAGTTTAACCGACCAATACAAGAGGGGATGATGGTGAGACCCGGGGTGGGTCTCCCCACTATTTTAGGATTTACTTAACACCACGACACCCACGCGAGTATTCCCAGTTTACTTTTAGGGATACGTACTAAACCCTTCATCACGAACCCACCAACACAGGCCAACCTGCATTAATTATTCCTACAATGGACTTATGTCAGACAAGACTCGCACCATGTTCGAAGAGTTTTGAGTGCGTGCAAGCTTCACGTTGAGACCTATGGCTGGGGCCCTAATGTCTGAAGCATCTACCGCCTCGTTGTCATAAGATGACCACATCTGACTGGAACTTCCTCCTCGGAAAAGGCAACCAACATACTTCTCCTCGTGTCCCAAATGGAAACTTCATCAACATACCAACTGAGAATTGCAGTGATCGACTTAGAGTGCCCGACTGACCACACTAGAGATAGAAGATTGAGCAGTCTGTCTGACACACAACACGAACTGATGGAAGGAGCACTCCAAGAACAAGCCCCTTCGGTTCACACTCCTCATCAGATGAGGGAACTTCACTTCCTTAGGCACAATCTTGGGATGAGGTTAGTCTTAAGGATCACTCAAGATATCCTTATTCGCAAAAAAATGAAGCGATCATCCTTTACTGGTTTAGTGTTGCTCCACTAGGTGCACTCGATACAACTTACACCACACAACTTTCGGAGTTCCTCCAAAACCGGAGACACTTCAATCTTTATTAAAGAACTCAACAATATCAAACTAACCTCAACGTCTATGAACAGTCGACACTACCGAGCAGAACCCAACTTCGCCACTCTACTGGGAGTTTGGGATGAGCCAAGAACTGAGAGACTTGCTGGAAACCCATGGGACATTTCTAGGGGGCATATCCCGAACAAGAAACACAAAACAGTCTTCTACAAATCTAAACACATCACAAAACAACATCCACACCTCATATAAAATTTCAGTAATTCCAATTTAAAACATCAATTCATTCTTAAAGAAAGACACTTGCTTGAAAAACCAAGCACTGCACAACAAGCCCAAAATCTCTTTTGAAAAAGTCGTCTTCACTCTAAACTCAATGTCATTTTCCAATTTCCAAAACCATTTTAGCACAAAAACCCATTTTAGATAAAATCCCACTTTTCAAGAGATAATAAACAACCTCAGAAATCAATCACTCACCACTGATATTACATGATACCTCGCGAATATGAATTTTTGTGCCACTTAGGCACCCATCCACATGATCCATCAATTATCCATTAATCATGTCTACATACACATGTGAGAACCCATAGAAATACCATTGGAAAGAAACAAGGGTAATCCACTTTCAAAACTAAATATTCTCAATATCTGAAAATACCCCCTTTTTTTCTTCCAAAACCATTTCAAAAATTCATGGAAAATTTCCCAATGATTTCCATTTCTAAAACAACCCACTTTAATTTCAGATAACCCAAGACATTATTTTAGAAATTCAACTTTGAAAAATCAAACTCCAATTTCCATAAACAAGGTTCAAAAGAACACACCCCAAAAATCATATCAAACTCACAGTAAGAGAAAAATAAGAGCAACCCCAAGGTTTTCTTTGCTTTTAAAAGAAAAAACTTTCGTGCCAACCCACAACGGAGGCAAGACATCATGAACACTAAAGAATCTCGATGGATAACTAGTGGTCATGCCTAACCCGACTACATGGTTTAACAGACCATGCCCTAGGCAAGCGCCAACCACTAGGAGTGTCGAACCGTACTTTCGGGCATCACATGGGTCGCTACTCCATGTGAGGCCATGTGTAGTGTCAGTTTACTCCTATTGTCACCCCATCCACAAAGACCAAAGACAAGATTTAAATCCTGAACTACCCCTGGTTACTCGGCGATCGGGATGAGTAAGAGTTTGCGACATTATCCCCATACCTACCACTCGAGTACCGATAGTCCTATCTCTGATATACCTAAAACCCCAAATAACAAGAACAAACCTGGATTTGATAACATTTTTTCACGAACCAGGCTAGGTTGTCATTCGACCAGGCTCTTGACCTGGTCTGCAGCATGGACCGAAGGGCGTTCCCAATCCCCATGGATTGACACAAGTGGCCGGGTAACAAAAATAAAACTTGGGAAGGATTTACCGAAATAAATAAATATAAAAAAGACAACAAGATGAATAAATTGAAACTAAAAACAGACAACCAAACAGACCCTTATACCAAGTTCAAATTTAATGTTTACAACTTGAACTAAAAACCCAAAAGAAACTAAATCAAAGGAAAACCAAAAATCCAACTCAAACCTCAGTGTGACATGAGGAGCCACATCCCCAAGCCACTGTAACGACCCAAAATTTGGAATAAATCTTGTTTCCTAATTTTGTGTGTTATTTTATTTTTATACTCAACAAAACTGTTTCATTTGATAAAATGAGTATAATTAAAATGAGACCGTTGGGTTTTGACTGTTATATGACCATTGGTCAATATGACCGCTGGAAACTAATCCTTTCGATTATTGTCTCTAAATACAAGTGATCTTGGTTAATCAATATAGAAAAAAGATTTGATGGCCTCATCCAGAAGTCTCGGGCCAATCGAAGCCCATCTAACGGAACTTGGGAAGGAGGTAGCACCATTGGGCTTTGCTCTGGACCAAACTCAAGCCGAACTTCATCGTGTGAATCTATAACGGAATCTTATTCGCGAGAAGTTCAAACTGATAGAAATTACTACTCTTGCAATGTTGGTTGATCTGCCCTCAGATTCTCTAACCTTAGCACACCTTACACTTAGGCCCTATGTTGGGGTTATAAGGGGCTATGTTAGGAGACCGTAACTGCCTTGTGTAATCCCTTGTTTTAAATAAAAATTTTGATTTCTTCTTATGATGAAGTTTATGAATTTTCAAATGTCCGGATAAATATAGTATGCATATTTTTGATGAATTTTAGAGAAAGGATATTTTAAAAATGTTTATGTAAACCTTAAATAATTAAAAATGTGTAATGATTTTCAAAAAATGGTCTTCTACAATTATGTTCTATACGAAATTTAGAGTCTAATAAGATCAACTTAATTTTTGATGAATAGTAAATTATGAATAGTGATTTTATGCTTAGGATTAGTAATGTGACCAAATGGATTAGTAATCTCACTTAAAGAAATTATTAATATAATATAGGAACCTTGATTAAGTAATGTGATTCAATAAAATGGTTAAATAACGGTTTCATAAATTATTAGTCAAGTATTAGTTTTTTCGGGTGAATAGTGTTTTTTAATTAAAAATTAAATTAAAAATATTTAGAAAAATATTTTTATAAAATGGACTTTATTTTTGAATTCAGAACATCGATATTATGCTAAGGTAATTTTTTGGGGATTTTTATGAAAAAAAATTTCAGTGAATAGTGTATTTATTTAAAAATTTAAACAAAAATATTTAGAAAATTATTTTTATAAAATGGAGTTTATTTTTGAAATCAGAGCATCGATATTTGGTTATGTGAAATTTTTGGATTTTTCTGAGAAAGTTGAATTTTCGATGAATAGTGAAAATACAGTTTTTAAGTTACAGGTGTTTAATGACATCATTAAATGATTTATTAAGTATGTAATCAATATGGTCGACTTATGAATAGTAAGATAAGGTATGAGGTGCCTCAAGTGGCCAATACCATGGGAAAATACCATGGGCAAGACCATGGGTTTTCCAAAACCACCAATGAGGTGTCCCTTGGCCATTAATGTCTTGTCCCCTCACTTTCCCTATAAATACCCACAATTCCCTCCTTTAGTTTTCACTCCCAACTCTCTCCCAACAAAGATCTAGTCTCATTACCTCCCAAGGAGTCCTCCCAAGGTGCCCCCAAGCCTTCAATGTCCCAACCTTTGAGTTTTAAGAATTACGTTTAAGGTAAGGGATCCTACCTCTCTCCTTCTTTTCAAGTAATCTCTTTTATGTCATTTCTTTTATGATCCATGCTCTTATATTGGAGGATGTTCTTTTATATTCCTCTTAATTCCATTTTCATGTTCATACGATGAGATACCCCTCTTGCTCTCACCAATTCGTTTTATGAATTTTTAAGTGACGCCGTTAGGCTGCTGAAATTTTAAGGGATTCTTTCACCTTTCTCATTTTTCAAAGTTCTACTTTCATGTCAAGTATTTCAAGTTACTTTTTATTATGTTGTGGTATGATATCTATATCTATGATACTGATATTTTATGTTCATATGATTAGAGAACCTATTTGAGCTTTTCAATTCATTTTTGTTGAAGTTTAAGTGACGTCGTTAGGCTGCCGAATTTTAAGGGATTCTTTCACCTTTCTCATTTTTCAAGGTTCTACTTTCATGTCAAGTCTTTCATGTTCCTTTTTATTATATTGGGGTATGATCTATATATCTATAATACTAATATTTTATGTTCATATGATTAGAGACCCTATTTTATCTCATCAATTCATTTTTGTTGAAATTTAAGTGATGTCGTTGGGCTGCCAAATTTTCATAAGAGAAATCTTATTTTTGTCTTCCTTCCATGTTTTTCATTTCATATGGTATATGTTTCAAATTTAATTACCATGTTTTTATACCCTTTATATTATGTCCCTCTACTATTTTATGGATCATTTATGAGTGGGTGACCCATGTCCCCTCTCTTTTCAATTTTTTCTAAAACCTCGTAACATAGCCGTTACGCTGCAAAATTTCCGTCTCAAATTATCTCTCTCTTATTCTAAAATTCATTTATTTTATTAAGTGAATACTCAAATATCTTTATTATAAAGGGTTATTCACATATATAACAAAATTTTCTATTTTAAAGTCTGGGATTTACATACATGAGACCCACTTTCCCTTTCTGTGGGTTTAATGTGACATAAAGATCATGTCTTTAAAGCAGTTTTTAAAACGTTATGATTATAAAATGAAACCCATTTATTTTATGCTATATGGGTTGTTTATGAAATTATTGATGCTGATATATGTGGATCACATGATAATAAAGACAAATTAAGGGTGTGCCCTGATATCGTTCCAATGCATTGGGTAAAGACTTAATCTCTAGAGATGACCATTTATTTTAACGACACCTTGGTGAATAACCTTGGTAATTTTTAATGACACCTCGGGGATGGAACTTGGTGAATCGGAAATGATTTTCAATATTAAATGTTGTAGCCACATATTCAAGTTATTAAATACGTTATTTTTATTATGATATTCCTCATGATTTCTTTCTCATTCCTTAAGGTTCTTTTTCATGACATTGTTGATGTATCTCAAGTTCACATGTTAAATGTTTCCCCTTGTTTCCCTTACTGGGACTTCTGGTCACCATTTCTTTTGATGTATGTCCCCAGGTTATGATATGCAATAATGAACCTAGGATGAACATAAGTATAATCCTTTCAAGTATTTAAGAAGAATGTTTTATGTTTTCATGTTTTAAGTTCCTGGTTTCCAAGACACTAAACCTTAAAGATTTTCAGTTTTGTAAAATTTAATGAAAATTTATGTTATAAAAAGGCGGTATTTCATAGTTGGTATCAAAGGATGGTTTAGTTATTTGTGGAAATTAGGATATGAAAACTCTAGTAAGAACCCTATAGAAAATTTGAAATATAGGAAATCTTCCTGGTATTTTGGTGAGTATTGAGTAAGGGATTGCCAAGAAAACACATCCCTGTCTAGATACGAGCAGGTAGAGGTGGCTCTGGCACAGATGTACAAAGGGGTAAAACCTGAAAACACCGCTTTGAGCGATACTCTAACGGGAACTGGTACACAACAACGGGCCTTGCTGCACTCTTGGTTACGACACTCTTGGGGGATATGCTTTAGTAAATTCATAAGCTTACTATGAACCATTATTAAAGGAACAAAGATAAAATAAAATAAAGATTCACATAAGAATATATGATCGTAGATAACCTAGATTGGAACCTAGGGGATCACAAGTTAGGGTATACTTTCCTTCTACAAGTTTATCCTTCTATGGTTAAAGTTTCCTTTTAATGATTATTGGCTAATTATTTAAGCCCCCTAATTATACCTTCTTTTCTTAGTTATTGGAGGGAAACAAAATAGCATGTCCCAAAAACAAATGTGATAGAAAATGTGATGATTTATCTATTAATGTGACAGAGATGATGAAAGATCAAGTTGAACATATTGTGATTATGCCAAACAAACAATCAAAAATCACAATTAATAATTGGTACCTAGTTGAATGCCCAAATTCATTAAGGAAGAAGAAGACAAAGTCTCAAGGATGATCATCTGATAAAGTTGATAAGGGAAAGAAGACCCAATTTCTTTTTTTTCAAAAAGTGTGGGAAGAGGTACCAAGGATAATGTCACAAAGGAACTGGGATATGTTTTAAGTGTGGGAAGATAGGGCATAAAGTAAACAATTGCTTTAAAAAAATGGATAATGTGATGAATGGAGATAAGGTTCGATCTAATGTACCTTATACATTTTGATGTTGTAAATGTGGAGAAGTTAGACATTATCCAAGGCAATGCTCTCTTGTAATGGGTGAGAAGCATGATGAGCATCAACAATCTTCAAGGACAAGGGAACAATGCAAGTCCTAGGCTGAGATGGATCATGATGACTGAAGTACATGTAACTTATTTGCAATAATTGTCTATGTCATGTTGTATTTTAGTTCGTTCTCTATGAGCATATCTTTTATGTTTTCTAAGATCATCGAGTCACTACCTAAGTTTATTTTATATCATTAAGGAAAAAATCTATTGTTATGTACCACATGTTGATGTAGTGAAGCTTTTCTTCTTAAAAAAAGGTGATTAGGGGATTAAAATATGATTATTATTTTGGAAGACGTTCACTATTTTCGGAACCCTATTTGATCTAGGTAAAAATATTACTATAGTATTTTTCTTTGAGGAGTAAAGGTTGACTTATATTTTTAAGAATCGATGAATTTAAAGTGAACTTATAGTAATTTAGGTTACATATGGAAATGATTAACCTATCTTGGGGGAAATGTGATTTGGTTAGTTACTTTTGTTATAAGATGATAAGAGTGGTTGATGTTGTTTGGAGATGAATGATAAATTCTATCTTGGAAGACTATGTTATGAGATCGTTCTTATAATTGGGTTTCAATCTTAGTTTGGTTTATTTTGAGGAATTTTAAGGATAGTTATTTATGTAATGGTCTATGATGAACTTTGGGTAGTACCATGGAACTTTAAAGATTTAAAAGTAGTTTCCATTCCTATGGAATTCTTTCTTTTTGAAGAGTTGTTTTATCTTACCCTTTCTATTTTTGGGATAATGTTTAAAGATAGAAGAAATTGTTAGTTAATCTTTTGTGGATTACGTTACTCTCAAGAAGATGATTCTTGTGTTTTGATGAGACCAAGTGTTTTTGAATTCTCATCATTTGGAGAAAATATTAGTTTTGGTAGAAACTTATTAAAGGATGAAACTCTACTTAAAGGTAGGTATATTTCCTTATGTTTTTGTTCTATGTAGTTAATGAATTCCTCAAAATTATGAAAAGGAATGTAAAACAAAAATGTTGTTGGTTTACGTTTCCTACTAGGTAATCAAAGACCATTTACACACATCATAAGTTTGTGATTTTCTTGTGGTTAACTTTCTCCTAATCATGTTTTCTATCACTCTCCCTCAGAACTTGACCCTTTGTTTTCTCCTCTATGTCCATGTTTTCCTACATGGCATCCTAGTGTGGGTTAACTCGGGCGACCTTTGTAATTCCCTTTCATTATTTTAAAGTAATAGTTTTACTGAATCCTTTTCCAAAGTGGGAATTTCAATGAAATTTCAAAACCCAAATTCAAAAATTGCGAGGATGCAATTTCTTGAGGGGGAAAGATTGTAACGACCCGAAATTTGGAATAAATCTTGTTTCCTAATTTTGTGTGGTATTTTATTTTTATACTCAACAAAACTATTTCATTTGATAACATGAGTATAATTAAAATGAGACCATTGTGTTTTGATTGTTATATGACCATTGGTCAATATGACCGCTGGAAACTAAACGTTTCGATTATTGTCTCTAAATACAAGTGATCTTGGTTAATTAATATAGAAAAAGGATTTGATGGCCTCATCTAGTAGTATCGGGCCAATCGAAGCCCATCTAACAGAACTTGGGAAGGAGGTACCACCATTGGGCTTTGCTCTGGACCAAACCCAAGCTGTACTTCATAGTGTGAAGCTAGAATGGAATCACCTTCATGAGAAGTTCAAACTGATAGAAATTACTACTCGTGTAATGTTGGATGATCCGCCCTTAGTTTCTCTCACATTAGCACACCTTACACTTAGGTCCTATGTTGGGGTTATAAGGGGCTATGTAAGGAGACCGTAACTGCCCTGTGTTATCCTTTGTTTTAACTAAATTTTTTGATTTCTTATTATGATGAAGTTTATGAATTTTTAAATGTCCGGATAAATATAGTATGCATATTTTTGTTGAATTTTAGAGAAAAGATATTTTAAAAATTGTTTATGTAAACCTTAAATAATTAAAAATGTTTAATGATTTTCAAAAAATGGACTTCTACAATTATGTTCAGTACGAAATTTAGAGTCTAATAAGATCAACTTAATTTTTGATGAATAGTAAATTATGAATAGTGATTTTATGCTTAGGATTAGTAATGTGACAAAATGGATTAGTAATCTCACTTAAAGAAATTATTAATATAATATAGGCACCTTGATTAAGTAATGTGATTCAATAAAATGGTTAAATAACGGTTTCATAAATTATTAGTCAAGTATTAGTTTTCTCAGGTGAATAGTGTTTTTTAATTAATAATTAAATTAAAAATATTTAGAAAATTATTTTTATAAAATGGACTTTATTTTTGAATTCAGAACATCGATATTATGCTAAGGTAATTTTTGGGGATTTTTCTGAAAAAATGAATTTTCAGTGAATAGTGTATTTATTTAAAAATTAAAATAAAAATATTTAGAAAAATATTTTTATAAAATGGATTTCATTTTTGAAATCAGATCATCGATATTTGGTTAAGGTGAAATTTTGGGATTTTTCTGAGAAAGTTGAATTTTTTAAGGAATAGTGAAAATACAGTTTTTAAGTTACGGGTATTTAATGACATGATTAAATGATTTATTAAGTATGTAATCAATATGGTCGACTTATGAATAGTAAGATAATGTATGAGGTGTCCCAAGTGGCCAATACCATGGGCAAATACCATGGTGAAGCCCATGGTTTTGCCAAAACCACCAATGAGGTGTCCCTTAGCCATTACTGCCTTGTCCCCTCACTTTCCCTATAAATACCCACCCTTCCCTCCATTAGTTTTCACTCCCAACTCTCCTTCAACGAAGATATGGTCTCATTACCTCCCAAAGAGTCCTCCCAAGGTGCCCCCAAGCCCTCAAGGTCCCAACCTTCAAGTTTTAAGAGTTACGTTTAAGGTAAGGGATCCTACCTCTCTCCTTCTTTTCAAGTAATCTCTTTTATGTCATTTATTTTATACTCCATGCTATTATATTGGAGGATGTTATTTTATATTCCTATTAATTCCATTTTCATGTTCATATGATGAGAGATCCCCTCTTTCTCTCATCAATTCTTTTTAAGAATGTTTAAGTGACGTCTTTAGGCTGCCGAATTTTTAAGGGGTTCTTTCACCTTTCTCATTTTTCAAAGTTCTACTTTCATGTCAAGTCTTTAAAGTTACTCTTTATTATGTTTGGGTATGATCTCTATATCTATCATACTGATATTTTATGTTCATATTATGAGAGACCCTATTTGACCTCGTCAATTCATTTTTATTGAAGTTTAAGTGATGCTGTTAGGCTACCGAATTTTTAAGGGATTCTTTCACCTTTCTCATTTTTCAATGTTCTACTTTCATGTCAAGTCTTTCAAGTTCCTTTTTATTATGTTGGGTAATGATCTATATATATATTATACTGATCTTTTATGTTCATATGATGAGAGACCCTATTTGATCTTGTCAATTCATTTTTTCATAAGAGAAATCTTATTTTTGTCTTCCTTCTATATTTTTCATTTCATATGGTATATGTTTCAAATTTCAATACCATGTTATTATACCCTTTATATTCTGTCCCCATAATATTTTATGGATCATTTATGAGTGGGTGACCCATGTCCCCTCTCTTTTCAATGTTTTCTAAAACCTCGTAACATAGCCGTTATGCTGCAGAATTTTCGTCTCAAAATATCTCTCTCTTATTCTCAAATTCATTTATTTTATTAAGTGAATACTCAAAGCTCTTTCTTCTAAAGGGGTATTCATATATATATGGAATTTTCTATTTTAAAGTCTGGGATTTACATACATGATACCCACTTTCCCTTTCCGTGGGTTTAAAGTGACATAAAGATCATGTCTTTAAAGCAGTTTTTAAAACGTTATGATTATGAAATGAAACCCATTTCATTTATGATATATGAGTTGTTTATGAAATTATTGATGATGATATATGTGGTTCAAATGATAATAAATACAAATTAAGGGTGTTCCCTGATAGCACTTCAATGCATTGGGTAAAGACTTAATCTCTATAGATGACCATTTTTTTTAACGACACTTTGGTGAATAACCTTGGTAATTTTTAATGACACCTTGGGGATGGACCTTGGTGAAACGGAAATGATTGTCAATATTAAATGTTGTAGCCACATCTTCAAGTTATGAAATACGTTATTTTTATTATTATATGCGTCATGATTTCTTTCTCATGCCTTAATGTTCTTTTTCATGACATTGTTGATGTATCTCAAGTTCACATGTTAAATGTTTCCCATTGTTTCCCTTACCGGGCCTTCTGCTCACCCTTTCTTTTGATGTATGTCCCCAGGTTATGAGATGCAGTAATGAACCTAGGATGAACATAAGGAGATGCCTTTCAAGTTCTTAAGAAGAATTTTTTATGTTTTCATGTTTTAAGTTCCTGGTTTCCAAGACACTAAACCTTAAAGATCCTCGGTTTTGTAAAATGTAATGAAAAGTTATGTTATAAAAAGGCGGTATGTCATAGCCACCACCACCAAACCAACATGAGGATGCCACTAAAAATCTGAACCACTAATGTTATGCTCAATTCCTCAACATGGAATGCAGAAGAAACAAGATCTACATATACCCAAAGGTGTATATAGGGTGTGATCCAAAATCCCAGTAGGATGCCACCAATAAAAAGTTACATGCATAAATATTAAATGACAACTACATTTGAAATTTTAATTAAAAAAGAAAAAAACTAAATGCTTGATCAATTTTAGAGAAAAAAAGTTTAACGAAAACAGTTTTAAAAGGAACAAATTAAATTAAAACACACACACACACACATACTTTTAAAATAACCCATGTGTCACACTGATGAGCATAAAGTAACCAATGAGCACTAATATAGGAGAGGCCTCATGGGTGTTAGCTAGCTTGGGCCCCTAGATCTTCGTGTCTTAGTGAAACGTGGCTTAGAAGGCCACGACCCTTAGAAAACATGGCTTAGAAGGCCATGACCCTCAGAAAACGTGACTTAGAAGGCCACAAACCTCAAAAAAGCATATGTTTAGTTAATGTTGCAATCGTCAGTCCTGCCAGTGAAACCGGGTCGAGTCACCTCCGAAACACTGACCCACTAGTCTAGTCCACCCTCTTAGCTACCCAGGCATCCTGGTTTGTGCTCAAAAAAGTTTCAAGTTCATGTCACATGTAACACTAATGCATAAAATCCAAACAAGGTATTTATGCGCGCAACATCATAATTTCCACACCCAAACCTTCTTTTAAAACCATACACACACAAAAATATTTTCAAAACATAATTTGCATAGGTTATATACTCAAATAAACCATATAGACAATTTAAAAGACACTCACCACTAAACGAACCACCACTTACACATGTAAACACCATTTTGAAATAAGGCGCACACTAAAAATATCTCAAAACTAAATCTGCTTCAGATACACAACTAATTAAAAAAAATTCCCAGTTAAAGAAATCACTTCCATTATCAAACACACCACTAATAAAATTTATTAAACAAATTCCACACACATCGCATGACGTTAAGCACCAAAAATATTAACACAATTTAACAAAAAAAAATTTCAACCTTAATAATTATTTAATAAAACAACCCAAATTTTCATAAATAATTTTTTGAGAGAAAAAAATGTTTTTTGACACTAGACCGACACAAACCCCCTTACATGACCACACGCACACAAAGTCACCTCTGGAACACAATCTGAATTACCCACGCAATTAAAGAAGCAACCCACACAGTTTAAAACACCATTACTACAGTTAAACAAACCACCAAAACAACTTGACAACCCTTTTAAAAATACGATGCATGACTAAAACACCAAAAATCCACTCAAATTCTCTTTTAAGACAGAACCGACGCAACACCAATACACCAATTGCACCTCTTATACATCCTAACAAATAATCCGCACAATTTATAAAACACTAGTGAATAGTCTGACATGGGTTTTCACAGCAACAATATACTCATATCATCTAAACACACTAAAAATTAACCAGAGATGAGATTTTAGCGGCAAGTTCACATATTATAAACATATTCCCAAATACGTTCAACTGCAAATCAAACCTCATAGAAGATAAAATTCTCACTACAACAATTAATTAAATAATATTTTTAATTAATTAAACTTGAAAATTAATTAAAAAAATAAAAATTAAACATGGAACCACCTACCTCGGTGTAGGAAGCATTGTGGGCTTGGAGCGAAACTCCTGTCGCATGACGAACACACTGCATGGAGTCTCTAACAGACCCTAAAACCAAAAATCAAACCATTTCTACCCAAAATCAAATCAAAGAAACACCAAACCATAACCTGACAACATAACAATGGAAGAAACAACCAACCCAGGAGAAACGCACCTTTGGCGAGGGTGAGGAAGGCTGGCCGAGTAAGACGGTGTGGTACCGGAGGTGTGCCGCACTGGTTAGAGGCTTTCCAGAAGGGGGAGCTGCCAAAGGAGAGTGCGAACAAGGATGTACGATGAGGAAGAGGGCGGTCCAGGTTGCCGTTTTCTGGTCGTGACAACCGGAAGAGACCGACCGGAGTCCAGGGGGAGCGGGTTGGCAAGGGTCCAAGGTGAGCGGGTCGGCAGGGGTCTAGGGTGTGTGAGGTTGCAGCTAAGGAGTGGACCAGAATGGAGGCTCTTTATGTGGGTGAGGAGGTTGGAGAGGTGGAATACGACTGGTGAGGAAGCCGGTGAGGGTGGTGCCGAACAGAAGCAAGGGGGAATGGGGGGTGCCATGCTTGGGTTGTAGGGGGAAGGGGAGGTTTTCATGGGGAGGGAGAGGATAGAAAGGAAGAAGAAGAAAAAGAAAAAGAGAGAGAGAGAAATGGAGAGAAAAATAAAATAAAATTAAAAGAAAGAAAATAAATTAAAAATAAAAGAATAAACAAAACTTTAATTAATAATAAAAGTTTTTAATACAAATAATAAAACCAACTTAATAAAATGACCAAATCACAATATTAGCTGAAAAATAATAATTTTAATTATAACCTAATTAAAATATTAACTTAAGTAATAATAATATTAATAATAATACTAAAATAATAAAACCAACAAAAAAGATAAAATCATTATTAATTTAGGTTGGACACCGTGCATGGTCGCGTGCGCGGGTGCGTGCGCGGTCGTGTGGGTGGTCGCAGGCACGGTCGCCAACACGGGTGCATGTGTGGTCGTGCGAGCTGGCGCGTGCCCGGTCACATGCTCGGTTGCACGCCTGTGTAAAATTAATTTAATAATAAAACGTTTTGTTATTTAATTTGGTCACTATGTGCGGTCACGCATTTTGCTGTGCACTGTATATGAACCCAAATCTCTAAAAAAACCTGACTAAACCTGTGACTCAAAAATGAGATCCAAAATAGTTAAATTAAAAGGATGTGTCGGTCGGGGTGTGACATAATATATGTTCAGTGCATCATGTTTTCATCTATGTCCATCCAATAGAAGAAAAAACATGAGGATGAGGATGCCTACAAGATGCTTTCACATAACTAATAATTAGATCTGGAGAGGACAAGGTAGGAATGGTATGAAAACTCTAGTGCCCTTTATAGGTGCAGGCTAGCAAAAGGGAACCAAGAGGGTTCTCATGTACTCAAGATGATTAGGTAAATTGAGATACTTGAAGACCGCGGGTTCATATTGAACCAATAACTAGCAACAAATATCATAATTTCCTCTTTATGACTATGATTTTTGACTTTTATTGTCATTTACAACATGAATGATATGAAAATATTTCCCCCTGTACTTTTGGATTTAGTTATCCAAGCTAACAAGGATTTTAAAAATACCAATTCATCTACCCTTATGGTGAAAAATTGAAATAAGGGAAAGGAAAATGACTCTAAGGCCAAGTCAAGGACAAAAAAACCAATGTACCATCCTACAAAGAAGTAAAACATTCAAAGTTAGAGAAATGAGAAAGATGTTGTTGATTTTTCACGTGGAAAGAATGGCCACTGGAAGAAAAATTACAAATCTGGGAAGAAGAAGAAAGCTGGCGCTTATACTTCAGGTATTTTTTTCATTGAATGCAATCTCTCATTATCTACAAGTTGGGTATTGGATATGGCATGTGGATCAAAAATTTGTATTCATATATAGAAAGAAAGTAGGTTTTAGAAGATTGAAAAAGGTGAAGTAGATCTATGAGGTGCAAATGGTGCAAGTATGGAAGCCTAGGAAGTGGGATATTACCACCTTACTTTGCCTAGTGGTTTAATTCTAGTTTTATATAATTGTTATGATGTAACTTCTATAACTAGAAACATAATATCTATGTCATGTTTAGAAACTATGGGTTTTGTTTCAAGTTCAAAACTAAAAGTTGTCTCTTTTATAAGGATAACATGTGTTATGGTATTGGATATCTTAACAATGGTTTATATATGCTTGCACTTGAAAACCCGGTAATGAAAATCAAGGAAACAACCAATGAACTTGGATCATATATCACTCACCTATGGAACATTAGGCTATGTCATGTAAATGATAAGAAATTACAATGATTATATCAAGAAGGGTATTTAGACTCGGTATAGTTAAAACCCTTGGATGCATGTCAAGCTTGTTTACAAGGGAAAATTACCAAATAACATTTATTTATGAAGGGTGAAAGAGTTAATGCATTACTGTAATTAATACATACTGATTTATGTGGTCAATTTCTAGTATAGGCAAGGGGTGATTTTTCATACTTAATTACTTTTACCAATGATTATTATAGAAATTGTTATATCTACTTGATGCGGTATAAGTCTAATTCCTTTTTTATATTTACCTAATACCAACATGAAGTAGAAAACCAACTTGGTAAGAAGATAAAAGCACTCTGCTCATATCGAGGTGGATAATATATTAACTAATCATTCATTGGTCACTTGAAGGAGTGTGGGATAGTATCCCAACTCACCCATCCTTATACACCATAGTGGAATGATGTTAGTGAGAGGAGGAATAAGACCTTTCTCGACATGGTCAGATCAATGATGGGTCATATAATTCTTCAGTTATTCTTTTGGGGATACACTTTGAAGACAACAATATATAACCTTAACCAAGTACCAACTAAATTTGCAGATGGGATTCCATATGAGTTATGGTATAGAAAGAAACCCATTCTATCACACATATGTGTATGGGGATGCAAGGCATTTTTAAAGAATATATCTAGTGACAAACTGGCATCCCAAAGCACAAAGTGTATCTTTATAGGTTATCCTAGAGAAACCAGAGGATATTACCTATATTACCCATCATATAGAAAATAAATTGTCAAAAAAATAGCCACATTTATAGAAATGGAACACATTTTTAATTGAAATAGTGGGAGAAAGATTGACTTTGACAAAGTTAATGATCTAGATGCACATGATTTGAAACAAGAACAATCTCCACAAGAGAAAGTTGAAGAAGATCTAGTTCCCAAGACACAAATACTACATAGGTATACTTGAGAGGTTAGAGAACTAAAGCATTATGGTTTTCTTGTCACTGAGTCAGGTGACACATTACTCCTTGAGGATAATGAACCCCTAACCTACAAGGAAGAAATAGAAGGAAAATAAGTTGCTAAATGGTCAGATGCCATGAATTCTAAGATGGAGTCCATGTATCAAAATCAAGTTTAGATTTTAGTAGACCCTCTAGCTGATGTAAGATTGTTGGATGTAAATGGGTATTAAAGAAAAATATTTACATGTATGGTAAGTTTAATACCTATAAAGAAATAATGGTTGTAAAGGGTGTTAGGTAACATAAAGGCACCGACTATGATGAAACCTTCTGACCAATAGAAATGAATAAACCCATCTGAATATTTCTTGTAATAGCAACCTTTCATGATTATGAGATTAGTAAAATGGATGTCAAAACTTCTTTTCTAAATGGAATGTTGGTTGAATATGTCTATATGACTCAACCCAAAGTGTTTATCAAGTCAAAGAATTCCAATAAGGTTTTCAAGTTGTAAAGATCCATTAATGTATTGAAGATGGGATCCCAATCATGGAATGTTTGTTTTTATGAAGCTATAATAGAATTTGGACTTTTCAAAAATGAAATTAAGCCTTATGTCTATAATAAGGTTTATGGGAATGACGTTGTTTTCCTAGTATTATATGTTGATAATGTATTAATTATGGAAAAAGAATTGAAAGTCTTATTGTTAGTTAAGACATGATTAAATGAATACTTCTCCATAAAAGAATTAGGTGAAGCAACCTAAAATCCGGGGATCCAGATCTATCGAGATATATCTCAAAGGATTCTTGGGATAAGTCAAAGTATATATATTGACAATGTAATCAAAAGGTACAATATGGAACAATCCAAGAGAGGGTTGTTTCCCATGTCACATGGTATCAATCTCTCCATGAAAATGTGTCCACAAACACATGATGATATTGACAAAATGATTAGAATCCCTTATTTCTCGACTCCTTGTTAAATCACTGCAGGTAAGGTGTGAGATCCCTTGGGAGCTTACTTACCTTTTCAGAAGATTCAAGGTGGAGACAGATCAGGGGAGATTAATTCACCATAGCTGGAGGGAGACCAATTTGAAACTAATGCACTTTTGCGTTTTGGCAGGTAGGAGGATTCTCTTTTTGTTTATGATCATCTTCATTCCCTTCCTCTTGAGTGTTTATGCGTGGTCCAATGGGATTCCCTTGGTCTGCATCATTTTCGACCCCCTTTAAGGGTCCTTTCTTCTTTCTTGGTGTTTTTGATATTACTAAATAATAACTTTTAGTCCAGTCTAGTCCTTATTCCTCGACAATGGGTTCAATCATGTATGCAATGCTATGTAATAGGTTTAATGTTTCCTTTTCTATAAACATGGTGGTGATAAGTCAAGATAATCTAAGAGAGTTGCATTGGGTAGCTATTAAAACTATCTTAATGTACTTGAGGTGTATAAAGTATATGTTCCTGATATATGGAGGTGATGAGGAACTAGTAGTGAGATGATATACTGATGCTAGTTTCCAGAAAGATCATGGTGATCTAAAATTATAGTCAAGCTACATCTTTTTCTTGAATGGCTGTACAGTGAGCTAGAGAATCTTGAAGCAATCCATGGTCACTGATCCTATAGTAGAATATGAGTATATAGCAACTTCCAATGCTGTAAATAAAGAAATCTGGATACAAAACTTTATCTTAGACATTGGTGTCATGCCCAGTAGTGCAAACCCTATTCCTGTTTATTGTAATAATACTGCTGTAGTGGTACTTTATAAGGAGCCCAGGTCTCACCTGAGTACAAAGCATATACTTTGGAAGTTTCATTTCTTGAGGTATTTTACTTATAGAGGCAACATCACAATTATTAGAGTATCCACATAGGATAATGTGGAAGACCCCATTATTAAATCCATATATCAGTAAAATCATGATTCTTATGTGAGCTCTAGCAGATTGAGACTTGTTAGCAGTTGGATCTAGTGCATGTGGGGGTGTTGAAAGTGGGTTCCCTAGACCCAAATTGTGATGTAATTTTATTACCACTACATGTATTTAGTTTGTTATATATACATGTGTTTATATTACTATAATAGTATAAAACATTTGCTTCCCCTTTTTTTATGGTAATGTCCTTAGATGACATGCCATATAAAAGGGTTATAGAAGATCTTTGGCTATAATGAGAACCTATAGATACTATGTTAGTAATCTTAAAGTAATGTCCTATGGTCAAGTTACATCATTATAATAAGGTATAGATGATGTGTAACTATCAGCTGTTGGGGGATCATAATCATTGATACTTCTTCACATGAAGTTCTCACATGGTGATCTCTAGTAGTTAAGATCATGAGGAAAAACCTGCCAATAGGAACACCACATGTTTCAGGTGTCATTGTTTATTTATTTCTACAGACATGTGTGTTAGTATCCAAATGTGATATCTTTATCAATGTATGTCATTTAAATGAAAATTTTGGTGCAAGTTGAAACCTATGGCAAAGAAGTTGTCATGAGGTAGTTTGTGTTGGGTACTTCATTGGTGAGATTGCATTGATTGAATGATCAAGATATGATTTTTCACTTCCGAGTTTGGGAAGAGATATCTCAAGCCTGGTTTATTAGGATTGTAGAACCTTCATTAAATCCTTGGACATGGTAGTCAAAGGTAAGACCATCCAAACATATCAATAAATAGTAATTTAAGATAAAGGATGCTGATACTAGTTTGCATTCTACTTTATTTAGATATCGATGGAGAAGGGATTTTATATTACATAGACCATGTTTGTAAGAAGGTAGTCATTGCTTTCAATTTTCCTTATATCTATAGAGGCATCGATGGGTTGCTAGACCCCTCTCTTGGTCTATGAATTTTATTCATTGCTATTAAGATAAAGGCCTACAGGGTCACATAATATAACACTTTGAGAATCTGTTTTATTCTGTTGAATAGGAATATAAAACATGGTAGGCCACATCATGGGGTCCAGGTATTATCCAAGTTATATAGATCACCAAGATATAAATAAATTCATTATTATTCTAGTAATAAATAATTTAATTTAATTTAAATATGACTTGTAATTACAAGTCATTAAGTAAATACGAGGAATAATATTATTTGAACAGATATTAATGAAATATGCCTAGTTCATTTATTATTATCAGGAGATGTGAGTCGAGTTAATGAATCAAGATTATCAAATAATATATTTAATATATATTATAGTTAGCTGATAAAAAATAAGAAATATATATGGAATTATTTAGTTTGTTATAAATAATTATTTATAATACTTATACAATGGATGTCTATTACATGGAGGTCGGTAACCCAAACCGGGTATTATGGATATTCATTATATAAGTGAAGATAGGAACATCTCATGTAGACTGTTAATTCATTGGAATTGAGAACCACTCTCTCCTCCTGAATCATAGAGAGTGACTCTATTAAACAAGCAAGTTCTTCATGTTCTGTCTTCACAGATTAAAGATGTAGGCTTGTGCTGATAATCGCTACATCAAAGATGTTGTCGGTGCACTGTGCTAGTACCTGGATTCTGATGAATAGCATGAAAGCATATGCATGGAGCATGTTTGGAAGATCTATAGGGTTTTGACATCATATTCCTTGAGAAATGGTCACCGACAACTCAAGATAGGCATGTCGACATCTGATCCGAATAAGGTACATGTTCAATTTATTTTTGTACTTTGTATAAACCACATGTGGTCCTAGGACTGTACCGGCATGAGATCACTGAATCTGACGATTTTACATCACTCTAGTGATGAAAAAAATTAAATTCCAGGACCATCGGCTTCTGATATGCTTCTTGATACCTCACAGAACAGCACAAAGTGTTCTTTTAGGGAAGGATTTTCATTTCATTGGCAATGTGTGAGATGGTACTCAGAGAGTTCCATAGTTCAACTTTGGTGGTAAATCCTAGTGTGAAAAATATGTAATGATATTTTAGAGGTTAGTTTTGTTTTCCTAGGTTAATGCATGAAGTTTTATGGTTTTTGTATCGATGATTGGTCTACAATATGGTGAAGTCTTAGCACCATGTTCCCAATGGTTTTCTCCAACTATTATATGTTCCTTAGTGGAAGTGGGAGGATATCTCAATGGACTTAGTTATCTATTTACCTCGAGCTTAGAGAGGCTATGATGTTATATGTGTGGTGTTTTATCTCTTGATGAAATCAACACACTTTATAGCAATCAATGAGTTGAGCTTAGTGGATGTTTTATCAAGGAAGTATCTAGAGGTGGTGGTGAGACTCCACAGAGTCCCAATGATAGTGATTTTCGATCGAGATCCTTGTTTTAACTCTAGGGTGTAGAGAGGTCTCTAGCATGCTTTTGGTTCTCAACTATGCCTTAACACTACTTTTCATCTGTAGATAGATGGTTAGATAGATTAGACCATTCATACTCCTGAATACATGTTGTGCTCTTATGTCTTGGATTTTTTTGGTTCATGGATGAGGCACCTTCCCTTAATAGAGTTCACCTATGACAATAGTTTTCACTCCACCATCAGAATGGCATCATTTGAATCCTTGTATGGATGACCTTGTTTCTCTCCATTATGCTAGAATAGGGTTTAAGAGTCAGGTATTCTCAGGCTGAAATAGGTACAGAATACAACATAAATGGTTTTGGTGATTCGTGAGAGGATGAAAGAAGAACATGATCTTAAAAAATCCAATGAAGATCATAGGAGGAGACCTCTGGATTTCAATGTTGGGGATCATGTGTTCTTTAAGGGGACTCCCAGTCATGGGCAGCGAAGGTTTATTCATGGGAGTAATCTTTCTCCCTAGTTTTTGGGCCATTCTAGGTGTTGGCTCATGTTGAAGTTGTTGCATATAGGGTAGCACTTCCCCATACATGAGTCATATAATTATAGGATAAGGTGTTTTCCTAGTGTTCTATCCCATTGGTCCATGTATTTTGGCAACACGGTAGAACATATGAGAGTACTTGGGAACATGAGTGGTAGATACATGCTCATTACCATGAGCTATTTTGTGTTTATCTCTTCTCTTATAACGCTTTTTTATTTTGTGGTTGTAGGCCTTTTTTGGTTAGGGAGTTGGATTTATCTTGTAGATTTTTGTGGATTGCTCTCTTTTGAGAGGTATATCACATTGGAGAGTGTTTAGGAGTTGGGTGTGGTTGTTACATGATTTTTTATTTTCCCCTTGGGTGATGGTTGAGGTCCTGTGGTGGTGAGAGCTCTGAGAGGTATCTCATGGGGTGGTTGTCCGGATGACCACTTTTATGTTTACCCTCTAGGTTGGTTTTAGATTATAAAGGATGAGAATGTTTTTAGAGGTATATAATGTAAGGACCTAGATCCACGTGGATCAACCCTGTGCATGTTTATGAGGCATGAGGTGTCTGGAGGAGGTTCAGTGTAATTCTGGAGTAGTTCAGTTGTTAGAATCTAGAAGCAGGGAAGGATTTCACGTTATGAAGAGTTACAGGGCAGGAAAATGGGTTTCATTTCGTGTAATAGATTACGGTTTGAAAAAAATAAAGTGATGTGGTGATGCATTTTTCTATAGATACCAAATTATGGGGATTTCATCACGTGAAATGGGATTACACATCGTGTAATTCCCCACTACTGTATGATTTTAAATGTTTCTCCCATTCAACTTTTTCACAAACCCTATGGTTGTACCATAAATCTTCCTCATTCTAGGCATCCAGATTCCCTCTTCTTCATTATTTTGGATTCCCTTTGAGATGGATTGATCCTTGGGATTATTTTATTGATCTGCATTGATCTGTGGTGATCCATGGTGTCTTCATCCTTCGTTATATATCAGTGTCTCCCAGTTTGATATCATTTACTCTCTTATCATCTCTATGTTCCATGGAGGATGATCTCACATGATTATAATGGGGATTTTCTTGGTATTTTGTTGGTGTGGCTATGGTTTGGCTTCCTTGGGTGGATGTAGTTCTTTTAGGAGAGGTGATTGGTGTATGATCCCAGGTTTTTCTTTAGTTACATACTTCTCTTTTTAGGTTAATATTGTTTCTTTCCTTTTTGGATTAGACCCGTATCCAGGATGTGGTCCCATTGGGTTTTTTTTGAGAGAGAATGGGGGAAAACATGATAAAATATGGCTGTATGTCAGGTACACATCGTGTACTTAGCTTACACGCCGTGTAATTCTAGTACACACTGTGTACTAGACCGTAATGACGTGTAGACTGTCAGGTTCATAAAAAAATACATGGCAGTACACACCATGTACTTAAGGTACATGTCGTGTACTTTCCCAGTAAAGGTTTCTTTAAAAGAGGTAGTAGCAACATATTTTGACAGACATAAAATTTTCATCCATTTTTGGAACCCAAAACATCTCTATTCGAGTTTTTCAGTTATAGAAGTCATCCGAACTCTGATTCAATCATGGTATGTCTCATTGGAACCACATCGATAAGTAATTGATTCCTTTTTAGTCATTATTGATTATTCAGAACAATGAATGTTCTATTTGGATTTAGGATCATATCCCCTAATATCTCATTCTTCATCCCTTCTTCAGATTTCATCCAAACTAGGATGAATCAGGACTTGATATTGGATGAGTTGTCTACTATCGAGATGAGGTAGGTGGTCTATAATTTCTTTCAGATTTTAGGGTTCATTTTAGGTGTTCGGCCTTTTTTCTGCCCATAATAATTTCTGGAGAGGCCTCGTTTTTGAGAAATTTGCTTTCTATAGGCATAGTCATACCTAGTGAGGATGCTCGTAGGTTCCGTTTATGTGTGTTGGCACCCATTGCTTGATTCAAGGTCACCCAAGTGGTGCTCCTTAAGGAAATAACTTGTTTATTCATGTTTAAACCACCTAGGGGGTGTGTTTTTTTGATTTCCTAGTTAGAGGAAGCCCATTAATGGATTGATAGGTCAAATAGACTATTTAAGAGATGTACTGCCTCCTTGCTCAAGGAATATAATGTTATGCCTTGTATTTTTTGATAGTTTGGCAAGTAAAATGGTTTATATGGGAGGGTAGACCCATATGCTTGTTTTGATAAAAGGTTTTCATGAGTGGGTATACTCATGGATGGTTTAGGTTTATGTGAGTGGGTATACTCACATGGGATGTTTGTTTAAATTGAAGGTTTGAATGAATGGATTTGGAATGTGGTAGTGGATGCCTTGGGTTGACTCTGCACCTTTGGTCTTGATTCTGTGGGATGCCTTGGGCCTTTCTACCCCGTGAATCTGAATTTCTTGGGCTCCGGTAAGATTTATATTTTCATGCTTCTAGGACCCTAACCAGTTCCTAACTGAGTTTCCACTAGGGATTCCCATAAGAATTTATGGGATTCCTTGGACAAGCTCCTTGGATCCGGCCCTTCATGGTCTAGAATTATTACATGGATGCCTTGGTATGCTGACACCTTGGATTCGACCCTTGAGGTCTAGTCTTCAATATATAGCATGACTGTGAGATTCTACTCTTCACTATACAACATGGTTGTGGGATGTTACTTTTCACTATATGACATGGACGTGGAATAATTGACTTCTTTATACAGTATGACTATGGGTTGTAGGATATATATGGATATACGACATAGTCGTGTGAATTGTTTAATTTTCTTTTAGTTTCCTTGTTAGGAGTTGACTCTTTTACAGGTATCCTTGAGGGTTTGTTTAGCATTACTTATTGTAGTAGACATATGCCATGGGAATTCACATTAATTTAATGATTGTTTACACTTTCTATCACTTTTTTAGAATAGCTATTAGAACTATATAGACCTAGGTTGTTACCTACTGTGATGTTTATCTCACACCCTATTTAGGCCTCCTCAGGGACCCAAATAGTTCATATGGTTTCATGTGATTATAGGGAAAATCACCCTAGTATAGTTTGTTGACTGTAGCTTTGGAGCAGGGGAGCATAGGACCATGTTGAGGCTTGCGATGCTGGGATACCTTTTTGGTCTTTTTTTATTTTTGGGATAATTGTATTGTGTTTTATTTCCATGGACCTATTTTGTATTCCTTATAGATTCATGTATCATCCACATCATTTAGTGTATGAGACACTTCTGGTTATTGTTATGTATTCCTGTCTTGCTTTCCTTACTTTCAGTTGACTACTGTTATTTCGGTTATGGTATTTAATGTATGTTTTGAATACCACTGTGATACTCTGGTAATTAGGGTATAGTCTCCCCACAGACTCACCTAGGACCTCACTGCTAGTCAGAAGCCTCTGGAATTGGGGAGATTCGCTTGAGGAAATCTGGCCAACCAGGCTCGGGGCACCATTTTGGGCGGCATCCAAGTCCGGGATGCTACAATATGGTATCAGAGGAGTTTTTTTTTCTGTTTTGACTTACTGTTTGGAAACATTATATAGGGATATGAAGGAAATGAAATTTTTTAATAAACTATGTCTGAGAGTAGCTACCTAGCATACAGAGAAAAGCTAAATTGCCTCAAATTGAGTTCTGAATTTTTGGATTTTGACTATTACAGTTGATTAAATATCAATGCACTTGATTTCTTCTATTACTATTGATGATATTGTGGATTATATTTTAGTTTCAAACTGATGCGATGAATGTGTTCCATCTTATGCATCATATATACACTTGTTATAATCACATGCCATGCCATCTAGGATGCATTAGATATTTCATGTTATTGTGATAGTTGATGTGATAGTTGTTCTTGTTTTTATGTTAATTAGGAGCAGCAGATAAAGTTGAGACACTATATTTTAATCTATAAGGAGTATAGACCCTTATGAATTAGGAAATCACACACTGATGGAATTTAAATTCTTAAATGAACTTGTTACATGTATGGTTTTAATGGGAGGAAAGTTTTGGGTTCATGAGGTGTTATGAGACCTCATGGATTAAGGAACTAGTAAAACCTTGGTGAAATTTCCTAAATAATTGGATGTGAAATGGAAATATAAACTTGAATGGTGAATATAGACTTGACCTAGACCGAAATTTTGAGTGAGCAAGGGGCATAGTTTCTAGTGGTTCGATGGATATTCTTTATAGTTCTAGATTTAGGAGTAGGCTGCGAGTTTGACTTGGTGTTTAGGAGAGTTTTTCCCTATCCAACTTTTTGAGCCTTGTTCTTTGATGTTGTTCTTTCCTGAGGCATGCATTGGGAATTGTAGAGACATTCCACCATGAAAAACTCTGGTGATACACTGCGATGGAGGTGATGACCACAATTCAGAGATGGTGGGCCATGGGCTACCGCTTGATCCTCCTATAGTGAAGCTGTGGAACCAATGGTTGTTCTAGAAAGAGGTGTTGAGAAAAAGTTCTACGAGGGTTACTTTTGTTATATTAAGGCAATACAAGGAGCACTGAAACCAACCTTAACTATGGATGATCTGACACAGGTGTTCTAATTGCAACATCCTCTTACCTTTTCAAGGGAGGGTAGACCATAGGATGAATAACTATGGCTAGAGACCATGTTAGGAATTTTTTTGCATCTGGAGACGCTTCCAGAGCAGAGGGTCAAGATCCCATCTTATATCCTATGTGGAGTGGAAAAGTGCTGATGCGATGTTTTGAACCAGGCTGATGGGATACAGAATATGGGTTAGGATAAATTATAAACCCACTTATATGGCTACTTTTACCCTACGTCTCTATGAGAAGAATGAGATACTGAGTTTATGTGTCCAGAGAAAGGCGCAGTGACAGTTATGGAGTACTTGGAATATTTTATAGAGCTACAATGATTTGCACTGATGTATCTTACTGATGAGTTGTCGAGGGTGAGGCACTTCGAGGATGATCTTAGACATGCTATCGAGTCTTAGGTCAACGTGTTCAGGTTTCCTTCTATCACTGATATTATGAATTAGATGTTGATTAAAAAGTAAAACTTGAGGAAATCTTGGGGTACAGAACATGGGAATGATATTTCTCACCCCAGTGGATCTATGTCTTTAGATAGGATGTTCTTTTTTTAGGCTTCTCATGATGTGAGTTCTAGTCAGACTGTGGGTGCTGAAAAATTGGTATATTTACATCAATGTGGTAGGCTAGGACACATGAAAATCAGTGTGACCGTGACCTAGTCGAGTGCCAAGCCTGTGGCAGGATGGGTCACATGCAACGATTTTCCAGGACCTTCCCTCTAACTGCAAGTGGTAGGGTGTCAGCTCTGACATTAGGTTCAAGAGAAAGTTATTTATCTCCACATTAGGCTGGGAGATAGAGCAATGCTGGTTGGTTAGGATAGAGTAGTGGTGGTCATGGCCATGGTATCCAAACAACGTGTTCTCAGAGACAGCAAGGAAAACCTGCTCAGGGTAGCCAGACATAGTCACAGGGCTACGGTGTAGGCTATACTTATTTAGTGCATCAAAATAAAAAGGATAAAGATCCTAGATCGTCTATAGTGAGAGGTAAGATCTTAGTAGCTTATACTATTGCATCTTCTCTTTTCGATACAGGGTCCTCCCACAGTTTTATCTCTGCATAGGTGGTAAAGAGCCTTGGGCTTGTGTATTTTCTTTATGAGGATGTTTTGATGCTAGACACACCATTGGGAGTTAGAATGAGTGATTTGATCCAGTTTATGGAGTGTCCCCTTGAGGTTGGTGAGTGCCACTTCCTCTGGGATCTTTATTTCCATGAGATGAAGGGATTTAATGTCATTCTCAGAATGGACTGGCTCATATATTTTTGAGCGTATGTTGACTGCTATCACCGGAGGGTGAATTTCACATCACCAGAGGGTGAAATTTTTATTTAAAAGGGTGAATGAGTTGTCCAAGAAAGAATAGTTGGACCCAAGCATTGTGGTCTAGGCAGGATGAAATCCCATATTTCTAGTTTGTTTCTAGATGATCAGGGAGTGAGTCAGGCTGATTTTCCTCCAGTGTCTGAGCGCTTCCAGGATGTCTTTCATGATGATTTTTTCAGTTTACCTCCTAAGATATAGGTGAAGTTCTCTTTCAAGATAGTTCCCAGAGCCGATATCCATTATTCCTTACAGAATGGCTATGACGGAGTTGCAGAAGCTCAAGAGGCAGGTAAAGGATTTTGAGGTGAAGTTGTTTATGAGACCCAATACTTCTCTGTGGGGTCCATCGACCCTTTGTGAAAAAGGTACACAAAACTCTTAGGCTATGAATGGATTATCAGAAACTGAACCAGCTGGTGGTTAAAAACCGATATCCTTTTCTATGGATATATGACCTATTGGATTAGCTTCGAGGAGTTCAAGTGTTCTCAATGATTGGCTTGAGGATAGGATATCACTAGGTGTGTATTTTACCTACAGACTTGCCTCATAAATCCTTTCATATCAAGTATGGGTAATACAAGTATCTGGATATTCTATTCGGTCTCATGAATGCGCTAGCGGTTTTCATGGATTTGATGAACTGAGTGTTCCACCCTTACTTGGATTCTTTTGTGGTGGTTTCTGTGGAAGATATCTTGGTGTATTCTCAAAATCAACATGACCATTCCAAATATCTTGAGATCATTTTGAATACACTGATAGAGCATCCGTTATAATGCTAAGTTCACAAAGTGATACTTTTGGATGGATTATATTCACTTCCTAGGTCACATCATCTCGAAGACATGAGTGTTAGTGGACCCAGAGAAGTTGTGAGATATTATTTCCTGGGAATAGCCTAAGAATGTTTTTGACATACAAAGTTTCTTGGGGATATCTAGCTACTACAGACGTTTTATACCAGACTTCTTGTAACACCCCAAACTTTCACGATACACTTCTCTTTCAATAATGCAATAGCTTGCATTGTACACAACTTCGAGATTCTAACACGCCACAACCAATCAAACTAGCCGTTATGAATAGTAATACCTACTTTTTGAAATTATATAAATTTTATATTTCAAAATGGACTTCATTTTTGGATTCGGAATATTTAAATTATCCTATATTGAATTTTTGGTATTTTTCTGAGAACTTCCAATTTTCAATGAATAATGAAAAATACTTAAAAACAAATTTTTTAATAAAAATAATTTATAATGATAAATTATACCATTGAGTGGTTTTAAAGTATAATTAGAATATATTTTTACCATTTTATCCAATGGTGGTCATTATAATTAATTTCACTTTGAAATTGGACATAAACAATTGTCAATCTTTTGATATATATTATTTCTTAAAAACATGCTATTTGTTGTGACAATGTGAATTAATTATAAAATTAATTAATTAAACTTATATGATTGGAATTTTGTAAAATATACATCATTTTTCAATTCGGAATATCAAATATATCTTTGGGTGATTTTTTGTCATTTTTCTGAAAAACTTCAATTTTTGATGAATAGTGAAACCACTAAGTGGTAGTTAAAAAACCGATTTTTCGTTTAAATGAAACTTTACCACTTCTATGAATTGAATTCCAAAAATCTGACCTACATGGTTGTCATTAGGATGTAAAATGTGGTTCAATGGGATTAAAATAATTTTTGGTGAATAGTAACTCTTAAGTTTTATTAATCACGATTAAAGGTAATTAGTCTAATTTAAGGTAAATATAATGTTATAATAATATGAAATTACCTTTAAACTTTTCCTAACCTTATTGGAT
Organism: Viscum album; assembly: GCA_963277665.1. Taxonomy (NCBI): domain Eukaryota; kingdom Viridiplantae; phylum Streptophyta; class Magnoliopsida; order Santalales; family Viscaceae; genus Viscum; species Viscum album. The sequence goes on along the minus strand of OY728150.1, from coordinate 427,854,179 downwards.
GAGTCATGGCTGACCAGGATAATCCATGGGTCAACTTGGGGACCCCATGGAGCCACTTGGGTAAGAAAATGACATTAATAACTTTTTATTTAAAGTAAAAATAAAATTGTCACAAACATGTGTTGTTTCACTAAAATAATTATTACATGGGGTTATATAAGTTAACCTTTTGACTATAAATATTCATTTGAAAGATAAAAAGATTTCCTACATCATGTAAATTATTTTATAGTCTTTAGACATTAAATAAATTAAATTTTTTATAACACCATGATGATGCATCGATTACCTCATTAATTAACGATTTAAATAAAATGAACAGATAATGTAAAATCTAAGAATTACACATATAAAAAACCTATTGGATGAGTATATGTAGAACCCTTATCAGCTTATCTTTTAAATATATAATTGTGGGACCTTTGAAATCCAAAAATCATTTCATAATAATGAAACATTTCATGACTTTCCAAGAGTGCCCCTCCTCTCCTCTTATAAAAGGCCCCCACCTCTACCACCTTATTCACACCTTCAAGCCATTTGGCTCGGCCATCCTCTGCCTAAATAATCTCTCAACTTCCCTCTATTTCTCCTAGAATCCTCACTTTGGGCAGAAGTCTTCCCAAGGAAGCCTTTGTCTCAAATCAAAAAGAGTTACCCGATTTTAATGTACTGTCTTCTCTTATGTTCTTTTGTTTTATTTTGCTTCTACAACACCTTAAACTCTTTTTATTCCTTTATTTTGTAACAAAAAAAGTATATTAAATATAATATGATGTTTTTAGGAGAAGTATTTTATTTAAACTTACACACATCTTCGTCTAATGGTTAAAGAACATACTGTTTCTTTGGGTGGCGAATTACTGCCTCACGAAATGATGATTATTCAATCTTCTTTTAACACCCATCACGGTGGCCATTATGATGACACTATTTTCATATATGATATATATATTATGCTTATGTTTTCATTATGCTTCTGTATTTATCATTTATTTCATTCCTTTATGATTTCCATTATGGGTAAACACGATAATTTCATTTTAAGAAGTGCGGACTACCTCCTCCTCAAAGTGATTTGAATCGTTAATGAAATATATGGGACGTATAAAGGATGGAGTAAATGAAATTATATATGATATTATACTGGAATTATAATACACCTTTATATAATTATGATTTCATTCTATTAAATATGAAATAGAAATGAAAGTAGCGTTCATGTGTACGTACGACTTACCGTCTCCATGAACGGTGCATTTCATTTCTTACCTCTAAATGTTACGTAATATTATGAATGAATGTATATATTGGATATATATGATATATATGATATCTATATCATGAATATAATTCTGGATATAATGGATATTTTACCACATGAACAACTTGTAATTATAAGAAGTTTATTTTTGACTCAAGTACCAAAGATCGACAAAACGACCGTTATTAACATAAATAATTACATAATGTTCATAACATGGTAATAATTGATATAAAAGGAATAATAAACTTGAAAAAGGTTCTTAAGAAATTATAAATTAACTCTATTTTGTTATTCAGGAGATTAAAGAACGATCGAGTCAAGTAGGACACGAGGTAAGGGAACTTCTTAACCTGATTTCCATTCTTTGGGTTAATCTCCTACTTTCAAATTATGTCATGATATTATTATGTCCTATCTTGTATTTGTACTTTCTTTATGTGTACTTATAGTGAATATACATAATAGATCTATTTTATTTAAAAAAAATGATCCTTGTAAGGGAACCTCTTAACCCAATTTCCATTCTTTGGGTTAATCTCCTACTTTCAAATTATGTCATGATATTATTATGTATTATCTTGTATTTATACTTTCTTTATGTGTAAATATAGTGAATAAACATAATAGATCTATTTTATTTAAAAAATGATCTTTATAAGGGACTTCTTCTCAATCTCCTTTCATTGAGGCATATTTTTTTTATACACAAATTTCTTTTATACGGTGTATAAACCCCTTTGTCTTTTATGTTTATTCAAAAGGAATATTTTTATACGAAGCGTTTTACTAAATGAAAAAATTGAATGTTTTTTTGTCGTACGTATGCGGCGAAAATGACTTCTCCACCGCCATGACCATTATTTTAGTTTCGACTTCCTCTATAAGCCATAACTTTTTTTAAATGAAAAACAAATACCATGTTTTACTTTTATTTTATTTTGGTATTGAAAGTGGTTTTGATAATGTTTTTATTATATCAATGTGTTGTATTGATATCTTGTGATTTAAATGTGGTAATGTTATGTTTCCTTTATGTATGTTTTATGTGGTACTATTATTTTATGGTTTATGATATGTTTAAACATGTTCATATGAGGAATGCATTGGACTTAATATGTAACGGGTGGAGCCTGCTATAGCTCCTCGATGCATCGGTAGGTCTCATTAGACAAAATAGTGTCTTGGCACGAGGCCTTGACAAAATCTTATTTTTAGTCTTGGCACGAGGCCTTGGCTACATGGTTATGATAGTCTGGCATTATGCATTCCATCATTATGAAAGTGGTTATTGATATTGCATTTTATTATTCGACTAGTAGAATATTCATGTGAATAAGTAAATAGAATTATTTCATTTTATTTTTGCCATATTATGTTGTTGTTCAAGTTTAAAAGGCTTTTGTTTTAGTTATAAATTGCCTTAAATGTTAATGTTTATTTATGAAATATTCTTCTATATTATTATCCTTACTGAGCATCTGATCTCACCCCTTCAAATGTTTTAATTTTTCCAGGATGTGAAGAAGTATATTATGAATGACCTACAGGGATAGTATGAGGGGATATGAAGACAAGATGTTTTTTTGTTTTTTTTAATTTATGATGTAATGTAAGACTTATGAATGTATCTAGTGTTTCCAATGCTACTAAAATAATCGGTCTTTTGAGACTTGATCTTTTGTGATCATGTCAATGTTACGCAATAATGCACCGACTATGGGTAGCTGGGGTCGGGGTGTTACAGTTGGTATCAGAGGCAGTTTAGTACTAACCTTGGAAGCTAGATTTAGAAAAAACTCTGATTAGAGCACATAAGCATAAGATAGACTTTGAGGATTAGTATAGAAAAACTTCCTAGAATTTTGGTATTATAGAGATTTTGTGAGTTTTCTGAGAAATACATCCCTGTTTGGATACAAGCAGGTAGAGGTGGCTCTGGCACAGATATACCTAGGGGTAAAACCTGAAAACACCGCTTTAAGATAGACTCAAATGGGAACTGGTGCACAAAAACGGGCCTTGTTGCACTCTTGGTTACGACACTCCCGGGGGATATGCTTAGAATAATTACCATTTTCTTTACAAACCATTATGAAGGGTTTATGAGTATATACTCCCTTAAAGAAAATATTTTTTTATGGATTATATCCATAAATAGTTCGATTTATGTTAAGTGTTTTACAAGTATGGAATTATGTATTTCGATTCATAAACTAATCTAGTTTATGAAATTGTTTAGAAATGGCGCCTAGTGGAAGGAATGGAAACCATATCAATGAAAACACTTCATATATGGATTTCACTCCTGCTCAAGATAATTATAATGGAGTTAGTGATACAAATGGTGCCGATCAGCTTATCCCCATACTGGGACAACTCACTCAGGTTATGAATAATAACCTTACTCGTATGGAGCACCCTAATCCGCAATGTGGAGGATCAATGTTAGATCGCTTTATGAGGCAACTACCACCAACATTTAATGGGGGTACAAATCCATTAGTAGCTGAGCAATGGATAAACTCCTTAGAGAAAATATTCCACACCTTGGGGAGTAGCGAAAGGGAGAAGGTTGTCATTGCAGTTTACCACCTCACTGGAGATGCCGATCAATGGTGGTCGCTGATTCAAAACATGAAGGAAGATGATGAAGTATCAAATATGGAATGGAGGGAGTTCAAATAGCTTTTCTTAGAAAAATAATTCCCTCGTGACCATCGAGGAGATATGGAATGGCAATTTCTGAGTCTGAGACAAAAGGAGGATGAAAATGTCGCAAAGTATGAGGCTAACTTTACAAGGTTAGCAAGGCATGCAGCAGATTATATATGTAACCCAAGAAGTAAGATTGATCGTTTCCTTGATGGGTTAAAACCGTTTCTCCATCGAGCCTTAGTCTCACAATCTTTCTCAACGTACGAAGATATAGTCTCGTGTTCTATCAAGACAGAAAAGTAATTCTCTAAATCTTAAGATAATAAAGTAAAGCAAGAGAAGAAGAGAACGGTGGAACAAGAGACAGATAAAGGGAAAAAGGGAAAGAAGTATTTTCCATTATGCGATAATTGTGGGAAGAATCACCCTGGTACTTTCCTTAAATGAAAGGGAGTTTGTTATAAATGTGTAGAAAAAGGTCACCAGGCTCGTGATTGCAAGGGAAAGAAAGAGGCTTTCAATGTTGAATGCTATAATTGTAGGTAAATGGGGCATTATGCAAATGAATGTCCTAAGCGTAAGGGAAAATTACCTCAGAAAAGGCCAAGGGATCAAGGCCAATCTTATGCTGTTACTACAGTTGAAGTGGAATAATTAATGTTTTGATGCTTTTGGACTCAAGGATTATATTATGGTTATAAGAATAATGTGATATATATAAGGATTGTACTGTAGTACTTGTTGTTTTCATTAAGGTTTTAATATGATGAAGGTAATCATATTTTTAGTATGTGACGATAAGAGAAACTTTACTTTATTTGGGGAATCTGATGTTACAATTGATTTTGGAATTTAGAGACCTTTTAGAGAAATTCTGGACAGAATTATTTTGGATAACTATAAAGGTTGGAATGTATTAAGTTGAACTTTGAATAGTATTATTTAAGGTTAAAACATTTCTAAAGATTATTTTTGGAATATTATAATACTATAGTTTTAGGAAAAGGACAACCTGCAGGTTGGGGGATAGTGTATTGCGTCGGACAAAGCTGCAGGAATTGAACCCACAACCATAGTGCGACATGCCTTTATTACCTACCACTAGCCTACAGAAAGTTCCTGGTTATTAAAAAATAGTTTTCCAAATCTAAACGGTATGTGTTAATATTTGGAACCTTGTACGATTAGGATAAATATATGATTTTTGAGTTCTATTATCTTTTTGAGTGAAATATGGGTTTGTGGTAAAAATTTATTAAAGAATGAAAGTCTACATGACAAGTATGTATATTTCCTTATGTTATTAGTAAATCTTCTAAATAAATTCCTCAACTGTATGAAAGGTAACTTAAAACAAAAACGTTGTCGGTAATATTTTCCTACTGGGGAATCAATGATTGTTTAACCAATCACAAGTTTGTGATTTTCTTGTAGTTAACTTTCTCCTAACCCTGTTTTCTAAAACTCTCCATCAGACCTTGATGATTTTTTTCCTCCATATCCATATTTGTATAGAATCCTAGTATGGGCTATCTCAGGTGACCTTTGTACCTCTCTTTATTTATTTTAATGTTATATTTTCATTAACCCTATTTCCGATGTGGGTTTTCCACAAAGGTATTTTCTATTTTCAACCTTTTATTTTCAAAGAAAAATTTTAAATTGCGAGGACGCAATTTATTGAAGGAGGGGAGAATGTAACACCTCAAGCTTTCATGATACACTTCTCTTTCAATAATGCAATAGCTTGCATTGTACACAACTTCAATATTCTAACATGCCACAACCAATCAAACTAGCCGTTATGAATAGTAATACCTACTTTTTGAAATTATATAAATTTTATATTTCAAAATGGAATTCATTTTGGTATTCTTAATATCAAAATTAGCCTATATTGAATTTTTGGCATTTTTCTGAGAACTTCTAATTTTCAATGAATAATGAAAAATACTTAAAAACAACTTTTTTAATCAAAATAATTTATAGTGATAAATTATACCATTGAGTGGTTTTAAAGTATAATTAGAATATATTTTTACCATTTTATCCAATGGTGGTCATTATAATTAATTTCACTTTGAAATTGGACATAAACAATTGTCAATCTTTTGATATATATTGTTTTTTAAAAACACGCTATATGTTGTGACAGTGGGAATTAATTATAAAATTAATTAATGCAACTTATATGTTTTTAATTTTGTAAAATATACATCATTTTTGAATTCGGAATATCAAATATAGCTTAGGGTGAATTTTTGGCATTGTTCTGAAAAACTTCAATTTTTGATGAATAGTGAAACCACTAAGTGGTAGTTAAAAAAATAATTTTTCGTTTAAATGGAACTTTACCGCTTCTATGAATTGAATTTCAAAAATCCGACATACATGGTTTTCATTAGGCTGTAAAATGAGGTTCAATGGGATTAAAATAATTTTTGGTGAATAGTAACTTTTAAGTTTTGTTAATCGCGATTAAAGGTAATTAGTGTAATTTAAGGTAAATATAATGTTATAATAATATGACATTACCATTACACTTGTCTTAACCTTATTTTATGAGTCATGACCGACCCAGAAAAATCCATGGGTCAACTTGGGGACCCCATGGAGCCACTTGAGTAAGAAAATGACATTAATAACTTTTTATTTAAAGTAAAAATAAAATTGTCACAAACATGTGTTGTTTCACTAAAACAATTATTAAATGGGGTTATATATGTTAAAATTTTGACTATAAATATTCATTGGAAAGATAAAAATATTTCCTAAATCATGGTAATTTTTTTATAATTTTTATTCATTAAATAAATTAAATGTTTTATAACACCATGATGATGCAACGATTACCTCATTAATTAACGATTTAAATAAAATGAAACGATAATGTAAAATCTAAGACTTACACATGTAAAAAACCTATTGGATGAGTATATGGAGAACCCTTATCACCTTATCTTTGAAATATATAATTGTGGGACCTTTGAAATCCGAAAATCATTTCATAATAATGCAACATTTCATGACTATCCAAGAGTGTCCCTCCTCTCCTCTTATAAAATTCCCCCACCTCTACCACCTTATTCACACCTTCAATCCATTTGGATCAGCCAACATGTGCCCAAATAATCTCTAAAATTCCCTCTCTTGCTCTTATAATCCTCACTTTGGGCATAAGTCTTCCCAAGGAAGCCTTTGGCTCAAATCAAAAAGAGTTACCCAATTTTAAGGTAATGTCTTCTCTTATGTTCTTTTGTTTTATTTTGCTTCTCCAACCCCTTAAAATATTTTTATTCCTTTATTTTTTAACAACAACAGTATCTTCAAAATACTAGGATGTTTTTAGGAGAATTATTTGATTTAAAATTACACACACCTTCATCTAATGGTTAAAGAACATACTGTTTCTGTGGGTGGCGAATTACTGCCTCACGAAACGATGGTTGTTAAATATTCTTTTAACACCTCTCATGGTGGACAATATGATGACACTATTTTCATATATGATATATATATTATGTTTATGTTTTACTTATTCTTCTATATTTATCATTTATGGAATACATTTATGATTTCCATTGTGGGTAAATGCGATAATTTCATTTTAGGAAGTGCGGACTACCGCCCCCTCAAAGTAATTTGAGTCGTTAATGCCATATATGGGATGTATAAAGGATGGAGTAAATGATATTATATATGATATTATACTGGAATTATAATACACCTTTATATCATTATGATTTCATTCCATTAAATATGAAATAGAAATGAAAGTAGCGTTCATGTGTACGTACGGCTTACCGTCTCCATAAACGGTGCATTTCATTTCTTACCTCTAAATGTTACATAATATTATGAATGAATGTATATACTGGATATATATTATATATATGATATATAAATCATGAATATAATTCTGTATATAATGGATATTTTACTACAAGAGCAACTTGTAATTATAAAAGTTTATTTTTGACTCAAGTACCAAAGATCGACAAAATGACCGTTATTAACATAAATAATTACATAATGTTCATAACATGGTAATAAGTGATATATAAGGAATAATAAACTTTAAAACGGTTCTTAAGCAATTATAAATTAACTCTAGTTTATTATTCAGTAGATTAAAGAACGATCGAGTCAAGTCGAACACGAGGTAAGGGAACTTCTTAACCCAATTTCCGTTCTTTGGGTTAATCTCCTACTTTCAAATTATGTCATGATATTATTATGTCCTATCATGTATTTGTACTTTATTTACGTGTACTTATAGTAAATATATATAATAGATTTATTTTATTTAAAAAAATGATCCTTGTAAGGGAACTTCTTAACCCAATTTCCGTTCTTTGGGTTAATCTCCTACTTTCAAATTATGTCATGATATTATTATGTATTATCTTGTATTTATACTTTCTTTATGTGTAAATATAGTGAATAGACATAATAGATCTATTTTATTTAAAAAAATGATCTTTTTCAGGGACTTCGTCTCAATCTCCTTTCATTGAGGCATATTTTGTTTTATACACAAATTTCTTTTATACGGTGTATAAACCCCTTTGACTTTTATGTTTATTCAAAAGGAATATTTTTATACGAATCGTTTTACTAAAAGACACAATAGAATGTTTTTTTGTCGTACGTATGCGGCGACAACGACTTCTCCACCGTTGTGACTATTATTTGAGTTTTGGATTTCTCTACAAGCCATAACATTTTTTTTAAATGAAAAATAAATACCATGTTTTACTTTTCTTTTATTTTGGTATTGAAAATGATTTTGATAATGTTTTTATAATATCGATGTGTTGTATTGATATATTGTGATTGAAATGTGGAAATGTTAGGTTTCCTTTATGCATGTTTTATGTGGTATGATTATGTTATGATTTATTATATGTTTAAACATGTTCATATGATGAATGCATTGGACTTAATAAGTGACGGGTGGAGCCCGCTATAGCTCCTCGATGCATCGGTAGGTCTCATGAGACAAACTAGTGTCTTGGAACGAGGCCTTGACAAAATCTTATTTTTAGTCTTGGAACGAGGCCTTGGCTACGTGGTTATGATAGCCTGGGATTATGCATTCCATCATTATGAAAGTGGTTATTTATATTGCATGTGATTATTCAACTAGTAGAATATCCATGTGAATAAGTAAATGGAATTATTTAATTTTATTTTTTCCATATTATGCTGAAGTTCAAGTTTAAAAGGTTTTTTTAGTTATACATTGCATTAAATGTTAATGTTTATTTATGAAAGCTTACGCTATATTGTTATCCTTACTGAGAATCTGTGCTCACCCCTTCCAATGTTTTAATTTTTCTAGGATGTGAAACAGTATATTATGAATGACCTGCAGGGATAGTATGATGGGATATGAAGAAAAGATGTTTTTTAGTTTCTTTTTACTTTATGATGTAATGTAAGACTTATGAATGTATCTAGTGTTTCCAAGGCTACTAAACTAATCGGTATTTTGAGACTTGATCTTTCGTGATCATGTCAATGTTACGCAATAATGTACCGACTCTAGGTAACTAGGGTCGGGGTGTTACACTTCTCACGTTTAGCAGCGCTGTTGACTGGCTTGGCTATGAAGGGTGTAAAGTTTGTGTGGTTAGAATGTTGAGAGATAGCCTTTCAAGAGCTGAAAAGGAGGTTGACATCAACACTAGTCCTAATACTTATAGATCGGGGGAAGAGCTACACAGTGTACTGTGATTCTTCAAGTATTGTTCTGGGGGAAGTACTGATATAGGGAGATTAAGTCATGGCATACGAGTCTCAACAAATGAGGCTTCATGATAGGAATTACCATACACATGATCTCGAGTTAGCTAAAGTTGTTCATGCATTGTGTTGTTGGAGGCACTATTTATAGGTAGAGTGTTTTGTGGTGTAAACGGAACAAAAAAGCATCAAGTATATCTTTAAATAGCATTATCTAAATTTGAGTAAATGAAGGTGGGTGGAGTACCTACAATCATTTGACTTTGAGCTTACCAACATGCATGGTAAGGGAAATGCATTGGTCGATGCACTGAGTAAGAGTACTCAGATATAGGTAGTGCAGCATGCCAGTAGCAAGTGGCAGCTTATAGCGTTGTTTTCTGAGATGCATCTAGAGGTAAAAGTCAGAGAGGGTATGAATTTTCCATCATTTTTATCTGTGACCTCTACCCTTCTAGACAGATTTAGGATGAGGTAGCTTTTAGATTCATAAGGCCTAGTTCTATGGGAAGGTGTGGCAGGTGAGGACCCTCCTCCTGGTTGGATAATAGGCGATGATGAGATCCTATATATCCATGGACGTGTTTAGGTTCCTGTGGATACACATGATGAGATGATGCTATAATTTTATGCTTCATCTTGTTCAATGCATCCTGAGGTCACCAAGATGTACCGTGACTTGCGACGTCAGTGCCGGTGGCCAGGAATGAAGAGATAAGTAGCTAGTTTTGTTATGATGTGTTACACTCATTAGCAGTTGAAGGTATAACATCAAAAACCGAGTGGTATTTTACAGTAGTTACCTATCCTAGAGTATAAATGAGATGATTTCGTGATGGATTTCATGAATGGTTTACTAAGGTCACCTAGAGGAAACAACGCCATGTGAGTTTTCATTGATAGTCTTACGAATGTCACACATTTCTTACAGATCAAGGAGACCATTAGTGTGGATGATCTTAGAAATTTGTACATCCAAGTAGTGGTATGACTTCATTGGGTCCCACACACGATCATTTTAGATAGGGGCACTTGATTTACATCTCATTTATGGCAGAGTTTTCAAAGGGAACTAGGTAAATAGGTGCTTGTAAGAACAATATACCACCCATATACTAATGTCCAGTCAGAGCATACGATGTAGGTGATAGAGGAAATGATGCGAGCAAGCATCTTGGATTTTGGGGGCTCTTGGGCGAGGCACACTCCCCTAGTTGAGTTCACCTACAATAATAGTTATCAGGAAATGATACCTATGGAACCTTACAAGAATTTATAAACTAGGCCATGTCATTCTCCCATGTCCTGGTTAGAGGTTGGAGAGGAAAATTTACTGGGACCACATCTCATTCTGGAGACTTCTGAGTAGGTCCAGATGATTCAGAAGTGGATGGATAAAGTAAATTCTCATCATAAATCATACACCGATCTCCACAGACAATCTCTAGAGTTAGAGGTTGGGGATCAAGTTTTCTTGCATGTTTCCCCAAGGTTGGGGTGTAGGAGGATCATGAGATAGGGTAAAATTTCATAGAGATATGTTGGGCTAATTAAGATTCTGGAGAGATTTGGGTCAGTATCCTATCAGTTTCAGTTACCTCATAGGTACCGAACCATACATGAAATATTCTATGTATCACATCTGTGCTGCTATCACTCATAACCATCTCATGTTTTTTCAGCTCGAGGAGGTTGAGCTTTAGGTTGATGCGTCCTTTGAGGATCATCTGATTCATATAGTTGACAAGAGAACAAAGGTTCTCTAAGGCTGATTAGTTCCTCTAGTATAGGTGCTATGAAAGAATGGCCACTTACAGGATGAGACTTGGGAGAGGGAGGAAGACATACGTGCTCAGTGGCTAGAGTTTTTTTTCAGAAAAATATTGACCACCCTTTAGAGAGAAATTCGATGATGAATTGATATAAGTGGGGAAGATTGTAAGATCTTGAGTTTTTCATTAGGTACAGATCTATTTTTTTTGGGTTAATGTTGTTTCATTACTTTTTGTCTTAGAACCTTAGCTGGGACATGGTCAATTTGGTTTGTTTTGGGGAGAGAAGGGGGAAAATAGGCTAAAATATAGTTGCATGTTCAGTACACATTGTGTACTTATCCTATACACTTTGTAATTCTAGTACAGGTCATGTATTGGATCTTCATGATGTGTAGCCTTTATGGTTCAAAAAAAAACATGGAATTACACACCGTGTACTTGAGGCACATGTCAAATACTTTCCCAGTGGGGTTTTCTTTATTAAAGGGGTAGTAGCCTCTGTTGGTCAGAGTAGGATACTCAATAGAGGGTGGGGGTGAATTTATTTCCTATAAAAGTTTCTATTAAAAAGTTTATTTATAAGATTCCCCCAATTTAAAGTAAAACTGGCCAGTTAATAAAGGTAGTAAATTATAATATCTTGTCTATTCGAATAGTTTCCCAGAAGACTGATTAATTCTTTGTTACAACAATATGATATATTGATACAACTTTTGAAACTAACATAATATGGTAATACATTTATAACTATTATCCAAGACTAATTATAAAATTAAAATTTAGTTTTCTTGAAATATAAGTTAAAATAGAGAAAGACTAAAGTGAAAAAAATAGAGGATATAAAAAAGAGGTTCAGTCTCAAGAAGAGACTTAGTCCTCTCCTCTTGATGATCACCTTCCACCAAGGAATCTATAAAGATAAAGATTTTGATCCACACCCTGGATTGGGGTTGATAATAGTACACCAGACTATCTAGGTCACAATACCTCTACCATAGTTCTACGTGGAAAAAAACAACCAGGACACACAAGACCTCTTCCAAAGTTCTTCATGGGATAAACAAATGTAAAAGGATAGTTGTTTGAGGATATCTAGTATCCTACAGTTCAGTACAAGAGACATTGTGTGTTTTTCAGACAAACACACACACTGCTCGTTAATGTAATAAATGGTACACTATAGAGGAATGGAGATTAAATAATGTTTTGAGGGCTCTATATTTTATGCAGTTTAGCTATGGACTCTTGGGATGTAGCTAATGTGAAGCTTTAGTCCTCTTATGGAAACATACACTAAAACAAAGTGTCGTGAAGCACCGTGTTATGTCTTCTAGGAAGATGAGATGTTCTTCTACTTCAGTTTTGTTGGATGTTGTAGAGAAGATGGAACGTTAATGAGCATCATTTCTTTGGTTCATATAAATTAGGAATGAATAGTTCCATTTGTTTTCTTCCTTTTAGTATCTATCTTGTATAGGTCTTCTCGTATCTTCTTGTGTATGCGTGTCTGCGCGTACATCCCTCTTTCATGCACCCCTCTTTGTATATATATTCTATCATCCAGACAATATGCACGTTTTAAGGTACATTATGTACTTTATACTTCTGACATCCTCATTTAAGATATCTATAAAAAGGCATTAAATTAATCAGTCACATTAAAATACTCCAAATATGACTGTTAAAGTAATTTTAAATAAAATAAATTTTAAATAGTTCATAAGTGAGTTTTTTTAGGTGTCTCCTTCTATCAGTGACTCATTCCATTGGTATGTCATACTGTCGGTTTTTACATATTTTGGTGACTCAATTGAACTAACGGTGAGTCCTTGCATTGGTAATACCATGCATCAGTGACTCATTTGAACTGATGGCGAGTCCTTGCATTGGTAGCACCATGCATCAGTGACTCATTTGAACTGACAGTGAGTCCTTGCATCAGTAGAACCATGTATCGGTGACTAATTTGAACTAATGGCGAGTCCTTGCATTGGTAGGTCATCTGCATCAGTAGGTAATCTGCATCGGTAGATCATCTATCGGTGACTCAGTTGAATTGTTAGTATCTCATCTCTTCTGCCAGTGTTGGTCTGTCATACCAAGAAAATATTTCTGTTTGAACTAGCTTACAACATAAATATTTGTAGAATATGTTAAACATATATATAACCATAATTATACATAAGGAAAGTTAAAAAACATGATTGAAATTATTAGTCATGATTAATAAGTGTTTACATGGTTTGTGATTATTAAAACAATTAATACTAGAGAGGGTGTCCAATAGTCTCTTATGGGCCAACAATCTCCCCTTTTTTGATGATCACAAGTCATAACATTATATAGTGAATTAATTTGATATGAAATATAATCATTCTACTTATCATATACCATTATTGATGAAGTTTCTCAATATATAGATAAGGTTTAGAGTTGAAATAAATAATAATGGTATAAAAGAAAAAATATATAAGAGTAAAATCAAAGGTGAAGTAAAGAAGGATAATGACAAACTATTCTCCCCCTTTTGAGATTATCAAAAAGTTTAAGGGGATAAAAACTATTGTCCCCCTTTAAATTATATGCAAGAAGGAACCACATAAAAAAAACAAAAAAAAAATTCCATATAAAAATAGATAGAAGATAAATAGATGAAATACATGAACACAAAATTCCATTAATAAATGAAGTACAATGTGTTACAAATATTCAAGAAAAGATAAAAAAAGTCAATAAAACATCCCAATCAGAGAATGATCCACACAATGGATTAGGATGAAGAGGGTCCTTCCGTTTCTTAGAGGGATCAATAGAGGCTCCAGTATGTGGTGGCTAAAAAGATGGAGGGTCTGAAGAAATTTTCAGAGGAGGTAAGATCACTCCTTCTAGAACATTAGGGACAAGACTGAGTTTATGTCGTGACAACACAGAAGGTTGAATCTGCTCTTGGATCACTGGACAAATCTAAGTCAAAGCCTAATAAACCGATGTCTGAGGAGGGGGCGCTAATCCATTGGGTTTAAAAGGGGTAGCATTAGGCACTACAATATCTTCACTTTTTTCATTAATGTATGGCTTCAACAGCTTGATAAAATCATCAATGATTTCACCACCATACATCATTGATTTCTCAAATTCATATTTATTATCCATGAATTTTTTCAATAAAGGGGTTAAGTCCTTCAACTTTTGAACTTTATCCTTGAAATATCATGTAACTGGAGGCCTAGATAGGTTCTTTGTAAAATAATTGAACAGTCTAGTCAATAGATTCTAGGTAATGATCTTCTTGAAATAACAATCCACCTTTTCTGTGATCTAAGCATTTGTAGTCTTAGAAATTTTAAAGTAGAGTCTGACCATATCATGAAAATGATCACTATTTTTCTCTATATTTCAAGGTTGGCCAAACTAGAAGCATCCAATATAGCTTGAAGCTCCTTCTTAACAACAATTCTGACTACCTCAATGTTCATAATTTGAGAGGTATGACCAGAGATAGAAGGAATATCAGTAGGAACTGAGGTATAAGTCTTCAAAGATATAAGAAGGGTCTCCACACATTCTTTGTACTCAATGGAAAAATTATTTATTATAGAGGCAAGCCCAGCCATTTCTTTTCTCAACTTCACAGTATTGGAAAAAATTCTCTTAGAAGTTGTAATTACGTTGGGTTGAATATCTTCTATCACTTTCTTTGAAACATTAGCTGCATCGGCCTCACTTATACCAACTATCTGACTTGGAATAGAAACTTCTTGCCCAAATTGCCTCATTCCTACTATTGAAGATCTGAGAGTGTAGTTCATAACTCAGCTCAGTGTTTTCTCTTTTAGCTATTTGAATCTCATCCACTATAAGAGATTGAACTGATATACTTACATATGAACAAACTTCTTTAAAATTTTCAAAATCTGCATTAGTGAGAGAGTCACTAGTAAGGGTATCAGCCACTAATTCTCTTACAATAAGTACAAAAACTTAATCATCTGTGTCATAATAATCTAAACCCAGCACTACATACCCAGGATTCATTTCCCATTCAATCATTATATCATCATCCATAGAATTGAGAGTGTCAAGTATTACTCTTCCAAGTTGATACTCTTCACTAGCTTGATCTCCCCTTTTTTGAGGCTCCCCCAATACGAGATCTCCTTACTTGTTTCTCACCTTAATAATGTGGTATCTATATTTCATATACTAACTGAGGTATAGTAATTTCCTGATCTTTCACTTCAATAATAAATTCATCATTTTCTCTTACATCAACAACAGATTCCATATGTTCTTCCAACCATTCTTGATCCATAGCTTCAACCATTTTAACATCTCCACCTTCATAATCCTTATGATGGTCATCATTAATTTCACTTCTTTCATCATCATCATGTCCAGATACATGCTCTTCATTTCCATTTCAATCAGCATTTTCTTCACATTCTTCCTCTTCATTACCAATTTCACTCTCATCATCTTCACTACCTTATTCTTCTTCTTCAGATCCACCGGATCTACTTACATATTGCACACTACTTGAGACTTTAGTCTCCTCATATCCATTGTCTTAATGTGTGGGATCATCATATGGTAAGTAAAGTAGAGGGATAGGAGGTCCAAAAGAAAAAACATTGTGAGCTTTAATGGTTTTAGGACCACTCCTATCATCGATAGGTGACCCTTGATCTCTAACTGGTGTGACAAGCTCTTCTTCCTCTTCTATAGAGTAAAAAAATTCCTCATATAGTCCCAAACTAGGATCAACTATATTGTTTGGCCTAGTTGGATTGTCCAAGGGATTTAACTTATCATAAATCCTATATTCATATCCACCCCATTATTTCTTCCATGGGTTCTAGTTTATTTTCATCCTTTTACAGATCTCATTATTGAGGAAAATCCCACTAAAATTAGAAACAAATTATTCTCCCTCATTAACACAAACATTATCTTTTAACATAGCTAAAATTAACCTCAAATTAAACATGTAATTATTTTTTCAAGAGGGATTTATCATTTCATTTATGTGTACAACAAGGTATCTACACAGACTAGCCTTAACCCTTTTATCAATAGCTAAACCAATTATACATCTTGATAATTCAGAGATGGAAAGTCCCCTTTCCTATGATAGATCTGATAATGAATAAAATTAAATAGTATTATACACTCTCCAATTAACTCTATAGAAATAGGTATCATGTGCTCGTAATTATAATTAATATTTTTCAGAGCTGTCTCGAAATAGAAAATATCACTCTCAGGTAGAGAACTACCCTGATAATCATCAAACACGCCCTCATGAGAGATTTTAAGATATTTATCCCATTGTCTGGATGAGAAAGAAATTATTTTTCCTTTCATTATAGACTTAATACAATCAATGTCACTTCCTTTTAGCAATAAATCCACATTCATATAAAACTCATGAACTAGATTTGGGTAGAATGGTCTTTCATTGTCTGAGAACAACTCAATCCATCCTTGATCCTATAGCACTTCGATCAGCATAGAATTACTTTCCAATATCCATTCTGCAAGAACCTATTTTTCAGTAGTTATTACATGGTTTTCTAGAGTAGGATTCATGGGTCTAGTATATTTTCTCTATTCCCCTTTCCATTTCTTATTTGCATGAGACTCGCCACCATCCAGATCTCGCTTCACACGTTCCATTCTAACAGTTCAGTTTCAAGTTCAGAAGGTGAAAGGTTTGGGGTAGAGAGAGCAACGACCGAGTGTGTGTAGGCGTAAAGAGTAGAGTTGATTGAAGAAAATTTATATCATTTGGGGATTTTGAAACCAAAAAATAGTGAAATCATGAACCGGGTTCAACAAAATCAATAAAACAATGTCGTTTTGGTAAAAACATGAATTGAATAAAAAATAGTGAGTCATCAGTGTCAGCATGACAGATTTTTCATAACACTAGCAATGTTGGCTTAACAAGGCGTCAGTGCCAGTATGACAGGGTATCAGCATGACAAAGCATCAATGCCGACCTGAAAACTGTGTTGACATGACATATTTATTAGTGTCTGAATGGAAACTATGTCGGTATGACATAGTTATCGGTTTCGGCATTACCACTATTTCATCATGATATAGTTATCAATGTTGGCATGAAAACTATGTTGGTATGATAATTTCACTTAAAATTATCAAAGGAATAACAAGATAAGGTCCTATAGATTGATAATTCCTAACTTATGTATGATGTAGTTCATTATTTCAGTGTTTAGTGGATTAGTGAAAATGTCAGCAAGCTGATGTTCAGTGATAATGAATTCTAATGTTATATCACCTTTTCGATAATGGTCTCTCCAAAAGTGATGTCTTACATCCATGCGTTTTTTTCTAGAATATGAAACAAGATATTAAAAATATTAATAGCACTTGTGTTATCACAATTTATAGGGAGATGTCTTAATTCAAATCCATAATCTTGCAATGTGTGTTTATCCACAAAATTTGTGCACAAAAACTAGCAGCATCTATGTATTCAACTTCAAAAGTAGATAATGCAGCATAATTTTGTTTCTTACTACACCATGAAATTAGAGACTTTCCCAAAAAGTGACATGTGCCAGATGTTATTTTACGATCTAACTTATAGCCACCAAAGTCAGCATCTCAATAACTCACTAAATCAAAAGGTTCTCCTCAAGGATAGAATAATCCAAAATAATTTGTATACTTGAGGTATTTGAGAATACTTTTGATATAATTTAAATTAGATTCTTTTGGATTTTCTTGAAAACGTGCACACATGCACACACTAAACATAATATCTGGCCTACTAGAAGTTAAGTAGAGTAAACTCCTAATCATTACTCTATAAGTGATTTGATCAATATATTTACCATCTTTATCAAGGTCCAACTTATTGGTGGTACTCATTAGAGTGTCACAACTCTTAGTGATTTCAAAGCCAAATATTTTTAAAATATCCTTAGTATATTTACTTCAATTTAAGATAATACCTTATTTATTTTGAAATATTTTAAATCAAAGAAATAATTTGAGTTTACCCATTAGACTCATTTCAAATTCACTTTTCATCATCTTTGCAAAATCAACACATACCAAGATCTTAGATATTGCTTTAAACCATACAAAGCTTTAGTAAATTTAAAAAAATTATTTGAAAAAATAGGTTTTCTAATATATGGGGGTTGTTCAACAAAAGAATCCTAAAATATATACCAATATTGGAATGAACTCTTGACATCCATTTGATAAAGTTTTAGATCTAGATGTGTTATATAAGAAATCAAGATTTTAATGTCCTCAAGTATAGCTACTAGTGAAAAGGTTTCCTCATAGTCAATAAATTTTTCCTGACTATAACCTTATACAACCAATCTAGCTTTATTTCTAACTATGTTACCAGCTTCATCTACTTTATTTATAAACACCCATTTAGGTTCTATAGTCAAGGTATCTTTGGGTCTATTTACAAGTTTCTAAAATTTGTTTCTTTCAAACTAATTTAATTCTTCTTGCATATCCATCACCCAAAATTCATCATTGATATCATCATTGATATTCTTAGGTTAAACATGTGATAGAAAAGCTTGATGTTCAACATGATTTCTTAGAGAAGCTCTAGTCTGAGTTCCTTTGTCTAAATATCCAACTATAGTATCTAGATGATGGTTCCTAAGAGTTATAAAGGGTCTAGAAAATTAAGGTCTAGTCACTTTAGGTTCTTCAACGGGTTCAAGTTCATCATGAATAGAATCTAGAGAATTTCTATAACTGGATGTTTTAACAGATTCTTTCATAGGATGGTCAGAAGATTCCGCATTGATGTCCAAATTTGATATATCATCCTCAAGATTCTCTAGAGAGGACTTTGACTCATGTGGATTTGTCTCCTCAAACATGACATGTACATATTCTTCCATACATTTGGTTCTCTTATTGAATACTCTATAGGATTTACTAGAAATTTAGTAACCTAGGAAAATTCCTACATCACTCTTAGAGTAAATGTTTTCCAAATTATCCTTAGTGTTAAGAATATAGACTTTGTGACTAAAAAACACTTAATTTGTTAACCTTGGGTTGTCTATTGTTCCAAAACTCATTGGATGTTCTTTTTAGGATAGGTATAATCATGACCTTATTGATTATATAGTATGATGCATTAACAACTTCTGCCCAAAATTATATAGGCAGATCATACTCACTAAGAATGGTTCTAGCAATTTCTTGTAGGGTTCTATTTCTTCCTAAAAATCCATTTTGCTGGGGTTTCCTAGGAGTAGAAAATTTATAAATATACCCATTGTTTGAGAAAAAAGATTCAAACTCCTGGTTCTCAAACTCACATCCATGTTCACTTCTTACGTTTATAATTCTAAGACCACTAAGGTTTTCTATAGTCCAAGAATACTTGATGAAATGAGAGCATGCTTCACTTTTTTGAGCTAAGATGAAGGTCCAAGTATATCTAGAGCAATCATCTATACGAACATGGACATAATGCTTCCCACTTTGACATAAAAATCTAGAAGGTCCAAAAAATTCCATGTGATTCAACTCAAGAGGTTGAGAATTTTAAACTTCTTTCTTTAGGTTGAAAGTGATTTTGTGTTGTTTACTCTTTTGACAAGGATTACAAAATTTTTCATTTGGAAACTCATGTTTAGGTAGATCCTTGACTAATCATTTTCTAGTACGCTTTCTAAATGAGTGTACATTGCTGTGTCCTAATATCCTATTCCAAAGTTAAGATTCTTTATGAAATCCATTCATGTAAGAAAATTTTTGTGATATTAAAGATTCTATATTAACAAAAAAAAACAATTTCATTTCTAAGAGAAGAAAACACAATTTTTTTATAGTTAAAAATATTGCATGCATAATTTTCAAATTTAACATTAAAACCATCATCACATAACTGAGAGATACTAAGTAGATTTTATTTTTATCAATTAACAAAAATTACTTTAGAAATTAAAACTGATTTATAGTTACCAATCTGGACAAGGCCAATGATTTTTTCCTTTACCATTGTCACCAAAGGTGACATAAACACCATCAATCATTATCATGTTCTTGAAGCATGAGTAATCACCTATAATGTGTCTTGAACATCCACTGTCCAATTACTATAGAATTTTATTAGATCTCTTCAAACAGTTTTCCTACAACATGTATTAACAAGAAAATATTTTGGTACACATATTTGTTTGGGTCCAGTAACATTAGTAATAAGAGCTTTGGGAACCCACGTTTTATTAATGGGTTTCCTATAAAAAATATGTAAAGTATTTGAAAAATAAAATTTATTTGGTCTAGAATAACATGAAACAGTAGAAGATGTATCATAGCTAGATCTTGCAGAAATTTTTTAGAACAAGGCATAAAACTGGATTTTCTAAATTTAGATACAAAATGACTTTTTGTCAAATTCCTCTTTCCTGGTTGGTATCATATTATAGTAGTATACTTAGGTGCTACTTGTTTACCAATAATTTGAACTAATATTTATTTTCCATTGGTAAATCACTATAGATCCTTTTCCAATTTCTCATTTGACAATTTAAGTTCATTGTTCTCCTTAAGCAGTTGAGAATTTTTCTCTTTTTCTCCAGTGAGTTTAGATTTAACCATGGTATTAAAAATATGGTGTTTCTTTAAATATTTTTATTTATCTTTTAATTCATTTCATGTTTCTTCTATTATTTTGAAATATTAAAACATTTCATCATTTGATATATTTTATGGATCACTTTAATCTATATAATAATAAGAATTCTATACAGGAGAGTTTAGTGTTACCTTAAATGTGTTTTTTATAAAACACATAGTGGATTTGTTATAATTTTCATCATGCGAAGATTCTGATTCACTTGAGCTATTCTCAGAAGCACTCAAAGTTTTCTTCATGTCATTTTTATGATTTCTTTCCTAAACATCATACTTATTCTTGTAAATTAGCTTAGGATAGTCAACCATTACATGTTCCTTTATTTGAAATTCATAATAGATTGTTTCACTAGAGTTATCAACTTTATTTCAAAACTTTTTCAAATGGAACATGTGATCATACATATCTATGTAGTTGGGATTTATTAATAATTTCTTCTTTCTATAAATTTTCTTAAAACTTATGGATATTTGATCCATCCATTAATCACTTTCTGTTAGTGATTTTCCATCACTTGAACTATCAGTTTAATCTTGAACTATTTCCTTCTTCTTGGATGCAGTAGATTTGAAAGAAATAGATTTTCTTTTGGGTTCATCATCCTCTTCTTTGATTAATTTTAGTTCCTACTCATACATTATCAACTTTCATATCAAATCATTTACTGGAAACTTTTTGATGTCATAGTTGATATAGAAGTCCCTCTCTTTCTAGTTGGTAAGCATATGAGTATTCTCATGATTTTCTCCTTGGTTGTAACATCCCTTCCTAGAGAGATCAGAGTATTCACAATTTAATTAAACCTGAGATACATGTTAGAAATAGGCTCATAAAGCTTCATTTTAAAGTGTTCATATTTAATAGTATATGTGTTAAGTCTTATTTTCTTAACATTAGGGTTACTTCATGTGAAATGGATAAAGTATCCAAAATTTCATGGTCTATATTACATATATAAATTCTATTAAAATATTCATCTCCTAAAGAGTAGTATAAGTAATTCATGTATTTTCAATTATTATTATTAGAAGCCTTAGTTGGATCATCCCAAGTATTCCTAGTAGTATCTGGAATCATATATTCAAATGTTAATGAAGACCGAATCTCCAAACCCATACTTTCTCGGTGCATTTTAATTTTAATTTTCCATTGTGCATAATTTGTTCCATTAAATAATAATGGTCTGATGGAATAATAACCTTCCAATAGATTATCCATGATGAAGAAATAGGATTTTAAAGAGCTATAAATTTTGAACTAACAAAAATTTATAGATCTTTAAAAAATAACTAAAATCACATTTGAAAAATATTTTAAAACAGATTTAATGTTTTTCAAACATAAACTTTAAAACACCATATGATACCAAATGTTGGTTGGTGTAGGACACTCAAGTGGGGGGTGAATTGTGTTCCTATAAAAATTCCTGTTAAAAAGTTTATTTATAAGATTCCACCAATTTGAAATAAAACTGGCCAACTAATCAAGGCAGTAAAATTATAATAGCTTGGTTGTTCAAATAGTTTTTCAGAAGGTTGATTAATTCTCAGTTTTAATAATATGAGATATTTATACAACTTTTGAAACTACTTTAACAAGGAAAAACAGATATAACTACTATCCAAGACTAACTATCAAAGTAAAATTTAGTTTTTTGAAATATAATTTAAAATAGAGAAATAATTAATTGAAAAACACAGTGGATATAAAAAAAGTGGTTCAGTATCAAGAAGAGACTTAGTCTTATCCACTTGTTGATAACCTTACACCAAGTAATCTATAAAGATAAATATTATGATCCACACCCTAGATCGAGGTTAACAATGGTACACAAGACTATCCAGCTCACAGATCTCTACCATAGTTCTACGTGGGAACAAAAACAATCAGGCCACACATGGCCTCTTGTATAGTTATTCGTGGAATAAATATGTGTAAAAGGATTGTTGTTTGAGGATATTTAGTATCCTCCAATTCAGTGTAGGAGATAGTTTTCATTGTTCAGACACACACACACTGCTCATAAATGTAATAAAAGGAACACTATGGAGGAATAAAGATTAGATAAAGTTTATAGGGATTTGTATGTTATGAATATTAGATATGAAATCATTATATGTAGTTGATGTGATAATGAAGTCCTTTTATAGAAAGAGACACTAAAACATAGTGTCGTGAAGCATTGTGTTCTGTCTTCCAGGAAGATGAGATGTTCTTTTACTTCGGTTTTGTTGGATGCTACAGAGATGATGGATCTTTGATGAACAATAGTTCTCTGGTTCACAATAGCCAGGAATGAAAAGTTCATCATGTTTTCTTCCATTCAGTATGTAGCTCTTATAGTTCTTCTCATATCTTCTTGTGTATGTGTGCCTATGCGTTCATCCATCTTTCATACACACTTCTTCATATATATATAATTTTAGAATAAAAATATACATGTTTTAAGGTAGATGATGTACCTCATACTTCTAAAATCCCCATTTAAGAAGTCTGCAAAAAATGAATTAAATTAAACAGTCACATTTAAATTCTCAAAATATCACCGATATAAGTAATTTTAAATAAAATAAATTTTAAACAGTCTATCGGTGAGTCCTCTATCAGTGTCTCCTTTTGTTGGTGCCTCATTTCTTCAATATGTCATACTATCAGTTTTTTCATGCATTAGTGACTCATTTGAACTGATGGTGAGTCCTTGAATCTGTAGCATCATGCATCAGTGACTTATTTGAACTAACGGTGAGTCCTTGCATTGGTAGCACCATGCATCAGTGACTTATTTGAACTGACTGTGAGTCCTTGTGTCGGTAGCACCATGCATCGATGACTCATTTGAACTGATGGTGAGTCCTTGCATCGGTAGGTCATCTGTATCGGTAGGTCATCTGCATTGGTAGATCATCTATCAGTGACTCATTTAAAATTTCAGTATATCATCTCTTATTTCGGTGTCTGTTTGTTATACTTAGAAAATATTTCTGTTTGGACTATGTTACAACATAAATATTAAAAGAACATGTTAATCATTTATATTACCACAATTATACCTTTAGAATTTTAAACAATGATGATTGAAATTATTAGGCATGATTAATAAGTGTTGACATGTTTTTTGATTTTTAAAACCATTTATACTAGAGAGGGTGGAAAAAATCTCTTATGGGCCAACAACCTCATATTTTGATGGATATAACTTTTTCATCTGTTTTTAGAACCCATAACACCTCTAGTCTAGTTTCTCAGTTATAGACTCTTTCCAGACTCTAATTCGAGTGTGTTCTGTCTCATTGGATTCAAATCCATAAGTACTTGATTCCTTTTTAGTCATTCTTGATTATTCAGAACAACAAATTCACTATTTGGATTTAGTCTAGTATGCCCTAATATCACGTTCTTCATCTGTTTTTCATATTTCTTCCAAACCAGGATGAATAAGGACTTGATATTGGACGAGTTGTCTACTAATGAGGCAAGGTAGGTGGTCTATAATTTTTTTTCTTCATATTTTCAGGTGTTTTTTGAGTGTTTGACCTTTTATCCGCCTATTGTACTTTCCGAAGAGGCCTTGTTTTTTATTGTGTTGATTTTCATAGGCTTAGTCATACCTAGTGAGGATGCTTGTTGGTTCTTTTTATGTGTGTTGGCACCCATTTCTTGATTCATGGTCACCCAAGGGGTGCTCCTTAAGGAAATAACCTATTTATTCCAATTTAAACCACCAAAGGGGTGTGTGTTTGTGGTTTCTTAGTTAGAGGAAGCTTGATAATGCCTTGATAGCTTGAATATAATTTTTAGGAAATGTATTACCCCCTTTCTCAATGAATATCATGTTATGCCTTTTCTATTTTGATATTTTGGCATGTAAAATGGTTTATATGGGAAGTTTGGCCTATATGCTTGTTTGGATAACTGGTTTGCATGAGTGGGTATACTCAAGGATTTTGAATGTTGACATGAGTGGGTGCACTCACATGAAATGTTTTTTTAAATTGAATGTTTAAATGAATGGATTTGAAATGTGGTAGTGGACACCTTGGGTTGACTCTACCCCTTGGGTCTTGATTCCATGGGATTCCTCAGGCCTTGCTACCTCGTGGATCCAACTTTCTTGGGTTCCTGTAGGACTTGAAATTTCCATGCTCCTAGGACCCAAACCAGTTCCTAACCAACTTTTCACCATGGATGCCCATGAGACTCCATGGGATGCCTTGGACAACCTCCTTGGATTTGGCACTCCATTGTCTTGAATTATTACATGGATTACTTGGTTTGTTGACACCATGGATCTGTCCCTTGAGGTCTGCTCTTCACAATAATACATGGCCACGGTATTATACTCTTCAATATAATGTGTGGCCATGGGATGTTACTTTTCACTATATGGCGTGGTTGTAAAATATTTGACTTCTTTATACAACTTGGTTTTGGGTTGCAAGATATAGATAGATGTATGGTGTGGTCCTGTGACTTGTTTACTTTTCATTGAGATGACTTTTTATGAGCTGACTCTTTTTTAGGTAGCCTTGAGGGGCTGTTCAGTATTACTTATTACAGTGGACATATGCCATGGGAATTCATTTTACTGCTTGTTTACACTTGCTATAACTTTTTTAGAATTTCTGTTAGAACTGTATAGACCTGGGTGGTTTCCTACTGGTGTGTTTATCTCACAGCCTATTTGGGATTCCTTGTGGACACAAATAGATCATATGTTTGTAGGTGATTATAGGGGTAAGAACCATAATATAGGTTGTTGACTATGTCTTTAGAGTAGTAGAGCATAGGACCAAGTTGAGGCTTGTGATGCTAGGATAACTTTTTGGTCTTGTGTGCTTATTGGGATACTTGTACTATGTTATATTACCATGTACATATTTTTTCTACTTTCTAGATACATGTATCATCTGCATCATTTTGTGTATGAGACACTTATGGTTATTGTTATGTATTCCTGTCTTGATTGCTTAATTTTAGTTTACTGTTGTTATTTCGCTTCCGCTATTTACTGTATGTTTTGACATCCAGTGTGATACTCTTGTATTTAGGGAATAGTCTCCCCACTAACTCACCTAGGCCCTTACTACTATTCAGAAGCCTCTTGCATTTGGAGAGATGTGCTTGAGTCCATGTGGCTAACCGGTCTTGGGGCACCTTTTTGGGTGGCATCAGGGTCCAGGACGTTACAATTGGGATATGTTGTGTTGGTCTATTCTCATGAAAAGAATGTTGACACCCTTTTGAGGTGGTGGATTCATTTATTCTCTACCTTTTTATATATAATCATATAGCAATCATTATTTAGAATCTTGTATGGCAATGAAATTAACCTAATATTTTTTTGAACCAGATTAAAGAATTGGTATTGATCGCATAACGATGTTGATTCTTTGTTTCATGATAATGGTTTACCTCATGATTTTATAGATAGTGTGATATCTATGACATTATTGGATTAGAATGTTGTTCTTGATGGAAATCAATAAATAACGTAAATATAGAATTAATTGATAATTAATTGGTAAAGGAATTAGAGAAGCATGTTTAATAAATCTGGTTGTTGTTTTTACAATTTTATGATAATAAAATTGATGCATGTGCGCATCTTTAACTGAATTGGTTAATGGACCTAAAGAATGATTATGCTTGTTGATATAAGAATTTAAGGCATGTTAAATTAATTTTTTAATTAATTTGTGATAGCTTGGGATGGATTTTTGTGTAGGATTCATATAGTCATAACCTGTGAATAATGAATCAGTTAATTTAATATAGAATAAGAACCATTTTTTTGATAAAATATAATTACTTTGTTGGGGCTGAGTTATCTATTTAATTGTAAGGTCCATGTGCCTTGTACTTTGGAAATGTGAGAGCTTGTTGAATGTGAAGTCTATATGTCTTTCTTTAGGTCCAAAATCTTTTTTTCTATGTTTGTTTCCTACTTATTGTGATGTGTTGTGAGCCTGGGATGCCTGAGCTTAGAGAGATGTTGTGGTATGCGGGGTGGGGAGGCACATATGTGTTTCAATCCTTAAATGGCTGATCCTGGAGGGTTATGTGGTATGAGGGGTGGGTAGGCCTAGTTGTTGAGGTAGTAGTTGATGCATGGAGCAGAGAGATGCAATGGGATATGTATGTGGGTGTTGAGGAGGACACCTGAGTTGACATAACGGGTTAAAGTTGGGCTTACCCATTGTTATGGAAGATGGATGCTTGTTTGAATCAGTTGCATGGCCAACGACTATGTTGTTGTTTATCTTCTTTCTTTTCCCCACTTCTTTTGGTATATGGTTTTTATTAATTTCCTTCCAAGAGAGGAAAATATGTGTTGGGCATTCCATGGTCTTTCCATTTTTATTTTCCTGTGGTTGGATGGGTCTATGATCTTACTATAGGTGGTGAAGACTTGATGGGTAGTTCATCTAATCATCGTGTTGAGCCCCTTTTTTTGGTAGCATTGAATTTTTTCCTAGAATAACTGATAATATGGAAAGTAATATTTTTAAATAAATTAATAAATTTTTAACCCATGGGGTTGGAGCTTGATGGGATGCAATACTGAGGTTATAATTCTGAGAATTTTTGGACTTATATTTCTTATGCATGGAGGGGTGGATATTTATTGTGATGAAAATGTAATGTAATATGAAAATTTTTAATGGTTGAAGAATTAATGAACCTAAAGTGAAGATGATGAAAAAGGGATAAAATAACATAATTTATCTCTTAAATGGTTGTGTGCTTAAAGGATATCTAGTCTTAACAGTGGAAACCGGGAGTCCGATAGGTGTTAGAAGTAACTGAGTATAAGATTAGGATATACCCATAGTGTGGTTGTGAGATATATTGTATCATGTACTTTTTTTGTTTCTATACACTAATCCACCTTGTTGGTAAGGTAAACTAACACCCTAGAAATTCTGAGCCCTGGGGGTGTTTTCCCCAACATCCCAATGGGAGGATAGATAGATGACTACCCCCTTTGGCCCAACTCTCTTCTCCTGTTAGTTACTTCTGCTAGTATGCATGGAGGATATTTTTCCTAATATATGTGTCTATAGGGATTTTATGGCTTGTGGTTATTTCACACATATAAATTTTGGATATAGTTTCATGATGACTACTATAGGTCTAACATGTATTGGTTGTGATGGCTTGAGGATCCTTACTTAGTTTGTAGGTTGTGATGGCTTGAGGAATAATACCTGATGTATGCTACTTGTTATGTGGGTTGTGGTGGCTCCTAGAAATTACCTGGATACTTTATTTTACATGGATGTGGATGTTTGTTTCACAAAGTTCATGTTGTGGTTCTTCGCTTAGGTGTGTACGAGCTATCCTATTTGGAGAGTGATTCTAAGGATGTGCGACGTTGGGGAAGAGTGAAAAACCATTGGGGAAGCAGTAGCAAGGTTCCCTTGATGTTCTTTATTATATATCCTTATATGAGATACTTAAATAGAGTATACATGGTGAGGTTGGGAACTTAGTATACCTGTTTAGGTGACAAGTAAGTTTTACTTGTTGTTCAATGTTCTTTAAAATGAATTCTTTACCTTTTTTATGCGAGTATTTGTGGAGGATCCTACTGAGTATAATTTTATACTCACCCTACATATATATAAATTGTTTTTCAGGTCAGTCAGATAAGGTTAGAGATCAGGCTAGTGATTACTAGATTAGGGATTTTCAGGAGCTGTTTGGGATTCATGGTCATTGTCATGTTTACTTTCATGTGGAACTTTCAGTTTTCCCTTTCCATTTTAGTATTTCTTTCTTGAAATTACATTTTTGCACTCAGGTTTCCTTTTATATTATAGTCTGAGTAAGATTTTTGTGGTTTTTGTCTTATCTCTCTGTTTTTCATGTGTTTTCTTAGAGGGTAATGTCTTCCATACATGTGTTTATTATATCACTGGGTCTAGTCACCAACTCAGGGCATACTAGAGGTGGGACTCATGGGTCACTATCACTCTTCTCCAATTGTTAGCCCAGGCGGGGTACACTTTATGGGGAGGGGGTCGTGAAATCATCACATAAAAATAGTTTTCTTATGTTTTTTCATAAAAGATAAATTATTCTTAATTTGATGTTTAATTTTATGAAATTTTTATATTTTACATTTATAAATTATAAATTATAAAATATATAATGAATAATAAATAATAAAATATAACAATGTAATGACTCATAACTAAGGAAATAGTTTTTGTTCCAATTATTTTCCCTACATTGTGACACCCCCATTTCATTGTTGTATATTATTGTATATAATTCAGAGATATTTAAAAAAAATATTTTCTCCCTTGTTTTGGGGGTGTTTTGAACATTGTGGAGTATTATTTTAGGGAAAGTGACATCACTATGTTATGTTCCTATTAAAAACATTTGTGGTGCTAGTCTGGGATATAAAAGTAGTGAAGAACCTCTAAAACTTGGTGTTTCAATGGGTTATTAGGTTTAATTGTTCTATTATTGGAAATATTAAGAGGGAGAATTCTACAGTAGAGGGAATTATAGTTATTATATATATTTGGAAAACTTAGTGAGTCATCAGGGTAAACAAGGAGGTCAAAATGCATTTTTCTGTCAGTCGTAGTTGGTGCCCAGGTAACTAAAACAGTGACCAATAGGTCATGTTTGGTTTTTGCTACCAATTTTCAAAGTACCATAGATGGAATCATATCATGGAGTATGTTTTAGTTTTAGGGATAACTACCCATATCAAATAGTGAGTTGGGAAAGGGAATTTCTATAGTGGTTGATCATGAAAAATCTATTAGGAATCCAAAAGGATTTTCTCAATGCCATAGATATTGGGACCACACCATGGTTCAATTGTGACCAATTCATGATAAATATTGAAATTAATATTTTCCATATTAAAATTAAAATCATTTTTACCTCCTCCATCACCATTTTCATGTTCATTTGAGAGGGTGATATTATAAGAGCTTCCCCTCCTCATCCTCTATTACAATCCCTCTCCACTTTTGATTTCAAGTGATATTTGAGGTAATTCAATACTTTTCTATTTTGTTCCTCTCCTCTTACCCTTATTCATTCATTCATAGATTTATTTTCTCCCAAAAAACCTAATTCCTAGGGGGAGAATAATAGGTTAGGGTTTTAATTTGGGGATTCTGTGGTTTAACACACGATCATTCCATCCTCTTCCTTGATCTTCTTTCCACCATTGAGGGAGACTTGTTTCCAGTTGATCGAGAGAGGTGTTTATGTTAATTTGATTTAATTTAAACTTCATTGAGTTCTTGATATTTTATAAATATATTGTTTTCCAAATTCTATTGATATGTGATTATTATAGTGAATTTTAAAAGTGTTTTTCACACTACACATAAAGGATGTTTTAATAGTTTTTTTAGTTTTCAAATATATGTTTTTAATTAAAAATGTTTCCAAAACATCATAAGAGGCTTAATGTAAATCAAATTTAATATTAATGGAATTTAACCTTGTTTGGGTCACAGAATGGGTAAAAGAGTATTTTTATGAAATGGTTTATAAATTAAATCATGTTGGTGTTTTTTTAATGATTTAAAATGGAATAATACATTGTTATTTTAAAAGGTGATTATTATTTTAATGATTTCAATTGGGATTTTCCATGGTATTGGTTGGAATAATGTTTTGGTGTGGTTTTTCAAATTTTGGAAAATTTCCTTGAATTTTGAGTTTTTTTAATGTTCTTATTTGGAACCCTATAAAATATCTATTCTTAATGAGAATGATATCCTCAGTTAGTACCGTATTTTTAGTATACATGATATGGATTATGATCCCTGATGGGGTTGGTGTATATTATTTGAGTTATGGATGACATGAAAGGGGATTTTATTACTACGTAACTAGAGGTGTGATGTGATTTATGATCATTTTATTCATATTTTTAGATTTTTTGATCATCTAATTTATTTGATTACTCACCTACAATTTTTTTCTTTGATGGGAACACTAAGATAAAAGATAGATCTATATTTTTGTTACACTATTTTAGCATGTATAGTTGGTACTATCTCCTAGTTTTATGGTTTTTGATGGCTTTGGGAGTTCTCTTGAGGTTGTTAGTGTGAGTGAATTGGGTGGCTTGTGTTATTTCTGGATGCATCGTATGTGAGTAGTTTTTCCCATGTTAATGTATTGTCTAGGTCCATATCTCCTTAGGACCTAGTGAGTTTTCCATGATACAAAGAGATTACTGATTATAATTTATATGTTATTTCTATCTTTTGATTCATCGTAACTCATATATTGGTTGGATAATGTGAAACCATTATGTGATTTCATATTCTCTTTTAATATTGTTTCATTAATGATTTTTTTCTTTTGAGTTATGTTTCTATCCTCACAGTTTGGTTTGTTTTTCTAAAGTGTTTTCTAATATGGATTTTATACAAGGATATTTCACAAGAAATAAAATGGTTGTCTTATATGTGGGTTTTTTATGAAAAGTTTTATAGGTTGAAAATGTATTGGTTTTGTATTTATAATAATAAAAAATAGTTTCTAGAATTTTTAAATTGGTTAGTTACAACATTTGTGTTTTCTATTATTTTTACAAAAAAGGAAGGAGGTTTTAGGAAAATTCTTATCGAATGATGTTTTTTTAAATAATTGTGAAAAAAATAAATTTTTTATTTATGGTTCAAACTAGAACTAATGGAAAAAATTAAAATTATTCTCACAAACTAGTTGGTGGTATCTTACTATAGATTTTTTTATCACACTCAATATATACAATGATGTGTTTTAATGTAGTTCTTATGTATCATTCCAGGTGCACAAGTTGTGTCCTCTTATTTTTATTGTTCAGATTAATCGATTAAGGGATTTTATGGATGTGTTGAGGGACTGTACATCACATGGAGATGTATCATGGTAATATGAACATTGATTTATTTTTTTAGACGTTTATATATTGGAAAATCCAACCGTGTACATTTATTTTTTATTTTTTACTTGATTTTGTGATGTATTATTTGGTTGGTGTACATTTTTTAATTGAGTTGAATAATTCATGTAAGTTATAAATAGTTTGGTTAGATTTATTGTTTTAATCTATTTAATTAATTTACAAGGTAGTACAATGTATGGAGATAGAATATTAGATTCTAGGTATGTTTTCATTGCTTATTTATTTCTTATAAAAGGGTAAAATTATTCTAATGGGTCAATATCTTGATACCCTTGTCCTTTTCACAATTCATTGGTGATCATAAATGTGCTTCAGGACTTTTGGTGATCTTGGTTGGATGACTTGATAAGAAAACCTAGGTTGGTTTGTTACAAAGTTGTATCAAATCTCTCTATTGTTAATTGGGATGCATCTTTGTAGAATGTAGAATATGACTATTAGGACTCAATAATTAGACCACAATTAGGTTATTGATCACCACCTTTCAGGATAAAATTCTGTTTCACTGGGTATTCAGCATTTATAGCTTCAATTTGAATTTTCTTTTCAATTATTTTTTGAAAATTATGATTTGTTTTGATGGTTATTTTTCCCTTATGAATGTTTAATGAGTTTTTTTGGGATTTTATAGTTTTGGGGGGTATAAATTAAAGGATGTTTTGAGATACATGGTTAGATCACATGGTCTGTAAAACCATGCAAAGCCCATGTAGATAGTTTTAGGATTTTACCGAAGTCGCCACATGATTGGCTCCTAGTTTACCAAACCATTATACCGAACTTTGGATAGTTTATTATACCCCATATTTTTTAATTTAACATCCTTCCACATTCATATTTATTTTAAATATGTTATTGATCTTTTGAGGTGAAATTGGGGGATTTTATAATATGTTTTGGTGAATCGATATTGGTTGTGTTGGGTGATTTGTGTTATTATTTTGTGTATGTATGTACTGTTGAGGGTTTTTTATGAGAAAGAATAAATTTCATAATTTTTTAACATGGAATATAATTTAATGAAAATTTTTGGCCTTAAAACTAGATTTTTTGGGTTATCTATAAATTAATTTTAACTCTTAAGTCACATTTTGAAATGGATGATTATAACAAAATTGTAACTTATGAAGTGTTTTAGAAAAAAAGGTTAGAATTTGGAATAACACAAGCGAGTTATTAAACTTTTGAATAAGTTTTATGCTTTCAAAAAGAGTAATTTTTTTTTCAAATATTAACTTGTTTCAAAATATGTATCTTTTTGTTAATGATGTATTGAATTTATTATTATGTGTACGGTTTTAGAGGGAAATTTTTTAAGTGTATTATCTAAAAGTGTTTTTTTATTCATTTTTGTTTTACGGTGGTGTTTCATGGTTTTATTTGTAAAACATAAACCTATGGAGTCTGTGTTTCATTTTATTTTTAGTCCACCTCCTAGAAATATCTCAAAAAATATTAGAAAGTTTGTTAATAGGGATAATTCACAAGCCGATCCTTTTCATCATTGGGAGTAACCAATTTTTTTCTAGAAACTTCTTAGACTCAAAATATAGTGGTAGAGCTAGAACACAATGTAATCCCAGATTCTTTTCAATATTTATTAAATCATTATCTACCTCTATTTTGTGGTGATAAAGGTACACTTGAGGAAATGAGGTTGTTAAAGAGGATTAAGAAAATCAGTAACTTTCTCAAAACAACTAAATATTCAATGGGTAAGGATATTATTTGTTTTCATAATGGATCTAGCCGATTATGATGGGATATGGTTGATTCTCTTCTGCTACACAAGTATATACCTTCAGAATTTTTTCAAGATGGTGTTTATTCAGTGGAATTTTCTTAAATATTCAAAACTGAAAAATTCCATTTAGTTTATGATCCTTCATCATGGTAAGCTAATCTTGAGAGAATATACTAATTGTTTCATGGTTTTATTATTATTTTCTCTCATTATAGTAAAAAAATATTCAATAAAAACATTATTCTTTTAAAGGGTTCTTCAAATAGACTAGGTTTTAGTTTTGTTTGAATCTTTCCAGAAATATTTTGAGGTATTTGTTATGATACCTCTTTTAGTGGATGTTAATCAATCAGGAAAACCTATTTAGAGTGATTCCTTGGCCTAGGTTGGTATGAGTGAAGATGTCTTGTTTCATGTAGATGAGAGGTTGAATAAACTAGTGTATAAAGGGATGATGGGTGTGGTCAGTCTCCACATACAATCAATTCATCTCAAAAGAATAGATCTCTTACGTTATTTAATTATAAAGCACCAGGGTATTACAAAACCTCTTGTATGGAGGCTCTGAGAACCTATATGCGGTGTGGAAACATGGTCAATCTTTCAAAAAATTATGAGTTGAATTATCATAATAACAAGTCTTAGATGTGATTTGGATTTGGGTGACTATTTTTTGGTTTTATTTTTGGGGGATATATAACCAAACAGGTTTTAGAGGTGACCCTTATTTGATTTGTTTTTGGGTACTTCTTCAATTATTGATTATGGACTATTATATCTATTGGTCATAATCAGGACTCATTGATTTAGTTATTTTTTCATGGGGTTTGAGTATTTATCATGGTGGTTGAGTTATGGATTGGTTATTTATGGTTTGAACATGGAAACCCCTTTGGTATGTTCTTAGGTAACTTAGATGATTGTCACATCAAAATAGTTGATGTATTTTTAGTGCATGATTTAGATTTATTAGTTTCATGTGTTCCAGGATTAAGGTCCTAGGTTAACCACTTTGGAAATATTTTGACCCAAGGTAAGTGACCATGATTTTTATTGATGATTCATGTTTATGGTCTGAAATCAATTCATTCTTGGTTGGTGATTTTTTATGGGATGGTGGATATACTTTATCTTACGGTCATTTAGATATTATATGGATTTTTAATTTCCCTACAAATTAGTCCCAATTTATTATAATTATTCCTATATCAGGACTCACCATTTTTTATGAATTATAAATGTTGGAGAGATAAATGGTATGTCTTTATTATTCCATGCACTTATATTTATCGATCATCAATGGGTTATACTTGGATAATATTTTTGATATTTATGGAATTTTTTCATCATTTTCAAGGGGTTGTTTTATATTTGGAAGTTCCATTCCTTAGAAAATTATTTAGATAATTACCGTGCCACCCACCAATTGTCATGATGTGTTTCTATAATACCCAGATATTTTATAAGAACATTTTTTCTGATAATGTATACAATATAGAACACATATCATAAATGAGCCACATGATATTATTATTTAAATATGAATTTTATAACCTAGTTGTAAAATTGGAGTGTATGAATTGGAATAACCAAATTATGAAATATAAATTGAGGTAATATTAAATTAAAATTTATTACTTCTAAGGGAAAAACACTTTAATATTTTTAGTCCTTTTTTTTCATAAAAAAAAATTCACATTCTTCAAAATTGAATTTTATTACTTTATAAGGGAAAAAATTTAATTAATTATTAAAAAATTTTAAAAATTTATTGGATAAAATGAACTTAATTTTTTAAATCAGCATATTAAAATTATCTTAGGGAAGATTTGTAGGATTTTTCTGAAATGTTTTATTTTTCAAAGAATAGGTAAAAATACTCACTTATTGAAAATAGTCTGTTCATTTCAAGAATTTAAAAAGTTAAATTTATTTTTAAAATGGTTTTAAAGAAAAATATAAAAAATTATATTTTTAATAATTCCATTATGTTATTTGCAATAAGTTTTATACTTCAATTTTGTATCAAAACATTTTTATACTTAAAAATATTTTTTTTTTCTGAAAACCCTTTTTTTTTCACGTTTAATGGGAATAACATTAAATTAAATTATGAAACTTATAAAAATTTAAATTGTTAAAGTGGATTATATATTATGAATTATAATTTTAAAATTTGGTAATAATTCCACTTAAATTTTTTCCACAATATTTAGAAAAAATAGGGAAAAAATATCGCTGAAATTAGTGTGAAGACAATTTTTCATTGGCATTAAACTAAATAGATAAGGATTAAAATGACCTTTAAACATATATAATTTATATTGGTTGGAAATACTTCAAATATATATTATCTAATATCATGAAATGATCTATTTTGGATCCAGTAGGATTGAGTAAGACATTAATATATTCTATGATTTTAAAAAATTCCAAGTGTTTCCTCTCCCCTACTTATACAAGGACTACCCTATACTCTCATATTTACACCACTATAAGATCCTGAGTATTTTTATAAGGTATAGATTGTTTTATTTCTAGGTAAAATATTGTTTAAGTTATCTTTTTGGCTTTGAACCTAAATCTAGTCATGTGTTCCGGTTGGGTTGTTTTGGAAATAAGAAAGTGGGGGGGGGGGGGGGTTGAAGGTAGGATGTAGGAAAAGAAACTAATGTGCCTTTGAAATACATAGTTTGTACTAAATACATGATGATTATTTCCCCAGGGAGGAAAATTCATGACATGTAATGAAATTTACCTACAAGGTAAATCCCTAGATTTACATGATGTTAAATTCATTTAAAAGCTATGTAAATTCCTAGAGATAGATTTTAAAATAAGTGGCAGGGCCTTATTATTTCCATAGATTCTCACCCCATCACTTATCACTAGTGTAGGAGATCCCCTTTAAGCCTAAACATAGGATTTGATTCTATTTCATGATCTAGACTATGTTTCATCTTTCTTTGGTCTCATTCGATCCATGATAGTGAGTTCCCTATTAATATTGAACCTTTAATGTTTTTTATTTTTCTTTATAGAGTTATTTTGGTGAGAGATAATATGACATATTTTAATGGTTTTATACATTCTTCCTTCTTCTACTAATCTTTACCGAATCATATGTTGATAGTGGATGATAATTATACCACATATATATGGTAGGTTGACTATACCTTTTCCTTAATGTTTAGTGTTTTATATACCTTATTATCATTTTTCCACACACCAGACCATCTGGTGCTTCCCCTAAAATTAAATGAATGTCTTGTGTAAATTTTTTGCGACCTGTTTAGGTTTTCCACTAGTACCTTATATAGTTGTAGGTCGTTCACCTTAGCCCATGCCTCCTTTGAGGTCTATTTTTTCTTCCATGCGATATATCACCTCGTTGGGTGTGTGTGACCTCTCAAACTTTATTATCCACCTTATTAAATTGAAAAATAAATGAATGAATTAATAGGAGAAGGTTATTACTATTTTTTATATAATTAAATGAATGTTAAATGCATTGTGAATTAGATAATTGGTTTAAATGGAAAATGAGGAATAAGTTTGATGTTCTCATGGATTATATATGATTATTAATGAGATGTAAATTAATGAATAAATTGATTATGGTAGTGTATATCATGAAAAATTCTAATCCTTGGATCGTGATTCCATAGGATGCCATGAAAATTTCTACTCCATGAATCCATATTGTTAATTATAGTGGATGCCTTGGAAATTTCTACACCACAGATCATGATTCCATTGGATGCCTTTAACATTTCTACTTCATGGATCCATATTAATTATGGTAGTGGATGGCTTGGACATTTCTAATCCATGGATCCTAATTCCATAGGATGTTAAGGTCATTGATACCCATTGGATCTAGCTTTCTTGGACTCACTATGGACATGATCCTTGGGCTCCACCAAAGTCTTTATCGAGTTTCCATCGAGATGCTACCTGGACTTGATAAGGATGTATTTTTTCATTTATACCTTAGATATATCCCTGTTATGCCTAAAAATGATTACTTAGAATAGTTTAAAATGGATGTTTATCTTTCTTTAAAGATACCCCTATCATGGGTATTTTATTATAGCTGTTTTAATGTACAGTACCACACCTACTTTATAATGATTTACAGTTTCTCTTGTTTATGGAAGCATGATTGTTGTTCACTGGGATCCATGTTTGGCTAGATAGGATCACATATGAATTTGATACATTAATTTTATTAATATTATACCAGTGATATACTGAATAATGATTAATTACCAAGAAAGTCCAGGATCCAAGCCAAGCCCATCCCAAAAAATTATTAAGACAAATTCATATAAAGTTAAGCAGTATAAGAGCTTTTCCAAGATAGGAGCATATCACTCCCCGAAATTTCATATACACTATTGGTGCACAATAGTGTGGGATTTTGAAGAACCACATCAAACTCATATCAATGATCTCCCTCTTTGACCAAGCATCTACCACTTGATTCACTTCCCTATATACATATGAAACAGATACATTTAATGACTTTACATGTTGTATGAACTCAATCCAATGAGGTAGAAGATTCCAAGGAACATCCTTGTTTTCATTCCATAAGTCCCTAACAACAACATAAAAATCATATTCAATCCATAAGTAGCATCAAATATTCTAGACAACATGCTTTATAGAATAAATTATATCTCACAATTCAGCTTCATAATAAATTCCAATGCCAATATAATGGTAGAAACATCATTTGAAAAAGCCATAGTAGGATCAAAAAATGCATCCACAACCCAGGGGCCCCGACATACCAGAGGCTGCACCATCATCATTGACCTTAATCCATGGGATTATTGTGGGAATCCATCAAATATATTTAAGAATAAGGGGATTATTGGGTTTACCTGAGACACCAACCATTATTAGGATATTTTTATCCTCAATAGTATTTCTCATAGCTCCCATTTGAGCCTTATATGAGTCTATATCTCACAATGGATAACAATTTGTGAAGCCTACATAGAGGGTGTCCAATCAACAATGATGATCTCATTCTTCACATTCCATATCAGATGGAGGAATATCTCAATTGAAGCTAATAGAAAATTGAAAATCCTCTCACTCTAACCAGTTTAGCATAACACCTCTAGGTGTTAAGAAACCTATAGATTCACATCAATGTGAATGCCAAACAGATGGATGATACATGACCAAAGGTTCTGGTCAAATTTGTAGTGAGTGAACAAGTGATGTATGTCCTCTTCATCCTACCTATAAAAATGACATTCTGAAGAAATACAATTACCAAAAGTTTTCAATTGATCATGCATTGGAAGTCTCTATTTATATATCCTCAAAATGAGATATAACCTTAAAGGCTAGATAAAATAAATCTTAAATATCAATAACCATGTTTATGTTGTGTTGGGGATTTCATAATTCATTTTATAATACTCTTTGGTGTTGAAATTACCATTCCTATTGGGTCTCTAGATTATAAAATATGTGTCCATGAAAGTATAATTATGGATTAGAATGTTAATTTGAGGAGGGATAATTCCATCAAGGATACAGTTATGATTTAAGAGATCAGAAGTGGACATCTGATCCCTATAATGTAGTACACTAATAGTATCCTATAGGGTCCTATACAACCATAAATTAGTCCAAAAATTTAGATTAAATAGTTTGCTCACCAACCATCTTGTGATTTTCACGATTTCATTAAAAGATGTTAAACTGTATCCCAATAAGATGAAGAGAGGTAATTCTGATACCCTTCAATTAGCCTCCTTGTAAACCTTATATATAATAATCAATAATAGGAATCATTATAATTCAATAGGTTCCATGTAAATTTCCCAATATGGGAATCATTAAATATCCTTAGGTCTTTGATTTCAATCCCTCCCATATCAACAGTCTTGATACAATCCTTCCATTCCACCATAATCAATTTCCTATCAATCACTGACCTAATCCATATAAAGTTCATTATCATTATCTGTGAATCATTGATGAGACTTCTTTTCAACCTGTAGATAGATAAAGAATAAAAATACATAGATGTAATCACCGAATTGACAAGAAAAACCCTTCCCACTTGGGATACAGATTTTCTTTTTCCATTTAGCTAATTGATTTTGGATCTTGGATCATCTATTTCCAAAATACTAGCTTCTCACTTTTACCCAAAATAGGGGAACATGAAGGTAATAAAAAGGGAGAGATCCTTTTTTAACCCCAATCCTTCTAGTGATCTTGTTTTTCTTACCAACTAGAATGCCCTCACCAAACACAATGAAGAAATTATTCCAACTTATGGATTCTCTAAAACTTCCTCATAGTGAGAA
Organism: Viscum album; assembly: GCA_963277665.1. Taxonomy (NCBI): domain Eukaryota; kingdom Viridiplantae; phylum Streptophyta; class Magnoliopsida; order Santalales; family Viscaceae; genus Viscum; species Viscum album. The sequence goes on along the minus strand of OY728150.1, from coordinate 427,814,049 downwards.
AATATAGCCTTAATATCATCAATAGTTTTCTTATAAGCTTGAATGATAAGAAGAATATCATATATATACAAAATATGGGAAGGATTGAAATCATTTCTTCTATCATTGATACACCTGTAAATTGAGAGCTGAGTAAGATCATTAATACATCGGCTTAAGAAATCCTCATAAATGGAAAACAACAGTCCTGAATGTGGGTCCCCCATTCTAAGACCTATAGTATATTTAAAAAACATTCTTTGGTGATCTCTTAATTATAATTAACTACCTTATTGAGGTGAGGATATTACTGATGAGTTAGATGAAAGCATTTGAAAACCCAAATTTTCTGAGTACATTAAAGATAAAGCTCCATTTCAAAGTGTCAAAAGCCTTAGAGATGTTAATATTGAGGGAAAAGTTCCTTTAATTTGTTTCCCTTTTCATTAGATTTTTACTTTCAATGCCATGAATATGCATGTTTGTATACTTATACCTAGTACAAACCAAAACTGATTAAATTTAATGTTCTCCTTGACAAATTTCTCCACCCTAGTTATAATTATTTTTCTAATGATCATGGATATAGTATTCCCAATAAAAACTAGTTGTAAATCCTTTATTTTTGTCCCCCCTTCCTTTTTATAAATAAAAGAAATGAAATTTGAATTTACTCTACGAGGCATAAAAGAATGATTGAAAAATACCTCATGGAATTAGTCACCTCATCATGCAATATATCCATATAAAATATGAATAATTTATTTGTAAATCCATTTGGACTTACTACACTATCTATGATAATAGATAAAGGAGACACTTTGACTTCATCCTTCAAAGTTTCCATTATTAACTCTTGATTTTTAAGCTCCTCAATACAGGGGGTTATGTTGTAAATCAGGCTATGTGATCCATCCATTCCATCATTAGAGTAAAAACCTTGGAAATAATCCACCACTAGCTTGGTGATTTCATTATCAGAAGTATGGGGGTGACCCTCAATACTCATAAAATTATTCCCTACTCTATCTCTTTTTTCCTTATGCAATCATTGAAAAAATTTAGAATTTCTCTCCCCATCCTTTAACAATATAACATTCAATTGATTTTGTTCAAACCTTTCCTTCAGAGTGAGAAGATAATCCATATTATGGTGAGCCTATATTTCCTCACTATATGGGAGATGTTGATATTGATAAACATTTTTAAAATGATAATGTCTTTCCTCAACTTCCTTGAAGTCAATATCTAGTTTAGATAATTATTTTCTTCTCCTTTATCTTATCAATCATTTAGTATACCTTAATTTCTCAGCAATTATGTGAAGCAGGGTTCCCAGAAAGGTACCTCTCCAAGATTCCAAAATAACTTCCCTACATATAAGAGTGACAAGCAACCCATTTTTGAAACAAAATGGTTGAGGTAATGACCTTGTAATCTAAGTATAGATCTCAATAACAATGGGTTTATGATCAAAATGATGTTTTGGGAGTGTGAAGTCTGATACCCCATTTCCATCACATCAATCTTCTTTTTGAACAAAGAATCTATCAACCATACTTTCCTATCTTCCATTCAAGGTGCACTTACTCAATGTGAAACTAGATCTTGAAATAGGGACTTCTATAAGATTACATTTATCAATGTAGGAAGATAATTCCAAAGCTTCTGCACCATTGAAATTGAGCCCAATTTTTTCTTCAAATTTCAAGATAATATTAAAATCATCTATAATCACCCATTTGTGGTTCATATATTCAGATTTTCTCTCAATATCCTTCTAGAGGTCTCTTATTCTAATATATGAAGTTGAAGCATACATAAAGGAGATGAAAAAATTACCACATAATGTGTTGTAAGAATTTGAGACACTCTAATTTTTCATACTAATGGTCATAATCTAAATGCTTTCATGCTATAGAATCAAGAGATGATCCATTCTAGAGTCTTAAATATTTTGAGAGACAAACCTGTTACCAAGGGAATCCCACTTTAATGATTTCTAATTCTCAAATAACATTTTCGGTTTATCAATCCCAATAAGCATTGTTTTATAGTCCATAATATAAATTTCTAAGGTCCTTACTCATTAGGGATTTCCCTATCCCTTGATATTTCTATTAAAGTATCCTCATTGTTTGATGGATTGGTATCTTGTTAGAGGCAACTCTTTTTGTGTCACATTCACCTGATTTACTTACTTTATTCCTCTTTTATTTTTATTGTCTACATTGGGGTTATTGTCAAATTTTATGTCCTCATTCAAAACTAATTTCTCATTAGTATAGACAACATGTTTTGGAGGAGCCTCTAAATAATGATTATTGTTAGTTTCATCAGAAAAAAAAACTCCACTAAGTGGAGTGAATTTATTACAAGCTTCCACTTGCCTATGAGTTGATACATAGGTGACCCTTCTCCTAATAGTCTGAAAGGAGGGGTCTTGGGTAAATTCACCATCCATGACATCTTATGTAACCTATTTTCTAGGTTGTTCCTAAGGCATTCCCTGTTGTTCTCCTAGGTGATGTACAGTAGTAGGTGCCTCAACCTAGTGACTTATTTTCATGGCATTATGATCATCAGGAAAATGCTCCAAATTAAATTCATGCTCCTGAGGGTGGACATGTCTCACCATATAATGGGATTCAATAGAATCATGCCCATGAGGGATATCTAATTTTGTGCACACATTTAAAATATTTCTCCACTGGTCTTGGTGGGGTTTCCCCAACACCATCCACCTGCACCTTTCCAATGAGAGATAATATCATCTTCAATATCCTTCATCTCATACTCATAGGAATATGAAGTATGAATAGAGGGGTATAGACCCTCAGTAGTAGGCTATTCCATATGTGCCTCAGTAATGATTCCCCTAGGGCCATCCATGAAAGGGCCTTCTATCATGATAAATTAAGGGTTAAAAGCTAAGAAATTATCCTTTCCATCTTCTTCCTTAAAACAATATCAACATGTCCTTTGATCTTGAAAAAAATATACACCTTGTCTTTATGACATTCATTGGTTAAGTTCCCAAAGAACATGCATCACATACAAAATTTGGGTATCATTTCATACTGAATTTTTAGCTTCATGCTATCATCTCTCGTTGTTAAAAATACCTCTTCCACCAGAGTGTTATCCATGTCAAACTCCACCAATATTCTTTCATAATGTACAAATATCAAATTAAGAGTTTTATTTTCCATCCAGATAGGGTTCCCAACCATATATTTAATATCCAATAAAATTTGAGAATGTAAATAGAGACAATTAAGCTTGAAGATACATATCCAGATCTTTGCATGAGAATTTTTAACATTATCATGATCATAGCTCCTGTCCCATTCCTAAATTTTAAAAAATCTAGGTTTTAAGAATATAGAAAAAAATCTCCATGCTTTCCGCCTACATTCATTGGATGGAAACACCACATGATTGTAGCCCTTCCCCATAGATGTCATTTTCTTGTCCTCAAATGCCCAAATCTCTGTGATCCTTTTTATATGATCATTTAACTTCAAGATTCTCTCACCTTGAGGAACAATAACTCATGCGATGATAGAAAATATTAATAGATGCACCCCCGCTTCCACCGCCTCTTGATTGGTGGTTTCTTACTTAGTGTTAGCTCACACCCTATTTGGGAAGTCATTGGGTACCCAAACAAACTTCATGGATGTAGGTAGGGATTAAGGAAAACACCCAATTCATAATTCTTAGTTTTATCATTTCATTAGAGAAGTGGATCATGAGGCTAAGATATGATCGTTATGATATCTAGATATTGTAACACCCCAAGATTTCATAGTACGTTATCTCTTCAAAGTAATTCAATAACTTTCACAACACGCAACACTGAGTTTGAGCACACCACAACTTACCAAACTAACCTTTCAAAAAGCAGTTATGAATAGTGTTAACTGATATTTAAATTTTATATACTCTATAAAATTTTATTTTTTCTATTATGTGTTTCTTAAACAAAATATAAGAACAAATTCATTTTTTTCTGATAAAAGAAGTATTTTTCAAAAATACAATTTTATCGCCTTTTAATGGAGAATCCTTTTTAAATCCAATATTTGAATATTTTATATATTCAATTTGAAAAAATAAACTTCTTCTTTAGAATTGGGACATAAGAATTTAGTTTTGATAAATTTTTGGTGTTTTTCTGATAACTTTCATATTTTGGTGAATAGTGAAAATTATTAAATTTTAACTGAAAACAACTTTTTTAATAAAAATAATTTATAGTGTTCAATTATAAATTTGAATGGTTTGGAAGTATAATTAGATTATATTTTTACCATTTAATTAATTATTGGTCATTGAAAGTAATTCCACTTTAAAATTGGACATAAACAAGTGTCAATATTTTGATAGTTTTTGCTTTTTTAAAAACCTGCTTTTTTGGTTTTGGCAATGGGAATTAATTTTAAATTAATAAATGCAACTTATATGTTTTGAGTTTTGTAAAATAGAATTCATTTTTGAATTCATAATATCAAAATTATCTTAGGGTAAATTTTTGGTATTTTTCTGAAAACATTCAATTTTTGATGAATAGTGAAAAACGCTAAGTTATTGGTTAAAAACTAACTTTTTTATTTAAATAATTATTATTTTTAATTAAATTTATTTTAGGTAAAAATAGATACATAATACCTATATATGTTCAATGTAATTCATTGTAGTCATTTTATATTAATTTTACATATATAAAAATTTCATTGACCTTATTACCATCTTTACCCACCTCTTAAGAGCTTTTGCAAATTTGAATAAAACATAATTTTAACACTTCTGTGAGTTGAATTTCAAAAATCAGAGAGACATGGTTAAAATCAGTAAGTAAAATGTGGTTCAGTAAGATGAAAATAATTTTTTTTGTGAATAGTAACTTTTGACTTTTATTTACCACGGTTAAAAGTAAATAGGGTAATTAAGGGTAAAAATGATATTATAATTACCCTAACACATGTCCTAATTCTATTGGATAAGTGTGATTAGACCAAAAAAACCTTAGGAATAAAATGTGATCCTTTATGTCCACTTGAAATAGATTAAGACATTTATTATTATTTAATTTAAAGAAGAAGTGTTAAATTCAAGTTTTAAGAAATAAACCATTTGTAATATAGGGTTATACATAAGATAAATTAGACTATAAATATTAATTAGAAAGATAAAAAATTTACTACATAATGGTATTTTATTTATAATTTTTAGACATTAAATAATTAAATTTATTTATGACACAATAATGATGTAGTAATTACCTTATTAATGAAAGATTGATATAATTGATATTATAAATACCCAAATAAATGTAATGTGAGACTTTTATGAATTCTACTAATTTTATAGGTTAATATGACATGTTAGGGTTGATTAAATGAATTTTTTTCGAAGTAATAATGCTGTTTTAAATTTAACAAATACAAAATACCAAATAGTGTCAAAATTGACTTAAAAGAATTTTTTTAAAAAATATTATATTATTAATTGATATTATATACCTAAAAATATAATGTTCAGACAAAGAGCTTAAGTAATATTATATATGTCATTAATGAACCACTTGAGGTTCTCTTTGGAAGTTTAGAGTAAGTTTATTTACCATATAGTGTAATAATACAAGAAGACACAGTAAAAGTTAAACTATTTAACTAAGAGTTAAATCTAAAAGATAAGGTTAAAATGGTAACCTAAAACTGTCTAAAATCTATTGGTTGAAAGTATTTCAACCCATTCACAACCTAGACTCGAAATAGGTCACTTTGGAGCCATTATAAACTGAATATTAATTTATTATAAAATAATATTTTAAGTTTTTCCTAAAGTTCCCCTCACCCCTCTTATAAAAGGGCACTTCCCCTTCTCTCAAATTCACACCTTCAAAGCCTTTTGGCTTGGCCAACCCCTAACCAAATATCCTACCATCAACCCTCACTTAAACATAGAGGCATTACCTTGAGCAAAAATCCAACCAAAGTATCCCTTTTGATCAACTCAAAAGGAAACACCTGAAGAAGAGGTACATATTTCATCACCTCTTTCAAGTTCTTTTCTTCTTCCACTTCCTCTCTCTTTGTTTTTTCTATTCTAAAATAATAAATCCAGTATATTCTTTATACTGTGATGTTATTATAAATATGGCACAACCATATTCATTATTCTATCCATCCTATGAATGATAATGTCACCATGCGTGCGTACGTACGACTTACCGTCTCCACATCATGGTGTAATTTGTTATTCAAAACTATGTTATTTGGATGGATATAATGATGAGTAATATGTATATAAATAATGAAAATAAAATGAAAATTTCTATGTAAAATTAATATAACATCCAATTCCACACATTTTAATCATTAAGAAATGATATTGTCGCTTGTGCGTACGTATGAATTAACGTCTCCATGACGTGATGAGATTCATTTCCACGTTCACTATTCAATGATGATTATAAAATATATATAATTAATAAGTGTGTAATATATGACATAAAGATGATACTGGATATTTATATATATATATATATATATGTATGTACTTACATATATCTTATTTACTTACTTCCGTTCAATACGATATGAAAATAGAAACAACATTTATGCGTACGTACGACCTACCGTCTCCATAAACAGTGTTTTCCAATTCATATATCTATCTATTATACATATTTATATTATAAATATATATTATATACAGATCATGTTTTATATTATGGATGTATTTAAATCATGATCTAAATGATACGATCAAGAATAACAAGTTAAAACATGTGCGATTAAGAAAGCGATTATTACCCGAAGCGTTAATTTAACATGGAAATCACTATTAAATGGGTAGTATAAATTCATAAATGAATATTTTATGATATAATAAATATGAATTTGGTTATGGTATAATTTAATAACATAAAATGGTCATTATACAAGAGTTTAAATGTACCCTCAATCAAAGGAAAGTGCAAAGTAAGGGTTAATTTCACAATCTCTTTATTATCTGAGATTGTTTTTACATAAGTATATACTCGGACATATTTATTATCCATGTCCATGTTTCATAAAATAGTTTTCAAAGGGATTCTTTTTAATTTACTTTTTCCCAAAAAATAATTTTAAATGTTTTAAAGATTTATTCTTCTAAACCATTCTCATTAATGACCATGTTTTCAAAATGGTTTTAAGGATTTATTTAAATAAACATTAATATATTAAAATGTTAATTACTTTGAAAAGTTTCAAATTGGTATGGGAAACTTTGATTCAAAAATTTATTTAAATGACTTCTTTTATAAATTGGGTGGATTTTAAATTTTTTAATGAAAAAGGGATATTTTTCTCAAAGAGTTTTACAAATCATTTTCATCTATGTAAAAATCCTTTAATGGATTTTAAACTTGTTTGAAGTTGATTTATTATGATACAATATTCCATATTGTATTGAATTAGTTATGATATGTTTGACTATGGATGTTCTATTTTTATACCATTTATGTTTTATGGTTAATGTATTGACATTTTGTATGCTAGTTTTAATATGAATGTTTATGTTATGTTTCAACTTTTTCATATGAGGAATGCAGTGGACTTAGTAAGTGATTTTTGGAGCCCGCTATAAATCCTCAATGCATCGGTAGGTCTCATGAGACAAACTAGTGTCTTGGCACAAGGCCTTGTCAAAAAATTTATTTGTAGTCTAGGCACAAGGCCTTGACTATGTGGTAATGATGTTCGGCGTCAGGCATTACCTCATTATGAAATTAGTTATTACATGTAATTATTCGACTAGTAGAATATCCATGTGCATGTTTATATTGTAATGTTGATTTATTTATACCATATTATGTTCAAGCTTATGTTTAAAAGGCTGTTGTTTTTATTACACATCTTTCCTTAAAAGTTTATAGCTTATGCTAAATTATTTACCCTTACCGATCATCTGAGCTCACCCCTTTCTTATGTTTTATTTTCCTAGGATTTCCAAGAAGCGAATTATGATTATTATGCAGGGTTAAGATAAAGGGAACAATGCCATTATCAAAGGATTATTTATTCTATGTTGTATGTTAGAATGTGTAATGTAACGTTCATGTATGTAATCTATTTTGCAATACTTCTAAACTGATCGGTCCTTCAGGACTTGATTCCTTGTAATCATACCAATGTATTAAAATAATGCACCGACTCTAGGTAATTTGGGTTGGGGCGTTACAGAGATATTCCATATAGTATTTTTATAATCTTAGCACATGTATTGTATTGGATTCCTATTTCCATGTATCATCTGTAATTTTTTATAGATACATAACATGATCATCATATTGAATATGACAATAATTTTGGATTTATTATCCTTCCTTTCTTATGGATTCTATATTTTTTCCTTGAGTTATATCATGCTTCCTTTAATTTATTTACTATTGGACACATTGTTTCATTACACTTTGATAAGAGTGAATAGTCTCCCCATAGACACAATCTAGACCCTCACCACTAGTCAGCAACATTTGGTGTATGTGGATATTTGATTGAGGCCATGTGACCCACAGGCTCGGGCACCGTTTAGTGTCTCCTAGGTCAGGATGTTACAAAATTGGTATTATATCATTTTCTTTTCTAGATTTACAATTTTGAGATAATATATAGGATATTAGGAATAAGATAGAATTTGGTAATGAGTTATTTTTGGGAGTATCTAACCCATGTATAGGAAAAATCTAAAATTTTCAGGATGGGGGATTGATATTTTTCCATATTTTTTCTGTTATGGTTGATTTTATTTCATCATTGTGTTGCGTACTTCAAGATTGATGTTTATTATGATTAAAAATTTGTATACTTGGTCCAATGATATGAGGTCACACCATCTCATGCATCATTTTAGGAACTTTATAGGATTCAAATGCCATGAATATTCCATGCCATATAGGATGCATTGTTGGACTACATGAAATTAATATGTTTTCATTATGCTATAATTGATACTTAGTTAATATTTTTTATAGTGTATTGAGAAACATATTTGGTACTCATAGTTCCCACCAAAACCTAAATAGTTTTTTCTTATATGGTCTGTAGTAGAGTCACTAAGTAGTTAATTATGGAACATTTAGTCATGGACCATTGGTCACATGGATTGGAACATGTTATAGTTTTGCTTACTTAGACGCTGCACTATTGTTTATAAGGTTTATGGGACCTTATGGATTATAAGTGGTGACCCATTTGGTTCAACAATTTATGTATAAATTGTAAATAAATATGAATGCAAATGGATTGAAATAAAATGGTAAGGTCATCGTTAAATGAATATCAGGACTCATGCTATGAAATAGATATTTTGACCAAGACTTGGCTTTAGAGTGTGTAGTATCCAATTTCTATGGTACTTTTTATGGTAGTTTATATTACCTAGTCTTGGATTTAGGAGTAAGTAGAGGGGTGTGGGTTGTAATAGGAAGGATTTCACCTGTCATATGATTTATCTATGATATTATTATTATCGATCCTTTTTGAGGTGTTTTCTTGGAATTATAGAGATATACCACCACGATGACCTACAGTCATGCACTAGGAGGGTGGCCATCACCATGCTCCATTAGTGGTGGGCCTTGGGATACCAGTAGATCCCCCTGTAGTGTCAGTTTTAGTAAAAGTATTTGTATCAAATATGGGTTTTGAGGCTCAATTGTTTGAGGGTTTCCTTCACTTAATGTACATTGTTTAGGGATTCCCATTGCCTTCCTTGTCTATGGTAGAGTTGACACATATGATACAGTAGCAGAATCCTCCCATGTTTTGGGTGGATAGTAGGGAATAGGCTTGTGAGTTATGTATTGAAACTACATTTTATTTTTGACCATATTTAGACACCTCTAGAGAGGAGAGTGAATGTCATTAAATATATACCTCAGGGAGTAGCTAATAAATGGTGGGGTGTTTTGAACCATTCCAACATGCTTCAAGATATGGTTTGGATGGATTTAAAATCTATGTTTAATGATACTTTTTCCTAAGACTTGGAGAGAAGATTATGCCAACGATTTAATTCCCCTAGAGTAGGATGTGATGGCCATTATGGATTATTCATCATGCTTCACATAGATTCATCATTTTACACTGATTTTCTTATTGATGAACAATTAAGGGAGATAAATTTAGAGGAAGGTCTTAATCATTTAATTTGATCACAGGAAAACATATTTTATTTGACTACTATTATAAAGATAACAACTTAGAGGCTTATTATTGAAAAAAACTGAGAGGAGATGGGGGAAGAGAGTATGGAAGTTCAGCCTCTCAACCTAGTGATTTAACACTAGGTGGTAGGAAGTTCTATTTTGAGATATCTCATAAGGGGAGTAAGAGCAAGTCTATTAGTGTCAGTAGTGTTTCCTTATCTCATTATTATCAGAAATAGGGAAATATTAGGAGCTAGTGTGATAGAGACACTATCGAATCTTGAGCATGTGGAAGGATGGGCCATTTATAGAGGTTTTTTTCAGGACCTTTCTTCCATTAGTTAGTGGAAGGGGGTTTAATATGACTCCAGGTTCAAGAGTTGGATTCTTGGATCTACATTAGCCTAGGACATGGAGTAGTACCGATCATTGAAGATGAGGTGGTGGTTTTGGATGAGGCTTCTAGGAACTAGTTGTACCATGATAATATAGTGGCTCTCCTCTAGGTAGTGAGTTTGTTTCACAAGGGACATGGTTTAAGACAAATATATTCTGTTCAGCCTACACCTGAGGAGTAGAGAAACATGTCATCTATGGTGAGAGGTAATATTCTAGTATCCTATAATCTAATATATAGTCTTTTTTATATAGGTTTGTCTCATAGCTACATATATGTACCTATTGTGGAGATCCATAGACTTTTTGTTCAGTTTTCTGATGGTGTAATGAACTTGGATACTCCATTGTGGATTATAAATAAGGTTGTAGGCTACTACAAGGTGTTATCCAATGATATTAGTGGGTGTCACTTTGTTGGGAATTTTTTTTCCTTCATGATGATAGGATTTGACATCATACTTGGTATGGAATAACTAGTTTCTTATTAAACCCTTGTCAATTGCTCTCACTGGAGGGTGAATCTTGCATCACCATAGGGAGGGGTTTTTATTAAAAAGGGTGAATGGGATGTCCAAGTGAGCCTAGATATACTAGAGTATCATGGGTTGGACTGAATGATAGCTTAGATATCTAGTTTATATATGGATGATCAGAAACCATATTAATAGTATTTTCCTGTAGTGGTTCATCATTTTAAGGAATTCTTCCCAGAATAATTTTTTGGATTGCCTCCTAAGGGAGAGGTATTATTTTCCATAGATCTAGTTCCTTGAGATTCACTAGTTTCCATTCCTCCTTATATAATGGATACTACTAAGTTTAAGGAACTCAAGAGGTAGCTAGAGGACTTGGAGGCCAAGGGGTTTATCTGACCCAGTACATATCCATGGGTTTGATATAACTTTTTTTGAAAAATGTAGACATAACCCTCAATATATATGTGTATTATTGTACATTGATGTAGCTAATAGTTAATAATTTTTATCCTTTCCCTTTAATAGATTATTTCTTAGACAAATCTGGGGAGCTAAGGTTCTCATGAATATTGACATGAGGTCGAGGTATCACTAGTTATGTGTTCAACCTTCATACATACCTTGTACAAAATTTTATAGTAGGTATGGTCTATATGAGTATTTGGTTAGGTCATTTAGTCCCATAAGCACACCAATAGTTTTCATGGTGTTGATGAACCATGTTTTCCATCCTTAACTGCATTCATTGGTAGTGTTATTCATGAAAAATATATTATTGTATTTTCACAATGAAAATGATCCTACCAAACATCTTGAGATCATTTTAGATATATGAAGATAGATTTATTTATATGTTATGACCACAAATTTGAACATCTAGATGGATAATATTCACTTATTGGGTCATATTATTTTTGAGATAGGGGTTTCAATTGACCCAAAGAATGTGAGATTTGTAGTTTATTAGGAGTATCCCATGAACTTCTTTGATGTATGGAGTTTATTGGGGATATATAGATATTATAGACATTTCATACCTGACTTATCATGTTTCGTAGGTCCTATTACATGCTTTAATAATAAGGGTGTGAAGTTTTTCTGGTTAGATACCTATGAGATAGCTTTTGGTAGCCGAAAGGATGACTTACTTTAGCACCGATATTGATCCTTATAGAGTTGGGTAGGAGCTATAAAATATATTTTGATGCATCATGTATTAGTCTAGGAGTACGTCTGATGGAGGAGGAGTGAGTCATGGTTTATAGGACTAATAATTTGAGGCCACATGAGAGAAATTATTCAATACATGATCTTGAATTAGCTGATTTTGTACATGACATGTGCTATTGGAGGAATTATTTATATGAAGATCATTTTGTGGTGTACACAGACCAAAAAAACCTCAATTTTATATTTACACAATGTGGGATGAGACTTAGTAAATGAAGGTTGGTTTAGTACCTACTTTATTTTGTATTTTATCATTCTTATACATATGGAAAGGAAAATGTTGCGGCAGATTCACTAAGGAGGATGACTCAGATATAGGCAGTTCAAGAGGCCAGTGGAAAGTGGAAGCTTATGGAATTATTTTCATATATGCACATGGAGGTGTAATATAGTATTATCCTTAATATTATATTGTACTTGTATTTGACATCCAATTTTTTGTATATAAAGAGGATAAGGTACCTTTCAGATTCAGAGGGCCTAGTCTTATGGGAGAGAGTGGCAGGTGAGGTCCCACCTCCTATTTGGACTATTAGTGATGATAAAATTATAAATATTCATGATTGGGTTTGGGTTCCTGTGTAAATACATGAGGATAAGATGCAAAATTTTAATGCCTCATCTTGGGCAGTACATACTCAAAACACCAAGATGTATCGTGACTTGGGTTGTCAATACTAGTGGTTGGGGATAAAATGATAGGATACTGGTTTTTTCATGTGGTGTTTCACCTATGAGTAGGTAAATATAGATAAATAGTGACAAGATTAGATTTTACAATAGTTTTCCATTCCCGTGTGGAAATGATATGATGTTGTGATGGATTTCGTGACTAGGTTATTGAGGTTTCCCTAAGGTAGTGATGTTTAATGGGTTCTTCATACTATGGTATCAGATAGAGACACTCGGTATCAGATAGATACGCTTAGTTTATATCTCAGTTTTGGAAAGGGTTGTAAATGGAATTGGGTACACAATTATTTTTTAGCACAAAATTACACCCTCAAAACATTTTCCAGTCAAAGTGAACAATACAGGTTCTAGAGGCCATGATTAGGGAATGTTTCCTTGATTTTTGGGGACTCTTGGTTGAGTTATCTTAAAAAGAATAGCTATCAAGAGACTATATAGAGGAAACCTTATGAGAAATTATATGATAGGACATGTCGATCACCTAAATACTTTTTAGAGGCATAGGAAGAATCATTACTCGTATCTCTTCTCATTTGGGGTACCTTGGAGAACGTCCAGATAATCAGAGATTGTATGGATACTACATAGTCTATATATAAATCCTATGTTAGTCGTCTATGATGAACTCAAGAGTTCATGGTTAGGGATCAGTTATTTTTTCATATCCCTCCAAGTTTGGGCCACAAAAGGATTAAGAGATAGGGTAATATTTCACCATGATATGTTGGGGCATTTGAGATTTTAGAGTGAGTCGGGCTAGTATCCTATCGTATTCATTTACCTTAGAGGTATCAAGACATGAAATACATCTTCAATGTATCTCATCTATGTCATTATTACTCAGACCCATCTCATATTCTTTATGCAGGTGAGGTTGAGCAATATGTGGATACATCCTTCAAGGACCATCCTATTCATATTGTCGATCAGAGCATAAAGTCTCTCTAAGGCTGGTTAGTTCCTCTAATATGGTTGCTATGATAGACTAGCCTTGTATAGGATGAGACTTGGGAGTGGGAGGCTTATGTATGTGATTAGTGGTTGGAGTAATTCTCAGACACTGCCTGACCTCCCTTGGAAGGTAAATTTGTGGATGAATTTTTTTAAGGGGTGAATATTGTAAGATCTCGTGTTTTTCGATGAGGTATGGAATCATTTATTTCCATGTAAACACTAGTTTAAGTTCACTTTTTGGTTATACCTTAAGGATGATCTCATGGGTCGGTTGGGTTGTTTTGGAAAGTATAAAGCAGGGAAAAAATTCAAGATACATACCGAGTACATGATATGTATATGAAATACACAGTGTGTACTAGATACATGATGTGTATTGGCTTGGGTAGACTAATTTACTACATGTAATGAGATTTCCCCATAAGTGAAATCCCAATATTTACAATATATGTAATGAATTTACACGTTGTGTAAATTCCCAAAGATAGTTTTTCAAATAAGAGGAAGGGCTCCCTTATTTTGGAAGAACCTCACCCCCTCCCTTGTCTTATAGGTTGGAGCTCTCCTTAATGCCTGAACCTAGTCTTTCGTGCCTTTTGGTGATCTGGACCTTATTTTATCCATCACCAGTCTTGTTGGAACAACACCGATGAGTTCCATATTTATCTTTCAACTTATTTTTGTTTCTCTTATCCTTAATGAAGTAATTTTGGTGTAATATAATATTACCTATATTCAGATATTTTTTATTCTTCCTTTTCCTCCTGATATAGAATAAATCAGAGTTAGATATTAGATGAGTGTTATACCACATACAAATGGTAGGTGGTCTATACCATTCACTTAATGTTTGGTATTTTATATACCTTTTTTTGTGGCACATTCCATACCTTTCAGTGATTCCCCTAAAATTAAATGATTTTTTTCTTTGAATTGTTAGAGACCTATTTAGGTTTCCCACTATCACCATTATATGGTTGTAGATCACTCACCTAATCTATTGACACCATTGAGGTGTATTTTTGAATTTTTCGCATGATTTACTACCTCATTGGGTGTGTGTTAGCTCACCAGTATTATTGGGGTCCTTAATATTTTGAATGAGAATTGAGTTAATGAATAGGAGAAGACTATTCCTCATAGTCATGTGATTATATGAATAGTAATGTTGAATTAATTGGTTAATGGGTTTAAATGGAAAATTATAAATGAGTTTGATGAACTCATGGATTTGTTATGATTATTAAATTAGAAATAAATTGATGAATGAATTGATTGTGATAGAGGTATTCATGGATATTTATACTTCTTAGATCCCAACATAATTAGATTCCATCGATATTTCTACTCCATGGATTTTTATTGATAATAGTAGTAGATTCCTTGGAAATTTCTACTCTTTGTATCATGATCCCATTAGATTCAATAGACATCTATTCTCCATGGATCAGAATTGATTATGATAGTGGATGCCTTCACATTTCTACTCCTTGGATCCTAATTCTATATAATTCTAATGACATTTCCAACCCATGGATCCAACATGTTTGGACTCGCCATAGACATGCTCTAGGGAAATAATCCTTGGGCTTCGCCCAATAATAAAACAAGTTTCTATTGAGATTATCCATGGAATCTATGAGGATTCCTTGGTCATTAATACCTTGGATCTATACATTTTTGGCCTGACACTTTATTACTCTTCATAATCTACACTGGATATCTATCATTGTTTATAGATAGCCCTAGTATTAATATTTGACTATAGATTTTTATTGGATAGTATAACACATGATTTATCAAAATTTATAGTGTCCATTGTTTATGGTATCTTCACTATTGTTCACAGGGATCCATGATTTGCTAGATAGGATCACATATTCATTTGAAACTTTACTTTTATTATTGTTGTATTTGTGATATACTACTTGATTCTTCACTGTTTATACACATACAGGATATTTTATAGATATCTTCAGTGATGTCCTACTAAATGTTATCTCACAACCTTTTCGGTATGCTATTTGGTACCCGAATAAACTTCATGGTTGTAGGAAGGGACTAGGGAAGGCACCCACTTTATAATGCTTGGTTTGATCATTTATTAGTATAAGAGGATCAAAATAATGAGATATACTCATGATTCTATATGGAGATAGCACTTTTGGTATTTTTATACTTTTGAACCCTGTATTTTATTAGATTTATGTTCCTATAATTCACCTGGAATTTTTTTTATAGGGACATGACATGATCATAATATTATATATCACACTAAATTTTGATTTATTATTATTACAGTCTTCTGGATATTATATTATGTGTTGAGTTATATTATTCTTATATTTATTTATTTACTTATGGTTACAACACTACGTTACACTCTGACATTATGGAATAATCTTCACATAGACACACCCTAGGACCTCAGTGTTATTTGGTGGCCTCTAGCATATAGGGTTGTGATCTTGAGGCCATGTGACCCACCTGATTATGGCACCATTCAGTGGTTCCCAATTCATGATGTTAAAACCACATTGATTCATTTAGATAAAAAAAATTAAAAATATCTTTCTAACATAATTATCCATGTTTTATAGCCATTATACTTCCAAGAATACCATCTCTAAATTCCTTAAGAAGAGATACAAAGGATGTATCTCGAATAGAATCTAATCATATTAACAAAGATCTCTGATTTTTCTTCTTCCATTACCACATTCAATTATGTACCAAAAATAAAAAAATAATAAAACAATTATCTCCCATTAACATAGATGTTATTATGTCTATGAAATAATATTTTTTCTTCTCCTTCTCGATCAAACTAGAAACAAAATCTTCACCCATGTGTATGGAAAACGACCGCCTTGTGAACCAATGTAATTTTTCCATCACCGACTCAAATATATAGTCATAATAATGATACCAATGAATATATATGATAACTATGACATAATAATGATTCTAAAAATTTAATATATCATCCAATTCCTTATTGTTTCACCATTAAGAAAATGATAGTGTCCCTCGTTCGTGTATATGGCATACCGCCTCCAGGAATCAATGTGATTCATTTTCCATGTCCAAACATAATGAATGATTATAAGAATATATCTGCCGACTAAATGTGATATTTGTAACACTAATATGATTATTTAGATGATGTAAGCATTCCCTATTAATAGGAATCAATTTTTTTGTGACAAAACATTCATGATAAAATGAAATAGTTTATAATTGAAATAATGATAATAATGAAATATTATTAACAAATGGGTAATTATATTTTTTACGAAAATAATATATGATATTATAAATATTAATATTGTTTATTTATTAATAAATAATGTGTTTGAAACCATTATATATAATTTTCAAGCATGTTCAACAAAATAGAAGTGTGAGGAAAGGGATTTCATATCAATTTACAACCTTTTGAGACATATTCGTTATTATGCACATATTCACTTTTCTGTACTATATATACTACTAATTTGATATATTTTACATGAATACATAATTATTCATGATAATTAATGTTTCAATACATGTCTATTCTCTCGTGGGGATATAATTAAAAATGTACCAAATATGTGGGAATCTATTTTATAATCTCACTTTCTTTTGGGATTTATTTTATATTCAGTGAAGGAATATTATGATTTATCATTCATAATATCTAATAATTCTCTTATACACTAAATATTTATGTGTTTATCATATTTTATTCCAAATTTCCTCTATTTTTTACTTGAATAATGTAAATAAATGATTAGAAATCTATTTTATTTCTATTTTAATCGGATATATTTTTCTTCCATGTTCATGTTTTTGAAAAATAATTTTAAAAAAGTAATTTTATTTACTAAAATGATTTATTAATGAAATTTTAAGTTATACATGGATTTTTAAAAGGTATTTATGGAATATCGATAATTTTTTCTGACAAGGTCACTTTTTAAATCCCTTTCAAAATTTCAAAAGGAGTGTTCTATTTTAACATATATAGCGTTAATGGACTTCCCTGCGACCACAATCATTTTAAGAAATATCTATTCTTCTACACATTTTAATTTTTTTCCAAAAATAAAACACTTTAATGAAATATTAATTTAATATTTAATATCTATTCCCTTTATTCTTTCAAAGGACATGATTTTATTACAAAACCAATATTCTTGATGAAATGATGGTTATCTATTTTATATTATTAATTTTGAGGTCATTAAATTTATAAAAAAAATAAATTCTTATGATCATTATACATTATATTTAACAAAAATATACATATTCTTTATCATGGATATGAATATTTATTAAACCATATATCATTTCTACATATGGTGTTTTACTTTAATGTTGTTTGATTGATTGGGGAAATATTGATATTCTTTATTCTTTATTCAATATAGAAATTTATAGATAAGGAATATTTATTATGTATTGAATGTTTCATTCAATATATGAGGAATACATTGTACAGGCGGTGACATGTAGGGGTTAGTTATAGATATACCCTTGATGCATTGACATGTCTCATGGGAAATGTTTTTGACCAAATTAAATAGGCTTATGGTGTAAACCAATACATGGTTTTTAAATTATCTTATCATAAGGTCTTGAAGATATTGATATCATGATGTCTAAGATCGTGATTTAAATTATTAATTATTTACCTCATTTATAATTCCATTATAATTATCCATGATTTTCATCCTTTGATATTATTAATGGATACATTTCATGCACAATGTTTATTGACTAAATGACTTGTGTTTTCAGTTATTAACCATGAGGTATTAATTATATATTTTCTAATCATGATATATTACACTATATATAACCCTTACTAATTATTTTATCCCAAAATTATTTTTTTCCTTTACCTAGGATGTAACGTCCTGATTCCGGAAGCCACCCAGAGGTGCCCCATACCTGGTTGGTCACGTAGCCTCAAGTGCATTTCCCCAAATGCCAGAGGTTACCGACTAGCAGCTATGGCCTTGGGTGTGATGTTGGGGAAACTATGCCCTCATTGGCAGAGTAACACAGTAGAAGATAAAAAACTATACAATTGTAGAAGTATTAAACATCCAACATCAGAAAAACAGTGAAAGACTGATAAATAATTAACTGGAGAAAATATATAAATGATGCATGATATAAATGTGTCTAGGAAAACATCCAAACAAGTCACAATATTGAAAAATGTACTAAACCCAAGTACAAAAGAAAGCATATAAACTCCTCAACATCGTAGGCCATAGCTTGGTCCCATGCTCTCCATCTCTAGTGCAGTCAAGAACCTGAAGTAGAAGAGTGCTTTACCTTGTCTATACCTGCAACAAAATAATCTGTTTGGGCCCAAAAGTATGGCCCAAACAGGCCGTGAGATGAATCACAGTAGGAAACCACCACAAGATCTGTGCTTAACAGTCAGTGAATATATGCCAGGTAAAAGTATATAAAGCAGTAAATAGGAAAGTACTAAACAGTAAACAATCTATAGTTTCAAATCAAGAAATAGTGAAACAAGTAGTTAAACCTTAAACAGGCAGCCCTCTGGGAAGTAATCACAGCCACCCCCCTCTGTTCTTACCTAAGAAGTACAGACAACCCTATGGGCAGCACACTCGGTCTAACCCCTTTGGTTCTGTATATGGATATAGTAAGACTCTCTGGGGAAGCACTCATAGTCATTCCCCTTATAGACAAGGTAAAACAAGACTCTCTGAGGAAGCTCACACAGTCATTCCCCATATAGCCTAAGTAAAGCAAGACTCTCTGAGGAAGCTCACGCAGTCCATTCCCCGTATAGTCTAGGGTAGTCAAGGACTCTTTGAGGAAGCTCACACATCAATTCCTCTTATATCCCCAAGGTCTAGTACCCTCAGAGGAAGCTCACTCGATCAATTCCCCTTATAGCCCAGGCTGTCCAAGGTAAAGTCAAAGTAAACAAAGACTCTCTGAGGAAGCTCTCTCAGTCTATCCTCTTATATTCTATAACTTCCAAAGACTCTCTGAGGAAGCTCACTCGGTCTATCCACTTTTAGTCTACTACACCGGGTTCTCACGGCCCCGTGTAAGTCAACGCATAGAAATGCTATAAGGCCCAAGTAAACCTACAGAACTACTTTTATAAACAGTCTATAACATCTCAACATGTTAGGAAAATAAAAAACTCCATCATACAATCATTAGGCATGGGAAAGAAAAGCAATACAGGACCAAACGGTCATAAACAGAACATGCATGGCAAAGCATCCAAGGCATGGTAAGCAATTCTATTTTCATCCAATGAACCTCTACACGAGCATACAAGCATGGCAGAAAAAACACAGGGGTAAGCCGGTAAATGCACGGTACCTCGTTCAAGGGTATTGTCTCAATTTCACATAATATTCAAGGACCTTAAACCAAAAGGCACAAACCACCCACCTTTAGGGTTCTGGCGAAAACGATCCAAAAGATATTCCACCTCCTCAAAATTGGCGAACGCACCACCAGAAATGGTCTAAACCTCCTTACCTAACATCCAAAAGTCTAGAAATCAACACCCGAGGCAACCACAACACTAGATCTACACAAAATGGGTGTAGATCTAGAAAATAGGGGGATAACAATATGTAGATCTAGAGGGAAACTCAAAGGAACCAAGAGGAGAGACTTACCCGAGAAGAACCAGCTTTGATCCGCCAAAAAACCCCTTCGATTTGACTCCAAAACGAGTTGGGGATCACCTTAAACCTATGAGAACCCAAAAAATCGTGTGAGGCTTGAGTGGGAGAGAGTTTATAGAAGAAATGAAGAATTCCGAGTAGCTCGGGGCTTTAAACCCTAATTTTTATGTGGCCGCACGGTTTCCCCACACGGTTTGGAAAACTGTGCGCCAACCGTGCGGTTTCCACTATCTCTCCCAGGGACTTTGCACGGAATGTCCGCACGGTTTGAAAAACCATGTGCCGCCCATGCAGAGACCACTGTATCCCCCAAGAACTTCTCATGGTTTTCCCGCACGGTTTGACAAACCGTGCACCTCCCATGCAGAGCCCATAGTCAAGGGTGCACAGTTTCCTAGGCTGGCCGCACGGTTTGAACAAAACATGCACCAACCGTGCGCCCCTGCATAACCTCAACAACTTTAAAATTATTCTTCCCAAAATTCATCTTTTTCTCAACAACTAATATAAAAGAGAAACATACCTGAAAAGGAGGTCCGGGTTCTTACAAACTTCCCCCCTTAAAGAAATCCATCCCCAAATTTCCCTAGCGCGGCACAGAAGAAGAAACCCTGAATAGCTCCGACCACTGCGCTCGTACATTGGCCTTCCTCTCCCAAGTCTCATCCTATACTCACCCGTGCTTCCATAACACTCGTATAAGAGTAACAGACCAGACACGGAGAAACTTTGTACTTTGATCGACAATCTGGATAGGATTCTCCTCGAATGACGCATCCCCTTCAAGATCAACCTCCTTAGGTTGAAAGACATGAGACGGGTCTGAAAAGTAACGTTGAAGATATGAAATGTGGAAGTAATCGTGCATAGCCCAGTACCTCTGAGGTAACTACAACTGATAGGAAACTGGATTGACTCTCTTCAACACCTCAAACGGCCCGACATACCTCAGCGAAAGCTTACCCTGTCTTTTAATCCTTCTGTGCACAAACCTCGGTGCGTCACGTAGGAGAACCTGATCCCTGACCTTGAACAACAATGGTCGTCTCCACTAATCATCATAAGAATTCTGACGAGACTGCGCAGTAGCCATTCTATTCTGAATCAACTCAATCTGCTTCGTGGTCTCCTAGACAAGACGAGTTCCCAGCATAGCTGCCTCTCATGCCTCTATCCAACATAGGGGTGATCGACATGGCCTAACGTACAATTCCACATAAGGTGCCATCTGAATAGTTTCTTAAAAACTATTATTGTAGGAAAACTCCAAAAGAGGTATATGTTTCTCCCAAGAACCTCCAAAATCCCTGATGCATGCTCGGAGCATGTCCTCAAGCACCTGAATCGTACACTCGGACTGGCCATCTGTCTAAGGATGGTATTATGTACTCAAAAGTACCTATGTACCCAAATCCTTCTGAAGCCCCTTCCAGACCTGAGAAGTAAAACGTGCATCCCTGTTTGAAACGATGGAGTGTGGGACTCCATGTAGACGTACAATCTCTCAGCTTTACAACCATCCCAACTCATCAATGTTGAAGGTCTCCTTGATCAACAATAACTGAGAATCCTTCATGAGTCTATCAATGAAAACCCATAATGTGTCATTTCCTTGTGGAAATCTTGGAAAACCAGTCACGAAATCTATCGTGACATCATTCCACTTCCACTCAGGAATGGGTAACTACTGTAAAAGACATATGGGTCAATGATGTTCCACTTTCACTTGCTGACAAGTGGAACACCTCATGAAGAAACGCCCCTCTTCATAATTAGCCACCAATACTGACTGTGTAGATCACAATACATCTTAGTGAAACCAAGATGAACTGCCCAAACAGAGGAATGAAAGTCCCGCATCAGCTCCTCACGTATGTCTGTTGGCACCCATATGCATCCCTGGAAACACATGATCTCATCCTTACCTAATGTCCATCCAAGAATGGGGTCCTCTATTGACACGTTTTCCCATAGGACTAGGCCTTCTGAATCTGATAACTGCCTCATTCGTACCTGATCAAGAAGTGTAGAGGTAAGAGCTACAGAAGAAAGAAACATCTACCCCTAACTGTCGTGGACCTCCAAATGCATCTCAGAGAATAGAGGCATAAGTTTCCACTCACTACTGGCCCCCTGAATAGCCTGTATCTGAGTTCTCCTGCTCAACGCATCAGCCACTGTGTTGCCCTTCCCAGGTGTATAGGCAAGCTTAATGTCAAAGGACTGAAGATACTCGACCTACCTGTGCTGTCTCAGATTCAGATCACACTGAGTGAATATGTACTTGAGAATCTTGTGGTTGGTGAAAACCACAAAGTGCTCTCCCAGAAGATAATGTCTTCAACAACATAAGGCATGAACAACAACTTCCAACTCTAGATCATGCGTCGGGTAATTCCTCTCATGTGGCCTCAACTGCCGAGACCTGTACACAACGACTCCATCTCCCTGCATAACCACAGATCCCAACCTGATACCTGAAGCATCGCAGTAAATAGTATAGCTCTTTCCTGGCTCTGGAAAGACTAGTATCAGTGCTAAATTCAACCTCACTTTCAGCTCCTGAAAGGCTGACTTACAAAAATTTGACTATACGAACTTCTCACTCTTCTTGGTCAGACCCATCAGCGGTGCTGATAGGCGTGAAAAGTTTTGTATGAAACATCTGTAGTATCTATCCAGCCCTAGGAAACTCTGTACCTCAAAGACATTCTTCGGCTACTCACAGGAAACTACAACTCTCACTTTCTCTGGGTCTACTGATACTCCTATCTGTGAGATAACATGACCCAAGAAGTGAATCCGTTCCATCCAAAAGTGGCATTTCGAGAGCATAACATATAACTTTTGCTCTCTCAGTGTACTAAAAATGATCTCAAGATGGGTGGCATGGTCGTGTCGAGTGCGGGAGTACACCAAGATGTCGTCCACAAAAACCACCATGAAGGAATCCAAGTATGGATGGAACACTCGGTTCATCAGTACCATGAAAACTACAGACGCATTCGTGAGTCCGAACGACATAACCGTATACTCGTATAGACATTACCTGCTCCTAGAAGCTGTGAGAGGTATATCAGATGGTCTAACGTGCAAATGATGGTAACCGGACCTCAAGTCGGTCTTCGAGAACACCCGAGCTCCTCGTAGTTGATCAAAGAGGTCATCAATCCTAGACAAGGGATATCGTTTCTTGACCGTCAACTGGTTCAGCTTCCGATAATCCACACAAATCCTAAAGGTGTCATCTGCCTTCTTCACAAACATGACAGGAGAACCCTAAGGAAAAGTACTGGGTCAGATAAAACCCTTCACCTGCAACTCCTCCAAATAATTCTTTAGCTCCTGCAACTCAGGCGTAGCCATCCTATAAGGAGGAATAGACACTGGTGCCGCTCCTGGAACAAGCTCAATCGAAAATTCTGCCTCACTCTTTATAGGCAAACCTGAAAAGTCCTCTGTAAAGAAATCCCTGAAACGATCCACTACTAAAGGAAAGTCTAACTGTGAAGTTCCCCGGTCATCTAGATAAAGACTGGAAATCTAGGCCGTAACTGCTCCTAACCCATGATGCTCTGGTCCTGATCTGCTCGCCTGAACATCCCCTCGCCCTTATGAAGAAAATATACACCCTCTAGTGATATAAAACTCACCCTTCGGCGATAGCAGTCGATGACTGCCTCGAAGGGAACTAGCCAGTCCATTCCGAGAATGTCATCATAGCAGGTCATCTCCAGAAAATAAAGATCCCAAAGGAAGTAACACCCACCAACCATGAGAGGGCACTCCTTTCACTGACGTACAGTAGCCGTTCTAGTCCCCAATGGAGTGTCTAGTGTCAAGACATCAACAAAAGAAGGGTACAGATCCCAAGACTCTCCATGATAGGAAAAGATATAAAGCTATGCATAGCACCAGTATCGAAAAGAGCTGAAGATAAAAATGAGGCTACTAATATCGTACGTCAAACTGTGGAAGGTCTGAGATCCTGCTCCTAATGGGTCTGCTCCACAACAAAAGACTGGCCTGTACCGCGGCCCTGCGACCCTGGCTAGCCACTCTGAGCTGATCAACTCTGTTTTCGCTGGTATCCTGGTGACTGACCACCACGACCACGACCTCCACCTCGGCCCAAGCGGTCGGAAGAACTCCAGTTCCCAGACTGGTGAAAAACTGGTGGGCTGCTCCTGTATGAGGAGTCATAGACGAACCCCTATCACCAGCTTCTAGTGAGAATATTTGACAGAAGCGCTGCAAATGGCCCATCTTTCCGCAAGATCGGCACTCCATCGGGTCTCTCTAGCACTACGGCCTAGTATTCCCACTTCTTCCGCACTGGTGGCACACCACCTGGCTACCAGAAGATGCATCTTGCCTACTATGGTCTCCTCAATAAAGCTTTATGTGGCACTTTCTAATATCTGAAGAAGGAACACTAACTCTGGATGTCAAACTACCATGGCTCACTACTCCAGAATCCCTTAGATTGCGCTCGGTGATAAGCGCCTGGTTGACGATATAGGATACCGAAGTCAACCTAAAGATGTTCACCTGGGAATAGATCTCCTACCTGAGACCATATTCAAACATCCAAGCTAGGAACAACACATCACCTGCTGAGATAGGTGTGAAATGTTACAGCTCTATGAAACGAGAGGAATACTCCATCATTGAAAGAGTACCATGTTCAAAGATCATGAACTCATGGGATCGGTCGGACCTCAGGGTCTCCGGGTAGAAGTAATCATAGAAAATATGCTAAAATCCCTCCCAAGCCATATTCTGATGGCATCTCACCTGAGAGATGACATCCCACCATCACTTGGCGGAGTCTCGGAGCATATAGGTCGCCAGTTTCACCCTCCACTCTGGTGGTACCTCGAGATGCTCGATGATTGTCAACGTGGCTTCGAGCCACGACTCTATAGCCTAAGGTCCTCCTTCACTTGAGAAGGTGGGAGGATACTGCTGCTGTAAAACCCACGTCAAATCAGCCATTGATGGGGGCAGGAGGCTGCAGTCCCGGGAAGGTCTGCCTCATCCTTAGAAAAACCTCCTTAAACTATGCATCAGCACCTAGGTTAGGTATAACTGCTGGTTCCAAGACTATAACAGCAGTAGGATCTGCTGGGAGTCCCTGATCAGCCGTATCCGATGTCTAATCACCGCCTTGTGGCTGGCGTACAACCGGAGGACATCTTGGTGGAATGAATCTACAAGGTTATACACACACCTCAGATCAAGATTAACAAGGACTGAAACAAAGGAGTACACGACATGTAACTAAGAAAGATTGTTTCTTCCCGAACAGAAGAACACATGTCGTGTATTCAAAACTACACGGCTTGAATTCTGGGTTTTTCTGGACAGTAAGCCTTAGAAACTACTCCGAAACCTAGAGAACACTGAAACGAACAATAAAAGTGCCAAATTACAATTCGTGAGGGCCCATACTCCCCACGAATCAAAGCTTGGAATCTTACAAAATTTATAACAAGTAAAACAAGCAATGATCCACCAAATTCCGGTCCATGAGGTCCCATAACACATCAAGAACCAAAATTTGGCATCCATCTAAGCAAAGCACTATAAAAACAATTTCCCTATCAAACCACAAGAATTCCATCAAAGCATCTATCACAACAACATGCATAATCTACACAACATCTACCAAAACAACATGCAATCGCTAATGCATCCTAAATGGAATGGAAAGAATGCATGGCATGTGATTTGTAACAAGTGCCTATATGATGCATGAGATGGTAGACCCTCATCTCATTGGGTTGCGATAGAAATAGAACCGCAATAACAACACGGTAACAACACAAATCAAGTGAATCACCCAATAGTGAAATCAAATGAACTATAAAATTTAAAACCAGTAAAATCGCAACAAACGAGGCAGTATGGCTTTTCCCTATACACGGGTTAGATACTCCCAGACACAACTTACTACCAAGTACCTATTCCATCCTATCCCTGACTATAGGCTCCAAACAATAAAATAAGAGAAAAGAGTTCCTCTGATACCACTTTGTAACATCCTGGTTCCGGAAGCCACCCAGAGGCGCCCCGTACCCGGTTTGTCACATTGCCTCAAGCGCATTTCCCTGAATGCCAGAGGCTACCGACTAGCAGTGAGGGCCTTGGGTGTGATATTGGAGGAACTATTCTCTCATTGGAAGAGTAACACAGCAGAAGATAAACAATTATACAATAGAGGAAGCAGTAAACATCCAACATCAGAAAAACAATGGAAGAATGATAAATAATTAACTTGAGACAATATATAAATGATTCATGATACAAATTCATCTAAGAAAATAGCCAAAAAAGTCACAATGTTGAAGTACAGTACTAAACCCAAGTGCAAAAGAAAGCAGATAAACTCTTCATCATCACAATCCATAGCTTGGTCCCATGCTCTCCAGCTCTAGTGCAGTCAAGAACCTGAAGTAGAAGGGTGCTTGCCTTTGCCTATAGCTAAAACAATATAATCTTTTTGGACCCTAAATCATGGCCCAAACAGGGTGTGAGATGAATCCCAGTAGGCAACCACCATAAGATCTGTTCCTAACAGTCAGTGAATATATGGAAGGTAAAAGTATAGAAATTAGTAAACAGGAAAGTACTAAAAAGTAAACAATCCACAGTTTCAAATCAAGCAATAGTGAAACAAGCAGTTAAACCTTAAACAGGAAGCCCTCTGGGAAGTACTCACAGCCACCCCCCTCTGGTCCTACCTAAGAAGTACAGACAACCCTCTGGGAAGAACACTCAGTCTAACCCCTCTGGTTCTATATATGGATATAATAAGACTCTCTGGGGAAGCACTCACAGTCAGTCCCCTTATAGTCAAGGTAAAACAAGACTCTCTAAGGAAGCTCACACAGTCATTCCCCGTATAGTCTATGTAAAGCAAGACTCTCTGAGGAAGCTCATGCAGTCCATTCCCTGTATAGTCTAAGGTAGTCAAGGACTCTTTTATGAAGCTCACACGTCAATTCCTCTTATAGCCCCAAGGTCTAGGACTCTCATAGGAAGCTCACTTGGTCAATTCCACTTATAGCCTTGGTCGTCCAAGGTAAAGTCAAAGTAAACAAAGACTCTCTGAGGAAGCTCTCTCGGTATATCCTCTTATAGTCTATAACGTCCAAAGACTCTCTGAGGAAGCTTACTCGGTCTATCCTCATATAGTCTATAATGTCCAAATACTCTCTGAGTAAGCTTACTCAGTCTGTCCCCTTTTAGTCTACTACACCGAGTTCTCATGGCCTTGTGTAAGTCAACTCATAGCAATGCTATAAGGCCCAAGTAAACCTACAGAACTACTTGTATAAACAGTCTATAGCATCTCAACATGTCAGCAAAATACAACACTCCATCCTACAATCATTAGGCATGGGAAAGACAAGCAATACAGGACCAAACGGTCGTAAACAGAACATGCATGGCAAAGCATCCAAGGCATCGTAAGCAATTCTATTTTCATCCAATGAACCTCTACACGAGCATACAAGCATGGCAGGAAAAACACAGGGGTAAGACATTAAATGCACGGTACCCCGTTCAAGGGTATTGTCACAATTGCACATAAAATTCAAGGACCTTAAACTGAAAGGCACAAACCACCCACATTTAGGGTTCCGGAAAAAAATGATCCAAAAGCTATTCCACCTCCTCAAAACTGGAGAACGCACCACTGAAAATGGTCTAAACCTCCTTCCCTAACATACACAAGTCTAGAAATCAACACCTGAGGCAACCAAAACCCTAGATCTACACACAATAGGTGTAGATCTAGAAACCTGGGGGATATCGAGAGGTAGATCTATAGGGAAACTCAAAGGAAACAAGAGGAGAGACTTACCCAAGAAGAATCATCTTCGATCCGCCAAGAAACCCCTTCGATTTGCCTCCAAAATGAGTGGGGGATCACCTTCGACCTATGAGAACCCAAAAACCCAAGTGAGGCTCGAGTGGGAGAGAGTTTGTAGAAGAAATGAGGAATCTCGAGCGGCCCAGGGCTTTAAGACCTATTTTTTAAGTGGCCGCACGATTTCCCTGCATGGTTTGGAAAACCGTGCACCAACCGTGTGGTTTCCACTGTCTCTCCCAGGGACTTCGCACGACTTGCCTGCACGGTTTGAAAAATTGTGCGCCGCCTGTGTGGAGCCCAATATCTCCTCCAGGAGCTTCAGACAGTTTTCCCGTATGTTTTGACAAACCGTGTGCCTCCCGTGCGGAGCCCATTGTGAAGGGTGCACTGTATCCTGGGCTGCCCGCATGATTTGAACAAATCGTGTGCCCCTACACAGCCTCTACAACTTTAAATGTTTTCTTCGAAAAATTCCTCTTTTTCTCAACAACGAACAGAAAAGAGAAACATACCTGATAAGGAGTTTCGGGTTATTACATAGGATATTAAGAATAATTAATTGAATAAGTTCATGGATTCTGAATTATTTCCATTACTATGTTTTATATTTTATCCCCAATGTATAATGAGTATCATGTATGTATCTGGATCTCTAATACTACTAAGCTGATAATTAATTTGGGATTATATTCCTTTTATCTATGCCAATGTAATAAAGTAGGCACTGTATTGATCGTTTTGGATTTGGGGTTCTTATAGTTGGTTTAAAAGAACGTTTAGTAGAAAACGTGTGAACTAGATTTAGGAAAACATATATTAGAGAACATAAACATATGATAAAAATTGAATGTAAGTATATATGAGAATTATAATGTTTTGTTAAGAAAGGTATTATTTGGTTTTTTCCAATCAATTGCATCCTCGTCTGGATACTATAAGTGTATGTGTCTCTAGGATAGTTATTACTATGGGTAATAAATCTAAAAAGGGTGTGATGGGATTTGACTCGATCATCACATGGTGCACAATAATGGGCCTTGATGCGCAACTTATTTGAAACTCTTAGGGTATATTCTTCAGTTAAATAATATTTTTTAAACCACATTATGAAAGATTTGAAAATATTTTTTATGATTTAAAGATATTCTGAAATAAAACTTGTTTATAATTTTGAGAATAATAATGCATAAATTTTCAATTTGTGTTATGTTTTACACCCGATTTATAATTAGGCAATGTAATTTAAAATTGATAATGTTATGAATGAATTTATTTATTCCATTTTTTACAAATGGATCCTAGAAGAAATAATTATTTCAATACTCATGTCCAATGTAGAAATTTTCCTATTGAGAATGTGAAAACAACTAGTGTTAGAGATGAGCATAAAATGGCCATATTAGAGAATCTTACTTAACATATGATGTATAAAATCACCTAAATAGATAAACCTTTTCTTCATAGAACGAATCAAATATATTGGATCATTTCATGTGAAAGAAGCCTCTATTTCTTAGTGGAACTACTAATCCTATGATTGTTGAGAAACAGATTAAGTCTCTTGAGAAGATATTTATTTCTTTGGGATGTGATGAAAAGTAAAAGGTTATACTGGTGGTATATTGACTTAAATACAATGATTATAAATGGTGTTCATTGATCTATAGCACAAGGAAAGATGATTAAATTGTACATATGGAATACAAATATTTTAATTTGATATTCTTCATCAAATACTTCCCTCATGAGAAAAGAAATGAAATAAAGAGAATGTTCCTCAGCTTAAAGAAAAAAGAAGATAATATTTTTGGATTATGATGATACCTTTACAAGACTTTAAATATATACTATAGATTATGTACACAATACTAAAATCTTGACTGTCCATTTAATTGAAGGTCTTAAGCTAAGTCCCTTAAGGCCACTTTTTTATTAGACTTTTTCATCTTATAATAAAATAGTATTATGATCCATGAAAACAAACAAAAAAAATTCAAGATTCTATGTATTTAAGTGATATTAAGAAAAGAATTGTTATTTTGAAAACCAACCAAAAAGGGAACATATCAAATAAGAACAAGATCATGAAGCAATTTCTATCATGTGAAAATTGTGGAAAGAAACATACTGAAAAATGATTGAAGGGTATGTGGGTTTGTTACAAGTGTGATGATAAAGGTCATATGGATCATGAATTTAATGAAAATAAATATACCACTAATATGCAATTATTTATCTATAAGGAAATGGGTCATTATTCAAAACAATATACCAAGTTTCAAGGGAATATACCACATAAGAAGCCAAGGGGAGAAGGCCAGGGTTACACGATCACTAGAGATGAAGTGGAAGTTCCAAATGAGGTGGAAGAATGCACTTGATTCATATATTAATATTTTGGTATTACTTTATTTGATTTTGGATCATCACACTATTTTATATCAAAATAGTTTTCCAAAAAAATAGATATTTACCAAGAACCTTAATAAGGTAGTTGTCAGTCAAAACTCTTATTAGAAACCTCACTGTATTAAGGATGTTCAAGGAAATTCTTGTTATGAAACATAAATGTTTCCTATTTTTGGAAATTTTTATCATAGCTATGGTTGAATTTTATATAATCCTTTTTTGGTTTGGATTTAAAAGTATGAGGTAAAAATTTATTTCAAATAGAAGGAAATTATATTTCATGATAAAGATAGGGAATTACTTATCTTTATAGAAAAGACATTATCATTTGATTCATTCCTAGATCCCCCCCACAATAGGACTACTAAATGAAATTCTTATGTAAAAAGAGAAAAATAAATATATCGATGGAAAAGGTAACCAAAAAATTGAGGATGAACTTATTTTACAAGAATACATTGATGTCTTCTAAGAGGAATTACCTAGATATTCACCAGAGAATGATGGAAGATTTTATTTTGATTTTTTCCTCGATAAAAGACATATATCAAAGACTCCAGATAGAGTATAAAATGTGTAGTTAGTGTATTTAAATAAACTACTATAGTATTTGTGTTATAAGTGTTTTATCCACCCTAAAGTTTCTCCTTGGGGAGCATTTACTTTTTTCATTAAATTAAAAGATGGATTTATGAGGTTGTGAATTGATTATATGGAAATCGATGTTATTATGATAGAGAAAAAGTATCATCTTACTTGAATTGATGACTTATTTGATCAAATTCAGGGAGATAAATATTTTTTGAAGATTTAAATTCATTCTATGTATCATTAATTACGAGTTAAGTAAGATATTTTCATGACATCGTTTAAAATGAGGTATGAACATTATGAATTTATAGTAATTTCATTTGGATGAACTAATGTAACCTATTTTTTTATGGATCTAATGGAAATAATACTCAAGGAATATCTTGATAATTTTTATGGGATTTATTAATGATATCCTAGTGTATTCTAAAATATATGAGTACAGTGAGAATAACTTGTAGATCATTATTGAAAATATTATAAAAAAATATTTGTATGAGAAATTTAATAAGTGTGAATTATGGCTTCAGAATGTTTCTTTTCTTGGTCATATTGTCTCCAAGGATGGAATCTCAATTGATTTTACAAATTAAATGGCTGTCAAAGAATGTCTTACACCAAATAATGTAACCATATTATGTATTTTCATTAGTTTTGAAGCTTACAATCGAGGAATCATTCAAATATTTTCCTAACTAGCTAACCCATTAAACAAGATTACACTTAAAGGTGTTAAGTTCACATGAAAAAAGGAATGTGAATAATGATTTGAATAAATGAAGAGTAGATTGTTCAATGCTTAAATTTTGAATCACCATTAAGAAATGATGGATTTTTGATATATAGTGATTTTTTGAAGAAGGTACATGGTTGTGTCCTTATGTATAATGATAAAGTTATTACATATGAATCCAGATATTTAAAGATTCATGAACAAGATTATCCAACACATTATCTTGGGTTTAAATCATTAATCATTTCTTTGATGATATTGAGACATTATCTTTATTGATGAATATGTGATATACAAACATATCATAAGAATCTGAAATATATCTTTTCATTGAAATAGATTTACCTAACATGAAGATGATGGATTGAGCTACTCAAGGATTATGATTGTTCAATACACTACCACCTAGGGGTGGAAAATAAGGTAGAAGATGCATTGAGTAGGAAATGTCATGTTGTTATGTCTAAAATGATGATTTATAGTGATCTTATGCTCATGGATATATTAAAGATGAATATGGGTATTATTAAGGAAAGAGAGACATCATTCATTTTTCAAATGAATGCAAAACTATCTTTATTATAAAATATTACAAGTTCACATCCTGATGATGTGAATTTTTAAAATAAAATTAAAAACATGAATGATGTGAAATTAAAAAACATCATATATGTAGATGGAATTCTAAAATTTGGAAATAGGGTATGTGTTTCATCTATACTTGAGATGAAAATGGAATTATTGGATGAATATCATATCACAAATTTATTAATAAATCTTGGTAGCACCAATATGTATACAGATTTTGAGGGATATTTTTTGTGGGATAATATGAAGTGGGGAATAACTGACTATATATCAATATTCTTATTTTTTCAATATGTGAAGTCAGAGAGACAACATGCAAGAGTATTCATGAATCCTTTACCTATTCAAACATAGAAATGGGATTTAATTACTATGGACTTTATCACTATATTAACAAATACTCCCAGAAAGAATAACGAAATATGGGTAATTGTTGATTGCTTTATCAAATATAAACACTTCCTTCCTATAAGAGAATATCAACCTCTTGATAACATTATACGACTCTATATCAATGAACTTTTAAGACTTCTTGGTTCTCCTCTTTAAATTTTTTATCATGATCCTTTGTATACATAAAAATTTTGCAAAGGTCCTCATAAGTATTTGGATATAAAGATTTATTTGAGCACTTCATATCACCCTTAAACGGATGGATTGTTCAGGATGAATATTCAAATATTTGAAGACATTTCTAGGTCATGCTCTCTTTAATTTTAGGGTATTTGGGATTAGTATTTAACTTTTTAGTTTTTTATTAGTATAATAGTTACTATTCAATTATTAAAATGGTGTCATATAAAGAATCACATGAAAATCAATATCATACTCCCTTTTTTTGGATGAAGTTGGATAAAGGATTATTTTTTTCCTATAACCAGTTGAAGTGATAATGAAAAAGGTAATGGATATTTAAACTCATATTAAAGCATGTAAAAGAGTTATGCTCATAACCAAAGTAATAAATTTTGAATTTAAAGTATTATATAACATATTACTAAAAGTAAATCCTTGTAATTGCGTTATAAGGTTTAGTAAGAAATAGAGACATAACCATTGGTACATCAAACCTTTACAAATTCAATAAAGAACTGGATCTTGGTCCTACCATTTGTAAATTCCTCCAAGACACTCTAAAGTAAATGATTTGATCCATATATCTTTGTTAACAATGTAAATTCCAAACCCAACACATATGGCCACCTTAGAAAAATAATAATTAGAACATGATCTATCTTACTATGAAGACCCTATTAATATCTTTCACACTATAGAGTAAGTATTAAGGAATTTTATGACTCAACTTGTAAAGGTAAATTTGAGAAACCCTTAAACAGGAGAAGTAACATGTAAAACTAAGGATGTGATGTTGAATAACCACCATCATTTTTTAGAAGGAAATATCAATGAAAATTTTGAGGAATAAAATTTTTAGGATTAAATAATGTAATATCCTGAGATTTTAAATGAACATTATGTCTTATAGCATATGCAACTGGAAACAATAGGTATCAAAGAACCAAAAAATATTATTATTTGAATATGGTTTTTATAAACTAGTCATTTAATTAGAAGGTATAAATATGAATAACCAAGTTATAATATATATATGAAATTCATATTCAATAAAACATTATTAATTCTTAGGAGATAAACACACAATTATTTGTAGTCATTTTATTCATCCAAAAAATATACCTACTTCAAAAATGTTTTTTAGTTTTTCTATAGAAAAATAATATAATTATTTCTCCCAATTTATAAAATTTATTTGATAAATATAGATTTATTTTTTTAAATAATCATATCAAAATTATTCTATAGGGATGTTTTGGGATTTTTCTAAAAAATTTACTTTTCAATGAATATTGAAAATCCTGAATTTTATTGAAAGATATCTTTTAGATTCAAGAATTTACAAATTTGGGTTTTATTTTAAAATGGTTTAAAAGAAAAATTCAATCAATTATATTATTAATTATCCAATTATTTCCTTGTTAATAGATTTTATACTTGGATTTTATATAAAAACATTTTTATACATAAAAATTATGAGAAATAGTATTTCATCACATTTTACATGCTTTAATTTAAATTAAATTATATAACTAATATAAATAATAATAGGAAAAATGGATTTCATATTTGGAATCATAATTTCTAAAAAAAATTAATAATTAATCTTTTTTCCATAATGAATAGTAAAAATAGTAACAGTTTATCACCACGATTAAGGTTTAAACAGTTAAACTAAAAAATATAATGGATATAATGAAATAAAATATTGCATTATTTTTATTAATTGGAAATTTTTTAACCCTATATAATTTAATATTTTGAAATGGTATATTCAAGTGACATTTTTCTTGAGTATTACATTAATATATTTTACCCTTTTAAAAAATCAAAGTTTGCCTCCTCCCCCAATTATAAAAAGGAATCCCTACCCTCTCTTATTTATACTACTTTGAGTAATATATCTTGATAAATAAATATTGAAATATCCTACCATAATCCTTACACATAATTAGATCTAATGGTCTTCTCAATATACCAACCCTAGGGACCTTAATAAGTGATACTAAGGAGGAATCTCTAAGAGAAGGTAATCATCTTAATGAGGATCTTTCGTTTTACCTTTTATTTTACCACCTTCAATTATATCGCAAAATTTATAATATAATAACACTAATTTATCCCATTTAGTTAGATTTTATTATGTTTATGAAAAAATATTTATCCAAATACTTCTCCATCAAATGGAAACAAAACCATCACTCTTATGTACAACAGACTACCACCTTACAAAACATTTCCATTGGTTTTCCCTAACCAAATCACATCTATAATCATAATGATGTAAAAAATGAATATATATGATAAATATTAAATATTATTTATTATTAAAATTTAATATATCATCTACTTCATTTCCCTTTGACCAATAATGAAACAATAAGTAGCTCATGTGTACGTATGGCATATCGTCTCCAAGAAACGATGTCATTCATTTTCAATGTACAACCATAAAGAATGATCTCTAAAATGTATCTAATGAATAAATATAATATATATAACATTAATATAGTTATTTATAGGATTTAACTACACCCTATTCATAGAAACCGTTATTTTCATGAAAAAACATGCATGAAAAAATGAAAGTGTTGATAACCAAAAGAATGATAAAAATGAAATATTATTAACAAATGGGGAATAATATGTTATAAGAGGATCATATATCATGTTATGAATATTAATATGGTTTTATAATAAATCAATTACTATTTAAAAAAATTATACATGAATTTAAATAATTTTAAACTAAATGAAAGCATGAGGTAAGAGATTTCATCTCGATTTACACTCTATTGGGACATATTTGTTATTGTGAGACTATTCACTTTAATATGGTGTATATATTGACAATTTTATTTATTTAAATTGAATAATAATTTATTAAATATAATTTATGTTTCAATTCAAGTATATTTTCTCAAATTTTTACAATTTAAAATTTATCAAAGAGGTAAGTATCTATTTTACAATCTCACTTTATATTGGAATTGTTTTTCTTTTCATTGAAGGAATGATATCATTTATCCTTCATAAGATCACATAATTTTATTATTCACTGGATATTTAAAGAGTTTCTATATTTTAATATAAAATTTTCCATATTTTGTACTATAATCTAGTAAATTAATTTTTAAAAGAAAAACTTATTTTATTTCACTTTTAATCGGATATATTTTTCTTCCATTCCATTATTTTTCAAATTGTTTTTCAAAAGACATTTTATTCACATGAATAATTTATTAGATAAATTTAATGTTATCCAAATTTTTTTAAAAGGTATTAAATTAATATTAATAAATTTTTATAACATGTTCTCTTTTGAATTCCTTTATAAAAATTTAA
The DNA here is from genome assembly GCA_963277665.1 of Viscum album. NCBI lineage: Eukaryota > Viridiplantae > Streptophyta > Magnoliopsida > Santalales > Viscaceae > Viscum > Viscum album. Next base: position 427,777,307 of record OY728150.1, on the reverse strand, counting down.
AAGGAATGATCTATTTTAACAATAGCGATGTTAATGGACATCACCACTACCATAACCATTTTACGAAATCTAGCTTCCCCCAAAAAATCCACTATTTCAAAATGAAAACTATTTAATAAAATCCTATATTAATATTTCATTTTTATTCTATTTAATCTTCTAATGTACATCATTTTATAAAAAAACCTATATTCTTGAGGAAATGATGGTCATATGTTGAATCTTATTAATTTTCTAGTTGTTAAATTTCCTTTAAAATAATAAATTTATTATAAAAATTGTAAATAAAATTTACCTTAAATATATATATTATTTATCATGTTTATTCTTATTTCATAAACTATATATCATTTCTACATATAGTTTTCTACTTTGAACGTTATTTGATTGAATTTGGAAATATTGATAATTTATATTCATTATTCAATATGGAAATTTATTAATGAGTCGTATTATTTGTGAATTGAATTGATCATTAAATATATGAGGAATACAATATACATGTTGTTGAAGGTGGGACCTGGTTATAGACATCCCCCTAATGCATATATGAGTCTCGTGGGACAAAATTGATGGCCAACTTAAAATAAGATTTTAGTGTATACCTACCCATAATTTCAAATTTCCTTGGGGAAAGGTCTTTATGGTATAGAAATAATTATTTTTTATATCATGAAATCCAATATTAAGCATTTATTTTATTCAAAATTCAGTTATTACAATCCTTGAAATTTTTTCTTTGATATTATCCATATGTGCATTTAAATATCAATAAATGGAATGTGTTTTCAGTTATTTACCTTGACATACTAGTTTTTACTTATGCAATCATGATAGATTATGTTGTACATAGACCTTATTGAGGATTTGATCTCACCCTTATTTACTTTCCTTCTTTCGGGATATGAATAATAATTCATTGAATGATTTTAGTAATGTTGATTTTTTTCCATTACTATGTTTTATATTTTATCCCAAATGTAAAATGAGTATTATGTTTATATATTTCTCTCAAGTACTACTAAACTAATCAGTCCTTCAATATTAAATTTTTTTCATTTATGCCAATCTAATAAAATAGAGATTAACTATGGCTTACTAGATTTAGGGTTTTTATAATTTTTTTGGTTTTTATTTCATTACATTCTCCTTTTACCAAATACTATTTGGAGTATAAAGTGGCATGGTGGGGAGAATTATGACACACACATACCAATGTTGTATATTATATTATAAAAGTTTGGTTCTTTTTGTAGGTTTTCACTTTTTTCAAGGTTTTTTGAAACTTGAGGAGTATTATTTATGGGAAAGTGACATCAATATTCCATGGTCATAGGAAAATAGTCATAGTTTCATTCTATATTGTCAAAAATGGAGAGAACCTATGAAACTGGGTGTTTTAGAGGTTTTTTTGCTTGAGGAGTTTCCTAGTGGTAAATAGTGAGAGATAAAATTCTATAGTATATGTAATTTTGGTTATCCCAAAGACATAGATATCATAGTGAGTCACCATGGTAAATGGGTTGGTCGAAACTCCTAGGTCGACCAACCATAGTTGGTGTCCAGGTGACCAAAATAACGACCCCCATTTTGTGGTGTGTTTTATAAAAAAAATGTGAGGACTATAGGGGAGAACATTTCATGGTGTATGTCATGTTATAAGGATGAAGAATATATCTAAAATGGTGAATGATGATATTTATTCACCAAGTTGGACAATAATATGGGAGATATAGAACTTTCAAGATGAGGTGCTCCACTCCCTGGTGGAAAGGACCACATCATGATGCAACTATGGAAAGTTAATTTTAAATGTTGAAATTAATATTTTGATCCTCTGGGTTTAAATTTTTTTTTTACTTTGACAAACCCCTTTTCATGTCTATTAGAGTGTTTTGTATCATGATAGAATCTTTCTTTATCTTCATTGATTCTAAGCTTTATCCCCTTTGATTTCAATATATCTTTGACATAATTATCTCCATTGTTTCCTTTATTTATTGTATCCACTTCATATTTTTCCTTAATTCAAGGTTTTAGTTCCTCCCAAAAATACTAACATCCATGGTTAATTAATCTAGGGTATGGTTTCTTTTACATTGTTTATGTCTTAAGGATTCCATTCTCTTCCTTATGTTTTCTTTTTCCGTCAAAGGTGGATTTTTTTTACTTGATTGGGGTAGGTGTTTCGCTATATTTCCTTTAATTGACATGTTATTGAGCACTTGATGATTCATAATGACTTTTTTTTAAATTATACCAATATTTTATAACTATGGCGGATTGTGAAAGTCTTTTAAGTGTTTTTTGTTAGGTCAGAATATAAAAAACACACAAGAGGGGGGGGGATTTGTCTTTTAAAAATCTCTTCCACAATCCAGAATTTAAACATCCTATTTAAATTAGAATGAATAATAAGTGTTTTACTTATGATCAATGAATAGTAAGTAGATAAATATAAATAAAAGACAAAGGTTTTTATAGTGGTTCAGGGCACAAATATCCCCAAGTGCACTCCACCAGATGCTCTCTCTATGAGCTTTGTGAATTTCACTAGCTCGGTCCTCTTATCACAAGACTAAAATCCAATAACTAAGTACAAGTAGTAGATTCCATTACAATTAAGAATTACTACAAAGTCTTATAGCTCTAAAAAAAGAATCGATTATCCACATCTTAGATCAGGAAGCAAACAATCCACTTCAACTAAGTACAAGCTTTCAAAACTCAAATAAATAAAAAAGAGATTTGATTTGTTGAAACAAATAGATATTTATAGTTGTAGCAGCACACAACTGACAGTAGATGGATCTTCTTCTTCAAAAAGTCAATCTACATAATGAAATAAGCAGGAAGAGATCTGTTTGAAAAATAGACATTCAATTTTAATAACAAAAAAAATAGATCAGTTGAAAAATTACAATATTGAACATGCATATATCCAAAGAGTAGTCTTATTCCTGAGTCGTTAGTTTGTTGTAGAACTATGTATATGATCACCAGAAATATTGAATATTAATTATTCTCTCTATATATTTTTTGAAAATAATACTGAAAGAAATATATAATGAGCATACTTCTTTTGAAAAATCCATATCCATAAAAGATGCCCGATTATCCATAGAAATTCAAAAATAAATTTACCAGGGGTGTCATAACTTCTCTTAAGAATAAGAGTTAATTTCTCCATTAAATATGATCCTTTGAATCAAATAAAACGATCTTTAAAATAGTCATAAAATGAGATTCAAAATAGCCTGTAACTCTGTGAAGTCCATTGTAGAAATTATGGAAAATATCATGAAAATAAATCTCTAATGTTGAAAAGTAAAATGTAGGGTTCCTTCACAAAGAAGAAAAATACTCAATGTAATGTTCAACTACGTAGTGTTCATCTTTAAAATATAAGGTTGACAATGTAGAGTTGGTCATAAAAGTAATGTTGATGATATATACATTTCTCTTTAGAACGTAAGGTTCATTACTTACGTAGGGTTATTTAACTATACTTTATTATCTTGCCAAAAGTAAGGTTCTTTAACCATACTTTCCTGATAATGTAAGGTTGATTAACCATAAGTACTAATCTGAACATAAGTTTGCTTTCTTCTTCTGGTGTATGGTTGAAGAATGACATAGGGATCACAATCCATATGCATTTTACATAGCATATGGTTGATTCCATAGGTTATATTAAACCACATAGGACATGAACAATGTTTCCAGAATACTTAAAAACATATCCTGAACACTTAGGTAAATATTCATTGTGAATTAAAAACTTGAAAGTAATTTCTGAATAAATAGGTCCAATATTAAATCTCTGAAATACCCTTAAAGAAAAATGATTAGTAATACTAACAAGGGTATTAGAAAGCATAAAAATAATCATAATTTATAGAGTATTATTAAAACTATACATTCCCAACAATCTCCCCATTTTTGATGATCCAAAAACCCATAAATTTATTAATAAAATTTAGAATTTTGAAAACTTTTTAAAGAAAATAATTTGTAATTCTATTTGATAGAATTATTTTGATAAAAATAAATGTTGTGTCAATAGAAATTTCTCCCCCTTTTTGTGAGATCAAAAATAAAGTATAGGAAAAGATTAAAACAATTTTAATTTTTCATAGATTAGTAATTCAGTACTATAATAATATTTGTAGATAAATAAGACATGATTTTTGGCTATAGACATAAATATAAAAGAATAATAAATAAGGAACTGAAAAATATAATAAATAAATATTATTGATAAAAAATTGAATAAGTATAATATTCAGTTTGACTAGAAAATAGTTTTGCCAACTGATATGGTTAGGGTAGAATAGGTTGGGTATGATTGGGCTCAGTTTCTAGTTCTGTAGAATTTTGGGAAGCTTGAAACAAGTCTTTCATCTCTACTATTTGTAACTATAATTTTTTTATAAGACTATCTCCCAACTTCATAATAAAAACTCCGAAATCTTAACTCATGTGAAAATTTTCAACAAGATTGACTTTAAAAAAGTCATGTAAGCACCCCACTTGCAACATAAACTAGTATAATTTATCTGTGAATTTGTTGAGAATAAGCCTAATACTAAGTTCACTTGAAGTCAATTTCTTAATAAGATATCATTGATTATCCAATAAAACAGTTAATGGAGTACTGTTTCACTGAAGATTCTATAGACGGTCATTCATGTTGGCTATAACAGTTGTGATTGTTTGAAATCTGCGAATCAGATATAGAGAGGTTGAAGGGGAAGAGGTAGAAGCATTTATTTGAGAAATAATTCCTTTCATGGATTCAAACAGGCTTCCTAAATACTGCTTTAAGTCTAGAAAAATATGTTTTGGAAATAGATTCATATCTAATTTTTCCAACTTTAACTAGCATTTCCCTCTTAAAAGCATCAAAATATTTCTTTGATATAAAATTTTCTTTTAATTTTTTTAATCTGAGTATGAAGAGACTCAAACTGAAGCCTTGGTGTTGAAGAATTCTCCAAATCCTCAAAATATTTCTTTGAGGCCTCTAGCTCCTTAAGAATAGAATTTTATTCTTGAATTTTATTAAACTTCATAACTAGATCATCAACATGATTTATTAGAGAATCATATGTCCCTTCATATGGATGTTGTAACTGATCAACAACCACAATTTTTAATGATATTGAATAAAACTTCCATATATAATTCTCAACTGATTTTTTAGTTGATTTTACACATGAACAAGATATATTATCAAGAATATGTATTTTGTCTCTAGAATTAGATTCTTATCTCTCGCCCTAATGATCAAAAACTAAGTAAAAAAGATTTTAAACTATTTTTGTTGCCACATTTTCTGATCTGAGCAACTCTTGATCTTCTTGAATAGTTTCTTTTTGAATATCTAGCTCTTCCTCATGAAAAAATGGAATAGATTTACCCTAAAATTCTCAGATTTGACTTTCAAGCTATTGGTCTTCATCAAGAATAGGTTCTTCCAGATCAACTGATCAAGTAGCTTCACCTAAACCCATCACTGGTTATTCAGCAGGTAGATCAACTCTTTTTCTTGGTTTCTTAACCAATTCCTCTAGCACATTTTATTTTTCTTCTTATTCTTCTTCATTAAATATTAATTTTATATCGGTATATTTAAAAACTTCTTCACCTATAGTTTCTCCAGTCCATTCATTTCTAATAGAACTTTGCTCCCCCTAAACAAATGATCCTGATTTGTTTGGTTATCTACACCAACTAGAATAAGTTTTCCTTTCACTGTACTCTAGTAAAAACCAATTTTTATAAGAGTGCCAGTTTTCATAACATTACTGTGATGATATTTAATTCTTGAGATTAACACACGAACCATATTTTTACTGAACAGAATTAAAGACAGTATCCTTCTATAAGGAAAAAATACATACAAGCCTCTGTCTGACAATATCTCAAATACCTCAACAAATACCTTGGAAAATTCATTTTGATACCACTTATGAACAAAAATATAATGTACATGTCTGGATATAAAATTTTCTCCGTCTCAGCTACTCTAGGAGTGATTGTCGTCTAAATAAATTTCATTAAATCCTTCTAAACAGACACAAGGTCTAAACAAACATTTTTTTGATATAGGTTTATCCAAATAGAAATGACATAATATCCACAAACTTGTGATCTTGATTACCAATAGAAAGCAAGTCGAAATGAGAAAAACCTTCATTAGGAAATTTCAAAATTTCATCCATTTCTATAGAGGAAATAAAAAAACTCTTTGTTCTCTATTGTTGTATAAATATTGTATTCAATCTCACCAAAACTAAACTGAACAGTGTTAAAGAAATTCTTTAGTTCTATCTCATTTAATAATTCTATATTTACCTTATTAAATAGAAATTCCAGACCTTGAAATGTGATAGCCTTCTTAAGCGATAAATATGTCTCAAATCACCACCCAAAATTGATTAATTTTCCTTGTATAATGTCTCTTGAAGTAACTCGTTGTCGCTTCAGGTCACTAAGTTTACCCTCATCAGTTCACTTGGTTTTTCCCATTTTTGAAAATTGAAAGATATGAGGTTATCAGGTTCTAGGGTTTCAAAGGTAGACAACTTTAGACAAAGGCTTCAGTATGCGAAAAGGGTTTGAGAAAAAAAATGTAAGGGAATAGAGAGGATTATAAACATACATTGTTTCTTGTGCCATTATGTAAGATAATGATGGATTTTTTTCAAAAACACGCAAAAATTTAAAAATAATAATAAACTGCGGGGAAAATGGAAAACTAAATTTTATAGATATAAATAATCATTAAATTAGAGAAAATTTATTTAAAACTAAATAATCCTAAAAACCCCTTAATAAAATCTGAAATAGAGGTGGGAAATGGTTTAGTAAAAATATCAGCCAATTAGTATTTGTAATTAACAAATTCCAAAGATATATCCATTTTGAGGACATGATCTCTTAGAAAATGATTCCTTATATCAATTTTATTAGTCCTAGAACGACATATAAGATTTTTATAAATATTAATAGTACTAATATTATCACATAAAATAAGAATATTATTAAAATTTAGTCCAAAGTCCAGTAGAGTATTTTTCATCCACAATAATTGTACACAACAAATGCTAGTAGACACATATTCAGCCTCAGTGTTTGGCAGAGCAACTGAGTGATGCTGCTTACTTGACCAAGAAAATAAATATTTTCTTAAAAAGTGACAAGTCCATGTGGTACTTTTTCTATCAAATATACAACCTCCAAATTCAACATTTGAATATGAAATTAAATTAATATCATAATTTTTTTTGGGTAAAGTGGAGATTGGAAAATAGTTCCTTTAAAATATCTAAAAATTATGTTAACAGTAGTTATATGGGATTATTATGGATTTTATTGAAATCTATCATAGAGATATACTAAATATATAATTTCTAGTATGCTATCAGTATGATATAACAAACTACAAATCATACCTCTATATAATTTGTTGTCAACTAGTTTCTCACCTTCATCTAAATCATGTTTTATATTAGTACACATGGGATTTGTATATTTATTACTATTTTAAAGACCAAACTGTTTAAATAAATCTATAATATACTTACTTTGATTTAAAAAATTTCCATAATATTTTTCGATATATTTAAAATCCTATAAATAAATTTGGTTCTCCCATCATACTCATATCAAATTCTTTTTGAATTATATTTTAAAAATCAGAATAAACATTTTTATTAGTAGAACAAAAAATAACATCATCAATATAAATATGTACTAATAATTTATCAAAACTAACTATTTTTTTAAAAAGTGTTGGATATTCCATACAAATAGTAAAACCATTTTTTAAAATAAATTAACATAATCTTTCATATCAAACTCTAGGTGCATGTTTAAGATAGTAGAGATATTTAGTAAGATTAAAAACAGAGTCTAGTTTTTGAGGATTTTCAAAACCAGTAGGTTGTTCAACATAAAATTCCTCCACTAAATAACCCTTTAAAAATGAATATTTAACAACCATATAATTTAATTTAAAATTTATACGAGATACATAGGAAAAAATAATTTTAATGGCTTTTATTCAAGATACAGGGGGAAAAGTCTCATCATAATCTATTCCTTCAACATTATTATAAGCATTGGATACTAATTTAGATTTATTCATAGTGATGATCCCTTGATCATCCTGTTTGTTTCTAAAACCACACTTGGTTCATATAATTGGATAATTAGATAGTCTTTATATAAGTTCCCAAACATTATTTCCATTGAACTAATTTAATTCTTCTTACATAGCTATCATCCAACTTTCATCTTCTAAGTCTTATTCAATAGTCTTAAGCTTTAGCTGGGATAGAAATACAGAGAATTAAAATGGATTTACTACACTTCTTATAGTTCTTATTCCTATGTATAGGTGTCCTATACTAGTTTCTAAAGGGTGGTTCTTTAGGATTATAGACTATTTATGAATAAAACTTTCATTTATTTAGCTTTAAGTTATTCTCTACTGGAATAAACTTCATTAAAATTAAAATCAAAATCATTTATAAGGGTTTCATGTCTCAAGTTATCAAGAGATTCAGTGACTTCATCTATTTGATATTTAACTTTAATTAAAGGGTTAAGTTCATCAAACTTCACATGAACTGATTCTTCAACAATCCACGACTTTTTATTAAACACTCTATAATCTTTAGAAGTAGCAGGATATCTTAAAAATATTCCTTCATTAGATTTTGGATCAAACTTACCAAGATTATCCTTGGTGTTCAGGATATACACCTTACATCCAAAAACATTAAAGTACTTTACTTTAGTCTTTTTATTATTCCAAAGTTCATAAGGTTTCTTTTTGAAAATATGTCGAATTAAAACTCCATTCATGATATAGAAGATTGTTCTTACAGCTTCTTCCCAAAAATATATATGTATATTGTATTCATTCAACATAGTCCTAGAAAATTCATTAATAATTTCATTTCATCTTTCAATAAATCCATTTTTTGAGGTGTTCTTGGAGTGGAGAAGGTATGTTTGATACCCCTTTTTGAGTAAAAAGAATTAAATTCTTGATTCTCAAATTCACAACTATGACCACTTATTAATGAAATTATTTTTAAAATTTTTCATTATGAATAATTTTACAAAAACATTTAAAAATAGATATAACATTGGTCTTTTTCATTAGAAAATAAAACCAATTAAAAATATAATAATCATAAAATAAAACATAAACATATAGTTTTCTAGCCAAAATTTCTTCTCTTTATGGTCCAAATAAATCCATATCAATAAGTTCTAAAGGTTTATATGTAGTAATTTTTTTAGTTAATTTGAAATAAGATTTGTGTTTCTTTCCAATTAGATATGCATCACAAAATCTATCATTATCAAATTTAATACTGGGTAAATAAAAAACAATATGTTTCTTATATAATATATATAAATCATAAATATTATAATGACCAAGTCTTCTATGTCAGATCCATGACTCACTTGTCTCAGTAGATAAACATTTCACTTTTTGTTTATACATGTAATGTAAGTCTAGAGTATAAACATTATCAGTTCTAGGTGCTCTAAACTTATTAGATTCATTTTTCAAAAATGAATTGGAATTGTCAGAAAAATAATCATAAAAACCATCATAACAAAAATAAAAATTACTTATCAGGTTGTTATTTAAACTTGTACATAAAGCACTTATTGATATATATGATCTTTGGATCTCCAACAGTTCCAATTCTAATTCTTTTCCCTTTGGCATTATCACCAAAAGTAACTTGACCTCCATTCATTTGAGTCTATGTATAAAAATTTTATGGATCTCTACTCATATGCCTTGAGTATTCACTATCTATATACCAAATGGTATTTCTTTTCTTGTGGAATTTTTCCTGAAAAGGCATTTAAACAAATTTTTGTTTTGGTACCCATATTTTCTTGGGTACATCAGTTTTAGCTGGCAAAGATCTGGGAATCCAGATCTGATTTATTTTTACATAATTCATATCATTTGCTTCAAATAATTTTTTTGAAATAAAATCCTTTTTAATACCATTGATTTGAGTATTTTTTTAAATAATAGTTATTTTATAAATTTCCTTTTGTTCCACAACAATGACAAGTAACACTTTTTGAATTGGGAAAAATAATTCTTATATAGTTTAAATTTTACACCCTTAATTCATATTCTTAATATATCCATTTTAATTACATTATTACTTATAATTTCATTCAGAATATTTTATCATTTTGTAAATAAAAGAGCAGCACTTTTGTAACTTTCTACATTACCTTGTAATGCTTTAATCATTTTTTCACGACCAACAACGTTTATTGTAAATGAGTTACAATTTTAAATTAACTCTTGATATTGTTTAAGGTATCTCTTTTTCTTAAAACAACATTATGAATATTCATTAATGATTTGTGCCTTTTTAATAAGGATTCATATATATCTTCTAGAATTGTACAATAGACATGCAATTTATCATTTGAACAACCAGAATTAGAATCATAATTAGAGGAATAACAGGTTTTTACCTTATCTTCTTCATCCATGAATCATATATTTTATCTTATAATTGATTATTACTTTTCTGAATCATATTTTGATGAGCTACTAGAGACTTCAGAGACACTCCATGTTGCTTTAATTTCTCTTCTGCTTTTGTGTTCATAATCATCATTTTTCTGATATTTATTTTCTATCTTTCTCTTTTCACCTTTTAGGTGAGTATAATTAGGTCTTATATGTCCCAATTTCTTGTATTAATATCATATAACTTCTATTGAGTATTTATCAAACTTTTTAAAGGGATTTATAAATCCTCTATTTTTCTTATAAAATTTGATAAACTTTTTGGCTAACTGAGCCAGTTTCATTTTAGAATAAGATAAATCAGAATTCTTCTATTTTTTGACTGTTTTCTTTATTCTTCATCTTTTCTTATGAGATTTTACTTTTAGAGCTACATTATCCTTTTTAATGATAATATTATGATCTTCAGCTTCATATTGCATTTCAACTTTATACATCATCAAAGTCCAAATTAGTTCATTCATGGTCGGATCTTTAATAGGTGATTATTTTAGAATAGTAGAAGATATCCCATTACTTTTAAAAGGTAGTACTCTTTTTCTTCCAATGCTTGATTAGATGGTTTTATAGGTTCAACTAAGTATATAGTATTATTGATAATTTCTATAAGCCTTCCATTCATCTATGTAATAATTTCTCTATAAAATATCATAAATATTTCAAATATTAGCATTGCAGTATCATACCTAATTTGTACTGCATTATCAATTTCGTAATAGGAAACTGAAATGGTTTTCCATATTTCACAAGTAGTAGGATATTGTGAGACACGATTGAATTCATCTGGTCCAAAACCATATATAATTGAATTTATAGATTTGGTGTTCATATCATATTATGCTTTGGTTGCATCATCCCGTGTTATTGGTTTCTCAATAATATTATAGGGAGTAGTAATCTTGGAATAAAATCTAAATCAAAGTTCTTTTAAATAAATGATCATCCTTGATTTCCATCACACCTAAATTTCACCACTGAAATATGGATAATGAACCATGGACAACCCTTCTCTTGGATCATCCATTAATATCTTTGTACAGACCTTTAAAATTTCACCTTACTATAGTTTTATCCAAAATCACTTCCTCTATTAACAATTGTTTGGTCAGAATATAAAAAACACACAAGAGGGGGGTGAATTGTATCTTTTCAAAACTCTTACACAATCTGGAATTTAAACAACCTATTTTAATTATCATGAATAAGAAGTGTTTTAATTATAATCAAAGAATAAGAAGAGGATAAATAGAAATAAAAGACATAGATTTTTATAGTGGTTTGGGGCACAAATATCCCCCAGTCCACTCCACCAGATGCTCTCTCTGCAAGATTGGTGAATTTCAATAGTCTGGTACTCTTATCACAAGACCAATAATCCAACAACTGAGTGCATGAATTTGATACCTTTACAATTAATACTAAAAACAAAGTCTTCTGGTTCTAAATAGAGAACTGATTATCCATAGCTTATATCAAGAAGATGACACTCCACTTCAACTGAGTCTGAGCAATCAAAACACAAATAAATCAAAAAGAGATTTGATTTGTTGAAACAAAATGATATTCACAGTTGTAGTATTATGAAACTGACAGTAGATGGATCTTATTCTTATTCAGAAAGAAAATATTTAATATTAAATAAGTCTGAAGATATCCAATTTCATAAGAGATATTCAATTTTAAAAATGGAAACAAAAATAGAGTAGTCACAAACTTACAGGATTGAACATGTATATATCCAAAGTGTAGTCTTCTTCCTGAGTCATTCTTTCGTTGTAACACAATATATATGATCACCAGAAATATTGAATAATATTTATTCTCTCTCTATATTTTTTGAAAATAATACTTGAAGAAATATATAACGAGGATCCTGATTTTGAAAAATCTAGATCCACAAAAGAATCTTTATGAGTAGTAGAAATTAAAAATTGAATTTAATAGGGGATTCGTAACTTTAATTAAGAATAAGAGTTAATTTCTTTATTAAATTCAATCCTTTGAATAAAAAAATGATCTTTAAAATAGTCGAACAATGAGCTTTAAAACATTCTGTTACTCAGTCAAGTCCATTTGAAGAATTATGTAAAATATTGTGAAAGTAAATATCCGATGTTGAAAAGTCAAATGTAGGGTTCCTTTACAAAGTGACAAAATACTCAATGTAGGGTTCAACTATGTAGAGTTCATCTCTCCAAAGTATGGCTGACAACATAGGTTTGATCATATAAGTAATTTTGATCATACATATTGATCTGAATGTAGGGTTGATTTCTTCTTCCGATGTAAGTTTGAATACTAACATAGGGATCATAATCCATCCACGTTGTACATAGCATAGTGTTGATTCCAAACATTATGCTAAACCACATAGGGTATGAACTGTGTTCTAGAATACTTAAAAACATGTCCCAAACACATATATAAGTATTCCTTATGAATTAATAACTTGAATGTAATTTCAGGACAAATAAGATGAATATTAAATCCTTGTAATACACTTAATGAAAAATCATATGTAAAATAAAAAAGTTTATTAGTGAGTATCAAAAGAATCATAATTTATAGAGTATTGTTGAAATGATGTGTTTCCAAAATTTTTGACACATAGATTAAAGGATGATTCGATAATTTTCTAGTTTCCAAAGTGATGGTTCAAATTCTGAGTGTCTTCCAAAAATTTAGATATGATTTTTTCAAATAATTTTAATATAAATGATATTTTGACCCATTTTGGTTCTTTTTAATTTTATAATCATAGTTTTTATGGTATGGTTTGGAAATTAAATCATGTTTAGATTTACCGAATGATTTAAAATGAGAGAATACCATCTTATATTAATAATGGGATTGTTCTTTTAGTGATTTAATGTGGGGTTTTACATTATTTAGTTTTAAATCATATTTTTTATGGGTTTTTAAAAGGTTTAAAATGACTTGGAATTATTTATAGGTATTTAAAAAGGCTCTTTTGGCACCATATAAAAGTTATTTTCATAATGAGAACGAAACCATTAGTTGATTCCCTTGTTTTTTATGGTTGATATGAAATGTGACACCTAATGGGGATGTTCTATATTATTTGAGATATGGATTTTGTGAAAGGGGTTTTTATTATTATTATTTTCGAGTTGAGATAATGTTTATTATTATTTTATTCTTGTTTGTTGATACACTAATATTGTGATTCATTTGTTTTCTCTCCTCCAATTTTTTCTTTCTTTTGAAACCTAGGGTAAAATAGAGGTCAACATATTTGCTACACAAATATGGGGCACACATTGGCTAGTTTCCTCTAGTTTTATTCTCCTCCCTAATTGGGGAAGTACCCTTATGGAGGCTAGTGTGAGAGAATTGGGTGGCCAATGTAATTTTCCAAAACAACATAAGTTGAAAGTTGGACCCACGTTGAAGTATTATCTAGGACTATCTCACTATGGGACCAAGTTAGTTTCACATGTCATGTACTTATTTAAAATTATATTATATAGGGTATTTCCTTTATTTGGTTCATTGTATACCCTAGCTCGACTGGTTTATGTAGTACCATTGTGCATTTGAAGATACTTGAATACTCATGTTTCATTGATTATATAGTGACTTCCTGATTTTTTTTTGCTATTTTTTTTCAAATGTGGATTTGAAAAGGGTAAATGTCTAAGGAAACAAAAGTTTTATTTAATTTGATGGTTTTTTAAAAAAAATTGATATGTGGACAATGGAAAAGTTTTATTTTGAGAAGATTAATGAATCCTTTCTCTATATATTAAATTTATCATTTACAATAGTTTTTTTCCACCCTTGTTTTTATAAAAAAAGTGATGGATACTTTATGATATGGATTATTGAAGGTTTCTTTTTTGGTATACATACTTGTAAAAAAAAAATTTTTTATGGTTTAAACTTGAATTAATGAAATATATTTTGAATGGAATTACACAAACACTTTCATGGTATCATACTCAGTATGATTTTTTTCACACCTAATATACACACTTATGTGTGTGTATGTAAATTACATATTTCATTTCAGGTTTAAAGTTTTTAACCACTTATTTTTTATGTTCAGGTTGGTCTATTGAAATAATTTGTATGTAACACTCCATGATTTTTGAATATATTTATCTATAAATAATTACTATGTTTTATAGCTTACTTCATAAAAAACACTAAACAAAAATGACCCACATCATTTTATGTGAATATTATTAAGAAAATATTATGAATAATAAAACTTCTAGTAAATAAAATAATATTAATCAACTAACATTTATTACATTTAGAAGATAAATAATTAATATGATTTAATATTGAAAATGATTATTCATCATTAAAAAACATTTTCTTAAAATAAATGTGTTATATATTATATTCATAGATTAAATTGACCAATTTTATAATATTATGTAATATGAACTAATATATTAACATTCCTTAAATTATAGGTTTAAATTAAATAATATTAAGATCAATTAAAAACATATTAATTTAAATATTTTTTATATATTAAATTT
Organism: Viscum album; assembly: GCA_963277665.1. NCBI lineage: Eukaryota > Viridiplantae > Streptophyta > Magnoliopsida > Santalales > Viscaceae > Viscum > Viscum album. The sequence goes on along the minus strand of OY728150.1, from coordinate 427,762,196 downwards.
TCATTTATATACTAAATTTAAAAATATAAGAATTTTAATTTTATAAAATTATATTTATTTTTGAATTCAACATTCCAAAATTATAGTAAAATAATTATTTTTTGAAATTGTTGATTTTAGGAGAATAGTGAAAACTATAGTTTTCAGTGATACATTATCATATCATGAAGTATGTATGACATAAAAAATATTAAAAAATTCATGATAAAAAATATTTAAATGTGTAAAATTATTCATTTAAGAACACAATATTTAATTTTTAAAACCCATGTTTTACATTTTCGAAAATTAATTAATATTTTACTCTAATCAAAACTATTTTTGGTCTGCTTATTTTAAATAAATATACACATTGTGGAATTAAATTTTGGCCTACTTTTAAACCCAAATTAATCTTATTTAGTAAATAATAAAGTAATTAATTTCATATAAATTACTAATTTTGATAATTTTATCTTGATCAAAATTTTATGCATAAAAATATAGATTCCTAAAAATTGTTTTTCTGTATTAGGTATGTTAATATTAAAATTAATTGTTATCATACTTATAAATTTTACATGAAAACTATTATTTCATATTTTTAATCATTTTTTACAAATTATTTAATAAGGACCATTTTATTTTTATCTATTAAAAGTAAATTATATAGTTAAAAATTAACCACCATGAAAAAAATAAAAAATTATAAAAGTGAAAAATATAAGAGTAAAAGAGTTAAAAAATGTTAAATGCATTTTTTATAATATATGGTTGAATATTTCTAGAACATACCCCTTTCCCAACTCCATTATTTTCCATTATTGGTTCCACTTGAATAATAACTTTACCTTTCATATTATTACAAAAAATGACACTCCTCTTCCTTATAATCAGAGCCACCCCACCCGAGTTCTCATCACACCCCATACCCTTTTTGTTTGAATAAACTATAACCAAATAACTCTAAAAAATTCTTATCCACTTATTTTTTTATTATAAATAGACCACCACTCAAATACTTAATCTAATTTATAAATGAACACTTAAAAGGAGTAAGTGTGATTTATGAATTACTTCTTTTTTATTTCCATTTTCCATTCTTTATACTTTACCACATATTAATATAATATATACATGTTTAAATAATTAAATTAAAATAATAAGTAATCCTAAATGATATTATATTTATTGTAAAAAACATTACATCCTTTCTCCTAACCATTCAACAACGAAAATGTCACTTCTGTTATGTGCATACTACAACTTCTATAATCGAAGAATATGTTATTAATATCCACATTAAATTGATGGTTAAAAGGGTTTATTTAATGAATACATATGATATTTAAATCTTTTTTATTATTTTTAAAACATAAACCAATACTTACCTTTTTCCAATACTATGTAAAATTAGAACATCGCCTTTGCGTATGTGTGAACTACTTCCTCCATGAAAATAACATATTTCATTTTTCATATAGTAGTTTATTATTTATAAAAACATCTTAAAATATGATTCACGACATTAAAAAATCTAAATAAAATCATTATGATTCTGTAATAATGTTATTATACTAAATGAATCACTTTCATAACCATACTGACCCATAGATTAGAGCTTGTTTTTGTTTGTGTCAGTTTAACAACCTACATGAACAATGCTATAAATACATATAATGGATTAATGTGGAAACATAAAAATTAGTTTTATTAAAGATTAATTATTAAGTAATATTTTTAATATTTTATTTTAAATTTTATATTAATATTTAACTTATTATTATTGCACCACCCTTTTATTTGTTAAAAATTACCGAAACATGTTCTTTTCAATATTCTTTATCATGAATAATAACTAAAATACTTATGAAATTAAACTAAATAGTTTTTAAATAATTATAAAACATTTTTTAATTAACCTATAATTATTTATAAATGATGAAATTTGAATCTATAAACAAGGATTCACGCTGCCACTATGAAATTATTATTAAATAAACAATCAAAGCTGATAAAATTTTATGATAAAAATAAAATAAAAATAACAAATATATTTGATGAAAAAAATAGATAATAATAACAAATATATTTGCAATAAAGAATTATAAATTAAGTTTGTAAAAGTTTATAAGAATGAATATAGTTCTAAAATGGGTGATTAATATAGTTACTTCTTATACTGGAGGTTAGAAAACACTCTATTATGAGGGATTAAATGTAAGGGTGTTTTATCAAAAATTCTTGTCTTTAATATATGTTTTATATTATGAACATAATTTTTTTTATATGATGTATATACTACCTATTGGATATATATTAATAAGAATTATATTTTTTTCCTATAATTTAAAATTAAATTTCATGAAATATCTTTTAAAGGGTTTTTATTCAAACATTTATTAAGACATAAGTGATTCTCATATCAAGTTTCATTTTCTGAGACTTATGTCATATTCACAAATTTTTTACTTTTATATTGTTTATATACTTCCCATGTTTGTATTTTTATCATTGTTATTCATAAAACTAAATCTATTAACAATATTTTCTTATCTTTTTTCTTTTTATTGGTTTATGATTTGAAATATAACAAAGTTGTAAGTGATTTTGTTAACTCAAACACACTTTATTTGAGCTATAATGATTCATCTTGAACTTATTTATTATTTTATTAGTTTCATCCACTATAATGTTTTATATTTAAATTTATCTTTATATATATGAAAAGTGAAATTTATAATTAAAATATTTATCCGTGATTAATTTCATCCTCATCAAAGTATGAAATTGTTAAGAATAATTCATATTCTCTTTAATTATGGTTTCTATTCAATGACAAAGTTTTCTATTATCTTCAATTATTTAATTTACATTTATAAACCTAATTATGTTTTATCTCATGTGCCACCATATTTCATTTTTCTTAATTTCAAAATGAGTTTTTATTATCCATTTCAACAATGTGGATTTTCAACAATGGTATTTCAAGATATTACAAAAATTCCTTTCATGATCTTGGGTTTTATATTCCAATACATATTTTATAAAGATAAACATCACCTATTTTGAAGGATTTATTATTAAAGATTATTTTTAAAAGTAAATTTTTTCAAAATATTTTAACTCTACATTTTTTAAACATTTATAACTTTTTCACTCTCTATTATTTAATATTATTTATAAGAGAAAATGTTTTCAAAAAAATTAGTTTCCATTTTCAAAACCTGAAAGAAATTTTTTAATGGATTAATTATTAGTATTTATTTAAAATAATTATTTTTAAAATTCCTTCTTTTAGTTTTTTAAATGTGACATTTTTTATAGTGATGCATAAATTATTTATCGTGCAATAATATTAATAAATGTTTTATAAATTATCTTAGGTTTCACTTCAATTTTTATATTTAACTATAAATAATTTAGTTATTATGGAGTTATGTTAATGAATCACCTTATAAATTACTTTAGGAAATACTTCTATTGTTTGATTAAGTTTTGGGTGTCAAATAATCTAACTCTTGAGGTTATTTCTTATTATGATACATGGAAATGTATAAGAATACTTTTTCATTCCATTGGTTCTTTATGAATTTATAAATGATTAATTTCATATAGTACACACTTGTATGGATGATTAAAATAGGATGTTTTGGGTCTAATAAATCCCTTATATTTTTTGGGTCTAAAAAATCCCTATTATAGTTTGATTCTGTTAAATCCTTAAGATGGGTTGGGTCCATTAATGACCTAAGGTAGCATGGGTGCGTTAAAACTCTCCGATGAATTGGTTAATGTTTATATCACATGATAATATAAAGTTCTTACAAAATTTTAATTGTTCAAAACATAAAGGATTATACTTCTTGGATATGAACATAATATAAAGGGTGGGCCTTCTTAGATATCATAACAACATAAAGAGTGGGGAATCTTGAATTTACTCACAACTTAAAGGGTTGTTATTCTTGGATATTCTCACAACATAAAGGGTAGTCCTTCATAGATATGATCACATCATGATGATTCCATGTCCTTGTGATTTTTATTATAATTCATTGTTATCCTATGTTTCAATCACATCGCACATTTCTATTTTATATTCATATGATTATAATCCATGGCCCATTTATTATCTCACACTGTTTTCTCCATGGTACACATTTTTTCATTTGAGATTAAATATCCTTATATCATGAAATATTAAAAAATATTATTATTCCATGATCTTTTTTATATGATATTTCTCCTATGATCATGTTTTCTAATATTCTTATGATCCTACCCATGATGAAATGTTGTCATTTTTTTCCCTTAATTTGAATTTTTTCTCACCCATTTCTTTTGTTTCTATTCCCCATGTTACGAAGACATGTATAACATATGAGAAGTATATATGGGAGTACATTGTTGTTTTATTATGTAAAAATGTTAATGATTATCATAAAAATAATTTTCTTATGTAGCTCATCCTCAAAGACGCAAAAAAATGTGTTCTTGGGATAGTGAAATTATTTGTTAGATGTAATTTTTAACTTGTAGAAATGATATAAAATAAAGACATATTTATATTTGTTTATTTAATTTTTTATCATAGATAGTGTGTGTAAAAATATTTTTATGCACCAAATTTGGGAGTGTGGGTCTGGGAAACCATAATTCTTATTATAGAAGGGTTTAATTATTATTTTTAGATTATTTTAGTTGTTTTTTATGATTATTTTTATCTATTTTATGTATTATGGTGATCTTTTTATTAAGACCCTAGATACAAGTTTGGTTATAGTAAAACATCTTCACGTTATGATAAATAAGATATTTTGTAGTTTCTTAGAAAATATGTCTCTATTTGGATGCTATCAAGGGGTTGCAACTATGTCAGAGGTTCACCAAGGGGTAATCACACTGAAAAATTATATTCAATTATCAGCTATATCATTATTTGGTTTATGGTGAGTGGAACTAAAAATACACACTAGGATAAACACACCTGGGGGATATAATTTGGAAATTTAGTCAATCATTATAAACCATTAGAACAGATTTCAATTTATTAGAGAAATTAATTGTAATATGAACTTACAAACCTAGATTATAATTAAAGAGTTATAGTTTGATCCATTTTTATCATAGTTGAATCAAAATTATCACATTTTGAAATGAAGTAATCATAGTATAATACATATTAGTAATGAGTTTCATATTTATATGATCATTTAACCGTGCTTTTATCAAAACCATTTTTCTTTTAATAATTTTTAGGAAATTAGATAAAAAATGAATCTATGAAAGGCATGTTGCTAAAATCTTCTATAAACAACTATTGAATCATATTTGGAACAAATTTTCAAGATAAAATTAAAATATATATAAATTCATATTATGAAAAAAAATGATAAGCCTCTTATCATCTATTATTATGAGTTTGATATCACAATGGAAAATATATCCTGTATTTATTTAGATCCCTTAGCTTATTTCTTTAGAAAAAATTAATTAAAATTGTGATCATGGAATTTATTTATGGGGGAGAATGTAACACATCAATATTTTGGAATATATTTCTCACTAAAATAATACTATTTTTGATAGATTTTCTGACATTCAACACTAAAATAAAATATTAAATGACATGTTAGATGATATTTATTAGGAAAATTATAATAATAATAAAATATCTTGTAAATAAAAATACATTACTCAACAAGAATTTACTAAATTTAGAGCCCAAATAATTAATATGATTTAATATTAACAAGTATTATTCAATCTTCACTAACTTTTACAACAATTATTAAATATTTTATCATAATAAATTTATATGAAAACAATTTAAAGTATTGTTATATATGAACACATATATTAACTTTATTTATATTATAAATCAATATGGCATAATATTTATAATGATTCAAAACTTCTCTTTTTAAATTATTTTCTTTTTAGTTTTTATTTTCATTAAAAAATGAATTTATTAAGTTTTCAATTTTAAATTTATAAATTGAAATTTATTTTTGAATTCATTATTTCAAAATTATCAGAAGATTAATTTTTTATATTTTTATATAATAATGTATTTTAATGTGAATAAAGAAAAATACAATTTTTACTGATAGAATAACCTTTTTTACCTGATCAAAAAGCAAGTGTGACTTAAAAAAATTAAAAAAATCATGAGGAAATATATTTTTGAGTTAAATTATTCATTTAAAAATAAAATTTTGAATTTCTAAAACCCATGTTTAAAAATTTGGAATCCTAAGTGATATTTTACTCTAATAAAAACTATTTCTGGTATGTTTATTTTTGACTAAATATACATATTGTGGAATTATATCTTAGATTACATTGAAAAAAACATAAAAAATATTTTTATTAATAATAAAAGAATTATTTTCTTATAATTCAATAAAATTGATCAATTTATCTTAAAAAAAATGTTAATCATAAAAATACTCTTTTTCAAAAAATAGTTTTAACACCATATGTGTGCTTATATTAAAATAAATATTTATCACCCTTGTAAATTTTATTTGAAAAAAATTGACCTCATATTTTGAATAACTTGGATAAAATTATGTGAAAATGAAAATTTTATTGTTAGGAATCAAAAGTAAACTACTTAGGTAAAAATTAGTTACCACATTAAAAACCAAAAATGGAAAGAGTGAGAAATAAAATAGTAAAAGACTTAAAACATGTTAATAATAGGTGTGAACATTTATAGTTCAGTAATTCTCATCCTTAACTATTTACCCTTAACATTATTTTTATTATTGGATCAAATTTATCCTTGAATTGTGAATTTTTTTTATGTTATTCCAAAAATGAAAATCTTTTCCCTTATAAAATGATCTATCTCCACCCCAATTATTATCCCACCCCAACCATATTAGATTCAACCTAACTCTACCTAAGTAAATTACCAACACTCCTAGTGATTTTATATAGGTTTTTCTATTTTCAAAATACCACCTCTTAAAGATTTAATCTAATTTAAGAAAAACACTTTTAAGGAGTAAAGTAAAATTTTTAACTTCTCCTTTGTTCGTTTATTTTTCCATTATTTCTTATTCTACCTATAATGAATATAATAAAACCATATTGACATAATTACATCAGTATCATATATATACATAGATTTTATTATGATTATGGTACATTATCTTTCAACCTTCCTCCTAACCATTCTAAAAAACAAAAATATTAATTGTATTATGTGCGGACAACCACCTATATAAGAGACGTGATATGTTCTTCATAACTTAATTACATGAATGGATCAAAAGAAGTATTTGTAGATAAAATAAAATAAAAAAATTACTAATACTCTTAAAATATTAATGAACTTTCTATATTTTTTCATTCTATGGAAAATAATAACCTCGCATGTGTGTATGTGCTCACTACCACCTCCATGAAAGTGACAATATTTTTCATCTAGTATTAAATTCTTTATCAAAACCTACTAAAATATAATCCAACACTAAATTTAAATGATATCATTATTATTTTTTAATAAATATATTATTCCAAAAGAGTAACTTTCTTAACCATAATCACCCATATATAATATATTTTTATTGTTTTGGTTGGTTTAACTACCTACATGTACAATGAAATAAATCTATATCATGGAATTGAAGGTCCTAAGAACACCCTAAGAGGGGAGGGGTGAATCAGGGTGTCAACGTTTTCTTTTTAAAGTTGTGGATATTGTTCCCACGTTGGTAGGAACTTGTTAAATCTTTCAAACAAATGAAACATGGATATGACATAACACTTTTACTTGGTTCACCGTAAAGGGTGACGTCTAAGGAGGATATGCCAATAGTTTTTCATTTATACAAAAATGCACTAATCTTCACTAGATTATGGATTACATGTTTTGGTCATAGACACATTGTTCCAGGTACACTGCCTTTACAAAGGTTTAGGGAACACTCACTGCATCCCTCAAATCACTTCTATCAAGTCCCCCTAGCTCACTACACTGAGAGAAGTCAAAATTAGTTTATCGACTTAAAGGTATCTTCAATAGATTTTCATTGAATTATTTGTATCTATTCGTCATGATACACTGCTTACATCGACATCTTAAATTGATGCACTTTAAATCACTGAACTATTGAACCAGATAATCAGAAAGCTGTTAGAATAATAACACCACAATTGTGTGCAATACCCCAACTTTCATGCAAGATTCGGGAATTATCATGAAATATGACTTTCTCACAACACCTACAAACCATTAAACCTCTATCTTTCATGAAACTACATCAAAGTGTTTACTTGGTCTTTTTAGAATAAAGAAACACCTTGAGTGCAAGATTTACTCTCTTCAAATCTTTCACGCACAAATCTTTCACACAGCTGAACAACCAGATTTTTGTTGGAAAAAATCTTAAGTATTTTATGGGGGTAGACACATATTTATAGGCCCTTAATGACCCTATGCACAAAATCTCGATGCATTTTTTCGGTGCGTGCAAGATTCTTTATGTGTGTGCAAAACCCCTTTTGACGTCGCCTTGGGCACGCAAACCCTTCCGCGCAACATCATCTTCCACACACTCCATGACTTTTCCATTTTTCAACATTCTGATCTAGAAACATTTCTTTCATAAAAGTTCCAAAACACCATCAATCTTGCATGAAAAATCCAATCTTTCACTCAAACTTCAATTCTTTCACGCACCTTCCTTTTCCAAAAACACGTTTTTCCATTTTTAGATTTCCATCCCCAAATATTTGGAAAACACTAGAGATTGGTGACACCTTCAATAATGCTTATGGATCAAACTATATGACTCCTTTCCATGTAATATCCCTTATCTTCCATGAAAGTTATGACAATAACAAACACAAACCATGATCAACCCAAAATAGATTGACAACAAACACAAACCGAACTCCCTTTTCAACAATGAATAACATTGGTTCCAACAAGAATATTGTATAGACATAGATAATTTTGTTTTTAAACATTAATGAGAAAATATTTTTTGGTTTGTGGTCCTATAATTGTAATATTAACATTTAATATATTATTATTGCACCACCCTTTTGTTCGTTAAAATTACCAAAACAAGCTTGTTACAAACTTTTTAACCATGAATCATAAATAAAATACTTATGAAATTAAATTTAATAATTATAAATATTTATAAAAAATAAATTCTAGTACATTTAATTATCTTTAAATGATCATCTTTGAGTCCATACACAATAATTAACACTATTATTATGAAACAACTAATAAACAAACAATCAAAGATAATAACATGTAGTGATGAAAATAAAATTTAAATAACTAATATCTTTGTAATAAATTATTATAAATTATTATTATAATAATATATAAATAATAATAACATTCTAAAATAATTCATAAAAATGGTAATTTTTTATATAACAAGTTATATCATGCTCAAATAAGCAGGATTGATGGTAAGAGTGTTTCATCTCAATTTCCTTTCTTGGGGACTTGTTTTGTTTTATGCACCTAATTTATTTTAAATGGTGGTTACACTACCTATTGTATATCTAATTTAATGAATTTTATTTAATTTTATTTATTTGAATTATAATTTCATGATATTTATTTTAATGGGTTTTTATTAAAAAAATTAATCCATAAGGAATTCCCATCTCAATTTTTGTTGTTTGATATTTATCTTTGGTTTAATAATTATTTAATTTTGCATGTTGTATATACTGCATATATATTCCATTTGTATCATGTTATTCACATAACTCAAGGTATTTACAAAACCATATTATATTATACCATTCAAAATTTTATGATTCAAAATATAATGAAGTTGAAAGCTATTTTGTTAACTAAAACCCCCTTTTTATTTATATTATTTAATCTTTAACTTCTTTCTTATATGATTGGTTTTCTTCAGCCTAGGATTTTATTTTTAACATTATGATTATCTATGTGTAAAAGGATGTTTTTTATTCAAATATTTCTCCTTGATTATTTTCTTCACCATAAAAGTATTACATTGTTAAGAATAATTATACATCACTTTAATGGTGATTTATCTTCCATGTCCATAATTTTTATTGAAAGAAATGTTATAATTTAATTTTGAGGAAGAGTCAGATGCTATTTCATGGAAATTTTTTCATCCTGGTGGAAATGTGTGAGAGAGTTCTTGGTGAGTTCCACAACTCACCCTTGGCGGTACACCCAAAAGATTCCAAAATGGAACAATGCTTGAGGAGTTGATTTTGGTGGCCTGGGGTGAAACGAGCAGTGGCGGGGTTCATGGAAAAGTGCCTCATGGGTTAGTAGATGAAAGATAAGAACTATGTTTTAGGAAGTCTGTTGCAACCCTTAGATGTCCATGAGTGGAAGTGGGATGAAATCTTAATGGATTTCGTCACGGGATTGCTCAGGGTTCAAGGAGGCTATGACGCTATCTGGGTAGTGGTGGACCGGCTAATGAAATCAGCTCACTTCAAAGAAATCAAGGAGTAGAGTGTGGTGGACGCCTTATCATAGAGGTACATGGATGAGGTGGTGAATTTTTATAGAGTTCTGAGGTCCATAGTCTCGAATTTGGATACACAGTTTACCTCACAGGTCTATAAAGGATTGCAACAAGCTTTTGGCACCCAATTATGCCTCAACACTACATCCCCCCCATAAAGATGTTAATATTTATTGGACCTTCCAGACATTGGAAGATATGCTAAGGGCATGTGTTTTAGACTTAGAGGTATCATAGATGAGACACTTGCCTCTGGTAGAGTTTTCCTATAACAATAGCTATCACACTACCATTGGCATGGCTCCATTCAAAGCCTTGTATGAGACACTATGTCACTCACCCATGTGATAGAGAGAGGTTGGGGAAGCAGGTTTTCATGGCCCGAAGGTAGTGAAGAGCATGACGGAGAAGGTTAAGCTTATATGGGAGAGGATGAAGGTAGCCCAAGACTGACAGAAGTCATATGCCGATCATAGGAGGAGACCCTAAGAGTTAAAAGTCAGGGACCACAAGTTCTTGAAGGTCTCCCCTCGATATGGGAAATGGAGGTTTGGTTGGTGAGGTAAGATTTCTCCTAGGTTCTTCAGACCCTTCAAGGTGTTTTGGTGGGTCGGCAAAGTGTTTTATCAACTTGTGCTACCACCACCGCTACTGAGGGTGCACGACCTCTTCCATGTTTCTCAGTTCCTTCGGTACATATATGATGATTTGCACGTCCTTGACTAGGGAAATCTGGATATCAAGGATGATGCAACATTTATAGAGAGACTAGTGAGGATCGAAGATCATGAGAAGAAGGTGATTCATGGATGAACCATTCCCCTGTTTCATGTGTTATAGAGGCATGGTGGCCTTGAGGTGAGTACTTGGGAGTGGGGGTGGGGGATAGATGCGCGTCCAGTACCCAGAGCTATTTTGAGTTTTTCTCTGTGTTGTTTTGTTCTGGACTGTGATGTAATTCTTGAACATTTTACCTATGAGATGGGTTGTTTCCCTTGTTCTCTAAATGTGTGTGAAGAGTATTAACTATTAGGAGGGGAGGACCTGATCCCTAATAGAGACGCATTAAAGTGGATGTGATTAAACCCATGTGGTCTAGTCAGTGCCGCCCAAAGTAGATAGCATCTTGACAGGGAAAAAGGGGCTCCCTAATCCATATGGCTGGATAGTATGACCTTTACATGTTTGTGTGGCTTCTTAAGAGAGGTGAGTAGTAGTGCCTCTATAGTTGATTATTATGAGGGATAGGTGTTCCTATATGTCAAAGAGGTTTACTCCTGAGAGGTATCTTGTGAGGTGGTCCTTCAGGACCCCTCTCTTTTCTTCAGGTTTACTCTTTGATTCTTGAGGATGAATATAGTTTGAGGGGTATCTGATTTAATATCCAGGACCTTCCTGGTCTATTACTTTTCCAACTTTTTGGTGTTTGGGGTATCCTGAGGTCCATTGGGGACTCATTAAAGAGTTTTCCAAAAGCTCGGTTCCACCAAATGGTTCCACCGAAATTGTGGCACCAGTCACAGCGGCACTGTGATGGTGGCACTGGTCACATCAGCAGCGTGATGGTGGCACTGGTCATGGTGGAACCATAAAGGTGGCACCGTGGTGGTGGCACCGTGACGATGGCACTATTACGGTGACACCGTGAAGGTGGCACTGTTACGGTGACACCGTGAAGGTGGCACTAGGACAGTGGCACCGTAGCGGTCCCACACTTAAACAGTGGCACCACTTATAGTGTTCCAATGAACTGGTGGCACAGTTATGGTGGCACTCTCATGGTGGCACCATTACGGTGTCTCACCAAATGGTGTCCCACCCTTTGTTTTCTTCCCAGTTTTGACCTTTTCCATTTCTGCTCCCGCAACTTATTTTTGATGTAAAAGTGTTTTAATACCCCTTTAAAATCCATTTAAATCCCATAAATTATATCTAGAAACCCCCATTAATTGGTCAACCCTTTTGTTACCAAAATGTGTTGTTTTTTCCCTCAGTTTCACCCCTTTTTCCTATACTTTCCAATTCCTACCATGTTACACGCTTTCCTCTATTTAAAGGAAACCCTTTAACTAACTGTCGTTATCATCACCTCTTTGAGGATAATTATTAAATAATAATAAATTCCATCATGTGTAATCTCCCAACCATTTGGAGAACCCATGATCCTCCTTTAAAGTTGTTCATGATTTCATATCCCATAAATCTATGATCTCACCTTTTCTTGCACGAAGTTTCTTTCTTTCTTCTGGATTGGTCTCCTTTCCCCTTCTTTGTGCATTTGGAGTCCCACTTCTTGAGGGTAGTTTTTCACCCATGCTGAAGCCTTTCCTACTCAATCTTGGAGTCCTTAGAGTTCTTCTCTTTTAAGTTATGCATCCCCAGTTCTTGGCGCGAGGAGAAAACTTCGATCGTTGATATTCTAGGTAGGGTTTTCCTTCGTCTCTCTTTATTTTGTATCATACAGGGTGGGTACGATAATGTACCTTTAGTGATGGATGAAATCAAACCATAACAAAGATAATAAATGGTTTTTAAAGAATTAAGGGGGTGTTCGACAATGCTTATATACTCTTTTATCTTTGCTTATATATTGTGAATTATACAGCCTTATACCCACTGAAATTAGTGTCTGTTGACGGTCCTTCATTGTGCACTAAAGAACCTATGTTTTCTGGATAATCCTGTGATTGAATGGATATAACCTGGAAAATAGTTAATATCACAAACTCAGTGGATTAAATGTATTCCCAATGAATAAGAAACCTTTTATGATCACCACAGTTAACCAAATGGAAGGGACGAACTTAACGAATGGTGTATTTAAAATCTAAAAACTATTTTTTTCTATTCTTTTGATTTGTATGGTTTTCTACCTGATTCCCGTGAGGTGTAATGGATGTGGATGGGAACCCCTATTTTGAAATTGTTGGTTTGTGGATTTGGGGCCATGTGGGCCTGTATGTTGGGGCTTGGTTTGGATCCAGTACTTCGAGGGATCTCACAGATACCTTTTGTTGTTGTGACTTTACAAGAGAATCGGATGTGAATTCTTAAATTATTGTTTGGATTTTTTTCCTTCCTTGACTTGTGTCTATTCCTATTAGTTTCCCAGTTGTAATACCCCAATATTCTATGGTACACTTCTCTTTGAATAATACAGTAGCATATGTTGTACGCAACTTCGAGTTCTAACACACACCACAACCAATAAAACTAGCCGTTATGAATAGTAATACCCACTTTTTGAAATTTTATAAATTTTACCTTCCAAAATGGGATTCATTTTTGGATTTGGAATATCGAAATTATCTTAGGGTGAATTTTTGGTATTTTTCTGAAAACATTCAATTTTTGATGAATAGTGAAAAAACACTGAGTTATAGTTTAAAACCGAATTTTCATTTAAATAATTATTTATTTTATTTAAATTTAATTAAGTTCAAAATGGATATATAATACCTATATAAGTTAAATGTAATTCATTGGAGTTAGTTTAGAATAATTTTAGATATATAAAAATTTTATTGAACTTTTCACCGTATTTTACCCACCTCTTAGGAGAATTTATAAATTCACATAAAACTTAATTTTACCGCTTCTGTGAGTGGAATATCAAAAATCCAAGAGACACGGTTGATATGAAGGAGTAAAATGTTGTTCAATAAGATAAAAATAATTTTTGGTGAATAGTAATTTTTTACTTTTATTTACCACTGTTAAAAGTAAATAGGGTAATTAAGGGTAAAAATGATATTATTATTACCCTAATACATGTCCTAATTCTATGGGATAAGTATAGTCCAACCAAAAACAACCTTAGGAATAAAATATGAACCTCTTTGGTCCACTTGTATTAGATTAGGACATTTATTATTATTTAATTCAAAGAAGTGTTAAAACAGTTAAAATCACAGTTTAATAACTAAACCATTTTTAATATAGGGTTATACATCAGATAAATTAAATTATAAATATGCATTAGAAATATAAAAATATTTCCCACATAATGGTATTTTATTTAAAAAGTTTATACATTAAATAATTTAATTTATTTATGACACAATGGTGACACAGTAATTACCTAATTAATGAAATATTAAAATAATCTATATTATAAATATCCAAATAAATGTAATTTGAGACTTTTTATTAATTACACTAATTTTATAGGTTAATATGACATTTTAGGATTGATTAAATGAATTTAGTTATAATTAATAAAGTTTTTATGATTTTAACAAAAATCAATTATTAAATAGTGTCAAAATTGACATAAAGGAGTATTTAAAACAAATATTATATTATTAATTGATATTCTATTCCTAAAAATATAACGTCCGGAAAAATTAATTATATAAGGTTATATATAATAATAATGAACCACTTGGGGTTCTCTTTTCTTGTTATAGTAAGTTTATTAACCATATAATATAAAAATACAAAGAGACATGTTAAATGTTAAACTATTTAACTAAGAGTTCAATATAAATGATAAGGTTAATATAGTAATCCAAAACCTGTCTAAAATCTATTGGTTGAAAGGATTTAGAAACATCCCCACCTTAGCCTAGAAATAAGTCACTTTGTAGACATTATAAACCAAATATAAATTTATTATAAAATAATATTTTAATATTTTCCTAAGGTTCCCCTCACCCCGCTTATAAAAGGGAACTCCGCCTTCTCTCTAATTCACACCTTCAAAGCCTTTTTTCTCGGCCAAACCCTGACCAAATATTCTCTAAACTTCCCTAAATTCAACCTAGAGGCCGTAGTTTGATCAGAAAGCCAACCTAAGGAGCCCTTTTGATCAAATCAAAAGGAAGAACCCGAAGAAGAGGTAATGTTTTCACCACCCTCTTTCAAGTTCCTTTCTTCTTCCACTTTTTATTTCTTTGTTATTTCCATTATAAAATAATAAAATCAGTATATTCTATATACTATTATGTTATTATAAATATGGTACAACCATATTCAATATTTTATCCATCCTTTGAATGACATGTCACCATATGTGCGTACGTATGGATTACCATCTCCACGTCGTGGTGTAATTGTTATTCAAAACATTATTATTTGGATGGGTATGATAATGATGTGTAATTGAAGTAAATAAAAAATATAACATTATAATGATTCTTTATATATGATATAAAATCCAATTATATATGATTTTAATATCAAAAGAATGATATTGTCGCTCGTGCATACGTACGGACTACCGTCTCCACAAACGCGATGAGATTCATTCCCCATCATATCCATTCAAGAATAGTTCTCATTTTATGATTAAAAGTAATGTTTATGGACTTGATATCATTCTGGATATGAATAATATAAAACCTATCCATAAAAAACATGGCTTATATAACAAAGTATATAAAGGAGAAGGAATCAGATAACACCCGAAACAATGATAATACTAAGATATTATTAACAAAGAAATGTTAAAAGATCATATATTATATCATATTAATGTATATGATTCTTGTATAATTTAATAACAATTATTTCACAATTATATAGGCGGTTAACCAACCCTCGACCAAGGAAAAGTACAAGGTAAGGGTTTATTTCACAATCTCTTCATTATCCGAGGTTGTTTATAAGTAATTATCTACTGGGACCTCTTTATCATCCACATCCATGTTTCTTAAAAATGTATTTCAAATCATTCTTACTATTTTACAGACTATGTTTTAATGTCATTTATACCCTTGTTTGACTTTTTATAAGAATTTTATAAAGGAATATTTCTGTCGTTTTCCAAACAAGGTCCTTTTTAACCTTTTCGACAGAATTAAGGTAAGAATGTTTTTTTAACTTATACGGAGGGTGAGACTATTTTACACCGATATAAAATCTTTGAAGCTTACCTTAAAAGATTATAAGGATATTTTCAATGTAAATATTTTATTTTATAATCATGTGAATTTTAAATTATTTAAAAAATAGATATTTCTCTCAAATTGTTTTGATTTCATCTATGTCAACATCCTTTGATAGATTTTAAGCTTATTTGAAGTTGATTTATTATGATACAAAAATTCCATACAGTATTGAAGGTTTTGTGATATGTTTGAATGTGGATGTGTTATTTTTATACCATTCATGGTTTATAGAGAAATTATTGACATTTCATATGCTAGTTTTAATACGAATGTTTATGTTATGTTTAAACCGATTCATATGAAGAATGCATTCGACTTAGTAAGTGACGGATGGAGCCCGATATAGCTCCTCGATGCATCAGTAGGTATCATGAGACAAACTAGTGTCTTGGAACAAGGCCTTGACAAAATCTTATTTGTAGTTTTGGAATAAGGTCTTGACTATGTGGTTGTGATAGTCTGGCATTATGCATTCCATCATTATTAAAGTGGTTATTGATATTGCATGTGATTATTCGACTAGTAGAATATCCATTTGAATAAGTAAATGACATTATTTCATTTTATCTTTTCTATATTATGCTGAAGTTCAAGTTTAAAAGGCTTTTGTTTTAGTTATACATTGCCTTAAATGTTTATGCTTATTTACGAAAGTTCCCTCTATATTGTTATCCTTACGAAGCATCTGAGTTCACCCCTTTCTATGTTTTATTTTTCCCAGGATGTGAAGAAGTATTTTATGAATGACCTATGGGGATAGTATGAGGGTATATGAGTGAGGTCTATAGAGACAATATATTGTTATAGTTTTTCACTTTATGAGGTAATGTAATCTTTATAAATGTATCTAGTGATTTCAAGGCTACTAAACTAATCGGTCTTTCGAGATTTGATATTTTGTGATCATGCCAATGTTATGTAATAATGAACCGACTCTGGGTAACTGGGGTCGGGGTGTTACAGTTGGTATTAGAGGGAGTTTAATACAAACCTTGGAAGCTAGATTTAGATAAACTCTGATTAGAGCACATAGAACTAAGATGGACTTTGAGGATTAGTATAGAAGAAATTTATAGAATTTTGGTATTGTAGAGATTTTGTGAGTTTTCCAATCAATACATCCATGTCTGGATATGACCAAGTAGTGGTAGCTCTGGTATAGATGTACCTATGGGTAAAAACTGAAAACACTGCTTTGATCTATACTCGAATGAGAAATGGTGTACGACAACGGGCCTTGTTGCACTCTTGGTTGCGACACTCCTGGGGGATATACTTAGGATAATTCTCATTTTCTTTACAAACCATTATGAAGGGTTTATGAGTATATACTTCCTCAAAGAAAACATTTTTTTATGATTATGGATTATATCCATAAACTGTTCAATTTATGTTAAGTGTTTTAAAAGTTTGGATTTATGTATTGCGATTCATAAACTAATCTAGTTTATTCCATTGTTTAGAAATAGAGCCTAGTGGAAGAAATGGAAACTGTATCAATGTACACACTCTATGCATGAATTTTACTCTTACTCAAGATAATTATAGTGGAGATGGTGATACAACTGGTTCTGATTATCTTATCACTATAATGGGACAACTCACACAGGTTATGAATAATAACCTTACCCTTATGGAGCACTCTGATCCGCAGCATGGAGGATCAATGTTAGATTGCTTCATGAGAAAACAACCACCAGCATTCAATGGGGATAAAAATAAACTAGTAGCTGATAAATGGATAAATTCCTTAGAAAAAATATTCCATGCCTTGGGGAGTAGCGAAAGGGAAAAAGTTTTCATGGAAGTTTACCACCTCACTGGAGATGTTGATCAATGGTGGTCATTGACTCAAAACGCAAAGGAAGATGATGAAGTATCAAATATGGAACGGATGGAGTTTAAAGATCTTTTATTAGAAAAATACTTTCCTTGTGACCATTGAGCAAATATGCAAAGGCAATTTCTAAGTCTGAGGAAAAAGGAAGTTGAGAATGTCGCAAAGTATGATGCTAACTTTACAAGGTTATCGAGGCATGCTGCAGATTATATACGTAACCCAAGAATTAAGATTGATCATTTCTTTTTTGGGTTAAAATCATTTCTCCATCGAGCATTTGTCTCACAATCCTTCTCGTTGTACGAAGATATTGTCTCATGTGCTATCAAGACAGAAAAATAATTCTCTAAGTCTTATGACTTTAAAGCAAAGCAAGAGAAGAAGAGATCTGCTGATCACTGTGGAAATGGAAATAAGGGAAAGAAGGGAAAAGTTTAATATTCATCCTTTAGTAAGTGTGGGAATAAACACCATGGTACTTGCTTAAAAGGAATGGGAGTCTGTTACAAGTGTGGTGAAAAAGGCCACCAAGCGCATGATTGCAAGGGGAAGAAAAAAGCTACCGATGTTCAATGCTACAATTGCAGGGAGATGAGACATTATGAAAATGAATGTCCTAATTTTCTAGGAATCTTACCTCATAAAATGCCAAGGGATCAAGGCCAAGCTTATGCGATCACTACTACTGAGGTTGAAGCTCCGAAATACATGGTGGTAGGTAATTTAATGGTTTCCTCAAGTTTATCCAATGATTTATTTGATTCTAGATCATCACATTGTTTCATATCTTCCCATTTTTCTAATAAAATTAGATATTTCCAATTTTATTTAACAAGGGAGTTGTTAGTTATAAATTTTAAGGGAAGTATCATTGCTACAAAGTTCTGTGAATCATTTCCCATTAGAGCATATAAATGTTCATTATCTACTGATCTCATCATCATACCTATGATTGAGTTTGATATAATCCTCGGTATAGATTGGATTTTGGACTATGATGAAAATATTTATTGGAATAAGAAGGAGGTTATGATTTTTTATGATGATGAAAAGGAACACCTTATCTTTAGAGCAGAATCATCACCACCTAATTCTTATCTAGATCCACCCCCAGTAGCTCAAATAAATTCAATTATTGGAGATGAAGAGAATGAAATAAATGTGGGTAAGGAAAGGAATGTTGAAATAGAGGATGTACCTATTATGATAGAATATGTTGATGTGTTTCCAGAAGATGTACCTGGTCATCCTCTAGAATGAGAAATTCAGTTTTACATTGATTTAATTCTTGGTTCAGGGCCCATATCGAAGACCCCTTATAGAATGGCCACTGTGGAATTAGTTGAACTAAAGAAACAAATAGAGGAATTGAGTAATAAGGGATTAATTCACCCTAGTGTTTCTCCATGGGGAGCCCCTGTCCTTTTTGTTAAGAATAAAGATGGATCTATGAGGTTATGTTTCGACTATAGGGAAATCAATGCTATAACAATAAAGAACAAGTATCCCCTACCTCGTATTGATGATTTATTTTACCAACTTCATGGAGCTCAATACTTTTCAAAGATTGACCTTCGATCTATATTCCATCAGTTGTGTGTGAAGAAGGAAGACATTCCGAAGAAAGCATTTTGAACCAAGTATGGGCATTACGAGTTTACAGTAATGCCTTTTGGATTGACTAATGCACCCTCTGTATTCATGGATCTAATGAATAGAGTTTTCAAGGAATATCTGAATGATTTTTTGGTGGTATTTATTGATGATATCTAGGTATAATACAAAATCTACGAAGATCATGAAAATCACTCGCGCATTATCCTGAAGTCTCTTAGAAAACATGAATTATATGGGAAGTTTAGAAAGTGTGAATTCTGGCCTCAGGAGATTTCTTTTCTTGGCCATATTACCTCTAAGGATGGAATTTCTGTTGATCCTTCTAAGACCAAGGAAATCCAATAATGGTCAGCACCTATGAGTATAACTAAGGTACGCAGTTTTATTGGTTTAGTAGGTTATTATCGACGTTTCATCCAGAATTTTGACCAGTTGGATAACCCATTAACGAAGCTCACATGTAAAGGGATTAAATTTGATTGAAAAAATGAGTGTGGAGAATGTTTTGAAGAACTGAAGAGAGGATTAGTCAATGATCCTATATTGACTCTACCATCAGGTAATAATGGGTGCGTTATTTATAGTGATGCATCAAAGAAAGGACACGGTTGTGTCCTTATATAGAATGATAGAGTTATTGCCTATGCATCACGATAGCTGAAAATTCATAAGAAAAACTATCCTACTCATGATCTTGAGTTAGCATTTGTAATCTTTACTTTGATGATTTGGAGGCACTAACTCTATGGTGAAAAATGTGACACTTATACTGATCAAAAGAGTTTAAAGTATATTTTCTCACAGAAAAAACTCAACATGAGGCAAAGGAGATGACTTGAATTACTCAAGAATTATGATTGTGCGATACACTACCACCCAGGGAAGGAAAATAAGGTAGCAAATGCTTTGAGTATAAAGGATCATGGAGTTTAGAACAAGATGAGAGTTGAAAGGGATCCTATTTTAATGGATCTAGTAAAGATGGATATGGGAATCACCATGGAAGGTGAAACATCAAGACTTTTTCAAATGGTTTCTAAACCATCTTTACTAGAAAGGATAAAGAGTTCCTAGATCGATGATGAAGAGTTTAAAAAGAATATTAAAGTTGTGCATGATGGGAGATTGAGTGACTTTGTGTATGAAGATGGAATTTTGAAATTTGGGAAGAAACTTTGTGTTCCCAATATACCTAATCTAAAAAGAGAATTGTTGGATGATTCTCATAGTTACAGTTTCTCTATACACCCTGGGAGCACCAAAATGTATAGAGATTTGAAGGAACATTTTTGGTGGGACAACATGAAGAGGGAGATTGCTGATTTTGTGTCAAGATGTATGGTTTTTCAACAAGTGAAAGTTGGAAGGCATCATCCTAGAGGAGTATTGCATCCTTTTCCCATACCTGAGTGGAAATGGGATAATATTATGATGGACTTTGTCATGGGACTACCAAAGACTCCTAGAAGGAAAGATGCAATATGGATCATTGTTGATTGTATTACCAAGTCAGCACATTTTCTTACTATAATATAAGATCTACCACTTGAACATCTAGCAAGACTATATATTAATGAAGTTGTGAGACTTCATGGAGTACCCATATCAACTGTTTCTGATCATAATCCACGTTTTACATCAAGATTCTGGAAAAGTATTCAGAAAGCCCTGGATATTGAACTTCATTTGAGCACTGCCTACCACCCCCAAAGTGATGGACAATCAGAACGGACTATTCAAAACTTATAAGACATGTTGAGATCATGCTCACTTGACTTTCAAGGTATGTAGGATTAATATTTACCTTTAGTAGAATTTTCCTATAACAACAGCTTCCATTCAAGTATTTAGATGGCTCCATATGAAGCGTTACATGGAAAGAGATGTCGCACACCAACCTATTGGGATAATGTTGCTGAAAGAAAACTTGTAGGCCTAGAACTTGTGGAGGAAATGATGGAAAAGGTGAAGGTAATCCAACCCCACATCAAAGCACCTCAAAGTAGGTAGAAGATTTATACCGATAATCAAAGGAAGGATTTGGAATTTCAGGTAAAAGATCATGTTTTCTTGAAGGTATCTCCATGGAAGGGAGTCATACGTTTTGGTAAGAAAGGTAAATTGAGTCACATGTACATCGAACCTTTCTAAGATATAGAATGAATTGGGGTTGTAGCTTACCGTTTGGCAATGCTGCCAAGTCTCTCCAAAGATCACGATGTGTTCCACGTATCACTGTTGAGAAAATACATACCAGACCCAACGCATGTACTCACTTATGATGAAGTAGAACTGGAACCCGATCTGTCTTATTGTGAAGAGCCCGTCAGGATTCTTGATACCAGAGAACAAGTGCTGAGAAAACGGACGAATCATCTGGTAAAAGTTCTACGGAGAAACCATAAGATAGAAGAGGCAACGTGGGAACCTGAGGAACTTATGATGAAGAACAACCTAAGTGTTTTTATGCAGTAATATTCTAGAAATTTTGAGGATGAAATTATTTGAAGGAGAGGAGAATGTAACACCCCAAGAATCTATAGTACACTTCTCTTTGAATAATATAGTAGCGTGTGTTGTATGCAACTTCGAGTTCTAACCCAACCACAACAGATCAAAATAGCTGTTATGAATAGTAATACCCACTTTTTGAAATTTTATAAATTTTATCTTTCAAAATGGAATTCTTTTTTGGATTCAGAATATCAAAATTATCTTAGGGTGAATTTTTAGTATTTTTCTGAAAACATTCAATTTTTGATGAATAGTAAAAAACACTGAGTTATAGTTTAAAACTGCATTTTTATTTAAATAATTATTTATTTTATTTAAATTTAATTAAGTTTGAAAATAGATATATAAGTTCAATGTAATTCATTGGAGTTAGTTTAGAATAATTTTAGATATATAAAAATTTTATTGAACTTTTCACCATCTTTTACCCACCTCTTAAGAGAATTTGAAAATTTACATAAAACTTAATTTTACCGCTTCTGTGAGTGGAATTTCAAAAATCCAAGAGTCACAGTTTATATCATAGAGTAAAATGTGGTTCAATAAGATAAAAATAATTTTTTGTGAATAGTAATTTTTTACTTTTATTTACCACAGTTAAAAGTAAATAGGGTAATTAAGGGTAAAAATGATATTATTATTACCATAACACATGTCCTAATTCTATTGGATAAGTATATTTATACTAAAAACAACCTTATGAATAAAATATTAACCTCTTTGGTCCACTTGGATTAGACTAGGACATTTATTATTATTTAATTCAAAGAAGAGTTAAAACAGTTAAAATCAAAGTTTAATAACTAAAAAATTTTTAATATAGGGTTATACATAAGATAAATTAGATTATAAATATTAATTATAAAGATAAAAATATTTCTTACATAATGGTATTTTACTTATAATTTTTAGACTTTAAATAATGTAATTTATTTATGACACAATGGTGATGTAGTAATTATCTAATTAATGAAATATTAAAATAATTTATATTATAAATATCCAAATAAATGTAATTTCATAGTTTTTATGAATTACAATAATTTTATAGGATAATATGACATGTTAGGATTGATTAAATGAATTTATTTTGAATTAATAAAGTTTTTAAGATTTAAAAAATCAATTATTAAATAGTGTCAAAATTGAAAAAAAGGAGTATTTAAAACAAATATTATATTATTAATTGATATTCTTTTACTAAAAATCTAACGTTTAGCCAGGTGACTTATATAAGGTTATATATATTAATAATTAACCACTTGGGGTTCGATTGTTTTGTTATAGTAATTTTATTAACCATATAATATAAAAATAAAAAGAGACATGGTAAATGTTAAACTATTTAACTAAGAGTTATTTATAAATGATAAGGTTAATATAGTAATCCAAACCTGTATAAAATCTATTTTTTGAAAGGATTTCAACCCATCTCCACCTTAGCCTCTAAATAAGTCACTTTGGAGCAATTATAAACTGAATATTAATTTATTATAAAATAATATTTTAAGTTTTTCCTAAGGTGCCCCTCACCCCTCTTATAAAAGGGCACTCCCCCTTCTCTCTAATTAATACCTTCAAAGCCCTTTTTCTCAGACAAAACCTGCTCAAATATTCTCTCAACTTCCCTCAATTCAACCTAGAGGCCTTATTTTGATCAGAAATCCAACCTAAGGAGCCCTTTTGATCAAATCAAAAGGAAGAACCCGAAGAAGAGGTAATGTTTTCACCACCCTCTTTCAAGTTCCTTTCTTCTTCCACTTATTATTTCTTTGTTATTTCCACTATAAAATAATAAATACAGTATATTATATATACATTTATTTTATTATAAATATGGTACAAACATATTCAGTATTCTATCCATCATTTGTATGACATGTCACTATACATGCGTACGTACGGCTTACCATCTCCACGTCATGGTGTAATTTTTTTTCAAAACATTATTATTTGGATGGGTATGATAATGATTTTTAATTGAATTAAATAATAAATATAACATTATAATGATTCTGTATATATGATATAACATACAACTATATATGATTTTAATATCAAAAGGATGATATTTTCGCTCGTGCGTACGTAGGGACTACCGTCTCCATGAACGCGATGAGATTCATTCCCCATCATATCCATTCAAGACTAATTCTCATTTGATGATTAAAAGTAATGTTTAAGGACTTGATATCATTCTGGATATGAATAATATACAACCTATCCATAATAAACATGGCTTATGCAACAAAGCATATAAAGGAAAATGAATCAGTTAACACCCGAAACAACGATAATACTAAGATATTATTAACAAAGCAATGTTAAAAGATCATATATGATATAATATTATTGTATATGGTTCATGTATAATTTAATAAAAATTATTTCACCATTATACAAGAGTTTAACCAACCCTCGACCAAGGAAAAGTACAAAGTAAGGGTTTATTTCACAATCTCTTCATTATCTGGGGTTGTTTGTACGTAATTATCTACTGGGACCTCTTTATCATCCACATCCATGTTTCTGAAAAATGTATTTCAAATAATTCTTACTATTTTACAGAATATGAGTTAAAGTCATTTATACTCTTGTTTGACTTTTTATAAGAAGTTTATAAAGTAATATTTCTGTCGTTTTCCAAATAAGGTCCTTTTTAACCTTTTTGACAGAATTAAGGTATGAATGTTTTTTAACTTATACAGTGTGTGCGGCTATTTTCCACTGTTATAAAATCTTCAAAGCTTCTCTTACAAGATTATAAGGATTTTTTCAAAGTAAATGTTTTATTTTATAATTATGTGACTTTTAAATGATTTATAAAAAGAGATATTTCTCTCAAATGGTTTTGATTTCGTCTATGTCAACACCCTTTGATGGATTTTAAGCTTATTTGAAGTTGATTTATTATGATACAAAACTTCCATATAGTATTGAAGGTATTGTGATATTTTTGACTGTGGATGTGTTATTTTTATACCATTCATGGTTTATGGAGAAAGTATTTACATTCCCTATGCTAGTTTTAATACAAATGTTTATGTTATTTTTAAACCTGTTCATATGAGGAATGCATTGGACTTAGTAAGTGACGGGTGGAGCCCAATATAGCTCCTTAATGCATCGGTAGGTCTAATGAGACAAACTAGTGTCTTGGCACAAGGTCTTGACAAAATATTATTTGTAGTCTTGTCACAAGGCCTTGACTATGGGGTTATAATAGTCTGGAATTATGCATTCCATCATTATGAAAGTAGTTATTGATATTGCATGTGATTATTCGACTAGTAGAATATCCTTGTGAATAAGTAAATGGAATTATTTAATTTTATCTTTGCCATATTATGTTGAAGTTCAAGTTTAAAAGGCTTTTTATTTAGTTATATACTTCCTTAAATGTTTATGCTTATTTATGAAAGTTTCCGCTATATTGTTATCCTTACTAAGAATCTGAGATCACCCCTTTCTTTGTTTTATTTTTCCCAGGATGTGAAGAAGTATTTTATGAATGACCTACAGTGATAGTATGAGGGGATATGAGTGTGGTCTATGGAGATAATATGTTGTTGTAGTTTTTCACTTTATGATGTAATTTAAACTTTATGAATGTATCTAGTGATTTCAAGTTTACTAAACTAGTCAGTCTTTCGAGATTTGATCTTTTTTTATCATGCCAATGTTATGTAATAATGCACCAACTCTAGGTAACTAGGGTCGGAGCATTAAAAAAGTAGTGAAAATTATTTAAATGGAATCACTTAAATATGGAAACAAGAATGGGTTCAGTGGGGAATTGTCTTCTAGGAATGAATCTAACTTTGGTTGTGGTTTTTGTGCTTTTGTACGAATAAATAATAATGAGGGTTTTTGTGTATGGGATGGTTTTGGAACCCTTAGGTTTGGATGATTGCTTGTTTACCTATACATATAAATTTAGTTTTTTGTTTCTTATTCACACCCCACCCAAGTTGACCACTTTGTGCTGCACACTCCCATTTCAAGGGGGAGGATGTTTTTACCAACATCCTATTGGGTGGATTGTTATTATCTCTTTTATGCTCTCTATCCTAAGTAGTCTAAGACTCTTCGGGTAGGATGTGACGGTCTGAGTTCAATTATATCCAAAGATTCTTTGGGATGGTACATTTTGGTGGTTGGCCCAGGTGTGTGTGGGTAGGGTTTGTTTCTCAAGTGTCTTTGGGATGAGGCCCAGGTGCCCTCGGGCGTGGTTACATATGGTTGTGGTTTACCAGGTGTCTGCAAGCAGGATACGTGGTTGTGGTGGCCCATAAGGTTGTTGTTGGGGTGGTAGTGGGACTTCAGTGAAAATGGATATGGAGGTCTGACGCATAGGATGTCTTCAATAACCAGTGGGAAAGTGGTGCAGGGTACCCAAACATTGATGTGCTATTACCATTATTTTACTTGACTTGCATTATTTTGGGATCATGCCTTAGTGAGGTTGGGTAGATAGTTTACTTGCAAGCTGATTTGGTTACCTCTTTTTTCTCACAGTGCATTAGAATATCTCCCCACTTGTACACGAGAGATTTTGTTTTTCCCTAATAAGTATACCTATATAGTCACCCTATGTATATAAAACTTCTTTTAGGTTTCCAATAGGACTTCAGTGACCGTTCAGGGCCACACTAGCTCGGACATCGGGACAGTTTCCGTTGTTGTTTTCTTTCTTTTGGTACTTTCCCATTGGATTTTTCTTGTAATTGTATAGGTTTATCTTTGAACATGCATATGGGAATGGGTTTTTTTTCTTTTACCTTCAGTTTTGGAGTTGGGTTTTTACCATCTTATATCCCAATCATACTAAATAAAAAGGGTAATGCCTTCCATATTATGCGTGATTCTATACCCTGGTTCTATTCTCCACTTTGGGTCCTATTGAAGGTGGAACTCAGGATCATTATCTCTACTTCAACATGAGGAAAGAAGGGTATGGTGGTTTGTTGTCCCTTTACTCATATTTGTAAAGGAGGGTCGCTTCATACATGTGGTGTGTTTGATAAATCGACTCAAATATGAACTATAAAGGTAAAAGGTTGTTGAAGAATGGAAATGGGGTCACATCACTAATGAAAATATGTGTATGGAAATGAAATGGATTTATTGTTAGGTTGGAATAATACAATGTAACACAAGAGGGGGGATTATATATTTTTGATAACCTTAAATAATTATTTCTTTTGACACACTTTGTGATCTATACAGATATGTAGTGTTTTCTTCTATATAGAAATATAATCAGTAGATAAACAGAATGAAATAACCTTGGGTTTTTAGTGGTCCGAGGCACAAAGATACCCTAGTACAGTCCACCAATTATTCTCTATGCAATATTGGTGAATTTCACAAGAATTTCCCTCTTATCAAAAGACCAAAAATCCACAACTAAGTATAGGTAGTTCAAACCTTTAAAAAAAGACAAACACAGAAACTTATGGTTATTTAACATAGAATTGATTATCCAAAACATAGTACAAGTAGCTAACACTTCACCACAATTGAGTATGAGTAGTTGATACTCTAATAAAAATTTTGCTTTGATGATTTGAGATGATCTTCATAGTTTCTGCAATAGAAACAGATAGTAGGTGGATCTTCTTCTTTAGAAATGAATGTATTCAATACAGAATAGTTTTGAAACAATTTGGTTACAAAAGATCTTCAATAAAGATAGAAACACACAGTATTAGAAAACTCACAGTAGAATGAGATTTAACAAGTATGTCTCCAAATTTTAGTCCCTCTTCAAAGTTGACTATTCGTTGTAGAAATATTGTAAAAGATATACACAAGAATATAGATCCAAATGTTAATGTATCCTCAAATTTTTCAATAGGAATTGCGGTAGAATATATAGAGAATACATCTATCTTCTATATTCCATATCCAAGAAAAATGAATGAAAGAACATGAAAAATAAAATCTCAATTGACCATGGGAGTTGTAAATTACCTTAATAATATGAGTGATTTTTTCAAAAAAAAAACATGGTTCTTTCAATCAATCATAATTTTATTTGAATCAACCTGATATTATTTCAAGAATGTTGCTTGAAACTCCAATAAAATTTCAGGTTTTAAAACTCTGAAAATTAGTAGAAAAATGTAGGGTTGAACTGCATAGCATAGGGTTCCGTTGTTTAGCATATGGTTACTTTACGTAGCATAGGGTTCCTTTTTATAGCATAGGGTTCCTACCAACGTACGGTTACTTAACCATACTTTCATCTTCACTTAATAAAAGGAACAAAAGTAATTTCGGAATGATTATTTATATGTTTATCCTTTTCATCATAAGAATCCAAATGTAGCATTTATTAACAATACATTCAAATTATTGAATGTAGGGTATGGATAGTAAATCTAGACTCTAATATAGGGTTGATATTCCATACATTCATTTATTCACAAACTTAGGTTTGTCGTTCCATACACTTAATATCCAGAGTAGTACAGGGATAATGAACCATATGTTCAATTACCGAATTTAGGGTTCGAACATTGTTTCCATAACATATCTTGTAGATCACATTCCAATAAAAATATAAACAAAAACAAGATGGATATTCCTAAAATATTCTTAACATATCTTCTTTAGAAAACAAACAAGGGTACTTGTGAGCATCAAAATCAATATATAATATAGAGTATTGTTGAGACTATACTTTCCAAAAAATCTCCCCCTTTTTGATGATAAAAAACCCATAAAATACCTAACAAAAGATATAGGAATTAGAAACAATAATAATGTATTTAAATTTTAGAGTACTATTTTGATTGAAAATTATTTCCCAAGAATATATGTTTCCCAAATATTCTCCCCAAAAATAAACTCCCCCTTTTTGTGATATCAAAAAGAAAATATAAAAGAGAAAATAATATAAACCATAATGAATATAGAACCAAACTATAAACTAATGTTATAGTCTACTGTAAATAAAATAAGATATGTCATATGGAAGTATAAAGTTGAAAACAAATATCACAATAAGAAAAGTATATTATAAAATGCACAAAATATAAAAGTAATATAAAGGGAAGTAAATTAAAATGTAGATGAACTGTTTGAAAAAATTAATGACTACATCCCAACATCAGCTCAAGTATTACTCAAAATGAGGGGCTCCGTTTAGAGTGGTTTCCTTGGTCTAAATCTCTATGACTAGTAGTTTGTTCAGGTGGATTAGGATTTTTGATGACAATATTTTTAATTATAAATAGGTTCAATAATAGACTCTGAAAATGGTTGTTGAATACATATGTCCATTTTTTTAGCATCTTCCTTGAATCTTGACCAACCATTAAGCTTTTCACCAGATTCACCTTAAATAAATCATCCATATACTCTTCTGATTGAATAAAGGTTGTCAATATATCTCTAACTTGGTGAATGATTGGTCCTAACTAGGATTCATTAGAATTTAGCTATCTGATCAAATATTTCTAATTTTTCAGAAGCACAATCAGATTCATAAAATCACATTGGAGAGTGTGCAACCTATTGTTAAATTTATCCATCACAGTAGTTGTTTCTTAAAATATTATTATCAGGTCCAGTGAAGTGGGTTGAGGAGTAGAGGTCAAAGATTTGTAACTATCCTTTATCAACTCAAATTCTCTTCCCAATATAATATTCAACTAATAAAAATAATAATTTTTAATAGATTCATCTTTTAGAGATCCGAAATCTCTATACATAGTCTCTATAAAGCCTTCAAGTTCATACACTAAAATTAAATTGTATTGAACATCTTTGAGTTGAGTTTTAAGGGCTTAAGACTCTACTCTTGGAAAAGTTTAACTTTATAGCCTCTCAACTTTCTTCTTCTCATCTTCTAAATCTTATTTCAAAGACAAGTTATGGATTTCTAAATGCATTCACTTTCTAATCAAAGCTTCATCATAAGAGAAAGAATATTCTGGAGTAATGTGACTTGAATAAAGTCTACCATATACAATATCCAAACATGGATATACTTGACCCTATTATTTGTATCTCAAAACAAATCTTTCTTCAACAACAGAATCAGGAACAATGAGTGAAAGGTTAGTAGGGGTATGGAAATATTCCATGTGAACTTCTTTTCTATAAGGATCTTTCTCAACAACCTCATTAACTTGAGCCTCTTGTTCAAATATATTTTCTACTTCTTCCACATATTTTGGAATTTTGATTAAAATTATTCTTCTAAGAACAAGATGACCCTCTCCATGTATAGATATAGCCCCTTTATTCAGCCTTTGTCTTATAGAACTAATATATGGAATCATTCTTTACTCCCCCTGATCATCTTTCTTAATCATATATTGTTGTTCATCTCTAACTGGTAGAATACTATTTCATGAGTTTCTCCAAACATATCCCAGTTTCTTAATAGTACCAATATTAATAATTTTGGAATTATGGCATCTATTTCCAAGAGACATATTTACAATTTTTCCTTTACTATGTAACAAAAAGTAAATGATCCTTCCATAAGTATAGTATCTCATCTTGTCTTCTTTGTGACAACAATGAATCATATATCTTAACAATAGATGATGGAAATTGAACTTAATTTTGTTAAAAAATAGAATTTACATATAAGGCTACCAATATTTTTCTTGTAGAGTTATTCTTGGAAAAATCTCATTATGTATAAACTTCATAAGGACTCTTCTATTAGGAGTAAGGTCCATGGTCATCACTTTCTAGATGATTCTTTTCTAGAAAAAAGAAAATATAATGTCCTCTGATTTATACTTTTCATCACCAATAGTTCTCAAGTCAAAATGAGAATCCCCCTCATGGGGATAGCGTAAAAACTTACCTGTATCAATTGAAGAATGATAAAAGTATTTTTCATTAATCATAAAGATTATATAATCTTCATCTATTACAAAACGAAAATCAGCATTTCTATATAACTATTTTACTTCTATTTCAAAAATAAGAGGAGTGTTATCATAACCAAAATCAAAATCTAGTCCTTGAAATTTAATCTCTTCCTTCAATGAAAAATTTGTTTCATTTAAATAATCAGAATCAATCAACTTACTTTGGAGAACTTTGTGAAACTTTTCTCTTGAGTACATAGACACACCAAAGTCTAAATCTTTAGGTATTCATGGAGTTTCCATTTCTAAAGGTTTTGTGACTAATGGTATGAAGGTTTAGGGTTTTGATAAACTAGAATAAGATTATTTGTAAATCGAAAAGAGGTGAAGGAGTAGAGTGGGAGAAGGAAAATGGATTTCTCACATCCTTTGAGAATGCACTCATTAGGTTTTAATTTAAAAAAAATTGAAGTGAAATTCTTTTTTAATCTTATACACAACCGATAGAAAATAAAAAGAAAATAAATTAAATAAATAAATTATAGTTCATGTAACATACAAACAGAGAGATTAAATTTACACAAATTAATAAATACTTATTTGAAATTAAATATCCCTAACACCCCATTAATAAAATAAAAACTTGCACTAGGAAGTGGTTTAGTGAAAATATCTGCTAATTGATATTCGGTGTTAACAAATTCTATGGATATATAGTTTTTAAGAACATGGTATCTCTGAAAATGATTCCTTATATTAATAACCTTAGTCATAGAAAGACTTATATGATTTTTTGAAATATTTATAACACTAGTATTATCACATAAAATAGGTATACTATAAAAATTTAGTCTAAATCCTAGTAGAGTGTTTTTCATCCACAATACTTATGCATATAAACTTCTAGTAGAAACATATTCTATATCAGGTATTGATAGGGAAATTGAGTTTTCTTTCTTACTCTGCCATGACACGAAATATTTTCCTAAAAATTATGAGGTTCTTGATGTTCTTTTTATATCTACTCTACACCCTCCAAAATCAGCATTTTAATATCAAATTAAATTAAATTCATATGTTTTTTGATAAAGAAAATATTGAAAAATAGTTCCTTTTAAATATCTAAAAACTATATTAACAATAGTAAGATGGGATTATTTTGGATTTTACTGAAATCTAACACATAGATATACAGAAAACATATTGTCTGGTATGCTAGCAGTAAGATATAACAAACTAACAATCAAACCTCTATATAACTTTTAGTCAATTGGTTTCCCAGGTTTATCCAAATCAAGTTTTACATTACTAGATATGGGACTTGTATATGACTTTTTGTTTTCAATTCCAATTTTTTTTAATAAATCATTTATATATTTACTTGGATTTAAAATATTTCCATAATCTATTTTATAAATTCTATGTCCTAAAACGAAATTCAATTCTCCCATCATACTCAATTCTAATTTTTTTTGAATTAATTTTGAAAAATCATTAGAAATTTTTTTATTTATTGAACCAACAATAACATCATCAACATAAATTTTTACTAATAAAATATTTGAACAAACAATTTTCATAAAAACTTTTCGATTTTCTAATCCAACAGTAAATCCATTTTTGAAAACAAAATGATATTAGTATTTCATACCAAGCTCTAGGTGCTTGTTTAAGGCCCTAGAGAGCTTTAGTTAGTTTAAAAAAAGAATTTGGTTTTTAAGGATGTTCAAAACCCAAAGGTTGTTCTGAAAAAACTTCCCCTAATAAATATATATTTGAAAGTGTATATTTAACATCAATATGATATAATTTAAAATCTATATGAGATTCATAAGGAATAAAGAATCTAATTACTTTCAATACAGCTACATGGGAAAGGGTTCCATCATAATCTATACCTTCTTCTGGATTATATATTTTAGCTACTAATATAGATTTATTTCATATTATGATCCCTTGATCATACAATTTATTTCTAAATACCCACTTAGTTCCTATAACTAGATAATTGGTTGGTTTGTATACTAATTCCAAAACTTCATTCCTTCAGAATGAGTTTAGTTATTCTTGTATTGAAAACATCCAAATTTTATATTCTAAGGCTTTTTCAATCGAATTTTTTTCTAAATGAGATAGAAAGGGAGAAAATAAATCTAGGTTTCCTGAATTTATTTTGGTTCCAATTACTGTGTCTAGATCTTGTATTATAGTTTCTAAAGGATGGTTATTTATAGTTATAGACTATCTAGGTAATATACATTTAGGTTCTTCAGGTTCATGTTCTTCTAAACTGGACTTAATTTTATTTATATCATTTTCGAAATCAACATTAGGGGGTTCAAGTCTCATGTTTTCAAAAGAGTTAGTAACTTCATCTATTTGATCTTTTTCTTTAATAGAAGGGTTGGTTTCATCAAACATCACATGAACTGATTCGTCAACAATCCTTTATATTTTATTAAAAACTCTATAATCTTTTGAAATAGCAGAATTATCTAAAAATATTCCTTCATTAGATTTTGGATCGAACATATGAAGTTTTTCCTTAGTGTTCATCATATAAACCTTACATCAAAAAAATTAAAGTAATTTACTTTCGGTATTATGTAATTCCAAATTTCATAGGGTGTCCTTTTGAAAAAAGTCCTTATTAAAACTCTATTCATGATATATCATGTTGTTCTTATAGCTTCATCCCTAAAATAAGTAGGAAGATTGTATTCATTCATCATAGTCTTTTCCATCTCTTTAATAGTTCTATTTCTTATTTCAACAATTCCATTTTTTTAAGGTGTTCTTGGTGTAGAGAAGGTATTTTTAATACCTATATTTGAGAAAAAATAAATAAAATATTGATTCTAAAACTTTCCACCATGATCAATTCTTAAGGAAAATATATTAAAACCTTTTTCATTTTGAACAATTTTTCAAAAAAATTCAAAAACATTGAAAAAATTACTTTTGAGTTTTAGAAAATACACCAAATTAAACTGAGAATAATCATAAACTAAACAATAAACCTATAATTTACCATAAAAACTTGCTACATTGGATGGTCTAGATAAATTCATATGGATAAGTTATAATTGTTTAAATATACTAATTTTGTTAATAGATTTGAAGAAGATTTCTGTTGTTTGCCAATTTTTCATGCATCACAAAATCTATCATTATCAAATTTAAGACAAGGTAAATCAGAAACTAACTGATTATTAGATAATTTATATAAAGAATAAATATTAAAATGATGAGATATCTTATGCCGGATATATGACTTATTTGTATTTAAATGTATACAATTAACTTTCTATTTACATAATGAATTTAAATCCTAAGTATAAACATTATTAGTTCTAGGTACTCTAAATTTAAACAATTTATCTTTAAAGACAAAATAGGAATTGTTAGAAAAATAAACATAGAAACCATCCTAAACAATTTATGAAATAATTATTAGGTTATGTTTTAACACTATCACATACAGTACTTTTTTGATTGATATAGTCTTTGGATCTCCAATAGTTCCTACTCCAACAATTCTTACTTTTACATTGTCACTGAAAGTGACTAGTCCTCCAATCATTTGAGTTGATGTATGAAAATTTGTTTGAGTATCAACTGATGTTATTGGAATACCCACTATCCATATACCATATAAATTTTCTATTTTTTAGAAATGTTTCCTGCAAAAGTAATTAAACATGTGTTTGTTTCGGTACCCATATTTTCTTGGGTCCTACAGTGTTAGTGGGCAATGATCTGGGAATCTAGATCTGATTTATCTTTCAATAATTTATATTAATAGCTTCATACATGATTTTAGAAATAAAATTCACTTTAATACCACTCATTTGAGGATTTTTAAAATAAAAATTATTAGTGAAATAACCTTTTGTCCCACAAAAATAAGAGGTATCATTTTTCAAATTGGGCACAAAATAATTTTTATATAGTTTTTATTTTCACCCTTGCTTATAATTATAAATCTTTATCCTTTAATAACATTATTTTCAAGAATTTAATTTAAAACCTTTTCTATTTCAATAAAAGTATTATTAGCACTCTTATAAGATTCTACATCATCCTATAGTTCTTTAACTCTTTTTTCATGATCAACGCAGTTTGTTGTAGATGACTTGAGTTGTTGAATTAGTTATTTATATTGTTTTAGCAAAGTGTGTCTTTCGCCTAAAATAGAATTGTGAATATTTTTTAATGTTTTATGTTTCTTTATTAAATAATCATATTTCTATTTTAACAGTGTACAATAAGAATCTAATTTATTATTTGAGAAAATATCAGTACTGGAATTAGAAGAATAATATGATTGTACCTCTTATTCATTAACCATAAAGCACATGTCGGCATCAAGATGTTGTTTCTATTTTTCAAGATCAGATTGTGAGGAGCTACTAGAGTATTCATATACACTCCATATATATTTCATTTCTCTTTTTCCTTTATGCTCATAATCAGAATTATTTTGATATCTATTTTATTTCCTTTTTCTTTCAAATTTAAATTGAGTGAAATCAGGTCTAATATGACCTAATTTATTATATTCATAGCATTAAAATTCTTGGGGTTCTATGTTAGACTTCTTGAATTATTTTTTGAAGAATATTTTATTCTTGTATAATTTTCTGAACTTTCTGGCTAGCTGAGCCACTTCTATTTCAGAATATGAGGAATCTGAATTTTTCTCTATTTGGTCTTCTTGTTTCTTTATGATATGCTTTTGAGATGTCACTTTAGCATCAATAATCTCCTTTTTCACTACAATAATATGATATTCAACCTCATCTTCAATTTATTCTTCATATATAATAAGTGTTATTATAAAATATTTCATAGTTAGATCCTTGACAGGTGATGATTGATGAATAACAGAAAATATTCCATTCCATTTTGAGGGTAGTATCCTGAGTGCATCTAGAGCTTGATCAGATTGTTTGATAGGTTCCCTCAAGATAGTAATGTTATTGATGATCTCTATCAAACATTCATTCATCTGCATGATTCTTTCACTATCAATAATTCTAAAGGTGTTGAAATTTAGCATTGTTGTACAACACCTCATTTGTCTTAATTTTTTTCCTTCACAGAAAATTGAAATAGTTTTCCACATATCATAGGCAGTAGTACGTTGTGAAACATGATTAAACTCATCAGGTCTGAGAACACAAATAATATCATTCATTTATTTTGAAATAATATCATACTAAGATTATATTTTTGCATCCCAAGTCTCTATTTTTTCAATAATCACATAAGGAGTGATGATTTTTGAATAGAATCTGAATCCAATATTCTTTAGAAATATGATCATACGATATTTCCATCATCCATTATTTTCACCATTGAATAATGGAGCATGAACCATAGAAATTAATTCTATTGTATTAGTCATTTCCATTTTCTTTAAATAGATCTTATGATTTTATCTTTCTATAGATTTATCTCAAAAGCTCACATTTGATACCAATTTTTAGGTCAGAGTAATAAAAATTAACATAAGAGGGGTGTGAATTGTGTCTTTTCGATAAGCTTCCACAATTATTTCTTTTCACACCATTTTTTATTTATGCATATATGCAGTATTTTCTTCAATATGAAAATATAATCAGTGTATAAACATAATTAAATAACACAATTTTTATAGTGGTTCGAAAAAAATAATATCCCTTAGTCTACTCCACCAAATAATCTCTCTATGAGCTTGGTGAATTTCACTTAAATGGTCCTCTTATCACAAGACCACAAATCCACAACTGAGTGCATGCAGTTGACACATTTACAACAAGTCTAAATGCGGAGACTTTTGGTTCTTTAATAGAGAACTGGTTATCCATATCTTAGTATAAGAAGTTGACACTTCACCACAACTGACTACAAGCAGTTGATAGTCTAATAAATCAAAAGACATTAGTTTGATGGTTCAGGTTGATCTTTATAGTTTCAATAATAGATTATGGTAGTAGATGTATATTATTATTTAAAAGTGAAATTATTCAAGATATAATAGTTCTGAAGTGATTCCGGTTGAAAAATATCTTCAATAAAGAAAACAACACAAAATTGAATCAAACTCATAACTGAATGAGATTTAACATGTATGCCTCCAAAGTGTAGTCTCTCTTCAGAGTCGATCATTCACTGTAGTAATACTATAAAATATATAAATAAGAATACAAAATCATATGTGAATGTATCCTTGAATTTTTCAAAAGAAATTATGGTAGAATATATAGATAAGATAGTTTTATTTTATATTCCATATCCAAGAAAAATTCATGAAAGAACACAAAAAAGTCAAATATGAATTGACCTGGGGAGTCGATAATTTCCTTAAAAACATGAGTTATTTATTCCAAAAAAACGGTTCTTTGAATAAATAAAAATGAACTTTGAATCAACCATATATTCTATGAAGACCATTGCATGAAACTCTGATAAAATATCTGTTTTAAAACTTTGATAATTAATAGAAAAATGTAGGGTTGAACTATGTAGCATAGGGTTCCTTTGCATGGAATAGGGTTCCTTTTCATAACATAGGGTTCCTTTGTGTAGTGTAGGGTTCCTACCACCATATGATTTCTTAACCATACTTTCATCTCCTTATAGAATAGGGACCAAAAGTAATGTAGCGATGATGATCCATTCATTCATCCTTCTTAGAATAAGAATCCAAATATAGCATTTATTAAAAATACATTCAAATTCTTGAATGTAGTGTATGAATAGTAAATCTAGACACCAATGTAGGGTTGATATTCCATGCGTTTTTTGATTCCTGAGCATAGGGTTGTTACTCCATACACATAATATCCAGCATAGTGTAGGGATGCTGAACCATACATTCAAATACTGAATGTAGGGTTTTAATAGTGTTTCCATAACATATCTCGTAGCTTGTAGTCCATCAAAAATATAAATAAAAACATTGTATATATTCCTAAAACATTCTTAACATAACGTATTTTGAAAAAAAGGGAATTTGTGAGCATCAAAATCAATATATAATATATAGTTTTCTTGAGAAAAAAATTTCCCAACATTTACCTTGGACAATTTTTGCTTAAATGGATTACCTTAGAAATTTTTTATGAAATGTGAACTTGGTTTCTTGATTGGAATGATAATATATCAACACATCGATATTTACTTGTGGTTTGGGAAAAACTATACATAGGTGATCCCTAGTGGATTTAGCTATCATTGGGGTATGTGCTCATGATTCCATGGTTACTAGTGGTTAGATTTTCTATTTAATCAAGGTTCCTATACATTAGTATTCATTTATGTAGGCATGTGGTTTTGTTGTATGGGTTATTTACACCCTTGTGTTTTCATTTTCCCTTTTGTGCTGTGAGGATACATTACATTCTTGTTTATTTGATATACCCATTTTCCCACTTAATATAGATATGATTCTTGAAACCTGTTTATTTTATCTGTTTATTCCTATTTAATAAATGTTATTTCATATTTCATTATTTGTTTGAATGTGAAATATTTTTTAAGACAATATTAAAGGATGTTTTTATATGGAAAATAATTTATTTTGAAATGATTTTAACATATTTTTATATAAGAACCAATGGATTCACATGGATAATAAAAATATATATTAATTGGTGGTCTCCTAACAAAATTTTGTTCTAGCACCCAAATATTTCCTTTGGGTTTCCATATCCATGGTTTTGTTAGATATAGGTAAAGGGAAGAGTTTCATGTAGAGGAAGACTCTTCTATGTGTTTTTTCCTTATGGTAGGTTGGGATGGTGGTCATATGTGGTCCTGAAGAGATGTACCGATGGGTTAATAGGTTCCATATTGATTTCCTTTTAGTTTTTCATCTACAACTTGTTATCTAGTTGATGGATATTACCTTTTATAGTTTGGTTATTTTGACATATGATCTATCTTGTATACCTACTATGTTACTTTGATTATTTCGAACTTATCATATGTCTATTGAGGGTGAAATAATTCTTATATTTATTTGTATTGTAACATCCCAAGTAAGTAATTAATAATAGATATTATTATTATGTGTATTTATGAATTAGATCGTGTTTTAATAGGCTTAAAATGAGAATAAATCCAATCTTAAGCATAGAATTCTCTAATATTTTTAAAAGATTGTTTTACCACCTTTTGATGGAGAACCATTTTTTAATCTATCTTTTGACAATTTTATAATCTCTATTTGTCCAAATAAACTTATTCTTTATGATTGGGACATTGAAATTTACTTTGGATAAATTTTTGGTATTTTTCTAACAATGTTCATTTTTTAATAGTGAAAAATACTGCATTTTACATCAAAACTACTTTTTCATCTAATTTAATTATATAGTTAGATTATATTTAAAATTGAATTTAATGTTTAATTGGAATATATTTTTACTATTTAATCCAATGTTGTTCTTTAGAATTGGTTCCACTTTGGAATTGGGCATAAACAAGTGCCAATATTTTGATAGAAATTGTTTCTAAAAAACCAGCTATTTGTTTTGACAATGGGAATCATTTTTTAAATTAATTATTGCTATTTCTGTGTTTGGAATTTGGTAAAATGGATTCCATATTTAGAATCAGAAGGTCCAAATTATGTAATTAAGACTCTTTTATTTTTGGACATTATGAATAGTAACGACAGTAATTATCATTAATTATATTGATTAATTAGTAATCGGGTAGTTAAGGATAATAAAATAATATCATAATAATAAAAAATGACCCCAACATGTGTCCTAATGCTACTTGTTGTGTCATGGCTGACCATGGGATTCCTTGTTCCAAACTTAGGGACCCCATGGAATCACTTTTTGGTGAAAGTGACACATTATCTTTTTATTTTTAAAGAAAAGAGAATATTACTAAAGAATGTATCACCCGAGTAAAAAAAATTTAATTTTTTATATATAAATGATATCTTGGACTATAAATAGTCATTTGAAATCTAAAAATACTTCCTACATCATAGTATTTTTTTATAATGTTTAGACATTAAATAAATTAATTTATTTATGACATCATGATGATGTAGTGATTAACTCATTAATGAACGATTTAAATAAAATGAATAGATAATGTAAAATCTAAGACATGCACTTGTCAAAGATCTATTGGATGAGTATATTTAGAAACCTTATCACCATATACTCGAAATATATCAATGTGGTACCTTTAAAATACGAAACTCATTTTAATATAAAGTAACATTTTATAACTTTCCAAGAGTGCCCCTCCTCTCCTCTTATAAAAGGCCCCCACCTCTACCTCCTTACCCACACTTCTCAAGACATTTTCTCAGCCAAGATCTAATAATTGTATCTCTCCAAATCCCTCTATTCATCCTAGAAGCCTTACCTTAGGCAGAAATCTCTTCAAGAAACCCTTTTGGTACAAACCAAGAGGAGTTACCCGATTTAAAGGTAAAGTCTTCTCTAATGTTCTTTTGTTTTATTTTGCTTCTCCAACCCCCGAAAATCTTTTTATTAATTTATTTTATAACAACAACAATATCTTAAATATACTAGGATTTTTTTATAAGAAGTATTCGAGATACACTTACACACACATACATCTAATGGTTAAAGAACATACTGTTTCTGTGGATGGCGAATTTCTGCCTCACGAAATGATGATTGTTCAATATTCTTATAACACCTTAAAAGGTAGACATTAAGATGTAAAAATATTTATATATTATATTTATGATATCTACATCATGAATATAATTCTGGATATAATGGATATTTTACCACATGAATAACTTTTAATTACAAGAAGTTTATTTTTGAATCAAGTACCAATGATCGACAAAACGACCATTATTAATTTAAATAATTACATAGTGTTCATGACATGGTAATAAGTGCTATAAAAGGAATAATGAACTTGAAAAAGGTTCTTAAGCAAGTATAAATTAACTCAAGTTTATTATTTAGTAGGTTAAAGAACGATCGAGTCAAGTCTGACCCGAGGTAAGGGACTTCGTCTCAATATCCCTTCATTGAGGCATATTTTGTTTTATACACAACCTTCATTTATACGATGTATAAACCCCTTTGAATTTTAAATTTATTCAAAAGGAATATTTTTATACGAAGCATTTTACTAAATGACAAAAGGGAATGTTTTTGTCATACGTAGGCGGCGACAATGACTTCCCTGCCACCGTCACCATTATTTGAGTTTCGGCTTCCTCTATAAGCCATAACTTTTTTTTAAATGAAAAATAAACACCATGTTTTACTTTTGTTTTATTTTGGTATTTAAAATGTTTTTCATAGTGTTTTTATTATATCAATGTGTTGTATTGATATCTTTTGATTGAAATGTGGAAATGTTATGTTTGCTTTATGCATGTTTTATGTGATACGTTTATGTAATGGTTCTTGGGAATTGTTACGAAGATGGGTGGTTCCGTGATAAACTAAGGGCGGGTGAGCCTAATATAGCTCTCCAATGAATTGGGTAACGCGAAGGGGTTAAATGTTAAGGTTTCTGCGAAGATATTTATGGAATATACTGTGATGGGTATTCCAAACGTAACCATGAGGGTTACTCCCTACGTAAGAATGTTATGAATGCCTCAAGTTACCTTTATATCTTATTATTTCTATGATTTATTCATGATTTGATGAGGTATGTTAAAATTCTTATGTTTTATGAGTAAATTATGATTTCATACATGGACCAATGTTTTCATTTCTTACTTTTATATCCCTTACTGAGCTTTTTATACTCATCCTAAGTTTTTGAAATGTTTTTCATAGGTCAAGGGAAAGATACATGGTGCAATGATAGTGTCAAGGAAGTGTCAATAAAGAATCCATGTTTTATTTTAAATATGTTTCTGTTGATGGAAAAAATGAGTACTATCTTTCATTTAACCACTTTGTTTAAATGTGGAATGTAATGCATGA
This sequence comes from Viscum album, assembly GCA_963277665.1. Classification (NCBI taxonomy): domain Eukaryota; kingdom Viridiplantae; phylum Streptophyta; class Magnoliopsida; order Santalales; family Viscaceae; genus Viscum; species Viscum album. The sequence continues at coordinate 427,720,067 of OY728150.1, read as the reverse complement.
TTTATGATATAATTCTCCAAAACTCTAAACCTAAAAAGATCCTCAATGTGTATTCTTGAAATAACTCAAGATTAAGTAATGTTTAAGGCTGGAGCCTTATAGTTGGTATCAGAGGTCGGTTTAGATAACTTTAGGAGTTATAATTCTATTAAATGATTATCCAAAAATATTTGTTTATGGTCAAATTGAAATGATATGGAATTTGAAGATTATCATGTTGCTTCATCTAAGAAATGTTTGTTCAGAATGGTTTTCCGCAGAGGAAAGATGGAAGCAATGCTAGGAAGGAATACAGAAGGAAATGACCTTCCGAATCTGAATCCTAAGATGGACAGAATTGAAACTGAAAATTTTGTTGCAGTAATGGCACAGTTGACTCAAGCGATAAATGGTGGTGGTATCCATGCATGAGATCAGCCAGATCAACCGCAGAGGAACATGTCAGTGGTGGAACATTTCATGAGGCAACATCCCCCATCATTCAGAGGATTGATTAGCCACTAAATGAGGCTAATATTAATTGTTAATATACATAATATTCATGTTCTTTATTATTCATAAACACCATTTTAGTGCATTTTACACTTTGAACATCATTTCACATTATGATTTTAATACCTTCTTAAAATGCACTATTATGTGGTACATTTTTTAACATCATTTGAAGTACCCAATGATTCAACTGATTATACATATTTTATTTTGATATTTTTTTAAATTTATCTACACTCCAATATGAACATGTTTAATTCAGGGATAAATGTAGAATTCAGGGAAGAAGATGGGGATATTTTGTGACGAAAGGAAGCAATTCTAGAGAAGGCAGATTGGACATCATCCCACTGATGAGACGGTGGGGCCCAACATATAGGCCCAATGAATCCGAAATTTCTTGGGATGCTATAAGAAACGTATAGGAACAAATAACTTTGCAAGATACAATGCTAATTCTGCCTCCATGGTGTCCATTTAGGCATCCCAAGTTAGAGATAAAATTCTGGGACAGATTCTGCGGACCAAAAAAACAACCCACCAATTAAACTATATCTCAAAAACCATAACTCTTTTTGGTCGGAGATTGTACAGACTGTTAGGGTACATCCTGATCTTAATTTAAGTATTCTATGGTCCACCCAAATTCGGCCATCTAGAAGGTGTTTCATGTGCGTCTGTTTGGTGGATGCAAGCTGGATGCATTTTCGGGTCAAGGGCGGAAAGTCTTCTCTCCCTTACTTTCCACCCACCTATGGCCTACCACAATTAATTTAGGAGACCTAGACTATTGGAGGCTCGACCCAAGGGCTCAAAAATTCCTATTTAAGGTAGTAGTGTTGGAGGATTGAAGAATTTTGGGTGCTTTGTTCAATTGTAATGTTATGCTGTAATTTTGTTGTCTCAAATTTGTCTTTCACATGTAAGTTGTTCAATTCACTTTAGTCTCTTAATAAAAGTTCTTCTTATAATCTTATTATTTTGTTCCTAATATCACTTTTATATCGTTGGATCAAGGTGTGAATTTATTCACACCAAACCTTGTGAAATTATTCACACAATGGTGGAGTGATCATTTTATTTTTGTTGTTTTCTTTACTTCTCCATTTCCTCCCTCATGAGTCTACTTTCTGCTTCCATTGAAACCATGGTATCAATGGAGGGCTAACCCACTTATGGTTTTATCCGAGGGAGTATCAAGGGGCTGGATTGGATGCTATTTATCACCTCATTAATGTAAAATTACTTCTTTAATTGAGATTTTTATTTGATGATTTTTAAACTCCATCGTCCTTGTTGAATTTAAGGCCACATTCTTCAAGTGCTAATACGAACCTTTACCATGAAGTGCTCAAAACTTTGATCATTCAAGTGTATATGTTATTAGTATTAAAGGGTGTAGGAATTAAACCAGTAAGTGATGATGTTGTTTTATCTCCTTAAATGAACCCATCTCAAATATAAGAAATTGAAATCATTGAAAAGGAAATACGTCCAATCCACCCCGAGCAATAACCTAGGATCAACTCATTATTTTAAATTTAATTCACTTAAGTCTCTTAGATTTACTTTAAACCCATCTAAAACCAATCCAATTTGGCCACTTCATAGCCAAAAATAGTCCATAGAATGTACATGGCTATAGGTTTCTTCTTAGGTCTCTGAGGATTTGACAACCCAAGCTAAACTACAAGGACCGTCCTTCCTTATTCTCTTGGGTAAATTTGAGCGAGAATAAAATTTTTCCACTGTTTCCGGGGACCCAAGTAAGTCATCTAAACACCCATTCTATTCTCCCCCATTTCATCTTTTCTCATCCAAATTATCTTATCTTGTCCCTTTCTCGTTTTTTTTCTTTTGGCGCATGTCCGCCTACACCCGCGATCAATCAAACCATCTAGTTAGGGTGGATAGTCCTAGGGTTGGGGAGTCAAGTACACCAAGGGAACTCATTACATTAGATCCTAGTCTTCCAAATACTCTAGAGTCCAAAATTGAGTCCATTTCAATAGAAGGTATTCAAAGAAACCAACTCATAAACCTGGGTGGAAACCCAAATGGAAACCCAAATGAGGAAGCCCCAAACTTGGGGAATGTTGTCGATCAAACCATGAATGACTACCTCACACCTTCCTGGACCAATTCCCCCTCATGAATTATACATAATTCCCTAGGAGATGCTAACTACATCTTTAAACCCCATGTCCTAAACCATCTTCCCACATTCCATGGAATGGAGTCCGAGATGCCCTACCTTCACATTAAGGAGTTCAATGACATTGTAGAAACCGTGTGTCCCCCACATCAACTAGAATCAGCTAAGATGTGGCTATTTCCTTTTTCTTTAAAGAATAGAGATAAAAATTGGCTAAACAATTTGAGACCATCATCCATAAACTATTGGTACCAACTTCAAAGAGAATTCTACAAAAAATACTTTCCCAACCACAAAACAATTGCACTTAAAAAGAGCATCCAAAACTTTTTGGAAAAAGAGGGAGATTCATTCTATGAAACATGGGAGAGGTTCAAATACACTCTAAACATGGTTCCACACCATGGTTTTTTTATTCCTGAACAAGTGAGAATTTTCTATGATGGGTTGGGTCTAGTGACAATCAATTCATTGACATGATGTGTAATGGAACCTTTAAAAAAAAAGCCCCAAATGATGCTTACAAGTATCTTGAAAGCCTTCCTGAACAAAACCAAACATGGGGAACTTCACCTTATTCTGAAAATACACAAAGAACTACTGGAATTCATACACTTATAGAAGAGGAAAGCCTTAGGGATAAACTTGCAGCACTCTCTAGGAAGGTTGAAGAAATAGACCTTAGGAAAGTCCATGAAATCCAAACTGTTGACCCTGTTTGCACAATTTGTGACAAACATGACCATAAGACAGACAACTGCCCAACCATTCCATCCATCAAGGATGTTCTTTTAGGAGGACCCCCACCGGAAGTAAATGCTTTGAACTTTCAAAAGCCTCAATACCAAAACAACTTCAACCCAAGGTATAACAACCACACATGCTTCCACTGGAAAGATAAGCAACAACCTTGCCAACCACAGGGACACAATCCTTACTCCCATCAGAACTACCAATCCCATAACCAGTTCAAAACCCTACCTATCCAATACCAACAGCCACCAGTCCATTTTCAACAAAGCATCCCACCTCCAAAATATCCCCCCGGGATAAACCAATCTTGTCAAGAACCAACTCAAACTGTTCTACAAAGCCTACTAGAGAAACTGTGCAAACAAATGGAGAGGATGAACTCAGAAGTATCTTCCCTAAAACAAGAACTTCAAAACATCAAAACTGGAAAGGAATCCATGCCTACTCAGGCGGTGCCATCCTCAACTTCAAGGGGAGAGTCAAGTTGTGCTCAAATAACTCATGAATAACTAAAGGCTGTGACTATTTTAAGAAGTGAGAAATCAATTGAGAAACCTGAACAACTAATTCAGAACCCACCTGAAGATTCAAACTTGGATGAAAATTCAAATGAACCACAAGATCAAACTGAGGAAACTGATAACAATGTGAAAGAAACAACTCTTCAAAAAACAACCCCACAACCTGCACCATTTCCTCAACGCATGAGGGGGAAACCCAAGCCTGAACTAAGTGAAACATTGAGGGAAATCTTCTCACAAGTCAAGTTGAACATTCCTCTTCTCGATTCCATCCAAACCATACCTACCTACTCAAAGTACCTTAATAACTTGTGCACTTTTAAAAGAAAATTTTCACATAAAAACCAAGTCCTTTTGGCTGCTAATGTGATTACCACCATTCAAGGGACCATTCCTCCTAAGTTGAAAGTCCCAGGTTACCCTTACATCAATGTTGAACTAGGAGAAAGAAAAGTTATCAAGGCCTTGTGTGACCTAGGTGCTAGTGTCAATCTCATCCCCTATGTCGTGTACTTCCAGTTAGGCCTATAAGAACTCCAACCCACATCTTTCACACTTCAACTTGTTGATCGTAGCATTAGGGTTCCAAAGGGGATTTTAAAGGACGTTCTGGTAAAGGTTGAAAACTTCATCTACCCTGCTGACTTCATTGTCCTTGACAACCATCAAAACATAGGAAATAATGAACAAACCCCAATCATGCTTGGCCGTCCTTTTCTTGCAACAATCAACTCTGTTATCCGAGTCCGAAATGGGAACATGGCCATCACCTTTGGGAACATGAGTCTAGACTTGAACATCTATAATGCAAGCTCACAAATAGGGGATGATGAGGACATTCATGAAGTAAACATGATAGGAAGTATTGATAATGAATCCATAGAACATCAAGGAATATTTGATGGATGTTTAAGTCAGGATGAGATTGATTTTCTTTGTTCATAAGAAGGAAGTTTATCTCCTTGGATTGAATCATTTTCAAACTGCTCTTATGATGAAGTCTTAGGTCCAAAAATCAATGAAACCTTTTAGCAAACCACATTCATGGAGACCAATAAAACTTCCTTCCCTAAATCTGATCAAGCCAATCTAGTAGTTGAAACTTCTACATGTGGGGAATCAATCCTGTCTAAAACATTAGGAAATAAAATTGATCTTGATCCAATGTCCCAATATTCTGCTGAAATTCCGAACCAACCTGATCTTGAATTGAAGAAACTTCCCACTTCACTCAAGTATTCTTTCCTAGGGGACAATCAAACACATCCTATTGTCATTTCTTCTTATCTTGAATCCAATCACAAGAGGATGCTTCTATATGTCCTTAGGAAACATAAGAAAGCCATTGGTTGGACCCTGTCTGATATTCCTGGGATTAGCCCACTTGTTGGGACTCATAAGATAGTTCTGGAATCTGATTCAAAGCCATGTTGTCAACCTCAACGACGACTCAATCCTAATATCATGGAGGTAGTAAGGAAAGAACTTCTAAAATTGTTAAAAGCTGGTATCATATATCCCATAGCTGAGAGTGAATGGGTGAGCCCAATCTAAGTGGTTCCAAAAAAGGCTGTAATCACAGTGATAACCAATGAGGATGGAGAGGTTCTTCCAACAAGGTTGAGTAGTGGATGGAGGTTCTGCATTGACTATAGGAAGTTAAACTCATTCACTAAGAAGGACCATTTCCCCATACAATTCATTAACCAAGTCCTTAAGAGAGTGGAAGGTCATGAGTTCTACTGTTTCTTAGATGGGTACTCATTGTATAATAAAATTGAGGTCTCCCTAGAGTATCAAGGGAAGACTACATTCACATGTCCATTCAGAACCTTTTCTTTCAAATGCATGCCCTTCAGGTTATGCAATGCCCCTGGAACCTTCCAGCGGTGCATGATGGGAATCTTCTCAGACATGGTAGGGGATTTTCTTAAGGTCTTCATGGATGACTTCTCTGTGTTTGGGGATACATTTGAGGAATGTCTGAGGAATGTAGAGAGAGTCATGTCAACATGTGAAAAAAAGAATCTAGTCCTAAACTGGGAAAAATGCCATTTCATGGTTAAAGAGGGACTAGTTCTAGGCCATCTGTTCTCTAGTAGGGGGATTGAAGTTGATAAAGAAAAGGTTGACATCATTTGTCACCTTCCATCACCCTAAACTATCAAGGAAGTGAGGTCTTTCTTATGAAATGTTGGTTTCTATAGAAGATTCATCAAGGAATTTAGTTCAATATCCCGTCACCTTTATGCTCTCCTAGTAAAGGATGGTCCATTTGTTTTGACAGAAATCTGTGAGGATTCATTCTCAACCCTCAAATCCTCTCTCACCTCTCCTCCCATTATGAAATCTCCAAATTGGAACCTTCCTTTTGAACTTATGTGTGATTCCAGTGACTTTGTTGTTGGAGCTGTGTTAGGACAAAGCTGTGATAAAACTCCTTATGGCATTTCTTATGCAAGAAAATCCTTAAATGATGCCCAAATAAACTACACCACTACTGGAAAGGATTTACATGCTATTGTGTTTTCTTTAGATAATTTTAGGTCCTACCTCTTAGGATCCCACATCACTGTGTTCACTGACCATTCTGCACTAAAATACCTCTTCCAAAAACAAGATGCCAAGGCTAGACTGATTAGGTGGGTCCTTCTCTTACAATAATTTGACCTCACAATCAAGGATAAAAAGGGCTTTGAAAATGTTGTAGCTGATCACCTATCTAGGATGGAATTCAAAGACAACTCAAATCACCTTTCTGTGTCTGATTCATTTCCTAATGAACACCTATACTCTGTGAGTGACTGCCCTTGGTATGACGACATAGCCAATTTTTTAGTTATAGGAGTCATTAAAAAATTATTAGGGACTCAAGCTCGAAGGAAATTTCTTTTTGATGTTAGAATGTATGTGTTTGATGATCCATACCTCTATAAGTTCTGCCCTAACCAAGTCATTCGGAGGTGTGTTCCAGAATCTGAACAAGAGTACATCCATAAATTTTGTCATAGTGAGGCATGTGGAGGTCACTTTTCCTCTAAGAAAACATATGCTAAGATTCTTCAATGTGGTCTCTTCTGGCCCACACTCTCAAGGGACTCCTACACATTTTTTCAAAGTTTTTTTAGGTGTCAACAAGTAGGGTCCATCACAAAAAGGAATCAAATGCCACTCACTCCCATCTTAGTGGTTTAAATATTTGACTTTTGGGGAATTGATTTTAGGGGTCCCTTCCCAAACTCTAGGGGATACCTCTATATACTCCTAGATGTTGATTATGTCTCAAAATGGGTTGAGTCCATTCCCACCAAGTCCAATGATCATAAAGTTGTGATTCGATTTCTGAAAGAGAACATATTTTCTCGATTTGGAATTCCTAGGGCTATAATCAATGATCGAGGAACCCATTTATGCAACCTCCCATTCTCTTCACTCATGTCTAAGTATGGTATTTCTCATAAATTGTCCACTTCATACCATCCTTAAACCAATGGTCAAGCTGAGTTAGAGAATAGGGAGATTAAACAAATTCTTGAGAAAACTGTCAATCCTTCTAGGAAAGATTGGTCTGAGAAACTCTTAGATTATCTTTGGGCATATCGTACAGCATACAAAACCATCCTAGGAATTTCACCATATAGTTTGGTTTATGGAAAATCATGCCATTTACTTGTTGAAATTGAGCATAAGGCCTTTTGGGCAATTAAGAAAATGGATTATGACCTCTCATTGGTCGGAACAAAAAGGAAATTAGATCTCAATGAACTGGAGGAATTAAGGATGGAGGCTTATGAAAATTCAAGGATCAATAAAACTAGAGTTCAAGCCTACCAATCTAGGAATATCAAGGTCAAACATTTTGAACCGGGAAAACTTGTGCTCTTGTATAGTTCAAAACATCATTTACACCCAGGAAAGTTAAGGTCTAGATGGTCAGGACCTTTCATAGTGCATCATGTGTACCCCCATGGGGCAGTAGAGATTCAAGATCCCACAAGTGGTTACATTTTTAAAGTCAATGGTCAAAGGTTAAAACCATTCATTGAATCATTCAATAAACCGGAAATATAGTTTGAGTTAATGGAGCCAACCTATAAACCAGGAAAAACTTGATAGATTTAAGGTCCATGTCGGGCTAACGACGTTAAAAAAAGTGTTGCATGGGAGGCAACCCATGGTTTTCAAGTTTCCTATCATTTTTTTGTTTCAATAAAATGTATATTTTAAATATGATTAATTAATAATTTTTATTTAAAAAAACTGTTTACATGTTCTTCTATTATGAGTATGGATGGGTATGAAAGGGGAGCACCGTATTCATATGTGTCACGCGGTGTGATCCCTGAGTTTACCTTACCCAGAAAATTAAAAGAAGACAATGTATCATTAGTTTGATTTAAAAAAACTGAAAAACTGGAAAAACTGTAAAAATGATGATACTTGGAATTAAATAAGTCGTTGTGTTGTTTGTTTTGTCTAGTTTGTTCTTATTTTTATGGTTCAGGTACTTTTTTGGGTGATACGTGTTCAATCAAGGAGGTGCCTACATCCCCCAAGAGATCAAAGGACTAATTTGGAGCAGCAAGAACTTCAACTTCAACCACTAGGTGATTTCATTCCATGATCATCAGTTTCAAATTCCTTTTTTTGAACTTCCATTATCTACCTCTACTCCTTCAAAATTTTCATTTTTCAAACACTGGGGACAGTGTTGTTTTAAGTTGGGGGGAGATAAAATTAAAAAAATGCTTTTGTGTCAAAAAAAGTGAATGATTTGAAGAAAAAAATGTGTAAATGGAAGGAAAAATTCCTTTAACTTTGAACATGGTAATACACATTGCACACTTTGAAACTGAATATCAAATAATTTAGCATGCCCTGATTCTGATTTTAATCCTTGTATAATTTCATGAGCAAAGATTTTGGAAAGTGTGGCTGTCCAATGTGATATTTCATTGTTTATATTTTCATCCAAATAAAAAAAAGATCACAATGCACGTCCTTTGGATAGTGGGGTATTAGTTTAAGTTCATGGGGTCCCCCAAATAAATAGAATTGGTTTGGTGATCATTTTAGTTTAATATTAGTATTCAAAAAAAAATTAAAAATTGTGCGTAGAGCAATGAAATGACCTAATGCGTGGCTTTCGGCACTTGGGGATCGTGACTCCAGAGTTGTATGGCCCAGAGTTAGTAATTTTATCTCTATTTTTGGTAATTTTAATTTGTTTTTGACTGAGTTAACTCGATATGATGCCCAAGTATGTGGGCTTCACTTGTTACCCTAAGGTCTTTGATCCTGGGAGTCATCGGCAAAGTCTCGCTATAGGAGTTGACTCTTTTGAGTGGAATTTCAATTACCATGGCAAAATTGCAAAAAAAAAACAAAAAAAAAACAAAAAAAAAACAAAAAAATATGATACAATTTTTTTTTAATACTCATCTTAATATTGAAATGTGATTCCACCTAGCGCTTCCATCATTTCCCCCTTGAATAAAGATGAATCCCCATGTCTATTGTGATGCACAACACATCCTCATACTTAATTAATATTGGATGAAATATGGCAATGAATTTAAACAAAGGAATGAGCTTGGGATTGAGATATGCTTATGAAACTATCTTGTATTAAAATATTTTCATGGGTTTCATGATTGTTTGGTATAAGGGTTTTTGGGGATCGTTGTGTATTAAAATGTTTTTAGAAAAGAGAATTCGAATTTCATATTGTTTAGATATATTTTGCTCGGGACTAGAAAAACTCAAGTTGGGGGGTGTGATTAGCCACTAAATGAGGCGAATATTCATTATTATTATACATAATATTCATTTTCTTTATTATTCATAAACACCATTTTAGTTCATTTTACACTTTGAACATCATTTAACATTATGATTGTAATACCTTCTTAAAATGCACTATTATGTGGTACATTTTTTAACATCATTTGAAGTACCCAATGATTCATCTGATTATACATATTTTTTTTTGATATTTTTTGAAATTTATCTACACTTAAATATGAACATGTTTCATTCAGGGATCAATGGATAATTCATGGAAGAAGATGGGGAAATTTTTTCTGATGAAAGGAAGCAATTCAAGAGAAGGAAGATTGGACACCAGCCCACTGATGAGATGGTGGGGTCCCACATACAGGCCCAATGAATCCCAAATTTCTTGGTATGTTATAAGAAATGTATATTAACAAATAACTCTTCAGGATCCAATGCTAATTCGGCCTCCATGGTGTCCATTTAGGCGGCCCAAGTTACAGATAAAATTCTAGGCCAGATTCTGCGGCCCAGAAAAATAGCCCACCAATTAAACCATATCGAGAAACCCATAACTCCTTTTGGGATTATATTTTACAGTATGTTAGGGGACATCCGGATATTAATTTAAGTCTTCTAAGTCCCACCCAAATTCGGCCATATAGAAGGTGTTTCATGCACCTCTGTTTGGTGGATGCAAGCTGGATGCCTTTTCGGGTCAAGGGGGAAAGTCTTCTCTCCCTTACTTTCCACATACCTATGGCCTACCACAATTAATTTAGGAGACTTGGACTATTGGAGGCTCGACCCAAGGGCTAAAAAATGCCTATTTAAGGTAGTGGTGTTGGACGATTGAAGAATTTTGGGTGCTTTGTTCAATTGTAATGTTATCCCGCAATTTTGTTGTCTCAAATTTGTCTTTCACATGTAAGTTGTTCAATTCACTTTAGTCTCTTAATAAAAGTTCTTCTTATACTCTTATTCTATTGTTCTTACTATCACTTTGATATCATTGGATCAAGTTTTGAATTTATTCACACCAAACCTTGTAAAATTATTCACACAACGGTGGAGTGATCATTTTATTTTTTTGTTTTCTTTACTTCTCCATTTCCTCCCTCATGAGTCTACTTTCCGCTTCCATTGAAACCATGGTATCAATGGAGGGCTAACCCACTTATGGGTTGATCCAAGGGAGTAGAAATGGGCTGTATTGGATGTTATTTATCACCTCATTAATGTAAAATCAGTTCTTTAATTGAGATTTTTATTTGATGATTTTTAAACTCCATCGTCCTTGTTGAATTTAAGGCCACACGCTTCAAGTGATAATACTAACCTTTACCTTAAAGTGCTCAAAACATTGATCCTTCAAGTGTATAGGTGATTAGTATTAAAGGGTGTAGGAATTAAACCAGTAAGTGATGATGTTGATTTATCTCCTTAAATGAACTCATCTCAAATATAAGAAATTGAAATCATTGAAAAGGAAATACATCCAATCCACCCCGAGCAATAACCTAGGATAAACTAATTATTTTAAATTGAATTAAATTAAGTCTCTTAGAGTTCCTTTAAACCCATCTAAAACCAATCCAAGTTGACCACTTCATAGCCAAAAATAGTCCATAGAATGTACGTTTCTATAGGTTTCTTCTTAGGTCTCTGAGGATTCGACAACCCAAGCTAAACTACAAGTATCATCCTACCTTCTTCTCTTGGGTAAATTTGAGCGAGAATTAAGGATTATATAACCATGTTCTAGGTGAAGGTTGGATTAAAGAACTGAAGAATATTTTTAATGTCATGGGGTGTTCAAACAATCAAAAGGTTAGTCTTACAATTTACCGTTCGGAGGGTGAAGCAGATCTGTGGTGGTCGATGGTTAAAAATATCAGGGATGCTGATGATATTGATGCTCTCGACTGGGATGAATTCAAAGCTATGTTTCTTGAGAAGTATTTTCCTAAGGCTGTTCGACTTAGGATGGAAAAAAAATACTTGGAATTGAGGCAAGAGGATGACTCAGTGGCTGTATATGAAAAGAGGTTCACTCGATTGGAAAGGTATGCTCTAAATTTTATCCAAGACCTTGATAGTAAAATCAATCATTTTTACTCAAGATTAAAGCCAAAATATCTAAGGGATTTAGCTCCTCACGAGTTCAAGAGTTATGAAAAGATAGTTTGATTTGCTGAGAAGTTGGAAATTGAGTTTGTCGATGATCAAGTGTTCTATAACAACCAACTGAAGAAGAGACCGAGGTGGCAGGAGAAAGGGAAGAATTATTCAAAAAGGTCTAATGGTAAGAAAACTAAGTTTCCAGTTTGTTATAAATGTGGTAAAAGGCATGCTATGGAATGTATTCTGAATTTTGTAAAGTTCTACCAATGTAGTAAGATGGGACATAAGGCTCATGACTACACTGAAAAAGATCAGGGTAATGGTAAGACCAAATTTGATTTACAGTTACTGAAATATTTCAAGTGAAACGAGATGGGTCATTATGCAAATGAGTGTTCAACAAAGAGCTCAAATGATGGGAAGCAGTTAGACTACAAGTCAAAAGGGGTGGAAAAATCCTTTGCAACTACTTCAGCAGATGTTGGGACATCAAATGAAGTGGTATTAGGTACTTTGTTCGTTTTTTCAGATTATGCCAGTGTGTTGTTTGATTCAGGGTCTACACATTCCTTCATCTCTGAAAACATTTCTAGTAAAATGGGAATACCATCTCAAGAAATGACTTATGAACTTGTGGTAAAAACACCTGGGGGAAATTTTGAGGCAAAACGAATTTATAAGAATCTTCATATCCTTATCCGTGGAAAGAACCTACTTGCAAACCTTATTGTTTTCACTCTAGTAGAGTTTGATGTTATCCTGGGTGTGGATTGGCTCTTTATTTACCATAATAAGATTGACTGTAGAGCTAAAGAAGTTTCTTTTCAGAAATACTTCCAGTTTGTGTACAAGAATGAAGCCTTACTATTGATAACATATCAAGAGGCTGAGAAACTTGTAAAAGATGTAAATGAATGTTACCTTGCACATATTGTTGAAAACAAAGAAACTGTTCAGATTAATGATGTGCCGGTGGTAAATGAGTATCCTGATGTTTTTCCTGATGAGTTTCCAGGAATAATACCAGATCAGGAAGTTGAATTTACTATTGACTTAGTTCTTGATTCTAAGATAATTTCAGAACCCCCTTATCGAATGAATCAAATTGAACTTTTAGAGTTGAAGGACCAATTACAAGATCTATTAGAGAAAGGTTTAATTCGACCTAGCACATCACCATGGGGTGATCCTGTCTTATTTGTCAAAAATAAAGATGGTTCTATGAGTCTTTTCATTGATTATAGAGCCTTGAATAACATCACTATTAATAAAAAATATCCTTTGCCTCATATCGATGATTTGTTTGATCAGCTCTAAGGAGCTCAGTATTTTTCAAAGATTGACCTGAGATTGGGGTACCATTAGTTGAAGTTAAAGGAAGCAGATATTCCGAAGACCGCATTTCATACAAGATATATCCATTATGAATTTTTAGTAATGCCTTTTGGGTTAACCAATTCACCTACTAAATTCATGGACCTTATGAATAGAATTTTCCATGAGGTCTTGGATAAGTTTGTGGTTGTTTTCATTGATGATATTTTGGTGTTTTCTAAAAGTAAAGAGGAGCATGAAATAAATTTAAGAGTTATTTTTCAAATCTTAAAATAAAATAAATTGTATGGGAAATTCAGCAAGTGTGAGTTTCGATTGCAACAAATTTCTTTCCTTGGTCACATTATTTCTAAAGATGGGATAACTATTGATCCTGCAAAAACAAAGGTTGTGGAAGAATGGCCAAGACCCACAAATGTAACTGAGATTTGTAGCTTCCTTGGTTTGGGAGGCTATTACCGAAGGTTTGTTATAAATTTTTCATGGTTATCTAGTCCAATGACTAAGATAACTCGAAAGGGTGTTATGTTTATATGGAGAAAAGAATGTGATGATTGTTTTCAAGAACTGAAAAAAAGATTGGTGAATGCTCCAGTTTTGGCACTACCTTCCAAGAATGGGGAGTTTGTTATATACAGTGATGCTTCATTTAAAGGACTTGGTTGCGTCCTAATGCATAATGATCAGGTAATTGCTTATGCTTCATGTCAGTTGAAAACTCATGAGGTAAATTACCCTACACATGATTTGGAATTAGCTGCTGTTGTTTTTGCTTTGAAATTTTGGAGGCATCGTTTGTATGGTTTAAATTGTAAAATATATACTGATCACAAAATTTTAAAGTATATATTCACTCAGAAAGAATTGAACATGAGAAAGAGGAGATGTCTAGAATTAATCAAGGATTATGATTGTACAGTTCATTGCCATCCGGGAAAAGAAAATAAAGTAGTTGATGCTTTGAGTCAAAAAAGCAATGCTTCATTAGCAATGTTGCATTTGGAACATGATATTTTGGTTAATGATTTGATTAAATTTTGAATAGAATTTGTTGGTGCAGAATTTCCTTCTGTTTTGTTTCAGGTATCAGTGAAATCATCTCTATCAAACAGAATTAACCAAGCACAAAAGCAAGACAGTGAGTTGAAGAAAAAGGTAGAGCTGGTTCAGAAGGGTAATTTGCCTGAATTCAACATTGAAAATTATTGTGTTTTGCGATTTGGGAAGAGATTATGTGTGCCTTGTGATTCACAGTTGAAGAGAGAGTTGTTATGTGAAGCTCATAGTTCTCCGTTTTCAGTTCATCCAGGCAGTACTAAGATGTATAGAGATCTTCGAAAGTATTACTGGTGGGATGGAATGAAAAGAGATATTTCTGATTTTACTGTGAAGTGTTTGAATTGTCAACAGGTTAAAGAAGAGTGGAAGTTACCAAAAGTGATGATTCAGCCTTTACCGGTGCTAGAGTGGAAATGGGAGAATATATCCATGGACTTCATTGTGGGGTTACCGAAGACACCTCAAGATAATAATGCAATATGGGTTATTGTTGATCGCTTGACTAAATCTTCTCATTTCCTTGCTATACGAGATACTTTTTCCCTAGATCAAATTTCCTATTTGTATCTTAAAGAGATAGTCAGGTTACATGGAGTTCCTCTCTCCATTGTATCTGATCGTGATCCCAGGTTCACTTCTAACTTTTGGAAAGGCCTTCAGAAGTCGTTGGGTACTGAATTAAATTTCAATACATCTTTTCATCCTCAATTAGATGGGCAGTCAGAACGAACGATTCAGACTTTGGAGGATATGCTACGTTCTTGTTTGATGAATTATCAGGGAATTTGGGACAAACATATTTCTTTGGTTGAGTTTTCTTATAATAACAGTTTTCATTCCAGTATACAGATGGCACCATTTGAGTCATTGTATGGGAAGGGGTGTCGAACTCTAGCTTTTTGGGATGAAGTGGGTGAAAGGAAGTTGATGGGACCAAAATTGGTAGAAGAGTTGGTAGAAAAAGTTCAGCTGATACAGAGACACATGAGAATATCTCAGAGCTGGCAGAAAAGTTATGCGGACAACAGGAGGAAGGATCTCTCTTTTGAGGTAGGTGATCATGTTTTTCTCAAAGTATCAACATGGAAAAGTGTGATGTGATTTGTTAAGAAAGTAAAGTTGATTCCAAGATTCATTAAACCATACGAAATAATGAAGAGAGTTGAATCAGTTTCATACCGAGTGGCTTTACCTCCGAGTTTATCTCAGGTACTCAATGTTTTTCATGTTTCAACGTTAAGGAAGTATATTCCAGATCCATCTCATGTTTTGAGTCCAGAGGTAGTTCAACTGGAAGAGAATCTATCTTATGAGGAACAACCGGTCCATATTCTTGACCACAGGGAGCAATTGTTACGGAATATGGTGATTCATCAAGTAAAGGTTTTGTGGAAAAACCACATGCTTGAAGAGGCAACATGGGAATCTGAAAATGCAATGAGGGATAAATACCCCCACTTATTCGATAAGTAAATAAATTGCAGGGACGCAATTTTCTAAAGGGGGGAAGGATGTAACATCCCAAGTAAGTAATTAATAATATATATTCTTATCTATGTCTATTTATGAATTAGATAGTGTTTTAAGAGGCTTAAAATGAGAATAAATCCAATCTTAAGCATAGAATTCTCTAATATTTTTAAAAGATTGTTTTACCGCCTTTTGATGGAGAACAATTTTTAAATCTATCTTTTGAAAATTTTATAAGATATATTTTTTTAAAATAAACTTATTCTTTATGATTGGGACATTTAAATTTAATTTGGATAAATTTTTGGTATTTTTCTGACAATGTTCATTTTTTAATTGTGAAAAATACTGCATTTTACATCAAAACTGCTTTTTCATCTATTTTAGTTATATGGTTAGATTATATTTATAATTGGATTTAAAGTTTAATTAGAATATATATTTACCATTTAATCCAATGTTGTTCATTAGAATTTATTCCACTTTGGAATTGGGCATAAACAAGTAACAAACTTTTGATAGAAATTGTTTCTAAAAGACCAGCTATTTGTTTTGACAATGGGAATCATTTTTTAAATTAATTATTGCAATTTCTGTGTTTTGAATTTGCTAAAATGGATTCCATATTTGGAATTAGAAGGTCCAAATTATGTAATTAATACTCTTTTGTTTTTGGACATTATGAATAGTAACGACGGTAATTATCTTTAATTATCTTGATTAATTAGTAATCGGTTAGTTAAGGATAATAAAATAATATCATAATAATAAAAAATGACCCCAAAATGTGTCTTAATGCTATTGGTTGTGTAATTTATGACCATGGGATGCCTTGTTCCAAACTTAGGGACCCCATGGAATCACTTTTGGGTGAAAGTGACACTTTATCTTTTTATTTTTAAAGAAAGTAGAATATCACTAAAGAATGTATCACATGAGTAAAAAAAATTTAATTTTGTCTACATAAATGATCTATTGAACTATAAATAGTCATTTAAAAGATAAAAGTATTTCCTACATCATAGTATTTTTTTTATTATTTTTATAAATTAAATAAATTTATTTATTTATGACATTATGATGATGCAGCGATTAACTCATTAATGAACAATTTAAATAAAATGAAAATATAATGTAAAATATAAGACTTTCACTTGTAAAAGACCTTTTGGATGAGTATATTTCGAACCCTTATCACCTTATCCTTGAAATATATCAATTTGGGACCTTTAAAATCTGAAACTCATTTTAATATAAAGTAACATTTTATAACTTTCCAAGAGTACCCATCCTCTCCACTTATAAAAGGCCCCCACCTCTACCTCATTACCCACACTTCTCAAGCCATTTTATCGGCCAAGATCTGATCATTTTATCTCTCCACGTCCCTCTATTAATCCTACAAGCCTTACCTTAGGCATAAATCTCTTCAATAAACCCTTTTGGTACAACCAAGAGGAGTTACCCGATTTAAAGGTAAAGTCTTCTCTAATGTTCTTTTGTTTTATTTTGCTTATCCAACCCCTAAACTATTTTTATTAATTTCTTTTGTAACAACACCATTATCTTAAATATACTAGGATTTTTTTATAAGAATTATTCAAGCTACAATTACACACACCTACATCTAATGGTTAAAGAACATACTGTTTTCGTGGATGGCGAATTTCTGCCTCACGAAACGATGATTGTTCAATATTCTTATAACACCATAAAAGGTGTCCATTAAGATTTCACTATATTTATATATGATATATATGATATCTAAATCTTGAATATAATTCTAGATATAATGGATATCTTACCACATGAACAACTTGTAATTACAAGAAGTTTATTTTTGACTCAAGTACCAATGATCGACAAAACGACCATTATTAACATAAATAATTACATAGTGTTCATGACATGGTAATAAGTGATATAAAAGGAATAATGAAATTGAAAAAGGTTCTTAAGCAAGTAGAAATTAACTCAAGTTTATTATTCAGGAGGTTAAAGAATGATCGAGTCAAGTCGGACCCGAGGTAAGGGACTTCGTCTCAATCTCCTTTCATTGAGGCATATTTTGTTTTATACACAACCTTCTTTTATACGGTTTATAAACCCATTTGACTTCTACGTTTATTCAAAAGGAATATTTTTTATATGAAGAGTTTTAATAAATGACAAAAGGGAATGTTTTTTTCATACGTATGCGGCGACAACAACTTCTCTTCGGCCGTGACCATTATTTGAGTTCTGGCTTCCTCTACAAGCCATAACTTTTTTTTAAAATGAAAAATAAATACCATGTTTTACTTTTCTTTTATTTTGGTATTGAAAATGGTTTTCATAATTTTTTTATTATATCAATGTTTTGTATTTATATATTGTGATTGAAATGTGGAAATGTTATGTTTCCTTTATGTATGTTTTATGAGATACGTTTATGTAATGATTCGTGGGAATTGTTATGAAGACGGGTGGTTCCATGATAAACTAAGGGCGGGTGAGCCCGATATAGCTCTCCAATGCATTCGGTAATGTGAAGGGGTTAAACTTTAAGGTTTCTCTGAAGATATTTAGGGAATATACTGTGATGGGTATTCCAAACATAACAATGAGGGTTACTCCCTACGTAAGAATGTTATGAATGCCTCAAGTTACCTTTATGTCTTATGATTTCTATGAGTTATTCATGAATTTATGAGTTATGTTAAAATGATTTTTTTATGAGTAAAGTATGATTTCATACATGGACTAATGTTTTCATTTTGTACTTTTATATCCCTTACTGAGATTTTTATGCTCATCCCAAGTTTTTGAAATGTTTTTCACAGGTCAAGGGAAAGGTACATGATGTGATGATAGTGTTAAGGAAGTGTCAAGAAAGAATCCATGTTTTATTTTAAATATGTTTCTGTTGATGGGAAAAATGAGTACTATCTTTCATGTAACCATTTTTTTTAAATGTGGAATGTAATGCATGATTTATGATCTAATTCTCAAAAACTCTAAACATGAAAAGATCATCAACGTGTATTCTTGAAATAACTCAAGATTAAGTAATGTTTAAGGCTGGGGCCTTATATGTGTGATACCCTAGTGCTTGTCTCCAACCTATTGTGATCAATAATGTACTTCAGGACTTGGGTTGGTCTAATTTTGATGATATTTTTTTTTGACCCTAGTTGGTTTGTTACATTGATTTACCATCTTTGAGACTATGGTTAAGAATAATACTTTAACCTATGACTTTATCTCCTACCTAAGACCATCTTCGAAGAACCACACCCTATCCAACTCATTATCACAAATGGAGAAAACCCATGTAACTTAGTGAATTGAGAATCATACTCCATGATAGAAAAAATCTCATTATCCAAATGAAGGAACTCCTAGGACCTACACAATTGTAGTGTATTGAGGGAAATTATTCAATAAATTAGTGTAGAAATTCCTTTAGACCATACCCACAAGCTGATTATCCCTGATAAAAACATACCACCGTCACCTAGATTGGCCTTTGAACAAATTGGTGGAAAGATTCACCCTCATTCCAAATGGTGTCTCTTTATTTTCTAATATACTATGAGTAGCCTCATGCCATGCCTTTGATACATAGGATAAACCCTCCCCTGAGAAAGTATGTTGATACTATAGCTAAAAGTCCTTGGTCAACTCATACATCAACTACATGGTCCGAGGTTCCTCTCTCTCCATATACTAAACCATGCAAAGAAAATTCTACCTAAGTTTATCATACATACCCTGGCGTAATGCCATAATTGTATCAAGACTCTGGATTTTGGGGGAATTCTCACTAGTTCCCTCTTGGTGCTCAGCTAGTGGTCAGTGAGAAATCATTTATCTATATATTAAAAATAGAATCTCAAAACCATCATTATCCTAGTTTTTGATATCACATTTTATGGAAATTAGTAATAAAAACAGTCCCCTAAACCTTACACCCTCGGTTCTATCATTATCCCCACCTACCAACATTAGATTTAAGTCACACATATAAGGAACCCTTATGTTATTGCATTCATCCAAGTTCATATCCTTTAATTAGATATATATATATATATATTGTATTATAAAAATTTATCTCCCTAAAATTTTCCAATTCCCTTATATTTCCAAATTCCATCGCCATGGTTCCATTATATGATGTTTCAATCACAATTATAGAGTAAAACACCCTTTATATTTTGATATTAACCCCATTTAACCGATAATAATTTATATTCAATGTTAACATATCACATTTCAAAATAATTAATCATTAGATATTCTTTGATGGAGTGTCACAATTAATATATACAAGAAAACATGATGTTTTTTAATGCATACACTTTAATCAACCAAGATATTTTATAATAAAGAAACCAATGTAAAAAATAAAAAAAATAATGTCAATTGAATATAAACACGAACATGAATAATATGATGCATGAATGGATGACCACTTTCCCTACCCACCTAAGAGCAGAAATCCTCTAAACCATGACCTCATTAAATAATTCCCTTAATCAAGGTGAAAATAAATGAACTCTAACAATCAACTTCAAGAACAAAAAATCACACCCTTGGTGACCTGGATTATCTCTAATACATGGGATAAATACTCCCAAGAACGATTGAATTACTAGGTAATGACACATCCTAACTCATTTCTACTATGCCAAAATATTAAAACAAAAAAATATACACATTGATACTGTCACACCCAACCTGTGTATTTGGGTTATTTTATTATTTTTCTGCCTTTAAATAATTTTTGTCGGGGTGCGGGTTGAGTCCTGGATGAAATTTTTTAGATCATGTTAAAAAGTGAACTTTTTGAGTTGACATTATAGGGCGCACAAGTGGAGCGTGTTTTCGAAACCCTGCACGGCTCTGCCTGGGTAACCATGCATCTCGTCCGTCTTCGAAAAATTAAAACGAGTAGTTTTCATTAATTAATACAATGTTGACTACCATTGATTATTAAGAATTTTATTATTTTTATTTTAGGTGAAAACTAAAATTGTCAATTTTGTTACTATCATTAATAATTAGAATAATATTATTATTATTATTATTATTATTATTCTCATTCTTATTATTATTATTATTATTTTATTATTATTAATCTTTATATTATTACTATTTGTATTATTATGATGATTATTATTATTCATAATATTATTATTACTATCATTATTAAATTATAATTAAATAAAATAATAATAATAAGGAAACCCTAACTCACATATTCTCTCTCCAATCAGCTCCCCCTTCCCCTTGTGTGCAGCACAACCCTTTGCACCCAGCTGCCTCTCTTCTCTGCATCGACGAACCCCAGGACCCCCCCCCCCCGGCACTTCCCTTTGCAACACACAAGCAGGCCAGTGACCCTGCTCCCTGAAAGCCGCCTACTCCCCCTATAGCACTGCTCCAGTCCTCATTTCCTTCCCTTGAAATGCACCCCAATCCCCCTCTCTAGACCTCGTCATCCTTCCTCATAGTAGCAGCTCTCCCCCGCTCTGGCCTCACTTCGTGCCCCCTATCCTCCAGCTATCATCCATCCTCCAGGTCCCCTCTCCCTCAGTTCTAGCCTTCTCCCTCACCACCGGCCTCCCAACCTCTGGTTGAGACCCCCCTCCCCCCCCCCCCCCCGACTCCCCTTCTCTCAGCATTTCCACCCTCGGCTGACCCTCCTCCTACTGACAACCCCTTTCGGCCGACCTCCCCCGACGGCTACAGCCTCTACGGCCAACTCATAACCCCCTGACCCCCTCTCCTCTACCTCTTGGTTGTCCTCCTGCATGGCCCTTCTCCTTGATGGCACCTCCCCTACCAGAGCGACCCCTTCCGGTATCGTTACGTCATTCCCGCACCCTAACTACGTAATTCCGACTACCGCACCTCCACCCTTCCAGTGAAATTCCCCTATGGTGAGCTTCCTATTGAATGGTATGTGGTTTCTGGTAATAGAGATTTGGATATTTTGGTCTGACCATGACCCATTGACTTTGATATCATTGTTTTGGGGTTAGTCTAGCATTCGTGGGATGCAATTGAGGAGCGTATGGTTCTCTCACCAGTTCTAATTTTGTTTTGTCATCGCATTTCAGTTCCAAGGTAAGATCCCCCTTTTCACTTCCTTTTTAATTCAACATTAGTTTATTTCATGATTTCCCTACTTTTTTGGATCAATAAATATTGAATTCTTATTCTTGGTTTCATTATTTATCATGGGAAATGGTGTTTTAGGCTTTGTTATATGATAAATAAAATTACTTTGTTAAATATTTCACACAAGGTGTTTTATGAAATACCTAGTTGGATTTTGTGAGTAATTTTTGGTATATAAATAATGATTTGGACTTGATAATAAATATTTTACTTGTGAAATGGATATCTTGGGTTTATTGAAAGTGTTTCAAGTGGTTTTATGTTTAAAAGAAGTTTTTATTTGGCTTTGAAAGTGTTTTGACATGTGATGATGGACTATGGCCCGTTTAACATTTTAATATGAATAGAGTTAGTGTGTAAATGTTGAAGGAAAGATTAAAATAGGTTATTTTTTGATAATGGTATTGAAATGTAAATCGTTTTGTTTACGTTCTTTCTGAAAGATAGTTTATTTCTCTTAAAAATGATGTTTTGTGAATTGAACTTAAGGCCTGTTTGGAACCTAGGTGAAAGTCGATTGGTGTTGTCAATGGTGTGTATACACCTCTTTATAAAAAGTAAAATTTGTGCCTTTGGAAAATGATAGGTTTGAAAAACGTTCAAAGGTCTATGTGGAAACCTTGTGAAAAATTGGTGAAATTATTTATTATGAAAACCTCTTGTGGATGTTTCTCATGCCATACTTGTATGAATATAATGGATGGGACGTCCTTCCTAATGAATCATTATGATTAATTATGAGAGTGCCTATGGTAGGACTATTTATGTTCTTTTAATTAATGGAATGATATTGGTCCTTGGAGGGACTCGGGGTGGTGACTGTTGTGCATTACTATTATATGTACTGTGATTGGATGCTTGACTAGCATCAATTGGCCCACCCCATTTTTAAATACTTGAGACATGGGAATCTGGCATATTGAGAGAATATTTTGAGAATTATTTCCGCACTTTTAGGTTATGGTATTGACCACTATCCCATATTAGGTTGATGTATTGGGTTTGTTGCTATGGGATTTTCCCTCGGCCTACCTAAGAAAGGATGACCGAGCATTTTGAGCGTTTTGATTTCATTGTGTGGGACATGTCAATGAGGATAAGGTCTCATGTATTGGTTTCTTGTACATTATTCTTGATCTCCTAGGTTCACCCAAGTCTATTTGTATTTTGTTTCTTGCGGTGTTGATTATGATGATTGTATGTATACTTACATTACCCTTGTTGTGTGATTCCTATTATACCTTCTTGTATTTTGTTTTTCATGGAAATTGGTGAGATATTTTTGATTAGGTTTCTTGAAATGGTTTTCAAATTAAATTGTTTTATCCTCATTGTACAAATATGAAAATGTAAACATCACTTTTCCTTTGAAAATTTCATTGACACTAATGAAAATAATGTAGATTTAAGAATGGTTTAGGGAAATGGTTCATACATTGTTTTTAAGTAAATTATTTATAAAAACTTACGTTAATAAATTTTAGTTCAAACTTGATATGTTTTTTCTTTTATTTTACAGGTAGTGCTTTGGGGAATAGTTATCATGCTAGCCTACTGAGTTTTTATACTCATGCCTATAGTTCTTTTCTATTTTTAGTCCTTGTTCAGGTTTCATATTCGGTGTGTTCTCCTTGGGCGACGTTCGATCATGAGGTGGAGAGTGACCCGAGAGATCATACGGAGATAGTTGTTATGCCATTTGGTTAGTTTTATTTTCTTTAGTTCTTGTTTAATCGGTTTATTTGGTTTATTTATTTTGATATACTCTTTATTATTTCCAATTATTTTATTTATTTTTATTGGGAGAAACGATTCCCATTATCTCAATCGATTCCCTGGAACTTGTCGCTAGCCCTAGAGGATTGGGAATGCCACTCGAGCATTTACGTGGATCGACTCGGGTGATCGGTTCAGGTTCAACTCGGGTTGGTTTATGACAAAATGGTATCAGAGGAGTTCAGATCTTATAGGACCTTAATTTCCAGATATCAATTTGTTATTTGGGAATATCAAGGTAGATGTAGTAGGATTTTTGGGACTCGAGGGGTAGGTTTGGGAAGAGTTCTGCAAACTCTTGCTCGTTCTGATCCTCGAGTTTCCATGGGAAGTTTGATTTAATTAGTTTCTTTGAGATTTTAGGGTATGTTTTTCGATTAGGATACAATAAAGGGAGTTGGGATAATATTCCTAATGAGCCACATGGCCTGTAAAGCCTTGTGGAGCTAATGGCATGGTCCTAAAAGGCTTTCGGTGTCGGTGACGTGTTTGGCATATGGCCGCCAACCATTTGGTCAAGTCACCCACCGATACTAGTTCCATATTTGAGTTGTTTTGGGTCTCCTCTAACTTCTTAATGTTGTTTGAATTAGAGAAATTGGTTTTGAAAAAATGGTTGTTTTAAATGGCATGTTTAATTTGGAGATTGTTTTAAAAGAAATGGGATAAATTATTTGTTTTTGGAAAATGAAGTTGTTTTTTTGGACTTGGTGTTCCTGTGGGAGCTCAAATGCATAGTGGTATTTTGGAATATGAACAGATGTATGGTATGGTGGATGGATTCCTAGGTTGGCATAGAAACATGCATGGTAGTGAGACTCTAAAGAATACTGATGGCGAGGGTTTAACCCACCAAGCTTATTTTAAATTAAATATTTTTTCAAAAGTAAAGTTTTTATGTTATGATGGCTTGTTTTCATGTGTTTAGATATTTTCATCTATACGGTGTTTGATTTTGAGGATTTTTATTTATTGAGTTGGCATTGATTGGGTTATTAACTTTTCTTGTCCTGCGGTAGTCCCCTTGAAGCTTCGATGGGTGATCGTAGTTCGATTGATTAACCTAAGGATTTTCTGCTTGAGTTTTGGAAGCTATATCCTCCTATCTTTGATGGTCAAGTAGACCCTTCTGTAGAGGAGGAGTGGATGTTGAAGACTGAAAGGGATTTTAAACATGTTGAGTTTCCCGAGTCCTTGAAGTTTAAGTTTGTAACCTTCCTTCTTGAAGGTTCACCGTGGATGTGGTGGAAGTCAGTATCACAGAACAAGCCCCATCAAGAGCTTACTTTGGAGTTTTTCAAGGCTTTGTTAATTTGTCAATATTTCTCTGATAAATAAAGGGTGAGAAAGG
The DNA here is from genome assembly GCA_963277665.1 of Viscum album. Taxonomy (NCBI): domain Eukaryota; kingdom Viridiplantae; phylum Streptophyta; class Magnoliopsida; order Santalales; family Viscaceae; genus Viscum; species Viscum album. Next base: position 427,695,091 of record OY728150.1, on the reverse strand, counting down.
TGATAAATATGTGTTTTCTGTAGTAGGTTGATGGATCCGTGTTGGAGTATTTCTAGCTCTTTGTGGAGCTAGTCCCATATGATTCCGGGTATGCCACAGATGACTCCATGAAGGCTCAGCATTTCTAGGAGGGACTCCATCCTGATATTCAATTGAAGGTGTCAGTATCCAATATAACATCGTTTTCTTATGTGGTGAGGCATGATTATCATGTTGAATCCTTGTTGGAAAGAGTGCACGAGGTAGTACTCCCTCCTTAAATTCCTAGGAGCGGTGGTGAGACTTCCAACAAGAAGATGAGTAAGAGATCGAAAGTCAATGGAGCAAGTCATGGAATCAAAAGGCCTTAGGATATTTCATCAACCTATTCACAACAAGAGATCCTTGTGTGTTATCAGTGTAGAAATCTAGGTTATAAGAGGTCTTTATGCCCTAGTACTCCTAAGCCCTATCATGCTTGTGGAAATTTGGGTCCCTTAAAATGATTCTATCGAGGTATCTCTAGAAAGCGTCAGGGAAGAAGTTCTTAGAGGTGATGTACTATTGGGTTTTTGTTTAAAGTTTCTTTTGTATATTTTCTTCCAGTGTAAGGGATCTCTTATATTTTCATTTTACTGATGGTGTTTTGGGTTTTGAAATGTATGGGAATATTGTGGGTATTTTCATGAACTCCAGTTTTCAATGTAAGCGTGGTTTTATTTCAAAATTCTGTACTTTCTTTTGTCAGATCAAAATATGTATGTTTCTTATTAGGATTATTAGAACCTAACTGTGAGGTAGGAGATGCTTCATCTATTATATCTCCATACAAAAGGCCCCTAAATGAAGACTATAATACCCATACTTTACATAAATTGTTAATACTTCAAAATTGAAGCGTACTTATTACATCATATAACAAAACCACGAAAGGACCGTATAGGTATAGTGTCTTTAGAAACTGGGAAACATAAACTACTGGTTCATAAAGTGTCTACACTGTCTCCCATTTATTTCATCATATCTATAGTCCATTTTGTCATATCTTACTTAATAACCTTCTTCATGACCTGGGGAAAGAAAACATACAAAAGGGTGAGCTCAAATGCTCAGTAAGGGTAAATAAAATAAATATCTATCACATCATATTCATAAGAACATAACATTTTGGAAATCTTAACCTGCAAAAGAGATCATAATATCATAACATGGGATAAATCATAGTAGTGAAATGTAATACCAATAATCATAACTTAAAACATGAAACTGTGTGGCATACATACATAATCATAGAGAATCATTTCTTATTAGTCAAGGCTCATTTCCAAGACTATCTTAGTGAAAAAAGTCCCTTTCTGAACCGAGTTCACTCCTCATTTCAGTCCTGTTTCACTGAACTGGTATAACCTACCGTTCCAGCCATGTCTATCTCATGAGATATAAAATCTTTACCCAATGCATTGGAGGTAGATATATGTCCCAAACATCTTATAATGATACCATTCTTATGTGTGCCACAAAATCATAAACCATACATCATAGCATAACCCATGTAATAAAAATGGGAATCTTAAGCATCGTGACATCATAAAAAAATTCATATAAGATAAAGGAATTCATAAAAATATTTCCATCACAACATAATCAAATCCATTTCATAATAGGGATAGAAACAAAACCCTATATTATCTTAGATGGAAAATAATTTTGATAAAACTCTTGAACTCCATTCTTGAGGAAAATATCCTTTCTTCTTCAAAAACATTTTTCCTTTCTTAACATGTCATAAAATTTTAAACTAAAAGAAGTTGAATAAAAATAAACTTGAAAACTTTTAAAGGAATATTCTTGGAAATAATGTTTTAAAAATCCATTCATGCCGTATAAGTTAAAAAACATTCTTCTCGTACTTTTTTTGAAAAGTCAAAAAGTACCTCGTACGAAAAAACGACAAAAGATTCATTTCATATCTTTTAGTAAAAACTCACTGAAGGGTAAAATTGGATTTAAACAATTGTAGGTGGAAGGAAATAATATTACATATTGAGGAAACATTGATGTGGATGATAAAATACACCCCATTAAATTTCAAAGTATAAACAATCTCAGATGAAAATGAGATTGTGATATTTCCCTTACCTTAGGTCCGATTTGCTTCGTAAGTGTCAGAACCTCCTCTTCTTTGAAGTGCTTCTTTGAGACCTCATTTTAGGGAACTAAAATAGGCCTTTTAAGAAGACCAGAACCTCTAGGATGTTTCTAGGGAAGTGGAGAGAAGAAATTGTCAGGGGTTGTCCGAGTTTGAAGGCTCAAAGTGGTGTGAGGAAGAGGGGGAGGAGGTGCCCTTTTATAAGGGAGGAGAGGGGCACCTTTGGAATAACTAAAAATATTATTTTATTATAAAGTTAAATTCGGTTTTTAATAGCTCAAAATTGATATATTTCGAAGATAAGGTGGGTATGGGTCTACATCCTCTCATCCAATAGAATTTAGACAAGTTTAGGTATCAATTTTAACCTTATCATTTAGATTTAACTTTAAGTTAGATAATTTAACTTTTACCGTGTCTTCTTGTTTTCTTACACTATAAGGTTAATAAACTTACCATATCAAGCCAAACGAACCCCAAGTTGTTTATTATTAATATATATAGCCTTAGCTAAGTCATTTGGCCTAACCTTATATTTTTAGGAATAAAATAACAATTAGTAATATAATATTTGTTTTAAAAACTATTTTATGTCAATTTTGACACTATTTAGTAATTGATTTTTTTGAAAATTATAACAGAATGATTAGTTCAAACCAAGTTACTTAAATCAATACTAACATGTCATATTTACCTATAAAATTAGTTTAATTCATAAAAAGTCTCAAATTACATTTATTTGGGTATTTATAACATCAATTATGTGAATATTTCATTAATAAAATAATTACTGCATCATCGTTGTGTCATACATAAATTAAATTATTTAATGTCTAAAAATTACAAATAAAATACCATTATGTAGGAAATATTTTTAGCTTTCTAATGAATATTTATAGTCGATTTTATCTTATGTATAACCCCATATTAAAAATGATTTACTTAATAAACTTTGATTTTAACTATTTAACCCTTCTTTAAATAAATTAATAATAAATGTCCTAATCTAATCCAAGTGGGCCTAAATGGTCATATTTTATTCCTAAGGTTGTTTTTGGTCGAATTAAACTTGTCCAATAGAATTAGGACATGTGTTAGGGTAATAATAATATCATTTTTACCCTTAATTACCCTATTTACTTTTAACCGTGGTAAATAAAAGTAAAAAGTTACTATTCACCAAAAATTATTTTCATCTCATTGAACCACATTTTAGTCCTTGATATTAACTGTGTCTCTCGGAGTTTTGAAATTCCACTCACAGAAGCGGTAAAATTAAGTTTTATGAAAAATTCAGTTTTTTAACTACCACTTAGTGGTTTCACTATTCATTAAAAATTGAATGTTTTCAGAAAAATACCAAAATTTCAGCCTAGGCTAATTTCGATATTCCGAATCCAAAAATGAAGTCCATTTTGAAAAATAAAATTTATAAAATTTCAAAAAGTGGTTATTACTATTCATAACGGCTAGTTTTAATAATATTTTAATAGCATATCATTGTTTAGTGAAACTCGGTATTGCATACGACGCAAGCTATTGAGGAAGGACGCGGTTGCGTGTTAAGAAAGCCAAGCTATTTTTGTGTGTAGTGAAAGATTCCTTTGATGATTTATATAACATAAAAACAAAATATTTCACATAAAAGTCTCGGGTGTTACATTCTACCCCCCTTAAAATGAATTTCACCCTCGAAATTCGTCACTTTGTAACAAACAGATGAGGATACCTCTCCCTCATCATATCCTTAAGCTCCCATGTAGCTTCTTCTAATTGGTGGTTCCTCCATAAAACTTTCACCAATCGAGTGTTCTTGCTTCGTAGGACTTTTTCGCTATGATCCAGAATCTCTATCAGTTGTTCTTCATAAGAAAGATCTTCCTCCAGTGGTATAACTTCTGAGCTAAGTACATGTGAAGGATCAGGTATGTACTTTCTCAGGAGATATACAAGGAACACATCGTGAACTTGAGAGAGATTCAGTGGAAGCGCCAATCAGTAAGCTACCTTCCCAACACGATCCAGTATTTCGAAAGGACCGATATATCTAGGGCTCAACTTCCCCTTCTTTCCAAATCTCATGACTCTCTTCCAGGGAGATATTCTTAAGAACACCTTATCACCTACTTCAAACTCTAGGTCTTTTCTTCAGTTGTCGGCATAACTTTTCTGTCGACTCTGAGCTGCTCTTATGTGTTGTTGAATAGATCTGACCTTTTCTTCCATTTCATCAACGAGATCAGGTACTAATAGCTTTCTTTCCCCAACTTCATCCCAGCAAGTTGGAGTCCTGCATTTATTTCCATAAAGATCTTCATAAGGATCCATCTGAATACTGGAGTGAAAGATATTATTATAAGAAAATTCCACCAAAGGTAGGTGTTGATACCAACCACCTTTGAAATCCATATTGCAAGCTCTCAACATATCTTCTAGGGTTTGAATTGTTCTCTCAGACTGACCATCTGTCTGAGGATGATAAGCAGTGCTGAAACTCAACTCTGTATCCAGAGTATGCTGAAGACTTCGCCAAAACTTTGAGCAAAACCTCGGATCCCGATCAGATATAATAGAAAGTGGTACTCCATGCAATCTTACCACTTCCTTTACATATATCCTAGCAAGCTGATCCAGAGAGAAATCCTCTCTAATAGAAATGAAGTGTGCAGACTTGGTAAGACGATCAACTATAACCCAGATAGCATTATTTCCTTTGGATGTTTTAGGAAGTCCTATGACAAAGTCCATAGTGATGTTTTCCCATTTCTATTTGGGTATGGGTAATGGTTGTAACATCCCCTTAGACTTCTGTCTCTTAGCTTTAACATGCTGACAAACCAAGCATCGAGAGACATATTCAGCAACATCTCTTTTCATTCCATCCCACCAGAAGTACTCTTTCAGGTCCCTATACATCTTCGTGCTTCCAGGATGAATAGAGAATGAAAAAATATGAGCCTCATCCAGCAGCTCCTTCTTTAATTCCGGGATGGGAGGAACACAAACCCGATTCCTGAAATTTATTATCCCATCACAATCAGGGTTGAATTCAGGAACATTTCCTACCTTCTTTTGTAACTCGACATCTTATTTATGTGCCTCTTTAATCATCACATGTTTAGATGGTTGAACATTCATTTTAGAAAGATAAGATTTTTCCCCTTCCATTATAATTCCAAGATCCATCCTTTGTAAATCTATAAATATTGGATCTTTTGTGATCCTCATCATGGATAAACTGGCATGGTCTTGTCGACTTAATGCATCTACCACCTTGTTTGCTTTCCCAGGGTGGTAATGGATTGAGCAGTCATAATCCTTAATCAGCTCCAACCATCTTCTTTGGCGCATATTCAGCTCCTTTTGTGTGAAAATATACTTTAAACTTTTATGATCAGTATAAATATCACACCTTTCACCATAAAGATAATGCCTCCAAATCTTTAATGCAATGATTACCGCAGCTAACTCCAAATCATGTGTTGGGTAATTTTGCTCATGGATTTTCAACTGTCGTGAGGCATAAGCTATCACCATATAATTTTTCATAAGAACACACCCCAATCCCTTCTTGGATGCATCACTATAGATCACAAAACTTTCTCCACTACAAGGCAGTGTGAGCACAGGTGCACTGGATAACCTTCTTTTCAACTCCTTGAAATTCTCTTCACATTCCTCCGTCTAGAAAAACTTAACTCCTTTCCGAGTCAACTTGGTGAGTGGATTAGATAATCGTGAAAAATCTTTCACAAAACGTCGATAATATCCAGGAAAACCAAGAAAACTTCGGATCTCAGTTACTATTGTTGGTATCGACCATCTTTCGATAACCTCTATTTTTTCTGGATCCACAGATATCCCCTCTTTTGAGATTATGTGACCCAAAAATGCAACTTTTTAAAGCCAAAATTCACACTTGGTAAATTTGGCATAAAGCTTCTCCTTTCTTAGGGTCTTCAATATAATTCTCAAGTGATCTTCATGTTCTTCCTTGCTATTTGAATAGACAAGAATATCGTCTATAAAGACTACCACAAATTGATCAAGATAGTCTCTAAAGACTCTATTCATCATATCCATGAAGATAGTAGGGTCATTAGTAAGACCAAATGGCATCACTATAAATTCATAGTGTCCATACCTTGTACGGAAAGCCGTATTTGGTATATCCTCCCTTTTGACCCTTAATTGATGATACCCTGAACAAAGATCAATCTTGTAAAACTATTGAGCTCCGCGTAGTTGGTCAAATAAGTCATCAATGTGTGAGAGATGATATTTGTTCTTGATAGTGATCTTGTTAAGTTCACGATAATCAATGCAGAGTCTCATTGATCCATCTTTCTTCTTAACAAATAGAACAGGTGCTCCCCAAGGTGACGCACTAGGGTGTATGAATCCCTTATCACGATTCTCTTGGAGTTGCTTCTTTAATTCCTGCAACTCAATTGGGTCCATTCTATAAGGTGTCTTTGAAATAGGCAAAGCACCCGGTACAAGTTTTATTGAAAACTCAACTTCACGATTTGGTGGAAGACCCGGTAATTCCTCCACAAAGACATCATCAAACTCCCATACAATGGGCATATTCTTAATCGTGAGTTTATCACTAACCATTTGAGATAAATAACCTTCATTAAGTGGAATCAAGACCCATAAGATGGAAGAAATTTCCACTGGAAGGTTATGTTCATCCTTTCATCGATAGATGATCATAGATTGATCTGGAATATGAAATGTGACTTCCCTTCTTTGGAAATTGATATGAGATCCATATAAAGAAAGCCAATCCATGCCAAGAATCACATCAAATTCCACTATAGGAAGGATCACAAGATTTGCAGGAAGCACTTTCCCACAAACTTTGATCGGAGAAGAATTATAAACTTTTGATGCGACTGTTGTGCCATTAGGTGTTGTCACAGCTAACTCAACATCTAATTGCTAAGGTAATACAGTGATACCCTTAAAAAATTCTTTAGAAATAAAAGAGTGGGTGGATCCAGAATCAAATAAAACATTTGCTACTTTAGAGTGGATGGTAAGTGTACCTTTCACCACATCGTTATCGTACTCCACATCGCTGATAGAAATTGCATGTGACTTTCCTTTTTCTTTAGCCTTAAGAGTTTGTTGACGTCGACCATCATCATCAACCCTTGGATTAGGGCATTTGTTGGCATAATTCCCCATCTCCTTGCACTTGAAACATTGAAGTGTAGTAGGTTCATTCTGTGTATCCCTTCCTTTGTTTGCATCATTAGACATATTCTTCCCATCATTGTGGCATTCAAATGCCCGATGACCTTCCTTTCCATATTTGAAACATTTAATTGTCCCTTTAAGACAACTCCCTCCATGTTTCTTTCCACACTTTGAGAATAAGGGAAAGCTCATCTTCTTTTCAGTGTGCTCTTTAGATTTTCCTTTGAATTCCATTTTCCTCTTCTTATCAAACACATATGACTGATGGGTTACTCCAATCTCCATCTCGACTTTGAGAGCACATCGAACAATTTCCTCGTAGCTATTAAAGTCCCTTATGGCTAAGGCCCTTAGAAGACTTGGTTTTAAGCCACTAAAGAATCGATCGATCTTACTCTCAGGTTGGATAATAATACCAGAAGCATACCTTGAAAGTCTTGTAAAATTTTCTTCATAGGTACCAACAGATTCATCATCCTTTTGCTTCAGTTCAAGAAACTCTTTCTCCATCTTTGTTCGGATAATAAGAGGGAAGTACTTATTGAAAAATAAGTTCTTGAACTCATCCCATTCCATGGACTCAATTTCATCCCTTTGACATGTATTCTTAATAAGATTCCACCATTGATCAGCATCACCTTCCAAACGATACACTGCTAAGATGACTTTATCATGCTCAAAACATTGAAGAACTGAAAATATCTTTTCAGTAGTACTAATCCATTGTTCAGAAACTAATGGATCAGTAGACCCGCTGAATGAAGGAGGATGCTGTCTCATGAAGGATTCAACAGAATGTTGCCCCTTCCTTTGCTCGTTTGGAAGTCCTGAATGATTCATATCTTGAGAAAGTTGTGTGAGCATGGCTACAAGATTTTTCATTCCAGCTCCCATAACATTTGGTTGCTCAGGGTGACAATCATTGCATTGCCCATCACATTCTGCATTAACATGGTTTCTTCGGGTTCCATCCATTGACTAAAACCAAGAAGAATAGTGTGAGAAACACTAATTATAATAGGAAAACCACATAATCAAGAATAAAATTTCACACTTAAGGTCTTATCCTAGGTTATTCATGGCCATTTCTAAAACACTAAGATTGTGTTCTATGCTTAGAATTATCCTTAGGGTTCTTACTAAGGCTTTCACATCCTAGTTTCCAAAGGTTGACTATACCTTTCCTTTGATACCAACTATAATGACCCATACTTTACATACATTGTTAATAATTCAAAATTGAAGCGTAATTATTACATCATATAACAAAACCACGAAAGGACCGTATAGGTATAGTGTCTTTAGAAACTGGGAAACATAAACAATTGGTTCATAAAGCGTCTACACTGTCTCCCATTTATTTCATCATATCTATAGTCCCTTTTGGCATATCTTACTTAATAACCTTCTTCATGACCTGGGGAAAGAAAACATACAAAAGGGTGAGCTCAAATGCTCAGTAAGGGTAAACAAAAGAAATATCTATCACATCATATTCATAAGAACATAACATTTTGGAAATCTTAACCTGCAAAAGAGATCATAATATCATAACATGGGATAAATCATAGTAGTGAAATGTAATCCCAATAATCATAACTTAAAACATGAAACTATGTGGCATACATACATAATCATAGAGAATCATTTATTACTAGTCAAGGTTCATTGCCAAGACTATCTTAGTGGACAAAGTCCCTTTCTGAACCGAGTTTACTCCTTGTTTCAGTCCTGTTTCACTGAACCGGTATAACCTACCTTTCCAGCCATGTCTATATCATGAGATATAAAATCTTTACCCAATGCATTGGAGGGAGATATAGGTCCCACCCATATCATAATGATACCATTCTTATTTGTGCCACAAAATCATAAACCATACATCATAGCATAACCTATGTAATAAAAATGATAATCTTAAACATCGTGACATCATAAAAAAATTCATATAAGATAAAGGAATTCATAAAAATATTTCCATCACAACATAATCAAATACATGACATAATAGAGATAGAAAAAAACCCTATATTATATTAGATGGAAAATAATTTTGATAAAACTCTTGAACTCCATTCTTGAGGAAAATATCCTTTCTTCTTCAAAAACATTTTCCTTTCTTAACATGTCATACAATTTTAAACTAAAAGAAGTTGATTAAAAATAAACTTGAAAACTTGTAAAGGAAGATTCTTGGAAATAATGTTTTAAAAATACATTCATGCCATATAAGTTAAAAAAACATTCTTCTCGTACTTTTTTCGAAAAAGTCAAAAAGCACCTCGTATGAAAAAACGACAAAAGATTCCTTTCATATCTTTTAGTAAAAACTCACCGAAGGGTAAAATTGGATTTAAACAATTGTAGGTGGAAGGAAATAATATTACATATTGAGGAAACATGGATGTGGATGATAAAATACACCCTAGTAAATTTCAAAGTATAAACAATCTCAGATAAAAATGAGATTGTGATATTTCCCTTACCTTAGGTCTGATTTGCTTCGTAAGTGTCCGAACCTCCTCTTCTTTGAAGTGATTCTTTGAGACCTACTTTTAGGGAACTAAAATAGGTATTTGAAGAAGACCAAAACCTCTAGAATGTTTCTAGGTAAGTGGAGAGAAGAAATTAGAAGGGGTTGCCCGAGCTTGAAGGCTCAAAGTGGTGTGAGGAAGAGGGGAGGAGGTGCCCTTTTATAAGGGAGGAGAGGGGCACCTTTGGAATAACTAAAAATATTATTTTATTATATAGTTAAATTCGGTTTTTAATAGTTCCAAATTGATATATTTAGAAGATAAGGTGGGTAGGGGTCGAAATCCTCTCATCCAATAGAATTTAGACAATTTTAGGTATCAATTTTAACCTTATCATTTAGATTTAACTTTAAGTTAGATAATTTAACTTTTACTGTGTCTTCTTGTTTTCTTACACTATAAGGTTAATAAACTTACCATATCAAGCCAAACGAACCCCAAGTTGTTTATTATTAATATATATAGCCTTATCTAAGTCATTTGACCGAACCTTAGATTTTTAGGAATAAAATAACAATTAGTAATATAATATTTGTTTTAAAAACTATTTTATGTCAATTTTGACACTATTTAGTAATTGATTTTTGTGAAAATCATAACACAATTATTAGTTCGAAACAAGTTACTTAAATCAATACTAACATGTCATATTAACCTATAAAATTATTGTAATTCATAAAAAGTCTCAAATTACATTTATTTGGGTATCTATAACATCAATTATGTCAATATTTCATTAATAAGATAATTACTGCATCATCGTTGTGTCATAAATAAATTACAATATTTAATGTCTAAAAATTAAAAATAAAATACCATTATGTAGGAAATATGTTTATATTTCTAATGAATATTTATAGTTGAATTTATCTTATTTATAACCCCATATTAAAAATGATTTACTTATTAAACTTTGATTTTAACTATTTAACCCTTCTTTAAATAAATTAATAATAAATGTCCTAATCTAATCCAAGTGGGACTAAATGGTCATATTTTATTCCTAAGGTTGTTTTTGGTTGAATTACACTTGTCCAATAGAATTAGGACATGTTTTAGGGTAATAATAATATCATTTTTACCCTTAATTACCCTATTTACTTTTAACCGTGGTAAATAAAAGTAAAAAGTTACTATTCACCAAAAATTATTTTCATCTCATTGAACTAAATTTTAGTCCTTGATATTAACCGTGTCTCTCTAATTTTTGAAATTCCACTCACATAAGCGGTAAAATTAAGTTTTATGAAAAATTCAGTTTTTTTAACTACCACTTAGTGGTTTTACTATTCATCAAAAATTGAAAGTTTTTAGAAAAATACCAAAATTTCAGCCTAGGCTAATTTCGATATTCTGAATCCAAAAATGAAGTCCATTTTGAAAAATAAAATTTATAAAATTTCAAAAAGTGGTTATTACTATTCATAACGGCTAGTTTTAATAATATTTTAATAGCATATCATTGTTTAGTGAAACTCGGTATTGCGTACGACGCAAGCTATCGAGGAAGGTCACAGTTGCATGTAAAGCAAGCCAAGATAGTGTTGTGTGTAGTGAAAGATTCATTTGATGATTTATATAACATAAAAACAAAATATTTCACATAAAAGTCTCGGGTGTTACAAAGACGGTGCATAGTTAGGAACCCTGGGGAAATTTTAAGGAGTCTGGTTAAGGTTGTGCCTCTATCGTTGCACTAAGATAGTTTTAGTGTTTCTATTGTGGCTTCTTTGTCGTTGTGAATTTCCTCTGGTCAAAAAGAGCAACATGGACTTATCCATCATGAAATGTTAATAATTGTGCCATTTTTATGCGAGTAGCTAATCAGTGTCCTCGCATGGACCACCCATGTGAATCAGTTACAACATTGATTTGTATCCATCCTGAAGTGATGGGTCGTGAGTAGTTGTCAATCGTAGTTTAATTGATCCAATCCTTGATCTGCTCTATCCCCTCCCATGAGGTGAGGTTTTATGGTTCATGTGGAGTTTCTTGTTCAGTTCTTATCCCTTTCAGATGAGAGTGAGTGGTTTAAATGTTCTTGTTATATTCCTTTTAGCTTGGGTAAGTCCCGGTTCAGGTTCAAGTTAGTTTTACATTTGACTACTTTTAGGTTGGTTCTTTATGGTGGGGAGACCCACCATGTGTCTCTATGGGTTTTATCTTAAGATGTTATGTGGTGCTAGTTGAATTCTTATGGTGGGGATTTTGTTCAGGCCTCCCCTCTGTTTGTTATCTATTTCTAGTAATGAGGTTGAGTCCCATTGGTGGTTGATGGAATGTCCTTGGATTAAGAGTTTGGATCGTATTTTTATAGAATCCTTAGGTGTTGATAGATCATATGGATTGTATTGTGGATTTCTGTGGACATAAAGTGTTATGGTGGGGAGAATTGTCACACCCTGACCCATGTATTTGGGTTATTTTATTATTTTTATGGCTTTAAATAATTTTCCTGGGGTCTGGGTTGAGTCCTGGATGAAATTTTTGTGGTTATGTTAAAAAAATGTGATTTTTGAGTTGACATCATAGGGCACACGAGGGGAGCACATTTTGGAAACCCTATGCGGCTATGCCCTGGGTAATCGCACATCCCATCCATCTTTGAAAAATTAAAACGAGTAGTTTTTTTAATTAAAACAATGTTGACTACCATTGATTATTAGGAATTTTATTATTTTTATTTTAGGTGAAAACTAAAATTGTTAATTTTTTTACTACTACTACTACTACTACTGTTATTATTATTATTGTTATTATTATTATTATTTTATTATTTTATTCTTTATATTATTACTATATGTATTATTATTATTATTATTATTCTTTTTATTGTTATTACTATCATTATTACATTATAGTTAAATAAAAATAAAAATAATAAGGAAACACTAACCCACCTATTGTCTCTCAAATTAGAGCCCCCTTCCCCTTATGTGTGGTGCAACCCTTTGTACCAAACTGCCTCCCTCCTCTACATCGATGAACCCCAACCCCCCCCCCCAGTGATTCCCTTTACTGCGTGTGAAAAGGCCAGTGACCCTGCTCCCAAGACGCCATCTCCTCCCCCTGTTGCACTGCTTCGGGCCTCGACTCTTTCCCTTGCTGCACACCCTGGTGTCCAGCTTCAGCCCTCGGCTTCCACTCTCATAGTAGTGGCTCTCCCTCACTCTGGCCTCGCTTTGTACCCCCCCCCCCCCCTCCACGCTCTGGCTGGCGTCTGCCCTCTGGGTCCCCTCACCATCATCTCTAGCCTTCTCCCTGGCCACCCGGCCTCCCAGACTCTAGTCGAGACCCCCCCCCCCATCGACTTCCTTGATCTACGGCACTGACACCCTCAGTCGGTCCTCCTCCCACCGACAACCCCCTTTGGATGACCTCCTCCAACAGGAACAACCTCTCCTGCCGACCTGCAACCCCATGGTGCCCTCTCCTCCACCTCCTAGTTGGCCTGCCGCACGACCCTTCTCCTTGACGGTGCTCCCTCTATCGGCTTGCATACTTCTGGTGTTGTTATGACCATCCCACACCCTAATGTCATCATTTCAACTAGTGCGCCACCACCCTTCCGGTGTGACAACCCTCTGGTGAGCTTCCTCTCAAAAGTTATGTGTTTTACAATGATAGAGATTTGGATTTTTGCGCCGACCATGACCCATTGTGTTTAATATCATTGTTTTGGCATTAATATAGCTTCTTTGGGATGTGATTGAGGTGTGGTTGGTTATCTCACCAGTTCCGAGTTTTCATTTTCTTCATGCTTTGGTTCTGAGGTATAATTCCCCTTTGCATTCTTTTTTAATTCAATATTCATTTATTTTATGATTTCCTCATTTTTTTTATTAATAAATATTGAATAATGATTCTTGGTTTCATTTTTTTTCATGCGAAATTGTGTTTTATTATTTTTTATGTTATAAATAAAATTACCTTGTTAAATATTACACACAAGGCATTTTATTAAATTCCATGGTGGATTTTGTGAGTAATTTTTTTTATTTAAAGAATGATTTGTACTTGCTAAAAAATATTTTACTTGTGCAATGGTGATCTTGGATTTTTTTAAAGTGTTTCAAGTGGTTTCATGTTTAAAAGAAGTGTGTATTTGGCATTGAATTTGTTTTGACATGTGATGATGGACTGTGGCCCATTTGGCATTTTAATAAGAATGGAATTGGTGTGTAAACATTGTATAAAGGATTTAAATGGATTTTTTTTCTAAAATAGTACTGAAATATAAAGTGGTGTGTTTACAATCTTTCTTAAATATAGTTTATTTCTCTTAAAAATGATTTTTTTGTGAATAGAACATAAGTCCAGTTTGGCATGTTGGTGAAAGTGGTTTGGTGTTGTCAATGGTGTTTATACACCACTTTATAAAAAGTGAAATTTGTGCATTTGGAAAATGTTTGGTTTTAAAAACATTTAAAGGTCTATGTGGAAACCTTGTGAAAAATTGGTGAAATTATTTATTATGAAAACCTCTTAGGGATATTTCTCATTCCATACTTGTATGTATATAATGGATGGGACATCCATACTAAGTCATCCTTGTGATCCATTATGAGAGTGACTGGGGTTGGACTCTTTATGTTCTTTAGATTAATGGAATGAGATTGGTCCTTGGAGTGACTTGGGGTGGTTTCTGTTGTGCATTATTATTATATATACTATTATTTGATGATCAGATGGCATCAGTTGGCCCACCCCATTTTTAAATACTTAAGACATTGGAATCTGGCATATTGAGAGAATATTCTAATAATGATTGTCGCACTGGTAGGTTTTGGTACTGACCAGTGGCCCATAGTAGGAGGATGTATTGGGTTTGTTTATATGGTATTTTCCCTTGGCCTACCTGAGAAAGGATTGTCGAGCATTTTGAGAGTTTTGATTTCATCATGTGTGATATGTCAATGAGGATGATGTCTCATGTATTGGTGTCTTATGGATTATTCTTAATCTCCTAGGTTCACCCATGTCTATTTGAATTTTTCGCTTGCATTAGTAATTATGATGCTTGTATGTATAGCTACATTGACCTTGTTGTGTGATTCCTATTGTACCTTCTTTTCTTCTTCTTTTCATGGAAAGTGGTGAGCTAGTTTTGATTTGGTTTCTAGAAATGGATTTAAAATGAAAGTGTTTTATCATCTTTGTAAAAATATGAAAATGTAAACATCACTTTCCCTTTAAAAATTTCTTTGTAACTAATGAAAAGAGTCTATATTTGAAAATGGTTAAGGGAAATGGTTTGTATTTTGTTTTTAAGTAAAATATTTATAAAAACATACATTTATAAATTTTTTGAAACTTGAAATGGTGTTTCTTTTATTTTAAATTTAGTGCTTTTGGGAATAGATATCAGGCTAGCCTGCTGAGTTTTAATACTAATGCCTATAGTTATTTTTTTTGTCCTTGTGTAGGTTCCATATTGGGTGATTTTTCTTTGGGAGATGTTCAGTTGTGAGTTGGAGAGTGGCATGCAAGGTCACACAGAGACAGTGGTTGTCCTATTTGGTTAGTTTTGTTTTATTTAGTTCTTTTTACTCGATTTATTTATTTTATTTATTTTGATATGCTCTTTATTATTTCCTATTCTTTTATTTATTTTTATGGGGTGAAAGAATTCCCATCATCCCTATCGATGGCCTGGTGCTTGTTTTCATCCTAGGTAGATCGAGAATGACTCTTGGGCCTTACCGCGGATGGGATTGGGTAACCGGTTTAGGGTCAACCTAGGTTGGTTCATGAGAGATACCATAATGTAATTCCCTGACATGGATTCCACTCAACTGGTACCCTAAGATGGTGCACCGTATGGATTCAAGAACACCTCCCCATATACCATAGTCTACTGAAAAGCAGCGAGGGTCTATAGGTATTAAATTAGGGATATTATCCCACCATAATGTTTTAATGATCAATAGTGTATACAACATGAAACAATGAAATTGAATTAAAAATGAAATATAATTATTTAAATATTACTATTATAACCTAGCTATTGAATTGGTTAATATAAATAGGATTGTCATGACCCATCCCAAAGGGGCCTTTGTAGCAACTCCCAAATCCCACCTACAATAGGCCATGAGCTGGCGACTAGCACCCAATAGTAATAGCACTAACATGGGAGGCTTTAGCCTAATGTACATGTAAAAATTCACAAATATTAAATTCATATAATTTAAAATGTAAAACATTTGATAAAACATGCCAGCATACATCTAAATTTCACAACCGTAACATGACAACAAGAAAAGGAACATAAACTGGTCCAAATACAAGTCCACCACAAAGAGTCTGAAAACAATTCTAACATGAAAGTAAGGATGAGGATTACAATCAAGATAATAGGAGGAACACGTCGCATTCTTTCTAGACAAATAAGTACTGCATGGTCCTTGTCCCTCTAAGACTCCGTCAAAAGGTTGATCATCTGCAAAAGATACAACACATGTGGGTAAATCCTGTGTTGGGTTGAGTATAACAATACCGAATAGAATACCCTTAAATCACTATGTAGATAACAACAATAATAACAGTCATATTTGCATAGGTATATTTCTATATCACATATAAAAAGAATATCCAGATATACTCAGTAAAGAAACATAGTCTCAAGGTAAATTAACAACCATTATACCATCTTAGGATTACTTCTCAAAGGATCCAAATAGAACCCGTCTATGAGAACAAACTCTATGATTCATATTTCACTGACGACATCTATCTGAGAGGTCATGCTCATTAGGTCTTGTTATAGGATGTATAAGCTGGTTGTATGAAGAGATATGATACATAGATGAGTATCACACCCAAGGTCATCGGGTATAACAAAAAATCAATAGAGAATGACCTACTAAGTAGAGGATCGACACCTGTGTAGTAATGTTCATAGAGATAACAAGAACTCCGCCTAGAGAAAGAAGATGATATAGGATCTCCCTATAGGCATCACATGAGGATTCCAAAAACTCTATACAAGATTTCTAGCTAAGTGAAACATTATCCCACATGTAGGAAATAATTTCATACTAACCCTCATGGAAAGGATTTATGGAACACACCCTAATGAAACTTGTTCAAGCTAAAGAAGATAAGGGATCTAAGATAACTTTTAAGAATTACATTATGTGTACTAGTTGTACAAGGAATTTCCCTTTATAACTATGTATCTCCCATGTAAATAGAATGTTCATGTGTCTATGTAAAAGTATATTGTGTTCCCATGCTTGTGTACTTCTTCCCATGTTCAAGTACAAGGCATTGCCCGTGTACACTTGACCTAGCCATGTCTGTGTAGGAGTACATGATGTGTTCATTACTATGTACTTATAGACATTTCAATGTACCCTATGAGGTAAATGTAAAGATTATAGGGGAGTATCACATGATGTGTGACCGAGTAACATGTTGTGTGATATTTAACTCCACTACAAAAACCCTAGCCACCAAACAAGGGTCCCACAGAGTGTGTGTTCCCAAAATACATGTCTTGTGTATCTGAATTCTCTAGAATCCTCTATAATTTCTCTTGAAGGGTATTCTACTCCCCCTTCACCAAATATATCCATGAATCATGCCAGAGATGGTGGATTTGTTCTGGATGGCTCTATCAGTCTCTGTTTGCAGGAATCCGTCCTTTGAAATTTTTTTGGAAATGCCATATATTTGTTCCCATCATCATCACATGATTCTCTTTAACTAATGTTATAAAATATTTCATCAATCTACCATTTCCATCATCTTATAAGGGTCTCGTTTTCATACTGAGACCAGGTTTTCAATATCAAAACCCTACACCCGGAAACAAGTGTGCAATGTTCTAATATCATTGTAGAAATAAACAATGGGAAAATAAATCCAAGAAAAACATCATCCTACCTCAATTTTGATCAATCGTTGATTAATGAAAAAGATGCATTATTGTTTTTGGAAAGATAGTTAAATATTGTTTCGCATCGATCATCAACCTACGATATGGCTATTGTTTTCTCATGGAATATCCTCCAAGGAAACTCCAATAATTCTCTAGATCTATAGGTTTTATATGATAAAACTAAGAATCTTCCATAATCATATTCCTATAGATGAGGCTAGGCCGCTACGTCAATGAATAAAATAATATAATTTATTTAATTATATTATTCATTTTATGCCCAAAATGAGTTTTTCACAAACACCCCACACCGACAAAGATTATGTCTTTCCTTAGGTAAAACCCACACTCTGAACTCAATGATTCCCATAGAGTAATGATATGGGACCCTATTTATGATTTACTCCACTTTTTTAGGAAATCTACGCATCTGTGTGCAATTTAATATATTTCAAAAATTTATTTCGGTCCCACCATAGTTCAAAATCAAACACCGTTTTAGTGCCTGTTCTTGAAAATAATCCATATAATATCTAAAAACTAATATATGTAAAGTTTGAGTAATTAAATTCTCTCCAAATTTCAGCTTTACATCCTGAAAATCCAAAACAAGGGGCTATATAAAAAAATATGGGTACTGAGCACACATTTGAGCCTCCCACTCCTAGGTTCTCTCCTAAAGATTCCCATGATGTCACCAGAGATAAACTAATGAAATCTCTCAACCCTAAAGGATCCTCTCCTACTGATCCTTGATCTCTACCCAGTACTCAGTAACGGTATATCCATCCTTGATGTCTAGCTCTTCCCAGCCAATAACATGTAGCGAATCATTCACATACCTCTTCAACTACGACACATGGAAGATGTTGTGTACCCTATCTAACTATGGTGGTAGATCCAAGTAGTATTCCATATTTCAAAATCTAAACGGTATCTCAAAATTACAAATTAATCTAAGATATATATTTTTTCCCCATTGAAAACTTTTTAATCCACATATAGGTGAAACTCATAGTAACACATAGTCTCCAACCTCAAACTCCAAAGGCCTAGAACATATGTATTCGTAAGACATATAATGGATTTTTTTAGTCCTTATCTAGTCATGGATAATCTACACCTTCTCTATAGTTTCTCCACCAACTCTGATCCCATAAGTACTGAGTCTCCTTGGTCAGTCCAACAAAGTGGTGACCTATAGGGTTGACCATACAAGACCTCAAATAGTGCCACACTATTTGTGGAATGGTATCATTTGTTTTAAGTGAACTTCACCAATGGTAGGTGATCCTCCCAACTATATCCAAATTCAACATGAAATCTCACCGTATTTCCTTCGGAACCTGAATGGTCCGCTTAGTCTGGTCATTAGTTTGGGGGTGAAAATTCATGCTCAAACCTAACTGAATACAAAAATCCTCCTTTAATCCCTTCTATATCTGATATGTGAAGCATGTATCATGTTCATAAATGATTATTGAGGTAAATCCATGGAGATGGCTATCTACGGTACATAGAGGAATCCATATCTCTCTACTAAACTTTGTTGTTGGAAAGCTAATAAGTGGCCCAACTAGAAGAGTCAATCTACATTCACCCAAATAGAAATGTGTCCCATGGATATACATGGTGACCCCATCATGAAGTCCATTTATATCCCATCCCACATCCTCTATGGCACCTCAAGGGTTTGAGCTAAACCCTTTAGAACTTAGTTCCCAGCCTTCACTTATTGACAAGTAAGGCATCAAGAGACAAACTATGCAACTCCCTTCTTTATCCCTGAACACAAAAATGGACATCAGAGGTCCTGGTACATCTTTACCACACCAAGATGTACCACCAATAAGTATGTATGAAACTCTATCAGAACCTCCTCCCATGATATCACAAATTCCATCATGAATCCTATAAAAATAATGACATCACTCCACCTTCAAAAAACCATTCAAGATCATGTACAATAGATATTTGGGTACGTAGGATCTCATAGTTAGTATCCCAAAATTGTGACTCCCAGAATCACAATAAAATTAAAGGGGTAATAAACATTGACTATATGTAATCTTTTCTACCCCATCCACTAAGAATACCTATAATGAGGCCTACTTAACTAACACATTGATCAACAACTACAAACAAGATCTCTCATTGAGAAAATCTTCTACCACAATACCCTTCCCAAGTGTATAGAAAATATCTATGTCATAATACTAGAAGAAATATTTCCATATCCTCATTATCAAGTTGATATCCTTATGAGATAAGATATAATTGAGACTCATGTGGTTAGAATTGGTGATAAACTATTCTCCCTTCATGTAGTGTCGCAACATATTTAGTGTGAATACTACCACTTCTAACTCAATATTGTGGGTCATGTAGTTCTTCTCATGTGGTATCAGCTTATGTGAACTATAGGCAATCACCACTTCCTCTACATCCTAACTAAACCAATCCATGTTCTTGATGCATCATATAAAACTACGTACTCCACACCCTCCTCAAGAAATCTCAAGATGTATGTGCTTGTCAATATCCGAATCTCCTCTTGAAAAGACAATTGGAACCTCTTTTTACACAAAAATGGATTCCCCTTTTCAGTCAAAGATTTCATGGGGGATGATATACTATAGAATTCTGGTATGAATCTATAATAATAGACTTTAAACCAAAGGAATATTTGCACCACCATCAGGATCTTGGGTGGCTCCCAAGATAACACTACCTCAACCATCATCGAGTCCACTTCCACACCATTTGATGAGGTAACATGTCCCAAAAAGTGTACCTACTGAATCCAAAACTATAACATCAAGATCTTCTCATAAATAGGGTTCTCTTTGAGGACATATATAACCATCCTCAAGTGTCTATGAAGACCCTCCTATGACTCCAAGTACCCCAGGATATCGTTGATGAAGAATACCATGAACCAATCTAAGAAAGTTTGAAAGATCTATTTAATGACTCTCATGAACATTGTTGGGTCATTCTTTATGAAAAAGGGCCTCAAAATGTACTCATAGTGACCATTCTAACATCTGAATGATGTCTTTGGTATATCCCCATCCCATACTCACAACTAGAGATAGCCTAATCTGATGTCAACCTTTTAGAACCATCATACCCCTCTAAACTGATCAATTAGGTCATTGATCCTTGGTAGTGAATACTAGTTTTTTATGGTCACCCGGGTTAGGCGATGGTAATCCACTCATAACTTCATGCTCTCATCTGTATTCTTATAGAATAATACTGAGACTTTCTAGGGTAAAACACTCATTCTAAAAAATAACTTCCTCTTAAACTCCCCTATCTGCACCCTTAACTCATGAATCTCTATAGGAGTCTTCCAATTTTCTTACTTAGATATCAAGTTCATCTCTGGGTTTAGATCAATGCATAATTCTATCTCTTGATGGTGAGGTAATCCTGGAATATCCCCATGAAATACATCCTCATACTCTTCCACCACTAAAGGGAACTAAAAACACATAACATCCACTATACCACTGGTATTTCTAGCCAAATGACGAGTAGTCATATTCACCCTCCTATAAATGAGTATATCCTATGATGTCTGGGGTTCCTTTTCACCTAGAAAGAAAAACCTACTCCCTTCAATGCGGTCACACCACATTCTTCACTTGAAGGATTATATTTGAGAATGAACTATAGATATCCAGTCCATACTTAAGATGACATCATAAGGAATAATCGCTTTAAAAAATAGAACCCAATAAAAACTCTCACCTCATAGAGTTAGGTCATAATATAATCATAAGTGTGTGATAATTTAGTCATATCCATTAGGATTCTCCAAGAACAAGGTATGATCCATGGGATCAACTAGAATATCTACATATCGAATGAGATATGTGGAAATAAAGGAATGACTATAAAATTTTTCTGTAAGTATTGTAGCTAAGGTAGAAGAAGAAAAAATCATACCTATTATTATCCCTAGAGACTCTGGTTCATATTACCCATCTTCCTGTAGCTACCCTTAACCCTATTCTCCATCTCTCTAAACCTGGAGGGAACCACATGGGGGTGGTGGTGGTGGTAACAAGTCAAAGCATCTACCACCATTAGATTCTCTCCCAGCTCCTCTATGATGTTCTCTACACTAAGGACCTATTTTCTTCTTCCATTTCCTCTACCTCATCAGCCCTTCCACTATCTCTCTGGCATCCATATGATGAGTCATACACTGTCATGAAAGATGTCCTCTATTATCACATGAGTAGCACCAACTCTACCTGGGATAACGATACCCATCCTGTGAGCCCTAAATCACATACCCTATATCCTAGAATCTGCTCTTAAAATTCCTCACACATCTAGATACCAATGACTCACATCAACACTCTACTGTCGAATCCTATGCTCATGTGTGCCCATTGCCGACAACCATTATCTAAGACTGCTCATCCAGGAAACTCTCAACCACTAAATCTAACTCTATAACCCAAACATAGGTTGTAATTCATAGAGTTATAACTCTGGATTTTATGTCCCTATGGAATCCTCTCTCTAAAGTCTGATCCTGGAAGAACAAGCCATGAACCATATCCATCGAGTACTAAGAGTGGTTGGTGAACCTTGATGAATACTCATCCACTTTCGTACTAACTTTCATAGATATGAAAAATATTCTAGATATGTATAAACCTCAATGTAGCTAGGGATAACCCCTCTATGAAAAGGTACTCAAAATATTTGCATGCAAGAGTCTCCTCATCATACGATTGGGTCACCAAACCCCAATATCATCCTATTAAACCATGGATAAGGCTCACTTCCATAACCACCATTTGATCGATCATTTTCCGGATAATATGGAAAACTCACATCACCACATCAAGTTATTCCTCAGCCACTTGTGGGTCAGGCACTCCCTAGAACCTCAGGGGTTTCTTTTATTGAAACATGTGAATCTTACTCAGCCTACAAACCTCATCTTCTAGTACTGCAGTTACCAACATATTCTCAGTAGGGGGAGGTTTAAATGGTTCACCACAGAGATGTAACATCTATGGAACTTATCCTTAAATTGATACCTCATCACTATGGGGATCATCCTCATGATCTTGATGTTTAATCCCAGTTCGAATATATTATGTAGGCAGCCCAAAATAAATATGTTGTACCATGATAAATGGGTATATCTGGATATTTGACTCAAGAAGGACCTTTAAACCACAACCAACTAATATATGATGCATATGGAATTTTTTTTTTACCTAAAACCAGTGTTCTCATGTATAGAGTTTAAAGGAAGGTGAACAATGTCCTAGTGTATGGATATATTGTATATCGCACCAACTCTGGAGTCCCTATCTCAAAAGATAAACTAGAAACACTTACCACTATTTCAAAAAACCAATATCACATACTATGATCCTATGGTAGAACCAAATTATTTGATACCACTTTTTCCCAAACTGTACCAAAATATCCTATGACAAAATCCCCCAAGCCTTCCTCCAATAGGCCAAGGTCCGGAAACTAGCATCGAGTCAGCTATTTTATAAACATGGGAGGCCCTATCCAAAAGTATCTAAATATACACAAATATCAAAGATGATAAAATGATTAAATGTAAGATAACTAATAAACCATTCATGTATACATATAAATACAATGACCATAGTATCAAAACAATCAATGGAAAGTAACCAAGGCCAAATACAAGCCTATCAGAAAGATTTTGAAAATAATTCCTACTAGAAAGTAAATATTGGGACTACTATCAAGATAACCACAAGAACACACATCGATATTTCTGGATCATGAAAATACTTCTAGTCCTAGTCCCTCTAGAATTCCATAAAAAGTTCAATAATCTACATAAGACATGACACATGTGGTCAAAGCCTATGCAGGGGTGAGCACATTGATACTTAGCAGGACACCCCAAAATCACTAAGCAAAAAACAACAAGAATAACAGTCATCTTTACATAGGTATATGTACACATCACATATAAAAATAATATATAAATATGATCAAAAAAGACACATAGTCTCAAGGTAAAATAAAAACTATAATTATATCCAAGGATTCATACTCAAAGGTTCCATTTAGCAATTGTCTAGGAGAACACACCCCACGAGTTAGATATCATTGATGATGTCCATTTGAGAGGCCATGCTCATCAGGTCCCATAAAAGGAAGTATACACTAGATGTTTGAAGATATAAGATACATTGATTTGGATCACACCCAAGGCCATGGGGTATAATAACAAATTAATATGGAATAACCTACTAAGTAAAGGATCAGCGCCCGTATAGTGTTGTTCATAACAGTACCAAGAACTCCACCTAGGGTAAGAAGATGATAGAGGATCTCACTCTGGGCCTCATAGAGGGATTACAACAACTCTATCCATGAATTCCTGCTAAAGGGATCACTATACTATATGTAATATATGATTCCATAATAACCCCTATAGAACAAGTATAGCGAATTCACTCTAATGAAGCTTTTCCAAGATTAAGAGTATAAGGGATCCAAGTCCATTTTAAAGAAGAACACAACATGTACTACTAATATACGGTGTGTCCCTTTAAAACTAGGTCCTTCCTATGTAAATATTTTTTTATTGTGTGAATGTAAAAGTACATGGCCTTCCTATTCCCATTTACTTCTTCTCATGTACTAGTACACGACTCTGCCCATGTACACCTGGCCAGGTTGTGTCTCTATTGGAGTACATTGTGTTTCCATGATTGTGTACTCTTATTCATTTATGTGTACCCTCTGAGGTACACAACAATATTCTTGTGGGGGTTTTCATGAATTTTTACTGAGTCACATGTCGTGTGATATTTAACTCCATAGTAGAAACCCTAAACACCACACAGGGTCCCACATAGTGTGTGTTCTCGAAATGCATGTTGTGTGTATTAGGATTTTCCAGAATCCTTTTTTATTCCTCCTATGGTGAAATCCTATCCTCTTATAATAAATCATGCAATGAATCATACAATAGATTGTGGATCTAGTCTGGCTGACCCTTGTAGTCATCATTTTCCAAAATACAGCCATTGAAAATGTTAATTAAATTTCCTTCATTTGTTCCCATCATTGTCACATTCCATGTTCTAACCAGGGGTATCAAATCTTTCATTGACCTTTTGTTTCCAACATTGTAGCACAATCACTTCATCAGACTGAGCTCATATTTTTCAATATTGAACCAATATACTAGGAAAAAAATATCAACATTTGATTTCTCCTGAATCTGTCAAACCGCATGGAAAACAAACCCCAATGATGAACGCATGTATAGAAATGGGAGAAAAACAAGAAACACATAATAGATTAATGAACCTTGGAAATGCTTGGTTGGACTTGATCCATTGATGTTAGAATAAAGAAAAAATAACCTCAAAAAAATAATCCATTCTCCCAAATAAATCCCTAGAGATAATTCATCCTACAATATGTCTAATCCATGAATCAATTCATTGGATGATTGATTCAAGTTCATTGTAGAAATAAACAATGGGGAAAGAAACCCAAGAAAAACATCATCATACCTCAATTTTAATTGATCATTAATGAAGTACAAAGTTGTGTGATTTTCACTAGAGTGATCCTTGAATCTTGTTGTGCAACGATCATTGAACTATGATCTGGATTTTGTTCTCCCATAGAATATCCTACAACAGCTCTCCAATGATTATCTTGATATCTAGGTTTTAACATCTAAACATAAGAATCCTCCATAATTGTATACTTATAGAAGTGGTTGGGTCAATGAATCAATGAATAAAGTAGAATTATTTTATTCATTTTACATGCACGATGAATGTTTCACAAACACCTAGCACCGAAAAAGTTTATGTCATGCCTAAGGTAAAACTCATGCTCTAAATTCAATGGTTCCCTTGTATTTCTAATTCAGTCCCCCATTTAGGATGTATTCCTGTTTTTTAGAAAGAAAGTGTCTATTTTATATTTAATATACTTTTTATATTTAAAAAATATTATGGGCACACCAGGCCTCATAATCACACCTCTTCTCAATGCTTGGTATCGAAAAAAATCCACACAATATCCAAAAAAGTACATAAAAAATATAATTCACAAAATTTAAAAAAAAAATATCATATATAAATAGTATGTACTATATAAAAAATTATTTTTTAATTCTTAGGAAATAACAACTCAATTATTTATTAACAACATTTTATTCTTCAAAATATGCTTTCTTTAAAAATTATTTCTATTTGATCATGTGATAAAATAAAATAATTTATTATTTCCACTTTTAGAAAATGTATTTGAAAAAAAAAATCATTTTTTAGTTCAAAAGATCAAAAATAATTTAGGGTGAGATTTTGGGTTTTTTTTAAAATGATTGATATTTCAATGGATAATGTAAAATAAAATAACATTTATTACATCAAGTGGTTTAAAAGTTGAATTATATTCAGGATTTAATATTGAATTAAAATATGATCCATTTTATTTTGAATAGTATAATTAATTCTATTTGTATAAAAAATATTTATGATTTTAATATAAGTTAATTTTTATTCTTAAAATAATTTTTTCTAAAAATTGTTTTTTATTAAATTTTAGTTATTTATATTAAAATATATTTGTTTCACATATAGAGAATGAATATTGAGAAATTAATACCATATTTGGAATCATGATGTTCAAATTTGGTAAAAAGGTCTCTTTTCTTTTTTCCATTATGAATAGTAACCATATTAAATATTTGTCACCCAGGTAAGGGTAAAATGGATAAAATATGGTAAAAACCATGAGATATGGTCTCAAAATGAACCCAAAACATCCATTTATCCTATTGGATGGGTGAATTTTGGAGATTCAATCCAATTATATAATATATTATAATTTTATTACATATTTATTAGACTATTACCTTTATAATAATTTAAGGAGAGAATAAATACAAAATTTCACTCTCTTTAATATAATATCTACAAAAAATTTTCTTAAGGATAAAAAAGAGGATAATTTTTCTTATAAATATTTATTTAAAATATAAATTAATTTTGTTTATCATGGTAATTTATTTCTAATTGTTAGTGATTAAATATTTGACATAAATTCCTATGAAGTGACAATATATTATTTATTCAATTAATATAAAAATTATAACCATTTAAGATTGAAAACATCATTACCACAATTAATATTGAAATTAGATTATTATGGGCTTAAAACAAAAGATAAGATTTAAAATGACACTAATAAGAAACTAAAATTAATTTTATAAGTTTATTTTGATAGTATAAATTTTTTATTTGGATATCTATCTTTTTAGAATCATTTTTATTTATAATATCTTAATTATGTTTTATTCGTTATTTATAAATTTCTAGTGTTTCATTTCCCTTCCTTATAAAAGGACACCCCTTTCTCTCAATTCTTCGCACCATTTTTACCATTTATCTTGAAAAAACCCTACCCATTTATCTTCTAAACATCCCATTCCAATAATTATAAGTTTTATTCCTCTTAAAATACCATTACATGGTTCCTTGAGAAGAAATATAATGGAATTATATTATATAATAGGTAATCGTTTTTACTAAATCATTCAAATTTCATTCTTTTTATACTTCCTGTAAATTTTTTGAACCCATCCAAAAATAAATAAATATAGTATTATCAATATAATATTATGTTATTATGATTATTTTACATTCATTTTCCATCTATTTTAAATCCTATGAAAACTGAAAACATCACTTGTGTGTACGTACAACTTACTGTCTTCACATAGCGGTATAATTTTTCTTTCATCACCACTTTACATTGATAGCTATAAATGTCAACTAATTAATATATATGATATTTATTAAATAAATATTCTTCTATAATTATAACATATTATCCACCTTCTTATCTTCCAATCCATTATCTAGTGATAATTTCACTCATGTGTACGTCTGGACTACCAACTCTACAAAGTGATGTCATCCATTTTTTTCATTTTTGATTTACATGGATGTTAATAATGATATATCTAACGAATATATATCATATATATACGATATAATAATAATTTCAAAGTGTTCAATTATTATTTACCTTTCTTTGGTTCTATCCATCAAAAATTAAAAATAGTGTTCATGCATACGAACGTCCTACTATCTCTATAAACGATGTAATTCATTTTTCTATATCAACTTTTTATGGGTGATTATAAATATGTGTATAATTAATATATATAATATTAATAAAATGATTAAAATTATTGATATTATGAACCATGATCAAATTATAAGGAACAAAACTACCAAACCATAACATATATGAAAAATGAAGTAGTTATCACCCCGAATAGTGATTTTAATAAAGAATTGTTAATAAATGGATGATAACTGGTTATAGGTAAATAATATATGGTATAATATCTATTATTATCGTTATTTACTATATTTATAATAAATATATATTTATTATAAGGGATTTTCGAAAACATACAAAGGAATCCAGGCTTTAGGTAAGTGTTTTCTCATCTAGCTTTTGTTTATATGAGACATATACCATATTCACCACCTTCTTTTTGTATTTTTGATTATATATTATCCATTTTTTATATTAGTTAATTAATACCTTTGTTTTTATACTATTTAACTTTTCATTAGACATTATTTATTTCATGGGGGATTATGATTGATAATATGCCAAATCAATAATGGTTCTTTTCACTAAGTCATCATTATTTAGGATTTTTTATGTTTATGTATCCACTAGGAAAATTATTTGACCTCTCAATCTTAAGAATAATAAATTTAATTCTTCTATGGTTATTTATATAAATTAAAAAAACCTTTCATTTTCCCCCTTTATGTTCTCAATAAAATGAAATAAGTTTTTTAAGGAAAAATTTATTTGTTCTTCTACTTGGTCAGGAACATTTATATTTCTTGTCCATATTTTCCCTAAAATATTTTAAATAATGTTTTCACCATTCTATAATTATTTATTAAATACATTTATAACTGTTTCTTACTTTTGAAAAATTGTTTTAAAATGAATCTACTTTCTATTTTAGAATGAGGAACTTGTTGAATTTTTACATGAAATGTGAAAGGAATTTTTGTTTTAATACATTCATAATGAATGGAATTCCTTACCATATTGATCACTAAATGCATCAAATCCTCCTTCACAAGTTTCCATAATTATTTTAAAAGAAAATAAACTTCCTAATATTCTATAAATTTTTAGTTTTTAAAATTGAATTTCAATGTGGAAATTGTATTTTTCTCAATAATTTTTTTAATGTTGTTTTTATGGTATTCCTATTCATCAACAATAACAAAACATTATTTCAATTGTGATCTAAAAGTTATGTATTGCAATGATATCTGGATTATTATTTTTCTAGGTGTTTTATAATTATTTTTACTATAAAATTATTGAAATTATATATACTCATTCTTCCTATATGAACTAATTTTTATTACTATAAAATGTTGATTAAGTTATATTATTTGTTCATATAATGAATACATTGGACTTATTGAGTGACAGGTGGGGCCCAAAATTATGTATCTCCTCCATGAATTAGTTTGTAATTTGAGAAAAAATAGGTTAGTTATTTGGATGAGGCTATACCCATTAAGTAAGATGTTTCGACATCAGACATTGGTGGTATGTTTATAATGTCCTAGCACGAGGCCTTGAAGGTAAGTTTAAAATATCTGAAATTATGCATTCCATTATTATGAAATTTTTTATTGATATGAATGTGATTATTTGAATGGTTATGATATATATGGTTAAGTTACAAGATTATAATATTATTTATATGTTATTGTTTTATCATTATTTATTTCATCCATATTACTCCTTGTGCTCAAATGATCAATTAAATAGAATTTTGTTTTCAGTTACTTAACTTCCCATATTTAGTGTGCCTTATTTACTCATGCTAGATTCTATTTAACATATCCATTTTTGAGCATCTAATTTCACCATTTATTTTTTTCCTTTCCCCAAGATATAACGAAAAATATTATGAAAGATATCAAGGATTCTAGAATGTTTCTTTTTCTATGTTTTTATATTTCCATTGTAATATTAGAATCTTTTATGTATCTAGTTTACCAAGACTACTAAGATATTTAGTCCTTTGTGATGTGATCCCTTATATCTAGTAAAAATTTGATGAAGTATCCATCATCTTGGGACTTCTAGTTTTTGGGTATTTACAGTCATTGTCATAGATAGTTTTGTAGAAACATTGTGAACTATATTTAGTAATAAATTTATTAGGGTAAAAAGGCATGTGAATGACTTTAAGGATGAGTCTATGTATAGGATAACTCTATTAATTTTTTTAGGTAGGGATTTGGTGATTTTTATAGAAATACATCCCTTTCTGGATACTAAAAGTGGACATAATTTTTTCATAGATTCATATAAGAGTAGTAACCCTGAAAAGAGTTGGTCGAGTATATATTAGCCATAATTTTAGTGTTGGGTGTGTGTGCCCTTACTATACAACTAGTTTGAAACTCTGGAGGGATATTCTTGGGATAATTAACATTTTATTTATGAACCATTATGAATGAATTGAATAAATGATGACCATGAATTTTCTGGGTTAAACATAAGGTGTCGTAGATTAAAAAAAAGATGTCTTGATTTATACATTATATAAATGATATTATGATCATTTTTTCCCACTATTATTATTATTGTTTCTCATAATATTTTTTTGGGTTTTATCCAGTGGTTAAAACCAAGAGGAATCTCTTTAACACTAAATTTGATAAATAATATTGTGATTATGAGCAACTAAATTGGATGATGATGGGATTGAAATAGACTATGATTATTCTTAATTAGTTATTTAAATATATAATTAAAAAGTTTCACCTTAACCAACTCTTAGACTCGCATTAGAAGAGAAAAGTATTTTTTTCTAAGATCTTGGGTATTTGAGACCATGTATGAAAGAAAGATCAATTTCCTTCATGATATAAATGTGGAAAGGTACACCACAGAGAATTTATAAAAGGAATGGTAAAATGTTCTATGTTTGGAAAATAATGTCATAGATCAATAGATTTTCAATGAAAAATGAAGTGTTTTATGGAGGGATATGAATTTCATCCCATGGTATAGTTTATAGTTCAATTTATCTGTGTGGAGAATATAGTAATTATCCAATTCAATGACCTAATCCAATCATAGACCAAAGAAGGGAATATTCTATAACAATCGTTGAAGTGTAAGTATTAAAGTTTTTATGTGTTGGGATTTGGGAATTGTGTTGTAGAAGTATTATATCAGTGATATTAATGATATAATATTTATAGGGAATATAATTATTGTTCCAAAATAGGTTTTCTTTATAGATTTGAAAACATATTTCGAAACATATTGATAACCAAGAAATTTTATTTAGTGAAAATGTGATAATTTTTAGTTGTGAAAAATATATGATTTACATTGATGATATAATTGGGATAGTATTGGTATCCTTGTAATTGGTTAGAGATTTTATGAAAAATTGATTTATGTCATCCTTGTTTAATTTTATTACATTTTTTGATTTATAGAAATAGTCTGGGGTTTTATTTGAGGAACAATTATCATGTTATTTTTTAGAACAATATATGTTTTCATGTGTGGCTAACTTAAAATTTATAGATACCATAATGGGTTTATAAGTTTAAGGTTTATCATAAGTTCATAAGAATAGATACCCCTTTTAGGTTTTTATGTGATGGGATTTTGAAGTGATTTAAAACATTTATGGATTTTTGGAATAATACTCTATTAATGTTTAAATATCCCTTTGGTCTAGTATATGTTTTGATATGAAGTTGATTATTTTATATTGGATAGTGGGATATAGACAATATAGATGGTTAAAAAGCGATACATTGACACAGTGATATTTTCAAAGATATTTATGGTCAAGCAAAATATTTCCTTTTAGGTTAGTATATAAATTTGATTCATAGTTTTTTGTGAATTTAAATATATTATAAGAAAATTTAGTTATTTATAATAGTTATTAATGATATTTTTGGGTATGATTTATTAGTTTTAGGTATATGAAACCTATATGGTTAAGATAAAAACTCTCTGGGAAGAATAAAATTAATTTTTTGGGAATGTATGTTAAAAGGTATGAGATCACCTTTGAGATTAAAAAATTCTTTGATGTTATGTTTATTGAGTTTAATAGGGATGTGCATTTATTTATCTGTGTAATAATCAAAATTGAATATTTGGTGTTATTGTGATAATTTTGAAGTAAAATGTATTGTTTCTTCATAAGAATATTTATACATTTTGGATATTATCTTACCTTATAGTAACTATTTCATTTTTGGTTAATATTTAAAGAAAATAAGAATATCTTCTTAACCTTTTATGAGTTATTTGATCCATTAGAAGATTAGTTTAGTAGTTATTTCATGAAAAATTCATCTTGAATACTCATTATTTAGTGAAAAAGATGATATTATGGTTGAAATTGTTTAAAGGATGAAATTATACTTGTTAATTAACTATATTTCCTTATTTTTTTAGTATATATGCTAAATTAATTCCCTAATCTAGAAAAAGGATCATGAAAAAATAACATTTTCCTATTACATTCATTCTTGCTATATTTTTAGTATTTTTCACACCTTATTGATACATGGTTTTTTGGTCGTTGACTTTGTTATTATCATTCACATTCTTGTGATCAATGTTTTATATCACTATCCATCATTATTAGAATGTTTATTTTTCCTCTATGTTCATATACCGATTTCTCACTATTGTTACCCTATTTATAAACCTAGTTATGTGTTATTCCAAAAGAACTTTTTATTTCATTTTCCCCCTTTAATAGGAAGTTTAATTTACCTTTTTTTCAATGCGGTTTTGCAACAAAGGTATTTTGAAATTTCAATCCCCTCATTACTGAGAAAGGGTAAAAAATATGGGTGTAAAATTTATTAATGGGGTAAATTATGACACCCTTATTTTCTAATGTTATGTAGTATATACCACCTACAATTTTGAGCTTGAAAGAAATAACAATTATTATTATTTTAATACGACCGTTATAACCTAGTTAATAAATTGGTGGATATGAATAGGATTAGCCGCATTAAAAAATATATATCAATATTACCTACTCAATACAAATATATTAATTCATTCTTATGAAATAAGCACTCAATTTTTTTGAAAATACATTTTATTATTTAAAATATGTTTTCTTCAAAAATGTTTTTTTTGTGGGAAAATAATATAATTAATTTTTTACACATTTTGAAAATTTATTTCACAAAACAAACATTATTTTTGAAATCATATTACAGAATTATTATAGGGTGAACTTTTGGTATTTTTCAAAAATAGTTTATTTTTCAGTGAATTGTGAAATATAATTATTTTTCAAATATTGTCAGTAAATTAAGTAATTTTAATGTAACATTATATTTTTTATTTGATATTGAAGTTTAATATGATACATTTGATTTATAATAATCTAATAAATTCCATTTTAATCAAAAATATTCACGATTTTGATATAAATTAATTTTATGCTTAAAAATGAATTTTTCTAAAAAATATTTTTAATTGGGTTTTATTCATTTATATTAAAATTGGTTTCTTCAAATTATATAGATTAAAATTTGAGAATTGTATAAATAATTATGAATCATTATGTTCTAATTTGGTAAATATTTCTTCTTTATTGTTAGACATTATGAATAGTAACCATGGTAAATATTTGTCACCATGGTAAGTTTAAAATGGGAAAAATAGTGTTAAAACCATTAAATAGGGTCTCAAAATCATCCAAAAACATGAATTTATCCAATTATATAGGTTTATTTCATCAATTCCTATCTAATTATCAAATATAAGTCCACTTGGTGTCAAATTGCATTGATTATGACATTTATATTAAGTTAAGGATAGAATAAATACAGTGTCACTCTCTTGAATTTAATATATCTGATTTTTTTACATTAGGATAAAAAGAGGATAAATTAGGTTATAAATTTTTAATTTAAATATAAATTATTATTTTTTATCATGGAAATTTATTTCTAATTTTTAAATATGAAATAATTACCTTTAATGCATATGCAACACCGATATAGTATTTTTTAAATTAATATTAATATAAAATAAATGATTTTAAAAATATTAGAAGATACACAATTTAGATGAATTATTTTGTACCATAAATTTTTTTAGATAAAAATAACATATTATATTTTTTTAAAGGTTTTTATTTGAATTCCATTTCCATTATATGTTTTTCAGAGTTAAATTTTTTGAATTTTTCTTAAAATGACATTAATACTGTTTTATGATAAAGATGTTATATTAAATTATTTAAAAATCCTAAAAAACATGATATATGAAACATAGAACGAGTAATGACCTAAATTATAATCCCTTGGTAATTTATGTGCCAATTTTTACCTTATAAGTAAAATTATAACATTTTAAGATTGAAAATTTCCTTAGCACAGTTAATATTAAAATTGGTCAACTAAGGGGTTAAACCAAATGATTAGGATTAAAATTACACTACAACCTATCCAAATTCAATTTTATATGGAAATATAGAACTTATATTATTTTTAATTGAATATTTTTCCATTTTGAATCAATTAATTATAGTTTAATCTTTTTTTGAAAATTCCAGTTGTGTCCTTTCTCTCCTTTATAAAAGGGCACCCATTTATCAAAATTCTTCACACCACATTAAGTAATATATCTAAACCAAAAAACTTATTATTTATCATATGATATTTCCAATCTACTAATTATAGGATATTTTCTTCATACAAGACCACCCCTAGTGTCCTTAACAAGGAGTTTGAAAGAAGGCTACCGAAGAATATAAAATATTCTTTAACAACTCTTTTAAATTTATTTATTCTTCTACTTACTATAATATTGTGGTAACCATAATAAAATAATAAATTAATTATAATCAATATAATTATATTTTAGTATTATTCTATTACAAAAAATTAAAATATATTTTACATCCAATGAAAATCAAAAACACCCTTTGTGCATACGTACGACTTACTATCTCCACGTAGCGGTGTACTTCATATTCTATCACCACTATTCTTGGGTGGTTATAAATACTGAAATAAAGAAAATATAATATATTTATGAACTAATTATTCTTCTATAATTATAATATCATTTCAACCTTATAACCTTCCAATCCATTGGAAGATGATAATATCACATGTGCATACATTTGGACTACCACCTCTATAAAGCGATGTGATCCATTATTTCATTACCAATTTACATGGATGGTAATAAGGATAAATTTAATGAATATATATTATATATATGTTAAAATAATTATTCTATAATGTTGAATTATTATTTTCCTTTATTCTGGTCCATCTATCGAAAAGTGAAAACAATGTTTATGCATACGTACGGCTTATCATCTCCATTGATGGTGTGTTTTGTTTTTTATCTATGAATTTTCATGGATGATTATAACTATGTTTATAATTAATATATGTGATATTTATATCATTATTAATTTTATATATATTATGGAACCATGATCATTGTGAAATAACCAAAACTGTCAATCAAAAACATATAAGAAAAACTGAGGAGTTATCACCAGAAACAGTGTTTTTAATAAATAATTGTTTACAAATGAGTGATAAAAGATTATAAGTAAATTATATAAGGTAAAATATATATTATTATGTTTCTGTAATATATTTATAAGAAATATATAATTATTATATAGGATTTTTGAACACATATGAAGGAATTATGACGTGAGGCAAGGGTTTTCTGGTCTCACGTTTTTTTATATAAGAGATATGCCATATTAAACAATTTTTTATTTCATCTATTGTATATACTTTCCATTTGATACTTTATATCACGAATCACTTTATATTCATAGAATTTAAAGTTTTATTTAATTTTATTTATTTCATGGGGGATTATGATTCAAAAAACCCCAAAGTGGTAAGGGTTTCTTTCCCAATGTCATCATTATTCAAGATTGTATATGTTTAAGTCTTTGTTGGGGGAACAATTTGATCTATCCATATTAAAGATAATATTTTTTATTATCATATTGTTATCTATAGAAATTAATTTCTTTTATTTGATTTTCATCTCTTTAATTACTTAATATATCGAATTAGTGTTTTTAAGGAAAATCGACTATTTTTTTCTACTCTATGGATAATATTTTTCATCTATGACAATATTAATTATAAAATTATTTTAATAATTTATTAATTATTCTCCAATGATTTATTAAAAAAAATTACCCATGTTTTATTTTTTGAAAATGGTTTTAAATGAATCTTCTTGAAATTTTCTTAATGAGGAAATTTTTCACCTTTTACCAAAAATGTAAAAGTAATATTGGTTGTAACATAATTGGAATGAATGTAATTTAACTCCCCCATGAGAAAACAATGAATGAAATATTACTTTATAAGATTACATGATTCTTTTAAAATAAAATCTTCCCTAATATTTTAGAATTATTTATTTTTTAAAATTTACTTTCAAATTGGAAAGGTTATTTTATTGAATGACATTTTTATGGTATTTCTGTTAATCATTGTCAAAAACAATTTTTTTAATTATGATCCATTGGGGATAAGTTATGATGATATGATACACACTTTTTCTCTGAATGGTTTATGATCATTTTTATAGAGAATGTTTTTATATTCTATATACTAGTTATTCCTATATAGACTATATTTTATTATTTAGGTATATTGATTAAGTTGTATTCTTTATTCATGCGATGAAGGA
Source organism: Viscum album (assembly GCA_963277665.1). Classification (NCBI taxonomy): domain Eukaryota; kingdom Viridiplantae; phylum Streptophyta; class Magnoliopsida; order Santalales; family Viscaceae; genus Viscum; species Viscum album. The sequence continues at coordinate 427,658,517 of OY728150.1, read as the reverse complement.
ATTGGAATTATTATTTAATTATTGGGGACTAGAATTATATATCCCTTTAATTAACCAGTTGGTCTCGTGAGATAAAATAGTTTAGGTATTTTTTCTTTGCCTTACCCATTTTTGTAAGATGTCCAGGCATGAGGCCTTGATAGTATGTTTATGATGTATTGGAATGAGGAATAAATGGTATGTTTAAGATATTTTACATTATGAATTCCATAATTATGAAGTCAATTATTTATATCCATGTGATTATTTAAACAGTTATGATATATATGGATAATTTTCAATCACATGTGATTATTTATATTCCATTATTTGATCCTAATTAATTCATGCCATATTATTGTTTTCCTCATGTTATTGATCAAATGGAATATATTTTTATCTATTTGAAATTACATAATTATTATTCCTTATTTACTCATGCTTTATTACTCTTTATGTAACCCTTGCTGAGTATTTGAGATCACCTTTTATGTTTTTTCCTTTCCCCATTATATGAATAAAGATATTGTGGAAGATATCAAGAATGCCTGAATATTTCTTATGGTATATTTTTATACTTCCAATTAAATATGAAAATAATGTATCTATTTATTTTATTAAAACTGTAAAACTATATTTTCATTTGGTATTTTATAACATTTATCTAATAGTAATGTAATAAAGTAACCCTCAGGTCTAGACTACTAGGGAAAATGAATTTATAGAGATTATACCCTATGGCCAGAGATCAACAAAGTATAAATAAAAAAAATATCATATAGCATTGTATCTAGAAAATAAACTATAAGTACTAAATCACTAAGCCATAACCCATTAAATATTATAATGATGCTACATATATAATAGGTAGCGCATTAATATTAATCGAGTGATATAGAACAATCCCCAAAATTAAACAAAATTAAAAAAATAAAAGATTATAAGATATCATAAGTCCCAAGATCTATCCCAGCTCCCGACCCCCATGATCCATCATATCCATGTAATTAATAATCTGTGGAAAGTCACTTTCCCTTATCAAAACCTATATCCATGAATTCTATATGGGTACCAAATAGTGGCCTAAACATATCATGAGTATATCTCAATAGGACACCACCAAAGATGTCTAATACAACTCAATTCTATAATTATAATTCATCAACATGTGAAATAAATAACTGTATAAGTAGTAGTAATAATAATAATAATAATAATAATAATAATAATAATAATAATAATAATAGGATATGAAAATAGATATAACCAAGTCGAACCTCAGATATCAAGGGGACAACCATGATCTACCCCTCCATCTTCATCCAATATCAATATCTCTTGTCAAAGTGGATACATCATGGCTCAATTCAGTTCCAAGGTGCATCACTGAGGCAAACATAAACTAGGGACGCAAGTGAATCCATGGAGATTATTAGGGAATTCCCTTATAGTAATTTTCAATGGAATCCAAATTAGTTAACCATTTTTATTCCACTAATCCATTTATTCATTCTGAACTCAAGGAACTATCCTTTACATTTAGAAGCATGTCTTAATTTGAATCCATCACTCACACTAGAAGAATTCCACACCAATAATGTCATGTTGAATATGAGGATATCATCCTATGTCATTTAAAAAGGTTAACCCACAAGAATCCATTACTTGATTATTTTTTATTAAATAACTGAATACATTATTTGAATAGAAGGGGGATCCACCCCTTGGAATTAACGATAATGAATATAAGTAGGATCCGCTATCATGCTTGAAGGATTCCATAGCTTTGGACCTCACTGAATCAAAGGGTGTCTTCACACCTGGAATTCACATGAGTCCCCTAATGGAAAATAAGGATCATCCATGGTGTTCCACACAATTTAAATTTATGAGAAATTCAAGTAATTTTATATGTAATTCTAATCCTCTCAATGATTTCAATAGATTCAATAAAGTCATTATTCCAAAATATAAATATAAAACAATTCAAAATTTCTTTCCAAGATTGTCAATTTATTTTATTTCACATTTTTATTAAATGTTTTCATGGTCATGATAACTATCAGGTCATAGTGATCATCCTAGGAAACCCACAATCCAAGATAATTCATTATATTACCAAGGGAAACCCTAAACTGCACCATTGATTCAATCGTTTCTATATACAAAGGTCTATTGAAAGAAGAAAAACTTTTCTAACCCCACGGGAGTTTCCAAGAAATCAATAAGATTTAAAATGATTTTATTTAATTTTTAGTTATAGCATGTAATGAGATATAATGATCTCACAAGAAAACATTCAATACAACTGAGTGACATTAATGTAAAATCAATTAGACAACCTACCTCAACCTCACAGGGATCCACTCATCTGATATTGGCCTTCAGTTAGATAAAAATATAAGAAATTGAAAAACTATAAAAAGGACCTAAAATTATGTAATTTATATTAAAAATGTTGGGATAGATTTATATGGAAAGGTAAAATCAATATTTGAAGCTAAAGGAGTGTTAGAATTACCATGATCCATGTATCATGATAGATGGAAGAGAAAACAGTAATATATTGAAGGAGGAACACTTAATAGTACAAGAGGGGAGATAATGGCTTAAAATCTCTAGAACTAGCTTAAAATATTCAAAGATTTAGGTAATGATGAAATGTTGGAAAAGGGGTGAATTTGTAATGCCCTGAGTTTTTAAAAGTGAAAACTAAGTTTGGTAGCGTATGTGATACATAACATCGAACCCAAAAAGATAATGATTATTTAAATATGACTATTTCAACCAATACATTATTTTTTCATATATGAGTAGGATTCAAAAATTTATAAAAAATATATATATTTCCTAAATATATTTAAAAATTCTTAGTAAATAATCAATCAATTTTCGGTAATCTCTTTTTGTTCTTCAAAATACGTTTTCATCAAAGGTGATATTTATTTCTTTTGATGAAAAAATATTATAATTATAATATAGAACATTTATAAAATATACTTGTTAAAAATAACTCCATTTTTTATATCATCAGGTCAAACTTAACAAAGGTTTAAAATTTGGATTTTTTTTGAAAAATATAGATTTTTTAATGAATAGTGAAAAAGTATCATCATTATATAAAATTGTCCTTTATTTTGATAAATTTTTTAATTTTGAAGTCCAATTGTTATTTTAATTTTATTTCAAGGTAAAATATGTATTCTTAAGTAATATTTAATTAAATTAAGTACATTTTAATCATCTTTATACCATATTTTAGTATAAGTTTATTTTTACGATTGAAAACACATTTTTTTAAAACTATTTTAAAATTTATATTGTTTCTCTATTTTAATTAATTAAAAAAAACCTATAATGATAATTGATCTAAATTAAATGTTTATATTATATAAATTTCTTTATGAATTGAAATTAATATAATTTAAATTAATAGTTATAGAGTTAAAGTGAAATAATATTTCCTTTAAAATATGTATTTTTTGGAAAACTGCTTTCCAACATGCTTACAATTTTTTATATGAAATTATCCCACCTCTGTGAATTTATATTTATTAAAGGGATTCTATATTTGGAATCATAATAATTAATATTATTTAATAATATCAACTTAGTTTTTGAGCAATATGAATAGTAAAAGTAGTAAATATTAATGACCACGGTAAATGAAAAATATGTTAATTAAGGCTAAAATTAATTTAACAAAGACTATATGAAATGTAACCCTAATATAAATTTTTTTTATTTTTCATTAAAATGATGATTATTTTTATTCATTATTATTTTTTCTTTATAAATGATTAAGTAATCAGTTTGATAAAAAAATTCTATTTTGATACGATAAAAAACAAATTGTATTTTTAATTAATATGATATTTCAGTTAATGTTGAGTCAATAAGGATATATTATGACTTATCCATTCCTTATGGTTTTATGTTTTGAAAATCAAAAACACTTTATTAAGTTCTGAATATTTTTTTATGTTTTTTATTTTTCTTAAAGATCCGGAACTGTCATTCTGTTACGCTTACAGATATATCATTACGTTTTGCCATTCAGTTAGACTTATAGATCTGTCATTCCAATTTTCCTTTCTGTTATACTTAAAAATCGGTCATTACGATTTGTCATTCGTATTTTATGATTCTGAATCCAGTGTATATGTTATTCAGTTTTATGATTCTGATTCTGGTGTATATATGATGTTGATCTTCAATTCTGATTCTAGTGTATATATGATTCCGATTTTCAATACCAATTCCTATGTATATATGATGTCGATTTTCAATTCTGATTCCAGTGTATATATGATGCTGATCTTCAATTCCTATTTCGGTGTATATATGATGCCTATCTTCATGATACTAAATACGGTGTATAAGTGACTCTGATCTTATGATTCTGATTCCAGAACAAATGAGATACTTATTTCACAATCTGATTTACTTCTCCTTATGATTCAATTTTCTTGGTAATGTTATTCTTAAGAATCTATTTTCTTGATTTTTAATATTACGTTTTCTTGATAATGTTAGAGTTTAAATGTATCATTCCAATGATATCAGATTCCAAGACTTCTTATACTTAACATTTATCTTTAACTTAACATTGTTTTTGTTACTTGAAACGATGTCGTGCAATTTTTTACAAACTAACTGTTGTATGTTTTCCATGTGTCCAGGTCCCTCCAAAATTTAAGGAAAATATGACCATTGGAGAGGAGCCGACCATTGGGAAGTTTTTCCATTAAATACAAGCTCATTTGAATGAGCAAAGTACTATGACTTCGACCTGATAGTGAACAAGCTCGTGAAGTGATTTCTAGAGAGAGAGGCTCTTACAACTCTCAGTGCTTCATGCAGATGTTGTGAACAATTTGTTCAAGCGTGAGCAACTTGTTCAGAATTACTTAGTGCAGACTCCGATCGTGCTGATCGTAGACTTATGGGTTTGGAAGATAGAGGTTCTGATTTCCTTCTAAATCAAGGGTTTGCGGGTATAGCAAGATAGATACCGATATTTGGATTGAGGGCTTTCCTGGATTTAGGTAAGACAAACTTTCTTAAAAGTATAAATCAAGGAACCTTTATCCAAGGTTGTTGGATACCCTTCCCTTTGGGTTAAAAGAATCATATTGTTACTTGATTCCTATTTCAAGTTGTTTTAATTCCGCTGATGTATCTTAAATTTGTTAAATTTAAAAAGTATAACTTTATTATACATTCTAATTCTGTTACTCTGATTATATTACAGATTCTATACAATTTAAGGTAGAATCATTCTCTTAAGAAAATAGAAAAGATTTCTTTAAGAGGTCTTGTGAATGTTTGTTTAACCTTGTTAAACTTAACTTTAAAGGTTCTAAAGGAATTTTTAAAGTATAAAATTCACCCCCCTCTTGTATTTGAGCATCTCATTTATACATATTCAATCCCAAAATTGGTATCATAGGGAGTGTCTGAAATACTTATATTCACATATAATTTTTCTTGCTCAAGTTTTAATTTTCTTAAGTTCTTAATATTTGTTTTTAAACTTTTACTACTAATAAGTTTGTGGAAAGAAATATCTTTTTAGTATAACAGGAATTCATGTAGGATATTTAGATGATCTCAATCGTACTAGACCACCGATCTTTGATGGAAATGACTATGAGTACTGGAGAGACATAATGAAGACCTTTGTGATAAAAAGAGGTGTAGACAACTACATTATGATAACTGGAGATTATAATATTCCTGACAAATAACTTAGAACCTTTACTAATCCAAAAAAGGTGGAATACCAACTAAAATTTAAGGTATGTAATACCATGAAATGTTTCGTGAATAGAAATATATTTATCCAAATTTCATCCTGTGAAGTTGAAAATAGTATTTGTAAGAATCTTGAAGTAACTCACTTTGGAACTTCCAAAGTTATTGAAACTAGAAGAGCAATGCTCAGTGATGAGTATCATGGTTTCTACTTTCCTTATGGAGAACCCGTATGTAAGGTACAACAAAGATTTATGAATATTTTCAATAGCTTACAATCCATGGGTGAGAAAGTTTTAGATGATGAATCTCTTGTAGACAAGCTTATTGACATCATGCCTAACGAATAAGAATTCAAGATAACTACTATAGATAAGAATAGAAAATTTACTTAGATTTCTCTTGATGAACTATTTGGAACTCTTCTTCAACATGAAACCAGAATAAAGAAAGATGCTGATAATACTAAGAAGAAGAATGGAAATGGATGTGCTGCTTTTACAACTACTTCAAATCATATGAAAGCCAAGACTCCTAAGAAAATTACAAGATTCAAAGCTCAGAAGGTGACTTGTAAGAAAGTCTTTAACCATACCAAAACTATCAATGAAGAGTTAAGACAATTTAGTGACTTCATGGATTCAACAAAAGGAGCCTTTAATACTTGTGAAACTAAGTTCAACAAGGTTAAGACATCAATCTCTGAGAAATCTATTCAACTCAATTATGTTTCTCGATCTGTTAACAGTGAGAAGGAAGTGAGAGATGAATTAGAAAGAAAGGTGTCTGGTCAAGAAGAGAGGATCTTATCTTTAGAGAAGAATAATTAGGATCAGGATATCTTACTGAAGAAGTTAGAATAAGATCATAAGGACATAAAGAAACTCAAATCCTTGATAAATAATATGTTGTTTGAGCAGAAGATTAATGATTGAATTTTCTTTACATTCTGATGTTTTGTTGTAATATAAACCTTATTTCTAAACTTTTCTTTAAGAAGTTTCTTGCATATATTTCTTTTGTTTTTGGATTTATTCTTGCTTATCCTTTCAGGTACATCTTATACTTCTCCATTCCTTTCCCTCCTTTTGAAAATCACAAAGGGGGAGAATTTATTTAAAGGAAGAATTTAATCTCTGAGAAGGAGAATCTAGTAAGGGGGAGTATGGAAAGAAATAATAATGTCCATGAAAGGGAGAGTTTTATTTTAAGAAGAAATGTTTGTTTAAGGGGGAGATATTCCCTTAAGAAAACTCAACTTCAAAGATCAATAATATGATCCTTGGAAAACATAACCTAAAGGGGAGTTAGTCGTATTCATCCAAAATCTTATTCAAAAGGGGAGATAAGTTTTTTCATACTTATTCAAATGGGGAGATAAGTTTTTTCATACTTTTTTATGTAAGTCAATATATTCTTCCTTAGAAAAGTTGTTTGTGTTTTCCAAAACGGGGGAGATTGTTGATTCAATAAGGATATCTTTTGACTTCTCCATTTCTTATGATTTTATGTTTTGAAAATCAAAAACACTTTTTCTTATGTTCTGAATATTTTTTTAAGTTCTATATTTTTCTTAAAGATCAGGAATTGTCATCCTGTTATGATTATAGATATATCATTACATTTTTTCATTCTGTTAAACTTACAGATCTGTCATTCCGATTTTCCATTCTATTATACTTACAAATCTATCATTACGATTTTTCATTCAGATTTTATGATTCCGAATCTGGTGTATATGTGATTCAGTTTTATGATTCCAATTCCGATGTATATATGATGTCGATCTTCAATTCCGATTCCGGTGTATATATGATGCTGGTTTTCAATACCAATTCCAGTGTATATATGATGCCGATTTTCAATTCTAATTCCAGTGTATATATGATGCTGATCTTCAAGTCTGATTCTAGTGTATATATGATGTTGATATTCATGATACCAAATCCGGTGTATAAGTGACTCTGATTTTGTGATTGTGATTCTGGAAAAAATGATATACTTATTTCACTATCTGATTTACTTCTCCTTATAATTCATTTTTCTTGATAATGTTATTCTTAAGAATCCATTTTCTTGATTTCTTAAGATTACGTTTTCATGATAATTTTAGAGTTGTTTAAATGTATCATTCCAATGATATCGGATTCCAAGACTTCTTATACTTAACATTTATCTTTAACTTAACATCATTTCTCTTACTTGAAATGATGTCATACAATCTGTTATAAACTAACTGTTGTATGTTTTCCATGTGTCCTGGTCCCTCTGAAATTTAAGGAAAATATGACTGTTGGAGAGGAGCCGACCGTTGGGAAGTTTTTCCTATAAATACAAGCTCATTTGAATGATAAAAGTACAATGACTTCTACTTGATAGTGAACAAGCTTGTGAAGTGATTTCTATAAAGAGAGGCTCTTACAACTCTCAGTGTGTTTTGAACAACTTGTTCAGGCATGAACAACTTTTTCAGACTTTCTTAGTGAAGACTCTGATCGGGCTGATCATGGGCTTCCGATTTTGGAAGACAGAGGTTCTGATTTCCTTCTAAATCAAGGGCTTGTGGGAATAGAAAGACATATACTGATCTTCGGATTGAGGGATTACTTGGGTTTAGGTAAGACAGAATTTATTGAAAGTATAAATCAAGGAACCTTTATCCAAGGTTGTTGGATACCCTTCTCTTTTGGTTAAAAGAATCCTATTGTTACTTGCTTCCTATTTCATGTTGTTTTAATTCCGCTACTGTATCTTAACTTTGTTAATGTTAAAAAGTAAAACTTTCATATACTTTCTAATTTCGTTACTCTGATTATATTACAAATTCTATACACTTTAAGGTAGAATCATTCTCTTAAGAAAATAAAAAAAATTTCTTTAAGAGGTCTTGTGAATGTTTGTTTAACCTTGTTAAACTTAACGTTAAAGGTTCTAAAGGAATTTTTAATGTATACAATTCACCCCCTCTTATATTTCAGCATCTCATTTATACATATTTGATCCCAAATTTAAGACATTCCTATTTATGAGTTAATATATTTTTTAAATAAATTATATTTTATTAAAATTTTATTTTCAAATTATTTTTGATCATTGTAACTAATAATATAAATTTTATGATGTCAAATGTAATTTCTATAATGGTTCGAAAACTATTATTTCCAAAACACCCAGGACTTATCAATTAATTTTAATTGTTTTTTAAATGTAAAAATTAATATATTTAGATAATTATTTGGATGAAATATATATTATTTTTCAAATTATAATATCTAAATTATCCAATGGTTTATTTTTCCTAATTTTATGAGACAGTTGAATTTTCTGGTAAAATTTAAATACAGTATAAATATATTGTTTGTATTATAACATCATAATGACCCAAAAATAATGTAATAAAAATTATAAATGGCATACAAGACCAAATTCATGTTTTTCATTTAAAATTATATGATTTTATGTTCATTTTATTGTTTTAAAATCCTTTTTGAATCCTTCAACACCTATAATATATTTTAAGATTTTAAAATAATTTCTTTAAGGACAGGACCCACTTCCACATCAGTGAGGGTATTATTTTATGAATTCCCACATTTTTAATTATAAAATAATGAAAACCAATCCCATTTGTAAGAAACCATGGGTAGAAACTATGGTATGGTTTTTGGTTTTGGTTATTTTATTATATTGAGTCCAAAACCTTAGTTTGAGAAATAATAATGAATTGCCCACTATTTTTCTATATAAAACCACCCAATATCCCATTTCTCATAACAAAAAATCTTTAAATCACATAATTACTCTTTCCTATCCTCTATATATTCTTCCCAAGGTACTCTCAAGCTCTCAATAATCTATTCCCATTCATTTGGAGTCATACTCTCAAGGAAACAAACCTTCCACTCCTCCTTTCAATTCAAGCATCTTCATTGAAATTATTCATCTTCATTTCAATTGATTATAATTTAATTCATTTATTAACATATAATTACTATCCATGTTATGTTATGTGAGTGATATACTATTTATCCTTTCTAATTTTTTCCTTTAACTATGTCATTACTATGCTGAAATTTCGTAAGGGGTTTCTCTTTTCTCATTTCAATTAAAGAACCTATTTTATATTATGTCTCTTAAATTAAATTTTTTCATATTGGGTTATATTCATCCACATACCCCCTTATTTTAAATTTTATTTTTAAATTATTATATAGCCTTTTACTCTAATGAATCCCTCTCATGAACCTTTATATACACTTATTAGCATGCCAAAATTTAGAAAGGGACCTCTTTCTCCTCTTTTCAAATCGAGAGTTTTATTGATTTTATGAATTTTGTTTCCAATTAATAATGTGGGGATATGTTCTTAAATATACTCCATACTTCCCATGTCATTTATAAATGATTATAAATCCATTTTACTCTAATTAATCCCTCATATGAACTTTTATGTACACCTATTACCATGCTAAAATTTAAAAAGGGATCTTTCACTCTCATTTTTATTCAAGCACCAATTTTATGTTATTCCTATATATTTTCATTTTTTCAAGTTGGGGTATGTTTTTAAATACCCCCATTAATTTCTATTTTATGTATAAATGATGAGATACCCTTTTAACTCTCATTAAAACCTCCCATGAACCTTTATGTACACTTGTTACCATGCCAAAATTCAGTAAGGGTTCTTTTATTTATCCTATTTATTCAATTTTCATTATAATATTATTCCTTACATTTCTAATTTCTAATTTTGGAATATTTTTTTCTTGGTACCTATTAAATTTCATTTTATTTCAAAATTATAATAGACCCCTTCCTCTTTCATCAACCTATTTTATGAATCGTTAAGTGATGTTGTTATGCTGCTGAAATTTCACCATGATTTTTCCATTCCAAAACAATTGAGTAGTGAATACCATGCCCATTTACTATCAAGAGTTTTCATCTTTATACACTTATAATTATTTTAATTTGTACTTAGATTTTTTCTTTCCCAACTTTTTGATCATGGAATAAAATATGATGATGAATGAATCCATGTTGTATGATCTATATGGATCACTTAAGCATGATAATGAAATGAAAGTGATGGGTGCACCAAAAATTATATAGCACTCTAATGCATTGGGTAATATTTAGTCTCATGAGACATCATGTTGGAACATGGAGTAAACCTGATTCATTTATGGAACTTCTTTTATTATAATTTCTTGACACTTATCCTTGACTTATGTTTATGATGCATTATTTTAAGTTGTTTCCACATTTCCCATGTTTCCTTTATGATTATAATTCCATATAATGTCTCACTATTAATTTTCATGATTCTCACCCCTCATATTCCCCATTTATATTCTTATTGTCAAACACGTATTACATTCTTTATGTTATGAAATTTCTATTCCATTACTGGGCTTTATAGATCACCCCTTTCTTTTTTATGTCCCCTGGTTATCCTATGCAGTTTAAAGTTCAATAGAATACTATGATCATGTTAAGGAGGTTTTCAATAGAATGATTTATTCCCCATTTTATGTTGTTACGCAATGTACTTAATTCTAAAATACACTAGAATTATCGATCTTCTAGGTTGTATTGTGTGTAATCTTATATAACAAATCGTGAATTAATGTGTAATAATTAGAATTGTTGTCATAGAATTGGTATTTTCTCCATTTAAAAAATAACCTTACCAGATCCTACTAGCTAGTCAATGATCCCAATAGATTTACTGGCCTATTAAAAGTCCATCAGCTAGCTTGTGTACCTATACTGGTTATTCGGTGGGACTGCAGTAGCCTCCTATAGCTTGTCTCTTAATCTTGAGATTCCTAAATACTCATGATACCCCCTAATCCCCCTTATAAACTAATTTAATGATTAAATTGATGGGTTTTAATAAAAACATAATCATTTCAAAACTTAGTTAAGGGGAGGGGTCTTACACCAAACAATCCCTACTTTACCAATATTAGAGGATATTATCTTATACTTTGAGTTATCCCTATGGTTTCCACTAATTTTATATCATCCTAATTCTAAATAATAACTAAAATAATCCCCAAAAAATAAATAAAATTTTCGTTAATACCAGCATAGGATTCCCAAGAATTCCATTCATTCGTATCACATCATTTTACATTAATATTCCTTGAAAATAAAAATTAATTACACCCCATATGTTGCAACCCCAACCCCAATATCCCAAATCATGTGGCATCTTTATTACATTGGTATAAGATATAAGTAAGCACATCTAAAAGGACTGAATAGTTTAGTTCTCATAGTAAACTAGATACATACTTGAAATTCAAATTTCATTTTAAAACATAAAATAAAAAAATTATTTTCTTAATAATACCATTATTCCCCTTAGAATATCTCTATATATAAATCATAAAATACTTCCCGGTATCCTTGGTAAAATGAAAAATAATAAGGGGTGAGGTATAGTTCTTAGTAAGGGTAAGCATAAAGTGGAAGTTATCATGAATAAATAATTCATAATCGATATGGCAAGGTAAATAACTTGAACACATTCCATTTAATCAATAACAAGCACATAATATTAAAGGAATAAAATATGATCAAATAATTTCATATAAATAATCACATGATCTTGAAACATAGCCATGGATATTCTAACTAATCGAATAATCACATGCAATATCAATAACTGAATTTATAATGATAAAATGCATAATTTTGGACATCGAAAACATATTATCAAGGCCTTGTTATCTTTGATGTATTATGATAAGAAATCTATATAAATGGGTAAGGCCTCGACAAAAAACCAATCTATTTTGTCTCATTAGTTCTACTGATACATCAAGGGGATATGTAATTATGGGATCCATCCATCACTTAATAAGTCCAATTCATTCCTCATATGAAAGGGGTGAAACATAATTAACATAAACATTTGTATTTAACATCTATAATATGAAATGTTACCAATTACCCCTATCAATAAATATAGTCATAAACCATCCAGAGTAAAATTAATTGTATCAACATAGCCCATCCATGATCAAACTGATCATAAACATTCCAGAGAAATAATAAGGATTTTATCATTTGAATATATCCACATTAAATCATAAATTATGTTAGATGATGTCTTATTATATGGGACATTATTTTTAGATGTCACTTGGAACATTTCTTGAGGGAAATAACCTTTCTTTTAAAATCACCAATTTTATTTTTAAAATAGAAAATTCCAAAAATATTATCAAAATACCATTCTATGAAAATATCTTTTAAAAACTATGAATTTACATAATATTAAGGGAAAAATTATTTAAAAATATACATGTAAAAATGAAAATTAATCATTAAATAAATGGTAGTCATGATGGTGTTTAATTTCATGCATGTAGCATAAGTTAAAAAGAACTTTCCTTTTACACTGTAACGAGGATTAGAAAAGGTCCATATTTGGAAAATGAAAAGAGTATTTATTTCAGACAAGTTTTTAAAAAGATAAAAATTGTTAAAAATGTATTTAATAAATATTTTTTATAATGTTAAAAAATTTGAAAAATATTTTTAGAATACAAGGTTTTTAAATAAAAATTATTTTCAACCGAAGAGAGAAATAAAGTTACATTTTCCCAAAAACATTTTTTATATAATTTTTAGTGAAAAATTGAAGGAAAATGGTAATGTTACTTGAAAATTTTAAAGAATAACCAAATATATGTTGGGACCACTTTGTGTGTGAAGATTGTATTTGTTGTCAACAATTGTCAATACTGGACAAAATGAAGAAGGAGATAAAGAAGGATTCCAAAGTTAATGGAGATCGGCTAAAGTGAGGATGCTTGGAGAATTATTATGAAATCAAAGCATTGGATTTCATACTTGATTTATTCTCTAAGAAGTTAAATTCAGATGATTGTTGAACTGATCCTAAGTTCAAAGAACTTGTGTCAAAGGTGACACATTGTTTACAACAATGAAGAATAGAGAAGTATCATCCATTTGAGGATGATTGGAGCATAATGGTGAAGTATCATCTATCTAATGATGGTTGAAGAAGAATTGAGGATTTGAAGTGAGGATGAAAGAAGTAATTTGGAATTCATATTCCAAAGAACTTGGAAAAACCAGACGATGCTTTTCTGATTTGTATTTCACAAATATCATAAGTTGGAGAACTTGTGATGCAAGCCTTATGAAGGAAAGGGAGAGAAAAAAAGTTTTTTTGGAAAATTCATATCACAAATATCATCAGATCAAAAATATGGAAAAGGAAAGAAGTAGGCCCGCAAGTATGCAGTAGGCGCGCAAGTATGCAGTAGGCGCGCAAGTATGCAGTAGGCGTGCAAGTATGTAGAAGCGTGCAATTCATATTTCAAAAGAGCATTATTTCAAAAATATGGAAAAGGAAAGAGAGTGGCGTGCAAGTTAAGAATGGCGCGCAAGTATTGGCGCTCAAGCGTGTCGCGCAAGTCATATTCTAACATCATCCTATCCAAAAATGACAAAGGAAATAACGTGGTGCACAAGTTTGAAAGTGTCGCGCAAGTCAAGAGTGTCGCGCAAGTATTGGAGTGCAAGTCTTGGCGCACAAGTGTATGGGCGTGCAAGTCACCAAATTGCCTATAAATAGACGACTCACCTCCTCATTTGTTAAGGCTCAACACTTAAGAGAAAAATTTGAGCTCTGAACGTGCATGTGTAGAAAGCGGAACGCAAGCTGAAGTGGCGCGCAAGCTGAGTGTTATTTATATGGCGCACAAGTATTGTTGCGCAAGTCTGTCGCGCAAGTGTTTCCCCGCAAGTCTTCCTGGCAAGTGTTGTCGTGCAAGTATTCCACGCAAATGTTGTTGCGCAAGTCTTTTGGGCAAGTCTTGTCGTGCAAGTAGTGGCGCGCAAGTAGCAGCGTGCAAGAAGAGGTGCACAAGTTATAGGCGTGCAAGTATAGGGAACGTAAGTGGAAGTGGGCACGCAAGCTGTTTTGTTCCAAGAGTTCCTGCCATCTTCTGGATAGGAAAGAAGAACAAGGAAAAGAGTTCAACTACATTCCATATGCATGATCACATGCATTTATGAACAAGAGGAGAACTCACTCTGATGATTCCAAGTAAGCTGGTCTTCATTGCCTAATTAATCCCATTGGTATATGTGATTCTTTCTAAGAAAGAATAAGGAGTCCTAGTGCATTCTGTTATTGCACTAAAGAAGAAGAAGAAGTCCTAGTGCAGCTGGTTTTTCACTAGTGAAGAAGAAAAGAAGAAGACACGAAGAATTGCTTGCCTACTGCTTTGCAAGTAATCAAGTGAAGAGAACTGAATAAGATCAGGAGCAGAACCTACCTTTTGAAGAAGGAAGAAGACTATCTCCATAGGCATTATAAAAAACCAGCTTGATACTGCAAGTTGGGCTAGGTCATCACGAGTCCGGGAAAGAAGATTGTTTCTCAACCCCTCTAAAGTGTAGGGACTCACACGGGTTAGAGGATTTATTTCCTAGCCACTCCATTGTAAAATCATATCACATTATAATGGAGAATCCATGTAGTGGTCATACCATTGCATGGTAAGGACGTAGCTACTCTTATTGAGTGGTGAGCCTTGTAAAAATATCATGTGCATATTTTTACTGCTTTCTATTATTGCATGCGACAAGGAAAAGAGAATAAGAGAATGAAGATCCTAACAGGTCATGAGGTACAGGGATAAAATTTTTAATTGGTTTAAAAAGTCCCCAACACTGATTCACCCCCCTCTCAGTGTTTGGTATATCCCAAACTGGTCCTCTCAATTGGTATCAGATGGACAGGTTAAACTCCGTTGGATTCTCTAAAGTGAAGTTATTCTCTTTTGAAAACTTGAGTTTCGTTCCTGAGTCAACAATGAAGAGCAGTGTTGGTGAAGATTTAGTTATATCTACCAAGACCATGATGAACAGGAAAAAGAAAGAGAAGAGAAAGTTGAAGAAGAATTCCCTCTTATCTAAAGAAGAAGAAGCATCTGGTTCTCCATATCTGGCTGACATTGAAGACACACAAGATTTGGAAAGTAATGAGAAGGTGGCTCAAGTACCCACCAAGAAGATGGAAAACCTTCCTACCTCAACTGATCAAGAGGTATGTGTTAGTACATTTGGAAATTAACCTCATGATGAAAATTCTAGCACAAGTGGTGATGAACAATCTACAACATCTCAAGAAATATCAGTTGATAGATTAAGAATGATTTTGCATGGTATTTCTGAAGAGAGTGCATCCTTGGTTTGTGGGGTATTTCAATGCATGCAAGAAAATATTACTCAGCTAGAAGAAGAAACTGATATTTTGGAGAAAGGCTTACAAGAAAAAATTATTGAATGTTTAAAGCTCTCTAGACATGTTGGAGCCTTTGAAGCAACAAAGAGGGGATTTGAAGAAAGTTCTTCAAAGTGGCTCAAAGATGTTGAAGAAAAGGAGGGAGTCAACAAGACTCTATAAGAGAAGATCCATGCACTAGAAGATGAGCAGAAAAGGGGCAATGAAGTCAAGAAGTTATATTTGTAAGATAACTCCAAGAAGATCAATGAACTTGAATCTTTGTTACAAAAAAAAAGTAAAGATTCATGATGATGGAGTTGAAAGATTAAAGAAGGATTGTGAAGAGAAGATGGATATGATAGAAAACCAAGAAGTCATCCTCAATATGATATGTCTAGAATTGGAAGCTAAACTAACCAATCTTGAGAAGACACATATTGAGTCTCCACAAAAGAAGGAAATAGTTGTTGCCAGTACTCAATGCTCACTAGATGATTCTACTGTCAAAAGACCTCCAACATGTGATAAGAAGATAATGGCTTCACTCATTGATCTATCACAAGCAGCTGAGAAAGTAAAGGTATCATCCATACCAACTTGTATTAATGTTTCTAAAATTACTCCTACAAAAAGTGCAGGTAGGAAGAAAAATTCTAAACAAGTTTGGATGAAGAAAAGTGAGATGAAACCTATCACCATGGATAGAGTGGATAGGGGAAAGAGTGTGGAAGATAGATACCCACATAAATCACAACATACCAAGAAGAAGAAGACTCAACCAACTTATCAAGAAGATGACAAGAAGTTAAGGTTTGTTGGTCAATGCTGGTGCTGCAACAGGTTTGGGCATTGTGCACTGGATTGTTGGTACAATCCCTTAAATGTAAAATCACAGAGAAATCCCATCTCAAGGGGGAGAAATCCAGAGAAGAAGAATCAACATCCACAGATCCAGAAACATATGTATACTACAAATAGATTTGGAATGTGGGACAACATATGTGATGTATGCAATGCGATTGGTCACAAGAATGGTGGATGCCTATCTCAGAATGTATTCAAAGCTAATAAGAACAAAAGACCACAAAAGCTATAGAAGAATGAGAATCTATCTTGGGATGTAATCATAAGTATGTTAAAAAAGAAAATAATCCCAAGAAGATTACAATGATGAAAACTAAGAAGTCTTTGGATTCCATGTCCAAGAAGGTGAAGGGTGGTGCATCTAAAATAACTACTATGAAGGAATCCACTCAGAAGAATCCATGTAGAAGATCCAATCTTGATGCCTCAGTCCCTAATGATATTTTGGTGATTTGGCCAGAAGATTTGGAAAGAACAAGAAAGATGGATGATGAACAAGCTAAGGCTATTGCTAAAAACAAAAAGAATATTCTACATGAAGACAAAGAAGTTCTGTGTGTGAGGTGAAACAAGGCTGGTCACACTGTTAGAAAGTGATTTGAATTTATTCCAGCCCAACAAGAATTCATGAAGAGGATGAATGTTGCACCGAGAGATTCTAGTTCTTGGAATTCTCTTGAAGAAATAAGATTCACACACAACGAGATAAAAGAAGTATTGAGATCCACACAGCTACATTAAAAATTAAAGATCAAATGTGAAGGTGTGAGGAGTGGAGAAAATGGAGCATCATGGTTGAGAAAATCATCTCAGACCTCCTGTTCAAATTGAAGAAGCATGGAGGATCCACCCTATTCCCTTAAATCTTTGTGTATTGTATTTTTTTTCTTTAAATACATGGAATTGAAGGTGATGCAAGATCTCAGGGGGAGAACCTGAGATTCAGTGATGAGAAGTGTTCTCTATAGAGGGATACACATGAAGAAGCTTCCAGAGTCATTATCTCAATAAGTATCAATTTCAGTTGGTACTAAATTCAACTACTCTAAAATTTTTCTGAAGATCATGTCATTGGAAATGGTATGTTATTTGTAAATCATTCATCCTTGGTTACTAAAAATAAAGATCATTCTACAAAGGGGGAGTAACAAATATAATCAATGACATAAGAAGAGTGAATGTGATTCAAGGCCACTTATCCTGCCAATTTCACATGAATGTTTTTTGATCCATTTGTTGAAGTGAGTGCAAGAATTTCAGGTTGATTATTTCTTTCACACTCAATACCTTCGGACTGGAATGAAAGTGAAAAACCCTTGAAGACAAGTGTATGAGTTCTCATATCATGAGGTGCCATATTATGTGGGTAATGGATAGCTTTGTTGTCTAAATCAAATCCTCTTGTTTTCTACGCCGAGCATTGCTCAAGTAGGCTTAGAGTGAAATGATTGATGGCGCATTGCTTAAGTATAGAATGATACCCTCTCTACCATGAACTTTGTATTTCTTGTCAATAATGGGGAGAGAAATGAAATGAATGTCTAGGGGAGATACATAAGTAAAAGGGAGAGATAAGATTCTCATTTTAACATTGACACATTCATTTGAGAAGACTTTGTGGTATTGACAACAAAATACAAAGGGGGAGATTGTTGGGACCACTTTGTGTGTGAAGATTGTATCTATTGTCAACAGTTGTCAATACTTGTCAAAATGAAGAAGGAGATAAAGAAGGATTCCAAAGTTAATGGAGATCAGCTGAAGTGAGGATGCTTGGAGAATTATTATGAAATCATAGCATTGGATGTCATACTTGAGAAATTCTCTTAGAAGATAAATTCAGACGATTGTTGAACTAATCCTAAGTTCAAAGAACTTGTGTCAAAGGTGACACATTGTTTACAACAATGAAGAATAGAGAAGTATCATCCATTTGAGGATGATTGGATCATAATGGAGAAGTATCATCTATCTAAGGATGGTTGAAGAAGAATTGAGGATTTGAAGTGAGGATGAAAGAAGTACTTTGGAATTCATACTCCAAAGAACTTGGAAAAACCAGACGATGCTTTGCTGATTTGTATTTCACAAATATCATAAGTTTGGAGAACTTGTGATGCAAGCCTTATGAAGGAAAGGGAGAGAGAAAAAGTGTTTTTGGAAAATTCATATCACAAATATCATTAGATCAAAAATATGGCAAAGGAAAGAAGTAGGCACGCAAGTATGCAATAGGCGCGCAAGTATGCAGTAGGCGTACAAGTATGCAGTAGGCACGCAAGTATGTAGAGGCGCGTAAGTCATATTTCAAAAGAGAATTATTTCAGAAATATGGCAAAGGAAAGAGAGTGGCGCGCAAGTATTTGGTGCGCAAGTATTGGCACTCAAGTGTGTCGCGTAAGTCATATACCAACATCATCATATCCAAAAATGACAAAGGAAATAAAGCGGTGTGCAAGTTTGAAAGTGTCGTGCAAGTCAAGAGTGTCGCGCAAGTATTGGCGTGCAAGTCTTGGTGCGCAAGTCTTGGCACGCAAGTGTATGGGCGTTCAAGTCACCAAATTGCCTATAAATAGACGAATCGCCTCCTCATTTGTTAAGGCTCAATGCTTAAGAGAAAAATTTGAGCTCTGAACGCGCAAGTGTAGAAAGCGGCGCGCAAGCTGAAGTGGCGTGCAAGCTAAGTGTTATTTATACGGCGCGGAAGTATTGTCGCGCAAGTCTGTCATGCAAGTGTTTCCCCGCAAGTCTTCTGGGAATGTGTTGTCGCACAAGTCTTCCGCGCAAGTGTTGTCAGGCAAGTCTCTTGGGCAAGTCTTGCCGCACAAGTAGTGGCGCGCAAGTAGCAGCGTGAAAGAAGAGGCATGCAAGTTATAGGCGCGCAAGTATAGGGCGTGCAAGTGGAAGTGGGCGCGCAAGCTGTATTTTTTCAAGAGTTCCTGCCATCTTCTGGAGAGGAAAGAAGAACAAGGAAAATAGTTCAACTACATTTTTTATGCATGATCACATGCATTTATGAACAAGAGGAGAACTCACTCTGATGATGCCAAGTAAGCTGGTCTTCATTGCCTAATTAATCACATTGGTATATGTGATTCTTGCTAAGAAAGAAGAAGGAGTCCTAGTGCATTCTGTTATTGAACTAAAGAAGAAGAAGAAGTACTAGGGCAGCTGGTTTTGCACTAGTGAAGAAGAAAAGAAGAAGACACGAAGAATTTCTTGCCTACTACTTTGCAAGTAATCAAGTGAAGAGCACTGAAGAAGATCATGAGCAGAACCTACCTTTTGAAGAAGGAAGAAGACTGTCTCCATAGGCAGTATAAAGAACCAGCTAGACGCTGCAATTTGGGCTAGGTCATCACCAGTCCAAGGAAAAGGATTGTTTCCCACCCCCCTCTAAAGTGTAGGGACTCACACGGGCTAAGGGATTTCTTTCCTAGCCACTCCATTGTAAAAGCATATCACATTATAATGGAGAATCCATGCAGTGGTCATACCCATGCATGGCAAGGACGTAGCTAATATTATTGAGTGGTGAACCTTGTAAGAATATCATGTGCATATTTTTACTGCTTTCTATTATTTCACGTGATAGGGAAAAGATAATAAGAGAATCAAGATCCTAACAGGTCACGAGGTACAGGGATAAAAGTTGTAATTGGTTTAAAAAGCCCCCAACACTGATTCACCCCCCTCTCAGTGTTAGGTATATCCCAAACTGGTCCTCTCAATATAAAAATATATTTACATTATGATAAAAATATCAAATAATTCCCCCAAGGTGGACTTAAACAAAAGCAATCTTTAATAATGATGCGATTTTGAGAGAAACTCATACCACTTTGGTAACTTTTGAATAATAAGCCCCATAAAAGGAAAAGGATTAAATGAAATGATAAAAACTGTGAAAATAAATTAATTCATGATATAACCTAAAAAATTAGATTATATATAATTCCCAAAATAAATTAGTAGTGAATATGGTGTATGTCTCACTAAAGTAAAAGTGAGATGATAAACTCATACCCTGCATCTGAATTGTCCCGTACATTCTATACCTTCATGAATAATAAATATTTATTAATTAATTACTATCATAATAACTGTATTCAATTTTATTATTACTTTTATTTCACTTATTACCATGTTATATATGATTACATTGTCTATTAAGTTTATGTTAGATGTTTTGATGATATTTTACTTGTGTGTAAAAAATGACTTTGGTGGGTTGAATATGGACAAATTGGTTATTATTTAAAAACATTCACAATAACATTCAGGAAATAATTATCATATGTATACATAAATTTTAATTTTAAAACCAATCATGCAATATAGTTATGAAAAATTAACTACGTTACAATTATGAAGACAATGGGTTGTACATACTCATGAGTAATGTCATTATTTTTCAATGGTCATTATAGAAATAAGTTTAGTGATATTTTATATTTTAATATTTATAATAATATCATATATACCATATTATTTCTTTAAATATACTTATATATATCATCCATGTGTTTTGGTGATGAAAAGATAGTCACATCACATCGTGAAGACGATAGTCCACCCATAATTGAATGACATTATAGTTTTTCAATGTAAGAAAATAAATGATGTATTGTACTTTAATATTGATAAACATTTCATTAATATCATAATTATTTCATTTATATCACATATATTTATTAACATTATTCTTATTACCTTCCATGTGAAGTTCTATTGATAAACAAATCACATCGCTTCGTGAGGCGGTACGAGCGTCATAATTGTATCCCCTAAGGAATGGAAATTAAAAAGGTGTATATGATATAATGACACTATAGGTATAATTATGTTATAAATATAATATATATATACTTTAGATACACCTTTATATTCAACTCTGAGAGTTATTAATAAAAAAATGAATGGCATTGGTTCGCTAGATAGTAGTCATCCATACACACGAATGATAATTTCGTAACCTATTTAATGGAAGAGGATATGGATGAATGTCATTAACATAAATTAAAAAAATATTATTTATAATATAATTATTCTATTATATTATCATGGTTTAAAAATAATTCAAGGAGTTTTAGAATGAAATAAAATAAAAAATGTTAGTTGAATAACGTTACCTCTTCTTCGTGTATCCTCCTTAAGTTTGCACCAAAATCATTCCTAGGGTGGTTTTATGCCCAAATTAATGATTATATTATGATAGGAGGAAATTTTTGAAGTTATTTAGGCATTTATTGTCTATAAATTTTTTTTAAGTTCTGAATAAGTGGGGATATGGGTGGTCTTTAATAAATGATGTGAGTGGTGCAATTGTAATTTTTCAAAATAAAAAGTTATACCCACATCTTTCACATTCCAAAAGGGTAAAAAATGGATTATTCTAGATACATACACATTATATGGTCTAAATATTTCAATAAAATAGGTTTTAGTCAAGTATTTAGTTCATTTTAACACTTATCATATTAGCTTAACCATCGAGTAAATTTGTTTTTACCTAAACCACGGTAATTTATTTTTACCATTTTCACTATTAATTTTGGTCAAAAATTAATTTGAAATTAATATATAATTTAAATAATTATTATTCCAAATATGGAATCCATTTTTTTAAATTCAATTCAAAAAAATTTCAAAATTTAATTTAATATTAATTTCGTAGAAGCGATGAGAAAATGGGATTTCAAAGAGAAAATGTTGAAAATTTTAAAATTAATTTATTTCAAAATTTAAAATTTAAATGATCAAAATGAACTAAATTAGATTCATATATTCATAATTTTTCTAATTTATTTTTAATAAAATTTTAAAATATAATTTAACTTTATAGATAATATTAATGAAATGTCAATTTTCAATTAAAATTCAGTATTTTTTACTGTTATTAATAAAATGAAACTTGTAAGAAAAATAAAAAAAATTCACCCTAACATAATATTGAAATTACAATTTAAAAAATAAAGGTTATTTTTTCAAATTAATTTTCTAAAATTTATAAAAATTAATTTTATGTTATGTGTGTAATGCGAGACTATATCATCATTTTACAAAAACTCAGTTTTTTAGGAAAAAAATCTTTTTATTTTAAATGATTATTATTTTATTTCTCATAAATATTTATCCATAATATTAATAATTTAGTTATTACTATTCATACTTACAAATATAATGGGTAGGTTATAATGGTAATTTTTAAATAATTATATTTTAATAGAGTATATTTTTTTGTTCAAACCAGGTGTTGTGTGCATTGAAAGCTATCAAAGAGATTGAATTTATTTAAAAATAAATATATCGTAAATTAAGAATATTTTATATTACATTATACTCTTGGTGTTTCATTTTATAAATAGTATCAAATATGATGTTCATATTTTAGAATTTTACTGCTTTACTTTCTACCCCATTAAATAAATTTAATCCTTGCAATTTAGTCCTGATTTTGGTAATCGAGGGTTTTACATTAGAAAATACATTTTTTAGAAGCCCACATCTTAAAAAAGGAAAAAATATCACCTTAAAAATATAGGAAGTGATATATGAAGGTCATATACAATAAAACCTACTATATTTTAAAATAGGTGAACAGGGGGTGGGAAGTGAAGATTTAGACATGTTAGATATTTGTAATGAACAATTAATGATGGAGAGTGACATAGATAATATATCATAAGAAAGTGAATGATCTTATGAAAATCATCAACCAAAAAACCATAAAAATTAAGTGGGATGACTATCATTGATATCATTAGAAATGTTGGTAATAGGATGATATATTATTTCAAGATCTTTTTCCTAAATTTGATGAATTTTCACGAGAAGATATACTTACATGATTTCATTATATTTTATAATAACAATATCATCCTTTAGTTGTACCTTCATCAATTTAAACTTCATAAATTACTCTATTAAATGGAGTTTTAAGGACGAAATCACTAATGGATTACAAGATCTGTAATAAAATGATAATTTATTCCTTAAATCTCTTGTTGAAATTATAAAAAAAATGGTTATAATAGGTTATCCAATATGAATAAATATTCATATGGTGATGTAATAAATTGATATATAAACCTCATCCAAATTTAATCTTAATACATTCCCTAAATAGTTAACTAGAATTCTCATACAAATATTGTTCTGTCCAAATTCAAAGCCTAAAAATTTTAAAGGTTACTAAATCAAGATTATATCCCTCATACAATATAATGTGGATCTTAATGTCACATTCCAAATATATGAATACCATGATCACCATAAAACCTTAATGAAAACATAAATGTATCAAAAAAATAAAATCTAAGGTTTTTGAATATATTCCATAGATTCAAACATGCGGTAAACATTAAAAAAAACTTAAACCATCAAATCAATGACCAATTTAATGGTCACTAATACAATCCCATAAAATATCATTGGAATTATTATCTCAACACAGAAAATATTTTATGGTTTATCTTCCCCTAATTATGTGTTCTCCAAAAATATCATATTTTCGCTGAATCTCATTTCTTAATACCATTGAAAACATACTTTCAAATCCTTAAAGAAATACTACTACATTTCAATATATATATTTTTAATGATTATTATAATGAGAATATAATAAATAAAATACTTTTACAAAATATTTCATGAATCCAAATTGACACTCATCATAATTATTCTACATCTATAGTATTAATAGCACAACTTGACCTTGATCCCATAGCTTATTCTGAGGTGTATTCCCTTGACGCTTGGGGAATTAGTTGGAAGAGTGCCACTTGTCCTTACAGTTAATTACCTATAATTTGAGGGATTTCCCCATTCCATTTAATTCATGATCATGATATGCTTTTTCTCCACACTTTAGGAAAACTCTTTTCGTTTTAAGCATGTACCTAGTTGTTTCCTTCCACAAGTATCACATGTTAGAAAATCCTTCTTTGCATTATTCCATTTATCTATATTTTTCTTCATCCCCATATTCCTCTCTTGCTTCCCTTTGATGTCATAATACTTGGAGAATTCATTCTCTATCTTGATAGCATGTGATATTATATCCTTATATGATGAAAAAGTTTTGGAGACAAGTTCCATTCAAGGGATTGGCATAATGCCACCAAATAAATGGTCATTATTTCTCTTTAGATTATGAATGTAGTCTTTATCAGTACTTGACAACCTTGTGATGCTAAATTAATACATAGAAACATTTTTCTCTTTATTCTATATTAGACTCATGAATTTTCTTTCCATGTACACTCATTTCAAAAGAGTAAAATATTTCTCCAAGAATAGTACCTTGAAATCCTTTCATTCCATGTTTACTATTTCTTCTTCATCCTTAGTGTTTTGAATCAATAACCACCATTGATCTTCATATCTTAAGAGATTATAACCTTTTATGAAAAATTTCTCCCTTTCCCTACTTCCTAGAGTAAGAAATATATTCTCTAAGAAAATTTTCCATTTCTCAGATAAAAATGGATTTGTAGTCCCATTGAATGATAAATGTTGTTGATGTATAAATCACTCTAACATTATTAGAATGCATGGTTGATCAACAAGCTACTCCATAAATGATAGTTTATTACTCGTAACCTGATTTAACTACCCATATATGGCTATAATTTGATCAGTTACAACTTTATCTCTAACTTCAGCTTCATTATATTTCCCATGATGGAAATCCCTATATGGAGTAGGTGAAATGATATGACTCTTATTCCTTCCATTAGGTTTCATTTATAAAAAATGGAATTCACTAGACTAGATAACAATGTTTTGAAACATAATTCATAATATCCAAAATAGTGAACCACTTAACATAAATTGAAAAATTTATGCATAACTTTTCTTATAATCATAAACATGGTTTCATTAAGGATATATTTATTTTCAAATACTTCATAATGGATTGTAAGGAAAATTTGTATTATCCTAATTATAATCCCTAAGAGTTTTAAATAGGGTGTGTAGTAAGGTATTTTTTCATGTACTAGGTGAAGATCAGGTCCAGCCTAATGTACCCCTTCCAGGATTATTTCCCCTAGGTAAATCTATTCCAAAACCACATCCACTTGTAGTATCTATATAGGGAATTATTTTTTAGAAAACCACACAATCTCTTCCATACCAAAACTTTTGGAAGTTCTTATATTCTTTTCCTAAAATACTATAATAGTGTTCTGTTCCCTAATCTATGTTTTTCTAAATCTTGTTCCAAATTTTTCTAATAACAATCCTCTTATACTAACTGTATAAACTCCAAACCTAGTAGCCTAGAGCTGATGGATGCTTTATTATATCTATTTAAGATATAGGGAACTATATCCTGAAAGACCAAATAGTTTATTTTTATTATTAAACTAGATTTAAAATTGAAATTTACATTAAATTTTAAAACATAAAATACACAAATAATTTTCTTTATAATTACATTATTCCCCCTAGAATATCCCTATATTTCAATCATAAAATAATTCCCCGTATCCTAGGTAAAATAAATCATAAGAAATGGGAAAAATAAAATTCTTAGTAAGATTAAGCCTACAACAAATTCTATCATGAATAAATAAGGAATAATCAATATGATCTGGTAAATAATTGGAACACATTCCATTTAATCAATAACTTGAGAAAAATATGGTTAGAATAAAATATTATCAAATAATTCCTTACAAATAATCACATGATAATGAAATATAACCATGGATATTCTAACAAATACGATAATCACATGAAATATCAATAACTAAATTCATAATTATGTAATTCATAATGCTGAAAATATAAGACATACCATTAAGGAATTGTTCCAATACATATAATACTATTTATCCCTTATGCCAAGACATATCTATAAAGGGATAGAGTATCGGCCAAAACCCAAACAATTTTGTCTCATGAGACCTACTGATGCATCGAGGGGCTATGAAATTTCAACCTCCACCCATCACATAATAATTCCAATTCATTCCTGAAATCAAAAAGATGAAACATAATTAACCTAAGCATTCCCACTTAAAAACTTGCATATGAAATGTTAAAAATTACCCCAATCAATAAACATAATCATAAACCATCCAAAGGAAACTGAATTTTATAAATATTGTACATACCCATTCAAAATAATCATAAACCATCTAGATAAATAATAAGGATTGTATCATTGATTTATGTCCCCATTAAAAAGGATATAAATGCACACAAAAAAATATGGAGTTTCACACTCTTGGTGAGGTGAACCCTTCTCTTAGGGTTCATCTGAGTCTGTAACACCCCAAGCTTCCACGGTACACTTCTCTTTGAATAATACAGTAGTGTGTGTTGTACGCAACTTCGAGTTCTAACACACACCACAACTAATCAAAGTAGCCGTTATGAATAGTAATACCCACTTTTTAAAATTATAGAAATTTTATATTTCAAAATGCACTTCATTTTTGTATTCGTAATATCGAAATTATCCAAAGTTGAATTTTTTGTAATTTTCTGAGAACTTCCAATTTTTTATGAATAGTGAAAATACTTAAAACAACTTTTTTAATCAAAATAATTTATAGGGATAAGTTATACTATTGAGTGGTTTTAATGTATAATTAGAATATATTTTTACCATTTTATCCAATGGTGTTCTTTAGAATTAATTTCACTTTGAAATTGGACATAAACAATTGTCAATCTTTTGATATATATTGTTTCTTAAAAACACGCTATTTGTTGTGACATCGGGAATTAATTATAAAATTCATTAATGCAACTTATATGTTTGTAATTTTGTAAAATAGAAATCATTTTTGAATTTGGAATATCAATTATATCTTAGGGTGAAATTTTGGCATTGTTCTGAAAAACTTCAATTTTTGATGAATAGTGAAACCACTAAGTGGTAGTTAAAAAACTGATTTTTCGTTTAAATGAAACATTACCAATTCTGTGATTTGATTTTCAAAAATCCGACATACATGGTTGTCATTAGGAAGTAAAATGTTGTTCAATGGGATTAAAATAATTTTTGGTGAATAGTAACTTTTAAGTTTAATTAATCGCGATTAGAGGTAATTAGTGAAATTTAAGGTAAAATGACATTATAAAAATATGGAATGACCTTTACACTTGTCCAACCACTATTGTATGTGTCATGGACGACCAAGACAATCCATGGGTCAACTTGGGGACCCCATGAAGCCACTTTGGTATGAAAAGAACATAAATAACTTTTTATTTAATGTTAAAATAAAAAGGTCACAAACAAGAGTTGTTTTAAAAAAACAATTTTTAAATGGGGTTATACAAGTCATATTTTTGACTATAAATATTCATTATAAAGATAAAAAGATTTCCTACATCATGATATTTTTTTTATAATTTTTATACATTAAATAAATTAAATTATTTATGAAACCATGATGATGCAGCGATTACCTCATTGATTAACGATATAAATAAAATGAAAAGATAATGTAAAATCCAAGGATTAAACTTGTCCAAAGCCTATTGGATGGGTAGTTTTCAAACCCTTATCACCTTAACCTCAAATTATAGATGTGTGGGACCTTTATAATCCGAAAATCATTGTGTAATAAAGTAATATTTCATTACATTCCAAGAGTGCCCCCCCTCTCCACATATAAAAGGCCCCCACCATTACCACCTTACTCACACTTTCAAAGACTTTTGGATCAGCAAACCTCTGCCCAAATACTCTCCAAACTTCCCTCCCTTACTCCTAGAAGCCTCACCTTGGTCATAAGTCTTCCCAAGGAAGCCTTTGGCTCAAATCAAAAAGAGTTACCAGATTTTAAGGTAATGTCTTCTCTTATGTTATTTTGTTTTATTTTTCTTCTCCAACCCCCTAAACTCTTTTTATTCATTTCATTTGTAACAAAACCAGTATCCTAAATATACTAGGATGTGTTTATAAGAAGTATTCGAGCTACACTTACACAAACTTATATCTAATGGTTAAAGAACATATTGTTTCTGTGGATGGCAAATTTCTGCCTCACGAAACGATGATTGTTCAACACTCATATAACACCTTCAAAGGTGGCCATTAAGATGTCACTATATTTATATATATGATATATAATATGTTTATGTTTTACTTAAGGTTATGTATTTTTCATTTATGGCATACCTTTATTGTTTCCATTATGGGTAAACGCGATATTTTCATTTTAGGAAGTGCAGACTACCGCCCCCTCAAAGTGATTTGAATCGTTAATGCCATATGTGTGATGTATAAAGGATGGAGTAAATGATATTATATATGATATTATACTGGAATTATAATATACCTTTATATCATTATGATTTCATTCCATTAAATATGAAATAGAAATGAAAGTAGCGTTCATGCGTACGTACGGCTTACCGTCTCCATGAATTGTGCATTTCATTTCTTACCTCTAAATGTCATGTAATATTATGAATGAATGTATATACTAGATATATATGAGATATATGATATCTATATCATGAATATAATTCTTGATAGAACGGATATTTCACCACATGAACAACTTGTAATTATAAGAAGTTTATTTTTGACTCAAGTACCAAAGATCGACAAAACGACCGTTATTAACTTAAATAATTACATAATGTTCATAACATGGTTATAAGTGATATTAAAGGAATAAGAAACTTGAAAAGGTTCTTAAGAAACTATAAATTAACTCTAGTTTATTATTCATGAGGTTAAATAACGGTCGAGTCAAGACAGGACGCAAGGTAAGGGAACTTCTTAACCCAATTTCCATTCTTTGGGTTAATATCCTACTTTCAAATTATTTCATGATATTATTATGTACTATCTTGTATTTTTACTTTATTTATGTGTAATTATAGTGAATACACATAATATATCTATTTTATTTTTTAAAAAAAATGATCTTTGTGAGGGACTTTGTCTCAATCTCCTTTCATTGAGGCATATTTGGTTTTATACACAACTTTCCTTTATACGGTGTATAAACCCCTTTGACTTTTATGTTTATTCAAAAGGAATCTTTTTATAAGAAGTGTTTTACTAAATGACAAAAAGGAATGTTTTTCTTGTCATACGTATGCAGCGACAACGACTTCTTCGCCGCCATGGCCATTATTTGGGTTTCGGCTTCCTCTACAAGCCATAACTTTTTTAAAATGAAAAATAAATTCCATGTTTTAATTTTCTTTTATTTTGGTATTGAAAATGGTTTTGAAAGTGTTTTTATTATATCAATGTGTTGTATTGATATCTTGTGATTGAAATGTGGAAATTTTATGTTTCCTTTATGCATATTTTATGTGATATGATTATGTTATGGTTTATGATATGTTTAAACCTGTTCATATGAGGAATAAATTGGACTTAATAAGTGACGGGTGGAGCCCACTATAGCTCCTCGATGCATCGGTAGGTCTCATGAGACAAACTAGTGTCTTGGAATGAGGCCTTGACAAAATCATATTTGTGTTCTTGGCACGAGGCCTTGTCTACGTGGTTATGATAGTCTGGAATTATGCATTCCATCATTATGAAAGTGGTTATTGATATTTCATGTGATTATTCGACTAGTAGAATATCCATGTGAGTAATTAAATGGCATTATTTCATTTTACTTTTTCCATATTATACTAAAGTTCAAGTTTAAAAGGATATTGTTTTAGTTATACATTGCCTTAAATGTTAATGTTTATTTATGAAAGCTTTCGCTATGTTGGTATCCTTACTGAGCATCTGAGCTCACCCCTTTCAATGTTTTAATTTTTCCAGGATGTGAAGAAGTATATTATGAATGACCTGAAGGGATAATATAAGGGGATATGAAGAGAAGATGTTGTAGTTTTGTTTTACTTTATGATGTAATGTAAGACTTATGAATGTATCTAGTGTTTCCAAAGATACTAAACTAATCGGTCTTTCGAGACTTGATCTTTTGTGATCATGCCAATGTTACGAAGTAATGCACCGACTCTGGGTAGCTGGGGTTGGGGCGTTACAGTTGGTATCAAAGGAAGTTTAGTACTAACCTTGGAAGCTAGATTTAGATAAAATCTGATTAGAGCACATAGCCCAAAGATAGACTTTAAGGATTAGTATAGAAGAACTTCCAAGAATTTTGGTATTATAGAGATTTTATGAGTTTTTCGAGCAATACATCCCTGTCTGGATACGAGCAGGTAGAGGCGGCTCTGGCATAGATGTACCTAGAGTTAAAACTCAAAAACACCGCTTTGAGCTAGACTTGAACGGTAACTGGTGCACGACAACGGGCCTTACTGCACTCTTGGTTACGACACTCCCGGGGGATATGCTTAGGATAGTTCTCATTTTCTTTACAAACCACTATGAAGGGTTATGAGTATAGACTTCCTCAAAGAAAACTTTTCTTATGATTATGGATTATATCCATAAATAGTTCAATTAGTGTTAAGTGTTTTACAAGTGTGGAATTGTGTATTTTGATTCATAAACTAATCTAGTTTATGCCATTGTTTAGAAATGACGCCTAGTGGAAGGAATGGAAACTGTATCAATGCACGCACTCCGTGTAGAGATTTCCCTCCTGCTCAAGACAATTATTGTGGATCTGGAGATACAACTGGTGCTGATCAACTTATCACCATACTGGGACAACTCACTTAGGTTATGAATAATAACCTTACTCGTATGGAGCACCCTGATCCGCAACGTGGAGGATCAATGTTAGATCGTTTCATGAGGCAACAACCACGAACATTTAATGGGGGTACAAATCCATTAGTAGCTGAGAAATGGATAAACTCCTTAGAGAAAATATTCCACGCCTTGGGGAGTAGCGAAAGGGAGAAGGTTATCATGGAATTTTACCACCTCACTGGAGATTCCGATCAATGGTGGTCATTGATTCAAAATAAAAAGGAAGATGAAGAAGTATCGAGTATGGAATGGAGAGAGTTCAAAGATCTTTTCTTAGAAAAATACTTTCCACATGACCATCGAGAAGATATGGAAAGGCAATTTCTGAGTCTGAGACAAAAGGAGGATGAGAATGTCGCAAAGTATGAGGCCAACTTTACAAGGTTAGTGAGGTATTCTGCAGATTATATACGTAACCCAAGAAGTAAGATTGATCATTTCTTTGATGGGTTAAAACCACTTCTCCGTCGAGCATTAGTCTCACAAACCTTCTCGTCATATGAAGATATTGTCTCATGTGCTATCAAGACGGAAAAGGAATTCTCTAAGTCTTATGACTTTAAAGCAAAGCAAGAAAAGAAGAGAACGGTGGAACAAGAGACGGATAAAGGGAAAAAGGGAAAGAAGGATTTTACATTATGTGATAATTGTGGGAAGAATCACCCCATTGCTTGCCTAAAAAGAATGTGAGTTTGTTATAAATGTGGAGAAAAAGGTCACAAGGCTCGTGATTGCAAGGGAAAGAAAGAGGCTATCAATGTTTAATGCTACAATTGTAGAGAAATGGGGCATTATGCAAATGAATGTCCTAAGCGTCAGGGAAACTTACCTCAGAAAAGGCCAAGGGATCAAGGCCAATCTTATGCTGTGACTACAGTTGAAGCGGAATAATTAATGTATTGGTGCTTTTGGACTCATGGATTATATTCTGGTTATTAGAATAATGTGATATATATATAAGGATTGTACTACAGTACTTGTTGATTTCATTAAGGTTTTAATATGATAAAGGTAATCATATTTTTGTATGTGACAATAAGAGAAAATTTACCTTGTTTGAGGAATCTGATGATACAATTGATTTTTGGAATTTAGAGACCTTTTAGAGAAAGTCTGGACAGAGGTATTTTGGATAACTATAAAGGTTGGAATGGATTAAGTTGATCTTTGGATAGTATTTTTTAAGGTTAAAACATTTATGAAGATTATTTTTGTAATATTATAATACTATAGTTTTAGTAAAAGGACAACCTGCAGGGTGGGGCATAACCCGTCGCGTCGGACAAAGCTGCAAGAAACGAACCCACAACCATAGTGCGACAGGCCTTTATTACCTACCACTAGCCTACAGGAAGTCCCTGGTTATTACAAAATAGTTTTCCTAATTTAAATGGTCTGTGTTAATATTTTGAACTTTGTACAATTAGGATAAATATAATATTTTTATCTATTACCTTTTGGAGTGAAAGATGGGTTCGTGGTAAAAATTTATTAAAGAATGAAAGTCTACAAGACAAGTATGTATATTCCCTTACGTTCTTAGTAAATCTCCTAAATAAATTCCTCAACTTTATAAAAGGTAACTTAAAACAAAAACGTTGTCGGTTAACTTTTCCAACTGGGGATTCAATGATCATTCAACCAATCACAAGTTTGTGACTTTCTTATGGTTATCTTTCTCCTAATCCTGTTTTCTACAACTCTCCATCAGACCTTGATGGTTTGTTTCTCCTCCATATCCATATTTTCATAGAATCCTAGTATGGGCTATCTCGGGTGACCTTTGTACTTCTCTTTCTTTCTTTTAATATTATATTTTTATTAACCTTATTTCCAATGTGGGTTTCCACAAAGGTATTTTCTATTTTCAACCTTTTATTTTCAAAGAAAAATTTCAAATTGCGAGGATACAATTTATTGAAGGAGGGGAGAATGTAACACCCCAAGCTTCCACAGTACACTTCTCTTTGAATAAAACAGTAGCGTGTGTTGTACGCAACTTCGAGTTCTAACACACACCACAACTAATCGAAGTAGTTGTTATGAATAGTAATACCCACTTTTTAAAATTATAGAAATTTTATATTTCAAAATGGACTTCGGTTTTGTATTCGTAATATCGAAATTATCCAAAGTTGAATTTTTTGTAATTTTCTGAGAACTTCAATTTTTGTATGAATAGTGAAAAATACTTAAAACAACTTTTTTAATCAAAATAATTTATTGGGATAATTTATACTATTGAGTGCTTTTAATGTATAATTAGAATATATTTTTACCATTTTATCCAATGGTGTTCATTAGAATTAATTTCACTTTGAAATTGGACATAAACAATTGTCAATCTTTTGATATATATTGTTTCTTAAAAACATGCTATTTGTTGTGACATCGGGAATTAATTATAAAATTAATTAATGCAAATTATATGTTTTTAATTTTTTAAAATAGACATCATTTTTGAATTTGGAATATCAATTATAGCTTAGGGTGAAATTTTGGCATTGTTCTGAAAAACTTCAATTTTTGATGAATAGTGAAACCACTAAGTTGTAGTTAAAAAACTGATTTTTCGTTTAAATGAATCATTACCACTTCTGTGATTTGATTTTCAAAAATCCTACATACATGGTTGTCATTAGGAAGTAAAATGTGGTTCAATGGGTTTAAAATAATTTTTTGGTGAATAGTAACTTTTAAGTTTAATTAATCACGATTAGAGGTAATTAGTGAAATTTAAGGTAAAAATGATATTATAAAAATATGGAATGCATTTACACTTGTAAAACCACTATTGGATGTGTCATGGCCGACCAAGACAATCCATGGGTCAACTTGGGGACCCCATGGAGCCACTTTGGTAGGAAAAGGACATAAATAACTTTTTATTTAATGTTAAAATAAAAAGGTCACAAACAAGAGTTGTTTTACTAAAACAATTTTTAAATGGGGTTATACAAGTCATATTTTTGACTATAAATATTCATTAGAAATATAAAAATATTTTCTACTTCATGATATTTTTTTATAATTTTTAGACATTAAATAAATTAAATTATTTATGAAACAATGATGATGCAGCGATTACCTCATTAATTAACGATTTAAATAAAATGAAAAGATAATGTAAAATATAAGGCTTACACTTGTCCAAAGCCTATTGGATGGGTAGATTTCGAACCCTTATCACCTTATCCTTGAATTATAGATGTGTGGGACCTTTATAATCCGAAATTAATTGTGTAATAAAGTAATATTTCATTACTTTCCAAGAGTGCCCCTCCTCTCCACTTATAAAAGGCCCCCACCATTACCACCTTACTCACACTTTCAAAGCCATTTCGCTCGGCAAAACTCTGCCCAAATACTCTCCCAACTTCCCTCCCTTACTCCTATAAGCCTCACCTTGGTCATAAGTCTTCCCAAGGAAGCCTTTGGCTCAAATCAAAAAGAGTTACCAGATTTTAAGGTAATGTCTTCTCTTATGTTATTTTGTTTTATTTTTCTT
Source organism: Viscum album (assembly GCA_963277665.1). Taxonomy (NCBI): domain Eukaryota; kingdom Viridiplantae; phylum Streptophyta; class Magnoliopsida; order Santalales; family Viscaceae; genus Viscum; species Viscum album. The sequence goes on along the minus strand of OY728150.1, from coordinate 427,623,453 downwards.
CTCCAACCCCCTAAACACTTTTTATTCATTTCATTTGTAACAACACCATTATCCTAAATATACTATGATGTTGTTATAAGAAGTATTCGAGCTACAATTACACACACCTACATCTAATGGTTAAATAACATATTGTTTCAGTAGATGGCGAATTTCTGCCTCACGAAACGATGATTGTTCAACAATCATATAACACCTTCAAAGGTGGCAATTAAGATGTCACTATATTTATATATATGATATATAATATGTTTATGTTTTACTTAAGTTTCTGTATTTTTCATTTATGGCATATCTTTATTGTTTCCATTATGGGTAAACGCGATATTTTCATTTTAGGAAGTGCGGACTACCGCCCCCTCAAAGTGATTTGAATCGTTAATGCCATATGTGGGATGTATAAAGGATGGATTAAATGATATTATATATGATATTATACTTGAATTATAATATACATTTATATCATTATGATTTCATTCCATTAAATATGAAATATAAATGAAAGTAGCGTTCATGCGTACGTACGGCTTACCGTCTCCATGAACGGTGCATTTCATTTCTTACCTCTAAATGTCATGTAATATTATGAATGAATGTATATACTGGATATATATGAGATATATGATATCTATATCATGAATATAATTCTGGATATAATAGATATTTCACCACATGAACAACTTGTAATTATAAGAAGTCTATTTTTGACTCAAGTACCAAAGATCGACAAAACGACCGTTATTAACTTAAATAATTACATAATGTTCATAACATGGTTATAAATGATATTAAAGGAATAAGAAACTTTAAAAGGTTATTAAGAAACTATAAATTAACTCTAGTTTATTATTCAGGAGGTTAAAGAACGGTCGAGTCAAGACAGGACGCAAGGTAAGGGAACTTCTTAACCCAATTTCCATTCTTTGGGTTAATATCCTACTTTCAAATTATGTAATGATATTATTATGTCCTATCTTGTATTTGTACTTTATTTATGTGTAATTATAGTGAATACACATAATAGATCTATTTTATTTTAAAAAAATGATCTTTGTGAGGGAGTTTGTCTCAGTCTCCTTTCATTGAGGCGTATTTGGTTTTATACACAACTTTCCTTTATATGGTGTATAAACCCCTTTGAATTTTACATTTATTCAAAAGGAATATTTTTATACAAAGTGTTTTACTAAATGAAAAAAATGAATGTTTTTATTGTCGTACGTATGTGGTGACAACGACTTCTCCGCCGCCATGGCCATTATTTGGGTTTCGGCTTCCTCTACAAGACATAACTTTTTTAAAATGAAAAATAAATTCCATGTTTTAATTTTCTTTTATTTTGGTATTGAAAATGGTTTTGAAAGTGTTTTTATTATATCAATGTGTTGTATTTATATCTTGTGATTGAAATGTGGAAATGTTATGTTTCCTTTATGCATATTTTATGTGATATGATTATGTTATGGTTTATGATATGTTTAAACCTGTTCATATGAGGAATGCATTGGACTTAATAAGTGACGGGTGGAGCCCGCTATAGCTCCTCGATGCATCGGTAGGTCTCATGAGACAAACTAGTGTCTTGGCACGAGGCCTTGACAAAATCTTATTTGTGGTCTTAGTATGAGGCCTTGGCTACGTGGTTATGATAGTCTGGCATTATGCATTCCATCATTATGAAAGTGGTTATTGATATTTCATGTGATTATTCGACTAGTAGAATATCCATCTGAGTAAGTAAATGGCATTATTTCATTTTACTTTTGCCATATTATGCTAAAGTTAAAGTTTAAAAGGCTTTTGTTTTCGTTATACATTGCCTTAAATGTTAATGTTTATTTATGAAAGATTCCTCTATGTTGTTATCCTTACTGAGCATCTTAGCTCACCCCTCTCAATGTTTTAATTTTTCCAGGATGTGAAGAAGTATATTATGAATGAACTGCAGGGATAATATAAGGGGATATGAAGAGAAGATGTTGTAGTTTTGTTTTAATTTATGATGTAATGTAAGACTTATGAATGTATCTAGTGTTTCCAAGGCTACTAAATTAATCGGTCTTTCGAGACTTGATCATTTGTGATCATGCCAATGTTACGAAGTAATGCACCGAATCTGGGTAGCTGGGGTCGGGGCGTTACATAGTCCCTCTTGGTAGCACGATTCATCCATACTCTCTCATCATTTCTATCATTTGTAGTCTAAGGTTCATTGGAGGAGGTGGGAGGAAAATCTGGTCTTCGTATCTTCATTGGTGTCTCTTCTTTCTCCCTTATTTCAATGATGGTTAATTGTTTTTTTTTTCTCACCATCTATTTCTCATCACATCTCCTATTTTGTTTTTTGGGTACTCTTCTAGATCTCAGTGATGATGGTGGTAGTGTTTTATATATTTTCCTGGGTATTTTTAATGAGTATTATTATCCTCATATCTAGTATCATTCCATTTATCAACTTATAGTTCTTTTGGGCTTTGAGGAGAAGTTTATTGGTTGGTCATCAGTGGCATGGACTTGACTTTGAGTTAAGCTGCTTCTATGTGTTCTATTCTAGAGATATTCATGATCATGGTGTTGGGGGTGGTGGATATATCATATTTGGTGAAGTAATTATTTATAGAGGTGATATTTTATTTATATTTGGTCATTTGTCTATGGGGGAGCACATGGGAACTTGGGCAGGAAATTGATTGGTTAAGAAATCATCGGTAGTAGTGATGAGTATATCATCATTCAAATTCATTTTTGTTTATCCACTGGGTGTTACCATTATCAAGCGTGGGTGCGTAGAAACTTCTATATTAGTTGAAAATTTGTTTGATGTTCAAGTAGCTTTGTGTTTCAGTCATGTATTTGTTGGAATCTATATTTTTTGGGATCGTTTGGTTATTTGGATGTAAATATCATTCCATGAACTTGATTTTTATTCATTTCATTTGGAAGGAAGTACATCTTCTTGAAGGTGTTGTTGGGTGGGTGACCCTGAAATAGGGATGGGTGTTATAACACCCATAATAATCCATCATTCCTCATTTTTATAGACGGATGGGTACCCTGCTTCAACCTTTTTCACAATTTTTTTAGTTTGGGTTTTCAATACATCAGGTTTATAGTGCAGTGAGTTCCTTGCACGCATTTTATGTTTGATATATTGAGAGAGATAATGTTTGGACATATCATCTGGGCCTCCATCCACATGTCATTTTGGGATGGATGGGGTCTCTACCTCATTGTTTTGGTCAATCATGACATAATATCATGGTAGGGGCGACACATCACCAATGACAAATCTCAATATTACATTGTCTGGAAAGGTGCGATGAGAAATTTTCTAGTTATTGTATTGATGTTTCCTTCCCCTTGATAACTTTTGACCTTTTTAGGATTATCGTTTCATTTTTATCATTGAATTATATTCCTCTTTCCATGTATGAGTTCCCTCTTCACCTAGTTTTCAAAAGGGAATTTCTCTTTTTTATATTTATATAGGGGTTTTGACCCTAAACCAGTTCAAGAAAAAATATCCCCATTAAATCAAAAGAAACATAAAAATATGTCTATGTGTATGGAAATTTATTTTTAAAGTTTACATGGAACATTTCAATATGTAAATAACATTTCATTAAAAATCACCCTTTTAATTTTTAAACAAGAAAATTCATAAAATAATGTCAAAATAATTTTTTTCAAAAATGTCTTTTAAATACTATGAATTTATAGAATACTAGGTCAAAAATTTTCCTTATAAGGAAACTTGTAAAATTTTAAAGTAATCTTCAAATAAATTATGGTCATAATGGTGGGTAAATTTGTACATATCATGTTAGTTAAAAAGAAAATTTATTTTTTCACATTAAAATTCTTAGAAAAGTTTTTTATTTGGAAAATGAAAAGAAGGACCCTTTAAATCCATTTTTAATGAGTGAAATATGAGGAAAAATTCTTTAATAAATCATTTGGATAATTTAAAAAAATTAAAATATTTCTATAAAACATGATTTTGGAAGAAAAAAATATGTTTGACTGAAGGGAGAAATAAAGTCATCTTTTCTTAAAAAATAATTAATAATTTTCTGTAATAAAGTGAAGGAAAATGATAATATTAAATGAATAATTTCATGAATAAAAATATTATACTAAAATATATTTATTTTACTAAATAAATATCTAATACTTACCCCAATAGAGCCTTAAACAAAAACAATCCTGAATAATGATTAGATTGTGACATAAACCCTTACTACATTGCTAAATTTTTTAAAATAATCCCCATGAAATGAATAATGTTAAATTAAATATTAAATACCATGATGATAAATTAATTCATGGTATAACATACTAAAAATTTAGTATATACACCATATAAAATAAGTATGTGGTGAATATTGTGTATGTCTCACGGAAGTAAAAGTGAGATGAGAAACCATTACCTTGAGTTTGACTCATCAATTATGTTATTTATATAACTGAATAATAAGAATATGTTAATTAATTAATCACTGAAGAACATTTTTCAATCTTATTATTCCTTTTATTTTACTTATTACTATGTTATATATGATTACTTAATCGATTAATTTTACATTAGATGTTTCGATGATATTTGGATTTTGTGTCAAAAATGAATTTAGTAGGTTGACTATAGTCAAATATCTCATTATTTAAACATCCCCATAATAGTAATAATTTAATAATTATCATATTTATAAATCAATTATACTTTTATAACGGATCACGAATTATGTTTATGAAAAATGAACTACATTGTAATCATGTAGATGGTAGGTCGTACGTACGCATGAATAACATTTCCATTTTTTAAAATTAAATATAAAATGAAACTAATTAGTATTTTATCTTTACAAAAATATATAAATACTATATATACCATATAATTTATTTAAATATATTTATATATATCATCCATGTGTTTTTGTGATGAAAATAGAGTCACATCGCTCGGTGAAGGAGGCAGTCCACACATACACGAATGATGTTATCATTTTTCAGTGTAAGAAAGAAAATGATATATTATATTTTAAGAATGATAAATATGTAATTAATATCATAATTATGTCATTTATATGATATATAATTATTTACTTTATCATTATAACATTCCATGAAAAGTGTTGATGATAAACGAATCACATCGCTTCACGAGACGATAGTCCTCCATACACACGAGTGACGTTATTGTATCCCCTATGGAATGGAAAGTAAAACTATATATATGATATAATGAATCCAAAGGTATAATTAAGTTACAAATATCATATATATATACTTTATATTTATCATCATATCTAACTATGAGAGGTGTTATGGAAAAACAAATGGCATCAGTTCGCGAGGTAGTAGTCCTTTGTACACACGAATGATGATTTTGTAACCCATTTGATAGAAGTACAGATAGTTGTAGGTAATGACCTTAAAATAAAAACATATTATTATATATAAGATAATAATATTATTATAAAATAATTTTTTAATAATAATTTAAATATATGGAGGAAGAAATAAAATAAAAACGCTTGTTGAAGAATGTTACCTCTCCTTGGGTATCTACCTTAGTTTTTCGCAAAAAGTATTGGGTCTATGCCCAAAAAGTATTATAGTATTTTAAGAGGTAATATAGGAATTTCTATAGGTCAAAAATTTCTGAACAATTTTTTTATGTTTTTATGAGGATAGGATAAGGGTGGCCTTTTATAAGTAAGGTGAGTGGTACAGTTGTAATTTTTTAAAAGAAGAAGTGATACCCATATTTTTACATGCCTAAAGGGTCCAAAATATAGTACTATTGATGAAAAAAATATAAATTCTAAATATGGACATAAAATATATTTTATACATTTTTAGTCCATTTTGACACTTAATTTTTTAGTTTAACCCCTAGGTAAATTTGTTTGTACCATAAACGTGGTAATTAATTTTTATTGTTTTCACATTTCATTTTGGTCAAAAATTATGCTGACCATATTATATAATATTAATTATTATAATTCAGAATATGGAATTTATTTTTCAAAATTCAATTCACATAATTATAAAATTTTAATTTAAAATTAATCTCGCATGTGGGATGAGAAAGAAAATTTTTAAAGAGAAAGTGTTCAAAATTTACAATGTTTTTATTTAAATATTTAATTTTCAAATGATTATAGTGAACTAAATTGAATTAATAGATATATAATTGTACTAATTTTAGTTTAAAATAATTTTAAAATATAATTTAAATTTATAAATATTTTAAACAAAAAAATAAATTTTCAATTAAAATTGTGTATTTTTCACTGTTCATCAAAAAAATAAAAAATTTCAGAAAAAACCCTTAAAATTTACCCTATGATAATTTTGATATTATATTTTAAAAAATATTTTTTTTCAAAAAAAAATATTCTAAAAGTGGTAAAAATTAATTTTGAATTATGGACGCATTGCATGACTAAAGTGTCTTTAGAAAAAAATAATTTTTATAAAACGTTTCATTTTATTTTAAATGATTATTATTTTATTTTAATAAATAGATAACCATAATATTAATAATTTACATAATACTATTAAAACCCTCCAATTTAATGGATAGGTTATAGTGGTAATGTTTAAATAATAATTTTTTAATAGAGTATCACATTTCATTCAAACCCGGTTTTGCATGCACTGCAAGCTATCAAAGTTTTGAATTTATTTAAAAATAAATATATAATAATGTTTCAGAATGATATACTACCTTATAATCGTTTTATTTCATGTTATACAAACTATTAAACATGACTTTCATATTTCAAAATCATGGGTTGTTACACTAGAACCCAAAGGTTTAGTGTCTTTGTTGATTAGCTATATAATCATTTTATTTCTCATCTTCTTCAGCATTCCAAAATGTAATTATTCTCACATGATACCATATTTTAAAAATCAAACATTATATTATCCTTCAAAACTTATGGAATGTAAACATAAGAAACATTTGAGCTCAAACACTCATTTAGGGGAAGTATCTCAATGAATCATCAAAATTAGATCATAAACATGGGAGGTAACATGAATACAAGAGAAATTTATTATTAAATAGATAATAGAATCATAAGTGATATTAATAAATATTTTTTGAGAATTAAGGACCATGATATGGAAACATAAGATAAAAAATGGTCATCAATGAGAAATAAAAATTATAACATGGATTGTAATCTTATAATAATAATCATCATCAATCCTGGGATAATAGTATAAGAAATTGAAATATGGTAGAAATATGGCACAAAAATAATCATAGGGAAATACACCTTCCCGAGTCGCTCAATCCCACCCACTATTAAAAAATAAATCATATCATGTCTATGAATACTAATCCTAGAATTTATTCTCTTTTTGAGACAAAATAATTTCACTCATGTTATAACTCAACCTCCTTGGGCCATGAACCTAATCATTTAACCCCAAGGGTATCTTATAATACCTTGTTTTCTTCCCTAACACACTCTATTTTATTACCCACTAGTTTCACTTATGAAACTAGTAATTTTCCCCACAAGTAAATGCATGTTCTTTCAGTATGATGTTTTCTCACTCACACAAACCCTCAAAAACTTCCCATGAGGTCACTTATTCGGAAACTACTCTAGGAAAAGCACTTGTACCATTGGAATTATAATCAAGTAGGATCCCAAGAATAGATTCCCACCTTGTTGACATGGGTATTAGTATTTTTTATTTTACATACCAAAGTAATGCACTCCTAGTGTGAGGGTAACCAAGTTATAGATCACTTTTCTTACCTTGAGGTTATTGGCCCTAACCTGGTTTGTTTACATAATGTGCACACTTTGAAACCTAAATATATTAACCTTATTAGGGAGGATGCCCTCAGCCTACACCATTTCAGACCACCTTAGGCTCCTCCCCCTTTATTGTGGGGAAGGTTGTTTCATGCTTCTCCTACTTGAATAAAAATTCATATGATGATGAATTTTATAGGGGTCTTAAACTCTTCCCCATTTAGAAAAAAATACCCCCACTGTGGACCCCACAACTAAAAACTTGGAAGGGCCTCTACACTTCATTCTACATATTGTATTTGATTCCATTTTTCTAGAAACAAACTCCCCAAACCATGAACCTGGTCATATAACTCCTTGTATATCATGTAATACCTTGGTTTTCTTCCTAGCACACCACAAGATATTACCCACCAGGGTCACTTATTAGAATAATGACTATCCCTATAGGAAAACACATGTTCTTTCAGTGTTCTTTTTCCTCACTCACGCACACTCTAGGAAAATTCTCAAGAGGTCACCCATCCTGACACTACTCTAGGATAATATCACATAACTGAAGAGTTATAATTAGGAAACATATTGAAAATAATGACGCTCCTTATTAACATGGGTAGTAACATTTATTCTTTTATGTCAAGGAGATTTTAAAGCTTCATAGAGTTCCTCCTGGTATCGCATTAGAGAGATGTGTATTTTTTAATGAGTTTTTTAATTTCAAGAAGAAGGATATATGGAATCACTTGATGCTTTTTAAAATGTAATATACAAATACCAATGGTAATTTGGAGAGGTAGCTCTATATTTTGGAGTATATGATTTGAGCATGCATCTTATATTTTGGTGGATCATGGGATGATCATCGGGCCTTGGTGGAATTCTTGTATAATAATAGTTTTTAGGATTTGATTCTAATGGAACCTTTTGAGGATATTTTTGGTCAGATATTTCACCCTCCACTGTGTTGGAATGAAGTGGGTGAAGTAGTTATCATTTGTCTAAGTATAGTGTAAGAGACTCCAAGAGGGTGTTGTTGATCAGGAAGTCATTGGTTACCACATAAAGTAAAAAAGTTATTATATAATTACTAGAGAGTTAACCTTTATAGTTTTCTATGGGTGACTAAGTCTTCTTATAATTTTCAACTCAATTGGTTAATTTTCATTTGTGGGGGAAGGGGAAGATGGAATCATGGTTTTTGGGACCTCTTGAAATACTCAAACGTAATAGAATAGTGTCTTATCGATTGGATTTTCCTCCATGATTTTGAGATATGAATAATTTTTTCATGTCTCTCATATTTAGTGGTATAAATCGGATCATGTTCATGTGATCAACTCTGGGGATGTTTAGTTATAATTAGATTCATAATTTGTAGATCACCCAGTGCTAATTGTAGACCACAGTGATAGAAAGTGTTGAGGGGAAATACTATACCACTTATTCAAATCTCATGGAAGTATTTTTATATTAAAGAGGATAATAGGGAGTAGTAATATAGTATATGAGATCAATGGATGAGTTATTTGAGTATGAAGTCTATAAAATCTTTTAAAGGATGATAATTCTTTAGGGTGGAGATTATAATGGCCCAGAATTTTTAGATAGACTAAAATATGATTTTGGCCCTTCTCTAGGTGTTTGTGAGTTTCTGTTTTTCTATCTAGAAAACCATATGATTAACTGGAGAGTGATTGTGTAAGGAATATGGTTGGTTCACGATTATAACTAATAGTGGTACTTTCTCTAGAAATTTGTTTGAATCAAGATAGAGAAAAAATTATGGGAATGGATTTTACCAAACTATGTAGCTAAACTATGATGGTGCCTAGAATAGGTTATTAATACCACATGATTGGCACAAAATTTAGTAAAATATGCAACCAAACCATGCATGACATTTTAATTAATCTAAAAAATATTTTTTTAATTTAAAACATCTCTAAAACCCTATATTCTTCATCCTATTCTTAGTTATCACAAAACTACGAACTCTATTGGATATTCATGGTGTTTTATCTCCCTCTAAACTCTAACTCCATTGGATCTAGTGGCATTGGATTGTTAGAATCAAAGGTAAGAGGTCTTTATTTCACCTCTTTTCACATTTTTCTAGATATTTTATACATATATTGAGTTTTTAATACCCTGTAATTCCATGTAATTGTTTTTTGAAAAATAAATTTGATTATTTCGAGACTAGAATCTGAGATGGAACATGATTCTGAGTCCAAGAGTGGCCAGAATATATTTTTGAACTATTTTTAATGTTCATTAAATGATCATGCGAGTGGGTTTTTCTAAATTCTAAACTGATGCCCAGATCAAAAATCTAAGGGCACATTTGAAATTAGTGTATTAGGATTCTCCTAAGAAGGGATTAACCTTGACTGGCGTGGGTCATGGGAAAAAGTTAATTTTCAGACATCTTAAGGAAAAAAAATAAAATAAACTTAAAAAGTTTATTTTATTCTTAATTACTTCCCTACAATATAGATATGAGCCTACTATTGCTTTTTAAAAATTAAGCCATGTAACTATGATCCAATGAAAAATAACAGAAACACTGTAACATGTTTTCTCCATTTAATGGGATTACAATAATTAGAAATCTGAACTGGATCTTTCAAATCACTCTGAATATCTGGAGGATCACTATTGATGAACGACGAATGAATATTTCCTTAAGTTTGAGAACTCCCCCTCCTCTTCAAGAGATATCAACCTCAACAACGGATCGAGGACTTTGACAGATGGATCGCCTTCAGTGATGAATCCTTCCTCTGTTCAAACCTATTCTATAGGTAGGGGTTGTTTTCTCTGTGATTTTATTTCTCGTTCCTTCTTTCTAAAACAATGAACACGGACCCACCCACTAATAGGTTGATCTCTAGGTAGTTTGTTCTTCAGTAATGGTTTTTTCATGTAGGGAGAGATAGAAAAATTATATTCATGTTATATTCATAAACCTCATTGAAAACTATTTATGAATTCTAATGCGATGGGATCGTTCTGACAGAAACTAGGCCCGGATCCCTCCATTGTGGGAATTCATGGGTTCTTTGTAACCAAACCCCTAGATCAATGACAAGAAAATTTTGAACCAGTATTAGTGATGGTAATGATACCAGGATCCTGGAGGCACTCGCGGGTCGGAAAATGGACAACTGGGGGAAGTCTGGTGGCCCGCGGAAGGAACCACTGGCGCACCGGCGCTGACGACGGTGGCCCACGGCGGTGGCCACGGGCGAGAGGTGGCACGCTAAGGTGGAAGAGGCCATAGCCAGTGGGGGCAGTGATAGTTTAGGGGGGAAGTTCTGATCGAGTGTATTGTCAAGGGGAGCGGCCAGAAGGGCGGGCCGTGGTGTACGTAGGCATGCATTCCATGCTGGACCGCATGTGGAGGGAGGTGGCCGACCTCAGCCAGGTATGTGGCTACATGAACTGGATGCCAGCAAGGCATCCAGGATGGACCCAGTATACCCTGACGATGCGGGATGAGATGATAGAATAAACCAGCTTGATGGGCAACCTGGCATGTCAGAACCGGTCTGACTAAGTCGGACCAGAATAGATGATAACTGGGTCGTTGGGCGACCCAGCAGGCTAGACCCATGGCCAAACCGAGCTCGATTTAGCAAGGCACAATAGTCCTGACCACTGAACTAGGATGGACTGGGTCAGCCTATACCCAACTAGGTTGGGTCGGGTTGGCCAAAATGGGTTGGGTCAAGTGGTACCCTTAGGTTGGGTCGGTCGGGTTGGTTCGACCAAGTCGGACCGAGCCTGAACAAAAATGTCCCCTATTGACTAAAATGCCAATATCTTTTAGAATGGGTGTCCGATTGATACGCCATATTCCGCATTGGGAAACTTGCGACGAGACGGTTTTTTGGGTATACTCTATGTGAGTTTCATGGAATTTGAGATATTAATGATGGCTTGAGGAGTAGATTCTCCCAGAATCAAGCACACTCGGGAGTGAGAATCCTACGACTGGCTGTGACAAGAAGGATTTGACAAGTGTGACCTAGGAGGACCTATAGAAGAGTAGATCTCAGTGGTCCAATAGCTGAGCGGACCTCATTGGTCCAGTAGCCAAGCGGTCCTCAATGGTCCAGTAGCCGAGCAGACCTCAATGGTACAATATCCATGTAGACCTCAGTGCTCTAGTAGCCGAGCGGACCTCAGTGGTCCAGTGGACCTTAGTGGTCCAGTAGTAGAGAAGACATCAATGGTCCAGTATCCAAGGGGAACTCAGTGATCTAGTAGTCGAGTGGACCTCAGTGGTCCATATGCCGAATGAACATCAGTGACCCATTAGGGATGAGTCCCTCAGAAGTACAAGATAATTCAACTTTATAACTAATAATATTACTTTCTATACCTTGAGTTGTACCTTGTGCGAGATTTATTTTATTTGTGTTATTTATTTTTTTTCTTTCTTTGCGGTCTCTCCTTTGTGGTTTGGGGTCCCTACTGAGTATTTTGTTACTCACACCTGCATGGGCTTCGTCCATACGTGTTGTATCTTATGAAGGAGATCAATGCTTTGAAGAAGAATTTGGTGGTCTGGAACCAGGTGGTGCTCAGTGAGATGGGATTAACCTGTGTAATTCTATGTCTAATGGTAGAAACCCTTCAGGTAGGGCCTTGATGGGACAGACTATGGAAGTTTTATTTTCCTTTGTGGTTTTGAGCTTGTATTTTATCCTTTTTGTACTTTTAGTTTTTATTGTACTCTCAATAGTTGTCTCAGTGAAAGTTGTGGTTTACTTTTTTTTTACATTCCATAGTTTTATATTTGTGCATGTGTACAGGTTTAAAGGAAAACACCTTCTCTTTTTGGGATATTCCAATTCGGTGCTAGTCGCCAGCCCTTGTCTTATGGAAGGTGGGTTTGGGGTAGTTACGGTGCATGCCCTGGGGGATGGGTCTTGAAAGAGGTGAATCATATATCCAAGCTATATATACTACATATATTGATTATATTGTGATTTAATAAGAAATTTTTGATTTATCGATGGTTAGATATCCAGATCATTTCTTCAAATGGATCTAGATATACCATTGGTAGAAGGTCATGTTGGGTAAGATGAATTCATTTTAAACCTATGTCACCATATCCTTCTTGAATATTATTCTATAATTAATTTTTTAATTAATTGGGATTGGTTCATGATATCATTGGCATGCAGGATTGATATGGTCAGTGTGCGGGTGTTGTTTGCGTGACGACTCTTTGTGGATATTAACATTTCAAATCAATGTGCATGAGGTATGAATTTTTGTACCATATAGGGCCCTCTTATAATATTTTTACCATGATATTGATCACATGTGTGTTCATGTATATCATGTGAGATCCATTCTAGATAATAATCACATGTGTGTGTGTGTGGTTATCTAGACTCATGTTTGATATGTTATATTTGTACCTATATGTGTTATGTCTTATTATTTTTGAATGTATGGGTTGTGGATGTTTTTCATCTAGTGAAAAGTGAAATGTGGACCAAATTAGATTTTTTATCACTTAGAAGGTGTAACATCCTAATATACTAAAATAAAATGTTTTTGGATAGCGTATACAACACGTAACACCGAAGTTAAACAAACCATGAAATGGTATTATTTTCAATATGACAGTTATAAACTAGCCATTAAATTAACAGATATAAATATGAGTAAATAAATTATTAAATATATATATATATATAATTTTACAACTCAATAAAATTTTAATTATTAATTATTATTAAATAATAACTCACTCTTTATTAAATTCATTTTATGCTTCAAAAAAACATTTTCTTCAAAAATGGTTTTTATTGCTTTTTATGAGGAAAATTTATAATTAATTTTTTCAAATTTTAGAAAATTTATTTGATAAAATTGAAATCATTTTTAAATAATCATCTCTAAATTACTTTACAATAATTTTTGAGAATTTTCTAAAAAGTTTTATTTTTTGATGAATAGTAAAAAAATACGTATTCTTATTGAAAGTTGTCTTAATTTCAAGAATTTATAATGTTCCAATTTCTTTAAAATTGATTTAAATGGAAAATTCATCCATTTATATTATTAATAATACAACTAAGTGCATTGAAATACATTTTATACTTGATTTTAGTATAAAAACTATTATACTTAGGAAGCAATTTTTTCTGGAAACCCACTTTTCATCAATTTTTGGGGTTTTAATTTTAAATTAAATTCATCCAAATATATGAATTGAATTTTATAAAAAATATTCCTTAATTATAATAATAATTATTAATAATTGTTAAATAGTTCTATTTTATTTTTTTCATTATGAATAGTAACTATGGAAATATTTATAACCACGGTAAACGGTAAATCGGAAATAAAAGGATTTAAAATCTACATAACACTTTCGTTCACTATATTTTATCAGTGGATATCATACATACTCAACTAATTTTAGAATTTATTTCTACTATCATTCTTTTTTCTTTGATAATGACATATTTTAAATAATGAAAAATACATATTGTCACTCTCCTGATTTTAAATTTCTCTTATAAGTTCACACTATCATAAAAATAAGTTCTGAATTGAAATTAAATTTTATTTTTAGGATAATTAAATTATTTTTATGATAATAATTTATAAATAATATTTAATGATTATATATTTACCTTAAATTTTTATACAACATTGACACAGTGCTCATGCAAGCAGTGGAAAAATCAGAGTAAATAATTTTTAAAACATTAAAAGTAATGTATTTTTGGATGAATTATGGTACCACAGGAATATTATAGTTAGTAATAAAGTATTATTCATGCTCAAATATATTATATTATAATAAAAGTCTTATATATATGACTTTAAATTCAAACTATTCTAAAAAATGTCATTAATGATATTTTATAATAAAAAAAGTTTTATAAAATGATTTAAAAATCAGAAAAATAATTTATTTTCTCAAGTGAATGGGATATGGTTGATAAAATAAATAATTATCCATTTATGGGTCAATATTTCTTTTATGGTGACTTTCATGACCCTTAAAGTGTAAAAAAAATAATGATATCATAGTAATCATTAAAAGGGTTAATGATGGTTAAAACTAAGAGTTAATTATAATGATATCACCTAAACCTGTCTAAATATTATTTTGTGAGTGGATTTTTAATAATCCTAAAATTTTCTTTAAAATGTATCAGTTTTTTGCACTTTTAAATGAAAAAATAATTTATATTTATTTAATACTATAAGTAATTTCATGAGTTCCCTTCCTCTCACTCATAAGAGGGTGCCTCATCTCCTCCCTTCCTCACACATTCTATGCACTCAAGTTTGGCCAATTCCAACCCAAATCTCTCCCAATATCCCTTCCCACATCCTATAGTTATTAGTTTCATGAAAATACCATTCATAGAAGACTTAAGATGCAATACAAAGAGGTTATCAAATGATAAGGTATAAGTCCTAACCAACCTATTTCAAGTTTATTTATTCTTATACATTATTAAAATCTTCTTAAACCATAACGATATAATAACATTAATATCTCCACTATATAGAAATTTTATTATAACTATGTTACCACTCTTTTTGAATTCTTTTTAATCACCACCTCTCATGTGTATTTATGATGATTAATTTAATATATATATATATATGATATTCAGGATAAGATACTATGTCATCTTTAACCATACCCTTCCATCTATTGGATATGATAACATCGTCCACACGATGTGATTTTTTTCATGTACTTATTTCAAATATGGTTCGAAAATTGTATTTAATTTATAAAAATGATAATTGTATCATGATTATTATTCAGGAGATGAGATAATAATTACCTATTGAACCATAGTTAAAATACCAAATTTATTTTTTAATTATGAATCGAACATCTTAAACATGTATAACATAAACTTAATCAATTAGCTAATTAAATATGTCACTAAAATATAGGAAACACATGATTTAATGATAAATTAATACACCTAGAAAAGGTTATTAAAATATTAAATAAATGATATAATTTTATTATATGTGAGTTAAAGGACATTCATGGAGAATCTTGAATCGAGATAAGGGATTTCATAACTCAATTATGTTTCTTTGGGTTATATTAATTCTTCATTGTATATTAGGATAACATTATGTTTGTAATTACTTCTTATCATTTTATGTATTACCACTTTTATTAAATTTATTTACATTTGTTACACATAACCACTTAATTAAATAATTCTCTTTTCAATGTTACGATCTTTATAAGGGTTTTCTTAATCAATTACCATTAATTTTGTTTTAATTGTACGTATTTAACTATTTCATTCCAATAGTATATTTGAAATTGAATCAGGTTGTATTATGTGGTATTTCCACTTGTTTTGTTTTTATTTTTGAGTTGTTACATATAATCACTTTATTGATTAAATATTAACTTCAATGATATGATCATTGTAACAATTATTCATCTCCGTATTGTTTATTTGAGAATTATCAAATGTTATGCACCTAGTTCATTTTATAATGTGTATATGATACCCTTTGAGATATTATATCATTAATGACTGTGTTATCATAATATTTAAAGTTCCTTTTAATTTCTCTCTTTAATGTGATATAGATTCAAATTTTATAAAATTTGAATAGTTTTTATGGTCTTAATTTAAATTCTTTAAGACATAACACATGTCATGCAACATGATTTATTATATATGTTATACTCACTACCCCATGAATGTGTTTTAACATATTCTTTCATGGAAATTATGGGTTTTACTATATCATGTTATTTTCTTTCATTCAGTGTATTTTTTTTCAAGCATTACTCATGTTGCAAGGGTTTCTCATCTCAAAACAACATTCTTTGAGATATTTTTTGATTTGTACACCTATATTCATTTTCATGGTGTATAAATGAGTCTTGAAAAATAATAGCATGAATATTTAATAATCATGATATTTCATTTTCCTTTTTATTTTCTTTCTTTTAATTTGTTTTTGGTTTTACAAGGTTGTAAATGATTTTTCTTGAAAATGTTTCTTTAAATGTTTTAAATAATTTTAGCTAAACGGTTCCTCCATGTTGTTTATCTTATTTCTATAATTTTCTTTTTTAAACATAAATTATTTCATATATTTATTTTCCATGATCTTTGACCTACATTTAAAAAAATTAATGGAAATTTCATAACATTGTCTACATGGGTTACTTTTTCTTTACAAAAGTTTTAAAAAATGATTATTTTCAATTTTTATGACATGAATAAATTTTCCCACCATTATAAATAGTGATTACTTTTATTTTTCTTTTATAATTTTCCATGTATAATTTAAAAGAGGACTATTTTTACAATGGTTTTTAAATTTTTATTTTCTAAAAGGAACCAAAAGAAAATATTATATTCTCCTATTTTCTAAGATACGTTTTAAATGATATTTTAAATTTATTTTAATCAACATAAAAAATATTATAATGTATTATATACTTCACTATAGATTTTTTCATATTTTATCATTCAATTCCATTCACTTTATGGTTTATGATAATGTTAAAAATATATTATTCTGAAACCCATTTATTCTTTATGTGTAAATCTAGTAGTGATGGTTTTTATAAAATAAAAGAAACCATTTATTTTATTTAATGATTTGGTACATGGAAATTTTGATGAAATCTGGAATGGGGATTTATCCCAAATATTTAAGTGGATATTTATTATATGTGATGGGTGGGTCCATTGTAGCCTACTAATGCATTGGGTAATGAGATGGAGTAAACTAGATAGAAGTTAGTCCTAAAAGATAAAAGGGTTATGTTACTATTAATATATGATGGAGTTAAATTATTCTAAGTAAATACTAAGAGTTGAAGGAGTTTCTAGTTTTAGGTTAATCTTAAGATAATTGGGATTTATCTAATTTGGTGATTCTATAGTGAATGTTTTATGTTACAAGATACTAACACAGGTTTTCAGTGCTTTCTATGAGTTATAAGGGATCTATTTCTTGAGGATTTTTTTTAAAAAGGCCCATTATTTTTTACTTATATGAATATTTCCTTATATTAAATATTTATTCCATATCTCATGATTTATGATCCAGGTTATATGGGTATGAATTATTTTATTTTATGCTCATAAACTTTGATTATATCATCATACCCTCATGTTAATCTTATGATCACTGATAACATTCGATTGACAATGTTGTGTTTACCCTTACTAGGTTTTTTATCACACCCTTCTTAGATTTTCCATTTTACAAGGTTATGAAGAATAATGTTAAATGAATTATTTCTATAAATGTTTAATGTGTAAATAATTTCATGGGAGATGGTGAATTCTTATTGTGAAATAAGAAAATATTAGTATAGTAGAAAAATGATCACTGGAAGACCTGGGTATTGTTATGTAAGAGTTCATCCAAATTCTTAAAAACACTAAACCTAAAATTTCACTGGGTATGTAAGTGATCCAATTTTTATGTTTTATGTTTTTGATTTATAAAATTGGGACACGTTTATCAGTATCAAAGACAGAAATGTAAAGATTATATTTTTATCCCTAGATCCAAGAGTGTGGTCCTGAGACTATTATAGTTGATATCATAGCAGTGTTTGAATAACATTATAGATTAGGATTTTATCATGTGAGGTTAACTTAAGAGTTAAATATACCATTTTTGGTTTATAAGAATAAGTTTTATTATACGTCAAAGTCCTAGATACCACTTTTTGAGGTTTTAAGTGATGGTATTTTAAGGTGATTAATGAAATTTTGGGGGATGTTTTATTGGTTTGTGGTATATGAAACCCATAGGTTTAATGTGAAGTAATATTTCATATGAGTTATTTCAGATTTTTAGGTATGTAATCTAAAAAGAATGAGAAAACATTTTTTGTTGAACCATTATTTAATGTTGAGGTTACTATCCCTAATTGGGATATAGGGTTATTTATCTATGTAATGATCAATGTTGTACCATCAGTGTTATTGATGAATTTTTAATATTAATGAATCATTTCTTCATATGAAGACTTATTCATTTTGGGTATTATCCTACCATGTGCCAACCATTTTGGTTTTAATCAGGATAAGAGAAAATATATTTATACATTTATAAACATCATAGTCATTTAGAGTAGACTATAATGCTTTAGTGATTAAATATTCATACTCATAATTTGAAGAAAAAGATAATATAGATATGTAAAATGATTGAAACACGCAACCAAATGAAAAAATTGCATTTTTGGATTTAAAGAAAATAAAGTGAGTGTATGTATTTATATTGTTATTCTAAATGGTAATAGAATTCCTCAAATATAGTAAATGATCTTGAAAAAAAAATAGTATCATATTTCTTTCATTTATGATTAATTGGTGGTATTCTTCACAGATCATTAGATTATGTTTTTGGAATCATTCACATTCATATAGTCATTAACTTCATAGTAATCAATGTTCTCTATCACTTTGAATCATTATTTGGACAATACAGTTCTCCTACATGTCTATATTTTCTATTTCCACTACTTTTCTACTATTTGGTAAACTAGTTATGTGTTACTCTACGTGACCTTTATATTTCTCTTCCCCCCTTCTAAAAATAAGTTTTATTAACCATTTTTCAATAAGGGATTTTAACAAAGTTATTTTCAAATAAAAAAACCTTGACTACCAATATGATGTTAAAACTAAGAGGATTCATTTTATTAATTTGGTAGAATTTAGCACCCTAGTTTTTTAAATTAACATTTTTTGGATAGTTTATATGGCACACAACACTGAGATTAAACAAACCACGAAATAATAATAATATAAATATGAATGTTATAACATAATCGTTGAACTATTGGATATGAATAGGGGTAATAAAATTATTAAATATATATAAAATTGGCATACTCTATACAAATTAATTTATTAATGATTTGTAAATAATCATTAAATTCTTAGTAAGGTTTATTCTTTAAAAATACATTTTCTTCCAAAATGGTTTTTATTGATTTTTATGAAGAAATATTAAAATAATTTTCGGACACTTTTAAAAAAAATTATTTTATAAAATGAATTTATTTTTAAAATCATCAATATAAATTTATCATATATCTAATTTTTGATCATTTTCTAAAATTTTTTATTTTTTGATGAGTAGTGCAAAATACTGATTTTTATTTAAAACTACCTTTTTTTCAAGAATTTACAGAGTTCCATTTTGTTTTAAAATGTTTTAAATGTAAAATATTTTAATTTATATTATGAATAACCCAATTAAGGTCATTATAAACAATTTTATTATTGATTTTGGTATAAAAACATTTATACTTAGGAATACATTTTTTCTACAAAACTGTATTTCATCGTGTTTTACAAGTCTAATTTTTATTAAATTTTATCACATATGTAAATGGAATTCAAAAAAATGATTCCATATTTCGAATCAACATAATTAATATTTTGTAAATAGTTCCCTTTTATTTATTTTTCATTATTAATAGTAACTATGTTAAATATTTATAACTGCTTTAAGGTTAAATCAGGTTGACTGAGGTTAAAAATAATGTGAAAAGACCTTAAATTACACATAATGGTTGACTTTGCCATATTGTATTAGTTGAGTTCATCCATCCTCATTTAATATTTAATTTTATGTCCACGTGGATCCTTTTTTCTTTGATAATGACTTATATAATATATAAAGTAAAGAAAAATATAAAATATTACTCTCATGCCTTTAAATTTATTTTATATGTTCCCATGGGGATAAAAAAAAATTAGTGGCTTGGGTTTTTCCATGTAAAACTTTTTTCATTTCTAGGAATATTTCTGAAGTTAGTTGCTAATTCAGTGTGGATTCCAAGGCCCAAAGATCCTTGGTATGGTTATATTAAAATTATTAAAATTATTTTATAACATTCATGCATGGTTTCTTTGTAAAAGTTAATTAACTCCCAAGAAAGACTCTGATGGGAAATCAAAGACCTTGGTTGATCTCAGAATGTGGTGTTTACCCTAATCATGACATAATTTTTTTTTGTTATTGGTGCTCGGTTGAGGGCATATTGGTGGGCCAGTTAATTATCTTCATTAATTATAAATAAATCAATATTATCCCTCACCACCCTTATCACACACCAAAGGGATAGCATGTGGGGTTACTTCTTGTATGGTAGACAATATAGGGCCAAACCAAAGTAATGAGGTGATGATGATCCCCATTTTTAAAGTCGATCGTCACTGAATAGAGCTTCAGTAACACCTAAGTGTCACTTCAAACTAGAATCTTCATCACTTCTCCATGATGTAGTTGGATTTGAATTTTTAGTTCTAATAAACTTTTGATGCATTGTTTTATGGTTTTGGATCCTTATTTTAACTTCTAGTGACCCTCTGAGGGTCGATCTATAAGATTTAATCGAAACCAAGGTGTTTTCAGTCATCTCACAGGGAATTCCCATTCAAAATTCCCAATCACAAAGTGTGTAGTGTAAGAGAGCATGTCATGTGTTATTTCCATTCGAAAAAGATTAATTTTAGGGACTATATGACGTGTACTAGAAGTACACACTATGCAGTGATCCTAGGCCATGTGGCCAAGGTACATGTCTCGGGATTCTATGTTAAAGGACATGGTCATGTGACTATACACGACCAGAGACAAAGACCCGTGTTTATTTACATGGGCATGGGATGAAAACATTTCCAAAAGGCTAGTTAGACATAACACAACATGGATCGAGGGTACACACCCTATGGGAGGCACGACTAGCCAATCTATGTGTGTAAGGACACAACCAAGGGCTTGAGTGATATGATTAAAGTCGTGTACAATATGTACACACCACATAATCTCACATGTATAGCCATTCCATGCGGAATAGGACAAATCTAGGTGTTTAGGTGGGGTCACACACTATGTAGACCCAAGTACATGTTATGTACTATTATTTGGATCTTCCTCCAAGTGTATCTATTTATTTGGGGCTTAAATTTAGGCATTTTAGTATCATATACTAAACATTTTTTCATTTATAATGATACTTTTTTCCTCATGGTGTATTTGGAGACACCATGTGGTGTGATTTGATCATGACATTGTATTCATAGTGGTTGATTGTGGGTAGAGATCAAGGTGGATCCCTAGAGTTATTTCAGGGATGGTACCCTTATCTATCATCTTAGGATGTGGGTCCCCATAGAATTTTAGGGCCAGTATAGTGGTGGTCCTCTATGATATCATGGCATGGGTAACCTAGTTGTAGTTGTGTTGTGACATGAGGTGTGACGAGTGTGACAATCCTTCCAATGATTTTTGACCAACACAGACGACTAGTTTGGTTTATTAGAGAGATGATATGACTGGTACAACCGTATCATAACAAGGCGTGGGTCCTATAAATTAATAATAGTTTCTAGGGTTGGTACTCCCCTGATTATACTAGGGTGTAGGTCCCCCATATTGTTTGTATTGATGGAGAATAATATTTCCTATTGTAACAAGGTGAGGGCCCTCTATAATCCTTTTACAGATAGAGTGATTACTCCCCTAAGGTGGCAGGGTAAAGGTCCTCTTACCATGTAGTTGGTGCTCCCCTATCGCACCAAGTTGTGGGTCCTCTATATGCGATGTTTAAATAGTGTTGGTACTCCCATGCCATACCAATGTGTGGGTACTTTATTATGGGGTCAGTACTCCCATGTCGTTTCAAGGTGTGGGTCCCCGCTCTGATCATACAGTTAGTTTTGGAACTCCCTTATACACATTGTGTGGGTCCTCTATCTATGGAGTGGTACTTCCCCCATCTTCAAGTAGCGGCATGGAGTTGTTCCTCCACTGGAGTCAGAGTTTCCATGGTTGTGGAGCACAATTGGGATGAATAGGCCCCTCAACTTTTTATGCATGAAACCTGGTTAGAATATGGTTCGCCCTCGACATGTTGAGGTGTGTACATCTTCAAATGGGTATTTCAGAGGTTCAATGAGGTTGTTAGGAGTTAGTACACCCTTGGATATGTGGAAGTGGTGGTGTGTGGGTCCCTCTTTACTTTCTCTTTAGAGAGGATACATGTGGTGCATAGGTTGGGGTAGTTCTCCATCATTTGTGAGAAGTGAATAGGGGTGGGCCTCTCTGATTGAGTTCCTCTGAGTTTGTGCAGGGTGAAAAGTAGTGGAGATAGGACATCTTGTGATGGAAACTAGAGTCGAACCTAGAACAATTTTCTTGATGGATTATATCTCTCAGATATTTCATTTGGGATGACAAGGCTCATTGAGTGTGTTCATTTAGATGAGTGTTACCTTTGATACTCGAGTAGAATTATGTGGTAGGATATGAGTTTGGGACCTCATGATACATAGAGTTTGATATGTGTATATATGGGTGATTTCCGAGGTCCCTTGTAATGTTATCACATTCCTTGTTTTACATACCATGGGGACTAATATGACTAGTCGTGTATAGCCAAGGAGTGGTCGAGATGGAGTTTCTCTCTTGTTTGGTTTCCCTTTGGCTTAGGTCGAGTGGACTGTTTCCTTTCAGTTGATCCCTTTTATTTTTGGTTTTTGGGGAACCTGATGGGTATTTTTATACTCACCCTTACACAAGTTTTGGTCACACATGATGTGTCTCATGTAGACGACAGGGCTTTATATAGGGTCCTAGGAGGATTTGTATCAGGTAAAACTTAGAGATCGTGACATAACTAGGTTTTTATTGATGCTTGGTCGAGGTGTGTTTCGATAGTTTATTTTTAAATAGATCCCCTTATTCTAAAATGTTGGATGCTTTTATAGTTTTTAATGGGATTAAATTTTTTCTTATGTACTCTAGTTGTGTGATAGATGTATGCATTCATTATTTATTCCATATTTTTATCTATACAATATTTCATGGAGAATTATGTGGGTGTTTATGTAAAGGTATAAAAGGATAAGACCTTCCATGTTTGTGATATGCCTACTCGGTGCTAGAAGCCAACCCCTAGCATATTTTAGGTGGTCTTAGGAAGTCATGGATTGGGCCTTGGTGGTTTGGGTCATGACAGAGTGGCATCAGAGTAAGTTTCACTTTGGGATTGAAATTTAGTAGATGTATAGTTGTGAGCTTGGGTTGGGATTTATGGTGACAGTTTCAAAGTGCTATGAGTTTGGTATTCAAGCTCGGGACTCCAGCGTTAGTGTGGTGGATGACATATCCATTCACTAGGACTCTAACAACCTTTTTATTGACTCGGTACATTAGGGAACTAGTCATTATGAAATGTCGGAACATGCATCATATAGGATCGGGTTATGAATTCTATTTTCTTCTTTAGTTAGATCCATAGATATAATCTTTTACCATGGTGTGAATTGATTTTATTTTAGTATGCCTCCACAACGATATCTAGATAGGGTTCCATGGAAGTATTGTGATGACGATATTTCTAGTGATGAGGCTTCAGTGTAGAGAATTGGTCCTGAGGAAGCACCTATGATTGGTCCCCCAGTCGAGCCACCACTCGTTGAGAAGATGATTGTACTGATAGTTCATCCTAAGGATTCTTGAAGGATGATTGCACTGCATGAGTTTTAGAGGTAGATACTACCCAGGTATCAGGGTGATCCAAACCCCTAGGCAGCTAATAACTAAATTGAGTCATTCACACACATCTTCCTCCTTATATGGACACCTCATGATCAGATGGTGGTCCTAGTGGTGAGTCTTCTGAAGGGTTTGTCCTGTATATAGTGAATTATGATGTTTCAACACCATGATGAGGTGAATATTACTTGGGTAGAGTTTGAGCATCTCATTAGGGAAGAGTTTTATCTAGCCAAATTGAGATCAATGCATATCCATGAGCTTATATGGCTTCAACAAGGAAGCAAGTACATGGAAGAGTGCTCGATGAGGTTCATAGACCTTTCATGTTACTCCATGGATATGGTTTGTAGACTATTTTTAAGATCACTAACCTTTTAGTAGATCCTCTATAGATACATTCATATAGGTGTGGTCTTCTTATGCCTTCCCTATTATGCATTGGTTTTGGAGACATCTATGGTGAGAGAGAGCTTCATTGTGGATGGTCATGCATATATTTCTAAAAGAGGTGGTCATGGAGCCGAGTTGTTTGTAGCAGTTAGAATACGGAAGATGAAAGGAGTGCATCATAGGAGGGATACACATGACAAAACTCAAACACGTGATTCTATAGCACATGATTCATTCCAAGGATCTAGTTAGCTACAAGATATGAAGTGTTATCACTATGATGGTTGGGGGAATCTTTCACAAGATTGTATGACCCTCCATGCTACTGATGTAATCCATCATGTTGTTGTGAGGGAGTTAGTTAATGGACCTCCATAGTAGAGACAAATTCTGAAGCATGGGGTTGTTCATAATGTAGGATGTGGAATTGGAGTGGGGAGATTAGTAGGATATGGAAGATGGTTCAAGATGTTTCCACAACCACCAGCAAGTGGTCCACACCAGGCTCATGTATATGAAGGATGGGGTGAGGATAGCTATAGGCTACTAAGTCCCATGACTCGGAGGCTCTAATAATTATTAGTGTTACTCTCACTGTCATTTATAGTAGCATTATTATACATTGAATCAAGGTACTCTATTCTTTCCACTTCTTTCTCTAAGATTTTTCAGGGTGGAATGGGTCATTAAAAGAACCATATTTTAGTGTTGTTTGATGTAGCTTTAGACTTACAAGGGAGAGGGATGCTTCTCCAACCGATACACATTCTTACGATGCGATACAAAACCCTATGGGTGAGTTAGTTTAACCCAAATATGGATATTTTTTAGGTGTGGTGGGTGAGTTCATTTGTCTTGCATGTTTGGGGAATGGTTGTGTACTGGATTATTGGATAAGGCCCTGAAATTACTAGTGGATCATTTTTTTATTAGCTCATATGTTTGGTGACCCTAGTGGAGGTAGATCCTAACATAGAACCATACTGTAGTGTCATAGACATGACATAATATTTTTCTTCAATGTGGATTAGTTTTATACCATCCATGATCCGGTATTTTTCAACTAATGGGTGTGGCTATGTTGTTGGCATTGTTTGCTATGTTTTGGATGGAGGTTTGTAGATGGAGGGCCCTATAAGACCCAGTATTTCACTTTGGTTTCCATGTTTGTTTTTTTGTTTCCCTTATGTGCTCAGCATTAGAGATGTATGTGATATTTTTGAGGTTGGTATGATGCATTTCATTAAAGTATGGACATGAAATGTCATGTTATGTCAGTATATGGGATTATTTAGAGAGGTGGTGTACTGCTAGACCCTAATAATGCAGATGGACTGGGTGCTCACCACCCATCACATCTAATGAGATATGGTAATTCTTGTTTCATGATGTCAACCTGGTTTAAGCTATATGTTGGGTGTGGTTTGGAATTTTTGGTTCCCCTGTGTGTGTTCTTGTATGAAGCACAAGAACCACTTGGTTAGATTTTTGGGGTGGGAGTCCTAGTGAGGAGTTAATTTTTCTCCTTCTTCTAAGGATTTAAATTTTCAGGGATTAAAATTCTTATGGTGGGGTGGATATAGCGACTTTGTTTTTTTTTTGTGTAATACTTTGGAATATTTGTAGGATGATTTAGGAAGCTAGTAACTAAGTCAGTGTAGGATTATGGGGTTGGAAGAGTCTCAATGTGGTGATATTAAAAATATGTTATCACATGTAAGCATGGTTTCTTTGTAAACATGGATTAACTCTCGATTAAGACTCAAATGGGAAATATGAAACCATAATTGATATTAGAACATGGTGTTTACCCAAGGCATGACAAAGACTTTTTTAGTGTCAGGTGCTCAGTTGAGGGTGTGTCGGTGGGAGAGTTGTTGATATTCATTTATTAAAAATAAATAATATGATTACCCCCCTTATCACATATTGAAAAGATAGAGGAGGAGGAGTTCTACCTTTTTGACAGATGGATCGTGGTCGAACCAAAGTGGGGAGGTGTTGTTGATCCCTATTTTTGATGTTTATCATCACCAAATTGAGCTTTAGAATCTCCTAATCATCACTTTGAACCCGAAGATTCATCTTTTCTCCAAGAGGTAGAATGGTTTGAGTTTTAAGTCTTGATTCCCCTTTTTTGTGTTTTATTAAGTTTTTAGATCCCTATTACAACTGAAAGAGATCCATGGGTGTTGATCTATGGGTTTTGGTGGAAATTAGGGTGTTTTTAGGTGGCACATAGGGAACTCTCATTCAGAATTCCCAATCACACTCCGTGTAGTGCAGGATAACATTCCATGTGTTCTTCTGATTTTGGGAAGATGAATTCTTGGGAATAAACATTGTATACTCGGGGTAAAAGTTGTGTAGTGAGCCTAGGTCCTATGGATGAGGGATAGGTATATGGATTCTGTGTTAAAGGAAATGGTTGTGTGAATGTACATGGCCATATACATGGACATGGGGTGGTATATGGGGATGGGCTAAAGACATGTCTGAGATTCTGGTTAGCTAGGAAACTCTGTGTACTCAGGGTATATGATGTGTGGTAGGAACGGATGGCCAAGCCAAGTGGTGAAGGACATGGCCATGGGCCCGAGTGATGTGAGACATTTCATGTAAAACATGTGAACACTATGTAATCTCACATGTCCATCCAAGCTATGTGGAATAGGACAGGACTATGTGTTCAGGTGCGGTCACACACCTTTGGACCCTAGTACATGTCATGTACTGTTATCGGGATTGTATTCCTATCATATCTCCTTCTTCAAGGATCAGATTGAGGCCTATGAGTATCCAATCCTGAGAATTTTTCCACGTAGAACATGATGGTATCCCTCGTGGTGGATTTAGAGGTACATAATGGCATGATTGTATCATGATGTTGTATTCAAAGTACTTGAACATGGGTAGTGATTAGGGTGGGTCATTGGAAAGATTTCATGGTCAGTACCATACCCTATCATCTTAGATGAGGGTCCCCTAGTTCACTTTAGTTTGGTGGAGAGGTGCTCCTATATTGTATCATGGTGCAGGTCCCCTTCCTGTGGTTGTGTTGTGATGTGATGCATGGGGGCATGATGCATCTTCTAGCGATGATTGACCGACACAAGAGATTGGTTAGGTTTATCAAAGGGATTTTGGGACTGGTACTCCCTTATTGTACTAGGTCATGGCTCTCCCTTACCTATTAGATCGATAAAGATTAACCCCCTTTCACATAATTTTTTAGTTCCACTACCTACAAAGTAATTATCCTGGGGTTGGTAATCTCCGGATTGGACCAAGGTTCTAGTCCCCCATATCGTTTGTGTAGTAGGAGATGGAGTTCCATACCACAACATGGAATGGAACCTCTATAAACATTGTGTATGTATAGGTTCTACTCCCCCAAGGTGTCCGGGTGTGGGTCCTCAAACCATGGAGTTGTTACTCCCCTATTGCACCAGGGCATGGGCCCTCCATATACAATGTTCAACATGAGTTGGTACTCCCCTATCATACCTGGGTGTAGTTCCTCTATTCCAAGTTTGGTTATCACCTGTTGTTTTAGGGTGAGGGTCCCCCACTATGATCATATAGTTAGATTTGGAACTCCCCTATACACAGGGTTTGGGTCCTATATCTACAGCTTGGTACTCCCCCATCTTCAAGTAGCGGTGATGAGTGGGTCCTCCACTAGAGTTTGAGCTCCCTCTCATATGGAGCATAGTTACGAGGAGAAATTCCCTCCACTTTTTACACTCAACACTTGGTTGAGAGATAGTGATCCCTTGATAAATTGAGGTTCAGGCCTCTCCCTATGGGTATTTCAAAGGTTTCACATGGTGGTTAGGATTTAGTAATCCCTTGGGTATGGGGATGTGGTGAGGTGTGGTTCCATCCTTGCACTCCATTTAGAGAGGATTCATGTAGTGCATAAGCTGGAGGAGTGCTCCCTCGTTTGTGTACAATGATGAGGGGAAGTCTTATCTTCTTGAGTTCTTATGAGTTTTCATACGGAACAAAGTAGTGGTGCTAAGACCTCTGGTGTTGGACACTAGAGTTGGACCTAGAGTGTAGTTCACAATTGATTATATTGATGAGGCTGAAGGTCCTCATGGACCTAAAAATTACATTTATAACTCCTACACTATCACAGTGGTGCAGGGTCGAACCCAAGGGAAGGTCGGTGAAAAATCTAAGGCTTTATTCAAAATATACTCCGCTGTTTTCAGTAGTGGGGGAAGTGAAAATATTTTTTCTTTATATATATATATATATATATTTTAATAATGTGGTACAAACATGATGAGAAAAATAGTTTGACTAAGGAACTAAAACTTACACTAAAGTAACTATAAACTCTATAAGAAACAATGAACGAATCTTCCTAGCAGTAAAGGCAAAGTAGCATGGATCACATGAAATACTTGGGAGATTTAATCTACTGGTTGAAATCGCTTACTCCTTCACAACTTTTATTGAGTCAAACTTCAAGACAATTTCAAAAAATCTCCCTTGCCAGGAAATTCAACAGGCCGATGATTAAATATTGTAGTTCGCCACACCAAAAATTAATTGAATTGCTTGAAAGTTGAAAAAGGAAAACAATTATAAATAAACTCACTATAAATTTTCAACGTTGTGGATAGTAAAAGCATCGAAAAAAGTATTCAAAATCTACTTCACCGGTTGTTCTTGAATTAATGAATTTGAAAAATAGAAATTGAGGTGTGAACAATTAAACATAGAATCATAAATCAATCTCACCGATTGATTATGATTCTAAAGTATTGAAAAGAAAGTGAAGAAATGAAAAAGAAAATCCAGTAGTATCAAATTCACGAGCTGAGAACATATTAGTTTATGATCATATTGATTTAAACACTAAAAACACATGAAAACAGAGTACAAAATCTAAGGACAGAGGGAAGAAGAACTCCCCAAGTGATACTCTTCTCTCTGACTCCTTCTCCTGCTCTGCTCATGTGCTTCCCTTCGGAGTCTTCGCTCTCGAAAAGGTGTGTACGTCGAATATGATGAGTGTCCCCCTAATTCTGTTGCTTGCTCTGCCTTTAATACCTCACTGTTATCTACTTCAAATCACCCATAACATCCACCGACTTAATCTTATTCTTCCAATTTTCACCGCACACGTGTGTTTTTTGGTGCGTCGCACGTCGCACTAGCTTTTCCCTTGAAACTAACTTCTAGTGAGTTAGTTGAGTGAACCTGTATGCTTTTTAGGCTTTGGTGTGAACCTGCACATTTAAAACAAAATAAAACAATTAAAACATGATGACATTTAAATAATTGTTATTTTTAAAGTCTAATGTTATAATACTTATTAAAAAGCAAATAAAGTTAATTAATAAATATCCTAATTGATAATAATTATTAAATATTATTATTATGATTATTAATTTGTTATTAAAGATTTAATTAAATAAAATTATTAAGTTTTAAATTTATTATTATTAATTAAGTTATTTAATTAGTGTAAGTATTATTAATAATTAGTTAGTATAACTTAATTAAATTCATAAATTAGATCAATATCAATTACTTTATTAATTTAATTATTATATTTATTCTCTTGATATTAAAGTGTTAAAATATTTATTTTAGTTAATATATAATTTTATTTATAAATTATTATTGTTTATATTTTAATTTTATAAATTCTAATTATTTTGTCTTATATTTTATTTTATAACTTATCTATTTATTAGTATTATAATATTTATATATAAAAATTCTAATATATTATATTATATTTATTTGTTTAATTTATTAATTATTAGTTTTTATTTTTATTTTTTTAATTAATTAATCCAATTCTCCCCCACTGTCTTCTTCTCCAACGCACCATGGGGGAAGGGTTTCGGATCTAATGACTTGTTCATGAAGCCTCCAACGGCGAGCAGGTCCCGCGGCTCCCCTAGCGTCGCCTCATCCTACCAGCTTCGTGGCTAGTGGAGGACCCTCCACGAGTGGCCTCGAATCCTCCTCACGGCTACTGGAAACGAGAACCAACGGCGGCCTACTCAACCAAGCAGCGAGCGGTGGATTTCTGTGAAAGGTGTGAACAGGAGTAGGCATATCAGATTCGTCGTGCATCGAATACAAGCAGTTCAGATTGGCCTGTTTGTGGTGATGATCTCTTTCAGTGGACGGCGGCGACTAGGTGGTACACCAACTCCCTCTCCCTCCCAGAACAGTGGTAACAAAACTCAACGCTTCGACAATGGAAACTTTATCCGTGGCTTCAAATGGTTGCAACAATTGGCAAGTCGGGCTTCATAAGAAGAAGCGGCAATTACTGAAATCAAATATGTCTTTAATTAAATTATCAAAAACATTAGTATAAAACATTTAAATTAGAACTAAATAAAAACATAAATTAGGAGACCATTATATATTAAAAAGTTAAAAGAAAATTGGTTTTTAAAATTAAACGAACAAAAAATAAAGTTAATTTATTTTAAAAACATAAACAAAAACTTAAATTAGGAGATAAACAAATTAAATTAACTAAGATAAACATTTAGTTATTTTTTTATTAAATAATTATGTTAATTAATGAAATTAAATTAAAGAGATTTAATTAATGTAGTAAGTTTATAATCAAAAATTTATAAAAGTTGAATTGTTATAAGATGACTAAAATTTAGATTATTTTATTTAAAATTTATTAATATTTAATACTTGGAAAATTAAATTATCAACTAATTTATTTATGTGCGGAAAGAAGGATTAATTAATTAACTAGTAAATGTTAAATTATTAAATATTCAAAAAAAAACACCAAACTATATAAAAAGTTATTAGACTATATAATTAAAGTAAGAAATAAATTAATTATTAAAAGGCTAAAAATATAATTTTAATTGCAAAAAATTGATTAAATAACAGATTTAATTCTAAAAATGCAAATGTGCACTTATTTAGAAAAATGTAGAATAATATTTAAATAAATTAATAAAATTTTCTTAATTAGATGTGAAAAAACATGTGTAAAATAAGGTCATATCAAATTCCCCCACACTTAAGCATTGTTTGTCCTCAAACAATCTCATGTTTTATTATCCTTGAAAATAGAAGTATTATATTCATGATACTGCTCAAAATGTAACAGGTCCAGCAATTAGAAAATGGAGGACTGAAGTGTCAATAGGAGTTTGAAAAGATAACTCAAATCAAGTCCTACATTAAACAATCTCTTATTAAAAATCAAGAAAGCAATGAACCATATATTAATAAAAGTGTCCTACCTCGTATGTGAATATGCTTAGCGACTCATTACAATCCAAGCTCAAGTTCTAATTCCAAGAGTGACAAGAGGTAAAATATCTTGTGGAATTAAAAACTTAACCTAGGAACCTTGTATAATGACTCATCACCTAGGTTCTAGCAATAAATATTTTTTTGAATCACCTTATTGATACAACTTAAATGACTCTCATATAAACAGTAGTCCCCTTCTTCATTTGGCGTTCATCCTTCCCCTCACCTTTATAAACTCATTTTTAACCCCAAACACTTTATTTAATTTTTCTCAAGCCATGTATCATGTGCTACGCACTGTGCATGTGCATTTATTCAAAGTGTACAGAGGGTTTAAAGAAAACAGAAATGCACCCTACATCAAGGGTCTTAGAGAATCACCTTGGAATCTCAAATGCCCAAACTACTCCAGTTTCAAAATATTTTTATGATAACCATTTACATTGGCTCATTAAGGTGATTACTTTAATAATTATAAGAAAAATGAGTCCCCTAGGAAAAAGATCAAACTTCCTATTCCAAGGGTCATGATCATAACTCCACTAACAAGTCACCCATATCACTCTCAAAAGTAGTCTTGAACCAAAATCTCTATTAAATCACTAAATACACTCACTCAGGTCATGACCCGTCCCCCGAGGCTCGTGATGTGACTACCCCAAGCCTACCTTCCATAGGGCAGGGGCTGGGGACTAGCACCAAAAGGTGTATTCCCTAAAATGAGAAGGAATTGCCTTTAAACCAGTACAAACACATGGTCTGAGAACACAATAAGAAGCAACTGTGAAGTAAAATACTGTAGTAAAAGATTGCTCAAAGTAAAGGGGCCAGAATACATGCCCAACATGAAAAGTATAAGTACAATTGAAAAGTACAATACAACTGGAAAAAGGGAAATAACTCATGGGTTGTCCTCTAAGGATCTTACCTGAAGGGTATGTACAAATTGCCTCCTCATCACTCCACATCTGCCAGTCTCCTCCGTGTACTGCCTTGTCCGGGCTCCCTCAGACCTTAGCCCAGCTACTCGTCGTCTACATAAGACACAACAAGGTGCGGGCGAAGCCAATGTAGGGGTGAGTATAACAAAACCCAGTAGGGACCCCGAGACCCCCAAAGGTTTCTCAGAATTCCACAAAGGAAAACCAAAAAGCATGATCTAAATCACAAAGCAGAAGAAATAGACACAACTCAAATAGAGTCTCAACTCAAACCAGGATTTCAGTTTAGTATAGAAGTATAGATGATTAGTCGTGAAGCTAGATCATCTTATTCTGTTAAGAGGCACTGCTGCTGACCATACAGAGCCTGACCCACACATGATCGATAGGTACTAACCCCTGCATTGACCCACACAGGATCTGATCTGCCTAGGATGGATAGGTAACTAACCCCCACAATGATCCACACAGGATCTGAACTGCCCATGATCGATAGGTAACTAACCACTACAATAACCCACATAGGATCTGACCCACACAGGATCGGTATGTGCTGACCCACATAGGATCTCTGAGCACTGAACCACACAGGATCTAACCTACATAGGATCGGTGCTGACTTACATAGGATCGTTAAGTACTAACCTCTGTATGGTTTGCCTCCAACCTCGGCCTCACTACCGTCCACTAGATTCCCACTCAGAACATGATTGATTTTGGTAGAATCGCTCCTCAATCCATCAGTCATATTTCAACTGGCACGAATTCCCATGAATAAGTAACTCAATGAACTGTCTTGTCATAACGGTTCTAATGCAACATATGGCGCGTCAACCAAACACTCGGTATGTAAGTTATAGGCATTTTAGTGCTGAGGTTCAGGTTGGACTCGTGTGTTTTCCATCCCAAACATACTTCAACTCTCCCCAAAACACAAGTAGATTATCTCAAAAGGACCTCCTTGTCACAAGGGTCTTTATGCCAGAAACGACACATCTATCGGATGCCCGAACTGTTATTTAGACCCATTTCTATTAAACGGGGGTGATCACACCACGGTCTGACATGGCTCAGTCGCACCAACCGGAATATTCCAAAGGGATTGCTTCCCAATACCACTAATGGTGTGTCGAACAGACACCCAGTTTTTCAGTTATGGACATTTCTTTTTTCGGGGACCGGTTGGGTCTAGGCCCGGTCCGACTTGGTTAGACCGGCCCAACGCAACGGGTTTCGAGGTCCACCTGACCCCGCTTGGGTTCGGCCCACTATGGGTCAACTAGGTTTACTGGGTCCAGCCCGTTGGGGTCAGCCCGGTTCGGTTCGCGGGCCCAGGCCGCGGTTGACCCAGCTTGTCGGGTGGGGCTCTGCCCACCCGCGTTGGCAAACTGGGTTGTGGGTTCCGCCTAGTTTACTGGAAGGTCCAGCCCAATCTGCTGGACCACGGTGGGCTTGACCCGCTAGGTTGAGGTCTATCCCAACCCACAATGGGTCGGTCCAGCCCACAACGGGGTAGCCCAGCCCATAAGGGGTGGCCCACAAAGGGCGGCCCGCAATGGGCGGCCCGACCTGAAAGGGGTAGCCCGCTGGAAGTGCGGCCCGCCGGGCCCGTGGCCCACTAGGTAGGCGGCCCATAGGGGGGTGGTGAAGCACGACCCGCAGGGGATCACGCTAGGTGGCACGAGGGAGCGGCTCCCCCGATTACCCAAACGGCCCAGAGGCCGTTCTGCTTCTCCACAATGGCGGCACCGCGTGGCGTTGCTAGGTGGATTGCGGGACCTACTGGAGTGGGTCCTGCCGATCCATCACAGCCGGCCAATGTGTCGGCCGTCTTCTCCAACAGCATGCGTTGGCGCGCCACTTCTCCACTCGCGGCCAACCGGTGTGCCACCCTCTTTCCTCGGGTCGTCGCAGTTGATGAGTCGCAACCGATTTGGCTCACCACAGGTGCGCGAGGGCGCACTGCACCTCCTCCACAATCGGTCGGTGCTGGCCGCTCTGATGACCACTGCATCTTTGTTTCGTGGCCTCTTCGTGCGGCGTGAATCGACACACTGCATTATTTCAGAGCTGGTCGGTGCCGCCACACCAGCAGTGTTCCACAGAGGTTCATGGATAGCAAGAAAGCGAAGGGTCTTGGTTGTGTTCATTAAGCTCGTACCCTCCGCGTTAGCTCATAATCACAAGGGAGAATAAATGGGTTCAAGAATTCATTTGAAATAAATAATAATTTAAAACCTGTACCTCGAATCGTCAGAGAAACACCCACGCTTGAAGGTGGGTCGGTGTTCTTCGTTCCCGCAACAAACTTCCAACGACGTCGCTTGTACGTCGTCCACCAGTTTGTGGTTCGGTTTCACTCATCACCTCCCACTGGGATCGGCCCCATCATATAAGGGTTAGGCGTCACGACACTCCTTCATCACTTCATTGCTTGGCAAAGCTATGCCAATACCCCTCCTCAAGCACCATATATATAAGAGAGGAGGAGGGTAAGTAATGACGTGGGGAATTTATGGGGGTTCATAAATTAGGAACCTTCCTAATTCCCCAACGACATAGTTACTTAGGATTGGTAGGACAAGCCATTTATTGGCTTGACACATCGCTGGGCCCACACTCCGCTGGTCCGTTGGAGGATATGAAAGAAAAATAAAATAATAAAATTATTTCATTTCTTTTCTTTAAAAAAAAGTCAAAAAACATAAATTTTTCTTCAGACCTACTACATTCAAAGTAAAGTCTCCCTCAAGAAAATCTCGATGTTATGGATTCAACGGTGCCCTCTGATTTTTAACCCGAGAATTGGTTGAAAAGTTAGAAAATTCCGCTTACACGTTTACTGAACGTACCTTAAAAAATGTTTAGAAAATTATTAACAGTCACCCTCAAGTTGTGTCGGTCGAGGTTAGGCTCTACCTAAGGGGAACACACCCCAAATAACGCAATGGTACTATTGGATTTTTAATCCGAGTTACCGTTTAGAAGTTATAAATTTTACAATAAAATAATTGTCAATTAATTATTTTATTTACTGCCAAAAACTAACATTCATTAGTGGCATGCGCCGACCGATGTTAGTATCTGCCAAAAGAGAGAATACCCTCACGAGCTCAAAGGTGGTCTCAGATTATTAATCTGAGTCACCGTTCATGATTTATATGCATTTGAAAAATAAAATAACTTTATTTAAATATTTTATTTATGGTTATGCCTTTTTTAGGTTTTTTCATAGGAGGCCTGTGTTGTAACATCCTAGATAAATAAGGAATAAGACACTTTTCATATTTATTAATATTTGTGAATTAAATATTAATTTTACATTAAAGGGGATGTTATATTCGATGGTGTACCCGATACGCAACAACAGGTTTCTTTGAAATCTTACATTGCACACTAATAATATAATATTATTATTTTAAATAGTAGTTAACTCCTAGACATTGTATTGGCGGGAATGAAAAAAACTAACTAAAATATGATTATACATGTTTGTTAAATGTATTTACATTTATCCAATAAAATTTAGAGGCTTAAAATGTGAATGAATCTAATTTTAAGCATGAATACTCTAATATTCAGTAAAAGGTCGATATACCGCCTTTTAATGGTGAACCATTTTTAAATCTAGTTTTTGTCACTTTTATATGTTCTATTTGACAAAATAAAATTCTTCTTTAGAATGGGGACATCAAAATTTACTTTGTGTAAATTTTTGGAATTTTTCTGATAAAGTTCATTTTCTAATGAATAGTGAAAATATTGTATTTTAATTCAAAACTATGTTTTAATCTAATTTATTTATATGGATAAATTATCTTTTTAATTGGTTTTAAAGTGTAATTATAATATATTTTTACCATTTAATCCAATGTTGGTCATTGGAATTAATTTCCCTGTGAAATTGGACATAAAAAAGTGTCAATCTTTTGATAGTTATTATTTCTTAAAAACACACTATTTGTTTTAACAACGGGAATTAATTTTAAATTAATTAATGCCACTTATATGTTTTGAATTTATAAAAAACGACATCATTTTTAAATTTGGAATATCAAATAAATTTTAGGCTGAATTTTTGGAATTTTTCTAAAAAACATCAATTTTTGAGGAATAGTGAAATCACTTAGTAGTAGTTAAAAAAACCGACTTTTTCATTTAAATGAAAGTTTACCACTTCTGTGAATTGAATTTCAAAAATCCTACATACATGGTTGTTATCAAGAAGTAAAATTTGGTTCAATAAGATGAAAATAATTTTTGGTGAATAGTAACTTTTGACTTTTATTTACCGCGGTTAAAGGTGAATGGGGTAATTTAAGGTAAAAAGAATATTGTAATAATTTAAAATTACCTTAATACATGTCCTAACCTTATTGGATGAGTAATGGCCTATCGTGGGCATCTTTGGGTCTATTTTGGGACCCCATGGAGCCACTTATGAAAGAAAATGACACTTTAGATTAATTAATTTAATGTAAAGGAAAAAATGACAAAAACAAATATCTTTTAGTAAATTAATTTTTATATGGTGTTATATAAGCAATATTTTTAACTATAAACATTCATTATAAAGATAAACGTATTTCCTACATCATGGTATTTGTTTTATAATTTTTAGACATCAAATAATTTAAATTATTTATGACACAATAATGATGCAGTATTTACCTCATTAATAAATGATTTAAATAAATAAGATTATAATGATTAAAATATTATCCAAAATATGTCCAATTCTGATTGGATGATTTTATTTTGAATATGAGTCATCTTATCTTCGACTTTAATGATTTTTGGACCTTTTGAATCCGAAGATATGTTTATAATAAAATAATGTTTTCACACTTTCCTAAAGAGCCCCACCTCTCCCTTATAAAAGGAGACCAATTCTAAACAATTCCTCACACCTATCAAGACTTTTGTCTCATCCAAACTCTGTACAATTAAGCTCCCAACATCCCTATACTCCTCCTAGAATCCTTAGCTTAGGCAGAAGGCACTTCAAGAAGTCATTTGGTTCAAACCAAAGAAAGTTACCCAAATTAAAGGTAACAGTTTCTCTTAAATTTTTTTCTTTGATTTTACTTCTCCAACATCTAAAATATTTTTATTCCTTTCTTTTGTAACAAAACCAGTATCCTAAATATACTAGTATGTTTTTATGAGAATTATTTGAACTACACTTACACACACGTCCATCTAATGGGTGAATAACATAATGTTTCTGTGGATGGAAAACTAACGCCTCACGAAATGATGATTGTTCAAATATCTCAAACGGCCTCTCATGGTGGAAATTATGATGTCACTGTATTAATATATTATATATATTATGTTTATGTTTTCTTTATGCTTTAGTATTTTTTCATTTATAGAAATACTTTATGGTTTTCATAGTGGGTAAATACGATAATCTCATTAGAGGAAGTGCAGACTACCGCCCCCTCAAAGTGATATGACTCGTTAATGCCTTATGTGGGACATATGAAGGATGGAGTTAATATTATTTTATTTTATATTATACTTTAATTATAATATAACTAAGTATCATTATATTTTTAATTCCATTAAAATAAGAAATAGAAGTAGAAGTAGCGTTCATGCGTACGTACGACTTACCGTCTCCATGAACG
This sequence comes from Viscum album, assembly GCA_963277665.1. NCBI lineage: Eukaryota > Viridiplantae > Streptophyta > Magnoliopsida > Santalales > Viscaceae > Viscum > Viscum album. Next base: position 427,584,843 of record OY728150.1, on the reverse strand, counting down.
GTGCATTTCATTTGTTACCTCTAAATATTATGTACTATTATAAATACATGTATATACTAGATATATATGATATATATGATATCTAAATCATCAATATAATTCTAAAGACAATTTATATCTTACCACATGAACAAACTTGTAATTATAAGGTGTTCATTTTTTACTCAAGTACTAAATATCGACAAAACGACCGTTATTAACTTAAATGATTACATAATGTTTATAACATGGTAATAAGTAATATAAAAGGAATAATAAACTTTAAAAAGGTTCTTAATCAAGTAGAAATTAACATTAGTTTATTATTCATGAGATTAAAGAATGAACGGGTCAAGTCGGACACAAGGTATGAGATTTTCTTATCTCACTTTTAATTCCACGAGATTTCCATTGTTTGCCACTTATTCATTTCATGTGGTGTATTGTGTACTGCCATTTGATATATATTATCATGATTCTCATAATATTCATGGTATTCTATGATTCATTTGGTGGATATTATGTTTTGGTCATACGACTCAGTTGACTACAACATGGTAAAGGGTTTCATCTCACTTTTTATTCCTGTGAGATTCATGTTATATTTTCCACTATTTCCTTTTGTGTGGTGTATGTACTGCCCATGATTTTAATCTCTGTGTAATATACTTTAATTTATGAGTATTTACATCTTCATTTTATGATCCTTATTTCATGTGGTGTATGTTTTTTAAGTTACCAAATCGGTAATGAAACCTTTCACCCTCATCTTTTTAAAAGACTTATTTTTTTGTTAGGTCTTTTAATTTACATATTATTATATTGGGATATGTTATTCTATATCCTTATTGATATAAACATTATATCCAAGTGATGAGATACCCTTTTTATCTCATCAAATAATTTTTTGAATTTTAAAGTGACACAGTTAGTCTGTCAAATTTTTACAAGGGAACTTCTTAACCCAATTTCAATTCCTTGGGTTCAACTTGTACTTCTTGAATATGTCATCCTATGAATATGTGTGAATGGAACCAGATTGTATTACACTTAATACCCACTCATATTTGGTGTATTTATATTTTTCACACATAATTATGCGATTGATTTATCTTTAATTTAAGGATACCATCTTTATAGGGGATTTCATCTCAATTTACATTTCTATAGAGACTTCATTGTTGTTATGCACTAATTCAATATTATATGGTGTATATACTGTCCTTTTACATATTATATCATGAATAAATTTATTCTCATGATATTATAAAGTTATTATTAAATGTTATTCCTCAATTATTTGTATTCAAGCATCTCTCTTTTAATTAAAAAACTATTTAACTAAAATATCGTTTTAAATGTTTTAAAGATTTATTCTTCTAAATATTTATCATTAATGTCCATGTTTTCAAAATGGGTTTTAGGATTTATTTATATGAAAATTAATGTTTTCAAATGTTAATTCATTTAAAAGCTTCAAAGTGGTATGGGACACTTTGATTCAAAAATCTATTTTTAAATGGTTTTGAAAATGATTTGATAAAGCATTGTTTATTTCAGTATCTTGATTTGATATATTGGAATGTGGAAATGTTATATTTTCTTTATAATTGTGTTATATATTATGATTATGTTATGGTTGGGCATTGTTTACGTATACGGGTGGTTCCGTGATAAACCTACGACGAGTGTCACGACCCGTCCTCAGGGCCCGTGTCGTGACTACCCCAAGCCCGCCTTCCATAGGCCAGGGGCTGGAGACTAGCACCAAAGGTGTAGATCCTGATAAAAGGGAAGGCATTGCCTTTATATAAGTAAAGAAACACAACAGAGTACACAATCTGAAGTAAACACTAAGTAAAATGAGTACAAAATTAAGTGTTGAAAAGTAAATGGGCCAGAAAACAAACCCAACTGAAAGTACAGTACAACTGAAATGAAAGTACAGCAGCGGTATCGTAAATCAGCAACCACCGAGTCGTCCTCTGGCTATCCCACCTGAAGGGTGGGTATAGATGGTCTCCTCAGCTCCCCAGGTCCGGTCGTCCGCTCCGTGTACGTCCCGCCTGATAGTCCACCTTCGGGTACCGTCCCAATCCACAACCCTCAACCACGATCAACGCTGTCCGTCATCTGCAACCAACACAACGTAGTGAGGTCATAACCCATGTGGGGGTGAATATACGATACTCAGTAGGGACCCTGAGACCGCCAAAGGTCTCCCATAATCCACAAAGGATAAACCATAAAGGAAAGATACAAACACGAAGTATCAACCAACTCTACTTAGGTATATGACCATACATATACCTAAGTCATCAATTCCAGTTCAGCTCCAACTCACGAGCCCAAGTACAACCTAGTCCACACATGAAAGCGTAACCCAGTCCACAAAGGAAAACACAACCCAGTCCACAGAGGAAGGCAAGTCAATCATATCAATGATATTGATTAGAAGTCAAGACTCAGATCACACAAGTATAATACTCACGAAGAGGGGTGGAGATGATAGATGTAGCCTCTGATTCATCTCCCCTACTGAACCCACGTAGGATCCAAGTACAGAAGTCATCACTGCCAAACCCATGTAGGATCCTAGTACAATAACCATCGCAACCGAACCCACGTAGGATCCAATTACAGTCATCCTCACTGCCGAACCCACGTAGGATCCAAGTACAGTCATCCTCACTGCCGAACCCACATAGGATCCAAGTACAGTCATCATCGTCATTGAACCCACAGAGGATCCCAACACGGTAGTCATCACAGTCGCAACCAACTCTAGGGTTTTCAAACACATCATAATCGATTCTGGGAGGGTCCGCTCCTCGAGTTAAAAGGGATGGATACATCAACCGTCACGAAGACTAGAGTTAATTTATCTTGTAGTTCTGTCCCACTTCGTAGGGGAAAACCAAGAAAAACATGCCCAAGTCACGGAGAACAAGACAACCAAGCCATTTTCTTAAAGTACACGGCATGTAGGTAAGCGATACATGCTGTGTCATCAGACACCGGGTACTGCCCGTGTGAAACGGCCCATGTCATGGGGTTGGTCGTGTAAAAAGTAAGTACATGGGGTGTGGTATGGTTACACGCTGTGTCTTCAGTCCACGGGTATAATCTGTGTACCACATCCCATGTCGAAGGGTTATTCGTGTAAAAATTAAGTACACATCATGTGGTATGGTTACACGCCGTGTCCAAACTTCTGGGGTCGGCTCTGTGTACGCTGGCCATGCCTGGCCGTGTGCTGGAGTACCCGCTCATGTACTCCACCCTATGTTCGTGTATTCCCAGAATACACGCCGAGTCACCACGAAGCTGCTTCTGCCAAGGTGAAGGTATTACATGCCGTGCCTCTTGGCCGTGTGGTTCTGCTCGTGTCCTTGTATCTCCCAAATTACACACCGATCCTCACAAAGATTCTTTTTCCATTCTATGAAGTGAATACACGCTATGTTACTTGGCTATGTATATTTATCTGTGTCCGTGTATTTTCTCTGAATACACGCCATTTCCATCTAAGCCTCCTCTAACAAACAGTGTGGACAGTACACGCAGTGTGTCTAGAGTCACACGTCGTGTGTTACTTTTCTAACGTCCGAAACGGAAGCTACAATATGTTTGTACAACACAGCGTGTGCTCCTGGAGTACAGGCCGTGTAGTCTGAAATTTCCAGAAAATGACGCCTATGGCCAGCATGCCTCCCGAGGTCTCCGTTCGTCGTTCCGATGATCCTATTTCTACAAAAATTATGCTTCCAGGTCGCCCCGATGCCCTAAGGCCGTTTATGATGTTTTCGGGCCTCCAGTTGGCTCCAAAAACATACTTGATTCACCGCACATGAACGGCCGAAGAACTCCACATATATTCACAAGAACGACGGAGGAATCAGACCGTGTTCTTTTGGTACAGTCCCTTCCGCGTTAGTCTGATAACAAGCGGTTTAAGAGGAACAACAATATGGAAGGAAAACCAATCATTTCTCAATCCAAACACACCCCTACCTCGAAGGAAGTTCGCGGTTGTCAAGCACCTCAGATGATGGCATCGTTCCCATCGTCGTCGGCGTCTCCTCCCTTGTCGCGAAGTAAGAAGTGGATGGAGAAAACAGGAACCGCCGAGTCGACGTTCTTCGTCAGAGAATTAGAGTTCTTCGTTGATGTAGATACGTTCTTCACGGGAAGATGAAATTCTTCAAGGGACTTAGAGTTCTCTCCCCAAACTCCTCACACAACCAGCCAACCAAAATAAAATAAGGTCTCCCCTTATTTTATTATTTTTCCAAGCATTTAAAATTTCTAAAATTCAAACTCATCTTTCAATTAATTGAATTAGTGTGTGTTGGAATTAAATTAATGTGAGGAGAGGAGAAGTCACCCAATTAATGGGGAAGTTAAACCAAGTTGAGATGAGATACACAACTTAAGAGGGGGGTTTAGAGGAGTTAGGGAAATACGAAGGGTTGGGCTCGTGTGGGCCCCACCCCACATTTATCCTCTCATGGGTAGTTAGTAACTAGTGGGTCCCACCCCAACTTCCGCTCCTAGGTTAAAACCACTTAAGTTAGGAATAAAATATGTACCACAAATTTTATTCAATTATTTATTAATCCCTAAAATTTAACTTCTTCCCCCGAGCAAATGAATCAAAGGTAAAAGTTATCTTAAGCAAATACTAGCACTGTGAGTTCATCGGTGCCCTCAGATTTCAATTCTAAGCACCGGTTCAAAAGATAGAAAAACCCACTCATTCGTTCACTGAACGTACCCGAGCTAAACTTTGGAAATTTATTTTGGGCACACCGGGCCTCAGAATCAGGTGTCGTCAGAAACTGCGTACTCATAAAATCCCAAGGAATTTAAGAAAAAAAAATTCCATTAAATTTACAGGTCTTTAAATTACTCCCACCTCAGGGATTTATGTCCCCGTAAAGCTACATCATAATCTAGGGAAACAAATGGGGGTACTGTGCACGCATCTGAGCCTCCCTCTCCCAAGTTCTCTCTTGGAGGTCCTCGTGCTGCCACCTGATGTGCACCAGAGGAATCAACCATCCATGTAGAACTCACTCCAGTTGATCCTCGATCTCCACCGAGACCTCCGCAAATGTCGCCCCGTCATCGATGTCCAGCTCCCCGTGATCAATGATATGTGTCGGGTCGTGCACGTATCTCCTCAACTGAGATACGTGGAAGATGTCGTGCATCCGATGCAACTGAGGTGGAAGAGCCAGGCGATAAGCCACCTTGCCTATCCTGCTGAGAACCTGGAATGGTCTGATGAAGTGTGGAGATAGCTTGCTGCCCCGACCAAATTTCTGTAATCCACATCAAGGTGAGACCCGTAAGAAAATGTGGTCTCCATACTCGAACTATAGTGGTCTCCACCTCCTGTCAGCATAGGACTTCTGTCGGCTCTGAGCAGTCCTCATCCACTCCTAGATGATCTGTACCTTCTCTGTCGTGTCCTGGACCATCTCTGTTCCTATAAGTGCTGACTCCCCAGGGTCTGTCCAGAATAGATGTGATCTGCAAGGCCGGCCGTAAAATTCCTCGTATGGTGCCATCTCGATGGTGGAGTGGTAGCTATTGTTGTACGCAAACTCTACCAAGGGTAGATGATCCTCCCAGGTGTGACCAAAGTCGAGGACACATGCATGGAGCACGTCCTCAAGAGTCTGAATGGTCCTCTCTGTTTGGCCATCCATCTGAGGGTGAAAGGTGGTGATCAGGCATAGATGCTTCCCAAATGCCTCTTGCAACCACTTCCAAATCTGGGAAGTAAAGAGAGCATCTCGATCAGAGACGATAGATGATGGCACACCATGAAGCCGTACGATCTCCTGAACATAGAGGCATCCCAAGCTCTCCACTGAGCCCTGCTCTCTGATGGGTAAGAAGTGGGCCAACTTGGTGAGTCAGTCTATGATCACCCAGATAAAGTCATGTCCTCTGTAAGTACGTGGAAGTCCTGTCACAAAATCCATAGATATCCCATCCCACTTCCACTCCGAGACCTCCTGCTGAGATAATCTGCTACTATGTTCCCCTTCCTAGGAGTATAGACTATCTCAATGTCATAGTCCTGGAGGAACTCGAGCCATCGCCACTGTCTCAGGTTCAGGTCCTTCTGTGAGAAAATATACCTGAGATTCTGGTGGTCAGAGTAGACTGTAAAGTGCTCACCTATCAGATAGTTCTGGCACGTCTTCAAGGCGAAGACCACTGCTGCTAACTTCAGGTCATGGGTAGTGTAGTTATTCTCATACTGCCTCAGCTATTGTGATCTATAGGCGATCACTTCCTGCTCCTGCATCAGGACACACCCTAGTCTGGTCCCTGATGTGTTGCAGTAAACTACGTACCCTACGCCCTCCTCCGGTAGCCTCAAGATGGGTGCACTGGTCAACCTCTATCTCAGCTCCTGGAAGCTCTGCTGACATATATCTGACCACACAAAGGGTTTCCCCTTCTTTTTCAAAACTGAAAGTGGTGCTACAACTCTGGAGAAGTCTGGAACAAATCTCTGATAATACCCAACCAGACCTAGGATACTCCGCACCTCTGTCATGCTCCTGGGTGGCTCCCAAGCTATCACTGCCTCGATCTTCGCAGGATCCACCGCAACTCCCACCTTAGAGAAAACGTACCCCAAGAAGTGGACCTCTCGAATCCAGAACTGACACATCAAGAGATTACCATAAAGCTGGTGCTCTCGGAGTGTATCCAGTACAACCCGCAAGTGGTAGGCGTGCTCCACCTCCGTAGTCGAGTAAATCAATATGTCGTCGATGAATACTATGACAAATCGATCGAGGTAAGGCTGGAATATCCTGTTCATGAGACTCGTGAACACTTCTTGAGAATTGGTTATGCCGAAAGGAATAACCAAGAACTCATAGTGGACATACCGACACCAGAAGGTCATCTTCTGCACATCCTCATCTCGAACTCTGAGCTGATGATAGACCGACCTAAGGTATATCTTCGAGAACCAACATCCTCCTTTGAGCTGATCAAAGAGGTCGTAAATCCTCGTAAGTGGATACTTGTCCTTTACGGTCACCTGATTCAGGTGACGGTAATCGACACACAGTCTCAAGCCCCCGTCTGCCTTCTTGGTGAACAAAATTGGGGAAGCCCAGGGTTAAACACTGGGTCGGATGAATCACTTGCCCTGTAAGTCCTCCAGCTGTAATCGTAGCTCTCGAAGATCAGCGGGAGCCATACGATATGCTGGAGTAGATATCGGGGTTTTCCTAGAGTACAGGTCAATATAGAAGTCTACCTCTCTGGGAGGAGGTAGTCCTGGAACGTCGTCAGGAAAAACGCCTGCATACTGATCCACCACAACAGGAAAACTTGGATTCCACACATCAACTACTCCTAGGATGAGACTAGCCAACTGATGAGTGATCGACTGTCCTCTCCTCTGCGTAAGTCTATCCTATGCTGCAAAGTCTCCCTTCTCACTGGTTAAGGTGAACCTACTCCCATCTGTGCGAGCACACCGCACTTTGTGATTAATACAGTCGATCTGAGCATGGACCATAGATAACCAATCCATGCCCAAGATGACGTCGTAAGGCCTCGATGCCGCTACAAGAAGATCCCAGTCGAAGCTCTCCCCTCCTAGAGTAAGCTCACACTACCTGAACTAGTGCGTAATCATCGAGTCTGCTCCCGTAGGAGTCTCTAGCCATAAGGATCAAGCCAACGGCTCCATCAGAATCACCGAGCTCCAAAAAAGGGCAGCGGTAATAAAAGAATGACTCGCTCCTGTGTCTATAAGAACTGCAACAAGGGTGGAGTAGACACAGATAGTACCTCGAATCTTCTCAGGTGTGCCGTGGTCATAGGCCTCCACTGCCTGAAGCTGATCCTGCCTCTACCCACCAACTCCCTGTGGTCGGGGTGGACCTCCTGGTGGTGGTGGTGGTAGAGCCTCAAAGCGTCATCCACCACCTGCTGGTCAACCAGATCCTTTACCTCATCCGCCTTCTCCCTGTGGACCGCCACGGTCGAACCTATACCTCTACACGGGTGGTCCCTCAACCGTTTGCTGCTCCTCTACATGGTGGGTCGGGCAGTCACGAGCCATGTGGCCCTACCCGCCACATGCATATCAATGTATACCTCTCGAATGATTGGCTATGCTGCATGTTCCCCACACCTCCGAACTAGTATCCTCAGGTCGTCCACCTGATGGTATGGTCCGCTTGGACCTCTGCGACATCTGTCTACTACCTGGCTACAGAAGACTCTGTTACGTGCCTCCCTTTGGTAGGTCTCACTACTGGTGAAGGCTCAGCAAGAAATATCTCCACAAGAAGGGCTCGCTCCAGTACTCCTGCCTACGTCGGAATACTGAGGGAGATCATTGATTCCCTGATCTCATGCCTCAGTACCTGCTTGAAGGTTTGGACCCAGAAGAATGGGTCTCATACCATTTCTGTGGAGTTGCGCAAGAGATCGGTAAACCTTGCCGAGTACTGGGCTACTGTCATGCTGCCCTGCCGCAGCTGTAGCAACTCCTGAATGCACACCACACGGAGGTCGAATGAACTCCGAGAGGAAGAGGCTCTAGAAGTCTGACCAAAGAAGATATGCCCCATCATGCACCTGGAGCATCAGGATCCACTATCTACCTGCAATTGCATGCAGGAGACTCGCTGCAAGGATCACCATGAGTTCAGCTGATGTCCCTACTAATCTGAATACTCAAACAACAGCCTCCAGCGAGCCCTCGGTGGCCTGAGGGTCCATCTCCCCGTGGAACCTGGGTGGCCTCTAATGCTGAAACTCGTGCAGTGCACTTAGGCGATGTGCACTCTCAACTGCTGGGGCTGGTGGCATCAGTGGCTCGGTGAGTAAAGGTACCGCCGGTGCCTCCACTGTAATGGGGCCCTGCACCAAGGCCTCATCACTCGGTGTGCTGCCATCTCACAAAAATCTTGGAACCCTAGCTGGCTGCCGTCGTGGGGCCATCCTGAAAAGAAACAGGTGTGCCACGGTTAATACAGTATACCTGGTGAACTAACACAAAGTAATCACAAATAAAACTTTTGAAACACACATGCAATCAATGTTTTCGTGCATTGAGTTAGAAATCAGAAGTCAGGGTCCTGGTGTATGGATACATCGGCCACCACACCAATACCGGACTCCCTAGACTGATAACCACACTTAATACCCTTAACACTATTGCTTCACATAGAAGAAATTATCAGAGTCCTAAATTCTGCAGTAGAACCGACTCCTCTGATACTAATTTGTCACGACCCATCCTCAGGGCATGTGCCATGACTACCCCAAGCCCACCTTCCATAGGCCAGGGGTTGGAGACTAGCACCAAAGGCATAAATCCCAATAAAAGGGAATACATTGACTTTATAGAAGTAAAGAAACACAACAGAGTATGAAAGCTGAAGTAAACACTAAGTAAATTGAGTACAAAAGTAAGTGCTCAAAAGTAAATGGGCCAGAATACAAACCCAACTGAAAGTACAGTACAACTGAAAATAAAGTATAGCAATGGTAAAGTAAATCAGAAACCACTGATTCATCCTCCGTCTATCCCACATGAAGGGTGGGTACAGATGGTCTCCTTAGCTCATCGGGTCTGGCCTTCCGCTCTGTGTATTTCCTGCCTGATAGTCTACCTCCAGGTACCATCCCGATCCACAAGCCTCAACCAAGATCAGCGCTGTCCATCGTCTGCAACAACCACAATGTAGTGTGGGCATAGCCCGTGTAGGGGTGAGTATACGATACTCAGTAGGGACCTCGAGACCCACAAAGGTCTCCCAGAATCTACAAAGGATAAACCACAAAGGAAAGATACAAACACGATGTATCAACCAACTCTACTTTAGTATATTTCCATACATATACCTAAGTCATCAATTCCAGTTCAGTTCCAACTCATGAGCCCAAGTACAACCCAGTCCACACAGGAAAGCACAACCCATTTCACAAAAGAAAACACAACCCAGTCCACACAGGAAGGAAAGTTAATCACATCGATGATATTTATTGGAAGTCAAGACTCATCTCACATAGGTATACTACTCACAAAGAGGGGTGGAGATGATAGATGTAGCCTCTGAATCATCTCCCCTGCCAAACCCACGTAGGATCCAAGAACATAAGTCGTTGTTGCCGAACCCACATAGGATGCTATTACAGTAACCATCGCTGCCAAACCCACGTAGGATCCAAGTACACTCATCCCCGCTACCGAACCCACATAGGATCCAAGTACAGTCGTCCTCCCTGCCAAACCCACGTAGGATCCAAGTACAGTCATCATCATCATCGAACCCATGGAGGATCCTAGTGTAGTAGTCGTTGCAGTCGCAGCCAGCTCTAGGGTTTCCGCACATAGCATACTCGATTCTGGTAGGTTCCACTCCTCAAGTCAAAAGGGGTGGATACATCAACCATCACGAAGACTAGAGTTAATGTATCCCGTAGTTCTGTCCCACGTTATAGGGGAAAACCAAGAAAAACGTGCCCAAGTCACGGAGAACAAGACAACTAAGCCATTTTCCTAAAGTACACGACGTGTAGGTAAGTGATACATGCCGTGTCATCTGACACTGGGTACTGCCCATGTGAAACGGCCCGTGTCATGGGGCAGGTCATGTAAAAAGTAAGTACACGGCTTGTGGTATGGTTACACGCTGTGTCTTCAGTCCACGTGTACTGTCCATGTACCACATCCTGTGTCGAAGGGTTGTTCATGTAAAAAGTAAGTATACAGCATGTGGTATGGTTACATTCTGTGTCCAAACTTCTGGGGTCGGCTCAGTGTACGCTGGCCATGCATGGCCGTGTGGTGGAGTACCTGCTCGTGTACTCCACCCCTTGTCCGTGTATTCCCGGAATACACGTTGAGTCATCACGAAGCCTCTTCTTCCAAGGTGAAGGTCACGCCGTGCCTCATGGTCATGTGGTTATTCCCGTGTCCATGTATCTCCCAAATTACACGCCGAGCATCACGAAGTCACTTCTGCCTTTCTATGAAGTGAATACATGCCGTGTTACATGGATGTGTATTTTTGTCTGTGTCTAGTGTATTTTCCCTGAATACACACCATTTCTATTGAAGCCTCCTCTGACAAATAGTGTAGAGAGTACACGCCATGTGTCTAGAGTCACACGTTGTGTGTTACTTTTCTAACATCCGAAACGGAAGCTACTGTACGCTTGTACTACAAGGCGTGTGCTCCTAGAGTACATGCATTGTATTCTTGAATTTTCCAGAAAATGATGACTCTGGCCAGCACGCCTCCCGAGGTGTCTGTTCGTTGTTCTAATTATCCTATTTCTACGAAACCTCTGCTTCCAGGTCGCCCCGATGCCCTGAGGCCGTTTACGATGTTTTTGGGCCTCTGGTAGGCTCCGAAAACATAGCTTGATTCATCGCACATGAATGGCCGAAGAACTCTACATATATTCACAAGAATGGCGGAGGAATCAGACCATGTTAGTTTGGTCCGGTCCCTTCCGCATTAGTCCGATAACAAGAGTTTTAAGAGGAACAACAACTTGGAAGGAAAACCAATCATTTCTCAATCCAACCACACCCATACCTCGAAGGAAGTTCGTGGTTGTCAAGCACCGCAGATGATGGCACTGTTCCCATCGTCGTCGGCATATCCTCCCTTATGGAGAAGGAAGAAGAGGATGGAGAAAACCGGAACCGCCGAGTCGACGTTCTTCGTCATAGAATTAGCGTTCTTCGTTGAAGTGGAGACGTTCTTCTCGGGAAGATGAAATTCTTCAAGGGACTTAGAGTTCTCTCCCCAAAATCCTCACACAACCAGCCAACCAAAATAAAATAAGGTCTCCCCTTATTTTATTATTTTTCCAAGCATTTAAAATTTCCAAAATTCAAACTCATCATTCAATTAATTGAATTAGTGTGTGTTGGAATTAAATTAATGTGAGGAGAGGAGAAGTCACCCAATTAATGTGGAAGTTAAACCAAGTTGAGATGAGATACACAACTTAAGAGGGGGGTTTAGAGGAGTTAGGGAAATGTGAAGGGTTGGGCTCGTGTGGGCCCCACCCCACCTTTATCCTCTCATGGGTAGTTAGTAACTAGTGGGTCCCACCCCAACTTCCACTCCTAGGTTAAAACCACTTAAGTAAGGAATAAAATTTGTACCACAAATTTTATTCAATTCTTTATTAATCCCCAAAATTTAACTTCTTCTCCTGAGAAAATGCATCAATGGTAAAAGTCATATTAAGAAAATATCAGCGCTGCGAGTTCATCACTGCCATCCGATTTCAATTCCGAGCACCGGTTCAAAAGATCGAAAAACTCGCTCGTTTGTTCACTGAACGTACCTGAGATAAACTTCGGAAATTGATTCCGGGCACACCGGGACTCAGAATCAGGTGCCGTCAAAAACTGTGTACTCGTAAAATCCCAAGGAATTTAAGAAAAAAAAATCCTTGAAATTTACTGGTCCTTATAGCAGGTTATCCCAAGATATCTCTCCAATTAATTGGGTAATGTGATGGAGGTAAACGTGATGTTTCTCCTAAGAGATTTAGGGAATATACTATGATGGGTATTCCAAGTGTAACTCCCTATGTAGCTGTGATAGATACAATGTAAGTTTGATATGGATGCCATAAGTAACCTTTATGATTTATGATTTGTGTGTGTTATTCATAAATCTTTTGATTTCGTATGGTATGTTATGATTGAAAAATATAGTTTCATTGATTTTTATTTATTGATGGGATAATGTTTTCCTTCCTTATTTTATAACCTTTACTGAGATTTTTATGCTCATCCCAAGTTTTTGAAATGTTTTCCACAGAACTTAAAGATGAATAGGGTCAAGGATGGGATCAAGGAAAAGTCATGCTGTATAAAATATGGAACTAGACATGTTTCTTTTTAAGAGTTTTTACTTTATGAAAAAATGGATACTGAGTAGTAGTGTCTACTTGTAATATTCAAGTTGTTATGTAATAGTTATGGCCTAATTATCTAAAAATATAAACCTAAAAAGATTCTCAATGTGAATTATTCATTTTATTCAATTTTATGTAATGTTATAAGGTCGGGTCCTTATAGTTGGTATCAGAGGTCAGTTTAGACAGCTTTAGGGATTAAGAGTTTCTGTTAGACACATGGTTAGTCCCTATGTCTATTATTTCAGTTAAATCCTTGTTTTATAACTTTTTCAAATCAAGGAAAGTTATTGACCAATGGAATGAGGAGGATCTCAAACGACATTCCTATATCTTCCTGATGAAATGCTTTCAATAATTATTGCAAAGTCATGTTTGGATGATTGTGAAACTTTTTCTAGAATATGTCTTACTTGCAAGCAGTTTTTTGAGATATCAAACACCTCCACTATACATAATTATCATCGTGGATCATGGGTTGTATTTAGACAAATCCTATTTTCAAAATATTCTCATATTTTCAAGAAATGTAAATATTATCAAGGCATTTTCAAATATTTTACCTTATCACAAGATTTTGAAGCATATTATGATTTTTAAAAAGGTGATAAAGAAGGAGACCCTTGAAAAACCTATTTATATTTTCTTTTACAATATAGACTCTCAGCACATACCTATGGTATTTTAAAAGGACCATTAATTGAAAGTTTAAACTCAAATTCAGTTCGACTATTTTATAGAAATCATGTTTTATCAGATGATTTGAAATTATATGTCATACATGATTATTTTACAAAACTAATTTTCTATGAACACCCATATGACCCATGTTGTACAATGTGTATTTTGATGGAGAAAGAAAATGATTTTGAAGGATTACTAAATCATTGTTTCAATTCATGGACCTTCTACCTACATGAACAAGATGATGATGAAACCAAATGGACACCATGATCAAGGTATGATGTTCTTCATTTTGGGGATCATTTTTTTATAATATGGTGGTGAAATAAGACTTCAAGAATTAAGATGTTGAGATTATAATGAATTTGGATGAAAATTAGAGGTATAAGTAAACCATTGAGGTCAAAACATGTTAGGGTTATTTTTTAGTTTTATAAAAAGGACAACCCGTAGGATGGGCGACAACTCGTCGCATCCGGCAAGGCTGTAGGAATCGAACCAACAACCGAAGGGTGACAAGGGTGAATCTCTTACCACTAGCCTACTTGAATTCCCTAGTTAGTATGAATTATTATTTTAGTAAAATGTTTTTATGGAACAAGAATAAGTTAATTTTTGGAACTTATGTTTTATAAAATGGATATACTTAGTATAGAAAAATGATTTAGTGATTAAGTGATAAAGGTTGTTGTGGAAGACGTTCTCTCTTTTGAGGAAACACTATATGCCTAAGGAAGATAGAATAATATGGGATTTCAATTGTGGAATAATGGTTGAAATTTTAGTTTTAAAGAATCTATGTTTTTGTGTGGAAATATGATGATTTGGTTTATTTATGAAACTGATTAACCTATCATGGAAAATATTTTATTAGGTTAATTACTTTTCAATATGAGATTTTATGAGTAACTGTTGTTATTTGGTGATAAATGATAAGATTTATCATGGAAGACTATGTAATTATATCCTTATGAGATTTGGGATCTTAGTTTGGATTAATTTTGAAGAATTTTAAGGATAGTTGTATATTGAATGGTCTTGGTTGAACTTTGGGTATTGTTTTACAAATTTTGGAGATTGATAGTAGTTTTTATTTTTGAAAAAGACTATCCTTTTTGGGTATTATCTGATATCGCACTAAGAATTTTGGTTTTAGTTGATGTCTAAAGGAAAGGGAAATATATAGTCTTCTTTTGTGAATTATGTGATTCTCAGGAAGATGCTTCTTGTGCTTTTGATGTGACCAAGTATTTTTTAATGCTCTTTGTTTGGAGAAAATATTAGTTTTTGGTAGAAACTTATTAAAGGATGAAACTCTACTTGAAGGTAAGTATATTTCCTTATGTTCTTATTCTATGTAGTAAATGAATTCCTCTATATTATGAAAAGGAATGTAAAACAAAAACATTGTTGGTTTACATTTCCTACTGGGTAATCAAAGACTGTTTAACACATCATAAGTTTGTGATTTTATAGTGGTTAACTTTTTCCTAATCATGTTTTCTATCACTCTCCATTAGAACTTGACTGTTTGTTATCTCTTCCATATTCATGTTTTCCTACATGGAATCCTAGTATAGGATATCTCGGGCGACCATTGTACTTTTCCTTATTTCTTTTAAAGTGATAGTTTTACTGACTCTTTTCTGATATGGGACATTTAATGAAGTTTCCAAGCCTAGTTTTAAAATTGTGAGGACGCAATTCCAAAAAGGGGGGAAGGATGTAACATCTCAGATAAATAAGGAATAAAACACTTTTCATATTTATTAATATTTGTGAATTAAATATTAATTTTACATTAAAGAGGACGCTATGTTCGATGGCATACCCGATACGCAACCACGGGTTTCTTTGAAATCTTACGTTGCACACTAATAATATAATATTATTATTTTAAATGGTAGTTAACTCCTAGCTGATGTATTGGCGGGAATGAACAAAACTAACTACAATATGATTATACATGTTTGTTAAATGTATTTACATTTATCCAATAAAAGTTAGAGGTTTAAAATGTGAATGAATCTAATTGTAAGCATGAATACTCTAATATTCTGTAAAAGGTCAATTTACCGCCTTTTGATGGAGAACCCTTTTTAAATCTAGTTTTTGTCACTTTTATATGTTCTATTTGAAAAAATAAAATCCTACTTTAGAATGGGGACATCAAAATTTACTTTGTGTAAATGTTTGGAATTTTTCTGATAAAGTTCATTTTCAAATGAATAGTGAAAAATATTGCATTTTAATTCAAAACAGTGTTTTAATATAATATAATTATATGGATATATTATCTTTTTAATTGGTTTTAAAGTGTAATTATAATATATTTTTACCATTTAATCCAATGTTTTTCAATGGAATTAATTTCACTATGAAATTGGACATAAACAAGTGTCAATCTTTTGATAGTTATTGTTTCTTAAAAACACCCTATTTGTTTTAACAACGGGAATTAATTTTAAATTAATTAATGCCACTTCTATGTTTTGAATTTATCAAAATAAACATCATTTTTTAATTTGGAATATCAAATAAAGTTTAGGAATAATTTTTGGTATTTTTCTAAAAAACTTCAATTTTTGATGAATAGTGAAATAACTTAGTAGTAGTTAAAAAACTGACATTTTCATTTAAATGAAATTTTACCGCTTCTGTGAATTAAATTTCGAAAATCCGACATACATGGTTGTTATCAAGAAGTAAAATGTGGTTCAATAAGATGAAAATATTTTTTGGTGAATAGTAACTTTTGACTTTTATTTACCGCGATTAAAGGTAAATAGGGAAATTCAAGGTAAAAAGAATATTGTAATAATTCAAAATTACCTTAACACATGTCCTAACCTTATTGGATGTGTAATGGCCGACCATGGCCATCTTTGGGTCTATTTTTGGACCCCATGGATCCACTTATGAAAGAAAATGACACTTTAGATTAATTAATTTAATGTAAAGGAAAAAATGAAAAAAACAAATATCTTTTAGTTAATTAATTTAAATATGGTGTTATATAAGTAATATTTTTGACTATAAATATTCATTGGAAATCTAAAACGATTTCCTACATCATGGTATTTGTTTTATAATTTTTAGACATCAAATAATTTAAATTATTTATGACATGATAATGAAGCAGTATTAACTCATTAATAAATGATTTAAATAAATAAGATTATAATGATTAAAATATTATCCAAAACATGTCCAATTATAATTGGATGATTTTATTTTGAATATGAGTCATCTTATTATTGACTTTAATGATTTTTGGACCTTTTAAAACTGAAGATATGTTTATAATAAAATAATGTTTTCACACTTTCCTAAAGAGCCCCTCCTCTCCCTAATAAAAGGAGACCACTTCTAACCAATTCCTCACACCTATCAAGCCTTTTGGATCGTCCAAAATCTTTTCAATTAAGTTCCCTACATCCCTATCCTCCTCCTATAATCCTTAACTTAGGCAGAAGGTATTTCAATAAGTCCTTTGGTTTAAACCAAAGGGAGTTACCCAAATTAAAGGTAACAGTTTCTCTTAAATTGTTTTCTTTGATTTTACTTCTCCAACCACTAAGCTCTTTTTATTCCTTTATTTTGTAACAAAACCAGTTTTCTCAATATACTAGGATGTTTTTATGAGAAGTATTAGAACTACACTTACACACACCTCCATCTAATGGGTGAATAACATAATGTTTCTGTGGATGGGAAACTAACGCCTCATGAAACAATGATTGTTCAAATATCTCCAACCGCCTATCATGGGGGACATCACGATGGAACTGTATTTATATATGATATATATTATTTTTATTTTATCTTTATTCTTTTTTATTTTATCATTTATTGAAATACTTTATGGTTTCCATAGTGGGTAAATACTATAATCTCATTAGAGAAAGTACGGACTACCGCCCCCTCAAAGTGATATGACTCGTTAGTGCCTTATGTGGGATGTATAAAGGATGGATTTAATAATATTGTATATGATATTATACTGTAATTATAATATAACTATGTATAATTATGTTTTTAATTCCATTAAAATAAGAAATAGAAATGGAAGTAGCGTTCATGCGTACGTACGGCTTACCGTCTCCATGAACGGTGCATTTCATTTCTTACCTCTAAATATTATGTACTGTTATAAATACATGTATATACTAGATATATATGATATATATGATATATAAATCATTAATATCATTCTGAATATAATGGATATCTTACCACATGAACAACTTGTAATTATAAGGTGTTCATTTTTTTACTCAAGTACCAAATATCGACAAAATGACTATTATTAACTTAAATGATTACATAATTTTTATAAAAAGGTAATAAGTAATATAAAAGGAATAATAAAAATTAAAAATGTTCTTAAGAAATTATAAATTAACATTAGTTTATTATTCAGGAGATTAAAGAACGAACAGATCAAGTCGGACACAAGGTAAATGATTTTCTTATCTCACTTTTAATTCCGTGAGATATCCATTGTTTGCCACTTATTCATTGCATGTGGTGTATTGTGTACTGAAAATTGATATATATTATCATTATTCTCATTATATTCATGGTATTATGTGATTCATTTGGTGGATATTAACTTTTGTTCATATGACTCAGTTGACTACAACATGGTAAAGGGTTTCATCTCACTTTTTATTCCTGTGAGATTCATGCTATATTTTCCACTATTTCCTTTTGTGTGGCATATGTACTACCCATGATTGTACTCTTTGTGTAATATACTTTCATTTATGTGTATTTAAATCTTCATTGTATGATCCTTCTTTCATGTGGCGTATGTTTTGTATGTTACCAAATCGGTAAGGGAACCTTTCACCCTCCTCTTTTTAAAAGACATGTTTTTTGTTAGGTATTTTAATTTACATATTATTATGTTGGGATATGTTCTTATATATCGTTATTTATTTAAACTTTATGTCCAAGTGATTATATACCTTTTTTATCTCATCAACTCATTTTCTGAATTTTAAGGTGATGTCGTTAGGCTGTTGAACTTTTACAAGGGAACTTCTTAACCCAATTTCAATTCCTTAGGTTCAACTTGTACTTATTGAATATGTCATCCTATGAATATGTGTGAATGGCCCCTGATTGTTTTACACATAATATCCACTCATATTGGGTGTATTTATATTTTTCACACATAATTATTTGATTGATTTATCCTTAATTTAAGGACACTATCTTTATAAGGGATTTCATCTCAATTTTCATTTCCACTGAGACTTCATTGTTGTTATGCACTAATTCACTCTTATATTTTGTATATACTGTCCTTTGACATATTATATAATGAATAACTTTATTCTCATGATATTATAAAGTTCTTATTAAATTTTATTCCTCAATTATTTGTATTCAAGCTTCTCTCTTTTTGTTAAAAAACTCTTTAACTAAAATATCGTTTTAAATGTTTTAAAGATTTATTCTTCTAAATATTTCTCATTAATGTCCTTGTTTTCAAAATAGGTTTTCAGATTTATTTATATGGAAATTAATATTTTAAAATGATAATTCATTTAAAAGCTTCAAAGTGGTATGAGACACTTTGATTCAAAATATATTTTTAAATGGTTTTGAAAATGATTTGATAAAGAATTGTTTATTTGAATATCATGATTTGATATATTGGAATGTGGAAATGTTATATTTTCTTTATACTTGTGTTATGTGTTATGATTATGTTATGGTTATTTGGCAATGTTTACGTATACTAGTGGTTCTGTGATAAACCTAGGGTGGGTGAGCCCGAGATAGCTCTCTAATGCATTGGGTAACGTGGAAGAGGTAAACGTGATGTTTCTCCTAAGAGATTTAGGGAATATACTGTGATGGATATTCCAAGTGTAACTCCCTATGTAGATGTGATATCTACAATGTAAGTTTGATATGGATTCCATAATTAACCTTTATGGTTTATGATTTGTGTGTGTTATTAATAAATCTTATGATTTCGTAATGTATGTTATGATTGAAAAATATTGTTTCATTGATTTGTATTTATTGATAGGCTAATGTTTTCCTTCCTTATTTTATAACTCTTACTGAGATTTTTATGACCATCCCATGTTTTTGAAATGTTTTCCATAGGACTTAAAGATGAATAGGGACAAGGATGGGATCAAGGAAAAGTCATGCTGTCTAAAATATGGAACTAGACATGTTTCTTTTTAAGAGTTATCATTTTATGAAAAAAAGGGATACTGAGTAGTAGCGTCTACTTGTAATATTCAAGTTGTTATGTAATAGTTATGGCCTAATTCTCTAAAACTCTAAACCTGAAAAGATCCTCAATGTGAATTATTCATTTAATTCAATATTATGTAAAGTTATAAGGTTGGGTCCTTATATGTGCCGACTTAACTGATTTCACGCCTAGGGTAAACCTTCCATCTTGAACACAACGGTGCCCTCAGATTTCTGATCCGGGCAACCATTTAAGAGTTATTCCACTTTTTTAGGAAAACTTATTTCACATGCTAGTTAAAACTTAACAAAACTTCGATGGATCATTTTTGGAACTCCGGGCCTTAGAATCATTCGCTGTCAGATTTCGCAGTCTCGAAATAATTCCATATAATTAAAAAATATATACGGAAATTCTGGGACATTACATTCTCCCCACCATAGGGATTTACATCCAAAAAAGCCAAAACAAAGTAAAATCAAACAAATGAGGGTACTGAGCATGAATCTGAACCTCCAGCTCCCATTTGCTCTCCTGGAGGTCCCCGTGCTGCCACCAAAATTTCACCAAAGGGATTGACCATCCACGAAGGACTCACTCCTGTTGATCCTCTATCTCCACTGGAAACTCCGTAAAACTCACCCCATCATCAAAGTTCAAATATCCCTAGTTGATAACGTGTGATGGATCATGCACGCATCTCCTCATCTGTGATACATGGAAAACATTATGCACCCGGTACATCTGTATGGAAAGAGATAGACGATACACTACCTCTTCCACTCTGCTGAGAACCTAAAAAGGCCTGATGAACCTCAGAGATAACTTGCCTCCCCATCCGAATATTTACAAACCTCGTTGAGGTGAGACAATTAGTAATACATGTTATCCCTCCTCCTTTCTACATAAGACTTATGCCAGCTCTGAACAATTTTCACTTACTAACAAGTAAAGAATCATGATATAAACTATGTCACTGCTTCCTTCATCCTTAGAAACTAGTACTGACACCGGAGGTCCTGATACATCTTTGCCACTATAGGATGTACCGGTAAAGTGGGTTTATAGATCTACCTCAACATATCCTCCCAAAGTGTCACTGGAACCATGGTGCATCCTCTGAAGAGGATGACATGCTCCCCACCTTCAGAAAACTCCTTCAGGAGATTGTCCTGAGGATATCTGAGCACGTCGGGCTTTGCAGTCAATGTCCCAAGCTGGGCCTCCAAAATTCACTATGAAATTTGGGGAGTGGCAGTAATATATTGGAGGTAAGATACTCCATATTTATCCATGAAGGATATCCTCAATGTGATTAGCTGCTCTGACACCTCACTCAGCAGCTATAGAACAGATCTCATATTGAGTGCGTCTACTACCACATTCCCCTTCCTAGGAGTATAGAATATCTCAAGGTCATATTCATGGATTAACTCTATCCATCATCATTGTATCAGGTTCACAGAATGGGAATTGGGCCAAAAAAATTAGGCTTACGGGCTATGTAATGGGCTATAATCCCACTGGCCCTATGGGCTATGCAATGGGTCTCCCTCTACCATGTTAAAAGAAGACTTTGATTTGCTTTAATAATAAAATTAGGCTTCGTCCCCAACATTTTAAAAAATATTAAATAATAAACCATTCACCCCTCAAGTAGTGTCACCACATCTTTAGTGCAAAGACCACTACTGCTAACTCCAAGTCATGGGTAGCGTAGTTCTTCTCATCAGTCTCCATCTCACCTCCTGAAAGCTCTTCTGACACTTCTCCCTCTACATGAATGACTCCCCCTATTTTTCAAAGCTGAAAAGGGTACTGCTACCCTTGATAAGTCTAGTTCAAAACTCCGGTAGTGCCCCACCAAAGCAGAAGTCCCTCTCCCTTCGAGGAGGTAAACCCTGAAACATATTTTGAAAGGATGTCCCCAGAGTCTACCACTTTTGTTGGGAAAAAAACTAAAAACTCACATTTTCATGAGGGTAAGGCTGGATGAATCAAGAGTGATTGGTTTCACCCTCCTTTTCATGAGTTTAACCTGTGGGGCTAGGGTTTCCTTTTTCACTGAACAAGGAAAATTCCATTCCAACGTTGTAGGTAAACCACAACCTTTTTACCTACTATAGTCAATCTGAGTCTGAACTGTAGATGTCTAGTCCATACCCAAAATTATGTGGTAAGGTCTCGATGATACCACCAAGAGGTTACAACCAAAACTCTCGCCTCAAGGGTCAGATCACACCATTGGCAAGTGAGATTTTAGAGTCTCCTCCCAAAGGTATCTTCAGATGTAAGGGTAAAGTCAATGGTTTAACTGGAAACTCTAGGTCTTAAATAAGATTCATGGAAAGAAGGAATGATTTGTTCCTATGTCTATTATTATGGTAGCTAGTAGTAGACACAGACCATACCTCTAATCATTATAAGAGCCCTTGAGTCACACTCCTTGACCACATGCAGCTACTCCCTTCCCATTTCCTCTAGCTCCTTGAGCCATGTGGGGACCACATTGTGATGGTGGTTGTACCATGTCGAAATGTACACCACCTCATGTTGCTCTCCTAGCTCCACTTCCACGTCTGCTACCCTGAAGATTCATCTGTCCCTATCACTTCCTCTTCCTAGAACATTTTACATGCCTAAGTTTCTGAGACTGGGGTCATTTTCCTTCTTTCCCACTGCTAACATTCACCGGTTGTATCCACTGAGACAAAGAACATTCAACCACAAAGGTTCTCTATAACACCCCAACATAAGTAGGAATGCATAGAGGAATAGAGCTGGCTCAGATTTCCCAAAACACACCTCTCTCGGAGGTCCGAGCCCTGAAACACTGATCATAATGTATTCATCGAGTACCTGGGATGGTCGGTACCCATCAATGAATACTCAACTACCAACATATCATCCTGCCAAATCTATAGAAACTCTAGGGAACACTCATACCTTAGCTATTTATGGCAAGAGATCCCCTTATTTGAGTATGGTTCTCATGTTTATCCACAGAAAATTCACCTCTTTGCAAGATCAAGGTAATCTAAACCCTTTCATCATCCTGATGAGCCACGTAGAAAGCTCTCTACTGGGACCACCATCTGATCGAATGGTGCCCTGGATAAATGGAAACTCGACCACCTCCTCAAGCCAGTCCTTAGACACCTGTGAGTCAGGCTCACCTCGAAACCTGAGGGTTATCTGTTTCTAAAACACATGTAAGGCACTAAGCCTACATGTGTCCTCTACTGGCATCGTCGGTTGTAACTACGTACCAACATGAAGTGATATAGTTGGTACACTATCCGAAGGTACCATATCAAGCGCTGGTCCATGTACCGAAGCCTCATCATAATGAAGACTATCCTCATGGTCACTCACTGAACAAGACTAGCAGCTAATATCACAATCTACTCTACTGGTGTCTCAACTAGGCGGAAAACTCTAGCCACAACCTCCAGCCTATCCTCAGCTGCGTGGGAATCTGTCTCACCCCGAAACCTTGGAGGCCTCTACCGCTGAAACTCATGAAATGTGCTCAGTAGGCGTGCACCGTCCGCCAGTGCGGCTAGTGGTAACTGCTTCCCAATGGGTGGTGGTGCTACTAGTGCACCACACGAAGATGCTAACACCGTATGAGGGCCCTGCACCAAGGCCTCATCACTCGGTGGGTCGTCATCATGCACTCTCTTGGGAATACTAGTTGGCTGTCTATGCGGTGGCATCCTGATAAGGAAAATGTGTGCCACGATCATTAAGTTATACCTAATGAGCTGATATAAAGAAATCATAAGAAAAACTTTTCAAAAACACATGCAATCAATGTTTTCATGCTCTGAGTTAGAAATCAGAATTCAGGGTCCTAGTGTATGGATATGTCGGCCGCCGCACCAACACTAGATTTCCAAAACTGAAAACTACACTCATAACACTTAACACTATTGCCACACAAAAAAGATTAGAGTCCTAGTTCTTCAGTAGAACTGACTCCTATGATACCACATTGTCACGAATTGTCCCCCGCGGCTCGTGACATGACTACCCCAAGCCCACATTCCATAGGCCAGGGGATGGAGACTAGCACCGAAAGGCATATTTTCTAAAACGGGAAGGCATTTCCCTTAAAACTACACAAACACATGGTCCGAGAACAAAATAAGAAGCAACTGTGAAGTAAACTACAGAAGTAAAATCTTTCTAAAAGAAAAGGGGATGAAATACAAGCCCAACTGGAAAAGTACAAGTACAACTGAAAAGTACAATACAACCGGAAAAAGGGAAATAGCTCCTAGTTCATCCTCTAGGGATCCTACATAAAGGGTAGGTATATATTACCTCCTCATAACTCCACATTCACCCATATCCTCCACATACCACTGGGTCCTGGATCCCTCATACCTCAGCCCAACTTCTCATCATCTGCACAAGACACAACAAGGTGTGGGTGAAGCCCGTGCAGTGGTGAGTATAACAATGCCCAGTAGGGGCCTAGAGACCCCTGAAGGTATCTCATAATTCCACAAAGGAAAACCAAAAATCAGGATCTCAATCACAAACCACAAGCAATAGACAAATCTCAAATAGAGTCTCAACTCAAACCAGGTTTTCAGTGAAGTATTGAAGTAAATATGATTAGTCGTGAAGCTAGATCGTCTTATTCTGTCAATAGGCACTCATGCTGACCATATGGATTCTAACCCACATAGGATCGATAGGTACTAACCCCCGAAATGACCCCCACAGGATCTGATCTACCCAGGATTGATAGGTAACTAACACCCGCAATGACCCACACAGGATCTGATCCACCCATGATTGATAGGTAACTAACCCCTGCAATAACCCCCACAAGATCTGACCCCCATAAGATCGGTAAGTGCTGACTCATATAGGATCACTGAGTGCATACCTACACAGAATTTGACCCACACAGAATCGGTGTTGACCCACACATGATCTCTCAGTATTAACCTCTGTATGGTCTGTCTCCATATATATAGGAGAGGGGGAGGGTAAGTAATGACGTGGGGAATTAATGGTGGCTCATAAATTAGGAACCTTCCTAATTCCCCAATGATGTCATCACTTAGGATTGGAAGTTCAAGACATTTATTGTCTTGACACATCACTATCCCCACACTCTGCTTTTCCTTTGGAGGATATGAAATAAAAATAAAATAATAAAATTATTTCATTTCATTTCTTTTAAAAAAAGTCAAAAAACTTAAATTTTTCTCTAGACCTACTGTGGCCAATGTAAATTATCCCTTAAGAGAATATCAGTGTTGAAGATTCAATGGTGTGCTCAGATTTTTAATCTGAGAACCGGTTCAGAAGTTAGAAAACACCACTTATGTATTTACTAAACGTACCTTAAAAAAAGTTTAGAAAATTATTAATAATCACCCTTGACTCACGTCGGTCGAGGTTAGGCTTTGCCTAAGGAGAACGTTACCAAACGAATGCAAAGGTACTCACATATTTTCAATCCATGTTACCATTTAGAAGCTATGAATTTTATAATAAAATAATTGTCACTTCAT
Organism: Viscum album; assembly: GCA_963277665.1. Taxonomy (NCBI): domain Eukaryota; kingdom Viridiplantae; phylum Streptophyta; class Magnoliopsida; order Santalales; family Viscaceae; genus Viscum; species Viscum album. The sequence continues at coordinate 427,559,469 of OY728150.1, read as the reverse complement.
TATTTTATTTACGGCCAAAAAATAACTTTCACTGGTGGCCCGCACCGGCTAATGTTAGTATCTGCCTAAAGAGTGAGTACCCTCAAGAGCTCAGTAGTGATCTCAAATTATTAATCTGAGTCACCGTTCATGAGTTATATGCATTTAAAAAATAAAATAACTTTTTTTTAATTATTTAATTTATAGTTATTCCATTTTTGGGTTTTCTCACAAGAGGACTGCACCGACTAAACTTAAGTCACACCTAGGGTAAAACTGCCATCCTGAATGCAAGGATTCACTCAGATTTCTGATCCAGGCAACCGTTTAAGAGTTATTCAAATTTTTTACGAGAACTGCTTACACTCGAAAATTAAAGCTTAACAAAACTTTGACGGATCATTCCAGGCACTCTGGGCCTCATAATCATGCACCGTCGGATTTCTCAATCTCAAAATAATTCAATATAATTAAAAAAACTATATGAAAATTCTAGGACATTACAACTCAGCAATCATCCATCCACATTAATTTTATATTTAAAACAAATATTAACTACCAGCAAGGTATTTGTCCTAAGGTAAAACCCATTTGAGAAATAGTGTACAACCTAAAATTGCATAATAATTTTGAGAAATTTTAACCATTTTTACAAAATACTTGTAGTGAAAGTTGGAATTGACGTGCTCACATTAAAGTACAGTTCAACACAGTTATGAATTAACCCCCTCCTCCACTCTTAAAACCCAAATTTGTCCCCAAAGTTGAATTCCAAATAATGAGAATAAAAATTTGACAGTTTAAGTTCAAAACATATTTTTTATTTCATTATATTTTTGACATGTTTTAAGGTCACATTAAAGTTGAAAAATATTGTACCCCACAATGATTATTTTAATAGCAGATTCATAAGAAAGTACACACATTAACATTTAAGTCCAATAAAAAATATTTTTTAAGAAAGTTCATGAAATAGCATGTAATTTGTGGGTGCACAATGGATAGGGTATAAGCATGTTTAGAAACTATGATTAAATTGGATGTTCAATAAAAAAGCAAAGTTCATGCTAAACACCCCAAAGATACAAGCATATTCACAAAAAGATACGAACTAGCCAGTCTACATGCACCCCCCCACACTTCAGTTCATGAAGTGAAAGGTTTTAAAATATCAATGAATTCCAATTTTATAGAAGGAGGAAAATGAAAATTTTATTATATAAGAATAATTTTCTGGGCAAGCAAGACATTCAGTAGGATTTCTTACTATACAAGCAGAATTATTTTCAGTAGGGTGATATATAGCATAATTTTTTTTAAACATCTCAAGTCATGCACCAAACTAATTTAAAAGTAGACACATATGTAGCAGATTTTTTCTATAAGCATATTTATTTAAACAATAGTACACATAGACAACATAATTTTTTTTTAAACAAACCTGACATACAATAGATTTTTTTTCTAAAGCATTAAACAGTAGAAAAATGAAACAAAAATTAACATTAAGGTACTTCCCTGACTTAATGATTCATTACTCCTTTAGCATGGGAATTCCACTCATTAGATGACACTAGAAGCAACATCTGAAAAATCACAAGGCATGTAGAAAGTGACAGAAATTTATAGCAGAGACATAACAAGCATAAGGCAGCAAAGCATCACTTTATTCAACAAAAAATAGTGAAAAAGAGAAAAAAATAAAGAGCATGGGTTTGCTCCCATGAAGCACATAGTTTAAAGTCTTAAATTATACTTTATTTAATCACAATTTGTTTTGTGTTTTGTTGAAAACAAGAAAAATTATGGGTTTCCTCCCATGCAATACTAGGTTTATAGTCACTAGACACACTCACATAGAACTAACTATAGTCACTAAGTGGATGTGGTTTCCTTAATAGAAACCACCACATGTGTTTGTACCAAATGGTTTTAATAGAACAATGAAAATTGTGGGCTCTAAGACATAAGAAATCATATACTAAACTCTCATAGCTAGAAATAACCACTAAGAGACACCCCTTGATAGTGGTAAGCATAGTGTTATCCACTTCTAGATTATGTTCATATTTTTCAAGATTTGAATTCAGGTGAAGGGACAACATTAAACTAGGTGCTCCTAGGGGTGTGACCATATTCTCATGGCTATCTCTATCAACATCAACATTAACAGTTTCACATTCAAGGGTAGAAATGGGTAAATTATGATTATTAGGTTCAAAAGGGGATTCAATAAAGTGATGAACATAAACATGTACAATGGAAATAAAGCATAAATCCAATTCTAAACTACAATCATTATCATGAGAAGCCTCATCACCATTCACAGTTGAGGATGAAAGTGACAGAAAGGGAAGAGAATTTATTTTATCACAAATAGATTCAGGTCTAATAATGTTGTAAATCTCTTCCAAAAGACCCTCATCTGTTAACTCACACTAAACATCTATTTATTCTATCAAATCAATTCTGCAACCATCATCTTGTGTGTGTACAACCTCTACTTCAAGTTCATGTTAAAATGGATCACTTTCAAAAAAAATGTCTGTAGTGTGTTCCAGAAAGATTAGTTCATGGGGAGAAATTATTAAATTAGCTTCAATAAATTCATGTTCATGATTGATCAAATTCAAACAGTTTTCCTTAGAAATGACATCACTACCTTCCATTTCAGTACACAGTGTTTCAGAAAAATGATTACTATGTAAACAAGGTAGTGAAATCTCGTCAATCAACTTTTCCTCAAAACACACTGCCTCAACTTCTTCATCCAACAACATTTCAAAAAACAAAAACTGGGTTTAGAGTCTCAAAACATGGAAGAGTGGTTTTCAATTCTGGTTTTAAAATTTTAGATTTCATGTTATCCAGTTTAAAGTTCTCTTCCAAAGTGTTTCCTATTTCCAGTTCCGGTTCAGTATTCACAAAGTCATATAAATTGAGTGAAGAGTTTTTAAAATTCAACTTTTCATTATCAAATATCTATTCTACCCAAGTGACTTCATTCTCAAATCTTCTAAAACAATGAGTCTTTTTATAAATAGGGATCATGAAAAGAATTGGGAAATATTTTTTAATTTTTATTAAATCAGTTTCAAAATTGTCCAACTTAACTCCATTAAAATTCATTTTGAGATATTCAATGTTATTCTCTCGATTCAGTGAGTTGGTTATTTCTAGATTTCATTCAACAAAATCATATTTTTCAAAATGAAAGTATTTTTTCCCAGTTTCATATTCACTCTCCTATTAAATTTTATTTTAAAATATTTTATAAACAATTTATTTTTTATATATTTTAGATTCTTCTTTTTCCTTAACCCTTTTTCGTAATTCCAAGAGCATGTTTTCTAGTATTTTCATTCATTGATCTTACTCTTGAGTGTATTTAGCATGAATTTCATGGATTTTATTAAACCAGGAATCCAAAGAATCCTCCCTAGAATCCAGTTTGATTTCAATTAATTCATGTTTATCTAGGAAATTATGATTGGATTCAAAGTTTTCATCTTCTTCAATGTAAACAGCCTTTTGTGGCTGGTTATAGATACACTGCCAGGGAGTGTGACCATAACTGTCACAACATACACAAGGAGGCCCAGATTGATTCAAGTTCTTATGAACATCCATTTATTTTACAGAAAGAGATTAAACACACAATTTTTCACAGTGAAGCAGATTTTTAAAGTTCAACAAAAGTACGAGGTTCCAATTCACATTTTTTTAATGTAGAATTTTATGTGTTTTTATGTTTTTTTATTGTTTTTTATTTTCTTATTAAAAGTCTGGACTCTCAACACATGCCTTCCCTGGAAATGGCACCAAATTTTGATGAGGCCGGATGTTGTCACATCCCTCAAAATTACATTTATAACTTCTACACTAGAATAGTGGTGTAGGGTTGAACCCAAGGAAATACAGGTGAAAAATCTAGGGTTTTATTCAAAATATACTCCACTGTTGTCAGTAGTAGAGGAAGTGAACATCTTCTAACTTTATATATATTTTTATTTTTTTAATAATGTAGTACAAACAAGATGAGAAAACTATTTTGAGTATGGAACTAAAACTTACACTAAAGTAACTATAAATTATAGAAGAAACAACGAACTAATCTTCCTAGCAGCAAAGAGAAAGGAGCTCGAATCACATGAAATACATGGGAGATTTAATCTACTGGTTGAAATGGTTGAATCCATCATAACTTTTATTGAGTCACACTTCAATACAATTTTAAAAAATATCCCTCACCCGAAAATTCAACAGGCATAAGATTAAGTATTGGAGTTCTCCACGCCAAAACATAATTGAACTACTTGAAAGTTATAAAAGGACAACAATTGGAAATAAACTCACTATAAATTTCCAACATTGTTGATAGTAAAGTCATCAAAAAAAGTATTCAAAATATACTTCACCAGTTGATCATGAATTTTTGAATTTGAAAAATAGATATTGAGGTGTGAACAATTAAACATATAATCATAAATTAATCTCATCGATTGAGTATGATTCTGAAATATTGAAAACAAAGTGAATAAATTAAAAATAAAATCCATTAGTATCAAGTTCCTGAGTAGATAACATATCATCTTATGATAATATTGATTTCAACACTAAAAACATATGAAAACAGAGTACAAAATCTATGGACAGAGGGAGAAGAACTCCCCTGGCGCTACTCTGCTCTCTGATTCCTTCGTCTCCAGCTCTGATCATGTGCTTCTCCCGGGAGTCTCCGCTCTCAAAAAAGTGTGTGCGTCGAGTATGATGAGCGTCCCTCTAATTTTGCTGCTTTCTCTGCCTTTAATATCTCATTGTGATCTACTACAAATCACCCACAACATCCACCGACTTAATCTTATTCTTCCAATTTTCACCGCACATGTGTGTTTTTTGGGTGTATCGCATGTCGCACTAGATTATCCCTTATAACTAACTTCTAGTGAGTTAGTTGAGTGAACCTGGATGATTTTTATGATTTGGTGTGAACCTGCACAATTAAAACAAAATAAAACAATTAAAATATGAAGAAATTTATATAATAGTTATTTTTTAAGTCTAATGTTACAATACTTATTAAAAATCAATTAAAGTTAACTAATAAATATCTTAATTGATAATTATTATTAAATATTAGTATTATGATTATTAATTTATTATTAAATCTTTAATTAAATAAAATTATTAAGTTTTAAATTTATTATTATTAATTAAGTTATTTAATTAGTGTAAGTATTATTTATAATTAGTTAATATAACTTAATTAAATTCAAAAATTAGATCAATATAAATTACTTAATTAATTTAATTATTATATTTATTCTATTGAAATTAATGTGTTAAAATATTTATTTTAGTTAATAAATAATTTTATTTATAAATTATTATTGTTTATATTTTAATTTTATAAATTATTATTAGTTTGTTTTATATTTTATTTTATAACTTATCTATTTAATAATATTATAATAGTTATATATTAAAATTATAATCTATTATATTATATTTTCTTGTTTAATTTATTAATTATTTGTTTTTACTTTTTTTTAAATTAATTAATCCACTTCTCCACCCACTGACTTCTTCTCCAACGCGCCACAGAGAAAGGGTTTCAGATCTAGTGACTTCTTTATAAAACCTCTAGTGGAGAGCATGTCCAGCGGCTCCCCTAGCATCACCTCATCCTACCAAATTCAACGGCTAGTAGAGAACCCTCTAAGAGTGGCCTCGAATCCTCCTCGAAGCTACTAGAAACAGGAACCGGTGGCGGCCAGCTCAACAAAGCAGTGAGCGGTGGATTTCTATGAAAGGGGCGAACATGCGTAGGCGGATCAGCTTCTTCGTGCATCAACTATAGGCAGTTTGGCTCAGCCTATTTGTGGTAATGATTTCCTTCAGTGGATGGTGGTGACTATGTTGTACACCAGCTCCCTCTCCCTCCTGGAATAGCAGATGCAAATGTTACGACATAAAAAAATCAGCGGTTTGACAATGGAAACTTTAGCCATGGCTTCAAATGGTTGCCATAGAAATAATACAGTTTGAGGAGGCACCTTAAAGAGCCGAAATAGTGCCACTGTGTATAGATTAATGGTGCCACACAGACTGAAATTACATGTAAAAATAAAATGTATTAAATAAAGATAAAAATCTTAAACTAAAATACATAATTAAAAACTAAAATTTATTAAAACGATTATAAACTACTTAAAAAAACATAAATAAAAAGAATGAAACAAATAAGACTTTAATTAAATAATAATTTTTTTTTATAAAACACTTAAATTAGGAGACCATTATATTTTAAAAAGATAAAATAAAATTGGTTTTTAAAATTAAAAGAACAAAAAATAAAGTTAATTTATTTGAAAAACATAAATAAAAACTTAAATTTGGAGAAAAACAAATTAAATTAACTAAGATAAATAGTTAGTTAATTTGTTATTAAATACTTATGTTAATTAATGAATTTAAATTAAATATAATTAATTAATGTAGTAAATTTATAATATTAAATTTATAAAAGTTGAATTGTTATAAGAAGAATAAAATTTATATCATCTTATTTAAAATTTATTAATATTTAATACTTGGAATGTTAAATTATCAACTGATTTATTTATGTGCAGAAATTAGGATTAATTAATTAACTAGTAAATGTTAAATTATTAAATATGAAACCAAAAACACCAAACTGAATAAAAAGTTATTAGACTATAAAATTCAAGTAAGAAACAAATTAATTATTTAAGGGCTAAAAATACAATTTTAATTACAAAAATTAATTAAATAATTTATTTAATTCTAAAAATGAAAATGTGAACTTATTTAGAGAAAAGTGTAATAATATTTAAATAAATCAATAATAATTACTTAATTATGTGTGGAAAAACATGTGTAAAATAAGACCACATCAAATTCCCCCACACTTATTCATTGTTTTCCCTCAAACAATCTCATGTTTTATTATCCTTGAAAAAAAAAAGTATGATATTCATGATACTGCTCAAAATGTAGCATGTCCAGTAATTAGTGAATGGAGGACTGAAGTATTAATAGGATTTTCAAAAGATAACTCAAATCAAGTCCTACCTTAAACAATCTCTTATTTAATATCCAGAAAGAAATGAACCATATATTAATAAAAGTGTCCTGCCTCATTTTTGAATCTTCTTAATGACTCATTACAATCCAAGCTCAAGTTCTAAGTTTAAGAGTGACAAGAGGTAAAATATCTTGTGGAATTAAAACCTAACCTAGGAACCTTGTATAATGACTCATCACTTAGGTTCCAGTAATAATTTTTTTTGAATCACCTTATCGATGAAACATAAATGACTCTCATATAATTTTTTTTCCATTTCTTCATTTGGAGTTCATCATTCCCCTCAGCATTATGAACTCATTTTTTACCATAGACACATTATTTAATTTTTCCTAAGACATGTATCATGTGCTAAGCACTATTTGTAACGACCCAAAGTTTCATTAATAGAAATCCCTCTTGATCTAATTAAATGTCTTTTTATGTAAAATTTTTATATAAAATGTCAACTTCTTTGGTTTTATGTTAAGAATTTTGACCGTTTCTAATATAGTCATTGAACAGTGATCACATGATTAGTATAAATATAGGGCTTTAACAAATCCAATTTACTCAGAAAAATGAAGCAATGGCCTCATCCAGTAGAATTGCTCCATACGAAGCCCATTTGTTGGAGCTCGGAAAAGAGGTGGCTTCCTTGGGTTTAGCTCTTGACCAAGACCAAGCTGAGATTCATCATTTCAAGATCAAATGGGACCGTCTACGAGAAAAGTGGAAGTTGATAGAGATTACCACTCGAGCGATGTTATCCGAGCCACCCCAAGAGTCTGTCACCATCACACACCTTACCCTTAGGTCTTATGTGGCTGTTTTAAGAGGTTATGTAACAAATCACTAGTACTATGTTCATATACATTATTTTTGTATATAATAATGAATATAATTTCTTTTCATTACTGATACATTGTAAATAGTTTTTAAAGTACAAATAGTGTTTTTAGTTATTATTTAATTAATAATTCTATTTTATTAAATTAATGTATTTATGAATTAAATAATATTTTAATAAAATATTATTATTATTTTTAAATTAATTTTTATTAAATATAAATGATCTTGTAATTTTATGAATGGAATTTTAATTTTTATTAAAGTTTGAAAACCATTTTTTTCAAAACCCGTGAATTTTCAATAAAAGTCAGTTTTTATTTTAAAAGTGAAAATTAACATATTTAGAAAATTATTTAGATAAAATAAATGTTATTTCTGGAATCAAGATGTTGAAATTATCCAACGGTGAATTTTTCATAATTTTCTGAGACAGTCAAATTTTTGGGTAAAAATTAAATACCGTTTAAAAATATAATGTGTTTTATGACATCATAATGACACAATAGTGATGTAATAAAATACTATAAGCTTTATGTTCGGCCAATATATGTCTTAACATTAAAATAATGTGATTTTGGGTTTGTTTGACTTATTTTACAAAGCATTAATGGACCCCTCAAGACTTATTAAACATCTTGTCTTTTTAAATTATTTTCCATGGGAGTGTGAATCACCTCCACATAAGCAACACCATTATTTTAAGAAGTTCGGACTTTTGCCTTATAAAATATTTTTTTCCTCTCCACTTTTCCAAAAACCATGATCTGATTTTTGGTTTGGATTAGTTTAATGTAAGGGGTCCCAAACGTAAATAATAAAGAATGCACTCATCTTTCCTATATAAACCCACCGAAGATCCCACTTCCTCCTCACTCAAAGCCTTTGGAGTTCATCCAACCTCTTCCCTACTCTCTCTATAATCCTCCCAAGGTGATCCAATCTCCCAAGAAGCCTCTCTCAAGCCTCTCTCAATCCTTTGGACGCATACTTCCAAGTAAGGGTTTTTCTTCCTTTCACCTTTTTGTCAAATTTTCTTAATATTGTTATTCCATTTTAATTTCAATTATAAATGCTGGGGTATGATTTTTCACCTCCCCCATACTTCCCTCTTATTGTTTGAATGATGTTAGACCCCTTTCTATCTCATTAAATTCCTCCCATGTACACCCATTACTATGCCGAAATTCCGAAAGGAACTTCACTCTCCTCATTTACATTCAAGCAGTACTTTTGTATCATGAATCTAAATTCCATTAAATTTTTTGGGACATGTATATATATGAAACCCTTACTATACATTTCAGGTAAATATTATGAGTAACCCCTTTCTCTCTCATCAACCATTTTTATGAATTCTTATGTCACGCCGTTACGCTGTCGAAATCGCACTGATTTTCTAAGCCAATGCCATTGTGTAGTGAATACAATGCCCATTTCTCCATCAAGGGTATTCACTTGTATGAACATTCACTTATTTATTATAAAATTTCATGTATTAATTCCACATTCCTTTATCATGGAATAAATTATTATGTTTAATAAATCCATGTTTTATGATCCATGTGGCACACTTATGCATGGAATGAAATATTAATGTTTAAGAAGGGTGTGTCCTTATAGTGCTCCAATGCATTGGGTAAAGTATCGTATCATGATACGTCATGTGCGATGAGTGTTGAATCATGTTAATTCAAGTCCAACGAGGGTTTACTCGTGCTTCATGTGCAATGATAATTTACTCATGATTCATGTGCAATGGGTCTTGGCTCATGCTAATTCCATGTTAAGTGTTGTTGCCACATTTCCATGTTATGATTATCATGCTTTATCATGCCTTTATGTCCATGTTTCTCTTGTGCTCTATTGATATGCCTATTGTCTAACATGTATTGTACTCCTCATGTATTCCATGTTTATTCCATTACTAGGATTTATAGCTCACCCCTTTTCTTATGCATGTCCTCAGGTTATCTCATGCAATGCTAAGAACGAGGGAATGTAGTGGTCATGTAAAGGAAGTTTTCAATAAAGATGTTGAATTTCAGGTTTCAAGTTGTTATGTAATGATCCTAAGCTCCAAAGACACTAGACCTCTCGATCTTCCATGCTGTATCAAATGAATAGTTTATGTAATAAATCATGTTTACGTTTGTAATAAAAGCAGGGTCGTCATAGTTGGTATTAGAGGATAGGTTTAGTTAGTTTTGGGATTAAGATTAGAAAACCCTAGTAAAGACTTATATACAATACTAAGTACAATAAAAACGTCCCTAAGTTTTGGTGAGTATTGAATAAGTGGGTTATCAAGCAAATACATCCCTGTCTGGATACGAGCAGGTAGAGGCAGCTCTGGCACAGATGTATCCTAGGGGTTAAACCTAAAAACACCACTTTGAGAAAGACTCGAACGAGAACTGGTGCACGACAATAGGACTTGCTGTAATCTTGGTTACGACACTCCTGGGGGATATGCTTTGGTAAATTCACAAGCTTAGTATGAACCCTTATTAAAGAAATAAAAAAACCCCTAAGAAAATATGTTAAAAAGTAGATCACGAAAATCCTAGATTGAAGCCTATAGATTCATAAGTTAAGGAAATAAAATTTAATTTATAAGTCATTAACTTTTGTCTTTGTATTACCCTTTATGTGTTACCCCTAAATTTACTTTTATTCCAGCCAATGGCCGGTAATAGGAGGACTCGAGCTAACAACCAATGTAAAGATCAGTGTGATGACTGTAAAAATGAGATGCCCAATCCAATGGGAGAGGGAATCACGAACTTGTTCACACTTCTCTCTCAGCTAACTCAAGCTTTGAATAGAAACACAGGTCAAGAGGAACGTTCAGCCCCCCTAAGAAAGAAAATTTCTCTATCAAGATCTTATGAGACAAAGGCCTCCTACTTTTAGTGGATCATCTGATCCCACGATCGTTGAACAATGGATCAACTCCATTGAAAAGATCTTCTCCATCCTTCAATGTTCTGAACAAGAGAAGGTTCTCCTTGCGGCTTATCATATGGATGGTGAAGCTGATCAATGGTGGACGTTGATCAAAAATACGAAGCCTGAGGAGGAGATCGAGGCTTTGGAATCGAATGATTTCTGGAAGATGTTTTTCGATAAATATTTTCCCTGCACCCTCCATCTTAAGATGGAAAGAGACTTCCTTTCCCTCAAGAAAAAAGACAAAGAATCTATTGGAGTGTACGAGGAAAACTTCAAAAGGCTTGCACGATATGCTTCTGGCTTTGTCGCTACCCCTGAATGCAAGGTTGACCACTTCTTTGGTGGGCTGAAGCCTAGCCTATGGAAAGCATTAGCGATCCGTGACTTCGAAAGCTATAAGGAAATTGTCCGATGTGCCCTCAAGGTCGAAATGGAGATCGAGGAATCACAGGGGTATCATGGGGATAAGAAGCTTAAGGTGGAATTCAATGCTGGTGGTCCGATGGATAAATCCAATGGTGCTAAGAAGATCCAACACCCCACTTTCCAAAAGTGCGGAAATAAGCACCCTGGAAATTGCCTCAAGGGGACGAGGAAATGCTTTAGGTGTGGAAGAGAAGGGCACCTAGCTGTTAACTATCGGCAAGAAAGACCCACGACTGTGACAGAGGAGAGGAATGCTCTGTTCGAACCTCAACACGTTGTTCATTGCTACAACTGCAAAGAACCATGGAATTTTACAAATTATTGCCCCAATCCAAGGGTTTTTGGAGGCAACCAACAACCTCCAAGGAAACAAGGAAGAGCTTTTTCCATCACTTCTGCTGAAGTAAACCCCGACAACGAAGTGGTGATAGGTACGCTAGTTATTCATTCAAGAATAGAGAACATACTTTTTGATTCAGGTTCTACGCATTCTTTTATATCTCAAAAGTTTGGAAGAAAAATCCCAGCACCACCACAAATCATGGAAGTGAAGATTTCGGTGAGTATGGAAAATGGGTAAATCATTGCATCCCAGGAATATAAGTCCTCCCCTATTATAATCTTTGGATTTAATTTCCCAGAAAACATTGTCATACTCCCTCTGGTGGAATTTGATGTAATTCTTGGCATGGATTGGCTTTCCTTATATAGAGCCAACATAAATTGTCGGGAAAGGGAAATCACACTCCATATGGAGAATTGACCCCCGATTCTTTACAAGTGTAAGGAGGAAGATGAATCTCCTTTAGCTCCATCATCTCAAGCATGGATATTAATGCCCTATGAGCAGGCGTATCTGGCTCAGATGATTGAGTCCAAGGAAGAAACCATCCTTCAAGAAATGCTTATTGTGAGGGAATTCACTAAAGTGTTTCCTCAGGAACTGACTGGTCTTCCTCCTAGAATAGATGTTGAATTCTCAATTGAACATATACCAGGGGCTCTACCAATATCCAAGACTCCATATAGAATGGTTGTCGTGGAGCTTGAAGAGTTGAAGAAACAACTACAGGAGAATATAGATAAAGGGTTTATACGCCCAAGTGCTTCACCAGACCTCTTTATTAAGAAGGATGGGTCAATGCACCTTTTCATCGATTATCGTGAGCTCAAAAAAATCTCGATAAAGAACAAGTATCCTCTCCCACGAATTGATGACTTCTTCGATCAGCTGCGTGGAGCACAATACTTCTCCAAGGTGGACATGCGGTCAAGATATTATCAAGTAAGGGTGAAGAAGGAAGATATCCCCAAGACTGCTTTTCGCACAAGATACAGGAACTATGAATTTATAGTAATGCCTTTCAGACTCACTAATGCTCTAGAAGTCTTCATGGACTTGATGAATATAGTCTTTAGAGATTACCTCGACAAATTTTTGGTAGTCTTTATAGATGATATTCTAATATACTCCAAAACCAAGGAGGATCATGTGGAGCATTTAAGAACTATACTAGAGACTTTGTACAAGGAGAAGATCTATGCAAATTACAACAAGTTTGAGTTCTGGTTGAAGGAGGTATCATTCTTGGGCCATATCATCACAAGCAATGGGATATCTATGGATCCCTCCAAAACAGATGTAATTGAGGGATGTCCAAGTCCAACATCAGTAACATATATTTGTAGCTTCTTGAGGTTAGCTGGATATTATCGACGATTTGTGAGAAATTTCTCACGATTGTCCAACCCTCTTACCAAGCTAACTCGAAAGGGAGTAATGTTTTCTTGGAGTGATGAATGTGAATAAAGCTTCAAGGAGTTAAAAAGGAGGCTTATCACTGTGCTTGTGCTCACTTTACCCACAAGTGGGGAACCTTTTGTGGTATTCAGTGATGCTTCGAAGAAGGTCTTAGGTTGTGTGCTGATGCAGAATGATAAAGTGATATCATATGCCTCAAGGCAGTTGAAAATCCATGAGAGAAACTATCCAACACATGATCTGGAGTTGGTGGTGGTGATCTTTGCCTTGAAAATCTGGCGGGATTATCTCTATGGGGAGAAATGTGAGATATATACTGACCACAAGAGTCTTAAATATATATTCACACAGAAAGAGCTTAATATGTGTTAGAGAAGATGAATAGAGCTCATCAAGGATTATGACTTTTCAACACATTACCACCTTGGGAAAGCGAACAAGGTGGCAGATGCCCTAAGTAGAAAGGACCCAGAGATTCTATCAATGATGAGAATTGAGAAGTATCCAATCTTCTTAGACTTGATGAATACGAACATGGGAATCATATAGAAGGGAAAATCATCAATCCTTTCACAAATGATTTCTCAACCGTCTCTTTTGGAAAGGTTAAAGGATGCTCAAAAGGATGATTTGGGAATTCAAGGAAAAGTGGAAGCTATCGAAAAAGGGAAATCCTTGGAGTTTAATGTTAATGAAGAAGGAATTGTGAAATTTGGGAAAAGACAATGTGTTCCATCAAGTCTGGAGCTGAAGGAGGAACTTTTGGATGATGCACATAGTTCAAATTTCTCTATTCACCCAGGGAACACAAAGATGTATTGAGATCTTTGAGAAAACATTTGGTAGGATAATATGAAGAATGAGATCGTTGTATATACATCAAAGTGCCTAGTGTGCCGGCAAGTGAATTCATAGAGGCAGAAGTCTAAGGGGATGATGCAAACATTTCCCACACCAGAATGGAAATGGGAGAACATCACCATGGACTTTGTCACTGGACTTCTGAGGACATCCAAAGGCAACAATGCAATCTGGGTTGTGGTGGATCGTCTTACAAAGACTGCACACTTCACTGCTATTTGGGAGGATTTCTCATTGGATCAACTGGCACAAATATATATCAGGGAAGTGGTAAGGCTTCATGGAGTACCACTATCTATTGTGTCTGACCGAGATCCAAGATTCACCTCTAAGTTTTGGAAGAGTCTTCAACATGCTATGAATACTTAACTGAAATTCAGTATGGCCTATCATCATCATACTGATGTCTAATCCGAGCAGACTATCCAAACACTTGAGGACATCTTGAGAGCGTGCTCAATGGACTTTAAAGGGGGATGTGATCAACATCTTCCTCTGGTTGAGTTCTCTTATAATAACAGTTTCCAATCGAGCATCCAAATGGCACATTATGAAGCCCTGTATGGGAAAAGGTGCAGAACACCGGCATGTTGGGATGAGGTCAGTGAATGTAAGCTGTTTGGACCATAAATGTTCGAATAAATGATGGAGAAGGTGAAAACCATTCAAAAGCATATCAAGGAATCCCAGAGTCGATAGAAGAGTTATACAGATAACCATCGATGAGACCTTGAGTTTAAAGTCAGAGACATGGTTTTTCTATGCATATCTCCATGGAAGAAGGTCATAAGGTTTGGAAAGAAAGGGAAGTTAATTCCAAGGTACATCGGCCCCTTTGAGATTCTTGATCGTGTCGGGGCTGTGGCCTATCAACTAGCACTTCCACCTACCATGACCAAAGTACATGATGTTTTTCATGTATCCCTCTTAAGGAAGTACATACCAGACCCTTCACATGTACTCTCTTCTGAGGTGGTACAGTTGGAGGATGATCTTTCTTATGAGGAGAAACCAGTGAAGATATTATATCGTAGAGAAAAAGTTCTACAAAATAAGACAATGCCCCTCGTCAAGGTGTTGTGGTGAAACCACAAGTTTGAAGAAACAAATTGGGAATCAGAGGAAATGATGAAGCTGAGTTACCCCAAGAGTCTGTCACCATCGCACACCTTACCCTTAGGTCTAATGCGGCTGTTTTAAGGGGTTATGTAACAAATCTCTAGTACTATGTTCATGTACATTATTTTTTTATATAATAATGAATATACTTTCTTGTCATTATTGATACATTGTAAATTGTTTTTAAAGTACAAATAGTGTTTTTAGTTATTATTTAATTAAGAATTCTATTTTATTAAATTAAGGGATTTTTGAATTAAATAATATTTTAGTAAAATATTATTATTATTAAATTAATTTTTATTAAATATAAATGATCTTATAATTTTATGAATGAAATAGTAATTTTTATTAAGGTTTGAAAGCCATTTTTCTCAAAACCCATGAATTTTCAATAAATGTCGGTTTTTATTTTAAAAGTGAAAATTAAACCATTTATAAAATTATTTCGATAAAATAAATGTTATTTCTGGAATCAGGACGTTGAAATTATCCAACGGTGAATTTTTCATAATTTTCTGAGACAGTCAAATTTTTGGGTAAAAATTAAATACCGTTTAAATATAAAATGTGTTTTATGACATCATAATGACCCAATAGTGATGTAATAAAATACTATAAGCTTTATTTTCGGCCAATATATGTTTTACCATTAAAATAATGTGATTTTTGGTTTGTTTGACTTATTTTACAAAGCATTAATGGACCCATCAGGACTTATTAAACATCTTGTCTTTTTAAATTATTTTCCATGGGAGTGTGACTCACCTCCACATAAGAAACCCCATTATTTTAAGAATTTCAGACTTTGGCCTTATAAAATATTGTTTTCCTATCCCATTTTCTAAAAACCATGGTCAAAAACCATGAGCTGATTTGGGGTTTGGATTAGTTTAATGTAAGGGGTCCCAAACCTAAATAATGAAGAATTCACTCACCTTTCCTATATAAACCCACCCAAGCTCCCACTTCCTCCTCACTCAAAGCCTTTCGAGTTCATCCAACCTATGACCTACTCTCTCTAGAATCCTCCCATGGTGCCCCAATCTCCAGAGAAGCCTCTCTCAAGCCTCTCTCAAGCCTTTGGGAGAATACTTCCATGTAAGGGTTTTTCTTCCTTTCAACTTTTTGTAAAATTTTCTTAATATTGTTATGCCCTTTTAATTTAAATTATAAATGTCGGGGTATGGTTTCAAACCTACCCCATACTTCCCTCTTATAGCTTGAATTATGGGAGACCCCTTTCTCTCTCATTAAATGCCTCCCATGTACACCTGTTACTATGCCGAAATTCTGAAAGGAACTTCTCTCTCCTCATTTACATTCAAACAATACTTTTGTATCATGAATTTAAATTCTATTACAATTTTTGGGACATGTATCTATATAACCCTCTTACTGTCCATTTCATGTAAATATGATGAGTAACCCCTTTCTCTCTCATCAACCATTTTTATGAATTCTTATGTCACGCCGTTACACTACCGAAATCGCACTAATTTTCTAAGCTAATGCCATTGTGTAGTGAATACCATGCCCATTTCTACATCAAGGGTATTCAACTTTATGCACATTTATTTATTGATTATAAAGTTTCATGTATGAATTCCACATTACTTTATCGTGGAATAATTGTTTATGTTTAATGAATCCTTGTTTTATGATCCCTTTGGCACACGTATGCATGAAATGAAATGTTTAAGAAGGGTGCGCCCTTATAGCTCTCCAATGCATTGGGTAAAGTATAGTATCATGATACGTCATGTGAAATGTGTGTTGAATCATGCTAATTAAAGTTAAAAGATGTTTTACTCATGCTTCATGTGCAATGAGAATTTACTCATGCTTCATGAGCAATGTGCCTTGGCTCATACTAATTCCATGTTAAGTGTTGTTGCCACATTTCCTTGTTATGATTATCATGATTTATCATGCCTTTATGCCCATGTTTCTCTTGTGATATATTGATATGCATATTGTCTAACATGTATTGTACTCATCATGTATTCCATGTTTATACCCTTATCGGGATTTATAGCTCACCCCTTTTCTTATGCATGTCCTCAGGTTATCCCATGCAATGCTAAGTACGTGGGAATGTAGTTGTCATGCAAAGGAAGTTTTCAATAAAGATGTTTTATTTCATGTTTTAAGTTGTCATGTAACGATCCTAAGCCCCGAAGACAATAGACCTATCGATCTTCCATGTTGTATCAAGTGAATAGTTTATGTAATAAATCATGTTTAAGTTTGTAATAAAATCAGGGTCGTCATACTGTTCATGTGCACTTATTCATAGTGTACATAGGTCTTAAAGTAAACAAAAATGCACCCAACATCTAGGGTCTCAGAGATTCACCATGGGATCCCAAATTCCCAAAATACTCTAGTTTCAAAATATTTTTATGAAAACCATTTACATGAGATCATTAAATTTATTACTTTAAGAATTAAAATAAAAATGAGTCCCTTAGGAAAAAGATCAAACTTTCAATTCCAAGGTTCCGGATCATAACTCTACAAACAAGTCACCCATATCAATCTCAAAAGTATTCCTAAACCAAAATATTCATTAAATCACTCAGTATACTCACTCATCAATCATCAATACACATTAATTTTATATTAAAAACAAATCTTAACTACCAGCAAGGTACTTGTCTTAAGGTAATACACATTTGATAAATAGTGTACAACATAAAATTGTGTAAGAATTTTGAAACAAATTAACCATTTTTACAAAATGTTTGAAGTGAATGTGGGAATTGATGGGCTCACATTGAAGAAATGTTCAAAACAGTCAATAATTGACTCCTCCCCCACACTTAAAACCCAACATTGTCCCCAAAGTTGAATTCCAAATAAAGAGAATAAAAATTTGATAGTTTATGTTCAAAAAAGAT
The DNA here is from genome assembly GCA_963277665.1 of Viscum album. Classification (NCBI taxonomy): domain Eukaryota; kingdom Viridiplantae; phylum Streptophyta; class Magnoliopsida; order Santalales; family Viscaceae; genus Viscum; species Viscum album. The sequence continues at coordinate 427,541,528 of OY728150.1, read as the reverse complement.
TTTTTTATTTTATTAGATTTATGACATGCTTTAAGGTCACATTACAGTTCAAAAATTTTGTTCACCACAAATATTAATTTAATAGCAGGTTCATAAGAAGGTACACACATTAACATTTAAGTCCAGTGATAAATATTTTCAAGAAAGTTCAAGAAAGACCATGTAACTTGTTGGTGCACAACAAATAGGGTATAAGCTTGTTCATAAACTATGATTTAGTTGGATGTTAAATACAGCAGACAAAGTTCATGCTAAACACCCCAAAGTTATAAGTATATTCACAAAAAGATACTAACTAGCTTGTCCACATGCCCCCCCCACATCAGTTCATGCAGTGAAAGATTTTAAAATATCAATGAATTCCAATTTTCAACAAGGAGGAACATACATAATTTCTTATATAAGCATAATTTTCCAGGAAAGCAAGGCATTCAGCTGGTTTTCTTATAGTACAAGTAGAATTATTTTCATTTGGGTGATATATAGTAGAATTTTTTTAAACAGCTCAAGTCATGCTGCAGACTAATTTAAAAGTAATATCATATGTAGCATAATTTTTCTACAAGCATATTTTTTAAACAATAGTACACCTAGACAACATATTTTTTTAAACAAACATGACATGAAACATATTTATTTTATAAAGAATTAAAGGGTATAAAAATGAAACAAAATTAACATTAAGGTACTTCCCTGACTTAAAGTTTCATTACTCCTTCAGCATGGGAATTCCACTTCTTAGATAACACTAACATCAACATCTGAAAAATCACAAGGCAAGCAGAAAGAGAGAGAAATTTCTAGAAGAGACATAAAAACCATAATGTAGAAAAGAATCACTTTATTCAACACAAAATAGTGAAAAAGTGAAAACAAAGAAAGAGTATGGGTTGGCTCCCATGAAGAAATGAGTTTAAATTCTCCAGTTAGAGTTTATTTAATCACAATTTGTTTTGTGTTTTATTGAAAACAAACAAACCCATGGGAAGCCTCCCATGCAGTTCCAGGTTTATAGTCTCCAGTCGGACTCACCTATAACTAACCGTAGTCACTTGGTGGATGTGGTTTCCTTAATAAAAACCACCACATTTGTTTGGCCCAAATGTTTTTAACAGAACAATGAAAATTATGGGCTCTAAGACATAAAAAATTAGATATTTAATTCTTATAGCCTAAAATAACCACTAAGAGACACCCCTTGATAGTGGTAATCATAAAGCTATCCAATTTAAGATTATATTTAGATTTTTCAATATTTGAATTTAGGTGAAGGGACAACATTAAACTAGGTGCTCCTAGGGGTGTGACCTTATTCTCAATACTATCTCTCTCAACTTCAAAATTAATAGTTTTACATTCAAGGGTAAAAATGGGTAAATTCTAATTGGTAGGTTCCAAAGGGGATTCAATAAAGTGCTAAACAGAAACATGTAAAATAGAAATTGAGCATAAATCCACTTCTAAAATACTATTAAGATCATTAGAAGGCTCATCACCCTTCATAGTTGAGGATTAAAGTGAAATAAAGGGAAGAGAATTTATTTTATCACAAACAAATTTAGGTCTAACAGTGTTTTAAATCTCTTCCAAAAGATCCTCATCAGTTAACTCACACTGAACATCAACTTCTTCTCTCAAATCAATTCTGTAACCATCATCTATTGTGTGTTAAACCTCTAACTCAAGTTCATGTTCAAATTCCTCACTTTCCCAAAAAATTTCTATAGTGTGTTCCAGAAAGTTCAGTTCAGGTGGAGACATGTTCAATTCCACTTCAATAATGTCATTTTCAAGACTGATCAAATTCAAGCAATTTTCTTTAGAAATGACAACACTACCTTCCATTTCATTACACAGTGTTTTAGAAAAGTGATTACTATGTAAAAAAGGAAGTAAAATATCATCAATCAACTTTTCCTCAAAACAAACTACCTCAACTTCTTCATCCAAACACATTTAGAAAAAAAATTGGGTTTAGAGTTTCAAAACATGGAATAGTGGTTTTCAATTTTGGTTTAAAACTTTCAGATTCTATGTTATCCAGTTTAAATTTCTCTTCTAGAGTGTTTCAAATTTCTAGTTCAGGTCCAGTATTCAAAAAGTCATAAAAATTGAGTGAAGGGTTTTTAAAATTAAACTTTTCATTCTCAAATATCTCTTATAGCTAAGTGACTTCATTCTCAAAACTTCTTAAACAATGAGTCTATTAAAAAGTATGGATCATAAAAATAATTGGAAAATATTTTTCAATCTATTTTAAATAATTTTCAAAATTTTCCAACTCAACTCCATTAAAATTCGTTTTTGGATATTCAATGTTATTCTCTTGATTCAGTGAGTTGGTTATTTCTAGATTTCGTTCAACAGAATATGATTTTTCAAAATGAAATATTTTTTTCCAAGTTTCACAGTCAATCTTCTCTTAAATTTTATTTTAAAATCTTTTATAAGTACTTTTTTTCATTTATTTTAGCTTCTTCTTGTTCCTTAACCCATTGTTTTAATTCCAAGAGCATTATTTCAAATCTTTTCATTCTTTTATCTTGATCTTGAGTGTATTTATCTTGAATTTCATGGATTTTATTAAACCAGGAATCCAAATAATCCTCCCAAGCATCTAATTTGAATTCAATTATTTCATGTTTTGCTAGGAAATCAGGATTGGATTCAAAGTTTTCATCTTCTTCAATGTAAACAACCTATTGTGGCTGGTTATAGACACACTACCACGTAATGTGCCCATAATAGTCACAACATACACAGTGAGGCCCAAATTGATTCAAGTTCTTATGAACTTATATTTATTGTACAGAATGAGATTAAAGACACAATAGTTCACAGTGAAGAAAATTTTTAATGTTCAACAAAAGAAGTGTGTTCCAATTCATGGTTTTTTAAAGCATATTTTTAATGTTTTTAATGTTTTTTTTATTTTTTTTTATTTTTCTTATTAAAACCCTAGACTCTCAATGCATGTATTCTCCGACAATGGTTCCAAATTTTGATGAGGTCAGAGTCGTCACAGCCCTAAAAATTACAATTATAACTGCTATACTAGAACAGTGTTGCAGGGTAGAACCCAAGGGAAGGCAGGTGAAAAATCTAAGGTTTTATTCAAAATATACTCCACTATTGTCAGTAGTGGAGGAAGTGAACATCTTCTTACTTTATATATCTTTTTATTTTTTTAATAATGTGGTACCAATAAGATGATAAAACTTGTTTGAATAAGTAACTAAAACTTACACTAAAGTAACTATAAACTATTGAAGAAACAACGAACTAATCTTTCAAGTAGCAAAGACAAAGTAGTATGAATCACATGAAATACTCGGGAGATTTAATCAACTAGTTGAAATGGATGACTCCTTCACAACTTTTATTGAGTCACACTTCAAGAAAATTTAAAAAAATCTTCCCTTCCAGGAAATTCAATAGGTAGAGGATTAAGTATTGTAGTTCTCCACACCAAAACTTAATTGAACTTCTTGAAAGATGAAAAGGGGAAACAATTGGAAATAATATCACCGTAAATTTCCAATGTTGTTGACAGTAAAAGCATCGAAAAAAATATTCAAAATCTACTTCACTAGTTGATCTTTAATTAATGAATTTGAAAAAAATATATTGAGGTGTGAACAATTAAACATAGAATCATAAATCAATCTCACTGATTGATTATGATTTTGAAATATTGAAAAGAAAGTGAATAAATTAAAAATAAAATCTAGAAGTATCAAATTCCTGAGCTAAGAACAAATCATCTTATGATCATATTGATTTCAACACAAAAAACACACGAAAATATAGTACAAAATCTAAGGATAAAGGGAAGAAGAACTCCCCTAGCGCTACTCTGCTCTATGACTCCTTTGTATCCTGCTCTAATCATGTGCTTCCCTTCGGATTCTTCACTCTCAAAAAAGTGTGTGCGTTGAATATGATGAGCATACCCCTAATTCTACTACTTTCTCTGCCTTTAATACCTCACTGTCATCTGCTGTAAATCACCCACAACATCCACTGACTTAATCTTATTCTTCCAATTTGCACTGCAAATGTGTTTTTTTTGGTGCATCGCACATCACACTAGATTTTCCCTTGTAACTAACTTCTAGTGAGTTAGTTGAGTAAACCTGGATTCTTTTTAGGCTTTCGTGTGAACCTGCACATTTAAAACAAAATAAAAAAATTAAAACACGAAGAAATTTAAATAATAGATAATTTTTAAGTCTAATGTTATAATACTTATTAAAATGAAATTAAAGTTATCTAATAAATATCTTAATTGATAATTATTATTAAATGTTATTATTATGATTATTAATTTATTATTAAATCTTTAATTAAATAAAATTATTAAGTTTTAAATTTATTATTATTAATTATGTTATTTAATTAGTATAAGCATTATTAATAATTAGTTAGTATAGATTATTTAAATTCTTAAATTAGATCATCAATTAATTTATTAATTTAATTATTATATTTATTCTATTGAAATTAAAGTGTTAAATTATTTATTTTAGTTAATAAATAATTTTATTTATAAATTATTATTGTTTATATTTTAATTTTATTAATTATTATTAGTTTTTCTTATATTTTATTTTATAACTTATCTATTTAATAATATTATAATAGTTATATATTAAAATTATAATCTATTATATTATATATTTTTTTAATTTATTAATTATTATTTTTTACTTTTTTTAATTAATTAATCCAATTCTCCCCCCAACTGACTTCTTCTCCAATGTTCCACGAAGGAAGGGTTTCAGATCTAGTGACTTCTTCATGAAGCCTCCGGCGGTGAGCAGGTCCAGCAGCTCCCTTAGCATTACCTCATCCTAATAGCTTCAGCGGCTAGTAGAGGACCCTCTAAGAGTGGCCTCGAATCCTCCTTGTGCCTAGTTGAAACAGGAACCGGTGGTAGCCTGCTCAACCAAGCAGCGAGCGGTGGATTTCGGTGAAAGGGGAAAACATGCATAGGCAGATCAATTTCATTGTACATCAACTATAGGCAGTTTATCTAAGCCTGTTTGCGGTAATGATCTTCTTCAGCAAAGGGTGACGACTATGCGGTACACCGGGTCCCTCTTCCTCCCAGAACAGTGGATGCGGTTGGTGCGGCGTAACAAAAACTCAGCACTTAGACAATGGAAACATTATTTGTTGCTTCAAATGGTTGCTAACAATGAAACGTTGGGCTTTATAAGTCGCATCGGCGATAACTCCTCCCTTGGTGGTGGTGGAAACCTGATTCTGCTAGAGGGAAGGGATCAATGACTCCGGCCCTTACAACATCTTTTCTCACGTTGGAATCTTCTCTCCAATAGTGACCAACTTCAAGAATCGTTTTCACAGGGAGGAGAAAAGTCATCACGATGTGGGTCCTCCTCTGCCCATCTTCAGTGGACCCTCATTCGAGATACCACAACCAGTGGTGGGTTTGACCGGCTCAGCTCCTCCATATCGCGGTATAGGAAGTTTTGATTCAGCGGTGTAGACCAGATCCGATGGTGGAAAGATCACTGGTAAAACAGGCTGGGGTCCTGGCGGCTTCACGGTGAGATAGCCATTGAGTGGCATTAGTGCGTTTTCGATGAGGGGAAAGGCGTTGGTAGTAGAATGAGAGAAACAGTGGATGAGGAAAGGTTTCTATGAAGGACAAGGAAGAAACAATGCATAAAATCATTGTACCACCGTGATGGGGGAAATGGTGTCTACATGTAGTGGTAGCTGTATGAGCAAAGCAGTGAGATAGTGAAATGGAAGAAACAATTCCAACAATTGTTGTGGCACTGTGATGGGGAATCGATACCAAGAGAGGTTATGGTGGTGGGGGCTAGAAAAGGTGTGAGGAGGCACCTTAAAGAGCCTAAACGGTGCCACTATGTCTTGATTAATGGTGCCACACAGACTAAATTTACCTATAAAAATAAAATTTATTAAATTCAGTTAAAAAACATAAACTAAAATACATAATGAAAAACTAACATTTATTAAAACGTTTATAAACAACTTAAAAAAACATAAATAAATAAAAGAAACAAATAAGCCTTTAATTAAATTATCAAAAACAATTTAATAAAACATTTAAATTATAAATAAATAAAATCATAAATTAGGAGATTATTATATTTTAAAAAGGTAAAAGAAAATTGGTTTTTAGAATTAAACGAACAAAAAATATACTTAATTTATTTGAAAAACTTAAAAAAAACTTAAATTAGGTAAAAAAATAAATTAAATTAACTAAGATAAATAGTTAGTTAATTTGTTATTAAATACTTATGTTAATTAATGAAATTAAATTAAATATAATTAATTAATTTAGTATGTTTAAAATCATAAATTTATAAAAGTTGAATTGTTATAAGGTGACTAAAATTTAGATTATGTTATTTAAAATTTATTAATATTTAATACTTGGAATGTTAAATTACCAAATGATTTATTTATATGAAGAAAGAAGAATTAATTAATTAACTAGTAAATGTTAAATTATTAAATATGAAAAAACACGAAATTAAATAAAAATTTATTAGACTATAAAATTAAAGTAAAAAAATAAATTAATTATTTAAAGGCTAAAAATACAATTTTAATTACAAAAACTAAGTAAATAACATATTTATTTCTAAAAATGAAAATGTACACTTATTTAGCAAAAAGTGTAATAATATTTAAATAAAAAAATTACATAATTAGATGTGAAAAAACATGTGTAAAATAGGGCCACATCAAATTCCCCCACACTTAAACATTGTTTGTCCTCAAACAATCTCATGTATTATTATCCTTGAAAACAGAAGTTTGATATTCATGATACTAATCAAAATGTAGCATGTCCATCAATTAGAGAATAGAGGATTGAAGTGTCAATAGGATTTTGAAAAGATAACTCAAATCAAGTCCTACCTTAAACAATATCTTATTAAAAATCAAGAAAGAAATGAACCATATATTAATAAAAGTGTCCTGCCTCATTTGTGAATCTGCTTAGCGACTCATTACAATCCAAGCTCATGTTCTAAGTCCAAGAGTGACAAGAGGTAAAATATCTTGTGGAATTAAAAACCTAAACTAGGAACCTTGTATAATCACTCATCACTTAGGTTCCAGTAATAATTTTTTTTTGAATCACCTTATTGATAAAACTTAAATTACTCTCATATAAACAATTTCCCCTTCTTCATTTGGCGTTCATCATTCCCATAACCATTAAGAACTCGTTTTTGACCATAGACACATTATTTAATTTTTCCCAAGACATGTATCATGTGCTAAGCATTGTACATGTTCACTTATTCAAAGTGTATAGAGGGCTTAAAGTAAACAGAAACACACCCAGCATCTAGGGTCTCAGAGATTCACCATGGGATCCTAGACGCCCAAACCACTGTAGTTTCAAAATATTTTTATGAAAACCATTTACATTAGCTCATTAAATTGATTACTTTAATAATTAAAAAAAAATGAGTCCCCTGAGAAAAATATCAAACTTTCAATTCCAAGGGTCATGATCATAAATCCACTAACAAGTCACTCATATCACTCTCAAAAGTTTTCCTAAACCAAAATCTACATTTAATCACTAAGTACACTCACTCAGCAATCATCCATCCACATTAATTTTAGATTCAAAACAAATCTTAACTGCCATCAAGGTACTCATCCTAAGGTAAGACGCATTTGAGAGATAGTGTACAACCTAAAATTGTGTAAGAATTTTAAAAACATTGAACCATTTTTACAAAATGGTTGAAGTGAAAGTGGGAACTGACGGGCTCACATTGAATAAATGTTAATCACAATCAATAATTGACCCTCTCCCCCACACTTAAAATCAAAAATTTTCCCCAAAATTGAATTCCAAATAAGGAGAATAAAAAATTAACAGTTTAAGTCCAAACAAATTTTTTATTTTCATAGATTTATGACATGTTTTAATGTCACATTAAAGTTCAAAAACAAATTTCACCAAAAAGTTTAATTTAACATAAGGTTCATTAGAAATTACATGCATTAACATTTAAGTCCAGTGAGAAAGATTTTCAAGAAAGTTTAATAAATAGTATGTAACTTGTGGGTGCACAACGGATATGGTATAAACTTGTTCAGAAACTATGATTCAGTTAGATGTTAAATACATCTGAAAAAGTTCATGTTAAAAACCCCAAAGATATAAGCATATTTAAAAAAAGATACTAACTAGCCAGTCTACAAGAACCCCCCCACACCAGTTCATGTAGTGAAAGGTTTTAAAATATCAATGAATTCTAATTTTCAACAAGGCGGAACATGCATAATTTATTATATAAGAATAATTTTCTGGGAAAGTGATACATTTAGCAGGTTTTCTTAAAGTAAAAGCAGAATTATTTTCAGTAGGGTGATATATAGAAGAATTTTTTTAAATAGCTCAAGTCATGTAACAGACTAATTTAAAAGCAACAACATATGTAGCAGATTTTTTCTACAAGAAGATTTTTTTAAACAATAGTACACCTAGACAACATAATTTTTTTTAAACAAACATGACATGCAACTGATTTCTTTTCTAAAACATTAAAGAGTATAAAAATGAAACAAAATTAACATTATGGTACTTCCCGGACTTAAAGTTTAATTACTCCTTCAGCAAGGGAATTCCACTCCTTAGATGACACCATAACAACATTTGAAAAATCAAAAAGCAAGCAGAAAGTGACAGAAATTTCTAGCAGAGACAAAAAAAATAAAGTAGCAAAGCATCACTTTATTCAACACAAAACAGTGAAAAAGTGAAAACAAATAAAGAGAATGGGTTTGATTCCATGAAGAAACGAGTTTAAAGTCTTCAGTTAGAGTTTATTTAATCACAATTTTTTTGTGTTTTATTAAAAAAAAATAAAACCATGGGTTTCCTCCCATGCAGTGCTAGGTTTATAGTCTCGAGACAGACTCACCTAGAACTAATAGTAGTCACTTGGTGGATGTGGTTTCCTTAATAGGAACCACCACATGTGTTTGGACCAAATGTTTTTAACAGAACAATGAAAATTGTGTGCTCTAAGACATAAGAAATCATATACTAAACTCTCATAACCTGAAATAACCACTAAGAGACACCCCTTAATAGTGGTAATCAGAGTGCTATCCACTTCAAGATTATGTTCATATTTTTCAAGATTTGAATTCAGGTGAAGATACAACATTAAACTAGGTTCTCCTAGGGGTTTGTCCTTATTCTCAGGGCTATCTCTCTCAACTTCAACCTTAGCAGTTTCACATTCAAGGGTGAAAATGGGTGAATTATTATTAGTAGGTTCAAAAGGGGATTCATTAAAGTGATGAATAAAAATTTATACAATAGAACATGAGCATAAATTCACTTCTAAACTACTATTAGCATCACGAGAAGGCTCATCACCATTCATAGTTTAGGATGAAAGTGACAGAAAGAGAAGGGAATTTATTTTATCATAAATAGATTCAGGTCTAACAATGTTGTAAATATCTTCCAAAAGATCATCATCTGCTAACTCACATTGAACATCAACTGCTTCTCTCAAATCAATTTTGTAACCATCATCTAGTGTGTGTTCAACCCCTACTTCAAGTTCATGTTCAAATGGATCACGTTCCAAAACAATGTCTATAGTGTGTTCTATAAATTTTAGTTCAGGAGTATAAATGTTCAATTCAACTTCAATAATGTCATGTTCAATATTGATCAAATTCAAACAATTTTCCTCAGAAATGAAAACACTACCTTCCATTTCATTACACAGTGTTTCATAAAAGTGATTACTATGTAAACAAGGAAGTGAAATCTCATCAATCAACATTTCCTCAAAACACACTACCTCAACTTTTTCATCCAAAAACATCTCAAAACAAATTGGGTTTAGAGTTTAACAACATAGAAGAGTGGTTTTCAATTTTGGTTTAAAATTTTCCGATTCCACGTTATCCAGTTTAAATCTCTCTTCCAGAGTGTTTCCCATTTTTTGTTCAGGTTCAGTATTCATAAAGTCATAAAAATTGAGTGAAATGTTTTTAAAATTCAACTTTTCACTCTCAAATATCTCTTATACCTGAGTGACTTCGTTCTCAAAACATCAAAAACAATGAGTCCTTTCAAAAGTATGGATCATGAAAATAATTGGAAAATATTTTTCAATCTATTTTAAATCAGTTTCAAAATTTTCCAACTCAAATCCATTAAAATTAGTTTTGGGATATTCAATGTTATTCTCTTGATTCAGTGAGTTGGTTATTTCTAGATTTCGTTTAATAGAATCAGATTTTTCAAAATGAAAGTTTGTTTCCCAGTTTCATAGTCACTCTCCTCTTAAATTTGATTTTCAAATCTTTTATAAGCACTTTCTTTTTTATTTAGTTCAGCTTATTCTTTTTCCTTAACCCATTATTGTAATTCCAAGAGCATTTTTTCCAATATTTTCATTCTTTGATCTTGCTCTTGAGTGTATTTATCTTGAATTTCATGGATTTTATTAAACCTAGAATCCCAAGAATTTTCCCTGGTATCCAATTTAAATTCAATTAATTCATGTTTAGCTAGGAAATCCGGATTGGATTCAATGTTTTCGTCTTCTTCAATGTAAACAACCTATTGTGGCTAGTTATAGACACACTACCATGCAGTGTGCCCATAATAGTCACAACATACACAATGAGGCCCAAATTGATTCAAGTTCTTATAAACTTCCATTTATTGTATAGAAAGAGATTAAACACACAATAGTTCACAGTGAAGTAGATTTTTAATGTTCAACAAAATAATTATGTTCCAATTCACAGTTTTTTAAAGTAGTTTTTTAATGTTTTTTTAATGTTTTTTTATTTTTATTTTTATTTTTCTTATTAAAACTATAGACTCTTAGAACATGCCTTCCCTAGAAATGGTGCCAAATTTTGATGAGGTTGGAGGTCATCACAGCCCTCAAAATTACATTTATAACTGCTACACTAGCACAATGTTGCAGGGTAGAACCCAAGGGAAGGTAGGTGAAAAATCTAAGGTTTTATTCAAAATATACTCCATTGTTGTCAGTAGTGGAGGAAGTGAACATATTCTTACTTTATATATCTTTTTATTTTTTTTAATAATGTGGTACAAACAATATGATAAAACTAATTTGACTAAGGAACTAAAACTTACACTAAAGTAACTATAAACTACAGAAGAAACAACGAAATAATATTTCAAGAAACAAAGACCATGGAGCACGAATCACATGAAATACTCGGGAGATTTAATATACTTGTTGAAATGGTTGAATCATTCACAAATTTTATTGAGTAACACTTCAATACAATTTAAAAAAATCCCCCTTGCTAGAAAATTCAATAGGTAGAGGATTAGGTATTGGAGTTCTCCACAACAAAACTTAATTGAAGTGCTTGAAAGTTGAAAAGGGGTAACAATTGGAAATAAAATCACCGTAAATTTCCAATATTTTTTACGGTAAGAGAATTAAAAAAAATAATCAAAATCTACTTCACTAGTTGATCTTGAATTAATGAATTTGAAAAATATATATTTAGGTGTGAATAATTAAACATAGAATCATAAATCAATCTCACCGATTGATTATGATTATGAAATAATGAAAAAAGTGAAGAAATTAGAAAGAAAATCTAGTAGTATCAAACTCCTGATCTAAGAACATATCATCTTATGATCATATTGATTTCCACACTAAACAAACATGAAAATATAGTACAAAATCTAAGGACAAAGGGAAGAAGAACTCCCCTAGCCCTACTCCACTCTCTGATTCTTTCATCTCCTGCTCGGCTCATGTGCTTATCTCGGGAGTCTTCACTCTAAAAAAAGTGTGTGCATCGAATATGATGATCGTCCCCCTAATTCTGCTGCTTTATCTACCTTTAATACCCCACTTTCATCTGCTACAAATCACCGACAACATCTACCGACTTAATCTTATTCTTCCAATTTGCACTGTACACATGTGCTTTTTGGTGCATCGCACATCACACTAGATGTTCCCTTATAACTAAATTCTAGTGAGTTATTTGAGTGAACCTGGATTCTTTTTAGGCTTTGGTATAAACCTACACATTTAAAACAAAATAAAACAATTAAAACATGAAGAAATTTAAATAATAGTTATTTTTTGCCTAATTTTATAATACTTATTAAAAACAAATTAAAGTTAATTAATAAATATCTTAATTGATAATTATTATTAAATATTATTATTATTATTAATTTATTATTTAATCTTTAATTAAATAAAATTATTAACTTTTAAATTTATTATTATTAATTAAGTTTTTTAATTTGTGTAAGTATTATTAATAATTAGTTAGTATAACTTATTTAAATTCTTAAATTAGATCAATATCAATTACTTTTTTAATTTAATTATTATATTTATTCTATTAATTAAAATGTTAAAATAAATATTTTAGTTAATAAATAATTTTATTTATAAATTATTATTTTTTTATATTTTAATTTTATAAATTCTTATTAGTTTGTCTTATATTTTATTTCATAACTTATTTATTTAATAGTATTATAATAGTTATATATTTAAATTATAATCTGTTACATTATATTTATTGGTTTAATTTATTAATTATTTGTTTTTACTTTTTATAATTTATTAATCCACTTCTCCCCCCCACCGTCTTCTTCTCCAATGTGCCACAGGGGAAGGGTTTCAGATCTAGTGACTTCTTCATGAATCCTCCAGGGATAAGCAGGTTGAGTGGTTCCCCCAGTGTCACGTCATCCTACCAGCTTTAGTGGCTAGTGGAGGACCCTCCAAGAGTGGCCTCGAATCCTGATCTTGGCTACTGGAAACAGAAACCGGCAGTGGCCTGCCCAACCAAACAGCGAGCGGTGGATTTTTGAGAAAGGGGAGAACAAGCGTAGGAAGATCAGCTTCGTCACGCATCGATTATAGTCAGTTCATCTTAGTCTTTTTTTGTGGTGACGATCTCCTTCAGCAGATGGCGGTGACTAGGTGGTGCACTTGCTCCCTCTCCCTCCCAGAACAACAATTGTGGTTGGTGCAGTGTAACAAAACTTAGTTCTTCGACAAGGAAGAAACGATGATGAGAGAAACGGTGGCTAAGGAAGGGTTTCTATGAAGTCCAAGGAAGAAAAGATGCTTGGAATCGCTGTGGCACCGTGATGGTGGAAACAGTGTCTGCAAGCAGTGGCAGTATGAGTGAAGTGTTGAGACAGTGAAATGGAAGAAATGGTGCCATGAATCATTGTGGCACCGTGATGGGGAATCAGTAGCAAGAGAGGTTATGATGGTAGGGGCTAGAAATAGTGTGAGGAGGCACATTAAAGCGCCGAAACGGTGCCACTATGTCTTGATTGATGGTGCCACACAGACTAACTTTTACCTGTAAAATTAAAATTTATTAAATGCAGATAAAAAACTTAAACTAAAATACATACTGAAAAACTAACATTTATTAAAAAAATTATAAACAACTTAAAAAATTATATAAAAAGAATGAAACAAATAAGTCTTTAATTAAATTATCAAAAAAATTATTATAGAACATTTAAATTATAACTAAATAAAAAATTAAATTAAAAGAACATTATATTTTAAAAAGTAAAAAGAAAATTGTTTTTTAAAATTAAACGAACACAAAATAAAGTTAATTTATTTTAAAAACATAAATTAAAACTCTGATTAGAAGAAAAACAAATTAAATTAACTAAGATAAATAGTTAGTTAATTTGTTATTAAATATCTGTGTTAATTAATGAAATTAAATTAAAGAGATTTAATTAATGTAGTAAGTTTATAATCTTAAATTTATAAAAGTTTAATTTTTATAAGATGATTAAAATTTAGATTAAGTTATTTTTTTTAATATTTAATACTTGGAATGTTAAATTATCAACTGATTTATTTATGTGTAGAAAGCATGATTAATTAATTAACTAGTAAATTTTAAATTTTTAAATATTCAAACAAAAAAACCAAACTAAATAAAAATTTATTAGACTATAAAATTAAATTAAGATATAAATTAATTATTAAAAAACTAAAAATACAATTTTAACTAAAAAAATTAATTAAATAATATATTTAATTCTAGAAATGAAAATGTGGCCTTATTTAGCAAAAAGTGTAATAATAAATAAATAAATAAATAAAAATTACATTAATTAGATATGGAAAAACATATGTAAAATAAGGCCACATCATATATCTCTCAGACATGCCATCTAAGATGAAAAGGGCTTTTGGGGTGTGTTCTTCTCAATGAGTATTGCCTTTGATACATAAGTAGAATCTTGCGGTGGGCTGTGAGGATGGTACCTCATAAGATTTGGATTTTGAGATGATTATATCAGGGTGATTTCTAGGATCCCTTGTTGTGTGGTGACATACCATGTTTGACATACCATATAGACTAAACTAAATATTCATGTATAGTTGAGGAGTGGTTGATATGGAGTTCTTATTTTTCTCGGTTTACCCTGATATTTGGTTGAGATAGCCATTTTCTTTCAGTTTCTCTATTTTATTTTTGGTTTTTTGGGTGAATACTAGATATTATTGTACTGACCCTTGCACGAGAATTACCTGAACACAACATGTTCTATATAAATGATAGGCCTTTTGACAAAGTCCTAGGAGGACCCTAAGCAGGAAGATCTTAGAGAGCTTGATGAAATGAGGTTTTTACTGGTTCTTTTATGTGGTATGTTCCAGTAGTTTAATTTTATTATGGTCCCCATCTTCTTAGAAGGTTGGACACTTTTACATTTTTTGGTGGGCTTGTATTTTTTTTCCTTTAGATACTTACGGTGTACTCTGGTTGTGGGATAGATGTGTACATGTATGTTTTATACCATTTTTTTTATATTAACTATTTCATTGAGATTTATGTGGGTGCTAACGTATATAGTATAAGGCTTACCATGTGTGTGATATTCCTACTCAATGCTGGATGTCATCCCTAGACATATTAGAGGCAAGATTGAGGAGTCACAGCTTCGGACCTAGTGGGTTGGTTCATGAAAGAGTGGTATCAAAGCATGTTCCATTTGGGAATACAATTAGTAGTTTTCTAGATGTGATATTTTTTGGGATTTATGGTAAAATTGTTGAAGTCTTACATGTTAGGTTTTTATATGAGGGAATCTAGTGTTAGCGTGTAACCTAATGCATATATTCACCAAGACTATGATAACATACAAGTTGACTCAGTAAATTAGGGAACTAGTTATAGGAATATATTTGAACATGCATCATATAAGACTAGGTTGTGGGGTTCATGTCCTTTTTGAGTTAGCTCCACATATATACTCATTGACTGTGGTGCTTATTGATTTTATTTTAGGATTCCTTTATAATGAAAACTAGGCATGGTTCCATGGTGGGATTTTGATGATGATTCACCCAGTAATGAGGACTTAGTGTAGATAACTAGTCCTAAGGCAACACCTCTTAGTTGTCCTCCTGTAAAGCTGCCACCTGTTGAGAAGCTAGTTGTGATAATATCTAAGGTTGAGGATGCACACAGACAGAGTGTGATGCATGAGTTTTAGAGTCAGAGACACCTAGGTATTGAGTGATCCAAACCCCCAGGAAGCTGGTGACTTTCTTGAGATAGACACACATGTTTTCCTCCTCATGAGGACACCTCCTAATAAGATGGAATTCTTATTAGTGAGTCTTCTATAGGGACCAACAAGGTGAAGGTCGAGTTTGATGATGAAGAACCGCGATGAGATGACACTCACTTGGGTGGGGTTTTAGTGTCTCTTTAGGGAAGATTTTTATTCATCCTCATTGTGATCAGTTCTTATATAGGAGATTCTATAACTTTTTTAGGGTATAATGTCCATGGAAGATCACTCAATGAGGTTCACAGACCTTTCACATTATTCCATGTATATGGTTCATGATCAGTTTTTTTTATCCTAGTACTTTAAGTACAGCATCCATAGACACATCTACATAGGTGTGGTCTTTGTGTGCCTTCCCTATTATGGAGGGGTGATAAAGAGAGTTCTGGTGAGAGATCTTCCTGTTGGATGGTCAGGTAGATATGGCTAGAAATGGTGATCATAAGGGTGAGTCATTTGTAGCAGCTAGAAGATGGTAGATGATAGGAGTATGGAATAAGAGGGATACCCATACCCAGACTTAGACGCGTGATTTTGCAGCTTTGGAGTAGCATCAAGGGTCCAATTAGCTGTAGGAGAGGTGGTTTTATGCTTGTGACAGATGGGGGAATATTTAATGAGATTTCCTGATCCTCTATTTTGCTAATGTAATGCGTCATGTTGTTGTGAGGGAGATGGTTTATGGGACACCTTAGAGGAGACAATATCTAGAGTATGGAGTTCCACATTATGAAAGACATGTCAGAGTAGAGGGGAGAGAAGTAGGATGTGGTAGATAGTTTGAGATGTTTCCACCACCACCCCCAGGTGGTCCACACCTCGATAAAGGAGCTGGAAGATGGGATCTAGGATAGTTGTAGGATGCTAAGGCCTATGACCCAGAGGCTCCAAATATTAGTAGAGGTATTATTTGTGTCCTTTCTAATTTTTTTAGTATTTTTAAACAATTTTGTGAGGTAAGAAATTCTTTCTACTTCATTCTTTAGAATTATCCAGTGTGATGTGGGGAATCGATAGAACCTTATTTTATTGTTGTTTGATGTAGATTCAGACTTATGAGGAGGAGGAATGATTCCCCCGCTGAGATGTGCTCTTATGATATAATACAAAACCATTCTAGAAATTTAGTATTTCCCAAAGTGGATAGTGGAAAGGTGTGATGGAAAATTTCATTTGTCTTGTGTGTTTAGGGTGTAGTTGCATGCTAGAGTTTCATCCCAAGACCTGGCGTTACTAGTGGAGGATTTTTTCATAAATCGTATGCTTTGTGGATCTAGTGGATGGAGATACTTACATTGATATGTACCCTAGTGACATAGATATTCTCTATGATTTTTCCTTGGTATGGTTTGGTTACCTACCATCCAGGATAATGTGGTTTATCACTAGTGATTCTGGATGTGTTTTTGGATTTGTGAGCTATGTTGTAGGTGGATTTTTGTAGATTGATGGCATGGTAAGTCCCAGTTAATACACTTGGGTATCCATATGTTGTTCATTGTTTCTCTCATGTTCTCAAAATTAGAGATGTATGTGATATGATTGAGTTTTTCATGGTACAGTTCATCTAGGGGTGGATGAGAACTATTGGGTTATGTTAATATCTACGATGGTTTAGAAAGGTATTGTATCTCTAAAACCAGATGGAATGGGTGATCATCACCCATATCATTTGAGGAAACATGTTCCCTCTTTGTTTCATGATGTCTACATTGTTTGATATGGATGTTGGGAGTGGTTTATCCATTGTGGTTCCCCTGAGATTTAGCTTTTTGGCAGTACAAGATCCCCTTAGTGAGCTCCCTGGCATGGGATTCGCATTGGAGAGATCAGTTTTTCTCCTTATGACTAGGGTTTTTCTTTTTGGGGATGAAAATACTTATGTTTTGGAGGATTTAGAGACTTGGTTTTTTATGTATAATACTTTGGAATATTTATAGAATGATTTCTAAAGCCAAGAGGTGAGTCAGCATGGGATTTCGGAGCCCAAAGAGCCTCAGTGTGATGATATTAAAATATATAGAAAATATTTTATCACACACATGTTTGGTTTCTTTTTAAAAAGTTATTAACTCTTAAGAGAGTCTAAATTGGAAATATGAGACTACGGTTGATATCTAAATTTGGTTTTTACCTTAGGCATTCCATAAAGTTTTTCAGCATCAGGTTCTTAGTTGAGAGCATATTAGTAGGTGAGTTGATGTTATTAGTTTATTACCAATAAAATAATATCCTCCCCTAACCCCACCTCACGCTCAATAAAGGGTGAAGAGGAGGAGTTCCACTGTGTGTGACAGATGACCAGAGGCTGAACTAAAGCAACGAGGTACCGTTGATCCCTATTTTTTTATGCTGATCATCACCGAATTGAGCTTCAATAGCTCATGACTGTCGCTTTGAGCCTAAATCTTAGGTGTTTCTCTATGAGTTAGGTGGAATTGATTTTTAAGTCCTAATTTCTCTTTTGATTCATCATTTTTAGGTTTTTAGATCCCTATTATAACTACTAGAGATCCCATGGGGTTCGATCTGTAGGTTCCACTAGAAACCATGGTGTTTTCTGGTGGCTAGCATGGAACTCTCATATGGAATTACTGATCACATGTCGTGTAGTGAAATAGTGCACACCATATGTTCTCCCCATTTGGGGAAGATGGATTTTGGTGACTAAATGTTGTGTACTAGGGGTACATTCCATGTAGTGATCCCAGGTCTTGTGGTTGAAGGACATGCCCAGGGATTCCAGGTCAAAGGATATAGTCGCATGACTTTACACATCTAGAGACATGGATATGGGGTGTTGTACACAAGAGCGTGATGAAGACACAACCAATCTACTAGTTATCCAGGGCACTCCATGTACCAAGGGTACATGCCACGTGGAAGGAACGACTAGTCGAACCGTGTGGGGTAGGATGTGGGAAAGGTTTTGGGTGAGGTGAGACATGTCATGTACAACATGTACATACTGTGTAAGCTCACATGGTCAGCGAAGATGGGTAGTAGAGGACACGACTAGGTGTTCAGGTGGGGTCACATACCATGTGGGCCCCAGAACATGTCGTGTACTATTCTAGGGATCTTTCACCTAGAATATATCCTTCTTTGGGGATTAGATTTTGGACTATGATTAACCTATCCTGAGCATCTTTCCACATAGAATGTGATGGTATCCCTCATAGGTTATTTAGAGGTATGGTGTGGTATGATTCGAGCATGACATTGTATTAATGGTGCTTGATCATGGGTACTGATCAGGGTGGATCACTAGAGAGATTTCGGGGTTAATACCCTTCCATGTAATCTTAAGATGTGAGTCCCCCTGGAATCATTAGCCTAGTAGAGTGATGCTCCACTATCATATTAGGGTGAAGGTCTCATAACTTTGGTTTTTTTATGACATGAGGTGTGACGAGCACGAAGATCCTTCTAGTGATGCTTGACCAATGTTGGATATTAGTTTGTTTTATCAAAGATATGTTGGTACTAGTGATCTTATGTCATATTAGGCTGTGCATCTCCCTTACCTCTTGGTAGAGACATAACTCCCCCACGGTAGGGCATGAGTCCTCAAACAATGAATTAGTTCTCCCAGAGTTGTTACTCCAATTATTGGACCATAGTGAAGGCCCCTATATTGTTTTTATAGATGTAAATAGAGATCCCCTATCATAATATGGAATTATTACTCCATACTTGTTGTGTAGATAGGTTGGGTACTCCCCTTAGGTGATAGGTTGCAAGTCCTCTAACCATGGAGTTTGTACTACCTTGACACACTAGGGTGTGGATCCTACATATGCGATGTTTAGATAGATTTGGTACTCTACTATCATTCTAGGGTATGGGTCCTCTACTCTAAATTCGATAATCCCCTGTAATATCTAGGTTTGGGTCCCGCACTCTAATCATAAAGGAAGAGTAAAAACTCCCCTATACACATGTTGTGGTTCCTCTATCTACGAAGTGGTACTCTCCCCTTTTCGAGTAGTGGTGGGGAGGGGGTCCTCCATTAGATTTGAAGCTCCGTCAGTTGTGGAGTGTAGTTTCAAGGATCATTCCCCACCACTTTTTACATGCGACACCTAGTTAAGATATAGTACTCTCTCAATGCAGTGAGGTTAGAGCTTCTCCCTACAAGTATTTCAGAAGTTTTGTAGGGTGGTTAGGAGTTAGTACTCCCTCGACTATAAGGAAGCATCGAGGTGTGGGTCCCTCTTTACTCTCTCTTTATAGGGGATGCACATGGTTCATAGGTTGGAGTAGTGCTCCCTCATTTTTGTGTAGTGATGAGGGGTAGGCCTATCTTCTTAAGTTTCTATGAGTTTTCTGAGGGCTCAAAGTAGTCGTTGTAGGAACTCTAGTGTTGGGCACAATAGTTGGATCTAGAGTGTAATTCCCGATGGAGTAAAACTCTCAAACAAGCCATATGGAATGGAAAGGATCATTGAGTGAGTTCTACAAGATGGAAGTTACCTTTGATCCTCAAGTAGAATCTTAAGGCTAGATATGAGTTTTGGACCTCATGATACTTAGATTCTGAGATGATTATATTTGGGTGATTTTTGGGAGACCTTTTAGTGTAGTCACATACCTTGTTTGAGATACCATGTGGACTATGTTATCTAGTCATTTATATCTGAGGAGTGGTCAAGATCAAGTTTCTCTAATGCCTGGTTTTCATCTGGCTTTGATCAAGTGGAATTTTTAATTTCATTTTACCCTTTTATTTTTGGTTTTTGAGGCACCTAATGGCTATTTTTATACTCACCCCAACACTGGATTTTCCCACACATGATGTGTCTTGTGCAGACAGCATGCCTTTTGACAGAGTCCTAGAAGGACCTGGAGTAGGAGGATCTTATAGAGCTAGATATAAAAAGGTGTTTGCTAGTTCCTAGCTATGGTTTGTTTTGGTAGTTTCATTTTATAGTGGTCCCTTCTTCTAAGAACATTAGATGATTTTACATTTTTAGTGGACATGTATTTTTCCCTTTTTGAAATACTACTCTACTATGGTTGTGGGATAGATGTATGCATGAATTTATTTATAGTTTTATATCTAGTCACTATTGCATGGATATGTGTGTGGATGTGTTTTTATAGGTACCATTAGATAATGCCTCTATTGTGTTTGATATACCAACTTAGCATTGGATTATATCCCCTAGGATATTAGAGGTGGTTATGGGGAGTCACGAGTTGGGCCTCGGTAGGTCAGGTCGTGAAAAATTGTGAATGATTATTAAAGGTTATTTTGAGAATAATGAAATTATTTTTATGATTTAAATTTATTTCTAATTTTTATTGATTATATAATTACCTTAAAATTATATATATTACAGGCATGGTTCTTTTGTAAGTAGTGGAAAAATTCTGAAAAATAATTTTTAAAACATTAAAAGTAATGTATTTTGAATAAATTATGGTTCCACAAGAATGTTATAGTTAATAATAAATTATTATTGATCTTAAAATGTATTTAATTGAAATTTCATTGATATCTTGATGATTTTAAAGCCAAATTAAATGAATAGTTTTAAAAATGGAATTAATGATATTTTATGATAAACACTATTTAATTAAATGATATAAAATTCATAAAAATCCAATACTTGACCAAGTGAATGAGATATGATCAATCATATAAACCATTATATATTTTTTGTTCATTTTTCCTTTTATTATAACTTTCATGACCCCTAATGAGGAAAAAATATTTATATTTTGGTAATCACTAAAAGGGTTAGAAAGGAGTAAAACTAAGAGATAAGGGTTAAAAATCATCTAAACTTGTCTAAATTGTATTGGATGAGAGTATTTCAACTAATAATCATCCTATATTTGAAATATACCAATTTCATTCCAATTTTACATTAAAACTAATTTAAATTAATTTAATAATTTAAGTAATTATAAGAGTCCCCCTACCCTCACTTATAAAAGGGTACCTCTAATCCTCTATTCCTCAGACCTTATGAACACTCTAGTTCAACCAAGCCCACCCCAAATCTCTCTTGAACATCCCTTACCCCATATTAATGTCCTAGTTTTATAAAAAAGATCAAACCTATTAGTATTAAGGTGAAATCTTGAAAGGTTATCCAAGGAAAAAGTATAAGTCCTTACCGAAATATTTGAAGTTTATTTCTTCTTCTACCTTATTCCAATCTTATTAATCCATGATTATATAATAACATTAGTACTTACACTATACCAAAATTTTATTATGAATATAGTACAACTATTTTTAATCACATTTTAGATCACCACCACTCATGGATATTTATAACGATGGATTTAATATATATATATGATATTCATGATAAGATATTACACCATAATTATCCTTACCCTTATATCCATTGAAAAATGATGGTTTCATTAATACGCACATGTGGATTACCAACTCAATGAAGTGATAAGATTGTTTTTTTAATGTAAACCATTCATTGATGGTTTTAAAATTGTATTTACTTTATAAATTTGAAAATAATTTTATGATTATTATTATAAATATGAGGGAACAATTATCTCATTGACCACAGTCAACATACCAAAGAAATTTCGAAACAATGAACTGAATATCCTCAAAACAACTAACATAAAAATAAAAAATTTGGTATTTTAATATGTCATTGAAATAAATAAAGAATATGGTTTTTTTTCCTTAAGTGTTAATCAATTATTAAAAAAATATATAATTGATATAATTTTAGTATACCTGAGTTAAATAACATACATGGAATGTTGTGAAAAAAGTAAGGGATGTCATAACGCAATTTTTTTTATTGGGTTATATTAAATTTTCATTGTCTATGTTATGATATGATTATGGTTGAAACTACCTTTGATTATTTTATATTATATTTCCAATTTTTTATTGTGGAATCACATTTCTTACACATAATCACTTCATTAATTAACTCTCTTTTTGATGTTTTGATATTTTTAAGTGGTGTGTTATCTCAACTACTATTCATTGGGTTATAAATCTACTTAATTGACTATGTTATTCCCAAATTATGTGTAAAATTAACTCTTATTATACTGTTTTTTATTTTTTATTTCTTTGTTTTCCTTTTCAATTGTTATACGTAATAACTTTATTGATTAAATATTAACTTCAATGATATAATATTTGAAAGGATTATTCATATCAATAGTGTTTCTTTGAGTCATGTATGTTATTATTAACTCCATACTTATATAAGGTGTTTATGATACCCTTTGAGATATTATATCATGAATGACTATTTGATCATTATATTTAAACATCCTATGAAGTTCCCTATTTCATAATATATTGATTATGATGTTATAAGTATTTCATGGATTTTCATGGTCTCAATTAAAATTTTTGTGACATGATTCATGTTATGAACTATGATTTATTTTACATGGTAAATTTACTACCCAATAAATGTGTTTTAATATATTCTATAAAGAAAATTATGGGTTTCACAGAATCATGTTATGTTATTTCATTCAATATATTTTTTTTCCAAACATTACTTAAGTTTTAAGGTTTTCTCATCTAAAACCTTACTTCTTTTAAAATAGATTTTGATTGATGCAATAATATTCATTTATATGGTGTTTACAATGAATCTTGACATATAATATCATGACTCTTTTATATTGATAGTATTTCATGTTAATTCTTATGTTCTTTATTTCGAATGGTTTTTATATGATGTAAATGATTTTTCATTAAAAACATTTCTTTAATTGATTTAATTAATTGTAACAAAACTTTTCCTCCATGATATTTATCTTATTTTAATATCATTCTTTTATAAACATAAATGGTTTTATAGGGTTATTTTTCATGATATTTGACCATTTTTAAAAGTTTTTAAATGGAAATATTTTTACTTTTTTAATGGTTACTTTTGACTCTCTTTACAAAAGTTTTAAAATAATATGTATTTTTAATATATATAACAAAAATGTATTTTCTGACTATTATGACCATTATGTTCTGTGAGGATTCCTTTATAAATTTCCATACATATTTTCAATGAAAAATATTCTCACAATATTTTGTGAATTTTTTTTAAAGGTACCAAATTAAAATTACATTTTTCCCAATTTCTAGGAAACGTTTCGAATTTTATTTTAAAGGTATTTTCATCAATGTAAAAACTTGATAATGATTATTTTGTTTCACTAGGGATATAATATTATGATACCATTCAATTATTTTATCTGAATTATTTTTGATAATGTTTTAAAGATATTTTCATTGAATCTGTTTCTTTTTCATATTTAAATCAAGCTATGGTAGATTTGATGAAATGTAAGCATCCATGTGTTTTTCTTCAAATATAGTACTTGGAAATTATTGATGAAAACTGGATAGGAAATTAAAACCAAATCCTTAAGGGAAATTTTCAGATATGTGATTGTTGGGTCTATTATATCCCTCCAATGCATTGGGTATTGATATAGAGGTAACTAAATAGAAGTTACACCTAAGAAATGATAGAGTTATATTACTCATAATAGATAACGAAGTAAAATTATTGTGAGTTATTCCTAAGATATGATGGATTTTATTGGTTATAGGTTACTTCTATTATATTTTGGAATTATCTAGTTTAGTGATCCCATGATAAATGTTTTATTTTTAAAGATATGTACACATTGTTTCAAGGATTATGATGAGTTTTAATGGATCTTTTTCCCAAGGACTATTTTCACATGGCTCATGATTTCAGACTTATACGGCTCTTTTCTTATATGAAATCTTTATGCCATGTATCATGATTTAGTATTTAGGTTTTATGGGTTTAAAGTATCTAGTTTTATGCTTGTGCACTTCTATTATTTAATCATTCTATTAAGCTTATTTTATGCTCACTGTTGAAATTAAATTTTTAATGATTATGTTTATCCTTAATGAGTGTTTGATATCACTCTTATTATGTTTTTCATTTCCCCAGGTTATGAAGAATGATTTTAAATAAGTTTTTTCCAAAAAGGTTTCATGTGTAAGAAATTTTATGGGAAATGGTGATGACTTATTATGTAATAAGATAATATGGGTATAGTAAGAAAAATGATCACGTGAATATATGGGTATTTTTAGGTAAGATTTTGTAATAATTATCTAAAAATATAAACCTAAGAGGTCCTTGGGTATGTAAGTGATCCAGTTTTTTTATTTTTTTTGTGTTTGATGGAAAATATCAGGTGAAATTTATTAGTATCAAGTCCAGAAATATAAAGATTTTGTTTTTAGTACAGGATCTGGGAGTGTGGGTTCAAGAATGTTTTATAGGGGGGAATGTGTGGTATGTGATGATGACGATGATTGACCTAGAAACATGGAAGAGTTATGATATCCATGTTTCCTAACCTCAGTTTGTGGTGGGATACAAAGGCCTCGTATCCAAAACCATGGAAAAGATGTGGTGTGATGTCCTTAAGACCTAATTTGTGACTGTGATGGGCTATAATAGTCTTGTGGATTGACTCGAGGCTTGTTGGTAATGTGGTAGCTCATATATATATGGTGGACTTATGGAATACACATGATCATGACTTTTTTTGTGCCTTTTTGTAAATCATAGAGTCAAAGCATATACTACTAGGGTTCATGGAATCATGTTTTGGGTATGAATGTTTGGTTAATTTTTGATTATTTCTTAGTTATAAATTTATCTATTATCATATCATAAACCTCATATGAATGTTAAATTATGTGAAGGATACATTAGTAGTGTCATACTATATTTATAATCACACCATACATGGGAATCTCAGTGCATGTGAAGAATTCATTGTTAGGGATCCAAGGAAGGGAAATGGGCCCATAGTAGTCAGTTTAAGAGGTGTATTGTGGCGACCATGGAGATGCCAAAAAGAACATCAAAAAATTTCTCCAACTTTTATTCTTTTCTTTTCTGGTTATATTGATTTAACCTACCACATTGGGGGTTCTTGGTTTATTAATTTATATGAATCTATGATTCCTGGAATTCCTTTTGATGTTTCATTTGTTGTTATTTAGTTATGTTGTACCTTTCTGGGTAATTATTCATGTTGTATCTCTATTGACACTGATAGTACAGTCTCCCCACTCCATTGTTTGTGCCCAATGATTTGGTAAGGGTGTTATTACTAATGGTTATAAGAAAACATAATTGTGCTAGTGTATACATATCTCATGAGATATAAACTTTTACCCTATGAATTTTAGTGATTTAACATACACAAACTCTCTTAGGTATTTAATGGGCCCAAACCGTTATACCGAATTAATAGACCCAACCTGACTTAGAGATTTAATGGAACCATCTCATCTTGTAATGATAAACTAAAAAAATTTCTTCCAAAAAAAATAAATCATATATCATTTCATGAATAACACATGGAAAAAATGGGTTTCCTAACATTTAGGAATGGTATCCCATAAAATGACCTTGAGAGTAAAATTGGATGATGCCCAAAATTCAAACTCCCATGTAGAGTATTTCATAAGGGAATTTGGAGGGTAAATCATGAAACATTACTCCAAAGAAGTTAGATATTTTGGAGATGAATAGGGAACTAGAATTGAAATCATGAAAAGAGATTCCATAAAACATTTTTAAAATTATCAGAAAAAAATTTATAGGTTAATTTTTAATGATGTGAGTTTTCCTCCCTAAATAAATTCCATGTTCTAGTTTTTTACCTACATGAAACACCAAAAACCAAAACAATATAGGCCATTTTAAGGTTATCATAGAATTAGAAGGTATAAAAAATATTGATGAAATTATCAATATAGGAAAATTTGAATTTCATGGTGGTTGTTTAGCTATGGTTTTCAAAAACCATAGTCAAATATTTCTTCATCGTTATTTTAGTGGTGGTTTTTTAAAAACCATTGCTAAATATTTTTAAATAAATAAATTATATTAATTATTTTCAGTGGGGATTTAAAAAACATCAAATTATAATTGGTTTCTTAAAAATACACCACTAAAAATAAATAAATAAAATTAATTGTTTCTTAAAAAAACATATTCTAGCATCAAATGACAATAAATTTTGATCCGAGTGCCTATTTTATATCCAAACCCAGTCAAATAAAAGCTTATGAAATATGATATCATGAAATTGGATAATAATTTTTTAATTATTAATATAATAAAATTTATTACAATTGTCAAATAAGTTGAAAATAAAACATCAACTTCAAATGGTCATAACTTTTGATCTGAGTGTCTGTTTGAGCTCTAGTATATATCAACTTGGATATTTCGATGAGATCTACATAATAATGACTAGGTCTTCTAGCCACTATTTTTTAATTCAAATAGGCCTAAAATGACTCCAAATTTTTTTAGATACAATACTTTTTGAACATTCGATGTGATTTAAACTTCATTTAAGAGTGTCTTCATACGCTTGTTGGGTCGTCTATGGTTTTATTCAAGGGATTTAAATTCCTATTGATTTTAGGTTGTTCAAAATGATGTGGGTTTCCCTCTTTGGTGACTTATTATCTATCCTATATATATATATATTTATATATATATTCTTTTATTTCAATATATTTATTTATATTTATTTAATATATATATATATATATATATATATCAAAATTTATTTAAAAACTATATATAATTGCATCTATGCAAATATATTTATATATATATGACGTTGGTATATATATTTATATGTATTCTATTGGTTGTTGTGTGTCTTTGTGTGTGTCTTTGTGCTTGTATTTATATGCATTTGTGTAAATTTAAATTAATTTTAATATTTTTATAATATATATACAATTTTATTTGAATAAATATATATGTAATTATATATATATTATTAATTATTTAATATTTAATATTTGTTTTTTATTTTGTATTTTTATTATTATTTATTTATTTATTTATTTTTTAATTTATTATTAATTTATTACTTATATGTTATATATTTATCATTAACTTATCATTAACTAATTTTTTATTAATTTATTGATTTTTTTAATAATTATTATATATTATTACATATTATTTCATATTTATTATTTATTATTTACCATTTATTAAGTAATATTTATTATGTATTATTTATAATTTATTAATTATTAATTTTTTTAGTATTAATTAATATTTGTTTATTATTTATAATTTATAATTTATAATTTATAATTCATAATTTATTAAGTTATTATTTATTATTTCTAATTTATTATTTCTAATTTATTATTTATTATTGGTTATTGGTTATTTATTAATTGTTAATTATTAATTGTTATTTATTATTTACTATTATTTATTTATTGATTATTATTATTGATTATTATTTATTTATTTATTTATTATTATTATTTAATATTATTATATATGTATATGTTTTTATATGTATTTGTGTATATATATTATTATATTAAATTCTATTTACTCACCACATGAAGAGCTCGTTGGAGTGTTAGTCTTAACAAAATAAACAAGGGATAAGGAGCTCAAATCTAATACAACGTATATTTATTCTAAATTTATGCATAGTGGGGTAAATAAAAAATTAATAATTAATAAAAATAAATAAATAATAATAATAAATAAATTAAAATTAAAATTGATAATACTATTAATTAATTAATTAATTAATAATAAATAATAAATAAATAATAAATATCAAAATTAAAAAAAACACCACTAAAAATGTTTCAATATTTTTGAAAACCACCATGAAATCATTTCATGACACTTTTTGAAAAGTGCCATCATATTTTTCCTTATACATATTTTCACGAAGGTTTTTCAAAGCCACCACTAAATACTACTTTTCCTATAGTGTATTATATATATATATATATATGAATATATGAATATATGAATATATGAATATATATAGAAGAAAACGTTTAAATAAATTTTTCCTTAGACATTTATATCAATTCCTACATCTAAGCAACTAATAAAATCTCTTTTTATTATTTTCTATAAAAAATGATTTTTCACAATATTTTTGGATTTTTTATTAAAGTTAAAATTTTCAATTTTAGGATGTAAATTTGAAATAGTTAATAGCATTTTTTGATTTATCATGGTCATATTATCCAAAGATAATTTTTTGGATTTTCAAAATAATTGATTTTTATGTGGATATTGTAAAGGACCGTTTTTTAAAATATCATGGATTTTGTAACATCACATGGATTTTTTCATAACTTAAAACTTAGTAATCCTTTTTCATAAAAAAATTTTCATTTTAAGTAAAATTATATATTTTTAAATATCTTGTTCGAATTACAACCTTGTATTTGATAATTTTGAACATAAGTAATATTTTCTAAAAAAAAATTTAAATACATTATACATTAGTATTTAAAAATTAGTTTTTATCAATTGAATCAACTGAAATGGATTTAAAAGTTAAGATTAATGGTCCAAATTATCTAATTAGAACCACTTTATTTTTATACATAAAGATTAATTTACCTTGGGTAAATATTAATTACCCTAGTAAAACGATTGTTTTTCAAAGAAAAATTCTTTTTACATTACTGTATATTTTCAAAATTAAATGAATAAATTACTAATTAAAACTATAATATGATCCTTAAACATATATAAAAATTGATAAACACTCATTTAATGGGTAATTAATGTTTAATAGGTTTAAGAAAACAAAATTATTAAAATAAATTTTATCTAGAAATTATTTTTAACTTGTTATATATTTTTATTAAATAGTTAATTTTATCTTATTTATAAACTGAATTAAAATAAATGTATCCCAAATTCAGATTCATCAAATATAAATTTAGTAAAAATGTTCTAATTATATTTTTCTAGTAAATTAATTCACATAATTAATATTTAATTAAGAGTCATTAGTGTTTAAATGACTAATCTAGGGTTGATTTATTTTTCCCAAATTAACTTGATTTTTAGACCTTATAAAAATATTTTGTTAGCCTTCAAAGTATTATCTACTTGTATTAAAAACCTTACTTCACCCAACACAATTGAACTTCATTCCTTTCCATTCTTACTCATTACTTACCATTCATTTCCTTAGAAGTGTCCATCTTCCTCATATATAAAAGGGGGATCACTTTCAATCATTTAATATGTCACTCCTATTTCGAAATTACCTTGAAACCCTACAAAAATGACTTATCATTTAATTCTTTTCCATTCCATAATTCCTCTATTTACCAAAAATTATTCTGACTCCCTCAAATCTAAGGCCTTCAACAGGAGGAAGTTCAAGGTCACAATGCATGGATCACATTTTTCATCGAATTTATTTCTTATTCATTCCTTTCTAAACCATCAATAAAACAAGTATAATAATAATTGTTTCATCATTAGTTTTTTAACACCCCAGGGTTTTAAAAATAAATTTAATATAGAATTCATGAAACACAGAGCCCCTGTGAAACAAACACTTTGTTGTAGTATATAATTATAACTGCTAAACCAATTTTTTTTCCCTTCTATGATTTGAATTTTGAAAAACTAACATACATGGTTGCAATCAGTTATATATTTAGAGTATGATAGGATCAACTTAGATTTTTTTTGGAATAGTAACTTACCCTTATGAATAGAAATGTATCCCTATAAATATCAACCTCACCCATGTATGTATAAATAAAATTTATGAAAAATATAAATTAGAGTGAATATTTTTAAAATTTATAATTAAGTGTTGATATTTTTGTGAATAATAAATATTAAATTACAATTTTAAAGTAATAAATTTATTTTAAAAAAATTTATTTTCGTAAAATTTATTCTTCAGTAAATATTTTGGTTTCCTATGATTTTAGGATAATTTTATGAGACCTCAATTAATTTTTGATAGTATTTTAAATTCAGTTTTAAATTTAAAATATGTATTTTTCAAGTGAATAATGGTTTTATTAAAAAAAATTAAATTTATCTTATTTAGAAAAATATTTTGATAAAATTGAGTAAATTTTTGAATTATAGATGTTGCAAAATGGTTAGGGTGAATGTTTGGGATTTTTCTGAAATGCTTGAATTTTTGGTGAATAGTGAAATTTGTTAATTTATGAAATATGATAAATAAATGAATTTATATATCATTCATGAGTCATGGATGATTTAAATGGCCATTTGATATAACTCACATGCACTTATTACTGTTTTGAGTTATAAAAGTCAAGACTATTCATAGTCTTGAGAAAAAATAATAAAATAATGATTAAAATAATGGAAAACCCCTCATCTCATCCACTATTAAAACCACCCCTCACTCCCTCTTCACTTTACTCCTCTAAGACTTGAAGCTTCTAAAAATTCTACCCAAATAATCTTCCCTAGTCCCTCCCCACGTCTAGTAGCCCTTGGTCTTTCCAAAAGACCAAAACCCTTTCATTTAAGGAGGTTCTCAAGAAGGTTATTTCAAGAGGTAAATCCTCTTCCTTTTTCATTTAATTTGATTTCAATTTATCTTATTTTCTTATTATATCCAAATATACTCTATCAAATTGATCATGATAAATAATAAATCATCTATTTACTATAATTATATCGTGTTAATGTAATAATCTTTATCAATATCCTTACTCTCTCCCTTTTATATTTAAAACAAAATCATCGTCTGGAAGGTTCTAATTTACAACCTTCGTGGACGACGAAGTTTCATTCATCAATTTATTCTTCAAGGATAGTCATAAAACCATTTTTATGGTTGAATCAGATTCGCAAATATTTATTATATCTGATTTAATCATTCTGAAACCATCATTTATACCTGATATTAAATAATGGAACAAATCTAGTTCATTGTGATCGAAAAAACAATCATAAAAATCTAAATAATTTTCACTAAATGTTTTATCTAATGATTAATACTCATAAAATATTACCAAATTATATATATAAACATTTACACTACTAAAATTTCATAAATATCATATAAATTCATTTCTTGATAATTATACATATTCCACATGAACTTCTATTATCATATATAGTTATACTGATCAAGAAAACCAAGGAAACGAATGCTCCTGAGAGATAAATTTGAATCTTATAAACCATAAAAAGGATATAAATGAACATAATAAAATTACGAAAAATAAAAAAAATGGAAATAAGGTTCTTAATTAAATAATTTATGGATTTATTTTGATTATCTAGGATGTTAATCTCAAGTGCAGAACACATTCGGACATAAGGTAAGGGTTTTCTACCTGAACCTCAATTTTCTTTAGGGTTACTCTTTATGTCACCTAATCCCAATTAAATTATTAATTATTATTATTTACTCCCAATAAATTATATTTTAATTATATATATATTTTTACCAACCAGAATCATTCTTTATTTTGTGGGTAGTTAGATGTTTTATAACGACCTTTCTCAATTCTTCATGATAAACAAGCCTGATTCAAAGAAACTTCTCAAATTATTACCTATTTTCAATGGAACTATGTAATATATTTTAAGCTAAATTTATTTGTCTAATACCAGTACTTTTATCATGTAAAAAATACCTTGGTTAATTTCTGGTTTTATACAATGACTTTTTAAAGAGAACTCTTCTTTTCAAAGTAAAATTGTATTTCTCTAAAAAACCAATGATTTTATTAGAGTATTTTTGTCCATTTCAATACCTATGTTGAATTTTATGTCTTATTGAGGTTAATATCTTATGTTTATCATCTATAATATTTTATTAAATGGTTTATGATTAGTTTAAATATGGATGATCTATCTTCATACCATTCACCATACTACTCTAAATGGTTAGTGTTTATATGTGATTAGCCACTAAATGAGGATAATATTCATTGTTAATATACATAATAATCATGTTATTTATTATTAATAAATACCATTTAAGTGCATTTTACACTTTGAAAATCATTTCACATTATGATTGTAATACCTTCTTAAAATGCACTATTATGTGGTATATTTTTTGACATCATTTAAAGTACCCTATGATTCATCTGACTTTAAGGAATATAATTATACATATTTTAATTTTATATTTTTTTTAAATTGATCTAAACTCCAGTATGAACATGTTTCATTCATGTATCAATGGAGAATTCATGGAAGAAGATGGGGATATTTTTTGATGAAAGTAAGCAATTCTAGAGAAGGCAGATTGGACACCAGCCCACTGATAAGACTATGGGGCCCGACATACAGGACCAATTAATCCCAAATTTCGTGTAATTCTAGAAGGGATGTATAGGAACAAATAAAAATTCAGGATCCAATGCTAATTCGGCCTCCATGGTGTCTATTTAGGCGGCCCAATTTATAGATAAAATTCTGGGCCAGATTCTGCTACCCAGAAAAACATCCCACCAATTAAACCATATCTCGAAAACCATAACTCCTTTTTGAGTGAGATTTTAAAGTATGTTAGGGGACATCCGTAACGTAATTTAAGTCTTCTATGGCCCACCCAAATTCTTCCATCTAGAAGGTTTTTGAAGCACGTCTGTTCGGTGCATGAAATCTGGATGCCTTTTCGGGTCAAGAGTGGAAAGTCTTCTTTCCACAAACGTTCCACCACCCTAGACCTACCATAATCAAGTGGGATGACTTGTACTGTTGGATTCTTGACCTAAGGGGTCAAAAATGCCTATTTAAGGTAGTGGTGGTGGAGGAGTTGATAATCTTTGAGCTTGTTTTCATCTTAATGTTATGCTGTCAATTTCTCTTTGTAATGTATTTCCTTCACATGTAAGTTGTTTTAATTCATCCTTGTTTCTTAATAAAAGTTCTTATTATCTTATTATTATATTCTTATCCTTATCACTTTGATACCTTTGGTTCAAGGTGTAAAATTTTTCATACCATACCTTGTGATATTATCACACAACGGTGGAGTGATTGTTGTTTTATTGCGTTTTTTTACTTCTCCATTTCCTCCCTCATGAGTCTACTGTCCGCTTCCATTGAAACCATAGAATCAATGGAGGGATAAATCACTTATGGGTTGATCCAAGGTAGTATCAAGGGGCTGGATTGGATGTTATTTATCACCTCATTAATGTATAATCACTTCTTTAATTGAGATTTTTATTTGATGATTTTTAAACTCCATCGTCCTTGTTGAATTTAAGGCCACACACTTCAAGTGCTAATACGAACCTTTACCTTGAAGTGCTCAAAACTTTGATCTTTCAAATGTATAGGTGATTAGTATTAATGGGAGTAGGCATTAAACCAGTAAGTGATGATGTTGTTTTATCTCCTTAAATGAACCCATCTCAAATTTAAGAAATTGAAATCATTAAAAAAGTAATTCATCCAATCCACCCCGAGCGATAACCTAGGATCAACTCATTATTTTAAATTGAATTCACTTAAATCTGTTAGTTATAATTTAAACCCATATAAAATCAACCCAATTTGTCCACTTCATAGCCAAAAATAGTCCATAGAATGTACGTGTCTATAGGTTTCTTCTTAGGTCTCTAAGGATTCGATAACCCAAGCTAAACTACAAGGACCGCTCTACCTTCATCTCTTGGGTAAATTTGAGCGAGAATCAAATTTTGGCACCGTTTCCAGAGACCCAAGTAAGTCATCTAAACAATTATTCTATTCTCCCCCATTTTTTCTTTTCTCATCCAAATTCTCATATCCTGTCCCTTTCTCATTTTATTTTCTTTTGGCGCATGTCCGCTTACACCCGCGATCAATCAAACTGTCTTGTTATGGTGGATAGTCCTGGGGTTGGGGAGTCAAGTACACAAAGGGAACTCATTCCATTAGATCATAATCTTCCTAATACTCTAGATTCCAAAATTGATCCAATTTCAATGGAAGGTCTTCAAAGAAACCAACTCATAAACCCGGGTGGGAACCAAAATGGAAACCCAAATGAGGCAGCCCCAAACTTGCGGAATGAAATTGATCAAACCATGAATGACTACCTCACACCTTCCTGGACCAATACCCCCTCATGCATTAGACACAATTCCCTAGGAGATTACAAATACATCTTTAAACTCCATGTACTAAACCACCTTCCCACATTCCATGGAATGGAGTCCGAGACGCCCTACCTTCACATTAAGGAGTTCAATGACATTGTAGAAACCATGTGTCCCCCACATCAACTATAATCAGCTAAGATGAGGATATTTCCTTTTTCTTTAAAGGATCGAGCTAAAAATTGGATAAATAATTTGATACCATCATCCATAAACTCTTGGGACCAACTACAAAGATAATTCTACAAAAAATACTTTCCCCACCACAAAACAATTGCACTTAAAAAGTGTATCCAAAACTTTTTTGAAAAAGAGGGAGAGTCATTCTATGAAACATGGGAGAGGTTCAAAGACACTATAAAAATGGTTCCACACCATGGTTTTTCTATTCCGGAACAAGTGAGAATTTTCTATGAAGGGTTAGGTCTGGGGAACAAACAATTCATTGACATGATGTTTAATGGAACCTTTAAAAACAAAGCCCCAAATGATGCTTACGAGTATCTAGAAAGCCTTTCTGAACAAAACCAAACATGGGGAACTTCACCTTATTCTGAAAAGACACAAAGAAATACTGTAATTTATACACTTAGAGAAGAGGAAAGCCTTAGGGCTAAACTCGCAGCACTCTCTAAGAAGGTTGAAGAGATAGACCTTAGGAAAGTCCACGAAATCCAAACTGTTGACCCTGTTTGCACAATTTGTGACAAACATGACCATAAGACAGAAAACTGCCCAACCATTCCATCCATCAAGGATGTTCTTTTAGGAGGACCTACAATGGAAGTAAATGCTTTGAACTTTCAAAAGCCTCAATACCAAAACAACTTCAACCCAAGGTATAATGACCACTCAAGATTCCGCTGGAAAGATAACCAACAACCTAGCCAACCACAGGGACAAAATCCTTACCCCCATCAGAACTACCAAACCCATAACTAGTTCCAAACCCAACCTATCCAATACCAACATCCACCGGTCCATTTTCAACAAACCATACCACCTCCAAAATATCCCCCTGGGATAAACTAACCTACTCAAGCACCTACACAAACTGTTCCACAAAGCCTACTAGAACAACTGTGCAAACAAATGGAGAGGATGAACTCAGAAGTCTCTTCCCTAAAACAAGAACTTCAAACCATCAAAACTGGAAAGGCACCCATGCCTACTCAGGCGGTTCCATCCTCAACTTCAAGGGGATAGTAAAGTTGTGCTCAAACAACTCATAAACAACTAAAGGCTGTGACTGTTTTAAGAAGTGGGAAATCAATTGAGAAACCTGAACAACTAATTCAGAACCCACCTGAAGATTCAAACTTGGATGAAAATTCAAATGAACCACAATATCCAACTGAGGAAACTGATAACATTGTCAAGGAAACAACTCTTCAACAAACAACCCCACAACCTGAACCATTTCCTCAATGCATGAGGGGGAAAACCAAGCCTGAACTGAGTGAAACGTTGAGAGAAATATTTTCACAAGTCAAGTTGAACATACCCCTTCTCGATGCAATCCAAACCATGCCTTCCTACTCAAAGTACCTTAAGGAATTGTGCACTTTTAAAAGAAAATTTTCACATAAAAACCAAGTCCTTTTGGATGCTAATGTGAGTACCACCATTCAAGGGACCATTCCTCCTAAGTTGAAAGACCCAGGTTGCCCTTACATCAATGTTGAACTAGGATAAAGCAAAGTTGTCAAGGCCTTGTGTGACCTAGGTTCTAGTGTCAACCTCATCCCATATGCTGTGTACTTACAGTTAGTCCTAGAAGAACTCCAACCCACATCTGTCACACTTCAACTTGATGATCGTAGCATTAGGGTTCCAAAGGGAATTTTAAAGGATGTTCTGGTAAAGGTTGAAAACTTCATCTACCCTGCTGATTTCATTGTCCTTGACAACCATCCAAACTTAGGAAATAAGGAACAATCCCGAATCATCCTTGGTCGTCCTTTCCTTGCAACAATCAACTCTATTATCCGAATACGAAATGGGAACATGACCATCACCTTTTGGAACATTATTCTAGACTTGAACATCTATAATGAAAACTCAAAAATAGGGGATGATGAGGACATTCATGAAGTAAAAATGATAGGAAGCATTGATAATGAATCCATGGAACATCAAGGAATATTTGATGAATGTTTAAGTCAGGATGAGATTGATTTCCTTTGTTCATGTGAAGGAAGTTTATCTCCTTGGCTTGAATCATTTTCAAATTGCTCTTATGATGAAGTCTTAGGTCCAACAATCAGTGAAACCTTTCAAGAAACCACTTTCATGGAGACCACTCCAATTTCCTTCCCTAAATCTTATCAATCCAATCTAGTAGCTGAAACTTCTACATGTGGGGAATCAATCCTACCTGAAACTCTAAAAAAAGAAATTGATCTTGATCCAATGTCCCAATCTTCTGCTGAAATTCTGAACCAACCTGATCTTGAATTGAAGGAACTTCCCGCTACACTCAAGTATGCTTTCCTAGGGGAAAATCAAACACATCATATTGCCATTTCTTCTTCTCTTGAACCCAATCATGAGAGGATACTTCTAGATGTCCTTAGGAAGCATAAGAAAGCCATTGGTTAGACCCTATCTAATATTCCTGGGATTAGCCCACTTG
The DNA here is from genome assembly GCA_963277665.1 of Viscum album. Classification (NCBI taxonomy): domain Eukaryota; kingdom Viridiplantae; phylum Streptophyta; class Magnoliopsida; order Santalales; family Viscaceae; genus Viscum; species Viscum album. The sequence continues at coordinate 427,504,295 of OY728150.1, read as the reverse complement.
TTGGGACTCATAGGATTGTTCTGGAATCTGATTCAAAGCCATGTCGTCAACCTCAATGGCGACTCAATACTAATCTCATGGAGGCAGTAAGTAAGGAACTTCTGAAATTGTTAAAAGATGGTATCATATATCCCATAGTTGAGAGTGAGTGGGTGAGCCCAATCATAGTGGTTCCAAAAAAGGCTGCAATCACAGTGATAACCAATGAGGATGGAGAGATTCTTCCAACAAGGGTGATTAGTGGATGGAGGGTCTGAATTGACTATAGGAAGCTAAACTCATTCACCAAGAAGGACCATTTCCCCTTACTATTCATTGAACAAGTCCTTGAGAGAGTGGCAGGTCATGCCTTCTATTGTTTCTTAGATGGGTACTCAGGGTACAATCAAATTGAGGTCTCCATAGAGGATCAAGGGAAGACTACATTCACATGTCCTTTCGGTACCTTTGCCTACAAACGCATGCCCTTCGGGTTATGCAATGCCCCTGGAACCTTCCAGCGGTGCATGATGGGAATCTTCTCAGACATGGTAGGGGATTTTCTATAGGTCTTCATGGATGACTTCTTTATGTTTGGGGATACTTTTGAGGGATGTCTGTAGAATTTAGAGAGAGTCTTGTCAAGATGTGAAGAAAAGAATGTAGTCCTAAACTGGAAAAAATGCCATTTCATGGTTAAAGAGAGACTTGTTATAGGCCATCTGGTCTCGAGTAGGGGGATTGATGTTGATAAAGCAAAGGTTGACATCATTCGTCACCTTCCATCACACAAAACTGTCAAGGAAGTGAGGTCTTTCTTAGGACATGATGGTTTCTATAGAAGATTCCTCAAGGACTTTAGTTCAATCTCCCGTCCCCTTTGTGCTCTACTAGTAAGGGATGCTCCATTTGTTTGGACCGAAAGCTGTGAGGGTTCATTCACAACCCTCAAATCCTCTCTCACCTCTCCTCCCATTATGAAATATCCAAATTGGAACCTTCCTTTTGAACTTATGTGTGATTCCAGGGACTTTTCTATTGGAGCTGTGTTAGGACAACGTTGTGATAAAAATCCTTATGTCATTGCTTATGCAAGCAAATCCTTAAATGATGCCCAAATCAACTACACCACCATTGAAAAGGAGTTACTTTATATTGTGTTTTCCTTAGAGAAGTTTAGGTCCTACCTCTTAGGACCCCCCATCACTGTTTTCACTGACCATTCTGCACTAAAATACCTCTTCCAAAAACACGATGCTAAGGCTAGACTGATTAGGTGGGTCCTTCTCTTACAAGAATTTGACCTCACAATCAAGGATAAAAATGGAGTTGAAAATGTTGTAGCTGATCACCTCTCTAGGATGGAATTCAAAGACAACTCAAATCACCTTTTTGTGTCTGATTCATTTCCTAATGAACACCTATACTCTGTGAGTGACTACCCTTGGTATGCCGACGTAGCCAATTTCTTAGTTATAGGTGTCATTCCAAAATTCTTAGGGACTCAAGATTGAAGGAAATTCCTTTATGATGTTATACCCTATTTGTTTTATGATCCATACCTCTATAAGTTCTTCCCTGACCAAGTCATTAGGAGGTGTGTTCCCGAATCTGAACAAGAGTCCATCCTTAAATTCTGTCATAGTGAGGCATGTGGAGGTCACTTTTCCTCTAAGAAAACATCTACTAAGATTCTTCAATGTGGTCTCTTCTGGCCCACCCTCTCAAGGGACTCCTACACATTTTTTCAAAGTTGTCCTAGGTGTCAATAAGTAGGGTCCATCACAAAAAGAAATCAAATGCCACTCACTCCTGTCTTAGTGGTTGAAATATTTGATTGTTGGGGAATTGATTTCATGGGTCCCTTCCAAAACTCTCGGGGAAACCTCTGCATACTCTTAGCTGTTGAATATGTCTCAAAATTGGTTGAGGCCATTCCCACTAAGTCCAATGATCATCAAGTTGTGATTCAATTTCTGAAAGAGAACATATTTTCCCGATTTGGAATTCCTAGGGCTATAATCAGTGATCGAGGAACCCATTTATGCAACCACCCATTCTCTTCACTCATGTCCAAGTATGGTATTTCTCATAAAGTGTCCACTACATACCATCCTCAAACCAATGGTCAAGCTGAGTTAGAGAATAGGGAGATTAAGCAAATTATTGAAAAAACTATCAACCCCTCTAGGAAAGATTGGTCTGAGAAACTCTTATATGCTCTCTGGGCCTATAGAACCGCATATAAAACCATTTTAGGAATGTCCCCATATAGGTTGGTTTATGGTAAATCATTCCATTTTCTAGTGGAGATTGAACATAAGGCCTTTTGGGAAATCAATAAAATGGATTATGACCTCTCATTAGCCGGAACAAAAAGGAAATTAGATCTCAATGAACTGAAGGAATTAAGTATGGAGGCTTATGAAAATTCAAGGATCAGTAAATATAGAGTTCAAGCCTACCAATCTAGGAATATCAAGGTCAAACATTTTGAACTGGGAAAACTTGTGCTCTTGTATAGTTCAAAACTTCATTTACATCCGAGAAAGTTAAGGTCTAGATGGTCAAGACCTTTCATAGTGCATCATGTATTCCCCCATGGGGAATTAGAGATTAAAGATCCCACAAGTGGTTACATTTTCAAGGTAAATGGTCAAAGGATAAAACCATTCATTGAATCATTCAATAAACAGGAAATAGAGGTTGAGTTAACTGAGCCAACCTATGAACAAGGAAAAAAATGATAGATTTAGGGTCTATGTCGGGCTAACGACGTTAAACAAAGCGATGTATGGGAGGCAACCCATGGTTTTCATGTTCCTATCATTTTTTTGTTTTAATAAACTTTATATTTTAAATAGGATTAATTAATCATTTTTATATTAAAAAAAAGACTATTGACCTATTCTTCTATTATGAGTATGGATGGGTATGAAAGGGGAGCATCGTATTCATCCATGTGACGCGGTGTGATCCCTGAGTAATACCTTACCTAGAAAATTAAAAGAAGACAATGTATCATTAATTTGATTTAAAAAAACAAAAAAACAGGAAAAACCATAAATATGATGATACTTGGAATTAAATAAGTCGTTGTGTTGTTTTTTTGTTTGGTTTGTTCTTCTTTTTGTTTAGGTACTATTTTGGGTGATACATGTTCAATCAAGGAGGTGCCTACATCCCCCAAGAGATCAAATGACTAATTTGGAGCAGCAAGAACTTCAACTTCAACCACCAGGTGATTTCATTCCATGATCCTCAGTTTCAATTTCCTTTTTGAAATTCCATTATCTGCCTCTACTCCTTCTAAATTTTCATTTCTTCAAACACTGGGGACAGTGTTGTTTTAAGTTGGGGGGGGAGATAAAATAAAAAAAATGCTTTTGTGTCAAAAAAATGAATGATTTGAAAAAAAAGAAGTGTAAATGGAAGGAAAATTTCCTTTAACTTTGAACATGGTAATACAAATTGCACACTTTGAAACTAAATATCAAATAATTTAGCATACCCTGATTCTGATTTTAATCCTTGTATAATTTTATGAGAATAGATTTTGGAAAGTGTGGTTGTCCAATGTGATATTTCATCGTTTATATTTTCATCCAAATAAAAAAAGATCACAATGCACGTCCTTTGGATAGTGGGGTATTAGTTTGAGTTCATGGGGTCCCCTAAATAAATATCATAGGTTTGGTGATCATTTTAGTTTAATATTAGTATTCAAAAAAAATTGCGCGTAGAGAAATGAAATGACCTAATGTGTGGATTTCAGTACTTGGGGATCGTGACTCCATAGTTATCTGGCCCAGAGTTAGTAATTTTATCTCTATTTTTGTTAATTTTAATTTGTTTTTGACTGAGTTAACTCGAGATGATGCCCGAGTATGTGGGCTTCACTTGGTTCCCTAAGGTCTTTGAGCCTGGGAGTCATCGGCAAAGTCTCGCTACAGGGGTTGACTCTTTTGAGTGCAACTTCAATTACCATGGAAAAATTGCAAAAACAAAAAAAACAAAAAAAATTATACAAAAAAAAAATGAATACTCATCTTAATATTGAAATGTGATTCCAACTAGCACTTCTGTAATTTCCCCCTTGAATAAATATGAACCCCCATGTCTATTGTGATGCACAACACATCCTCATACTTAATTGATATTGGATGAAATATGGCAATGAATTTGAACAAAGGAATGGGCTTGGGATTGGGAACTGCTTATGAAACAATCTTGTATTAAAATATTTTGATGGGTTTCAGGATTTTTTGGTATAAGGGTTTTTGGTGATCATTGTGTATTAAAATGTTTTTGGAAAAAGGAATTTGAATTTCATATTATTGAGATATATTTTGCTCGGGACTAGAAAAACTCAAGTTGGGGGTGTGATTAGACACTAAATGAGGCTAATATTCATTGTTAATATACATAATATTCATGTTATTTATTATTCATAAACACCATTTTAGTTCATTTTACACTTTGAACATCATTTCACATTATGATTGTAATACCTTCTTAAAATGCACTATTATGTGGTACATTTTTTTAACATCATTTAAAGTACCCAATGATTCATCTGATTTTAAGGAATATAATTATACATATTTTAATTTGATATTTTTTGAAATTGATCTACACTCCAATATGAACATATTTCATTCAGGGATCAATAGAGAATTCATGGAAGAAGATGGGGATATTTTTTTGATGAAAGTAAGCAATTCTAGAGAAGGCAGATTGAAAAGAATCCCACTGATAAGACTATGGGTCCCAACATACAGGCTCAATTAATCCCAAATTTTGTGGAATTCTAGAAGACATTTATAGTAACAAATAACGCTTCAGGATCCAATGCTAATTCTGCCTCCATGGTGTCCATTTAGGTGGACCAAGTTAGAGATAAAATTATGGGCCAGATTTTGCGGCCCAGAAAAAGATCCCACCAATTAAACCATATCTCGAAAACCATAACTTCTTTTGGGATAATATTTTACATACGGTTATGGTACCTCCGGAACTTAATTTAAGTCTTCTATGGCCCACCCAAAGTCTGCCATATAGAAGGAGTTTCAATCGTGTCTATTCTGTGCATGAAAGCTGGATGCCTTTTCGGGTCAAGAGTGGAAAGTCTTCTTTCCACAAACTTTCCACCACCCTAGACCTACCATAATCAAGTGGGATGAATTTGACCATTGGAGGCTCGACCCAAGGGCTCAAAAATGACTATTTAAGGTAGTGGTGGTGGAGGAGTTGATAATCTTTGAGCTTGTTTGCATCTTAATGTTATGCTGCCAATTTCTCTTTGTAATGTTCTTCCTTCACATGTAAGTTGTTTTAATTCATCCTTGTTTCTTAATAAAAGTTATTATTCTCTTATTATTATTTTATTATCCTTATCACTTTGATACCGTTGGTTTAAGGTGTGAACTTGTTCATACCAAACCTTGTGAGATTATCACACAACGGTGGAGTGATTGTTGTTTTACTACGTTTTTTTTACTTCTCCATTTCCTCTCTCATGAGTCTACTTTCCACTTCCATTGAAACCATAGAATCAATGGAGAGCTAACCCACTTATGGGATGATCCAAGGGAGTAGCAAGGGGCTGGATTGGATGTTATTTATCACCTCATTAATGTATAATCAATTCTTTAATTGAGATTTTTATTTGATTATTTTTAAACTCCATCGTCCTTGTTGAATTTAAGGCCACACACTTCAAGTGCTAATACAAACCTTTACCTTGAAGTGCTCAAAACTTTGATCCTTCAAGTGTATAGGTGATTAGTTTTAACGGGTTTAGGCATTAAACCAGTAAGTTATGATATTGTTTTATCTCCTTAAATGAACCCATCTCAAATTTTAGAAATTGAAATCATTAAAAAAGTAATTCATCCAATCCACCCCGAGCGATAACCTAGGATCAACTCATTCTTTTAAATTGAATTCACTTAAATCTGTTAGTTATAATTTAAACCCATATAAAATCAACCCAAGTTGGCCACTTCATAGCCAAAAACAGTCCATAGAATGTACGTGTCTATAGGTTTCTTCTTAGGTCTCTGAGGATTCGATAACCCAAGCTAAACTACAAGGACTGTTCTACCTTCATCTCTTGGGTAAATTTGAGCGAGAATCAATATGTATAGATTGGGGAAAGTTATTTTATATGTTCATGTTTTTTATGTTTATAACCATTTATATGAGGAATGAATTGGAATTATCAAGAGATATATGAGTCCCTCTATGTCCCCTCGAGACATTGGTAGGTCTCATGAGAAAAAATAGAATTGGGTGTCGGCTTAGTCATACCCTAATATTTTCAGACTTCTTGGTCAAGGCCTTAACAATATGTTTATGAATTCCCTCATTATGGTATTATTAATTGATAAACCATGTGGTCATTCAACTAGTATAATATCAATGGTTATGTTTCATTCTCTTATGATCATTTATTTGCCCATATTTAATCATCTTTTATTCCTTCTATATTATGAAAACGAATATTTTTAAAGGCATGTTTTTTAGTTGTTCATCATGACAAGTGTTTGTTTTAATGATAAATTTTGTATTATTACATACCCTTACTGGGCATCTCAACTCACCCCTTTCTTTTGTTTTATTTTCCCCAGGTTGTGAAGATGAATATTATGAATTAATTTCATTGATAATATTGGAGTCATAGGGATTTTCTATTATGTATTTTGTTTCAAGTTGTAATGTTGTACTTATGTATGTTTCTTGTTTTCCAAAACTACTAAACTATTCATTGCTTCAATATACAACTTTATTGTAATCATTCTAATGCAATAAAATAATTCACTGACTCTCTGCTACTAGGGTCAGGTCCTTTTAATTGGTATCAAATGAAGTTTAGTAGAAAACTTGGAAACTATATTTAGGAAATGTAGATTAGGCAACAAAACCCTAAGATAAAATTTGAGGATAAATATTCTATAACATACTAGAATTTTGGTAAGGAATATATTATTTGAATATTCCTAGAAAATACATCCCTTTATAGATACTATAAGTGGACTTGGTTCTGGAATAGATGTTCATAGGAGTAAGAACTCTGACAAGGTGTTTCGGCTTGACCCGAGGTAACCTGGTAAATGAAAACGGGCCTTACTACGCACCTGGTTTGACACACCCATGGCATATTCTTAGGACAATTCACATCTCCTTTAAAATCCATTATAAAGGATTTAAAAGTAAATTTTTTCTCAATGAAAATATATTTATGATTATGGTATTAGCTATTCATATAATTTTAAATTATGATAGGTATTCTTATAGTTGAGATAATGCAATATGATTCATAACCTAATCTAGTATATTCCATCATTTAAAAATTTAACCTAGTGGAATGAATGGAAACTGCATGAATGTACATATCACGAGTAGGTATTTTACTCCTATGCAAGATAATGACATTGGTACTGAAGCTTCGACTAGTGTTGACTATCTAATAACAATATTGGGTCAGTTGACTCAGGTTATGAACAATAACCTTACCTGTATAGATCACCATGAACCACAAAGTGGATGAGAAATGTTAGAACGCTTTATACGATAACAGCCTTTATCATTTAAAGGGACTATTAATCCATTCATTGCAAACCATTGGATAAGTTCCTTAGAAAAGATATTTATCTCTTTGGGATGTAATGAGAGGGATAAATTTTCCATGAAAGTTTATCATCTATTGGGAGATGTTGATCAATGGTGGTCCCTAATTTAAAATAAAAAAGAGGAGGACGATATTTAAAATAGGTAATGTAGGGATTTTAATGAAATATTCTTAGAAAAATACTATCCTTACGAACAGCGAGAAGATATGGATATGCATTTTTTAAATATGAGGAAAAAAAGGGATGATAATGTTGTAAAGTATGAAGCTAACTTTACAAGGTTAGAAAGACATTATGCAGACTACATATGTAATCTAAGGAGCAAGATTGATTTATCATTTGATGGTTAAAAACCATTCCTCTAACAGGAAATGGTTTCCCAGGATTTATCTTTATAAAAACATATAGTCTCATGTGCAATCAAGACAGATAAATAAATCTATAAGTCTTATGACTTTAAAGGAAGGCAATATAATTAGATGGTTGGAGAGAAAATAATAGATAAAGGGAAGAATAAAAAAAGGAGTTTTCCAACATGTGATACTTTTGGAAGGAAACACCCCAAAGTCTACTTAAAATGAAAATGAGTCTGTTATAAATATGAAGAAAGATTCCCCCAGTCTTGAGATTGAAAATTAAATAAAGAAGCAACCAATTTTCAGTGATACAATTTTAAAGACATGGGACATTGTTCCAATTATTGTCCTAAGAATCAAGGAATTATTCCCCATAGAATTCCAAGGGAGAAAGGCCAAGCTTATACGATCACAAATGCTGAATTTGAAGTTCTAAATGATGTAGTGGTATGTATTATAATAGTTTCCTCAATCATGGACAATGATTTATTTGATTATGAATCATTTCATTCCTTTATATCTTCCCAGTTTTCTTTAAAAATTATATATTTCCAATTCTCCTTAACAAGGGAGTTGTCAATCAAAACACCTAAGGGAAGTCTCATTATAACAAAGATGTGCCAGGCAGTCCCCATTATGGAATATAAATATTCTTTATCTTCTGATTTTATCATCATACCAATGGTCATCATTGACATAATATTTGGAATATATTTTAATTAAAAATAGGATGTGAAAATATATTTCAAGAAGAAGGAAATTATGATTTTTGAGGAAGGTGTAGAATCCATTTTCTTTAAAGCAGAAACATCACCATCCGATTCATATCTAGATCCACCCCCAATAGCTATAATATATGCGATTATTGGGAAGGATGAAAAATCAATATCTATGAGTGAGGAAAGAATTATTCAAATTTTCTATGTACCTATTTTGAAATAATACATTGATGTATTTACATAGGATTTACCTGGACATCCTTCGAAGTGAGAAATTGAGTTTTCTATTGATTTAATTATTGGGGAAAGTCATATATCAAATAATTCAAATAGAATGGTCATAGTGGAATTAGTATAACTGAAAAAACAACTAGAGTAATTGAGTGATAAAGGATTTATCTACTATAGTGTTTCTCTATGGGGAGATCATGTTCTATTTGTCAAGAAGAAAGATTGATCCATGAGGATATGAATTACATATAGAGAAATCAATGATATTAAATAACGAACAAGTATCCCATGTCGAGGATTGATGGTTTATTTGATCAACTTCATGTATTCCAATATTTTTATAATATTGAATTTGTATCTAGATATAATAGGTTGCATGTGAGGAAGGAAGATATTTCAAAGACAGCATTTCGAACCAGGTATGGGCGTTTCGAGTTTACAGTAATTCCTTTTGGACTGATTAATGCACCCTCTGATTTCATGGATCTAATTAATAGAGTTTTCAAGGAATATATTTATGGATTTTTTTGTATTTATTGATGATATCCAAGTATACTCCAAAAGCTATTATGATCATGAGAATCACTTGTGAATTATTCTGAAGACCCTTAGAAGAAATGAATTATATTTTAATTTTAGAAAGTGTGAATTTTGGATTCAGTCGGTTTATTTTCATGACCATATTGTCTCTAAGGATGAAATATTTTTTGATTATGTGAGGAAAAAGGTTGTCCAGGAATGGATTACTCCAAAAAACATAACTGAGGTATGTATTTTTATTGGTTTAGCAGTTTAGTATTGGCGGTTCTTTTAGAAATTCACCCATTAACCAAGCTTACTCATAAAGCAGGTAAGTTAGTATGGAAAAAAGAACGTGAATAATGTTTTGAAGAATTAAAGAGGAGATTAGTGAATGTTCTAATCCTGACTCTACCATCGGTAAATTATGGATTTATGATCTATAGTGATACATCAAAGAAAGGAATTAGTTGTGTCCTTAAGCAGAATGATAGAGTTATTTCATATTCTTTAATGTGGTTAAAAATTATTGAATAGAACTATCCAACTAATATTCTTAAGTTATTAGATGTAATATTTTCTTTGAAGATATGGAGACACTATCTCTATGGAGAAAGGTGTGAGATATATATTGATCACAAGAGTTTAAAATATATATTCTAACAAAAAGAACTCAACGTGGGGAAAAGGCGATGGATATAGCTAATCAAAGATTATGATTGTTCTATACCCTACCACCTAAGAAAGGAAAATACGGAAATAGATGCATTGAGTAGGAAGGATCATGGATTTTTAATCAAAATGAGGATAGAAAGGGATCATGTATTCATGGATCTAGCAAAGATGGATATAGGAATTATCAAAGAAGGTGAAACATAATTACTTTTTCAATTGGTTTCCCAACCATTTGTATTAGAAGGAATTAAAACTTCTCAGTCTGATGATGAGAATCTTCAAACAAAAATTAAAGGTGTGAATAATGGGAAGTTTTATGACTTTGTGTGTGAAGATGGAATTTTGAAATTTGTTTAGAGGATATGTGTCCCCACTATACCTAAGATGAAAAGTGAGTTATTGGATGATTCTCATAGATCAAATTTCTCTATAAAACCTATTAGTTCAAAAATGTAAAGATATTTGATGGAACATTTCTGGTGGGACAACATGAAGTGGTAAATTGTTGATTATGTATCAAGAAGTATAGTATGTCAACAAGTGAAGACCGAACAAAGATATCCAAGAGGATTCAAGAAAACTATACCTTTTCCAACATGGAAGTTGGATGACATCACCATGGATTTTTTCACTAGATTACCCAAAACACCAAGAAAGAATGATGCAATATGATTAATTGTGGATCGACTTACAAAATATGCACATTTCTGCACTATAAGAGAGGATTTCCACTATATCACCTTGCACGAATCTATATCAATGAAGTTGTGAGACTTCATGGAGAACCTCTCCCAATTATGTCTGATTGTGATCCACAATTCACATAAAAATTCTAGAAAAGTCTTCAAAAATCTTTGGATACTGAGCTTTGATAGAGTACTGCTAATAACAGTCAAACTGATGGGAAATCAGAAAGGATGATACAAAAATTATAAGACATGATGAGATCAAGATCAATTTATTTTTCAAGGTATATAGGATCAACATTTACCTTTGGTAGAGTTTTCCTACAATAATAGTTTCCATTCAAGTATTCAAATGGAACCATATGAAGAATTTTATGGAAAGAGATGTCATACACCAACGTGTTGGGATGGAGTTAGTGAAAGGAAGCATGTAGGCCCATAGCTTAAGGAGAAAACAACATCGAAGGTAAAGTATATTAAAACCCTTATCAAAGAAGATCAAATTAGGAAAAAGATCTATACTAATAATTAAAGGAAGAAGGATTTAGAATTTCAAGTGAGGGATCATGTTTTCTTAAAAGTATCTCTATGGAAGGGTGTTATAAGATTTGGGAAGAAAGGTAAACTGCTACCCTGGTACATTGTTCTTTTTGAAATTATGGAGAGAATTGGAGATGTGTCTTATTATTTAGAAATGTATCCTAGCCTTTATAAGGTATATAATATGTTCCATTTCTCATAGTTGAGAAAGTAAATTCTAGACCCAACACATATACTCACTTCTGAATGTATAGAATTGGAACATGAATTATCTTATTCTGAAGAGCCTATCCTGATTCTGGTCACTAAAAAATAGGTGTTCAAGAATCAGATGACTCAGCTGGTAAATGTAATTGGGAAAAATCATAAAATTGAAGAGGCAATGTGGGAGCCTGGGGAACTTATGATGAAAAGCTACCCAAATCTTTTTATGAGGTAACATTCTGGTAATTTTGAGGATAAAATTTTTGTAAGGGGGAAGAATGTAATACCCCAATTTTTTAAAAATAAAATTTAATATAGAATTCATGAAACACTGAGCCTCTATGAAGAAACACTTTATTATATGAGATAATTATAATATAGCCTCTAAACCTAATTTTTTTTTCTTTTTTGATTTGAATTTCAAAAAACTGACATACATAGTTGTGATGAGTAAGATATTTAGAGTTTGATAGGATCAAATTACATTTTTTTTGAATAGTTACTTAACCTTATGAATAGTAACTTGCCCTTATAAAGAGTAATGTAGCTTATGAATATAAACCGCATCCATGTGTGTATAAATAAAATTTAGTAATCATATAAACGAGAGTGAATATTTTCAAAATTAATGATTAAGTTTTGATATTTTTGTGAGTAATAAATATTTAATTACAATTATAAATTAATAAATTTATTTATAATAAAATTAATTTTCCTAAAATTTATTATTCAATAAATATTTTGTTTTCCTATTATTTTAAGATAATTTTATGAGACCTTAGTTAATTTTTGAAAGAATTATAAAATCAATTTTAAAATTAAAATACGTATTTTTAAAGTATATTATTATTTTATTTGAAAAGATAAATTACTCTTATTTATAAAAATATTTTGATAAAATGGAGTTTATTTTTTAATTATAAATGTTGAAAATGGTTAGGGGGAATTTTTTGGATTTTTCGGAAATACATGAATTTTTGGTGAATAGTAAAACTCGATAATTTTATAAATATGCTAAATAGATTAATTTATGCATCATTCTTGAGTCATGGTTGATGTAAATGGCCATTGGTTCGAACTCACATGCAATTATTACTATTTTGAGTCACAAGAATCAAAACTATACACAGTCTTGAGCCAAAATCATTAAATCATGATTAAAATAACGGAAAAACCCTCATATCTTCTAGTAAAAAACACCCTTCAATCCCTCTTCTCTTCACTTATCTAATCCTTGAATATTATCAATTTTTTCCCAAATACACTTCCCTTGTCCCTTCCCACGTCTTGGATCCCTTGTTCTTTTCAAAACACCTAAATTAGTTCCTTTAAGAAGGTTTTTTAAATAGGTTGAGGGTCAATCCCCCTTTGTTAAAAAGAAAACATGAAAAACTCTTTTGAAAAATGGGGTAATATGTAACCCATAACAATCACTGAGGAAAATTCCATTAAAATTATATCATTACTCTCTCTGTCGCTTTTATTTTAAAAACAAAATCATCGTCCGGGAGGTGCTGATTTAGAACCTTTATGGACGATGAAGTTTCACTCTTCAATTTCTTTATCAAGGTTGTTCATGAAACCATTTTTACGGTTGATCCAAATTCTAAAATATGTATTATATCTTATGTCATGATTCTAGAACCATATTTTATACATTATATTAAATAATATAACAAAACTAGTTCATTGTGATTGAAACACCGCCATAAAAATGTAAATGATTATCATTAAATGATTTATTTAATAATTAATTCTCATACTATATAACCAAATGATATTTATAATAATCTACACTTATTTCTATTCATAAATATCATATAAATTCAATTTTGTATAATTATACTCATTCCACATGAACTTACATTATCTTATACAATTATTACGATCCTGAAAACCAAGGAAACAAATACTCCCAAGCAATAAATCTGTATCTTATAACTCATCAAAAGGCCATAAATGAACTTAATAGAATTAAAAAAAATAAAAAACCTGTAACTAAGGTTCTTAATTAAATAATTTATGGGTCTAATTTAATTATCCAAGATGTTAATCTCAAGTGCATAACACATTTAGACATAAGGTAAGGGTTTTCTACCACAACCTCCATTTTCTCTTAGGTTACTCTTTCTCTCTACTAATCCCAATTATATTCCTAATAAATTCTTTGTTAATGTTATATATATTTTTACCAATCATAATCCTTATTTGTTTTGTGGGGAGTTAATTTTTTAATAAATATATTTCTTAATTCTTTCTGATAAAAAATCCTAATTCAAGGGAACTTCTCAAGTTCTTACCTATTTTCAAGTGCACTCTATAATCTGTTTTAAGCCACAATTATTTTTATAAAATCACCAATTTCATCATGTAAAAACTTATTTAGTTAATTTATAGTTTTATGAAAATATTTTTCCAAAATAACTCTTCTTTTGAATGTATAAGTTTACTTCTCTCAAAAATATCTCGATATTTTTATTAGAGTGTTTTTGTATATTTCAAAACCACTGTTTAATGTTATGTCTTATTGAGGTTAATATCTTATGTTTATCATCTACAATATTGTATTAAATGGTTTATGATTAGTTTGACTATGTATGAGCTATCTTGATATCATTCACCATACAACTTATAAAGGTTAGTGTTTATGTGTATAGATTGGGTAAAGTTATTTCATATGTTCATGTTGTTTATGTTAAGCTCCTTTAATATGAGGAATGAATTGGAATTATAAATTGAAGGGCGGGGAATACAATATCCCCTTGATGCATCAATAGGTTTCATGAGACAAAACAGAATTAGGTTTTGGCTGAGGCCTTACCCTAGTATTTTCAGACGTCTTGGACAAGGCCTTGACAATATGTTTCAGATGTATGGAATTGTACACTCCCTCATTATGGTATTAGTAATTGATAAACCATGTGATAATTCTACTATTATAATATCAATATTTATGTTTCATTATCTTATTATCATTTATATGGCCATATTTAATCAGCTTTCATTCCTTCCATATTGTGTTCAAGTATATTTTTAAAGGCATGTGTTTTTAGTTATTTATAATTCATAAAGTTTATTTTAATGATGACTTCCACTATATTAATTACCCTTACTGAGAATATAATCTAACCACTTTCTTATGTTTTATTTTCCCTAAGTTGTGATGAAAAATATTATTAGTGACCTTCATGGATAATCTAGGATTCATATGGATTTACTATTATGTATTTCATTTCAATTTTTAATGTTGAACTTATGTTTTTATCTTGTTTTACAAAACTACAAAACTATTCATTCATTCAGGTTACAACTTTCATGTAATCATGCTAATGTAATAAAATAAGGCACCGATTCTAGACTACTAGGGTTGAGTCCTTAAAATTTTGTTGATATGTTATTATAATAATAATAAAACCATTATTTATTCTCTTCTATAAATTAATAAAAACAATACCCATCATTACTGTGTGTATAGATTACCACCTCCATGTAGTGACACTTTCAGTTTTTCATCACGAACCATAATTACTAGTATTAATGATGGTATTTTTGAATAAATATTATTTTTATTATTTATTTATGATTTTTAAAATATCACTTAATATCCACATTCACCCTCCGGTTCTTTGAGCAACAAAAACACTAATCTTGGGTTGAACAGATTACCACTTCCACGAAGAATTGTATTTCCATTTTTCAACTTGTTTTCATTATTTATAAAAACATATTCAAATATGGTCACCCATCATAAATATATAAAATTTATATAATTATGACACTTTTATAAAGAAATTATTTTAAAACAAACACCTCTTTAACCATACTCGTCAATCGAGTTAAAGCATGTTCAAGCTTGGTCAGTTCGACCACCTACTTAAACAACACTATGAAATTATGTCAGGGATTATTATTAAAACTTAATTGTTCTTATATTAATGTATAAATATTTAAATAATTATTTTTAACTTGTTTTAGAAAGGATACAACAATTTTTAACTCGTTGATTAGGAAAACACTCTTTGTAACTTTAAAATCACCTAAAAATGATCATTATAAATTTCATCTTCATTGATAAATATTAAAGTACTCATGGAAGGAAATTTAAAATTTATAAATCATTATAATTTATCCATTATAATAACTTTAATGAACTCAAAGTGAGGAACTTTTTAATAGGTTTTAATATTGAAACTTCTCTTATGAAACAACTAAAAACAGTCAAAAATATAAACAATCGATGTGGAAAAATAGGCCAAAACTAACGGATATACATGTAGATAATGATTATAAATAAAAATTATAGACATATGTAGGTATTAATATGGAATTGAAATATTATATTAGTATATTTATTTTTGTTTTATAGGAGGTTAGTGTGCATTTGACTATACTTGTAAAAAAGTAAAGTGTTTCTCTTAACTCATTTCCTTTATTTGAGTTATAATGATTATTCTTAAACCTCATTATTCTAAGTTGAATTATTATATACCATGACTGTATAAAATTTTATTTCCAATTTTATTTTAATAGATGTTCAATTATTCCCATCAATTCCTTTCCAAAGTATCATTACATCAAATATTGTGATATTTTGTGTCTCCAATTTGAATCCCTTAATTTTGTTCCATGGAATTCATGTATCTCATAGTGAAAAGTAGGAAGATAAATAAATATTTTTGGTGTAGGGAGGTTTATCCAAGGATAAACATCAATATATATTTCCATCTCATGGTAGTTGATTATATAGGCAATCAAGGATGGTCTTTGATAAAAATTATATTTATTCATGAGTTATTATATATGAATAAATGCTTTGATCAATATACATTCATTTTATGAATATTTCACCTCCAATAAATTTCATCTCATGAAATAGTATAATGAATGATATATAACATGGGATCATAATAAATTATAATATTTTATCATTTAATTTGTATTAAATGATATTCCATGCTTGAAAATTATAATTTGGGTTCAATATAATATATATACATATAAAAGAATTTGGGTCGCATATATTTTAGTGTACCAATTTCACTACAGTGTAATATAATTTTTTCCATTTCAACTTATATTGTATCATATAAAATAACTTGTGAACCCATATCCATAACTCCTTTTGGATATCTTCCCAAACAGTTTTGGAAATCTATCATTAACTTCACCTTGTAACACATGATATGGAATACCTTATGAACACCCATCCAAAACACTTTTGAATTAACTCTCAAACAATTTTTAGAGTATCTATCTAAGTCAAAATCAATCCCCAACTAGTCAACCACAAGTTGTGACATCACAAGACTTTATAGAATTAACAAAAAATACAAAACTCTATATCCAAATATGAATGCACGTAGAGGCCTCTAGAAAAGAATCAATGCTACTCAAGCTATAAAGGTATATAGCATGATATCCATCAATAAATTGTAATGTCACATGTTTTTTAGTAAGTTGAAATTCCTCAAACTTCTAGAATTTTAGAGTTTGGTGGTTGGGCCAAATCTTCTCTTGATCTTCATAACCTAATTCTAATAGTTTTCTTGACCCATTAACTTTTTAAAATTGGTTTTAAGTCCTAGAAACTGCCTCATGGTTTTGGATGAGTTTCAGGGGTGTCAGATCCCAAAAACAACTTTTCATAAATCGAATAAAGAGGTACATGGTTAGATCTGGCCATGAAGGTGGGGGAACATAGCTGTGAAAGACCTATACAGTTTTTAACAAAGAATAATCACCTGGTCTACGTATGGTTTGGAAAAATATACACCTATCATGTGTGTGTGTGGTTCTTGGATAGTGGGAACCTCATGATTTGAGTGTGATTATCCAAACTATTTAGCTAAACCAAGAAGGTCATTTGTTTGGGTGAAATTACCAAAATTCCCCTCTCTTATATTTAGGTTTTTCTATTTCCTCTCTCCTTTATTCTACACAAAGTATAGGGGAGCTCCTCCATTTCCATCATCCTCTAGGTTTTGAGATAACTCTATCATCTGAGCTTTGATTTGATCATTTTCAATCTCTTTGGAAGATTACTGGTATGTCCTTTGATCCTATTTCATCCCTTTCTAGTTTATCTCACTATAAAAAATGAAAATTCCATGTGAGGCCATTTTCCCTATTTTTAGGGGGTTCATCTAACCCCCCCCCACAATTTCTCTCATTTCATATCTAATTAGAGATTAATATCATATGAGTGAGCACCTATGAATATAAGTTAGGTGGTTCTAATATTTCTCCTTGATTTTATGGGTATTATGGATGAGTTATTAATTATGCATGGGGTCTGTGACCGATTGAGAACCATAACAATTTAATTAATGATTTTAAATTTATTTAATGATATTATGGGATGTTGTTGGACATTCCCTAGTCCATTTATATTTTATAATCTAGGAAAGGGGGATTTAAACCATTTGGGTGGTTTAGGCCGAATGGTTAATTTAATTAAATTGAATTTTGTTATGACTAGTATAGTTTTTTGGGAATGTGGAGGCCATGGCCCAATTATTGAGGTGATTTTGGTAACCTAGATTGAGGTGATATAGTTTCCAAACTAAGGGTGTGTCCTGAGATACATGGGGACACAATGATCTCATTTTTTTAGGAAACATGGTTGTCAGTTTGAGGCAATGAGGTTATTAGGATAAGGGAATGACCTGTGTGACTTGATATGGTGAAGACCATCAGGACATGGAAATATGGTCATAGTATAAATGGGTTCTAGATTATATTTATTAGGTTATGTTTAGTGATTTTCACTCACCGTGGTTGGTTGAATAGTTTTTGGAGACATGAGAACCCTGATATGACTTAGTCAATGTGGTCTTGACCACTCTTAATGTGGGTAGGCCCCATATATTATATGGCTTAGGGGATGGTATTGACCACTAGATATGTTGGGGTGATCACCATATAAAGACACATGGATGGTGATGGACCATAATTTATGATGTTGAGACCATCATTTGGGTGTTGAGGCTCACAATTTTACATTAGGCTGATGGGTCCAGATCATTAGAGGATAGATATCACTGTGCCTTAAGATATCAATTATTGAGCCAAAAATGATTATTTATTAGAGGGTGGTTATCGTCGTGCCTTAAGACATAGAGGTGAGAGACGATGGGTAATTTTTGAATGATGGTGCATGGGACCTAGGTTTTATTAGTTTGCCATGTTATTTGGATGCTAGATACTTGATTGATGACATTAGGTGTCAGTGACATGATTATGGGGGGAACCTAAGGGTTCATTAAATAAGATATTCCTTTGGAGATTCCTTTGGCATTAATCCTTGGATACTCAAAACTATAACCATATATTATAATAAAAGTATTGTATTAAATTTATATATAATTGGAAGCATGTGATTAGATATTTCTGTGTTGGCTGAAGTAGGTAACGCTTACTTGTGTCAGTTGAGCAAAAGGGAAGTGTGTTATTTGTTAAATTGGTGTGTGCTGATTTTTATTTATATTTATGATATACCTACATAATTATGGATTTATAGAAATTATAAGTTACTAGTAGCCTATGGAGTTCATTCTCACACCCACACAGGCCCCTTAGGATGCATGTAGACTTTGTGCATTTGATATCAGGTAAGGATTTAGGATTGGGAGATAGACCTTAATAACCAGAGTTTTACCTTTTACATGGGATGGATGGAAATGGACCATTATGGTTATTTCATCGAGATGGAGTTTCATTTATGGGTTTTTAATACACACACACAAACACACATAGATATATATATATATACTGATATGGTCATTCATGGGAGACCCTAATTATCTTTCTTGTATGGCCTGCTATGATATATTATATTTATTTTTTAAATGGTATACCTTTAGGATATTTATTATATATTTGTTCTAATATTATTTTAGTTAGTTTCATTTGATTCTTATGTTATTTTTTGTTCCTTCTTATACTGTTATATATATTTATGGACCATTGCTATTATCACCATTATAGGGTATTGTCTACCAACTATCACCTCCTCAGTCCCTCACTGCTAGTTGGTAGGCTTTCGCATACAGGGAGGCACACCTAAGGCATAGTGGAAAACTAGTTCAGAGAACCATTTAAAGTGTCTTCTATGTTGGGATGCTGAAAATGGTATCAAATGGGTTTTTTTCCTTTTTGGTCTTACTATTTGGGTTATGGTGGACCAGAGACTAGGATGTGGTTAGAGTTGGGTAAACAGATTGTGTTTGGTTTCCTGAAAACCTATCCATGGGGTACAGACCAAGTTTTCAAGGGTAGTAAATATATGTTACATTGTGTACATTTAATGTTGATTTGATTTCTGGTGGCACACTTGGGTGTGATGTTTATCAATTTTTTGGATTTTGACCCTTGGCCCATTATGGAAAGGGAGGATTATTTATGAATCATGATAGGAAGTTAGGATTATATGATGTATGTTTTTTAGTGATTTTCATTGGGAACCTAGATCACAGTTATAAGGGATGGGGTACTTAAAGTGTTAAAAAAGAATCTAAATAGTGTTTTCCTGTATAAAGTTTTTGGGGAATTATATTCAGTTGGCCCAGGAATGTGGTTCTGGATGATATTGAGACGTGATACTATATGATTCTATATGCATGTGATATATTGGGAAAACAATTAAGGGTGGTAAGGTATAAATAAAGGGGTTATTTGTTTAAAGTGTCATAAAAGATGCTAAATAATATTTTCCTAAATATATAATGACTAACCTTGTTATAAAAAGTAAATAGGAAATGAGGTAGGATTATACCTGAGCCCTAACTCCATAATGGGTTGGAATGGGGCCATGGGTTTCGATGATACATGATACCAGAATCTAATATTGGTAGGTAAGGGTCCATGAGCTTAGATGTCATGTGAAAGGGTACGGTAGAGGAGCCTAAGGGTGGTGTGATGCACTTCCCGTTACATTTTTTCCTATCTGTGATATACATATAATATTGTTGCTATTTTACCATCATTATTGGTATTCAATGTGATTTTTCCTAGATGAATTCTTCTGGTGCGTTATGAGGGCGTGATGTGGTACTGCATGAGTGTGTACGAGATGATGCCTGTATGAGTTGGGAGGAGGCTCTAAAGGGTCGGGTTGATCATGATCCATGAGTACAGACCTTAATATTTGCAGGACATCCACAGGGGATGGAAGACTTTGGGATATGTCTTGATGAGATGCGTAGGGAAAGCCTATTGTAGGTCATACGGGGTATTGGAAGGGGAGATCAGGGATCTGATCCATCCATTACATATCTAATTGAAGAGTTTCAATCTCAGCATCGACCTTTGTTTCTAGGGGAGGGTGTACTGAAGGTGGAAGATAACTAGATTTGGTCAGTGTAAAATATCTTCGATCATCTTGATACACACCCAAGTTGAAGGGTTAATATGGTATCATATACACTCAAAGGATTAGCAAAGCGCTGGTGGGATGTATAGGTATAGGTAGGCAGATATGAAGGATTATATTGGAAGGATTTCAAATCCAGGTTCATCAAGAACTTATTTCTAGAGATGCTAAGGGAAGACCAAGCCCACAAGTTTATGAATATCCACAATGGTTTATATCATTCATGGAATAGATGATGAATTTATCTGACCATTTCCATTTGAACCTACTATGGTGAGTGATGACATCGCCAGGGTGTGGCATTTTGAGGATGGTTTGATGCATTCTATTAGAGTGAAGATAAAAATTATTAGGCAAACATATTTCTCAGAGGCATTAAATCCTGCAATCATAGCTGGGGTAAATATGATATACTGGTCTTATTCGATCCATGTGACATCGTTAGCTGATTTGAGTGGTGATACTTTAGGTAGCAGGAAGTAGGGGTGTGAGGAATATCAGTAGGGTAGTCTGTCCAGGTTTTCAATTAAACCACTGAGGAGTTGGTCTTCACCTATATTCATCGAATGTGGGCAGCCAGGGCATGTTCATACCCAGTGTGATTGGGTTCTAAAGGAGTGTTGGGTATGTGGTCTGATGGGGCATCTAGAGAGGTTCAACAGGAAGTTATCTCAGATATCTAGGAGTTAGGGACTGGGTTAGAGATAGGGATCTGAGGTTGGACTAAGAGAAATTCCAAGAGATGGTATCCAGAATTCAAGTGCACGTGTAGTTCATGGAAGAGATGGTGGGACCTGGTGGTGGGGTCTATCAATAGTAGTTTGTGCATCTCCGGGAGGACGATATGTCTCATGTAGAAAAACTTCATGCTAGGCTCATGTTGTTGAGCTGCTAGGGTCAAAGTAGGCCAGGGAGCTGATGACAGTTAGAGATATGCTAGCATGATTGGGTTTTATTTTCTTTTTCATGGAAAATTTTGGTGCATAAGGTTCACAAGCATTGTTTTTAGACTAACTAAGCACTAGTGAGTAGTTTGGAATCTGTTATGATGTGGGATATATATATATATATATATATATATATATATGAGGTGCATAAGAATTGGGATTTATTATTGGAATCAGTGTGATGCAGGTTCTATATGAGGTGAATAGGCAGTAATATTTAGATATCCATATATATATATATATATATATATATATATATATAATGAAGGGTTTATGGTAATATGTTTATATGTAGAATCATGGGCATCTGATGAGATACGGGTTATTATGGGTTCCATGGATGGCATAGGTATGGCATGGGTATCCAATGAGATGCAGGAATTGATGGGTGTCAAATTTGAAATGGGCATAATTTGAGCACTTGATGGGGTGAAAGAAGGATAATTAAACATGGGAGGACTTATGAGTATGAGTATATTCATTCAACCCATCAAAATTTTTTTTTTTGGGCCAAAAGTGGTTGAGTAGGTAATTTGTAAGGTGGGGAACATCAATAAGAGGAATTATACTGTGACATAATTACCAGGATAGACTGGGTTGGTATAGATGAGATGGTTTTGTTCAGTATCATTGCTATGTAAAGCCTAATAGCTTGATGACGAGCTCTATTAAGATGTTGGGATAATATAAAATCCAAGGTTTTTGAGAGGGTTGAAATTTCTCAACCTTTTTGAACTTTTGAGTTTGGTGGTCAGACCAACTCTTCTTTTGATCTTTGGAACTTATTTTTTAGAGTTTTCATAACCCAAGTAATTTTTTTAAATGAGTTTTAAGGATCATCAAGTTCCTCAATATTTTAGATGGGGTTCAGGGGTGTCAGATCCCAAAAACCAACTTTTCAGAATTTATTGATAGAAGTTCATGGTTATATCTAACTATATGGCCTCATAGGGGTAAATATGAATCCCACCTATAATAATTGACATGGTTTGTCAAACTATGTTGGTGGGGGTACATTTCTATATGATACCTCTCTCTTTTTTAACATAGGGTAATCACATGGTTTGTGAACCATTCGTAAAACTATGTGCCTAGCCCATGGACGTATGGTTATTAGATAGTGGGCACTACACGGTTGGAACATGATTAGCCAAACCACGCAGTCAAACTATGCAGGTCATTTATTTGGGAGAAATGACAAAAATTCCCTCTCTTCTATTTCCATTTTTCACTTTTATTTCTCCTCCATCCCACGTGCAACACAAGGGAGCTCCCCCATTTCTTTCCTCCTTTAAGCATTGAGCCAACTCTATCATCTGATCTCTAATACAATCTTCTTCGGTCTCATTATAAGCATATCGATAAGACCGTTGATCCTCAAGATTCTCTTTCTAATTTATCTAGCTATAAGAAATTATAAATATTTGTGATCCTTTTTCCCTTATTTGCAGGTCATTGATCTAAAAAATTGATTTCTATCATTTCATCTAAAGTTATTGGTTGATACCAGATGATTGAGTTCCTATGATTATAAGGTAGGTGGTTCCTAGATCTCTCCTGGAATTTACAGGTGTTATGCATGTGTTTTTAATTATACATGGGGTCTGTGACCGAGTGAGAACCCTAATAATTTAATTGTTTATTTTATGTTGATTTAATGATATTATGGTATGTATTTGGACATTACCTAGTCCATTTATATTTGGTAATATAGGTAGGGGTGATGATAATCACTAGGTTGAGGTGACATGGTTGTCATTTTGAAGTGACGAGGTCATCAATATGAGGGAATGACATGTGTAACTTGAGATGGTGATGACCATTAGTAGTTGGAAACAAGATAATAGGGGAACGAGGTATTGAATGATGTGTCTTAGGTTATTTTGGGTGTTTTTCGGTCACTATTATTGGCCAATGTGCCATTAGAGTCATGTTCACAAAGATAGGAATCAATCGTAGTGGTGTTGACCACTCATTATTAGTGGAGTCCCCCACATATTTTATGGTGTAGGGTTTGGTGTTATCCATTGGATGCATTTGGGATTCTCATCATATAAATATATGTATATTTTGATGGAAAATCAGTTGATCGTGATGAGACCATCAGTTGGGGGCTGAGTCTAACTGTTAAACATGAGGTCGATGGGTCGGGATCATTGGAGGATGGATTTTGTTGTGCCTCGGGATATTGGTTATTGATCTGATAGTGATTATTTATTGGTGGTTAATTACTAAGTTCATTCTCACACCCTACATGGGACCCTCAAGACACTTGTAGAATTTATAATTTTAGGAGTAGGTAAGGACTCAAGCTCGGGAGCTGGACCATAGTGATTAGATTTTTACCTTTTTTATGGGATGGATAGTAGGGGACCACAATGGTTTTTGCATCAAGTTAGGGTTCCTTTATAGATTTTTCTTGATTATATATATATAATAATATTTCTATCTATGGGAGACCTTGAATATCTATCTTGTATGACCTTCTATGACATGTCATATTTATTTTTCAAATGGTTTGGATTTGGGAAGTTATTATGATGTTGTTCTTCTATTCTTTCACTAAGTTTCATTTGTTTCTTCTCATGTGTTATTGTCCTTGTTATGTTGTTATACAAATATATATGGACCATTATTATTACCACCACTAGAGGGTATAATCTTCCCACTATCACCTATTCAAACCCTTTCTTCTAGTAGATGTCCTTTGGAGTACAGGGGGAATTACAAAGTATTAGTGGCCAACCAGCCCACAGAACCTTTTAAAGTGGCTTCTGGGTTGGGATTCTACATAAATTTATATTTATACCTATTTAAAATAGTATGAATCATTTGAAAAATTTTAACTATCATATTTACCTTTTTAATAATACATCTAGTGACCATGGGACACAAAACATTTCAATCCCATATAGCCAACTCATCTATTATCGTTTCTCAATGTATAGACTGAACTGATTGGTGAATAAATCAAATTTCATTCATCCTTTGGGATAATAGAATCACGTGTACCTTATCTAGATATATATATATATATATATATATAATATCTTTTTGTGTCCACACACTCTGAAAATATGTCTCAATCAATGGCCTAGATGACATACTTGTCACATGAGAGGGAACATCTCATCTCTTTTAAGATCCAACATATGAAATGATTAATAACATACCCAACGACCCCTGAATTGGTTAGGTAAATATATATACTTGAGTAATTAGGGTATAAAAGTATAAAGGTTCTCATTCCAGTTATATCACTAACCTCATGAGGTGGGGACTCAAATATAATCCATGCACCCCTAGAATACTAAAGACATCTGTGTGAAACTCCATATGGTATACATAGTGGGTCATCCATCACACACAAAGAATATTATTCTTTATATTGTTCCCCTTGAGAATATTTTGTACATTTATACAAGAACAATACTCATGGTAACCTTAACATTTCACCATAACCTATAATGCTCCATAAAAAACATTTATTAGGGATAAACTAAAAGTCATACTTTAATATGTATATTATCATTACTCTTCATAAAATATATATTTATATATACTTATATTCAGACAACATGGAAGAATAATAAAGTGGATATTTCCTCTAATATGATACATTTTAATATTCTTAATCTCTTTAAGAATATTTAACAACACCAACATAAGCACCAGTTTAACATATCATATATGATAAAATTCCATAGCATCCTTATGTTTGATATAGTTTTTTAATTTTGTTAAAACATTACATAATATTTAATTCATGTCACATATCTATGTTTCCATCTGATAAAACCATCCCACTAAACTCTTTACTAATAAACATCTATATGTAAGCTAGTTTGAATAATGATGATATTTAGGAATCACACTCTTAACTGTTCAACTTTTGAGCATATTCAAGCCTCTTGACTTCACAACATCAAATGTTTTAATGTTAACTTATATTATCTACTTATAACTCTTTCTACGTTCATCATAATTATCCTTGGAACTATATTTTTTTAAAATAATTCTGTGAAATAATTTAACAACTTGTATTTTTGTTTATTAATACATCCCAACTTTCTAAGGATATTAAGTAAAATTTACTTTAAAATTCTATTAGTGTAATTATTTATTTTTTATATTTTAACTTTTTTAAGACCAAACATAGTCCCATTTTCTTCATAGAAGCCATATTATTTTCATAATATCTTTCTATGATAACAAACCCTTTTTTAGGAAATTATTATTATTTTATTTTCGTAGGAATATTTAATATATATATATATATAACCTCTGGTTTAAATATAATATATGGTATTCAATGTTTTTGGAACACTTTTTTATTTAAATAAAATGTTAATAAATTATACCACCAATTGGTGGTGGAAACACATTCCCACATATTTTAACAAATACATGGATATAAATTTTATCTTGGATAAATTTTTTTTATCCATATCCTGTTCTCAAAAATTGTTTTAGAAATTTATGAATCATAAACCATGTGTATACAATTAATCATCTCATACTTGTCCAAAACAACTCTTTGTAATTGAGAAAATTCTCTTATCAGATTAGGGAAATGAGATAAAGTCACACTTATTCTACTTAGATTCATTTGAGCTTTATAAAATCATTTAATTTAAAATACTTGATGTAGTAACTATTTACTTTATCTCATGGATATAAAATACCATTTCAATCAAATATTTTATTGATTTTGAACTCCTTTATATTTAAAAAACATTTTAAAATATACATTTGTTATCACATACCTTAAAAATTTAGAATTAATTTTTATAATACTCATAGTGAAATATACATTATAAAGAATCTCATAAACTCTTTAAAGTATATAATATATAATCCAAACATATTTAATGATTACTCTTCCTTTATGGAAACCCTAGGATTAAATGACCTTTATTGGTATCTTGAAGAAACATTATTAAACTATTCAACAAACTTTTATTCTTATTGTTTGAACTTTTTCCTACTTTACATCCTACACAATACATTATAAGATATAAATCATATTCTAATTTACATATATTCTAAAAACATTGATAATATCACGTAAAAATTCATTATATTCAATCATATTGGTAGAAAATTTCCATACCTAGTTATAGAAAAAATTCCATAACCAAAACAATCCATTTTTAGTCTCTCTTAAAACATGTTATATAAATGTAAAAATCATAAATACATGTATCAAAAACAATCCATATCATTTTGTTAAACATTGGTTT
This sequence comes from Viscum album, assembly GCA_963277665.1. NCBI lineage: Eukaryota > Viridiplantae > Streptophyta > Magnoliopsida > Santalales > Viscaceae > Viscum > Viscum album. Next base: position 427,477,192 of record OY728150.1, on the reverse strand, counting down.
TTTCAAGATCTTAGGAATAAAGAATGATAAAATAAACATCTTATAAAATATTCAACTGGGGATGAATTATCCAAGTCTCCAATATATTAACACCTTTTATATATCACTTGGACATAAACATCACTCTTGATCATACATTTCTTTATTTTTATTCTATTTTTATTATCCTAGATATTTAGAACACTTAAAAATATAAAATCGGAATCGTAGATCATAAAATAAATTATTTATATAACAATTATACCTAAGTGGACACTCCATGTGGCTTCATGAAACCCATAAGGTAACCTAGAAAATGTATTCTCCATTGGAAAACCTTTCCACAAGGAAAACATGATCCTTCCTTTTTCTATCTCAACTTTTCAGGTGGTGTGGACTTTCAATGAACTATTTCATTCTCTTTTAGACATTAATTTTACCCATATCCTGTTGTACCATAAATGTAGTAGTATAACATAGACCACTCATTATTTTCTAGAAATCCTCAACATATTGAGGATATTGGGTGAATTGTTTTAGATTTAACTCATGTTATAATTCATGAAAAACAATTATAACCTTTTAGAAAGTGATTGTAGAATAAAATATGTGGCCATCTCGATCTTTATAAGTGAACTTAGACTCTTCAATTCATTGATGTATCTAATAATATTAAGTACGTGACTGGATAATGAGGTTTATTTTATCATATTTTTGTGAAATGGTTATTTAAACACTTCATACCATTCATGACTAGCTTTCTTTTGATATATCCTTTTCATTTTATCTATTATTTGAAAATCATTAAGAGTTACATGAGGATTTTTCACTTTGGTTCCATTATAACTAGCGTGAGTGTAAAGACTTCCTTTGTATACTTTTTATGTTTATCATATTTATCTAAAACCTATTTTTGAATAGATTTAATGTTTGGTCTATAAGGAAGTGGTGTTTCTAACACATAGAACTTTTCATCATGTTTTAGAACAATTCCCAAATTTCTATACCAATCGAGGAATTTTCTACCATTAGCTTTTTATTTTTCAAGGATTGGTCTTAATGTTAATATTGATGAGGATTCCTTATACTTAAAATAAAATATTTTATCATATGAGTATCATGTTTTATAAACAATTAATAAATATTTTTATTAAATGGGATTCCACTAAAATGATGAAACCTTTTTAAAATTCATCATATCCATTAGTGTTTCATGATTCATATTTGACTACGAAATGAGTTTTCTATAATTTTTGTGTCACTAATTAATAATTTAGGTAAGGAATAATCCAAATAATAACATATATGATTCTTGGATAGATAAGTGGATGGCCCTTTTTCCAATCCATCATATTGATAAACTCCAATTTATCCATTTTTATTCTAATCATTAGGGATTCCCAGGTATGTTTCCCCCAAATAAAACACCAAAAACATGATAAACAAAATAAATCTAGTGGAATCAGGATATAGAACGAAAGTACCCAATAGTACAATACATAGTCACTTATTAATTTTTTTTTCTATACACAAAATAATCTAGGGCATGTGGCTATTGCATGAAACTACCTAGTTGTATTATCAAGATAATGATAAGTGTCTCTTTTTTAGGAATATCACAAAGAGTATTTGAAGTTGTTTTAAATAACACTATCGTATATCATGTTATTCCCTTTTATGTATGCATGCTTCGAGTAATTTAATTTAGAATCATATTCTCTCCACCAACCAATATTTTAAAACCATATCGATCTGTAACTCCTTACAAAACCTACAATTTTTTTATTGACCCAATATTATATGTCAAGTATATACATACATATCAAAATTAATCATATGTATAAGGTATAAGAATACTCCATGTAATGGTTTAGAATTATATGATATTTTCAATATCCACATGAGTAATCTTAGAGCGAAAGATAGTCAACCCCATCTACTAGCCTAGACAAGGCATAAGCCTCTGTGTGGGTAAGTATTCTTACCCCAATTCTAACTACCTAGGGATACTTTAATCAAGAGAGAATAAAACCCATCATAACTTTAACACCTAATATAGAAAAACAATATTTAATAACTAAATTCAAGCTAATATATTTAAATACATGCGCATTTCAAGGTAGATGAAAAACTAAATTAATTACCAAGATATTCCTAGCATGTAATAAAATTAATTGTCAATAAGAAGTTTAATAATAAAACTAAACCACACAAAATATTAATATTTCTCAAAAAAATTATTAAACATGAATATATAAGGGAATAACCTTTTAAATAAATGAACGATCCAACTATTTAAACATGAGATAAATATTTATGAGTAACTCAAAAATAAAATCTAATTATAAAACCTTTTATAATTTCATCCTTAACATTATAAACATTATATAATTATGAATATAAACATTTTATATTCATTCCAATATGACATATTTCATATGTATCATTATATGGAATTTTTATTTTAAATATATGATATTTTTTGTATTACAAACTATTTATAACCCAATTTATATTATATAAACATTTTACATAATCTAAATATCATATTAATAATTATTATTTAAACCTTAATCATATTAATCATAAAAAACTTTTGGAATGGCTTAAATAATGCCCAAATAAGGCCCCCATTTATTTTGAACAATTCAAAATAATTAATTATATAAAATTAAAAATTTAAATTAAAACAGTTTATATTTTGGCCTTATTTCATGAGTTATAACCCTTTATAAATAATTTCTTATGATTTCTAAATAAACACTTTTATTTATTGATCATTTGTTATGCCATATAAGTTTTTAAATGTTATTATAAATATTAACATTTAAATTTTGGGAAAAATTAAAGTTATATAAATGTTTATTTAATTAATTATAAAACTTTTATGATTAATTAATTTATTTTTAACCCCCTTATAATTTAAATATTCCCAAAATAAATTTTATAATGATTTATAAACATTTTATAAACCATTAAAACCACTTATGAATTTAAAAACAATTTTTAAAATTATTTTTTGTTTACATTATGTGGGAAACCATTCCTAAATAATTGTATCCTCCCTTTATACTCATAATGACACTCTATATAAGGGTAATATAGTTCTATATACCATGTGTAAGGGTAGATATCTGTGACCCTTATATAGTAAACATTGTGAAAAGGTACAAAAGGCCTTACCTTTACCTGAAATCTTAACGTAAGTGTAAGTAAAAATATACCTTTATGTAAATATTTTAAATTTAACATGTTGAATAAGTATTCTACATTTACATAAATTATTCACATAAGGGTAGGTATTGATCTACCTTTACATGGACTTTTGGGACTGTTCTGTAAGGGTACTACCTTTATGTAGCCCTTTTAAATCCGAAATTACATTTACAAAAGCTCCATAGTATAGGTAATATATTGGATACCATTAGGAAACTAGCATTATACATAAGGGTAATTTGAAACATAAATTTACACAGCCTTAGGAAAATTGTTTTCCCCTTATGTGAACCCCTTCTCTTAAAGGTAAGCCATGTGTTACATTTACATGAACATTCTTGTATAGGTAACACTCTGGTTACACTTTCACAATAGATCTATATAAGGGTAATAACTTGTTTACCTTTACGAATCTCATATGCATAAAGGTAACACCTCATTTACCTACGTAACCCTTCTGCATAAGGGTAAACCATTTTGAAAATCAATTTTCCATAAACTCAAAACACAACTTTTTTTTTGGTTTCTTCTTCATTCCATCACAATATTTCATAAATATAAAGCATGAACCTCTTATAATACCCCTGATGGGTTTTTATAGAGTCTAATAACATTTATCCAAACAAGAATAAGTGATTAAAAACCCTTTTATGATGATATCCCATGCAAGATATATGAAACCTGAATAAAAGGAAATGAAGAAATACTGTAAAATGAGCATATATATCTTGTTATTTGTCTAAAGTGTTTGATTATGATCACCAAAGTGAAAAAAATACTCCCACCTCTAAAGATGTCCAAGGACTTTTTCTAAATAAAATGAAAATAGATCAAGATCCACTAACCTCCATGGTTTCCTAGTATCTTACATTTCAAATGAGGAATACAAAGAAATATTTTTAGTATAGGGAGGTTTTGCCAAGGATAATCATTTATATCTACCACCACCACATAGCAGTAGATTATATAGGTAATAAAGGATGATCCTTAATTTTAGATATATTTATTCATGATTTCTTATATATGAATAAATTATTTTGGATTTTTTACATTCATCAAATTAATATTTCACCTCCTATATGTTTTATCTCGTGAATCCGTATAATGAATGATAGATAATATTGGAGAATAATAAATGATAAAAAAAATTCATTTAAGTTGCATGGAATGATATACCATGCATGAAAAGAAAACTTTAAATAGAATATATATATATGTATGTAATGAATTAGTCCATGTATATTTCAATTTAATATTTCAATTAATATTGATTCAAAAATTACTAAATCTGTAAGGGCGTTTTCATGAATCAATTCACCTCCATAGGTCATAATCACTCATCCTTTTTCTATTATATTTCAAAATTTATATATTCTAACATATAATTTTTTTTAATATACTTCCACCTTATTTTATATGGGAATCATGTTTCAAACCAAAAGTTTCTTCTTTCAGGATATTATTTCTTGGTTAAAATTCATTTTTTAGAATAATTTCCATTGATTTTAATGGATTTTTCTTCCATGACCATATTTTAAATCCCACCAATGTTATGCTTCCACTAGTGTATTGTAAAATTATTTTTATCTCCCATGATCCTTTTATTCACCATATTTCATTTTAAAGTAAAAGTTTCTTTATAATTTTTAATGATGTGGGTTTTGAACAAGGTTATTTCAAAATGTTTAAAATGTTTTTTTGTCCTTTCAAAATAAAAAGTTATATCATCCACTCCAAATATTCATTTTATAAATTTTATGACATTTTCAATGTTCCATTATTAAATATTATTTAATTTAGTAAATGTTTTCAAATAATTTTCACTTCCCCTTTTTAAAACATTGTTTTTTAAAATTCTCTCTTATTAATAATTCCTTTAAAGTACATGTTTTCAATGTATTTTCACTTTCTAATTTTATAACCTTTATGTATTTTCAAGGATATTTTATTTAGAAATATATATATTTTTATACGTCTTCCCTTTCCTTTAACATAAATTTTGTTCAAATTAATTTCCATATCAATGTTTTAAATGGTTTTTGTGAAAACTTTAGTATTTTTACATATATTTACCATATAATGCTTATATTTAATGAATTGATATTTTTACCACTTTATATATATGTTATTATGGTATGATTCCTTTTCAAAAATGATATTTTTTAAAATATTTTGATTTATTATTTTTATTAAATGTTTTGTTTTTAATGTTTTTGAAACCCATTATTTTTACATGGATCCTATATATGATTATTTAAAATCATCATGAATCCCATCTTCATTATATGGTTTATTTTATGATGTAATGATTTTTTTTCATGAGGCACCCAAATATATAGATTATGATATGGGTGGGAGCCATATATTCTTCCAATTAATTGGTTACATGCTTATATCTCATGAGATAGAAATTTTAGATGAATTGGTTAGAAAGTATCTAGATTCAAAAAGGTTGTGTGTATGGTAATTTATAAATACTTGTGATTTTATGAGTGAATGGGTTCTTGGGTATAAAGGATCATAATTATAAGAAATACTATGTTTTTTGTGCTACATTTTCAATTTTTTAGAAATTTATTCCAAATTTTCATGATTACACCATATTTTTAATATATTACACACTTTTATGTCATGATCACATGTTTTTTATTATTTATATATATTTTTATCCATCCATAACTTTCACACATCCTTAACATTCTAGTTATGATCTTACGTTTCTTGATCATTTATTAATATATATTTAAGTATTTATTATGTACTTTGTTGTGTCTGTGATCTAACCCATTATGATATGTTTTCCCTTAATGATCATTTTACCTCACCAATTTCTTAGGCTTCTATTCCCCATATTATAAATATGACTATATCATGTGAGATATATAGGAAAGAGTCTAGATGAGAATGATTATATATTAATGTTCAAAAATGTAGAAAGAAAATATGTCTTTGTTGATAATATTCAATACACTAATCCATTCAATCTTTGGATTATTTGAATGATTGTGGATGTAATATTTAATTCATGGGATTAATTTATTATTTAAGTTATGTTTAGCTTGGGTCTATTTAAGTTTCAAACTTTATTTTCAAGTATTGTTCTTGATTTTTTTAAAACACTATTTGGATAGGAATATCAATAATGGATCCATGAAAAATACATAAAGGTTTTTCTGAAGAAATATGGAGTGGATGGTAAAACATATGATCATGGAAGGAAAAACCATTATTATTTGAAAATACCTTTGTTGAAACTGACATTGTACAAAGAGTAATAAATCTATATTTTAAAAAGAGTTAAATAAAAATATGAATATCACATGAGATAATATATATTAATATTTAAAATTATCAAAGGAAAACATTTATGTAAGTAGATAATATGGATATGGAAGAAAAAATTGTTTAAAGAGGATGAGAATTATTCTTATCAATGTTATAATTTTATGTGAAATAAATTCATCAAGGAAGAATATTCAAATTAAAATTTTCAATTTCCTTATAGATAAATAGAAAGTATCAAATAATAATAACTTAGGGTGAATGCGACAAAACAATGAAGAAAAAATTTATAGAATAAGAATTATAATTCAATAAAATGAGATTTGAGTTAAAAAAGATTACAACATTGGTATCTCTTGAATAAAAATCCCATGATAGATAGAACTTTCATTGGATTTTTTAATCCCTTTAATTTCATTAATATATGAAAAAACTATCCAATGGGAATTATATATTTTACAACTTGTATATTGGACAAGGATAAAATTTTCAATGGAATTCTAATTTTTCTCCATTGGTTGATGATCCATCTCTTGAACCAAAAATCAGAATAAGGTTCTGATTGTTTGAAATATATAGATGTGGTGTTTTTGGATTTGTTCTAAGTATCGATGGAAGTATCAGGAGTTAGGGAATGTACCATAGAATAAATAGGTAGTAGGGATGATGAAAATATCTACATTGAGATAATCACATTGTGAATCCCATTCCTGATGTGAATGGGTTTCATGGGGTGCAACCTAATGGATACAAGACATAAATACCTAGGGTATTACCCTAAGGAATTCATGATATATATTAGGTTCTCATCATGAATCTTGTTCACATTATGAAACTATTTAATATCATGAAACATGTGGTAATGAATTTTAAAAAGTGTTAATCATTGTATTAAAACATTTTTTTATCAGGAAAACTGGAGGGCATGCATGAGGCTCTCAACCAAAACTCTTCTCCCAACATTCTTTACCAATCAAAGAGATCTTGAGTTAAATTTGATAGCATCAGTGGGTCAGATATTCCTCCTTCATCCTTTTACATCATCTCCCTTCTATTAATCCTAAATTAAGGAGTTTTCATTTAGGGTTTTTCATCGGTTCATCTAGATCATATTACAATCAACCATTTTAGATGGGGTTTTTGCTCTTCCTAAGAAGAGTACATAATGATCAGTCATATTCACTTCACCGCATACTGATTAGTTGAGGCATGTAACTATAATGAATTTCTAAAATTTAAAGGCTTGAATTAAATTTTTGAGTTTTTTTTTGATGTAGTTGGTTTGGGATTTACCTGAGAATGGTATTTAAGGTACCCAATGGACCTTTTTCATGTGGTTGCTCATATTTTCATAGACCAATAAGAATATGGTGAGATATATTTTACTATTAATTTTTGGTTTTATTTGTATATTAATTTTTTTAATGATGTAATGGATTAATTTGAACTATACATGATCTTTCCAATGTTATGTTAGATCTTGAAATCCGGTGTGTCTTGGCTCGAACATTAGCTAGCTTGAAAAGACCTACTGAGAGATGTTTAAAAATTTATTAAAGAAACCTAAAAGTATGTGTTTTATCATACATTTCCATCAGTCTTTATTCCTGGTTATGGTATTATATGGGAATAACCATGTGGGAGACTCCCCCTATTCAAATTGATTTTGATAAATTGTTTAATTAAATTGATAGGGTAGATTGTACTGGATGAACACCCGGGGTCACTAACCACCCCATTACCCTAGTTTTATCCCAAGACCTGAGGATATTACCCTTAATGAGGATCTTCTATGGGATTCCTACTCTTATTCCTTTTTAGAATACCAATAGGTATGCGTTTCTTATATTTGGACTTAGAGGACCCCAATATAGATTCATTTATTTAGCCATATACTTTGAGGATCTTGAGTAGGATGTCTCTATATCATTTTGATCTACAAGACTCAGTAGGTGCCCAATGATTTACAATCCCTGAGCTAGTGAGTTATGGGTTTAGGTAGAGATAGTAGTGGGTGTCACCGTATAACACATACCAAAGTTATAATCCATGAGTCTGTGGATGTAGTGGCGGATTCCACATTTTTCCACCCTCACTCTTTTATTTATGAATTCACATATCTACTATTGATGTAGTGATTATTACTATAGAATATTCTTGGTTTTTGGCCAATGAGTCTAATGCAATGTGACTTTATTTGTTGGGATTCGTGTTCATGTTTCCTGGGATCCATTATATGATAATTCTATTTTATTTTCAAATTTTTATTGGGATAATAAGATTTTATTCTTGGGATCTAGCTATTGAGCCCTATTGATTCTGATATTTGGTCATGGTGTCCCTATGGTTATGATACTTGGGCATGGTGACCCCATGATTATGATACCCAGGAATGGAATCCCTATAATTATGATGTTTAGTCATGGTGTCTATATTGATAGTGATAATTTAGTTATGGGGATGATTACTCTCTCCCTAATTGATAACTCAATCTTTGTATTGTACATGGATCTCCTCACCATTGATTTGACATATACGTGATGGAAGATTATATTATCAATGAGTGATGCCTAGGATGCTGCCAAGGGTCAGGTGGATGCACAATTACTCCATTTCCAAGATGAAATTCTGGGGGATGAGGATGTTGAGAAATTTATTTTAATGGATACTGAGAGTGTACATGGATCCAGAGATCATTCCTTGAAGATCATCTAAGGATCGTCCCTCTTAGGGTTCATTTGAGCGTCCATGTCTAGACCTCTTATGGACTGGGACCTAGGGCTTAGACATCAGGTTAAATTCACATGGTATTATTTGTTTGACATCCAAATTAGTACAATATTTATATTATATCCAAATATTACCTTTAATCCCTCATTATAGTTATTGGAGGTGAGTATGGGTGATACCATGGCTAGGACATGTATCTCACTATGGTAATGTGGCTTACTCAGAGATATCTCTAGTGCTAGATAAAGAAGGTATTTTTGGATCAGGATTATGGAAAAAATCATCAAATACTTATACATATCTTGAGTTGTAGGACATCCAACTTAATTCCCTTTTCACAGGATGTCTAGACAATTGGGATTATAGACCCAAGGATTGACTATTGTTGTTTTATGACATGTTTCATCTTTCTCACGTATATACATATTTTATATATATATATATATGGTAATATATATACATATTAATATATATATATATATGATGGCACATTTCCCAGTTGATCGGGATCAGAGACCCAAGGATTGACTATGGTTTCACTTTATTTATTTTATTTATCATTTCTAGTTGTGTCATAGCTAGGTTGAGCACTTCCCTTGACCATTCCTTCTATGAATTCTACATTCAAAATATTATTGAAATTTATTATTATTGTTGTTGTTATCTTGATGAGTATCTCACTTTTACATACATTGAATATTACTATCTATGTTCGGGGCCACGTTAGTGGTGCTCTACTGAGTTTTGTACTCACACCATGATGAAGTTTTCATTACACTGGGATACCCAAGAAAATGTTCACTTGGTTGTAGGAACATGTAGGGACAAGGCCCAGAAGAGATCGAGCGGGGTGGAACATATATTTAAGTGGATATTTGGTATGTGATTATGCTCAGATATATCAGTATAACCTTGTACTTTTATTTCTAGTTCTTTTATTTTCTTATATATATATATATATATATGGTCGACATAGTGGATGATCAGTGTTCTATGTATGACATGGTCATTTAGGCCTTTACTGAATTCTATTTATTATTAATTAATTATCATGTTTCTATTTATTACTACTATGAATGAAATTTAAAACTTATTATATTTTCTTACTCTGGTATGAGGGCATAATATCCACACTATTAAACCATAGTCCCTCGCTACTAGTCGAAAGACTCTAGTATACTAGGAGGCATGCTTAAGGCCTCATAGAAAACTGGATTGAGGAACCAGTTTAGTGGAATCCTGGTTGAGACATTACAAAGTGGTATCAAAAGAGATTAATTTCTTGCTGCCTTGTGATTTGGGATATGGTAGATAGGATTATTAATAATCTGTTATAACCTATGATGCATATCATACTGGTTCATTAAGAACACATGTTTTGGAAAGAATTGATGGTTTCCAGGGATATTGGTCTATTGTTCTTAATATATGATGTTGCTATTTTATATGGTATTTTCTTTGAACAGGGCACATGTTGTGTGGATTTTATTATTTGTTATTGATTTATGGTTTTTAACTCATTGGAAAGAGACTAGTGATAGGTTTTGACTCTAAACTGATAAAGGAAATAGGTGTATCATGCATCGTATTTGGAATGTAGGGTCTACATGTTATATTGTTTCTAGTTTGTGATTATTATTGATGAAAGATGCCAATTATTTAATTTTTTAAAAACAACCAAAATGGTGTTTTCCTATATAGGTTGTCGATTTCATTTTTCTCTATTGGGATGAATTTTACATATATTACCATCTTATGGAAGACTATGTGAATCTGCTGTGAGACATTTGATAGACTGGATGAAAACTCCATCCTCATGCTCTAGAGGTTTAGTGACCCTAGTAGGTCAATAGGGAATATTATTCTCATGTGTTGGACCCATTTTAGGGTGGTTCTTCTTAGGTTTACTTATTTAATATGTCAGTAATAATCTATAAAATGTTTTCCTTTATATCATGTAATGGATTTCTACTTACCCAAACTTTGACAGTGATATATAACATGAATCATTGAGATGAGTCTATGTACATAATTTTCTTCCTTGTAGATCAACTTGGGTAGTTGATTCCTTCATTAATTTTGATCTAGTTAGGTGGATTTGTATGATATCTATGGAAACCTAAACATTTATAGTGAACTGTACCCAAAGGTTTAATTATTGTATATGGATTCCCAATGAGTGTTAGTTCATCATTAATCCTTTTTTCATATCCCATACTCTAGGGGATGTACCTTATGAGGATACCCGATGAGGATCGAGTCCTGTGTAGGCATCTTTTGATAGTTTTTACCATTGTCGGTTAATGTTTTACTTACATATTTTAGAGATATATTCATAAATCATATTATATTCCTTATTTCAAGATGGGTGCATAGATAAATACCCATGAGAGGTGACCATGTTGAGATGTTTGACCTTTGGGATAGGTGGTTTGACCTAGATACCCTGTTACGAGACTTGATCGGTAGGGCTAGGTGGAGGACCTAGAGATCTTAGTTTCGACTTAGTCCATTGTATGTTGACATTCCATTTCATCAAGGGAAACATGTCAGTAGGTTTGGACCTAATTTATGGATGCCTTTTTAGGCAATGGGCTAGGTTATATGATCATTTGAGACCAATGCATGTTTAATCCTCTTATTTTTTCGAAATAGTCATGATGATTCCTTTGGTTTCTATGGAAGAACCATGGGTGTTCATTTTTTTTAGATGTGATTAGATGGGAAGTATTGTTCAGGTTCCCGAACCTGTTGACCATTGGTTTCACATAGATTATTAAATCTCCAAAAACAACATCATGTGATAGGAATTCCTAGAAATAATCATAGAACATGATAGATTCTTGATTTTAAATAATATTTTTACAAGAGATTCTAGATTAATGATAATAACATGCCATATAGAATGAAAATCTTGTCCTTATAGTGGATAACTCGAAGAAGTGTGAGTCGGGTGATAATGGAATTCATATTTTGAGCTGGTACCGTTTAAATAATAAATCAATAAGTGGTTGTGTGTGATCTGAGTACCGATGCTTTTAATAAATACTTAAGGCATGGTTGATTAGGATTTGTGAGGAAATGATAAATTTCCCTACGTGGTAGTGGAGAAATCAAGGATAAATCAGGTTTTGTGAGATGGTTGACCAGTGGTTAGACCAAGATACACATTTTTGGGAGGCATGGTGTTAAGGGTTTGTTAAAGGTAGGTACAACCTATTATAATGTGAGTGTGACTCAGACGGAGATTAAAAAACCTATATATGGAATCTTAGAATATTCATAGTTTAGAGTTGATATTTCCTCATATCTTGGCATAATCATGAGTATACTAAGAGAGAATTGGATACACACTTAGCTGAATCAAATGATTTTTTTTGTTTCAAAAAGGGACTCCTTGGGAGTTTCTCTCAAGGTGTGGTAAAAATATAATCCATGAGGTGTGTATTACACCATTCTCTATTTTAGGGTGGTGACCCTAATTGTTTTTTTAGGTTTTTAGTTTTCCATGGGTACCATTTTCATGGATTAGGATCAGGTGAAGGGTGAAATTTTCATTGATTCTCGATTGTGCATAAGTTTTTAGCCATGCTAGTTGTTATATCCAGTAATTATTAGTCATGGGATATGTTGATTGAGGAATCCTCTTGTTAAAGTGATGAAAATTAAGCTCCTAATGTGGGGATCTGGGTGAGATCTGATTTTATATGCCTTGGAAAAATAGAACCATGTACACCGGAATTTCTCAAGAAAAGTCAGGTGAACATTTGAATGAAGACATGGGAGGAGTCTGAGTGGGGGTGTTTTCAGAGGATAGTTTATGATAATACATGGGTATTGGATTAGGATTTCTTCAGTATGTGTGCGGTGAAACAACAAAAAAAATGGGTATGAGTTGGTTTAGCCAATAAATGTCACTAAGAGTTAATTATAGGCCATTATGAGTGTTCTGGGAATGACCTCAATAATCCTTGGGATAGTGGATTTGAGACCAGGTTTTGGTTATGCATCAGTTGCTGAAGCTGTGCATTTTCTAGATTAGTCATACAAATGTTGGTCAACCTGTTTTATTTAATATAAATGGATGTGGTTATCAAGGAACCACATTGTAAAGGATTTTGTTTCATGACACTGGTGTAGCCTAAGGTTCGACCATGTCTTTTCAAGTAAAATATGGCATTATTATGTTAAATTTGGGTCAATTTTAATATTTTCATTTAAATAAAAGTGAGAACCAAGAGTATCATCCTCTTGCGTGATCAAATGTAGTAGGTTGAGAAATGTGTCAGCATCAACATTAGGATACTTAGAGATTTTTTTTGATAGGAAATTCTAATGATATAAGTATCATGGTTTGGAATTTTCCATTGAAAATAATAACATACGGTGGGGAGAACACTAGTTCAATTGATGGAAGAAATGATGATGTAGTCGTGTCTTGTATTAGATGAGCTAAAGTACGAATTGTCTTGATGGTCATTTATAGTTATGAGAATTATCTTGTGTTTGGTTAATTAGGTTCCATATGTTTAAAAGGTGTTCTAGGAAGCATTTTGGGCATTCTAAGACACAACATGGCTGTCTGAGTGGTAATTCGTGACCCATGTAGGTTGGGTGATGTTTTCATTTTTCCCCAAGGCTTATTATGGATGATAATTTATAAGGTTTGGATATTTTATCATTTCATGTTTTGTACTAGGTTAATTTTTTTGAGAGAATATTAATTTTTATCTATAGGTGGATGAGCTATATTGTACACAAGAAAATAGAACGAGGTTCTTAGTTTTTGAAACATCTATATGTGATGTTTTTGGATGTGTTATAAGTACCAATAAGAGACTCGAGGGTCAAAGAAAGTACTAGAGTATGAACAAAAAATTGGTTTATTAAAAATAGATTTAGTGATCCATCCACATCATAAATCACATTCATGTTGTTTATGTGTATCATGGGTTTCATATCAATAGATACAAGACCTAGAATCATGGGGGTTACCCTAAATAATCCACAATTTGTATTTATTTAATTTTGTGAATCTGATTCACATTATGAAACTGGTTCACATCATGAAACAAGTGGGGGCGGATTTCTAAAATGGTTAAACTGGGTCCTGTACCATTTTTTTATAGGGAAAATAACAGGGTTCATGGGATGATCTCTATTAATTCCCCTATCCCTATACATTTCAATAGTAAATGAGATATTAGGTGGGATTTAATAGCATCATCTGGTAATATCTTCCTATTTCACCCTTCTATGCAATTTCCCTCAATCGTTTCTGATTTTAGGAGTTTCAATTTAGGGTTTTTTTGTCAGATCAACCAAATCATGGTGGAATCAACCATTTTGGATGGGATTTTTACTCTACCTATGAATATTCCATCTTAAGAGTTCATATTCACTTCGTTTTATGCTGATTAGTTGAGGTATGTTGCCGTAATGATTTTTTAAAAATTAAAGCTTAAATTAAAATTTTTTACTAGTTATTTTAAAACTATTGGTTAGTTATTTTCCCGAGAATGGTGTTAGGGGTACATTATAGACCATTTATATGTATTTTCTCACATCTAGTGAGATATTGCATGTTATTCCTTTTTTGTTTTATTTGTATATTAAATTGTTTAATGATGTAACTTATGTTTTTGTATTATACTTCATCTATCTATAATTAGGTAGGATCTTGGATGCTTTGTGGCTTGTCTTGGACATCAGTGCACTTAGATAGAGCTACTGGGAGCTATTTATAAATATTTTAAAGATTCCTGAAGGTAGGTGGTCTATAATACCTACTCTGTAGTATTTATGCACTGTTACAGTATTATATAGATACATTTTATTTCCCCTAAGGGTGAATCACCTTATTTAAATTAATTTTTATTAATTATTTAATTAAATTAAAGGTTATATTGTAATGGATAAATGCTTGAGATCACTAACCACCCCAGTGTGTTGGCCTAATCCCACAACTTAAGGTTTCGACCATGACCGAGGATCCCCTATGGAATGCCTCTACTTATTCCTTTTTAGGATCCCATGAGGGATTTCTTAATTACATACTTACTTAGAGGAACCTAAAATAGATGCCTCTATTTACCCTTGGACCTTGAGTATCCAAAGTAAGATGCCTCTCTATCATTTGGATCTTGGGGACCTAGTGGGTTCCTAGTGGTTGTCGGACCTAGATCCAGTGCATTATTGTTTTGGGTTTAAATGGTAGCATGTGTCCCCTTATAACCCATACCAACTTTTAAATCATGAGGATATGAAAGTGGTGGTGGGTTAGGTGTTTGGAAACTCTCAGTATTTTATTTATCCATTCACTTGTCTACTATGGATGAAACGATGATTACTAGAGGAGATTATTGGATTTTTATCAAAGAGTGTGGTGTGATGTGATTTTATTTATTTGTATTATTGAACATGTTTCTTAGGACCCAGATTCTAAGGCTTTTATTTTATTATTATATTATTATTAGGATGCTCATATGTACTTCTTGGGATTTGGATATTGATCCATATTGATTACGATATTCGTACATGGTGTCCCTATGATTATGATTCTTGGGAATGTAATCCCTATGATTATTATACTTTAGAATTGTGTCCCTATGATAATTATGTTCGGGCATGGAATTACTATTTATTGTGATACTCGAGTTGTGGGGTTGACTATACTCTCCCTGATTGATTTCTTGATTGTGGTATTGGACATGATGATCCTCATCATTGATTTTACATATACTCAATATATGATTAGTCTCTTCTCGAACGATGCCATGGATGCATCCTAAGTTCTGGTAGATTCACCATTACTACATTTCCCAGATGTGCTTCTTGGGGATGGGGTTTTTGAGACATTTATTTTAATGGATATTGAGTATGTACTTGTGGATTGACCAAGGGTCATCCCTCTTAAGTAAATCTGAGCTCTAATGTTGTCACAACCTATGTACCAAGACCTAGGGATTGGAAATCAGTTTTATTCACATGTCATGAGTTATAAGATCTCTTATTTTTCTCAGTTTTTCCTTATTTGAGTTTTTTCATTAAATTCCTTTTGCTGGGTCTTCCTTTTTCATTAATCCCTTGTGCTTGAGTCTTTTTCAGAGACAGAGAGATTTCTTTGTGAAAAATGACCTAATGTTCAGAGATGTATGTTTTTTTGAGTTAATTTATTCTTGGTATAAATCTGTTAAATGGGTTTATAAGGTTTTTCCATGATTTGGAAGACGTTTGAGGTGGTTCAAATCCTTATATAGGAAAATGGGATGAAAACCATCTATTGGGATATTACACACTATGAACATGTTACATGATGTGAAACTTCCACCAGATACTTTTTTTAAACTAGTATAGGGTTTTAAATGGTTACACATCATTTAAACCATTCAAATCATTTAAAAGTAAAGCTGGATAAATATTAACCTAAGGCGATAGGTTTTTTAGTACGTCCCTCTAAAAATAAATACAATATGTGTAAAAAAGTTACATTCTGTGTAATATACTAATAGGATATTTTATGTAGTGTCGTGTGTGATTTTTTCTCTCATTACTTCATTTCATCTTCCCCATCTCTATTTAGGTTGGTTCTCCATGAAGTTTTGGAGTGTTATATCCCTTTCCCAAAATCCCGTTTGGGTGAATGATACATGGTAGTTATTTACCTTGGGTTTTCCCTTCCTCTTATATTGTTATCTATTAGGGTGGTGAAATATTTGGACTACATTTTGGTTTGATTTAAATCTTGATCTAATATAATCTAGATTTATTTTGTTTATTTTATTCCTTCATTTTCATTAGTGTTTCTTATTATTAGTGTTGATAAATCGTTGGTTAATGGTAGGGGGTCTAAACGTTATCCTTGTTGTCTATTTAATTGTAAGTATGTGAAATATTGTAATTAAGCCAACATAATGTGTACCTAAAATAATTAAATGATGAATTGTAATATTCCTTATAATACCATTGGATACAATTGTTTATGACCTTGCATGTGTCTACTATTAGGGTAAGAAAACACTTGATTATAAATAAATTGACTATTGGTTTAAAATGGGTTTAGCAAGACATGAGTCTGGGGTGATTGCTTTATATATATTCATTATTGAAATGACTGGAATGTTATTGGATGATGACCAAATGATAAAAAATAATATAAAATTGGAATAAATGGTATTTTTTATAATTAACTATTGAGCCTTGTGATGTGATATTATGATATACTTAATACTATGGTTATTGATTCATGTTTTAATGCTTATATAATGGTCTGTGTCTAGTTATATATGTTGTAATGATTATATAGCAAGATATTCCGAGTTATTTATATTATAATGCTTATATAGTGGGATATGCCTAGTAATTCATGCCGAAATGATTATATAGTGGGCTATGCCTAGTGACCAATGTTGAAATGCTTATATACCGGGCTTTTCCATGAATCATTATGAAATTATTATATACCATGCTTGGCCTTGATCCATATTGTAATTATTATACACCAATGTTGGCCATGATTTGTTTCTGAAATGCTTATGTAGATGGTTTGACCTATTTTTGTGTGATTTATAACATGGATATATAGTTATGGTTGGAATTTTTTAAGACATGCTCATAGATATTCCTACATGGTACTGAAGTAGGTTGATGTGGTACAAATTTAACTACTAAATTAATTAATACATTGGATTATTTCATTTTCTTCATACACTTATTATCTGACTGTTTATTTTTTGACATGGTGGTGTTGACCTATTGATTTGTACTCACACCCTATTCGGGCCGCCATTTGGTACCTGAGTAGATTATGTGGATGCAGGATTGGAAAAGGTAAAGGGGACTTTCTATTGATTGTTTTTTTTTTCTGGATGGGATGGAGTTTAAAGACGATATTGACATGGGGATAAGGACTGGGGACTTGAGCCATTATTTGGGTCTATTAGTCTTCTATTTGTAATAATTTTAGCATTGCATTTAGTTACATTTCAAAAAATCATTTCATTATTCATTTATTATTTATTAGGTTACTCTGTTGGCATTAATTTTTTGGCTATTCCACTGTATTGCATTGTTTCGATTATTTCCACAACTCTGATATTTATTATTATATTATTATTCTGATGCGTTGTAACTCTATAACAAGGGGGTATAGTCTCCCCACTATACTTATCACACCCTCGCTTCTAGTTGGTAACTGATTTCATATGTGGATTTGCATTTGAGGTCTTATAACCAACCCGATTTATCCACAAGAGAGAGAAATGGATCAGGGGACATTTCATGAGTGGTATAAAATACAAGATGGAACCATATTTATAGAATGTCTAGATATTACTTGGAATCCATCATTATAGTTATTGGAGGTGGGTGAGGGTGATCCCAGGGCTAGGAAATATATCCCCCCTATGGTGATGTGGCTTTCTCAGAGATATTTTTAGTGCTGGAAAAGGAAGGTTTTGTCGATCAGGATTATAGACCAAAGGATCAAATAATTATACATAGCTCGAGTGGTATGACATCCATCTCAATATTCCTTTCACAGGATGTCCAGATGATCAATATTACATACCTAAGGATTGGATTTAGTTGTTTTATGATATTTTTTAGCTTACTCATGTATAAACACACACACACACACACTCTCTCTCTCACACACATATATATATTTATGGTAATATATATATTTTTTGGGATATATATATACACAAAGTAATATATATATATTCATGATGGCACATTTTCCAGTTGACTGGGATCATGGATCTATGGATCAACTGTGGTTTCACTATATTTATTTTATTTATCATTTCCAGTTGTGTCTCATATAGGTTGAGCACTTTCCTTGAGCATGAATTGTATGAATTTATATTTTATATTATTTCAAGAAGTTATTATTATAATTATTATTATCCTAATGATTAGATCACTTTTACAAACACTATATATTACTAGGTATGTATGGGATCACTTTGTTGGTTCCTTACTAAGTTTTGTAATCAAACCCAACTCAGACCACCATTATAGTGGGGTACCTAAGTAGACGTTCAATTTTATTTAGGAAAAGTTAGGGTCAAAGTTTAGGACTAATCAATCCAGATGGGTCAGATATGTATATAGACATCGGTTATGTGATTCATCTCAGAGATTGCAGTAGAGCCTTGTACTCTTATTTTTTATTCTTTTATTTACTCCCATATATATATGTTCATCCCATGGGAGATCATGGTTATATGTATAACATGGTAATTTGACCCTTTACTATATTAAATTTATTACTATATCATTATATTGTTTCTATTTATTTACTAATTTGGATTATATCTAGTTATTTACATTGTTTTTTTACTTTGATATGAGGGAATATTCTCTCTACAGGAGCACCTTAGGCCCTCACTACTAGTCAGCATCCTTAGAAGTATGGAGAGGTATGATTGAGGCCTTGTGTAAACCCTTCTCAGAGAACCAGTTTAGTTTAATATAGGTTAGGGTGTTATAATATACACCAAACATTATAAAACATGTGAAGGATATGGAATACTTCTCAAATAAATAAAAGTAAGATAAGAAACCCTTAACTTTTACAATTTAATTCCAAAAATGATTTTTAAACTCATATATAACAAGCCTAAACAAATTAATAAAAAAATATAATATTATTCATATATATTACCTTTTATACTCATTAATTATAATCATTCATTATACATTCATTGGATAGTTAATACTTATTTTCATCATTAGACGTTAGTAATTTCAATTGTTTCGCATATGTTTTCTAACAAAAAATTAAGTATAAAGTTTTTTATACCAAGTTAATAATTACTAGATTATAAATGATATTGAAAAAAAATCCATGATTTATTCATACCCATCTTAATTTTATGGAAACTATGGGCATGGTTTGAGAGAACGGAATCCATGGTGAGCTTGTGTTTTTTTAATTTACCGATATCAATGGATTACTTTTTAATGATCCTTAATTTTTATAGTAAAATATTATATAAATATTTATGACATATATTACTCTATAATATCATATATATTCAGAAAATATATATTATAACCAACCATGTAAGTAGATGATGAAAAATAGAACATGTCGCTTCATAGAGGCGATAGTCTACACGCACACACGAACGATGCTTCTGTTTTTCATCGAATGGAAAAAGGTATAAAATAATTTAACTTTTCATAATCTTAATCATGTCATACATATAATATTTATATATTAAATACACTTTTATAATAATATATATGAGGTGGCTATGAAGAACGAAATAAGTCGTTCATGGAGGTGGTAGCTAGTCTGTATGCATTCACGAACACTGTTTTCATTTTTTTGAATTGTTGGAAGGAAGGTAGATAATATTTATTTCATTAACATGTGAATATTTCTATCACGGCCCGACCCTACCGGTCCCGATCCGCAACTACCTAAAGCCCGCCTCCATAGACTAGAGGCTGGCGACCAGCATCAAAGGCGTAACAATCTCAGGGAGGCCTTCGCCTAAGTACCAGTACTCACGCACACACAACCCACAAGACGTAGTAGTGCAGAGTAAAAAGAAAACCAAAAGACTGGAAGCTATATCCCAACCAAAGTCATGCATCCACAACTAAAAAGAGTAAGCAAAGTGATGGAAGTACTGTCAAGTAAACTGAAAAGTAAAAAAAATGGCAAACATGCACCCAACCACAAAGATGCCACAACCTGGAAACATGTGAAGAAAAGAAGAAAACTGGATAGACTCCCACCTGAATACTCTAGCATGACCGTGGTACGCTGCTCCAACTGCTAAGACCTCTACGCTCCTCTGTAGTCACGATCGATCTGTCTGTCGTCTGCAAGGGCACACCAGGTGTGGGAAATCCCAACCAGGGGTGAGTATAAAGATACTCAGTAGGATGCCCCGAAAGCTCAAGAGAGAAACAAAGTAGGAGATAAAGAGGTGATAGGTAGACTAACAAGAACAAAAGAAAAGTTTAGTAAGGATAGTGTAGCTCAACACAACCGAAATATGTTGGCACGGACCCGAGAGAGTGGGAAAAAAAGTAGGGTCCAATTTGTATATATATATATATATGCTCAACAAGAAACCCAAACGAGTGCATAAGGGGATATCCATATCTAATCTCAGCTCAGGGTAAGTCGCCATCAGCTCCAAATGAATTCATCCTCACAGCCCAGCATATCGTCTCGTCCACCTAGGAAACCCAAGTCAGAGGGGCTCAATCACTACACTTCAATACTATCCGCTTTGGGCGGAACTGACTCGCCCGTAGGGTTTTAGGTCGCGTCTCAAGGACGCGTCTCAGTGGGAAAAAGTACCCCTCTTCCTTGGGGGTCCTTAGGTAACATTAGAACTGTCACACCACTGATCCACACAATCAGAGTCCCGCCCCAGTAGTCACAAAGGAAAAATTCACCAACTAGCCTCATGAGAAGGGCCAAGTATGAAACGTCAACGGGTGACCCACTGCCCAGCACTGCTGGAGGGTAAACCCTAATACATCATCAAGAAACCCACTTCCCAACCCTACTTGAGGGTAGACCTGGAATAAATCGATGGGTGACCCACTGCCCAGCCCTGCTGGAGGGTAGACCAGGAAGAAGACGACGGGTGACCCACTGCCCAACCCTGCTGGAGGGTAGACCCGGGACACGTCGACAGGTGACCCACTGCCTAGCCCTGCTGGAGGGTAGACATGGAACATGACGACGGGTGACCCACTGCCCAGCCCTTCTAAAGGGTAGACCCTAAGGTGTCATCGGGTGACCCACTGCCCAGCCCTGCTGGTGGGTAGACCCTGAAACATCCTGATAGCTCCGCACTACTACTAACATCACCAGGTGTCACTAAAAATGCCACAGTGCGTTGGTTCAGAGTGAGTAAAAGAAGATGTCCACCCCAAATTAATGTGATCTCAAAGGAGGTTCCACATGCTCCAACGGGTTGCACAGTTGTAGTTATCATTGAAAAACACGCGTGATAGAATACTTACTCGCCCAAAACGGGAAATCGGTGAATATGGTACTATTCACCATAGTCGGCTCGTGAGGGGCCTGCACCCCATCTCTGATACTCATCGGGTGAATTGCGCCATCGCGATGCTCTCACAAAGGCACGCAGAAACAACTACTCATATGCCCTGGACGGACATCTGTTGTAAAAGCCACAAAAATGTTGCACGCAGCTCAAAGACGGACCGTGGGGCCCACGTATCAATTCCCACTTCAACGCCCGCATCCATACTGAAAAAAATCCGCCTCGACGCCAGGGTCGCATCGCCGCTGACAACGCTCAAATCGGACATCGGATGTGTCCGATCCAACCAAAACAAGAATTCCGGTGTAGCACTTAACGCGCGTGACGCGCCACCAAGCTCCTGTTTCGGGAATTAAAAATCCCCGAAACCACCTCAAAATATAATCCTCGAGATGAGAATTACCCTGCCGTATGCGGCATGTGAAACGGACACCCGTAGCGATATTAACGGGTGTCCGAAGCCAGAGGGGAGCAGCCCCTTGGGCTGGACCGACCTAGCCGGCCGGTCCACCCGACCGGCCCGGCCCGCGGCTTTCCCACTCGGGCCGGCCACGGACCTGCGGTCCCTGCTTCAGCCAACCGGCCCCCCATGGCTGGTCTTTGTTCTACGAGGATACCCACTTACAGCGGGTCTCGGTTCCCCACCGATGGGTCGCGCCGCGACCCCGATCTACCCGGACGACCGCCGCCGCCCGTCCGAAGCACCGCGCCGCCGCCTGCAAGCCACGCCGCTGCCTGAAGCCGGAGCCCACCACCTGCGAGCCGTGCCACCGCCTAGATCCGGAGCCCACCACCTGCGCCACCATTCTGGAGCTCACCGCCGCCACTGGAACGCGCCGCACCACCGCCTGGGTTGACGGACCACCCTGGATCCACCGGAAATTATGGGGTATTTCGCCGGAAAACTTCCCGGGGCCACCCCGGGCACCCTGGGAGTCCAAAAATTGATCCAAAAGGATCGTTTTGAAGATAAAATCGAGGCATACAAAACCAGGGGCTACGCTCGATGATCGGAAAACAATTCAATTCGAAGAAACTAAATTGAAGAAGTTTGCGAGAATGGGAAAGCTAAAACACGAGCCAACCTCAAGGGTTTTGCCCGACTCTTCACGATCGGGATGCCAGAGCCGCCGCGCCTTTCTAAAGTGATGGAGGAGAGGGTATAATTCCCGTTGAGATCCCTTCAGCTAGGGGAGATTGTCCAAGGAGGGTGAAGAGGGTGGTTGGTGTGTTTAAATAGAAAAACACACTTAACCACCCACTCGTCGGCCCGTTCCCGAACTTTCGTCGGGGTCGAGATTAAGCCTCCCTTAGGATAAATGCCATGTCAAGAGTGCAATAGCGGCCTCAAAATTTTAATCAAATCCACCATTCAAAAGTTATAAAATTCGACGCCTGAGACCACCAAATTACGAAAATGCCCTTGGGGGCGTTTTTCACAGTTGGCCCATGCCCGTGAAAATTATACCCCTCCTAGGGTGAATGAGACGTTCTGAAATCAACGGTTCCCTAGGTTTCCCGTCTGAGCTACCATTCAGGAGTTATTTTATTTATTTAGCCTACCCAGTGTGAACGCATGCCAAAATTAATTCTGGACACACCAGGGCTCAGATTCTCACGTCGTCTGAACGCCCTGCTCTGGAATAACATCAAGAAAATTTCAAAGTCTTACAGGCTCAAAATCGGGGTTCTTACATCATTCCATCCTTCACATTTTTTCGTCCCCAAAAACCAAAACTACAAAAACAGCTCGGGGTACTGAGCCAGCATCTGGCTCTCCCGCTCCCAGGTGCTCTCCTGCACCCTCTCGTGCTGCCACAGCACACAAACTAGAGGAATGGCCCGTCCGCGCAGAGTCCGCTCCTGCCGGTCCTCAATCGCCACCGGGTGCTCCGCAAAGGTGGATTCTTCCTCAATGTCCAGCTCTCCCTAGTCGATGACTTGCCTGGGGTAGTGCACATATTTCCTCAGCTGCGACACGTGGAAGATGTCATGCACTCTCTCCAGCTACGGGGGTAGAGCGAGATGGTAGGCGACCTCACCAACCCGATGAACAATCTCAAAGGGCCCAATGAACCTCGGGGACAGCTTGCCTCCCCGGCCAAAACTCCGTGTTCCACACCGTGGGGAGACTCTCAAAAAGGCATGGTCTCCCTGCTCAAACTCCAAGGCCTGCGACGTCAGTTTGCATAGGACTTATGTCTGCTCTGAGCCATCCTCATCCACTCACGAATGACCTGAACCTTCTCCGTCGTTGCCTTCACTAACTATGGACCCACGATGGAGGTCTCCCCAACCTCCGTCCAGCACAAGGGTGACCTGCAGGGTCTTCCGTAGAGGGCCTAAAAAGGTTCCATGCTAATAGTAGAGTGGTAACTGTTGTTATATGCGAAATATACCAAGGACAAGTGATCCTCCCAGCTCCAGCCAAAGTCTAATACACATGCCCTGAGCATATCCTCCAATACCTGGATAGTGCGCTCGGTCTGCCCATCAGTCTGGGGGTGAAAAGATGTACTCATCCGCAACTGAGTCTTGAATGCCTCCGGTAGGCCTCACCATAACCGTGATGTAAACAGTTCATCACGGTCGGAGACAATCGTCAAGGGTACTCCATGAAGATAGATGATCTCCCGAACATATAACTTTCCTAGACTCTCCATTGAGCTTTGCTCCCTGATAGCAAGGAAGTGTGCCGACTTCGTGAGTCGGTCCACTGTCACCCAAATGGAGTCGTGGCCCTTCATTGTGCGTGGAAGCCATGTGAAGAAATCCATAGATACGCCATCCCACTTACACTCTGGGATATCAAGGGGCTGCAACAACCCTTCCAGAACCTAGTGCTTTGCCTTCACTTGCTGATAGGTAAGACACCGAGAAACGAACTCGGCTACGCTCTGCTTCATGCCAGACCACCAAAACTGCTGCTCAAGGTATCTGTACATCTTCCCCACACTAGGATGTATGGCCAAGGGAGATGTGTGGAACACCTGCATCACCTCTTCCCTCATCTCCACTGGTACTACAGCTCACCCCTGAAATAGGATCTCGTGATTTCCTCCTTCCGAATACCCTTCGGGTGTGTCGCCCATGGATATCTGATCACGCAGTACCTCGCTATCGACATCCCCCAACTGCGACTCTCTCACGTGCTCAAGGAGGGAAGGAGTCAACACCATCGAATGTATAAAACTTGTACCCTCCTGCTCCACCAAGGTCAGTCGAAGGGAAGCCAACTGCTCTAAATCTTTCAGCACTAGGTCAACCTGGGACTTCCTGCTAAGGGCATCTTCTACTACGCTGCACTTCCCTGGAGTGTAGACTATCTCAAAATCGTAGTCCTGTAGAAACTCTAGCCAACATGTCTGCCTCAGGTTCAAATCCCTCTAAGTGAAGATATACTTGACGTTCTGGTGATCTGAGTAGACCACAAAACGCTCACCCAAAAGGTAGTGTCTCCATAGCCTCAAGGAGAAGACTACCGCTGCCAGCTTCAAATCGTGAGTTGCATAATTCTGCTCATGGGGCCTCAACTACCTCGACCCATATGCAATCACTTCCCGTTGCTGCGTCGGCATGAACCTGAGCCTAGCTCCTGAAGCGTTGCAATATACGACGAACTCAACACCCACCTCTAGCAGCCTCAACATCGGTGCACTAGTCAGCCTTTACCTCAACTCCTCAAAGTCCTGCTGGCACTATTCAGTCTAGGTAAACGGTCACCCCTTCCATGTCAATGCGGCCAAAGGGGCAGCAATCCTGGAGAAGTCCTCCACAAACCTCTTGTTGTACCCTAACAACCCAAGGAAACTCCGCACATCAGATGCATTCTTGGGTGGCTCCCAAGAAAGCACCGCTTCTATCTTTGCGGGATCCACAACCAATCCATGTTCCGTAACGACGTGCCCCAAAAAGTGAACCTTGTGAATCCAGAACTGGCACTTCGAGAGCTTCTTGTATAGCCGGTGCTCTCGAAGTAAGTCTAGGACCATTCTCAAATGCTTTGCATGCTCCTCCTCTGTCGCTAAGTAAATGTGTATGTCGTCAATAAAGACAACCACAAATCGGTCCAAGTACGGCTGGAAAATCTAGTTCATCAAAGCCATGAAGACGGTAGGGGAATTTTTCACACCAAAGGGAATCACCAGAAACTTGTAGTGACCATATCGACAATGGAAGGCCATCTTCGGAATATCAGCCCCACAAACCCGCAACTGGTGGTATCCAGATCAAAGATCGATATTTGAGAACCACTTCGCACCTCGCAACTGGTCAAAGAGGTCGTCGATCCTTGGAAAAGGGTACTTGTTCTTTATCGTGGCCTAATTCAGGTGACGATAATCCACACAAAGTCGTAGACTCCCATATGCCTTTTTCACAAACAGAACTGAAGCTGCCCAGGGGGACACACTGGGCCTGATGAATCCCTTCTCATGAAGGTCATCCAACTGAAGTCGTATCTCTCAAAGCTCTGTGGGTGGCATCCGATATGCTACACAAGATATCGAAGCAGTCCCCGGCTGCAAGTCAATGCAGAACTCCATCTCTCGCATCGGAGGTAGTCCCGGAACATCCTCGGGAAATGCGTCCATGTAGTCCTCTACCATGGTAGGGATCCAGGTGCCTGTAGCATCCGCTACTCCGAGAGCCATGCTCGGCAGCTGGTGTGAAAAAGGTCGGGGTCTCCTGCTCATAGTACCCATCTGCTCTGCCATGAGGTCTCGTTAACTAAGGATGGTGAACCTCGTCCCATCAGAAAACTCGCCTCTGACTCATCTGTGATGACAGTTGATCTGAGCGTGAACCATAGAAAGCCAATCCATGCCCAGGATGACGTCGTAAGGTTCCATCGTGATGAAGAGCAGGTCCCATGTGAAACTCCTTCCCCCGAACGACAGTTCGCACTATCTGCAGATAAAAGTCACCAACGAGGCACTTCCCGTAGGAACCTCAAGGCTAATTGCAGGTGTCAGCGCCTCTACTGGAAGCCCCAACTCTCGTACCAACAGTAGTGATATAAAGGAATAGATGGTTCCCATTTCTACTAGTACTGAAGCAAGTGTGGAGTAAACACAAAGCATACCTCGGACCATCTCATGTGCTGGAAGATCTCGAACACCCATGGCCTGAAGCTGCCCACGGCCCCTACCGCCAGCTCCCTGAGCCTGGCATGGGCCGCCCGGTGGTAGTGGGGGGTGGGATCTTGAAACATCATTCCCCACCTCCCGGTCCTGTCGCTCTGCATGCGCCGCCTCCCTGAGGACCGCTGGGTCCCCGCCTAGGTGACCCCTGGTCACGACGTTGCCTCTGCCTCTGTGGTGCGCCCGTTGCCTACCATGGCTGATCTGTATGCCTGGTCGGGCAATCCCATGCTAGGTGACCCAGTCCATCACAAGCATAGCATCGGCTCTCTCTTGTCTGCCCTGGCGCCCTACGACGCCATTGCGGTGTGGGACCCTGTCCCTGGGTCTACTCACGGAAGGGCCTCCTCGGCTAAGGCACAGCCCTCTATCGTCAGCCTTTTGAAGACTCTGCTCTAAAATGGCCACTGCTAGGTCCTGTTATCTTGCGCCCCTTGTCCAGGAAGCTCTTGGTCACAAGCGCCCTCTCCAACACCCCGGAATAAGTGGGGATGCACAAGGGCACCACGCTAGCTCAGATCTCCCTGCGAAGACCCTGCTCGAACTTCAGCGCCCAGAAGTAGCTGTCGCGGACCATGTCCTATGAGTAACGCGTAAGATCAGTGAACCGAGCCGAGTACTAGGACACAGACATACCTCCCTGCTTCAGCTCCATAATCTCCTGGATCTGAACGGAGTGCAAACATGAGGGGGAGTACTCCTCCCAAAAAAGCTGCTGAAAGCCATCCCATGTTAGGGATGAATCATAATGGGTCTGTGCCACTAGATCCCACCATCGCTCGGCTATCCCGAGGAAAAGACTGGTGTCTAGGGCCACCATCTGGTCTTCTGGGGTCTGTACTAGCCTGAAGAGTCATGCCACTGACTCAAGAAAATATTCTGCCACATGGGTATCCGGGTCCCCACAGAACCTCGGCGGCCTCTGACACTGGAAGTCTCGAAGCGCGCTCAGTCTGCGCGCAACCGCGGCCTGAGCTGCTAGTACTAACTGCTGCTCCTCAGGTGCAGGGGCTACTGCTGAAGTGCTGAGTGGGAGGGGATCACGTGAGGGTCCCTGAACTGATGCCTCGTCACTCGCCATACCGTCGTCACGAGCTGGAGAGGGTAACCTAGCTGGCTGCCGTCGTGGGGGCATCCTGAAAATTATTGAGGGATACCACAATCATATGAGCATATATACACACATAACAGTAATAAAAAAGGGCAGCTGTCTCAAACAAAGGATGGTCAAAGACTCATTCCTACGGGATGCATGTTTCAAAATTCCCTGTAACAAGTCTCAGCATGACGAGTCGACAAGCAGGTTATCAGGGTCCTGGTAAATGTATACATTGGATGCCCGTACCATTACAGGACTCCCTGGCCTGAGAGCCGCTCTTGAGACACCTCAATATCATTGCCCTAAAAGAACCCAACCAGTTCCTTTTTAGGGACGTCCCAACAACACCCCAAGGAACGAACCCTGCCTCTGATACCACTTTGTCACGACCCGACCCTACCGGTCCTGATCCGCAACTACCTCAAGCACGCCTCCATAGGCTAGAGGCTGGCGACCAGCACCGAAGGCATAACAATCTTGGGGAGGCCTTCACCTAAGTACCTGTACTCACGCACACACAACCCACAAGACGCAGTAGTGAAGAGTAAAAATAAAACCAAAAGACAGGAAGCTATATCCCAACCACAGCCATGCATCAACAACTAAAAAGAGTAAGTAAAGTGCTGGAAGTAATGGAAAGTAAACTGAAAAGTAAAAAAAGGGGCAAACACACACCCAACCACAAAGATGCCACAACCTGGAAACATGTGAACAAAAGAAGACAACTGGATAGACTCCCACATGAATACTCTAGCACGATCGCGGTACACTGCTCTAACTACTAAGACCTATATGCTCCTCCGTAGTCATGATCGACCTGTCCATCGTCTGCAAGGGCACACCAGGTGTGGGCAAAGCCCAATCAGGGGTGAGTATAAAGATACTCAGTAGGATGCCCCGAAATCTCTAGGGAGAAACAAAGTAGGCGCTAAAGAGGTGAGCAGTATACTAACAAGAACAAAAGAAAAGTTTAGTAAGGAGAGTGAAGCTCAACCCAACAAAAATATGTAGGCACGGACCCCAGAGAGTGGGAATGAAAGTAGGGTCCAATTTGTATATATATATATGCTCAATAAGAAACACAAACGAGTGCATAAGGGGATCTCCATCTCCAAGCTCAGCTCAGGGTAAGTCACCATCAGCTCCAAATGAATCCATCCTCACAGCCCAGTATCTCATCTCATCCACCGAGGAAACCCAAGCCAGAGGGGCTCAATCACCACACTTCAATACTATCCGCTTTGGGCAGCACTGACTCGCCCTCCCGGTTTTAGGTCGCGTCTCAAGGACACGTCTCAGTGGGAAAAAGTACCCCTCTTCCTTGGGGGTCCTTAGGTAAAGTTAGAACTGTCACACCACTGATCCACATAATCAGGGTCTCACCCTAGTAGTCACGGAGGAAAAAGTAACTGACTAGACTCATGAGAAGGGCTAAGTCTGAAACGTCAATGGGTGACCCACTGCCCAGCCCTGCTGGAGGGTAAACCCTAATACATCATCAAGCGACCCACTGCCCAGCCCTGCTGGAGGGTAGACCTGGAATAAATCGACGGGTGACCCACTGCCCAGACCCGCTGGAGGGTAAACCCGAAACACGTCGACAGGCAACCCACTGCCCAGCCCTGCTGGAGGGTAGACCTGGAATAAGATGATGGGTGACCCACTGCCCAGCCCTGCTGAAGGGTAGACCCGAAACACGTCGACAGGTGACCCACTACCCAGCCCTGCTGGAGGGTAGACCTGGAACAAGACGACGGGTGACCCACTGCCCAGCCCTGCTGGAGGGTAGACCCTAAGGCGTCGTTGGGTGACCCACTGCCCAACCCTGCTGGAGGGTAGACCCTGAAACATCCTGATAGCTCTGAACTACTACTGACATCACCAGGTGTCACTAACAACGCCACCATGCATTAGTTCAGATCACGTAAAAGAAGATCTCCACCCCACATTAATGTGATCTCAAAGGAGGTTCCACATGCTCCAACGGGTTTCACCGTTGTAGTTATCATGGAAAAACACGGGAGATAGATTACTTACTTGCCCGAAACGGGCAACCGGTGAATATGGTACTATTCACCATAGGCGGCCTGCGAGGGGGCCGCACCCCAGCTCCGATACTCGTCGGGCGAACTGCACCATCGTGATGCTCTCAGAAAGTCACGCAGAAATGACTACTCATATGCCCTGGATGGACATCTGGTGAAAAAGCCGCAAAAACGCTACACGCAGCTCAAAGATGGCCCATGGGGCCCACGTCTCAATTCCCAATTCAATGCCCGCAACCATACTAAAAAAAATCCACCTCGACACCAGGGTCTCATCACCACTGACGGTGCTCAAATCAGAAATCAGATGTGTCCGATCCAACCAAAACAAGATTTCTGGCGTAGCACTTAACACGCGTGATGCGCCACCGAGCTCCCGTTCGGGGAATTACAAATCCTTGAAACCACCTCAAAATATACCCCTTGAGACGAGGATTAACCTGCCATAGATGGCATGAAAAACGGACACACGTAGCGATATTTACAGGTGTCCGAAGCCAGAGAGGACCAACCCCTTGGGCTGGACCGGCCTAGCCGGCCGGTCCACCCGGCCCGTGGCTTTGCCACGCAGGCCGGCCGCGGACCCGCGGTCCTCGCTTAATCCAACCAGCACCCCATGTCCGGACCTTGGCTACGAGGATACCTGCTTCAAGCGGGTCTCGGTTCCCCACCGAGGGGTCGCATCGCGACCCCGGTCTACCCGGACGACTGCCACCGCCCGTCCGAAGTACCGCGCCGCCGCCTGCAAGTCGTGCCGCTGCCTGAAGCCGGAGCCCACCGCCTGCGAGCCGTGTCACCACCTGGAACCGGAGCTCGCCGCCTGCGCAACCGTGCCAGAGCTCGCCACCACCGCTGGAACGCGCCGCACCGCCGCCTGGGTTGCCAGACCACCCTGGATCCACTGGAAAATATGTGGTATTTGGCCGGAAAACTTACTGGGGCCACCCCAGGCACCCCGGGACTCCAAAAATTGATCCGAAAGGATAGTTGTGAAGAAAGACTCGATCCCTACGAAACCAGGGGCTTCGCTCGATGATCGAACAACAATTCGATGCGAATAAACTAAATTGAAGAAGATTGCGAGAATGGGAAAGCTAAAACACGAGCCTACCTCAAGGGCTTTGCCCGACGCTTCACGATCGGGATGCCGAAGCCGACGCAACTTGCTGGAGTGATGGAGGAGAGGGTGGAATTCCATTTGAGATCCCTTGAGCTAGGGGAGATTTTCCAAGGAGGGTGAAGAGGTTGGTTGGTGTGTTTAAATAGAAAAACACACTTAACCACCTGTTCGTCAGCCCGTTCCCGAACTTTCGTCGGGGCCGGGATTAAGCCTCCCTTAGGGTAAATGCCATGCCCCGAGTGTAATGGCGGCCTCAAAATTTTAATCCAAGCCTCCATTCAAAAGTTATAAAATTTGACGCCCGAGACCACCAAATTACGAAAATGCCCCTGGGGGCGTTTTTCACAGTTGGCCCGCGCCCGTGAAAATTATACCCCTCCTAGGGTAAACGGAATGTTCTAAACTCAACGGTGCCCTTGGTTTTCCCGTCCGAGCTATCGTTCAGGAGTTATTTTATTTATTTATCCTGCCCAGTGTGAACGCATGCTAAAATTAATTCCGGCCACACCGGGGCTCGGATTCTCACGCCGTCTAAATTCCCTGCTCTTGAATAACATCAAGAAAATTTCAAAGTCTTACATGCTCAAAACCGGGGTTATTACAATTTCAGTTCAATTTAGGATAATTATTTATTAATTTTAGAATGACTATAATATATTTTAAAGTGGTATAAGAATAAGTAAAGTAAAATAAATGAAAAATGATTAATTTTGAATTTTTACATTATTCCTTGGAATAAATCCTTTAAAAATTGAGTTTAACCTTTGAGGGGTGAACTTTTGAGGAGATCATAAACATTAGGATATTTTTATGAGTTTTAGGGATTTAGGTATATTTTTTACTAACTGATGGGTTTGTGGTGTGATGAGAAGTGGTGTGATAAAATTCACCTTTTATTAGTGAGAGGAGTTCCATTTTTTGTAAGTATTCATAACTTTATATTAATATCATGTCATTTTCAAAGGAAGTTTCCTCCTAAAGAAGAAAATAATAGAGAGGGTTTTAGTATTTTTCAATCTGTCTCTCATCCACACATATAAGGGATAATGTATTAAGTAATTTATACATTTTTTAATTTATCTTTTTAAAATTATTTACTTTTACCAAGTTAAGTATTTTTTAAACCTTTGTAACTTATTTTTACGACCAAAAATAAAATTTCCCTTATTTTATAATTTATATATTATAATTAAAATTATGAAAACCATTTTAAAATATTAAATTTATAAAATAGATAGAAATTTGATTTTTAATAAAAAATTTATAATGCATAAAAACAATTTTTGAAAAATATTTTTTAAAATTTGAAATATCAAACATAGGTTTCTAAATTTTAATTTATATATTTAAATGTATAATTAAAATTATAAAATATATATTTGATCCATTAAAAATTTCCTAAATTTTTATGACATAATTATATCCTAATTGTATCACAAAAGTCTTGGTATTCGAAAAACATTGTATTTTTCACTATTCACCTAAAATTCAATATTTTCAGAAAAATAAAAAAAATCCTAAGAAAATATTTTTGTGATGAATATAAAATTGAAGTTTCTTTTTTCACATTCAAATTATAAAATTTTGGAATATATCTTTTAACTGGAAACATAAACTATAATGAAAACTATTTTTATAGGAGAATGAACTTTTTGAATATTATCTATTATTATAATTTTTTCTTATAAATTACTAGTTATATTAATTATAATATATAATAATTATAAAAATATTATATTTCATCATTTAACCATAATATATTTATTTTCCTAAAATAAAACAGCATAGCGCATTAAAAGAAAATATCTATAAACACATATTTTTAATCATAAAATACATTTATTCTTATTTCATACCTAGTAAATACTATTGTAAGTATGTTAACATATTTTCCCATAAATATAATCAATAAATTTAATTAAAATTAATCTTTATTTAGGTGTAATAAAAAATACAAAACAATTTTAAAAGCTATTTTTCTGAAAAATGTTTCTTTTACATTAAATAATCTTAACCAAATACTATTACAAATAACTATTTATATTATAAAAATTTATCTTTACAAATACATTGATATTAAAATATTTCTATTAATTTTATAAATACATTATATTATAGTTTATTATTATTATTATTATTATGAAAAAGTGTATATATATATATATATATTATTTTAGTATTATGGTTTTACTTCATTATTTATTATTTGTGAATTATATTATTTTAAATTTACTACTAATATACCTATTGTATTCATTTATATCAAAAGACCATATATCTAAGGACCATATTTCAAATTACCATATATTCATTGACTATATAATAGATAGATTTCATTCATATATATAGACATACTAAAATCATTCATTCATTCTATTCTCACGTCACAAGGCACCATTCGTATTCCATATTAATGATTTTTCATAATTTTTTCTCCTTTAATTATTTTCTTTATCATTATAGTTTTATTTGTACTAATGGTGACTCTAAAATGTGAATATTATCTAAGAGATATCATAGTTTTAAAGATATTATTCATTTTTATTTATTATCCCCTTTTAATTTATTCACTTTAAATGGATGTAATCAGCTATGGTATATAATACAAGGTTTCATGTACTTTTTTGTAGTGTTTTATCTCAAGAAAACACATTTCATGTTGTTTTAGTTCGGTTTTGTTAAAGAAGTAATATATTGTACTAATTAATTATTTAAAGGGAAATTCATACAAAATTTATGGTGTTGCAGGATTTTTGGAAAATATTAGTATGAATTTGACACTAGTATTCATGGAGTGGATCATGGATTTTGTAAACACTAAATGGAAAATTATGTCATAAATATTAGAGTTGATAATTTCTTTATTATTACCAAATAATATAAGTTTTGAGATAAACTGATTTAGAATTTTACTCACAAAGTGAAGGTAGAATTTCAACTAAACATCAATGTTTGGAATCCATTGTTATGTTCTATTTGGAGAAAAATATACAGTTAAGTATATTCATCCGCTACTACTTCTGGAATTTGGATGAAACATAAAGTTAAATTATTTATAAATTTTAATATATTTTAAATGAAAATTTTAATTTTGAGAGATAATTTTTAGTTATTTGGTTTTTTATTGGATGAATCTATGTCTCAAAATCATTATAGATTCATAATGATTTTCACTATCTTATTGTATCTTTCTGAAAGAGAATTAACATATGAACATATTTTTTAAAAGATAATAGATATATACATGAAAGGGTTAGAATCAAGAAGAATAGGTAAATATTATATTAATCATATCATGAAGCTAAGTTTACATAATTTAATCAAAAAAATTATAAAATATGAAAAAAAATAAACAAAGATAATAAATATAATAAATATAATAATGGAGTTTCTTTTGGAATGACTTATGAAGCTATAAATTCTAGAGTTATTACATTAAAAACTACTACTTCAATGAGGGATTGTGAAAAATGTTTGGATTATTGTTCTCCATAACTTACAAAATATGATTTTGATAAGATGTAAAATTAGATATTCTAAAATGGAATATTCTTCAAAAGACACAAATAAAATTTTGAAAATTAAATTGGAAGTAGATATCTTGAAAATTTTTGTAATAAACGTTACTTTTATATGGAAGTGTTTTGAAAAATTTCTCATATAGTTGAATCCTAGAATGAAATCTTCCAAGATTGGGTATAAAACTACTAAAAGATCTCACTTTTAGTCTAATTACATCATCATTTAGAGTTGACTATTCTTCTATATCTTCAAAATGGTAGATAGTGTAATAATATAAGATCATTGAAAAAAGTAAAAATATTTTAGCAAATATAATTATTTTATATTGAAGGAACTTTGCAGTGGTTGAACATAGAGTATTTGGTCAAATGTGAGTTAAAAAAGTCTTAATTTTTTAATTTCATTGGACCAAATCATGTTTTTATGATAATAACATAATTAAAATTCAAATAAATAAGTTGTCTATATGTAGCTAAAACAACTAATACTTAGTAATTTATAATTTTACTTATTAAGTTTTTAATTTCATATATTAAATCCTTATGTTTATGTTTGATTTTTAATTTTAAATATGAATATTATTGTCTAACTTATTACTTTTACATGAGATTATTTATATAGAAATTTTTTATTCATACATTTTTTAACTCACTTATAATGGGAGAGTTTTTGTTTGGATAAATTTTGTGTAGAATTTTTATATTTTTCTTAAGAAGTTAATAAATTATAAGATATGATATTTTTATATCATATGGGACTATATTTGTTGGAATAATATAATTAGTAGGTATTAAGGGATAAAAACTAAAAGGGTATCTCATTTTACTTATCTTTTGAAACATAGGAAATATGGTAATATCTTCTACTTTTTGTTTATTTTAATTTGTTTTATTTTTTTGAGGTAACTAACTATATTTTCTAGAAATAAAAAATTTATTCTTTCAAGATATTTGACATAACCATTTTGGTGAGATGATATTTTGACAATCTGATTAAATTAAGATAAAAACTAGAATAATGTAATTATATAAAAGCATGTGGACTCCTAGAACCATTAATGTCATTCATTGTGAAGCACTAAAAATTTTGAATCTTAATTTTCTGATTACTATATTTAATTTATGTTTTTAAAATGGAAATATCTAGAGACATTGCTTCAATTTTTTTTAAGGAAAACCGATCTAAGTGGAGTGGTTTTCTAGGAGGGAAATTGAGGAAACTTGAAGATGTTATTGCCAAATATTTTATGAAAGAATAAATTTCCAATTTCTTTATATCTTCTAGATTATCTTTGAATGCTTTGAATGATTTTGTTATTGAATTATTTTACTATTATTAATGAATGGTTTTTTATTGATGTTTAATGGGTTTATTTTAACTTATATAATTTATACTTCTTATGTCCCTCTTTTTTTTTCTGCTTTTCAAAATTTAAAAAGGGTGTATATTAGATAGGTTTTATAATGGATTAATTGTGGAAATTTTTTCATTTGATTAAGGGGGACATATTTTTTTTAAAATGTTTTTTAAGTTGTGTTTTAAAGGGGGAAAGAGAATATAAGTTTTCAAGGATGTCAAACTTGGGTTGAGTTTCATCATTAGTTATAATAAGTTTTTATTATCATGTTTTCATAAACCATAACAAAACATTCATGTTTTATGAATTTCAAAAGGGGGTATATTGTTAAGTTAATTGAATAATCTATATAATTTTTAAATTCATAATACACTTATTTTAATTTTAT
The DNA here is from genome assembly GCA_963277665.1 of Viscum album. NCBI lineage: Eukaryota > Viridiplantae > Streptophyta > Magnoliopsida > Santalales > Viscaceae > Viscum > Viscum album. Next base: position 427,440,267 of record OY728150.1, on the reverse strand, counting down.
GTTAACTTGAGTATTTTTTTAAGTTCTGATTATGAATATTTTAAATTTTGAATAATTATCTTCTGATAAAATGATTCTGATACAATTATGTTCTGGAACATTGTGAATTTAGTTAAATTACTTTAATGGAATATAGAGCTAGTTTTTTTAACTATGCCTAAATATCATAGATGTTTCAATTATAGTTTTCTATGATGACATCTATATATTGGGAGCGATCTTCATGGAATGAAACATATGATAATACACTAAAAAAATAAACTTTCATGATATTTACATTATCTCAACTCTTGAGAGTTCCAATTTTAATAATTTTTAGTGTGTTATCTTAGAGATTCCAATTATCAAGTCTGAAATATAAATTGTTTAATATTTTTATTGTATTTTTTTCATCAGATCATTGTGATAAATGAGATTCTAGGTGGGGAATTAACCACTTCCAAATAGGTCGTTTGAAAAAGAATGTGTGTAAGAATTACTACCAATCATGTTAATCAAATAGGAGCTTAGGTATAGAAATGCGTACTACTAATGGTTTTTTTGAAGAAGTTATTAGTGTGGAACTTATACATTTTTATCCGGTAGTTCACAGATGTTCTAGGTTTAGAACATGTATCCCTTAGGTCCAGGTACTATCATTTCTTCAAATTTGGGATAAAAGTGAAGATTTCCCTTGATTGGAACTTTTTTATTTTTTGAATATATTTTTTAAGTATATTAAGGATTGTAAACCTAAACTACAATGCATTTTTTAAAAATTGTTCATATTTGTTTCTATTTTTTATCTCAGTCTATGTTTTTATCTTCCAAGAGTTTATTTCAACTGTGATTATTTACTTTTATTGTTTTAATAAATAAAATATGTTCATATTTTGTAACTTATAAATATTTTTTATACTTTGGTATTAAAATTATATGTTGTATTTATGGCTTCAATTAATCCCCCACCCACCCTTGATGTTTCCACACTTCTCTTCTCTAGGACAACAATTTGGTCATCATTCTCTACACATCCTTGTGTGGTGATTATTAATGCTTTTTTTCGGTAGGTTTTAGAATTATCTCCTTATTTATGTTTTAAATATTAAATCATAATGTCTTTATTTTTTTAACTATTTAGAATTAAAAAAATTAAGATTATTAAATAGAATAAATGAATTGTATTTTAATTAGGTATTTTATTTTTGCACACCCACATTCCAAAGATGATTCTACGCTTTTATTAAAGGTCTCATGTATGTATCTATATCGTTACCAGGATCAGATGTTCCAGATACGAGTATACTCATGAAATTGAAAGGTCTTTTCATACACATCCATGGAGGAAGGTTATAAATGTGTATGAAACTCATCCTTGTGTTGTGAGAAGTAAGAATCTAAACAAATGGATTAAAATAATAACATGATATAAAAAACCACACATTATTCATGTTAGATTCAAAATCAAGATACTGAGCATCAAATATCATCCAAGCCAATTCATCTTCCAGATAAATTAACTCATCATTATCTTTCTTCCTCTTAGTATCATTTAATTGCATGTTTGTTGATATTTCATGAGACATGAAAAGATTTTAGAGTCTTAAAATCAATGGAAAGTGCCACATTACTTTATGTGGAACATGAGGTGTTTCATAATAATTTTGATTCCATCGAGATCTTACACATATTATAAAATCATTTAAGTTAATGGTTTCCTTCTAGAATAAGCTGTAATATTTCAAGAAAACATGAATTTTGTTTTAATAAAATCCACATTCATCAACTAACATTCATGTCATATAATTTTTTGAGGGACTATCTACATAATTTGGATGTAATTCCATTAAAAATGTAAAATTATAATCAATGGTAGTATTATGAATCACATACATGGTTTTCCATTGAAACAATCTTATTTAAAATTCCAACTTTTTCACTTTACTAAATAAAAGATATACTGGAGTCGTGGCAGTATCATTAAATTTTTTCACTCTACCAATATCATCATTTTCATTACATGATTTATGTGTACACATATAACTTTATTCTTGTATTGGAATCCTTTGTTTCTCATAATGATGAATTAATAGAAATCGGTCATCTAATAAGTTCTACGATCCAGTCCTCTCTTTCATATCATGAAAATTTTGATATTTCCTTCTCTCCCCATTGTGATACCATACATATTAATTTTTTTGGGAAACATATTTGGTGATATGGTAGCTAACTTCTTCATATCTTAATCATGGTCTTCCTACACAATTATATCATGGGAAGTGTATAATACCTCTATATAAAGGATTGTTAAATGAAAAATATAAAAATCTCTCTAACTTGTTTTGAAAATCAATTAAGATATGATCAATTTCATACATCCAAATCCTATCCATTAGGTAAAAAAATGTTATATGTCATCTCATAATAGAAATTAAATAATATTGAAGTCAAATCCAAAATATATTTAAGGTAAAAATAATTTTTCACTTCATATTAAACCATAACTAACTGAGTGGACTATATGAGAACAATAATATAAAATAGCACAAATAATTTTATATATAAAAAATCATATATATATATATATATATAAAACCATGATATTTAATTCCATTATATCAATGGGTAATAACTATACGTAATACTGTACAAATTATTTTTACAATTTTTATTTTTTTAACTTAATCTATTCACTTTTGAAATTATGTTATTCTTTTTCTATAAATTCATGTATCAAAGAGTACTATTTCTACATTATAATCTTCTAAAAACACATAAATTATAAAGTTAGGATGGAAAGATCCATAATTAGTGGTTTATCATATTGAGTTATGTTAAATTTATTCCTTCTAATATTTATTAATCATCCCCCATGATAGAAGATTTAGATATCTAGAATTTGGTATAGACCCCCTTTATGTTGAATTCAGTAGACTTTGTCATTATTTCTAGTGGTTCTATGAAATTATTAAAACAAATTATGTAAAATATGAATTATCATATATACTATAATGTTATAGATAATAACACTAATATGTAGTTAGAATGTGTGGATTAAATATTCTTTCTTTTTTATAATATTAAATCAGTAGGCATTATAATGTCTAGTTTCAATATTTTTACATTTAACAATGGAGTTTTACGATGAAGTACTAGATGATTATGTATAACATACAATGAAAAATTGAATAAGGAATTGGTATTCAAGATAAGTATGGTAAAACAAAATATTAGTGGAAGTGTGTGAGATGATGAGTGAAAGTCAAATAGAGGTGATAAAATAGATAAAAAGTTCAAAAAAGTGGAAAAACTAAATTAAAATTGTGGCTGATAAATTTTTTTGGAAGCAATGGGAAAGTGTAAAAAATGGGCATAGAAGATAAAATTGTGACCAAGTGAAATAATTGATGATAACATGATTGAAATCAATGAAATTATTGTAAGGGGGATACATTTGATTTTGGTTGCTTGATTTTTTTTCCAACCAAAAGTTTTTATTATTTGATAATCGAGCCTCTTATAAAGTGTTAGGGTTCTGCATCAATGTTCATCAACCAATCCCTAACTATCCAATTTCATTTACAAAAAACAATACCAACTAGTAATAATAATTTAATTGATTTGAAAATGGAACATAAGTCTATTTTGTCATATGAAATTAATGTAGTTCAACTCACTAGTTAATTGTTGGAAATACTTTCAACATGTTACTCAAGAATAAAACATTTTTATTTTTTGGAATATTTATTTTCTCACACTCCACATTCTATACAAAGAATAAAATAAAAAATAATGAGGGAAAACTATCAAAGAGAGTCAATTTATGTTCCATATATCAAATATGTGAGGCCAGTAATTAATGTTAGCAAGACACAACTAAATAAATCCCCTAGAGGGATTTAGGTAAGAAAATAATCCACTAAAAACTAAAATTAAGTAGAAAAAAGTATTTCATATAGAAAAAAAGATAAATGGAGTGAAGAAGTGGAAAATCAATACATTATACCTTAATAAAAGTATGGATATCCCTTGTTTTAATAGCACACAAGAAGATTTATATATATTAAAATAAGTTAAATGATAATAAAAAATTACCTACATTTGTGTTTTAGACCAATAAAAAATGAAAATGATGGTTGATAGAAAATATGAATGATCTACAAGTTATGATTTAATGTTTAATAATAATGGAATTAAAACATGAACTATTGAGAGGTTGTTGTGGTTTTTGAAGAAAATTGAAGGTTGTGTGCTTATGGGGTTGAACATGGATGTGAATGAGATGGTAGGAGGGGATCTCAAGGGATCGGTAAGTGGGGGAAGGGTATAACAACTGATTTTTGAAAACAATTGGTATTGAATTTATCTATACCAACATTTTTATAAAACTGTTGGTATAGCCTTTACCAAAATAGGTTATACCAATGGTTATGGATAATAATTCATAGAATTTCCTTTTCCTCTAGTTATTTATTTTAACTTAGAGATCTTTTCTAAAAAAATTTAGAGTTAATCCAAATGTTTTTTGGATGTGTATTCACAAGGTATTTCATATAATACAATGCAAGGTGAATTTAATGATAGATTTCTAAAAGTATTTTGAAAAATATATCTAAACTAAATTTAGATATGGTTTCATAAGTTATTGTATATGATACAATATAAGGTGAAATATAACAATTTATTTTAGGATTTAGTGTTTGTGGGAGATTGAAAGGAATATTCCCTAAATCGTTTTTTATAGATGATATAAGAGGCTATGTATTGGGGGTTTACAATATGTATCAGGTGATTCCACTACCTATGACACATTTAGTATCCAAATGATTAATATTATTATTTGAGTTAATCTTCCCCATATCTATCATTTAATGAAATTTTTCAAAAGTTGAAACTCATAGGAGTTAAATTCATCCATGAATGTGAAGCATGAATTAGATGAGGCAACAACTCATGCATTATAAATTCACAAGTTAATGCATCATCTCCAAGAAGAATCCTTGGGATTATTTTTAGACCAATTTCATGTGATGATATTATGTTTGTGCTTAGTTAAAAACTTCCATTGATTGAAGCTATCTTTTTCATCCTCCTTTATGCATTAGATGATAGTATTTCATAGAGGATGGAGAATCCATCACATGTGATGTGTGATTATTTTTGACAAATGGATAACTTAAGAGAGAGGATGTATTTTGGTTCATGTTAGTTATATATCTCAAGACCATGTTATTATGATTGAGATGATGCATATTCTATTTTTTCATGGTATTCCATATTTACAATGTTTCTTCATTTTTGTTTATAAAAAATTTTCATATTATCTTGCATGTGTGATCCTGATACATGGGTTTAATCACTTCTGGTTGATCTAATAAGTGATTTTAGTATCATTCAGACCCAATACAAATTAATTTTATAAGTTTAAAATTGTTATGTAATATAGAATATATAAATTAGGAATTTTTTTTAGTGGTAGTTGGAAATTAAATATGAATCATGATTGAATGAATTTCCATTACTGCTATGATTATCTCTTTTTTTGTCATAATATTATTTAAAATAGGTTCTAGTTATCTTTTTTTATTACTATTTTTATATGATTTTAATGTAATTAGAGATGTTATATTAGTATAGTTTCGTTAAAGTATTCTTTAATGAATCATCTTGAAATTAAATAAACAAGTTAATGGTGATGAATGAAATGTTGAGTGGTAAAATATGAAATTGTTTAATTATTAATTATGTGATATACTATGAGAATAAAGGAGTTCTTTTTATTAGTGTGTCTATGTGGTATTATTTTTGAAATGATTGTAATAAATTTTTTGTGGGAATATTTTCATAAATAGGAAATGATATAATTTTTTGTGGTGATAAGTGATATGGATGATGTGGGATTGTATGGTTGTTTTTATGAATTTTTTTGAGGTTATATTATGGTATTTGGGCATGGTAATTGACGTGGATATTTGTTGTGGTGTTGTTGTTGATGAAATAGTTTACCAAGATATAGATATAATAATTAATAAATGAAATAGATGGAAATAAATTGGAATGGGACATAATCTGTTTTGATATGTTGTGTGTAATCTAAATAATGATAAATAAACTGAATTTATAGATATAAACATTATATTTGTTAAAACATATTAATAATTTAAGTGAATTGGTGAAGTAATATGTGGTAAAATAAAATATATAATGATTAGATGGTTTTTTAATGATATAATTAATGGTATTAATATGTTTAATAAATTCAAGTGACTATTTATAAAATGATGTGAAAGTAAATGAGTAATAAATTGATATAAATTATAGAAGGTGGGAATATTATATAAAAACAAATTAACTATGAATTAATTAGAATATAGAATGTAAATATGGTTAATGAAATAATTATAATCTAATTTTTATGTTGTTAGTGAATATAAAATAGTTTAAAATTTAATTACATGAGATTGAGTATGTGATATAGAATGTGATGGATATGTTTTGTTAACAAGTGATGATGGAGTTGGTTTTTGTAGTGGTTATAGGTCAGAGTCATATTGTTGTTAGGAGATTATATTTGTATCTATAGTGTCACTATGTTAGATAATAGACCCTTAGGTTGGCCTTTTGTGTATTCTTATATATATTTATCTTCATTGTACTTATTCTTATTTATTATGAACCACCACCCAATTCAAGTAACATGACTGATGCCAATATGAGGTTTTATTTTATAGGTTTACCCCAAAAATCTAGGATAGAGGTTGTATGGATGGATAACTACCCCCTTCCCCTCTCTCTATTATATACATTGTTTAGGTAGTGATGGCCTAATCTTATATGGTTATGATGTGGGTGCTTGGTGGAGATGCAAATTGAAGGATGAGGGCATAAGGTTGATGTCTTTCATGTTTACATTCTCTATCATGTTTTTTTAGTAAGTAGATATGGTAGTGATGTGGTTCTGGATATGTGGTTGTGATTATGATTTGGATATGTGGTTATGTTTGTATGTGGTGATGTAATTTATGGAAGGGATGGTAGCTCTAGGATGTAAGTAGTTGGGGTTTAAGGGCGACTAGTTCAGTAGGGTAGTGAGTGTTGGGAACCTTATCATATGCAATTTTGATATTATAGTATTATAATTGAGTATAGTTTTGTGTGAGTGATCCTTACTAAGTTTGGGGTGGTAGTTGACCTGGTATAGGTAATGAATTGGCCTCCTTGTTTATTCATTGAGGAATTCTTATGATTCTTCCACATTTTCCCGAGGGGTTCTAGAGAGGATCCAACTACTTATACTTGTATTCTCAGCCATATATTCTATATCTATTATTAATATTTTTATTAGGAGTTTATTAAATGGGATATAAATTTTTATCTCATGGTGTGGATTTGGTTGGTGTTCATGGAATCACTGTTATAAGAGTTTATTATCTTGGGTTTTCATTTAGCAAAATTATTTTATGTATAGAATTGCAGGCATTATGGGATTAATTTTACTTTATATTATATGGGATTTATTGGTGTATTCATATGTTGTTCCTATGATTATGAGCGTAATGCCTCCCATTTTTGTATACCTATGATGAAATTCATTAACAAGTGACCCATTGGAGGCAATCTTCAGGGGTCACACTCGATTTTTGTACGAATCCATAAGGGGTTCTAGTGGGAATGGTTCATGATAGCCATAATTGTTTCTTATCATGTATATGTTTTATTATAATTATTATACCTGGGCTTCATAGAAGTTTAAAAGGGGAAATGTGTTATGTGTTTTTTTATAAAGTGTCTATGCATGTACCATAGGTTATTGGTGATGGTGTCCAAAATATAATATTGATATTTCTAATGATTATTATTATATATATTATTCATATAATATTTTAATATGATAAGAATTTGGTGATCACGTTTTTAATTATTGTGGCAATGGGATAGCATGGATACACCATCTACATGAACACACACACACATATGTGTGTGCCTGTACACACATAATATTCAAGAAATATTGGTATACTAAATTAGTTTTGGAAGGGGCCCAATGGGTTACTTGATGATTCTTTATCTCATTTAATTTCCAAGTTCACTTGATATTCCCTCCTTTGAGAGGATTTAAATTCCCACGGAAAAGTTTTTCAAGGTGAAAAGTTTCCCTAGTGGATAGAATTTCTAGGTGGCCAAGACTTCCCATGATATAAATGTTTTCATGGGTGAAAAGTTTTTTCTTATTCCATTATTTTATTATTTTAATGATCTCAAATTGTGTATATTAAGATTATAATAAAAAATTATGATAGTAAATTATTTTTTTGGAAAAAAATATACAATTTTTCTAATTCTTGACCTGAATTCATGTTATAATACAACTGGACACATGAGAAATTAACCTACCACATAGAGAAGTTCAACTAGCTACATGATCAAACAAGTGACCATGTTCCAAATGGGTGATATTTATATATGTATTCAGCTGACCAAACAAATACTTTAACATATTTTTCAGCCATAATGAAATCTTTCCTAGTGTCGGACCTACCTCATGAATACGTTTACCTACCTCATGAAGAAAAGTTCAAGATCAGGACTATGAAGCTATCACATCAAAAAATTATAAAATTATTCCACTAATCACGTGAAGGACTCAACTGACTGCATGAATAATTCAACTAGATGTATAAATAACTCAACCAACCAAATAAATAGATAAAATTACCACATTAAGTGTTAAAATGACCGAATATAGTAATCAACCTACCTTTGAATCTAGTGAATTCATGACATGTTAGTCAACTGATCATAAGATGATAAGCTATTGTGTCTAAGGATCTAAACTGTAAAATTATAAAAAATAGATTAAATAATAATTTAATCTTAATGTCTATATTCGGAGTAGTTATCAAAAGTAAGATATTTTAAGTTTTCCATATCATAGAATCTATTTAAGGGTTTCTCTATGATTATTCTCCATTGTCAAATCAAAAAGAAGATTCTTTATTTCAAAATAAATAGGAGAAATGTGTGTGTTGTTACTCTATGGCTCTAACTCATTCACCCACTTTACTCTATTTTACTTTAAATCTATAAAAAATATAAGAAAACATAAAATTACTTTTCCATATACTCCTAATAAATTTGAAACAAAATAATAGAGAGAAGATAACCATATTGATTGACTGATTTTGATCATTGATAAATAAATATTAAATTCTATATCACTTTCTATTTATTTAAACATTACCTTTTGATTTTTGTCTATAAAATTTTTTATATCTATTAACATGATATTTTAATTTATTAAAGATTAATCTCATATTCTTTTTCTTTCCCCTCACTTTTTTATTCCCATTAATAATTATAGAATATTTTTGGTTTAGTCTAGATTGTCTTGTGTATAGTTTTGTTTGTAAAACCCAATTAAGGTTGTGGGTCAGATTATTAGTTAATAAAATTTCTTGGTAGTGGTTTATAATCAAATGAAGGGGATTAGGTTATAGCTTAGAATTGAACCTATTGTTATTAAATTTATACACTATGTTTTATATTTTTACTTACTGTTTTTGTATTTTATATTTGAACTCTTTATCCATTATATTTTATTAAATTATTTTCAAAACAATTTTTTCCAATAATATAACTTAGATAGTTAACATTATGTGATAAAAATATTTTTTTTGTGTGAAAATTACTTTCAATATTTAAGGAAATTTTAAATTGTTTTAACTGGGTTTTGATCAAGGCATAGAGAAAGTATTTGAAAGTATCAAATAATATATACCTATTTTATTTTATTTTTAATTTCATCTTTTATTTAAATTGGGGTATTTTAATTTGATTTAAAAAATCCATATTTTCTAACTGAAACATTTGAATTCTCATTTCACCCCACCCCCATCTTTATAAATTCACTCTAACCATCATTTGATATCAAAGGATTAGTTATTTCTAGTTTCTTGTTTTCATCTCATGTTTACTTACCTTATTTACTTTTTTCCAACTTTAATCAATTCATCAGGACAAGATATTAGTTTTTGTCCCATTTGATATTTTATAATTATGTATATCTCTAGACTTAAAGGAACTATAACTGATTGAACAACTTACTTTAACATCCTAAACTACGTTTAATGGTAAATTAAAATGGAAATATATCTTGAGGGAATGGGTTTTGAAATTTTGATGGTTATGGATGATAAATATGAAAAATAAAAATCTATTAGAAATGACTAGTGTTATGAAACAATGCTTTCATATGATTATAATTATAAATCCTATAATTTATTATACTATTTCTTGGGTGAATATGAATTGAATATAATATTTGGTTGTGAAACTACATTTTCTATCTTGGATACTGTTATTGTGTATCATTAAAGAACATAAAATGTCAAATAAATTCCCAAATATATAGATACAATTAGGTATGATAAATTTAAAAAGAAACTTGAAGAATCCATGTCTAAAATTTATCTTTGGGCAGAAAGAATCATAAACATTATTATTTTACATGGAAAACCAATGAATGATAAGAACCATGTTAGAGGTTTTTGAGTTTCCTACCTAATAAATAGAGAAGTTAAACATTTCCCATTATAGATTCATGAAATATCACTAAGATATCAGTTAAATATTTAATTTTAAAACTCATGAAATATTAGGAGTGTTAGCTTAAAAAAAACTAATGCCATGAAATGTTTTTCAGAACCCATGATGTGATCCTCACTTAGAAAATATAGATCTTGTTTGACTAGAAATGTATTTCCATTCCCATAGGAGAATAAAATGGGATTTCCATGTTCCTAGAGATTGATCATGCACCAAGGGATAAATACTACTAAAAAAGGATACCTAATCCAGTGATGTGGTGGTAAGAAACTCCCTCCAAGAGTAAGTTGTGTATTTCCCAAAATTCCAGTGAAAAGGTTTCTAATGCCATAAAACCCATTTTTAAGGGTCTTTAGGGCACTATTTGTCCTCTAAAAAGATCATTTTATGGTTTATACACCATATATAGTTGAATATTTTTCTTAAAAAGATTCTATTTGATTACTCGTGTATCCTAGACAAACATATGGGTCAAAATTAATTAACATTAAAGTTGGGAAGAAATTTAAGTCCTCTTCACCCATATCTCCTTTAGTCACTCATCTTACCTCACCTAGGTCTCCTATGGACACCTAAACTACCTCACCCAAGTGACCCACATGCACCCCCACACCCAAAAATCTCATACTCACCCATTTCCTTACAGCATTCTATAAATAAACAACCTCGCCTATAATTTTTTATTGATACACTTAATGGATAGATGATTAGGAGGGAAAGAGCTCCTATCACTCTATATATTCCAAATATACCATTGGGTCTAGATTTCTCTTGGGTGAGTAGCAGCTTTGGTGATCCATCATCTAGGTGATACACTACCTTGGAGAACCAACACCAAGGTTAACCAACACCCATGTGATACACCACCTTAGTGACCTTCCACCTTGGTGTGCTTCCACCTGAACGATCCACCACTTGGGTGAGACAGCACCTAGGAAAGATTCCACCTAGGTGACCCACCACCTTAAATATATTCTACCTCAATAGAACACCACTTGTTTGACCCATCACTAGGGAGTGCCTTCACAAAAGGCCCCCTACTAGGGAGATCCTTCACCCAAGGCCTAAAATGGGTGATTTTCTACTTGGGCTAGTAGCCACCTTGGAGTGATTCTAACTAGACAGTCCCCCACTTGGGTGACCCATCACTAGGTAGATCCTTCTCCTACATATCCCTATTAGGAAGAGCCTTTTTATAAGCCCCACCCCCAGAGTGAGAAGCTTCTTAGGAGATCCACCACCTAGGTGAGCCACCACCGAAGAAAATCGCTAACTTTGTGATATAACACAAGATTGAGCCTTCTCCCAAGGATCCTTACTAATTAAATCCTTTTCCTATACCCTTATTAGTGTGAAACATTAAGGATCATGGGCTCCTTTCAGGTCTATCCTTTACCTATCCCTCTAATTGGGTTAAATAGCGTGAAGAACCTCACTTTCTCCAAAACCCCAACTAGGGAAAAGCAATTCCATTTACCCAGTACTATACTAGGGAGAATTAGGGTGAAAATAAATTATTTAATCCCTAAATAGGGATAAAACACCTTTTTATCTCTCACTAGAGATAAGAATCATCGCTAACCCTATCAAGATATAAGAACCAATTCACTTAAGTCTCATTTCTGGGTAGACATCCATCCTATATTCATCAAGAGTTGAGATACTCCTCTCAGCACCCTCAGATACCTTCACCCTACCCACTTATCTAGGTAAACCATATAAGGGAATCCTCTTAGGTATAATAACCTAGCTCTCCCTACCTTCACCTGGGTTGTTGAAAAAATTTAGATACTTAATGGTGACACTTATGTATAATATACTCACCTTCACCTTAAGTTGATATATTCCTCATAATTATCATATATGAGCATCATCCTATGTGTAAGACTTGACCATACCTTAAAACACCTTGGTTTGAGATTCTCCTCTCATTTTCATCATATTTCATCATTTCATGATTCCTCCTTATGTATTTATTATCATATTTCCCATTGTAGAGACCACTCTATGTGGCTTCCCTTATATTCCTTTCATCGATATTCCAACTTTTGGATTCAAAATACACATGATTCGAGATAAAATGCTCATATTGGTTTAATCATAATGATACCCCCTATTGAGTGTAATCACCAATTCTTATTTCCTTCAAATAATTCACTTAATAGGTTAGAAATCATAACGAAGAAACTATTCATAAGCCCCACACATTTACCTTTAAGTTAATATTAACTATTATATTTCAATATAACATGAGTTGATATATATTCCTCCTAGTTTCTTCATTTGTATTTAGTTGATATACTAATCTTTGTTCTATAATACATTGAGTTGATTTATTCCTCCTAATTAATTCATAGGGGAATCATCTTAGGTATAAGCCCTAAAAAACCTTCACCTAACCCACTTACTAAATAAGGTACTTTAGGCTATCTTCAATACATAATCCATGATTAATCAACTATTTTTTTCATTTTTTGGAACCGGTATGTCAGGGAAATTCATGTGTATTCCTCTAATGAATCACTTATTTCATGCTCTGATGAAACTTGACTGATCCTTTATTTTATTATTTTTCACATAGAGCACGAATCACATTGAATTAGAGGTTTAGTTTATAATTTTACTAAAACTATTAATACTCCTTATAGGAATCAACTCAAAGTTCAAGTTATATGACTTTAAAATTCCTAGAGAGTGCCCATACTTCATGATGTTAAACTTCATGGACCGATATTCACATATAACCCTAAAAAATGTCAATCAATATATGTGGGATTAGATTCCAATTTTATTTAAGGTATACATAGGATTCTTCATTGATGTTCAAACCCAACATTCCCAAACCTTACCCTCTTATATAATGAGTATAAGATTCCTCATGGCCTGATATGAGGAAGATGAAGAGGGTCACATGTTAGGTTTGAGCCCAACTTATATCTTCCTAATGACTTGTTATCAATTTACAGGATGACTCATAATGAGACACTCATATTTTTATCCCGCACTAGCCATTTTTATGATTTTTTTTCTTAGTAATCCTTACCATATGATGTTGAACTACATGGATTGGTCCACGTAACATGACTTTAAAATGTATTATGTGTGATTTTAAATATTTGATAGATTCCAAGGGTATGAAATAATTCCCCTCAATAGGGTTTGATGATTCTGACTTCCCATCTGTTGGGTCGGAACAAAACGAGGAAAGAATGATGACAAGAGGGGGGGTGAATTGCCTTTTAAAAAATGATTAACAAATTAAAAATCAAAGTAAAGTGCAGCGGAAATAAAGAGGCAAGACACACAAAATTGATAACGGAGTTCGGCCAAAACCCGGCCTACGTCTCCACTCCCAACTCAACCGTTGAGAGATTCCTACTGCTTGCTTTTCAATGGTTTTAGCAAGAAACCCACTAGGCTTTGAGGTAGCACTAGGACCTATTACAGCTTGCTTTTTGTGGTTTAGCAAGAACCCACTTGCTTTTGATGGTTTAGCAAGAACCCACTAGCCTTTTTAACGGGTGAAGGCTAGCTCACCGAAACACAAGCCTTTTAAAAGGAAAGGCTTGAAAAAACCTCTTCACACCTTAATAGTGATGTGAAACCCAAAAGAAAGGGGGATGAGAAAAGGGTTGGGGTTTGTAGGCACAAACCCAATTTTAAAGCTCAAAATAAATAAAACAATAAAACCCTTAATGGAGGAAGTCTTGGGCGCCTTTGATTGATTGGAGATGTTGAAGGCCGCTTCCAAGCTTCTTGGGTGGAGCTCCTTGGATTTGGAAGTTGTTGGAGCACTTGAGGTTCCTTTGAAGGAAGTCGCCGGAGGTTGGCCAATTGATCCAAAATATGTCCGTTGGCTTCGTATATATTCCAGTAGGTGTCCGGGGCTTCCTTGGCCTTTATTTATAGGCATGGAACCCTTGGGGAGGCTTCGGAGCCGTTGGAGAGGCTAAAAGAGCCGTTGGGAGCCAAGTGGGCAGGCTGGTCAACAGCCCAACGGCTAGTTTGACTGGCTCCACCGGCTGGCCGGTAAAGTCCCACCGGCTGGCCGGTGTGTGCAAAATGGAATAGGATTCCTGTCCAGGGGCCACCGGCTGACCGGTGCCAGAGCCACCGGCTGGCCGGTGCCTTGGTAGAGAAGAAGAGTCTTGATCCAGGCTCTACCGGTCGACCGGTGGAGGAGCCACCGGCTGGCCGGTGGCAAGACAGTAGCAAATACTATTTGGGCTGGGTGCCACAGGTCGACCGGTGACAGAGCCACCGGTCGACCGGTGGAACCTGGCAGTGGGCAATGCCTCTGCCAGTTCCACCGGCTGGCCGGTGCAATCACACCGGTTGGCCGGTGGACTGAATTTCAGTCCATTTGATGTCCATTCTTGGGCCAACTTCTTGGCAACCTTGTGCCTTTCAATCAAAAACACTTCAAACAATGTTAGATAAACATGAAAGTGATTGTGATCATGAAAATCAAAAAATGAGGGGAACGAGAGGTACAACAATCTCCCCCTATTTTGATGATCACAATCACCAAAACAATTAATGTAAAATACTGAAATTGAAAGGAAATGCTAAGCATGATGAAAAGGATTCTCCCCCAATCAATCAAGAAATTTCTCCCCCTTTGTGATTATCAAAATAGCGTGGGGCATAAAACTTGATTGAGGGAAAGGGTTTTGAAGAGCAAGATTTGAGATTTGAAAATCAATTGAGATTTTTGAAATTGAAATGAAAATTTTAATAACAAAAATTGAATTGAAAGTTTTGAATCTAAAGCCAATTGAAATTTGAAATTAGAAACCAAATGAAATTTTTGAAATGAAAAATTCGAATTGAATATTTTGAAATGAAAATTTTGATACCAAGTGTTGAAATTGAAAGTTGGAATCGAAAATTTTGAAATTGAAATCAAAAGGGCTTAATTTGAAATTGAAAGTTTGAATTGAAACAAAAAGCTTAAACAAACCAAACTCCCCCTAAATAAAAACAAAAAAGTCATCGGGGAGAGGGATTTTGAAAAGAGACAATTTTAGGCCCGGAGAGACTCGCTAAGAGGGATTTCTCAATCCATACTTGTCGTGTAGCGGGTCTTCTCCTATAGAATTCATCCGAATAAAAAATCGACTTGGGTTGGCCGTACCGGGCATTTTTGCAATTACACTCATAAATGAGATGCCCGGGCTTCTTACAATAATTACAAATTTAAAGCTAGAGCTCCCCCTAACAAAAACAGTGGGTGTATGGGAGGAGGAGGCTTGCTTGGAATAGCCAAGCCCTTGGGTGGTTCTAGATATTCATTGGGAACCTAGGAGATTGTTCAAATTTTGTTCCCCTTGGGTGAACTTAGCTAGGGTCTCCCTTAGGTCTTTGATGGTTGATTCCATAGAATCAACATTTGGAAAATTTTGGATTTTAAGGGTGAGTTCCTCCTTCTCTTTGAGAAGTTGTTCTTTTTTGGAGGAAAGTTTTTTGAAATTCTTTTTTAAAGAAACAAATTTTGAAGAGAGTTCATGAAAACCATTTTCTAATTGGTCTCTAGCATGTTGGAGTTCTTCATATGATAAATGATTTAAAGAATTGGAATTTGAAGAACAAGAGGAGGAGTCGGATGATGTTACCTCATGGAATGCCATTAGGCATTTTGTACCTTGGTCGCTTGAGGAGGAGGAGGAGGATGATGAGGAGGTGTCACTCCATGTGGCCTTGAGGACCTTTTTCTTTCCTTTCTCCTTTGGTGTGGCCCGTTTCTTGTTGAGTGGGCAATCGGGCTTGTAATGGCCCTTTTCGCTGCACCCGTAGCATTTTACCTTGGGCTCGGATCTTGCGGTGGGTTCTTGCTTTCGATGCTTGCGGGATTTCTTCTTCTTGTGCTTCTTCATAAACTTGTGCATTTGGCGGGCGAGATCCTCCATTTCCGAGTCGCCACTTGAAGATGAAGAGGATGAGGAGGAAGAGGATGATGAGGAGGAGCTTACTTCTTTTTGTACCTTGAGGGCGATGTTCTTTGGGGTCTTGATAGGTGTGCCCTCCTTTTGAGCTTGCCTCCTCATCGTGATCTCGTACGTCATAAGGGATCCGATGAGCTCCTCTACCGGCATATTTTTTACGTCCTTAGCTTCTTGGATCGCCGTCACCTTTGGTGCCCATGAGCTCGGAAGGACCCATAGGATCTTCTTGACCATCGTCTCGGCTGAAACATCATCACCAAGAGATTTCCTTCCATTGCACACGTCAGTAAAGCGAGTAAACATATCGGAAATAGACTCATTTGGATGCATTGAAAATGACTCAAAATCTTGCCTATACATATCCAATCTAGTGTCTTTGACTTTGTTAGTGCCCTCATGAGTTACTTCTAAAAGTTTCCAAATTTCATGTGAGGAGGTGCAAGTAGACACTCGATTGAATTCATTTCGGTCTAGGCCGCAATGGAGAGCATTCATGGCTTTGCCATCAAGCTCAAAATTTCTAATGTCGGCTTGGGTCCATTTGGATTCGTCGGGGGAAGACAAAGTGTAACCTTGCATGAAAATTTTGTAAATTGGATAACCTATGCTTCGTAAAAAGGTGGTCATGCGGGTTTTCCAATAATTATAGTCGGTCCCATCAAAAAATGGAGCCCGACCCAAAGAGTAGCCCTCGGGGGCGAAAGAGGTAGATGCCATCAAAAAGGATCTTTAATTTGAAACCTTTTAAGGTATTACTCAAATTTCCCTCTGATACCAATTGTTGGGTCGGAACAAAACGAGGAAAGAATGATGACAAGAGGGGGGGTGAATTGCCTTTTAAAAAATGATTAACAAATTAAAAATCAAAGTAAAGTGCAGCGGAAATAAAGAGGCAAGACACACAAAATTGATAACGGAGTTCGGCCAAAACCCGACCTACGTCTCCGCTCCCAACTCAACCGTTGAGAGATTCCTACCGCTTGCTTTTCAATGGTTTTAGCAAGAAACCCACTAGGCTTTGAGGTAGCACTAGGACCTATTACAGCTTGCTTTTTGTGGTTTAGCAAGAACCCACTTGCTTTTGATGGTTTAGCAAGAACCCACTAGCCTTTTTAACGGGTGAAGGCTAGCTCACCGAAACACAAGCCTTTTAAAAGGAAAGGCTTGAAGAAACCTCTTCACACCTTAATGGTGATGTGAAACCCAAAAGAAAGGGGGATGAGAAAAGGGTTGGGGTTTGTAGGCACAAACCCAATTTTAAAGCTCAAAATAAATAAAATAATAAAACCCGTAATGGAGGAAGTCTTGGGCGCCTTTGATTGATTGGAGATGTTGAAGGCCGCTTCCAAGCTTCTTGGGTGGAGCTCCTTGGATTTGGAAGTTGTTGGAGCACTTGAGGTTCCTTTGAAGGAAGTCGCCGGAGGTTGGCCAATTGATCCAAAATATGTCCGTTGGCTTCGTATATATTCCAGTAGGTGTCCGGGGCTTCCTTGGCCTTTATTTATAGGCATGGAACCCTTGGGGAGGCTTCGGAGCCGTTGGAGAGGCTAAAAGAGCCGTTGGGAGCCAAGTGGGCAGGCTGGTCAACAGCCCAACGGCTAGTTTGACTGGCTCCACCGGCTGTCCGGTAAAGTCCCACCGGCTGGCCGGTGTGTGCAAAATGGCATAGGATTCCTGTCCAGGGGCCACCGGCTGACCGGTGCCAGAGCCACCGGCTGGCCGGTGCCTTGGTAGAGAAGAAGAGTCTTGATCCAGGCTCTACCGGTCGACCGGTGGAGGAGCCACCGGCTGGCCGGTGGCAAGACAGTAGCAAATACTATTTGGGCTGGGTGCCACAGGTCGACCGGTGACAGAGCCACCGGTCGACCGGTGGAACCTGGCAGTGGGCAATGCCTCTGCCAGTTCCACCGGCTGGCCGGTGGACTGAATTTCAGTCCATTTGATGTCCATTCTTGGGCCAACTTCTTGGCAACCTTGTGCCTTTCAATCAAAAACACTTCAAACAATGTTAGATAAACATGAAAGTGATTGTGATCATGAAAATCAAACAACGAGGGGAACGAGAGGTACAACACCATCATCTTGGATAACATGAATTTCAATGTTTCACTAGGCTGAAACCTAGAGAATTCCTGCCTTTGGAAAGATGGTGCTCTATGGCATTCATGTAAAATTTTCTCAGTTGTGGAATCCATCGAGATTTCCATTAGAAACAAAATGGTGAATCTAAAATTAATGATTGTGTTTCCATACTTATTCCCCCATAGTCAATCATTGTAATTAAATCACATTTTTTCAGGAAATTTGGAGGGACTCAATGTTAATGATGAATATGTAGAACTCAAAAAAGAATTATTTCATTTAAATCATCAACATAAAAATAAAATGAAGTAGGAAAAAATGGTTCAATTAGAGGTGAATAAAACTATGACTGAAATGAAAAAAATGGATCATCTATCCAAGTTATTAGAAAAATATGAAGAATAAATTCTTT
Source organism: Viscum album (assembly GCA_963277665.1). Taxonomy (NCBI): domain Eukaryota; kingdom Viridiplantae; phylum Streptophyta; class Magnoliopsida; order Santalales; family Viscaceae; genus Viscum; species Viscum album. The sequence continues at coordinate 427,421,244 of OY728150.1, read as the reverse complement.
AGGAAATCAATTTATAAAGGAATGTATAATAGAAATGGAAACTAGAAAATGGATGATTAGTGTGGATAAGTAACCTATTATGAGTGTAAGAGGAAGGTACATATTAATTCGGATTGACCCAAGATAAAATTCATGAATAGTTATAATGATAAATATAAAAGACCAAATAAATATATTAAGGAAACTTAGTGTTCATGAGACAATATCTAGTGACTTAGACTCAATCAACGATTATGTAAATGAAAAATAAAATTTATGTTTCATTACTAAAACATCTGAGGTATTGGCCAAATCTTCTACTTATAATATTTATGACTCTAAAATACCTAAAAAATAACTAAAAATATATTGTAAAATTCTTTAGGATATCATAAATGAGCTAATGGATAAATAAAAAAACCTATAAAGGATACATGTTTTATTTTTTGAGACAAATATAATCTTAATATTTAAAAGTAAAAAAATTATCAACTATTAAATTAAAATCATGATATGATATTAATTAAATAATAAGTTTATATATGTTTATAAAACTATAAAAATCAACATTGATAATATATTAGTAGAAAAAATACCTCTTAAATATAAATCTTGAATTTGAGACAATTGTGGGAATCAAAATAAATTTTATAGAAAATACTTTTTTCATGGTTATAAACTTATTAATAGGACTCCGGTATTTAATAATTTTCATACCACGGAATATAAAGAAAAAAATATCAAAATATTATGAAACAAAGAAGGTATTCTTCTCAAAAACCATTAATTATACTATTTTTAAACCAGTAAAAAATATGGGTACCAAAAGTATTATTTGTTAACTTTTCTCGATCCAAGAAACTATGGGAACCAAAATAATATCTTGTTTTATTATTTTTTGGTTGCATACATAAATAGATATAGTAAAATATTATTGTTTATTGATAGTGTCATTTATAGAAACATGACCAGGAATTCATAAAGTTTTAAGAATCTTTTGAAGATTGATGGTGGGCATGCCACCTTTGGTGATAATTAAAAAGAGAATATTATTTTTCTTTGGATATACAGGTAACTATAAAACTATAATAATTTATAGAGGTTTATTTTTTATAGTTTAATGTAAAATATTATGAGAATTTATTAGTTATTTAGTGATTTTGGGCTTCCTCATTTTATAAATGATAGCATTAGTGATGTTTATTTAAATTCATTACTTTCTAAAAATCTTTCTTTCTCAAATTCCTTTCATAAAGAGTCTTGATTGTGGTGTATAAGACTACTATACTATAATTTATACTATCTTAGTAATAAAACTAGGAAGGGTTAATCCAAGGATCTCCCAAATCTGGTTTTCCTAAAAAATTAAGTGTGTAATCCTTTTCAAAACGTTAAGTAGTAGAAAATTTCTTTCAAACCATAAAATTATGTGTTAACTTCTCATCCCTACAAATTATTACACATGGATTTTTTTGGAACATTAAGTGTTTCTAGTGTAGGTGGAAAGAAGTTTTTAAATGTGATTTTTTATGATTATTCAATATTTACATAGGTATATTTATTAGATAACAAAAATGAGTATTTCTCTCATTTTTATAATTTGATAAAATTATAGAAAACATTAGTGGAATTTATTAAAATCCTTGAGAATTTATTATGGATGTAAATTTTCAAATCAAGATATTGAGACCTTATGTTCAAAACATGGATATAGGAATAAATTATTTACCACTTTAAAACATCAATAAAATGTGGTTTTTGAAAGAATAAATGAAACTCTTCAAGAGATTTCCCAGACTATGTTAAATGAATATGATCTACCTATTTATTTTTTTATGATGAAGTGTTAAGTATAGGTTGGTATATAATTAATATAGTATTAATAAGACCTATTTTAAAGAAAACTACCTATGAATTACAGAGTGGTATATAACTTAAGGTAACTTACTTTATATTTTTTGGAAAAAAAATCTTATATTATTAATAGAAAAGAGAAAATGTATAAGTTTGTATCCAAGAGTAATGAAGGAGTTTGCATTGGTTACCCAATCTTCAAAAGGCCTCTAGATTATTTAATAAAATAACTATCTTCTTAAAAGAATCTATATGTTTCACTTTAGATTTGATAGATCTACATGACACTAAATCTAACATAGAGGATATAGAGGAGGATATGTTAAACCTAAAGATCAATAAAACCTCTAAGTCCAAATATCATACTAATTATTTACTTGAAAATCACCTATAAAAGACCAAATATACCTTTTAGACCATGAGTAAGACTTATAAGAACTAAGTAATTCAACATCTGAAACCATTAGGCCACATAAATACCACCCTTTATAAATTATTGTATGTGATCAAAAAAAGAACTCAAACGAAATTCTCTCATAGAAATAGGGTTGATCGTCAAGATTACATGTCATAGATAGAACTTAATAAAATAACTAAAATAATCAATAATAAAAATTGGGTAATAGATAAGGAAGAAGAATTAAATAGGTTTAAAAGGAACCAAGTTCCAGAACTACTTTATAGACCCAAAGACTGTATGTCTATTAGAACTAAATGGGTGTATAGGAACAAGGTTTATTAGTCTGGTACTATAGTTATAAACAAATATAGGTTGGTTTCATAATGTAATAGTCAAGAAGAATGAATTGATTATGAAGAAACCTTAGTACTATTAGCTGGACTTGAAGCGATTAGAATACTACTTTCATATGAATCTCATATTATTTCAAACTATATTAGATGGATATCAAAATTTTATTTTCTAATGGTTCTATTTTTATGATGTTTTTTATGAACCCATCAGTTTTTCATACCCTCAATTTCAAAATCTTGTTTTTAAACATTCAAAATCTATTTGTGGTTTAAATCAAGATCCTAGTTCCTAGAATGATAGGCTCATCTCCTTCTTAATTTCAAAAGTTTTTTCAAAAGGCTTAGCTAATCCTATTCTATTTATCGAAATAATTTACACTGATGTTTTATTTTTTCAAATCTATATTGATGATTTTATTTTTGGTTCCATAAAAAAAGTCTTTGTATATTCATCTTTATAAAAAAATGAAAAAAAAATTTAAAATGAGTTTTATGGATGAGTTAAACTACTTTATTGTTTTTCACATTTTTTAAAATAACAATGTAATTATTTTGAAATAAATGTAAATATAAAAGACATGTTTTAAAACATTTTAGTCCAGAAAACACAAAAGGAAGTTATGCACATATGATTACAAACTATAATCTAGATTTGGATAAAGCTAGGAAACTGGTTGGTCAAACTACTTGTTGAGGAATGATTAAGAGTTGATTGTACCTAAATTCAAGTCAACCTAATGATATGTATAGTGTATTTTTATATTATAATTTTCAAAAAAAATCTAAAATAATATCATCTAAATACAAAAAAAATAAATTGTAAATACCTCAAGAATACAATTAATTTTTAACTATTTTATTCTAAAGTATTTTATTTTTAATTATTTATCTACTCTAATACTAATTATAGTGGTTTTTATTTGGATAGAAAATAAACCTATGGTACATTATTCTTTTTGGGAAAGTCAACATTGTTATGATGTAGTAAAGAAGAAGTATTTTTTCACATTATCCACTATTGAGGATGGGTATCTAGGTATAATAAATCATTGCACATAAATTCTATGGATGAAACACATATTATCGGATTATAGTTATCAATTTAGACAATTCCCTATAAACGGTTAAAATTTAAGTTCTATTAACATTTTTAAGAATCTTGGATTTCATTCAATCACTATACATATTTATATATAATACATCTCTTTTTATGATAACATTTTCAAAAGGGTTATATCACTATTGATTTCATTGGTGATGAACATAATTTTTCTAATATTTCTGTAAAGCATTTAAATGTAGAGAGATTAATATATATCAAACATGAATTATTAATTATTAATTATTCTTGATTCCTTGTTTTTTTATATGTTAAATTTACTATTTTAATTATATGTTGGGTGTTGTTTAATAATTTTTAGTAATTTATTATCTTGTGTTTAAATAATTAATTCTAGTATATTTTATCATATATTATATTTCCTTAACAACTTTTTGGTTTAAACATGATTTAATCATTGTTAAAATATGAAGGTAGGATGTGATCATATGTATTAATTCATATGATAAGGGTTGTGTTCTTAAGTGTTAATTAATATGGAAAGTTAATTGACCATGTCTAAATGGTCATCCAGTATGTCAAACTACCATAATACATTCAAGTGACCATGCCCATTGGTTATGAATAAAGTTAACAAACTCTGACCTCTCAATGATTAGATTATCACACATTAAGTATTCCTACCATATCTATCAAAAATTTAGAAATATTATTATTATATTACTATAACTCGTTATTTATATTGTTATATTTTTTATATTTGGATTTTATTCCGTAAATTATTTTAAAAATATTGAAATAAAATTTGATATTTTAAACTCATAAAACCCAAAATACTTCATATTTTGAATTGGTTCCCCCATTTCCTCTTTCAAAACCAAATACTAGACACCTCTTTTAAATTTTTATAATGAAATAAGGTACGAAAAATAGATCATTAGTCCCTAATCCTATTTTCACTACACATATTGAAGATTACATAATTAGTTAGGTAGTAAGTGATGAATCGAAATCAGTTTTAGAATATTTTTCGGCTTCTTATGATCTCATGATTCCATAAATCAAAACTCCCTCTAATTGAATCTCTGATTTGGTAAAGGATGATGCTCATCAAAGCTATAAGGATAAATTATTGATCAAGTAATCCATAAAGTTTTCATATCTTCACCAAAAGTGACATGATGTCACTCTTTTTGTCTTTATCAATTAGTCATAAAATGACTCCACTAACCTAATCATTCATGACTCAAGTTTAGCTGCTCCAATATTTGATTCCAATGATGGATGTCTTTCTCTAGTAAAATAACTAGTTATTGGACATCATGGAATATATATCAGATGCTCTGAAATGTTTTACTTGGCTAATGGAACCCTTCCTCAATTATTCCCACACTTCCATTATAGCACTTCTATTAGTGTCTCTTCCTTCTGATGTTTCGTCTTACGGTTCCTTTATTCTTTCCTCCACCTCTACTATTACACCACCTTTTGGACTTACCCATTTCCAATTCATCCAACACCTTTAACCTATCACTAAAGGAATTATAACTATTGGATCCTATCCTTTTTATATTAGACCTCCATCCCAACCCTTTTCTATCATATCTCTTCAAAAATACAAAGATCCTATTGAACCAAACACTAGGAGGGACTCCTATTAGGATTCGAGTAATTGATTGTAAATTTTTGTTTCATTCTTGTAATTATATCTTTAAATTTTTCATTTATTTAATATCAGTTATTCTGTGTTTATATCCCTTCTACTTTTACCAATTTTTATTTTTCTTTCAACTTTTTATTATCTTCCCTCCTTTCATATTTATTTTGATAATCCCAAAAAGGGGGAGAAAAATTATATAGAAGATGATAGATTAGTTTATTTGTACATAAAAATAACTTTAACTTAGTTTAATGATACCTTCCATGATTTATTATCATCAATAGGAGGATTATTACCTTAGTCTAGAAATATCTAGTTTTAATGATCTCAAATCATATTTATTATGATTCAAATAATCTATTTGTTTTTTTATAGTAAAATTTTTTTTCAAGAAAAAAAATCAAATTATCCAAGTCTTGAGTTTATCTCATATTATAGACCAACTAACTGCATGATTAATCAATCTATTATATGTAAAATTTTAACTAAAAGCATGAATAGACAAGTGATTTTGTAGAATATGAGTTAAATTTCTCTTTGTATTCAACTAAATACATGAATACATCAACCAAACATGAAAGTAGAGAAAACAATTATAATTGGAGGACGTACTGCACAAAAAAAAATCTATATACCACATGAAAAAACTTCAATAGACCACGCTTGTGAAGATACCATGTCAAAAATTTGGAAAAACTTTCAACAAACCACATGAAGGATTCAACCGACCGTATAAAGACTTCAACTGACCATATGAATAACTCAACCAACCATTTGAAGAGATCAACTCTCTATATGAATAGTTTAACTAACTATATGTAAAAACAGACTACCACATAATATAATAAATACATATCATGTGGATTAATTGATCATGAGATGAAGTGTTTTCATGTCTAAGAATCTGTACTGCTAGTGTCTAATTAAAATATTAAATAATTATTTAATTCTAATGGATATATTTTTTATTAGTTAATGAAATTTAGATCATTTAATAATGCTAGATAATAGGATTAGTTGAAGAATTTTAATATGATTATTCTCCAATGGCTAATAAAAAATGAACTTATTTATTTCAGAATAAGGAGAATCCACACGTGTGATGTGAATCTGTTATTCTAACTCCTTCAATCATGATATCTATTTTATTATTAATCTCTAAAAAATATTAGAAAACTAAAATTACTTATTATATATTCTCCCAGTACATCTAAAATTCTAAACAAAGAGAATATGACCTTGATGATCATCAAAAAATGATCAGGGAGAAAGTAGAATTGAACTCCACTCCACATTCTCTCTCTCTTTTTAGACTTTATTGTTTGATTTGGGTTTATAAATTTATATATATATATATATATTAATATACTGTTGTAATATATTTAATATTACTCTAATATTCTTTATCATGTCTCCCATTTTTTTACACCCATGAATAATTATGGATGAGGATTGGTATAGCCTGGATATCCTTGTGTGTAGTTGTGTTTTTAAAACAAAATCTAGGCTATCGATAAATTTATTATTTAGAAAATTTTTATGGAACTCGTTTACTATCATGTTGAGAGGATTAGGTTAAAGTCATGGAAATAATCCTCTTGTTCTTAAATATATAGTGGTTTAGGGGTACCACTATTATAGACACCAAGTATGGATCCAAGTAGGTAAATTTGGTTTCTATAGATTTATCACATGGGAACCATATACACAAGATATATGATATTTTATTTTATTTACCAATTGTAGTGGTGTATAGTTGGATTATTCATATTTTAAGATTGTTTGATTTTTTTCCTATTTTAAAATTTAATTGAATATCATTCATGCACTCAACTCAAATATGTAGTGTATTATGTTAGGGACATTATTGGTGTTAGTCTATGAAGTTATGCACTCACACGTGACATATGCATCATGATGCATATGCAGTATTACCTATCAAATTTTAGTTATAAGAAGGTATGTGATGATATATTCTTATACGATCATGGGATTTGGTTGATGTCGATTAGCAGATCAGGACTTTATTAGGACATGAAGCATATGTGGACAACATCAGTTGGGTGTGTATATAACCTATCATTGTGATTTTTTTTAGTTTTTATTATTTATATATATATATATACCTATATATAATCTTACATTTGAATTTTTTAAATTTCCTAGTTATTTTTCATACAAAAGAATAGTTTATTTTATACTCCTATAGGTATAATAAGTACCCCTTAGCATAATTGTTTTCATATTTTAAACATGTGATATGAATATGGGTCATGTTGGTTTTTTTATATAATTTTTAATTGAATATGATAATAAAAAAAGTCATTAAAATTTCCCCCATTGATAAAACAAGACCCTCAATGCTATTATACTACCCCTGGTGGTTGTAAAAAACACTTGGGGTAGGTGGAATTTTAGTTTGAGTTGATAGAAGATTTTGGTCTGTTCATTAAAGTATGTATTTTATTTTTAAATTGTAGTAAAATATAATTTCTAAAAAGATAGTTTAAGTATGTTTGAACATGGAGAAGTTCAAAGAGTAAAAAAAATATTATTCCAACCTAATTTAAAATTCTAGTCACTTTAAATCAAAAAATAATTTAGGGAATATTTATAAATAATTATTTTAATGTAAAGATGTATATTCAAATTTTATATCAATATATCTCAATGAAAGTTTTTATGTATTTAAATAAAAAAAATTAACATCATAAGATTATAAATTTTAAAGAAAAGAAGTTTGAATATTATTTTCAATGTTTTGAACTTGATTATTATGTATCCTAATATAACCATTATTCAAACAATATTTCATTTTATATATTGACTCATTAAAGGTAGGGGTGTCCAGACCCGACCCGACCCGACCGGGTGGGGTCGGGTTGGGTTGGGTTGCAGGGAAAAAACCCGGGTCTGGTTTATATCGGGTCACTTTTTGTATGGGTCGGGTCGGGTCTCGAGTTGGGGTCATTTAGACCCGACCTGACACGTGACGCAACCAAAAAAAAATTCCCATCTCTCTCAGCTACAGGCAGGGGGACCCTGACATTTCCTTCCACCTCTCCATCTCACGCTCTCTCCCTCCTCCTCTCCCCCCGAAGAAGCCCTACCCCCTTCTTCCTCTTCCCTTATAATCGACGACAACAGTCCTCCCTCCCTCCCTCACACGAGTCATTCGCTTGTGCTCTCACCTCGCCAGACCTCAACCACTGCCAGCCTACTCCTCCTCTCTCTCTCGCCAACCGACCGACCCGACCTTCCCTCGCACGCACCGATCAGCATTCATGCTGAGCTAAATATATAAATAAGTCGGGCGCACTGATCGGCCTTCCTCCTTCCCTGAGTTTCCCCAACCCCTGGCTTGCAGTGACGCCTCCTCCTCCTGTACAGACTAACAGTAAGCAGTTTTTAGTACTCTAACCCCTTATTAGTGGTGGTAGGGCTTTGAATTTAATTTGGTTGTTTATTTTTAGTATTTATCTTGATTTTAAAGGTGGATTAAAATAGGATTGACAAAGTTGGATTTTGGGTGTGCTTTGCGGTGGTGCCTCCTCCTACTGCCTGCTGCTGCGTGTGTGTGTGTGCGGTCTGGATTGGTTAACTAATTTGTAAGAAATTTTTATTCGAAAACCCTTATTAGTTCTTTTAAATTTGGTTGGTGATTTTTTAGAATTTATCTTTATTTTACCCCATTTATGAGTGTGTTATCACCTATTGGTTATACTTGTGAGAATTCATTTGATTATATGAATTTTGATTCATGTTTCCTAGTTTTGGATAAGTCCATTTATTAAATTTAAGAGGGTGTGTGTCAAAGGTCACATTTTATTTTATTATTTTGTTATAATGCCTTAGGGTAGTGTGCATCTCACATTAAAACATTTTTTTATGTTAACTACATATTTTTATCCATGACATGAGGATCCTAGGTTACCAAGTGTAAATTTTAGGAATGTTTCCTGAGTGTGATAACTTGGCTAGACACCCATACCATAGTAGAATGTTATAACTATCTAGTGGGTCTGTCTGTCACCAATGAGGCTTTTTGAAAGTAATTTGGGAAATGATTTGTGTCACCATTAACTTATTGATAGAAGGTTTAATGTATGAACTCCAAGATAAGCATGTTCCATTAGCTCCTTGTCTGTTTCTACATGGATTACACATTATGTTGTGATCATTGATTATTTTTGGCATATGAGTTGTCACATTTTTTTATGTGCTTATATTGGATCTTTTTTAGTAAGAATCATGGTGGTGAGAATTTATTTTTATTATTATTATCAATTGTTTAGAACTTTATGGATTTTCATTTCATTAATTATTCCCTTTGACAGCAGCTAGCGATCATGGAAGGTGATAAAATAAGTGGTTCTAATCCTCTAGTTGGCGCAACAACCCAAAGTCAGATGGGGTCTACTCCAACTACACATTAAATAGAAAAAGGAGGGGGGAGTACAATAGAAAAAGGATGGGGGAGTAGTAACATACCAGTTGAAGAAAGTAAGGGTAATAGGTATCTTGAAAAGGTAATAATTCCGAAAGCTACTACAGGTTCTAGAATTTCTCATGCTTTGGATCATTTTCCTAAGAAAAATGGTAGAGATATTTGTAATTATTGTGGAAAAGGTTATTCTTGCACATCTGGCCAACATGGAACTAGTAATCTGAATATAAATTTGATAAGGTGCAACAAAAATCCACACAAAAATCTTGACAAAAGTCAAACCACTCTTGGTCTTAGGAAGAAGTGTGAATATGAGGATGATGGGATGGTTAAAATTTCAGTAGCTCATTTTAACCAAGAAGAGTGCAGAATAGCTCTTGCTAAAATGATAATCATTGATGAGTTATCATTTGAGTATGTTGAGAATCAAGGTTTTAGAGAATTTATTGAAGTTTTTCAACCTCAATTTCAAGTTCCATCTAGGAAAATAATTTCTAGGGATTTCTTGTAGTTATATTTGGCTGAGAAAGAAAAATTGAAGTCTATGTTTGATATTTTCTCTCACATGGTATGTCTTACCACCTACACATAGACTTCAATTCAAAATATGAATTATATGTGTGTGACTGCACATTTTATTGATGATAATTGGATATTGAATAAAAAAATCATCCGGTTTTTCCTTGTTGTGGATAATAAAGGGGAAACAATTGGCCGAGTATTAGAAAAAACATTGAAACAATGGGCGATTGAAAGGATTAAGACTGTTACAGTGGATAATGCTAGTTCTAATAATACAACGATCAGTTATTTGGTGAGGAGGGTTAATGATTGGAATGGGTCTATTATTAATGGAGAGTATATTCATGTTAGATGTTGTACACATATTTTAAACCTTATTGTTAGTGATGGGTTAAAGGAAATATCGACAACAATTGCTAGAATCAGAGCTTCTTGCAAATTTGTGAGAATTTCACCTTCAAGATTGGCTCTTTTCAAAAGCATAGCCAAGGAGTTAAAAATTCCTAGTAAACAGGCCATAATTCTTGATGTTCCTACTAGGTGTAATTCTTGTTACTTTATGTTGGATGTTGTAGAGAAGTATGAAAAAGTATTTATTCACCTTGAGGAGGATGCAAGTTTTAGGAGTGCTCTTGTCTGTAAAGGTGGGGCTCCTACAACATATGATTGGGAGCGTGCTCATGTATTTGTCAAGTTCCTAAATTTTTTTTATGATAGTACTATTGAGTTTTCTGGTTCTTTGCATGTGACATTTCACACATTCTTTCATACACTTTGTTACATATATAGAAAAATTAAGAAATGGATGAAGAGTCATGATATTACTATGAGTGCAATGGCTATTACAATGAAGCTTAAGTTGGACAAGTATTGGGGTATTGGTTCAAATCTTAATTCTCTCTTGCTTGTGGAAGTTGTTCTTGATCCCCGATATAAATTGTAATATGTTCCAGATAGTTTTGAAATGATGTTTGATGATGAAGAAGACAAAAATAAGTTGATCAATAAATTAACAGAGGTTCTGAATAATCTCTATGAGTTTTACAAATGTCGATATCTCATTGCAGTTGTTGGTGATAAATGTGAGTCCAGTTCTCATCAAGAGTCACATATTCATGATGCTAGTTCGATAGTGAGGATGATGAGAAATGGAAATATGCATATAGATTAAAGAAAAGTAAAAGGCAACTGACACAACAAAGGAATGAACTAGAGAGATATCTTGAGATTGATGATTGTGAGGATGATTTTGAAGGATTTGATATTTTGAGTTGGTAGAAAGGAAATTCAATCAAATATCATGTTCTCTCATGCATTGCTAGAGATATTCTAGCAATTAATTTAACTATAGTATCTTCAGAGTCAGCTTTTAGTACAGGAGGACGAGTCCTTGATCCATTTCGTAGTTGTTTAAATCCCAACAATGTTGAAGCATTAATTTACTCACAAAATTAGTTTAGAAAGTCTAAACCAATGGACATTTGAAATCAACTAGAAGAAGTGGAAGTGATTGAATCAGGTACTAGCATTAAAAATATTATGATTTTTTTTATCATTTTTCATTTTTCAATTATAAACGTTTGTTTGAAAAAAGTAAAATACTGACTTATTCTTTTTTTTTGTGTTTTTTTAAGATATTCCACCATCTATCACAATTCATGATCAAAGTTTCACTATCTAAAGTAGAAAAAGCAAGGATGATAGAGCACTCTTAATTAAGGTATAAATTTATGATTATTTTACAAATTCTTTTCATAATAATTTCATCACATATGAGTTTTTTTAGATCTTGTTGTCTGATATAGGCTAGGTTTGTGATTCTTTTTTAAATATGGTTTATGACTCAGTGAAGGATCAACTACCTACCCACTGCCTTATTTGATATTGAAATTTCTATAGATGAGTGTTTTATATTTCATCCATTTTCATTCATTTCTGATTTCGGAATAAGCATGTTCATTCCTGCTACCTGCAATGTTTTCATTTCATTACCTCTATGCATGCACTCGGAGGGGCTTGGTATGGGGGTCTGGACAGGGTTCTGGGGGGAGGGGATGGGGTGGGCTGGGTTTAGGGGGGGATGGATAGGGGAGGGGCTGGACAGGGGTCTGGGGGGAGGGGATGGGCTGGGCTGGGTTTGGGGGGGATGGACAGGGGAGGGGCTGGACAGGGGTCTGGGGGGGAGGGGCTGCTGGGTCTGGTGGTGGGGCTGGACACTGGACAGGGGAGGGGATGGACAAGGGAGGGGCTGGGTCTGGAGGGCTAGATAGGGGAGGGGCTGGACAGGGGTCTGGGGGGGAGGGGCTGCTGGGTCTGGGGGGGATGGTCACTGGACAGGGGAGGGGATGGACAGGGGAGGGGCTGGGTCTGGGGGAGGGAGGGGCTGGGTCTGGGGGGGCTGGACAGGGGAGGGGCTGGGCAGGGGTCTGGGGGGAGGGGCTGGGTCTGGTGGGGATGGACACTGGACATGGGAGGGGCTGGAGGACAGGGGACGGGCTGGGTCTGGGTGAGGGAGGGGCCCGGATGGGTCTGGGAGGGCTGGATAGGGGAGGGGCTGGACATGGGTCTGGGGGGGAGGGGCTGGGTCTGGGGGGGCTAGACAGGGGGGTCTGGGGGGGTCTCGGGGTGCAATTGTGTTCGAGTGATTTTCATCATTGTGCATCTGGTGACCATGTGTGAGAGCTAGAACAAGAAGTTACCTATAAAGAATAATCCAGGGGAGAGAGAGCAATCACCATTGTGCATCAGGTGATAATGTGTTTAAAAAAAAGAGCAATCATATTTTATTTTTCAATCAACTTGGAATTTTTTTCAGAAGTTATTTAAAATTGTTTATGTAACTTATTACTTGTAATAAATAGTTACATGATTCATCATGTGTCGGTGCCTGCGGTCATTGGATGAGTATGGGGGAGAAAGATGCATTCATTTGGGTACAGAGCCAATGCCCTGCTAATGTGTGTTGTCAACATCCTCACGCTCATTTGTGTCATCAAAATCATCGAGCTTAGGTGTTCCATGGCTTTTGGTCACAACCACTTCTAGACCACCCATGAGAAGCTGTAGTTCTATCTTTGTACCAAGACATTGGTATGGTTGTTTTCCAATCTGTTTTTCCCTCCTATCAGTTTTCCAAACAGTTTTTTTGTAAGTAAAGGTTTGAGGTTTTTAAGTGCATGTCAAACAAGAAATTATTTGATAATACAGAAATGAATTTATTTATATATTTAGCTCAGCATGAATGCTTATATATAGTTTCATTATAGTTTTCTGTCCACAGTGTTACAAATTCAAATGCACAATTATTTTCAGTTTGATTATTGAATGTGGTTTCTGGACAGGGGTCTAGGGGGTAGGGGTTGGATCTGGGGGGCTGGCCACACAACACATGGGGGCTGGGGGGGGGTGGACATGGGTCTGGGGGGGGGGTCTAGGTCTGGGGGGCTGGACAGGGGTCTGGGGGGAGGGGCTGGGTCTAGACTCTGGGGGGTTGGCTGCACATGGGGGGAGGGGGGGTGGGTCTGAGGGGCTGGCTGCACAGGGGGGAGGGGGGGCTGGGTCTGGGGGGCTGGGTGCACAGGGGGTGGGGGCTAGGGGGCTGGGTACACAGGGGGTGGGGGCTGGGTCTGGGTGCTCAATAATTGCCTTATATTATTGATTATTGTCCAGTAATGTTTGGTGTTCTTTTAGATAGATCCCAAAATGTGTGATCTATTTGAATCTATGAGGTGAAATTGTATTTACCTTATGTGATTGGACTTATTTCTTGAGGATAGATTTCATATGTTTATGCTATTGGGTTTGTGAACAAGATATTTTGGATAATTTAGGTTGTGTTGATACCTTTGGATGGTGGGTATGGGTGATAGATCATGATATTTTGATTTGATAATGTGGGAACATCCAGGAATCCCTAGTGGGCTAGTTACTAAGTGAGTGATCAATGGTTTTTATAGTCTCTTGTTGAGGATTCCATTGAATCACGGTGATGCTAAGGCTACACATGTGGTCATGATGCTACCCATTGATGGATTGTGTTCAAGTAAGGCCATTTGGAAAATTTTATGTGTTACTTTCAATAATGTTTGTCTTTTGATGAGAATCCAATTTTGATCATTATAATTTGAGGTGTTCATCTGGACCATTGTGAATTACCTTACTGGCTGGGTGCACAGGGGGGAGGGGGGGATGGGTGCACAGGGGCTGGGTCTGGGGGACTGGGTGCACAGGGGCTGGGTCTGGGGGGCTGGGTGCACAGGGGGTGGGGGCTGGGGGCTGGGTGCACAGGGGGTGGGGTCTGGGGGGCTGGGTGCAGAGGGGGTGGGTCTGGGGGGTTGGGTGCATGTGTGGGGAGGGGCTGGGGGGCTGGGTCTGGGGGCTGGCTGCACAGGGGGGTTGGCTGGGTCTGGTGGGGGGCTGGCTGCACAGGGGGGGTTGGTTGGGTCTGGTGGGGGGCTGGCTGCACAGGGGGGGTCTAGCTGCACAGGGGTGGGGGGGTCTAGCTGCACACAGGGGGGAGGAAGGGGTCGGGTCTGGGTAGTATAGGGGTTGGGTATGGGGGAGGGAGGGGCTGCGTCTGGGGGGGCTGGCTCAGGTTGGCTTGGGTTGGGTCGGGTTGGGTCGGGTTCACCCAAGTAACCGGACCCAAACTGACCCGACCCGCAGAGGGTTTGGTTGGTTCAGGTCGTTCGACCATGAGTCGGGTAACCCGACCCCCAGTGGTTTGGGTTGGGTCGGGTCACCTACCCGCGAAGTATGAGACCCGACCTGACCCGCCGATGTTGGGTCGGGCCCTAGAACACCCCTGACCCGACCCGACCCAACCCATGGACACGCCTAATTAAAGGAGTTTTTTTATAGGATTTATCTAATGGTCTCATAATGATATGGTAGGAATTACTTAGTGGTGTAATGAATTTTAAAAAAACTTAAATTATATCAAACAAAAGGTTTCTCTATTATTCAATTAAATGGAATATGATTGGACTAACTGATATGCATAATTTTATTAGTATATTGAATATTTTTTTAACAATATAAAAATGTATCCTATTATACCAATAGAATTCTCCATTATATAATCCCTTCATGATGTATATAGATATTATATAAAGTGATATGATAATTAACCTATCAAAGTTTAAATTTGAATTATTTCTAATAAATGTTCAACATTGTGTATTATAATATTTGATGAAATGATAAGATTAGTGTTTTTTTTGTTTTTATATTGAGATACAAATTTTTTTCATGAATCATAAAATAAGTTTTTTTGTATTGGATATCCCAACAACTATATCACATGGAGTGTATAAACTATATCTTTGTTATACTTGGGGTGCATAATCATATTGAATACCCATTTCCTAATGTTGATAAGATACATATCATGAGAGCATTCATACTTTGATACCTTTCTTACACTAAACCTATGTTCAATCTAATCAAGGGTGGTTATCTATCTTGTTAATAATTTCATCTATTGAGGTTTAACCAAGATGAAATTTTTTATCTCATATGATGAGAATGACATAAGATCACTTGATTGACAAGAATTTAGGAAGTGTATGGGCATACATAGATAAGTTAGATTTAATGTTCTTATATATTTGGATGAGGGGAATAAGATGTTTGCTTTCATCTAGGTGGATGGAATGTGATCTGTTCATCCATTTATTCAGTTTACACTTCTAGAAATAAATAAATGAGTTGTATATATGAGAATGACATGGTTCATGTCTCATGGTTACTTTAGTTCTTGAACAAAGGGATTATATGATTATGGATATTATATTTTATATAAGTTGTGGATGGAGGAATGGAGATAATGTTTTTTTATAGATATCATGTCAGATCGCTTTATAGTTTGAGTAACACTAATGTTTTCTTAGAGGTATCTCTTTACATATAATTATGGATTATTGAATTCATAATTGTGATAAATTCTACAAAGGACCATGGGTTAATGCTTTATACTTAATTAAATGATAATTAATTTTTGTTTCAAATTATTTTTATAAAATTTTTATAGGTAATCAATATGTATTTTTTTTTAAAAAAATGGCCTAGGACAGCCTAACACATCACCTGATTTGGAATGCCACAAGGCCTAAAGATAATTATCAACCATCATAGGGTAACAAAAAGTACTGATATTATCAAATATACACTTTGGAAATGATTTCACCCTCTAAATCCAAAATCATGGTTGCAGATTCTTACTAATAATTCGACATTAAGTATCCATATATTGGGTGTCCAGGATAGAAAATAAATACATTCCAAATAATTACTAATCAAAACATAAAATAAATATAATGGATAAAATAAGAAAATATAACAAATATATCACTAAAAATATATAGTAAATTGATATATGATATGTTAGGATATGAAAAAGAGAAAATACAAGGAGATGATTTATGTAGTTGTTGGATGTGCACTAAAATATACATGCATGAGATGCATGTACACATGGATATTATGAAAAATATATATAGATATAAATATATATTATATATATATAAGTGTATATTTAATAAATGAATATTATGGATGTATTTTTTATGCATCTAATGCATGAATATTAAATATATATATATATATATATTATTTACTTCTCCCAGATTGTTTATTCATCTGTTACAATCTATTATGAATGGATTAAAGGTTTTTCATTAATTCATTGAAATTGTTAAATTAATTATGCCCAAAAGAAAAAAAACACATATAATGAATTATGAAAAGGGAGTGTTAGGATTCATCTATATAAGAGGATGAGATCCCCTATAATGTTCCTAATGGATCATGTAGTCACATAAAGAGGGGGTGAATCTGGTGTGACATTTTTTAATACTTTTCCTTTTATTTTACCCCCTTAAAAACTATATCACCTATTAATATGAGTGTGTCCTTTATGAAGTGAAAAAATTAAATTAAACACAACACATAATATTTTTAGCATAAAAATTCACAGGTGATTATCATTTGTTCTTTAAGAACACTTATTATCCATGAAAACATACCAACATTTTTTTAGCTAAATTACTAGACATATTACACCTTTCACACACATATTTAGAATTCATCAAGTTACCCTTTTAGGAAACTTTCATATTCTTCATCATAGATGTATTTCACCAAATAAATCATGTTTTTTATTTTATATATTTATTGTTTCTTCAATTAAAACATGTATCATTTAGTATCAATGCCCATTGAAAATTTACAATGGTCAATGATGTGTCCTTTCCTACCAAAATAGAATCATATTTTATATTGTGTGACACTCTTCACATCATTCTTCATAAACTTCTTGGGATATATTATTTGTTTATTTATCTTTTTCTGTTGTTCACCTTCCAATTATGACATTTCATATTCTTTTCTTACCCACTTCCCTTTTGTGTTTCTCTCTACACATCAACATTTTATTTATGCATGATTTTTACATAACAACACTCATCATAATAGTGAAAACTACTGTTGAAATAGTCACAAATATTTTCAAAATTATTCATATCTATTATTTATATACTAATTTCATTTCTGTGAATTATGGTTCTATTATGTAGGTTTCTACTTTTCTTTAACTTTTCTCACACTATATATAGGCATTCTATAATTTTCATCCAATGAAAAATTTTGAATAAAATTTATTTCATGATTCCCAAACATCCAATAGCACTAATAATATCTAAAAATGATTGGTTTCTTATTTTGTGACATATTTTCAATATCTTTTACAACTTGAAATTTTTGGACTACACATTTCATCTTTTGTGATTTATTTGGGGAAACAAAATTCTTACACTAATTCATGTTAGTCTGTGAAGATGTAGTGGATTCCTAATAATTTTTATTCAACAATGTTTCTCCATATTATTAAGTTGAATCTACACTAGTCATAAAAAAGGAGTATTAGACTTATCAGGACAAAGAACTACATTTTTCAATGAGCCTGCAATAGATTTATCCTTATATAATCTAAAGATCATCTTGATACTATATTGAGACTTTTAGTACTCTAATATAATTAATTCTTGGTAGTTATTATTGTATCTAATTCTTGGGAAGTCTCAGATTGGGTCTTTTATTTATTTATTAGTTTCAATTATTATTTGATGCATTTTAAGTTGATATAAATATCCCCATATTAATTTGATTTCAAGATTTTTTCTTATTGAATCTTTATCTTCTAAATTTTATCCTCATGAACCTGATGTTCCTTCATTAAAAAATAATTAAGTTGGTTGATTATTTTCAATTTAACAACCAACTGATCTTCTTTTATATCTATATAAACATTGGAAAACTTTTTAAGTGCATGTAATGATTCCAAAAAACCTATGTCAATAACAAATTCCTTATAGGTTTACCATTTAAATTATTATTTAGTATAATGAGTGGATTTATATCCTACTTATAATGGGTCTATGATTGTGATGAACATTCAGAAATTCTTACATAGTGCATCCTATAGTTCTTTAACTTATTCTTATAGATGTGATTTATCAAAATAGAGTCCATTAATACCTCTAAAAATATGATTTACAAATTGAATGGGAAATTTCTTTAGATGTTATTTGAATATAGAATGAAGATCAATTTGTTATACATCATTATCATATCTTTAATATGATTTAATAGAAGAATCATAATTAAAATTAATTATGGAAACTAATATCACATAGATCAAGTTTTGTTAGTGGTGTCTCTACCTTTATAATGATATTCTTCTTTAATTTCCTTGCATTTATTTTCTTCCAATTCCTATGATTCTTAGCATATATCTCCATATTATTATCCTTAATAGGGGATTCCATTTTCCCTATCTGATGTAAATCTCTCATTTCCTAAAATCATTGCTTTATAAAGACTCACTTTGATGATTATAGGGAACTTACCCTCTGATACCACTTGTAATATAATCATTTGGACAAGTAAATTAGATCCAATAATAGGTGGAACCATTCCTTTTATACCACTTATAGATCCCCCAACCAGATTAGGTTCTGCTAATATGGGGGTAAATTATTGGTAGACATGTTTTATGAGTTTTTTTTGTATTCAACCAATTAGATTTGTTCAAGTTCTAGATCTAATTTTTTATATCTCTCAATATCACCTCATTTGTAGAACTAATTATAAAGATATAATCACACAATATTTTCAAGTTTTTGTATAAATACATAGTACTTGACATGTTTTTTACCCCCCAACATAGATTCTCCACTTTAATATTGTTATAAATTATAATGGTTTAGGAAATAACTGGTTATACCCCTAGTAATTGATCCTCTAGTTGATTCTCATTATACCCACCCATGAAATCCAACTCTTTTACCTTGGTTGGTTATACCCCTAACCATATTCCCCTACTCCTAACTTCAACTAAGAGACTTATAATTCCAACTATAACTTAAATAATTTCATTACTCCTGAATCCAACTGAGACACTTATTCCCTTAAATAAGGGTGATCTACTATAGAATGATATTTTGATCTTCCTTCTCGAGATTACTGAATAAAAATTGATAATGTACCAATTATTGTACATTTATATCTTATTGGTCTAACTTGAATTAACATGATCACCTATATTTGATGAGCTACCTCAATGCAACAAATGTTTGGGATCTTATTTTTCTTCTGATTGATGAATAACTAGCCTCAATAAAATGTGTACAAGCACTACACAAAAATAATAAACTATTATTTTATACAAGAATGAACCTTTCACATATCAACTAACTTCTTATTTTATTCTAAATAAGAAATCCTAACACATATTATTTAGAGAGTATTGTTATTTTATGTTTTTTTGGGTATCTCAAAATCTCATTCTTTCATTAATGAATGTAAGAATGCATGTTGTTTCTCAAGATCTTGTTCACTCCCTACCATGTGAAATTTCTTCCTTCATGAAAATATATCATGTTAACCTATATGTATTTTTCGTGTCTAAGTTTCTCATGAAATCCAATATGGTTCCCATAAGTACATTTTCCTTATCTTCTTTCAAGATTATGGACCTTCACATAAGGGTGCAATGCAACTACCCTTATCTTTACCAAAAAAAAAGTGTGGTTATAAACACAAGTGTGTGATTTCTCAACTCTTTCCTTTTTCAAAACATATTATTGGTAGACATTGTCTCATGGTGTCTCAAAGAGATCATGCAAACCATGAAGAGATTTGTGGAATATCAGTTTCTTCCTGAAACACTTCAGTGTGGGGTTCAAAAATCAAGAGGTTTTGGGATCCTCTTCTTTCTTCAAAAAAGCATAATATTCACAGATTCTTTTATTTGAGAAAAAAATTTCATGGAGCTCTGTTTTTTTAGAAAATTAGAGCCTCTCAAATATCACAGCAAAACCCTTTTTTGAGGTGCTTCTCCTTTTATAGACTATCCCCACCAACTTCCCTCTATGGTTCAAGCCACATTATGTATGTGAATATTAAGTTGTGGTAATGAAATTGTACATACCTCAATATCATGTGTTTCTCAAATACTTTTACCCCAAAAAATATTGTTTCTTATCTTACATGAGTTCACATTTGATCCTCATGTGCATGCAATATGGATCACATGATTCATCACTTTTGAGAATATTGAATGCATCCATGCTCTAAAATAGACTTCTATAATTTCATTTTCATTTTTATAAAGCTCAACCTTTGAATTATTCACATTAATGAATGGAATAGATTGGATTTATGATTTTGTGCCTATTACGAATCATTCTCATAATCTTGGATTGTAAATAGCAGCTCAGTTTGTTCCATTAGAGTTTCAACATCAAACTTGGTGTATTGGAATACTCATATGTGGTTCTAGAGGATGAATATGATAGAAGATCAATCATATTGTCAAGATCATTTCCATATTATGGTAAATGAAAGTTTCATAACATTTAATGATGTTTAAATAGTGTTGTGCACTCCCATTTCCCACGTTGATCAATGAATCATTCTTAGTCTTCTTGATAAAGAATCTCATTTATGTTGTTCATTCAAGATAGCACTGGGTTTATCACCTAGATACACTTGAACGCACAAACATGGGGTGAGGAATTCATGAACTCCCCCCATGTGTGCCACTATGCACAACTTACATGCACTATACACCCACCTTCACTCCTCTACTTCTTTGTAGGCTCCTTGGGCCAACTCTCCTACATGGTCGACATGTGGGTCCCATATGTGTAGTCGATGAGCTATCCCTTGTGGCTTGTAATGGTTGACCATTTGTTTAAATGTCCTACCATAATAGACCAAGTATAATTATAATTATATAATATTAATTCCAATCCAATCTCAAATATGATATTTAATATCATATTTCTCCTCAAATATAACATGAAAAATAAATATTACTTTTCATGGATTTTGTTTATTTATTATTCTAAAATATCATCATTAAAATCAATATTTTCATGGTGTTATTTAAACCCTCTTGTAAATATATATTTGTAATATATTATTCAACTTTTTTAATAATGTGCACTTCATCAAATTCCTTAGAACATGTCTTTTGAATTTAAGATCATCTTCAATAGTTATCACAAATAGAAGGATAATCGCTCAAGAATGATATCCAATGTCATCAAGTGAATCCATTACAATTCTCTAAGAATCACCACTTCATAGGCTGATAACTAACCAAACACATATTGACATATCATTGGAAAAAAATGAAACACTAGTCCCAACACTATCCTATTTGGTGTGTGATGTGTATGAGTCTCTGTTAAACTATATTCCTCATGATACTTCATTTATCTCTTTTGAGAAGGTTCTAGTAACCCTTAATCATCTGGGTATCATCACAATAAGATAATGGATCCAAGTGTCCAGTGTATCACCTTAGAGTTTGGGTGTGTTCGTTCACTACTCCATGTGATATACCTCAAGCACGCCCTATTGAATGATTAAGATGGAAGTTGTTTCAACTTAAATTTTCTAGGTACTCTATTTTTTGATAATATTAACATGTTTTTTCATGAATATCAATCTCCATTTGTTGGGTTTTCTTACACTACAAATGAAAATTAGATGATCATATGAAATACATCATTGGTATTAAAGCACGTTATTTAAGATTTAGATATTTTTGAATCATTTATTTTAAAATAAAAATGAATATTAATGTTCCCATAAATCTGGTGGAGTATCACAACCCTTTATGTGAGATTTTTAAGGTTAAATTTTGATTTACCCGTACACGGGTCGATTACATAATGTTCATACCCTTTTATAAAAGATCTTCATAAGGGTAACCTCATTGTTACTTATATTAAAATGGTTTGTGTAAAGGTAGTACTGTTACACAAATTGGGTTTACATAAGTGTATCTTCAGTAGTTCCTTTACAAAAAAGGGCTTTGTAAAGGTATTACTCTTACACAGAAGTGCTAGTAAATCATGAACTACCCTTACATGAGGCATTCACAAAAGGGTAATACCCTTTATACCCTTACATGGCACATAAAATCTAGGTTGTGTAAAGTTAAGGAGTTACTTACCTTTACACAGTTTCTTTTATATATCTTGTGTTAGGGTAAAGGGTGGATACCATTATACAGAATAGGGGTTCTACTTAAGGGTAACCAAAAACTATATTTAATTTTTTTTAATATTAAATGGTTTTTTTTCTTTATAAAATCGTTATTAGTCATTGAAAAATATATTTTGGGTATTTTAATTTTTTATATTTTCATAAATTAGTTTATTAATCATAATTTTTTATAATTAAATAATTAAACATTTATGAAAAATTATTCCCAAATATTAAAGGTTAATATTTTAAGAAGACTTTTGAAAAATTAAATGGCATACCTTATAATCTAGAAATAAATGAATTATTTAGAAATCGTATGAGGTTATTTATAAAGTGTTTATATATTAAAAAATATCTGATATTTAGATTATATAAAATGTTTATATAACAGATAATGAATTATAAAATTTTCAAAATTCAGGAAATATAATATAAATTACCTTTAATATAAAATGTGAAGGGGTAAATATAATATAAATTTTTTATATTCTTTCCAAATTATAAATTTTTTATAATTATCACTTTTTATGAATAGTTCATAAATATCATGTGTTTTGAAAAATAGATAAATTGTTTATTTATTAATTAAATTACCATAATATTCATGTTTAATAATTTTTTTATGAAATAATAATATTGTTTTTCCATTTATATGATAAATTGATTTTAGGATAGATCTCTGCAAATCATGTTATGTTTTATATCATAAAATTTTGTTTCTATATACATTGACTAAGGTTTTAAATTTTAGTTATGAGATTTAGAATAGTTTTTGTGCATAGTTTATGCATATTAGATTGTATATTTTTTTTAATTGTATTCTTATTGAGTAAAGTATCTCTGGATAGAGGAACTTAGGTTCAGACAACCTACTTCCCTAAAGGCTTTCCTTGGATAAGAAAGTGAATGGGGTTGGATGTTAGTCACTTCATTCTAGATCATGTGGAGTTTTTTAATATTCTATAATTTTATGCCTTTATATGAAGAATTAATATAACTTAGGCATAGGAATCCTTTAGATATGTATGAATATACTTGACTTTAATTTTTGGGTGATTAACAAAGACATGTTGGTTTTATAAGGAGTTGCACATTAATGTGGTGCGAACAAATTAATTTGGTGATCATAATAAGGGTTTCGAAAACTAAATTAGAAGTATGCTTATACAAAGGGAAATAAAACATGAAAAGATGATAATTTTATATGATGTAATAGTTAAGAATATAATATAAATATGATTTATATTAAATTTATATGTATAAAAATCCATTTAATACTGCATGTGATATTCCTTCGAAAACATCACTTATCAAGACCTTGATCATTAAACCGAGTAGGATATACCTTAGTAGGGTTCCCCTAAATTATCTTTTATAAGGAAAGAAGGTGATAATTAACATTGGATTATCCTTTTTTAGGTTTTTGCCTATAAGGGTTCTCTTGGATTTTACTTTGTTACTCTATTATTGGTGCTTGTTTTGGGTTACACTTAGTTGAGAAACCCATGGAAAGGATACAAAAGAAATGGAGTTGAGTTTATCCATAAGATGAATTTGTAAAAATAGTTATTCACTCAATTATCCAAGAGTAAAAACTATTTTTATTAGGATACTACCCTACCTGAATAATTAATTAATGAGAATAATGCCCTACTAGAATCATATCTTAGTGATATATGGACCTTGGATCTATAAATGGATATGATATACAAGGTTGTCATTTTTAATGGGTAAACTTAAATCTAAAACCCTTAATGAACAGATATAATACATGATACTCACCTACTTATACGTCTTTTTAATAGATTATGGAATATTTCACACTAATCATATTGAGATCATTAATGCTTATCACCTATGAATAGTTAAATATTGGTATCTAGGATTGATAAATGTTCACAAGGAGAAACATTTAGAGAATCCAAATGTGAATGTTATAGAAATAAATTTCTCTAATTTTAACTCCAATATATTAGATATCGAGTTTTCATAACATATTTTTTCTAACAAACATAGAATCAGGGATGGGAGATAATTGATTAAGGGTGAAGTATATCTTTGTGTCAGTAATGAAGAAAAACTTGTGGCATTAGAGGTAAGCGCTTATGATCTGATTTTACCAAGTGGATTGATCTTAGAATCGAAATTTTTTAATTTTTTTCCTTCTATAAAAAGGAATTTTATTTCTACATCTTGTTTAGACAATATGGAATTTTCATTCCTTATTAAGAACAACTGTTGTTCTGTATATAAGAATGAAAATTTTAATGAAATTGGGAATATAATGAATAGTTTATATATTCTTAATATGGATAATCCTATTTATAAAATTCATAATAATAAGTTCAGGGTTGATTCTAGTCCCACATACCTTTTGAATTGTCACGTTAAATATATTAATAAGAATCACATTAAAATAATTCATAGAGATGGATTATGGAAATAATTTGATGATGAATTGTTTAATTCATTAATATATTAATTATTAGGAAAAATGAAAAGTTCCCCTTTGGGGAGAAAGGGTGAGAGGGATATTAGACTATTGGATCTTATATATAATAATGTATATAGGACGATGAGTACTCATGCAATTATAAATTTTAGGTTCCTTTTTATGTTTTTTCGATGAATTTAGTTCATATTGGTATGTGTTTATGATGAAACACAAGTATGAATCTTTTCAAAAGTATAAATATTTTCAGAATAAAGTACAGAATCAACTAAGAAAAGGTAGTAAAGTTCTCTAATCAGATAGGGGTGGTAAATACTTAAGCTAGAAATTCATAACATATCTGAGAGATTGTTGAATTGTTTCATAACTTAATCCTATCATAACACCACAATGGGATGGTATATTTGAAATGAGTAATTATACATTATTTGACATGGTTTGATAAAAATGAGTCTATGTGAACTTATTATATCATTTTGGGGTTATTATCATGAAACTAATTCATTCCTACTAAACTATGTTAAATATAATGAAATAATAAGGATAGCATATAAGATATGGAATGGAAAATGTCTCAATTTTTATTTTTTTAGGATATTTGGTAGTCAATTATTCTTACGATGATTGGTTTAAAATAAACATGACCTGAAATCTGAAAAGTTATTATTTTATCATTATACCATGTAAAAAAGTGGTGTTATTTCTATAATCCTACTCAGAAAAAAGTTTTTGTTGACCTATTTTCATCATTCCATGAGAATTAACATGTTAATTTAGGTTTCATTGGTAGAAAAGTTGAACTTATAGAAGTATAATACCAACAAATAGGGAAGTCTTATTGAGATGGAAGTTGATTTGGTTCTATAAAGAATTGTATAAGAAGAAGACCCTCAATTACATAAGATCCATAAAGGGTCTGGTATGATTTATCTAGTACTTTATAGATATTTATTTATCATGGATAATGATTATGAAGTAATGTTCAAAGGAGATAATCTACTTCCAAACAAGATTCAATTGAGTGTTCTAATTCTGAGTAATGGTTAGAAGCTATGGAATCTACGATGGATTCCATGTATTGTAACAAATTTCCTAACATGGTGGATACACCTAAAGGGGTGATACTCATAATGTGTAAGTGTATTTTTCATAAGAAAACTAACATGGATGATATAGTGTCTACATATAAATAATTCCTAGTGATAAAGGGTTGAAAAAAGTTTATGGTATTGACTATGAGGAGACCTTTTCACATGTTATGATGATAATGTACATTTAGGTTTTTCTAGCCATTACATATCATTATGATTGTAAGATATATAAAATGGATGTCAAAACCAAATTACTTAATGTGAATTTAGATGATGAAATGTATACGATATTCCTTAAGGGTTTTAGAGTTCAAAATTATAATGTTAAAGTTTTCAAGTTGAAATGGTTTATTTATGGACTAAAGTAATGTTCTCAATGTTGGAATATTTGGTTTGATGATACAGTCAAAGAGTTTAGTTTCATAAACAATGTGGATGATTCTTGTGGATATAAGATACTTAGTGGAATTATAGTAGTGTTTCTAATACTGTATGTAGATGTAATAATGATTATTATAAATGACATCTGTATAGTTCACTCTATGAATATGTGGTTGGGTAAATGTTTATCAATGAAAAACATGGGTGACTAAACTTACATATTCAGTATGAATATCTATAGAGATTCATCTAAGAAGTTTCTTGGATTAATTTAAAATTCATATATTGGTAAATTTTTAAAGAAATTTAACATGGATAACTCCAAAAATGGGTCTTTACCAGTGTTTCATAGAATAACTATTACAAAGATTTAGTATCCTACTAAATATTTAGAAATGATGGATATTATTCCTTACCTGTCCCCCATCAGATCTTTTATATATTCCATCTTATGTACTTGACATAATGTCTCATATTCTTTGAGCATAACAGGTAGATACCAACATAATCTTGGTGATAATCCTTGGATAGTTACAAAGAGCATCCTTAATTACTTGAAAAGGAATAAGGACATGTTTTTGGTATTTAGAGGTGAGGATGAGCTCTATGTAAAGTGTTACATATAAGCTAGTTTCTAATCTAAAAAGGTTGATATGAAATATCAATTTGGATTCATGTTTTTTTAAAAGGTAGATCAATTCGTTAGAAGAGTTCCAAACATGCCACCATAGATTAATTGACAAGATAGGTAGAATACATCACTATATCAGATGTTATAAAAGAAATTGTTTGGATCAACATCTTCATTTCTGAACTTGGATTAGTTCCAAGCATAGAGGGAATAATCAATCTATATTATGATAACAATGGTGTGGTTTCTCAAGATAAGGAACACTAGTCTCATCAAAGGACCAAAAAAATCCCTTGAAAATACCAAATTATATAGGGTATCATTGTGAGGGGTGATGTAAGTATCAATTGTGTGGCTATAGAGAATAATATATTAGATCCATTGATTAAAAAATTATTACAGCAACAGTATGAGGTTAATTTAGAATATATGGGTGTTATATAGATGATATATTGGTTGTAATGTGAAATGTGCCTATTGTGGTGTGTGAAAAAAACAAATATAACCTAAGTTAAAATGTAGTAAAGTGGGTAACCTAGGTGGTCTCCAAAGAGGAGGGTACACAAAATAGTAGGCACATTTAATTAGAGGAAAAATGTGTGGTTTTCGAGATTTAATTGGTTTTGGAAAGAAAATTAAAATTGGAATGAAACAAATTAATAAAATAAAATATTTAAAACTATGATACGAGAAGGGTGATTAGGTCAGGTTCGGTTTTCTAATTGCAATTCTATCCTTGTTTTATTTTATTCTAACCTCTTCTGTTAAGTTGTTTAAAGTGATATTCCATGATTGTTCCCCCTCACTCCTTTGGTTGAATGGTGATAGTAATAAAATTACCTAAAAATATCTCAGTTTGGTATACTCTCCTTCCATGTGAAATATAGTTATAGTAAATATCCTCAATTGACTTGGGCAATACCCGATCGGGTCTTGTTTGTCCCAATAAATCAAAAACATTCACCACCGCTTTCACACATACTGATAATCATTGAGTACTTCACCACTAATCATTGATCTATTCCATTTTATATAAAACAAAACCTAGTAGAGGGAGATAATGATAATTTAACAAATCAAAAATCAATAATGTAATCAAAAATCAAATACGATCAGACTTGATAATAAAAACCGATATATGAAATTGAAAAGAACATTACATAAAAGAGATAGAATTTTTATTCAATAAAGTACATGAACTCAAGAATTAAAAAATAGAAAACCTACCCTTAAACAATCACTCAAAGGTTTAACACACCATATTAAAGGTAATATAGATTGATGGGGTAGAATAAGGCATTACAAAACTATGAAAAATAAAAGAAATAAAGAGAAATGGAGAAAAATTGTAAAGCAGATTCTATCCTCAAAAAGATTTCTCCTGTTTGGCACCACTCTTTCTCGAATAACCCAATATTCCCTTCTTATATAATTCTCCAAATAAAATTTCCTCTTGTTCCTCAAAATATCAAATTAATTGGATGTTTATGGAGAAATATATATAATATTTATTAAGGATGACTTTTTCTCAGTGAGATTTTCAAAAATCTTCATTCAATGTTTCCCATAAAATATCTACCTTAATGAATATATTTCTCCATGATATTCAATATAGATAAGAATATATGAATTTTTTTACCATTATAATTTTAATCACTTTAATTGGAGCTATTATGACCAATTTATGACTGATTAACTGATGTGGGGTCCACGGGGTCGTCTAGAATAATTCTCCAACTTAATGGAATTTTTAGGGTCTATTTATGGTAGAATTATATCATGTCCTAGAAGAAAAAGTTGTATCCCGAAACTCCAGGTTTCTTGAAAAAAAAGAATAACATAATTTGGGATTATATTATAAAAGATATGGTCGAATTACCAAAACACATAAAATCTGTTAAATTCCCAAAATTAGGAAACTTTCCAATTTTAACACAAAACATACCATAAATCCAAAAATGATGTAATTAAACATAAATTGATGAATTTGGGAGATTTAAATATTTTAAATACATATAAAAAATATAGAAAATATTATCTCTATCAATTCCCCCACACTTATCACTTGGACTCCTGGACAAGTAAGCATTAAAATCAAATCACAACAAATTTTAAACACATAGCCACGAGATCCACCAAATCCACCACATGAAATGAAAAGATATCATGCCTCATAAAATAATTATTTCAAGTTCTACATTTATATAATTTATTTTATTTCAACTTCATCCCTCTTATCATTCATATAAGACACCTACCTCACTTTAATTTTCCCTCATCTCACAAATGTCAATTTTTAAAAAGGGTTTTCTCACCCAAACCAATGCAAGGGTCACCACAGGTTTGAAAAACTCCTACTTATCCACCCAATATGAGTCAAGGACATTTTTTATCATGAGGAACTTTCAGGGTTGTTATGTGGATTTCTATTGTGAGTATTTTTATGGGAAAAATTATGAGTCCTAATGAGGAGGACTTGGCACTTTTTGAATAAAAATTGCACAATTCTAATTTTCACTCAAGTATGGTATCCTCCTCACTCCCCTTAGTAGAAATTCGGATACATCATGATAAAATATCAAGAAATTTTTAATCATATCATAATTTTCGAAGAAAAAATTTCAATCTTGGCAAACATTATTTTTCTTGAAAGCTCCAAAAAAGGCATAGCTTTCTTCCTCCATTAGAAGTTCCAGAAAAGGCACAACTTCTATTATCATGAAAGCTCTAAAAAAGGTACAAATTTAAACAGAACAAATTTTCAGCATCACACACATCTCTTCAACAATTGATTTTCCTCACAAAGATTCATAAAATGAGTTAGCACAACACATGACAGATTCCCCCACACTTAAGTTAAACTAGATCATGCAATTTCACTTTAAGAGAAGTTTTGATAGGGAAAATTGGATTGTAATGTGTATAACCTAACATGTTTTTCATGTTTTCTAAGGGATACAAGGATTAAATGTTCAAGATAGTCCATAATGAAAAGGATTATTTTTAAAAGGGGACTTTAAAACAATGAAATGCCTCAATAATTTAAAACACAAGTACCTCACTCATGTTTTAAAAAGAATAAATAAAATTATAGTTAAATAAAGCATAGTTAGGTTATATCAATAAATGAGGTGAATGAAAATAAAATGAAAAAATGGTTCATAAGACTCACAGGAAAGTGATTTCAAAGATAATGACAGTGAAAACTAGCATGGGATTCAAAAATCTGAGTACTTTTCATGAAATTCCCAAAAAATTGAACTTGAAACAAAAAAAATTCAACATTAATTTAAGCTCACATTCATGGAATAAATTGCTTCACTAAATGACATGGGTTTTAAAAATGTAAATGATAATCATTTTAGCTCAAAAGTTTCAAAAACACACCAAAAACTGAAAAATAAACACACAAAAATTTGAAAACACACAAATTTTTTATTTTTTTGAAAAAAAAACAACAAATTTAAATCCTAAACTACAATGTTTCCCTCCCCCTCACATAAATTATGTCGTGTCCTTGATTCATTCAAATGGATTTAACATGTAAGTATATTTTTTTTTTATTCACAAGAATCAAGTAAGTATAAAGGAGAGTTACAACCTAACTTATTCACAGCAAAACACTGAGTTAATCTCCTAAGTTTTTCACTCTGAAAACTTTCAAACAAAAGAACAAAAGATAACATAATATATTTATTGAAATAAACAAAAGTATAAATAGGATCAGAATATAAGGATAGATCTTGGTTTAATCCCACAAGTGGGCCCTGGGTTTTGACTTCTTCCAGATGGTTAGTTCTAATCGGTCATCCCCAATCTGATGGTGGGTGAAGTTTCTTTCTCATGAACCAACAAAACATCTTCTTTACATCATGCAATTCATCCTTTTTGTTGAGGAAACCATGGGTATAATACACCAAATCCACCCCCTAGGATAATAAAATACTAATTTCTTGGTGGGGGTAGGACAAAGAATGAGTTATCATATTTCTTGGTTTCCAATTTCACACCCTCCCCTTTATTCTCTAGTTGTTTCTAAAGGTATGCTATATCATTGAAAAAATAAAATGGAAAGTCAGAGTACAATTATATTTGAACAAAGTTAAATCATTAAGGGTTAGTATCAAATTATTCCCTTTCAAATTATGCATCTTTAATCCCTTTTTCCTTAGGAAAATACTTATGGATATCCTCTTGAACTCCCTCCAATAAATGATCAACATGATTGTGGAGCTCCAATTGTTCCTCTTTAAGTGCATCTTCCTTTTCATCCTTGTTAACTAAGAAAATACATGATTTGTCCAAATATGAAAATTTCAATCAAGGGGAGGTAATACTCAATTCGGTTTCAATAAAATTAGAAGATAATGAGTTCATGAAAAAATCATATCCCTTAATTGGATCAGCTCCAATTGCTTCTTCAGTGGGAAGTGCCTCCTGGAGTGGAGTGGTAGCAGATAGAGGCGGGTAGTCAGGATCCTCAATATTCTCTTCAAATTACACCACATTGGTGGTTTATTCCTTAAATGATGTTGGATATTATACATTATGAGGAACTATAGGATTAAGTAGTTCCTGAAACTCGTTATAGAAGTCATCCAGATCTTGTTGATCTCATGTACATACTTCATAAGGAAAATATTCTTCATTAATCTTCCTCAACAATGGTTGAGAAGGTACAAATGGATCTTCTTTTAATTCCATCATGGTCTCACAAGGTTATTCAACATCAAGTATGATATGGGAATCCACCTCTACTAATGGAACAAGTTTAGGTATAGGTTTCTCTTAGGATGTGTTAACATATTTAATTAGCTATTTCATTTTTCTCTCCAGGTCCTGTATTTCTTCTTGAAGTCTACAAAATTGATATTTTTTTCGAAATTCCTCTTCTTGTTTCACCTCGACCATTTCATGAAAAAATTATGGAAAATAATCTTGGAGTTCAATTAATTATTTGGAAAATCCTTCTAATACTGAGTATTCAAGGTTTTCTTTAAGGTCTTGAATGAGATCCTTGAATTCATCCTCCTTGGTGATTTGGATTTGAGCTCCCCTAATCTGTTTAGCAAAGAGAGAAACACTATCATCTATAGAACAAGGTGATTAAATAATTGTTTTTTTCACTCATGGATAATTTTTCCATGAATTAAAGAAAAAATCATTTGAGAACATCATGGAAAAGTATTTTTTTATGTTTTTTTTAAATTTTAAAAGAGTCAAATATTTACAATTGGATTGTTAGTGAAGCCTCCCTGGAAATGACGCCAAGTTTTGACAAGTGCCTATCATGGGGTTTGACAAAAAAAATATATCCTAATTTAAAATGTAGTAAAGTGGTTAACCTAGGTTATCTCTATAGAAGAGTGCACACAAAATAGTTTTCACATTTAATTAGAGGAAAAATGGGTGTTTTCTGATATTTAATTGGTTTTGAAAAGAAAATTAAAGATGGAATGAAACAAATTAACATAAAAAATATATTTAAAACTATGATATTAGAAGGTTTATTAGGTTGGGGTCGGTTTTCTAATTGCAATGCTCTCCTTATTTTGTTTTATTCTAACCTCTTCTACTAAGTTGTTTAAAGTGAGATTCCCCGATCGTTTCCTCTCACTACTTTGGTCGAATGGTGATAGTGAGAGAATTCCATACCAAAATCTCAGTTTAGTCTACTCTCCTTCTATTTGAAATAGAGTTATAGTAAATATCCACAATTGACTTGGTAAATACCTGATCGGGTCTTGTTTATCCCAAGAAATCAAAAAAAAATCACCACTACTTTCACACGTACTGACGATCACTGAGTATTTCACCACTAATAATTGGTCTATTCTATCATATAAAAAAACCTAGTGGTGGGATATAATGATCATTGACCAAAGTAAAAAATCAATAATGGAATCAAAAATCAAATACGATCACACTTGATAAAAAAACCACTATATGAAATTGAAAACAACATTGTAGAAAAGAGATTGAATTTTTATTCAATAAAGTGCATGAACTCAAACATTAAAAAATAGAAAACCTACCCTTCCCTAATCACTAAAATGTTTACCCCACCATGTTAAAGGTAATATGGATTTATGGGGAAGGATAAGGCATTGAAAAACTTTGAAAAATAAAAGAAAGAAAGAGAAAAGAAGAAAAATTGTCTAGAAGATTCTATCCTTCGAATGTTTTCTCTTGTTTGGCACCACTCCTTCTCGAATAACCCTAAGGTACCTTATTATAGAATTATACAAATAAAATTTTATTTCAATACACCAAATATAAAATTAATTTTAAGGTTACGGAGAGAGATATTTAATTTTTATTAAGGTTGAATTTTTCTCAGTGAGATTTCTAAAAATCTTCATTTAATGTTTCCCATCCAATATCTGACTTAATGAATTTCAATATCCATGATATTCAACAGAGATACGCATATCTGACTTGGTTGACCATGAAAATTATAATCACCTTAATTGGATCTATTATGATAGATTTATTATTGATTAACTAATGTGGGGTCCACAAAGTCGTCCAGAATCTTTCTCCAACTTAATGAAATTTTTAGGGTCCCTTGATAGTAGAATTATATCATGTCCCAGAAGAAAAAGTTGTAGCCCAAAACTCTAGGTTTCCTAAAAAAATGAATCACATAATTTGTTATTATATTATAAAATATATGGTCAAATTACCAAAACACATAAAATATGTTAGATTCCTAAAATTGGGAAACTTTCCAATTTTAACACAAAACATACCATAAATCCAAAAATGATGTAATTAAACTTAAATTGATGAATTTTGGGGATTTAAATGTTTAAAAAATGTATAAAATATTAACTCTATCACAATGTTTGAAAATGTATCATGTTATTATAATAAAGAAAATATCAAATTATCATTCATTCATGTGTACTATAATTTTATTTTACATGAACAGATGAATGATATTATCATTCTAATGTTTGAATTTGAGTTTTCCTTAATCAATGGTCAGTATAGAGTATTATGGGTTATAATTATATGATATGGTTATAATGAATAGAATATTGTATTTGTTTCAAATATTTGAATATGAGATACAAAGAATAGATTTATGAGGTAATAAGTAAAGAATTATTACTTGGATTGATCCACTAAAGTATATATCATGGAATGTCATATTGTCATCTATGTATATAGGGGTTTATGATAATTATAAATCCTTTTTTCCAGAGTTTTGTGAGATATTAATAATGATAACCTATGTAATTTGATACCTAAATTATGTAAGTCTACATGTTGACTTAGCTAATATGGGAGTAGTTGGGTATCTTATTGATCATGTCATCGATTGGAGTGAAACCAATATGGGATTTTTAAATTGTATTAAAATTTTAAAGAAATATATCCCTTGATTGATTTAGACTGAGGAAATACATGGACATGTTTATTTGTTTCACATATGATGTGTTCAACTACTTAGATGATTTATATCTGATGTATTCATATACATGGTCAGTCTTTTCCAAACAATCAAGAAATGATGAGAGGCCAATACTAGATTGACATATTCTATGTCTCATGGTTGCTTGATATCATGGAAAAATTTATTGTATAGGTATTCATATAATTTATATAATACATATTATGTTGTACATGTTCATATATATATATGAGTATGTTTTATGGAGGTGACACCAAACCCCTTAGTATCTTGAGTAGCACTGACTCTTTTCTATAGGCCTCTCATTGGTTACATATATAAAATAGTGATTTCATATTTGTTCTCAATAATAATATGAACCATATAGTAACACAGTTATACCCTTGGATAATGATAAAATTTTGGACAAAAAAATGTTCTAAATGAATAGAGTTTGATGAAATTACATATCCAAAAGAGTTGGGATGGATTCAAAAACATTCCTGAAGTTTTTAACAAATTCTATATGCAATTTTGTGTAAGAGGGAGATTTTTGGAAGTTAACTGAAACATAAATGCATGAGATGCATGTACGCATGCATATGATGCATGAAATATATATATATATATATATATATATATATATATCTGTGTGTGATATTATATTATATATATAAGTGTACATTTAAAAAATTTATATGATGTGTGTATTTTTTATGCTTGTGATGCATGGATATACTATATATATATAATTCTTTCCCAGATGGTTTATTCATAAATTAAAATCCATTATGGATGTATTAAATTTTTTTCATTAATTTGTTAAAAACATTCGATGATTTATACCCAACAAACTAAAATTAATATACTATTTTATGAAGTGGGGGCATTATGATTTACCTATATAAGAGGATGAGAAACTATTTTGTTGGGTGTGTGATGTGTATAGGTCTTTACTAAACTCTCTTCCTCCCAATACTCTATTTTTCTCTTTTGAGAAGGAAATAACACCCTTTTGAAATTCAGATCTCCTTATTATGGTATCATGGATCCAAATGGTCAGTGTATCACCTATGAGGTAAGGTGGATTATTTCACTAATCCTCATGATCCCCCTCAAGAACACCCCATCGAAGGATGAATATATAAGTTGTGCAACTCACATTTTCTAGGTACTCTGTTTTTTATAATATTTACACATTGATTTATTGAAGATATATCTCTTGATTTTGGGTTTTCTTCCCCTATAAATGATATTTCAATGATAATATGAAATCTATTAGTATATAATACATAATACATTCCAAAAATAATCACCAAATCCCAAAAATACAACACAAACCACCTCCATGTGACTTGAGGTCACCACCAAAGCATCGTTATCATCAAAACACAAAGAAGGAATCTATGAATCACTAATAAAGGGAGAATAGTGTTTCCACTTTCCTAAATCATGTAAAACTAGGTCTATATACACATAATAGTTTGTGTGTAGGGTGTAAGATAATTCCTATTAGGATATATCCATGAATCTATGAAATTATTTTTATAAGAAAAAACTCAAAAATATGGTTTGAGAATAAAGATATAAAATAAATTTATTTCATATGTATGATAAAGAAAAAAAATCATAGTTATGCCTTCACCTTTTTCTTTCAGAACCACCTTAATTAATGAAAAAAACATGAAATAATAGATATAATAACATAAGAAAATCACTAAGTATACTATATAAAATAATTCACAACAAGGGATAACTAAAATGGGAATATGGAGATAATATTGGACCTCACTAAGTGGAATAATATTTCATTGTATGATGTTATCCTATATACATTTACCTTTCCATACTCTCATTGTCATCATCCAGTGGAAACCCCATATCTAGATAAGAAACTCTATAAAGGAAAAATATCCAAATATAAATCACAAACTGTAGTAGAAATAATCCTTGATTTCCCACAAGGATACCCAAGGTTCCCATGTAATTATATTAAAACCCAAACAAAAAGGAATCAATCAAATATAAATATAAATATAAACTCCCATGTCACCTTTAAAAAACCCTCTAATCAATAATCCCATTATCAAATACATATCATAATGATCAATATCATAACATGAAACCTTTTATCAATAATACAAGGGGAATGATAATGATAACATCAAAGAATTGATAGTTATATTATATATTCCAAGCATGCCTTTACAATCCATAACATAGTGTAAAAACATTGAATCCATTTCATAAAAATAAAACATCATTAAAAAAATTTATAAATCCATTTGAATCAAAATTAACCTCAATAAAATTTTATCAAACACCTTATATGCCTAAAATAATGTTATATAAAAATAATACCCATATAGCTTTGAAAATGAATTTATTGAAAACATAAAATTTATAAACACAATTAAAACCAATTATCATTTCATCATGGATAATTTATATAGGGAACAATTTGATAGAAAATAATTTGGAAAAAACAAGAACAAAGATCTATAACAAATAAAAGGAATGACATAAAAACACCTACATTAATCAAATGGAATTACTATGCCTTCTTTGAATAATGAATGACTAGGACATGATAGTTGCTTCATGAAACCTAAACATAAAAACCCTTAGGATTTAGACATACCTTATCCATAGGATCTGCACCCATAGTCATTTTTGGGAAAAGTTAAAAAATAAGGATATGATAATAGTATAGAGGAGGAAGAATAAAAAAACAAAAAAGAGATTACATTGAGAGATCACTTGGGAATCGTGGGTGAAGAACCATTGAGAAAGGATGGGGATGGAATTAGATAACTTGGATCACTAATAAAGGTTTCGAACAAGTGAAGAGGGAAAAATTGGTGATACCAAATAAAAAATAAAAAATAAAAATCATAAAATATATAATATTTAGAAATATGCACGAGCGGACCACACAGTCTTCGGGACTTTACGGTGACCATTTAACATCCTCTAGATCCATATCTTCCCCCTACAAGGTTAAACTACATGGTCTATTGGACCATGTGATAACTATGAAACCTATTATATCCTCAAAAATATCATATTTTATTTCTTTAGACTCTAAAAACCAAGTAAATAAATAGGAATAAAAATATATACCTCTAACATCATGGGTGTCATAGTTTTAGGGGATATAAAAATGTGTTTTGGAAGTATTTCAATAGGTTTTTACCTATAATATAAAAAATTGTAAAAATAAATTACATCTTATCTAAAAGGGTTTTTTTAAATGGTTTCATCAGTTT
Organism: Viscum album; assembly: GCA_963277665.1. Lineage (NCBI taxonomy): Eukaryota > Viridiplantae > Streptophyta > Magnoliopsida > Santalales > Viscaceae > Viscum > Viscum album. The sequence goes on along the minus strand of OY728150.1, from coordinate 427,383,185 downwards.
TAACATATGATGAGACATAAGGTTAAAGTATACTAATTCTATGAGTTTTTAGTAAAAATGGCAGACTGGTAGTGCTGGGAAAAAATCCCTCAATGTAACACTATAGTGTTTTTGGGTTGATTGTGTTTTTGAAAAAGTTTGTTTCCATGGTGTGTAGTGGAGTTACAAAGATATTTTTTACATGGTATTTTGACAAATATCCTAGATTATGGAATGTATTCCCTAGAAATGGTAAAAAAAAATCCATTTACAATGTGGTTTTTTTCTAATGTTTTCTAAATTTTTGGGGTCCAGAATTTAAAGAATGAATCAATCATCATGAAAGTTGGATTTCTATGAATGCCTCATAAAAATATTGAAAATTCATGGATTTAATGAATATTTGTGTGTCTCAATGTTATGGAGCATTTTGAAGTCATTCGTTTTCATGAAGGTTGGGTTTTATAAAGGTGTGAAGCATTGGTAATGTGTGAAGGGTTGACGATAAATATCCATGACTATGTGAAACTTTGTGCACATGTATATTTCCCTAGTGCTTTATGAAAATATGGATCTATTCAAAAGATAATGTACATGTTTTTGAAAATTTTATGATGTAAATGGGAGCTTTTAGAAAGGGAGGCAACTCTTATAAATGGGCCTCTACCCCCCCTCAGAAAATGGAGAAAGAATTAACAAATATTTGAAGGCTCTAAATTCAAAAAGGATATTCATAAAGGTTATTCTTGAGAAAAATTCAATGAAGAATGAAATTTAATAAAGGCTATTAAATATGAATGGAAGTTGTAAGCATCACAAAATTATTAAACTTCATGAAGGAAATAAAAATATGAATGAAAGTTGTGAGCTTAATAAAGGCTAAGTAAACTTCGTGAAATTGTTTAATCTTCCTGAAAGAAGGTTGCTTCATGAAGGTTGGTTGATCTTCGAAAAATATTTGAGCTTCATGAATTTTTTAGGGTTCACGAAGGCAGTATATACCTGTGAAGAATTGGGCAGTTTCGTGAAAGTTGTGTTACCTTCGCGAAGCACGTGAGCCTCATCCTAGTTGGTGAGGACTCTTAAGTGCATCCAAGAGACCCAGGATCAAATCCAGGCAGAGGCACAATTTCTGGGGTACTATAGAAGAACTGTAGCGAACTGCAGTAATAACTATTTGGCACTATAGTAGCCAAGAATTTTCCCCTGTTTGGGCCTTCAGGCCACCGATTTGGTCCCCAAGTCCTTTAAGGCCTTTAGGCCACCCAAGCCTTCAGCCCAGTAAGGTCGTCGGTCCACCTCAATGCCTTTGGGACAACTTAAGTGTAGATGCAAACCATAGAACCTACAAGGAACAAGCTCTATAGGAGTATGAGCAAGGATCTTTCACCATAGAAGAAGCTATATGGATTGCAAGAATGAGAGGGTATGACACCTACCATCGGGACAAGCCTATGCATGTAAAGGATAGCCTAGCCAAACAACAATGTGAAGGTGGAGAGATGATTTCACGATGAAGATGCTAGGGAGGAGCAGTTCCAAGTAGTTAGTCTGGGTTGTATGTAATGTTTGAAGTCTACGAGCAATGAATTCCTCTAAGGCCTACAAACCATGTAATACTTACGCCTACGGGCCTGTTAAGGGTTTCACCTAACCCCTTGAAAGGTGGATTATCAAAAATCAATAAAAAATGAAGGACTTCGTGCCATTGGATGGGTGTGACCTTTGCGAAGGCAATGAGTGTTGCAAAAGTGTTAAAAGGGAATATCTAGTAAATTTGGGGGAAATTGATATTTATCAAGTGGATGAATGTGGTACTTCAATAGATAATATACCTAAAATTAAGGATTCATTCATTATTACTAATTAAAGAACATAAATGTACATAAACTATGTGTGAATCCTTTCCAAAGTAGTGAAAAAATGAAGAGGAAGAAGATGATTCTTTCCACCTGTAGTGATCCGTAGAAGGAAATATTGAAGGATTAACCCTTGGAAAGTAGTGAGCTATCACTAAAATATGTAAATTTAGTGAGAATTGGAATATAAGTGATCTACCTAAAACCTTATTTTTTAAGTGAGCCTTACTGGATTTTTTACATCAGCATATTTTCATTGTATGCTCCTTGGTCATATCCTAATGATGGTGAACCAAGTGAAATTTTTGTGTCCAATGCTTGATTTCATTTCTATTCATATATTTATATATGAAAGGGAAACAAGAGTGTTTTGTTTAAAAATTAAACAATATCAAAATAGGAAGTTGTTTTAATCTTTCATACCTTGATTCACCCCACCTATCTCAGGGTATTTAACCTAGTTGTCATAAAAATTGGAATCAAAGATTAAAGTTTAATTTTAGTTTTTCTCACTATGGGATTTTAATGGAGGTTGTCAATCACAAAGGGATTATGATCTTTTATGGAGAAATTTTTTAATTATTGAAGAATATTATGAATTAATAATTCCAATGTTTATGAATGGACGTATTTACAACAGAAATTCATGTAATTTCGACTAGTATCGAAAGTGGTGTTTTATCAAAATATAGATGAAGGGAATTGGATATTTACTCCTAAGGAATCAATGATTTAGGATGATTATTATCTAATAAAATATATAAAAATTTGATGTCAAATAAGTCATCAAATTCTATGTGGGAAAAGTTGCTAAGTATTTATGAGGGAAACTCAAAAGTCAGAGAAACAAAGATGCAAGTTCTATAGAACAAGTATGAGGATCTTAGAATTCACCCAAATAATTATTTTGATGAATTATTTGACTAGTTTAATGTTGTTTTGGAATAAATTCATGTCCTCAGATAAATTATTTAAGATGTTAATATTGTAAAATGAATATTTAGAAGACATCCACCATAGTTCAATCTGATAGTTTCTATATTATAAGATTAATATCCAAAGGATATGACATTGGATAGCTTGCAAAGTACTCTTATTTCATACGAGATGAGAAATTGTGATAATGAGTCTGTGGGGAAATGGAAGACTAAATAAGTGGAATTGAAGTCCAATAATAATCTCACTATTGAAGATGGGAAGGAAGAATAATAGGTAGTGTAATTTATATCATTACTTTCATCAAATTTACAAAGGAAAAGGAAAGTTCAAATGGAAACTCTAATTTTCATGCTTTCAATGGGGGAAGGTTATACATCTTGTAGTAAGGTTCCCAAATAAGTTTATAGAAGATGATGAGGATGAAGTTGAAATTCCCATGAATAATTCTCTAGCCTTTGTGAAAGGTAATAAAAAGTTTAAAATAAATGTCTGCATAAAGAAGAATCTTCTTTCATAATAAAATGATAGTTCAGAAGAATATGAGGTTGAAGAGATGGAGAAATGAAAAGATCATGGATAAAAAATATATGGTATCTATTGTATTTATCTCTAAAAAAAGAAAGAATGTAAAAATTATGATGAAGAAGTTGAAGGAAGAGTTGATATGTAGGCATAATTATAAGAAACTCTTGAAGAGATAGATGTTTGGAGATCCAAAATGAAGAAAGCCAACCGAGTGGTTCATGAATCCATAATTTATATGAAATAGTGGGAATAATATAAGCTTTACATGGAGGAATATGTTGAAAATATTAAGTCTTTAATGTTATAGAACTCAGAAATGGTTGGTGAGTACAAGTTCATGGTTAACGAATAAAAAAAATGTGATTGATGGTCTGAAAAACATATTAAAATATTAAATCAAACATTTTGATGAACATGAAGAGGTAGTCGTTGGCCTATGAAGAAAATCTAAGGATAAAGGAAAACTATTGAATCCCAGTATGAAATTTGAAAAGAAGATTATTCTGGTAATAGAAAAGATATAAGTGGCGCATAGAGGTCCAGTATAAAATAATCAATAGAAAATTCAAATGATAAGACCATTTTGGGGCTTTATCAAAAAATAAAGTAGTAATGGTTGAATTTAGACCACAAGAACCCAATAAAAGATTAAATATTTATTTGGTTATGAATCAGAACCAGAATATTTAGAGAACCCAAGGGGAAAATAGTAGTGTAGTAGTTACACACAAGAATGGACCCTACATTATATGTTATTGTTGTGAAAATATGGGAAACTCATAAAATATATGTTCAATAGAAAAGAGATACCAAAGGGAACAAGACCAAAAGAGGTGAACATATAGAGAAAAATATTATAGAAAATTATTTGATGGTCATTATTTCAGGTGTGGAGGATTTAGACACATGGAAATATATTTCTCATCAACAATGCACAGAAATGTGCAGAAGTGGACTGAATGTGCTCATAAGAAGCAGCACATTGTATCTCTAAATGAGATGAAAACATAAAATCTAGTTAAAATTATTTAAGTTAAATATAGTCCATAATTATCCATATAAAATCAAGATTATCAATCCATATCGGTTATGAAGTCAAAAACATGGATCAAAAAGAAAATAGTTGAACAAGTAGTGGTTTCTGAGATTTCCCTTAATGCATCATATCGTTCTGATGTATAAATCATTAATAATGGATGAAAATCCCATATAATATGAATATTGATCTTGTTATAAGAATAAAATATGGCAATTAAGGTGTTGTAAAATTTGGTAATGATGAAGGATTAAAGATTATTGACTTATAAAAAGACAAATTTGGGGGAAAAGAAATGATATGTGCTGATATCTTAGTTGTTGAAGGTCTCAGTAACAACTTGCTCAGTGTTAGTCAACTATGTGGCTCAGTTCATGATATAAGATTTAAAAATAATATGTGTATATTAAAAGGAAGATATTGTATAGTTGTTATAAAGGGAAAACAATAATGAAGGGGAATATCTACCTTGTAAGTGGAGAAGAAGATATATGATTTTTATCTAGAGAGGATGAAAATAGGTTGTGGAATAAACAAATTGGCCATCTATAACAACTATGCCTAGAAGATAAGATCAAATTTGGTGAAATTCAAGATATCCCTAAGTTATAATGTGATCGTACTCGTGTGTGTGATGCTTTTCAACAAGGAAAGATCATCAAAAAGACATGTAAGGAAAAAAAATAAAAAGGAGACCAGAGTGCTTGAATTTGTGCATGCAGATGTATGTGGACCAATCTAACCAAGATCCATTGATATGAAGAGGTATTATGTTCTTTTTGTAACACCCCAAGAATCCACGGTACGGTTCTATTTTAATAATACAATATCTTGCGATGTACACAACTTCGAGTTCTACCACACCACGACCAATCAAACTAACCGTTTAAAAAATAGTTATGAATAGTAATACCCTCTTTTTAAAATTTTATAAATTTTATTTTTCAAAATGGACTTCATTTTTTGATTTGTAATATCAAATTTATCTTAGGGTGAATTTTTGGTATTTTTCTAAAAACGTTCAATTTTCGATGAATAGTGAAAAACATTGCATTATTATTTGAAACCGAATTTTTATTTAAATAATTATATTTTAATTTAAATTTATTTTAAAGTCAAAATATATACATGATACCTATATTAGTCCAATTTAATTCATTGTCTTCATTTTATAATAAGATTAGACATAAAAACTTTTATTGTACTTTTTAACGTCTTTTACCCACCTTCTAAGCACATTTGAAACTTTTCATAAAATGTAATTTTACCACTTCTGTAAATTGAATTTTAAAAATATGACAGACACGGTTTTCATCAGTAAGTAAAATTTGGTTCAATATGATGAAAATAATTTTTGGTTAATATTAACTTTTGATTTATATTTACCACGATTTAAAGTAAATAGGGTAATTAAAGGTAAAAATAATATTATAATATTATAAAATTACCCCAAAACTTGTTATAATTCTATTATATAAGAGTGTTTCGACCATAATCAAACTTAGAACAAAAATAAGATCCTTTTTGATCCATTTGGGTTATATTAGTACATTTATTATATTTTATTTAAAGAAGTGTTAAAAGTGTTAAATTCGAATTTTAATAACTAAATAATTTTTAATATATTATTATATGAAAGATAAATTCGACTATAAATATTCATTAGAAATATAAAAATATTTCCTACATCATATTATTTTATTTATAATTTTTAGACATTAAATAATTAAATTTATTTATGAAAAAATTATGAATTAGTAATTACCTTATTAATGAAAGATTAAATTAATTGATATTATAAATATTAAAATAATTGTAAATTTAGAACTTTTGATTCCATACACGAAATTTTTAGGTGAATATGAAATTTTAATATTGATTAAATGTATTTTTTTGAAGGAATCAAGTTGTTATTCCGTTTACGAAAACCAAATACTAAATAGTGTCAAAATTGACATAAATGAGTATTTAAAACAAATTCAATTTTATTAAATGATCTAATATTCCTAAAAATATAATATTCGTCAAAATGACTTATATAATGTTATATATGTCATTAATGAACCACTTGTGGTTCACTTATCATTTTATAGTAACTATATTAACCATGTAGTATAAAAATACAAGAAGACATGGTAAAAGTTAGATTATTTAACTAAGAGTTAAATAAAAACGATAATGTTAATATGGTGACTTAAACTGGTCTAAAACCTATTTTTTGAGAGTATATCTACCAATACCCACCTTATACTCTAAATAAATCCATTTTTGAGCAATTAAAAATGGAAAATAATTTTATACTAAATTAATGTTTCAAGCTTTTCCTTAAGTGCCCCTCACCTCTCTTATAAAAGGGTACTTCCCCTTCTCTTATATTCACACATCCAAATCCATTTGGATTGGACAAACCCTAATCTAATATCCTCCAAACTACCCTAAATTCAACCTAGAGTCCTTACTTTGATCAGCAAGACTACCTAATGATCCCTTTTGTTCAAATCAAAAGGACGCACTCAAAGAAGAGGTAATTATTTCATCACCTCTTTCAAAGTTCTTTTCTTCCTCCACTTCCTCTTTCTTTGTTGTTTCCATAATAAAATAATAACTCTAGTACCTTTTACATACTAAGATGTTATTATAAATATCTTAAAACCGTATTAATCATTCTATCCATCCTATGAATGAAAATGTCACCATATGTGCATACGTACAGCTTACCATCTCCACGTCGCGGTGTAGTTTTTTATTCAACACTTCATTATTTGGATGGGTATAATAATGAATATAATTGATGTAAAAAATAAATATAACATATTAAGGATTATTTATATATAACAAACCATCCAATTAAATACTATTTCACCATTAATAGAATGGTATTGTTGTACATCCGTACTTACAACTTACCTTCTCCACAACGGGAAGAGATTTCATTCCCTATAGTAACCATTAAAGAATAATTTCATTTTATGATTAAAAAATCATTTTTAAGAACTTAATATCATTCTGGATATAAATAAAATACATCCTAACCATAGAAAATGTGACTTACGTAACAAAACATATAAAGGAAAATGAATTAGTTAACACCTGAAATAATGATACAACTGAAATATTTTTAAAAATTCAATATTAGAGGATCATATATGATATCATATTTATGTATTTGGTTCATGTATAATTTAATAACAATGATTTAACCATTATAAAAGAATTTAATGTACCCTTGACTATGGAAAAATACAAGGTAATGGTTAATTTCACAATGACATCATTATTCGAGGTTGTTTATACGTAAGTATCTACTGGGACTTCTTTATCATCATCATACATGTTTCTTAAAAATATATTTCAAAAAAAATTTAATATTTCAGGGAAAATGGGTTAAATTCAACTATACCCTTGTTTTACTTTTTATAAAAAAATTAAAGGAATCATTCCGTCATTTTCCAAACAAGGTACTTTATGACCTTTTTGAAAAATTGAGGAAAGAATTTTTCTTAACATGTACAGCAGGCGAGGATATTTTCTGCCATTATAAAACCTTTTAAGCTTCCCTTACAGGCTTGGAAGAATATTTTAAAAATAATTTCTTTCTTTTATTATGATGAAACTTTTAAATTATTTCAAAGTAGGAAGAGATATTTCTCTCAAATAGTTTTTTCATTGATTTCATCTATGTCAACATCTATTATTGGATTTTATGTTTAATTAAAGTTGATTTATTATGATACAATATTCTATACTTTATTGATATTTTTATGATATGTTTTTCTATAGATGTTTTATTTTTTTCATTCACAATTTACGGTTAAAGTATTAACATTTCGTATGTTAGTTTAATAAGAATGTTAATGTTATATTTTACCAGTTTTATATGGGGAATGAATTAGATGTTTTAAGTGACGAGCAGGGCCTACTATAGCCCCTCGATGCATTGGTAGGTATCATGTGACCAACTAGTGTCTTGGAACAAGGCCTTGAAAAAAAATTATTTTTATTATTGGCATGAGGTCGTGACTATATGGTTATGATGTCCAGTATTATGCATTCCATCATTATGAGATTAGTAATTGATATTACATGTGATTATTCGACTAGTAGAATATCTATGTGAATAAGTAAATGGAATTATTTGATTTATCTTGGCCATATAATGTTGAAGTTTAATTTTAAAAGTCTTGTGTTTTATTCTTATACATTTCCTTAGATGTTTATGGTTATTTATGATAGTTTCCGCTATATTGTAATCCTTACTCAGCATCTGAGCTCACCCCTTTCTTATGTTTTATTTTTTCCAGGATGCGAATAAGTATATTATGACTGACCTGCAGATATAAGCTAAGGTATATGAATGTGTTCAAAGGATACATAATGTTACTTTTTCATTTCATAATTTAATTTGAAACTTATGTATGTATCTTTTACTTTAAAGTAAACTAAATTGATCGGTCCTTCAGGACTTGATCTCTTGTGATCATGCCAAGGTTATGTAATAATGCACTGACTCTGGGAAACTAGGGTTAGGGAATTACAGTTGGTATCAGAGGAATTTTATTACAAACCTTGGAAACTAGATTTAGAAAAAATTTGATTAGATAACATTACCCTAAGATATACATTGAGGATTAGTATAGAAGAACATTCAAAAAATCGAAATGTAGATTTTATATGGGTTTTCCAAGAAATATATCCCTGTATGGATACAACAAGTGGACGTGGTTTTGGAATAGATATTCTTAAGAGTGAAAACTCCAACAAGGGGTTTCGAGCTTGACCTGGGGTATCCTGGTACACAACAACGGGCCTTACTGCGCACCTGTTTTGACACTCCTAGGGGATATTCTTAGGATAATTCACATTTTATTTATAAACCGTTATGATGGATTTATGAGTAAATACATCCCCAAAGAAAACATTTCTTATGATTATGGATTATATGCATAAATTGATCAATTTATGTTCAGTATTTTACAAGTATGGAATTATTCATTGTGATTTATAAACTAATCTAGTGTATGCCATTGTTTAGAAATGGTTCCTAGTGGAAGGAATGGAAACTATATCAATGCATGTAATATATGTAGGTATTTACCTCCTATTAAAGATAATTATAGTGTATTTGGTGATGCAACTAGTGCGGAACAACTTACAACTATACTGGGACAACTCACTCAGGTTATGAATAATAACCTTACCCATATGGATCACCCTGATCCACAATGCAGAGGATCAATGTTAGACCTCATCATGAGAAAACAACCTCCAAAATTCAATGAGACTATAAATCCATTTGTATTTTTTCAATGGATAAGTTCCTTAGATAAAATATTTCATTCTTTGGGGAGTAGCCAAAGTGAAAAAGTTGTATTTGGAGTTTATAACCTCTCAGGAGATACAGATCAGTGGTGGTCATTAATTAAAAACACAAAGGAGGATGAAGAAGTACCAAATATGGAATGGAGAGAGTTTAAAAATATTTTCTTATAAAAATACATTATTCATGAACATCGAGTTGATATGTAAAGGCAATTTCTGAGTCTAAGAAAAAAGGAGGATAAGAATGTCACAAATTATGAGGATGAAATTACAAGGTTAACAGGGAATGTTGCAGATTATATATGAAACCCATGAAGTAATATTGATAGATTATTTTATGGGTTAAAACCATTTCTATGATGATCATTAGTCTCAAAATCCTTCTCATCATACGAAGATATAGTCACATGTTTTATCAAGACCGAAAATGAATTCTCTATGTCTTGTGAATTTAAAGTGAAGCAAGAGAAGAAGAGATCCATTTAACACTTTGGAAAAGGAAATAAGGGGAGGGAGAGAAAAGTTTACTTTCTATCCTTTAGTAATTGTGGGAAGAAACTCCCTAGTAGGTGCTTAAAGGGGATGTGATTGTGTTACAACTATAAGGAAAAATTCCACCAAGATCGTGATTTCAAGGGGGAGAAAAAGGATATCAATGTTCAATGATACAATTGTAAAGAAATGGGGAATTATGAAAATTAATTTCCTAAGATTCAAGGAAACTTACCTCATAAAATGTCATGGGGGGAAAGTACAAGCTTATGCAATCACAACTACTGAGGTTGAAGTTTCTAATGATGTGGTGGTGAGTAATTTAATCATTTCCTCAAAATTAGCCAGTGCTTTATTTGATTCTGAATCATCACATTATTTCATATCTTCCCAGTTTTCCAAGAAAATTTTATATTTCCAATTTTAATTAACAAGGGATTTTTCATTCAAAACATTTAAAGTAAGTATCATAGAAAAAAGTTTTTTCAATTAGTTACCATTATAAAATATATACATTCTTTATATGCTGATATTATTATCAAACACATGATTTAACTTGATATAATCCTCCTTATAGATTGGATTTTAGACCATTATGAGAAAATTTATTTTAAGAATAATGAGGTTACAATTTTTGATAATGATAAAGAATCCCTTATCTTTAGAGTATAAACATCACCATCTAATTATCATCTAGATCCACCCTCTATAGCTCTAGTAAATTCAATTATTGGGGAGGAAGGAAGTGAAATAACTATGGGAGAGTAAAGAAATGTTCATATAGAGGATGTACCTATTATGTATGAATATATTGATGTGTTTTCAGAGGATTTACTTGGACATCCTCTAGAACAAGAAATTGAGTTTTCCATTGACTTAATTTCTAGTTCAAGGCCCATATAAAATACTCCTTATAGAATGGCCACTATGGAATTAGGGTAACTAAAGAAACAACTAGAGTAATTTAGTAATAAAGGATTTATTCTCCCTAGTGTTTCTCCATGGGGAGACCCTATTCTTTTGTTAAGAATAAAGATGGATCTATGAGGTTGTGAATTTACTACAGTGATATCAATGCTATAACAATAAACAACGAGCATCCCCTAACTTGTATTGATTATTTATTTGATCAACTTCATGGAGATCAATATTTTTCAAAGATTTAAATTCGATCTAGATATCATCATTTGTTTGTGAAGAAGGAAGACATTCCAAAGATAGTATTTTGAACCAGATATGGGCATTTTGAGTTTACAGTAATTCCTTTTGTACTGACTAATGCACCCTATGTTTTCATAGATCTAGTGAATAGAGTTTTCAAGGAGTATCTTAATTATTTTTTAATGGTATTTATTGATGATATCTTGGTATACTTTAAAATCTATGAAGATCGTGAAAATCACTTGCTCACTATTCTGAAAAATCTTAGAAGAAATGAATTATATGGGAAGTTTAGCAAGTGTGAATTCTGGATTCAAGAGATTTCTTTTCTTTGCCATATTTTCTATAAGTATGGAATCTCTGTTTATTTTTCAAATAGAAGTGAAATACATGAATTTCCAACAATGACATGTATAACTAAAATAAAAAATTTTGTTGGTTTATTAGGTTACTATCGGCATTTCATTCATAATTTTTCCCGATTGGCTAACCCATTAACCTAGCTCACACGTAAAGGGGTTAATTTTTTTGGACAAAAGTGTGTGAAGAATATTTTGAATAATTGAAGAGAAGATTATTCAATTCTTGTATCTTGACTCTGTTATCGGGGAATGATGGGTTTATTATTTATAGTGATGCTTCAAAGAAAAGACATGACTTTGTACTTATGAAAAAGGATAGAGTTATTGCCTATATATAACGATAGCTAAATATTCACAAACAAAACTATCCTACTCATGATATTTAGTTATCATTTGTAATATTTTCTCTGAAGATATGGAGACACTATCTCTATGGTGAAAAATGTGAGATATATATTGATCACAAAATTATGAAGTATAGTTTCTCATAAAAATAACTCAACATGATTCAATGGAGATGGCTTGAACTACTCAAGGATTATGATTGCACAATACACTACCACCTAAGGAAGGAAAATAAGGTGGTGGATGATTTGAGAAGAAACGATCATGGAGTTTTGAACAATATGAGAGTTGAAAGGGATCTTATATTCATGGATCTAGTAAAGATCGATATGAGAAGAATCATGGAAGGTGAAACATCAATACTTTTTCAAATGGTTTCCAATCCATCTTTACAAGAGAGGATAAAAATTTCTTAGACTGACGATGAGGAGTTTCAAAAGAAAATTAAAAGTGTGAGTGATGGGAGATTTATTGACTTCGTATATGAAGATAGAATTTTTAAATTTGGGGAGAGGCTTTGTGTTCCTGATATACCAGATCTAAAAAGTGAATTGTTGGATGATGCTCATAGTTCCAATTTCTCTATACACCCTGGTAGAACTAAGATGTATAGAGATTTTAAGGAACATTTTTGGTGGGACAACATGAATAGGGAGATTACTGATTATGTGTCAAGATGTATGATTTGTCAATAGGTTAAGGTTATAAGACAACATCCTAGAGGAGTCATGTAACCTTTTCCCATACCTGAGTATAAATAGGATGATATTACGATGGAATTTTTCATGAGGCTACCAAAGACTCCTAGAAGGAATGATGCAATATGGATCATCATTGATTGTCTTACTAAGTCAGCACATGTTCTTGATATAAGAGAAGATTTATCACTTGAAAGTTTATCAAAATGTATATTAATAAAGTTGTAAGGCTTCATGGTATAACCTGGTCGATTATTTATGATCATGATCCCCATTTTACATCAAGATTCTGGAAAAGTATTTAGAAATCCTGAGATATTGAACTTCATTTGAGCATTGTCTACCACCCTAAAACTGATGGAAAATCAGAACGGACTATTCAAACCTTAGAATGCATGTTAAGATCTTGATCACTTGACTTTCAAGGTATGTGGGATCATTATTTACCTCTAGTATAATTTTCCTATAATAATAGATTCTATTCAAGTATTCTGATGGAACCATATGAAGTGTTATATGGAAATAGATGTCACACACCAACTTGTTGGGATGGTGTTGTTGAAAGAAAATTTGTAGGCTCAGAACTTATTGAGGAAACAATGGAAAAGGTGAAGACTATCCAAACCCACATCAAAACAGATCAAAGTAGGCAAAAGATCTATGTCAATAACCGAAGGAAGGATTCATAATTTCAAGTAGGAGATCGTGTTTTCTTGAAGGTATCTCTATGGAAGGGTGTTATACGATTTGGTAAGAAGGGTAAATTAAGTCCCAAGTACATCAAACCTTTTGAAATTCTAGAATGGATAGAAGTTGTATCTTACCATTTGGAAATTTCTCCACGTCTCTCCAAAGTTCATGATGTGCTCTATATATCACTATTGAGAAAATACATGCCTGACCTAATGCATGTACTCATATAAGAAGAAATAGAACTGGAAAATTATTTTTCTTATTGTGAAGAGCCTATCAGAATTCTTGAAACCAGAGAACAAGTGTTGAAAAACTGGATGACTCTTCTGGTAAACGTTCTTTGGAGAAACCATAAAATGGAAGAGGCAATGTGGGAACCTAAGAAACTTATGATACAGAACCACCCAAATCTTTTTATGTAGTAATATTCTAGAAATTTTGAGAAATAAATTATTTGAAGAAGGGAAGATTGAAACACCATAAGCTTCCACAGTACACTTCTCTTTGAATAATAAAATAGAATGTGTTGTATGAAACTTCAAGTTATAGAACCCCATGACCAATCAAAATTTCCATTTAAAAATGTAGTTATAAATACTAATACCCACTTTTTTAAATTTTATAAATTTTATTTTTCAAAATGGACTTCATTTTTGAATTTGGAATATCAAAATTAACTTACGGTGAGTTTTTGGTATTTTTCTGAAAACTTTCAATTTTTAATGAATAGTGGAAAACATTGCATTATTGTTTAAAACAGACTTTTTATTTAAATAATTATTTTTTGATTTAAATTTATTTTAAATCCAAAATAGATACATAATACCTATATTAGTACAATTTAATTCATTGACATCATTTTGTAATAATATTAGATATATATAATTTTATTGAACTTTTTAATGTCTTTTACCCCTAGGCACATTTTCAAATTTGCATTAAACATAATTTTACTGCTTCTTAAATTTAATTTTAAAAATATGACTGAAACAATTTTCATAAGTAATTAAAATTCGGTTTAATAAGATGAAAATAATTTTTTGTGAATATTAAATTTTGATTTTTATTTACCATGGTTAAAAGTAAATAGGGTAATTAAAGGTAAACATAATATTATAATATTATAAAATTACCCCAACACATGTCCAGATTCTATTGGATATGGTTTTTTAGACAAAAATCAACCTTAGGACAAAAATAATATCCTTTTTGATCCATTTGGGTTAGATTAGGACATTTATTATATTTTATATAATGAAGAGTTACAAGTGTTAAATTCAAATTTTAATAACTATACCGTTTTTAATATAGGGTTTTACAAAATATAAATTATTCTATAAATATAAATTAGAAATCTAAAAATATTTTCTACATCCAAATATTTTATTTATAAATTTTAGACATTAAATAATTAAATTTATTTATGACATAATGATGATGTAGTAATTACCTTATTAATGAAAGATTAAAATAATTGATCATATAAATACTAAAATAAATGTAAATTTGAAAGTGTGTATGCCATAAACTAATTTTTTAGGTGAATAGGACATTTTAGTGTTGATTTAATTCATTTCTTTTGAATTAATCATGTTTTTATGACTTCCAAAAAAACTGAATACTAAATAGTGTCAAAATTGGCATAAATGAGTTTTTTTAAATAAAATACTATTTTATTAAATGATAAAATATTCCTAAAAAATAATATTCAGAAAAATGACTTAGATAATGTTCTATATTTAATTAATGAATCACTTGGGGTTCTTTTGTAATTTTATAGTTTTTATATTAACCATGTAGTATAAAAATACAAGAACACATGCTAAAGGTTAAACTATTTTACTAAGAGTTAAATCTAAAATATATTGTTATTATGGTGACCTAATCTTGTATAAAACCTATTGGTTGAGAGGATTTATACCCATACCCCCCTTATCCTAGAAATAAATCCATTTTCAGCGATTATAAACCAAAAATAATTTTATAATAAATTAATATTTTAAGATTTTCCCAAAGTGCATGTCACCTCTCTTATAAAAGGGTACTTCACCTTATCTTAAATTCACACCTCCAAAACCATTTGTCTCTAACAAACCATGCTAAAATATCCCCAAACCTATCCTCACTTAAACCTAGAAGCCTTAATTTGATCAGAAATCTAACTTAAGGATCTATTTTGTTCAAATCAAAAGGAAGCACCCAAAGAAGAGGTAATTATTTAATCACCACTTTCAAAGTTATTTTATTCTTCCACTTCCTCTTTTATTGTTGTTTCCATACTAAAATAATGACTACAGTACCTTCTACATACATATATGTTATTATAAATATTTTACAATAATATTCATTATTTTATACATCCTATGAATGACAAAGTCACCATACATGCGTACGTATGGATTAATGTCTACACATTGTGGTGTAGTTTTTTATTCAACAATTCATTATTCAGATGGTTATAATAATGAGTATAATTTATCTAAATAATAAATATAACTTTTTAATGATTCAGTAAAAATAACATACCATCCAATTACATATTACTTCATCATAAATATAATGATATTATCGCTCGTGTGTACGTATGATTTACCCTCTCCACGACGCGATGAGATTTCATTCCCCATCATAACCATTCAAGAATAATTTTAATTTGATGATTAAAAAATAATTTTTAAGAAATTTATATAATTCTGTATATAAATCAAATACATCCTACCCATAACAAACATGACTTACGTAACAAAACCTATAAAGGAAAATAAATCAGTTAACACTTGAAACAATGATACTACTGAAATATTATTAACAATGCAATATTAGAGGATAATATATGATATCATATATTTTTATGTGGTTATTTTATAATTTAATAAAAATTATTTGACCATTTTTCAATAGTTTAGAATACCATTGACTATAGAAAAGTACAAGGAAAGGGTTTGTTTTACAATCTCTTCATTTTCTGAGGTTGTTTATACATAAGTATCTACTCGGACTTATTTGTCAACCACATCTATGTTTCTTAAAGATATATTTCAAAGAATTTTTAATATTTTCTAGACTATGGGTTAAAGTAATTTATACCCTTGTTTTAATTTTTATAAAATGTTTTGAAAGGAATATTTTCGTCATTTTCCAAACAAGTTACTTTATGACCTTTTCGACAAATTGAGGAAAAAATGTTTTTTTAACGTATACGGAGGGTGTAGCTATTTTCCACTATTATAACACCTTTGATGCCTCCATTACAATATTATAAGAATATTTTCAAAAAAAAACTTTCTATTATAATTATGTGACTTTTAAATGATGTCAGAGTAGAAAGAGATATATCTCTCAAATAATTTTTGGATTGATTTCATCTATTTCAAAATCTATTGTTGGATTTTATGTTTAATTGAAGTTGAATTAGTATGATACAATATTCCATATTGTATTGATAGTTTTATAATATTTTTTACTGTGGATGTTTTATTTTTATTTCATTCATGGTTTATGGTTAAAGTATTAACATTTCATATGTTAGTTTAATATGAATGTTTATATTATGTTTCACCCTTTTCATATAAGGAATGAATTGGATGTAGTAAGTGACAGGAGGGGCCCTCTATAGCCTATCGATGCATCGGTAGGTCTCATGAGACAAAATAGTTTCTTGGTACATGGTCTTGACAAGATTTTTATTAGTAGAATTGGCACGAGGCCTTGAGTATGTGGTTATGATGTCCAACATTATGCATTCCATCATTATAAGATTATCTATTGATATTACATGTGATTATTCGACTAGTAGAATATCCATGTGAATAATTAAATGGAATTATTTGATTTATCTTGGACATATTATGGTGAAGTTTAAGTTTAAAAGGAGTTTGTTTTAGTCTTATACATTGCCTTAGATATTTATTCTTATTTATGATAGTTTCTTCTATATTGTTATCCTGACTAAGCATCTGATCTCACCCCTTTATTATGTTTTATTTTTCCTAGGATGCGAAGAAGTATATTATGACTGAACTGTAGAGATAGACTAAGGTATATGAATGTCTTAAAATGAGAAAAAATGTCACTTTTTCATTTCATAATGTAGTGTAAAACTTATGTATGTATCTATTACTTCCAAGGATACTAAACCAATCAGTATTTCGGGACTTGATCTCTTATGATCATGCCAATGTTATGTAATAATACACCGACTATGGGTAACTGGGGTCGGGGCGTTACACTTTTAATTGATTATTTCAGCAGGATGGAATGGGTATTTTTCATTCACCACAAGTATGATGTGTTCAGTTTCATAAAATAGTATCAAAGGGAATCTTAAAGAATGATTGGATAGAATGTTTTGATGTTTCAAAATAATAATGTTATGGAATACAGAAATAATCAAATGGAATATTATCTCAAAAAACACAAGATAAGTCAGAAAGTTTTAGTAATAATAACTCCTCAATAGAATGGAGTGGTTGAGAGGATAAATCGGTTCATAAAAACATGTCCAAAATAATTATTATTGAAAAGGACCTACTTGAGAAATTCTGGAAGGAATTATTCTTGAAATATGTCTACATATCTAATAGGGATCTATTGTGTTTGAAAAAAAATACTATGTAAAAGATATGGTATGGAAAGAATCCAACATCTAAATACTTTCAAATCTTTGGAAGAAATTTTTTTATTGTAAATAAGTATAATCACATGAAATTTTAATCATGAGGAGATAAAGGGATATTTCATGAATTTTAAAGAAAAATAAAATCATATAAATGTTTCAAGAAGAGTCTTGGAAAGCTAGTTGAAACCAACGATGTCACTATAGTAGAAAATGAATAGAATCTACAGCAACACAGTGAACAGTTACATGATGAAAGTGATGAGGAGATAATAACCTCAAGGGGAGTTGAAGTGGAAAACATTGATTCAAAATAAGATAATTATGATTAGTAGGAGGAATTCAAATCTATATCTACCATAAAACTGAAGATTCGAGCTGAAATTGACAGATATAACACCATTGGTGATCAAGAAGCACCAGTTCAAACACAAAGAATGAAGTCATTATATCATGCATCCTTCCTATCTCATGTAGAACCTAACTTTTTTAATGAAGAAGATGAATATGAGAATTGGGTTCAGACTATGAATTAAGAGATTGACCAAATTCATAAGAATAAGACATGGGAGATTGTCTTGACACCAACAAATAAGAAAGTAATTGGGACCAAATGGGTCTTTCACAACAAGATGAATGAATATGGAACAATTATTCAAAACAAAGCATGATTAGTGTGTATAGTGTTTTACCAGATAGATTATACTGATATTGATGAAATATTTTTACCTATTGTGAATTTATAGACAATTATATTATTCTTGGCCATATTAGTAAAAAGAAGGTTCAATGTTTTCTAGATGGATTTCAAGTAAGAATTTTTCTATAGAGTTTTGTAATAAAAAATTTATATTTAGAATCTAGATGGTTTTCTCATTCATGAAGATGAGAATAGAGTTTTCCATCAAATAAAGGCACTGTATGGGTTGAAGCAAGCACCAAGAGCATGGTAGTAAAGACTAAATCAGTTTTTAAAGAAGCTCGATTTTCATCATGGTGGAGTTGATTACATTCTCTATGTAAATAATGATAGTAATAAAAGGATGATGATGTTTTTGTATTTTTACAACATAATATTTTTTGGATAATATAACGAATAGTGAAAAAAATTCACAAAATTCATGAAAAGTGAATTCAAAATGTCAATTATTGGTGAAATGATGTTTTCTTTAGTCTACAGGTGACACAAATAAATAGTGGAACATTCATTTCTCAATATAAATTTTCCAAGGAGGTTTTTTGAATATTTGGAATGGATGATTCCAAAGATATGAAGACTCTAGAGCCTAACCATATGAAACTATCATGAGATGATGAAGTCAAAGTGGTTAATGTCAATGAATACAGGTATATCATTGGAATTCTACTTTAATTAACTTTAAAAAAACCAAATAATATTTTTTCTACATGCCAAGTATCATGGTATCAGCGTAGTGCTAAGTAAATACAATTGGTTTCAGTTAAAATAATACTTCGGTATATCAAGGGTACGGTGGATTTTATTTTACTATACAATGAAAAATTTCATCAAAAGTTATTGGGATATATAGATATAGATTGTGTCAAATCAAAAGATGATAGAAAATCAAAATCTGGTGATGTATTATATCTTGGTAGATTGTGTATTTTTTTCTAATAAAGGAATAGGATTTAATTTTGTTGAGCAACATCGAAGGTGAATATATTTCAGCTACTCAAGCATGAATTCACTTATTGTGGATAAACCAACTAATTGATGATATCGGAGCTAAATTGAAATCTCCGATCAGAATCCATTGCGATAATCTAAGTGCCATAAATCATATTAAAAATTAAATCTATCACTCATGGACAAATAAAATTGAAATCGAGTATAATTTTGTTAAGGAGAAGGTGTATCAAGGGATTTTGAAGTTGGAATACATGCCTATAGAACTATAGGTTGCAGAAATTCTAATGAAAGCCTTACCCATAGTATCACTTGAGAGGAATCGACTAGATCTTGGATTTCAGTTGACTCCACACACTTGAAAAAGTGTAGTTTTGGGATCCCCTCTCCATGAGGCATGGTGTGTTTTTCCCTAATGTTTTAATCTATATTCTTTTACCTGTGGAAGACTACAAATTAGTGACCTTCAGGTTCTTTGAAAAAGGGGGATAAGTTGTGGTTATAAAAGGGGGAGAAAATTTATTAATTAATATAGGGGGAGAAGGTTGATAGGGGAGCAGTGAATAAGGGGAATTTTTAACTTGGATGATGATAATGACTTTAGATCAAAGGTTATTTTTCATGAAATATAAGGTTTGTGATGAAATTAGTTGAGTGTTTATTGAATGAAGTGATTCATTGATGACCATTTTATATTAATCTTATTTATAATGCTGAGAATGGATCATGTGGTCTTATAGTGTATATTGAATAAATATGTTATTTCTTTATAAATCAAAATAATAGAATCTTTGTAGAATATGGAATAATCTTCTGGTATCAGAATGTGGAAAGTTTTCAACAAACCCAAAGGGGATATTGTTGGAAAAAATCCATCAAGGTAAAATTGTATTGGTTTTTCTTTTGATGGTTTTTGTTGAAAAAGTTGGTTTCCAAGGTGGGTTGAGGAGTTCTAGAGATATTATCAACACATTATGTTGACAAATATCAATGATGAAGGAATGGATTCCTTGGAAGAATGACAGGAAATTGTGTGTATAAGGTCGCACTCTTTCCCAATATTTTCCAACCTTTGGGGTCCAAAATTTGGATCCTGAATCAGTCATCATGAAAGTTTGGTTTCCATTAAGGCCTCAAAAAATATATCAAAGTAAAGGATTTAATGATGATTTGAGTTATGTGATGGTATAGAGATTTTCAAATTAATTTGGTGTCATGAAGGATATGTTTTGAAGAGTTGTGGACGATCATGAATGTACCAATGGTTGAAGGTAAATACCTGCAACTATGAGAGGCTTCTTGAATGGGTAAATTTCCCTAGTACTTCGTGAAAACATAAACATCATGAATGAGATTGTAGAGCTTTAAAAAAGGTAATGATGAGGAAGGAAACTTCTAGAAAGTGAGGCAATGCCTATAAATAGGCCTCTTCCCCCTTCAAAAAATAGAGTAACACTTAACAATGATTCAAAGTCTCTTAATTTTCAAAGGTGATTCACGAAGGTTGTTCTATGTAAAAAATCATGAAGAAAGGAAGCTCATGAAGGCTAGGAAAGCTGACATAATGTTGTAAGAATCATGAAAGTATTGAAGTTTTCAAAGGCTATAAAAATTAAACCAAAAGTTGTGAGACTCACAAAGGCTATGTATGATTCATGATTGTTTGAGCTTCAAAAAATCAAGTTGCTTCGTGATTACTGGTTGAGAATAAAGAAAGAGGTGAGCTTAATGAAAGTTGTAGGGTTCATGAAGGAAGTAGATACTTGTAAAGAATTGGGTAGTTTCATGAAGTCTTTTAGAGATTCACAATGGAAATAAGCATCATGAAAGTGTTGGAAAAGGATTACCAAGTAAATCTATGTTAAAGTGATATTCATCAAGTGGATGAAAGTTTGACTCTGACATAGCATCTACATACAATTGATGTTTCGTTCATTATTGCTAATGAAGGGACCTACATGTCCATAACCAATGTGTGAATAATTTATTGAGTATTTAGTAGAGGAAGAGTAATAATGTGATCATTTACACTGGAAGTGATCCATAGAAGGAAATATTGAGGTAGGGTCCCTTGTGAATCAATGAGTTGTCCCTAAACATTGTAAACGCGGCAAGCCTAGGGATAGAAGTTATCTAGACCAAACCTTATTTTGGTATTGAGCCTTAGTGGATTTGGTATATCGACACATTTCAATTGTAATCTCCTTGGGCATATCCTAGTGAGGCTGAACTAATTAAAAGATCTATGTCTCACGCATGCTTTAATTTATCTTTATACATTGTTACGGGAAAGGGAGATAAGATTGTTTTGTTTAACAATGAAACAATACTCAAAGGGGTAGTTTTTTTAATATTTCATACCCTAATTCACCCCCAGGGTATTTAACTTAGTTAGGATAACTTGTAGAAATATATACTAAAGATAAATTATGATGTAGAAATATTGGACACATTATGGTTTTTCCTAGAGTAAAATGCATCATAGTAGAGATCACTATATTGAGGTTTAGTTTAAAATAATTCAATATTTATGAGATAATGTATGAATCAATCATTACTATCATTTAATTTTTCATATATCCATTAAAACATAATTGAATGATGTGTAAAGTGTTTCACAAACCTATATTAATTTTTTAAACATTAAAAAATTAAGAATAAAGTTGAGTAAAATGTTACAATAATTTATAAAGTTGTGAAATTTTATGGAACATTTCAATCATGGTAAAAAAATTTATGAAATTTTTAGAGTTTACAGAGATTCCTTAGAGGGATATATAAACTGGTTCATGGTTTATGAAATATATGGATAAGTATATAATTATTCTTTTATAGTTTTATGAATTCCATAAAGTTGGAGCTCTGTTTTACTCTTTATCTTTAATATAAGGTTATAATAGACCATGAGGAAGAGAGGATCTTATATCAACACTTGGTGATTCATAAAATCCATGTATACTCTAAGATAAATGAGACTATTGTATTCTTTTTGGGGATCTTTATTAGTTACATTGACTTCGATGAAAAAATAACCCAATTTTATTTGACCAAAAGGTATGTTATTCACTTATGTTTTATTCAATACAAACAAATGGTTGGTCATTTTGGAAAAGAGGTTATAGTTTTTACTTAAATTATTTGTAAAAGGGTTATCTCTAATAAAATCAAACAACAATTTTATTTCTTCTAGAACTCTTCAGGTGAGGTCTCCATAAGAAAAACCTTATCAAAAAAATATTCCATCCTATGAACATCTTATTGAAATCTATGAATATTTTCTCATAAGAACGTTTCCTGAACAATAATAATGAATATTTAATAAATATCAAGTTTTTATTTCTTGCCTCTGAGCGGTGTCTCCCCCTCCCTTTATCGCATTCCTAGGGTTCTTCCTTCAATTCCTTCTCCTCCCCCCTCTGATGTGTCAAGGTGGCTCAGTGTCGACACACTGGAATCCCACTTGGTGTCAGTGTGGTCCGTCGATGCTCCAGGTTCGCGATTTGGCATTAGTGTGATTTGGATCTTGGCTCGACAGGCTCTGACAGTCTGGATCTCATCATCGGCTTCCGACGGTTGGATCTCGGCTTGGCTTCATCTTGAAGAAGCTTTGGCTTCGGTATTTTGGCTTGGATTTGGCATGCGTCGACAAGGATTAGCGACGGTTGTCGAGCTCAGGATCTGGTCTCGGGTGGCTCTCAACTTTCTGTGCATTCCTGTGTGGTTCGGTGTCTACTCTAACATGATTCAGAGAGGGTAGGTTTGGTTTCGTTCTATGTAGATACCCGAAGCTTAACGTACATGGACATTACATTACCTTTGCGGAATACTTAGTACATAACATAAACACACACACAAGGACCGTAATAGTTTAGTGTCTTTGGAAACTCGGAATATAATCTTCTAATCATGGTGAAAGATCATCAACATCTCCCATAAATATCTTCCCTTTTTTACCTAAAATCTTTCTTTATATCTTGGGGAAAATAAAACATAAAAGGGTGAGCTCAAATACTCAGTAAGGTTAAACAAAAAAAATATCAATCACATCATATTCATAAGAACATAACATTTTGGAAATATTAACCTGAAAAAGAGATCATAATATCATAACATGGGATAAATCATAGTAGTGAAATTTAATCCCAATAATCATAACCTAAAACATGAAATATTGTGTAATACATACATAATCATATAGAATCATTTCTTATTAGTCAATACTCATTGGCAAGACTATCTTAGTGGACAAAGTCCATTTCTGAACCGAGTTCACTCCTCGTTTCAGTCCTGTTTCACTGAACCGGTTTAACCTGCCGTTCCAGCCATATCAATCTCATGAGATATAAAATCTTTACCCAATGGATTGGAGGTAGATATAGGTCCCACCCATCTCATAATGATACCATTATTATGTGTTCCACAAAATCATAAACCATACATCATAGCATAACCCATGTAATAAAAATGGGAATCTTAAACATCGTGACATCATAAAAAAATTCATATAAGATAAAGGAATTCATAAAAATAATTCCATCACAACATAATCAAATAAATGTAATAATAGGGATAAAAACATAACCCTTTATTATCTTAGATGGAAAATAATTTTGATAAAACACTTGAACTCCATTCTTGATGAAAATATCCTTTCTACTTTAAAAAAACTTTTCCTTTCTTAATATGTCATACAATTCTAAACTAAAAGAAGTTGATTAAAAATAAACTTGAAAACTTGTAAAGGAATATTTTTGGAAATATTGTTTTAAAAATCCATTCATGCCGTATAAGTTAAAAAAATATTCTTCTCGTACTTTTGTTGAAAAAGTCAAAAAGTACCTCGTACGAAAAAAAACGACAAAAGATTCCTTTCATATCTTTTACTAAAAACTCACCGAAGGGTAAAATTGGATTTAAACAATTGTAGGTGGATGGAAATAATATTACATATTAAGGAAACTTGGATGTGGATGATAAAATATACCCTAGTAAATTTCAAAGTATAAACAATCTCGGATAAGAATGAGATTGTGATATTTCCCTTACCTTAGGTCTGATTTGCTTCGTATGTGTCCGAACCTCCTGTATAATGATTTAAATAATGTCATTTACTTATTCCAGAATCATACTCATTGTTATGATATCATATATGGTTCACTTATGACTTTATATTACCTGTTCTTTTGTAAATTCCATGTTAAAGAGCGTTTTGGGTAAAATCATTTCATTTGTCGTCCATGTTTTGACTTGTAATTATTCATATGATTACTTAGATCATGATTACTTAATTCCAGAATATAAAACATGATTTATATATAAAATATATTCAGAGTATACATATATATATTAGATCAGTAAATGGAAAGAAATACACTGTTCATGGAGACGGTAGGCCGTACGTACGCATGAACGCTGTTTTCGTTTCCTTATTGAGTTGAATGGAATTAAGTAGATGACATACATATATATACACATAAATCCAGTATCATTATTATGTCATATATTTCATGATTAATTATTATATATACTTTATAATCATTCATGAATGGTTAATGTGGAGAATGAATCTCATCGCGTCGTGGAGACGGTAGTCCGTACGAACGCACGAGCGATGATATCGTTCTCATGATCATGGAATTGTATTGGAGTGTATGTATACTATTTCAGAATCAATATCACTTTAAAATAATCATATATAGTTATTATGTACACCATTATACCCATCCAAGTAAGGTGGTGGTGGAAAATAGATTACACCACGGCGTGGAGATGGTATTCCGTACGTACGCATGTGCGGTGATTTCATTTTCCGTAGGATGGATAGATGGTGAAATAGGGTTGTTTAATACTTATAATAACATATCAGTATATGAGTTATACTGATGTTATTACTTCATAATGAAACAACCTAATAAGAAGAAGTGGAAGAAAAAATAAAGTTGAAAGAATCGGTAACGGACATTACCTCTTCTTTGAAGCGCCTCTTTGAGTCCTCCTCTTAGGGCACTAAAATTGGTCTTTTAATAATACCAGGACTTCTAAAATGTTTCTATGGGAGTGGAGAAGAGAATTTAGCAGGGTTTGGCCGATCTTGAAGGCTCAAAGTGGTGTGAGGAAGAGAGGGAGGAGGTGCCCTTTTATAAGGGAGGAGAGGGGCACCTTTGGAATAACTAAAAATATTATTTTATTATAAAGCCAAATTTAGTTTTAAATAGCTCCAAATTGATTTATTTCGAAGATAAGTTGGGTATGGGTCAAAATCCTCTCATCCAATAAAATTTATACAAGTTTAGGTTCCTATTTTAACCTTATCATTTAGATTTAACATTAAGTTAGATAATTTTACTTTTACCGTGTCTTTTTGTGTTCTTACACTATAAGGTTAATAAACTTACTATAAGAAGCCAAACGAACCCCAAGTTGTTTATTATTAATATATATAACCATATATAAGTCATTTGGACAAACCTTATACTTTTAGGAATAAAATAACAATTAATAATATAATATTTGTTTTAAAAACTATTTTATGTCAATTTTGACACTATTTAGTAATTGATTTTTGTGAAACTTTTAACAGAATTATTACTTCCAAAAAAGTTAATTAAATCAATACTAACATGTCATATTAACCTATAAAATTAGTGTAATTCATAAAAAGTCTCAAATTACATTTATTTTGGTATTTATAACATAAATTATGTCAATATTTCATTAATAAGATAATTACTGCATCATATTTGTGTCATAAATAAATTACATTATATAATGTCTAAAAATTACAAATAAAATACCATTATATAGGAAATCGTTTTATCTTTCTAACTAATATTTATAGTAGAATTTATCTTATTTATAACCATATATTAAAAATGATATACTTATTAAACTTTGATTTTAACTATTTTAACCCTTCTTTAAATAAATTAATAATAAATGTCCTAATCTATTCCAAGTGGGCCTAAATGGTCTTATTTTATTCCTAAGGTTGTTTTTGGTCGAATTAAACTTATCCAATAGAATTAAGACATGTTTTAGGGTAATAATAATATCATTTTTACCCTTAATTACCCTATTTACTTTTAACTGTGGTAAAAAAAAGTAAAAAGTTACTATTCACCAAAAATTATTTTCATCTCATTGAACCACATTTTACTTACTGAAATCAACCGTGTCTCTTGTATTTTTTAAATTCCACTCACAGAAGCGGTAAAATTAAATTTTATGAAAAATTCATTTTTTTTAACTACCACTTAGTGGTTTCACTATTCATCAAAAAATGAAAGTTTCCAGAAAAATACCAAAAATTAGGCCTAAGATATATTTGATATTATGAACTGAAAAATGATGTCTATTTTACCAAATTCAAAACATATCAGTTTCATTACTTAATTTAAAAATTAATTGTCGTCGTCAAAACAAATAGCGTGTTCTTAAGAGATAATAACTATCAAAAGATTGACACTTATTTATGTCTGGTTTAAATGTGAAATTACATCCAATGACCAAAATTGTATTAAATTGTGAAAATATATTCTAAATATACTTTAAAACCACTCAAAATAATAATTTATCACTATTAATTATTTCGATTAAAAATGTTGTTTTTAATTAAAATTTAGTAATTTTCACTATTCATCAGAAAATGAAAGTTATCCGAAAAGTACCAAAATTTCACCCCAAGCTAATTTTGATATTCCGAATCCAAAAATGAAGTCCATTTTGAAAAATAAAATTTACAAAATTTCAAAAAGTGGTTATTAATATTCATAACGGCTAGTTTTAATAACATTTTAATAGCATATTGTTGTTTAGTGAAACTCATTATTGCGTACTACACACGCTATCGAGGAAGGTCGTGATTGCGTGTAATGCAAGGCAAGTCAAGGATGCATGTTGTGCAAGATCCTTTTAGTGTAGCGTAAAAAACAAGACATTAATGAAATTAAAAAGAATATTTTTCATAAAATCTCGGGGTGTTACATTCTATCTTTCTATTTAGGGTGTGCAGTTGGTGTCCTTTTAGTAGTTTCATCGCTATAGGGGCCCTGTTCTTCATACTAGTTCCTTCTTCTTCTTGTGGCTTGTCTATTTCGGATTGTTGTGGATGTGTTAGAAGGGCTCCTCATGGTCACGGCGGGGATCTTTTGGATTTGGTTCTAGTGGTGATTGCTTCGGGATATATTTTCTTACTCTACCCATTTGGTTGTTCTCATTTGGCTGTGATGTCTCGATAATTGTGGTTTTCTAGAAGTTATGTTGGTTTTTGTCTTGGAAGGTCATGGATAAAGGGATTCTTCAATGTTTTTACAAAAAGAAGCTTCAGATGAGGTTCAGGGCATTGTGGTCCCACTATTTCTGTAACACCCCAAGATTTCATAGTACGTTATTTCGTCAAAGTAATTCAATAACTTTCACTACACGCAACATCGGGTTCGAGCGCACCACAAGATTACCAAACTAGCCATTCAAAAGAGGTTATGAATATTATTAACTGAATATTGAACTATATATAATTCTTATAATTTTATAATCCATATTATGAGTTTCTTAGACATAATAAAAAAACAAATTCATTTTTTCAGTTAAAAGATGTATTTATTTCAAAAAATGCAATTTTACCACATTTTAATGATAAAACCTTTTTAAATCCAATATTTGAAACTTTTATATATTCTATTTGAAAAAATAAACTTCTTATTTAGAATCGGGACATAAGAATTTAGTTTCAATAAATTTTTGGTGTTTTTTTTGATAACTTTCATATTTGGGTGAATAGTGAATAATACTATATTTTAACTGAAAACAAATTTTTTAATAAAAATAATTTATAGTGTTAAATTATACATTTTAATGGTTTTTAAGTATAAATAGATTATATTTTTACCATTTAATCCAATTCTGGTCATTGTAAGTAATTTCACTTTGAGATTGGACATAAACAAGTGTCAATCTTTTGGTAGATATTGTTTCTTAAAAATACGCCTTTTGGTTTTGACAACGGGAATTAATTTTAAATTAATAAATGAAACTTATATGTTTTTAATTTGGTAAAACAGACTTCATTTTTGAATTTGTAATATCAAAATTAGCTTATGGTGAATTTTTGGTATTTTTCTGAAAATATTCAATTTTTGATGAATAGTGAAAAACACTGAGTTATAGTTTAAAACCGAATTTTTATTTAAATAATTATTTATTTAAATTTATTTTAGGTCAAAATATATACATAATACCTATATAATTTTAATTTAATTAATTGGAGTCATTTTATAATAATTTTAGATATATAAAAATTTTATTGAACTTTTCACCGTCTTTTACCCATCTCATAGGAAAATTTGCAAATTCACATAAATCTTAATTTTACCGCATCTGTGAGTTGAATTTCGAAAATCAGAGACACACAGTTAATATCAAGGAGTAAAATGTGGTTCAATAAGATAAAAATAATTTTTGGTGAATACTAAATTTTTACTTTTATTTACCACGGTTAAAAGTAAATAGGGTAATTAAGGGTAAAAATGTTTTTATTATTACCCTAACGCATGTCCTAATTCTATTGGATAAGTATAATTAGACCAAAAACAACCTTATGAATAAAATATGAACCTATTTGGTCCACTTGGATAAGATTAGGACATTTATTATTATTTAATTCAAAGAAGAGTTAAAAGAGTTAAAAGAAAAGTTTAATAACTATAACATTATTAATATAATGTTATACATAAATTAAATTCGACTATAAATATTACATATAAAGATAAAAATATTTACTACATAATGGTATTTTATTTATATTTTTTAGACATTAAATAATTTAATTTATTTATGACACAATGATGATGTAGTAATTACCTAATCAATAGAATATTAAACTAATTGATATTATAAATATCCAAATAAATGTAATTTGAGAATTTTTATGAATTAAATTAATTTTATTGGTTAATATGACATGTTAGGGTTGGTTAGATGAATTGTTTTAGAAGTAATAATGCTTTTATGATTTAAAAAAAAACAAATACCAAATAGTGTCAAAATTGACATAAAATAGTTTTTAAAACAAATATTATTTTATTAATTGATTTAATGGTCCTAAAAATATAAGGTTCGGCCAAAATACTTATATAATAATATATATGACATTAATGAACCAATTGGAGTTCTATTTGAAATTTATATTAAGTTCATTAACTATATAGTGTAAGAATACAAGAAGACACGGTAAAAGTTAAATTATTTAACTTAGAGTCAAATCTAAATGATAAGGTTAAAATGGTAACCAAAACTTGTCTAAAACCTATTTATTGGGAGGATTTCAACCCATACCAACCATATCCTTGATATAAGTCACTTTGGAGCAATTATAATCTGAATATGAATTTATTATAAAATAATATTTTAAGTTTTTCTAGGGTGCCCCTCACCCCTCTTATAAAAGGGCACTCCCCCTTCTCTCTAATTCACACCTTAAAATCCTTTTGGCTTGTAAAAACTCTACCCAAATACCCTATCAACTATAAAAAATTCATCCTAGAGGAATTTCTTTGGTCATAAAGCCAACATAAGGAGCCCTTTTGATCAAATAAAAAGGAAGAACCTGAAGAAGAGGTAATAATTTCACCACCCTCTTTCAAGTTCCTTTCTTCTTCCACTTCTTATTTCTTTGTTATTTCCATTCTAAAATAATAACTCCAGTATCTTCTATATACTGTGATGTTATTATAAATATGGTACATCCATATTCATTATTCTATCCACCCTTCGAATGACATGCCACCATACGTGTGTACGTACGGATTACCGTCTCCACGTCGTGGTGTAATTGTTATTCAATACATTATTATTTGGATGGGTATAATAATGATGTGTAATTAATGTAAATAATGAATATAACATGATAAATATTCTGTATATATGATATAATATCAAATTATATATTATTTTAATATCAAAAGAATGATATTTTCGCTCATACGTACGTACAGATTACCGTCTCCACAAACGCGATGAGATTCATTCCCCATCGTATCCATTCAAGACTAATTTTCATTAAATGATTAAAAATAATGTTTATAGACTTGATATAATTATGGATATTAATAATATACATCCCATCCATAACAAATATGACTCACAAAACAAAGAATATAAAGGAAAACGAATCTGTTAACACCCAAAATGACGATAATACTAAGATATTATTAACAAAACAATGTAAAAAGATCATATATGATATAATATTAATGTATATGATTCTTGTATAATTTAATAACAATTATTTCACCATTATACAGGAGGTTAAACTAACCTCAACCATGTAAAAGTACAAGGTAAGGGTTTATTTCACAATCTCTTCATTATCCGAGGTTGTTTATACGTAATTATCTACTGTGACCTCTTTATCATCCACATCCTTGTTTCTTAAAAATGTATTTAAAAACATTCTTACTATTTTATAGACTATGGTTTAAAGTTATTTATACCTTTTTTTAACTTTTTATAATATGTTTATAAAGGAATCTTTTCATCGTTCTCCTAACAAGGTCCTTTTTATCCTTTTCGACAAAATTAAGGTAAGATATGTCTTTTTTCTAACTTATACGGTGGGTGCGGCTATTTTCCGCCATTATAAAATCTTAGAAGCTTCCCTTACAAGATTATAAGAATATATTCAAATTAAAGTTTTTTCTTTTCTAATTATGTGACTTTTAAATGATTTCAAAAAAAGAGATATTTCTCTCAAATAATTTTGATTTCATCTATGTCAACATCCTTTGATGGATTTTAAGATTATTTGAAGTTGATTTATTATAATACAAAACATTCATATTGTATTGAAGGTTTTGTGATATGTTTTCCTATGGATGTGTTATTTTTATACCATTAATTGTTTCTGGGAAAGTATTGACATTTCGTATGCAAGTTTTAATACGAATGTTCATGTGATGTTTAAACCTGTTCATATGAGGAATGCATTGGACTTAGTAAGTGATGGGTGGAGCCTGCTATAGCTCCTCAATTCATCGGTAGGTCTCATGAGACAAACTAGTGTCTTGGCACAAGGCCTTGAAAAAATCTTATTTTTATTCTTGGTATGAGGCCTTGAATATGTGGTTTTGATAGTCTGGAATTATGCATTCCATCATTATGAAAGTGGTTATTGATATTTCATGTGATTATTAGACTAGTAGAATATCAATGTGAATATGTAAATGGAATTATTTCATTTTATTTTGGCTATATTATGCTGAAGTTGAAGTTTTAAAGGATTTTCTTTTATTTATACATTTCCTTAAATGTTTATTCTTATTTATGAAAGTTTCTGCTATATTGTTATCTTTACTGAGCATCTGAGCTCACCCCTTTCTATGTTTTATTTTTCCCAAGATGTAAAGAAGTATTTTATGACTGACCTGCAGGGATAGTCTTAGGGGATATGAGTGTGTACTATGGAGACTATGTGGTTTAGGTTTTTCACTTTATGATGTAATGTAAGACTTATATATGTATCTATTGTTTCCAAGGCTACTAAACTAATCAGTCTTTCGAGACATGATCTTTTGAAATCATGCCAATGTTATTTAATAATGCACCGACTCTGGGTAACTAGGGTCGGGGCATTACAGTTAGTATCAAAGGAAGTTTAGTACAAACCTTGGAAGCTAGATTTAGATAAACTCTAATTAGAGCACATAGACCTAGGATGGACTTTGAGGATTAGTATAGAAGAACTTCCTAAAATTTTGGTATTGTAGAGATTTTGTGAGTTTTCCGAGCAATACATCCCTGTCTGGATATGAGCAGGTAGAGGCGGCTCTGTCACAAATGTACCTAAGGGTAAAACCCAAAAACACCACTTTGAGCTAGACTCGAACTGGAACTGGTGCATGACAACAGGCCTTGCTACACTCTTGGTTACGACACTCTCGGGGGATAAGCTTAGGATAATTCTCATTTTATTTACAAACCATTATGAAGTGTTTATGAGTATATACTTCCGAAAATAAAACATTTTTATGATTATGGATTATATCCAAAAACTATTCAATTTAAGTTAGGTATTTTACAAGTTTGGAATTATTCATTGTAATTCATAAACTGACCTAGTGTATGCCATTGTATAGAAATGGCACCCAGTAGAAGGAATGTGAACTCCAGAAATACGTATGATCTAAATAGTAAGAAGGATCATATCTTTCACAGTATTAAAACAACATTAAGAAGGGAAATTGTCTCTCATGTATTCTCAACATATAAAGAAATAATATCATGTGTTAATAAGATAAGTAAAGAATTCTCTGAGTCCTATGGCTTTGAAGGGAAGCCAGAGAAGAAAAGGATGGAAGAGAGAAAGATGGATAAATCAAAGAGGGAAAAGAAGAATTTTCCCATATGTGATAACTGTGGGAAGAAACACCAAGAACTTGCCTAAAGGGAATGTGATTTTGTTATAAATGTGGAGAAAAAGGACACCATGTACGTGATTACAAGGGTAAGAAAAAGGTTTCAAATGTAAAATACTTCATCTGCAAGGAGTTGAGACACTACACGAACCAATGTCCAAATCATAAGAGTATGCACCAAATGATGTTATTGGATAATAATCAAGTTATGATACTACCATAGATGAAGAGGAATGATTAGAGTTATTATGTTATTATTAAAGAATTATTTCATTTGAGTGTTGAATCAATGATGTACAAGTTATAATAATTATGGAGTATATATGGATTATACTACAGAACTATTTTATTAAAGACTTGATATTGTGGGGAACCAAGAAAAGTTACTCAATAGTAGGTTAAATTTTTGGAAAATATGTGGTTGAGAGAAAGATAAACCATAATATGGTTTTGATACTGAGGTAGTGACTTTGGATTAATACATGTTTGATTTGGATAAATTATATTGGATATTCTTGACTACCTTGAAACTGATTAATGATTTGTATATTCCATCATTGTTTGAGTTTACAAAATTTTTGGATAGAAGGAGTATATCCAGTATTCTATAATGAATAAGGGAGCATGAATGTAATCAATAAGGTTTTATGGTAATTCTGGATGTTGCAGTGTTTTAAAAGAATACATGATGAAGGTGTTTACATGTTATTACATGGAAAAAAGGATCTTCCTTGTGTTTAACTTCCCTATAAATTTTTGACTGTGAGTTTGGATAGAAGTATTTTGGATACGTCTAGTTTGAGATTATTTTTTTATTTCCATAAAAAGGACAACCAGGAGGTCGAGCGGCAACCCGTCACGTCCGGCAAGGCTGTGAGACTTGAACCTGCAACCGAAGGGCGACAATGGTGTATCACCTACCACTGACCCACGTGATGTACTGGATTAAATAATATAGTTTTTTTAAAGGGTCTGTTAGATGAATTATAAATTCATTTTTTTAGAACCCTATATGAATAGGATAAATAGAATATATATTTTTAGTTTTATTATCTTTTAGAGTGAAAGAAAAGTTTGTGGTAGAAATTAGTTAATGGATGGAACTCTATTATCAATTATTTTTTCTTCTTCTCTTATTCTATGAAGAAATTAATTCTTGAACTTTAGGTAAGATATCTCAAAACTAAAAATTTCTTATCCTAATACCTTCTGTTTTGTGGAACCAATAATATTTTAAATCATCATAGATTGATGGTTTTGAGGCCCTCAAATCTACAATTGTTTTTGATTGATGACCTCATTCACTCCCTATAAATATTTACATTTTTCCTCCAATTATGTGTCTCTAATTTCCATCAATTTCCTTCTAATAGAGAACATAATTTGGTGGTTACTTTTTCATTCCACATTTCCCTCTTATTAAGACTAAATTTTATTACCGAATTTCCGATGTGGGTTTTCCCACAAAGGTATTTTCTATTTTAAACCTTTTATTTTCGAAGAACAATTTAAAATTGAGAGGAAGCAATTTATTTAAGGAGGGAAAAATGTAACACCCCAAGATTTCATAGTACGTTATTTTTTCAGTAATTCAATAACTTACAGTACACGCAACACCGGGTTCGAGCGCACCACAAGATTTCCAAACTAGCCGTTCAAAAGTGGTTATGAATAGAATTAAATTAATATTGAACTATATATAATTCTTATAATTTTAGAATCCACATTATGAGTTTCTTAGACATAATTTAAGAAAAAATTCATTTTTTTAGATAAAAGATGTATTTATTTCAAAAAATGCACTTTTACCGCCTTTTAATGATGAACCCTTTTTAAATTAAATATTTGAAACTTTTATATATTCTATTTGAAAAAATAAACTTCTTCTTTAGAATTGGGACATAGTAATTTAGTTTCAATAAATTTTTGGTTTTTTTCTGATAACTTTCATATTTAGGTGAATAGTGAAAAATACTATATTTTAACTCAAAACAGCTTTTTTAATAAAAATAATTTATAGTGTTAAATTATACATTTTAATGGTTTGTAAGTATAAATAGATTATATTTTTACCATTTAATCCAATTCTGGTCATTGTAAGTAATTTCACTTTGATATTGGACATAAACAAGTGTCAATATTTTGATAGATATTGTTTCTTAAAAATACACATTTTGGTTTTGACAATGAGAATTAATTTTAAATTCATAAATGAAACTTATATGTTTTGAATTTGGTAAAATATACTTCAATTTTAAATTCAGAATATCAAAATTAGTTTAGGGTGAATTTTTGGTATTTTTCTAAAAACATTCAAATTTTTAATGAATAGTGAAAAACATTGAGTTACTGTTTAAAACCGAATTTTTATTTAAATAATTATTTATTTAAATTTATTTTAGGTCAAAATAGATACATACTACCTATATAAGTTCAATTTAATTCATTGGAGTCAGTTTATAATAATTTTAGATATATAAAAAGTTTATTGAACTTTTCACCGTCTTTTACCCATCTCCTTGGAGAATTTAAAAATTCTCATAAAACTTAATTTTATAGCTTCTGTGAGTTGAATTTCGAAAATATGAGAGACATGGTTAATATCAAGGAGTAAAATGTGGTTCAATAAGATAAAAATATTTTTTGGTGAATAGTAACTTTTTGCTTTTATTTACTACGGTTAAAAGTAAATAGGCTAATTAAGGGTAAAAATGTTATTATTATTACCCTAACACATGTCCTAATTCTATTGGATAAGTATAATTCGACCAAAAAAACCTTTAGAATAAAATATGAACCTCTTTGATCCGCTTGGATTAGATTAGGACATTTATTATTATTTAATTTAAAGAAGAGTTAAAAGAGTTAAAATCAAAGTTTAATAACTAAAACATTATTAATATAGGGTTATACATAAGATAAATTCGACTATAAATATTATTTATAAATATAAAAATATTTTGTACATAATAGTATTTTATTTATATTTTTTATACATTAAATAATTTAATTTATTTATGACACAATGATGATGCAGTAATTACCTAATTAATGGAATATTAAACTAATTGATATTATAAATATCCGAAAAATGTAATTTGAGACTTTTTATGAATTATACTAATTTTCTAGGTTAATATGACATTTTAGGGTTGGTTAGATTAATTTTGTTAGAAGTAATAATGCTGTTATGATTTTAACAAAAAACAAATACCAAATAGTGTCATAATCCACATAAAATAGTTTTTAAAAAAAATATTATATTATTAATTGATATAATGGTCCTAAAAATCTAATGTTCGGAAAAAAGACTTATATAATAATATATATGACATTAATGAACCAATGGGGGTTCGATTGTTAGTTTATAGTAAGTTTATTAACTATATAGTGTAAGAATACAAGAAGACACGTTAAAAGTTAAATTATTTAACTTAGAGTTAAATCTAAATGATAAGGTTAAAATGGTAACATAAACTTGTCTAAAACCTATTTGTTGAGAGTATTTCGACCCATCCCCACCCTAGCCTTGAAATAAGTAACTTTTAAGCCATTATAAACTGAATATGAATTTATTATAAAATAATATTTTAAGTTTTTCTTAAGGTGTCTCTCACCCCTCTTATAAAAGGGAACTCCCCCTTATCTCTAATTCACACCTTAAAAGCCTTTTGGCTTGGCCAACATCTGCCCAAATACCCTCTCAAATGTCCTCACTCCATCCTAGAGTTCTTACTTTGGTCATAAATCCAACTTCAGAAGCCCTTTTTATCAAATCAAAAGGATGAACTCAAAGAAGAGGTAATAATTTCACCACCCTCTTTCAAGTTCTTTTCTTCTTCCACTTATTCTTTCTTTGTTATTTCCATTATAAAATAATAACTCCAATGTCTTCTATTGTAACTTCCCGACCCGGCTCACCACTAAACCGGAGGCCGGACCGGTCACCACATGACCTCAAGCGCGCCTCCCCATACACCAGAGGTTGCCGACTAGCAGTGAGGGTCTAAGGATAGTCAGTGGGGAGACTATACCCTCATTTTAGTGTTCAAAAATAGACAAAGGCAATAAATAGTGGAAACAGTATAAGAAATTAATAAGCAGCGGAAATTATATTTTATAAATCTTGTAAAAAAACAAATGTCCAACGCCAAAGTGTACAACGGATGTATGCATGACATGCTAATGATACAAAAGTAGAAAATAGTGAACAAAACAGCATGCTTTACATTTCAATGCATAAATAAATAAATAATGACTCAAAGCCCCATGGGAAATCTCCTCGAGCATCCCGACCCTCCGCTCTGTCCTGTGCTCCTAACTCCCAAGTAAATGCAAACAACATATTTCTGCAACCAAATAGAATCTACTCGGGTACCCAGTGCAATGGTGGCCCGAGTAGGGTGTGAGATATAAATCTCAGTAGGCCAGGACCACCGATGTCTACCCCAAACCTGACATTTAATAAATAACATATAATATTTGAAAGCATGCATAAATTAAGTAAACAGTACAATGTAACTATATACCCAAGTACCTGCTTCAGCCCTCAGTTGGTGTCTGAACCTGTATTATACATTTGTCATACATACTCAATATTCATTACATAATCATTCATCGATTATTAATTATTCCAATCTTAATAAATTATTAAGGTCTTGATATTTGGCCTATGCCCAACATCTCCCGTATAAATCACTCCCCAGAGATGTCTCTAAGACCATCTATGTAATCAAAGTAAAGACTAATTCCAAGCTTGTACTTTGGCTTGGATAACGTGTCATAAGTTATTCAATTCAACCTTTCATATACTAAGTCTGAGACCACCCACTAAAAGTGGTTCACCCAAATCATAAATAATTCTGAAACCTTCCACATAAATAATTCACAAATCATCATGTCTCAACCGCATTCATTAACCATTAACTCATTTCATGCACGAAAAATTGGACCCACAGTCCAATGTTAATTAATGGTTGTAGAACATCATGTCTAGCACCCTTGTGAGTATTTGGAGCATCAGTCCTTGTCTCACAACCCATGGGTATTTGGAGCATCAGTCCTTGACCCATAAAAGTATATTTGCTTGCAAGCTGGGTGTAGAACGCCATGTCTAGCACCCCGTGAGTATTTGGAGCTTCAGTAATTGTCTCACAACCCATTTATCAATCATACATATATATTTATCATTGATGTAGAACACCATGTCTATCACCCTGTGAGTATTTGGAGCTTCAGTCCTTGTCTCACAACCCGTTTATCGATCATAAATATATATATTTATCGTTGGTGTAGAACACCATGTCTATCATCCCGTTAGTATTTGGTGCTTCAGCCCTTGTCTCACAACCTGTTTATCAATCATACATATATCTCTATCGTTGGTGTAGAACACCATGTTTAACACCCCAAAACCATTTATTAATTAATTCATAAATTAATTAATCCAATCTGTTAATTAATTCAACAACCAATTAACAACATAAATCGCCCGTCAAAAGTCAACCCTTAATTAACCATTCAATATCTCAATAGTAAATAATTAATTAACAATTAATTGTTCTTAGCAAGCCAAATAAATAATTAACTCAACATTTAATTATCCAAATTCGTTAACAAGTCTCAACCAGTCCACTCAAATAGTGATTCATCCAGGACTCTAACAATTTACATGCACGTCATAATCATCACAAAATATGCTGAACAAGACCATATAATTAGAAACCATCTCAAGCATCATCTCATAATATAGAACAACTCCATCCAAGACAACTTAATGCATTTAAATCTAACAAGTATCAAAAAGTACCCTTGGCCAACAGTCGTAACAAATAATCAATTAACAATCTTAATTTAATGAATGCAAATTAATTAAATCAAAAATTAATTAATTAAATATTATCCCTTACACCAATCATAAATTAATTAACCATTTAACATTTAACATGTAATAATTAATCCATCCATTAATTATTACCAATTTCCAATTTATACTTTTGAACATATCAAATATTCAATATTCCCAATCAAAATTAAAAGCCACAAATTTTATTCCAACTCATGACTTGATAATTAATTCTACAATTAATTACTCTATTATACATTCTTCCCATTCAAATCATTTAATTGTTTAATCATATAACTTTAATCAAATTAGGAAAACATACTTAAAACAACACAAGTTCATGCCATCATTTATCTCACGTGGGCGACATCATTTAATAACTTCTAAAGTGGCATGCATCGACATGTCATAATCAAGGAAACTTACATTCTCAATTTATTTAAAGAAGCCATAATTCTTAAAATAAAGTGTTAAGGATTTGAGACCCTACCTCGGGGTGGCACCATTTTAAATCTGAAGCGCTTTAATGTACTTGGCTGCAACCAGTCCACAACTGATCCGTAATCGCACATGCGCACACCTTTATATATTTATATTTATATATATATATATATATATTTATTTATTTATGCGCATTGTCTGGTTGCTGTGCGCACCAGGTTGAGAGGCCAAAAGAAATGGCACACAGGGATGGTCATGCGTCGGGACTTCGGGAGGATGAAGGTCAAGGATGCTATGCAAATAACATCCAGATAAATTCGCACACGACCACTCTAACCAACAACTCAATAAAAGGGGGCGTTATAAAGAGATCTATAAACATTCAGATTCAATTAAAAATCCTAAATTAAAACTCTTAATTTGATGTCAGTTTGATCCGTTTATTTACGGCGGAGTCATTTATTTCACTCCTAGAAGTCGTTTTAAAATTTACAGTATTTAAAACGGTCCATAATGGGGTTCCCAAAAGCTTCCACGGACATAAAAATGGAAAACGGCATATATTAAAGATGAATGAACAGTAACAATGATATTAATTAATTAATTTAATTATTTAATTAAATTAAACAATTTAAATTTGTTACTTTAATAAAAAGTTCGTTGCGGATAAAAATTGTACTTTTCCTAGGGTAAACCCCCATTTAAAACTCATTGGTGGTCTCGAATTTCTCGTACGATGCACGGTTTGTGAGTTATTAATGATTTAATCTTAAAAAAACGGAATAAATAATTGATGAAAAAATAATAATAATTTCTTGCGAGCGAGGCATCAAAACGCTCGATGCAAACAGATGTTATACCTTCTCTAGGGTAAAACCCTCATTCCGGACCCATTGGTGGCCTCATATTTACCATAGGATGCCCCGTTTGAGAGATATTTAATTATTTTTAATAAAATAATATAAAAAAATATTATTTAATAACCAGACTCCTTCATTAAATAACTCCTTCATTAAATTCAAAACTGCTTATTTAATTAAGAGTTTCAATGAGATATCCAACATCCTCATTAAATTCACCTAAATATTACACATCAATAAATAAAAACAGATCTTTGACAAACCTCGTAATTAAATTGTATTAAAAGAAACAATAAACGCTAATTTTAATTATGTCCAACCTCCCCATTTAAATCCACATTAATTATCCAATTCATTTTTAACCTTCATTTATTATTCTCGTAATAAATGTTTCGTAATTAATTATAAAACTCAATATTGATCATTAAATTATTTTAACATTTATTTAACTAAGTCACCACAAAAATAATAATAACACCATTATTATTATTATTCAAACATTAATTTATTTAGAAACCCAAACCCCCAATTTATTACAATATCATTAATATGATAAAAACACAAACTCATAACCCCTCATTTAATTAAAAGTTTTTTTTGAGAAGCTCAAAAGCCACATTTAATTCTCATAAATGATACACTCCTTTAACATGCAATTAAAATATCAAAGTATCAAAATAATTTATTACTCCATAATAATAATAATAACATTATTATTATTAGCACATTCCCCCATTTAATAATAAATGGTCTTTTAATAATTCTGAAACACTTAATTTAAATAAAACGGTTCTTTGATAAACCCAAAAGCCACGTCAATACCTTCAACTGGAATTTTATTAATTCTTTAACATTCAATAAATTTAACAACCACAATAATAGTAATAATAACTTCATATTATTATTATTATTATTAAAACATTATTTTAATTAATCCAAAACTTTCATATAATCATATTTAATTAAAAAATAATAATAATAATTTATTTAATAAGATAAACTGCACAGGTTGGACCGCAACCATGTGCTGCCCATGAAGATCAATTAAAGTGGATTTTTCCGGATCCGGTGCACCCGAGACTCATCGGGACACCAGCTAATATTTATCGGGTAATTACGCAATGCCAGAAACAACACCATTAGGTGTTCCAACACTCAGAATAAAAGTCCATAGCTCACTTTAAAAAAAATGAACCGTTGATAAATCGAAAAAAATTCAAAGAAATTCGTATTTTAACCCGATTCAAAAACACGGGACTTTACAATATACCCACCTTAAAAACATCTCATCCCCGAGAAGCCATCGTGAACCACTACTAAATCAACTGACCTACCAAGGTCATTTAAGAAGATCAGTGAAAATATTACCAGTCAACTTCGTTCTAAAAGCTCAACATCACCTGCTGACACATTTATAAAAAAATGATGCAATAATACCCACCTTAGGATTTTCCTTGACATCTCAAGAAAATATTATCCGCTCACCAGTGCATGTTTTTAGAATAAATTAATGCATGTGTGTGACATTCCTTGAACCATGTTCACCACGTGAAACATTGATCATAAAAATCCGTAGCATAAATCTATCAGCGTGCCAAAACAACCGAGTCCCAAGAAGTCCTCCCGAGTAGTGGGACAAACTTACTTTAATAGCCTTAAACATTATATGGGTACTACCTGCCACAGGTTAGACCCTTACGAAGCATTAAAATTGACCCTCTCTCTTGGTCATGCAAAATTGGAATCACAAGATTCAAAAACCCCTTTTTTATAGGAATTTTAATTAATTTATTTCAACATTTTAACATCTGAATGAATTTCAGCATACACACATGTAAATATTCACAACAAGTTACTTGGTTTTAAAAATAACAATCTACAGGAAAAAAATCATGTTATCACAAAAATCCTCTTTAATCATCATTCAAAGTTATTCAAATATAAATATGCAATTTAGAAACTAAATTCCTTTTACAGAAAAGGCGACCTCCAAAGTTCTCATTTATTCAATCTGGGTTCTTCCAAAAGCAACCCAACAACAGTTCAATATAATCAAAACTCAACAGTTTTACATTTGTAACCATTTTCAAACATATTATGGTTGTATAAGGATAAAACACATGGGTGGTCATCTACCAATCGATAAGGCGCCCATACACCTTATCGCTGGAATTTGGCCCCCATTTATCACAATCAACATTTATTTAACGTTTTATCTTTAGCACCCCGTTCACATATCCAAAACATCTCTAACATGTTAGCATAAGCATTAACACAACAACATGCTAAAACACAGAAGCATGGCACAACAACAAAACATACTAATAACTGAAACAGTGTGGAATATAATCACTCAAGCATGTTAAATCTATTACCGGAACAAGCTATCTAGAGAGGAATGCTAAAATAGATCGAAACATGGCATCGCACCCAAGGAACATAATCCAAATTGGAAGGCATCCTACTAATGCAACTACATGGCATGTTATATGCATGACATGTGAATCTATAAGTGACTAAGATGATGCATGTATGAAAATTCCTTGCCATATTAGGACAAGACAATTATTTTTCAAAATTCTCAAAATCAATAAACAGCAGAAAATACACTAGTCACTCAAGGTAAAATCATATCAACTGTAACCTCTAATAGTACAAACATCAATTCCCTTCCCTGACCACTTGGTCTTTTCCCGTACATGAGGGGATTAGTCCCAAGAACGACTATTAACCCAAGCACTGACACATTCCTAGTCTCCTATCTATAAACCCCAAAACAGAAAGACAAAGTAAAAGAAAGAAAACCTAAACCTCTGATACCACTTTGTAATGTACCGACCTGGCTCACCACTAAACCGGAGGCCGGACCGGTCGCCACATGACCTCAAGTGCGCCTCCTCGTATGCCATAGGTTGCCGAATAGTAGTGAGGGTTTAAGGATAGTCAGTGGGGAGACTATACCCCCATTTTAGTTTTCAAAAATAGACAAAGGAAATAAATAGCGGAAACTGTATAATAAATTAATAAGAAGCGGAAAGTATATTTTATAAATCTTGTAAAAAAACAAATGGCCAATGCCAAAGTGTACAACGGATGTATGCATGACATGATAATGATACAAAAGTAGAAAACATTGAACAAAACAGCATGCTTTACATTTAAATGCATAAATAAATAAATAATGACTCAAAGCCCCATGATCGATCTCCTCGAGCATCCCGAGCCTCTGCTCTGTCCTGTGCTCCTAACTCCCAAGTAAATGAAAACAACATATTTCTACAACCAAATAGAATCTACTCGGGTACCTAGTGCAATGGCAGCCCGAGTAGGGTCTCAAATACAAATCTCAGTAGGCCAGGACCACCAGTGTCTACCCCAAACCCGACATTTAATAAATAACTTATAATATGTGAAAGCATGCATAAATTAAGTAAACAGTACAATGTAACTATATACCCAAGTACCTGATTCAGCCCTCAGCTGGTGTCTGAACCTGTATTATACATTTGTCATACATACTCAATATTCATTACATAATCATTCATCGGTTATTAATTATTACAATCTTAATAAATTATTAACGTCTTGAGATTCGGCCTACGCCCAACATCTCCCATACAAATCACTCCCCAGAGATGTCTCTAAAACCATCTATATAATCAAAGTAAAGACTAATTCCAAGCTTGTTCTTTGGCTTGGATAACGTGTCATAAGTTATTCAATTCAACCTTTCATATACTAAGTCTGATCCCACCCACTAAAAGTGGTTCACCCAAATCATAAATAAGTTTGAATCCTTCCTCATAAACAATTCACAAATCATCATGTCTCAACCGCCTTCATTAACCATTAACTCATTTCATGCACGAACAATTGGACCCATAGTCCAATGTTAATTAATGGTTGTAGAACATCGTGTCTAGAACCCTCGTGAATATTTGGAGCATCAGTCCCTGTCTCACAACCCATGAGTATTTGGAGCATCAGTCCCTGACCCATAAAAGTATATTTGCTTTCAAACTGGGTGTAGAACGCCATGTCTAGCACCCCGTGAGTATTTGGAGCTTCAGTCCTTGTCTCAAAACCCATTTATCAGTCATACATATATATTTATCATTGATATAGAACACCATGTCTATCACCGAGTGAGTATTTGGAGCTTTATTCCTTGTCTCACAACCCGTTTATCGATCATACATATATATTTATCGTTGGTGTAGAACACCATGTCTATCATCCCGTGAGTATTTGGAGCTTCAGTCATTGTCTCACAACCTGTTTATCAATCATATATATATATCTATCGTTGGTGTAGAACACCATGTTTAACACCCCAAAACCATCCATTAATTAATTAATCCAATCTGTTAATTAATTCAACAACCAATTAACAACATAAATTGCCCGTCAAAATTCAACCCTTAATTAACCATTCAATATCTCAATAGTAAATAATTAATTAACAATTAATTGTTCTTAGCAAGCCAAATAAATAATCAACTCAACATTTAATTATCCAAATTCGTTAACAAGTCTCAACTGGTCCACTCAAATAGTGATTCGTCCAGGACTCTAACAATTTACATGCACGTCATAATCATCACAAAACATGTTTAACAAGCCCATATAATTAGAAACCATCAC
Organism: Viscum album; assembly: GCA_963277665.1. Taxonomy (NCBI): domain Eukaryota; kingdom Viridiplantae; phylum Streptophyta; class Magnoliopsida; order Santalales; family Viscaceae; genus Viscum; species Viscum album. The sequence continues at coordinate 427,338,315 of OY728150.1, read as the reverse complement.
AAGCATCATATCATTATATAGAATAACTCCATCCAAGACAACTTAATGCATTGAAATCTAACAAGTATCAAAAAGTACCCTTGGCCAACAGTCATAACAAACAATCAATTCAGAATCTTAATTTAATGAATGCAAATTAATTAATTCAAAAATTAATTAATTAAATATTATCTCTTACACTAATCATAAATTAATTAACCATTTAACATTTAACATGTAATAATTAATCCATCCATTAATTATTACCAATTTCCAATTTATACTTTTGAACATGTCAAATATTGAATATTCCCAAACATAATTTAAAGCCACGAATTTTATTCCAACTCATGACTTGATAATTAATTATATAATTAATTACCCTATTATACATTCTACCCTTTCAAATCATTTAATTGTTTAATCATATAACTTTAACCAAATTAGCAAAACATGCTTAAAAACAACACAAGTTCAAGTCATCATTTATCTCACGTGGGCGGCATCATTTAATAACTTCTAAAGTGTCATGCATCAACATATCATAATCAAGGAAACATACATTCTCAATTTATTTAAAGAAGATATAATTCTTAAAATAAAGTGTTAAGGATTTGAGACCCTACCTCGGGGTGGCACCATTTTAAATCTGAAGCGCTTTAATGTACTTGGCTGCAACCAGTCCACAATTGGTCCGTAATCGCACGTGTGCACACCTTTATATATATATATTTATTTATTTATTTATTTATGCACGTTGTCTGGTTGATGTGCGCACCAGTTTGAGAGGCCAAAAGAAATGGCACATAGCGATGGTCACGCGTCGGGACTTCGGGAGGATGAAGGTCAAGGATGCTGTGCAAATAACATCCAGAGAAATTCACACACGACCACTCTTACCCGCAACTCAATAAAAGGGGGCATTATAAAGAGATCTATAACCGTTCGGATTCAATTAAAAATCCTAAATTAAAACTCTTAATTTGATGTCAGTTTGATCTGTTTATTTATGGCGGAGTCATTTATTTCACTCCTAGAAGTCGTTTTAAAATTTACAGCATTTAAAACGGTCCATAATGGGGTTCCCAAAAGCTTCCACGGACATAAAAATGGAAAACAGCGTATATTGAAAATGAATGAACAATAACCATGATATTAATTAATTTATTTAATTGTTTAATTAAATTAAACAATTTAATTTGTTACTTTAATAAAAAGTTTGTTGCGAATAAAAATTATACTTTGCCTAGGGTAAACCCCCCATTTCAAACTCATTGGTGGTCTCGGGTTTCTCGTACGATGCACGGTTTGTGAGTTATTAATGATTTAATCTTAAAAAAACCAAATAAATAATTGATTAAAAAATAATAATAATTTCTTGCGAGCGAGGCATCCAAACGATTGATGCAAACAGATGTTATACCTTCTTTAGGGTAAAACCCTCATTCCGGACCCATTGGTGGCCTCAGATTACCATAGGATGCACCGTTTGAGAGATATTTAATTATTTTTAAGAAAATAATATAAAATAATATTATTTAATAACCACACTCCTTTATTAAATATCTCCTTCATTAAATTCAAACCTGATTATTTAATTAATAGTTTCAACGAGATATCCAACAGCCTCATTAAATTCACCTAAATATTACACATCAATAAATAAAAATAGAACTTTGACAAACCTCATAATTAAATTGTATTAAAAGAAACAATAAATGCCAATTTTAATTATGTCCAACCTCCCCATTTAAATCCACATTAATTATCCAATTCATTTTTAACCTTCATTTAATATTCTCGTAACAAATGTTTCATAATTACTTATAAAACTCCATATTGATCATTAAATTCTTTTAAAATTTATTTAGCTAAGTCACCACAAAAATAATAATAACATCATTATTATTATTATTCAAACATTAATTTATTTCAAAACCCAAACCCCCAATTTATTACAATATCATTAATATGATAAAAACTCCAACCCATAAGCCCCCATTTAATTCAAAGTTTTTTTTAGAAGCTCAAAATCCAAATTTAATTCTCATAAATGATACACTCCTTTAACATGCAATTAAAATCTCAAAGTATCAAAATAATTTATTACTCCATAATAATAATAATAACATTATTATTATTATCACATTATTCCATTTAATAATAAATGGTCCTTTAATAATTCTGAAAATCTTAATTTAAATAAAACGGTTCTTTGATAAACCCAAAATCCACGTCAATACCTTCAACTGACATTTAATTAATTCTTTAACATTCAATAAATTTAACAACCACAGTAATAGTAATAATAACTTCATATTATTATCATTATTAAAACATTATTTTAATTAATCCAAAACTTTCATATAATCATATTTAATTAAATAATAATAATAATAATTTATTTAATAAGATAAACTACATAGGTTGGACCGCAACCATCCACTGCCCATGCAGATCCATTAAAGTGGATTTTTCCAGATCCGGTGCACCCAAGACTCATCGGGACACCCGCTGAAATTTATCGGGTAATTACCGAATTCTAGAAACAACACCATTTGGTGTTCCAACACTCAGAATAAAATTCCATAGCTCACTTTAAAAAAAATGAATCGTTGATAAATCGAAAAAAATTCGAAAAAATTCGTATTTTAACCCGATTCAAAAACACGGGACTTTACATCTATATACTATGATTTTATTATAAATATGGTACATCCATATTCATTATTTTATCCATCCTTTGAATGACATGCCACCATACGTGTGTACATATAGATTACCGTCTCCACGTCGTGGTGTAATTGTTATTCAATGTGTTATTATTTGGATGGGTATAATAATGACGTGTAATTCATGTAAATGATAAATATAACATGATAATGATTCTTTATATATGATATAACATCCAATTATATATTAATATAATATCAAAAGAATGATGTTGTCGCTCTTGCGTACGTACGGATTACCATCTCCACGAATGCAATGAGATTCATTCCCCATCGTATCAATTCAAGACTAATTTTCATTAGATGATTAAAAATAATGTGTAAAGAATTGATATCATTCTCGATATGAATAAGATACCACTAGTAGAAAAATTATTTTTAACGTCTCCAGTTTGACGTTGGTTTCTTATAAACTGACGTAAATAATTTTTGCGGTGAATTTTTTACGTCGGTTTTTTTAAAAACTGATGCCAAAAAGGAAAAAAATTGTTTTGGCGTCGGTTTTTATGAAAACCGACACCATAAATGTTTTAAAAAAAATCTTTGGTGTCGGTTTTTTAACAAACCAACTCTAAAAATTTAAAAATAACTACTTTTCGCATCGGTTTTTTTAAAAACCGACGCCAAAAACAAAAAATAATTTTTTTGGCGTTGGTTTTTAAAAAAACAGACGCGAAAAGTTAAAATATATTTTTGGCGTCGGTTTTTATGAAAACCGACGCCAAAAAATTAAAAACAAAATTTACAGTGTTTTAGATAATTTCTTAATCTTTTATTTGACTGGTTGTGGAGCTAAAACCGAGTTACAGATTAAAAGTTATGACCTTTTAAAGTTGAACTTATTTAAGACTTCTTTTAGAGAAGGTCAACTTCCGACATCCATAATATTTAATCCATAACTCTGTTTTTGCTCCACGACCAGTAAAATCAAATACTAGAGAAATATCTAAAACATTGTAATTTTTTTTTTAATTCATTGGTGTCAGTTTTCATTAAAACCGACGCCAAAAATATATTTTATCTTTTCACGTCGGTTTTTTTTAAAACCGACGCCAAAAAAATTATTTTTTGTTTTTGGCGTCGGATATTAAAAAAACCGACGCGAAAAGTTTTTTTTAAAATTTTTAGCGTCGGTTTGTTAGAAAACGACGCCAAAGATTTTTTTTTACTTTTTGGCGTCGCTTCGTAAAAAAACTGACGCGAAAAATGTATTTTTTTAACTTTTTCACATTGGTTTATTTAAAAACCGACGCCAAAAAGGATATCGATTGACATTTTTGGCATCAGTTTTCTAAAAACCCAACACCAAAAGACCAATTTAAATACTATTTTGTGTCGGTTTCAAACAAAACTGATGCCAAAGAGTAACGCGGGATCAGAATTTCAATTTTTTTCACAACACGCGTTTAACTTTTTAAAATCCTGCCTACATTTTCGTACAACGCAATTGAAAATGTTTCCGTTTACTATATATATATCCAGTTTCTCCTTCGTTCATCATTTTCAAAATCTTCGATTCAATCAAGATTTCAATGAGACTTCAATCTTTAATTTGAACACGGTACATATTCTATTCATTTGTTTTCTTTATTATTATTATCCTTCATTTCTAAACAACTCGATTAGCTTTCTTATAATGATGATTCATTCTCATTTCTAAATACAAGTTATATGATGATAAAAAACATATCATTTCGATGGAAGCCCCTAAAACCATTGAAATATGTTTGATGTATTATGATTATTTTATTTCATTTGGTGTATATGATTTTAATTTATGTTTATCTTGTTTTCTTTGAAACGAGTTGTATCAATAAAAACTTTGATAGGTTCAACTTCTAACGGTGATAACTTTTGAACCGTAACTCCATTTTAGGTCCACAACCTGTCAAATAAAAGCTTTGGAAATGATCTAAAACATAGAAAAAAAAATTCCTTTTTGGCGTCGGTTTTTATAAAAACCGACGCCAATTTTTTTTTTCATTTATGGCATCGGTTTTTTTAAATAACCGACGCCAAAACTATTTTTTTTTAATTTTTTGCGTCGGTTTTTATGAAAATCGACTCCAAAAATGATATGAATTAGTTTTTTTGGCATCGGTTTTTTACAAAACCAATGCCAAAAAACAAATGTTATTCATTTTTCGCGTCGGTTTACAAAAACCGACGTAAAAATTCATATTTTTTACGTCGGCGACTTTGACGTCGGTTAAAAAACGACATTAAAAACCATTTTTCTACTAGTGTACATCCCATCCATAACAAATATGACTCACATAACAAATAATATAAAGTAAAATGAATCTGTTAACACCCGAAATGACGATAATACTAAGATATTATTAACAAAGCAATGTTAAAAGATCATATATGATATCATATTAATGTATATGATTCTTGTATAATTAAATAACAATTATTTCACCATTATAAAGAATGTTAAACTACCCTCTAACAAGTAAAAGTACAAGGTAAGGGTTTATTTCACAATCTCTTCATTATCCAAGGTTGTTTATACATAATTATCTACTAGGACCTCTTTATCATCCACATCCTTGTTTCTTAAAAATGTATTTCAAAACATTCTTACTATTTTATAGAATATGGGTTAAAGTAATTTATACCCTTTTTTGACTTTTTAAAAGATTTTTATAAAGGAATCTTTCCATCGTTTTCCAAACAAGGTCCTTCTTAACCTTTTTGACAAAATTAAGGTAAGAATGTCTTTTTTTAACTTATACGGAAGGTGAGGCTATTTTCTGCCATTATAAAATCGTCAAAGCTTCCCTTACAAGATTATAAGAATATTTTCAAAGTAAATTTTTTCTTTTATAATTATGTTAATTTTAAATGATTTCAAAAAAAGAGATATTTCTCTCAAATAATTTTGATTTCATCTATGTCCACATCCTTTGATAGATTTTAAACTTATTTGAAGTTGATTTATTATGATACAAAACTTTCATATTGTATTGAAGGTTTTGTGATATGTTTTCCTATGGTTGTATTATTTTTATACCATTCATGGTTTCGGGAAAAGTATTGACATTTCGTATGCTATTTTTAATACAAATGTTTATGTGATGTTTAAACCTGTTCATATGAGGAATGAATTAGACTTAGTAAGTGACGGGTGGAGTCCGTTATAGATCCTCGATGCATCAATAGGTCTCATGAGACAAACTAGTGTCTTGGAACAAGGCCTTGAAAAAATCTTATTTGTATTATTAACACGAGGCCTTGATTGTGTGGTTGTGATAGTCTGGCATTATGCATTCCATCATTATGAAAGTGGTTATTGATATTGTATGTGATTATTCGACTAGTAGAATATCCATGTGAATAATTAAATGGAATTATTTCATTTTATTTTGGCCATATTATTCTGAATTTAAAGTTTAAAAGGATTTTGTTTTAGTTATACATTTCCTTAAATGTTTATGCTTATTTGTGAAAGTTTCTGCTATATTTTTATCCTTACTAAGAATCTGAGCTCTCCCTTTTCTATGTTTTATTTTTTCCAAGATGTAAAGAAGTATTTTAGGACTGACCTGCAGGGATAGTCTGAGGGGATATGACTGTGAACTATGGAGTATATGTTGTTGTATTTTTTCACTTTATGATGTAATGTAAGACTTATAAATGTATCTAGTGTTTCCAGGTCTACTAAACTAATCGGTCTTTCGAGACTTGATCTTTTGTGATCAAGCCAATGTTATGTAATAATGCACCGAATCTGGGTAATTGGGGTCGGGGTGTTACAGTTTCATGGATTTTGGGAATCGGAAGACTGAGAGGGTATGGCTTCGGCCATCTGTACCATGCTCGTGCTTTGGCACGGGTCAGCTAGTCGTGCTGCAATGATACCTTGGAAGTTGGACTTTATGGTTTTTAGTTGCTGGGAGGATCTTCTCTTTTGAAATGGGTGTTGTTTTTGAGCTTGAGTTTTGGTCTGTTGGAGACTATTTTATTGTTCTTATGTCTTGATGTCATGGGTTCTCACTTTCCCTTAAAATTGATTGAAAAATAAAAAAAATTAATTTTCAGTCAGTCATGTGTGGTTCTCTTGTCCTCATTGAAATATTTCATATCCTACATTAATATATATACTACTTGGAACCACGTCACTTGGTAGGAAGATTCTTATTATGAAAATATATTTCTTGGTGACGTGTCTTCGTTTATCTTATTTAATCTATACATTCTTCTTCTTAATAGATTTAAATTCATGATATGCTTACTCATGAAGATCTTTGATCATATTAGGAAATATTCTCACTCCTAGATTATTGGAAAACCTTTATTATTTCTCTTATTATTATAATCAACATATAGATTATTATTTTAGATACATTGGAAAAAAGTCTAACATGAACACTTGGGATCATTAATTCATGTAAATATCTTTATAGTATTATATATTGATAACATATTGATCATTTGTAATGAAATTCTCATTTTATCATCAATTAAGGATTATAATTAGAATAACTTCTTCGTAAATGATTTATAAGAATCCACACACCTCATGGTTATAAGGGTTTATAGGGATAACATAAATATGTTTCTTGGGATAAGTTAGGGAATTTACATTAGTAAAATTATGAAAAAATTCAAAATAAATGAGACTAAGTAAGGTTTAATACCAATTTCTGGAAAAAAATGGGGATACAATATCCTACTTTTGGTAATGTAAGAAAACAAATAAATATAATATATGATTCTTATCCCATGGTATCCATCATGGATGACAAGTCGATAATGAAACCAAATATATCATATGTTTAAATCATGATGAATATATACTAATTAGATCTTAGAGAAGTTCATTAGATAATATACAAGAATATCCTCAAATTAGCTGCGTAACACTAGGGAAATTTTCTCAACATATAAGGATAAAGAAATAAAATTGTAAAAGGATATAATGGAATTAAAATTAAATAAAAAAATGGTCTAGTATTGTTTTTAACCTAAATGAAGGAATTATAAACTTGAAAAATATGGATCCTCTTGATCTATTGAGTTAATAATGGAGTGACTCCATTTTCTAAAGAAACTTGATCTATCTAAAAATCAGAACACATCCTTCAATGATATTATACTTTTTTAATAATTTATATTTCATAGTGATGTATATAAATATATAAATATATATATAATATTATAATATATACAATTCAATAGATCTTACGAATAACCTAATATAGAAATATAATATTGTGGTCTAAGTATTATTTTTATGTATTGAATATATACGAGTTTGGATCGAGTGTAAATGAGATTGTTAGAGAATGTATCCCCTAGAGAAATAATGTGATGATGGTTGGGTTTAATGGTTATATCATATGAACATTATTTATTAATGTAATTCATTATTTAATTGTCACTATATTGTGTTTTATTTCATTAAATAAAATGTATCCTGATTATAATTGTTAGAATATAATATTATATGCTTTATATATATATATGAACTATCATGAAAGTAAGGGTTGTGGTGGGGGATAATGTGAAAAAAAGTAATATCATGAGCTACAAGTAAACTCTTGTTAAATAAAATATGAATTTATGATCATGTTGTCGAGCGTGTCAAATTAGTTGTTTAGTTTTTACAAGAATTTCTACAGTATAGTGGGAACCCTAGGTTATCTCTCGATAGAGCCTTAGATAATTAATTTTAAAATGATGGTTTTAATTATGAAAAATAGGAATGGTATGTTAAAAAACATTTGGGTTTTTATTTAATAATCCAATAGATAAAGGTAATCAATAAAACAAAATGGAAACTAACAGATTTGATTAAGCGTGATCAACCCTAGGAAATATCATGCTTTTCATTCTTCAAATATTTAAGATATAGGGTTCAAATATTTTAATCCTTATTTTCGAACACATAGAAGTATAATTTTACAGATTTTATACTATAATACTTCCTAGGTTTTAGTTGGAATTATTAAATGATTCACCGGCTACCAGTGATGATGGGGTGATTTGTGTCCAACTTCATAACCAAAACTCACTAAGGCAACATATGAAGAACTCAAAATATTTTCCAGATTTGTATATTATTTCATTTTTATACCATGAAAAAAATTTAAATGACCTTTAAAATTTTTATGAGACTTCAATTGACCAATATGAACCACATAAACACTACAATTAAAAGAGGGGAGTAGAAATGGTGAATGGTGGGTGAAACATCACATGAAAGGGTACCCCCAAACTTACTCATATGAGTTCGATCATGAAATAATAGTACATAATTCAATTAAATAAAAGATAGGATGATGAAAATAAATACACAAACGTAGAAGTTAAAATATGATTCAAGTATTATAAAAACAAATCTCGGGATTTACATCATGTTCCTCCACAGGTGATCATAAAGAGTTTAGAACTCTGTGAAAGGGTAGGAATCCATAGATGTGAAGAAGGAAATAACAAGAGATAAAATCCTACCCTATGGTATAGAAACATTTTATAACAAGTTTCAAGGGTTTTTTTATGATTTCATACATCAAAATTCCAAAAAATAAGTCAAATGCCTAGGGGACTATTTCATTATTCATGGAAAACTTTTACCTTATTTTTTATCTGGATATTTGACTAAAAATGCATAAAAAGTAATAAACTTATATGTAGAGGTAGGAATTTTAGATATTTTTCCAATATAGGTGGAATCATACCAATTGGAGGTCTGAGTCCCGAGTTATGGACTAATTGCAAACGGGTGTTGCAATTCGGTCTTCCTGGAATTTCATCACATTGTGGGCCTCTTTTGGGCCTCCAAATGGTTAAATTAAGCTCCATGGTCTTATAGAGAAATTTATAACACACATATTTTCATTAATACAACCATTGTTTCTAATTTGATTCACATATTATCAACAATAAATACTTAACTCCACATGTTTTCTTGGGATCTTGCGTATTTTGGCCCGTTTTTTTTTTTGAATTCTCTTGTGGGCTCTCAAAATCACCTCCACCTTAAATGCAATTATAAAAACAAATAAAATATCCTTTTTTCAAATTGATAAAAATAAAATTATTAATTAAAAAATTAAGTGAATTTTTTTATTATATTTTTATTTTTAATACATAACTTGTTTAAAACAGTGGTGAAGGGTGGAAATAAATAGAGAATCGCTACATGATCACACCCCCACACCTAAACCTTTGTACTCATGGGCATGGTATTATATCCTAATCAAGTACCATTACTAATTAAAAATTGAGAAAACATTCAAGATTATTTTGAAATTAATTTTCTTATAATTGTTCTTCTCTCACATTCAAATTTGTTCAACTTAATTTGTTCACTCATGTAACAAGTTGCAACCTACCTCACCTAGAAATTTTCCTACTTCACTCAAGTAATATATGAAATTGGAGATAATCTCTTTTCCTATATTTAATGTAATATTACAATATTCTTGATGATATTATAATTTCACTATCGATAGAAACTAGTGTGCTACTCAAAAGGACTTCTAATAGGTTATCTGTAGATTTAAGCATTGGCCATATTTAATGTTTAAAAATATGATTCAGAAGAGGATTTTTTAATCTCTTAATTAGAAAACATTTATAAATTCAAAAAGTGTTCATAATTAATGTACCTTCTCAGCCCCTCACAAATTGTATCACTTAAAACTCACTATCCCCATTGCCCATTGTTTATCACAGTCGATTAGTGAATAATAATGGGTAAACATCCTCTTTTTTCCATTTCTTTTTCTTTTATTTTTTTTATTTTCAATGTAATTAATGATATATTTTTTTTATAATTTTACTTTTATATAAATACGGAAACTAGTGTAAAATAATGATACAATATGGCTTGTGAACCCACTTCCCAAAAAAATGTTGGCACCCTTTCTATCAACCGATAATAATGATTATTTCCCATGAATTATCATGGAAACATCCTTTGCCACACACTTGTGGAAAAAAACAATAATCTACAAAAGATATGCGTAGGTAGGGATAAATTTTATTTTAATGTGGCTACCTGATAGGTATTTTATGGTATTTAAGGATTAAGAAGGGTAAAATGTCAAGGTGGCCAAAAATAGAGGTTAATTATACAAATAGATTTTAAATAAATGATTTCCTCTATCAATAATTTATCACAATTTAATCTAATGGATTCAAACATAATCATGGAAACTTTTAGTTTCTTTACATGACCCGAGACTCTCAAGAATGTGATTAAAAGGAATAATATGAAATAAAGGTCTTAGAATGACTCTCAGTTAAGGGATTAAAATATTGGTCAGTGCTAATAAAGCATGGGTTTCAAAAATTCTTTTATACTCATAAGAATGATCTAAAAATAAAAATTATTGGAAAATATTCCTTATCAAAATATTCATTTGAAAAAAAATCCAAATACAATGGAATTTTCCACATAGTTGAATCAAGCATGAAATGTGATTATGGATATTCTTCTTAAGACCATTATTTGTAAAAAAAATAAAATAAAGAAAAAAAGAAAGAAAAAATGGAAGAAAAATGTTTTTTTTAATTTAAATCATAAATATCTTATGTCACCTTACCCCATACCTAAAATTTACATTGTCCTAAATGCAAGCAACTTAACTAAATATACAAATAAATAAAGCTAGGGATAAGGGAAACCCTGCTAAGTGAAATCATATACATCATCCATAAGTTGTGTTTCCTCCACTGGATGCTTTGGAAAATATATATATAAGTATTTGAGCCTCTACCCATTAAAGTTAAACCTTTTTCCAAAATTCTCATTAAACAATTGTATATAACCAAAAGGGTACACATTAGTAACAGTATAAGGACTGATCCATTAGTAATAAAGCTTACGCAAGTGGTGTTTTAGCCTAGAATTGTACATGAGGACCTTCTCACCAATATAGATCTTTTATTGATAAATAATCTCATTATGGATATCCTTTTAATTCTCTTTAAATATTTGGTATTTCTCATAGACATCACATAAAATTTATTCTAACTCCTGAATCTGAATCTTCTTATTCTCACCTGTATCTGAAAGATTCATATTACTTTGTTTAACAGTCCAATATTCATGGTGTTATACCTCTATTGGGAGGTGAAAACCCTTTAAAAACACAATATTATATAGTGAAATTCATATCGATGTTTTTAAAGTTGTACAATACATCCAAAGTACATCATCCAAGTGAAAAATATAATATTTCATATTGGTTTGTACCATTGTTTCCAAGATTATCTTTACTTACCAATTTGAGATTTCAGCTTGTCTGTTAGTTTGGGGGTGATATGAAGAGGAGACTTTATGAACAACCCCATAACTATAGAGAATGTTTTTCATCTTGTGATTTTAAAAATGTGAACCCTGGTAACTAATGATGAATTTTGGAAAACCAAACCTTCTAAAAATTAGGAACCTCAAAAAAAAATAAACAACCACTCGAGATTCATCGGTTCTAATAGCATTTTTTTGTCACCCATTTAGAGATGTATTCAACATCCAATAAGATGTACACAAATTCAAATGAATCTATAAAATTCCCAATGAATTCAATCCCCATGAATCAATGATTTCAAAGAATTACATGGTCTGTTAGGGCATTTCATTCCTCTTAGAGATATTCCTTATGAATTAACATTGTGTGCATGAATTAAAAAACTAGTGGTAATACCTATACAATTTTGGCCATTAATGTACCAAGTTAAGGACCTTTAGAGCTATAATTTGAGAGCCCAAGAATCCCTCAAATGAAAAAGTGTAGAAGAATCTCAAAACAGAGGTGAATTCATGGTCAAGAACACGTCGATGAAGGACTTGGTCACTAAAAATTCTACATAAATAAGGGTCATACCAAATGTACCATCGTTAATCATGATTAAGTCTCTAGGAATGTGAAGTGTTGAAATTAGTGGGAATATGATATGGTTCTAGAAAATTTAAAATGTCTACATACCAGGGGGTAAGGTCCACAACATCACAAAGGTTCTCATGAGAAAACAATTCTCTAATGGGGAGGGATGAGTCAACATGGTGGTCCTTTGGTGGGGGAATCTTGCTAATGTGGTCAGATAGCACATTCTACACTCCTCCCTTATATGAATATCAATGTCAAAATTCTATAGAAGTATCATCCACTGTATGAGGTGATTCTTGGATTTGGGTTTCTTTAGGAGAAAATGAAGGGTATAATGATTAGAAAATACAACGCTTTTTGACCCAATAAGATATGAATGGAAATTTTCCAAGACAAAATTAATATAAAAAAGTTATTTTTTAGTGGTTCTGTAGTTTTCCTGATTAGGGACAAGGGTACATGAGTCATACGCAATGACATGAGGAGCCTTCTCAACCCTTTATAACAAAACTTCCCCAACTACAAAGTTAGAGGTATCACACATAAGTTCGAAGTTGAGATCCCACCTTGGTGGTTGGATTATAGGAGGTGATGTTAGACTCCTTTTTAGTGAATTGAAAGCATCCTAAAAACTTTTATCAAAAATTAATTCAGAATCCTTTTTCATCAATCGAGACAAGGAAAGTATAATCTAACTAAATTCATTAATGAATCGGTGGTAAAACCCAGCATGACCAATGAAAGATCACATCTCACAAACACATTTTGGATATGGAAGGGATGAAATTAATTATTTTTTTATTTATCATCTTGAATTACCTCATTTTAAATAACATTCACAAGAACTATCCCCCTATCAACCATTAAATGACATTTTTTTAATTTAATATAAGACCGTTTTCAATGTAACGATGGAAGAAAGAACCTAGTTGTTCCAAATAATCATCAAATGAAGTTACATAAACCATGAAATTTTCCATAAAATATTCCATAAAATTATCAAGTTACTTAAAACAATACCCAACACACATCACTTAAAAGTACCAGGAGATATACATATACCAAAAGGCATCATTCTGTATGATAATGTGTCAAATGGATAGGTAAATGTTGTATTTTCTTGATCCTTGGGGGATATATGGATTGGAAATAACCCAAATATATGTCAGGGAAATAATAATGGGACTTAACATCCAATATTTCTAAAATTTGTTCAATGAAAAGTAGAGTAAAGTGGTCTTTTTATGCGGCTTTATTTGGTAAATAGTAGTCAATATAGACTTTACAAGTGTTTTGCACACGTGTTAGAACAAATTCATTCTATTCATTTAAAATAATCGTTATTCCAGTTTTTTATGCACAATTTCCATTGGGTTAACCCATCAGATGTCAAATGTAGGATAGATGATCCCAATAGCATGTAATTTAATCAAATTCTAATTTTACCACTTCAAGGAGAGTGGAATTTAACCAGAATTGTGCATGCCTTATAGGTTTAGCCTCATCATATAAAATTATGTAGTGCATAAAAATAAATGGGATAATCCTAAGAATATCATCTAATAACCTTTTAATCCCCTTTTTACAATCTCTCAAAAGGTTGAGCAATTTTTATTCTTGTTATGGAGTTAGGTTATTGGAAGTAATGTTGGGAAATTTGTCAATACCCTAAATATAGGAATATTTTAAATTAGATGGAAGTGTTTTTAATTACAACACTAGTGGTTTTTTGGATTGAGGGAGGGGATTTAGGGGGAGTGAGGTCCATGAAACTATCTATCTAATTATGTTTACTCTCTAAGCAAAGAGAATAAATGGAAATGAGATTTGTAGAATCGTCTATGGGTATGGGTACCTTATAATGAGCACACTCATCAATTAAATCACAAAATTTACACATTTTTAACCCATACAACACTAAAACATGAATCAAAAGTCAAATAATACAATGCTGAAGAAGTGTAAAATGAATCATAGTATGGGTAGAGGAGATAATTTTGTGTATTTTTGTTCCATTAGATAGCACTTACATTGAATATATAGGAAGAGTGGAGTTCTCTTAAATGGTGTGTTTTATGGAATCAATGATATTAAAAATACCTTTTATCCACCTAAATCCATTGACATATTACCATTGTGAAAATTGATGATTATCTTTTCTGTTTTGAGGAATGGCCTCCCAATTATGAGAGTATCATATACTTTGGTTCGGGTACCTTCCATATCAAGGATGTAGAATTCTGTTGAGAATATGAGATTATGCACTCTTATAAGTACATCTTCGATCAATCTGTATGGTTTTGTTGTTCTTCAGTTAGAAAGTTTTAAAATGATGGTTGTTTTTGAAGCTCTCTAACCCACAGATAAGTGTACATAGAGTAATGAATCACGTTAATTGAAGTACCCAAATCTATAATTTCATCTGAAAATAAGTTCTTCCTTATGGGGAAATCTATTTTGAAGGTGTCTGAATCCTTGTATTTGGTTGGAATTGCCGATTGTATCAAATATGAGACATTAATTCCTAGTTTGAATCTCACATTAACCATTATTCATAGTCTATGGGTGCAAATATCTTTAAGAAATTTTTTGTAGAGAGGGAATTTTAAAACTGTATCTAATAAATGAATGTTAACTTGCACCTTTTTAAATGTATCCATTATTTATTTATCAGTCTCATTATGAAAAAATTTATTAGATTTAGAGATTCTTTAGGGGAAAGGAATTTAAATGTATTTATTAGGGGAATACTCAATAATAATTTTTTTCCCTTTTTTTTTTGTTTTTCTTCATTAAAATCTTTTACAGGTAGAGAAAAAAAAGTTTTCAAGTGAGGGGCTTACCTATTATGTAGAATTAGTGGAAGAAGAAACTTATTTACCACTATAAAGTGTGATTTCACAAACATTATTTTTAACCTTTGGATTAGAAACACGTTGGGATAGTATTTATCTATAACCTTGCATCTTTATCTCACCTATTGTGTTTTCCAATTGTCCCACTTGAGTTTATAGGTCTTGAAAAGATAGTTGTGTGCTCTGTTGGAACTAGAGGTTCTGGGTTTCCATTTTCTTCACCATGTCCTCAAGGCTTGGTTTGTATTTTTAGAGAGGAGTATTATTTATAGATATTTAAAGATAAAAAGGTTTCATACCTTGTACTTATTGATACCAGTTATATCTAGGGTAGCTCAATTTTCCTCCTTGTCGGTATTATAGTTACGATTTCCACTCGGGGTTTGGATTTTTCATGAATGGTTCTTACTTGAAGGGCGGTGCTTACTAAAAAGTATTTCTAGGGAATACTACTACACAAGACTCAGAAGAATCCTAATGTTGCAATCATTGGTCATAAAAATGAGTGTTATCAGAACAAATAACACAATGTAATGGAATATATGTAGAGTGTAAATTACCTTGATATTGATATAATTATTTCATAAGGGTATGCATATCATCAATTTTATTATCTACATTTTGTTCTATAGATGAATTACTTACCTCATGAAATCCTCAAGTAGGTGTAATTGCTTGTGTACCAAATTGTTATGCATTTTGAGTCATGTTTTCTATTAAGTCATGAGTAGTAGAAGTAGTTTTACCAACTAGGGCACTTCTAGTTATTACATCTTTCAGTCCATAATCCATGGGAAAATTTCCCTAATAGAAATCATGAATTATCAATTTTTCACTAATTTGGTAGTGGGTGAAACTTGAAAAAATTATTTTCAATCTCTCCCAGTATTCATGAAGGGTATCTCCTTGGGTTTTTTTAATTCCACAATTTTTTTCTAACTAATGTAGTTTAGGTGGTAGGGAAAAACTTCTCTAGAAAGAGTCATTTGAGTTCATTCTAGCCCCCAATTATTGTGGGACGACCATGTAATTTTTTTGAAAGAGGTGGATGAGCCTCGAAATCAGATAAAATTTGGATGCTTCCTCCGTATATTGGATATACGTGGGTTGGTACTCCACGTCTGGGGTGGAAAGTTCTCTTAAGGATCAGTTATTTGCGGCCATGTTATCTTGGTTTTAATTTGGTTCACACTTAGATTGATTTAGGAAAACTTTAGGATCCACAAGGGTTTCCTCAGTGTTACATTGATGTCCTGCTCTAGATGACCTAATTTGTGAGTGAAGTTTCTTTTCAATTTTTGGGTCAGTTGGCAGCAATTTTTCTTTGTCAGATCTTTTCATGTGACAAAGTTGTGACATTTGTCCTTTTTTTTTATTTTTTTTAACGGAAGATGAATAAAAACATTACTTAATAACAACTAAATAAGAAAATAAAAGATAATTTTATACTATATAATTAGAGAGAGGGGAAGAGGGATAGGGGAAGAGAGAGAGAAGAAGAAACACACAAAAACAAACAAAAGAAAAGACAAAACAAAAACAATAAAAAAGGAAGGGGGATATTGAAAGGATTAATAAATTAAATATAAAATAATGAAATAAAATTAAAGAAGAAAAAAATTATCTTACCTCATGGGCAACGGCGCCAAAATTGTATCTCATTATCGAGTGCATCAGATTAGTTGTTTAGTTTTTACTAGAATTTCTAGAGTATAACATGAACCCTAGGTCATATCTTGATGGATCATTAGATCATTAATTTTAAAATGAAGATTTTAATTATGAAAAAGGGGAATGGGGTTTTAGAAAACATAGGGTTTATTGATTTTAAAATAAAATTGATAAAGGTAAGAAAAAAATGGAAATTAACATATTTAATTAAGTGTAATCAACCTGGAGAAATCTCTTGATGCTCATCCCTCATCGCTTCAAGAGATAGGCGTCAGATATTTTTATCCCAAGTTTGTAACACCTATACCTATAATGTTTCTAATTTAATACTAGGATACCTCCTATGGTTCATTCGAAAACACAAAATTATTCATCGTCTATCATCAATGATATGGTGATTTGTATCTGACTTCATAAACGAAACTCACCAAGGAAACATACGAAGAACTCAGAATGTTTTCCATGTTTGTATTTTATTTCATTGCAATACCATGACATAAAATTATATGGCCTTGACATTTTTTATGAGAGTTCCATTTACCAATATGAACCACAAAAAAAACTACAAATAAAGGAGGGAGGAAAAAATGGTGAATGGTGTGTGAAACATCACATGAACGGGTACCCAAAAAAATGATCATATGTGTTAGATCATGAAATTAAAGTACATAAATTAATTAAATAAGAATACAGGATAATGAAGAACAACACACAAACTGGTAATTTAAAAGATCACTCAAGTATTACAAAAATGAAGCTCAATATTTTCACTATGTTCCTCCCCGAGTGATCATAAGGAGTTTAAAACGCCATGGACGTTGGGGAAGACATAAATGTGAATAAGTTCTTCCGAAGAGATCCAATTCAACACTATGGTTTAGAAACACTGGATAATGAGGGTGAGGGGTGTTTTTATGCGATAATACATCACAATTTCTATAAAATAAGTCAAGGGCCTAAGGGACTAGGTCACTATTCATAGAAGACTTTTTCCTCCTTTATCCAGCTAGTTTATAGATCAAAACATGTGAAAAGGTCATAAAATTAGGTTTATAGGTGGTATTTCGTGATAGATGTATAACGGTGGTGGAATCAGCCCAATTTGATGTCTCATGCCTGATTTATGGCCCAAATATAGAAGGGTAGTTCAATCTAGCCCGCCTATAATTTCTTCATATTGTGGGCCTATTTTAGGTCTCCAAATTGATGAATTGGAATCCATGGTCTTATAGATAAATGTATCCCACAAATTTTTTTCATTCATCCACCCATTTTTATCCCAATTGGATTCACATTTTATGCACAATAAATATTTAACTCCACATGTGTGCTTGGGATCTTGCGTAGTTTGGCCTGTTTTGCCTGAATTTCATCATGGGCTCTCCAAATCACCTCCACCTTCAATGAAATCATCATATAAAGTAAAATATACTTTTTTAAAAATGATTAACATTAAATTATTGGAAAAAAATTACGTAAATTTTTTTATTATATTTATAATTTTCAATACAAAACCAGGTTAAAACAGTGGTGTAAGGGTAGAAATAAATAGTGAATTGCTACACGATCACTTAACATGAAAAACACCATATGGATTGTTTTTGAAATATCTCGTGAGATATTTTACTCATGTATATTTTGACTGAAATTCATAATATATTTCCAATATTATAATTTTTTTATTCACTTTAATTTCACATTATTCCTATATTCTAACTAATCATATGGGGGTTGGGCATTTCATTAATCATGAGTGAGGTACTATTTGAATTTTGGATGATATATATGTTTTCCTATAAGATATGTAAGAAATTAAACCCATTAATTATATTAACTAAAAATGTGTGCTTTCACTAAATTTCATTATATACATATAGGTACTTGGCTCATAAGAAATCATATATAAAAATAGAAAACAAAATGAGGATCATAGTCATTTCATTCCTTAGATGATAAAATCACATAAACCCTTTTATTATTTTCTATATTATGATCATGAATATGATTCATAATTATTATTAATTAAAAAATTATAAGGTTACATGATATTTAAAGACCCCAACCCTAGTATCCTGGAGTCGATGGTTAATTTACTACTTTTTCATAAGATACAAGTGATCAGATCCCGGAGGTCTAAATAGTTTAGTTGTCTTGGTAAACTAGATACATACTTGAGTCTTACATTATATTTGAAAAAAATATTCAATATAATTATTTTCAATAATATCATTATACCCTGTAGCATATCCTTTGACATCATTCATATTAGAGTTCTTGAATTCATGGGAAAGGAAACAAAATAAGGGTGATCTAAAATGATTAGTAAGAGTTGTGTACAATAGAAGATATCATGAATTAATATTCATAATAAACATGGAAAGGTAAATAAATTAACACATGTTCTAGTTAAATAATAGCTTTAATTTCATGATTAGATAATTCATAATCAATATGGTAAAGTAAATATCCTAGCACAAGTAGTGACCCCGACCCAATTAGCCTGAAGCTGGTGCCTTCTTTAATACATTTTCATAAGATACTAGGAAACCCATACCAAAGGATCGAATAGTTTAGTAGTCTTGGTGAACTAGATACATACACGATTCCCATATTACATTTGAATACAAAAATCACAACATAATTTTTTTCGAGAATAAAATGATTTCCTCTATAATATTCTTGCATATATTTCATAGTATAGTTTATAGAATCTTAAGAAAAGAAAATAAAATAAGGGTGATCTTAAATTCTCAATAAGGGTTAAGTACAACAAAATATATCATGAATCAATGAGCATAATAAACATGGAAAGGTAAATAACTGAACACATATGTCATTTAAATAATTTGACTATCATAATCAATATAGCAAGGTAAATAACTGAAAAACATTTCATTTAATCAATAACATGAGTTTAATAACTAGATAAGGAATAATCAGTATGGAATTATAAATAACTAAAAACACATTCCATTTAATCAATAAAATAATAATGAAATGTATCCTTAGATAATATCATAGAGAAAATATCATCGATAATAACTTAATTCTTAATAAATAAAATGCTTAACTATCAGATGTCATGTCTCGGGCATATGATACCTCTACCATAAAGATCTATCCTTCAGACAGTTCAAAATTTATTGGTAGAAACCCATTTAACTAAGGATATCCAAATATTTTATTTTATAAGACAATTAATTCATCGAGGGCCTATCTATAATCAGGCCCCACCCAAGTCTTTCATGTCACAAAAATTCCTCATATATCCAATAATCAACTTAATTCATAAATAATTTGTCATATCATCAAGTATCTATATTGATTAAATGATACATATTTATCAATATTTCCCTAGTTAATTGAAAACTTTCAAAGTAAACACCATATCTAAATTTTTTTTATGTTTCAGTAAATAATCATATACATAATAAATAATATGGATATTTAGGGTAAATTTAATTTCCAATGATTAATGGAAAGTGAATATTTCAAGGTAATGTTGACAAAAATAAAAAATTCATTAAAAATTCAATGTCAAATATTTTCATGGTAAATATTATCATAAACCATCCATATAAATAACAAGGATGGTATAAATACAAAATATTCCGAGTGTAGTATAATTATAATAAGGGTTATTATCACTAATGAATATAAATACCATAAAAGGTCATTAAAAATATTCTTGAGGAAAATATCCTTTTCATTTTAAAAATCACTTTTTAAAACTTCAAAAAAACATTTTGGACATGCTTTACTTTTAAAATAACCTTTGAAACTTATAAAAAAAATTTAAAACATTTGATTGGTCTAGATGGATAGATTTTATATTCATTTTATAGTTGTTAAAACAAATATTTCTTTTACTTTTCAGCAAAATCCAAATGGGCATTGTTTTTAAAACAACCTATTGATTCTTTTAAAATTATTTTTTAAAAATTAAAAATGGGGAAAAATTACTTTAATAAATCATTTTTAAAGGGGTTAAAAGCATTTTGGAAAATATTTTAGAAAATAGTGTTTTGGTAGAAAACGGATTTCTGACCGAAGATAGAAATTAAGTTGAGTTTTCTTAAAAATATTACCATTTATTTTAAGTAAAAAAGATTGAGAAAATGGTACTATTACTTAAAAATATCATGAATACTCATAATATAATAAAAATAAATGTGTTTTTTATATAATGATCAAAAAAATTCCTTGAACTAAAAAATCAAGAATAAACAATCTAAATTATAATGATATTGTGAAATAAACCCTTACAATGATCATAACATCGATGTGATAATTAATCAATGAATCCATTATGTGTATCAAATTTAAATCCACACAAAAAATTTAAATACAACATAAGATAATATAAATTCATTATACACATAATATTAGAATATCAAAGAGAGTGAAGGGGTAATATAAACCAATAAAAAGGAATTTAGTCATGAAATTCTATACCACATGGTATATTTTAAATCAAATCCCCTTATATGAATTAATTAAAATTAAAACATTAAATATCATGAATAATGAAGTATTCATGATATTACATGTCAAAGGCAATGTGTATACAATAAATAAAATAAATTAGGTGCATAACATTACAACTTACCTCAATGAAATTAAATTGAGATGAAATACCTTACCTCACACTTCCTTTTGGTTAAATATTCTTTAAACTCTTACATAGTGGTTTAAAAAATTATTAACTTATTATAGAAACATATTAATATTTATAATATCATATATGATCCTTTAATAACATCATTTCACTTTTTCATTAATTATATTTTATTTTTTTCATTGTTTTTAGTGTTAATCTCCTTGTTTTATCATGCGTGTTTCATTATGAAATATTTGGTTCTTGAAATATTATATAGTTATATCATCTCTAGAATAATAATCATTAAATAATTATCATATCTGTAGATAAATTATACTTTAAAAAAATCATTAAAGGTGGTTATAAAAAATGGACTACGTTACAATCATGGAGGCTGTAGGCCATACGTATGTATGATTAAATATTCTCATATATATAATCCATGAGGTGCGGTGATTAAAATAGAGTCATAATATTTCCTGAAGGTGGTATTACACACGTACATGAATGAAGTTATTTTACTTTAGTGTAAGAAAGAAAATGAAATATTAACTTTTCATAATGATAAATATGTCATTAATATCATAATTATTTCATGTATATCACATATATTAATTTACCTTATCTTTATTAACTTATATGTAAAAATTTAGTGAAAAAATAATCACATCACTTCGCAAGGTGGTAGTCCATCATACACTCGAGGAACATTATCATATCCTTTACAGAATGGTATGTAAAACATTTATATAATATAAAATGAATCCATAGGTATAATTATGTTATAAATATAAAATTTATACTTTATATTCATCATCATACCATTCTTTGAGAGGTGGAAATGGAAAAACAAATTACATCAATTCGTGAGGCAGTAGTTTGCGACACACACAAATAATGATTTTATAACCCATTTGATAGAAGTGTTGGTTGTTTTAGGTATTTCACCTAATATAAAAATATATTATTATATATAATATATTATGGTTATTATATAATAATGGTTTAAAAATAATTTAAGGAGGTGGAGGAAGAAATAAAATAAAAACATTCATTGAAGAATGTTACCACTTCTTCAGGTATCCTCCATAATTTTTCACAAAAAGACTTCCTAGGATGGAATTATGTAATCTTTAAGGCATATAGAATAATTGTAATGAATTTGGGAATTTATTTTGTTAGGTATTTTCTCAAATAAAATGGTTTGAAGTTGTGAAGTGAATAGGAGAGGGGGTGGCCTTTTATAAGTGAGGTGAGTGGCATACTTGTAATTTTTTGAAAAGATTTTATCATACCCACATTTTTGTCATGCCATAAGACTCGAAAATTGAAAACTATCAAAAATAAAAGATATAAGGAAAATATATATCCATAAAATGGGTTTGATTCAATTTTTTAGATCATTTTAACCCTTAACTTCTAAGTTTAACCCCCAGGTAATCAGTTTTTTACTTTACCGGTGATAATTAATTTTTACTATTTTTAATTTTAATTTTGTTCAAAAATTAAGTTCAAATTATTGTACATTATAAATTATTATTATTACACAAATGGAATCCATTTTTTCAAATATAATTCACATATGAGGAAAATTTTAGTTTAAAATTAATCCTACAGACATCATGAGAAACCATGTTTTTTTTAAATAGAAAACATTCAAAAGTTTACAAAGTTTTTATATATAAATTAAATATGAAAATGATTCAAACGAGTTAAATTAGATTAATTTTTATATAATTGAACTAATTTTACCTTTAAACCAATTTAAAATATAATTTAACCTGATAAATAATTAAACAAAAAGGCATTTTTCAATTAAAATTCAGTATTTTTTACTATTCATCGAAAATGAAACTTTTCTGAAAAATTCCAAAGATTCAACATAAAATAATTTTTATATTATGATTTCAAAAAAATCAAATTTTTTTCAAAAATTTTTAAAAAATAATTCTAAATTGTGCATAATGAGAGACTAATATCTTTTTTAGAAAAATATAGTTTTTTATAAAACATTCCTTTTTTTCTTATGAATGATTTTTATTTTATTTATAGTTACTAGATAACAAATTAATTTTTATTTAAATTTTTAATCCATATTATTTTAATAATTTAGCTAGTAAAATTCATACACAAAAATTTAATGTCTAGGTTATAATGGTATACTATATTACGTTTCATTAAGACATGGGGTTTCATGTTACACAAGACATCAAAGAGATTAAATTAAAATAAATATATTTCACGTGTTTTTTCAGATCAGTGTTGTGATTCACATACTCTATAAAATAAAATTTTCTTCTTTTATAATTTTGGGTTTTTACATTATCCCCACCGTAAATAAATTATGTCCTCGCTATTTAAACCTGATCTCAGTAATAAACGGTTTAGAATTTGGAAACAACATTGTTGAAAAAACCCACATATTAAGAAGAGTTAATAAAACATACACTTAATAAGATATAAAGGGAATTACAAAGGTCATATGGAATAACACATAACTAGGTTTATAATTAGGATAATAATGGTGTAAAGTGAATACATGGGCATAGAAGAAAAGCATAAATAATTTTAGAGAGTTATTAAGGTCATTGATCACAAGCAAGTGAATGGTCAATGAAAAGTTAAGGGCCTCAAAACCATAAATTTGTGATGATTTAATGGACCATTTGATTCATCGGGTATTAAGGTATTAGGATAATAATTTCTTTAATGTCATTTTCCAATAATTGAGGGATTCTTTTACTATTTAAGAATATAATGAAATATACTTACTTGATATGGTTCTATTTCAAAAGAATAATTTCATCCTTTGGTTTTTCTTTGATGAATTTACAATTTATCCCTTTACTCCAAGAAATGAATATCCAAAAATAAATTTTTTATTCCCAAGGAACTAAAATCAACTTTTAATGGATCATAAGATTCATAAAAGAGTGGAAAGTCTTTATGTATTCCTCTAACTATTTTACAAAACAAATATTATTACCACAAGTTATCCACTATAATAAATTTATCTCTAAACCTATAAAGTAACACCACTAGTTCATAATTAATATTTATTTTTCAAATTTTTTAACTAAATTAAATTAAATTTTAACTAAGACCGTCACGTAGGCCAATGGTAGGTGTTAAACCCCTATCATCCTTCGGTCATAGTTTCAAACCCCGCAGCCTTTTCGGATGTGATGAGTTTTCACCCACCATATGAGGTGCCCTTTTTCTAAACTATATTAATATAATTCCTATAACATTCCCAAAAATATATGATTATCACCCTTGAAATGGAATTAATCATTAAATAACTTTTTTACTTAGGTTTTCAATACAACCCCTTTTTCAGAAATTCTAATAATCTTATTTGACTATTATTACCATGTCATTAATGATTATATTAACCCCAATGGTTATAAATACCTTTAAACTTAATTATATAAAATTTAAAGGCATTATTCCTCAACTAAAATTCTCACTAAAACTTATATTAAACCAATGGGTTGTATTTCCATAAATTTCTCCCAAAATATCCTTAATCATGGTAGACTCTCATGAAATGAAACATAAAAAGGGTGTTTAAGAATTTGAACTTATGATCAATATTAAACTCCTAAACCCATGATGGTATCCATAACTATTATATTAATGAAAACACATATGCTTCCAAAATTAAACACAATCCTTGGATGTTTAATAATTAATATCACTAAAATATGATTGGTAAAAATGATTCTATAATTTAATTATTGAATCCTAATATTTAAATACTCATCCATTTTATTTCTACATAGGTCCTTTATTGGTCTAGAGGTTAACCTTTAGATGAGTTCATTGACTCGAATATTTCCTAGGTTCTATGAATTTAAGATAAAAAACTATAATTGGATCCCTAATATGAAATTTATTACTTATATTATACTATTCATTTCTCATTAGAAATTCATTAACTTATTCTCTTCCTTCCCACACATAAATAATTTTCTCATTCCATTGAGACACTTTATTATGTGTCTCCTTTCACATTTCTTACAAGGTAGAAATTGATCCTTCTTTCATCCATGGTCTACATCACTCAAGATCTTAGTGAACTCAATCCATATCTTCTTTGGTTAGTATGGTAGTTGGTTAAGGTATATGTTCTTAATAATATTTTGGGGAAACTTATTAGGAATAATCATGATATATTTCACTCATATCATCATCCCATTTGGTTTTTTATATCCACCATATTTTCTTTCTCAATATTAACTCGATTCCTTTACCTTCGAACCATTGACTAAATTTAAAAATAATAGTGTGAAAAATAATAATCATTGTGGGAAAACCATAATATAGTTTATAGTATGTTTATAAATTATGAAAATTTTTAAAAACCTAAGATACCTTAGGTTTAACCTAGGTTATTCATTGTTATCGCCTATTAAAATCTATCATAATGGTTTATAAAGAAAATATGAAGTGTCCTAAGAAAATCTTCTAGGATTTTCAAACCAGGTGTGCAGTAAGGCATGTTGTTGTGCACCGGGTGATGATCGGGTCAAACCTAATGCACCATTTTTATAGTTATTACCCCTAGGTAATTCTGTGACATAACCATGTCCACTTTTAGTATCCAGATAGGGATTTATTTCACGGAAAAACCATATTAAATCATCCTTAAGAAAACTTTAAGATGTTATTCTATTATTATCCTTAAATTATATCATAGTTTTATGTCTGATAATACAGGTTTTACTTAATCTAGTGCTCATGGTTTCTACTAAACTTTATTTGATACCAACTATAGAGACCCCAACCCTAGTAGCTCAGAGTTAGTTCTGGTTTTAATACATCAGCATAATATACAAGCAATCACATCTCAAAGGACCGAATAGTTTAGTAGTCTTGGTAAACTAGATACATATATTATTCCCATATTACATTTGAATACATAAATTACAACATAACTTTTTTTAGAATAACATTACTTCTTCTAGAATATTATTTCATATATTTCATAGTACAGTTATTGGATTCTTGGGGAAGGAAACAAAATAAGGGTGAGCTCAAATGCTTAGTAAGGGTTAATTATAATAGAAGTTATCATGAATCAATGTGAATAATAAACATAGAAATGTAAATAATTGAACACGCATTCTATTTAAATAATTTGACTGGTATAATCACCATAGAAAGGTAACTAATTGAAAACACATGAAATTTAGTCAATAACATAACTACTGTAGCTGGATAAAGAATAACCAGTATGGAAATATAAATAACCGAAGGTACATTCCATTTAATCAATTAGATGAGAATAAAATGTATAAGGAGATAATATTATAAAAAAATATCATGCATCATAATATCTAAATTCTTAATGAAGGAAATTATTAAATATCAAACATCATGCCTTAGGAACATGATACTTATATCATCAAGATCTATCCTCAAGACATTTTAAAACTGATGGGTAGAAACTGATTTAACTAAAGTTATCTAACTGTTTCATCTCATGAGATTACCAGTGCGTCAAGGGGCTATCTACAAACTAGGCCCCACCCATTTCATGGATTTCCAAATCATTCCTCATATATCAAATAATTTATTTAATTCATAAAAAATATTCCTTATCATAAAGTGCATGAATTGAGTAAATGATACAGATTTATGAATATTTTTCTAGTTAATCAAAAAAATTCAATGTAAAAAACATATGTAAAAATGGTATATTTTTAAGAAATAATCATATCCATCGTTAATAATATCGATATTAAGGGGAAATTTAATATCCAATGATAAAAGGAAAGTTACTATTTGAATGTAAAGTTTATAACTCTAAAAAATGAACCAAGAAAGTGAATTTCAATACTTTCCTTAGTCAAAATGATTATAAACCATCCAAATAAATAATAAAAATGGTATAAATACAATATAAACCCAATGGATTATTTGTAGAATAATGGTTGTTTTCATTGAGTACTAATGTTGGATGGAGCCTCACTCTCATAGCCTTCCTCTCTCTCTCTCAATTTCACCCTCACCCTATGGTTTTTGGAATGATTCTTCTTCGGTGATGTCGCTCCTACTCCTCCTGGCCTCCCACTCTTAGTCTCAGTGTTTTACTTCCTCCCCATCTCTTATCTTGTTTTCCCCCACATCAAAACCACGCCTACATCTTTGGTTTCTATTTCTGATAGATCTACCTTATCAAACCCCATTTTTGGTCTTGTTCAGCTATGTTCATGACGGTTTTGGATTTCCTTGAGGTTGTAGTCAATGTTTCTTTCTTGGTTTGGGGTTTTTATTATCTATAGGTGTGGTTCCTATTTATTTCATCTCCTATATTTTTTTCTAACACATCATGCTAGATCCCATATTATTCTGGCTCGATTATGTTAGTGATGGATTGGGTTTTGATGAGGTGGTGTTCAGATTATTAGTTTTATTTTTCTTCTATGATTTAGGTTGCTCGTGGGATTAAATTTTGTTCTTTATGGTCCTTCCTTGCTGTCAAGGACCTAGTTCAGCTCAAAATCTACTATGAATGCCTGATCTAATGTATTAGGCCCTAATTCAGTCTGGTATTTTGGTTTTCATGGGGGTTTTAGGATGTGTTGGTAGAGAATTTTTGGGGGTTCAAGGAGGCACATACCATTTTTTTATTTTATATAATAGAATCTTATTTTCCATTGAATATGGTTATGTGAGGTTCCCTTGATTTTGAAGGTCTGCAATGACGGTGGTATCATTTTATCTTGATTGGATTTAGAAGTGGTCTCTATTTTTCCTATGAAGGTTCAAAGATGAAGATATCTGGAGAGGATGATGGTGTTTTCTCAGTCATGGCTCATTGTGGAGGCCTTTCCACTCTTTCTCTACTCTATATTTTAGGTCCATTTCTCCTTCCTAGGTAGGTTATGGGCGATGGTTTGCAAGAAGGTTTTGGTTTGTGTTTTTGGGAGTTTTGGGGTGTTTTAGGAGGTGTGACCTATGTCAGTGACAGATTTCATGTATCCAATTTAGGAAATGGTTGAGCTTTTTTCTTGTTTGGTGATATAAGGATTATGACGGTAGTGCAATTTTTTAAGAGGTTCCAATGATGTCTAACGTAGTTTTGTTCTGGTGATAGAGTGAGGGATGATCTGCATGGCTTGGGACTCATTGTGAATGTTTGGTGGGTTTATTCTCATGATATATTGGTTAGTGGGTTCTCTCTAGTTTAGTTAAGGTGATAAATTTGATTGAGTTTCACGATGCACGGCTTAAGGTGGATCTTGGTTTTTGATCTCACGGATCGAGGTGGTTTGGTGGTGATGAGATCGATGTGTGTTGATTACCGTTTTAAATTTTGAATTTGAATTTTTAAATCTTGGTGTTGCTGTATTTGAATTTTAAAATGTGTGGTTACCACTATCCCTTTAAGTGTCTTTTAGATAATACAAAAAAATCTATATGGTTTTTGTAATTGATGAATAAAAATACCATAAAAAGATAATAAAAAACATTCTTGAGTAAAATATCCTTTTCATTTTGAAAATAACTTTTTAAAACTTCAAAAAACATTTTTAAAATACTTTTATTTGAAAATAATATTTTTATATTATAAAATAATAATTAAATCATTTGAGTAGTCGTAATGGCTATAAATTATGTTCATGCCATATAGGTTAAAACAAATATTTCTTTCACTTTTTGGTAAAATCCAAATGGTCATTGTTTTGAAAACAACCTAAGTATTCATTTCAAAACATTTTTTAAAATGTAAAAATCGGTAAAAAATATTTAATAAATCATTTTTAAAAAGGTTAAAAACATTTTTTAAAACATTTTTAAAAAATAGGGTTTTGGTAGAAAATTGATTTCTGACTGAAGATAGAAATGAAGATATGTTTTCTTTTAAAAAATATTAATTATTTTAAGTACCAAAGAGTGGAAATTGGTATTAATACATGAAAATATCATGAATAAAGAATTGAGATGAAAATGAAATGGTTATATTATAAAATTATCAAATAATTTCTTTTATATAAAATTCAAGAATAAATAACCTCAATTAGAATGAGATAATGAAATGAACCCATACAATGATCATAACATTGAAGTGAAAATTAATAATTGAATCGATTGGGTGTATCAACTTTAAATCCACATAAAACATGTGTAAATAAAAATTAATATAATCAAATTCATTATACATGTAATTGTATATTATCAAAGATAGTGAAGGAGTAATATAACCCAATGAAAATGAGTTGAGTTATGAAATTATTTATCCCTTGGTAACTTTTAATTCAAATTCCATTAGATGAAGTAATTAAAATTAAGACATAAAATACCTTGAATAATGAATTATTCATGATATTACTTTTCAAATGGAAATTATATACACCATATGAAATAAATTAGGTTTATAATATTATAGTGTGCAAAAAATGAAATGAAATTGAGATAAAATCCCTTACCTCATGCTTCCTTTTGTTCGAATTTTCTTTAACCTCATGTATATTGGTTTTAAACATTTTATTTACTTTTTAAATAACCATATTAATTTAAATAATATCATATATGATCCTTTTATAACATTATATCACACATTCATTAGTTATCTTTCATTATTTTCATTATTTGGGTGTTAATTGCCATATTTTCTCATGCGTGTTTCATCATGAAAGATCTGGTTCTTGCACATATTATATTTTTATATCATCTAAAAAATAATTATCTTTAAATAATTATCATATTTATACATTAATTATAATTTTAAAACTAATCATGAAACATGGTTATGAAAAAAGGACTATGTTACAATCATAGAGACTATAGGTCGTACGTACACATGAGTAACATTTCCATTTTTCAATGATCATTATGGAAATGAGACGAGAAATATTTTAACTTTCCACAATTTTAATTATATCATAAATACCATACTAATTATTTAAAAATACTCATATATATCATCCATGTGGTGTGGATATGAAAAGAGAGTCACAACATTATGTGAAGGCGGTAGTCCACACGTACAAGAATGATGTTATCATCTTTCAATATAAGAATTAAAAAAGATATATTATCATTTAATAATGATAAATAAGTCATTAATTTCATAATTATTTAATTTATATCACATATATTAATTAAATTTATCTTTATCTCCATCCATGTAAAGAGTTAGTGAAAAATGAATCACATCACTTCGTGTGGCTGTAGTCCGCCGTACACACAAGTGACATTATCGCATCCCCTATGGAAAGGAAATTAAAAATATATATATGTTATATTGAATCCTGAGATATAATTATTTTATAAATATAATATATATATTTTATATCCATAATCATACCCATCCTTGAGATGTGTTAATTGAAAATGAATGATATCTGTTCACGAGGTGGAAGTCTGTCGTACACACAAATGATGATTTTGTAACTCATTTGATATAATTTGATGTGGATATAGGTAATTACCTTAATTAAAAACATATATGTATATATAAAATAATTATGTAATTATATCATCATGGATTAAAAATAATTCAAGGATGTGGAGTAAGAAATAAAATAAAAATGCTCATTGAAGCGTGTTACCTCTTCTTTGGGTATCCGATTTAGGTTTGTACCAAAATCCTTCCTATGATGGATTTCAACCCAAAAAAAACTATATGATTATGGGGTGTAAATTGGAAATTTATTTTCTAAAATAAAGGGTTTTAATGTGTGAATTTAAATGGATAGGGGTGGCCTTTTATAAGTCCGGTGAGTTGCACACTTGTAATTTTTTTAAAATATTAAATCATACCCTTGTTTTTATCATGAAAAAAACCTAAAAACGGAAATTATAGAACATTAAATATTTAAGGTTAAAATATTTCCAAAAATTGTTGTTTTAAAATTTTTTAGGTCATTTTAACCCTTATCTTCTTAGTTTAACCCCTCAGTAAATTAGATTTCACCTTAATCACGGTAATTAATTTTTACTATTTTCACTATTCATTTTGGTCAAAAGTTAAGGTGACCATATTATTATTTATTTATTATTATTATTATTACTCATTCCATTTTTTCTAATTAAATTCATGAAATTAGAAAAAAAATCATTTAAAATTAATTCCACAGATGCGATAAGAAAGGGGGTTTTTTAGGAGGAAATGTTCCAAAGTTTACAAAGTATTTATATAAAATTTAAAAATGAAATTAATTAAAACAACCTAAATTGGATTAATTGATATATTATTATACTAATTTTACATTGAAAAAATTTAAAATATAAATTAAATTTATAATTAATTTAAACAAAAAGACAATTTTCAATTAAAATTCAGTATTTTTCACTATTCATGAAAAAATGAGAATTTTAAAAAAATCCTAAAAATTAATCCAAATAAAATTTTGATATTATGATTTAAAAATATATTTTTTATCATAAAAATATATAAAAGTGTTTAAAATTAACTTTAAATTATTTACACAAAGCATAACTAATTCGTATTTTAGAAAAATACAGCTTTTCAAAAAACATTTTTTTTATTTTGTGAAATTATTATTTTATATATAATTAATAGATAACCAGTTAATTTAGTTTTACATTTTTAAACCCTATAATCCCAATCAATCTGTTATTACTACTCATAATTTCCAATTTAACAGTTACATTATAAAGGTATACTATATTATAGTTCATTTAGACTAAGGGTTGCGTGTTTCGTAAGCTATCAAAAAGATTATATTTAAATAAAAATATTTCATGGGTTTTTTTAATCAAGGTGATGCATGTAAAATAAACTATTGAATACAACATTATTCTTTTATAATTTCATTATGTTAAAACAGACATTTCATTTAATCAATTACTTGACTATAATGATTAGATAAGACATAATCAATATGACATGGTAAATATCTAAACACACATTCCATTTAATCAATAAACTAATAATTAAATGCACCCAGAGATAATATCATTTTGAAAATATCATTGATAATAATAAATAAATTCTTAATGTATAAAATATATAATTATTGGACGTCATGATCTTAGGCATCATGATACCTCTTTTGTTAAGACCTTTCACAAGACAGTTTAAAAATGATTGGTAGGTATACCCTAGAAACAAATTTAACAAAGGTTATATAACTAATTTCTCTCATGATAAAACTGATCCAATGAGGGGATATTTATAAATAAAACCCACCCATGTCTATATGTCGAAATAATCCTCAAATATTGAATATTAGGTTTAATTTATAAACAATAAGCCTTATCAAACAATTTTTGTATAGAGTAACAAATATGGATTAACACTAATTTTCCCCATTAAATCATATAAAATTCAATGTAAAATGGTGTGTGTAAAAATGAAATAATTTTTAATTAATAATTATTTCCATGATAAATAATATAGATATTCAAAGGAGATTTAATCATTAATGATAACAAGAAAGTTAATATCTCAAGGTAAAGTTAATGATGTCAAAAATTAATCAAGAATGGGAATGTCAACACTTTCCCTGGTAAAAATGATCAAAAAAATCTAGAGAAATAATAATGATGGTATCAATACAACACATCCTCATTGGATAATAATTATAATAAAGTTTTAATGTTTTTGAGGAATAGAAATACTATAAAAATGTCATTAAAAATATTCTTGAGGAAAATGCCATGTTTTCTTTGAAAATATATTTAAAACTTAAAGTTCCAAAAATATTTTGTTAATTACTTTATTTCAAAATAACAATTCAAACTTATAAATGAGACTTTAAAACATTTAGTGGCCATAATTGTGTGACATTTCACACATCTCATAAAAGTTAAAAAAATATTTATTCGCATTTTTGTAAAATCCAAATGGGCCTTATTTGGAAAAAAAAATATGAACATTCCTTTAATAAATTATAAATATTAAAACATGGGTAATAAATTACTTTAAAAAATAATTTTTAGAGTTTTAAAAACATTTTTTGAAAACGCGGTTATGGAAGAAAAGGTATTTTCAACCGAAGAGAGAAAAAAAAGTCAGATTTTAATCAAAAACATTTTCTCAATAAATTTTAAGTAAAAAGGACTGGGAAAATGGTACTATTAATTGAAATCTTTATTAATTAATCGAGGATAAAAAATTGAAATGGTTTTACTATTAAATTATAAAATAATTTCCTTCAATGTTAATTTAAGCATAAATAACCCCAATTAAAATGAGACTGTGTAATAAACCCATACAAAGATAAAAACGTAGAAGTGAGAATTAATCAATGAATAAATTATGTGTATCAAATGTAAATAAAAATAAAACAAGTGTAAATACAATATAATATAGTCAATATTTACACATATAATTTTAGGATCTCAATGACAATTATGTAGTAATATAACTAGGTTAAAATAAATGGATTTATGAATTTTTTTATCACATGGTAATTTTCATGTCAAATACACTTAGATGAAATAATTAAAATTAAAACTTGAAATACCATGAAGTATGAATTATTCAGGATATCTCATGAAAAAATGGTATTATATAAACTATATAAAATAAATTAGGTTCATAACATTACAATATACCTCAATAAAGGGAAATTAAGATGAAGTCGTTTTCCACTCGTTATCCTTCAAGTAAAATACCCTTGGATAAAATAATTCAAATCAAAACATAAAATGCCATGAAGTATGAAGTATTCATGATATTATATGTAAAATTTGTGTTATTTAAACCATTTTAAAAAATTAAGTGCACAATAATAAAATATGCCTCAACATAGTGAAATTGAGTTGAAGTCCGTTGCCACTTTGGTGATATTTTGAATCATAAGACCCAATAAATAATAAAAACAAATAAAACTTTATATATCATGAAAATTAGGATATTAATGATATAACATGTTAAATTGGTAGTACATAAACCACACAAAAGAAACAAGGGGTGAATATAGAATACATCTCCTAGAAATAAAATGGAGAAAAGAAATCTATTACCACACGTTTCCTTTTTAATGAACATGATTTGACCTCTTTATAATGGTTTTAATCATGTTTTTAATTTATAATAGAACTATATTTGTATTTATAGTATCATATATGATTCTCTTATAACATTTTACCACCTATTTATTAATAATGTTTCGTGATATTCATTATTTTATGTGTTATTTTCCTTGTTTTCTCAAGCATGTTTTTCTGTGAAACATCAAGTTATTGTACATAGGATATAGATCCATAATATATATAATGATAATAATTTTATGAAAGTAATATTTACTCATTATATACGTTTTTATAATCATTATTTATGTTTGTACATGGAAAATGAATCGCATCACTTCGTGGTGATGGTAGGCCATACATATGCATGATCGACGATATCATTCCCTTAATGAGTGAAAGGGTAATTAATCAGATGGTATATTAATTTAAAAAATATATAATTTCATATATATCACATATATTCATTAAATTTATCCTTATTAATTTCCATGTCAATTGTAAGTGAAAAACTAAACACAAAAATTTTGGGGGAAATAGTTTATTGTACATATGAGTGATGTTATCATATTATAAAATATATAGAAATTAAAGATTTATATGAGATATTATAATTCTATAAGTATATTAATATCATAAATATTTTATATATACATTAAATCCATAATTAAATACAATCTTTAGATGTGTTGATAGAAAATGAGTTACATGTGTTTGGGAGGTGGTGGTTCGATGTACATATAATCGACAATTTTGTTACCCATTTTATGGAGGATTATATAGATAAATATTGTTCCATAAACATTATAACATCTCAATATATAAGATCTACAAGTTTTATTATATTTTAAGTGTTAATACAGAACATATGGTGGAAAAAATAACAAGTAATATGAAATATCTTTGTTGGGAAAATTATCTTCTCTTAGAGAAACCCCCTTTAGATCTCCTCTTAAGAACCCTAGGGTTGGTATTTTGGAAATACTTGAAGATATAGAATGTGTCTAATAATTTTTCATAGATATTTTGATATATTTTGGTCAATCCAATGGGCTTGATATGTTTAAATAAGTGAAGGGAGGGAGTGATCTTTTTAAGTAGTAGAGAGGACACACATGTAATTTTTAAAAATAATAAATTGTATCTAGATTTTTCACATGCCACAAGGCTCCAAAATGGTCTATTATTGATGAAAAAAACCTATCCTAGGTACCCTTTAAAACTGATACCCAACCCTAACTTTCTCATACTTGAAGGTTGTTCACGATCCCCATGGTCTGGCGACTAGCTTTCGGGCATCAATAACAGTCAGAGAGAATGATAAACCAAACATGAAGCAGACAACATGACATATATATATATATATATGCATGACAGGAAGAAATAGTTGATGATAAAACAAGAAATATATTTTATATCAAAAAAAGAAAAAAATAGAAGTGATAAAACACAGAAGTATCCAAACAATCTTCAAGGTATAATTCCAACAATAAAGGACATCTAAAATCGAAAAAGCTACTCCATGTGATAGAATGGAAAAAATCCACCATATCAGCACCAAATACCCTGACAAGGCTGATAGAAACCTCACTATAGTGTCTTTCCTTTCTCTACATCGAAAGATATAAGAAGGTCTAAATTTCACCTAAGGGGTGCACGTGGTGAGATCTAATAAGGCTCATTAGGATCCCACCTAGGTGTTTTATATCAAGTCACTATACAAAAAACCTAACATGCTCAACTTTAATGATAAAAAGGCATGATAATAAGATAAATATTTTTTATGTCAAAAGTATGGTAAAACATTTCCCTTTTTCAATAGTTACAAATAAGACAAGTAAAAATGTTTCAAATCATATCATATCTATATCAAAATAGTAAAACCAAATCATGTATTGTGTATCAAATGAAATCCAAGAAGTAAAAAACCAAAAGCATAGGTAACATCGGGCCAAGAATAACAATAGGTTAGGCTAGCAAGAACACTTGTACATAAACATCATGTGCATCATGTATCAAGATATATGCACAAAATCTAGAGAACATATGAACACCCCATCAAGTTAAACTCTTAATAGGTCTAATAAGTCCCTAGAACAATGGGATTAGGGATCATGGGAACACACCATGAGTGAACCCCCCCCCCCCAACAGTATCACCATACATGGCCTATTGATACACCTTCTACCTAAGTACCTAGGGATTCTCATGTGATACATTTTACAAAACATTTCATCAAAACCAGGCATTAAAAACCATTTCATAAATCAATTTCATAATGATTTGAAAATACCTTTTATTTTTTCCAAACAATGGGAAAATAATTTTCTATAAAACACATTTTCACACACATAATCCAATCATTCCATTCATTTATAAAACAATTTATAAAAATAGAGCAATACACTTCATTCAACATCAGCTAGAGATGGAACAACCTACCTCAAACTCAGGTCGCACACACCCACAACAGGATCCACCAACACAGAAGAACATAATTACAACAATGGAGACTCTATAATCAATCCTTATATATCATAATCAAATCAAAAATAAAAATAGACA
Source organism: Viscum album (assembly GCA_963277665.1). Taxonomy (NCBI): domain Eukaryota; kingdom Viridiplantae; phylum Streptophyta; class Magnoliopsida; order Santalales; family Viscaceae; genus Viscum; species Viscum album. The sequence goes on along the minus strand of OY728150.1, from coordinate 427,301,111 downwards.
ATGGAGAAGATAACATAACATTTACCTCAAGAAACTCACACACCACACCACAACTAACAAATAGGTTAAACTCTAGAGGAATGTTTCACAAAAAAATCTATAAAGTATTGGTAGAATCAACACCACAATACCAATGGTTTGAAAATGTAGTGTAACAGCACTGTTGTGACCAATTGTAATGAAGAAGAATAGATATCATTTACCTGGAGAGATGCAGTAAAACCAAAATGAAGATAAATTTTTGAAAAAAATAATTCAGGAGAATAGATACCCAATATTTCATGGGAGAGATCCAATTATTTGAGAGAAAATCCTATGCACCAAATGAAAAAGAAATTAGATGCGTAGTTCATAAAAACCTATAAAATGTGAGAAATAAATCATGTGAGTCTCAGGTTCATGATGTGAAATCCATGCAATACATATATTCTGAAAAAAGTATCATCTTAGTTAAAAAAAACATTGATTGAACTTTGCTCAATGTGAAATAGACTCAAGAAATGTTTTCATGGTTTGAAATCAGATCGTGAAACTAGCCCAAAAAAATATTCACATCATGTAGATCTTTTACGACATGAATTTTTTTAGTGGGAATATTCTACAGAGACACTTCAAAAAAATCCCTCGGTTTATCCCATACCCCAAAGGACATCTAGTTAATCCTTTTTCACAATTTTACTTGAACTTTATTAATTACAACAAACACACATCCCCAAACATTAGTTCATTTTCCCAGTAAAGTATCTTCATCCTTGGAATCCCTAAAATTCACCCAAATAATGAGGGATGTGAAAATATAGATGATAAATACCTAAAATAAGGTAACATGATATTAAAAACTCCCCACCATAAGACTTTTATTCCCTAGGAATTCATGAGGAAGAATGGTGTTTGTAAAGAGGTGATCCCACTTCTCTTTCCTCAATGACTCATGCTTCTAATTCTCATGAGAATCTGATTTGTGTCACCATAATACATTGAACTACATAATTGAATTCCAATTAAAGTATTTTACTTGATATTCAATGATCTTTACTATTTTATCTATAAAAAATAGACTGGATCCAACTATATCTCTTCCCAACTCAAAACATGAGAGATATCTTGATGGTACCACATGAGTTGAGATATGTCAAAAATATCACGAATACCCATCAAATGAACTATAAATTCCAACTTATAAAAAACATTCCATGGTATTTTTGTAAACTAAAATGTTCCAACATATTTGGAGCCAATATTTCCTATTTTCCAAGCTGATGATCACCCAACCAAGTATAAACTTTCAAGAAAACCCAGTCGTTAATGAAAAACTCTAAAAAATGATGTCAACAATCCACATACAATTTCTATCAACTCTAAGTTGTAGCTATATGCCAATTAATATCCTAAATCCTTAACAACTTCTCCTGAATGGGGCTCAGTCCTGTAAGAGATTCCTTGACCACCTCTACCTAACAATATGGTGACTTGCACAAGAAACCATACAATGCCTCAAAGGGATCAATTTTAATTGAAAACTGATAAATATTGTTATAAAAAACTCAAAAAATCCTCGATGGATATCCCCTGATCCACAAAAATACAAGATGCATGCATGGAGAATATCCTCCAATATCTAAATAACTCACTCTATCCGACAATTTTTCTGTGTATGGTAAGTTGTACTCGACCTAACATATTTTCTCACCACATCCTAGAAACTCTTCTAGAACTATGCGGTAAACCTTAGATATCTATCTAAAACAATAGTAAATAGAACCTTGTGAATCCTCGCAACCTCTTGTATATACAACTTACCTAGTTCTTCAACTTTAGAGGTGTCCCTGATTGGGATGAAGTGAGATGAATTTCGCAACTGGTCAATCACCACCCAGATAGAATTCCTCCCTTAGGGGGTCTATGGTAATACAAAAATATATATGGAAACCTTTTAACATTTCCAAACCATCACTAGAAGAGGCTGGAGAAACCCAAAATGTTTTAGATGCTCTTCTTTTATCTATTTCCTAGTGTAATAGTGGGACACATAATTTTCAATGTTACACTTCATAACTAGACACCATAATCATAGTCTCATGTCATAATACATCTTCATATTTCTCATATAGTTGACCAAAAAATAACTATTATAGTTCAAAAAAAATTAACTCCTCACACATGTTTGGATGGAAAATCGACCCCCCAAAATGGAGAATACCATCTAAAGGGATAGACTAACCCAAAATGGAATCCCCACCATAAAGGGTTTCTATAATTTATCCGAACTTATCATCCTGATAATTGAACACTGGTCAAAACCATACCTAAAACATTTTTTGGAGTATCTAGGTTCAACTAAGAGAATATCCTCATAAGGTTCCACTCCTCCTTCGATTCCTAAATAGCTCACGATGGAAATTTTCTACAGAGAGTGTCTGTAATGGAATTCCCCTTCCCCATGGTGTAATTTATGTTGAAGTAAAACTTTTTAAGGTATTACACCCACCACCTATATTTGAGATTCAATTCTATCTAAGTAAATATATATCTCATACTCATGTGGTCAGAAAAGACAATGAAGCTATCCCCAAAAAGATAGCGCTGCTAAGCACATTCCTAACCACAAAAAGATCTAAATCATGGTGGGTTATTTCTTTTCACGTGATCAAGGTTGGAGAGAGTCGTAAGCCACCGCATGATCATCTTATATAATCATGAAACCCATACCATCACCAAAAGTATCATAGAAAACCATATACCCCTTACCTAGATTAGGTAAGATCAGAATAAGAAAAGATCCCATAAGTTATTTTATCTCATTGAAAGAAGACTGACACTTTGTATCCCATATTAATTTCACTCATTTTTTAGTATAATCAGTCAAATTTGACACAAAATTCATGAAATATTTGATGAACCATCAATATTATCTAGAAAATCCAAGGAAAATTTGAATCTCAAATATGTTTTGTGTCTCTTACCATCTCAATATTAACTAATAATCCATGATTAGAAATCATGTTCCCCAATAACTTCACCTCTTGGATCTTGAAACTACATTTTGAAATATTTTCATAAAAATGGTAACTCCTTAGGATCTCCATAACCAAATTCAAATGGATCTCATAATCATGATATAATCTTGAATAAACCAAAATATCTTCCATGTACACTGCCACAAAAGTGTCAAGATACTCATGGAATATCCATTTTATCAAGTCCATGAAAACTATAAGATAATTTTTTAGAAAAAAAAAAGGAATCATGGAATATTAGTAATGGTCATGCATGCTCCTAAAATTCTTCTTTAGTATATAAGTCCCCCAAACTCTAAGCTGATTATATCCCAAACAAATATCAATCTTTGAAAACTACTTTTCCCCATTTAACTAGTAAAACAAGTCATTCACACTAGGAAAAGGATACTTATTCTTAATCATTACTAGGTTCAACTTCATATAGTATACATACAATCAGAGCGAACTATCTCCCTTCTTGGAAAAGTTCACTAGGGATTCCCATGTAAAAACACTATGGTGATGAAAAAAATTCACTGTTCGATCATACAAATAAACCTTTGTCTCTTTTAGATCCACTAGCTCCATATGATAATAGGGTATTGAGATTTTTTATATATCTAGAAATATATCAATCATAAATTCTACCTCCCTCTCTAGAGGAAGACTAGAGAAATAATCTATTAAAATTTCATGAAAATCCATTAAAATAGTTAGGAATATTAATAATAGAAGAAACATCATTAGGATCAACAAGTATAGCAAACAAAAAACTCTAAATCTTTAGTTAGGAATGTCCTGTATGAATAAACCTCGGATTACACTATCCATGTAACACCCAAGAGATCACATCGATAGAATGAACAAAACATATTCATGATAAAAATCAATATCATCATGGTGAGAAATAATCCATTCGATCTTGATGATGATGTCAAACAAATATAGATCGAGAATGAGGAAATACCAAACTAACTTTGCATTAACTTCCGATAGTGAGAAAGGACACTGAAACACTTTATATTTAATCTTTCTAATAGGTTTAACTAACTCTATAATAAATGAAACAAATTACATTGGAAGTATATTCATATCCAGAAAAAATAAAGATATAAATGAGTGGGAGGAACTTGTATCAAATAAAGAAGTCACTACGGAATATGTGATAAATATGGTATCTCTCACTATCATTAAACCCGCATCTACCTCCACTGGAAACTCATCCACTATGTGAAGGTGCTTAACTTCTGAGACCTATGTATGGATCCTTTTTGTATTTAAAGAATATTATTGTTCCATAGTGGACTTTGGATCCAACGATCCTTGACCATAATGAGGCATAGACATATCCTAATACAAATGTTTTAATTGACCATATAATTCAAAACTATTACACGTCTTCATAGGTGTGTAAAAAGAACATTGGGTATTCCCAACCTTTCCACAATAATATAAAGTCTTGGGTATACTACAAGATGTAACTAAAGGTGCATAGGATTTCTGCTACTGAGAACCTCTCCCACCACTCATGTGATGATCATGCCACTTTATATTCCTCTACTACATTCCATTAAATCCACCAATAAGTATAAGAGAAGGGGTATAATAACAAACCTTACCTATCATATTCATCATAGTCATCATTTCCTTATATATAGTCTTTACATAAGTATAAATCTTTAGCATAAATACACATAATTTGATATTTGAATTCTAACCCTATAGGTACTTCTGAGCCTTTAACTGGCCATTCTTTACTACCTCTAGGGAAAAATAAACCAAATCCATGAACCTATTGGTGTATATTGACACCAAACTCTCACTATGTTGCAAGAAGAGGAACTCCAGATACTTATCTATCATCAAAGACTTTCAAAAAAAATGCTGAAAGAAGTGGGTCTTAAAACCATTCCCATCTAAGAACATGTTTCTATCTACCTACAACATTGAATCCCACTATCACTTGTTGGTACCCTTGAGTCTTAACACCATGCAGTTTACCTTGATATTCTCATGTGTATCCAAGAAGTCTAAGATATGATCGATCTTGTCAAGACAGTCCTCCACCTCTTTAGGTTCACTTATACCCTTAAAGGATGGTGGATTCTCACATAATAACTCTTGTGATCGATCCCTTTCTCATACAACTCCTAGTTGTATCTAAAAACATAGTTATGGGCTTATGGTACATTTTGATTGATATAATGACCTACCAACACAATAACATCAATAAGATTTTGATTTATAGGAATATTCCCTTGAGGAATGTACGTTGAACCCTTCTGAGGAACCCATGGAAGACCTATTGGAGTCATAATGCTACACATTGAAATAGAATAAATTATCAAAAAACAAGATAGTCTCGATGAAAATAAGAAAACCATAATAAAAAACTAAGATTAATATCAAGAACTCAAAACGGGAGACACACATACCAACATCCCATGGTAATTTGGGTCTTATCATAAAAGAATTAGGACAAACACTCACCAAAACCTACCTATTAAGTTATAAAAATCCTATATATAGTCTACCAACTTCCCAAAATTGAGAACAAACTTTCCCCTTTGATACCAAATTATGATAAAGCCAACCTAGATACCCTCTAAAACTAGTACTTGGCCTGAACTGTCACATACCCGAAGATAATTCTCAATCTCCATAGGTTGGAGACACTACTACAAAATAGGACTTTAGTAGTACTATAATTGGACTTTATGAGTGATAAAAAACACATACTACTAGAGTGTGATTAAAATCCCTATGATTTAATCAGCACTAGAAATGCAATGAAAAAGTGGTCCTTTACGAGTGCTTTGAGAAGTGTTTCTAAAGAAAGACTTTATCTGTTATTTTAGAAGTACTGATAAAGGGAGATACTAAATTTTGTTGTAATATCACACTACATAACCAAAAATATCACCTAAAAGAAAAAAAAAATTATCACAAATAAAAAATTTAAATGAAATAAAATTTACAACAAAAATGTAAAAAAAATACCATTATAGAGAAAAATAACACAACAATATAAAATAAAAACGCACCCCTGATGAGGAAAAATAATTCAATGGTATATGAAATAAATTCAAATTTTTTTAATAATATAAAGAAATAAATTAAACATAATGTTTTAACTTTAAACAAAAATTTGAGTCATACCATGAACATTGTGTATCTGATTGAGTTTCATTTGATTCTTTAACGTCACACCATTTCTTGTTCATCTTTAAGAAATATCTATTTGAAAATTATATAAATATTTATAAGATGAAAATTATATAGAAATTAGATAATTAATAGTAGATAAAATGATGAGAAAAAAATCTGGGCTCATTTGCTTGGTTTTGGCGATGTGATGCGTGTTTTAAACTAAAATGACACTTATATATTAAAAAGACACATGTTCAGTCATATCGATCATATCATGCATTGGATTGTGTTACACATGATTACTACACATTTTAAATGACATATGGATCATTTTATTAATGTATCAATACAATATGAATGTATTTACTCATTTTTGAGTATGTCATTTTCATTTTTTACAAAAATGTAATTTTAAACATGAAACATGCACTTTGAGTCATACCAGTCACATATTTTTTTTGTTTTATGTGAGAATAATTCCTAAATATAAAAAATTACTTATGAACCATTATCCTAAATTATCAAGATAATTCGAGTTTATTTTCTTAGCTTTCAGTGAGTGACACTTTTTGAACTAAAATGTCAATTTTGAACTAATAACAAACACTTTGAGTCATAACGAGCACATCATGTATCTAATTTTGGTTTTTCTGATTCATGGATATCAAAAAACACTTATGGATCATTTTCCTAATGTATCAAAATAATCCAAATTTTTTTGCTCAATTTTGAGTATGTCATCCGTCTTTTTTACAAAAACTAATGTGAATTTTAAATAAAAAGGAACACATAGAGTCATAAACATCACATTGTACATTGGATTAAGGTGGGGCTAATTAATTCTTGTCAAAAATGACTTATGGATCATTTTCGTAAACTATAAAACACTATGAATTCATTTTATTGGTTTTGAGTTTGTCACTTTTGATTTTTACTAAAATGTCATTTTAAACTATAAACATGCACTTTGAGTAATACCTGTCACATCATGTGTCTATTTGATATGTGACTTATTTCTAAATATGAAATATCACATGTGAATTTTTTTCATAAATTATAAATACAATATGATAATGTTTTATTAGTTTTCAATAAGTGACACTTTTTGAACTAAAATGTCAATTTCAAACTAATAATGGACACTTTGAGTCAAATCAGGCACATCATGCATTAGATTAAGGTGATTCTGATTCCTACACATCAAAAATGACTTATGGATCATTTTAATAAATTTCCAAAACAATAAAAATGTGTTTCTCAATTTTGAGAATGTTAATTATCTTTTTTACTAAAATCAATGTCAATTTTAAATAAAAAGATGCACTTGGAGTCATAGAGGTCACACCATGCATTGGATTTAGGTGAAGATGATTCTTACACATACCTAATGATATATTGATAATTTTAATAAAGTATCAAAAAAATATGAATTCGTTTTCTCAGTTTTGATAATGTCGATTTTGTTTTTTACTAAAATGCCATTTTAAACTAGAAACATGCACTTTGAGTCAAACAAGTCACATAGTGTGTAGGTTTTATGTGAGACTGATTCTTACATGTAAAAAAATATCTAATTAATAATCTTTATAAATTATCAATATAATATGAGAAAATTTAATTGGTTTTTAGTGAGTGACACTTTTTGAACTAAAATGTCACTTTTAAACTGATAACATACCCTTTGAGTCATATCGAGTGCATTGTGCATTGAATTGAGGTGAATGTTATTTCTATACATCAAAAATAACATATGGAAAATTTTAATAAATTATAAATAAAATACAAAAGTTTTTTCTTTGTTTTGAGTATGTCAGTTGCCTTTTTTACTAAAATTAATGTCAATTTTAAATAAAAATATGCACTTTGAGTCATACCGGTCACACTGTGCATCAGATTAAGGTGTGGATGAATCCCACATTTCCAAAATTACTTATGGATAATTTTAATATAGTATCTAAACAATGTGAATGTGTTTTCTGGGTTTTTAGAATATCACTTGAGTTTTTTACTAAAATGTAATTTTAAACTAGAAATACGCACTTTGAGTTGTACTGGTCACGTCATGTGTCTATTTGACATGAGAATAATTCCTATACATCACAAATGATTTATGAATAATTTTTCTAAATTATAAAGAAAATATGATCAGGTTTTCTCATTTTTTATATGTCACTTATCATTTTTTATAAAATTAATGTCAGATTTAAATAAAAATACATAATTGGATTCATATTAGACACCTCATGCATCAAATTGAGGTGAGGATTATTCCTACATGATAAAAATGACTTATGTATTGTTTTCCAAAAGTATCAAAATGATATTAATGTGTTTTATTGGTTTTGAGTATGTGATGTGTGTTCTTTGAACTGGAATTTCAGTTATAAACTAAAAACATACAGTTTGAGTCATATTGGTCACACTATGAATCTAATTGAGGGGTAGAAGATTGAGTATGGGATGTGTGTGTTTTTCAACCATATGAACCAATCCAGAAAGGAAAGAAATTTTCTATTGGTATGGAAGAAGAAACCTTATTATTCCTGAAACTCCTCATCCAAAAGCAATATGTTCTTGTTTTCTAGATTACTACAGATTATTGAAAGAAAAATATGAATTCCCAAAAGATCTATAAAAATAATAATAAGTATTAGATAAAAATGATAAGGAAATTAAATTAAACATGTTATATACGTGGTGAAAAATTAAATAAATAAGTAGTATGAATTTAAAATTTAATGATGTTAATATACATTCTTGGCTCATTTCCTTGTTGTTGTTATTTTAGTTTTAACCTCAAAGTCTAATATCTCATAAGCACAAGCAGCTTCGAAAAAACCACCCCAACTCGAGAAAAAGAATCCACATATATCATAAAATAATTATTATGTTATTAATACTATAAATAAGAAAATTAAACATAAATATGAAATAATAAATTAATAAAATGTCAATTTTAAATTGAAACCACACAATTTGAGACATACCGGATACAACATTTATTTATTTGAGTTATAGTTGATTCCATTGTGTCTTTTTATAATAAAATGTATTAAAAAATCTTGGTCCTATAATGATATTATAGTTTTATAGCCTATAAAATTGAGTGCATTAGAGAATAAAATGAAAATCGTATCATTATGAGTGAATCATCATTTTTCAGTGCAAGATCATAGTCAGGGGTGAATCATCCTTTTCAATTAAGTTATTTATTTCTATATAAAATTAACAACTATTGTAAACATATTAACATTAATTTATTGAACTAAAATAAATATTTACATATGATTTTGTATAGAACATAATAAAATATATCTTTTCCTTTCAGTATCATAGAGAGTAAAAACTTCATGATAAACCATTTACCTTAATTTATGGAAAAAACATTAGTGTGAACCATTATGTATTTTTAGAATACACTAAAATACATTATAAATTGTGCACCCATTTTTTGAAAGTATTAATCATCAGTATATTCCTTTATAAAATCTAAATGACACTAAAATATATCACATTGATTAATTCTGCTTGGATCTTGCAATATATTATTATATTCTTTTCAATATTCTAGTTGATGATAAAATCTAACACAACAACATCATTATTTATTCATCAAAATGGTAATATTCACATTCATATGTATTTTTTATTGATAATGATAATGAGTTATTTATTAATGAGCTTGTGAATATAGATCATTTTGCATAATGAATGTGCACATGTATAATGAATGTTACTTATATAGACGTCACAACCATTTTTTGTATTTTATCATGAATATAATTGATTAATGAATAGACCAAATAATTCCACCACCCACCAAATTGAAACCACTATATGGTTTTTTCGTAAAATTCATGTTTCAATAGATGAAATTTTGTATTTCATTATTTTTTAGAGGTTTTGGATCAAGCTAATAAAATATTTTTTGAAGGGGTCTTCATTTCATTTTTTGGTGATTCATGGTTTCATTTAAAGCGAGTTTTTCATTTTCATGGATCTATTCATAAATTGGCTTCTTTTCATTTGATTTAATGTTTCCTTTGACACCAACTCTCCTCAATGACCATGATCTCTCAATGCTGGTTGTCCTACAATAGTTCTCTCATAAACCTACTGGAATCAGTGGTTGATTACACACATATTTATTCAAAAATTTATACTGGATTATATACTTGTTTGATGATTAGAGTGGTGTTTTATGACTCTCAAGTGACTATTGGCTCCACTAATAAGACCATTTATTTTCATTGTAGAGAATCTCTGGGCAAGAAACTGCATCTATTTTTTTCATTTTCTTCTTATTGAGGGGTTAATTTTACACTTTAGTAATATTTGATAGTACAAGGAATCTTCTAATAGAAATTTTATCCTTTGATTGTTAGTTTGAAAAAATTAGTGGTGTTTATTTTATTTCTAAAAAAAATATTCACTTAAATTCTTGTACAAAATCACTTAAACAAGTGGTGAAAAAAAAATCAATAATCAGCATAAGACACTTTAAAATGGATCTTTTATTAAGTTAAAAGTGTTATACAGACTTTTCAAAAAAAATCTAAAATATTAACTTGTTATGATCCACATTTTACTCTATTAACCAACAATTTTATTCTATACAGGCTAGCGCTTTGTCTCCTCCCCCGCCTTGGTCTCTGCCTCTACCTCCTCCTCTACTTTAGTCTCCAACTCCAACTCTACCTCTTCCTATACCTCCACCTACACCTCTACCTCTGCCACTGCCTCTGCCTCTACCTTTTCCTCCACCTCCAACTATGCCTCTGTCTCTTCCTCTACCTCCACCTCCTCCATTTCCCAACAATTATATTGTTTATAGGCCAGCACTTCAAAAAAATTACTTTCCTCTATTATACTTGTCCTTGAGAAGTAGATCAAAAATAAAATATAATAATTATAAAACTAATGATTCACACTCCAAAAATATTTATAAGTTCATAGATCATACTTTATCACAAACATAGTAGATAATCACCTAAATTTGTTGTCATAAAACATTATGACACCATGTACGTTACCCACTCATCTCTAAACATATTTATTTCTTATTTTGAGTATGAAGGTTGTCAGAAATCATGGTTGTACTAAGAAAATATATAAAAACAAAATAATAAGAAATATTTTTAATGAAATTTTAATTACCTTTAGAAATTAAAAGTTCGTGGGTGATGATATTTTAATGGTTTATGATCTCCCTCGTAAATTTGAAATATAATATCCATAATCAATACCATTATCTTTCTTCAGACACAATAGAAATATTAAAAAAATGTAAATTGTTTTGAAATATGTTTTTATAGTTAAATAATTATATATATATATATATATCTTAATATGTTTCCATTTGAAGTAATTCACTAGCTATTTATGTTCACTCACTGAATTCCTTTAATGATTTAGCTTATATTTAGGGACTTCCCTATCATAAAAAAGTTCTTGCTAAAACATGGACTAAAACATATAATTAAAATTTTATCTATAAATTTTTGATTATTTTGTATTATAAATTCAAAATACACATCATGTGTGGTTGGTTTATTAGATATTCATGCATTGGATCCAAAAAATAAATATTTTCAGTATCCAGATTTATTGCAATCAGCATCGAGTGCTTCCAAAAAAAACAAATAAGTAATGAATAAATAAGAAAATATTTTATATGATTATATTTAATAGTTTTACCCCTGAATTATATATATCAAAAATTGTCTTTCATCTATTATTTTTTCTCAAACACGTCATATAGATCATCTTTTTTCATCTTAATTTCTTCCTTCTCTGATGAATTGTTTTCTAGAGAAATGATAAATGTATTAATGAATCCAAATTGTGCTTCACATGGTTTTACCTTTATATAATATTAATGTAGAATCCTATAGAAAATATGAATAGTTATTAACTTTAATGAAAATATTAGCTCACTTTTTGGATACTTGTATTGTGAAAATGTACCTTATGTATGTATTCATAACTGAGGCTCCCAATAATTCATGCAAGAGAATATTATTTATACTCTCAAGACCAATGACTCCTATCATGAAATTTCCATATATTTCTTCTCTATAAGGAATGTAAAAAATACTTTCACCATTAAGTGTGGTGTCTATATAAATTTGTAATGATAAAAAATGTTTTTTGGAATTGGTGTGGAGAAGGTAATTCTGGAAGGTCCTTTTGATTTCTTAGTCAATTCACTAGATTTGCTTAAGGAAAACTTCCATTTCACCATCGATTTATCCATATGTCATATCATACCTCACTTCAAACCTGTTTTAATCAACTATACATGTTTTTCATATTAAAAAAATTGTTAAATACATACCTCATGTATTATTATAAGATTAGAATAAACATTCTATTAAAGTTCCAATAGTATCATTGACCATTGTAATATCCATATCATTAATTGGAACATGAAACTTAGCATTCATCTCATGGAGTAACTAAATCCCCACCCTCATGTGATATTTTGGGAGTACACTATGGTATACCTTGTCTCTTGTGATATTATACATCATAAACCTATTAATTAGGCGGTGTGTGGGTGCTGATAGATAGAAATCACATACAACTATACCTTACATAATTTTAATAATATAAAGTTATTGAAATTTATTTGATTATCATTTATAAGAAAGAGTAATGAAAAAATTAATTGCATTGGGTAAGGTATACGGTTGAGGGAAATGACATGCATCAAATCTAGCGGGGTCATTTGGTTCTTCATGTGTGGATATTTGTTCCACCAATGGTTTTTTATGATCCTTTCTCATACATTGGTCTTCCAAACTAGACCAGACAATAATATCTTTCAAATATTCTATTTTTACATGTATTAATTTCATTATATTATATGAAACATCATGTAGTTTTATCTTCTCAAAATTTTTTTGAGGAGACACTCTTAAAACTACTCATCTAACGGGCCCATATTTTTTTCCACATCAAACCTAATGAAATTAGGTTTTATTTCAGTATGGTTTATATTGATTCTCGTGTATAAACTGTATATAAAATATAAAGATAAATAAATATTTTTAGGTAATATTGTTATAAATCATAAATAAACATTACTATTATTTTATACTTATACATGTTTCCCATAATACTTTTTTCTTTTTATCAACTAGTTTACCCTATTTATTTATGCTAGCATCCTTCCATATCACATGACATATGATGGTAGTGGCTATGTATTTTATTCATCCATATGAATATAAAAAAAATAAAATATGTTGTTTCATATCACATAATACTTTTATTATTGATTTAAAATACATACCAATTTCTTCTCTAGTGAATCATACCCCATCCTTGCTTTGTGATAGGGGTACATTGGTTTTGATGCACGTTATTTATTTTCAACACTCTTTTTTGTTTCATAAATTAACAATTTTTAATCAAATTAGAAAAATAAATAATTTCAAATAATATATTATCGACTAAAATTCACCTAATATGATTTATCATCGTGATTATTGATGAAATCACTTCATGTTTCCCACTTTATAATGTGTGCATAACTAACTGGTGGGTAGGGATTTAATTTCTCCTCAACATCCCTAAGATGTAACCTATTAAGAAGAATTTGGAATCCTCGATAGGATTATCTAGCGGCCAATAAGATAAATTTATTATGTGAATCTTCTAAAATACACAAACTCTATAGGGAATAATGAAAATTAAATAAATGTTTCATTATATAATTTTTTTTGTAAAATATAGAAATTATATCATAACATTACCTTTAGATATTCCCAAAGGTATTCCTTCATTACAGGTTAGACGTGGAACCGTGAATCAATATCAATCAGCACATTTATCCTCATTGTGATCCAAACATAACTAATAAAATTGACTTGTTGGAGTTAATGGGTAGGTCACATTGATTCCAACCAACCTAAAATTTTATACCCTTACTTCTTTCCTTTTTAATTTTATTCAAGATTGTGATGTTATATCATTCTTGTTTTTTTTCATCAACGTACTATTGATCCCCTAATAATTATACAATTTGAACATCAATAATATTTTCTTCCTTGGGATTAGTAACATTATCATGTGAAGAATAAATTATCTGAATGAGTAGTCAAACATTTAATTTAGATTATTTTAATATAGTATAGAATAAATAATATTATTAAGAAAACCATAGTATATTAAAAAACATTTTAACCTTCTCATTGAACTATATTTATTTTTTTAGGTATTAGGGATTTGGATACTCTATCAAGAATTCATGTCCCCTATTTATTTTCCCCTCTTATGTAAATTTCATTTTTTTCATTGGAATTTAATTTTATTCTTGTATCATATCATTCAGGAGACCAGTTGGTTCTTTAAAGTTGTTGTCACTCCATCTGCTGCCAGCTTTCAAATTATATAACTTTAATACAACCAATAATGTTATGTATTTAGTACAATTGGTATATAATGGTATCTTATAATAGCTATTTAACTTATCAAATAACTTTTTACAATCAGTAAATCCATATTCAATTTCAATTTTCATTTATTCCATGTGATCTCCATTGTCATTTACCCAGGTATTCATATCAAATGATCCATAAAACACAGTATCATCCTAGCCGGTATGCATGTTTAGTTTTTTCCCATGTTTATTCCAAAATTTATAGATCTGATCTATTTCTTGACAAATCAATTGTTCTTCCAACTCTTACAAGATAATTTTTCACGAATAAAAACAATGTAAACACAGAAAAAGGATTTTCTAAGGGTCATATGCATACTCTATTAAAAAATGGATGAACCCTTTAACTCCATATTCATGATCTTTTTTTAAATGATTAGAATTAATCCATTTTTAATTCATATACATCCGATTAAGTTCATAAATAATTAATTTTTTATAATAAATAAATAAATACACTTTAGGTATTCATTATTAAAGGTGAAAGTTCTACATAATTCTAACAAGGGTAACCCAACATTTGATTATTTCAAATAATTTAAGTATTATTTGAAGGAAATGGGTAATTTAATTTTCAAAAAGTATTACTCCACTATTGTAGGTGTTATCCTCTAAATTAATCCAAAGGTAAAAGTTATAGATAATTGTCATCCTCGTCAAATTCATCTCTTGAATAGTTATTATTGAATTTTCTTGCTTAAGACTCATCCCCCAACTCTTCTAGACATGAAATTATGTTTATTGAAATACTTTAAGCATTATTAATCACATACTACGTACGGTAATCGTTTTGGATGAATAGTGTTCATAGTAGTTCCAGAAACATAGAATATATGGTGGATGAGTCGCAAGAAACAAAATATAATAATAATTTTTCAATATATGAAGCTAATGAAGATGATAGTTGTCTACTTGTGTAACGCCCCGACCCTATTTACCCAGAGTCGGTGCATTATGGCGTAACATTGGCATGATCACAAAAGATCAAGTCTCAAAAGACCGATTAGTTTAGTATCCTTGGAAACACTAGATACATTCATAAACATTACATTATATCATAAAGTGAAAAACTAAAAAAACATGGTCTCCATAGTCCACACTCATATCCCCTTCCAACTATCCCTGCAAGTCATTCATAAAATACTTCTTCACATCCTGCAAAAATTAAAACATTGAAAGGGGTGAGCTCAGATGATCAGTAAGGATAACAATATAGCGTAAGATTTCATAAATAAACAAAAACATTTAAGGCAATGTATAACTAAAAAAAGCCTTTTAAACATGAACTTCAACATAATATGGAAAAAAGTAAAATGAAATAATTTCATTTACTTATTCACATGGATATTCTACTGGTCTAATAATCACATGCAATATCAATAACCACTTTCATAATGATGGAATGTATAATGACAGACTATCATAACAACGTAGCCAAGGTCTCGTGCCAAGACTACAAATAAGTTTTGTCAAGGCCTCGTGCCAAGACACTAGTTTGTCTCATGAGACCTGCCGATGCATCGAGGTGCTATATCGGGCTCCACCCGTCACTTATTAAGTCCAATGCATTCCTCATATGAACAGGTTTAAACATATCATAAACCCTAACATAATCATATCACATAAAACATGCATAAAGGAAACATAACATTTCCACATTTCAATCACATGATATCAATACAACATATTGATATAATAAAAACACTTTCAAACCATTTTTAATACCAAAATAAAAGAAAATTAAAACATGGTATTTATTTTTCATTTTAAAAAGGTTATGGCTTGTAGAGGAAGCCAAAACTCAAATAATGGCCACAGCGGCGGAGAATTCATTGTCACCGCATACGTAAGACAAAACATTCCTTTTGTCGTTTAGTAAAAACGCTTCGTATAAAAAAGATTCCTTTTGAATAAACGTAAAAGTCAAAGGGGTTTATACGCCGTATAAAAGAAATTTGTGTATAAAACAAAATATGCCTCAATGAAAGGAGATTGAGACAAAGTCCTTTTAAAAGATAATTTTTTTAAATAAAATAGATCTACTATTTGTATTCACTATAAGTACACATAAATACAGTAAAAATACAAGATAGGACATAATAATATCATGAAATAACTTGAAAGTAGGAGATTAACCCAAAGAATGGAAATTGGGTTAAGAGGTTCCCTTACAAAGATCATTTTTTTAAATAAAATAGACCAATTATGTGTACTCACTATAAGTATACATAATGAAAGTAAAAATACAAGATATAACATAATAATATCATGACATAATTTGAAAGTAGGAGATTAACCCAAAGAATGGAAATTGGGTTAAGAAATTCCTTTACCTCGTGTCCGACTTGACTCGACCACTCTTTAACCTCCTGAATAATAAACTATAGTTAATCTCTACCTGATTAAGAACCTTTTTCAAGTTCATTATTCCTTTTATATCACTTATTACCATGTTATGAACATTATGTAATTGTTTAAGTTAATAGCGGTCGTTTTGTCGATCTTAGGTACTTGAGTCAAAAATAAACTTCTTATAATTACACTTTGTTCATGTGGTAAAATATACATTATATACATAATTATATTCATGATTTATATATCATATACATCATATATATCCAGTATATACATTCATTTATAATATTACATAACATTTAGAGGTAAGAAATGAAATGCACTGTTCATGGAGACGGTAAGCCGTACGTAAGCATGAACGCTACTTTCATTTCTATTTCGTATTTAATAGAATGAAGTTATAATTATATAAAGTTATAATATAATTACAGTATAATATAATGTATAATACCATTTAATCCATCCTTTATACATCCCATGTATGGCATTAACGATTCAAATCACTTTGAGGGGGCGGTAGTCCGCACTTCCTAAAATGAAAATATCATGTTTACCCATAATGGAAATCATAAATTTATGCCATAAATGAGAAATAAATAATCATAAGGAAAATATAAACATAATATATATATCATATATGAAAATAGTGTCATCAAAATGGCCACCATTATAGGTGTTAAAAGAATATTGAACAATCATCGTTTCGTGAGGCAGTATTTCGCCACCCACAAAAACAGTATGTTCTTTAACCATTAGATGAAGGTGTGTGTAAGTGTAAATCAAATACTTATCATAACAACATCCTAGTATATTTTAGATACTGGTTTTGTTATAAAGTAAAGGAATAAAAAGAGTTTAGGGGGATGGAGAAGCAAAATAAAACAAAACAACATTAGGGAAGACATTACCTTAAAATCGGGTAACTCTTTTTGATTTGAGCCAAAGGCTTCATTGGGAAGCCTTATGCCCAAATTGAGGCTTCTAGGAGTAAGATAGGGAAGTTGGGAGAGTATTTGGGCAGATTTTGGCCGATCCCAATGGCTTGGAAGGTGTGAATAAAGTGGTAGAGGTGGAGGCCTTTTATAAGAGGAGAGGAGGGGCACTCTTGGAAAGTCATGAAATGTTACTTTATTATATAATTAGTTTCGGATTTTAAAGGTCCCACACTTATATATTTCTAGGATAAGGTGATAAGGGTTCGAAATATACTCATCCAATAGTTTTTTGACAAGTGTAAGTCTTAGATTTTACATTATCTTTTTATTTTATTTAAATTGTTAATTAATGAGGTAATCACTGCATCATCATGGTGTCATAAATAATTTAATTTATTTAATGTCTAAAAATTATAAAACAATTATCATGATGTAGTAAACATTTTTAGATTTCTAATGAATATTTATAGTCAAAAATATGACTTGTATAACCCCATTTAAAAATTGTTTTAGTAAAACAAGTCATGTTTGTGACATTTTTATTTTAACATTAAATAAAACGTTTTTAATGTCATTTTCCTACAAAAGTGGCTTCATGGGGTCCCCAAGTTGACCCATGGATTGTCTTGGTCTTCCATGACTCATCCAATAGGGGTAGGACAAGTGTAAAGGTATTTTCATATTTTTATAATATCATTTTGACCTTAAATTTCACTAATTACCTTTAATCGCGATTGATTAAACTTAAAAGTTACTATTCAGAAAAAAAATTATTTTAATCCCATTGAACCACATTTTACTTCTTAATGAAAACCATGTATGTCGGATTTTTGAAAATTAAATCACAGAAGTGGTAATGTTTCATTTAAACGAAAAATCAGTTTTTTAACTACCACTTAGTGGTTTCACTATTCATCAAAAATTGATGTTTTTCAGAACAATGCCAAAATTTCACCCTAAGCTATAATTGATATTCCAAATTCAAAAATGATGTCTATTTTACAAAATTCCAAACATATAATTTTCATTAATTAATTTTATAACTAATTCTCATTGTCACAACAAATAGCATGTTTTTAAGAAACAATATATATCAAAAGATTGACAATTGTTTATGTCCAATTTCAAAGTGAAATTAATTCAAATGACCACCATTGGATAAAATGGTAAAAATATATTCTAATTATAATTTAAAACCACTCTGTAGTATAGTTTATCAGTAAAATTTATTTTTATTAAAAGAGTTGTTTTAAGTATTTCTCACTATTCATAAAAAAAAGGAAGTTCTCAGAAAATTACAAAAAATTCAACTTAGGATAATTTTGATATTAATAATACAAAAATGAAGTCCATTTTGAAATATAAAATTTCTATAATTTTAAAAAGTGGGTATTACTATTCATAACAGCTACTTTGATTAGTCGCGGTGTGTTAGAACTCGAACTTGCGTACAATGCAAGCTATTGCATTATTGAAAGAGAGGCGTATCATGGAAGCTTGGGGTGTTACATTCTCCCCTCCTTCAATAAATTTCATCATCACAATTTGAAAATGTTCTTTGAAAATAAAAGGTTGAAAATAGAAAATACCTTTTTGGAAAACCCACATCGGAAATAGGGTTAATAAGAATATAACATTAAAAGAAAGAAAGAGAGGTACAAAGGTCACCCGAGATAGCCCATACTAAAATTATATGAAAATATGGATATGGAGGAGAAACAAACCATCAAGGTCTGATGGAGAGTTGTAGAAAACAAGATTAGGAAAAAGTTAACCACAATAAAATCACAAACTTGTGATTGGTTAAACGGTCATTTAATCCCCAGTTAGAAAAATTAACCGACAACATTTTTGTTTTAAGTTACCTTTTATAAAGTTGAGGAATTTATTTAAGAGATTTTATAAGAATGTAAGGAAATATAATTACTTGTCATGTAGGCTTTCATTCTTTAATAAATTTTTACCACAAACCCATCTTTCACTCCAAATGGTAACAGAACTCAAAACTATTCTATTTATCCTAATTGTATAAGGTTACAAATATTACCACATACCATTTAGATTAGGAAAACTATTTTTTAATAACCAGGGACTTCTTGTAGGCTGGTGTAGGTAATAAAGGCCTGCCGCACTATGGTTGTGGGTTTGATTCCTGCAGCTTTGTCCGACGTGACGGGTTATCCCCTAACCTGTAGGTTGCCCTTTTCCTAAAATTATAGTATTATAATATTCCAAAAATAATCTTCAGAAATGTTTTAACCTTAAACAATACTATCCAAGGTTCAACTTAATCCATTCTAACCTATATAGTTATCCAAAATACCTCTGTCCAGACTTTCTCTAAAAGGTCTTTAAATTCTAAAATCAATTGTAACATCATATTCCCAAAACAAAGTAAAGTTTCTCTTATTGTCACATACTAAAAATATGATTACCTTCATCATATTAAAACCTTAATGAAAAAAAACAAGTACTGCAGTACAATCCTTATATATATATCACATTATCCTTATAACCAGAATATAATCCTTGAGTCCAAAAGCACCAATACATTAATTATTCCGCTTCAATTGTAGTAACAGCGTAATATTATCCTTGATCCCTTGGCCTTTTCTGAGGTATGTTTCCCTGACACTTAGGACATTCATTTTCATAATGCCCCATTTCCCTACAATTGTAGCATTCAACATTGATAGCCACTTTTTTTCCCTTGCAATCACGAGCCTGGTGACCTTTTTCTCCACATTTATAACAAACTCCCATTCCTTTTAGGCAAGTACCGGGGTGATTCTTCCCACAATTATCGCATAATTAAAAATCCTTCTTTTCCTTTTTACCTTTATCTGTATCTTGTTCCACCATTCTCTTCTTCTCTTGCTTTACTTTGTTGTCATAAGACTTAGAGAATTCCTTTTCAGTCTTGATAGCACACAAGACTATATCTTCGTACGACGAGAAAGATTGTGAGACTAAGGCTCGACGGAGAAATGGTTTTAACCCATCAAAGAAACGATCAATCTTACTTCTTGGGTTACGTATATAATCTGATGCATGCCTTGCTAACCTTGTAAAGTTAGCCTCATACTTTGCGATGTTCTCATCCTCCTTCTGCCTCAGACTCAGAAATTGCCTTTCTATATCTGCTCGATGGTCATGTGGAAAGTATTTTTCTAAGAAAATTTCCTTAAACTCCCTCCATTCCATACTTGATACTTCTTCATCTTCCTTTGTGTTTTGAATCAGTGACCACCATTGATCGGCATCTCCAGTGAGGCGGTAGACTGCCCTGACAAACTTCTCCCTTTCTCTACTCCCCAAGGCGTGGAATATTTTCTCTAAGGAGTTTATCCATTGCTCAGCTACTAATAGATTTGTACCCCCATTAAATGTTGGAGGTTGTTTCCTCATGAAGTGGTCTAACATTGATCCTCCACGTTGCAGATCAGGGTGCTCCATACGAGTAAGGTTATTATTCATAACCTGAGTGAGTTGTCCCAGTATGGTAATAAGTTGATTAGCACCAGTTGTATCTCCAACTCCACAATAATTATCTTAATTAGGAGGGAAATCCCTACATGGAGTGCATGCATTGATACGGTTTCCATTCCTCCCACTAGGCGCCATTTCTAAACAATGGCATAAACTAGATTAGTTTATGAATTAAAATACATAATTCCATACTTGTAAAACACTTAACATAAATTGAACTATTTATGGATATAATCCATAATCATAAAAAGAAATGTTTTCTTTGAGGAAGTATATATACTCATAAACCCTTCATAATGGTTTGTAAATAAAATGAGAATTATCCTAAGCATATCCCCCAGGAGTGTCGTAACTAGGAGTGCAGCAAGGCCCGTTGTCGTGCACCAGTTCCTGTTCGACTCTAGCTCAAAGCGGTGTTTTCAGGTTTTACCCCTAGGTACATCTGTGCCAGAGCCGCCTCTACCTGCTCATATCCAGACAGGGATGTATTGCTCAGAAGACTCACAAAATCTCTACAATACCAAAATTCTAAGAATTTCTTCTATACTAATCCTCAAAGTCTATCTTCGGGATATGTGCTCTAATCAGAGTTTATCTAAATCTAGATTCCAAGGTTAGTACTAAACTGCCTCTGATACCACCTGTAACGCCCCGACCCCAGTTACCTAGAGTCAGTGCATTATAGCGTAACATTGGCATGATCACAAAAGATCAAGTATCGAAAGACCGGTTAGTTTAGTAGCCTTGGAAACACTAGATACATTCATAAACGTTACATTATAT
The DNA here is from genome assembly GCA_963277665.1 of Viscum album. Classification (NCBI taxonomy): domain Eukaryota; kingdom Viridiplantae; phylum Streptophyta; class Magnoliopsida; order Santalales; family Viscaceae; genus Viscum; species Viscum album. Next base: position 427,278,954 of record OY728150.1, on the reverse strand, counting down.
CATAAAGTGAAAAACAACAATAACATGGTCTCCATAGTCCACACTCATATCCCCTTCCAACTATCCCTGTAGTTCATTCATAAAATACTTCTTCACATCCTGGAAAAATTAAAACATTGAAAGGGGTGAGCTCAAATGCTCAGTAAGGATAACAATATAGCGGAAGCTTTCATAAATAAACATAAACATTTAAGGCAATTTATAACTAAACAAAAGCCTTTTAAACATGAACGTCAACATAATATGGCAAAAGTAAAATTAAATAATACCATTTACTTATTCACATGGATATTCTACTGGTCGAATAATCACATGCAATATCAATATCAACTTTCATAATGATGGAATGCATAATGTCAGGCTATCATAACCACGTAGCCAAGGCCTCGTACCAAGACTACAAATAAGATTTTGTCAAGGCCTCGTTCCAAGACACTAGTTTGTCTCATGAGACCTACTGATGCATCGAGGAGCTATAGCAGGCTCCACCCGTCACTTATTAAGTTCAATTCATTCCTCATATGAACAGGTTTAAACATATCATAAACCATAACATAATCGTATCACATAAAACATGCATAAAGGAAACATAACATTTCTACATTTCAATCACAAGATATCAATACAACATATTGATATAATAAAAACACTTTCAAAACCATTTTCAGTACCAAAATAAAAGAAAATTAAAACATGGTATTAATTTTTCATTTTAAAAAGGTTATGGCTTGTAGAGGAAGCCGAAACTCAAATAATGGTCACAGAGGCAGAGAATTTATTGTCACCGCATACGTAAGACAAAAAATTCCTTTTGTTGTTTAGTAAAAATGCTTCATATAAAAAGTATTCCTTTTGAATAAACGTAAAATTCAAAGGGTTTTATACACCGTATAAAAGAAAGTTGTGTATAAAACAAAATATGCCTCAATGAAAGGAGATTGAGACAAAGTCCTTTTCAATGATCATTTTTTAAATAAAATATATCTACTATGTGTATTCATTATAAGTACACATAAATACAGTACAAATACAAGATAGGACATAATAATATCATGACATAATTTGAAAGTAGGAGATTAACCCAAAGAATGGAAATTGGGTTAAGAGGTTCCCTTACAAAGATCAATTTTTTAAATAAAATAGACCAATTATGTTTATTCACTATAATTACACATAATGAAAGTAAAAATACAAGATAGAACATAATAATATCATGACATAATTTGAAAGTAGGAGATTAACCCAAATAATGGAAATTGGGTTATGAAATTCCCTTACCTCGTGTCCGACTTGACTCGACCGCTCTTTAACCTCCTGAATAATAAACTAGAGTTAATCTATACCTTCTTAAGAACTTTTTTCAAGTTCATTATTCCTTTTATATCACTTATTACCATGCTATGAACATTATGTAATTATTTAAGTTAATAACGGTCGTTTTTTCGATCTTAGGTACTTGAGTCAAAAATAAACTTCTTATAATTACACTTTGTTCATGTGGAAAAATATCCATTATATCCATAATTATATTCATGATGTAGATATCATATACATAATATATATACATTATATACATTCATTTATAATATTACATAACATTTAGAGGTAAGAAATGAAATGCACTGTTCATGGAGACGGTAAGCCGTACGTACGCATGAACGCTACTTTCATTTGTATTTCGTATTTAATGGAATGAAGTTATAATTATATAAAGGTATAATATAATTATAGTATAATATAATGTATAATATCATTTACTACATCCTTTATACATCCCACATATGGCATTAACGATTCAAATCACTTTGAGGGGGCGGTAGTCCGCACTTCCTAAAATGAAAATATCGTGTTTACCCATAATGGAAATATTAAAGTTATTCCATAAATAAGAAATACATAATCATAATTAAAACATAAAAATAATATATACATCATATATTAAAATAGTTTAATCAAAATTTCTACCATTAGAGGTGTTAAAAGAATATTGAACAATCATCGTTTCGTGAGGCAGTATTTCGCAACCCACAGAAACAGTATGTTCTTTAACCATTAGACGAAGGTGTGTGTAAGTATAAATAAAATCCTTATCATAACAACATCCTAGTATATTTTAGATACTAGTGTTGTTATAAAGGAAATGAATAAAAAGAGTTTAGGGGGTTGGAGAAGCAAAATAAAACAAAACAACATTAGGGAAGACCTTACCTTAAAATCGGGTAACTCTTTTTGATTTTAGCCAAAGGATTCCTTGGGAAGACTTATTCCCAAATTGTGGCTTATAGGATTAATAGAGGGAATTTGGGAGAGTATTTGGGTAGAGTTTGGCCGAGCCCAATGGCTTGGAAGGTGTGAATAAAGTGGTAGAGGTGGGGGCATTTTATAAGAGGAGAGGAGGGGCACTATTGGAAATTCATGAAATGTTACTTTATTATATAATGAGTTTCAGATTTTAAAGGACCCAAACTTATATATTTCTAGGATAATGTTATAAGGGTTCAAAATATACTCATCCAATAGGTTTTTGACAAGTGTAAGTAATATATTTTACATTATCTTTTTATTTTATTTAAATCGTTAATTAATGAGATAATCGTTGCATCATCATGGTGTCATAAATAATTTAATTTATTTACTGTCTAAAAATTATAAAAAAATTATCATGATGTAGGAAATATTTTTATATTTCTAATGAATATTTATAGTAAAAAATATGACTTGTATAACCCCATTTAAATTTTTTTTAGTAAAACAAGTCATGTTTGTGACATTTTTATTTTAAAATTAAATAAAAAGTTTTTAATGTCATTTTCCTACCAAAGTGGCTCCATGGGGTCCCCAAGTTGACCCATGGATTTTCTTGGTCGGACATGACTCATACAATAGGGGTAGGACAAGTTTAAAGGTATTTTCATATTTTTATAATATCATTTTGACCTTAAATTTCACTAATTACCTTTAATCGCGATTAATTAAACTTAAAAGTTACTTTTCACCAAAAAATTATTTTAATCTCATTGAACCACATTTTACTTCCTAATGACAACTATGTATGTCGTATTATTGAAAATCAAATCACAGAAGTGGTAATGTTTCATTTAAACAAAAATTCATTTTTTTAACTACTACTTAGTGGTTTCACTATTCATCAAAAATTGATGTTTTTCAGAACAATGCCAAAATTTCACCCTAAGATATAATTGATATTCCAAATTCAAAAATGATGTCTATTTTACAAAATTACAAACATATAAGTTGCATTAATTAATTTTATAACTAATTCCCATTGTCACAATAAATAGCGTGTTTTTAAGAAACAATATATATCAAAAGATTGACAGTTGTTTATGTCCAATTTCAAAGTGAAATTAATTCTAATGAACACCATTGGATAAAATGGTAAAAATATATTATAATTATAATTTAAAACCACTCTATAGTATAATTTATCACTATAATTTATTTTCATTAAAAGAGTTGTTTTAAGTATTTTTCACTATTCATAAAAAAAGGAATTTCTCAGAAAATTACAAAAAATTCAACCTAGGATAATTTCGATATTACGAATAAAAAAATGAAGTCCATTTTGAAATATAAAATTTCTATAATTTTAAAAAGTGGGTATTACTATTCATAACGGCTACTTTGATTAGTCACGGTGTGTTAGAACTCGAACTTGCGTACAATGCAAGCTATTGCATTATTGAAAGATAGGCGTATCATGGAAGCTTGGGGTGTTTCAACTTGAAAATTATTAAATTACCACATCTTAATTAAAATTTTCATATCTCATCTCAAAATTATAAAATATCCCTAACACTACTATGAGACCAAAAACTCATCCCCACTAATCTACACCAACTCTAATATATGTTACTTGTCATTCTCTCTCACTTGTATCTCAAAAATAATAGATCTATGTCCAAAGAGGTTCATGTGTAGGGTGTGAATATAAAAATAAACAATTAAATACTAACAGGGCCCCTAAAATATAAAATAATTCATATATTTGAGTATATGTTCAAAGTGGTCACACTTAAAATACACATTTAAGTCAACTCATTGTGAACTATCTAGGATATCATGTTAATAAAATATATCTACTTAATTCCATACTAGTGAATTATACAAATCATACAATAAGTTTCTACTATGGTTGTTCCCAGACTTTTAAATAATTTCACTAATAAGAGGTTAACATTTGAATCATAAGAGAAGAAAAAATTATTTATCTCCCTCTAGAAATAACCACATCACAGGTACTATGAGATTCGACCTCATACCCCTATAATCCAAGACTATCCTTCAGGGATAACCATAACATGTACTTATTGCATCCAAATCATGGAATGGGTATAATATAGTCATTTTTAGGAAGTTCATTTTAAATATGGGGAAGTATTAACAAAATTAGTTCCCTTAGGAAAGAACTGTACAATGGGTTCTATAATACATCAATTAAACCTAACTATTGAAAAACCATAAATAAGAAAAAACAACAATAAAAATGTCACATTACCCTCACCATATCCCTCGATTCTCATTAGGCCTCTCATAATTTAACTTATACACTATTAGAAATTAACTTCCATGGTTATATCCTATGTCCTAAGTCTATGTCTCACTTTCTTCATGAACCATGGTCTAGAAGGAAACCATTTACAACCATCAATCATATAATCCAATCTCAAAATGTCCCTCTCACACAATCATGCAAGAATATCCTAGGTTCACCCCTTTCATTTTATATTTTAATAACCTTCAGGATTTTCCAAAATAACCAACTCGAGTATCATACAGTGATAAAACCACTAAGTGGGGATATAATAATCTCATAGGGTATGGAATGACTATTAAATTACAAATCAGTGTTACTTATTATACATCATGATCATAAATCCATATCCAAACTCACTACGGTCTCCTTTACCTTGTTAGTTATTCCAAACTATCACATTCCACACAAAAACACATATAAAACATTTCTTGATAATTTTGTTACCACCCAACTCTTTTATTAAGTTAACCATATGGGTATCACTATTATCATTCCATGAAATCCTGATACATAGATCCTCAATCACATGATCCCATATATCATCAATAAAATAGTAAAATAAGTAATTATAAAATTATTATAATTAATTTCCATACTTAATTTACCTAGGAAAAACATAAGAAACCCCACCAAGGAGTGACAAAATATCAGATCCACAACCAAAATCTTGGTAATGATTGAAGTCATTCTTTCAATAATATTATGAGAAAATTTACCATTAGTAACAACCTAAATTATTTTTTAATTTAAAGAAAAATGGAAAATATCCCAAGAATAACTCACCAGGACATTTACCTACATTGAAATAGTATCCAACAACATGTGTTCGTCATCTCCCTACCTCCATTAGACTTTTCATGAAAAATCCCAATCATTTAAATTTGGTTCCACTATAATTCAATGAAATTTTAATCTAATACTTAACCATACTCACTAAAAATTAGACATAAATGGGTGAAATTAAAGAAATTAAGGATAATCGATTAGCTTAAATTATTGTGATGGATAAAGGCTAAACCTACCTTGATTGCGAGGGAAGAAGGAGATATAGAAGGGGAGGGAAGTCAACTCCATGTTGTGCCCATTAGATTGAATTTTACTTGTTTTTAATAAGGTAAGATACCTATATGATTGAATATGATGTAAATATGTATTGAGAATATATGATAAGTTGATATAGGATATTATATGTTATATTCAAATAATTTTTGAGGTTTCATATTAGAGGTCTTATCATGGACAGATTCAAGAAACCATGCCTCCTTAAGTGCCTAACCCCTGGCCTCAAACCGCTACGTTGAGTGAAGGAATCTACCAATTCTTTAAAGGGAACAATTGATTGCAGATGGAGAAACCTTATTAGTGGTATATCGACTTTTAATAGTATGTCTCTCAATAGGGTAATGGTTTTCCTATATCTTCCTTATCATTATATGAAGGAAGAAATCCATTATACATCCTTCTAGTGATAGGGATTTCACCCAGTTTATAAATATCATAAGAGCTGATTCCTAACTCTCTATGTGATAAAATTAAGGTGTTTTTGCCTAAACACCAACATCTAAACTTATATCTAAGAATCATATATGGAAAATAACTCAAAAACTAGAATATCCACACTTCCTCGTAAAGGTAAAATGCCAACAACCATTCAGTAAAATCAACAAAACTTTGATGCACCCAAAAATCCCAAGTTCACTTATCAAAAAGACCACCACCTAATTGAAAAGCACCTTACGCAGAACACAAACAAGCAATCAATGAGTGAGGTTAAGGAGAAAACAACATACCAGGGATTCAATATTTGATTCATCTAGGATAAAGTATAGATATCAAACGCAAAATCTTGGATTCATTCTAGCCTTTGATTCGTTTGAGACTTTATTCGTTCAAGCCTTAGATTCAAACCTTGGATGTGTTCGAGAGCTGATTTTAGTTTTGACTTGATCTTAGATTCGAGGAGGAGAAGCACCGAAAGTAGGTGGCTTCCATAGAAATCTTTAGATATCAAAATTGAAATAGTCGTGGTTAGGGTTCTTTAAATAGATCAGGAGACTTTTATTAGTGCTTCCAAAAAAGCGCAAATAAAGATACCTTTTATTAGTGCTAAATTAATTGATCTTCATCAACGTTAAAGTTTTGGGACTGAGAAAGATATATTTTATCATCATTTTTCATCACTAATAAAGTTTTATCTTTATCAGTGCTAAAGAAGAGCTAATAAAAGTCATCTTTATCGGCTCTAAAACTTTAACACTGATAAAGTATTTATAATTATTATTATAAATAAATAAAAAATAGTAAATATATTTATATAATTATATATTTATTTTTTATAATTTTATAATTATTTAAATATATAGTTGTATAAATAATTTTTTAGAAAAAAGATGTTTTTATTTATAATTATAAATATATAATTTTATAAATATAGTAAATATATATTTACAAATATATTTGTAAATGTATATTTATAAATATATTTGTGAATAAATTTATTATTATTTATTTATAATTATAAATATATTCATTATTTTAATATATTTATTATAATTTCATAATTATAAATATATTTATATAATTATATATATTTATATAATTATATATATTTATTTATATAATTATATATATATTTAATATATATAAATATATAAATATATAAATATAGTAAATATATTCATCATTTAAATATATTTGTTATAATTTTATAATTATTTAAATTGCCAACGAGCTTGTACCCTAGTGGTTCAGGCTCCTTGGCATCCAAAAGACCCAGGATAAAATCCGGGCAGGGGATAATTCCCGAGTACTGTAGCAGGTCACTGTAGTAGTGGCGACTGTAGCAGCGGCCGCACTGTAGCGGCGGAGGGACTGTTGTAGGGTACTGTAGTGGTGGCGGTATTGTAGCAGGTACTATATATGTGCGGGTACTGTAGCAGTATTGTTCAACGAGGGGTCCTTTGGGCCAAAAAATGGGCTTTCTAGCCCTATATGCAGGCCACTTGGCCTTGGGCCTTCAGGCTATGTAATGGGTCACCCTCTACCCAGTCTAAAGATGTCTTTGCTTTAATAATAAATTGAGGATTCGGCCCCAACCTTTTAAAATAAATTACAATTATTTAAATATGTAATTATTTATTTATAATTATATAAATAATTTTAAAAAATAATATTTAAATATTTATATCATTATATATATAATTATATAATTATATATATATATATTTAATAAATATATATAAATATAAATACATATATATATAGTAAATATATTCACTATTTAAATAAATATAATATAATTTTATAATTATTTAAATATATATAATTATTTACTTATAATTATATAAATACTTTTTGAAAATAATATTTATTTATTTATATTTAAAAATTTATAAATTTATAAATATAGTAAATATGCATTTATAAATATATTTATTTATAAATATTTATTTACAAATATATATAATCTTAAATGCATTTATGCACGTTAAAAATGAGTGAAATTGAATAATTAAAAATGAGTACACTTTAAAAATACTGAAAAAATGGATATGTTTTATTAATTAAATATAAATTATTAAGAAAAATATGGATATATATTGAAATAAAGATGAATAAACATTAAAAATATTCAAACATAGTAAATAAATATTTATAAATAAATACTTGAAAATGATTAAATTCCCAAAACAAATTAAAAAATTAAAAAAATTAGAAATGAATTGATACCTAACTATAATAATATTAAAAAAATTACCTTTACTGATTAAAAACATAATATATTAAATGTATCATGTTATAATGAAATTCTAAAATTAATACTAAAATTTTGATCAAATTACATAAATATTAAGTGTATGTGTTTATATATATATATATATATAATATTTCATTAATTACGTAAATATTTATATGTGTTAGTTGTATATAAAAATGCATTAATTATGTATATGTTTGTGAAATCATGTAACACATGTTTGATATATGTTAAATTGAAAAATAAAATTACATCCAATTATGTCCATTACTCGATGCAATTAGTCACTATTTTTAATTCATATTAATTTTTAATTATAAATCTTTCTTCACTAAATATATGAATTATTTAATTGGAAAGAATAAATATTTTTTATTATTTAAATCATATTTTAAGTAATATTATACTTTCATATATATATATATATATGAATTTATTTCTATATTAAATTTATTAATGAATAATGATGTATAAAACCCATTAAAAATGCATAAGCATTAATATGTTTTTAATTATTACATTTTATTCATTTTTTAGATTTATATTTAATATATATATTATTAATTACTATTTATAATTAATATATATGTGTGTGTGTATGTGTATCAAAATTATTCATTTTTATTAATTATTGTTTCATTAATAAACTTCTTAATACTTTTGTAATTTATTCATTTTTAATTTATTTGTTCAATTATTACAATTTATTTATTTATTCATTTTTTCATTTTTTTAGTTTAGATATTAAAATTTATTCATTTCATAAAAATATATACTGTTTATTAATAATTATTAACTATACATATGTATGTTGAATTTATTCATTTTTATCAATAATTATTTAGTTAATAATTTTTTAAATATTTTTATTTATTTACTCATTTGTAAATTTTATTTTTTTAATTGTTCCATTTTATTTATTTTACATATCTATATATTTAATATACACTATTTATTAATATTTATAATTTATTTATATGTATATTTAATTTATTCATTTTTATCAATAATTATTTAATTAATAAAATTGTTAATATTTTTTAATTTACTCATTTTTAATTTTTATTTTTTTAAGTATTTCATTTTATTCAGGATAATTATCAGTACTACAAATAAAGCAGTGATAAATGGAACCCTTTATCAGTGCTATTTTCTAGCACTGATAAAGGCCAAAACCATTAAAGGTCAGTTTTGTAGTTGTGTGACTAATAGTCAGGCATCAACAACAACTATTGGGAATTATTTCTCCCATCCTGAAGCAAAAAAAACATAGCATATATATATAAATGATAGGTAGAGATGGAGAAAGATCAAAAAAGAAATATATGTCATAGGGAAAAGGAAACAATAGACGTTATATAACCCAAAGTTAACTAAGCAATATCTAAGGTACAAGTCCAACAACAAAGGACGAATAAAACATAAACAACTACTCCATGTGATAGCATGGACAAACTTCCACTATCATACCACCATCTCACTTACATAGCTAATAGAAACCTCACTGCCTCAATACAGTGCCTTGCCTTTCCTTTCTTCAAAAGACATAACCATGTCTACGCACTGCCGAAGGGGTGCACAGGGTGTGAGCTAAATAGGTAGGATCCTTCACAGGTGTTCCATATCAAGTCTCTATAAAAAAACATGCTCGACTTTAAATAAAATAAGTAATGTTAATCAATTAAATAATTTTTATATCAAAATCATGGTAAAACATTTCTTCTTTTTAAATGGTTCTAAATAATCCATGTAAAATAGTTTCAAATCCTATCATATATATATCAAAATAGTCAAAAAAAATTATGTATCGCATATCATATATAATACAATCAGTACAAACCAAAAACCTAGGTAACATCATTCCAAGAATCACAATAGGCCAGGCTATCTAGAACACTTGTACCCAAGCATAGACAATCATGTGCATCAAGCCTCCAAATATATGCATCAAATATAGATATTATAAGAACACCCCCAACAAGTGAACCTCCCAACGGGACTTAGAAGTCCATAAAACAATGGGCCTAGGGAGTAGAGGAAGACCCTATGAGTGAACCCCCTGACAGTATCAATGGATGAGTCCCATTGATACACCTTCAACCTAATCACCTAATGCTTCCCATGTGCTTTATTTTCCAAAAACTTTCATCAAAATAATTATTTAAAAACAATTTCATAAATTCATTTTTTTATTATTTGAAAATACCTTTTCTTATTTCAAAACAAGAGGAAACCCACCTTCCCTCAAACACCCATCTTCACACACGTAATTCAATCATGCTAATTTAATTATAGAACAATTTATAAAACCATAGAAATATTTTTCATCAAACATAGGCTAGAGAAAAAACCACCTACCTCAATATTGGGTCACTCATTCCCAAAATGGGATCCATTAACACAGAATAAGACAAAGATAATAATAGAGGCCCTAGAATCAATCCTTACATCTCAGAATAAATTCAATAAGAAAAATGGTCCGTGTAAAAGATAACACAACAAATACCTCAAAAAACACACATGTTGCACCATAACCAACACAAAGGTTATCCTTTGGAGGAAGATAATGGAATGGATCTAGAAAGGATCAAGAGGATCAACAACATAAGACCAAAAAATATGAAAACATAGCACAATAGAACTGATCTCACCAATGGAAATGAAGAAGTAAGGAGAGAAATTACCTGAAGAGACACATTGAGACCAAAAAAAGATCAATTGATGAAAGAAAAGATCCAGAAGGAGTGGAAATATCAAAAATATTCTAGGATAACTCCTCGGTTTTTGAGAGAAAATCAGATTCTCTATATGAAAAATAAATCAAATGTGTTGTGTATAAAATCCTACAGACCACGAGCATTACACAATGTGAATCCTGGTTTCATGAAATGAAATCCATGAAATACATATATTCCAAAAATATATGTCACCTCTGTTAAGAAGACTAAACTAGTTCACTAAATCATCTTGGTAACATATTCACATCGAGTAACCCCTTCAAAACATGAAATCATTCCGCAGGTAGATTTTTCAGAAACACTTAGAACAATCCTTCAGGTCGACCCAAACAACAAAGGACAACCTCTTAAGAATTTTTCACATTTATACGTAGAATCCATTAATTTCAAAAAACATAAATCTTAAAACTATAGGTCATTTTCCTCATCAAAGTCTCTCCATCAACATAAGCTCCAAAACTCACCCAAACAAAATTAGAAACAAAAGGAGAAATTAGAAATACCTTAAATAAGGTAACTAGATATTACACTCAAACCATATATGTTATAAGGTCTAAATATTTCTATAAAATGGATGTTGAACAATTTTTAGGTCATTTTTAACCCTTATCTTCTTCGTCTAACCACCTAGTAAACCCATTTTCACCTTAACTATGGTAATTAATTTGTACATTTTTCACTATTAATTATGGTCAAAAATTAAGTTGAAATTATTAGAAAATATAAATTATTATTATTCTAAATATTGAATCCATTTTTAAAATTTTAATTCACATAAGTGGCAGAACTTAGTTTAAAATAAAACTCACATATGCGTCGAAAAAAAAAGTTTTACAACTTTTTATATACAGATGGTGATGTATTTCTAAGAAATCTACATAATCTCCACCATACCAAAACCTTAGGATGTTCTTCTATACTAATCCAAAAATTATTTCATAGGGTTATGTTCCCTAATATGTGTTTTTATAAATCTAGTTCTCAAGGTTTCTAATAAACTTCCTCTAATACCAACTATAAAGACCCCGGCCCCAGTATCCCAGAGTCGATAGTCACTTTACTACTTTGGCATAATATACAAGTGATCACATCCTGAAGGACTGGATAGTTTATTAGTCTTGGTAAAATAGATACAAACTTGATTATTACATTAAATTTGAAAACATAAATTAGAACATAATGTAATTTTAGAATATCATCATTCTCTCAATCATATCCTTGTATATAATTCATAATACACTTTCTATATTCCTAGGAAAAGAAACAAAATAATGGTGAGAAAAAATGCTCAATAAGAGTAATGTAAAGTGAAATATATCATGAATCAATAAGTATAATCAATATGGAAAGTTAAATGACTGAACAGAAATTTCATTTAAATAATAAATTGACTATCATGATTAGATAAGGCATCAATATAGAAAGGTAAATATCTTAACACAAATTCCATTTAATCGATGACATGATTATCTTCATTAAATAAGGAATGATCAATATGGAAAGGTAAATATTTGAACGCACGTTCCATTTAATCAATAAACTGAAAATGAAATGCATTAAGAGATAATATCATTGTGAAAATATCATTGATATTAATAACTGAATTCATAATGAAGGAAATGCTTAATTATTAGACATCATGATCTCATGTGTCATGATAACTATACTATCAATACCTTTCACAAGGATTTTTAGAATTGATGGATATTTATACACTAGAAACCCATTTAACTAAGGCTATCCAACTGATTCTTATCATGATATTACTGATGCATTGAGAGGATATCTATAACTGGGCCCTACACCTATCTATATTTCAAAATAAATCATCTTATATCGAATAATCAATTTAATTCATAAACAATGTAACACCACATGATTTTGAAAATAAATATTGAATGCATTTTATAATCTATCCATTAAACACAACTTTGCCTCTAATATGTTTGGAATTTCGAATAACGGTCATCTAAAGTTGTGATCAGTAAGTCATTTGGAGTCTGATAGAACAAACTTGGTTTTTTTTGTGAATAGGAACATACCCTTATGAATAGTAAAATGAATAGTAATATGACACTTATTAATATTAAATAATGATATTATTTTATTTTCTTAAGGCAATAAGATAATGAGATCTTAATTAATTTTTCAATGTGAAATAAAACTAATTGCACCTTTAAAATTGTTATTTTTTGAATTAATGATGAATTTATTTAAAAATTAAATTAATAATATTTAGAAAATTAATTTTGAAAAATGGAGTTTATTTTTTAATTCTACACATCAAAAAATGGTAGGGGTGATGTTTTGGGATTTTTCTAAAATACTTGAATTTTTGTTAATAGTAAAAATATAGTTCTGAGTATTCAGTAGTTTAATGACATCATAATGACATAATAATTAAAATAAAAGGATTAAAAACTTGTGTATAGTAAAATATGACATGAGGTTCCCCAAGTGGATAAAATCATAGGCAAATACCATGGGCAAACCCATGATTTGGAAAAAACCACTAATGAGGTGTCCCTTTGAATTATTAAAAAACTCCCTCTCTTTTTCTATAAATACTCACTCATCCATTCGTTTTACTTCATTAAAAATCCATAATCCTAGAATATATGGTGGTTTTACCTCTCTAGTAGTCCCCCCAAGGTGTCCTTAATCCCCCAAGGTCCTAACCTTCAAGTCCTAGGAGTTACTCTACAAGGTAAGGGAATCCTTCACCCTCCTCTTTTAGTCAACACTTATTTTGTGTTATCTCTTTGAATTTCCATTCTAATATGTTGGGGTTTGATTTTATGAATTTATATTACTGTACATTTTATTTCAATATGATGAGGTACCATTTTTTTCTAATCATTTCATTTTATGAAATATTAAGAGACGTCGATAGGCTGCTGAATTTTCATAAGGGATCTCTCACCTTTTCTCTTATTTTCAAGATCATTTATTTTCTTTTTCTCTCCTCACATCCTCTGTCCAAATGATGATGATAAACTACATTATCATATATATACTTTAATAATATCATGTGAATGTATGAACCATCATCAATATTCTTACTCCCTCCCTTTTATTTTTATAAACGATATCAACGTCCATGAGGTTCCAATTTATAACCTTTGTTGACAACGAAGTTCCGTTCTTCAATTTATCCTTCATTATTGGTCATGAAACAATTTTAATGGTTGAACCAGACTATATTACATGTATCATAACCTAATTAATATTCAGGAACAAGTATATGTACATATTATTAAATCATATGAAAAAACTAGTTCATAATAATCCAAATACCGCCAAATAATCGAAGTGGTTGTCATCTAGTGATTCATCCTCATTCCATGTAACAAAATGATGGAAATGACCATTAAAAATTTTGGATGTTTATAAATAATATGTAACTTAAATTATTGAGATTTAAAACCATTCCACATGAACTTCATTACTTAAAAACAAGTGAACCGATTATGAAAATCAAGAAAACAAACACTCCAGAACAACAAAATTCAATATAATAACTTATAAATAATAACATAAATGAAGTAAACCGAATTATGATAAAATAAATACATGTATATTAGGTTCTAAAATAAGTTATTTGTATGTATAATTTCATATTCCAGGACCTTAAGTTCAATATGGGATCACATTCGGATTTAAGGTAACGGTTTTTCCACCCAAACTTCCATTTTATTTGGGTTACTTTTATTGTCTAATTACCTCAATGAAATTCTGGTATATTGTTATGTAATACTCATAAAATCTTTTTGAGTGTTCTATATATGTTTACCAACCAGAAACGTTCCTTATTTTGTGGATAGTTACATGTTTTAAAAGGAACGTTCAAAATTGTTTCTGAAATACAAGCTCGATTCAAGGGAATATCTCAACATCTTACCTATTTTCAAGGGAAATATCTAATATTTTTTTGGAAACCATTATATTTATAGAATCAATCATTTTATTATGAAAATAATATCTCACTTAAATTCTAGTTTTATACAAATATTTTTCCAAAAGAACTCTTCTTTTCAAAGTAAAAGAGTATTTATCTCAAGATTTACTTGAAGATTTTATAAGAGTATCTTCATCTATTTCAACACTCTTGTGAATTATTATGTATTATTGGGATTAGTGTTACATATTATCATATAAAATATATAATTTAATGGCTTATAATTATTTTGGCTATTGATGTTCTATCTTTAAACCATTCATCAGTTTACTTCGAATGGTTAGTGTTTTGGATTAATGTTTGGGGAAAGCTATTACATTTAATATATTAATGTGTATGTTGTATATGTTTATCCCCATTCATATGAAGAATTCATTGGACATAGTAAGTGTCGGGTGGGGCCCTCTATATCCCTTTTTTGCATCGGTAGGTCTCATGAGACAAACTACAGTCTTGGCACAAGGCCTTTACAAAATGGTTATTTATCGTCTTAGCACGAGGCCTTGACGGTATAGATATTTTGTCCCGCATTATGCATTCTGTCATTATGAATATAGTATTGATGGTTCATGTGGTTATTAAACTATTATAATACCCATGATTATGTTATGTTATGGAAATATTTACTCAACTCATATTTCTTCCATATTATGTTCAAGTTTATTTCTAAAGGCATGTGATCTCAATTATTCACCATGTCTAATGTTTATGTTATTTTCCACTGTATTGCTTACCCTTAATGATCGTTTGAGCTCACCCCTTTATTATGTTTAATTTTAAAATGGAAATAATAATTCTAATATGAATGACATGCTGAAATAACCTATGAGTTATGGAAGTTGTCTAAGGAGTTTCTATGTTGTTTTTCATTTCAAGTTGTAATGACGAACATATGTATGTATCTTGTTTCCAATAATACGAAACTACTTAGTCCTTTGGGATTCTTATTCCTTTTTTGTATGCCAATGTACCCAATAAGGCACTGGCTTCAGGCAACTGGGGTCGGGTCCTTATAGTTGGTATCAGAGGAAGTTTAGTAGAATACTTGGAAACTAGATTTAGAAAATGTAGAATTAGGGAAGAGTCCCCAAGTTAGTCTTTGAGGATATACATACAATAACGTCCTAGTATTTTGGTAAGGAATAGATTATGTGGATCTTTCAATCAATACATCCCTGTCTAGATACGAGCAACTAGAGGCGGCTCTGGCATAGATGTATCTAGGGGTAAAACCTAAGAACTCCACTTTGAGCTAGACTCGAACGGGAACTGGTGCTCGAAAGTGGGCCTTGTTGCACTCTTGGTTACGACACTCCAAGGGGATATCCTTAGGATAATTTACATTTTCTTTATAATCCATTATGAAGGATTGAAATGTAAAATTTTCCTCAAAGAAACCATTTTTGAATATGAGATTATCCATGCATTGGATTTCATTTTTTTCTAAGTATTTTGGTAAGTTAAGATTATACATTATGATTCATAACCTAATATAGTGTATGCCATTATCTATAGATGGTTCCAAGTTGAAGGAATGGAAACCGCACGAACGCAGGTGTTCCTTGTAGGGATTTTCCTCTGATGCAAGATAATGATGTTGGATCTGGTGCTGAGAAACTTATAACTATACAGGGACAACTTACTCAGGTTATGAATAATAACCTTACTCGTATAGAGAATCTAGATCCACCACGTGGAGGAGCAATGTTAGATCGCTTTATGTGACAACAACCTCCATCATTCAATGGGAATACAAACCCATTTGTAACAGAGCAGTGGATATGTTCCCTTGAGAAGAGATTTCTGGATTTGGGATGTAACGAAAGAGAAAAGGTTGTCATGGCAGCTTATTGTCTAATAGGTGATGTGGATCGGTGGTGGTCTTTAGTCCAAAACACAAAGGAGGAGGAGGAAATAGAAGATATGGAATGGAGGGATTTTAAGGAAATATTCTTATAAAAATATTTCCCTTGTGAACAGCGAGCATATATGGAGAGACAATTCTTGAATCTGAGGTAGAAGGATGATGAAAATGTTGCCAAGTATAAATCCAACTTTACTAGGCTGGCAAGGTATGTTTTGGACTACATACGTAATCTAAGAAGCAAAATTGATCGATTATTTGATGGTTTAAAACCATCTGTCTGAATGGATCTTGTCTCCCAAAGATTTTAATCATATGAAGATATAGTCTCAAGTGCTATCAAGACAGAAAATGAATTCTCTAAGTATTGTGACTATAAAGGAAAGAAAAAGAATAAGAGGGCATCTGAAAACTCTGGGAAAGGTAATAAGGAAATGGGGAAGAGGGGAAGAGTTGAATTTCCATCATGTAGTAATTGTGGGAAGAAACACCCTGGGACTTTCCTAAAGGGAATGGGAGTCTGTTACAAGTGCGGAGAAAAAGGCCACCTATCTCAGGATTGTAAGGGGAAGAAAGAAGCTACCAAGGTTTTGTGCTACAATTGCAGGGAGATGGGACATGATGCACATGAATGTCCTAAGCATCAGAAAAATGTTCCCCAAAGAAGTCCAAGGTAACAAGGCCAAGCTTATGTGGTTACAACTGCGGAGGTTGAAGTTCCAAACGAAGTGGTGGAAGGTACATTGATTTTTTCATCCAACTTAGACAATACTTTATTTGATTCTAGATCGTCACATTCATTTATATATTCCCAATTTTCCAAGAAAATTAGATATGTCCAATTTGATTTTATAAAGGAGTTATCAATCAAAACTCCTAGTGGATGTATCATTGCAACAAAGGTATGTCGATTAGTCCCCCTCGTGACACATAAATGTTCTTTAGTTGCTAACCTTATCATCATACCAATGGTTGATTATGATATAATTCTCGGTATGGATTGGATATCAAATTATGATGTGAATATCTACTACAAGAAGAAGAAAGTTACAATTTTCGAGAATGGTGTAGAATTCATTATTTTTTAGGGAAGAAACCTCACCATGTGATTCTCATCTAGATCCACACCCAGTAGCTCTACTGAATTCAATTATCAGGGAGGAAGAGAATGAAATAACTATGGGTGATGAAAAGAATGTTCAAATAGAAGATGTACATGTTGTGCAAGAATATATTGATGTATTTTCAGAGGATTTACCTTGACATCCTCCAAAGTGGGAAATTGAGTTTTCCATTGACTTAATTCCTGGTTCAAGGCCCATATCAAAGACCCCTTATAGAATGGACATTGTGGAGTTAGTGGAGCTAAAGAAACAACTAGAGGAATTGAGTGATAAAGGATTTATTCTCCCTAGCGTTTCTCCATGGGGAGCCCCTATTCTTTTTGTTAAGAATAAATATGGGTCTATGTAACACCCAAAGCTTCTACGATATGCTTCTCTTTGAATAATGCGATAGCGTGTGTTGTACGCAACATCGAGTTCTAACACACCACAACCAATCAAACTAGCCGTTATGAATAGTAATACCTACATTTTGAAATTATATATATATTATATTTCAAAATGAACTTCATTTTTGGATTCAGAATATCGAAATTATCCTAAGTTGAATTTTTCTGAGAACGTCCAATTTTTATGAATAGTGAAAAATACTTAAAAAAAACTTTTTTAATCAAAGTAATATATAGTGATAAATTATATTAATTGTGGTTTTATAGTATAATTAGAATATATTTTTACCATTTTATCTAATGGTGTCCATTATAATTAATTTCACTTTGAAATTAGACATAAACAATTGTCAATCTTTTGATATATATTGTTTCTTAAAAACACGCTATTTGTTGTAACAGCGGGAATTAATTATAAAATTAATTAATGCAACTTATATGTTTGGAATTTTGTAGAATCGACATCATTTTTGAATTCGGAATATCAATTATATCTTAGGGTGAAATTTTGGCATTGTTCTGAAAAACTTCAATTTTTGATGAATAGTGAAACTACTGAGTGGTAGTTAAAAAAACTGAATTTTTTCATAAAACATAATTTTACCGCTTATTTGAAAGGAATTTCGAAAATCCTAGAGACACGGTTAATATCAAGAAGTAAAATTTCGTTCAATGAGATGAAAATAATTTTTGGTGAATAGTAACTTTTTACTTTTATTTACCACGGTTTAAAGTAAATAGGGTAATTAAGGGTAAAAATGATATTAATATTATCCTAACACATGTCATAATTCTATTGGACAAGTGTATCTCGACCAAAAACAACCTTAGGAATAAAATATTATCATTTAGGTCCACCTGGATTAGATTAGGACATTTATTATTATTTAATTCAAAGAAGAGTAAAAAGAGTTAAACTCAAAGTATATTTACTAAAACATTTTTAATATAGGGTTATACATAAGATATATTCTATTTTAAATATTCATTAGAAAGATAAAACGATTTCCTACATAATGATATTTTATTTATAATTTTTAGACATTAAATAATTTAATTTATGTATGACACAATGATGATGCAGTAATTACAATAATAGTAAAAAATTAAAATAATTGATATTATAAATACACAAATAAATATAATTTGAGACTTTTAATGAATTAAACTAATTTTATAAGTTAATATGACGTGTTAGAAATGATTTAATTCAATTTTTTCGAAGTAATCATTCTGTTAGGAGTTTCAAAAAATCAACTATTGAATAGTGTCAAAATTGACATAAAAGAGTTTTTTAAAACAATATTATATATTTAATTGATATTAAATTTATAAAAATCTAAGGTTCATCCAATAGACTTATATAATGATAGGTGTATCATAAATGGACCACTTGGGGGGTCTCGTGGATGTATATAGTAAGTTTATTAACCATATAATATAAACACACAAAGAGACATTGTAAAAGTGAAACTAATTAACTTAGAGTTAATACTTAAAGATAAGGTTAATATAAGTACCCAAACCTGTCTAAATTCTATTGGTTGAGTGGTTTTAGACCCATCCCCACCTTAAAATTTAAATAATCCACTTTGGAGCCATTAAAAACCGAATATGAATTTATTATAAACTAATATTTCTAGCTTTTGCAAAGGTGCCCCTCACCCCTCTTATAAAAGGGCACTCCTCCTTCTCATTTCTTCACACCATCAAAGCCTTTTGGTTTGGACAAACTCTGCCCAAATACTCTACCAACTTCCCTTAATACAACCTAGAGGCCTTAGTTTGATCAGAAAGCCAACCTAAGGATCCCTTTTGATCAAATCAAAAGGAAGAACCCGAAGAAGAGGTAATGATTTCACCACCCTTTTCCAAGTTCCTTTCTTCTTCCACTTCTTCTTCCTTTGTTATTACCATTATAAAATAATAACTCCAGTATCATATATATAATGTGATGTTATTATAAATATGTTACAACCATATTCAGTATTCTATCCACCCTTTGAATAACATGTCACCATACGTGCGTACGTACGGCTTACCGTCTCCACGTCGTGGTGTAATTGTTATTCAATATATTATTATTTGGATGAGTATAATAATGATGTGTAACTCATGTAAATAATAAATATAACATGTTAATGATTCTGTATATATTATATACCATCCATTTATGTATTATTTTAATATCAAAAGAATTATATTGTCGCTCGTGCGTACGTACGGACTACCCTCTCCACGAACGCGATGAGATTCATTCTCTATCGTATCCATTCAAGTATAATTATCATTTGATGATTTAAAAATAATGTTTAAGGACTTGATATCATTCTGTATATGAATAATATACAACCTATCCATGACAAACATGGCTTATGTAACAAAACATATAAAAGAAAACGAGTAAGTTTACACCCGAAACGACGATAATACTAAGATATTATTAACAAAGAAATGTTAAAAGATCATATATGATATCATATGAATGTATATGATTCTTGTATAATTTAATAACAATTATTTCACTATTATACAGGAGGTTAATCTACCCCAATCAAGGAAAAGTACAAGGTAAGGGTTATTTCACAATCTCTTCATTATCCGAGGTTGTTTATACGTAATAATCTACTGAGATCACTTTATCACCACATCCATGTTTCTTAAAAATGTATTTCAAAACATTTTTAATATTTAAAAGAATATGGGTTAAAGTCATTTATACCCTTGTTTGACTTTTTATAAGAGTTTTATAAAGGAATCTTTCCGTCGTTTTCCAAACAAGGTGCTTTTAACCTTTTCGACAGAATTAAGGTAAGAATGTTTTTTTAACTTATACGGCGGGTGCGGTTATTTTCCGCCATTATAAAATCATCGAAGCTTCCCTTACAAGATTATAAGAATATTTTAAAAGAAAAATGTTTTATTTTATAAATATATGACTCTTAAATGATTTCAAAAATAGAAAGATATATTTCTCTAATAAGAGTTTTTATTTCATCTATGTCAACATCCTTTGATGGATTTTACATTTATTTGAAGTTGATTTATTATGATACAAAACTTCTATATTGTATTGAAGGTTTTGTGATATGTTTGACTATGGATGTGCTATTTTTATACCATTCATATTTTATGCTGAAAGTATTGATATTTCGTATGCTAGTTTTAACACGAATGTTTATGTTATGTTTAAACCTTTTCATATGGGAATGAATTGGACTTAATATGTGATGGGTGGAGCCCGCTATAGCTCCTCGATGCATCGGTAGGTCTCATGAGACAAACTAGTGTCTTGGCACAAGGCCTTGGAAAAATCTTATTTGTATTCTTGGCACGAGGCCTTGGCTATGTGGTTATGATATTCTGGCATTATGTATTCCATCATTATGAAAGTGGTTATTGATATTGCATGTGATTATTCGATTAGTAGAATATCCATGTGAATAAGTAAATGGAATTATTTCATTTTACTTTTTCCATACTATGTTGAAGTTAAAGTTTAAAAGGCTTTTGTTTTAGTTATACATTTCCTTAAATGTTTATGCTTATTTTTGAAAGTTTCCTCTATATTGTTATCCTTACTGGGCATTTGAGCTCACCCCTTTTCTATGTTTTATTTTTCCCAGGAAGTGAAGAAGTAAATTATGAATGACCTTCAGGGATATTATGTGGGTATATGAGTGTGGAATATGGAGACAATATGTTGTTGTAGTAGTTTTTCACTTTATGATGTAATGTAAGACTTATGAATATATCTAGTGTTTCCAAGGCTACTAAACCAATCGGTCTTTCGAGATTTGATCTTTCTTGTGATCATGCCAATGTTATGTTATAATGCATCGACTCTAGGTAACTGGGTTCGGGGCATTACAGTTGGTCTCATAGGAGGTTTAGTACAAACCTTGGAAGCTAGATTTAGATAAACTCTGATTAGAGCACGTAGACCTAAGATGAACTTTGAGGATTAGTATAGAAGAACTTCCTAGAATTTTGGTATTATAGAGATTTTGTGAGTTTTCCGAGCAATACATCCCTGTATGGATATGAGCAGGTAGAGGTGGCTCTGGCACAGATGTACCTAGGGGTAAAACCCGAAAACACCGCTTTGATCTAGACTCGAACGGGAACTGGTGCACGACAACGGGCCTTGCTGCACTCTTGGTTACGACAGTCCCGGAGGATATGCTTAGGATAACTCTCATTTTCTTTACAAATCATTATTAAGGGTTTATGAGTATATACTTACTCAAAGAAAACATTCTTATGATTTTGGATTATATCCATAAATAGTTCAATTTATGTTAAGTGTTTTGTAAGTATGGGATTATGTATTTTGATTCATAAACTGATCTAGTTTATACCATTGTTTAGAAACGGCGCCTAGTGGAAGAAATGGAAACCGTATCAATGCACGCACTCCATGTAGGGATTGCCCTACTACTCAAGATAATTATAGTGGAGCTGGTGATGCAACTGGTGCCGATCGGCTAATCACCATACTGGGACAACTTACTCAGGTTATGAATAACAACCTTACCCGTATGGAGCACCCTGATCCACATCATGGAGGATCAATGTTAGATCGATTCATGAGGAAACAACCACCAACATTCAATGGGAGTACAAATCCCTTAGTATCTGAGCAATGGATAAATTCCCTAGAGAAAATATTTCAGGCTTTGGGGAGTAGGGAAAGGGAAAAAGTTATCATGGCAGTTTACCAACTCACTGGAGATGCTGATCAATGGTGGTCATTGATTCAAAACACGAAGGAAGATGATGAAGTATCAAATATGGAATGAAGGGAGTTCAAAGATCTATTTTTAGAAAAATACTTTCCTCACGACCATCGAGCAGATATGGAAAGGCAATTTCTGAGTCTGAGACAAAAGGAGGATGAGAATGTCAAAAAGTATGAGGCTAACTTTACAAGGTTATCAAGGTATGCTGGAGATTATATACGTAACCCAAGAAGTAAGATTGATCGTTTCTTTGATGGGTTAAAACCATTTCTCCATCGAGCATTAGTCTCACAATACTTCTCGTCGTACGAAGACATTGTCTCATGTGCTATCAAGACCAAAAAGTAATTCTCTAAGTCTTATGACTTTAAAGAAAAACAAGAGAAGAAGAGAACTACTGATCAATCTGGGAATGGAAATAAGGGGAAGAAGGGAAAGGTTGAATATCCATCCTGTCGTAAATGTGGGAAGAAACACCCCGGTACTTGCTTGAAGGGAACGGGAGTCTGTTACAAGTGTAGTGAAAAAGGCCACCAAGCTCGTGATTGCAAGGGGAAGAAGGAAACCACCAACGTTCAATGCTACAATTGCAGGGAGATGGGGCATTATGAAAATGAATGTCCTAAGCGTCAGGAGAACTTACCTCAGAAAAGGCCAGGGGATCAAGGCCAAGCTTATGTTATCACTACTGCTGAGGTAGAAGCTCCGAAAGACGTGGTGGCAGGTAATTTAATGGTTTCCTCAAGTTTAGAAAATTCATTATTTGATTCTAGATCATCGCATTGTTTCATATCTTCCCAGTTTGCTATGAAAATTAGATATTTCCAATTTTATTTAATAAGGGAGTTGTCAGTTAAAAATCCTAAGGGAAGTATCATTGCAACAAAGTTTTGTGAATCAGTCCCCATTAGAGCACATAAATGTTCTTTATTTGCTGATCTCATCATCATACCTATGATTGAGTTCGATATAATCCTTGGTATGGACTGGATTTCGGACTATGATGCAAAGATTTATTTTAAGAAGAAAGAGGTTACGATTTTTGATGATGATGATAATGAACTCCTTATCTTTAGAGTAGAATCATCACCACCTAATTCTTATCTAGATCCACCCCCAGTAGCTCAACTAAATTCAATTATTGGGGAGGAAGAGAATGAAATAACTATGGGTGAGGAAAGGAATGTTCAAATAGAGGATGTACCTATTGTGAAAGAATATGTAGATGTATTTCAGGAAGATTTACCTGGACATCCTCCAGAACGATAAGTTGAGTTTTCCATTGATTTAATTCATGGATCAAGGCCTATATCAAAGACCCCTTATAGAATGGCCACTGTAGAATTATTTGAACTAAATAAACAACTAGAGGAATTGAGTAATAAGGGATTTATTCTCCCTAGTTTTTTTCCATGGGGATCCCCTGTTCTTTTTGTTAAAAAGAAAGATGGATCTATGAGGTTATGTATCGACTATAGGGAGATCAATGCTATAACAATAAAGAACAAGTATCCCCTACCTCGAATTGATGATTTATTTGACCAACTACATGGATCTCAATACTTTTCAAAGATTGACCTTCGATCTGGATACCATCAGTTGTGTGTGAAGAAGGAAGACATTCCGAAGACAGCATTTCGAACCAGGTACGGGCATTACGAGTTTACTGTAATGCCTTTTGGATTGACTAATTCACCCTCTGTATTCATGGATCTGATGAATAGAGTTTTCAAGGAGTATCTCGATGAATTTGTGGTGGTATTTATTGATGATATCTTGGTATACTCCAAAAGCTACGAAGATCATGAAAATCACTTGCGCATTATCCTGAAGACTCTGAGAAGACATGAATTATATGGGAAGTTTAGCAAGTGTGAATTCTGGCTTCATGATATTTCTTTTCTTGGCCATATTGTCTCTAAATATGGAATCTCTATTGATCCTTCTAAGACTAAGGCAATCCAAGAATGGCCAGCACCGACGATTATAACTGAGGTACGTAGTTTTATTGGTTTAGCAGGTTATTATCGACGTTTCGTCCAGAATTTTGCCCGATTGGATAACCCATTAACGAAGCTCACACATAAAGGGGTTAAATTTGTAAGGAAAAAAGAGTGTAAAGAATGTTTCGAAGAACTGAAGAGAAGATTAGTCAATGATCCTATATTTACTCTACCATCGGGGAATAATGGGTTCTTTATTTATAGTGATGCATCAAAGAAAGGACTTGGTTGTGTCCTTATGCAAAATGATAGTGTTATTGCCTATGCATCACGATAGTTGAAAATTAATGAACAAAACTATCCCACTCATGATCTCGAGTTAGCACCTGTGATCTTTGCTTTGAAGATATGGAGGCACTACCTCTATAGTGAAAAATGTGAGATTTATACTGATCACAAGAGTTTGAAGTATATTTTCTCACAAAAAGAACTCAACATGAGGCAAAGGAGATGGCTTGAATTACTCAAGGATTATGATTGTACGATACACTACCACCCGGGGAAAGCAAACAAGGTGGAAGATGCTTTGAGCAGAAAAGACCATGGAGTTTTGAACGTGATGAGAATTGAAAGGGATCCAATTTTGATGGATCTAGTGAAGATAGACATGGTAATAACCAGGGAAGGAGAAACATCAATGATTTTTCAAATGGTTGTCAAACCATCTTTACTATAAAGGATTAAGAGTTCTCAGACCGATGATGAAGAATTTCAAAAGAAGATTAAAGCTGTGAATGATGGGAGACTGAGAGACTTTGTGTATGAAGATGGAATTTTGAAATTTGGTAAGTGACTTTGTGTTCCCGATATACCTGATCTAAAAAGGGAATTGTTGGACGATTCTCATAGTTCTAATTTCTCTATACACCCTGGGAGAACCAAAATGTATAGAGATTTGAAGGAACATTTTTGGTAGGACAACATGAAGAGGGAGATTGCTGATTTTGTGTCAAGATGTATGGTTTGTCAACAAGTGAAAGCTGGAAGGCAACAGCCTGGAGGAGTTATGCAACCTCTTCCCATACCGGAGTGGAAATGGGACAATATTACAATGGATTTTTTCATGGGGCTACCAAATACTCCTAGAAGGAATGATGCAATATGGGTTATTTTTTATCGTCTTACCAAGTCTGCACATTTTCTTTCTATAAGAGAAGATCTACCCCTGGAACATCTAGCAAGACTATATATTAATGAAGTTGTGAGACTTCATAGAGTACCCCTATCGATTGTTTCTGATCATGATCCCCATTTTACTTCAATATTCTAGAAAAGTCTTCAGAAATCCATGGATACTGAACTTCATTTGAGCACTGCTTACCACCCTCAGACAGACGGACAATCAGAACGGACTATTCAAACCTTAGAAGACATGTTGAGATCTTTCTCACTTGACTTTTAGGGTATGTGGGATCAATATTTACCTCTGGTAGAATCTTCCTATAACAATAGCTTCCATTCGAGTATTCAGATGGCACCATATGAAGCGTTATACGGAAAGAGATGTCGTACACCAACCTGTTGGGATGACGTTGGTGAAAGAAAACTTGTAGGTCTAGAACTGGTGGAGGAAACGATTGAAAATGTGAAGGTAATCCAAAATCACATCAAAACAGCTCAAAGTAGGCAGAAGAGCTATGCCGATAATCGAAGGAAGGATTTGGAATTTCAAGTCAGTGATCATGTTTTCCTGAAGTTATCTCCATGGAAGGGAGTCATACGTTTTGGTAAGAAAGGTAAATTGAGTCCCAGGTACATCGGACCTTTCAAAATTCTAGAATGAATTGGGGTTGTAGCTCACCGATTGGTAATGACGCCAAGTCTCTCCAAAGTTCACGATGTGTTCCACGTATATCTATTGAGGAAATACATGCCTGACCCAATTCATGTACTCACCTATGAGGAATTAGAACTGGAACCCGATCTGTCTTATTGCGAAGAGCCCATCAGGATTCTTGATACGAGAGAACAAGTACTGAGAAACTGGACAACACGTCTGGTAAAAGTTTTGTGGAGAAACCATAAGATGGAAGAGGCAACGTGGGAACCCGAGAAACTTATGATGAAGAATCACCCGAGTATTTTCAGGCGACAATATTCTAGAAATTTCGAGGACGAAATTATTTGAAGGAGGGGAGAATGTAACACCCCAAGCTTCTACGGTACGCTTCTCTTTGAATAATGAGATAGCGTGTGTTGTACGCAACATCGAGTTCTAACACACCACAACCAATCAAACTAGCCATTATGAATAGTAATATATACTTTTTGAAATTATATATATATTATATTTCAAAATGAACTTCATTTTTGGATTCAGAATATCGAAATTATCCTAAGTTGAATTTTTCTGAGAACGTCCAATTTTTATGAATAGTGAAAAATACTTAAAAACAACTTTTTTAATCAAAATAATTTATAGTAATAAATTATATTATTTAGTGGTTTTATAGTATAATTAGAATATATTTTTACCATTTTATCCAATGGTGTTCATTATAATTAATTTCACTTTGAAATTGGACATAAACAATTGTCAATCTTTTGATATATATTGTTTCTTAAAAACACGCTATTTGTTATAACAGCGGGAATTAATTATAAAATTAATTAATGGAACTTATATGTTTGTAATTTTGTAAAATTGAAATCATTTTTGAATTCGGAATATCAATTATAGCTTAGGGTGAAATTTTGGCATTGTTCTGAAAAACTTCAATTTTTGATCAATAGTGAAACTACTAAGTGGTAGTTAAAAAAACTGAATTTTTTCATAAAACATAATTTTACCCCATCTGTGAATTGAATTTCGAAAATCCGAGAGACACGATTAATATCAAGAAGTAAAATGTGGTTCAATGAGATTAAAATAATTTTTGGTGAATAGTAACTTTTTACTTTTATTTACCACGGTTAAAAGTAAATCGGGTAATTAAGGGTAAAAATGATATTAATATTACCCTAAAACATGTCCTAATTCTATTGGAAAAGTGTATATCAACCAAAAACAACCTTAGGAATAAAATATTATCATTTAGGTCCACTTGGATTAGACTAGGACATTTATTATTATTTAATTCAAAGAAGAGTTAAAAGAGTTAAAATCAAAGTTTATTTACTAAAACATTTTTAATATAGGGTTATACATAATATAAATTAGATTGTAAATATTCATTAGAAAGATAAACATATTTAACACATAATGATATTTTATTTATAATTTTTATACATTAAATAATTTAATTTATGTACGACACAATGATGATGCAGTAATTACCATAATAGTGAAAAATTAAAATAATTGATATTATAAATACACAAATAAATATAATTTGAGACTTTTTATGAATTACACTAATTTTATAAGTTAATATGACATGTTATTAATTATTTAATTAAATGTTTTCGAAGTAATCATTCTGTTATGAGTTTCACAAAAATCAACTATTGAATAGTGTCAAAATTGACATAAAAGAGTTTTTAAAACAAATATTATATTATTAATTGATATTAAATTCCTAAAAATCTAAGGTTCATCCAAGAGAATTATATAATTATATTTGTATCATTAATGGACCACTTGGGGGTCTCTTGGATGTATATAGTAAGTTTATTAACCATATAATATAAAAATACAAAGAGACATTGTAAAAGTGAAACTAATTAACTTAGAGTTAATACTTAATGATAAGGTTAATATAAGTACCCAAACCTGTCTATATTCTATTGGTTGCGTGGTTTTCGACCCATCCCCACCTTAACATTTAAATAATCCACTTTTGAGCCATTATAATCCGAATATGAATTTATTATAAACTAATATTTCTAGCTTTTCCAAAGGTGCCCCTCACCCCTCTTATAAAAGGGCACTCCTCCTTCTCATTTCTTCACACCTTAAAAGCCTTTTGGTTCGGCCAAACTCTGCCCAAATATTCTCCCAACTTCCCTCACTACAACCTAGAGGCCTTAGTTTGATCATAAAGTCAACCTAAGGATCCCTTTTGATCAAATCAAAAGGAATAACCCGAAGAAGAGGTAATGATTTCACCACCCTTTTCCAAGTTCCTTTCTTCTTCCACTTCTTATTCCTTTTTTATTACCAATATAAAATAATAAATCCAGTATCATATATATACTGTGATGTTATTATAAATATGGTACAACCATATTCAGTATTCTATCCACCCTTCGAATAACATGTCACCATACGTGCGTACGTACGGCTTACCGTCTCCACGTCATGGTGTAATTGTTATTCAATATATTATTATTTGGATGAGTATAATAATGATGTGTAACTCATGTAAATAATAAATATAACATGTTAATGATTTTGTATATGTGATATACCATCCATTTATATATTATTTTAATATCAAAAGAATGATATTGTCGCTCATGCGTACGTACGGACTACCGTCTCCACGAACACGATGAGATTCATTCTCCATCGTATCCATTCAAGTATAATTATCATTTGATGATTTAAAAACAATTTTTAAGGACTTGATATCATTCTGTATATGAATAATATACAACCTAACCATGACAAACATGGCTTATGTAACAAAACATATAAAAGAAAACGAGTAAGTTAACACTCGAAACGACGATAATACTAAGATATTATTAACAAAGTAATGTTAAAAGATCATATATGATATCATATGAATGTATATGATTCTTGTATAATTTAATAACAATTATTTCACTATTATAAAGGAGGTTAACCTACCCCAACCAATTAAAAGTACAAGGTAAGGGTTATTTCACAATCTCTTCATTATCCGAGGTTGTTTATACGTAATAATCTACTGGGATCTCTTTATCATCATCATCCATGTTTCTTAAAAATGTATTTCAAAACATTTTTACTATTTAAAAGAATATGGGTTAAAGTCATTTATAACCTTGTTTGAATTTTTATAAGAGTTTTATAAAGGAATCTTTCCGTCGTTTTCCAAACAAGGTGCTTTTAACCTTTTCGACAGAATTAAGGTAAGAATGTTTTTTTAACTTATATGACGGGTGCGGTTATTTTCCGCCGTTATAAAATCGTCAAAGCTTCCCTTACAAGATTATAAGAATATTTTCAAAGAAAAATGTTTTATTTTATAAATATATGACTCTTAAATTATTTCAAAAATAGAAAGAGATCTTTCTCTAAAAAGAGTTTTGATTTCATCTATGTCAACATCCTTTGATGGATTTTACGCTTATTTGAAGTTGATTTATTATGATACAAAACTTCTATATTGTATTGAAGGTTTTGTGATATGTTTGACTGTGGATGTTCTATTTTTATACCATTCATATTTTACGGTGAAAGTATTGACATTTCGTATGCTAGTTTTAATACGAATGTTTATGTTATGTTTAAAACTTTTCATATGGGAATGCATTGGACTTAATATGTGACGGGTGGAGCCCGATATATCTCCTAGATGAATCGGTAGGTCTAATGAGACAAAATAGTGTCTTGGCACAAGCCCTTGGCAAAATCTTATTTGTAGTCTTGGCACGAGGCCTTGGCTATGTGGTTATGATAGTCTGGCATTATGCATTCCATCATTATGAAAGTGGTTATTGATATTGCATGTGATTATTCGATTAGTAGAATATCCATGTGAATAAGTAAATGGAATTATTTCATTTTACTTTTTACATACTATGTTGAAGTTCAAGTTTAAAAGGCTTTTGTTTTAGTTATACATTGCCTTAAATGTTTATTCTTATTTTTGAAAGTTTCTGTTATATTGTTATCCTTACTGGGCATTTGAACTCACCCCTTTTTTATGTTTTATTTTTTCCAGGAAGTGAAGAAGTAAATTATGAATGACCTGCAGGGATATTATGTGGGGATATGAGTGTGGAATATGGAGACAATATGTTGTTGTAGTAGTTTTTCACTTTATGATGTAATGTAAGACTTATGAATATATCTAGTGTTTCCAAGGCTACTAAACCAATCGGTCTTTCGAGATTTGATCCTTCCTATGATCATGCCAATGTTATGTAATAATGCACCAACTCTAGGTAACTGGGGTCGGGGCATTACAGTCTATGTGGTTTTGCATTGATTGCAGGGAAATAAATGTTGTTACAATAAAGAATAAGTATCCTCTGCCACGAATTGATGATTTATTCGATCAACTTCACGAAGCCCAATATTTTTCGAAGATTGATCTTCGATCTGGATATCATCAGTTACTTGTGAGGAAAGAAGACATTCCAAAAGCAGCATTCCGAACTAGGTATGGGCATTACGAGTTTACAGTAATGACTTTTGGACTAACTAATGCACCATCTGTTTTCATGGATTTTATGAATAGTGTTTTCAAGGAATATCTTGATGACTTTGTGGTGGTGTTTATTAATGATATCCTGGTGTACTCTAAAAGCTATGAAGAACATAAAAATCACTTGCACACTATTCTAAAGACTCTGAGAAAAAATAAATTATATGGGAAGTTTAGCAAGTGTGATTTTTGGCTCCAATCAGTTTCCTTTCTAGGAAACATTGTCTCTAATGATGGAATATCAGTAGATCCTGCAAATATAAAGGTTGTGGATGAATGGAATACTCCGATGAATGTAACTGAGGTACGTAGTTTTATTGGTTTAGAAGGTTATTATCGGCATTTCGGTCATAACTTTGCTCGTTTAGCCAACCCAATGACCAAGCTCACATGAAAAGGAGTTAAGTTCGTATGGAAAAAGGAATGTGAAGAAGGTTTTGAAGAATTAAAGAGGAGGTTAGTGAATTATCAGATACTAACCCTACCATCGGGGAATGATGGGGTTGTTATCTATAGTGATGCATCAAAGAAAGGACTTGGATGTGTCCTTATAAAGAATGATCGAGTGATTTCATATGCATCTAGGTTGCTAAAAATTCATGAACAAAACTATCCAACTCATGATCTTGAGTTAGTAGTGTTAATATTTTCTCTGAATATTTGGATACATTACCTCTATGGAGAAAAATGTGATATATATATATATAGATCATAAGAGTTTGAAATATATATTCTCACAAAGAGAACTCAACATGAGATAAAGGAGGTGGATTGAGCTACTCAAAGATTATTATTTCACAATACACTACCACCCAAGGAAGGGAAATAAGGTGGTCGATGCTTTGAGTAGAAAGGACCATTGAATTCTGAGCAAGATGAGAGTTGAAAGGGATCTTATGTTCATAGATCTTATAAATATGGATATGGGAATTACCAAGAAAGTAAGAACATCACTACTTTTTCAAATGGTTTCCCAACCTTCTTTACTGGAGAGGATAAAAGGTTCTCAGGCTGGTGATGAGGAGTTTCAAAAGAAAATTAAATCTATAAATGATGGGAAGTTGACTGACTTTTCATATGAAGATGGCATTTTGAAATTCGGGAAGAGGATTTGTGTTCCTACTATTCTTGAGCTAAAGAGATAACTGTTGGATGATGCTCATAGCTCTAATTTCTCTATAAACCCTGGTAGCACAACGATGTATCAAGATCTCCGAGAAAACTTTTGGTGGGACAATATGAAAAGGGAGATTGCTGATTATACATCAAAGTGCCTGGTATGTCAACAAGTGAAGGCGAAGAGACAAAAGTCTAAGTGGATGATGCAACCACTACCCATACCAACATGTATGTGGGAAAATATTACCATGGACTATGTTACTGAACTTCCAAGGAAATCCAGAGGAAACAATGCTATATGGTTCGTCATGGATCATCTTACAAAGACAGCTCACTTCATCGTGATTCGAGAGGACTTCTCATTGGATCAACTAGCACAGATTTACATCAAAGAAGTGGTAAGGTTTCATGGAGTACCACTATCTATTGTATCTGACCATGATCCTAGATTCACCTCAAAGTTCTGAAAAATCCTCCAACATGCTCTAAGCACTGAACTGAACTTCAGTATGGCCTATCATCCTCAAACTGATGGCCAATCTGAGTGGAATATTTAGACATTGGAAGACATGTTGAGAGCATGTTCTATGGAATTTAAATGGGGATGGGACCAACATCTTCCACTAGTTTAATTCTCCTACAACAACAGTTTCCACTCGAGAATCTCAATGGCACAATATGAATCCCTTTGTGGGAAGAGGCACAGAAAACTAGCGTGTTGGGATGAAGTCATTGAGCGTAAGCTGCTAGGACCTAAAATGGTTGACGAAATGGTGGAGAATGTGAAAACCATTCAGAAGCATATCAAGGTAGCCCAAAGTCGACAGAAGATATATGCGGATAACTGTCAACGAGACCTTGAATTCAAAGTTGGAGACCTGGTTTTTCTATGCATATCTCCATGGAAGAAGGTCATGAGGTTTGGGAATAATGGAAAGCTAAGTCCTAGGTATATCGGCCCCTTTGAGATCCTTGATCGAGTCGGAGCTGTGGCCTATCGACTGGAACTTCCACCTACCATGTCGAAAGTACATGATGTCTTTCATGTATCCCTCTTAAGGAAGTACATACCAGACCCTTCACATGTACTCTCTTCATAGGTGGAACAATTGGAGGATGATTTTTCATATGAGGAAAAGCCAGTGAGAATCTTGGATCGTAGAAACAAAATTCTACACGACAATACTACTCATATGGTCAAGGTACTATGGCGAAACCATAAGTATGAAGAGGCAATATGGGCATTAGAGGAAGTAATTAAGGAAAAGTACCCCCACCTATTTTTGTCCTAGATTGTAAAATGAAATTTTGAGGAAGAAATTTTTGTAAGGAGGGGAGACTGTAACACCCCATGATTTTGAAAATGAATATTGAATGCATTTTATAATCTAGCAATTAAACACAACTTTGCCTCTACTATGTTTGGAATTTCGAATAACGGTCATCTAGAGTTGTGATAAGTAAGTCATTTGGAGTCTGATAGAACAAACATGGTTTTTTTGTGAATAGTAACATACCCTTATGAATAGTAATATGACCCTTATGAATAGTAAATAATGATATTATTTTATTTTCTTAAGGAAATAAGATAATGAGATCTTAATTAATTTTTCAATGTAAATAAAACTAATTGCACCTTTAAAATTGTTATTTTTCGAATTAACTATGAATTTATTTAAAAAATAAATTAATAATATTTATAAAATTAATTTTGAAAAATGGAGTTCATTTTTTAATTCTACACATCGAAAAATGGTAGGGGTGAATTTTTGGGATTTTTCTAAAATACTTGAATTTTTCGTGAATAGTAAAAATACAGTTTTGAGTATTCAGTAGTTTAATGACATCATAATGACATAATAATTAAAATAAAATTCTGATAGACTTGTGTACAGTAACATATGAAATGAGGTGTCCCAAGTGGCTAAAACCATGGGCAAGCCCATGGTTTGGAAAAAACCACTAATGAGGTGTCCCTTTGAATTATTAAAAACTCCCTCTCTTTTTCTATAAATACCCACTCATCCATTCATTTTCCTTCATTCCAAATCCCTCATCCTCAAAGATCTGGTAATTTTACCTCTCTAGTAGTCCTCCTAAGGTATCCTTAATCCCCCAAGGTCCTAACCTTCAAGTTCTAGGAGTTACTCTACAAGGTAAGGGAATCTTTCACCCTCCTCTTTTAGTCGACACTTATTTTGTGCTATCTCTTTGAATTTCCATTCTAATATGTTGGGGTTTGATTTTATGTATTTATATTACTTTACTTTTGATTTAAATATTATGAGGTACCATTTTTATCTCATCATTTAACTTTATGAAATATTAAGCGACGTCGTTAGGCTACCGAATTTTCATAAGGGACCTCTCACCTTTTCTCTTATTTTCAAGATCATCTCTTTTCTTTTTCTATCCTCACATCCTCTGTCCAAATGACCATGATAAACTAAATTATCACCTATATACTATAATAATATCATGTGAATAGAAGAACCGTCATCGATATTCTTACTACCTCCATTTTATTTTTATAAACAAAATCAACGTCCTTGAGGTTCCAATTTTTAACCTTCATGGATGACGAAGTTTCGTTCTTCAATTTCTCCTTCATTATTGGTCATGAAACAATTTTAATGGTTTAAAAGACTATAATACATGTATAATAACCTAATTAATATTCAGGAACCAGTATATGTACATATTATTAAATCATATGACAAAACTAGTTCATAATAATTCAAATACCTCCAAATAATTGAAGTGGTTGTCATCTAATGATTCATCCTCATTCCATGTAAAAAAATAATTTAAATGACCATTAAAAATTCTGTATGTTCATAAATAATATTTAACTTCAATTCTGGATATTTACAACCATTCCACATGAACTTCATTACTTAAAAACAAGTGAACCGATTATGAAAATCAAGAAAACAAACACTCTAGAACAACGAAATTCAATATAATAACTTATAAATAATAACATAAATGAACTAAACAAAATTATGATAAACTAAATAAATTTCTATTAGGTTTTGAAATAAGTTATTGATATTTATAATTTCATATTCCAGGACCTTAAGTTCAAGAGGGGAACACATTTGGATTTAAGGTAAGGGTTTTTCGACCTGAACTTCCATTTTATTCGGGTTGCTTTTATTGTCTAATTACCTCAATGAAATTCTGGTATATTATTATGTAAACCTCATAAAATATTTTTTAGTGTTCTATATATATTTACCAACCAAATATTTTCCTTATTTTGTGGATAGTTACATGTTTTAAAAGGAACTTTCAAAATTGTTTCTGAAATACAATCTCGGTTCAAGGGAATATCTCAACTTCTTACCTATTTTCAAGGGAAATATCTAATCTATTTTTGGAAACCATTATATTTATAAAATCGCTCATTTTATTATGAAAATACTATCTTACTTCACTTCTAATTTTATACAAATATTTTTCCAAAAGAACTATTCTTTTCAAAGTAAAATAGTATTTATCTCAAGATTTACTCTAAGATTTTATAAGAGTATCTTCATCTATTTCAACACTCTTATGGATTCTTATGTATTATTGGGATTATTATTCCATATTATCATCTACCATATTTAATTTAATGGTTAATTATTATTTTTTCTATTGATGTGCTATCTTTAAACCATTCATCAGTTTACTTCGAATGGTTAGTGTTTTGGCTTAAGGTTCGGGGAAAGCTATTACATTTAATATATTAATGTGTATGTTTTATATGTTTATCCTTGTTCATATGAGTAATTCATTGGACATAGTAAGTGTCAGTTGGGGATCTCTATATCCCCTCAGTGTATCGGTAGGTCTCATGAGACAAACTACGGTCTTGACACAAGGCCTTGACAAAATGGCTATTTATGGTCTTAGCACGAGGCCTTGACGGTATAGATATTTTGTCCCGCATTATACATTCCTTCATTATGAATATATTATTTATGGTTCATGTGGTTATTAAACTAGTAGAATACCCATGATTATATTATGTTATTTCAATATTTACTCATCTCATATTTCTACCATATTATGTTCAAGTTTATTTCTAAAGGCATGTGTTCTCAATTATTCACCATGTATAATGTTTATTTTATTTTCCATTGTATTGTTTAACCTTACTGAGCATTTGAGATCACCCCTTTATTATGTTTCATTTTCAAATGGAAAGAATAATTCTATTATGAATGACATTCTGAAATAACCTAGGAGTTTTGGAAGTTGTCTAAAGAGTTTCTGTTTTGTGTTTCATTTCAAGTTGTAATGACGAACATATGTATGTATCTTGTTTCCAATAATACTAAACTACATGGTCCTTTAGGATTCTTTTTCCTTGTTTTTATGCCAATGTAACCAATAAGGAACCAGCTCTAGGAAACTAGGATTGGGTCCTTATAAAAAATATGATTTATCAATAAATTTCCATATCGAGTAAAGAATACATATTAACAATAATTTCCCTAATCAATTATATAAGGATATATGTTTTAAATAATAAATATTTCCATGATTAATAATATGGGTATTTAGTGGAAATATAATGTCTAGTAATGATAAGAAAATTTAGTATTTCAAGGTAAAGTTAATTATTACAAAAATTAATTGAGAAATATAATGTCAATACTTTCCCTGGTCAAAATAACCATAAAAAATCCAAAGAAATAACAAAGATGGTACCAATACAACATATCCTTAGTGGATAAAAAATACAATAAAGGGTTGATGTCATGAATAAATATAAATACAATAAAAATTTCATTAAAAACATTCCTTTTTTACTTTGAAAATATTTTTAAAACAAAATTTTTACAAAATAATTTGAAAATACTTTTCTTTAAAAAAACCTTTGAAACTCATAAAGTAATCTTTAAAAAATTTATTGTTAATTTTGGAAAAAAATTATGTGCATGTCATACACATTAAAACAAATATTCCTTTCACTTTTTCAGAAAAATACAAATGATCCTTATTTGGAAAAAGATATGAAGATTAATTTTAAATCATTTTTTAAAAATTCAAAATAGTTAAAACTATCTTTAATAAATCATTTGAATAATTTTAAAAATGTTTTTTATAACATTTTTAGAAAACATTTTTATGGAAGAAAAATGATTTCAACCAAAGGGATAAATGAATTCATATATTATTAAAAACATTTTCTCAGCCATTTTAAATACCGAAGAGTGGAAAATGGTATTTTTACTTGAAAAATTCATGAATAACTGGAGGATAATAAAATGAATGGGTTCTATTATCCAATGATCAAATAATGTCCTTAAATTGAAATTCAAGTATAAACAATCTTGATTAAAATGAGATTGTGAAATAAAATCTTACAAATATCATAACATTTAAGTGAGAATTAATCAATGAATAAATTATTTGTATCAAATTTAAATCCACCTAAAACAATTTTAAATACAAAATAATATAGTCAAAAGTCTTTACACACATAGAATGTAAAATTTAAGGAAGAATTAATATAACCCAATGAAAATAAATTGAGTTATAAATTTCTTTACCACTTGGTAATTTTTAATTCAAACCCCATTAGATGAAATAATTCAAATGAAAATGTAAATACCATGGATTATGAATTATTCATGATATTAAATGAAAAAGGGGTAGTATATACACCATATAATAAAATTGGTGCATAAAATTACAATATTACTTAATGAATGGAAATTGAGATGAAGTCTCTTACCACTTGGTAATGTTTATGTAAAATCCACTTGGTTAAAATAATTTAAATTGATACATAAAATACCATGAAGTATGAAGGATTCATGATATTAAATTTAAAAGTTTTATTATTTAGACTATATAAAATATATTAGGTGCACAATAATAAAATATGCCTTAATGAAGGGAAATTGAGACAAATTCCCTTACAGCTTCAGAAATAGTATAAATCATAAGCCCCGATAAAGAATAAAAGAAAATAAAATATTAAATATCATAAAAATAAGTATATTAATGATATAAAATGTAAAATTTTAAGTAAATAAACCACAAAAAATAAACACATGGTGAATATGGAATATGTCTCCTAGAAATAAAAGAGAAACTAGAAATCTCTTACCTCACACTTCTTTTTGGTTGAAAATTATTTAAACTCCTATATAATGGTTCTAAAAAAAATTAATTAATAAAATAACTATATTAATATTTATAGTATAATATATGATCCTCTTATAACATTTTACAACTTATTTGTTAATAATATTTCATTATATTCATTATTTTATGTGTTATTTGCCTTATTTTATCATGTGTGTTTTTTCATGAAAGTTCATGCTATTGAGAATAGAATATATATAAATAATCACTAAAATGATAATAATTTTATGAAAATAATATTTACTCTTTATATACATTTTTTTATCATTCTTGAAGTTTGGACATGGAAAATGAATCACATCACTTCTTAGAGACAGTAGGCCATACTTACGCATGAGCTATGATATCATTACCTTAACAAGTGAAAGGGTAAAAAATGGATGGTATATTAATTTTATAGGGTCAATATCATGTAATATATGTCACATATATTCCTTAAATTTATCCTTTTTTACTTTCCATGTAAATAATAAGTGGAAAAAAATCACATCGCTTTACGAGGTGGTAGTCTGTCGTACACACAATTGATGTCATTTTATTTTAAAAGGCATGGAATTTTTGACATTATATGTGATATTATAATTCAAAAATTATAATAATATCATAAATATTATTTATATATATATATTAAATACATCATTATATACAATTTTGATATGTTTTTATGTAAAATGAGTTACATCGGTTCATGAGGCGGTGGTTTGTCGTACACACGCACTACTATAAAATAAGTCTATCCCCATGTAGTTATCCCCACGGTTTAGAAAAACCATGGGTATAGGTGATATATTATGATCTATACCCACGGTTTTGTTAAAACCATGGGTATAAATGCCCCAATTTCACGATACCATCAGGCTTCCCCTCTGTATTTCACATTTCCATTGGGTTCTCCTGCATGAACCCTCTCCTACCCTCCTCGACCTCTACCTCATGGCCCTCTCCTCCTCTCCTCGACCTCGATCGCCCAGCCTCTGCCTCCACTTCAACATCCAGGAATTTTCCTCTGTCTCAATGTCCTGGCATCTGCCTCCGCCTCAACATCCCAGCCTCCGCCTTCGCCTCAAAGTACAGGCCTACACCTCAACATCCCGACATATACCTCCCTACCCCCAGCCCCTCTCATCTCTCTCTCCTCCGGTGACATCCCCCCTCTACCCTCTTGGCTCCATCTCCTCTGGTGATGTCCCTACTCGATCCATGGCCTGGGGTTCCAAAAATAATATCTGATCACTGAGTGCCTTAAATTATATGTAAGGAGAGGTTCCACCGCTAATCTAGGGTTCCAAAAGGTAGCTAGAATTTGAAGGTACTCAAATCCAGGTTTGAAGATTTTCTAATCTCGATTAATTTCATTTGTTTAAGCATATATCACAGATTTGTCCTTCAAATATTCTTAGTGGATGATAGAGTTTCCTAAAATTTAGAAATTTGATTACAATTATGATCACTTGCATATAAAATAAAGGGATCTAAGTTATCGATTCACTTTTAAAGATACATTGATCGTTATAATTACTGTTACCACATTGAAGATAATGATTTTATGATTGGGTTACCTTGTCTTTAAAATTATCTCATATAGTCAATATGAGGTCATTACTAAAAGAAAAAATTGATTAATATTTTTTACTACTTCTAAATGTACTAATATTATTCAAAATAAATCCATGCATATAAATTTAACTTTAAAATTTTATATTTATAAATATTTTTATACCATTCATTGGGATTTTATTTTATTTATTCTTAGATATTTTCAAAATATTATAGTAAATTAGTTATTGTAGCATAAAATAATACCATATTTTTTATGCCTAATAATGGACCCCCCACCCCCAATGGGGTATTTTAAATGCTAAAGGAGTGTAAGTCATGGTGAACCCCTATTTACATTGTTGTTTGGACTTATAGAAGATTACCTAAGAAGATTCTTGTGAAAGGATACCTAAATTGTGATTTTTACACCTATCATGGCTTTAAGGTACTTAATTACACCATTTCACCTATTTTATATTGATGGACTATTGATTTTATTTCAAGGAGATAAACATACACTTGAAAAAAGAAGATAATTATTTATAAAAAGTGAGTGTGTTTATGGAAGTCCATAGCATAGAATAAATATTTTTTATACTTTAAAAAATAAATTTTATTTTAATGAAAAATAAAATTATCAAATAAATCAACGTTAAAATAAAGATTGATTAATGTTAAATACCTTTGAATTCATATTTTTGGGTCTAGAGGTAAGGTTATCAACTTTGAAACCATAGTTTACAAAATTATACTATAAATTTTGAAATGACCTACAATGCCATGTGTTAGTGGAGTTTGTGAAAGTGTTAAATATCGATGGAGTAGAGATTAAGTGGTTTTGAAATTTAGAATATGAATTTGGGAGAATGATAATTAATATGTTTTGGAGTGTTAAAAGTGATGTTTCATAGCTGAATGGACCAATGAAAAATACTTGAATCAATGTTTTGGGTGTTGGTAAATTAAAACCCATTATGTTTTCTTTAGTATAAGCCATCAGGACCCTGGGGAGAGGTTTCACAAGTTTCAACATCTATCAAATGGGTCAAACACCCACCTTTGAGAGCTTGATGGTTAGAATCGGAGATCTAGTGGTCTACTGGAACTCCAGTGAGGGCCACCAAAATCTTGGTGGTGCCCCTAACCCCTGAATTAATGTAGGGTACTTTTGTTTATTCAATGATAAATTTTATAAAATTTATCTTTATCCTTCAATTTTCTACATGTTTTAAGGATTCACCTTTCATTATCCCCTCTGCTACCTTTTATTCTCCAAGATATTTCTCCTATGACACTTTACAATTGGTGAAACGTCTATGTTAGTGATTTTCTCTGAGTAATTTTTATAACATGTAATGTGGGTTTCCCTATATTATTCTTAGTGATTTTCCATAAATTCTTAATTTGTGTTATTTTTTCATTTTTTTGATTTTATGTGAACAAGGATAAATCAAACTGTATAAAAGATGGAAAAAACCCTATGGTCATGAGGTAGGTGGTACCTAGTAGTTTATCTCATTTTATATGTGTTTCTATGTGATGTATAATTGTGTACGTTGAGTAAGTGGGTATGATGGAATGAAAATTGATCCAATAACTTAAGTGGGTATGGCTTTCTAGAACCATGACAGATATTCTACACACGATGAGCCTTGGGTTTAGAGGTTTCCAATTATTAATTCAATGTAAGGGAATTATCAAAAATTAAAATATAGACCAATGAAGGGTGTTTACTTACAAGTTAATACTAGGGAGAAACTTTATGGTATAATTTGAGGATTTTTATCCTCATTAAGAGTAGTGATCCATATGAGTTATGGGGTGGTTTAAGATGAAAATTTTTGACAAAATAAGTTCTTCAGGAGTGATGAATTATGAGCATAAATGAGATTCCTATATAAGGATTTATGTGGTCTTCTGTATCTATGGGTGATAATACACCTAGGGTACATTTATTTGGTATT
The DNA here is from genome assembly GCA_963277665.1 of Viscum album. Lineage (NCBI taxonomy): Eukaryota > Viridiplantae > Streptophyta > Magnoliopsida > Santalales > Viscaceae > Viscum > Viscum album. Next base: position 427,236,753 of record OY728150.1, on the reverse strand, counting down.
CAACAATGTTTATTTTTCCTAGGGGTCCTGAAGTATATAAAATTATAGTAATGATTCGTAAGGGTTATATCAACATTGAAGGATGAATTATTAAATGATTGTTGATTGCTTGTTGAGACTAAGGGTGGTATCTAATGTTTGTGAAAGATAACTTAACATGTATATGTGAAGATAATGTTGTCTAGGATTCATGTTTACATTGTGACCTTAAGACACAAAAATTGATAAATAGGGAGATAGGTTACTATATCACTTGTCAGATGACAGTTTTCAGTCCCTAGTCTTTCTAGGAAAGATGATCTCTTTGAAGGGTGGTTCAGAGTACTTGATTCATGATATTTGATATACATTAAAAATGGTTTGGTGGGGTTTTTATGTTATTACTTTCTGTAATTATGGCTTCTTATATGGACCTTTTTATTATTATTGCATGATACTCTATTCATTACCAGGTAGAAGAGGCATAGATACCGGAACACTATTCTGGGTACCCATCCTACTATGAAGTAGTGATCATACGTCCCTATATTTATGAACATTATATTGAGGATATCTTTAACCCTATATATATTTTCTCCTATGTATAAGATGAAGTGGATATATCAGTTCCTTCCTTGTCATGATCTTGTGGGTGCCTTCCTTGCCATAATCTTGTGGGTGGAAATGTTTCCAACTATATGAAATTATATTCCACTGGAGGTCCAACCATTTCATAACAATCCTACATCACATACTTGATCATTCTTTATCAAATTTCATGATACTGAACATTGAAGTAAAGAAATATTGTGCATAAATATTGATCTGTGATTGGATTATTTAGGATGTGATTCATTTTTGGGGTTTAATTAGTGTTGAATGAAACAGTTCATGATTCTTGAAATTTCTTAAGGTGCATTAATAATTCTCCATGGATCACTGGTAGATGCTTTGGTGTATTTCTCTTGGATTATAGGTTATCATTAGTTTTAATTAAAGAAAATTTTTCATCATTAATTATTGGATTGAGGAATTAATGATGAGACATTCCAATCTAGTTTGAATGGGTGGTATTAAGTTCATTTAAAGATGATGTATCTTTTCCTTATGAATTAAAAGAAACATAGAATTAATTTATCATATTACTCACATTCTCATTGCAAATCGATAGTTTAATATAAAAATTTCTACTCAGATGAAGTTCAAAGTGATCAAGAAGCATGTTATTTTAACTATGCTCATTTTTTAATATAAATCCATTACATATATTTTTATACTTGAGAATTTATATATCTTTTGGGGATTAGTATTTTCAATTTGATTTTATTTTCCCTCATTAATTTCACTTACTATTATCCATAATTATTTTTTTTATCAGTTAAATTCATTGAATGTATTCCCTTTCTCTTATTATGCATTGATATTGTCTCAGGCCAATAATGGAGATCGTGACAATTTTATTTGAGGTGAGAAAAATTCACCTTGTATATTGGTATGTTCATTGCCTGTTCATTGCATGTTCCCATGTTTTTAAAAAAACATGAAGATTGATTTCCTTTGTATGAAATGTTCTGCAACTTATTCCATTAAAAAAGAATTTTGAATTTGTCCCAAAACCAAAAACCATCAAAAATTAATTAAACTATTGGTTTGGGAGAATTTGTTCACTGAAAGACTCCTATTTCAGCTCAACATGAGGTTTTGGGAAGTTTGGGCCTTTACTAGGGCCTATTTCTTCATTATTCATCCCATGATGTCCTTGATACTTAGAATCATACAATAAATATCAATGACATTGTTGAATGTTTGTGCCTTCATGCCATATAGTTTTTTCTTTCATGTCCACAATTTCACGTGTACTTCTATTTTTTTATCCATGTATTTTCACGTTTTCTATACTTTCCTTATAGAATAGTTTTAGTCCTAATCACATAAACAACACAAATTGGTGTTATTATTCTGGGTAATTCCTCAAAATAAAATTGTAGCTACTTCATAATGTGAATACTTAACTCCTTCAATAGATGAACACTTCTAATTCAAATTGGAAGACACTGCCATCTTAGTAGCACCACTACAAGGTACCATCTATAGATTACTGATAATATTTCTTCTAGGTCATAGAAACCTACAACTTTATTTCCACATTATTTTCATGAACTTTTATAGAAACCCTTATAATAATGGTGTAATATTTTGGAATTCAAGACTAAACTTTAAAGGAAAAAATTGGTCACTAATTTTATTGAGTACTTAAGGTTGTTTTGTTGACATTCCACATATTCAATGAAATTGGTTATTTTCTCATGTGATTCATCCACTAATTGGTTGTTATAGGAAGTTTATTCCTCTTATTATTTACTCATAAAATGTTTTCTATTTCTTCCTTGGAATTTCTTCTTAATGTCGCTAGACATGTACACTATTCTACAGTAGATGCCTACAAACTCATGTTAGTGGTATGATGTGAACTTTTTTTCTTCTAAATAGTCCTTATAATATAATATGTTTCATCCTTGATTATAGGAACATGTTTTGACCCATGGGGCGTTGTGGTTATTATATTGGGGCAGTGACTTGTATAGTCACAAAATACAGGTATGTTCTAGTTTATTTTTTATTTTATTTTCTTTATCACATCATCCAATTAGGCCTTTTACTTATTTCTACAGATGGAGGGTAGTTATATTCTATGAAGGGGGCCAGAAGAGAACTGTAGGTGTCTATGCGGTTTTCTTTACAGGGGAGGGAGATTGTGGAAGTGGAGGTATTAATTAGTGTGTTTCATTTTTTTATACCTTTGTATTGCATTGTTTCTGTTTATATTATTTTACTTCGATGTAGACGTCAGACATATAGATGGGTCCTGCCAAAATTTCATTTATTTTCTGATGCTATTTTAATTAATTGTTTGTGGGGGTAATCATTCCTGAGTGGTGATTCCTTGATGCCTGGAAACTTGTTCCTACCCATGGGCATAGCCCATCCACCTTATTCTATCCTAGTATTCGTATATCAGAGTCTATTTCTAAACCATGGGAAAGCCTAGGAAACAAGGATAATTAGGGAGGGATTGAGAATGTCTAGGAATGAATTTTGAATTCCTATGAATAAGGATCAAGGACATTGGAATTTATAATGAGCAGATATGGGAGACTATACAATATATATTTATTCTGAAAATGATATGGGTATAAAATTTGGTTAAATTATAATGCGTTGGGACTAATAAATGGAAATTCACATTCATAACCAATTTCATAATGTAATATCAGATCATGAGATACTATACATTGTTATATTTGATGATTAGAATCCATCCTAATGCAACTATAGAAATACCTTGGTTCTAAAAATACTCTATCATACACTAGATAGTTTGGTTTTAAATTCATAGTAAAACCTTCATTGACCTCATGGAATGGCTCAGGACTTGTTAGAAGATCGCAACTGGGGGAAATGTAATTATTCCCTTATCACATACCCTGAGTAGAGTGACACACGACCCTAAATAAAAAATATCCCCAAAATAAATACCTTCGTTTGTCTGAAGCAACCTTTGTTCTATGATACAATGTTAGGAATATGGTGAATCTTCCCACCAGTTATTCTATGAAGATTTTGTTCATTCTTAGATCCACCCCACATAGTTTTGTTTTATCAGGGAATTTTAGTCATTTGGAAAGGACTGATAAATTCCACATGATAATTGGGTTCTCTGGATTGACATGTCAATCTCTATAGGAAAAAAATAAATTCCCCTTGTAAGACTTTCAACTTTCAAACATATCGCACCCATAAGAAGGGTGATTAATCTCTTATCCGAGACACCAAAGGGAGTGCTGCATAACACATATAAAATACATTTTCCTGTTTTTCTTCTTAATACTCCAGTTTTACAGGTGTGAAAACCTTCACCACTGTCAAATATGTGATCTTCTGAAATATGTGAATATCCACATTCAAACTCTCCTTTCGAACTCCTGAGAATCTTGAAATTTGAATCTTTATTTAAAATTGTTATTTAGGAACACTATCTACTGAGTCTTCATTAAAAACTTTCCTTAAGATAAAATATTGAATATCACAACACTGTATTCTTCATTTAAGACTCTGAATACTATGGAATCTATTTTACCAAAAATCATCATTCAAAACATCACTGGCATGAGACCTCAAAACTTGATTCATATAACCATATGAACCATGCAAGAGTTTCATTAAAATACTACATGTTTTTCCTCATAAACACTTCCTATTAGCCTGCTTTTCCACAACTGCAGCCATAGTTCCCATTATATAACAGCTTCATGGAATCTTCTGACTCCTTGTGCAAAAATATTTATGCAGGGCATTGAAATGTTGCGTAACCTCAAACTACTAAACTAGTTAAAAATTTCTCCATCAATCATGTATTTTAAATAAGTTCCAGATTTTAGATATTAAGATCAATTCCAACTTCAATATACCAGCCACCTCTTTAATTCAACCAGTGAACATGATCCACATCCAATTTCCAACCTATATTAACTTTCACCCATTGTCTAAACACATATCAATATCTCCAAATCATGAATGTCATTTCATTATGAAATTATTCCATTCATACCTTCACCCTTTTTCCTCTTCCAAGACTTCTTCTTTATTTTAACACATATAATGCACTCTTAATATATATATTTTCAACATATATTCATGGAATATATCTTCATTCCATTATTCTTGACAAATCTTGTGCCTCTTTAATCAAACATACCTCATTCATACCTCATATATTTTCCAAAAATCCAACCAAACAAGCCTTGGTTGCAATAATACCCCCCTTTGGATGATCCTATTCTTGAATTATTTTCCTCTGTAGAGAGGACAGTTTCCATATTCCTCTAATTCAAGAGAAGGTGAAAAATACTATCTTATGGGATGATACAGTAGAAAAGTCTCATCCAACCTATGAGGTAATTTCTTTTAAAGATGATTTATCAAGGGTCATATCTGATGAAAAACTTGGAGAAGAATCTGAGTGTAATAAAGATGAAATGGAATATGATGCGTAGGTTGAGGTGGATTCCAATTACTGGAAAGAGTAATGAATGGTTTCTTCAAAGAACTGGAAATATACGTCAAAGATAGTGGCTTATAATTTAGGGAACTCCAAGAGAAAACCTTGAAACATGGTTTCTCACTACTCTTCTCCTAATTTGAGGAAATCCATTTCTGGTATGGCCTTGGCTGCTATGGATTCCAATAAGATAGTTGGTGAATTTCAACATCCTATAGCTGTTGTTTGTAGTGTGCAATCAGTACCTATGATGGAAAGTTGTTATATATAGGTATTTAATTCTAATCTGCACTCGGTTCTCTCTTTAGCAAACACTCCTTCAGTGGGGGTTGAAGGTGGGGGGCAGTGGGGGTGAAGGTTGGGGAAAGTTGGGGTGAAGGGGGAAGGGGTAGTGGGGGTGAAGGGGGCAGGGGGTGTGGGGTGTGGGGTGTGGGGGTGTAGAAGGATGGGGGTCCAGGGGGTGTATAGGAGGGGGTGTCTAATAGGGGGTGTCTAGGAGGGAGGGGTTAAGGGGGATGATAGAAGGGAGGGGTGAAGGGGGGGGGGGGCTATCCAAGAGGGGGGTTGGGGGGCTGTCGAGGGGGTGTCTAGGAGGGCAGGGAGGGGTAGGGGTGTAGTAGTGCAGGGGGAGGGGCTGTCTGGGAGGGGTGAAGGGGGTTGGGGGCAGTGTGCAAGGGTCAGGGAGGGGGCAGGGGTGGAGGGGGAAGGGGATGTCCAGGAGGGGGTCGGGGGGGCTGTGCAGGGGGGTGTCTGGGTGGGCAGGGAGGGGGCAGGGGGTGTGGGGTGCAGGGGGAGGGGGTTTTCCAAGAGTGGTGTGTCCGGGGGTGAATGGGGTTGGGGGTGTGCAGGGGGCAGGGAGGACAAAACGGGTGTGGGGTGCTAGGGGAAGGGGTTTTCCAGGAGGGGGTGTTTGGGGAGATGTGAATATATTTAGGTGAAAGAGCTCAAAGGAGAGTTTAGCTTCTTATTTTTGGCTTCCTGATGGATTTTCCTTTTCGATCATTTGTTGATTTTGATTACTTGTATTGGTATACAGGATAGTGATGCATGATATGTAGAGAACCAGCAACAAAAAAGAGCCAATTAAATTGATTTCCGTCCACAACTCTCAATAAGGATTAACATGAATATAAAATTGAGGAGGTAATGGTTATTTTATACCATTTTATGTAAGCCATTCGTAACAATTTGTTGTGTTTTTAATCAAATTTACATGGCATACACCATGCTTGTAGAATTGATGATTTCAAGTTTACTCCTGAGTGTGAAATATTCGATCTTCTGGACATTTTTTTGTATCATGGTTAGATAGTTGATCCCCAAGTATGCACTTTTGAATCCTGTACCTTTATATTGTTTTTTAGAAAAAATATTTTATAAATTCTCTCATTTTACATTTTCCCTTTTTCCTTTTTCTTCTTTCCTTTTCTTAATATGCATGTTTTCATGTATATTCATGCATGGGGGTGTTCAGGGGGTTTCTAGGAGGTGTCTATGGGGGGAGGGGTGTCCAGGGGGTGTCTAGGGGGGTGTCTCGGGGGGTGTCTCGGGGGGAGGGGGTGTCCGGGTGGATCTAGGGGAGGGGTGTCTAGGGGGTGTCAAGGGGGTCTAGTGGGGGGTCCAAGGGGGTCTAGTGGGGGTGTCCAGGGGGGGTCTAGTGGGGGTGTCCAAGGGGTGTATAAGGGGTGTCTGGGGGGTCCATGGGGGTGTCCAGGGGGTCTAAGGGGAGGAGATGTCTAGGGGGAGGGTTGTCCTGGGTGTGCCCAAGGGGGGTGTCCAGGGGGGTTCAGTGGGGGGTGTCTAGGGGGGTCTCGAGGGTCCAGTTGGGGTGTCTAGAGGGGTGTCCAGGGGGGTCCAGTGGGGGGTGTCTAGGGGGGTCCAGTGGGGGTGTCTAGGGGGTCCAGGGGGTGTCTAGTGGGGGTGTCCAGTAGGGGGTTTATAGGGGGTGTTGAGGGGGGGAGGGGGGAGGGGTTTCTAAGGGTGGTGTCTAGGGGGTCCAGGGGGTGTTTAGGGGGGAGGGGTGCATGGGGGTTCTGTCTAGGGGGAGAGTGGGGGGTCTGCAGGGGGGACGGGTGTGTTGGGGGTCTGTCTGGGGGGAGGGATGGGTTGTATGGGGAGTGGGGGGTGTCCAGTGGGGTGTGTCTAGGGTGGGGGTGTCCATGGGGTTTCAAGGGGGTCCGGGGGTGTCTATGGGGGGAGGGGTGTCGAATGGGCGGTACAAGGGAGTTCTATCCAGGGGGAGAGTGGGGGTGTTCAAGGGGGGTTGTGGTTTCATAGTGGTTACATTATTTATGATAATAACTTTTACATTGTTTTATAGTGGTTTTCATTCTGGTTTGTAGGAGCACGGTGAAACCAAGGTGGGCATGTGATTCTTGCTCAAATTTACCCAAGATAAGAAGGTAAGACGGTCCTTGTAGTTTAGCTTGGGTTATCGAATCCACAGAGACCTAAGAAGAAACCTATAGACACGTACATTCTATGGACTGTTTTCGGCTATGAAGTGGCCAACTTGGATTGATTTTGGATGGGTTTGAAATATATCTAATAGATTTAAGTGAATTCAATTTAAAAGAATGAGTTGATCCTAGGTTATCGCTCAGGGTGGATTGGATGAATTACTTTTTTAATGATTTCAATTTCTTATAATTGAGATGGATTCATTTAAGAAGATCAAAAGAAATCATCACTTACTGTTTTAATGCCTACACACCCTAATACTAATCACCTATACACTTGAAGGATCAAATTTTGAGCACTCCAAGGTAGAGGTTCGTATTAGCACTTGAATGTGTGACCTTAAATTCAATAAGGATGAAGATGTTTTAAAATCATCAAATAAAAATCTCATTTAAAAGAAGTGATTTGACATTAATAGAGTGATAAATAACATCCAATCCAGCCCCTTGATACTCCCTTGGATAAACCCATAAAAGAGTTATCCCTCCATTGATGACATGTCTTCAACGGAAGCGGGAAGTAGACTTACAAAGGTGGAATTGAAGAAGTAAAAACAACAACAAAAAAAGGATCACTCCTCCGTTGTGTGATAAATATCACAAGGTTTGGTATGAACAAGTTCACACCTTGAACCAACGGTATCAAAGTGATAAGGAGAAGAACAGAATAATAAGAGAAGAAGAACTTTTATTAAGAAACAAGGATGATTTAAAACAACTTACATGTGGAAGATAAATTTGAGACAACAAAACCGCAGCATAACATTACAATGAAAGAAAGCTCAAAAGATTATCAACTCCTCCACCACCACTAACTTAAATAGGAATTTTTTAAGCCTTGGCTCGATCCTCCAATAGTAAAAATCATCCCACTTGATTATGGTAGGCCTAGGGTGGTGGAAAGTTTGTGGAAAGTTGATTTTTCCACCCTTGACCCGAGGTGGCAGACAGATTTCATTCACCGAACGGACGCGTATGTAAGAACTTATAGATGACCGAATCAGAGTGGACCATAGAGGAATAAAATGTAGCTCCAGATATCTTCTAACTTCATGTAAAATTGGGGCCCATTTGGAGTTGTGGATTCCGAGATATGGTCAATGTAGTGATCTGTTTTTCTGGGCCGCAGAATCTGGCCCAGAATTTTATCTCTAACTTGGGCCGCATAAATGACCAACATGGAGGCAGAATTAGCATTAAATCCTGAATAGTGATTTGTTCCTATACATGTATTCTAGAATCCCACGAATGTTGGGATTAATTGGGACTGTATGTTGGGCCCCACAGTCTCATAAGTGGGATGATGTCCAATCTGCCTTCTCCAGAATTGATTCCTTTCATTTCCAAATATCTCCATCATCCTCCATGAATTCTCCACTGATCCCTGAATCAAACATGTTCATATTTAAGTATAGATAAGTTTCAAAAAATATCAAATTAGAATATGTATAATTCAATTCCTTAAAATAAGATGAATCATGATGTTCAAAAATGTACCACATAATAGTGCATTTTAAGAAGGTATTACAATCATAATGTGAAATGATGTTCAAAGTGTAAAATGAACTAAAATGGTGTTTATGAATAACAAAAAACATGAATATTATGTATATTAACAATGAATATTAGCCTCATTTAGTGGCTAATCACACCCCCCAACTTGAGTTTTGCTAGTCCTGAGCAAAATATATCTCAACAATATGAAATTCGAATTCCCTTTTCCAAAAAAAATTTAATACACAATGATCACCAAAAAACCTTATACCAAACAATCATGAAACCCATAAAAATATTTTAATACAAGATAGTTTCATAATAAGATCCCAATCCCAAGCTCATTCCTTTGTTCAAATTCATTGCCATATTTCATCCAATATCAATTAAGTATGAGGATGTGTTGTGCATCACAATAGACATGGGGGTTCATCTTTATTCAAGGGGGAAATTACAGAAGCGCTAGGTGGAATCACATTTCAATATTAAGATGAGTATTCATTTTTTTTGTATAATTTTTTTTGTTTTTTTTTGTTGTTGTTGTTTTTTTTTTGCAATTTTTCCATGGTAATTGAAGTTGCACTCAAAAGAGTCAACCCCTGTAGCGAGACTTTGCCGATGACTCCCAGGCTCAAAGACCTTAGGGCACCAAGTGAATCCCACATACTCAGGCATCATCTCGAGTTAACTCAGTCAAAAACAAATTCAAATTACCAAAAATAGAGATAAAATTACTAACTCTGGGCCAGACAACTATGGAGTCACGATCCCCAAGTGCCGAAAGCCACGCATTAGGTTATTTCATTGCTCTACGCACAAAAAAAAATTAATTAATTTTTTTTTGAATACTCATATTAAACTAAAATGATCACCAAACCTATGCTATTTATTTAGGGGACCCCATGAACTTAAACTAATACCCCACTATCCAAAGGACGTGCATTGTGAATTTTTTTATTTGGACGAAAATATAAACAATGAAATATCACATTGGATAGCCACACTTTTCAAAATCTTTTCTCATGAAATTATACAAGGATTAAAATCAGAATCAGGGTATGCTAAATTATTTGATATTCAATTTCAAAGTGTGCAATGTGTATTACCATGTTCAAAGTTAAAGGAATTTTTCCTTCCATTTACACAATTTTTTTTCTTCAAATCATTTATCATTTTTTTTGACACAAAAGCATTTTTTATTTTATCTCCCCCCCAACTTAAAATAACACTATCCCCAGTGTTTAAAGAAAAGAAAATTTAGAAGTGGTAGAGATAGAGAATGAAAGTTCAAAAAGGAAATCGAAAATGAGGATCATGGAATGAAGTCACCTTATGGTTGAAGTTGAAATTCTTGCAGCTCCAATTTAGTCCTTTGATATCCATGTCACTTGTATAGTTCCCAAGTGGAAAACGGAAAACAAACAAACAAAACAAAAGATTATATATATATATATATAAGTAAAATATAAGTATATATATAAAATAAAATAAACTGATGATACATTGTCTTCTTTTTTAAATTTCTGGGTAAGGTATTACTCAAGGATCACACCACGTGACACGGATGAATATGGTGCTCCCCTTTCATACCCATCCATACTCATAATAGAAGAACAGGTCAACAATCTATTTTTTTTAAAATATAAAAATTATTAATTAAAATATAAATTTTATTAAAACAACAAAATGATAGGAAACTTGAAAACCATGGGTTGCCTCCCATGCAGCGCTTTGTTTAATGTCGTTAGCTTGACTTGAACCCCCCCAAATTATCCAATACCAACTTTAAAAATTTTACGGACCCCATATTTATCCACTTCTAATTTATTTATATTGATTCTTTGTTTATAATTTGTGTCATGTAAAAACCAATGTTCTAAAATGAGCAGGTAAATCCAAGGAATATCAGAAATGGTGGATTCAATTTCTTTTTTAGTATTTACAAAGACATTAAGAATAATTACCTCTTTATTGGTTTCAAGATAAGAAATTTTGAAAATTGGAAGTTTTTGGCTATCCTCAATGAATGGAAACTTGAGGGTGGATGGAAAGTCCTTTCGTTCAAGTTTAGGTAGGCTAACACTTTCAGACCTAGGTTGGGACTTTGAATCAAACTGAATTTCATTTTCAAAATTGCTCAACAGAATTGGTTCCTTTTGAATAGAAGATTCAACCACCAAATTGGAAAGATCAGTTTCAAGAATGGGTATGGACTCAATGTTTGTGATTTCTCTCAATGGTTCAATGGTTGGTGTTTTTGAAAATTCATCAATGGAGTTGTACTTAGGAGACTCAATCCATGGTGTCAAATTCTTCTCTTTTGAATCTAAAAAATCAGTTTCCTCTTGATTTAAAAACCTATCAACAATTACTTGATCCTCTTCATCTATCCCAAATCCAAAGGTTTGTTCTTCAATAAATTCATGTGGGGTTTGTGGGAAACTAGACACTTCACATAAGGTTATGGAAGATACAGTTTGTGTAGGGATGGGTTCCTCATAATTTTTAATGCTTTATAATTCTAACCTCAATGATGAAACCTCAAAATTCATTATCTCCATTTGTTGACACAATTTTTCAAGGAATGGTTGTGTATTAGGATGGATAAGGGGTTGAGAAATATGTTCAATTCCAGGTGGATAATTATGTTATTGGAATTCCATAGGTGGATGATCAAATTGGCATTGTGAGGATTGAAACTCATTATATTTTGGAATGTTTTGTGGATCATAGGAGTAAAAACATTGTGGTTCAGTAGGTTATTGATGATCCCCCAAGTAGGAATTAGGATGGTCATTGTAAATCATACATGGGTTTGAGTGATCAAAGTAAGGAGAGGATCCCCATGTTTGGATTTGTTCAAAAGGGTTTTCCATAGGAATGAAATTGGGGATGAGATAAAATAATTGGGATGAAAAAAAAAAGAATGATAGTGTCTAAGATAACTTACTTAGGTCCCCAGCAACGGTTCCAAAATTTTATTCTCGCTCAAATTTACCCAAGAGAAGAAGGTAAGACGGTCCTTGTAGTTTATCTTGGGTTATCGAATACACAGAGACCTAAGAAGAAACCTATAGACACATACATTCTATGGACTATTTTCGGCTATGAAGTGGCCAACTTGGATTGATTTTGGATGGGTTTTAAATATATCTAATAGATTTAAGTGAATTCAATTTAAAAGAATGAGTTGATCCTAGGTTATCACTCGGGGTGGATTGGATGAATTACTTTTTTAATGATTTCAATTTCTTATAATTGAGATGGATTCATTTAAGAGGATAAAAAGAAATCATCACTTACTGTTTTAATGCCTAAACACCATAATACTAATCATCTATACACTTGAAGGATCAAAGATTTGATCACTCCAAGGTAGAGGTTCGTATTAGCACTTGAATGTGTGACCTTAAATTCAATAAGGATGAAGATGTTTTAAAATCATCAAATAAAAATCTCATTTAAAAGAAGTGATTTTCCATTAATAGAGTGATAAATAACATCCAATCCAGCCCCTTGATACTCCCTTGGATCAACCCATAAAATAGTTAGCCCTCCATTGATGACATGTCTTCAACGGAAGCGGGAAGTAGACTTACAAAGGTGAAATTGAAGAAGTAAAAACAACAACAAAAAAAGGATCACTCCTCCGTTGTGTGATAAATATCACAAGGTTTGGTATGAACAAGTTCACACCTGGAACCAACGGTATCAAAGTGATAAGAAGAAGAACAGAATAATAAGAGAAGAAGAACTTTTATTAAGAAACAAGGATGATTTAAAACAACTTACATGTGGAAGATAAATTTGAGACAACAAAACCGCAGCATAACATTACAATGAAAGAAAGCTCAAAATATTATCAACTCCTCCACCACAACTGCCTTAAATAGGAATTTTTGAAGCCTTGGGTCGATCCTCCAATAGTAAAAAGTATCCCACTTGATTATGGTAGGCCAAGGGTGGTGGAAAGTTTGTGGAAAGTTTATTTTTCCACCCTTGATCAGAGGTGGCATCCATATTTCCTTCACCGAACAGACGCGTCTGTAAGAACTTCTAGATGACCGAATCAGAGTGGGCCATAGAAGAATAAAATGGAGCCCCGGATGTCCTATAACATACTGTAAAATTTGGGCCCATTTGGAGTTTTGGATTCCTAGATATGATCAATTTAGTGGGATGTTGTTTTGGGCCGCAGAATCTGGCCCAGAATTTTATCTCTAACTTGGGCCGCCTAAATGACCAAAATGGAGGCCGAAGTAGCATTAACTCCTTAAGATTGATTTGTTCCTATACATGTCTTCTAGAATCCCACGAAATTGGGGATTAATTGGGCCTGTATGTTGGGCCCCACAGTCTCATAAGTGGGATGATATACAATATGCCTTCTCCAGAATTGCTTCCTTTCATTTCCAAATATCTCCATCATCCTCCATGAATTCTCCACTGATCCATGAATCAAACATGTTCATATTTAAGTGTAGATAAGTTTCAAAAAATATAAAATTATAATATGTATAATTCAATTACTTAAAATCAGATGAATCATGATGTTCAAAAAATGTACCACATAATAGTACATTTTAAGAAGGTATTACAATCATAATGTGAAATGATGTTCAAAGTGTAAAATGCACTAAAATGGTGTTTATGAATAACAAAGAACATTAATATTATGTATATTAACAATTAATATTTTCCTCATTTAGTGGCTAATCAGCATGTGTTGTTTCTGGGAAAACCATCTATACACAGGGTTCTTTAAACTGTGGGTATATATGCTGCTAAGAAAATATCTATACCCATGGTTATTTGAACTGTGGGTTTGTTTTCTATGAAGAAAACTATCTATATCCATGATTTACTTAACTGTGGGTATATAATTTGTGTTTTGAGAATGTATACCCACATTTCTATAAATTGTGGGTATAGATGTATACCCACGGTTTACCAAAACTGTGGGTAATATGAAATTTTAGTGGGTTATACCCACGGTTTCTACTAAACTATTGGTATAGGGAAATACTCACACCTCAGGAGCCCACAGTTCATGAAACTATGGGTATAGTCTATACCCACGGTTTCATGGGCTATACCCATAGTTTGAAACCGTGGGTATATAGAAATTTTCCAATAGTGACGATCAACAATTTCATTTCCCATTTTAAGGAGGAGTATATGGATAAATATTATTCCATGAACATAATAACATATAAATATATGTTATATACTATTTTTATTATATTGGATGTGTTAATACATAATTTAATGTGGAAAAAGAAGAATTAAAACAAAAGTGCTTTGTTAAGACAATTACATTCTCTTAGAGAAACCTCCTTTGGATATCCTCTTAAAACCGCTAGGGTTAGTCTTTTGGGAATACCATCTACTATAAAATGTGTCTGAGGATATTTTGGAGTGATTTTGTAAGTTTTTGTTTTATTCAAATTTCTTGGGATCTATTATTAACTGAATAGAGGGTGGGAACTTTTATAAATGGGGGAGAGGACATGCATGGAAGTATTTAAAAGAATAAAGTGTAACAAAACTTTTCACATGAAAAAGGTTCCAAATTGAGTTATTATAAAATATTTTATAATATGTGGACTATATATAGTAATAAAATGGGTTTTTTATAAGTTTTGGGTCATTTATAACCCCTATCCTCTTAGTTTAACACCCCGATAAACCTTTCTTCACCTTAACAATGGTAATTAATTTTTACTATTTTCACTATTCATTATGGTCCAAAATTAAGTTTAACTTATTATATATTATAAATTATTTTTATTCTAAATATTCAATCCATTTTTTAAAATTTAATTCACATATTTGTAGTAATTTAATTTAAAATTAAACTCATAGATGTGTTGAAAAAGAGGTTTTCTAAAGTTAAAACTTTCAAAAGTTTAAAAAGTTTTTATATCAGAATTTATTATTAAATTGATTAAAATGAAATAATATTTATTAATAAGTAACTAACTTAAATAAATATACATTTAAATACATATTAAATTAAAATGGTTCATGTAAATGCTTTAAATGAAAAGAGAGTTTTTAATAAGAAGTGATTTTTTTATTATCCTTCAAAAAATGAAAATCTTTAGAAAAATACAAAAACAATTCACTCTAAGATAATTTTGATATTATGATATCAAAAATTAATTTCATTTTTTAAATAAATTTTCTAAAATTAGTAAAAAATAATTTTAACATGAAAACATGGAAAAATCATTTTCTTTGAGAAATATAGTTTTTCAGAAAAAAAAATATTTTTATTTCAAATGATTATTCTTTTATTTATAATAAATATATATCTATTGATTTATTTTATAAATGTGTAAATAATATACTTTACCTAATTTAGTTAGTGGTATTCATACTCTACAACTTAACAGAAATGTTATAACGGTAATGTTTAAATTATAATATTTTAATAGAGTATTGTGTTTAAACACGATGTTGTGTACATCGCAAGTTATCCAAGAGATTGGATTCATATAAAATAAATATATCATGTGGTATAGAGGTATTAAATTCTATTATAATCTCAATTTCACATTTCATTTATGCTATCAAACCCAATTTTCTTCTTTTAAAATCTCAAGGTCTTATATTCTACCCCCTAAAATAAATTGTGTCCTCGTAATTTAATATTAATCTCACTAATCAAGGGTTTCATATTTGAAAATACCTTTTTTGTAAACCCACATCATAAAAAATGTTAATAAAATAACATCTTAATAAGAGATAAATGGAAGTACAAAGGTCATCTAGAATAACACATACTTGGTTTCTAAATAAGAGAATATTGGATAAAAGTGAAGATATTGACATAGAATAAAAGTGTAAATAATTATAGAGAGTGATAAATATCACTGATTTGAAGAATGTGAATGATCAATGGAAATTTAAATACCTAAAAACCATAAATATATAACGATATAGAAGACCATTTGATTCATCAAATATGAATGTAATAGGACAATATTTTTGTTTCAAGGTCCTTTTTCATATAGTTGAGGAATTACTTTACTATCTTGACTATGAACATAAGGAAATATACTTACATGGTATATTTATATTTCATAAAAATAATTTCATCCATTATTTTCACTTCAATCAATTTCCACTTTATCTCTTACTCCAAGAAATGAATATTTAGAAATGAATTTTTTATGCCTGAAGCACTAAAATTATCTTTTAACGGATCCTAAATTCTATAAAAGAGTGACATGTCCTTATATTTATCACTAAATATTTTCCAAAACAGATATGGTTAGAAAAAATCATCCAATATAATACATTAATATCTAAACCTCAACAGTTAAATCATTGGTTCAACATTAATAATTATCCTTAAAATTCTTTAATTGAAAACAATGATATATTAACCAAACCATCATGTAGGTCAGTGGTAAGAACATCACCCTTATCACCCTTAGGTTATCGGTTCAAGCCCCACATTCTTACCAGATGTGATGGGTTTCCACCCAACATGTGGTTATTCCTATTTATAGGACCATATTAATATAATTCCTATAACATTTCCAAAGTGTAATAAACTTTAATTACCACATCATCAAAGATAAGATAAAGCCTAAAGATTACCAATATCATTAAACATATTTCAACAAAAATAAATGAAATTCATCCTTAAATAACTTTTCCACTAAAATATATACCAAACCAATGTATTGTATTTCCATAAATTTCTCTCAAAATATCCTTTATCTTAGTAGACTCCCATCTTGTAAAACCTAAAAGGGGGTGTTTAAGACTTTGAACTTATGATCAATATTAAACTCATAAACCCATGATGGTATCCCAAACTCTTATGTTCATGAAGAAATATATGATTCTAAAATTTAATAAAGTTTTTATATGTTTCATGATTCTTATAACCAAAATACCATTAATAAAAAATAATTCTTCAAAATAATTATAGAATCCAAATACATGAATACTTCAAGTGATTTATTTTAGCATAGTTCCTTCCTTATTCAATGGGTTAACCTTTAAAAGAGGGAATTAACTCAGATAATTCTTAAGTTCCCCATATTTATGAAAAAAAACTATAAATTGATCCCTTTTGATGAAATTTATTTCCTTCCATTGCACTCTTCACTTTTCCTTCAAAATTCATTTCAGTATGGCCTTATTTTCCACACCTAAGACATTTTTCCATTCCTTTATGACACATTCTTGGGTGTCTCTTTACACATTTTAAACATGATAGAAATTTATCTTTTTTCCTCAATGGTGTTCACCACTCAATATTCTGATAAATTGCATCCTTCTATTCTTTAGTGAGTCTAAGAGTTGGTTAAGGTATAGGTTAGTAATTATATTTCAGGATAACTGATTGGGAATAATCATTCTAACTTTCACTCCAATTATCATCCCATTTGATTGCTCATAGTAACCACATTTTCATTCATATTCAATGATAACATGATTCCTTTGGGTTTCATCTGTTAACTGAAACAAAAAATCATATTATAATAAAAAAAATTAACCATAGTGGGAAAACAATATAATCATTTATAGTATGTCTAAATCATGACACCTTCTTTTCAATATATGACACCTTAGAATTAATCTATGTCATTCATTTTCATCATATATTCAAATTCATCATAATGGTTTGTAAAGAAAATGTGAGTTATTCAAAGCATATTCCTTCAAGGTTTCAAATCAGGTGTATAGTAAGGCATGTTGTTGTGTACTAGGTAATGCTCGAGTAAAGATAAACACTCCTTTTTCAGATTTATTACCCCTAGGTACATCTATTCTAGAACCACATCCACATGTAGTATATAAGCATGGATGTGTTTCTATTAAATCCAAATAATCTCTATCTATACTACTAGAAACATATCCTATACCCATAGTTTAGAACCATTGTTATAGCCCATAAAATTGTGGGTATTGGATATAACCACAATTTTATGAACCATGGATGGTAGTGGCATTAGGATAGAGCTATACCCATGGTTTTTATTGAAACTGTAGGTATAGCCATGAAGATTTTCATAATACCCTTGGTTTAGTTAAATAAAGGGTATATATATATATATACCCATGGTTAGGAAAACCATGGTATATCTTGTCCCATCAGACACTAATCATGGGTATAGATACCTATTCCAAACTAGAAATAGTATCCCTTCCACCCATCCTAAACCTATAAAAAATGTAAACTACATTACACATTCAATGAAATATGTATATTATATATTAATAATTCAACCAAACACTTGTAATAATATTAAAAACATTTACAATATTATCAAATTCATATAAATCTATACAACCAATCAATTCAATTCATTAAAAAACATCTATATGTCTTTTCACTACTAACTCAAAAATGGAGGGGATCGGTATCTCCCACATCTCCAACATCTACATCCTCATCACAATCAGAAACATCCTCATCACCACCATCACCAACAGCATTTTCTGGAGCACCAACATCATCATCATCACCACCTCCACCATTATCATCAACTTTCACTACCAAAAAACTAGGTTTCTGCAGTGCCACACTTTAACAGCGCTTATTTTAGTGTTGTTAAAGGGGACCCCTTTATCAGTGCTTTTTTAAGTAGCGCTGATAAAGGGGGGGATTTATCAATTATTTTTCCTAGAACTAATAAAGTGTATATTTCAAAAAAATCATGAAAAATAATATATTGATATATAAGTATATTTATATTGATATAAATATAATATGTATTTTTTAAATATGTTTTAGATAAATATAAATAGACTATTACCTTTAATATATAAGAAATTTAGTGAAAATGGATTTAAAATATTTTTAAAAATATTATTAATTAGTAATTTTGTAATTTTTACCTAGTATAGTCATTTAATAATAGTTTTAATATAAAAAAAATTAATAAAATATCAAAAATAAGTTGAAAATGCAACTCAAACTTCAAACGACCATAACTTTTGATTCGGGTTTCCGTTTGAGATCTACAACATATTGAATCAAAGCCTGCGATGAGCTCTATGATCTAGTGAACTAAGTGAACCTTTTGTCACATTTTTTGAGTCTAGAAAGGTCCCAGAAGTCCTCTAAAATTTAGTTTTTATTCAACATACCCTGATTTTTTAAAATTCAAACAGCTATAACTTCTGATCCGGAAGTCCTCTAGTCATTTACCAAATATTATATCAAATATTGTTTCATTTTCTTCGATTTTATGGGTTATGGAGTTGAAACAGACTTCTAGAAAAGATGTTATGGTCATTTTAACATTCTATGGCTTTTCAGATACACATATATATATATTTATTCTTAAATATGTGTGTGTCTGTGTGTCTGTGTGTCTGTGTGTGTGTTGTATGTATGTATGTATGTATTTAATTATTTATAAACACACATAAAAAAACATATTTTATTAATGTATTTAAAAATAATCTTATAAATATATATTAATATACAAATAAATATATGGATAAAAAATTATAACTAAATATATATATATATATACACAAATATATATATATTAATATATGAATAAATATATATGTATTAATATAACTAAATATGTTTATATTAATATGAATCTATCTTAATATACGAATAAATATAACTATATATACATACAGATATATCATTAAATGGGGGGGGAAATAAATGTCTTAGTGGTAAAGGTGCAGGCGCGCAAGGGTTGAGGTTGCGGGTTTGAGTTCTGGTGGAAGTAAGGGCGTGCGGGCAAGTGGTAGGGGGTTGCACGGGCACGGGAGCATGAAGTGAGAGGGAAGGGTCTCCTCCTAGCACTGATAAAAGGGGGGTCAATCACTGTTAAAAGCTCTCCCCCACATTATATATTCTTTTTAACTTTTTTTAATTTTTTACTTTTATCAGCACTTAAAAAATCACTGATAAAAGGGGTATTTTATAAGTGCTAAAAAACACTGATAAAGGTCCTTTTTATCAATTATTTTTTTAGATCTGATAAAATACACCATTTATTAGAGCTCTTTTTAGCACTGATAAAAGGGGCCTTTATCAGTTCTTTTCTGATCACTGATAAAAGGGACCCCCTATCTTTGCCTCGATTAATAATTCTATTATAGCACTGTTAATACCCTTTTCTATCACTGATAAAGGCCATATTTGTAGTATTTTTGACCAACACTAGAACCCTCATTGACATTACTCAGGGCATCATATAAAGAGCACATTGATTCCATACATAAATCATAAATAGTAGCAGCCTCTGATGGAAGTGATGAACATATAACTGACATAGTTTTAAGAAATTGTTTGGTAACCTTTTTCCTCTTTCACACTCTTGTATTGCTATTTTTTAGCCTCGATTGCTTATTCATGAGCATTTTGTGGATCAGTGGTGTGATAGGTTTGAGAGGTGATAGATGAGGGCCAATACCTAGTGGGGAAAATATTTATCATGGGTTGACATCAGATTCTCCCATGATCATCCTCACCTAATACCTATCTCAAATGATCATTTGACCTAATGTTTTCATCATATTTCTAATTTAGGTCCTCCAGGGAATACTATTGAAAATATAAATAATATATTTAATTATGATTTATATATCAAAATTTTAAATATCAATAAAAATTATTACAATATTTTCTTGTGTTTGTGTATTTATAGCACTTTTGTCCTTTTTCTTCCTACTCGAGCAAAATAATTTTTCTCAAGGAACACGACCATCAATGCCTAATTACTCTTACTATAAATGACATTGATTAAATTAATACTACATTATTTAATAATATTAAAATGATAAACCTAGAATGAATTATAATTATATTAGTTTAAGAAATCAATAAAATAAAGAAGCTTCTAAATATACATTTAAATATAAATTTAAAACAAGTGACATAACATAAACAGTACATACTAATTAGTATATTAAACATGGGTATGATATGGATTCATCTTGTATGTTCATTTTAGTCTAATTCTATTTGTGTTTCATTATTTGGTTATTTGCTCACTTGTTAATTTTGATCATTTGGTCATTAGGTTCATTTTATGGTTAGGTTGTTTGGTAATTTGGTAATTTGTCTATTTCACCATTTTTTCATTTAATCATTGGCCAATTTTCCCAATTTTCCTAATTTATCCCTTTTTCCATTTATCCATTTATCCATTTTCCATTTCATTATTTTTTCATTTAGTTAATTCTCTAATTTTTCTATTAGGAAAATATTCTATTTTTCCTTTTGGCCAATAATCCATTTGTCCATTTGTCTAATTGGCCATTTGGCCATTTGGATATTAGGTCATCATGCCATTTCATCATTTGGTCATTATTTCATTAGGAAATTAGTCCAATTAGTCATTATTCCATTAGAAAAAATGTAAATTATTCCATTTTTTCATTGGTTCGTTTATCCATTGGGTCATTTGGTCATTCGGATATTCAGTCACCTGGAAATTTTGATCATTTTTTCAATAGGATCATTTTTTAGTTAGGATTTTTGGCCAGTTATCCCTTTGTTCATTTGTCCATTTGGCCATTTGGTTATTTTTTCACTTTTTAAGTTTGATCATTTGGCAATTAAGTTATTCAATCAATTAGAAATTAATATTATTTTCTCATTAGGTTTATTATTTGGTTAGGTTATTTTTTAATTTATCCATTTGCCCATTTGGTTATTCGATCAATTGGTAATTTTGATCATTTGGTCATTAGGTTCATTTTTTTGTTAAGATGTTTGGTAATTTGGTCATTAGGCTAATTTGGAAAAAAATTCCAATTAGCCATGTATCCATTTGGAAATTAGGTTATTGGGTCATTTGGCTGATTTTTCCATTGAGCCAATTTGGCCATTTGGCTATTTGCGAATTAGGCCATTCATCCATTTAATCATTTTCCCATTTTTTCATTCTTCCATTAGGTCATTAGGCTAATAGGTCATTTTTTCCTTGACCATTTGGTCATTTCTCCATTTGGTCATTTGGCTATTAGTACATTATGCCATTTTGACATTTAGCCATTTGGCTATTTGGAAATTTAGTTATTCGGTGACCTGGTAATTTTGATCATTTGGTCATTAGGTTCATTTTTTGTTAGGTTGTTTGGTAATTTTTTTCATGTGTCCATTTGGCCATTTGTCCATTTGGTCATTTGGTCATTTTCCCATTTTTCTATTTGGCCATTTGGTCATTTGACCATTAGGCTATTTGGCCATTTGGTCATTTGTCTATTTGTTTATTAGGCCATTTGGTTATTCAGTCACTTGGTAATTTTGATCATTTGGTCATTGGGTTCATTTTTTTGTTAGGTTGTTTTATCATTTGGCATTTGCCTATTTTTCCATTTGACCATTTGGCTATTTGGCCATTTGGACAATTGGCCATTTGGCCATTTGACCATTTGGACAATTGTCCATTTATCCATTTGTACAATTGGTCATTTGGGAATTTGGTAAATTAGCCAATATTGGTTATTTCTCCATTTATCCATTTGGTGATTTGGCCATTTGGTCATTTGGACATTTTTTCATTTGGTCATTTGGCCAATTTAGCTAATTTGGCCATTTGGCCATTTTTCCATTGGGTCATTAGGCCATTTGGAGATTGTTCCATCTGGCCATTTGGAAATTTGGCCATTTTTCCAGTTGGGCATTTGTAAAATTCTCCATTTAGACAATTAGCTATTTGTACAATAGTATATTTCTCTATTTTTCCATTTGTTCATTTCGCCATTTGGCCATTTTTTTCACTTACAAGGGGAATTTCTAGCCTTATATTAAAGGGATTAATGAAAAGAAGGCATAAATTTCATCATGAAAATATAACTAAGTAAAAATATAAATATATATATATATATATATATATTATTTTTATTCATAACAAATTACTTGGCGCCTCTCATGCTTGGCCATGGTAGTGCACCCCAAAATGTGAAAATACATCACTGAGTCCTTGTTTTTTTGTTTTCTCCAGATGCATCCTAAAAAAATTAATGCAGTCAATAATAATTAATTTTTCTATGCAATACATTAAAGATTATGAATAACTTAAACTCATTATTGTTCCAATATGTTGTCATTTATTGATATTGTGGTGTCGGATAGTTAGAGATTATTGTACACCCACTAAATCAGAACTGACTATACTCTTACGATCATCATTTCACTCATTATTGTATGATATTTAACTCTCCAATGTCTATTAACCATAAACCTTAACAAGTTTACCATTGGAAAAGTTAAACTGATGCTACAATGAACTTGTTAATTCATATAAATATAAAAACATTATATATAGTGTCAGGTCCACTTGGTCGAATACCCTGAGGGGGGGGGGAGAATCCAGATATGACAGATTAAAACTTTATCTCATTCAAATATTGTTTTTTGTTAGACAAAACTCAATTATCTCTTCCACTGATAAAAATATATGAATAGATAAGAAATCATGCACATGACACCATGATTTTTACTTGGTTCACCCTCACTGGGCTACGTCCAAGGAGCATACAACGACAATGTACTGATATACCAAAATCACTAAGGCCCACTGCCAATAATGAGTACAATGTTCATACTAGATATTCCTGGCCTAGGATCACTGTATTTACAAAGTTTAGGGTCTTCTCACTGCATTCCCAAGGGTCACTCCCTATACCTCTTTCGCTGGATCACTGTCGGTCAAAAGTTTCACTATCTTCCTCTTCCTTCACTCACTGCTCTTGGAAAGAAATCCACACTCAGTTTATCAACTTATAGGTCACACAGTTTATGTACATGTAGGTCCCTTCATTTTCATGAATTATTGCATCCTCCACATTAGGTAGATGCTCAATTTAAGTCCCTTTTTCACTCGCAAATGAAGTCTACCTTCTCGGGTACTGCTAGGTAATGGAAAATACTTTCACAAACTGAATTGAATATTTTTCAAGATTCCTTGAGAAAACAGTGAACCACCTCCTTCTTCTGCATACTGAGTACTAGGTTTGGTACATGGACCACTTTCTCAGTGTACTGCTGCCTCTTTTGTGAAGATCATCTATCTGTGGACTGCCTCATCCTTCGTTATCACGCATCGCCACCGCGTATCAATCCCGCAAACCTCTGTTGTGAATCACCCTCTGTCTGCGTACTATTCTTTGTTTACAAACTGCCTTTACTTCTGCATACCAGATCTCTCCCTCCACATAATAATTTTAGAATTCAATATTTCGCGTACTAGAGATTCCTCCTCCATGTACCGAGTCTTATGCAGATAAAAATTTCTTCTTAAATCCTTCGACAGAATTATTTCTGTGCGAACCACTTTAGCATTCCTGGAATTCTTTCTCACGAACCTCCTTCAGACTTTGCCAAAATATCGGACCAAAAATATGTTCTCTAATTATATTTGATCTCAATAGTAATTGGTGGTATCAACAATTCTTATATAGGCAAAGATATCCTCAAAAACTGTTAATATAAGATTTACCAAATCTTCAATCCAGCCTTCACCGCTTACCGATCCTTCTTACACTATGAACCGCAAGCCATCCGTGAACCATTTTTCAAATACGGTCCACATACTGTCTTTGCTTCTATGTGTTCAATCTTCTTCCCTGACACCAAGCCATCCACATACCACACCGCCTTCCGCCGCAAACTATTTTCGGTTTCACGAACTGCTTCGGCGTACCTTTGTCGTCGCTCCGCATACCATTCTCGAAACATGGTACGCGGTCCATGCATTTTGGTATGAAGTTCTCATACTTTTCCATTTTTCTTCAACGTTCATCATATAATTCACTCCTATTAAGAAATCCTTCCTTTTCCAACATCAAACTCCCAATTTTGAGGCCCAAATATTTGGAAAACACTGGGAAACTACGCCACCTTAAAAACATGTCTTTGGAAAATACCATTTATAGTCATTTGCGGTCATCTGGCTTTGTCAAAAAACACAATCACACCCAAAAAATTCTTATGGGACACCTTGAGGTATTTTTTTCCAACAATCTCCCCCTTTGGGTTTGTTGAAAAATATTCTCAAAACAATTCTTTTCATTTTGATATCTCGTTAATGCTCCTCCCATATTCAACCATCATTTTCTTCATGTGATTAAGATAGTGATCAAGGATTTACTCAAAACATACTCTAATCCCACACAATCCATGATCGGCATGATAAACGAGAGTATAATGAAAATTTCATCAATGAACCACTTCATTGCTAGTCACCAACTGCTAATGCCATACTGATACAAAGATACCAATGAACTACTTTCATCATGAACCCCAGTCATCATGATATTTAATCATTGATAAATCACTTATATCATCGTTATTTTTAATGATACCCCTATGTTTTAACTCCTCTAACCATCTTTATCTCAGCTTCAACTCCCCCTATCTCACTGCTCCACTTAACATCTTCTCCCCGTGTCTTTTCTCCCCTGGAATTATCACACTTTCTCCCCCTTTGTCAATGAACCCAAAGGAATCTTCAAGGTTGTATGAAATAGGGTAAAGAACACATATAATAATATTATGAATAAACACATCATACCTTGGGGAGAGGGGAACCCACATCCACACTTTTACATGTGTGGGGATTCAAACGGACTTCCAGATCCAGTTGATGCCTCTCAAACGCTTCTTTGTAAAAGGCCTTTGTAATAGTATCTCCAACTTATTATTCTATAGGCACATACTCCAACTTCATAAGATCATGCTCCAACTTCTCCTTAATATGATGATAATTTATCTCAATGTTCTTTACCCTTGAGTGATGGATGGTATTTTTGTTGAGATTTATAGAACTTGCATTATCACACTAGATTCTGATCAGAGATTTCACTTCAACGCCCATATCATCAAGTTTTTTCTTCATACACAATAACTATTTTCATGATTGAGTGGTGTAAAAATAATCATCTTCTGTAGTTATCAATGAAATTCAATCTTTCTTCTTTATTAGCCAAGAAATACACAAAATTCAAAAATAGAATGCACCTCCCGATGTAGATTACTTTTCATATTCTAATTCAGCCCAATATGCATCAAAGTATTCTTTTCAATGCAAGCATGTGGCTTTCTTTGGGATTTATTTGATATCAACTACTTGGCATGTATTTTGTTACATTAACGTCCTTACCATCATCAAATTTTGATAATTTCATCCGAGTTTAAACCAGAGTCTTTATATCCCTGGAATTTTCCATTCCAAACCTTCTCAGAACCTCCTTGGAATATTTGAATTGAGAAATGAAAGTGCCATTATTTCCTTGTGTCACACTGATCTTCATGTGATATGCCAAATATTATGTCATCGACATAAACCAACACCATAATCCTTTTATTACTATCATTGTTGAAATAGAGATTATAATCAACTCCATCGTGTTGAAATCCAATCTTCTTCAAATACTGATCAAGCCATGAGAATTGTTCTCTTGGTTCTTGTTTCATCCCATATAGTGCTTTCTTAAACCGAAAAACTTTGTTCTCATATTCATGAATTTGAAAACCATATGGATTCTTAATATATTCTTCCTCCTCTAGAATCCCACTCAAAAATGCATATTTGACATCCATCTGGAACACTTTGATCTTTCATTTCACTACAATGTCTAAGAATAATCTGAATGTCTCCAACCTTGTAATTGGTGCCAACCTCTCATCAATATCTATACCCTCTATCTGGGAGTATCCTTTGCACACCAGTAGTGATTTTTTTCAAATCACTGTGAAATATTCATTCATCTTGTTGTGAAATACCCATTTAGTCCTGATATCATTCTTGTCTGCTGGTCTCAAAACAATTTCCCATGTCTGATTCTTCTCAATTTTGTCAAGCTCTTCATTCATTGCCTAAACCCAATTCTCATCTCCATCTACTTCATCAAAGAATCTTGGACCAACTTGTTATAAGTATGATGATTACTATAGATACTTGATCCTCCTTGTCTGCACTGGTGTTGTTTGATCACCAATCATGTTTTACCTATCAATTTCAGCTCTTCTCATTGGTCATTGTGAAGACACTGATTTGTTCTCAACATCTGAGTCTTCTTCTGAATCAACCTATGGATATGGATCACCTCTTGACATGATCATCTCTTCATCACTATCCTCTAAATTCTGATCATGTATTCTATAAAGATTCTATTCATTCTCCACTATAGTCACATCATGAATTTCATCTATCTTTCTCAGCTGCTTGTTGAGATAGTGTTGATCATCTATCACAACTTCTTGGTATCCTAAAAACATTCATTCAATACCATATTGTAAGACCAAAATTGATCATCATGAAATAAATTAATGTTGCTTATTATTCCCTAGTCGGTCTTCTTAATGTCAAAAATCACATGAATTTATCCTTTTTATACCATTGATATCTTGTATCTGATTAGGAGATAGATTTCTCCCTCTGTGAAATGCAGCTCTTCCAGTTGTTAGGAACACTGTTTAGACCCAAAAAAATTCTTCTTCTCCTACATCATTTCTTCATCATGAGACCCTTATAAATGATCCATCAACAAAACCTATAATCCTACTGAGTTTAAACACAGTGTAGGAAACAATATATAGAGTTAATAACACCATCACAATCCATTTCACTCAATTAGTTCCTTTTATCTGTAATTCTGATAACTGATTTGAATCAGCTGACATTCTGGATCACATCACATTACTACTTTGAATCTTTTTATGTCAATTCCCCTTGGATGGTATCTCCCTAAAAACCTAAAACACTTGAACATCAGTTAGTATAATTTAAACACTTAGAGAGAGGGGAAATTCTGTAATCCTCAATAAGAGGATTGTAGTTTATCCTGATGGTCCAACCCTTTGATTCCATCTTGCAAATCATCATACTCTTTTCTTGCCTGCTCCAACTGTCTTTCCAATTTTAACTATTATGGCCATATGACTAAGCATTCTTTACCAACATGCTGATTCTGAATCTGATATATAAGTTCTGTAGGATTGTCCTTTTTTACAATTTGTGGCTTAAACCCCCCCCCCCCCCCCCCTACACATTTCCTTCTTTTATGCTCCATCGATATGCAATTTGTCATGACTCTTTCTTTGAGCAAGAATCTTTCCACCGGTCATCTGCTCTTGCTTCTTCCTCTATTGGATTTTTCTTTCTCTTGAATTCACTTCTTAGTATGTGGCATGAAATGTGATTTTTTCATGACATTATTTATTCATTTTTATTTTATCAATTGTCTGAGTCATGCAACCCTTTCTTGTTGGTTTTGAGTCTTCCACTGATTTCAAATTATTCTTACTCACAACTGGAGTTGATCGTTCCTTTTTTTCAGGGTTGTTCACATTCTTTTGAGGATTTTTGCTGTGAATTTAATAGAGGAGGTGATTGATACACCTTTCCTTGATCTTCTTGTTATCTTCTTGAGGCCATATACCTATTTTTCAGTTCACCATGTTGTCTTCCAATATAGTTTTTTTCATTATATGCTACATGTTTTGGGGATCTTTTCCAAGATTCCTTTTCTTTCCCTACTTTCTTCTTTCTGTAATGCCTTTCCAAATGCCCATGATCAGAACATATAAAACCTCTTCCATCAAAGGCATACCTCATTTCATCATTTATAAACTGATATGTTGATGCATCTTGAGTTATTCTTTTGATATTGAGCTCCATAACTTCTTGACACATGCTCATAGTGTGTCTCATTCTTCCACAGTAATAGTATCTGATGAATGATTTCTTCTAAGAGGAATTCCTTCGAGACTTTTCATTATTCTTATTCTTATTCATAGATTTAGTAAAATTTATATCTTCATAGTATGAAATTTATTCTTGAGCCTCTGAACAAAAGCTTGATGTATAACCATGAATCTCACAGAAACATCACATGCTATCATTACTTCCTGTAATAACCTTTCTAGGTCTATCTCCATCACCTACAATGTTTTTCTTATCTCTGGAAATCTTTACTAGTCTCTTAATATCATGCATAGAATGGGGATCATCATATCCAATTATAGACTTTCCCATACTATGCGGTATTTGAGATGAGAAAATATGTTCTTACTTCTCCATAGAAATAGCATGCTTTCTTTTCATTTTATCATCACCAGCCAAAGGACAATCGAATAGTAAGTGCATTGCATCCTTCAACTTAGTATTTCCTTTGTCATTTGGTTTATCAATTTATTTCTTGACTGATTATATCTCTTCCTCCAGTTGCTGAATCTTCATATCTCTTGATTCAAGTTGAGCATTGAGTTATATTCTGAGATTCTTCCTACTAGTCATCTCATCTTCCAGTTCTCATGTGAGCTTATACACCATATCATTTTGCTCATTTATTTTAAATTTTTCTTGATAAATAGAATCATAGAGGGATGAATTATCTTGTTTTAGCCTTTGATTCTTCCGAACTAGTTCAGATAGCTGTGTAGCAAGATCATCATTTCTAGATTTCATATTCTGAATTTCATCTGAGTTCATATTCTTTCCCTTGATATCAGCTTTGAGATTTTCACTTTTTATATTAGTGACCACGTTAATAAGCCTTTGATTTAATCCTCTTATCTTGTTAACCTCAATTTCCATTACTTGGATCCAGATATATTTAGATTTAATCTCTTCATTAAACTTCTGATCTAATTCCTTTATTTCATAGACAACTTCCACATTCCACCTTCTGGGAGTTTCTTCATCATCAGTAATTCCAACATCACTTAGAATATCATATTCTCCAATCATTCCTTCTACATCATTGAATGAGTAAGTATTTTCACTATATGATTTATCCAAATCATTATTCTATTCACTACTTGATTCCTTCAACTGAATCACACTCTTTCCATTGAAACATCCACACTGGGAAATTTTACAAGACTTATGCTTCTTCTTTGAAGCTCTTCCCTCTACCATGGAACACCAAGATAAGAGTAGATTGAATCATTAACTTGATAAAATCGACTGAACCAAGTCAGAGAAAACAAATCTAATAAAAGAAACTTTCCCTCTGATACCAATTGTTAGGTCCACTAGGTCGAATACCCTAAGAGGGGGGTGAATTTGGGTATGACAGATTAAAACTTTCTCCCATTCTTATCTTTTTTCATTTTTAGAAAAAAACTCAATTCTCTCTTTCTCCCATAGAAATATATGAATAGATAAGAAATCATGCACAGGACACCTCTATTTTCACTTGGTTCACTCTCACTGGGCTACGTCCAAGGAGCATACAACAACAATGTTCCGATGTACCAAAATAACTAAGGAACACTACAAATAATTAGTAAAATGTTCAGGCTAGATATTCTATGCCCATGCTCACTACCTTTACAAAGTTTAGCATCTTCTCACTACATTCCCAGGGGTCACTCCCTATGACTCTTTCTCTGGCTCACTACCAGTGGAAAGGGTCATCGTCTACCTCTTACTTTTCTCACTGCTCTTAGAAAGGAATACACACATAGATTATCAACTTGTAGGTCAAACACAGTTTATGGACATGTAGGTCCCTTCATTTGTATGAATTCATGCATCCTGAACTTTAGGTACATGCTCTGTTTAAGTCCCTTTTTCACCCACAGATTATGTCCACCTACTCGGGTACTGCTAGGTACCGGAAAATACTTTCGCAAAATTAATTGAAGCTTTTTCAAGATTCCTTGAGAAAACCATGAACCACCTCCTTCTCCCACGTACTAAGTATTGGGTTTGGTATGGGGGACACTTACTCCGCGTACTACTGCCTCTTCTGATAACCTCCTCTTTCTATGGACTGCCTCTACCTTTGTTGTCATGCACTGCCACCGCGTACCGATCCTGCGAACCTCCAATGTGAAACACCCTCTATCTATGAACTGTTATCTGTTCGCGGACTTCCTTCACTTCCATGTACTGGAGCTCTCCCTCTGCATACCTCTTGCATAATTCACTCTTTTGCATACCAGAGATTCCTCCTCCATGTACAGAGTCTTAATCAGATACATCTTTCTGCTTAAATCCTTCGATGGAATTCCTTTCGCGCGAACCACTTTAGCCTTTGTAGAATTATTCCTCACAAACCTCCTTCCGAATTTGCCGAAATCTCAGACCAAAAATATGTTATCTAATTATATTCAGTCTCAACGGTAATTAGTGGGATAAGACATTCTTATATAGGCAATGATATCTACAATAACCACTAATCCTAGATTTACCAAATCTTTAATCCAGCCTTCATTGCTTACCGATCCTTCGGCCGTTGCGAATCGCAATCCACCCGCAAACCATTTTTAAAATGTGGTTCGCATACTGTCTTTTTTCCTACATGGTCAATATTTTTCACCGATGCCAAGCCATCCGCATACCGCACCGCCTTCAGCCGCAAACCGTTTTCAGTTTCGCGAACTGCTCTGGCGTACCGTTGTCGTCGCTCGGCATACCGTTCTCAGAACATGGTACGCAATCTATGAATTATGGTATGTGGTTATCATCCTTTTCTAGATTTCTTCAACATTTTTCATATAGTTCACTCCTATGAATAAATCCTTACTTTTCCAACATCAAACTCTTGATTTTGAGGCCCAAAAATTTGGAAAACATTGGGAAACTGCACCACCTTAAAAATATGTCTTCGGAAAACACCAGCCATACTCATTTGTGGTCATCTGAATTTCTCAACAAACACAATCACACCCAAAACATTTTGAGGGCATACCTTGAGGGATTTTTTCCCAACATAGAGAGAGAGAGAAAAAAAAATTCTTACCGATATCTCTACCCATGGTTTCTCCTTAATGTCATTACTGATATGTCTCTATGAGACTGGTTGCACTGGAATGATTTCGTTGTACTTGGATAAAGTTCCCATTAAACTTCTACAATACCTTCCATTTTTACCTATCATTTGATTGTATTCATTGTAATCCACCATTATTTGTGTTTGGAGATTCTAGGCTTCACGTATACGGGTGAGACCATGTATCCTATGAGAAGATTCTACGAAATAAGATAAAATAAAAAATAAGAATTAAGTCGCAGTGCAATAGGAAAAAAATGATGTGATATAATTTGAAACTTATAATAAAAAAATCTAATGATTGATGCTCATTAAGCTATGATGGATCCATGTGTTTCATGAAAAAGAAACCTATGAAGGATGTACATGTTCCAATGCATGCACAGGGTGATCTTCATGCACTGGAGTGGAAGCTGAAGGAATAGAATCATCAAATCCTAGATGGGTAGTATGAAATGGATGCATCATAGACATGGGAGGATATGGGTAGTGGGGTTGGGGATACATCATTGGATATGGGATGTGGTGCTCAAGCGGCCAACGGTTCCCAGGAGGCATGATCTTCATTTTCCATCTTGGTGTGATGGCAGTCCTGAAGGAAGATATGTTCTAAAATTGATGGTTGTTCGCAGTTTATTTGGTGGCCATTTTGTGGTGGCGACGATGGACTCTGGTACATTTTTTATCCGATGATCTGGTATGGTGAAAAGTCAGCGATGACAACGGCGGTGCTGGTCAGTGAGGACATGGTGGAACGGTTTCGACTTGTGGTTCTGTTTGTTTGTGGTGTATGCTTTTTTTGTATTACGGCGGTGGTGATGGTCTCCGGTGGTCAGCTTCTCCAGTGACTACAGTGATGATTGATCGGCATCGGCGATGATGGTGATAGAATGGCATGTTTGATGGGTGGGTTTCATGATGATGATGGTGGGAAACATGATGCGACTTTGCCGCTGTGGGTTCTCTTGGCTCGAGGTCTTCTCAGGATCCGTGATCTTTTGAATTTTTAATTTTCGTTTTGCACTCTTTGAATTTGGATCCCGCATAAGGTGCAAGCTGTAAGGTGTTTTTGGGTATGGTGTATCATGTTGTGGTTACCGCTTCCATAAAGTGGCTATTCATAAAATCAAATAAAAATATAATTTTCAGGTCAGGTATGGTAAAGCCGGGAACATCCCTAGAGGAAGTGTAGACATGTTATAGGAAGAAGAGGCTAAATGACATGGTGTTGGAGACATGGGTGGAAACATACCTAGAGGATCAAGTTGAGGATATAAAGGTGTGGTAGACGGGGTGTCTGCTGGCAGGTTAGGGTGTGAACGGGTACATCGGGTGCTCCGTCTAGCTCTAAGAGCATTCCCACTCAAAACCATACTAGGAGGTTGCGAAGAATTCAACTCTGGTCAACAATATATCCCTAAAAACATATGATAAATAATAATAACATGACATTAAATGTAATGTAGAAGAAAAATATTAAAATTATTATACTCACTAAGGTAACCATAGGAGGTAATTGGAGTCTGCACATTCATCAGTCGTAATCAAATAATCACTTCCTTCAAACTTATTCAATATCTTTCAAAAAATTTATAATAATGAAATGTACATTTTTTTTTAAAAAAAATCATGCATACTTTATAGAAGTGAAATAAGTCATAAACAATGTCATAACATGTTTTAGAAACTATAATTTAAAAAAATATATACATTTTTTAAAAACCAAGTTTAATGTCGGTTTTTTGAATTTAAATAAATATAATTAAATGAAACTATCCATCTGAAGAATTGTTAAATGAAAAATATAAAAAACTATCCAAATTCTTATAAAACTCGATTGAAATCTGATTGGTATGATACATCCATCTTCTATCCATTATATTATAGGGAAAAGAAGATATGTTCTAATAAAAAATGTAAACCATAATTAAAAAATTAATTACAACCTATTTTAATATGAAATTTGTCAAATCATGCTAGTATCTGTCAAAAAAAATTAATAAAAACAATATATGCTATAAGAGAGGCCTACAATTAACGAACCAGACAATGTATAAAACATGGAATGAACAAAAAACATTACCCAATACAATTAAATACATATGTATTTATGAAAAAAAAATAACTTCCATATTTTGAATATGAAATTAATCCAATTAAATAAATTTGTATTTATGATGGAAAACATTTACTCAAGAATAAAAACAATGTATCGGCCAACATCAAACCAAAAAACATGGAATAATAATATAATATAAATTCTATATAATTGATATAAATATAAATTATTATCCAATCATAATATCATATAAGATAATATTTTT
Organism: Viscum album; assembly: GCA_963277665.1. NCBI lineage: Eukaryota > Viridiplantae > Streptophyta > Magnoliopsida > Santalales > Viscaceae > Viscum > Viscum album. The sequence goes on along the minus strand of OY728150.1, from coordinate 427,202,707 downwards.
AAAATTACTAAAATATATATTTTTCTTTATTTGATGAATTTTGATATAATAAAGAAAATAAACCATTTCATTACTTTATCTAATGAGTCATAAATAAAAACTAGCAACATTATTTCAAAATATTAAAGGGTCACCAAACTACATAATAACGAGGAAGAAAAATATTGAAAAGTTTTAAAATATTTTTTATTTCAATATACCTTCCAATAAAAACATTTTCTTTTATATAAAAAACCTATAAAAACTCTACCATCATATTTTCAAGTATAATCATTAAACTATTTATTTCATATCAGGAATCAACAATATTTTAATCATTTGTATATTCTGAAAAATGACATGTATGTAATAAACTACATACCAATACAATCTATCAATGAACTCCTCAAGTTTCGGTAATAATAAATCAACCACATATAATGAATAAATCAATTTATATAACCAATTGATTTCAAAAGAATCATCTCCATAAACAAATAATAACAAATATCCAAAGAAAAACAATGTAAATAACTTCTAATAACCTCTATAAATCAAATTTAACAAATCCTATAATTTTATTTACCCAATAAGTTCACTATTTAAACCCATATTAAATAAATCCCTAGAATAATTTAGCAAATAGATTACCTACAATGATGAGAATATTGTAAATGATAAGCCTCAAACTTTTTTTTCTAGAGCAAATGGAATCATCATCACCTCAAATGAATTTCACCATGCCTTTATAAAATTCAATCTAAATATCCAGCCCAAAGAGGGTATATATTCTTGAGAATATCAACATACATAGTAGGAAATCCCGAAAGGGAAAATACTCATATCAACACCATATAATCATAATAATGAAAAAGTTAAATCGTAATAATTATTCCTAAAATTAACAACAAAGTCCACCCATTAATAGACTAGGTAAAACAACATCTAGTGAACTATCTCATCCAAAAGTCTCATATAATGTTACACATGAGCCCAATTCATTCCAAGTGTGTACACATTATATCACATAATTCCAATTCATTAACGTATTATGTTTTCCTTTTTCCCCACAATAATCACACACCAAATAAATATGTATGTCTAATATAACATAAACCATTAAATAATATACAGCCCTTTGAAAACTTACTCCCACCAACTAGTACCCACATCCCTAATTTATAACATCCAATAACAAAATCAATATCATAAATTCGATATATCTATGTCAATTTATCAATATAATCCCCAATATATAAAAATATATAATAACATGTGGAGTAGGAGAGGTAATATTATTCATAAAATCATGTTAGTCTATTCACCAACAGATGGTTTACACATTATAAAACCAACCTTACATGGTTGTTGTGAATATACTAGTACTCCCATCATGGATATAAAATTAAAAATCAAATATCACCCAAAAATATACAACAATGGAATACTAAAGGCTCATTCAAATTACAATCATTAAACCAAAATATCTATAATAAAACAACACCCACAAAGAACCTTATTTCAAATAATCTAGAAGAATTGCGACATAACTGAATCTTGGTTCAGTTTTCATACGGAGATAAAAATGAAAACAATAGTCAGTAGAATAGAATAAGGATTTGGATCTCATTATTAGAGAAGATCAGAATTAGGAAATTACTGAATCGGGGGGCAACACTGGAAGATGTGAATCATCCATGTTGCTCAGGTGGGGGAAGAACACGGCTTGACTGAAGGGGGGAGATATGTCTTGAGTGAATGGGGGGAGGTTATGAGGTTGGGAAAATATGTGGGAGTCTATCCCAACAGTTTTTAAAACCCATTGGGATAATATGTCTATACCCACAGTTTACATAAACCTTGGGTATAGACAAATTCCATATCATCTATACCAATGGTTTTTGTAAACCGTGGGTATAGATCCATGGGGATATCCCCATTTTCTTATAGTTCTTAAAAAAAATTAGGATTTTCTTCTATACGTATCCTCAAATTATATCATAGAGTTATGTTCCCTAATATATGTTTTCTTAATTCTTGCTCCTAAGGATTGTACTATTCATCCTCTGATACTAACTATGATGACCTCATCCTAATTATCTTAGAGTCAGTGGTTACTTTACTACTTTGTTATAATATACAAGTGATCGCATCCCAAAGGACCAAATAGGTTAGTAGTCTTGGTAAACTATATTCATACTTGAGTCTTGAATTATATTTGAAAACACAAATTACAACATATTTTTTTGATAATATGATTATACCCTCTAGAATATCTTTCATATCATTCATAGTATACTTCCTAGATTCCTAGGAATGGAAACAAAATAAGGGTGAGCTCATATGCTCAATAAGAATTATTTAAAGTGGAAGCTATCATGAATCAGTAAGCATAATCAAAATGGAAGATAAATAACTAAAAAGAAATTCTATTTAAATAATAAATTAAAGAACATGATAAGATAAGTAATAATCAATATAGCAAGGTAAATACCTCAAAACACATTCCATTTAATCAGTTAATTGACTATCATGATTAGATACAGAATAATCAATATGGAAAGGTAATTATTTGAACACAGATGTCATTTAATCAATTAACTGAGAATCAAATGCATCAAAAGATAATATCATTGTGAAAATATCATAGATAATAATAAATAAATTCTTAATGAATTAAATTATTAATTATTGGATTCCATGTTCTAAGGTATCATGATACCTCTACTGTCAAGACCTTTTACATGATAGTTTAAAACGGATGGGTAGGTATACACCATAAACTCATTTAACTAATGCTAGTCTACTGATTTATCTCATAAGACTACAGATGGATCAAGGGGATATCTATATCTGCATGTCAAATGCACTCCTCATATATATAATAATTGATTTAATTCATGAACAATATTCCTTATCAAAAAACTTCTGTATCGGGTAAGGAATATGGATTAACAATAATTTCTCCAATCAATCATATAACTTTCAAAGTAAAATAATGATTGTACAAATAATAAAGAATTTAAGTAATAAATATATCCATGATAAATAATATGGTTATTTAGGGGAAATATAATGGCCAATGATGATAAGAAGGTGAATATTTCAAGGGAAAGTTAATGATTACAAAAAATAATCAAGAAAGAGAATCTCAATACATTCCATGGTCAAACTGATCATAAACCATCTAGAGAAATAATAAGGATGGTATCAATACAACATATCCTTAATGAATCATAATTATAATTAAGGGTTTATGTTTTTGATGAATATATATACGATAAAAATGTCATTAAAAACATTCTTGGAGAAAAGATATTTTTATATTTAAAAATATTTTTCAAACTAAAAGTTCACAAAATATTTTTAAAAAAAATTAACATTGAAAATAACTTTGAAACTTATAAAGTAAAATTTAAAACATTTAGTGGTTATGTTGGAGGGAAATTCTATACATTCCATAGATGGTAAAACAAATATTTCATTCACATTTTCAGTAAAAGCCAAACATGACTTGTTTAGAAAATGACATGAAGATTAATTTCAAAACATTTTGTAGAAAATTAAAACATGGTTAAAAAAATCATCAATAAATCATTTGGAAAATTTTAAAAACAAATTTTAAAACATTTTTAAAAAACATTATTTTGGAAGAAAAAGGATTTTCAACTAAAGAGAGAAATGAATTCATATTTTATTAAGAAACATTTTCTCAATCATTTTAAGTATCAAAGAGTGGAAAATGATACTATTACTTGAAAATTAATGAATAACTATAGGAGAATAAAATTAAATGGTTTTATTAACCAATGATTAAATAATTCCCTTCAATATAAATTCAAGCATACAAAATCCCGATTAAAATGAGATTGTGAAATAAAATATTACAAAGATCATAATGTTGAAGTGAGAATTAATAAATTAATTAATTATGTGTATAAAATGTAAATCAATATAAAAAAAGTTTAAGTACAACATTATATAATCAAAATTCATTACACACGTAATCTTATAATGTCCTTGACAATGAATAAGTAATATAACAGAATGAAAATAAATTGAGTTATGAATTTCTTTACCACTTGGTAATTTTCAAGTCAAATATCCTTAGATGAAATAATTAAAATTAAAACATAAAATATCATTAAGTATAAATTATTCATGATATTACATGAAAAATAGGTAGTATATACACCATATAAAAGAAATTGGGTGTATAACATTACAATATGCCTCAATGAAGGGAAATTGAGGAGAAATCTCATACCACTTGGTAATGCTCATGTAAAATTCATTTGGTTGAAATAATTCAAATTAATAATAAAAATACCATGAAGTATGAAGGATTTAAGATATTACATGTAAAAGGGGTAGTATGTACACCATATAAAATAAATTAGGTGTACAACAATAAAATATGCCTTAATAAAGGGAAATTGAGACGAAGCCCCTTATAGGTTTGGTAATAGTTTGAATCATAAAACCCAATAAACAATAACATAAAATGAAACTTAAAATATAATTAAAAAAGATATTCATGATATAAAAATTCAAATGGGAATTACATACTCTGCACACACACAAAATAATAAGTGAATATGACACACGTCTCCGAGAAATAAAAGAGAGACTATAAATCCCTTATCTCACACTTCTATTTGGTTGAACGTTCTTTAACCTCTTTTATAATAGTTTCAAGCACATTATTAATTTATAATAGAAGTATATTCATATTTATAATGTCATATATGATCCTCTTATAACATTTTACACCTATTTGTTAGTAATATTTCATTATATTCATTGTTTCAGGTGTTATTTGTCTTGTTTTCTCATGCGTGTTTTATCGTGAATGTTCTCCTTATTGTGAATATGATATAGATTCACCGTCTCCATAATTATAATACTTTTATGAAAATAATATTTACTCAGAAGATATATTTTTAGAATCATTCTTGAAGTTTGGACATGGAAAATGAATCACATCGCTTCGTGGAGATGGTAGGTCGTACATACGCATGAACGACGATATCATTCTCTTAACGAGTGAAAGGGTAAGAAAGTGGATGATATATTAATTTTAAAAAACTAATATCATATCATATATACCACATATATTTTTCAAATTTATCCTTATTACTTTCCATGTAAATTGTAAGTGAAAAACGAATCACATCGCTTCACGATGTGGTAGTCTGTTGTACACCGGACCGATGATATCGTATTTTAAATAGCATGAAATGTAAGAAGGTATATGTGATATTATGATTCCAAAAGTATAATAATATCATAAATATTATATATATATATACACACATTAAATATCTTATATACAATCTTTAGATGTGTTGATGGAAAATGAGTTACATCGGTTCATGAGGCGGCAGTCGGTTGCTTTACACATGATCGACATTTTCGTTTCCTATTTGATGGAGGATGAGATGGATAAATATTATTTCATCAACATAATAATATCTTAATATATGGGAAATACTAGGGTTATTATATTGTGTGTTTTAAGACATAATTAAAGGTGAGAAAAGAAGAAAGAAATCAAAAGAGCTTAGCTAAGACAACTACCTTCTCTTAGAGAAACCTCATTTGGATCTCTTCTTAAGGACCCTAGGGTTGGTCTATTAAGAAGACCAATATCTTTAAAATTTATCTAAGGTTATTTGGGATAGATTTTGGTAAGGGTTAGCGAGACAAAAGGATTGGGAGATGTAAATAAGTGAATTGTGAGTGTCCTTTATTAGTGGGGAAGAGGACACACATGGAATTTTTGAAAAACATCATATGCACCCACATTTTTCACATGCCACAAGGCTAAAAAATGGGTCATTCTCAAACCTTAGAGGTGATAAGGTCGATATATGGTTATCCAATGGGTGTTGATAAGTTTTAGGTCATTTTTAACTCTTATCTTCTTAATTACCCCCCCCCCCCTCAGTAAACTCGTTTCCACCTTAACCGTGATAATTAATTTTTACTATTTTTACTATTCATTATGGTGATAAATTAAGTTTTTCTCATTAGATAGTATAAATTTTGCTGATTCTCAATATGGATTCTATTTTTTCAAATTCAATTCTCATAAGTGGCAGAATTCAATTTAAAATTAAACCCCAATATGTGTTGAAAACGGTTTTCAAAGTAAAAAAACTTTCAAAAGTTTAAAAAGATTTTTATATCAAAATTTAACATGAAAATGATTCCAATGAACTAATTTGATTTAATGAATACATAATTAAGCTACTGTTACTTTCAAAAATTATATTAAAATAAAATGGGGCTTATAAATGTATTAAACAAAATGGTAGCTTTTAATGAAAACCACTATTTTTTACTATCTATAGAAACATGAAATTTTTTAGAAAAATCCCAAAAAAATAACTCAAAGATAATATTGATATGTTGATTTTAAAAATGAAGTTCATTTCATTAAAAACATTTTTCTAAAATTAGTAAAAATTAATTTTAACATAAGTGATCAAAATGCAACGAAACTGTTTGCTTTGAAAATTTCTTTTTTTTCAAAAAACATTTCATTTCTTTCAAATGATTCTTATTTTATTTACAATCAATAGATATCTATTTAATTTATTTTATATATGTGTAAACCATATACTTTATATAATTTAGTTAGTACTATTCATACTCTCCAACTTAACAGTTAGGTTATAATGGTAGCGTTCAAATAATTTAATGGTCATTATTATCTTAATTAAATATTGAATATTTAATGATAATACAGTTACGGATAACTAATATGTGATATTAACTTACAGCATAAGAAATATGAATGTTGTGTGTTTAACATTATACCACGTGTTAAATAATATAATCATATAAATATGGGATGCCTCACACCTCTCTCCTTATGTGATATAGGCATTTACTTTTTTCCCCAAGTAGATAACAAGTCACCTCTTATTAAGGGAGGAACCGTTTCCAATTCATATATGGTGGGTGCACACTATGTTTGTATATTGGTGGTGTCATAAATTTAATGTTATACCACATGTTAAGTAATATAACCTTATATATATGGGATGCCTGACACCTCTCTCCTTATGTGATAGAGGCATTTAATTTTTTTTAAAAGTAGACACCAAGTCAACTCTTTTATCAAGGGAGGAGTCGTTTCCCATTCAAACTTCTTTACGCATTTCTATTTCTCTTTATAAGATAATATCAAGTTGAGATTAATCCATAAAATCATTAAGATATTCAGTATTATTGAGAAAATGAAAACAAAGAAATATCATATTTTTTCCAAAATCATGATTGAAAAATTGTTGAATCATCCTGATGATATTATTTTTTACCCCTCCAATGTTATGCCATAAATATATCAAGTAGTATTTCTAAAAATATATATATATTATGTAATAGTGTCACTAAGAAGGGAACAATTAACCACTTGGTTAAAAGTTTGTTACTAAGAAATAGTCTTTGGTTAATTGAAGTTGTGAGTTCGAGCCTCTAGAAACGGTCTCAATGAAAGGAGTTTTTCGACCTTTGAATAGGAAATCGTTGGACCGCTTAATGCCAAGTTAGTGAATCATCCCGATATTATTATTTTTACTCCAATGTTATGCCATAAATCTATCTAGTATTTCAAAAAAAATATCTATTTAGAAACAATCTCAATGAAAGACATTTTCCGACCTTTGCGGCGTCTTACACAATTCAATGTAAACACACAATGGTGAGGCAAGCATGTAAACAAATAATAGTGAAAAGGAAACCATTGAACCACTTAATTCCATGATGGTTCTTATGAAATAGAATCATAACAAATAGTAAATGGAATGAAACAATTGGGTCATTTATCATTTATCCTCTCTTCCTAGAATGCAGAAGAGACTATGTCTAGTGGAACATGACAAATCATGTTTTTTAGGCGTCAAACTTTTTAGGTAATGAATGCCTTGTATCATTGCAAAACAAAACATGATGAGTCATTTTCCTATCCCTAATCGATGCACCACATGGATATAAATGTGTTACAATTGATTGAGAAAATGACAATTAGAAGAAAAAAAATTGACCGAATGACCGACATGATCTCTCGTGTGACTAATGTGCTACAAATAAACGTGACACTTTAGAAAACAATCGATCAATTTTCTACCTATTGTTGCTCTGCACTGTACCATTCATCAGTTGAATTGGGAAACCCTAACATGTTACCAGAAATGGGTGTCTCAGAAGTTTCATCCTCTTCCTTCGGCCTTGGTGAGAACTCCAGATAGGTGTCAGAATATGGGGATAGGTCATGAGAGGCTAATTGATGGTACTCCACCAGCTGCTTCAGACACTGATTTTCCCTCGTAAGGTTAGCATTCTCGTTTGCAAGCCTGGACTTTTCGTTTAGCAGTGTTTCTAATTGAAGCCTCACCTGCATATAAAGAACTTAAAATAACACAATATTTGAATTTTTGAATATTTGATGTTCACTAGCCGTTTTGGCAAAGGATTGATTACCAGATCATCTTCCTCAGGTCTGACCCCGTCTGCAAGTCCATCTCGAAGCCGCCTGTTCTCTTCCTCCAGCAAACCACACCTCTCCTGCACGAAACGCAGTTCTGACTTTATAGATTTTAGTTCACTTGCAATGAATGCAGCTCTCGTTGCCATGAAAGCTGCAAGCTTTTTTGCTTTCTTCAATCTCCAATGCCTCCCTTCTGGTGAATCGTCATCTGTCAGCCCGTCGGAGTTGTCTTCAGATTTTCTCTTCAGATTCTTCTTGCTCTCGTTATCATCTTCATCCTCGTCTTCGGACTGGTCTTCCCTCTTCTCCAATCCGTTGCAGAACGCTTCCGTCAATGTGGGTCGCTTGGCTAGATCCCTCGCACCCTGAAAAACAGAGGAATCGCGGAAAAATGAAAACCAGCTCCATGAAACAGGGTCTTATTCCTTAAGCCAGTGAAACAGAGAACCGACTAAGATCTACCTGGACGGCGCTGTTCAGGTGGCTGCTGAACTGGGACAGGGTATCGGCAATGGAGTCGAACCCCCTCAGCAGTAGCTGAGAGTCTTCCTTCAGTCGCTTCCCTCCATCTAATTCTCCCTGAATCGTCAAAGAAACAGCAAATAATCAACCAGAACCGTGACCGGATCGGAAAACCGCGAGATCACCGCAACCGTCACTAACCTTTTCACGCCTTCGATTCTGCAGACTGCGCAGGTCGGTCCAGATGCGTTCGTCTGATGATGGATGGAAGGAGGGAGAAGGCCCCACGTAGCTCGATCTCCCCTGTGATTAAATCGATGAGAGAATCGGTCTGGTATCCACGAAAAGCCGGAGATGGAGAAGAAAAAGATGAATTTGATAAAGAACAGACCTTGTGGAGGTGTCTGGGAGAGGACGAATCGACTGAAACCGCCATGGCGTTTGCTACGATAGAAAGGGTTCGGGGGGATTGAGGAAGCGAGAATGACAAGGCGCTGTAACGGCTAGTAGTAGTTTAAATGCACTCATGGGGGGAACGTTCTCGTTTTGGTGGAAGATCTCCGCCGGAATCCAATGGCTGTGATTCTGCTGACGGGAACCCACGACCAGACTCAATTTTGCCTCGATATCATGTTTTTTTTTTTTCTTTTCCTTTTTTGAAAAAACATGAAGGGTGATCCAAACATTGAATTTATAGTAAATTATCTAGGTCATTAGAATAAATCTCAATTTTTTATCTTTATGTCATTCCTCCACTTTTTTTCTTTTTTCCTTTTTCATGCTCAAATATAAACCTCAACCCATATTACAAGTCTTAAGGTTCCAATATCCCCGATAAACCACCTAAAAAACCCCGACCGCTCCCTTAAAATTGGGTAAAACTACACTCTCCACTCTGCCCCGGACTAATAAACTCGATTTCTCAGCGGTGCGCTCTATAGACTTGCACATAGATCAAGAACTCAAATAACTCGAGAAGCCAAATTTGATAACAAGGTTTATTGAGCTCTATTTTTTTGGCACAGATGTTGAACATGCATTTTTTTGACACTCAATTACTATTAACGTAAGGTTGAAGCTTTAATATGTAACTATGTATGTGATCCACCTAGTTCAATTATGTTATATTATATTAAAAATTTTCAAAAAAATTGTAATATTTTTTATTTATTATTCGAAATCAATGATTATTATATTTAAATTCTATTTAATTTAATAATATTTCAAGGTTTGATTCGTAAATGGATCGAACAAATTTAACCAGACCTTCATGCGAGCTTTTTTTTCAAGGATCGATTGATAAACGGTTTGGGTTTTGGTCCGGCTAGCCAAACCCAATTAATAAATGGATAGATTTTTTTTCTAGCCCAGACCCGACAAATAGGAATCTCCATCAAAATTTGAAGTTTATTTCAATAAATGACATGAAAAAAATTAATAGATATCATTATTTAATATGTATTCATGATTTTCACCCCAAAAAATGTACACATTGATGAAGCTAATATTTTCACGCATTTTATACTGTAATTCAATATTTTTAATCCTATCACACTGTTATTTTATGGGTAAATATTACATTTTAATGGTTTAGTAATATTTTGAGCTTAATTGCTAAAATGACCTAATTTTAGATTTTAAACTGCTTTTATTTACCTTAGATGTTTTATTTACTTTTTATTTCAGCCATGTCTTTTTCTACACTAATGGAAATTGTGAAATTCCTCTTTTGTAGGCTTCCATACATGATGTAATTCGTTTCAATCAACTGGACCCAAAGCTCGATGAAACATTTTGAGGCTCAAAACCAGCTCAAAATCAAGGTCTTGAAATTTGTGCACATAATTGATGACTTTTGAAGATGAACTCATATATCACAAAATGTTGATCCAAATGAGCTAAAATTTGACATGGAGGTAGAGAAGAGGTTGGAGAACAACTTCATTAACTATGACCATGCCTGATTCTGCCTCCTTCAAGGCCATAAATGTATGGGAACTTGGATCGTTGGAATTCAAACAATCATCATGACAGAATTATGATATGGAGTTGATAGACCATAACTCCCTCAATATATGACTAATGAAGCTGAAACATTGAGAGTTTATGGGAAAGACAAATATGAAAAACTTTCAAGAAGAAAACTTTTCCATATTCAATCGTTTAATGGGGCAACAATGAACCAACTTTCAGAGGATGTTTTTGGAGAAAATATTCTTCCCTCCTCTCCCAATAAAAATGTATCTCCTCCCCATTTCAAGGTGTTGAAAACCTTAGTTGGCCATTTTTGGTAACTTTATAAGGTTTTATTTTTTTGTAATAGTATTCTACTTTTAATATATTTGTCTTCTTCTTCATATCTAATCCTCTCATTTCTTTTCAATTTATGTGTTCTCCCACCGGTGTTCCCTTCTCAACTCCACTAAAATTGGAGAACTAACATTAGTATTTGTTCGAGGGAGGGAATGGAGGTTTGATTGAGTTTCATTGCACTTTAATTTCAACCTATTTAATTAATTATGAGAATTTTAATGGTGGTAAAATCGATTACGATGAGCGGTCACCGCACTTTCTCTTCCACCAAGTTCTTCTTCTCATTTATTATTTATCATATTTGTGTTGTGTATACAGTGGAGCATGACATACATAGTGATGTTCAGAAAAGAGGACTTGTAGATGACGTTCAAAAGTGGATTTCCTTATATATAGAGAAGACTTGATCATCTCCTTGAAACAAATATTGAGATTCCTTTTCAACAATGATATCAATCACCATGACCTCCCAAGAATATTTTCCTTTATCCATTCTATTTAACTCATTCTCTTAGGATTTAAACATTCATTGCATTGTTATATTAGTAATTCATATCATATTCATTTAAAAAACCCCATTATATAATATTATATAAGTTAGAAGTATATTAGTTAATTTATAATAGTGACAATAGAAAATTGATGTTTGTGAGTGGCCTCCTCGAGAGATCAACCCTAGGTCATGCACTATACTGCATACTTAGGTAAATAGAATATTGATTGGGGATCCATGAAAAATACTCACGCGTCAATTTGGAGCTATTTTTAGGGAGTCCAAGAGCTTTCTCACGCTATCTTTCATAAAAAAACAAAAAAAAATCAAAAAAACCAAAAACCAAAAAAGAGTTTTATTGCATATCTTTCATTTCATTGGTCAAGAAGACTTTTTTATGGTGTTGTTTCATATTATTGTATTGATGTTGAGTCTAACAGGTAAAACGTTTTAAAGTTTAAAATTCAATAGAATTTCAAGATGCCAGAAGAAGCAATTAGAAAAATAGCGTATTTGTCCACCCATCCATCCATCCAACGTTGAGATTTTATTTTATTAAAGGAAAAAGAGGGTCGTAGCCCGAAACAGATCAAGGAGGTCTAAAAAAATGCAGACCTAAGGCATCAGCATGAACCAAACTAACACATTTGGGGGGAAGAGATCTAATACTACTAAAAATAAGATGAGGGTTGTTAGGGGAGTCCCATGCCACCAGGAAGTCTGCGACTTTGTTGCCTTCTCTCCATGAATGATTCAGACAAGTGTCACCTTGAAGAAACTTCTTGCAGTAGCGAATTAAATAGGAGACGGTCCAAGGGATGCTAGAGGTACCATGGATTGAATTAAGAAGAGTCATGGAGTCAGTTTCCACATGATGGATAGAGAAACCGTCGGTGCGACACAATTACAACCCCTTGAGCAGAGAGGTAGCCTCAGCCCTGAGGGAATCACCTGGACCAAACCACCAACTGAAGGCCAGGACCACCGAGCCATGCTGATTGCGAACAACTCCCCCACCCCTCATGCAACCGTTCAGATAAGAGCCATCAAATTTCATCTTGAGGCCTAAAATGGGAGGATTCCAACGAACCCAATGACCTTGAGGAAACGCCCTTGGAACAAAAGAGATCCGACTATTGGCCATGAAACGCCGCAATGAAGGAGCCCGATCACCATGTTTGATAAGCAGCAACAAATCCATCGCCAGGGACCTCGCCCTAGCTCGCAAAGCCATACTGGAGTTGGAGCGACCCTCATGTCTGGCGCTATTACGGGCCAACCATACGACCCAACATCCCACCGCAAAGACCACAGAGCGAACCCTCTATTCCTGAACACAGTTCGACGAGCCGAAGAACCATGCCTTGAGAAAAGCATCCCCGGAGAGGCCTGGGAGATCACACCAGGAGAATTCACGAAAAAGATCTCAAATACAACATGCCCAGTCACTCATGAAAAATAAGTGATCAGACGTCTCCTCATTAGGGCCGCTGCAGCAAAAACATTTGGAGACGAGAGAAATACCCCTGTGACGTACCTCATCATCCGTGGGAAGCGCTCGGTTACGAAGCCTCCAAATAAGAAGATTAAATTTGGTCGGGATGTTAGAGAAACAAAGGAACCCGCCCCAAGAAACAGAAACCTCGGCGCCATGCAAGACCTCTCGGAAAGCCTTTGCTGAGAAGGAACCAGACTGAGAACCCGTGAACACCACCCGGTCCAGTTCAGAGGTGATAATAATACTATGGAACAAATCTAGTTGGGAGGAGGAGAGGATGGCTTGGGTGAAAGCAGGGAAACAAGAGTCCTGTAAGAAGGAAAAGTCCGGAACAGGGCACCCTGGAAAACCGAGGAGACTCCCCGACCAATTGTCTCTCCAGAAGTTGATCGCCCCCTCACCAACAATCCACCCCGAATGATTCCGCAAAGTAAGAATATGACGGTGAGTAACATCCCAAAGCCTGGATCCACCCCCACTTGCATTATCAAAATGAGATCCGTATTTTTAATGGAGAACCGAGCCCATAAAGATCTCCCCTCCAGAACATCCCAAGCCAACTTTGCCTGTAAAAAGGTCATGGAACCTAAAACATTACGCAGATTAAATCCACCATCCTCAAAGCTACAAGCCATCCTTTGCCATGAAGCCCAATGATATTTCCCGTCAGCTTGAGCATCCCATATAAAGTTAACCAGAATCCGCTCAATAGTACGAAGAACCGTCTTGGGAACAATAGTGACAGACAGGACATGCATGGAGATAGACGTTAAAACACTATTAACCAAGGCAATTCTCCCCCCAAAGGAAACGGTTTTTCCAATTGAGAATACGAGCATAAATTTTATCCACAATACCATCAAAATGATGAATACGAAACTTTCCTGGCGAAATTGGGGCCCCTAAATATTCCATGGGAAAGTGTCTTTGAGCAACCCCCAGGCTGTCTGCAATCCTCTTGCCCCTAGTACTTGAACACAACTTTGAGATATAAACACCACTCTTCCCACGTTTGATGACCTGCCCGCTCCACTTACAATAAAGATCAAGGATATGGTTAAGAGCCTGAATGTTCCTGCTACTTCCATTGAGAAATATAAAAAGATCATCCGCAAAGAAGAGGTGGGAGATACCCGGAAGGTTTGGCTTGCACCAGAATAGTCGTACAAAACCATCAAAGCACCTGGTGTTCAAATATCTACTAAAGGTATCCTGAACCAAAATGAAAACACTAGGAGAAAGAGGATCCCCTTGTCTCAGACCCCGGACAGATTTAAAGAAACCATGGCTCTGCCCCATAAAAGAAACTGAGAACCATAGAGAACCAATACACCTGAAGAAAAGATCAACCACCCTCTCAGAGAACCCCATACATCTCAGGACCCTGATAATGAAACTCCACTCAACCCTATCATAGGCCTTGTCCATGTCCAACTTAATGGAAATGTTAGAGCCCCTAACTTTCTTATTGATATCACCCAACATTTCCTGAGCCAGGGCAATTGCTGCTTGAGTGGACCTGCCTTGAATAAAACCTTTTTGTTCATCAGAGATCCACCTATGTAAGTAACCCGTAAGTCTACGATTGATAATGGTAGTAAGAACTTTGTAAGGAAAATTGCACATGATGATCGGTCTGAATTGCTTTAAAGAGGAGGGGTCCTTGACTTTAGGGACAAGAATGAGTGTGGTGGCACATGCCACCCGAGGTAGATTGCCTCCGTAGAAAAAGTCCTGAATACATTCATTGGATAGATATCAATAAACTCCTTATCACGTCGTGATTATTCTTCTGTGTAACATTGCATGTGATAATGTCCAAAGAGTAGCTATCGCCCTAAAAGGTCATAACAGTTCTCTACTATTATGAGAACTCGGATGTGCCATGACACTATTCTTAGATATATTTTCTATAGTCGGATGATATCATTTGAGGGAGAAAAATAATATAGGCTATCAGGGGTGGAGACTCATAGGAATTTGATGCACCTTCTCATAGTGTACTCCATTGGTAATGTCCAGGAGGATATTATGAGAACGAGACCTGCTAGTAGGAAATCCACATTTATAAGTGTCATTGGATGTTCCTATCTACAAATGTGTGTATTTGTCTTTAGAATTTAAGATTATTATTTATGGGTATTATGACTCATGCACTTATATGTATTGGTGAAAACCTTGACGACATGTGTTCGTGACGAGGTAGGATATGCTGGGTACGTCATGAGTAATACTGCATTAATGAATAATGCGAGAAATGATTTTTCCCTTCTATTCCATAACAGAAGTTGATATCTCATTCCCTTTGATGGAAATGATATAGCCTAAATAAATCCATGGTCATGGTGTTCTATAGGCAAGTTCAATTTTTGGGAAGTCAAAGAATGAGAAATCAAGCACATGGATTGATGGCACTTGCATGCAACCCACTTTATTGGAGATATAGATACAAAGAGATTATATTACATAGTAATCATTCGTATGAGGTGATATGTCATTACATCATTAACTTATTTCTCTATGCATGTTTTAGTGTGTTTTTAGATGTTAACCTTGTACTTTAGGCTGCTCCATCTAATGCCACTAAGAAAGAGGTCTAGAGGGTCACACACTAAGTGTATCCAGTATATCGGTTAAATAATATATTATTTATTATTTAACAAGTTGAATAAATATTATTCTCGGTTGTGGTTTAATAATTATTCATGGATGCCTAATCACATTTATTTGGACACTAGTTATTTGAGAGAATATAACGTGGGTGGAATAATTAATAAATATTTATTTGTTATTTAGTGAATATAATATTTATATATTTATTTACTAATAATGCATTGATATTTATTTAATAAATAAATAGTCATTATTCAAGGTTCAATAAATATGGTGGCGGATTAGCGAACCAAGTTAAGGGTTTGGTGAGAAATAATAATACTGAATATTATTTTATTAAATAATATTTAATTATAACTCGCTTGTTAAGCACATGTCAGCAAATAATAATGTTGCTATTATTATTTGACATGGGGGTTTCTCTAGGATTAATAAAAATAATTAAGGCACTTTTTCAAAGTATTTATTATTACCCAAGTGAATTAAATATCAGGTTATATTATTCTCTTATTAGCCAAGCACTAGCCAAGAAATGATTATTGTTGTTGTGCACAACGAATTAGAGAAAATATGTCAAGCCTAGATATTTTATCCCTCTATAAGAATTATCTCAAGAATGAGAGAGATCCTCCTCCACCAGATCAAGGAGAATGCTTTGGAAGTGGTTCTTAAGGTGATCGAATGAGGACATGGAAAGCACAAGGATCTTCTATGCTAGTACTCAGAGACTCCTTCAGTGATGTTTGGAGATACATGGAACACTTTTGGGTCACTTTTAGAGGAGATCTACCCTTAATATCTACAATGCAATGAAGGAACACTGCAAATCTATGGTTGAACGGATCAACGAAGAAAGAATCACCTTTTAGGTAATTCATTAATTTAATTAAACAAATTATAAAAAAAATATGTTGATCCTCCCTCTTGGTTCCAGGTTTCTATTCCTTTTTCTATTTCCTTGATTCAATTCCTTGGATACTAGAATTCATCATCGAATTGATCTCGGATTGATGATCGATTATGGAAAAAATTAAAGATGGGCATTGTCCCACCCACGCTTATGTTGTTCCCATAAGCTACAAGTGGTATGAGAGGGGGAATATTATTGTTTATAATTATTTAAATAATTCAATGATGATTTATACATTAATAATTTAGTTTTTCAATTCAATTTTAATTTTTGTTTTAAATATGAATTATGAGATCCATTATTCCTCTATCGTTTCTCACAGATCTAACCAAAATGATTAATTTGTTAATTAAAATTAAATCAAGGATCTCATCTGGAGGTGCCAAGGGTTCTGTCTAGGTAACGCAGTAGTACACACCATGTAGTCAGATCTACATACCATGTAGTTGTGTTCAATGCATCAAGAGTATTTTGGAAATTACTCAACCCATGTGCATTAATGACATGCGGTGTAGTTAATTCTTACACCACGTATTGACCATGACAGACTAACACACAGTCAGCCATACTACATGACATGTAGCCCACTGGACATGTTGTGTAGTCCCTTTTGGATCACAGTTGGGCCGTGTATCCAATACACGGCTTAGCCAACCGGTGACTGTGTAACACGAAGTCAAAACGGAATGTGGCCCACTGGACACGCCATGTACTCTGAAGATTTCTGAATTTAATCACACACACTATTTCCCCAAGCATGTACTTTGGAAAGACGATGAGGAGAGTACACGCTATGTAGTCGGATCTACACACTGTGTATGCTTTTCAGATTACGCAGATTTAAAATTTATTATTATATTATATAACCCTTGAGACATGTACATTTGTGTGGGCATAAAGCTGGGACACAACATCTAATAGGTGTTTAATATATATATATATATATAAGTGTTTAATTAATATCTGTGTAATGTTCAAAGATCTGCACATCATGTATGAGTTGTATTACAATTATAATTCTACGTGCATGATACATGTCACTAGGAATAAAGTGTATACAAGTATAATACATGTTGGGTAGTTTTGGACGGGTATTCAATGGGTTACCTACAAGGTACAAGTTATGTACATAATTAATTTTAAATAAATTTATTAATTTTTTTAAAATTATAATGGATGAGAATTTCAAAGAAATTAAAAAAATGATTAAGATAAAAGGATTGATTAATTAAAGATAATCGATTCGAGTACGATTTATCTTAAATTAAAATGATTAAAGAATTGAATACTAGTTTTATTAAATGTATAAATTCATTGCATGCATGTGGATAATCATGAGCTAGACCAGACCTTTGTATGTGATTGGTTTCCCTTTTAATTTATTATTAAATTAAATTGTTGGCATATGTGCCTTCTCTCCTCATTAATATATAGAGCCTATGTGCCCATGATTTATTTTATGTAAACCCCTTTTACCCCCCACCTACGTGTAAGTAAAATCATATGTAATGGATTGAGCTCCCAAGATAGTGGATTTGGTTCAAGTTAGGATCTGAGTTGAAAAAAATCCAAGGATATACAAAGGTGGATAGGTGAAAAGTTGTTAACACGAACCTAATTGGTTCAAGGTGTTTCTCCCCTAGGTCAGTGGTTGGTTTATCAACCACTAGATAAACTAACCATTAGAATAGTATCATGACCATACCATTTATTTTATTTCTATCATTTTCATGGTTTATTCATTATGGATGTATTGTCATGATCACATAATAAATGAATTAAACAAGCTTGCAAGATGGAACTAAAATAAAATGGCTTATGTGTAAATATTATCTAATACATGGTTAATCACTTAAGCTTATCCAACTTAATATTAACAAGCATGGGTAAATATAATAAATGGAAGTTTACACATAAAGTATAAAATCCCTCAATAAAATATTAAGTCAGTATAGTCTTCCATTACTTCGATTAGAATCGAACCATAGTTCAAAGTGCTTGACCAGCCAAAGTTGGGATGATTTAAATTATCAGGGAATTCTAATTTGAGGTTTTGGGTTGACTAAACTTAGTTTACATGAAGGGTTGACTACCAAAGCATGACTTGGTGTAACTGAGAGGCAAAGGTTGAGGAAATATAAAATTAAGGATTTTAGGATTGGGGATTCCATTCAATGGATCAAGGAGTTGTGAGTTAATGTAGTTAGAATTTGGAATGCCTTCCTAAAACCTTTCAAATTGATTGACCAGCCAAATTTGGGGTAATGTGACGGGAAATATGGATCATTTCCACTAGAATGTCCAAGTAACAAGATATTCCGAAGCTAATGGCGAGGGCTATTGGATTTCGATGAAATAGTGGGAGACTAATGAATATTGATTTATTTATTTGTCTAAATTTTATCAGATAAAGTACTAAAACTATGTTCATCTTATTTGTAGAAATGAAATTAAAAATTACATCAAACATATTGATATGATCCACACTCGGGAAGGAAAACCTTCTCACTGGCACTAATTTCTAGGAGTGTCAAAGGCGCCTTCGGGTAATCCTTCTCTATGAAATGAAATTATATGCACTGGAAGAACCTTTACCATTTGTACCTGGAAATGAGGCAAGTGATGAGGAGCTCTCTGTGTATAAGAAATATCTAAATGATGCTATAGATGTTTAGTGCCTCATGCTATCATCCATTATGAGCTCTTAAATCAACATGGGGAAATGGATGCTTATAGCATGATGTCCCACCTTCGATATATCTACCAAGATAAGGAGATAAAAGAGAGGTATGAGATCTCCAACACTTTGTTCACCACTATGCTTGGAGAGTCTGTGCTAGCTAGGCCACATGTAGTCAAGCATATTGGCTACATTGAGCATCGAGAAATATTAGGGATTAAATTCCCAGATGAGTTGCATACTAATCTCATACTATCATCACTTCCCAATATATTTTCTAGTTTTATTATGAATTATAATATGAGAAATATGAGAAGATTTTATTGGAACTTCTAACCCTGATTCGCCAAGTGGATAAAGACATGGGGCATGGAAAACCTGCATTCATTGTGGTAAATAGGAAGAGGAAGGAAAATGAAAAGGGGTTAAGACTTATAAATGGTCTAAAGCCCCTGAGAATCGTCCAACCAAGAAGAATAAGATCCAAAGGTAGGGCAAGGAAAAAGAGGCATTATTCTTTGCATGTGGCAAGTCAGGATACAGGAAGAGGAACTTCACCCGGAGGCAAGGGGAATCCAAAGATGTGTTCTTTATCGAGTGAAATATTTCCATTTCTACACATTGGGTATTAGATATAGATTATGGTTATCACATCTGTATTCAAATGTAGGAAACAAGTAGATTCTAGAAAATTCATAGAGGAGAGGTATATTTGTGAGCTGCTAATGGTGCGATGCTGGCTACTCTTACCATTGGTGACTACCACCTCACATTACCGACATGAATGATCTTGGTTTTACATTTATGTTATTATGTAAATTGTGTTACCAAAAACATAATTTATGTATCTTGTTTGGATACAAATGGGTTTATTTTCAAGTTCAGAAATAATTTTTTTTCTTTTATAAGGGAAACATATGTTATGGTATGGAATATTTAAATAACGGTGTGTATGTATTAAATTACAAAAACCATGTGTTGGTAGTTGATAATGAATCAAGTTAAAATGACTCATATAACACTTAGTTGTGGCATCACCATCTTGGTCATGTAAATGAGAAGCATTTGACAAAGCTTTATAAAGATGGTTATTTAGACTCTTCTCAGATAAAACCACTTGATAGATGTCACACTTGTTTACAAGGGAAAATGACCAAACCGCCATTTGGTGGATAGGGTGAATGGGATATAAAGCTTCTAATATTGGTACACATTGATGTTTGTGGACCATTTATAGTAGAAGTTAGAGGTGGATATTCTTACTTCATAACTTTTACTAATGACTTGAGTAGATATGGATATATTTACATGATGAGGTATAAGTCTGAGTCCTTTGAGAAATTCAATGAATTTGGGAATGAACTAGAGAATCAGATTGGTAAGAAGATAAATAAGATTCGATCAAATCAAGGTGGAGAATATCTTAACCAATAATTCATCATATTTCTATGGTAGTTTGGGATTCTATCTCAACTCAATCCACCTTATAAAACACAGTGGAATGGTGTTAGTGAAAGGAGGAACCATACCTTGTTGGAAATGGTAAGTTCGATGATGAGTCATGAAGATCTTCCATTATCCTTTTGGGGATATGCATTAAAAACTACTGCATACACATTAAACTGAGTACCAAATAAAGCATAAAATGTAATTACCTTCGAGTTATGGAGTGGAAAGAAACCTATTTTTTCGCATACATGTATATGGGGATGTGATAAATTTTTTAAGGATTTCTAAGCCAACAAACTAGCACCCCGGGGCATGAGGTGTATCATTATTGGGTATCCCAAGGAAATAAAGGGATACTACATATACAACCCCTCAGACAAGAAAGTAGCTATTGTCATAAAATCCATATTTCTTGAGAGGGAGGACATCCTAAAAAAGGATAGTGGGAGCAAGATTGACTTCGATGAAGTTGATGCTCAAGATACACAGGGGTTGGTATATGAACAAGTTACACGAGTCCCCATGGAAGAAGTAGTTCATGAAACACAAGTACTATATAGGATTGTAAGAGAGTTAAGGAAACTAGAGATATATGGTTTTCTTGTCACCGAGGATGGTAACTTATTATTGTTAGACAATGATGAACCTCTCTTCTATAAGGAGAAAGTAGAGAGCTCAAAAGCTATAAGATGTCTAGAAGCTATAAATTCTGAGATAAATTCCATGTATAAGAACCAAGTTTGGGTTCTGGTCGATACACCAGTTGATGTAAAGCCTGTTGGATGTAAATGGGTATTCAAGAGGAAAATGGACATAGAAGGTTAAGTAAGCACCTATAAATAAAGGCTAGTGGATAAAGGGTTTAAACAGTGTCAAGGAATTAACTACGATGAAAAAATTTCACCAGCTTCCATATTTAAATCCATCAAAATTATATTTTTCATAACATCTTACCATGAAAATGAGACTTGGAAGATGGATGTCAAAACTAAATTCCTTAACGAGAACCTTCAGGAAGATGTCTATATGACACAACCAAAAGATTTTGTGACACCAGGTGATGCCAAAAGGATTTTCAAGTTGTATAGATCCATTTATAGATTAAAGCAAGCATCTAGGTCATGGAACATTCAATTTGATGAATCCATAAAAGAATTTTGTTTCATTAAAAACGAATGTGATCCATATGTTTACAAAAGGTTTAATGGGAATGTGTTCGTTATACTAGTAGTATATGTTTATGACATATTACTTATTGGAAATGACATACCAGTCTTATAGTTAGTTAAAAACCAATTGAACAAGTACTTCTCCATGAAGGACTTAGGTGAAGTAGCCTATATTCTAGGGATCAATATCATTCATGATAGATCCAAGAGGCTTCTTGGACTAAGCCAAAGTACATATATTGACCAGATACTAAAGAGATTTAGTACAGAACAATTCAATAGGGGATTGGTTCCAGTGTCACATGGTTTGAATCTTTATAAGAAAATGTGTCCCCAAACACAGCATGATAAAGATTGAATGAGTAAGATCTCATAATCTTCAGTGATATGATCTATCATGTATTTCATTTTATATGCTAGACTTGTTTTAGACTATGTAATGATCATGGTAGAAAGATATCAAGAAGATCCAGGAGAACAACATTGGACCGCTTTTAAGACTATCCTTACATATCTGAGAAGAACTAAGGATGTTTTCCTAGTGTATGGAAGAGATGGGGAGATTTTCATTAGAGGTTATGTTGATGATAGTTTTCAAAAAGATCAAAATGATCTAAAGTCGCAATAAAGATATGTTTTCTGTCTTAACAGAGGAGATATAAGTTGGAAGAGTTTAAAGAATCTAGTTGTTGCTGATTCTACAGTAGAGTCCAAGTATATATCGTCTTATAATGCAGCCAAGAAAGCCGTTTGGATTCAAAAAAAATCAAGGATCTTGATGTGGTACCTAGTAGTAAATACCGTTTGACATTGTATTGTGATAATACTATAGCGGTGGCTCTTACAAAAGAGCCAAGGTCACATTAACAGTCAAATCACATACTCCATAAGTATCACCTCTTTAGGGATTTCTATCAAAGGGGTAAAGTTTCAGGGAGTAGAGTATCCATAGAAGAGAACGTGACAAACCCCTTGAATAAAGTCTTATATCAGTAGAAGCATGAATATCATGTGAGATCCAGTGGACTGAAGATTGTTAGCAGTTGGCTCTAGTGAAAGTGGGAGTCTATTAGAGTTGTTTCCCTAGAAAAAACTTCATTGTACTTTATTATAAAAATATATTAATTGGATGGATATCAATAAACTTTTTATCACATCTTGAATGTTCTTCTGTATAACATTGCATGTGATAATGTCCCAAGAGTAGTTTCCACACTAAAAGGTCATAGAAGTTCCCTGCTATGATGAGAATGAGGAAGAGACATGAAACTATTCTTAAATATATGTTCTATAGCCAGATGATATCATTTTAGGGACACAAATGATGCAGTCTATCATGGGTGGTGACTCATAGGACTTTGAGGCACCTTCTAATGGTGTATTCCCTTGGTAATGTCCAGGACAATATTATGAGAACAAGACCCGCAAGTAGAAAATCCACATTTATAAGTATTATTGTATTTTATTATCTACAGACATATTTATTAGTCCTTAGACATTAATATTATTATTAATGGGTATTATGAATCACGCACTTAGATGTATTGGTAAAAACTGTGATGAAATATGTTCGTAGTGAGGTGGAATGTGTTGGGTGTGTCATGAGTAATACTGCATTAATGAATAACGTGAGAAAGGAGTTTTATCTTCTATTCCATAATGGATGTTGATATCTCAAACCCTTTGATGGAAATGATATTTCCTAAATAAATCCATGGACATGGTGTTCTATAGGAAAGTTCAATTTCCTTGTATTAAAAGAATGAGAAATCAAGCACATGGGTTGATGGCACTTGTATGCAACACGCTTGATTGTAGATATTGAGAAAAATGGATTATAATACATGGTATGTATTTGTATGAGGTGATATGTCATTGCGACATTAACTTCTTTATCTATGGGTGCCTTGGCATGTTGCTAGATGCTAACCTTGAAATTTAGGCTGCTCTACCTAATTCCACTAAGAAAGAGTCCTAGAGGTCCACACACTAAGTTTATCCAGTATTTCAATTAAATAATATATTATTTATTTGTTAACAAGTTGAATAAATATTATTCCCGGTTGTGGTTTAATGATTATTCTGGGATTCTTGATCGGATTTATTTAAACACTAGTTATTCGATAGAAAATAATGTGGGAAGAATAATTAATAAATATTAATTTTCTATTTAGTGAATATAATATTTATATATTTATTAGTAAATAATGCAGTGATATTTATTTAATAAATAAATAGTCATCTTTTATCCTCTTTCCCCTTTCTATTTCCTTCTCATTTTTTCTTATCTTTTATTATTGATTTATATGTCTAAGTGGTAGAATCTAAGATATTAACTCAAGGATTTCACTGAAAATAAACATAGTTCATTTCTTTCTTTCTCTTTTTATTTTATGCCCTTATCTTCTTATTTAATTATGCTAAAATAAAGGTTAGTGAAATCTAAGTGTGTGTGTGTGTATGGGGTGTCAACCTTCTTAGATGATTTTGTATGTTTTTTTTTCATTTTTTTCATTTTTAGGAACATTGAACTTAAATGAATGTTTGTATCAATTTTAACACTTCAATTGACTTTGATAATTGACATGATTTTTGAAATAATGGATTTTAAATGATTGTTGATGTGGAAATTTATTTCTTGAATTTTATTATTAAGAATTTTTATGAGTTTGAATGATTTTTGAAATCCATACCCATGAAATCATAATGAAAATATTGTGAGGTATTTTGAACCATTTTGAAATATTTTCAGAATACCCACACTTTCTTAAGAGAAACTTGGATTTTTTGTGAGAACCAGAACTTATGATTTTTCTATTTCAAATATTTTAAGTTTATATAATATTTTTAACATGGTCGAGGAATTGTATTAGACAGATTTATTTTAACCTGAGACACACATTTATATTTTGCCCAGTTCCTAAGCATTCTGATATATCTTTTTCTGGTTGAACATCCAAACTCTCTGCACAACTCTCTGAACTTATTTCCAAAATATGAGACCTTGACATAGATTCTAATAAATATGGACTTTATAGAACAAATGATCCTCCTGAAGCAACATTAAAATTAACATGAATTGAAGTTGAATCTTTATCCTAAACCTCATTCTTCTTTATGTTCTGATATTTCCATAAGATTTTCTCATTAAAGATAACATTATAACCTTTGAAAACATTCATATTTTAATCATCACAAAGATAAAAAACCAAAGTATCCATCTCTATATCCTATGAAAAACTATGCTCAATATTTATATTAAAGATTATCTCTTTCATTTTCATCCACATGAATGTGGGATAAACTTTTGAAAACTATAAGGTGAGAAAAATCTAGAACATTTTCATAGTAGAGTGATTTCGATAATTTCTTCCCAACTAGAACTAAAAGAATTATATTGATTAAGCACGTGTTTGTTCTTAATTATTATTCTAAACACTCCATAGACATTCTAGAATTCAGTAACATACTTTTTGTTCTTTCCATTATTTCCTGATTCATTCCCTCGGTAACACAATTCTGCTCAGGTGTTCCTAGAATAATCTTCTCATGCAATATTCCTATCTTCTTGTAGTAATTCTGAAAAAATCTTTCAGATAAACTCACCACCATTATCTGATCTCAAACATATCATCTTGCTTCTATTTTCTCTTTCTACCATTTCCTTCTATTGAAAAAATATTACAAACACTTCACTCTTATGTTTCAAAAAATATGCATATACTTTTCTTGTGGAATCATCAATGAATGTAACAAAGCACCTAGATATTCCATAAGAATGAACTAAGGCAGGTCCCAAAAAATATATATTAACCAACCATGGATTCCAATATTTTGGTGTTCTTATTGAAATATTAAAAGAAACTTTTTTTGCTTCCCAAATATATAACTCTTTAATATTTTGAAGTCTGAATGATCCAGCTTCAATATGACCCCATCCACTAGAATCTTCATAATTTTCTCACGAAGGTGACTAAAATTATTATTCTAAAGTTCCAAACATCTGGAAGATATTGTTCTAGTGAGTGTAGCTCCCACTACCCTTAAAGTAAGATATAATGACCCATCTAATACACCTCTATCTATGACCAAAGAACCTCAAGTAATCTTCCATACTCTTCTCAAAAAGGTCATTCTAAAAGCTATTTCATCTAACTATCCCACTTAAATTAGGTTCTTCTATAGACTTTGTATATTCCAAAATTAATTTAGTACAAGAAAAATCTCATTCATTAACTGAACATTCACTTCTCCCTTTTCTATAATATCAAGAGATTTATCATCAGTAAGATGTACCCTACTAAATTTTTCAGATGCATAAATTGATATTCATTCTTTTTATCCTATAGAATGGAATGAATATTTTGAATCTACAATGAATTATTATATTTTAATTGAAACATATATAAGTATATTTGCACTAATTTTTTCTGGCACACTCAACTCTTTAGAATAATTCCATTCTAAGGTTGCTTTCTTTTTATAAAAATATTTTTTGAGGTGACCACTCTTTCTACAATGATAACAAACATGAAAACTTCTAAAAGACCTATTACTACTATTTCCCTTGATTTAATCTATGACTACTTTTTATTCCTCTGATTAGGTGATAACCCCCTTCTTTATGTATTTAATACATCACTAGAAGATATTTCACTCTCTTTCCATTAGATCTCCTCAATTAGAATCATGTTTCTAACATAAATGAAAACCAAATCACCCTTTCCACTTGAAATAATCATAGTTATAACCATGGATTCACATGACTATGGTAGATATTATTACAAAAAAATCACCCAAACATCATCAGAAAATTAACCTTCAAAAACTCCAACTCAATCCAGATTAAGTAGAAATCACTCAATGAATTTGATGTAGAGGTGTTTCATGTTTTTAGGGGAAAACATCACCTCCCCTGGGCTCTCGCATCTCCACCTCCTGATGCCCTGGGTGATGGCCACTCTGGCACCTCCCCTCCTTAGTCACTCTCATCCAGGGGGGGGGGGGATATTCTTTCTCCTCCTCCCTCACCCATTGGCCCCTTGGAATTCAAGCCTTTCATAGATCCTTCCACTCTCACCATTTTCCCCTCAATTCACATTATCCCTAAGGTTCTCTATCTAATCGATGACATCCCAATGGATCCGCTCTCTTCACTGGAGTTTACAAATGCCTCTGTAATTATTAATCTTTCTTTGGTTGCTCGCTTCGGTAAGAGATGGCCCACAGTTGTCATCTTTGATAGATTTATCTCCAACTAGTGAAAGCTTCAGGACTGGGAAATTGTTGGGCTCCTGGACTCGAGACACCTCCTGATTCTCTTCTCGTTAGAAGAAGATCTTATATATGCTTAGGAAAATGATCTGCGTGTTACCTCAGGTTTTCGCTTCTTTATTTTTCGGTGGTCGTTTGATTTCCACCTAAAATGTGACCCACTTGTCTCAGAAATTTGGATCTTTCTCCCTAGCCTTCCCCTACTGTTTTAGAATCTAGAGATTATTTGTTTGATTGGAAATATTTTAGGTCGATTCCTATGCTCAGACTAGCGATTGAACTTCATAAGCCACTCAATTTCCCCTAGAATCTATGTTGAAGTTTAAATCTACAAGAATCAGTTGGATACCATTGTCATATAAGTTGAAGGTGAGATTCAGTGGTATCAAAAGGTTGTCTATGAATTTTGGATCCTCTTCTGTTTGTCCTACAACTGTCTCAGCCACAATGCATCCAGTTGTAGGAACTGATCGATGGGGGTCTCTCAAAAAACCCTTTATTATGCTTCATTAGATGAGGGTATCCATATACAGGCCATGAGGGATTGTGAAAAGTTCAATTCAGTTGCTAAATCATTTGGTAACTACTCTGAAGAGGCCAACCAAAGAGCTGGTGTGGTCGCAAAGGTTCCCTTGGTTGCTGAAGAAGGTTCGGCCGGTAAGAGTCATGCTGGCTCTGACTTAGTTCTGGCGAAGGTTGTTCATCGTGAGTCTTCAGAGCGTAATCCCTTGGTTTCTAATGTTTTAAACCATTTTAGGAGAGACTTGGGTATTCCCACACCTATTGTGAAAAGTCATTTGGGACAAGTGGAATCTTGTTTGGCTAATATCGTTGTTGTAGATGTTCTGGCCCCTGTTGATGGTTCTAATCAAGTTATGGAAATTCAAATGGTCACTGGGGAAGGTCTAAAGGCCCCCAAGGCTTCTTCTTATATAGATGTTTTACTTATAGGACTTGATAGAAATGGATGTGAGGGTCCCCAGGATGATCCATTTCTAGTGAATAAGTCAATCCTGAGAAGAGTGTTTCCAACTATTAAGTTGTGTAAATGCTTTGAGATCTTAGAGAATGAAGGGTGTGACCAAGAGGCAGACATGACATATCTTATCAATGAGGAGCAGGGTATTATAAGGGAGGAGTCTGGTTATGACTCTTCTAGCCAGTTTTCAGGAGTCAGTTCTCAAGAATTTTACGGCAATGACATATGAAGGTTGAGGAGGAGGAATGGCCGACATGGAAGTAAGAAAGGACTCAAGGATTATTCATATATTCCTTCACCAATGGAGACATGTTCTACCAGGAAGGTGAAGGTCCAAGTGAGGGAAGGTGTAATCAACATAAATGGAAATGTTGTTTGATCAGAGGCTGCGGACAATAGGGATGATACCATCAGGAATGTCCTGCAGAATACAGGCATGGATACTGAGAAACCTTTAGAGGTATTACTGTATTACAGAGAAGAAATGGAGAAGGAATCCCTTGTGATCAATGATTCAACATAATATGGTGATAAAATTATGGAAAGGACCATTAGGGTGGACACTAATAGATAACAGAGGGATGGGATTGACAAGAAGAATCGTATCCTAGTAAGAGGTTTCAATGTATGTAAAATCAACCAAGAGGAATACATGAAAGTATGGGATAGATTAGAAGACCTTATAAAGGATGATCTAGAAACATTAGTAACTTATTTTTCTTGGAAACTTCTAAAGGATAAAAATTCCAATAGGATTTAGTTTTCCTTTAGTAACTATGTTTTCTCTTGGAGTTTCTCACTTTTTCCTTAAAACTGTTTTTTGGATAATAATAAAAAATAAAGTTATGATAATGAATAAATCTGATGCAGAGATTCTTTCTGATAACCTCATTTTGAATAACCTCTGCATCAAGAACACTTTATTGAGTGTTGTAGATTTTCATATACATATGCTAGGGATTCCATCAAATCCATTATACTCTTCTTCTCTTGAATGTTCAAAACCACATTCTGTACTAATGATATTTGAATCAAACCATGTTCCTTCCAATCTATCTTTTCCCATTCACTTATTTTCATTACTTCAAGTTTGAAAACCTTCAAAAAAATATCTAGATATTTTTGAATGAGATAGTATTCTACCTTTATTTTCCATAAAATAAAATATGTTCTATCAAACTTGTTGATCCAAACCATTCCTTATTTAGAAAACATCATTATAAAAAACAATAACTCTCGGTGAAATTTGAAAAATTTATACAGAAAAGAATTTTTCCTGAATAGATATAAACTACTAAGCCTCATGTAAACCATTTAATACCACTTTTTTCAAATTCCCTCACTTTGATTCAAATAATCAATTAGAAACAGTTTTTCCAAAATAAATTGGTAGAAATAGATTCCAAATGAAACTCTCCAAACTTAATATTATGGAACATGGTAGAAACAATGTTCACTCAAATCACTACACTAAGTTAAAATATATTTATCCCTATTAAAAACTATAGATAGAAAAAAAATCCATGAAAGGAAAGTAAATATAATATAGAGAATAAAACTTTGATTTTATATGGTTCAGACTAAAATTCCAACATGCATGAGATAAATATTTCAGCTTTTCATTTCTCTATAAATAAAACTTTACAACTAAGAAACATAAGAATTCACTCTGGATTAATAAAACAAGTAATTGAAAATATTTTCAAAAAAAACAATATAGGTTCCCCAATATCTATATGTATAGAGTAAAATTTATTTATCTAGTTATACCAACCTTTGAAAAATATGGGAATCCATCTGTTCTACTGTTCCCACTACCGATCTCCTGTAGCAATCTTCAGTCGACCGCCATCTCCAGTAAACTAGCAAAGACATCTTAACAAAACTTAATATCTGCAAATTCTAGAAGTAAAATATAAAACTTTTGTAACAACACCACATTGCATAGAGAATATTAAAATAATCCTCTTCCGAACAACCTCCTTCCGAAGAACTGCTTCTGGAGTGCTAAAGGAAAAACCCAGCCACTACCACAACAAAAATGTATTTAAGGTCTTCCAGAATAACTCCTTAGAGTAGACTGATTTCATTTGACTGAATTAGTCTTCACACATTACCATAATCATATACTATCAACATAACACTTCTAATTTTGAAATTATTTATGGTTTCAATCAGTTTCATACTCTTGATTTCATAACACATTATCAACACAATCGTCTTATCCAAACTAAACTTCATGGATATTTATCCCCACTAATATCATCTTACTATATTTAAGTTTGTATCAAGGAGATAACATATAATAATAACTAGACAAACCCACTTTACCTACAAAATACAATAATAAAACCAATAGAAAGATATAATAAATCCAAAACTAAATGAAAAGTATGCCCTTCTAAACCACCTTATTATGGCTCAACCACTCCTTTAATGTGTCATATCCTTTATAAATCCAAGTGTATGATGTTGTTTTAAGATATAACCAATGTATGAGCTCTCAAGTAGTGATCCCAAGGAGTATTTCCAGTGTCACCATATAGAACACCACTTTTCTTTTAACAAGAATTGTCACATCTTCTACCTTGACATCAAGAACTACAAAATGAGTCAAGTATTGGGAAAGGTGGTGAGTGATGAATTCAAACAAAAATTAAAATTAAAATGTGTAGTAAGATAAAAAAATTCCCTTCCTAACAAGCCCAAAAAATGGTCATATGTGAAATAGAACAAAAAATTATGTGCAAAAGATTAAATAGTCAACCTAGAATTTTTTTAACATGGGAAACTCTAAAAAAGGAAAAACCATGGGACCAAGTATAGAAAGAAGATCCACTAATAATAAATGAGCATATGGTAAATAATCCCAACAATTAATAAGGATATTAAAATTAAATTTTTTATAAAACATGATTAAGACTAAGAAGCAGATGAAGTCTAAAATTTGTCTAAAAACAAAGAACGCATACCAAGAATGAAATCCAAATAAAATATTTGACCATTGGATTAGAGGTTTACCATCCAAATAAAAAGTAATATAAAAATCATTTGAATTAGAATAATGACCATTGTTGATCAAAGCCAATCAGAACTGGATAGTTTATTGTTGGTTGTTGATTCTGAAATGCTACTAACCCTAGCAGCACTAATCATGAGAGGAAAAGAGACTATGGTGCTATAACCTATCAAAATCTATCCACCTACAAAAAACCCTCTAGAGATTTTGATTTTTTTTTAATTTTTTTAAATGCCACGTGAGGGCCTAGGGAAGGAGGACCCCCAACAAATCTGATGCAATTGGGGATCACCACCAACCTTGTAACCAGTCAAAAAGTCTAAAATTTACCTTTTAGTATAGTTTTGATCAAAATTATTGATTCATTATGGTCTATATAAATCTTCTCAAGATTTAATAGTTTGACATTAATAACTTCACATATCCAATTATATAACACATTGATATGTTTTGATATACTCTAAACAGTGGGATTATTTCCCAAAAAATGGTCCTTTGACTATTATAGAATAAAATATACCTCTCCTGATTAAAATTGATATCATGAATAAAAATTTTATCCATAAAAATTATTTTCATTCCTTTATAGTTTGAATTAAAAAATAATTAGAAGTAGAGAGAGTAACATATCTCATCAAACTATATTTCTAAGACACAAACCCCCTGTAATGACCCGAAACTCTATTAATGAAATTTCCCTTCTTATGTTTATTTAATATAGTACAAATAACATAAAATCACTTATAGAACACAATAAAAACATCATAAATGACAAGTGAATGAAATAAGAGGTATTTCTAGAAGTTAAGGAACATATACTGATGAAATAGTAACTTGGTCTTAGGAATAGTAATATAACCCTTATGAATAGTAAACCAGACTAATGAATAGTAACATAACCCATGAAAGTATAAATAAAATTTAGGCACCTTATAAATGAATGTATGAGGAAATAATATTATAGTGTAAGTAAATGAATATTTTAAAAATTGTTAAATTAAGTGTTGGTATTTTTATAAGTCATACATATTAAATTATAATTTTATAATTAATAAAAATATTTAAAAAAATATATTCATATAAAACGAATTCATAAATTAACATTTTTTTATTATGATTTTAGGATAATTTTATGATACCTTAGTTAATTTTTGAAAGTGTTATAAAATCAGTTATAGATTTAAAATTTGTATTTTCGAGTAAATGATGATTTTAATTAAAAATTAAATTTCTCATATTTATAAAATTATTTTCATAAAATGGTGTTCATTTTTGAATTATACATGTAAAAAAATTATTAGGATGTTTTTTTTGGATTTTTCTAAAATACTTGAATTTTTTGTGAATAGTAAAATATGATAATTTATGATAAATGATAAATACATGATTTATAGAGTCATATGTGATGTTTGGATGATTTAAGAGCACTTGGTATGAACTAAAATTCCCTTATTACTTTATGTTTTTACAATAATAAACATAATTTCTTATCTTGAGAAAAATAATAAAATAATGAGAAATCCCCCCTCCTCCACTATAAATACCACCCCTTCTCCCCACACCTTCCAAGATTTAAGCCTTGTCAAATTTCTACCAAATATTACCCCTAAGAAATTCCCCCATTTCTAGTATCTATTGGTCACATTAAAAGACCAAAACCAATCCCCTTAAGGAGGTTCTCAAGGAGGAGTATTCAAGAGGTAAAAACCACTTCCTTTTCCTTTTAATTTCTTTTCAAGTTCTTTTATTTATTATTCTATCCTCAAATCCTCTTTCCAAATGATCATGATAACTCTAGTATCATCTATATACTATAATAATATCATGTTAATGTAATATACTTCATCAAACTCCTTTCTCTCTCTCTCTCTCTTATTTTAAAAACGAAATCATCATCCGTGAGGTGCTGATTTACAACCTTCGTGGATGCTGAATTTTCATTCTTTAATTTATCCTTCAAGTATGGTAATAAAACAATTTTTATGGTTAAAATAGACTATAATATATGTATTAAAACTTTTATTATGTTATGTAAGTAATATATTTACATAATAATAAATGGTAAAACAAAATGAGTTAGTTATGATCAATAATCGTCGTAATAATGTAAACGATTATCAGTAAATGCCTTATATAATGATTCATCCTCATACCATACAAACAAATGATATATATAAACATTTAAACTTTTGGATGTTCATTAATATCATATAAATTTAATTATATAAAATTATACCCATTCCACATGAACTTCCATACTCACATACAAGTATAATGATCACAAAAACCAAGGAAATTAACGCTCCGAAGCAATAAAATTATATATTATAACTCATAAAAATGGCCATAAATGAACTTAATAAAATTATATTAAATCATAAAAATTTAAATAAGGTTTTTAATCAATCAATTAATGGATTTAATTTTATAATCCAGGATGTTAA
This sequence comes from Viscum album, assembly GCA_963277665.1. NCBI lineage: Eukaryota > Viridiplantae > Streptophyta > Magnoliopsida > Santalales > Viscaceae > Viscum > Viscum album. The sequence goes on along the minus strand of OY728150.1, from coordinate 427,168,928 downwards.
GGTCAAGTGCAGAACACATTCAGACATAAGGTAAGAGTTTCTCCCCAAACCTCCATTTTTCATTTGGGATTACACTGTATCTCTATTTACCCCAATTAAATAATTAATTATTATTATTTAATAATAATAAATTAGGTGTGAATTCTCTATATATTTGTACCAAACAGAATCCTTATTTATTTTATGGGGAGTTATGTGTTTTATAAGAATCTTTCTCAATCCTTCCCAATACGCAAGCCCGATTAAAAGGGAATGTTTAGATTTGTTACCCATTTTTAAGTACCATATACAATATTTTTTTATAAACTGTTTTTTTATAAAATTATTAATTTTTTCATAAAAATATTTATTTTTTCATTATTTGTTTTATATAAAAAAATTATGACAAATAAAAATGATTTTTCCAAAATAACTATTCTTTACAAAGTAAAAGGGGTATTTCTATCAAGAATTCCTCGATGGTTTTATTAGAGTATTTTCATCTATTTCAACACCTATGTTGAATTTTATGATTTATTGAGATTGGTATCTTATTATTTTCATCTACCATATATTTTTAAATGGTTTATGACTAGTTTGACTGTGGATGTATTATCTTGATACCATTCACCGTGCTACTTAGATTGTTTAGGTATTATGCTTACAGATTGGGGAAAGTTATTCACATTTCACATGTTCATGTTTTCTATGTTTATCCTCATTCATATGAGGAATACATTGGACATATAAAGTGATGGTTGGTTCCCACTAAAGCCCCCCGTTGCATCGTTAGGTCTTATGCGACAAAACATAATTGGGTTTTTCTCGAGGCCTTACCCTAGTATTTTCAAACGTCTTGGACAAGGCCTTGATGATATGTTTTAGATGTACCACATTATGAATTACCTCATTATGATATTATAAATTTATAAACCATGTGATATTTGACTAGTATAATATCCATGACTAAGGTTCATTCTCTTATGATCAGTTATTTTACTTTATTTACTCATCTTTCATTCCTTCCATATTATTCTCAATTTTATTTTTAAAGGAATGGATTTATTGTTATTCACTGTTCCTAATGTTTAGGTTTATGATAACTTTCACTGTATTACTTACCCTTAATGAGCATTTGATATCACCCCATTCTTATGTTTTATTTCCACCCAGGATGTGAAGATGAATATTATGAATGACTTTCAGGGTTAATCTAGGAGTTATGAATGTTCCAAATGGAATCTCTGTATTATTTTTCATTTCATATTTTAATGTAACAGTTTTTCATGTATCTAGTTTTCCAATTCTACTAAAATATTCAGTCCTTCGGGATGATATTCCTTATAAACATACTAATGTATTAATATGAGACATCGGCTCCATGCAACCGGGTTCAGGGTCTTCACAATTGGTATGAGAGGAAGTTTAGTAGAAACCTTGGAAGCTATATTTAGATAACATAGATTAGTGAACATAACCCTAACATATACTTTGAGGATAAGAATATAAGAACATCCTGGAATTTTGGAAAGGGAGAGATTATGTGGATATTCTTAGAAATACATCCCTGTCTGGATACTACAATTGGACATGGTTCAGGAATAGATGTACCTAGGGGTAAAAACTATGAAAAGGTATTCCAGGCCAGACTCAGGGTAACCCAATACTTGAAAATGATCTTTATTGTGAATCTGGTTTGACACTCCTAGGGGATATTCTTAGGATAGGTAACATTTTCTTTACAAACCATTATAAAGGATTTAAAAGTAAATATGTCCCCAAAGAAACCATGTTTATGATTATGATATTAGGTATGCATAAAACTTAAATTTATGTTAAGTGTTTTTATAGCGTGAGATTATACATTAAAATATATAACCTCATCTAGTGTATTCCATTATTGAGAAATGGTTCCTAGTGGAAGGAATGAAAACTGTATCAACACATGTATCCCATGTAGGTATTTCCATCATATTCAAGATAATGATGTCAGTATTAGAGTTGCGATTGGTGCTGAGGAACTTATAACTATATTGGGACAACTGACTCAGGTTATGAACAATAACCTTACCCGTATGGAGCATCTTGATCCACAACATGGAGGTGAAATGTGAGACCAATTTAGGAGACAACAACCTCTATTATTCAATGGGACTACAAACCCATTTACAGCTAATCAATATATATGTTCCTTAGAGAAGATATTTCTTGATTCGGGAAGTAACGAGAAGGAGAAGTTTTTTAGGGAAGTTTATCAGCTATTAGGAGATGTGGATCAATGGTGGTCAATAATCCAAAACAAAAAGGAGAAAGAAATTAAAAATATGGGATGGAGGGATTTTAAGTAAATATTCTTATAAAAATATTTTCCTCACAAAAAACGAGAAGATATGGAAAGACAATTATTGAAACTAAGGAAAAAGGAGGATGAGAAATTTTCCAAGTATGAATCAAACTTTACAAGGATAGCAAGGAATTCCATAGACTACATACGTAATCCAAGGAGTAATATTGATCGATTCTTTGATGGTTTAAAACCATTCATTCGAAGGGCACTAGTTTCACAAACTTTCTCATCATACGAAGATATAATCTCACATGCTATCAAGACAAATAAATAATTATATAATTATTATGACTTTAAGGGAAAGAAATAAAAGAAGGGGTGGAATATGAAATAATGGATAAAGGGAAGAATAAAAAAAGGAGTTTTTAAACATGTGATACTTGTATAAGGAAACACCCTAGAGCCCGATTAAAAGGAAAATGATTCTGTTACAAGTGTCGAGAAAAAGGCCACCAAGATTTTGATTGAAAGGGAAATAAAGAAGCTACCAATATTCAATGCTACAATTATAGGGAGATGGGACACTATGCAAATGATTTTCCAAAGTGTCAAAGATAAATTCCTCATAAAAGGCCACAAGAGAAAGGAAAAGCTTATACAATCACAATTGTTGAGGTTGAAGTTCCTAATGATGTGATGGAAGTTACTTTAATCGTTTACTCAAACTTAACTAATGATTTATTTGATTATGGATCATCATATTCCTTTATATCTTCCCAATTTTCATTAAAAATTAGATATTTTGAATTCTACTTAACAAGGGAGTTGTCAGTCAAAACCCCTAACACTATTACAAAACTGGGTTAATCCAGAACTAGGGATTTAACAATGCTAGCTAAAAACGCTGTTAAAGACCCCCTTTGTTAGCAATAAACAAAGTACTATTAAAGGGGATATTTAACAATATTTTTTAGTATTGTTAAAGGTGGTGTTTAATAGTGAAAATAAATAGAATTGTTAAAGGGAAACCTTTATCAACGCTTTTTTACAATCATTGGTAAAGGCCAAACCTTTATCAGTGATTGTAAAAAAGCGCTGATAAATGAGTTCATTTATCGGTACTTTTTTACAAGCACTGATAAAATTATACTTCAAAAAAATATATTTTATTAAAAATAATATAATAATTTATAACTATATTTATACTGATACAAATATAATATATATTTTTTAAAATTTGTTTTAGATAAGGTAAATAGGCATTTACACTTAATATATAAGATATTTAGTGAAAAAGGATTATAAAATAGTTAAAAAATATTTTTAATTAATAATTTTCTTATTATTACTGAGTAATAGTCATTTAATATCAATTTGAAGATAAAAAATCAAAAAATTAATAAAATATCTAAAATAAGTTGAAAATGTAACTCGATCTTCAAACGACCATAACTTTTGATCTGGGTGTCCATTCTGTCTCTACCACATATCAAATCAAATCTTGTGATGATCTCTACACCATGTTGGTGTAGGACTAGCTCCTTAAGAATTTTCTACCTTTTTATCTATAAAGGTTTAGAAGGCCTCTTAAATAGAGTTTTAAGTCACCGACCCCGATTTCTTAAAATTCAAACAGCTATAACATCCAATATAGTTGTCTGTTCAGCTTGTACCACTTATCATATCGAAGCTCATTTCATGATCTTTGATTTGACTTGTTATGGAGAAGAAAAATGACTTCAGGATTAGATTTTATGGTCATTTATGTGTTTTTAGGGTTTAAAGAGTTTTATTAACGCTTTAGGGTTTATTGTTTGTTTTTTTATTTATTATTAATGTATTATTAATTTATTCAATATTTATTATTATTTATTTATTTATTTATTTATTTAATATTTATTTATTTTATTAAATACATTTATATTATATTCTAGAATAAGTAAATTAATAAAATATATAATATATTTAAATAAATATAAGTATATATATATCACACACACATATATTGTATAAATGTATTTAAAAATAATTATACAAATATATGAAAATATATATGTAAATATATATATAAATAAACAAATATATCATTAAAAAGATAGAAAAACAACATGATGTAGTGGTAAAGACGTTCCATCTTTGAAGGAGAGGTGTAAGGTTCGAATCCAGGTGGGCGCGCATGAAGCTCAAAATTTGCAAAGCACTGATGGGGGGGTAGTGAAAAGCATTCATAGGGGGGTGGAGCGCTATTAAAAGGGCCTTGGAAGCACTGATAAAGGGGTCAAACACACATGGACAGCTGAATTTTTTTTACACCCTTTAAAAACACTACTTTTATCATCGCTAAAAAAGTGTTGTTAAAGGGGGCCTTCAACAACGCTTTTTAGCATTGGTAAAAGTTTCAGGATTTTAACCGCACTCAAATTATTAGTGTTTTTTTAGCGCTGATAAAGGCATGTTCTAGTGTTGTTAAAGGCCTTTTTTGTAGTAGTGTAAGGGAAGTCTCATTACAAAAAAGATGTCTCAGGAAATTCCTGTTATGTAATATAAACGTGCTTTATCTGCTAATTTTATTGTCATACCTATGGTCGATTTTGTCATAATACTCAATATAGAGTGGTTTTCAAAATATGATGCGAAAATCTATTATAAGAAGAAGGAAATTAAGATTTATGAGGAAGGTGTAGAAATATTATCTTTAGAGTAGAAAAATCAACGTCTGATTCTTATCTAGATCTACCCCTAATAGCTGTATTGAATGCAATTCTTTGTGAGGAATAGAATGAAATATCTATGGGTGAGTAAAAGAATCTTCAAATTGAAGATGAACATATTCTGCAAGAATAAATTGATGTATTTCTAGAGGATTTACCTAGAAATCCTCTAGATCAGAAAGTTGAGTTATCTATTGATTTGATTCCTAGTTCAAGACTTATAAATTTTCCATGGTGTAATTAGTTGAATTGAAGAAACAACTAGAGGAATTGAGTGAAAAAGGGTTTATCTACCATAATCTTTATCCATGGGGGTCCACTGTTCTATTTGTTAAGAATAAAGATGGATCCATGAAGCTTTGCATTGACTATAGATAAATCAATGCTATTATAACAAAGAAAAAATATCCCCTACCTCGCATTGATGATTTATTAAATCAACTTCATAGAGCTTAATATTTTTCAAAGATTGAAATTCGATCTGGATATCTTTAGTTTCATGCGAGGAAGGAATATATTCCAAAGAAAACATTTTGAACTAGTTATGGACATTACGAGTTTACAGTAATTCTATTTGGAATAACTAATCCACCCTCTGTTTTCATGGATCTAATAAACAATATTTTCAAGGAATATCTTGATGACTTGTTGTGGTAATTATTGATGATATCTTGGTATAATCAAAAAGTTATGAGGCCCATGTGAATCAATTGAGTATTATTATGAAGACTCTTAGAAGAAATGATTTATATGGGAAGTTTATCAAGTGTAAATTTTTACTTCAATCAGATTCTTTTCTTGGCTGTATTATCTCAAAGGATGAAATATTAGTTGATCCTTTGAAGACAAAGGCGACTCAGGAATTTCCTACACCAATGAATATAATTGAGGTATGTAGTTTTATTTTTTTAGTAGGTTATTATTGGTGTTTCATTCAGAACTTTTCCTGATTAGCTAACCCATTAACCAATATTACTCGTAAATGGGTTAAGTTCGTATAGACAAAAGAATGTGAAGAATGTTTTGAAGAATTGAAGAAAAGGTTAGTGAATGCTCCAATATTGACTCTACCATCTGGAAATGGTGGATTTGTGATTTATAGTTATGTATCAAATAAAGGACTTCATTGTGTCCTTATCCATAATGATAAAGTTATTGCCTATGCATCAATCCAGTTAAAAACTCATGAACAGAACTATCCAACTCATGATCTTGTGTTAGAAGTAGTAATATGTTCTCTGAAGATATGGAGACACAATCTCTATGGTGAAAGATGTGAGATATATACGGATCACAAGAGTTTGAAATATATCTTCTCATAGAAAGAACTCAACATGAGGTTAAGGTGATGGATCGAGCTACTCAAGGATTATGATTATTCAATACACTACCACCATGGAAAGGTGAGTAAGGTAGGATATGCAGTGAGTAGGAAGGGTCATGGAGTTCTGAACAAAATGATGATTTACAAGGACCCTATGTACATGGATCTAGAAAATATGGATATGGGAATTATCAAGGGAGTTAAAAAATCATTATATTTTCAAATGGTTTCCCAACCATCTTTATTAGAAATAATTAAAAGTTCTCAGTGTGATGATAAGAATATTAAAAAGAAAATTAAAGATGTGAATGATGAGAAGTTTCCAGACATTGAATGTTAGGATGGAATTTTGAAATTTGGGAGGAGGCTATGTGTTCCCTCTATACCCGAGATAAAAAGGGAGTTATTGGATGATTCCCATAGTTCAAATTTATCTATAAACTCTGGTATCACTAAGATGTATATATATTTTAAGGAACATTTATGATGGGATAATATAAAGTAGAAAATTGATGATTATGTATCAAGATGTTTAGTATGTCAATAGGTGAAGGCTAAAAGACAACATCCTAGTGGAGTCCTGAAATCCCTATCTATTCCTACATGTAAATGAGATGACATAATTATAGATTTTTTCACTGGATTACCAAAAAATCAATGAAATAATGATTCAATATGGGTGATTTTTTATCGTCTTACTAAATCTGCACTTTTCATCGCTATAAGAGATGATTTTCCACTATAGAACCTTGCACAACTCTATATTAATGAAATTGTAAGACTTCATGGAGCACCTCAGTCAATTATGTTAGATCATGATCTAGGATTTACATCAAAATTATGGAATATTACTAAAAAGAATTGAATAATGAGCTTTATTTGAGTACTCCTTATCACCCTCAAACTGACGGGTAGTTAGAATGAACGATCCAAACTTTAGAAGACATGTTGAGCTCATGCTCACTTGACTTTCAAGTCATGTGGATCAATATTTACCTTTAGTGGAGTTTTAATAAAATAATAGTTTCCATTATATTATTCAAATGGAACCATATGAATCAGTGTATGGAAAGAGATGTTGCACACCAACTTGTTGGGATGAAGTTGGTGAAAGGAAGCTTGTGGGCCCAAATCTTGTGGAGAAAAAATAGAAAAGGTAAATACTATTCAAACCCATATCAAAGAAGCTCAAACTAGGAAAAAGATCTATGCTGATAATCTAATGAAGGATTTGGAATTTCATGTGGGAGATCAAATTTTCTTGAAATTATATTTATGGAAGGGTGTTATAATATTTAGGAAGAAAGAAAAACTAAGACCCAAGTAAATTGGTCATTTTGAAATTCTAGAGAGAATCGGAGGTGTGTCTTATCTTTTGGCATTTCCGCCTAGCCTTATAAGGTACACAATGTGTTCCACATCTCCTTTTTAAGTAAGTACATTCCATACTCAACTCATGTCATCACTTCTGAAGCAATAGAATTTGAACCTGACTTATCTTAGCATGAAGAGCCTATCTGGATTCTGGACATAAAAGAACAGGTGTTGAGGAATCATACAACTCATCTAGTAAAGGTACTTTGAAAAAATCATAAAATTGAAGAGGAGATGTTGGAGCCTAAGGAACTTATGATGAAGAACTACCAAAATCTTTTTGTGGGGTGACAATATAGAAATTTCAAGGACAAAATTTTTACAGGAGGGGAGAATGTAAAGATATAGAACTCTATCAATGAAATATCCCTTCTTATGTTTATTTCATATAGTATAGATCACACAAAATCAATTATAGAACACAATTAAAACATCATAAATGATGAATGAATAAAATAAGAGGTATTTCTAGAATTTAAGGAACCTATATTGGTGAAATATTAACTTGATCTTAGGAATAGTAATACGACCCTTATAAATAGTAAATCAAAATAATGAATAGTAATATCACCCATGAAATTATAAATAAGATTTTGTAACATTATAAATGAAAGTATATTGTAATTATATCATAGTATAAGTAAATGAATATTTTAAAAATTATTAAATTAAGAGTTTGTATTTTTGTAAGTCATAAATATTTAATTATACTTTTATAATTATTAAAAAGATTTTAGAGAAAATATATTCACATAAATTTATTCATAAATTAACATTTTGTTGTCTTATGATTTTAGGATAATTTTATGAGACCTTAGTTAATTTTTTAAAGTGTTATAAAATCAGTTATAGATTTAAAATCTGTACTTTTGAGTAAATAATGATTTTAATTAAAAATTAAATTTATCATATTTAGAAAATTATTTTAATAAAATTAGGTTTATTTTTGAATTCTACATGTCAAAAAATGGTTAGGGTGAATTTTTATTATTTTCATAAAATATTTGAATATTTGGTGAATAGTAAAATATGATAATTTATGATAAATGATAAATACATGATTTATTGAGTCATAGGTGATGTTTGGATGATGTAATAACACTTGGTTCTAAATCACATGCACTTATTACTTTATTTTGTTACAAGAATCAACACTATTTATTATCTTTAGCAATATAATAAAATAATGAATAAAATAATGAAAATCACCCCCTCCTCCACTGTAAATACCACCCCTCACCACCCCTTTTCCCTACACCTTGTAAGATTTGATCCATGTAACATTTTTACCCAATATTATCCCCAATTATCTCCCCCATTTCCAGGAGCTCTTTATATCATCAAAAAACCAAAACCAATCCTCTAAAGGAGGTTCTCAAGGAGGAGTATTCAAGAGGTAAAACCCTCTTCCTTTTCCTTTTAATTTCTTCTCAAGTTAATTTATTTTATTATCTATCCTCACCTCCTATGTTTAAATGATCATGAAAACTCAAGTATAATATATATACTAAAATTAAATCATGTTATTGGAATATCCTTCATAAAATTCCTTTCACTCTCTCTTTTATTTTAAAAATGAAATCATCGTCCGTGAGGTGCCAATTTACAACCTTCATGGGCAACGGATTTTCATACTTCAATTTATCCTTAAAGGTTAGTAATGAAACATTTTTTATGGTTAAAACAGACTATAATATATTTATTACAACCTTTATTATGTTCTGTAAGCAACATATTTATATAATACAAAACGATAAAACAAAATGAGTTAGTTATGATCAATAATCGTTGTAATAATGTAAACAATTATCACTAAATGTATTATCTAATGATTCATACTCATACCATATAAAAAATGATATATATATATATATATATAACCATTTACACTTATTTATATTTATTAATATCATATAAAATCAATTTTGTAGGATTATACCCATTCTACATGAACTTCCATACTCACATACAAGTATACCGATCATGCAAACCAAGGAAATGATCGCTCCGAAGCAATAAAATTATATATTATAACTCATAAAAATGTCCATAAATGAACATAATAAAATTATATTAAATAAAATACATGCATACAAGGTTCTAAATTAATTAATTAATGGATTTAATTTTATAATTCAGGATGTTAAGGTCAAGTGAAGAACACATTCTAACATAAGGTAAGGGTTTCTCCCCAAACCTCCATTTTTCATTTGGGATTACGCTTTCTCTCTCTTTACCCCAATGAAATTATTAATTATTATTATGTAATAATCATAAAGTATGTGTGAATTTTCTACATATTATTACCAAACATAATCCTTATTTATTTGATGGGGAGTTACGTGTTTTATAAGGATCTTTTTTAATCCTTCCTAATACGCAAGCCTGATTAAAAGGGAATATCTCAATTTCTTACCAATTTTCAAGTACCAACTACAATATTTTTTAGAAACCATTATTTTTATAAAATTAATAATTGTAATCCCCCAACCCCAGTTACCCATAGTTAGTGCATTATTACATAACATTGTCATGATCACAAGAAAGATCAAGTCTTGAAAGACCGATTAGTTTAGCAGCCTTGGAAACACTAGATGCATTCATAAAGTTTACATTACATCATAAAATGAAAACTACAACAACATAGTATCCATATTCCACACTCATATCCCCTCATACTATCCCTCCAGGTCATTCATAAAATACTTCTTCACATCCTGGGAAAAATAAAACATAGAAAGGGGTGAGCTCAGATGCCTAGTAAGGATAACAATATAGGGAAAACTTTCATAAATAAGTATAAAAATTTAAGGCAATGTATAACTAAAACAAAATCCTTTTAAACTTTAACTTCAGCATAATATGGCAGCAATAAAATGAAATAATTCCATTTAATTATTCACATGGATATTCTACTAATAGAATAATCACATGCAATATCAATAACCACTTTAATAATGATGGAATGCATAATGTCAGACTATCATAAGCACGTAGCCATGGCCTCGTGCCAAGAATACAAATAAGATTGTGTCAAGTCCTCGTGCCAAGACACTAGTTTGTCTCATGAGACCTACCAATGCATCGAGGAGCTATAGAGGGATCCACCCATCACTTACTAAGTCCAATGAATTCCTCATATGAAAAATGTTTAAACATAACATAAACATTCATATTAAAACTAGCATACGAAATGTCAATACTTTACCCATAAACCATGAATGGTATAAAAATAACAAATCCGTAGTCAAACATATCACAAAACCTTAAATACAATATGGAAGATTTTTATCATAATAAATCAACTTCAAAACAAGTTTAAATCCATTAAAGGATTTTGACATAGATGAAAATGATTTGTAAAACTCTTTGAGAGAAATATCCTATTTTCATAAAAACATTTAAAAGTAAAAAAATTTAGAAAGGAATACATTTAAAATTTGTTTTGAATTAAAGTTTCCCATACCGCTTTGAAACTTTTGAAAGTAATTAACATTTTAAAACATTCATGTCCATATAAATAAATCCTTAAAAACCATTTTGAAAACATAGACATTAATGAGAATGATTTAGAAGAATAAATATTTAAAACATTTAAAATAATCTTTTAGAAAAAAGTCCCTTAAAAAGAATCCATTTGAAAACTCTTTTATGAAACATGGACATGGATAATAAATATGTCCCAGTAGATACTTACATAAAAACAACCTCGGATAATAATGAGATTGTAAAATAAACCCTTAACTTGTACTTTTCCTTGGTTGAGGGTAGGTTAACCTCCTATATAATGGTGAAATAATTGTTATTAAATTATAAAAGAATTATATACATTAATATGATATCATATATGATCTTTTAACATTGATTTGTTAATAATATCTTAGTATTATCATCATTTTGGGTGTTAACGAATTCGTTTTCCTTTATATATTTTGTTATATAAGCCATGTTTGTTATGGATAGGTTGTATATTATTCATATCCATAATGATATAAAGTCATTAAACATTATTTTTAATCATCAAATGAGAATTATAATTGCATGGATATGATGGGGAATTAATCTCATCGCGTTCGTGGAAACGGTATTCCGTACGTACGCACGAGCGATAATATCATTCTTTTGATATTAAAATAATATATAATTGGATGGTATATCATATATACAGAATCATTATCATGTTATATTTATTATTTACATCAATTAAATATCATTATCATACCCATCCAAATAATAATGTTTTTGAATAACAATTACTCCAGGACGTGGAGATGGTAAGCCGTACGTACGCACGTATGGTGACATGTCATTCAAAGGATGGATAGAATACTGAATATGGTTGTACCATATTTATAATAACATCAAATTATATAGAAGATACTAGAGTTATTATTTTATAACGGAAATAACAAAGAAAGAAGAAGTTGAAGAAGAAAGGAACTTGAAAAAGTGTGGTGAAAACATTACCTCTTCTTCGGGTTCTTCCTTTTGATTTGATCAAAAGGGATCTTTAGGTTGGATTTCTGATCAAACTAAGGCCTCTAGGTTGATGTGAGGGAAGTTTAGATAGTATTTGGTAAGGGTTTGGCCGAACAAAAAGGCTTTGAAGGTGTGAATAATTGTTTATATGTTGTGTCCTTTTATAAGGGGGAGGAGGGGCTCTTTAGGAAAAACTTAAAGTATTAATTTATAATAAATTAATATTTGGTTTCCAATGGATCAAAAGTGTATTATTCAAAGTATAATGTGGGGATGGGTCTAAAGCCTTTCAAAAAATATATTTTAGATAGGTCTGGGTCATTATATTAACCATATCTTTTAGTTTTAACTCTTTGTTAATTAGATTGACATTTACCTTGTCACTTTGTATTTTTATATTATATAGTTAATAAAATTACTATATACATCCAAACGACCCCCAAGTGGCCCATTAATGATACTAATATCATGATATAAGTTATTTGGCCGAAACTTAGATTTTTAGGAATAGAATATCAATTAATAATATAATACTTGTTTTAAAAACTCATTTATGTCAATTTTGACAATATTTAATAATTGATTTTTGTTAAAGTCTTAAAAACTTTATTAATTAAAAAAAAATTCATTTAAGAAATACTAACATGTCATATTAAACAATAAAATTCTTTTATGGCTTCAAAACTTTCAAATTATATTTATTTGAACATTTATAATACTAATTATTTGATTCTTTCATTAATAAGTAAAATACTACATCATTATTGTGTCATAAATAAATTTAATTATTCAATTTCTAAAAATTATAAATAAAATACCATTATGTATTAAATATTTTTAGATTTATAATTAATATTTATATTTGAAAATATAACATATATAACCCTATGTAAAAATTGTTTTGCTAAAAGATATATGCTTATGTCATTTTTGTATTTACTACTTAATTAATATAAAGTGTCATTATCACTTACAAGTGGATCCATGGGATCCCAAAATCGACCCAAATATGCCCATGGTCGGAAATGTATCAACCAATAAGGTTAGGACATGTTTTATAATAATTTATTATTATTATTATATTATTTTTTACCCTTATTTACCAGATTTACCCTTTAACCATGGTAAATAAAATATTTACCAAAGTAATTATTCAAAATGTCTAAAAATAAAAGTTACCGATTTACAAAATTTAGACCTCCTGATTCTAAATATGGAATCTATTTTTCTAAATTCAAAACACATAAGTGGCAGAAATTAATTTAAAATTAATTCCCGCTGTCAAAACAAAAAGCATGTTTTTAAGAAATAATAACTATCAAAAGATTGACACTTGTTTATGTCCGGTTTAATTGTGAAATTATGTCCAATGACAAAAATTGTATTAAATGGTAAAAATATATTCTAAATATACTTTAAAAAAACTCAAACTCGTAATTTATCACTATTAATTATTTTGATTAAAAAAATTGTTTTTAATTAAAATTTAGTAATTTTCACAATTCATCAAAATATAAAAGTTATCCGAAAAGTACCAAAATTTTACCCTAGGCTAATTTTGATATTATGAATCCAAAAATGAAGTCCATTTTGAGAGATAAAATTTATAAAATTTCGAAAAGTGGGTATTACTATTCATAACGGCTACTTTGATTGGTCGCGGTGTGTTAGAATCTCAAAGTTGCGTACAATACACGCTACTGTATTATTCAAAGATAATCGTATCGTGGAAGATTGAGGTGTTAAATTCTCCCCTCCTTCAATAAATTTTGTCCTCACAATTTATGCTCGGTATTGGAAACTTGGGGTTGACATTTCAAAATATCATAGTTGAAATCCCACATCGAAAAATGGATTAATGAGGCCTCTATTTAAAATAAAGAGTGGTAAGTATGAAGGTTACCAAAAATAACACATACTAGGGTTCCATGTAGGGAAACATGGATATGGAAGAGAAATATAACCATCAATATCTGATGGAGAGTGGTAGAGAACATGGATATGAAAATTCCAACAATCACAAAGCCATAAATTTGTGATGATCTAAGGTACCATCTAGGATAATGTTTTTGTTCTAAGTTCATTTTCTTAATGTTTATGAATTTATTTATGAGATTGGTTAAGATCATAAGGAGATATAATTACTTTATAATTAGTGTTTTATCCATTAATAAATTTCTACCACAAACTCATCTTTCACTACAAAACATAATACAACTCAAAAATACTCTATTTATCCTAATCATATAGGGTTCCAAATATAATGAATTTATTATTCACATATCAGACCCTTTAAAAAAAGAAACTACATTATAAAATCTAGGGACTTCACGTAGTCCAGTGGTAGGCGATAAATATCAATCACACTATGGTTGTGGGTTCGATTCCCACAACTTTGTCTAACGCGACGGGTTATCACACAGTCTGCGTGTTGTCTTTTTATAAAAATACAAAAATTACCTTTCAAACTTAATCCATTACAACCTTTAGACTTATCCAAAATACTATTATCCAAACTCACAGTCCAAAATTTATAAGGAAGTTAAACACAATGAAGATCATTTTTCCCACGTAATAGCATGTGAGCACCTTCATCATGTATTCTTTTAAAACACTACAACATCCTGAAATACCACAAAACCTTATTGATTACATTCATGATCCCTTATTACTTATAGAATACTGGATATACTTCTTATATAAAAAAACCTTGAATATTCCAACAATGATGAAAAAAAACCATTAATCAGTGTCAAGGAAGTCAAGAATATCCAATATAATTTATCCAAATCAACCATCTCTTATTCCAAAATTACTACCTCAGTATCAAGACCATATTAAGGATTACCTTTCCTTAAACCATTTATTTTCAAAAAAAAGTTTAACTTTCCGTTGATTCAATTTCCATAGTACCATATAATCTCAAATCCTCAATGAAATAGTATTGCAGTACAATCCTTATTTATATCCATAATTCATATAATCAGTACATCGTTAATACAACACTCAAATGGAATAGTTATTTAATAACAACATAAGAACACTAGTCATTCCTCTTCATCTGTGGTAGTATCATAACTTTATTATTATCCAATAGCATCATTTGGGGCATACTCTGATGATTTGAACATTGATTCGCGTAGTGTCCCCACTCCTTGCAGATGAAGCATTGTACATTTGAAACCTTTTTCTTACCCTCACAATCATGAATGTGGTGTCCTTTTTCTCCACACTTATAACATACTCTCATTCCCTTTAAGAATTTTCCAAGTTGATTCTTTCCACAGTTATCACATATGGGAAAATCCTTCTTTACCTTCTCCCCTTTATCTGTCTTTCTCCCTACCATTCTTTTCTTCTCTGGATTCCTTTCAAATCCATAGGACTCTGAGAACTCTTTACTTATCTTATCAACACATGATACTGTTTCTTCATATTATGATAATACATGGGAGACTATTTCTCTTCTAAATTCTGGCTGAAGACCATGAAATATATGATCCTTATTACTCTTTGGATCTTGCATATTGCTGGAGTTCTCATTCCTTCTACTGGGCACCATTTCTAAACAATGGCATACACTAGATTAGTTTATGAATAGAAATACCTAATCCAAAACTTTTAAAACACTTAACATAAATTAAATAGTTTATGGATATAATCCATAATCATAAAAATGTCTTCTTTGAGGAAGTATATACTCATAAACCCTTCATAATGGTTTGTAAAGAAAATGAGAATTATCCTAAGTATATCCCCTGGGAGTGTCGTAACCAAGAGTGAAGCAAGGCCCATTTTAGTGCACCAGTTCCCGTTCAAGTCTATCTCAAAGTGGTGTTTTCGGGTTTTACCCCTAGGTACATCTGTGCCAGAGCTGCCTCTACCTGCTCGTATCCATACAGGGATGTATTGCTTGGAAAACTCACAAAATCTCTACAATACCAACATTCTAGGAAGTTCTTCTATACTAATCCTAAAAGTCTATCTTAGGGCTATGTACTCAAATCCAAGTTTATCTAAATCTAACTTCCAAGGTTTGTACTAAACTTCCTATGATACCAACTCTAACACCCTGACCCCAGTTACCCAGAGTTGGTGCATTATTACATAACATTGTCATGAACACAAGAAAGATCAAGTCTCGAAAGACCAATTAGTTTAGTAGCCTTAGAAACACTAGATACATTCATAAAGTTTACATTACATAATAAAATGAAAACTACAACAACATAGTCTCCATAGTCCACATTAATATCCCCTAATACTATCCCTGCAGGTCATTCATAAAATACTTCTTCACATCTTGGGAAAAATAAAACATAGAAAGGGGTGAGCTCAAATGCCCAGTAAGGATAAAAATATAGCAGAAACTTTCATAAATAAGCATAAACATTTAAGGAAATGTATAACTAAAAAAAACCTTTTAAACTTGAACTTCATCATAATATGGCATAAATAAAATGAAATAATTCCATTTAATTATTCACATGGATATTCTATTAATCGAATAATCACATGGAATATCAATAACCACTTTCATAATGATGGAATGCATAATGCCAGACTATCATAACCACGTAGCCAACGCCTCATACCAAGACTAAAAATAAGATTTTTTCAAGGCCTCGTGCCAAGACACTAGTTTGTCTCATGAGACCTACCGATGCATCGAGGAGCTATAGTGGGCTCCACCCATCTCTTACTAAGTCCAATGCATTCCTCATATGAAAAGGTTTGAACATAACATAAACATTAGTATTAAAACTATCATACAAAATGTCAATACTTTACCCATAACCATGAATGGTACAAAAATAACACATCCACAGTCAAACATATCACAAAACCTTCAGTACAATATGGAAGATTTGTATCATAATAAATCAACTTCAAAACAAGTTTAAAATCCATTAAAGGATTTTGACGTAGATGAAAATGATTTGTAAAACTCTTTGAGAGAAATATCCTTTTTTCATGAAAACATTTAAAAGTCACAAAATTTAGAAAGGAATACATTTAAATACATTTTTGAATCAAAGTGTCCCATACCACTTTGAAACTTTTTAAAGTAATTAACATTTTAAAACATTCATGTCCATATAAATAAATCCTTAAAAACCATTTTGAAAACATGGACATTAATGAGAATGATTTAGAAGAATAAATATTTAAAACATTTAAAATAATCTTTTAGAAAAAAGTCCCCTAAAAATAATCCCTTTGAAAACTCTTTTATGAAACATGTACAAGGATAATAAATATGTCCCAGTAGATACTTACGTAAAAACAACCTCAGATAATAATGAGATTGTAAAATAAACCCTTACCTTGTACTTTTCCTTGGTTAAGGGTAGGTTAACCTCCTGTATAATGGTGAAATAATTGTTATTAAATTATACAAGAATCATATACATTAATATGATATCATATATGATCTTTTAACATTGATTTGTTAATAATATCTTAGTATTATCATCGTTTCGGGTGTTAACGAATTTGATTTCCTTTATATATTTTGTTACATAAGATGTGTTTTTTATGGATAGGTTGTATCTTATTAATATATATAATGATATCAAGTCCTTAAAAATTATTTTTAATCATCAAATGAGAATTATAATTCCATGTATACGATGGGGAATGAATCTCATCGCATTCGTAGAGACGGTAGTCCGTACGTACGCACGAGCGACAATATCATTATTTTGATATTAAAATAATATATAATTGGATGATATATCATATATACAGAATAATTATAATTTTATATTTATTATTTACATAAATTACATATCATTATCATACCCATCCAAATAATAATGTTTTTGAATAACAATTACACCACGACGTGGATACGGTAAGCCGTACGTACGCACGTATGGTGACATGTCATTCAAAAGATGGATATAATACTGAATATGGTTGTATCATATTTATAATAACATCAAAGTATATAGAAGATACTAGAGTTATTATTTTATAACAGAAATAACAAATAAAGAATAAGTTGAAGAAGAAAGGAACTTGAAAAAAGGTGGTGAAAACATTACCTCTTCTTCGGGTTCTTCCTTTTGATTTGATCAAAAGGGATCATTAAGTTGGATTTATGATCAAAATAAGGCCTATAGTATGAATTTATGGAAGTTTAGAGAGTATTTGGGTAGGTTTTGGCTGAACCAAAAGGATTTTAAAGAGTGAATAATTGGTTAGAAATTGTGTCCTTTTATAAGGGGGAGGAGGGGCTCTTTAGGAAAAACCTAAAGTATTAATTTATAATAAAATAATATTCAGTTTATAATGGCTCAAAATTGTATTATTAAAAGTATAATGTGTTTATGGGTCTAAGTCTTTTCAACCAATATATTTTAGACAGGTTTGGGTCATTATATTAACCTTATCTTTTAGTTTTAACTCTTAGTTAATTAGATTGACATTTACCATGTCACTTTGTATTTTAATATTATATAGTTAATAAACTTACTATATACATCCAAGAGACCACAAAGTGGTCCATTAATGATACTCCTATCATGATATAAGTTATTTTTCCAAACCTTAGATTTTTAGGAATATAATATCAATTAATAATATAATACTTGTTTTAAAAACTCATTTATGTCAATTTTGACAATATTTAATAATTGATTTACTTTAAAGTCTTAAAAAATTTATTAATTCGAACCAAATTCATTTAATAAATCCTAACATGTCATATTAACCAATAAAATTCTTTTATGTAATAAAAACTTTCAAATTATATTTATTTTAACATTTATAATACTAATTATTTGATTCTTTCATTAATAAGGAAAATACTGCCTCATTATTGTGTCATAAATAAATTTAATTATTCAATGTCTAAAAATTATAAATAAAATACCATTATGTAATAAATCTTTTTATCTTTATAATTAATATTTATAGTTGAAAATATAACATATATTACCCTATGTAAAAATTGTTTTTCTAAAAGATATATGCTTATGTCATTTTTGTATTTACTTTAACTTAATTAATATAAAGTGTCATTATCACTTACAAGTGGATCCATGGGGTCCCAAAATCGAACCAAAGATGACCATGGTCGGAAATGTATCAACAAATAAGTTTAGGACACTTTTTATGGAAATTTATTTTTACTATAATATTATTTTTTACCCTTATTTACCGGATTTACCCTTTAACCATGGTAAATAAAATATGTACCGAAGTAATTATTCAAAATGTATAAAAATAAAAGTTACCTATTTACACAATTTGGACCTCCTAATTATAAATATTGAATCCATTTTTCTAAATTCAAAACACAGAAGTGGAAGAAATTAATTTAAAATTAATTTCCGTTGTCAAAACAAAAAACGTTTTTTAAGAAATAATAACTATCAAAAGATTGACACTTATTTATGTCCGGTTTAATTGTGAAATTATTTATAATGACAAAAATTTTATTAAATGGTAAAAATATATTCTAAATATACTTTAAAACCACTAAAACTCATAATTTATCACTCTTAATTATTTTGATTAAAAAAGTTATTTTTAATTAAAATTTAGTAATTTCCACTATTCATCAAAATATAAAAGTTATCCGAAAAGTACCAAAATTTCACCATAGGCTAATTTGATATTCCTAATCCAAAAATGAAGTCCATTTTGAGAGATAAAATTTATAAAATTGGAAAAAGTGGGTATTACTATTCATAATGCTTACTTTGATTGGTCATAGTGTGTTAGAATCTCGAAGTTGCGTACAACACACACTACTGTATTATTCAAAGAGAATCGTACCGTGGAAGCTTGGGGTGTTACAATAATTTTTCCATGAAAAAATATATTTTTTAATTACTTATTTTATATAAACAATTATGATAAATAAAAATTATTTTTCCAAAAGAACTATTCTTTACAAAGTAAAAGGGGTATTTCTCTCAAGAATTTCTTAATGATTTTATTAGAGTATTTTCATTTATTTCAACACATATGTTGAATTTTATAATTTATTGAGATTATTATCTTATTATTTTAATTTAAATTTTTTTATTAAATGGTTTATGACTGGTTTGACTGTGGATGTGATATCTTGATACCATTCACCATGCTACTCATATTGGTTAGGGATTATGATTACAGATTGGGGAAAGTTATTTACATTTCATATGTTTGTGTTTTTTATATTTACACTCATTCATAAAAGTAATAGATTGGACTTATAATGTTATGGGTGGTGCCCACTATATCTCCTCGATGCATCAGTAGGTCTCATGAGACAAAACAAAATTGGGTTTTGGTCGAAGCATTACACTAGTATTTTCAGACATCTTGGCCAAGGCCTTAACGATATGTTTCAGATGTATGGAATTATGAATTCCCTCATTATGATATTATAAATTTATAAACCATGTGATATTTTACTAGTAGAATATCCATGACTAAGGTTCATTCTCTTATGATCATTTATTTGAATTTATTTACTCATCTTTCATTCCTTCCATATTATGCTCAATTTTATTTTTAAAGGCATGCTATTTTTGTTATTCACTATGCCTAATGTTTATGTTTATGATAACTTACATTGTATTACTTACCCTTACCGAGCATCTGAGCTCACCCCTTTCTTATGTTTTATTTTTCCCCAGGATGTGAAGATGAATATTATGAATGACTTGCATGGTTAATCTAGGAGTTATGGATGTTCCAAATGGAATCTATATACTATGAATGTCTCTAGTTTTATAATTATACTAAAATATTCGGTCCTTCGGGATTCGATTCTTTATAAACATACCAATGTATTAAAATAAGGAACTAACTCTGTTCAATTGGGTTCGGGGTCTTTACAGTTAGTATCAGATGAATTTTAGTAGAATCCTTAGAAACTAGATTTAGATAACATAGATTAGTGAACATAACCATAATATATACTTTGAGGATAAGAATAGAAGAACATCCTAGAATTTTGGTAAGGTAGAGATTATGTGGATCTCCCAAGAAATACATCCTTGTCTAGATACTATAAGTGGACCTAGTTCTGGAACAGATGTACCTAGGGGTAACAAATCTCAAAAGGTGTCCCGAACCAGACTTGGGGCAACCTGGTACTTGAAAAAAAGCCTTAACATGCACCTGGTTTTACACTTCCAGGGGATATTCTTAGGATAGGTAAAATTTTCTTTACAAACCATTATGAAAGATTTAAAAGTAAATATGTCTCCAAAGAAACCATGTTTATGATTATGATATTAGCTATGCATAAAACTTAATTTTTTGTTAAGTGTTTCTAGTTTGAGATTATACAGTAAAATCCATAACCTCATATAGTGTATACCATTATTTAGAAATGGTTCCTAGTGTAAGGAATGGAAACCATATCAATGCATGTATCCAATGTAGGGATTTCCCTCCTGTGCAAGATAATGATGTTAGTATTGGAGCTGCGACTAGTGATGAGGAAATTATAACTATAATGGGATAGATGACTCGGGTTATGAACAATAACCTTACCCATATAGAGCATCCTGATCCACAACATGGAGGTGCAATGTTAAACCACTTTATGTGACAACAACCTCTATCATTCAATGGGACTACAAAACCATTTGTAGCTGAGTAATGGATAAGTTCTTTAGAATAGATATTTCTTGCTTTGGGATGTAATGAAAGGGAGAAGGTTGTCATGGTATTTTGTTGTCTATCGGGAAATATGGATCAATGGTTTTCACTAATCCAAAAAAAAGGATGAGGAAGAAATTAAAAATATGGGATGGATTTTAGGTAAATATTACTAGGAAAATATTTTCCTCACAAACAACAAGTAGATATGGAAAGACAATTATTGAATCTAAGGAAAAAGGAGGATGAGAAAGTTTCCAAGTATGAATCCAACTTTACAAGGCTATCAGGGCATTCCACAGACTACATACACAATCCAATGAGTAAGATTGATTGATTTTTTATGGTTTAAAACCATTCTTCCGAAGGGAACTACTTTCACAAACTTTCTCATCATATGAAGATATAGTCTCATGTGATATCAAGACAAAGAAATAATTATCGAAGTCTTACGAATTTAAGGGAAATCAAAAAAATAAGGGGGTGGAAGAGGAAAGAATGAATAAAGGGAAGAATAAAAAAGGGAGTTTTCAAAAATGTGATACTTGTGGAAGGAAACACCCTAGAGCCTACTTAAAAGAAAATGAGTCTATTAAAAGTGTAGAGAAAAAGGACACCAAGACCGTGATTTCAAGGGAAAGAAAGAAGCTACCAATATTCAATGCTACAATTTTAGGGAGATGGGACACTATGAAAATGATTATTCAAAGTGAAAAGGTAAAATTCCTCAGAAAATGCCATGGGAGAAAGGAAAAGCTTATACAATCACAACTGTTGAGGTTGATGTTCCTAATGATGTTATGGAAGGCACTTTAATCATTTCCTCAAACTTATCCAACAATTTATTTGATTATGGATCATTGTATTCCTTTATATCTTCCCAGTTTTCTTTAAAAATTAGATATTTATAATTCTCCTTAACAAGAGAGTTGTTAGTCAAAACCCCTAACACTACTACAAAACTGGGTTTATCCAGCACTAGGGCTTTAACAGCGCTAGCTAAAACGCTCTTAAAGACCCCCTTTTTCATCAATAAACAATGCAATATTAAAGGGGTTCTTTAAAAACACTTTTTTTAGCATTGTTAAAGGGGGTCTTTAACGGTGCTAAAAATAGCACCGTTGAAGGGCAACCTTTATCAGCACTTTTTTACAATTATTTGTAAAGGCCAACCCTTTATTAGTGATTTTGAAAAAGTGCGGATAAATGAGGTCATTTATTGATACTTTTTTACAAGAGCTGATAAAAGTATACTTCAAAAAAAATATTTTATTAAAAATAATATAATAATATATAAATATTTTTATACTGATACAAATATAATATATATTTTTTAAAATGTGTTTTAGATATGATAAATAGGCATTTACACTTAATATATAAGATATTTAGTTGAAAAGATTATAAAATAGTTAAAAAAATATTTTTAATTAATAATTCTTTTATTATTACTGAGTAATAGTCATTTAATATCAATTTGAAGATAAAAAAAATCAAAAAATCAATAAAAGATCTAAAATAAGTTGAAAACATAACTCGAACTTCAAACAACCATAACTTCTGATCTGGGTGTCCGTTTTAGCTCTACCACATATCAAATAAAATCCTATGATGATCTCTACACTGTGTAGGTCTAGGACCATCTCTTTGATAATTGCCACCTTTTTTTATCCAGAAAGGTCCAGAAGGCCTCTGAAACATAGTTTTTAGTCACCGACCCTGATTTCTTAAAATTAAAACAGCTATAAAATCCAATAAAGTTGTCTGTTTGGCCTATACCACATATCATATCAAAGATCATTTCATGATCATCGATTTTTCTTGTTATGGAGCAGAAAAAGGACTTCAGTATTAGATTTTTTGGTCATTTTTGTGTTTTTAGGGTTTTTAGAGTTTTTTAACATTTTATGGTTTGTTTTTTATTTATTATTTATTTATTATTAATTTGTTATTAATTTATTCATTATTTATTAATTATTAATTAATTAATCATTTATTTATTTATCTATTATCTATTATTTATTATTTATTATTTATTATTTATTATTTATTATTTATTCAATTATTATTTATTATTTATTTATTATTTATTTATTTAATATTTAATATTTATATGTTTATTATTTATTTATTTTTATTAAATATATTTATATTATATTCTAGAATATGTAAATGAATATAATATATAATATATTTAAATAAATATAAGTATATATATATCACACAGACACATATATTGTATAAATGTATTTAAAAATAATTATATAAATATATGAAAATATATATGTATATATATATATATAAATAAACAAATATATCAATAAATAGACTGAAAAACAACGTGATTTAATGGTAAATACATTCCATCTTCGAAGGGGAGGTGTAAGGTTCGAATCCAGGCACGCGCACATGATGCTGGAAATTTGCAAAGAGCTGATGGGGGGGTGAAAAACACTGATAAGGGGGGGTGGAGAACTATTAAAGGGGTTTTGGAAGCACTAATAAAGGTGTCAGACACACATGGATGGATGGAATTTTTTTACACCCTTTAACAACACTACTTTTATCATCGCTAAAAGAGTGTTGTTAAAGGGGGCCTTCAACAGTGCTTTTTTAGCGCTGGTAAAAGTTTCAGGATTTTAACCATGATCAAATTATCAATGATTTTTTAGTGCTGATAAAGACCTATTATAGTGTTGTTAAAGTAATTTTTTGTAGTAGTGTAAGGTAAGTCTCATTACAACAAAGATGTGTCAGGCAGTTCTCATTATGGAAAATAAACATGCTTTATCTTCTAATTGTATCGCCATACCTATGGTCAATTTTGACATAATACTCAGTATAGAGTGGATTTCAAAATATTATGTGAAAATATATTTCAAGAAGAAGGACACACATGGATGGATGAATTTTGGAAGCACTGATAAAGGGGTCAGACACACATGAATGGATGAATTTTTGTTACACCCTTTAACAGAACTGCTTTTATCATTGCTAAAAGAGCGTTGTTAAAGGGGGACTTCAACAGCGCTTTTTTAGCGCTGGTAAAATTTTAAGGATTTTAACCACACTCAAATTATTAGTGTTTTTTAGCACTGATAAAGGCCTATTCTAGTGTTGTTAAAGGCCTTTTTTGTAGTAGTGTAAGGGATGTCTCATTACAACAAAGATGTTTCATGCAGTTCCCATTATGGAATATAAACCTGCTTTATTTGCTAATTTTATCATCATACCTATGGTCAATTTTGACATAATACTCAGTATAGAGTGGATTTCAAAATATGATGTGAAAATCTATTGCAAGAAGAAGGAAATTATGATTTATGAGGAAGTTGTAGAATGTCTTATCTTTAGAGTAGAAACATCACCACCTGATTCTTATCTAGATCCACCCCTAGTAGCTCTACTGAATGTAATTATTTGTTTGGAAGAGAATAAAATATATATGGGTGAGGAAATAAATCTTCAAATTGAGGATGTACCTATTGTGAAAGAATACATTGATGTATTTCCAGAGGATTTACCAAGACATTCTCCAAAGAAGGAAATTGAGTTCATTATTGATTTAATTCATGGTTCATAGCTTAGAGATTGGCCATGGTGGAATTAGTAGAATTGAAGATAAAACTAGGGGAATTGATTGAAAAAGGGTTTATCTACCATAATCTTTCTCTATAGAGAGACACTATTCTATTTTTCAAGAAGAAATATGGATCCATGAGGTTGTGTATTTATTATAGATAAATCAATTCTATTATTATAAAGAACAAATATCCCCTACCTCATATTAATGATTTATTCAATCAACTTCACGAAGCTTAATATTTTTCAAAGACTGACCTTCGATCTGGATATCATCAGTTGCATGTGAGGAAGGAAGATATTCCAAAGACAGCATTTTGAACCAGGTATGGACATTACGAGTTTACAATAATTCCATTTGGACTGACTAATTCAACCTATGTTTTCATGGATCTAATGAACATTATTTTCAAGGAATATCTTGATGAATTATTGTGGTATTTATTGATGATATGTTGGTATAATAAAAAATTTATGAGGACCATGTGAATCACTTGAGTATTGTTCTAAAGACTCTTAGAAGAAATGATTTATATGGGAAGTTTAGCAAGTGTGAATTTTGGATTCAATCATATCCTTTTCTTGGCCATATTATCTCAAAGGATGAAATCTCAGTTGATCCATCAAAGACAAGGTGACTCAGGAATGTACTACACCAATAAACATAACTGATGTATGTAGTTTTATTGTTTTAGTATGTTATTATCGGTGTTTCATTCAAAACTTCACCTGATTAGATAACCCATTAACCAAGATTACTCGTAAAGGGGTTAAGTTTTTATTTACAAAAGAATGTGAAGAATGTTTTGAAGAATTGTTTAATAGGTTAGTGAATGCTCCAATCTTGAATCTACCACCGGTAAATGGTGGATTTGTGATTTATAGTGATGTATCAAAGAAAGGACTTGGTTGTGACCTTATGTATAATGATAGTTTTATTACCTATGCATCAATGCAGTTAAAAAATTATGAACAGAACTATCTAACTCATGATCTTGAGTTAGAAGTAGTAATATTTTCTCTGAAGATATGGAGACACTATCTCTATGATGTGAAATATGTGAGATATATATGGATCACAAGAGTTTGAAATATATATTCTCATAGAAATAACTCAACATGAGTTAAATGTTATGGCTTGAGCTACTCAAGGATTATGATTGTTCAATAAACTACCACCCTGGAAAGGCAAATAAGGTAGGAGATGCATTGAGTAGGAAGGGTCAGGGAGTTCTGAACAAAATGAGAATTGATAGGGAACCTTCATACAAGGATCTAGAAAATATGGATATGGGAATTATCATGGAAGGTGAAACATCATTGTGTTTTCAACTCATTTCCCAACCATATTTATTGGAAATAATTAAAATTTCTCAGTGTGATGATGAGAATCTTAAAAGGAAAAGTAAAGCTGTGACTGATGGGAAGTTTCCAGACTTTGCGTGTGAGGATGGAATTCTGAAATTTGGGAGGAGGTTATGTGTTCCATCTATACCTAAGATAAAATGTGAATTATTGGATGATTCCCATAGAACAAATTTCTCTACACACTCTGGTATCTCTAAGATGTATAGATATTTTAAGGAACATTTCTGGTGGGATAATATGAAGTAGAAAATTAATGATTATGTATCAAGATGTGTAGTATGTCAACAGTTGAAGACTGAAAGAAAACATCCTAGTGGTGTCATGAAACCCCTGAATATTACTACATGGAAATGGTATGACATCATTATATATTTTGTCACTATATTACCAAAAAATCCATGAAATAAGGATGTAATATGGGTGATTGTTAACTAGCTTACTAAATCTGCACATTTCCTCACTATAAGAGAGGATTTTACACTGGAGAACCTTGCACCACTCTATATTAATAAATTTATAAGTCTTCATGGAGCACCTCAGTCAATTGTGTCTAATCATGATCCATGATTTACATCAAAATTATCAAATAGTCTTAAAAAATAATTGGATACTTAGATTTATTTGAATACTGCTTATCACCCTCAAACTGACGGGTAATCAGAATGAACGATCCAAACTTTAGAAGACATGTTGAGATCATGCTCACTTAACTTTCAAGTAATGTGGGGTCAGTATTTAACTTTAGTGGAGTTTTAATACAATAATAGTTTCCATTATATTATTCAAATGGCACCATATGAATCATTGTAGGGAAGGATATGTCGCACACCAACTTGTTGGGATGAATTTGGTGAAAGGAAGCTTGTGGGACCAGAGCTGGTGGAGGAAAAATAGAAAAGGTAAAGACTATTCAAACCCATATCAAATCATCTCAAAGTATGAAAAAGATATTTGATGATAATTTATGGAAGGATTTGGAATTTCATGTGGGAGATCTTATTTTCTTGATAGTATCTTCATGGAAGTGTGTTATAATATTTAGAAAGAAAGGGAAACTGAGACCCAGGTACATTGGTCATTTTGAAATTCTGGAGATAATCAGAGTTGTGGCTTATCGTTTGGCATTTCCTCCAGGCCCTTATAAGGCACACAATGTGTTCCAAATCTCCTTGTTAACTAAGTATATGCCAGACCAAACTCATGTACTCACTTATGAAGTAATAGTAATTGAACCTGACTTATATTACTGTGAAGATCCTATCTAGATTCTGGATACAAAAGAATAGGTGTTGAGGAATCAGATGAATCATTTGGTAAATGTACTTTGGAAAAATCATAAAATTAAAGAGGTGATGTGGGCGCCTGAGGAGCTTATGATTAAGAACTACCTGAATCTTTTTTTGGGGTAACAATCTAGAAATTTTGAGGAAAAAATTTTTGTAGGAGGGGAGAATGTAAAGATCTAGAACTCTATCAATAAAATCTCCCATCTTATGTTTATTTCATATAGTATAGGTCACATAAAATCACTTATAGAACACAATACAAACATCATAAATGATGAATGAATGAAATAAGAAGTATTTCTAGAAGTTAAGGAACCTATACCGATGAAATAGTAACTTGACCTTAGGAATAGTAATAATACCCTTATGAATTGTAAATTAGAATAATGAATAGTAACATCACCCATGAAAGTATAAATAAAATTTAGACACCTTATAAATGAAATTATTATGCAATTATATCATAGTATAAGTAAATGAATATTTTAAAAATTGTTAAATTAACTGTTGGTATTTTTGTAAGTCATAAATATTTAATTATAATTTTATAATTATTAAAAATATTTAAAATATATATATTCACATAAAATTTATTCATAAATAAAAATTTTCTATCTTATGATTTTAGGATAATTTTATGAGACCTTAGTTAATTTTTGAAAGCCTTATAAAATCAGTTATAGATTTAAAATATGTACTTTCAAGTAAATGATGTTTTTAATAAAAAATTAAATTTATCATATTTAGAAATTTATTTTTCTAAAATGGAGTTAATTTTTTAATTCTACATTTCGAAAAATGGTTAGGGTTAATTTTTAGTATTTTTATAAAATACTTTAATATTTTTGAATAGTAAAATACGATAACTTTTGATAAATGATAAATACCTGATTTATTAAGTCATAGGTGATGATTGGATGATGTAATAACCCTTGGTTATAAATCACATGCACTTATTACTTTATTTTTTTTTACAAGAATTAGCACTATTTCTTATCTTGATCAAAATAATAAAATAATGAATAGAATAATGATAAATCACCCCCTCCTCCAGTGTAAATACCACCCCTTGTCCCCACACCTTCTAAGATTTGATCCTTGTCAAATTTATATCCAATATTATCCACAATCCTCTCCCTCATATCTAGAAACCCTTTTTCAAATAAAAAGACCAAAACCAATCCCCTTAAGAAGGTTCTCAAGGAGGAGTATTCGAGATATAAAACCCTCTTCCTTTTCCTTTTAATTTCTTTTCAAGTTTTTTTCTTTTATTATTCAATCATCACCTCCTCTTTCAAAATGATCTTGATAACTCAATTATCATCTATATATTGTATCGATAACATGTTAATGGAATATCCTTCATAAAACTCCTTTCTCTCCCTCTTTTATTTTAAAAATGAAATCATCATTTGTGAGGTGCTGATTTACAACCTTTGTGGATGATGGATTTTCATTCTTCAATTTCTCCTTCAAGGCTAGTAATGAAAAAATTGTATGGTTAAACCAGACTATAATATATGTATTATAACCTTTCTTATTTTATTTAAGTAACAGATTTTCATAATACTAAACGATAAAACAAAATGAGTTAGTTATGATCAATAACCACCATAATAATGTAAACGATTATCACTAAATGTCTTATCTAATGATTCATCCTCATACCATATAACCAAATGATATATATAACCATTTACACTTATTTATTTTAATTAATATCATATAAATTCAATTCTAGATAATTATACCCATTCCACATGAACTTCCATACCCATATACAAGTATGCCGATTGTGAAACCCAAGGAATCAAACGCTCACAAACAATAAAATTATATTTTATAACTCATAAAAAAATGCCCTAAATGGACTTTATAAAATTATACTAAATAAAATACATGTATATAAGGTTATTAATTAATTAATTAATGGATTTAATTTGATTATCCAAGATGTTAAGGTCAAGTGCAGAATACATTCATACATAGGGTAAGGGTTTCTCTCAGAACCTCAATTTTTCATTCAGGATTACACTTTATCTCTCTCTACCCCAATGATTTTATTAGAGTATTTTAATCTATTTAAAAAACTATATTGAATTTTATGATTTATTGAGATTGATATCTTATTATTTTCATCTACCATGTGTTATTAAATGGTTTATGACTGGTTTGACTATGGATGTGCTATCTTGATACCATTCACCATCCTACTCAGATTGGTTAGTGAGAGTGATTAGAGATTCAAGAAAGTTATTTACATTTCATACGTTCATGTTTTATATGTTTAGCCCCATTCATATAAGGAATGAATTGGACTTACCAAGTGATGTGTGGGGCCCTCTATATCCCCTCGATGCATTGGTAGGTCTCATGAAACAAAACAAAATTGGGTTTTGGCCGAGGCCTTAGCCTAGTATTTTTAGACATCTTGGTCGAGGCCTTGATGATATGTTTTAGATGTCCAAAATTATGAATTAAATCCTTATGATATTATCAATTGATAATCCATGTGATATTTGACTAGTATAATATCCCTTACTAAGTTTCATTCTCTTATGATCAATTATATGGATTTATTTACTCATATTTCATTCCTACTATAGTATGCTCAAGTTTATTTTAAAGGCATGTGTTTTTTTTATTCACCATGAATAATGGTTATGGTTATGATAAATTCCACTATATTAATCACCCTTACTGATAATTTGATCTCACCCATTTTTTATTTTTTATTTTTCCCTAGGATACGAAGATGAATATTATAAATGACTTTTAGGGTTAATCTAAGAGTTATGGATGTTCCAAATGGAATATCTATATTGTTTTTCATTTCATGTTGTAATGTAACAATTATGTATGTATCTATTCTTCCAATGATACTAAACTATATGGTCCTTTGGGATGTTATTCCTTGTAAACATACCAATTTATTAATATAAGGCCCCGACTCCAGGCAACTGGGGTCGGGGTCTTTACACCCTCCAACAAAAGTGATCAAATAACCTTAAGTTGACTTTCATGAATCCATATATCCTACTATATCTGAACCTAAAAAGCCATAAATCCTTGGTTTACTATTGAAAAAACATAATATCAACTCATAATTACCACAAAGGTATTAAAAAATATACTTAACTACTCTTTAATGTTTTTACTGAGAATTGATGGAAAATTTCTAACCATACCAACTACATAAGTTATATCAATTCTAGTGCATGCTATTACATACATTAAAAAAATCTAAAATAAATGAATAAGTTATGTGATGTTTATCTTCTATATCCTCACTAGTAGAAGGTGATTGGATAAAAATGAAATTAAAATGTGAAGCAAGATAATTACTGACCACTTTCGGTCTATCCATAGAAAATATATGAAATAACTTCTCAATGTATCTCTATTGAGATTAAAAAAATTGTTTTTCTTTCTATGAAATGTGATTATCATGCCATGAATATGTATCTTCACCCCTAAGTATTTCACCATAAAACAATGATAAATCTCATTCTTAATTCTATCAATTCTTAATGCATCATTTACAACAATAATTATATCATCAAAAAAGTATCAATATAATATAATTATCACTAAAAAAGTTATGAACATAAACAAAATGATCAAATGAGGTATTACTGAATCCCTGATGAAAAATGTGAGACTAAAAAAAATTTATACCATTGCCTTATAAATTTCTTCATACCATATAAACTCTTCATAAACCTAAATACATAATCCTATCTACTTGTTTCAATAACACATTCTTGTTAATCCATGTAAATATCCTCCTATAAATCAATATAGAGGAAACATTTATCTAAAACAAGATGCTCAATCTAAATATCCAAACCTATAGCCAAAATAATAACAACTTTAAATGAATATATTTTGACAATATGTGAGAAAATTTATTCAAAATCAATAACTTTATTCTGATGAAATAATCTAATAACTAACCTTGACATATATCATGGAATAAATCTTGATTCTTCATTTTTAGTTCGATAAATCCATCAATTTTACAAATTTATCTTATCTATAGGTAACTTCACAAACTTGAAAGTGTGGTTTTCATGAAATGATTGAATCACATCATCCATTTTAATAACCCATTTGACCTTATGATCACTTTATGTTACCTTATTAAAAGATTATAGATCCCCCCATTTCAATTAAGATAACATACTCATCAGGTGAATTCCATGTATAAGTATTATGATGCTAAGATGATCTCTTGAGTGCAGCTTCATGTTCATTAATAACTGATAGAACAAATATTTTCAATTATTTTATTCTGAATTTCAATGTTTTTAATCCCACTAATGTGTTATTTAAGGGTCAATTGTCACAATTTATGTTTTAGGAGTATTTTTGAGCTTAATTGAAAAAATGGCGTATTTTCTATTTAAACAGTTTTCATTTATTATAATGTTTAGGCCATAAAATTTTCTAAACTGATCCAAATTTAAAAATTCATCTTTTACAGGTTTATATGTTCGATGGGCTTCATTTTATCCTTCTGGACCAAAAGCTCAATCCATCATTTGGAAGCTCAAATCTATCTCACAAACCAGGCCTCGAAAACTGTGTACAGAACTGCATAATTTTATTTTGGGGACCCTATCTCATAAATGGCCGAACCAATGGAGCTGAAAATTTACATGGATATGAAAGACAGCCTGATGAAAAACTTTTATTAATAAGGCAGCGCATGATTCTTTCATTTTCAAGGCCATTTATGCGTTGGAACTTGGTGTATTGGAATACGAACAGTCTGCATGTCAGAATTAAATACTATGAGTGAGGCGGCCATAACGCCTTCATTACATGTCCAATAAATCTGAAATTTCGTGGGTCGACAGAGGAGAAGTATGGGAACAACATTAAAGAAGGACCAAGTTCCAAATTCTGTCATTAAAGAAGCCATCCACGCGACTACATTCGGGAATGATTTTTGGAGCCAAATTTTCACCCCCTCTCCCTATAAAAGAGTGTGTCTTTTTCATTACAAAGGGTTGGAAACTTAGGAATAGCCTTTTTTGGACATTATATGTAGTTTAGCTTTGTATTTTCTTTTACTTTCATTATGTAATATCATTTCATATTTTTATTCAAGTTTTCTCCTTTCACTCTTATTCTTTCTCTCTTTTGTTTTTTTCTCCCCCCGTTTTCTCCATCACTGTGAACTCTTCTGCTCGTGATCATGAGTAGCTAACTCGAGGAAGTTCCCGGGGGAGTAATTCAGTGATGAACCCAAGTCTTTGAACATTCATGTCTTAATGTTTCTTATTTTCTTAGAGTTATACCTAGGGGGATCTTAGTGGGCAAGGCGCCTTTGTGTCTCCACTTGCCACCCGAGGTTTAGCTTTCACTTCTGCAATATTTTCCCTCGATCGAGGAGGTGGATGTGTGGTCTCTCGGCGATCGTTGAGAGTACCATATGTTCACAACCATAGGCAGAATGGGATGTTCATGCATACTATGGAGCATGTTCATTAAGTAAATTCGAAACTAATAATGAGACGATGAAGGTTCACTCTGGGTGATGCTCTCGGAAATGTCTCCTTTCCGTCTTAACATCATTCTGTTTGCATTCATTCTGTCTGCATTGCATCTGCATATTTACTTTTAGTTTTGTATTTTTAATTCTCAAATATCATTTTTGGTCATTTTAGTTTATATATAGATAGTGAATTAGAAGTAGTGAGTGATTGACTGCAAAAGGCTCCTCAAGAGATCGACCTAGGTCAGCCATTGTGCTGCACTTAGTATAAATATTTTTGAGAGCATGCACGAAAACGCTACATCAAATTGGCGCCGTTGACGGGGAGCCAAGTAGTCTTCACTCATTATTTTTATTCACTTATTGTAAATTATTTTTCTTCCATTCATTAAAAAACACAAAAAAAATCATAAATTTCAAAAAAAAAATATTTGTTCATCATGAATTTCAATTCAAATTATTATGCATGGACTGATCAATCACAGGTTCATGAAGAAGTTCAAAATTATTATGAATACAAAATGCAAGAACTTCATGAAGAGATTCAAAAACTGAAGAGAAATGAAAAAAGGTTTGATGAATATTTTCGTTCACTTATGGAACAACCCGAACCTGAACCAGAACCTGAACCTGAACCCAAACGAGTGGTGGAAGAGATTACACCGATTATTTTTTATGTCAAAGAACCTGAGGAGGGTGAGAAGGAGCTTCTAAAAGAATTAATTATATCATCCCGAACTCAACCATTGCTCAAGGAGGTCCCTAATTTACACATTCCAGCTGATGCACTTATGGGAGATCAACAATTTTTGGAAGAATCATGGAATCACTTTGTTGAAGATAATTTGAAACTTGATCTTCCCATGCTTGATATTGAACAATCAGAACCTTTAGAACTCTCTTTTGCCTTGGAGGATGATGAAGAATATGCACCTTCTAAGATGGAGATGCCAATGGTCCTGCCTGAAGAGATCAATTTTCAAGCTGACTTACTTGAAAGGGAAGATTTCTTAATTGATTCGTCTTGTTTTAATTTTATTCAAACTGAATTGTTTTCTGACATCTCCTTTCCTGAAATTTCTGATATAGTACAAATGGAGCAGGCCTTGGATGATATGAAGTATACCACTCAAGTGGTGGTGATCAAGGAAGAAGAGGTAGAGAAGCTAGAGGTGGTGCGACTGCCTCCTCTACAACAAATTTCATACCATTTGGAGGAGGACACCACATATGTTCACAGGGAGCACCCCTATATTCTATTCCCTCCCACTCTCGATCTAAAATTCTATCTTTCTTCTTTCTTGGGGTTTGGGAACTTTCTTATTTTCTTTGGGGTTCTCCAATTTCAGTGTCTACTGATGGACACTGGAAAAAGTCACATGTGGTGGTTTATCTCAAAGAAACCACACCCACCATCTGATTGGGGATAATCTGCTGCAACTGCTTGACTAGGGGCAGTAAAAACCTAGCATCCGCTTGGGGAGTCAAACCAAGCATTATCCCTTTTCTATTCCTTTTCTATTTCTTTTTATTTATTTTTCTTATGTGTTGTCCTTTCTTTTGTTTGTGATCTCATTTTATTTTTCATGTTGATGTTTTTGAAATTTTCTTATTTTCATTTTTCATTTTTTTTGTGTATTTTTAGGAATATTGAGCTGAATTGAATACTTGGGAAAATTCAAACCATCTTCATATTTTTGGACCATTTCATGATTTGATTATTTGAGGTTTTAAATTATTGCTGAATGGATTTTGTTTCTGATTTCTGATCTTTTCATTTGATGACGTTTGATTGATTGTGAAACTCATGTGCACTAGTGCTGTCCAAATTAAAAATCTTGCCTAACCCGAGAGGTTTCTAAACCTGTTTGACATATCCTTACATTTCTCTTTTTCTTGAGTGTCTTGAGACATGTTGTGTGATCCAGAACTTTCTATTTTTCTCTTTTTCAAAGCTGTTAGAGTTCATGGAATGTGTTAAGTATGATTGAGGCATCACTTTGAAAGCCCCTTTTTGCATTAAACTCTTATTTTGGCCTACCTTTTCATCTGACCTTCTTTAAGCCCCTAGTAGCCATGAAATACCTTGTTAGGCAGCCACATTACAAGCCATTTATCCCTTTCCAACCTTCTCTAGAAGTTAAATGCATGATTATTGTTGAACTCAAGTGTGGGGGAGGGAGAATACGAGCTTTGTTTTGCTTTCCTGAATAATTTTTTTGAGCTGAATTGAAAGTGTTGCCATATTTATTGCTGCTTGGGTGGAAGAAATGTAATGATTGGAAGATTTATGGGTGGCCCAAAATATCATAACATATGGGCTGGGTGTTCACCAATTTTTGAAGATCAAAAGCTGCCTCTCTTTTCCTCCAAAACATGATTCTGAAGAGAAATCCAGATCTGAATTCAAGCTGAAACAATGCTACAAATGGGGAAAAGAGGGATGAAAATCATTGATGCTGAAATTCTAAGTGTGAACTTCCCGAAAGAAGAGGTGTTTGGAGGTGATTCGTTTTTGAGATGATTGAGGAGCACACCATTCTTGAGCAAAACTGTTTTCATGCATTTACTTCACTTTAGATCTTAACCCTCCTCATTCTACCTCAGATGTTTTTACATTTTAAACCTGACAACCCTCAGCTTCAGAACAACCCATGAAAAATACCTCATGATTGACACATTTGTGACTCTGTGAAGTGGAGATACTACGAGTATAAAAAGCCTATGGAAATCACACATGTTTTTGGGAATGCGAAAAAATCCACATTAAAATATCCTTGAGTGAAGAGAGAAATAATTTTCTGGGGAGGTAGGTATGACATGCATGTGGGGATTAACATGAGATTGAATGGATTCATATGATTTTTGAGGAGTTCTGAAATTTTTGTCCATGTAGGAGGCATGATATTTTCTTTGATATGATAATTGAGCTATGTTGTCATTTATGCTTTGAGAAGTTTGTTTTTGAACTTGGTATAAGATGATTGCCCAGGAGTGCAATGTTTAAGTGTGGGGGAATTGATAGAACAAATATTTTCAATTATTTTATTCTGAATTTCAATGTTTTTAATCCCACTAATGTGTTATTTAAGGGTCAATTGTCACAATTTATGTTTTAGGAGTATTTTTGAGCTTAATTGGAAAAATGGCGTATTTTGTATTTAAACAGTTTTCATTTATTATAATGTTTAGGCCATAAAATTTTCTAAACTGATCCAAATTGAAAAATTCATCTTTTACAGGTTTACATGTTCGATGGGCTTCATTTTATCCTTCTGGACCAAAAGGTCAATCCATCATTTGGAAGCTCAAATCTAGCTCACAAACCAGGCCTCGAAAACTGTGTACAGAACTGCATAATTTTATTTTGGGGACCCTATCTCATAAATGGCCGAACCAATGGAGCTGAAAATTTACATGGATATGAAAGACAGCCTGATGACAAACTTTCATTAAGAAGGCAGCGCATGATTCTTTCATTTTCAAGGCCATTGATGCGTTGGAACTTGGTGTATTGGAATACGAACAGTCTGCCTGTCAGAATTAAATACTATGAGTGCGGCGGCCATAACGCCTTCATTACGTGTCCAATAAAGCTGACATTTCGTGGGTCGACAGAGGAGACGTATGGAAAGAACTTTCAAGAAGGAAAAAGTTCCAAATTCTGTCACTAAAGAAGCCATCCACGCGCCTACATTCGGGAATGATTTTTGGAGCCAAATTTTCACCCCCTCTCCCTATAAAAGAGTGTGTCTTTTTCATTCCAAAGGGTTGGAAACTTAGGAATAGACTTTGTTGGCCATTATATGTAGTTTAGCTTTGTATTTTCTTTTACTTTAATTATGTAATATCATTTCATATTTTTATTCAAGTGTTCTCCTTTCACTCTTATTCTTTCTCTCTTTTGTTTTTTTCTCCCCCCGTTTTCTCCATCACTGTGAACTCTTATGCTCGTGATCATGAGTAGCTAACTCGAGAAAGTTCCCTGGGGAGTAATTCAGTGATGAACCCAAGTCTTTGAAAATTCATGTCTTAATGTTTCTTATTTTCTTAGAGTTATACCGATGGGGATCTTAGTGGGCAAGGAGCCTTTGTGTCTCCACTTGCCACCCGAGGTTTAGCTTTCACTTCTGCAATATTTTCCCTCGATCGAGGAGGTGGATGTGTGGTCTCTCGGCGATCGTTGAGAGTACCATATGTTCACAACCATAGGTAGAAGGGGATGTTCATGCATATGATGGAGCATGTTCATTAAGTAAATTTGAAACTAATAATGAGACGATGAAGGTTCACTCTGGGTGATGCTCTCGGGAATGTCTCCTTTCTGTCTTAACATCATTCTGTTTGCATTCATTCTGTCTGCATTGCGTCTGCATATTTACTTTTAGTTTTGTATTTTTAATTCTCAAATATCATTTTTGGTCATTTTAGTTTATATATAGATAGTGAATTAGAAGTAGTGAGTGATTGACTGCAAAAGGCTCCTCAAGAGATCGACCTAGGTCAGCCACTGTGCTGCACTTAGTATAAATATTTTTGAGAGCGTGCACGAAAACGCTACATCAAATTGCCGCCGTTGCCGGGGAGCCAATTAGTCTTCACTCATTATTTTTATTCACTTATTGTAAATTATTTTTCTTCCATTCATTAAAAAAACACAAAAAAATCATAAATTTCAAAAACAAAAAAAAATATTTGTTCATCATGAATTTCAATTCAAATTATTATGCATGGACTGATCAATCACAGGTTCATGAAGAAGTTCAAAATGATTATGAATCCAAAATGCAAGATCTTCATGAAGAGATTCAAAAACTGAAGAGAACTGAAAAAAGGTTTGATGAATATTTTCGTTCACTTATGGAACAACCCGAACCTGAACCAGAACCTGAACCTGAACACAAACGAGTGGTGGAAGAGATTACACCGATTATTTTTTATGTCAAAGAACCTGAGGAGGGTGAGAAGGAGCTTCTAAAAGAATTAATTATATCATCCTGAACTCAACCATTGCTCAAGGAGGTCCCTAATTTACACATTCCAGCTGATGCACTTATGGGAGATCAACAATTTTTGGAAGAATCATGGAATCACTTTGTTGAAGATAATTTGAAACTTGATCTTCCCATGCTTGATATTGAACAATCAGAACCTTTCGAACTCTCTTTTGCCTTGGAGGATGATGAAGAATATGCACCTGCTGAGATGGAGATGCCAATGGTCCTGCCTGAAGAGATCAATTTTCAAGCTGACTTACTTGAAAGGGAAGATTTCTTAATTGATTCGTCTTGTTTTAATTTTATTCAAACTGAATTGTTTTCTGACATCTCCTTTCCTGAAATTTCTGATACAGTACAAATGGAGCAGGCCTTGGATGATATGAAGTATACCACTCAAGTGGTGGTGATCAAGGAAGAAGAGGTAGAGAAGCTAGAGGTGGTGCGACTGCCTCCTCTACAACAAATTTCATACCATTTGGAGGAGGACACCACATATGTTCACAGGGAGCACCCCTATATTCTATTCCCTCCCACTCTGGATCTAAAATTCTATATTTCTTCTTCCTTGGGGTTTGGGAACTTTCTTATTTTTTTGGGGTTCTCTAATTTCAGTGTCTACTGATGGACACTGGAAAAAGTCACATGTGGTGGTTTATCTCAAAGAAACCACACCCACTATCTGATTGGGGATAATCTGCTGCAACTGCTTGACTAGGGGAAGTAAAAACCTAGCATCTGCTTGGGGAGTCAAACCAAGCATTATCCCTTTTCTATTCCTTTTCTATTTCTTTTTATTTATTTTTCTTATGTGTTGTCCTTTCTTTTGTTTGTGATCTCATTTTATTTTTCATGTTGATGTTTTTGAAATTTTCTTATTTTCATTTTTCATTTTTTTGTGTATTTTTAGGAATATTTAGCTGAATTGAATACTTGGGAAAATTCAAACCATCTTCTTATTTTTGGACCATTTCATGATTTGATTATTTGAGGTTTTAAATGATTGCTGAATGGATTTTGTTTCTGATTTCTGATCTTTTCATTTGATGACGTTTGATTGATTGTGAAACTCATGTGCACTAGTGCTGTCCAAATTGAAAATCTCGCCTAACCCGAGAGGTTTCTAAACCTGTTTGACATATCCTTACATTTCTCTTTTTCTTGAGTGTCTTGAGACATGTTGTGTGATCCAGAACTTGCTATTTTTCTCTTTTTCAAAGCTGTTAGAGTTCATGGAATGTGTTAAGTATGATTGTGGCATCACTTTGAAAGCCCCTTTTTGCATTAAACTCTTATTTTGGCCTACCTTTTTATCTTACCTTCTTTAAGCCCCTAGTAGCCATGAAATACCTTGTTAGGCAGCCACATTACAAGCCATTTATCCCTTTCCAACCTTCTCTAGAAGTTAAATGCATGATTATTGTTGAACTCAAGTGTGGGGGAGGGAGAAGACGAGCTTTGTTTTGCTTTCCTGAAGAATCTTTTTGAGCTGAATTGAAAGTGTTGCCATATTTATTGCTGCTTGGGTGGAAGAAATGTAATGATGGGAAGATGTATGGGTGGACCAAAATATCATCACATATGGGCTGGGTGTTCACCAATTTTTGAAGATCAAAAGCTGCCTCTCTTTTCCTCCAAAACATGATTCTGAAGAGAAATCCAGATCTGAATTCAAGCTGAAACAATGCTACAAATGGGGAAAAGAGGGATGAAAATCATTGATGCTGAAATTCTAAGTGTGAACTTCCCGAAAGAAGAGGTGTTTGGAGGTGATTCTTTTTTGAGCTGATTGAGGAGCACACCATTCTTGAGCAAAACTGTTTTCATGCATTTACTTCACTTTAGAGCTTAACCCTCCTCATTCTACCTCAGATGTTTTTACATTTTAAACCTGCCAACCCTCAGCTTCAGAACAACCCATGAAAAAGACCTCATGATTGACACATTTGTGACTCTGTGAAGTGGAGATACTAGGAGTATAAAAAGCCTATGGAAATCACACATGTTTTTTGGAATGAGAAAAACTCCACATTAAAATAACCTTGAGTGAAGAGAGAAATAATTTTCTGGGGAGGTAGGTATGACATGCATGTGGGGATTAACATGAGATTTAATGGGTTCATATGATTTTTGAGGAGTTCTGAATTTTTTGTCCATGTAGGAGGCATGATATTTTCTTTGATATGATAATTGAGCTATGTTGTCATTTATGCTTTGAGAAGTTTGTTTTTGAACTTGGTATAAGATGATTGCCCAGGAGTGCAATTTTTAAGTGTGGGGGAATTGATAGAACAGATATTTTCAATTATTTTATTCTGAATTTCAATGTTTTTAATCCCACTAATATGTTATTTAATGGTCAATTGTCACAATTTATGTTTTAGGATTATTTTTGAGCTTAATTGGAAAAATGGCGTATTTTGTATTTAAACAGGTTTCATTTATTATAATGTTTAGGCCATAAAATTTTCTAAACAGATCCAAATTGAAAAATTCTTCTTTTACAGGTTTATATTGTCTATGGGATTCATTTTATCCTTCTGGACCAAAAGCTCAATCCATCATTTGGAAGCTCAAATCTAGCTCACAAACCAGGCCTCGAAAACTGTGTACAGAACTGCATAATGTTATTTTGGGGACCCTATCTCATAAATGGACGAACCAATGGAGCTGAAAATTTACATGGAGATGAAAGACATCCTGATGAAAAACTTTCATTAAGAAGGCAGCGCATGATTCTTTCATTTGCAAGGCCATTGATGCGTTGGAACTTGGTGTATTGGAATACGAACAGTCTGCCTGTCAGAATTAAATACTATGAGTGAGGCGGCCATAACGCCTTCATTACATGTCCAATAAAGCTCAAATATCGTGGGTGGATAGAGGATAAGTATGGGAACAACTTTCAAGAAGGACCAAGTTCCAAATTCTGTCATTAAAGAAGCCATCCACGCGCCTACATTCGGGAATGATTTTTGGAGCCAAAATTTCACCCCCTCTCCCTATAAAAGAGTGTGTCTTTTTCATTCCAAAGGGTTGGCAACTTAGGAATAGCCTTTGTTGGCCATTATATGTAGTTTAGCTTTGTATTTTCTTTTACTTTCATTATGTAATATCATTTCATATTTTTATTCAAGTGTTCTCCTTTCACTCTTATTCTTTCTCTCTTTTGTTTTTTTCTCCCCCCGTTTTCTCCATCACTGTGAACTCTTATGCTCGTGATCATGAGTAGCTGACTCGAGGAAGTTCCTGGGGGAGTAATTCAGTGATGAACCCAAGTCTTTGAACATTCATTTCTTAATGTTTCTTATTTTCTTAGAGTTATACCGATGGGGATCTTAGTGGGCAAGGCGCCTTTGTGCCTCCACTTGCCACCTGAGGTTTAGCTTTCACTTCTGCAATATTTTCCCTCGATCGAGGAGGTGGATGTGTGGTCTCTCGGCGATCGTTGAGAGTACCATATGTTCACAACCATAGGAAGAAGGGGATTTTCTTGCATACGATGGAGCATGTTTATTAAGTAAATTCGAAACTAATAATGAGACGATGAAGGTTCACTCTGGGTGATGCTCTCGGGAATGTCTCCTTTCTGTCTTAACATCATTCTGTTTGCATTCATTCTGTCTGCATTGCATCTGCATATTTACTTTTAGTTTTGTATTTTTAATTCTCAAATATCATTTTTGGTCATTTTAGTTTATATATAGATAGTGAATTAGAAGTAGTGAGTGATTGACTGCAAAAGGCTCCTCAAGAGATCGACCTAGGTCAGCCACTGTGCTGCACTTAGTATAAATATTTTTGAGAGCGTGCACGAAAACGCTACATCAAATTGGCGCCGTTGCCGGGGATCCAAGTAGTCTTCACTAATTATTTTTATTCACTTATTGTAAATTATTTTTCTTCCATTCATTAAAAAAACACAAAAAAATAATAAATTTCATAAACAAAAAAAAATATTTGTTCATCATGAATTTCAATTCAAATTATTATGCATGGACTGATCAATCACAGGTTCATGAAGAAGTTCAAAATGATTATGAATCCAAAATGCAAGAACTTCATGAAGAGATTCAAAAACTGAAGAGAACTGAAAAAAGGTTTGATGAATATTTTCGTTCACTTATGGAACAACCCGAACCTGAACCTGAACCTGAACCTGAACCCGAACGAGTGGTGGAAGAGATTACACCGATTATTTTTTATGTCAAAGAACCTGAGGAGGGTGAGAAGGAGCTTCTAAAAGAATTAATTATATCATCCCGAACTCAACCATTGCTCAAGGAGGTCCCTAATTTACACATTCCAGCTGATGCACTTATGGGAGATCA
This sequence comes from Viscum album, assembly GCA_963277665.1. Classification (NCBI taxonomy): domain Eukaryota; kingdom Viridiplantae; phylum Streptophyta; class Magnoliopsida; order Santalales; family Viscaceae; genus Viscum; species Viscum album. The sequence goes on along the minus strand of OY728150.1, from coordinate 427,126,098 downwards.
ACAATTTTTGGAAGAATCATGGAATCACTTTGTTGAAGATAATTTGAAACTTGATCTTACCATGCTTGATATTGAACAATCAGAACCGTTCGAACTCTCTTTTGCCTTGGAGGATGATGAATAATATGCACCTACTGAGATGGAGATGCCAATGGTCCTTCCTGAAGAGATCAATTTTCAAACTGACTTACTTGAAAGGGAAGATTTCTTAATTGATTCGTCTTGTTTTAATTTTATTCAAACTGAATTGTTTTCTGACATCTCCTTTCCTGAAATTTCTGATACAGTACAAATGGAGCAGGCCTTGGATGATATGAAGTATACCACTCAAGTGGTGGTGATCAAGGAAGAAGAGGTAGAGAAGCTATAGGTGGTGCGACTGCCTCCTCTACAACAAATTTCATACCATTTGGAGGAGGACACCACATATGTTCACTGGGAGCACCCCTATATTCTATTCCCTCCCACTCTGGATCTAAAATTCTATCTTTCTTCTTTCTTGGGGTTTGGGAACTTTCTTATTTTCTTTGGGGTTCTCCAATTTCATTGTCTACTGATGGACACTGGAAAAAGTCACATGTGGTGGTTTATCTCAAAGAAACCACACCCACCATCTGATTGGGGATAATCTGTTGCAACTGCTTAACTAGGGGCAGTAAAAACATAGCATCCGCTTGGGGAGTCAAACCAAGCATTATACCTTTTCTATTACTTTTCTCTTTATTTTTATTTATTTTTCTTATGTGTTGTCCTTTCTTTTGTTTGTGATCTCATTTTATTTTTCATGTTGATGTTTTTGAAATTTTCTTATTTTCATTTTTCATTTTTTTGTGTATTTTTTGGAATATTGAGCTGAATTGAATACTTGGGAAAATTCAAACCATCTTTGTATTTTTGGACCATTTCATGATTTGATTATTTGAGGTTTTAAATGATTGCTGAATGGATTTTGTTTCTGATTTCTAATCTTTTCATTTGATGACGTTTGATTGATTGTGAAACTCATGTGCACTAGTGCTGTCCAAATTGAAAATCTTGCCTAACCCGAGAGGTTTCTAAACCTTTTTGACATATCCTTACATTTCTCTTTTTCTTGAGTGTCTTGAGACATGTTGTGTGATCTAGAACTTGCTATTTTTCTCTTTTTCAAAGCTGTTAGAGTTCATGGAATGTGTTAAGTATGATTGAGGCATCACTTTGAAAGCCCCTTTTTGCATTAAACTCTTATTTTGGCCTACCTTTTCATCTGACCTTATTTAAGCCCCTAGTAGCCATGAAATACCTTGTTAGGCAGCCACATTACAAGCCATTTATCCCTTTCCAACCTTCTCTAGAAGTTAAATGCATGATTATTTTTGAACTCAAGTGTGGGGGAGGGAGAAGACGAGCTTTGTTTTGCTTTCCTGGAGAATCTTTTTGAGCTGAATTGAAAGTGTTTCCATATTTATTGCTGCTTGGGTGGAAGAAATGTAATGATGGAAAGATGTATGGGTGGCCCAAAATATCATCACATATGGGCTGGGTGTTCACCAATTTTTGAAGATCAAAAGCTGCCTCTCTTTTCCTCCAAAACATGATTCTGAAGAGAAATCCAGATCTGAATTCAAGCTGAAACAATGCTACAAATGGGGAAAAGAGGGATGAAAATCATTGATGCTGAAATTCTAAGTGTGAACTTCCCGAAAGAAGAGGTGTTTGGAGGTGATTCGTTTTTGATCTGATTGAGGAGCACACCATTCTTTAGCAAAACTGTTTTCATGCATTTACTTCACTTTAGAGCTTAACCCTCCTCATTCTACCTCAGATGTTTTTACATTTTAAACCTGCCAACCCTCAGCTTCAGAACAACCCATGAAAAAGACCTCATGATTGACACATTTGTGACTCTGTGAAGTGGAGATACTAGGAGTATAAAAAGCCTATGGAAATCACACATGTTTTTGGGAATGAGAAAAACTCCACATTAAAATATCCTTGAGTGAAGAGAGAAATAATTTTCTGGGGAGGTAGGTATGACATGCATGTGGGGATTAACATGAGATTGAATGGATTCATATGATTTTTGAGGAGTTCTGAAATTTTTTTCCATGTAGGAGGCATGATATTTTCTTTGATATGATAATTGAGCTATGTTGTCATTTATGCTTTGAGAAGTTTGTTTTTGAACTTGGTATAAGATGATTGCCCAGGAGTGCAATGTTTAAGTGTGGGGGAATTGATAGAACAAATATTTTCAATTATTTTATTCTGAATTTCAATGTTTTTAATCCCACTAATGTGTTATTTAAGGGTCAATTGTCACAATTTATGTTTTAGGAGTATTTTTTAGCTTAATTGGAAAAATGGCGTATTTTGTATTTAAGTAGTTTTCATTTATTATAATGTTTAGGCCATAAATTTTTTTAAAATGATCCAAATTGAAAAATTCTTCTTTTAAAGGTTTATATTTTCTATGGGCTTCATTTTATCCTTCTGGACCAAAAGCTCAATCCATCATTTGGAAGCTCAAATCTATCTCACAAACCAGGCCTCGAAAACTGTGTACAGAACTGCATAATTTTATTTTGGGGACCCTATCTCATAAATGGCCGAACCAATGGAGCTGAAAATTTACATGGAGATGCCAGACATCCTGATGATAATCTTTCATTAAGAAGGAAGCGCATGATTCTGTCATTTAAAAGGCCATTGATGCGTTGGAACGTGGTGTATTGGAATACGAACAGTCTGCCTGTCAGAATTAAATAATATTAGTGAGGCGGACATAACGCCTTCATTACATGTCCAATAAAGCTGAAATTTCGTGGGTCGACAGATGAGAAGTATGGGAACAACGTTCAATAAGGACAAAGTTCCAAATTCTGTCATTAAAGAAGCCATCCACGCGCCTACATTCGGGAATGATTTTTAGAGCCAAATTTTCACCCCCTCTCCCTATAAAAGAGTGTGTCTTTTTCATTCCAAAGGGTTGGAAACTTAGGAATAGCCTTTGTTGGCCATTATAAATATTTTATCTTTGTATTTTCTTTTACTTTCATTATGTAATATCATTTCAAATTTTTATTCAAGTGTTCTCCTTTCACTCTTATTCTTTCTCTCTTTTGTTTTTTTCTCCCCCCGTTTTCTCCATCACTGTGAACTCTTATGCTCGTGATCATGAGTAGCTAACTCGAGGAAGTTCCCGGGGGAGTAATTCAGTGATGAACCCAAGTCTTTGAACATTCATGTCTTAATGTTTCTTATTTTCTTAGAGTTATACCGAGGGGGATCTTAGTGGGCAAGGCGCCTTTGTGTCTCCACTTGCCACCCGAGGTTTAGCTTTCACTTCTGCAATATTTTCCCTCGATCGAGGAGGTGGATGTGTGGTCTCTCGGTGATCGTTGAGAGTACCATATGTTCACAACCATAGGCAGAAGGGGATGTTCATGCATACTATGGAGCATGTTCATTAAGTAAATTCAAAACTAATAATGAGACGATAAAGGTTCACTCTGGGTGATGCTCTCGGGAATGTCTCCTTTCTGTCTTAACATCATTCTGTTTGCATTCATTCTGTTTGCATTGCATCTGCATATTTACTTTTCGTTTTGTATTTTTAATTCTCAAATATCATTTTTGGTCATTTTAGTTTATATATAGATAGTGAATTAGAAGTAGTGAGTGATTGACTATAAAAGGCTCCTCAAGAGATCGACCTAGGTCAGCCACTGTGCTGCACTTAGTATAAATATTTTTGAGAGCGTGCACGAAAACGCTACATCAATAACCCATGGAACTAGATCATCATAAACAACCAGTGCAACGAAAACATAAACTCTTACTTGTTCACCCTAAAAATCATTTTTTAAATAAATATGATCATAAAAATGAACAAATTTATGTAAAAATTAATCATAAATTGGATCAAGACTAAAAAACCATAAAAATTTGGAGAAGTTTATTTTTTTCACATACAAATGTTTGCAATAATATGATCCTCCTTAAAAACTAAATCATGATTTCGGAAAATTTTCTTTAAATAAGGATCATAAAACTTTTACCAAATTACATTTTGTACATAACCAATAAAATTTAATTTTCAAAACTTACCATCCAATTTGGATCTATCATCATTTACAACATGAAAATAGTCCTTACAACTGAAAATAGATAATTCATCATACTTGATATTATTTACATACCAAAATTTTTCATGACTATCTTCCTAGAAAACAACCATGGGTGATAAATTGATAATATATGGATCATTAAATAAATCATCATCATAAAAATGTCTAGGAATCATTGATTTATAATGTATACACTAAAACAATTCCATAAAAATTCTATCCATTCGCTCATTTATACCATTTAGTTGAGGTGTCTTAGGAGGCGTCTTCTTATTTATTGAAAAAACCCTCGTTATCAAGAACACTGATAGAAATGAGATGTAGAAGAACATTAATATCATGTACAATATTATTCAAAATAAACTCACTTCCTATGCTAGTTTGAAAATAAATAGTCTATATCCCTATAATATCAGTATGACCATCATTTATCATCTTTAAAATCTCAAAATTACATGGTATATATGATATAAAGAACTATTTTCTATATGGAACATGAAAAAAACAATCACTTTCAACAACTCAAAAAGAATCATTAGAAGAAATTTTAATAGAATAAAAAACAACAACATGATCACCTCTATAGAGGTGAAAACACAATAATCACCATCACTATTTTTATTATGTTTTTGTTTTCCCTTTTTAGCTGATAACAAAATTTTATGACATTCTTTTTTACCATAATGATGACACTAAAACTCCTTATACTTTATCTTGAAGTATCTTCTACCTTTTTATCTCATATGCTCTATCCATGATTCCATTTTTGACTTCTCCTTTTGTTATATGTGAACAAAATCAATGAATATGATCTTTCCCATGTACATATTTTTTACTTATTCATTAAAAATGATAGGATTCAAAAAACTAAATGTCACAACACCATTATGAGAAAAACCGGTTAGAGTAACATGAAAATTATTTCATTAATAATGTAAAATATTATTTAACCAAAGTACCAAATCCTCATCCTAAAAAGTAAAACTCAAGTAATATAACTAATAAAAACAACCCTGAAATTCACTAAAATAATCCAAAATTTATATACCTTATTTATACCTCACATTCATCACCTATTTGAGAGGAAATAATTTATCATTTCTTGGTTTGGTGGTATAAGTGTCCTCAAGATTCCTGAACAATGTTTTGACATGAGAAATTTTCACAGTATCGTTCATCATGACGTCTTCAAGTAACTAATTAATGAAACCACAAGACATGTCATGGTCAAACTCTCATTATTCATTTGATTTCCCTTAATATTTTAGGTACCAGACACTAAAAAATATATTACATTAAATAAAATAGAGCCTTCATTTTTAATCTCTACATGTGATAATTGGTACTATTCTACATGATCATATAGTTGTAATTCATATAAATAATTTATTATAAGAACAACTATAGATTTTATGCTATGTTTTTCAAAAGGAGGTGAGTAGAGAACATGAAAATAAATGAAAATGAGAATTTTTGGTGGAATTAAAATTTTCCCTTCCAAGAAATACAATAAAATAATTGGATGTGGATCAAATCAAAAAATATATGTAAAAAATTAATCAATTGAAATAATATTTTTTTTTAATGGAAAACCAAAAAATGGGGAAATTTTCAGGTCCTACTACAAATAGTAGATCTAGTAATAATCAATGAGTACCCAACAAATACTCTTATAGGGATATCAAAAGTAATACTCTAATAAAATATAATCATGACCAGAAAGTAGATGTGGTGTAAAATTAGTATGAAAATAAAGAACATAAACAAAGAAAGAAATCCAAATTACAGATCTAACCATGTGGATTAGAGGTTCACTGTTTAAATTAAATAGCGTAGAAAAATAACATGAATCAAAATAATTACCACCTTCCATTTAATCCAATCAAACTCGAATAATTTACTATTGGATGAAAATCCAAAAAACTCTGTTAAACCCTAGTGTCGCCAATCATGATAAGGAGAGATAGTAAAATAATATAAACAATTAAAAACTAACCACCTATAGAATATATAACCCTCCACTACTTTTTTTATTATATATTTCCCTAAATTTTATGTAATTAATTAAGGAACCCATGGATTTATAGAAGCATAAAGGATGGTATATTTAATTTTTTTATGTTTAAATTTATGTTGAAACACCAAATTTGGTATACCCTTGTATAGTTTTACCATTGGATTTCATTAAATTTTATTTTAACATTAAAACAATAAAAAACATAAATCAAAATCAATACTGTACCTCATTCAATTTTGATCGAACACATGTTCTGCTCACTATTGGATATTATCACTTATATGAATCAATGTTAGAACCCACTAGATAATACAAACATGATACAAATGTTGATTAATCATCTTCCTTTGATATATGGGTGATATAATGTTTAATCAAAGGCTCTTCGATGTTTTCATGATCAGAGGAGATCAAATTATCAATCCTCGAACATGGATCAAATGGTTCTTGATATCCATTTTTATTTCTCTCTATAGGACTTGAAAAAGAGGTGGAATGGATAGATAATTAGAGAAATATATTATAATTATCTTATTTGGGTCTTAAAATGTATAAATATATAGGCTATAACTTCAATAAATTTCATAAGGTCCTTATGGTAGTTAGCCTTTCTAACGAACCCAAAAATGATACAAATTCCGTTTAAAACTTTCTATACATGTCATGAATATTTTACCACTCAATTATAACATTAAATATAAGTTAAATGATAAAAAAATCCATTAACTCAACTCATATCTCCCAAAAAATATTTAAATGAACCTTTAATATTAAATATTAATTCAAAAAATATATTTTTTACCTTAAATTAATAATTATTGAATATAATAAGTAAATAAATTCAATATTTATTATTATGAACTTGAATAATATTGAATTTATTTATTTCATTGTGATAATTTAAACATGTAGATTACCCAACCAACACCATGGGGCCCACTATGTTCTAAAACTCTAATGCACTAGAATTGGTCAAACTTCTAAATATATTTTGTGTGTAACCCTCTAAGCCCTTATCTCAATAGTAGTTAATAATACTAACTAACTAGGAGTAGAGTATAGAAACCCATTAATTAACCTAAGGAGATAAGTTCTAGTTATTTAAATTACAACCTCCTATTAACACACACTATATAGTACAAACTCTTTATCTCACAATATCTCATAAAGAAGGTTTAACACTTCAGGTCATCATCTATTGTTTTATTCTTTATTCATGACCTTATAAGATAGTCTTACCTTTAGTCACCATGGAAATGGATTTAACATAGGTACTACCATCCTGGTCAACTAGGACCAAGATATCTCTTCCGTTCATAAGTGAAAAATTATTTCTTGATCACTTAACCAAAATTACACCATCAATGATGCACCCAATGTATGCTACCTCACCACAAAAAAAATGTAATGGTTTTAGTCTTGAATCAAAGTATGTGATAAAATGGTACAAATTGATAATGATATCAATTTTATATACCATTGAACATGCTCATTAATATGAACAACCAATGATAGTTAAAACATATGATGTTTCGATTAGCGGGTCAATTCTCATGATCTCATATACTTGAGATCACCAAGTGAAAACATCATGAGAAGAAGTCTCAATGAGTATGAACCCATAACACATGACAGTCATACATTACCCATGTACTATCAGTATGATGTTTCTATATCATATGATATATGTTTAAGATTATTATCATAGTATATTGAGGTTCACATTATAACTAGAAACTATTATAACCTTTTGATACAACAAATAATCTAAATAAATTAGCATGTAAATTATAATGACCCAATATTTTGGATCATTTAAAATACACACTATGTTCTATAACCTATGTCAAGTGATACACCCAATGTTAATAGACCGTAAAATATTAATAATACATTATTAATAAATCTAAAATAAACACTAAGATGGTAGTCCATTAATAGTAATTACCTTTAGCGAATAAATAATTAACATGAGTTAATATTGAAAAAGGTTATAATAAAAGACATATTATTTATATTGTACCTTATTTGAAAAAATATATTTATAAATTTTTTAAATGTAAATTTGATAAAATAAAAATGCATATTTTATATCCTCTCAAGAATAGTTTCTCTCCAATAATTTTTCAATTTCTGTTTATGAAAAAATTGATTTTGTAGTCGATAATACAATTATTGTGATTTTATCACTATGTAAGATTATCCTAGAAGTTTATAGAATGTTTTATGAAGTAAAAAATATATTTAAGGGTTAAAATATTATTTTAAATATATTTTTTGGTATTATAAATTCCATGTCCATCATTTTTTGAACTAAATTAAAATGTTAGTTTAATAAAAATTGATCTTGGTCTTATTTTTTAATGAAGTATTTTTAAGGTGAGATATGTATTTGGATTTCATTTAAAGCCTAATAAATTTAATTCAATTTATAATAATTCAATTTAGGACATAAAATTATTAAAAATTATAATTTTATCTTAAATATAAATTTAAAGATGAAAATCATCATTTTTTCTAAAAATTATTTTTACGTGATTAAGTGTTTTTGTTTTGAAATTAAATTTTTATAAATTTAGAAATTTGATATTATAATTTTTTTTAAAAAAATAAAATTATAAGGTTCAAATTAGATAATAAGATAAATTTTAATTTTAGTTATTAAAATTAAGTACTACAGCTGAAACAAATATTTACACTAGGAAAAAGTAAAATTACTAAAAAGAGATTTACATAGAGGGAATGGTTAAATCGTGTTAAAAATGTTCTTAAATAAGTTTTTGAGATTTTGTTAAACTTTATCTTGTCCCAAAATCCAATTTTTTCCAATTTTGATCCATTTACCATTGAATAGTGTCATGATATTATTGAAAAATGATGAGGTTTTCCAAAAGTTTCATATTTTCATCTTATAAAAGGATATAAATTCCACCATTTCAAAGCTACACTTAAAAAATAAATTACTCCTTTAAAATATCACATTTTAATCTCCATATAAATCTCTTATACAAACATAATCCCTCGATCAGTAATTTTTATCCTAAGACCTTGAATTTCAAGGGAACTTCCAAGGAAAAATCAAGCCTCGAACTTAAGTATTATATCATTTTAAAGACTTTCTTCTTAATATTACTCTTCCAAATATCATATCACCATAATAAAATGATTAAATACGTATCATTATGATAATATTATGTTTTTATTTTAATAATATATCCCTTATTTATTAATTTTTATCCACTCAGATAAAAATACAAAAGAACATCATTAGTGCATTGCGTGGACTAACGCCTCCATGAAGGGACATCGTTTTTTTTTTCATTACTGAATTTCATGGATAGTTTTAATGTTGGAAATGATGAATTAATATGATATATACCATATAATTATGATTATTAAATTTTATTTTAATGTCCACCTTCATCATGTCTCACGTGTTGAGAAATGAGAACACTAATCATACGTATGTTTGAATTACCTCATCCATAATGATTTTTTTTCTTCATTTTTTTCATAAATTATCTAAAAATATTTAAATATTTTAAAAAAAAACAAAATAAATAAAAAACTTTTTTATAATTCTGTTATAATTATATTACATCAAAAGAAACACCTCCTTAACCATACTCGCCAACCGAGTTAAACTGTGTTCAAATTTGGGTTGGTTTAACCACATATGTGAACAAGGCTTTAAAATATGATTATAAATGACTATAGAAAAATGGAAAATATTATAATTATATATTAAAAAACTAATTATTAGTATATTATTATGTAAATATTATATTTAAGTATTTAATATATTATTAAAGTACAATTTTTATTCTCTAAAATTACCCCAATAAGTTGTTATCAATTCAGTTTTCACATGGCATAACCAAAACACATATAGATTGAAATAAGAAAAGTTTAATCAATATATGTTATATACTATTTTATCATAAATTTTATATCAATAATTAACTAGGTATTAGTGTATGGGTAATGATATCAAAATTATTAAACATGCAAAAATAGTTAAAAAATACCAACACCCGATGGTCATACTACTCTATAACTAATTAATATACTAATGATAAATAATTTCAATAAGGATTATAAAAGAGTAATATTTGTGGGAACGGTTCTAAAATAGTCTATGATTGTTTAAGAATAGGTTATAGTGTGATCAACTAAGTAATGAAAAAGGTAAGAGATTTTTGTCTCAATTTCCCTTTATTGATACATTGTTTGTATTATGCTCTAATTTTTATTTAAGTAGTGTGTATACTGCCTATATGATATATCATATCATGAATTAATTCTTAATTTATGTAATTGTATGTAAAATATAATTTTCATTCTGATTAAATAGTTTTTATTTAAATTTTACTCAAGTTGTAAGCATTTATTTTCAACATCCCTCTAAAATTTGAGATATCCTAATTGTGATAATCTATCTGGGGAATTTATATTCTCAATCATTATAAAGTATCTATAATTTTATTATCATTTGTATATATGTGGTAAAATTAAATTTCTCTTTACCTCATTTTAAATTTAAGGTTAAAAATTATTTTATGTGATGTTGGTTTTCAACAAGGTTCTTTTTAAATGTTTGAAATATTTTTTATACCCTTTCAAGATAAAAGGTTTTATCATCCACCACAAATATTATTGTGATAATATTTAAATACTTCTAAACATTAAATTTTTAATGATTATTTTTAAAAGTAAATGCTTTCAATGTGTGTTCACTTTCCTTTTTGAAAAATTTCTTTCTTTCTCAAGTTTCAATCAGTAAAGATTCTATTTAAAATTGAATGTTTTAAATACATTTTTTGTTTCATTTTTAAAATATTTATCTCCTTTTAAAGTTTCCATGGTTAAATATTATTTTTAAAAGTAATTTTTTTGCAAATTATTTTCACTCACCTTTTTCAAAACTGTATTATTTTTTCATGTTTCCATTATTAAAAATTCATTTTAAAAATAAACGTTTTCAAAGTATTTTTACTTAATTATTTTTAAAACTTTATGTATTTTTCAAGTTTCTATAACTAAATATTATTTTTAAAAGTAATTTTTTAAAATTATTTTGACTTACCTTTTTGAAAACTTAATTTCATTTTAAAGTTTCCATTATTAATGATTCTTTTTAAAATTAAATGTTTTCAAAGTATTTTCACTAACCTTTTTGAAAACCTTGTCTTTTTTAAGGTTCTATTATTAAATATTCCTTTTAAAAGTAAATGTTTTTAAAGTATTTTAACTTCTCTCTTTTTTTTAACATTATGTATTTTTTAGGTATTCATTATTGAATATTATTTTAAAATTAAATGTTTTAAAAGTATTTTATCTTATACTTTTTGAATCCTTTATGCATTTTCAAGTATATTTTATTTAGAAATAAGGTTTTTAAAAGTATTCTATTTCCCTTCAAAAAAAATTAAGTTATTTTTACTTCAATGTTTTAAAATGTTTTTTAATAACTTTTGTATGTTCACATTTATTTTCCCTCTAAGTTTTATCTTTAATGAAGAGATAGTTTTATTACCCTTTATATAATATTATGATATGATTTATTTTAGAAAATTATATTTTTGATATTATATGATATCTTAAGTTTATTTGATTTGATTATTTTGAATGTTTTAAGAAACCCATTCTTTTTAATGGGTTAGTTATGAGATGATAAATTTTTTATTTTTTTTTATGGCTCTCATATGTATGAATAGTTAAGGTTAGAGTCCTATATCACCCTCCAATTCATTTTTTAATGATTATCACCTCATGATAAAAATATTTTTAAGTATAGATTTTTTTCACAATATGAAGCATGGAAATTTTTTATTCAAATTATGAGGTGTGGGAATTTTTGTTTTCACAAAACGAAACATGGTTCTTTTTGTTCACAACATGACGCATGGGTATTTTTTTATTCAAAAAACGAAGTATTTTCATTTTTTTGTCCACAACATGGTGTGGGGAAAATTTTTTATTACAACATGAAGTGGGGAAATTTTGTTTGTTCACAGTGATATGATTTCCCTATGTGTATGATAGTTCCAAATTTTAATGTTTTTTATCATGATATGCCTTATTTTCATGATTATGCATTATTTTTTAAGTATTCCGCACTTTTATGACATGATTATATATTTTTGGTAATTGATATGTATTTTGAGCCAGATCATAACTTTTATGATTACTTAATGATCGTTTTGTGATCTTTTGTTGATACATCATGTTTTGCGATTATAATACATTGTATTTTAATATTTTATTAATATATTTAGGACTTACTCATATCCACCTTCATGTTTATGATCTAATAATTTATGATATATTCTTCCCTTACTAATTATTTGAGATCACCACTTTCTTATTTTTCTTATACTCAAGTTATTAATATGATTATATCATGTGAGATGTCCAAAAAATGTCTAAAGGAGAACAATTATGGATAAATGTTCCCAATTTTTGTAAAATAAGATGTGTAAGTGGCTAATCTCTAAGACACTAAACATTTCAATCCTTAGAATATGAAACTATTGTGAGAGGTATAATAAAAATCATGAGATCAATGTAAAATTTACTTTATGTTTATAATGGGTAACTATAGTTGGTATTATTTTAGGTTTTAGTTATTTTGGAGATTATTTTGGTTATTTTTTTAGATTAGTTTAGATTAGTTTAGCAAAAACCCTAGGGAAAAGTCTAATGGATGAGTCAGTGTATTGGATAATATCCCGATGTTTTGGTGTAGTAAAGATTTCATGGTTATATAAGTAATTTCATCCCTATTTGGATACTAAAATTGGATATATGCTTTGGAAGAGTTATACCTTGGGATAATAACCATGAAGAGGGTGTATTGGTTATTAACTCGATCGTCACCTGGTGCACAAAAATAGGGCTTAACTACACACTTGATTTTACACTTCTTGGGGATGTTATTTAATTGATAACATTATCTTTATGAACCACTATTAAGTATTTATTTCCTTTTTTACTTTGAGGAATTAGGTTGGTACGTTAGAGAGAACACAACTTAAATTAACCTAGGTATAACCAAGAGAGTTATAGGATTAACCAAGAATGACATAGTTGAAATGAAAGAATAATAGTTTGAAATAAAGGTGTCACTAGACAAGACATCTTAAGATTGAAATTTACTATTAATATAAACTAATTATTTTATATATTAGAAAAAAAATTGAATTTAGTATTTGGTATAATCAACATCAAGGAAATGAAGTTTTGAAAGATATGTACATAAGAACTCTTAAGAAGAATATTTTGGGATATGTATTTTCCTATTCTTACCAAGGGGAATGAGGTGGATATCTTAATAGAAGATATATTTTTACTTTATCATTGAAACCTGATATTGTTTCCTTTAGTAAATGATAATAAAGTTTTGAGGATGCAATTTATTTGGTGAGGGATGTAATGACCCGGGATTTTGGATCCTTTAAAATATGTACTATGTTATATTACTTGTGTTACACACTACACCTAACATACACAAACCAAAAAATATTAAGAATAAATTATTAATAAATCTATAATAAACACTAATATGGTAGACCATTAATAACTATTTCCTTTAGCAGGTAAGTAATTAATATAAGATAATATTGAACAATGTTATAATAAAATCTATTTTCTTTATATTTTTCCTTATTTAAAAAATTTAATTTTAAAAAATTTAAAATGTAAATTTAATAAATAAAATTCAAATTTGAACTCCATTAATGAAAATTTACTTAGAATGAATTTTTGATTTTTTATGCAATGATTGATTTTTTAGTTAAAAATGTAGTTTTTTTATTTTATCGCTATGTAAGCATATCCTAGAAGTTTTAAAAAACTTTCAAGTAGTAAAATATATAATAAAGGAATAAAATTATTTATTTTAATATATTATTTGAGCATAAAATACCATATACAAAATTTCTTGAACTAAATGAAAATAGCATTTTAATAAAATTTGATTTTATTTTTCTCTTTGAATGATGTATTTTCAAGGTGATATTTGGTTTTGAATCAAATTCCTCATAAATTTCATTTAATTTATGATAAATCAATTTATTTCCTTAAAATAAGTAAGAATAATATTTTTATCTTATATATAAATTTATTGATGAAAAACGTCAGTTTTATAAAAATTAGTTTTGCAGTATTAAGTGTGTTTATTTTAAAATTAACTTTTCACACATTTATAAATTTTTATAAAAAAATAATTTTATAATTTAAAATATAAAATATAAAATCGTGTAATAATTTCAATTTTAATTTTAGTTATCAAAATTAATTACTACGGTTAAAAAAATCTACCACAGTAAAAAATAAAAATGGTAAAAGGAGATTTAATTAGGGAAAATGAAAAAAATGTTAAAAAATGTTTTAAAATAACAATTTGATATTATTTTAGAATTTATATTTTAGAACACGTCACTTTTTTCACTTTTGATCCATTGAAATTTTAATATTGACTTGACATTATTGAAAAATGGTGAGTGTTTCCAAAAGTGCCAATTTCTCCTCTTATAAAATATATCAATTCCACCCTTTAAAAGACACAATTAACCTTAGAATTAATCCTTGAAACTATTAAATTTTAATCTCACTATAACCATAACCAAAAAAAATAATCCCTTGGTTACTCATAATTATCTTAAGATCTTTAATTTTAAGGGAACTTCTATGGAAAAATCAAGTCTCCAACATAAGTATTATCTCTTTTTTAAGGATTTTCTACTTAATATTACTCTTATAAATATCATATAATCAAAATAATATGATTTATTAAGAATCATTATTATACTAATATACTTTTATATTAATTCTATGACACTTAGTTATTCATTTCTATCCACTTAGGAAAAACAAAATAACATCCTTACTGTGTTACGCAGACTACGACCTACATGAAGAGACATCAATTGTTTTTCATTACCAACATTAATAGATGATATTAATGGTGGTAATGATTAATAAATTTTATATATATATATATATATATCCTATAAATATGATTTTGATATGTCAATTTAATATCCACCTTTACCACATCACACACATTAATAAATAGGAACACTAATCGTGTTTACGTGTCGATTACTGCCTCCACAATCACACTTTTTTTTGTTTTTTGTTTATATTTTAATAAATTATCTAAAAAAATAAAATATGATTCAAAATTATAAAAAAAAATATATTATTATTCTTATTTTATAATGATATTACATCATTATAAATACCACCTTAATTATACTCGCTAACTGAGTTAAAGTGCGTTCAAATTTTGGACAATTTAACCACCCACATGAACAATGTTTTAAAATACAATTATGGATGAATATGGGAACATAAAAAATAATAATATTAATATATATTATTAAAATTATTATTATTATATTATTATTTAAATATTATATTAATTATTTAATATATTATTAAAGTAACATTTTCATTTACAAGAAAATATCAAAATAAGCTATTATCAATTCAATTATTACATAACATAAAAAAACACTTATGGAATGAAATAATTTCATTTTAAACCAATATAATTTATATATTATGTAATAATAAATGATATATCAAAAATGAACATGGTGTCAAATGATGTGTAATGATATCAAAATTATTAAACATGTAAAAAATAGTTAAAGTTATTAATACATGATGGTCGAAATATGCTATAACTAATTAGTGTAATCATGATAAATAATTATAATAATGATTATAAAATGAAAATATTTATGATTAATGGTATGAAATAGGTTTTTATTTTAGCTATGTTTTTTTGATAGGAGGTAAGACTGTAATCAATTAAGCAAGGAAACAAGGTAAGGTATTTTCATCTCAATTTACCTTCTTTGATACATTATTTATACTATGATTCTATTTTTATTTAATCAGTGTTTATAATTCATATATGTTATACTATATCATGAATTAATTATTTATTCATATTATTATATGTTCAATTTTATGGTCATTCTCATTCAACATTTTGATTTAACTATCACTCTATAAGGATTTATTTTCAACTTCCTTCCAAAAATAAAGATCTCTCAAATGTGATAACCCATTTGGAGAATTTGTATTCTCAATAGTTATAAAGATTATATCATTTTTTTATACTTTATATATCTATGGTAAACTTAAATTTCTCTTTACATCATTTAAAATGGTAAATTTTAAAATCTTTTAAGTGATGTGTGTTTTCAATATGGTTATTTCCAAATATTCGAAATCATTTTTCTAAAATTTCAATGTAAAAGGTTTTATCACCCACTGAATATATTGTTTTGGTAAATTTTATATCCTTTTAAATTTTCCATTGTTAATGATTCATTTCAAAATTAAAAAATTTCAAAGTATTTTCACTTACCCTTTTTAAATCATTACATATCATACAAGTTTACATTATTGAAGATTCATTTTAAAAGTAAATGTTTTCAAAGTATTTTCAATTACCTTTTTGAAAAATTTATTCAATTTTCATGTTTTTATCATTAAATATTTCTTTTAAAAAAATCAAATTATTTTCACTCAACTTTTTGAAAACTATATTGTTTTTCAAGTTTCCATTATTAATTTTTTTAAAGTAAATGTTTTCAAAGTGTTTTCACCTAACTTTTGGAAAGCTTTAGATATTTTTAAAGTCTATATTAATAAATATTCTATTTAAAATTAGATTTTTTAAAATTATTTTCAATAAAAATTTTAGAAATTTATATCTTTTTAAGATTCTATTATTAAGTGTTCTTTATAAAAGTAAAAGATTTCAAAGTATTTTCACTTATCTTTTTTTAAAAGATTATGTCTTTTCCATGTATTAATTATAAAATAATACTTTAAAAGTAATAGTTTTAAAAGTATTTTAGCTTATTATTTTTGAATATTTATTTATTTTAAAGTATATTTAATTTGAAAATAATGTTTCCAAAACTATTCTCTTCCCCTTTAAAATATTATATATTTTAAAAGTAATTTATACTTGAATGTTTTAAAAAAAAATTGAAATTTTTTATATTTACAATCCTATTTAACCTATAAGGTTTATAATTAATGAATATATGTTTTGAACACACTTTATATGTTTTTATGATATGATATATTTTTTAAAATGAGATTTTTAATGTTTTATGATTTCTTAAGTTCATGTTATATGATGATTTTGAACATTTTAAGATACCAATTCTTTTTTAAATGGTTTAATTATGATATGATGTTTTTTTGAATTTCTTATGGCACTCATATGTGTGAATGGTGAAGGGTAGGGCCTTATATCACCATTATATGAATTTTTTAAGGATTTATACCTCACGAGAAAAGGATTTTAAGCATGGAAATTTTGTTTGTTCACAATATGAATCATGGGGATTTTGTTTGTTCACAAGATGAATCATGGGATTTTTTTTCTTTACAAGATGAATAATGGGACTTTTTTTATTCACAAAAAAAAATCATGAGCATTTTGTTTTTTCAAAACATGAATCATAACCATTTTGTTTGTTTATAACAAGAAGTGAAAACATTTTTTTATTACCAACATAAAGTTTGGGAATTTTGTTTTCTCATATCATGAATTATGATTTTTTTTGTTTATAACATGAAGTGGGTGAATTTTGTTTTTTATAATTATATAATTTCTCTATGTTTATGATTATTCCACATTTTTATGTTTTTAATCATTTTATTCCATGTTTTCATGATTATTTTTTATGTTTAAAGCATTTTTCACTCTTATGTCATGCTCAAATGTCTTTTGTTATTGATATTTATTTTGAGATAGGTAATAAATTATTAATTCCATAACAATATTATTATGGTATTATGTTTCTCCATCATGTTTTATGATTATCATCCCTATTATTTTGATTTTATATTAAGATATTTTTTTCTTCATCATATTCTTCTTTATATTTATGTCTAATAATTTATGATATATTTTTACCTTATTGAGTGTTTGATCTCACCAATTTCTCATTTTTCCAATACTTAATCTATTAAGATGATTATATCAAGTGAATTTATAAAAAGGGACTAAAGGGAAAAATTATAGATAAATTTTCCCAAGTATAGTAAAATAAGATGTTTATGCAGCTAATCTCCATGACACTAATCTGTTTTTTCCTTATATTGTGTAACCATTATGAGATTTATAATCTAAATCATGATATTAATATACTATTTAGGTTAATTTTAGCATGGGTATCTATATAAATAGTGTATTAAGTAGTATTGACACTATTATAGTAAGTATACATCACACATAACTCTCTTTATATATATATATATATGTGGTTTTAGTATCAAAAAGTAATGTTCCAGTTGGGTTTAGGGTTTCCACTTTCACAATACTCTCACTTTCACTATATCCATATTTCTAACCATAAACCTATTATATCTCAAATTATAAGATCACAATTCTTCTTAGTTATGGATTTATTTATTGTGCCATCCTTATATTCCTATAGGACTACTCTGTTATTTTTGACTTCTCCTCCTTGAATAAAACCTTCCAAGAGATGATATCTCTAAGTATAACCTTTTATTCCTCATTCATAATATTAATATATTAGATAATAACTCTGGTATAATTCCAATAATTGGAACAAATCATTTCACATTTTATACATCCCCATTAGAAGTTTCAACATACTAGATATTAATAGATATGGATACCATTGGCTTGAATGTTCTTGTTTTTCTCATTTCTTTATCCTAACTAGAATATTAGATCCTAATAAACCATAGGAAAACTAATTTTTTTACCCATATAACTAGTGTTTCTTCATCTCTATGTAGCAGAAACACATCCTTTACACTTTTTAAGTACTATTGTATAATTCTAACATTTTCCCATGTAGTTATCCTATAATTAGATAATATTTTTCTACCATAATGTATGTATTAGAAATATCATATATGGTACATAAACTAGAATATGATATAGATCCATCACTGAATTATATGTAATTCTAATCACTATTTTAATCACCTACTATGTCTCATACATGTATTCCTGGAGAGATTAATTCAATGTGACATATGAAACAATCCCATTTTTAAATTTTCCAACTTGTATTTTTAAATTCATTTTCAATATATATACTTTGAAATTGTCTATGAAACCCTTAGATCTACCTCAGTAGATATTGTTCCCTAGAATATAGGTTTATACTTTAAGTTAATCTAGAGATAGTTTCAACCTATTCTCAATTAACTATAAGACCAATAAGTATTTTCTATATGTTATTTACATATTTTACTTTTAAAATAATGGTTCTCCAACTAAACTCTTATAAAAATTAAGAAAACTATCATTCCAAATGAATATTATATGATCATGTTTCTTGAATTAATATATAAATAATTATTTAAAACTTTTATTCCTTATTGGAATTATATTGCGTCACTAATCATTTTTGGTTATGTCATATAGAAAATATTACATAAGGTTTCTTTTAATAAAGGTGGTTTAGACATCATGTGCCCAATATCACGATCATAGAAAGTTACAATGATAAGTATATTTCTAATTTATTTATGAATGATGATTTTGTATAACCAATAATGACTTATTTACACCACAATTATACCACCCATGTATAGTTTCCCTCAAATTCTCACCATTGGATTTATATTAATTGGAGAAACTACCAAAATACTAAACTAATTTTGGTACATTGAATCCATTTTTATGGATTCATATTTCACTTCTCAAACTTATCTTACTACCATTTATTACTACCATGTATGTTGGAAAATGAGTATTTTCACTGAATAATATATCACCATAAAATGGTGATCATACAACCATATCTCTTAGTTTTATATTTCCTATATAGTATGTGTCATTAGAACATTCTATTTCTACAATCCCTTTTGGTACTTGTTACAATTATAATTATTTATGTATCTCGAGCATTGACTTTTTCCAAGTCAATCTTGCTCCAAATATCTCAAATAGTGATGTACACCCAATTATATAAATATATTATCTCTCGTGACTATTAATTTTATATCTTATGGATTTATATAATATTCAAAAAAATTATAGGATAAATATATGAGATGAGTTTTTTTTATTTCTTGATGCATGTTTGTTTATTGACATGGACTTAACACAATATTTGCATCTACGCACAAGTTCTATGATATAATGGATTAATTTTATGCTATAAATCATACAATTTCTATATTTAAATATAGTTGGAATAGGGTTATGGGTTTATGCCTCTATTTATAAAGCATGACTTGGAAGATAATATAATTTTCATATGAATTATTATTCCCATAATTTATCCTCATTTTACTTTCATAGTGTATTTGATTTGTATAAGGAATTGTGAGGCTAGGAATAAATAAACTCAACCTTTTGATGACTAATGTATGCATTAAAGACTTATCATCAATAATATTTTTACTATAATCATGAATTTTATGTGTATAATGAAATGTGAGTTTAGGAATTACCCCACTTTATATTTTTATAATCAATGAATTCTTAGTTAATATATTTTTATGCTAATGGTCCTGAAGAAACTAATATCTTCTAACCAATCATATTCATTAATTTAATTTTATATTCCTTAAATATTAAATAAATTTTATGAAGTATTTAAACTTAACTCAAGATTCTCTTTAGAAAATTTCACATGATTAATTTGAAATAAATATGGAATCTTTGTGACTTACCTATATAGGTTTCTTTTTCTAAAACATGATAATTAATTATATTGCTAATGCTTAATTTTTTTATCCTAAAAGATTCTAAATACAATATTTGGTATATCCTTGGAAACTTTTTTTAGTTTTATAATACAAATAATTATCTTTCCACAACTTAGTATTTGAACAATACATTTTGCAGTCATTAGTTGTTGCCAATGATTCAATTATTAATAAATTATTTGTTGAGTATGTAACACCACAAACAACATTCATTCATAAAATAAATAATGTCTCATTGTTTCTAATAGACACATTATATAAATGTTTTGGTAATACTCAATACTAAAAATTATTTCAACTAGAATAAATCTTCTAGGAATAATAAAAGATATGTTATTATCATTACCGACATAGGAAATACACTTTTTTAGCTAAATAGATAACTCACCTTAATTATTTTAATTCTTTATGAGCTTAATTGGATAATGTATCTAGATAAAAAATTATGACATACATATAGTATCTAATAACCAATAAGTAAAATAGAATTATGACATGAAATGATGAATATATATTAACATAAAGCCTCCAATTTATCATACTTAAATTCATTACAATTTATTTTTGATAGACTTATCTTTACATATGTGAAGAAAATAACCTCCTATATGATGATATTTGTATTTTCTTTGATGGATTTTGTGAAGGTGCTTTTGGAGTCACACTTAACATAGTCATTTTCACCTTATATTTTTTCTTTTTCACCATAATAACTAAATAATTTTCTTTCATTAAGTTTTTATCTTCATGGTGAAATTTACCCAAAAGATATTCAAGAATTTTCTATATATAGTTCATTTTAAAATCCTAAATGAAACTAGATTAAATAGGTTGTAAAGACTTTAAACCTAGTTGGATGGAGTCAGTACCATATTTTATTACATTGGTATAATAAACAAGGAAGTCACATCTCGAAGGACTGAATAGTTTAGTAGTTTTGGAAAACTAGATAAAAAAAGTTATACATTTCAAATTGAAAGGGAAAACAACATAGAAATTCCATTGGAAACATCCATAACTCCTATATTATCTCTGCATGTCATTCATAATATACATATTTTCATGCTGGGGAAAAATAAAACATAAGAAATGGGAGATCTAAGATGCTCGGTAAGGGTAAGTAATATAGAAGAAGCTAATATAAAAAATAATTCATGGGGAATAACTAAAAATACATTCCATTATAACATGATCCTGATCATAATATGGAAAGAATACAAGCTGAATAAATAATTCCATATAAATAATCACATGAGAATGAAGCATAACCAGTGATATTGCACTATTCAAATAATCACATGGATTATTAATTAATAATATCATAATGATGGAATTCATAATTCCGAAAATCATAAACATACTGTCGAGACCTCGGTCAAGACATATGAAAATAAATGGTTAAGGCCTCGACCAAATACATTTTTGTTTTGTCCCATGAGACCTACCGTGTAAGAACTGGGTTTTTTTACGTGGTAAGAATTCATTTCTTTTCATTTTAAATACCTCGTTATGGTCTTATGGTAATACTTAACTTGATCATGGGTGTTTTGGAGGTGTTCAGGCTTGTTCAGAGGTAGGAACCAAGTTTTAGGCTGAAAATGGTATGGCACACGGTTTGCGCATGGCCTACGCATGGTTGGGGCAAACTGTGTGAGGGGTCTGAAAACTAAATGTCTTGGATAGAGAGGTTCTGCATGGTTACCACACGGTCAGTCAAATTGTGTGGGGTAACCATCTGGGGTGGCCCTCTTAGGTAGAGAGGTGTGCACGGTTTCCATATAGTTTGGGAAATCATGTGGGAAAATAGTGAGACCCCTACTGTGTTTTTTTTAATTTAGATTTAAATTATTATTATTTTTATTTTAAACTAAATTCTGGGTTTTCTTCTCCACGCACAGAACCCCCTCCAGTGGATCTCTCCTCTTTGGCGCCTAAAGTAGAAATCAAGCCCTACTCTGTGCCTAAATTCCATTTTGATATTCTTTCATCTCTATGGATCTAAAACGGTAAGGCTTACATTCCTTTTTAGTCATTCTTGATTCTTTGGAACAACGACTTTGCTATTTGGATTTAGGCTCATATGCAATAATATTCTGTTCTTCATCTGTTCCTCAGATTTCTTCCAAAACGAGATGAATCAGGACACGATACTGGATGAGCTGTCTACTACCGAGGCGAGGTAGGTGTTATATACTTTCTTTCGGCTTTTCTTGGTGTTTTTGAGCATTAGGACGAAATTCCATTTGTTGAAATTTCTGGTGAGGTCTCGTTTTTGAGAGAGTAGCTCTTAGTAGATGTAGTTGTACCTAGTGAGGTTGACTGTGGATTCCGTTTAGGTGTGTTGGCACCCGTTACTCATTTCAAGGTCACCCAAGGGGTTCACTTTAAGAAAATACTTTGTTTATGCCTATTAAAACCACCCAATGGGTGTGTTCTTATGCTTTCCAAGGTAGAGGAATCCCTTATATGACTTGATAGCTTGAGTAGTTAGTTTAGGAGATGTACTTTCTCCTTTCTTATTGAATATCATGTTATGCCTCATCTATTTTGATAGTTTGGCTTAAATGAAATGTGTTTATATGAGTGGGTGTACCAATATATAAATGACTAATGGAATTTTAAATGGTTTCTATGGGAGGGTAGGCCCATATTCTTGGTAATTGACAAATGATAAATGGTTTTCATGAGTGGGTATACTCATGGATTATGCTCGTTGATGTGAGTGGGTATACTCACATGTTTATGAATGTTTAACTTGAATGCTTGAATGATTTGATTTTAATTGAATGGTTTGATAGATACCTTGGACTGCTCTCCTTGGATTTGGAATGTGGTAGTGGATGCCTTGGGTTGACTCTTACCCTTGGGTCTTGATTCCATGGGATGCCTCAGGCCTTGCTACCCCATAGGATCTAGCTTGCTTGGGCTTGTGTAGGACTTGCTATTGACTTTCTCCTAGGACCCCAACCAGTGCCTAACCAAGTTTCCACCAAGGATGCCCATGGGACTCAATGGGATGAATTGGACACGCTCCTTGGATCTATCCCTCTATAGTCTAGATATTAATAACTTGGATTCCTTGGTCTGCTGACACCTTGGATCTGGCCCTTGCGGTCTATACTTCACTATACGACGTGGTCATGGGATGCTACTTCACTATATGGCATGGTTGTGGGATTCTTTTCTACTCTTTACCATGTGGCTATAGTTATAAGATTCAAATGTATGTAAGGAAAGGCTATGTGACTAGCTTGCTTATTTGGTTATAGCTACCTTGTTAGGAGCTCACTCTCTTTTGCAGGTAGCCTTGAGGTCTGTTCAGTTTTACTTTGTGGTAGACTTATTCCATGGGCATATGCACTATTTACCAGCTATTTACAGTTTCTAGAACCTTTATAGAATTTTTTTTAGAACTATATAGACCTGGGTGGTTGCCTACTGGGATGTTTATCTCATACCCTGTTTGGGCCTGCTTTGGGGGCCAAACAGATTATATGGTTGCAGGTGACGATGGGGGCAAGCACCCTAGTACAAGTTGACTGGTTATTTTGCTTCTGTTATTTACTATATCTTTTACTTCTACAATGATACTCTGGTAATGGGGGCATTTTATCCCCACTGACTCACCTAGGCCCTTGCTTCTAGTCAGTAGCCTTTGACATTTGGGGAAATGTGCTTGAGGCCTTGTGACCAACCGGGCTCGGGGCACCATTTTGGGTGGCATCTGGGTCTGGGACGTTACAAAGTGGTATTAGAGATTTTTCTTTTCTATTTTTACTTACTATTTGGCGACATTATACAAGGATAAGAATTAAATGGAATTTGGCAATAAACTATGCCCAGGAGTAGCTACCCCGCCTACAGGTAAAAGCCAAATTGCATCAAATAAAGTTCAGATTTTTCTAGATTTTGACTATTACATTTGATTCAATTTCACTGTTGGGTGATGCACTTGATTTCTAGTATTTCTATTGATACAATTTTGAGTTTTATTTCAGTTTCAACCCAATTATATGAGGTTGTTCCATCTCATGCATCATATAGACACTTGTTAGAATCACATGTCATGCATTATGCCATGCCATCCAGGATGCATTAGACATTTCATTTTGTTTTGATAGTTGATGTGATAGTTGTTCTTGTTATTGTGTTAGTTGGGTGTAGGTGATAAAGGTGTGACATCATCTTTCAATTCATAAGGAGTATGGGCCCTTATGAATTGGGAAATAAAGCACCAGTGAAATGCAAATGTTAAATGAACTTGATATGTATGGTTTGAATGGGAGCCAAGTTTTGAGTTCATGAGGTGTTATGGGCCCTCATGGGTTCTGAAATTGGTAAACCCTTGGTAAAATTTCCTAAATAACTAAATGTGAAATGGAAATGAAAAAGTGAATGGTGAATAGAGACTTGACCTAGACCCAAATTTTGAGTGGGAAAGAGGCATAGTTTCTGGTAGTGTGTTGGATATTCTTTATACAGTCCTGGATTTAGGAGTAGGTTGTGGGTTTGACTCGGTTTTAGGAGGGTTTTGAACTATCCTATGCCTGTGATATTTGTGATTTGATGTTGTTCTTTCCTGAGGCATGCATTTAGAATTATAGAGACATGACACCACCACGACCTATAACGGTATGCCGCGATAGAGGCGATGACCATAATTCAGATATTGTGGGACACGTGCTACCAATTGATCCTCTTATAGTGCCAGTTGTGGCACCTAAGGCTATTATGGACACAGGTGTTGAGGCACTATTCCAAGAGGGTTTTTTTCGTTATATGCAGACTTTCCAGGGAGAACCGCAGCCAACCTTGACTATGGATAAGCTGACACAGGTGTTTCAAAAACAACATCCTTCTACATTTTCAGGGGATGGTGTACCACAGGCTACAAATATGTGGATAGAGACCACATTAGAGATTTTTGAGCATCTAGAGATGCCTCCAGAGTGGAGGGTCAAGCTCGTGACTTACATGCTATGTGGAGTGGAAAAGTGCTGATGCGATGTTTCGAACCAAGATGATGGGTTGTGTGATATGGGTTATAATGAGTTCCAAACCCAGTTCTATGACTAATTTTATCCCGTGACTCTGCAAGCAGAGCGGGCTAGTGATTTCACGCATCTGTAATAGGTCACAATGACCATTTTGGAATACTCAACATGCTTTACAAAGCTGCAACATTTTGTGTCGATGTATCTTACCAATGAGCTGTCGAGGGCGAGGTGTTTTGAGGAAGGTCTCGGACATGCCATCAGATATCAGGTCAATGTGTTTAGGTTAACTTCTATCACTGAGATTTTGAATTAGGTGTTGATTACATAGAGGAACCTAAGGGAAGTTGGGGGTATAGAACATGGCTTTTTCTCACCCCAGTGGATCTACGTATTCAGGCCAGAAGCGTTGTTTTGAGGATTCCCGCAATGTGAGTACTAGTTAGTTTGTGGGTGCAAGAATCTTGGTGTTTTTCCATTAGTGTGGTAGGTGAGGCCACATGAAAAGTCAGTGTGACCGTGACCCACTCGAGTGCTGAGCTTTCGTCAGGATAAGAAATATGCAGCAGTTTTGCAGGACCTTCCCTCCAGTTGTGAGCAGTAGGGGTCAACTCCGACATCAGGTTCAGGAGCAGGTTCTTCAGTTCCACATCTGGATGAAATCTGGAGTAGTGCAGCCAACCAGGACAGGGTAGTGTTGGTCGTGGTTGTGGTAGTCAGACAACGTGTTCTCAGAGGTAGCAGGGCGGATCGGCTCAGGGTAGCCAAGCAGGGTTACAGGGTCGTGGTAAAGGCCATACTTATGCAGTGCAACAAACCCAATAGAAGCAGGATCTCGGACCGTCTACAGTGAGAGGTACAATTTTATTATCTTATACTATTTCATCTACTCTTTTTGATATAGGTTCCTCTTACATCTTTATCTATGCACGAGTAGTAAAGAGCATTGGGCTTGTTGTTTTGCTTTAGGAGGGCGTTTTGATGCTAGACACACTACTGTGAGTTAGAAAAGGTGATGTAATCTAGTGTATGAAATGTCCCCTTAAGTTTGGTGGGTTATACTTCCTTTGAAATTTTTATTTCCCTAAGATTATAGGTTTTAACATCATTCTCATAATGGACCAGCTCGTTGATTATTGAGCGTACGTGGATTGCTATCACTAGAGGGTGACTTTCAAATCACCAGAGAGTGCAGTGTTTATTCACAAGGGTGAATGGAATGTACATGAGAGAATAACTGGACCCGAGCATCGTGGGATTGGTGGGATGATATCCTAGATTTCAAGTTTGTTTCTGGATGATTAGGGAGTGAGTCAAGCAGACTTTCCTCCAGTGGTTGAGCGCTTCAGGGATATCTTTCCTGGTGAATTTTTTAGTTTACCTCCTAAGAGAGAGGTGGAGTTCTATACTTATCTAGTGCCTGGAGCTATGCCAAAATCCATTCCTCCTTACAGGATGGCTAAGACAGAGTCGTAGGAGCTCAAGAGGCAGTTAGAGGACTTGGAGGCGAAGGGGTTAATCAGAACCAATACTTCTCCATGGGGTTTTCCATTCATTTTTTCAAAAAAAAAAGGCAGACATAACTCTTAGGCTATGCATGGATTATCATATTATGAACTATTTTATAGTTAAAAACCGATATCCCTTGCCACGGATAGATGACCTATTTGATCAGCTTCGAGGATCTCGAGTATTCTTGAAGATCGACTTAAGGTTAGGATATCACCAGGTGTGTGTTAGACCTGTAGACATACCTCGTACTACCTTTCATAGTAGATATGGGTTATATGATTATCTGGTTATGTCATTCGGTCTCATGAACATTCCATCAGTTTTCATGGCTTTGATGAATCGAGTATTCCATCCTTACCTGGATTCTTTTGTGGTGGTTTTCATG
The DNA here is from genome assembly GCA_963277665.1 of Viscum album. Taxonomy (NCBI): domain Eukaryota; kingdom Viridiplantae; phylum Streptophyta; class Magnoliopsida; order Santalales; family Viscaceae; genus Viscum; species Viscum album. Next base: position 427,098,342 of record OY728150.1, on the reverse strand, counting down.
GATGATATCTTGGTGTATTCTCACAATTGACAAGACCATGCAAACCATCTTGATATCATTTTGAATACGCTAATAGAGCATCTATTATATGATAATATCACAAAGAGCCACTTTTGGATAAATTATATTCTCTTTCTGGGTCACATAATCTCAGAGACGGGAGTGTAAGTGGACCTAGAGAAGGTGAGAGCTATAGTTTCCTGGGAATATCTCAAGAACATTTTTAATATACAGAGTTTATTAGGGATAATTGGTTACTAAAATTGTTTTATACAAGACTTCTCATGCTTAGTAGTGCCATTTATGGGCTTGACTAAGAAGGGTGTGAAGTTTGTGTGGTCAGAACCTTGTGAGACAGCCTTTCAGAAGCTGAAAGGGAGGCTGACATCAGCACCAGTCCTGATACTACCAGAGCAGGGAAAGATCTACAAGGTGTACTATGACGCTTCAGGTATTGGGATAGGGGCAGTGCTGATGTAGGGAGATCAAGTAGTGGTGTATGGGTCTCGACAATTAAGTCCTCACAAGAAGAATTACCCTACGCATGATCTCGATTTAGCTATAGTTGTTCGTGTGTTGCGTTATTGGAGGCACTATTTACTGGGAGAGTGATTTGTGGTGTACACAGAACAAAAAAGCCTCATGTATATCTTTACGTAGTGTGATCTGAATTTTAGGCAGTAAAGGTTGGTGAAGTACCTATAGTCTTTTGACTTTGAGCTTACCTGCATGCCTTGTAAGGGCAATGCAGTAGTTGATTCACTGAGTAGTAGGAATTAGATACATACAATGCAGCGGGCCAGTAGCAAGTGGCAGCTTATTGCATTGTTCTCTAAGATGCATCTAGAGGTGCATGATAGACAAGGGAATACTTTTATTTCATCCTTAGTTGTTTCCCCTACCCTTCTGGATAGAGTTAGGATGAGGAAACTATTAGATTCAGAAGTCCTAGTTCTACAAGAAGGTATGACAGGTGAGGACCCTCCTCCTGGTTGGATGGTATGCGATGATGAGATCTTTCATATCCATGGACGTGTCTGGATTCTAGTGGATATACATGAGGATTTGATGTGGGAGTTTCATGCTTCATCTTGGGTAGTGCATCTGGGGGTTACCAAGATGTATTGTTACTTGCGACGTCAGTATTGGTGGCTGGGAATGAAGAGAGAGGTAGCTGGTTTTATTATGAGGTGTTCCACGTGTCAGTAGGTAAAGGCAGAACATCAGTGACTAGCTGGGATTTTATAGCAGTTTCCCATCCCAGAGTGGAAATGGGATGATGTCACGATAGATTTAATGACGGGTTTTTCGAGGTAGCCTTGAGGTAATGATGTTGTGTGGATTATCAGTGACAGGATTACAAAGGTCACACATTTCTTTCTGATCAAGGAGACCTTTGGTGTTGATGATCTTAGAAAGTTGTACATTCGAGAGGTGGTACAACTTCGTGGGGTCCCACACACTATCATTTCAAATAGGGATGCCTACTTTACATCTCGTTTCTGTCAAAGTTTTCAGAGGTCGTTGGGTATACAGGTGCTTCTGAGCATATCATACCACCCTCAGACTGATGGTCAGTTAGAGCATATGATACAGGTGTTAGAGGACATGTTGCAAGCATGCATCTTGGATTTTGGGGGCTCTTGGGAGAGACACATTCCCCTGGTTGAGTTCACCTACAATAACAGTTATCAGGAGACGATACAGATGGCACCTTATAAGGATTTATACGGTAGGCCATGCCGTTCTCCCCTATGCTTGTTAGAGGTAGGTGAGGCAACTTTACTGGGATCGCCTCTCATGTAGGAGACTTTTGAGCAGGTCTAGTTGATTCAGAAGCAGATGGATACTACATAGTATCTTCAAAAATCATACGTCGATCTCCACAGATGACCTTAAGAATTCAAGGTCAGGGATTGGGTTTTCTTACGCGTTTCACTGAGGTTGGGACATAAGCGGATCAGGAGGCAGGGTAAACATTCACCGAGATATTTCAGGTCATTCGAGATTCTGGAGAGAGTCAGGTCTATTGTCTATCGGTTGCAGTTATCTCAGAGGTACTGATCCATGCATGATATCTTCCATGTATCTCAGCTGGGCCGCTATCACTCACACCCATATCACATTTTTCAGCCTGAGGTGGTTGAGCTTCAGGTTGATGCCTCCTTTGAGGACCTTCTGATTCATATTATTGACAGAAGCACAAAAGTTCTCTGTGGCTAGTCAGTTCCTCAAGTATGAGTGCTATGGTAGCATGGCCATTTAAAGGATGAGACTTGGGAGAGGGATGCCGACGTACGTGCTCAGTGGCCGGAGTTGTTCTCAGTAAAATCTTGACCACCCTTTAGAGAGTAATTTAGGGACGAATTTATATAAGGGGGAAGATTGTAAGAACCCGAGTTTTCATATGAGGTATGAATTATTTTCTTTTCTATTTAAATACCATTTTATGGACTTATGGGAATGATTAATTTGATCATGGGTGTTTTGGAGGTGTTTGGGGCTTGTTCGGAGGCCGGAACCAAGTTTTAGGCTGAAAATGGTATGGCACACGGTTTGTGCATGACCTGCACATGGTTATGCCAAACCGTGCGAGGGGTCTGAAAACTATAGGTTTTGGATAGAGAGGTTCTGCATGGTTACTACACGGTTAGTCAAATCGTGCAGGGTGTCCCTCTTAGGTAGAGAGGTGCGCACAGTTTCTACATGATTTGGGAAACCATGCAAGTAAATTGTGCGACCCCTACTGTGTGTTTTTTAAAAAATTTAAATTTAAATTAATTTTTTTAACCCAATTTGGGGTTTTCTTATCAACGCATAGAACCCCCTCCCATGGAGCTCTCTTCTTTGGGACCTAAAGTAGGAATCAATCCCTACTCTTCATTCGACTTCCGTTTTGATCGTTGTTCATCTCTACGGATCCTCAACAGTAAGGCCTACATTAATTTTTAGTCATTCTTGATTCTTCGGTACAATGACTATACTATTTGGATTTTGGATCATATGCCCTAATATTACATTCTTCATCCATTATTCATATTTATTCCAAACCAGGATAAATCAGGACATGATACTGGATGAGCTTTCTACTACCGAGGTGAGGTAGGTGATCTATACTTTCTTTTGGATTTTCTTGCTTTTTTTCAAGCGTTCTGCCAAAATTCCATTTGTCAGACTTTTTAGCGAGGTCTTATTTTTGAGAGAGTAGTTTTTATTAGCTATAGTTGGACCTAGTGAGGTTGACTGTGGGTTCCGTTTATGTCACGACCCGACCCTACCCGGGCTCGAGCCGCAACTACCCCAAGCCCGCCACCATAGGCCAGGGGCTGGCAACTAGCGCCAAAGGCACAACAACTCGGGGAGGCCTTTGCCTAAGTACCTGTACACACACACCCGCAGCACACTCAATGCAAAAGTGCAGAGTAAAACAAAAGACAAGTAAAGAAAAAGGGCAACTGCTATAAATAACCACAATGTGCATCGACCTCTAAATGATACTAGTAAAGTGTTAAAAAGGAAAAAGGGGCAAAACACGCACCCAACCAGAAAGTGCCACAACCCGGAAACAGGTAAACAAAAAGTAATAGCTGATGGGTCTCCCACCTAGAACCCGGCCACAACCACCGCACGCGGTCCAAGTTCCCAAGCTCCTACGCTCCACTGAAGCCACGGTCCACCTGTCCGTCGTCTGCAAGGGCACACCAAGTGCGGGAAAAGCCCAAGTAGGGGTGAGTATAAAAATACTCAGTAGGATACCCCAAAGGCTCGAGGGAGCAACAAAAGGAGGTACCGAAGGGTGAGTAGTAGAGCGAACATAAAAGTATAGGAGTACAACTGAAAATGCAGTAAGAGTACAGTAAAGAGTCCAGCTCAACCCAACAAGAAAAAGGAAGTAGACTCATCCAGACACAAGGATCTGGAAATGGTGAGAAGATGAAATTCCCGTCGAGTCTTCGCTACCTATAGCAGGAGAGTAGACTCATCCAACCATGAGAAGCTGGACACGGAAAGCACGTGGCATACCCCGCACGTCTTCACCTCTCCTGGAAGGAGAGTAACCAAACCCAAGAAGTGGGTACTAGAACAAGGTATATACATATCCATATGCTTTGCCAAGAAGCCCGAACAACATCGTAAGGGGATCTCCGTCCCGTAGCTCAGCCCAAGAAAAGAGTAGCCAACGGTCCTAGAAGTAACCCCACCATCGATGCCCAACATCCGGCACGTCTTCCCTGAACCGCAAGCCAAGGGGCTCAGTCACCGCACCTTGATACTCTCTGCTTTGGGCGGCACTGACTCGCCCGCACGGTTTTAGATCGCGTCACAAGAACGTGTCTCGGTGGGGAAAGTGACCCTCGTACTTGAGAGTTCTAGGGAAATTCAAACCACACCTCGTCACTGCCCTGCAGTCGAGAGGTCTCCTCTTCAAGTCATCACAACATTGACCCGTATAACCAAGGGTCCCGCTCTGGTAAAGACGGAGGAAAGCCACAGACTAGCCTAGTCGAGAAGACTGAGTCTGGAATGCCAACAGGTGTCCCACTGCCCAGCCCTGCTGGAGGGTAATTCGTAATATGATATCGGGTAACCCACTACCCAGCCATGCTGGAGGGTAAACCCTAATACATCAACCGGTGACCCACTGCCCAGCCCCGCCGGAGGGTAGACCATAATAAGATACTGGGTGACCCACTGCCCAGTCCTGCTGGAGGGTAAACCATAACACATCATCAGGCGACCCACTGCCCAGCCCTACTGGAGGGTAGACCTGGAATAAGTCGACAGGCGACCCACTGCCCAGCCGTGCTGGAGGGTAGACCATAACACATCATCAGGTGACCCACTACCCAGCCCCGCTGGAGGGTAGACCTGGAACTAGATGACGGGCGACCCACTGCCCAGCCCTGCTGGAGGGTAGGCCCTAAGAGGTCATCGGGTGACCCACTGCCCAGTCTCTGCTAGAGGGTAAACCCTAGAAGTCAGTGAGCAACCCACTGCCCAACCCTGCTGGAGGGTAAACCCGAAGAAGTCGATGAGTAACCCACTGCCCAGCCCCGCTGGAGGGTAAAACTCAGAACTGCTCTGACCATCTCTACTGGAGGGTACAAAACTGGCCAATCGAACATGGAGTCAGTATCGCACAACCACCCAACTCCAGCACAACTCACCCAAAGGGGTTGAGTGCCTGTTCCATCGCGGGGTGCCACTAGCACCGCTACTGGCCAATCCATCGAGAACGAAAGTAGGGGGAGACCACTCAACCCTACTGGTCAACAAACGGGCACCAAGCCAGGGGAAAAACTCCACCCTGCTGGTCAAACAACGAGCACAGAGGGACCCTCTACGTCGCGAGAGGTCAAAGTACGCAAAGCAGAACACGACACGCACATGGAGCCCACACGACGTGTGGCCCCAAGTCAACCCCAACCAAGCGCACGAACAACTCAGGTACAAACCACACGCGCCTCCAAGCGATCCCATATACTCCCAGAGTATACCTCATTCCATCCCATAGGCTATCGTGCACACGGCACCCAACGTCAACGCGAAGGCGTGACCTAACAACTCCAACCTGCCACCTCATCGGCTGAAGCACAGCCAACCATATCTCATGAACCATTTATATCACTCTCCCAAGAGTGCGTGATCACACGCCAAGGGTCTTCTACAAACAAAGTAGGGCGAACCAATGCTGGAGCACCTTCCATGCTTTCACATTTAACAATATCGCGCAAGAGGCTCCACACGACCAAACAGATCACACCGTTGTAATCCTCGCGGAAAAACACGCGAGATCGACTACTTACTCGCCTCCAACGGATAACCGACAGAAAAGTATGCAACACCGCCTCACGCCCAAACGGCGTCCCGCGATCCCGAGCCTCGACTCCGAAAATAGTCAGGTGCATCGCACCATTGCGATCCCCTCGGGAAAACACGTCAAAAACACTACTCACTTGAGTGCAACGGATATCCGGAGAAAAAGGTGCATCCCGGCGCACCGCACACAAGCGGTGCCACGTGGGACCCGCATCCCGGTCCTGAAACTCAGCAAACGGATCATACCGTTGCGATCCTCTTGAAAAAGTACACGAAATGGACTACTCACTTGTCCAAAACGGTCGCCCGGTGATAAAGATGGAAATCACCATCAACTCCCGAAACGGCCCTCACGGGGCCCGCACCATCGTGCGGAATTACAGTGGGCAGACTATGCCAACGCGATGCCCTCGGAAAAACACCCAACATTGACTGCTCGCACGCCCCGAACGGACGTCCGAGAAAAAAGCCGCTAAAAGCTGCACGCAGCTCAAAAGACGGGCCGTGGGGCCCGCGCCTCAACTTTGGCCTCAACGCCTGGAACCGCCCTGGAAAGCTCCGCCTCGGTGCCAGGGTCCCAACGCCGCTTACGGCGCTCAAAACGGACGTTGGATGCGTCCGCGCCGCTCAAAACAAGATTCCCGGAAAAACGATATTCCACTTTAAGACGTGTCGCGCCTCCAAGGCCCATCGTCTCAGGAATTAAAAATTCCCGACACCATCTCAAAATATTCCTCCCAAGTTAAAGGATGCGTCGCCGCTGACGGCACGCGGAACCGACCCCTGGTTTATGATTTATTAACATAAATCATTTCCATAATAATAATAATATTATTATTATTATTATTATTATTATTAACTTAATTATATTTTTTTCTTTCTTTTTTTTCTTATTTCCACCGACTGGCCGCTGGCCGGTCGGCCTTCTTCCCCATGGAGACCCGCCGATGGCGGGTCTCTGTTTCCCGAGCAGGGTTGCGCGCTGCGACCCTTGCTGCTGCGTCGACCGGCCGACACAGCCGGCCGGTGCTCCCGCTGGGCGCCCCCCAGCGGCTCACGGCCCTCATGAGTCACCTCCGCAGGCTCGCCAGCCTCCTCCGCTCGAGTCGGCGCCGACCGCCCGCGCCTCACAACCCCGGCCGCCGACCGCCGCTCCGCCCTACTGCCGAGAAACCCCACCGCCTGCCGCTGGAGCCACCCGCGCGCCGTCGCCTCAGCCCTGCGTCGCCGCGCCTCGGACTGCCGGAACACCCCCAACCGGCTGGAAACCTCAAAAAAACGCTGGAAAACAGCCTTAAACCCGCAATCTTCGGCGGATGTTTGCGGGGTCCTCGGAACTCATATTTGAAAACCGAAATAGGCGACGAATAGAGAATAAAATCTACTACAAGATTAGGGGCTTTAATCGGAGATCCAACAGCAATTTGACAGGATTAAACAAGCTCGAAGTAGGTGCGGGAAAACAAAAATGAAAACAACGAAACCTACCTCGCAGGGCGCAGCCCAAAGCTTCTCGGTGATCTGCCGGAGCTTCGTCTTGGAGAGGGGAGGAGAGGAGAGGGGCTCCCCCTTGGTTGAGCTCGTCCTCCAGGAGGAAGGAAATGGGGAAGGAGAGGGGTGGGGTTAGGGATTAAATAAAAGAAATTAATTGAAATTTTAATTAATTTAACCCACAATTTATCCCACGCCCGAAACTCTCGACGGGGTCGAGGTTAAACCTCCCCTAGGGTAAACACCACCTCCCGAGCACAACGGAAGTCTCAGAATTTTAATCCGAGACCTTGTTCAAAAGTTATAAAATTTAACGTCTGAAGCCGCTAAATTACGAAAACGCCCATGGGACCATTTTTCACAAACGGCCCGAGCCTGCGAAACTTATACCCCTCCTAGGGTAAACGGCACGCTCCGAACTCAATGGTTCTCTCGGTTTTCCGATCCGAGCCACCGTTTAAGAGATACTAGTGTTTCTCCAATAAACGAATTAATTAATTAATTAATTTATCCGTTTAACATTCCAGAAGCGGGCGAGGGGTCCAAAAATCCCGCGCCGACAAGTTTTATGTCGTTCCTAGGGTAAACGCCCCATTACAGACCCATCTGTACACTCGGATCTCTGATTTGAAGCTCTGTTTAGGAGTTATCCCATTTATTTAGCATTTCCAGTGTGAACTCACTCAAAATTTAATTCCGGCCACTCCGGGGCTCGGAATCGCACGCCGTCCGAAGGCGCTACTCTGGAATATCATCAAGAATATTCCAAAGTCTTTTGTAGCAAAAACTGGGTTCTTACGTCATTCCCTCCTTCAAGATTTTCGTTCCCGAAAAGCAAAACTAGGGAGCAACACAGGGTAATAAGCCCACACATGGCTTTCCCATACCCAGAAGAACCCACGCACAGCTCTACGCCGCCGCACACGGACGAAAGGATTGACCCATTCACGTGAGGTCAGCCCTTGACGATGTCGTGCACCCACTCCAGACTTTGGGGTTAGGGAAAGGTGGTAGGGTACCTCTCCATCCCTTTGCACGGTCTCAAACGACCCGAAGGCTCTTGGGGGTAGCTCACCTCACCGAATGAACCTCTACGTCGCACGCCGCGACTGGAATCACCGCTCGCACCTGAAACAAGACCCAGTGATTCCCTCCTTCAAAATATCCATATGGTGAAACACCCAAGGATATCTGGTCATGCAAGGTTCCACAGTCGGTGCTCTCTTACACGCTCAAAAGGCGAAGGATTCAATACCATCGACTAAAGGAAAAGGTCTCACGCCTTTTTCCTCACCAACACAGGGTTACAACCGACGCCCTGCGTCATCCTGGTAACACCTCAAACAAGGAGCAGAGAGAAAAGTCTTTCACATGCATAGCCTAACAATTCTACTGCAAAAAGTAGAAGAGTCGCAAGGGGTGCCTCTCACCATCCCATGCTCTGCAGGATCGTAGACATCCAAAGCTCGCGGCTATCCGTTGTACCAATCGTCAGCTCCCGGAGCCTGACGTGGACCACCGATTGGTGATGGGGGGATCTCGTAAAGTCGTCCCCCTCTACCAGCTCCTCCCGCTCCTCTACTAGCACCACCTCTCTGGGTACTACCTGATCATGGCGCTGCCTCTACCGTGGTGGTGCGCCTGCTGCCTGCCCGAAGCTCTCAGCAACTCGGGTCGGGCAGTATCGTGCCAAGTGACCTCGCCCGTCACAAGCATAGCACCGATGCTCTCTGGGCTTCCCTGGTGCCCTCCGGAGCCACTGTGGTGTACGACCACGGTCTGGTATCCACTCATGGAAGGGCATCCTCGGCTGAGGCACTGCGCCTTTTCTCCACAGTGGTATATGACCACATCTCCGAAACCGGCAGTGGGAAGGCCACCTGCATCAAGGTCCTGTCCTCCGGCGCCTGCTAGCTACGGCAGACGTCCTGGCTCCGTCGCGCCCACTGCCACTACCAACCGAAAAACATGACAGGAAGCCCTCTGTCACCAACGCCGGCTCTAGCACCCCGGCATATGTGGAAATGCCCAAGGGTACTATGGTAGCATGAATCTCTCGGCGGAGACCCTGATCAAACTTCCGCGCTCAGAGGTTGTCGTCATGGACCAAGTCCAGGTAAAAGCATGCACGGTCTGCAAAACTAGCCGCGTACTCGGCCACCGTCATCCCTCCCTACTGAAACTGCAGGAGCTCCTGAATCTGAATGAAGCGCTAGCAGGAGGGGAAAAACTCCTCATAGAACAACAACCGGAAGTCGTCCCATGAAAGCGACGACTCATCAAGAAACTGAGTCACCAGACTCCACCAACGCCAAGATGCTCCACGAAAAAGGGTGGCTGCCAAAGCCACTCTCTGATCTGTCGGCATCTGCACAAGCCTGAAAAGGCGAACCACTACCTCGAGCCAAACCTCTGCTGCCTGAAGGTCTGGCTCCCCACTGAACCTCAGCGGTCTCTACCACTGGAACTCACGGAGCATGCTCAAACTGCGCTCAAACTCATCCTGCTCTGCTGAAACTGTCTGCTGCTCAACAGGTGGGGGTGCTGCTACCAGCCACCCGGAGAAGGGGCTCGCATGATGGGTCATGGACTGTGGCCTCGTAGCTCACAAGGTCGTCGTCACGAACCAGAGCTGGTATCCTGGCTGGCTGTCTTCACGGAGACATCCTGATCATTATCAAGGAGTGCCACGGTCAGATGAGCATATATGTATATACTAATATCAACAATGGGGAGATGACTCAAGAAGGACAGTCAAAGACTCAATCCTACATGATGCACAAACAAATTTCCCTGTAAAAAGTGTCTCAGCATGCCGAGTCGACAAGTGGGTTATCAAGGTCCTGGTGAATGGATACATCGGCCACCGCACCATCACTGGACTCCCTGGCCTGAGAGCCGCTCTCGAGACACGTTAACACTGTTGCCCTAAATCCCAACCAATTCCTTTTTATTTTAGGGGCATCCGAACATCGTCCCAAGGAATGAGCCAGCTCTGATACCACTTTGTCACTACCCGACCCTACCCGGGCTCGAGCCGCAACTACCCCTAGCCCGCCTCCATAGGCCAGGGGCTGGTGACTAGTGCTGAAGGCACAACAACTCAGGGAGGCCTTTGCCTAAGTACCTGTACACACACACCCGCAGCACACTCAATGAAAAAGTGCAGAGTAAAAGAAAAGACAAGTAAAGAAAAAGGGAAACTGCTATAAATAACCACAATGTGCATCGACCTCTAAATGATACTAGTAAAGTGCTAAAAAGGAAAAAGGGGAAAAACACGCGCCCAACCAGAAAGTGCCACAACCCAGCAACAGGTAAACAAAAAGGAACAGCTGACAGGTCTCCCACTTGGAACCCAGCCACAACCACTGTACGCGGTCCAAGCTCCCAAGCTCTTACGCTCCACTGAAGCCATGCTCCACCTGTCCGTCGTCTGCAAGGGCACACCAAGTACGGGAAAAGCCCAAGAAGGGGTGAGTATAAAAATACTAAGTAGGATACCCCGAAGGCTCGAGGGAGTAACAAAAGGAGGTGCCGAAGGGTGAACAGTAGAGAGAACAGAAAAGTAGAGGAGTACAACTGAAAATGCAGTAAGAGTACAGTAAAGAGTCCAGCTCAACCCAACAATAAAAAGGAAGTATACTCATCCAGACACAAGGAGCTGGAAACGGTGAGAAGATGAACTTCCCGTAGAGTCTTCTCTACCTATAGCAGGAGAGTAGACTCATCCAACCATGAGAAGCTAGACACGGAAAGCATGTGGCATACCCCGTGCGTCTTCGCCTCTCCTGGAAGAAGAGTAACCAAACCCAAGAAGTGGGTACTAGAACAAGGTATATACATATCCATATGTTCTGCCAAGAAGCCCGAACAACGTCATAAGGGGATCTACGTCCCGTAGCTCATCCCAAGAAAAGAGTAGCCAACGGTCCCAGAAGTAACCCCACCATCGATGCCCAGCATCCCGCACGTCTGCCTCGAACCGCAAGCCAAGGGGCTCAGTCACCGCACCTTGATACTATCCGCTTTGGGCGGCACTGACTCACCTGCACGGTTTTAGATCGCGTCACAAGAATGTGTCTCGGTGGGGAAAGTGCCCCTCGTACTTGAGAGTTATAGGGAAATTCAAACCACACCTCGTCACTGCCCTGCAGTCGAGAGGTCTCCTCAATTTCAAGTCGTCACAACATTGACCCGTATAACCAAGGGTCCCGCCCCGGTAAACACGGAGGAAAGCCATAGAATATCCTAGTCGAGAGGACTGAGTCTGGAATGCTAACAGGTTTCCCACTTCCCAGCCCTGCTGGAGGGTAATTCGTAATATGATATCGGGTAACCCACTGCCCAGCCCTGCTGGAGGGTAAACCCTAATACATCAACTGGCGACCCACTACCCAGCCCCGCTGGAGGGTAGACCATAATAAGATACTGGGTGACCCACTGCCCAGTCCTGCTGGAGGGTAAACCATAACACATCATCAGGAGACCCACTGCCCACCCCCACTGGAGGGTAGACCTGGAATAAGTCGACAGGCGACCCACTGCCCAGCCGTGCTGGAGGGTAGACCATAACACATCATCAGGCGACCCACTGCCCAGCCCTGCTGGAGGGTAGGCCCTAAGAGGTCGTCTGGTGACCCACTGCCCAGTCTCTACTAGAGGGTAAACCCTAGAAGTCAGTGAGCAACCCACTGCCCAGCCCTGCTGGAGGGTAAACCCGAAGAAGTCGATGAGTAACCCGCTGCCCAGCCCCGTTGGAGGGTAAAACTCAGAACTGCTCTGACCATCTCTACTGGAGGGTACAACACTGGCCAATCGAACACGGAGTGGGTATCGCACAACCACCCAACTCCAGCACAACTCACCCAAAGGGGTTCAGTGCCTGTTCCATCACGGGGTGACACTAGCACCGCTACTGGCCGATCCATTGAGAACGAAACCAGGGGGAGAACACTCAACCCTGCTGGTCAACAAACGGGCACCGAGCCAGGGGAAAAACTCCACCCTGCTGGTCAAACAACGAGCACAGAGGGACCCTCTACGTCACGAGAGGTCAAAGTATGCAAAGCAGAACACGACACACACATGGGGCCCACACGACGTGTGGCCCCAAGTCAACCCCAACCAAGTGCACGAACAACTCAGGTACAAACCACACGCGCCTCCAAGCGCTCCCGTATACTCCCAGAGTATACCTCGTTCCATCCCATAGGCTATCGTGCACACGGCACCCAACGTCAACGCGAAGGGGTGACATAACAACTCCAACCTTCCACCTCATCGGCTGAAGCACAGCCAACCATATTTCATGAACCATTTATATCACTCTCCCAAGAGTGTGTAATCACACGCCAAGGGTCCGCTACAAACAAAGTAGGGTGAACCACCGCTGGAGAACCTTCCATGCTTCCACATTTAACAATATCATGCAAGAGGCTTCATACGACCAAAGGGATCACACCGTTGTAATCCTCACAGAAAAACACGCGAGATCGACTACTTACTCGCCTCCAACGGATAACCGACGGAAAAGTCGCCAACACCGTCTCACGCCCGAACGACGTCCCGCGATCCCGAGCCTCAGCTCCGAAAACAGTCGGGCGCATCGCACCATTGCGATCCCCTCGGGAAAACACGTCAAAACCACTACTCACTTGAGTGCAATGGATATCCGGAGAAAAAGTTGCATCCCGGCGCACCGCACACAAGCGGTGCCACATGGGACCCACAACCCAGTCCCGAAACTCAGCGAACGGATCGCACCGTTGCGATCCTCTCGAAAAAGTACATGAAATGGACTACTCACTTGTCCAAAATGGTCGCCCGGTGATAAAGCTGGAAATCACCGTCAACTCCCAAAACAGCCCACGCGGGGCCCACACCATCGTGCGGAATTACAGTGGGCAGACTGTGCCAACGCGATGCCCTCGGAAAAACACCCAACATTGACTGCTCGCACGCCCCGAACGGACGTCCGAGGAAAAAGCCGCTAAAAGTTGCACGCAGCTCAAAAGACGGGTCGTGGGACCCATGCCTCAACTTCGGCCTCAACGCCTGGAACCACCCTGGAAAGCTCCGCCTCGGTGTCAGGGTCCCAACGCCGCTGACGGCGCTCAAAACGGACGTCAGATGCGTCTGCGCCGCTCAAAACAAGATTCCCGAAAAAACGACATTCCACTTTAAGACGCGTCGCGCCTTCGAGGCCCATCGTCTCGGGAATTAAAAATTCCCAAAACCATCTCAAAATATTCCTCCCAAGTTAAGGGATGCGTCGCCGCTGACTGCACGCGGAACCGACCCCTGGTTTATGATTTATTAACATAAATCATTTTCATAATAATAATAATAATAATAATATTATTATTATTATTATTAACTTAATTATATTTTTTCTTTCTTTCTTTTTTTTTCTTATTTCCACCGACCGGCCACTGGCCGGTCGGCCTTCTTCCTCACGGAGACCCGCCGATGGCGGGTCTCTGTTTCCCGAGCAGGGTCGCGCGCTGCGACCCTTGCTGCTGTGTCAACAGGCCGGCACAGCCGGCCGGTGCTCCCGCTCGGCGCCCCCCAGCGGCTCACGACCCTCGCGAGTCGCCTCCGCAGGCTCACCGGCCTCCTCCGCTCAAGTCGGCGCCGACCGCCCGTGCCTCACAACCCCGGCCGCCGACCGCCGCTCCGCCCTACTGCCGAGAAACCCCACCGCCTGCCGCTGGAGCCACCCACGCGCCGCCGCCTCAGCCCTGCGCCACCGCTCCTCGGACTGCCGGAACACCCCCAACCGGCCGGAAACCTCAAAAAAACGCCGGAAAACAACCTTAAACCCGTAATCTTCGGCGGATGTTTGCGGGGTCCTCGGAACTCGGATTTGAAAATCGAAATAGGCGACGAATAGAGAATAAAATATACTACAAGATTAGGGGCTTTAATCGGAGATCCAACAACAATTTGACAGGATTAAACAAGCTCAAAGTAGGTGCGGGAAAACAAAAATGAAAACAACAAAACCTACCTCGCAGGGCGCAGCCCGAAGCTTTTCGGTGATCCGCCGGAGCTTCATCTTGGAGAGGGGAGGAGAGGAGAGGGGCTCCCCCTTGGTTGAGCTCGTCCTCCAGGAGGAAGGAAATGGGGAAGGAGAGGGGTGGGGTTAGGGATTAAATAAAAGAAATTAATTAAAATTTTAATTAGTTTAACCCACAATTTATCCCACGCCTGAAACTCTCGACGGGGTCGAGGTTAAGCCTCCCCTAGGGTAAACACCACCTCCCGAGCACAAAGGCGGTCTCAGAATTTTAATCCGAGACCTCGTTCAAAAGTTATAAAATTTAACGTCCGAAGCCGCTAAATTACGAAAACGCCCCTGGGGCCATTTTTCACAAACGGCCCGCGCCCGCGAAACTTATACCCCTCCTAGGGTAAAAGGCACGCTCCGAACTCAACGGTGCTCTCAGGTTTCCGATCCGAGCGACCATTTAAGAGATACTAGCGTTTCTCCAATAAACAAATAAATAAATTAATTAATTTATCCGTTTAACATTCCAGAAGCGGGCGAGGGGTCCAAACATCCCGCACCGACAAGTTTTATGTCGTTACTAGGGTAAAAACCCCATTCTGGACTCATCCGTACACTCGGATCTCTGATCTGAAGCTCCGTTTAGGAGTTATCCCATTTATTTAGCATTTCCAGTGTGAACGCACTAAAAATTTAATTCCAGCCACTCCGGGGCTCGGAATCACACGCCGTACGAAGGCGCTACTCTGGAATATCATCAAGAATATTCCAAATTCTTTTGTAGCAGAAACTAGGTTCTTACAGTTTAGGTGTGTTGGAACCCGTTTCTCATTTCAAGGTCACCAAAGGGGTGCACCTTAAGAAAATACTTTGTTTATACCTATTAAAACCACCTAATGGGTGTGTGCTTGTGATTTCCAAGGTTTTGAAAGCCCTTAGATGATTTGATAGCTTGAGTAGCTATTTTAGGATATGTACTGCCTCCTTTCTTATTAAATATCATGTTATGCCTCATCTATTTTGATAGTTTGGCTTAAATGAAATGTGTTTATATGGGTGGGTATGCCTATATGTAAATGAATAATGTCATGTTAAATGGTTTCTATGGGAGTGTAGGCCCATATGCTTGGTAATTGAAAAATGATAAATGGTTTTCATGAGTGGGTATACTCATGGCTTGTGCTCGTTGATGTGAGTGGGCATACTCACATGTTTGTGAATATTTAACTTAAATGCTTGAATTCTTGAATGCTTAATTGAATGGTTTGATAGATTCCTTGGAATGATATCCTTAGATATAGAATGTGTTAGTGGATGTCTTGGGTTGAATCTACCTCTTGGTTTTTGATTCCGTGGGATGCCTCAGGCCTTGCTACCCCATAGGATTTGGATTGCTTGGGCTCGCATAGGACTTTCTATTGACTTTATCCTAGGACCCCAACCAGTGCCTAACTGAGTTTCCACCAGTGATGCCCATGGGACCCGATGGGATTCCTTAGACATGCTCCTTGGATCTGTCCCTCCGTGGTTTATATATTAATTACTTGGATGCCTTGGTCTGCTGAAACCTTGGATCCGGCCCTTTAGGTCTACACTTCACTATACGGCGTGGTCGTTGGATGCTACTTCACTATACGACATGACCATGGTATTCTTGGATACTCTTTACAGTGTGGCTATGGTTACAGGATATGAATGGATGTACGGAAAGGTCGTGTGACTTGATTGTTTATTTGGTTACAACTACCTTGTTATGATCTAACTCTCTTTTTCAGGTAGCCTTGAGGGATGTTTAGTTTTACTTTGTAGTAGACTTATTCCATGGTAAAACACACTATTTACCAGCTATTTACACTTGCTAGAACCTTTGTAGAATTGTTGTTAGAACTGTATAGACCTAGGTGGTTGCCTACTGGGATGTTTATCTCACACCCTTTTTGGGCCTCCTTGGGGACCCAAATAGATTATATGGTTGTAATTGACAATAGGGGCAAGTGCCCTAGTACAGGTTATTGATTGTGGCCTTGGAGTAGGGAAGCATAGGACAAAGATAAGGCTTGTGATGCTGGGATACCTTTTTGGTCTTTTGTTCTTTTTGGGATACTTGTATTGTATTGTATTTCCATGTACTATTCTAGATGATTTCTAGATATTTGTACCATCATCATCATTTTGTGTATGTGACACTTTTGGTTATTGATATGTCTACCTATCTTATCTTACATTCAATAGTTGACTGGTTATTTTGATTTTTCTATTTACAATATCTTTGACTTCCATTGTGATACTCTTGTAATGAGGGCATAGTACCCCCACTGACTCACCTAGTTTCTTGATTCTAGTTGGAATACTTTGGCATTTGGGGAGATGCGCTTGAGGCCTGGTGACCAACCAGGCTTGAGGCACCGTTTCGGGTGGCATCCGAGTCCGGGACATTACAGACTGATGCATTGAGTTTCTATAGAGGGACCCTCCTATCACTTACTAGGTCCAATTCATTACTAATATTAATGGGTTTAATCATAAACAACATATACATATGAAATTTAAATATATTTTCCTAATCAGTAAACATAATCACTAATCATTCTAAGTAATATGGTGAATGATATCAAAGTAGCACATCCACAATCAAACTGATAATAAACCATTAAATAAAATATGATAGATAACAATAATAAGAGTTAAATATAAATTAATAACAATATTCAACATAATTATTGAAATAAATGAAAATACACTAATAAAATCATCGAGAAATTCTTGAGAGAAATACCCATTTTACATTGCAAAGAAGATTTATTTTGGGAAAATCATTTTTATTTTTCATAATTGTTTGTATAAAACCATAAATGAAAAAATATAGTTTTTCATGACAAATTTAGTGGTTTTATAAAAACAATGTTGTCTTAAATAATTTTATGGATGGTACTTGAAAATGGGTAAGAAATCAAGAAGGTTCCTTTAATTGAGCTTGCTTATCAGGAGGAATTGAAAAGGAAAACTTATAAAATATGTATATCCCCATAAAAAATATTAAATGATCTTGATACTTGAGTTCGGAACATTCAAAAATAATTTATAAGAATTTTATAAAAATAATTAAGAATTACATTGGTGTAAAGAGGGAGAAAACATAACCTGAATGAAAATGGAGATTCGGGAAGAAACCCTTACCTTATATCCAAAAGTGTTATGAACTTTTACTTAATGTATCGTATAATGAAATTAAATCCGTTAATTAGTTACTTGATAACCTTTCCTACATGTATTTTATTTATTATAATTTTATTAAGTTCATTTATTGTATTTTGATTAGTTATAAGATTTAATTCTGTTGTTTGGGAGTGTTCTTTTCCTTGGTTTATTTGTTTAAGAGTATGGAGGTTCATATAAAATGAGAATAATTATCCAGAAATAAAATTATATGTTATTAATGATCATATAGTAGATAAAATGGTTATATAATCCTTTTGGTTATATGGGGTGAGGATGAATCATTTGATAATACAATAGTGATAATTGTTTAGATTATTTTGGCGGTTCCTCAACCGTCACAAACTAGTTTTGTTTCATTAATTAATATCATGTATATACTAGTTCCATAACACTAAATGAATTATAATCTGTATAATAAAATTTTATTTAACTATAATGATGGTTTAATGACCATCCTTGATGGTGTTTGTGAAAAATGAAAAGGCAGTGTCCACAGTGGCAATAAATCGACACACAACAGACGATATTCTCCTTTTTAGAATAAAAGGGCGAGGGAAGAGATTAGAAGATGAATTATTCCATTAAAATAATAAAATTACAGTATATAAAAGATACTAGAGTTATAATTCCTATTGTATAGTTTTTGGTGAGGTTAGGATAAAAAATAAATGAAATTGAAAAGAAAATAAATAGGAATTTACCTCTTGAATTTCTCCTCCTTGAGAAACTCCATAGGGAAAAGGGTTTGGTATTTTTATGAGATAAAGGGATCCTAGATGTGGAAGAGAGTATAGGGAATATGAGGTCAGAAATTTTAAAAGCTTCAAGACTTAATAGGTATGAGGAGAACATGTGGTCAGGAGTTGTATTTATAGTAGAGGACAAGGGTGTTTTTTTAATATTTTATTCATTTGATTCTTATTTTGGCTCAAGACTATGAATAGTTTCAAAATTATCACCAAATATATTAAAATAATTAAATATAGTTAAATATTATGGGCTTAAATCAACCATACATAATCTATGATTTAATAATTTATGTATTTATTAAATACGGTAAATTACAATATTTCACTATTCACAAAAATTCAATTATTTTAGAAAAATCCAAAAAATTCACCATCACCATTTTTAATGTGTATAATTCAAAAATGAAATCCATTTTATGATAATAATTTTATAAATATGATAAATTAACTTTTTAAATGAATTCATCATTTACTCGAAAAATATTGATTTAATATTATAACTGTTTTCATGACACTTTACAAAATTAATTAAGGTCTCATAAAATTATCTTATAATCATAATAAAAATAATTATTAACTTATGAATCTATTTTATGAAAATAATTTTTCTTTTAAATAATTTCACTAATTATAAAATTTTATTTAAATACTTATGACTTACAAAAAACAAACACTTAATTTACTATTTTTAAAACATTTAGTTACTTATACCAAGATATAACTATATCATATTTTCATTTATAAGATACCCAAATTTTATTTACACTTTTATAGGTTAAGTTACTATTATATTGGTCATATTACTATTTCTAATGGTCACGTTACTAATCCAAAGGTCAAGTCACTATTCCATTTGTATAGGTTCCTTTGTTTCTAGAAATACCTCTTATTTCATTTATTCTTCATTTATAAATTTTGTATTATATTCTCTAAGTGTTTTTATGCAATTTATTCTATAAAAAATAATGATAATAAGTGAAATTTCATTGATATAATTCTAGGTCATTACATTCTCCCCTCCTGAAAAAAAAAATCATCCTCAAAATTTTTATAATGTGTGCTCAAAAAAAAGATTTGGGTAGTTCTTCATCATAACTTCATCTAGTTCACACATTTCCTCTTCAATTTTATAATTTTTCAAAAGTACCTTTACTATCTGAGTCGTCTGATTCCTAAAAATCTATTCTCTAGTGTCCAGAATATGGATAGTCTCTTCATAGTAAGATAAATAAAGTTCCAATTCTATTTCTTCAGAAGTGAGAACATGCATTAGGTCTGACATGTACTTCCTCAACAAAGATATGTGGAACACATTATGAACTTTGGAAAGGCTAGGTGAAATTTCCAACCAATAATCCACAGATATAATTTTCTCTAGAATTTCAAAAGGTCTAATGTACCTAGGGATCAGTTTTCATTTCTTACCGAACCTTACAACACCCTTACATGGAGATACTTTCATAAAAACTTGATCTCCCACTTGAAACTCCAAATATTTACTCCACTTATCGGCATAGATATTTTTCCTACTTTGTACTACTTTGATATGTTTTTGAATAGTCCTTACCATTTCCATTTTTTTCCACAAGATATTGTCTTATAAGATTCCTTCCACCAACTTCATCCCAACAAGTTGGTGTATGACATCTCTTTCCATACAATGATTTATATAGTGCCATTTGAAAACTTGAATGGAAACTATTATTACTGGAAAATTATACCAAAGGAAAATACTGATCCCACATAACTTGAAAGTCACGTGATCTTAATCTAAAAATTTCTTTTAATGTTTGAGTGGCCCTTTCAGAATACCCATTGGATTGAGGGTGATAAGCAGTGCTCAAATAAATCTCAGTATCCAAAGATTTCTAAAGACTTTTCTAGAATTTTGATGTAAATAATGGATCATGATCAGAAAAATTTGAAAGTAGTGCATCATGAAGTATTACAACTTCATTAATATAGATTCATTTGATGAAATCTAGTGGAAAATATTCCCTTATAGTAAGGAAATGTGAATAATTGATAATTTGATCAATAATTACCCATATCACATCATTATTTCTTAGATTCCTTGGTAATCTAGTGAAAAAAATCTATATTAATGTCATCCCATTTCCATGTATGAATAGGCATAGGTTTCATGATGCCTCTAGTATGTTGTCTTTCAGCCTTTACATATTGAAAAATTAAACATCTTAACACATAATCATAAATTTCCTGCTTCATATTATCCCACCAGAAATGCTTCTTAAAATCTCTATACATCTTAGTGCTACTAGGGTGTATAGAGAAATTTTAGCTATAGACATCATAAAATAACTACCTTTTTAGATGAGGTTTATAGGGAACATAGATTCTCTTCCCAAATATCAGAATTTCATCCCCATACACAATGTTTTCTAATTTCCCATCATTCATAGATTTAATTTTCCTTTGAAAATTCTCATCTTCAAGCTAAGAAATTTTAATCCTTTATAATAAAGATGGTTGGGAAACCAATTGAAAAACTAGTAATGTTACACATTTGTTGATAATTACCAAATATATATTCACTAGGTCCATAAACACAGGATCGCTTTAAATCCTCATTTTGTTTAGAACTTCATGATATTTCCTGCTTAATGCATCTACTACCTTATTTTTCTTCCCTGGGTGATAGTGCATTGAACAATCATAATTCATGATTAGTTTAGTCCATCTTCTTTTCCTCATGTTGAGTTATTTTTATGAGAAGATATATTTAAAACTCTTGTGATCTGTATATATCTCACATATTTCACTATAGAGATAGTTTCTCCATATTTTTAGAGAAAATATTAGAGCCTCTAACTCAAGATCATGAGTTGAATAGTTTTGTTTGTGTGTTTTTAATTTCCTTAATGCATAGGAAATAACTCTATCATTATACATAAGAACAAAACCAAGGCCTTTCTTTGATGCATCAATATAAATCATAAATCCGCCATTTCTTGATAGTAGAGTAAAGATCAGAGCACTAACTAGCATCCTATTCAATTCATCAAAACATTCTTCACATTATTTTGTCCATATGATCTTAACCCCTTTATGAGTAAGCTTGGTTAATGTGTTATCTAATCAGGCAATATTATAAACGAAACACTGAGAGTAACCTGCTAATCTAATGAAACTAAGTACCTCAATTATGTTCATTGGTGTAGGCCATTCCTGGACTTCCTTTTTCTTCGCAGAATCAACTAAGATTCTATCATTAGAGACAATATGGGCAAGAAAAGAAACTATTTAAATCAAGAATTCACACTTTCTAAACTTCCCATATAAATATTTTCATCAAAGAGTCTCTAGAAAAACCCATAATTGGTTTTTATGTTCCTCGTATATTTTGGAATATATCAAGATATCATAAATTAATAAAAAAACAATATCATCAAGATATTCCTTGAACACTTTGTTCATTAGATCCATAAAAAAAGAGGGTGAATTATTTAGTCAAAATGGCAATACTATAAACTCAAAATGTCTATACCAGGTTTGAAATAATATCTTTGAAATATCTTCCTTCCTCACATACAATTGATGATATCCATATCAAAGGTCAATCTTTGAAAAATATTGAGTTCCATGATTTTGATCAAATAAATCGTCAATGCAAGGTAGAGGATACTTGTTCTTTATTGGAATAGAAATGATTTATCTATAATCAATGCACAGCCTCATGGATCCATCTTTCTTCTTGACAAAGAGAACAAGGGATCCCCATGGAGAAACAATAGGGTGAATAAATACGTTACCAGTCGATTCCTCTTATTTTTTCTTTATCTCTACTAATTATACAATATCCATTCTATAATGAGTCTTTGATATAGGTATTTCACTAGGAATTAAGTAAATAGAGAACTCAACTTCCTACTCTGGAGAATGTCTAGGTAAATCCTCTTGAAATAGATCAATTTATTCTTTCACAATAGGTATGTATTCAATTTTAATATCTATAGATGATGTTTTCTATTCCTCCCCAATAATTTCATTATGAAGAGCTACTGGAGGTGGATCTGGATGAGAACCATATGATGAAGTTTCTTCTCTAAAGATAAGGGATTCTATAGCTTCATCACAAATTGTAAATTCCTTATTCTTGTAATATATTTTTACATTGTATTTTGAAATATAGTCTATACCAAGGATTATATCAAAATCAACCATAGGTATGATGATAATGTTTGAAACTAAAGCACATTTATCTATTATAAAGAGGATTGACTAACACATCTCTGTTGTAATGATACTTACCATAAGATTTTTGAATGAAAACTCCTTTATTAAATAAAAATGTAAATGTCTAATTTTCTTGGAAAACTAGGAAGATATAAAAGAATATAATGATCTAGAATCAAATAAATCATTGGCTAAGTTTTAGGAAATGATTAAAGTACCTGCCGCCAAATCATTAGGAACTTCAACCTCCGTAGTTGTGATCACATAATCTTAGCCGAGCTCCCTTTAGATTTTATGAGGTAAGTTTCCTTGAAACTTAAGACAATAATTTTCATAGTGTACCATCTCCATACAATTTAATCATTGAACATTGGTAAATTCTTCAATTTCCCTTGCAATCACAGTCTTGGTGTCCTTTTTATCCACACTTGTAAAATACCCCTTTTCCTTTTAAGTAGACAATAGGGTGTTTCCTTCCACATATATCTCACGTTGGAAAATTCCCCCTTTTATTCTTCCCTTTAATCCTTATTTCCTCCTCCACCCTCTTCTTCTCTAGTTTTACATTAAAATCATAAGAATTAGATAATTACTTCTCTATATTGATAACACATGAGACTATATCTTTTTATGATGAGAAATTTTAGGATATCAGTGCCCTTTGGAGGAATGGTTTTAAACCATCAAATAATCGATCAATCTTACTCCTTAGATTACATATGTAGTCTGTGAAATGACTTACTAACCTTGAAAATTTGGATTCATACATCACAAAAATTTTATCCTCTTTTTGTTTCAGACTCAATAATTTCCTCTACATATCCGTTATTTGTTCACGAGGGAAATATTTTTCTAGGAAAGTTTCCTTAAAATCTTTCCATTCCATATTTGAAATTTCTTCCTCCTCCTTTGTGTTTTGAATCAATAAACACCATTGATCAGAATCTCCTCAGAGTTGATAAAATTCCATGATAACCTTATCCCTTTCATTACTTCCCAAAGCGAGAAATATTTTCTCTAAGGAACTTATCTACTGCACCGCTACAAATGGGTTTGAACCCCCATTAAATGATGGAAGCCACTATCATATAAAGAGGCCTAACATTCCTCCTCCACATTGTGGATTAGGATTCTCCATATGGGTAAGGTTATTGTTTATAACCTGATTTATTTGTCCCAATATAGTTATAAGTTTCTCACACTAATAGAAATTTTGGATAAAGCCATGGTTTATAACCATGGCTGTAGGTCAAAAAGTCATGGCTATAAGTAATATCCATGGGTTTGTGGACCGTAGAACCTATTGGCATGGCAATAGGGCCATGGCTATAACCACGATTTATAGTCGGGGATATAGCCTTATATCCATGGTTACAATCATGGATATATCCCTTTAGCCATGGTTTCCACCGTGACAGTACACCTATAGTCACGATTGGAAACCGTGGTTATAGCTCCTTCCACATTGACCTATAGCCACATTTTAAAACCATGGATATAGCCTACTGATACCTTAAAAATCTACTACCACAATTTCAATATGAAATTTTACTAATATAATTTCCAAAACTGAGTTCTTACATACAACAAATCAAATACTGGATACAACAAAAAATATAAATAATAGCAGCAAGTACTGGATGAAGAACTCGATAAAAAATATCTCTTAGATTCACTACCTCTCACAGCTAACTCTTCAATCACTGTTTTATCTGCAGTAGCCATGGAGTTAGGCCTAGTGATGAAATTTTATAATGACTCATTCCCACAGACTAAAGATATCATCAAACAACAAGCCAACCTTCTCTACAAGTGCCACAAAAAACACTGCATTCTCATGGTTGAGGAACATATTCCATGAATTAACTATCTAGTCATGTGATGATTCACTGTTTATGGATTCAACGAAGAGCCTGTTGATTGATAATATGTCCATTCATGTGATGATTCACTACTAATTGATAATCTATCCAAAACTCCACAATACCATGACTTCTCTTCATTGCAAACATAAAATAAATAAAAACAAAGAATAAAATAATGACACTGAAATGACTGCTTCAATCATGGGGTATGGACAACATTTCATGCATCTTAGGATTGGTTTTGTAGTATAGATTCATGAAAAAAATACATAGTGTTATCTAGTATACATTAAAACAACTAGGACCAATACATGATTGGATTTGAACAAATATAGTACATATAGAAAAAATATATAAGGCTGCATTTCATTGAGTGTTCATCAAGTGAATCTACATGGAACAGGGGAAACACATACACTATAATGGAATAGAGTCAGATGGTGGATTTTTTTACATAGTATGTAGTGGGTAGTGCATTTAGGGATGACTGTTAATGAATGTGATGCCCCCAAAACTAGGATCGTATTCTTGAAAATGGGAACATTTTTAATTATCATAGTTTTATGGATAATAAACCATTAGGTAGGAATCACACCTTAGCTAGGTTTCCCCTCTGCACCTTCCCCCACACTACCTCCATGACTCACAGTTGGAATTGATCTGGGTTCTAGAATGTCTACGGATCATCTCATAGTCTGGAATGTCAGGTTGGTTCACTTTGAAGGGATCGGGCCTTTAAACATTGGTTTTCCTTCTGTTATTCCATTGAATACAATGGGTTTCAGGTCACCGATCCTTCAAGGTCCTTGTTTCCAAGGTTGCGATAGTTGTTTCTTGGAAGTACAATTCTATTAAACACTTGGATTATAGGGTTTTTGTGAAGATTTAAATCACCTATGAGAAGACTCTTGTGGTTACTTTTCTACCTAATTCTACTCAAGCAAAACCTCAGGGTGGTGAAGTTGTTGTAGTGGGTGATGGAAGGACAATTGAAAAGAGAAAAGTGGACATCAGGGTAAACACTAGTACCCAAGTGATATATTACAAGTATTAAGAAACATAATTAGAATTTAATGGAGTCAATCACTAGATACATAAAGAGGATGATATTGTTGGAATTATGAAATCAGATGATATTAATGACCTCAAGCCCCTTAATAATAGAGTCTTAATAAAGGTTTAAAATCCTGAAGGAAAGTTGGAATTTGTTGTTGGGCCTGATATAAGGGATCTATGTGTTAATAAATATCACATGAGTTTTGGAATCAACCCATACATAGTTCTGGATTGTGTTGTAGAAAGAGTCCAACAATGAATGTTTAGGCGGCTATCCTCGCATGTGAGGATAAGAAGATAATCATGTAGTTTAAAATTTCATACAAAAAGATATGGGATAAACAATTTAAGGTCATGTATCAAGGACCATGGTTCTTATACCATTTTATGGTTGTGGAGTTTTGAAAATAAGGGGTTTGTTTTATAGGATTTTTTGGGTAATATAAAAGAGTCGAGAACCAATATGAAGAGATCACCAAGGAGGACTCTCAATACACAAAACATATCCAAGACAAGTCGAAAATAGTTTATATTCATGATTATTAGACCAAGGAGGGATGCATGCATTTTAAATTAATTAGGTATAGACTAAATGGTGGTTCCATTCTATTGTAGAATGTCTGTGTGCCTCAACCATTCTCGGGAAAAATTGATCTATAACACTGAATCTCATGTGACCTACTATCGGTGTGAGATACATGGAGAGATAAGGTGTTCCCAATTAAAAAATTAGTTCATCATAAAGGGGGGGAAGTAGTCTCGTTGTGAATGTCCCAACCATGCTTATTTTCCTTTTCATGGTGTATTAATGCATGGGAGAATAACACCAGGTGTGTTAAAAATCTAGCAGAACTATGGGAGGTGGGAAGACAAGTATGTCGTGATGTTTGAGATTTGGTATAAAAGGGGGTGAACAATGTGTGGGTAATGGCTACTAAAAATTTTCAAAACATCGGTTCTCCAACCTCACCAGTCATGGACGGGGAGAGAAAATACATGATCGACCGTTGACCATGTTTGAAACATGTGAATTGTCATTTTTTGTTAAAGATACTTTGAGGAATGTGCCAAAGATATGAGGTGATCTAGTTTGGCTAGACATTTTTTCCATTAGGGGTCATGTTCAGATCGGTAAGGTAATGAGGATCCAGATAAGGGAAGGAATAATGTGTGGAAGATAAATTGTTGGGGTGTTCAGGGAAAGTTTGACACTCTGGGAGTTATTCTTCTTTGCACTTGAATACATTGGATAATCATATTAGTATGAGAGAATTTAATATAATCCCAAAGGGGTAACCTCGATATAGGTTAGTGGTTGGGATAGGACTAGAATGTGTAGTCTGGGTATTTCTATGTATCCCATTAGAAACATGAAAAAAATATTTTTGTATATAAAGAATGGTACACAGTAGGAGACCAACACATGAAGTTAAGTTTTCCTCTCTAACAAGGATCCAATATATCATGCAGTTTCAATTCATGCAATAGGGATGTGGAACATCCAATTTAACATCATACATCAATGAAATTAAACATGTAATTTACATTTTACACAATTATAACATAAGAATATGTAATAAATGTACATCATATTATGGTTTCTAAAATGGTAAACAAGCTTTAAGACAAACATAACATAGTTTATAAAACATAATTCTTTTCTAGATACATTAGAGATAGGTGAAACCACTTCTATGTTATGGGGGATGAGCATTTTCTTGGTTTTCTAATACCTATCAAAACAAGTCTCTAACTATTTTATGGGTGGTAACTAAGGCGTATTAATAACATTCTAGGTAATATAACATGTATAGTTTTTTCATAGAAAATACATACCCAATACAACTTCTCTTAAATAGAAACTTCTGACATGTAACTAACACTACAGATGAAGACAATAAATTAGAAAAGGAAGAAGAATGGTAGAAACCTCCAAATCAAAGTAGGAAAAACACATAACATGAAACTGAACTGAAAGAAAAAGTTCCATAAACCTTAGTTGGTAAGCTCCATGATAGCAGTGACTATATCCCCATCGGCAGCTTTTAGAGCCATCACAGCCTTGACCCTGTAGACCCCATCCTGTTTCATCACCAACTCGGTGTCCTTAGTTTGTAAGATCCATGCTTGGGATTGCATTAAAAAAATTTAAATTAATATAAATTAGAAATGTAGTTATGATATCTGATAATACCCTCCACTGTACACCCCCTGCATACCCCCAACCCCCTGCCACTAGCACACCACCCTGCCCCCTGCACCTTCCTAAACACCCACCCCCCATTTCCCCTTCAGACCCCCCTGCACACCCCCTTCCCCTACCCCTACCCCTGCACACCCCCACTACCCCTTACCCCTCTTTTTCACACCCTTTCCCACTGCACACCACCTCCCCCTGCCCCCAGCACACCCCCTGTCCCCTGCACACCCCTACCCCTGCCCCCAGTACACCCCTACCCCTAGTACACCCCTACCCCCTAAACAACCACACCCCTGCCCTATGCACACGCACACCCCCTACCCTTTCCCACCCCCCTTCACACCCCCTGCCCCTACACCCCCCTGCACACATGCACACCCCTTGCACCCTAAAATAGTATACACCACAACATCTACAAAACACTAACATAATTATATAATAGAATTTAATGTATAAAACAAGAATAAAATATACATTTAAAATGTACCTCAATATCAGTATCACTAAAACCATCATGACCCTCATCATATCCTTCAGAAACACCAACATCATTATCTCCTCCTCTCATACCAACATTATCATAAACATCTGCATTGGAATATTCACCTAAATCAATGGCAGGAGCAGAAGAATCCTCATAAACTGAACACAAATAAATAAGAGTGCATTTAATTAATGAAAACATAAAAAGGTTGTCACTAAAATCAACAAATCAATATAGATTTATTTTACTCATAAAAAATCATAAAAAATGTAAAAATATAGAAATGATAGGGATTTTAATGGAATTTTATGGAATAAAATAATGAATTACATATAAAAATTTATGAAATTTCTAGTTCATTAACACCCCCGCACTTATTTTATTGAACTCCAAGGCAATGCATTGTCTATTAGACTTCCTAAAAATGAGAAATACCTCGTGAATATGATTATCAAATCCCTATAAAATCATCCAAAAAACAAATTTCATATATTTTGAATTGTATAAACCTACGCCATCATTTGTCTATAAAAATTCCTATTATTATTGATATTATAGCCAACTACTCTCATAAACCTCAAAAATTTGATCATTTTCAAGCCTTGAGTTCCAAAATATGTGTACTTATTTTAACCCAAAAAATCATTCTTAAACATGAAAAATTTATTATCATCATCATTTATTTTAAATTCACATAGTTGACCAATTTAAACTTCCTTAAAAAACTCCAATGAGAAAATAATAATTTTTATTATACATTAGATATACCTTGATATTCTCTACATAAATATGGTAAGAAACAATTTGATAACCTTAATACAATAAATTGGTGTAAATATTTTATCTAAAAACACCCTATACATCAATGAATATCCCTTTCACAAAATTATGACTATGAATTTTATAACTTCTATATTTTTATTAAGCATATTTATGAATACCTGTTTAGTGAATATGATATTTTCATCTATTGTTTGTGGAACAAATTTCTATGTGTCATTATTTTCTATCTAATTTAACTCACCATTCATATATTTAATCCTATTTTAACCATTTTACGATTAATCAAATCTTTTTTACTCAAATAAATATAATAGGGTATTTATTTTAATTCTATACACCCTCCTAGTTTATACTACAGTAGATTTGTCTCCCAAAATGTTCTCTTCATAAATATGTTTAGTTCTAGTAAATCTTTTAGTTGTAACTAGAATATTTATGTCTTTTTATTTCTCATATTCATGAAAAATTTTATGATGGAGTCCTCACTACCACTAAGAGACACTTGTAAAGATTCACTTTTCTCTACATTATCTTCAATGCTCCTCTCATAAATTACTTTTCTTTCCTATCCATTATTACATATTTTATTTCCAAAATTTTAATGAGAATCTTATTAAAAAATTGATAAACCTTGATTCTTAATGAATATACATGAAATATAACTTCAACATGTTATTTTTATACTTTCCTTTATTCCCTTACATATTAAGAATATATAACTTAATACCAAAGACTCGTAAATACATCAATGTTGGTTTCCTTTTATACCTTAGTTCAGAAGGAAATTTTTTTACCTAGGTAGAGGAGAAATCCATTATATATATATATATGGTAGTTTGAACCAACTATTTCTAAAGGTACCTTGTAATACCACTAGAGATCACCATAGTTTGAGTTATACTATTGATGGTTCTACTTTACCTCTCAACCACCCCATTCTATTAGGGTGTCTACATTATAGTAGCTTGTTGAACAGTATCAGACTTCTCTAGATACTTTGTAACTGAATAATAAGTGAATTAAATTCCATTATTATGACTTGGAACTTTGATATTCATTCCAAACTAACTTTCCACTACCCTTTTATACCTCTAAAGATAATCAAGTACTTCTATTTTTTTATACATAGGAATAATATAGCCTAAATAATTATATCCCTCAAAAAATAAAAGATATTACAATTATCCTTTTATTACATTATACTTAATTGTTCCACATTCATCAGTATGAGATATGTCTAATACATGGATATGTCTTATTTTCTTAGCTTTATAATATTTACTTATGATATTTCCATTTTTTAATACTTGAAAAGAATTTTCTCTATCACTTTTTAGTTATGTAATTTTAAAATCATTTTTTTCCTAAACTAGTTTCTCCATGATTCCTTGATTGAGAACACTAAATATTTTATTCCATATATTGAATCCATATTTCATATATAAGGATAAATTACTTTAATCCTCGTCAATTTAAAGATATTTCTTAGCTAAAATGATTAACTATGCTTGTGACCTTGATACTTTATACACCACCATTACTAAACTTAACTTTTTCATTCACCTTAGAATTTATATTTATCAATAGATTAATGTTTTAATCTATATTTAAGGAAAGTAAATTATCAAATATCTATTTTCCCTCACTAACATTATTTTAAATAACCTTAAAATAAAATTTATTTGCTTCACTTTTTTACAAAGAACATCATGACTTATGGGATTTTAAATCACAATTCCGAACTTTCTCCCATATAAAGTGTATAAATATTTATTTAGAACCTAAAAATGATTAAAAACATTCACATGGTTACCAAATTTATTTCTCAATTGACTTATTAGAAAAAAAAATATCTTCCATAAAATCTTATTCTAAACCCTCTTAAACGATGAATTTTCTTAAGTTTATATTCACTATAATGAAAAAGTAACTATAAAATATTTGAACTATATATTTTGAATTTTTTTTTTGATGCATTATTACTTTTTAATATCCTAGTTTCTATGCACACACTCATAATATTCCCATACATTTTTAACATTAACACATGTTTATAGTTATATTAGACTACATACTAACTTAAAGTATTTTCTTATCAACTTTCACTTCTTGTTTATTCACAAATTTAATCACAGTTGTATCATTATTGAATTGATCGGTATAAGGGTCATATCATAAATTTTTTCCCCTATTAAACTAGATATTTTATTTTTAAGATATCCATCCATCTAATTTAAAGATTCACTCCTCTTTTCACATGTCTGGTCATTTGAAACACTTCCAAAAATTAGATACATTTTATTAATTAGTTACTTTCTCTTATCTTCTATATCCATTCTATTTTACATAGCTTTTAAATCTTATATTCTCAAATTTAATCCTTATGTTATTCTATTTAATAAATTATTCAAATGATGGTGTAGGTGTAGAAAACAATATTTATAAAACTACATAGAACAGTGTATAAATTAAAATAAAATCTTAAAAAAAATTGTTCCAATAACAACAAAATGGATGAAATTATAATTTTTTAAATTTTATCTTCACCAATGAAAATAATAATACATAATTAATAATTCATATCAACGATTAAACCAACATAGATTTGGATAATTCAAAAATATTCAAAGGCATGGATTAAATGGGTTGGAAGACAGTAATGAGAGGTATTATAATCATCTCCTTTAATCTTGGGATCCCATAGGACATGATCATGCCTTGGGGGATTTAAATCTAGAAAATTTTCATCCCAAAAATCTATATAATGTGATGGAAGAAATTGATGGATTTACCCAATATAAGCTAGGAATGGAAGCAAAAGAGCCCATCCAAATTGTTCTATCTTTAATGTAGGTCAATGACACATCCAATTGGGTGTACATAAATCCCTAAAAAAACATCTAAAAAATAATGATAAAAATCAAGATTATAATAAATTCAACCACCAATATAGAGAAGGGAAAAGATGATACCTAAATACCACGTTAGAGCTGAAAATCAGAAGATACCTGGTGAGGTAAGGAGTATAGTAGGTAGGTATTTCACATAAAAATTGAGGAAGGGTGGATTTCCCTAGGGTCCCCTAAATGGGGTCATTGATAAGGATCCCAAGGGTAGGACTTAGTTCGAGTGAGAAATCAAGAAGGTGTGGCCTTTGCGTTGGAGGAGAAGAATCATGGGTGGCCGCATGGAAGAAGGAGGATCCTGAGAGGTGGTGTGGTTGCATCTGAGTCGTGTCAGGGCTGCATAGAATCTGTGTCGAAGCCACATCAGAGAAGGAGAATTTCGGTGAAGTGGGGTGGCCACATTGAAGTCACTTAGGAGGAGGAGGTGTGGAGTTTTTGTCAGAGAAGTGATTGTTGGAGTTGGTGGTCTAGAACCAACTACTTTGTACTTTATTCATTAAATAAAAGCCTTATCACATCTTGATTTTTCTTATGCGTGACATGTCATGTGATAATGTCCTAAGGATAGCTGTTGCATTAAAGGGTCGTAGCGGATCCCTGCTATGATGAGAACCCGGAAGTGCCATAACACTGTTCTTTAATGTATGTTCTATGGCCGGATGATATTATTTGAGGGACACAAATAATACAGGTCATTAGGGGTGAGGACTCATAAAACTTTGAGGCACCTTCTCATGGTGCGCACCCTTGGTAATATCCAGGAGGATATTATGAGAACGAGACCCGCCGGTAGGAAATCCACATTTCATAGTGTCATTGGATGTTCCTATCTGCGGATGTGTGTATTGGTCCTTAGACTTTAAGATTATTATTAATGTGTATTAAAACTCGCGTACTTAGATGTATTGATGAAAACTGTGATGACACACTGTTCGCAGCGAGGTAGGATACGTTGGGTGCGTCACGAGTAATACCACATTAATAGATAATGCGAGAAAGGATTTGTCCCTTCCGTTCCATAACAGAAGTAGATATCTCAGGCCCTTTGATGGAATTGATATAGCCTAAATAAATCCATGTCCATGGTAAGGTATGGGAAAGTTTAATTTCGGGAAGTCAAAGAAAGAATAATCAAGCAGATGGGTTGATGTCACTAGCATGCAACCCGCTTGATTGGAGATATCGAGACAAAGGGATTATATTACACGGTAAGCGTTCGTAGGAGGTGACACGTCATTGCGGCATTAAATTCTTTCTCTATGGGTGCCTTGGCATGTTGCTAAATGCTAACCTTGGACTTTAGGCAGGCTCAGCCTAATGCCACTGAGAAAGAGGCCTAGAGGGTCACACACTAAGTGTGTCCATGTATCTCAGTTAAATATTAATTTAACAAGTTGAATAAAGATTATTCCCGATTGTGGTTTAATAATTATTCAAGGATGTCTGATCGCATTTAATTCTACACTAGTTATTCGAGAGAATATATTGTGGGTGAAATAATATATATCTATTAGCGAGTAATGTAGTTACATTTATTTAAGAAATAAATAGCCATTACTCAAGGTCTAATAAATATGCTGGAGGAAAATAAATAAAACTAAAAAAATAAAAGTACACGCCGTGTATATTTATATATACACGCCGTGTAGTTTATTTTTTCTGGATTCTTGAGAAAATATTGTTTATTTAATTAAATGATATTAAATGTAATACGTTGGATGCATGTCAAGTAATAATAATAGTCAACTGTCATTATTAAGACATGGGGTATTGCTAAGAATTAAATAAAATGATTAAATGCTTATGAGAAATTAATTTATTTTATTATTCTAGGTATTATAAATCCTAATTACATTATTCTCAAAGGGGTTAGCCAAATTTTGGTTGTGCACAATGGATTGGAAATACTCTCAAGCCAAGAGAGAATTCCCTTTCCACCAAGAACGCTTTCAAGTTACGAAAGCAAGATCCTCCACCGGATCAAGGCGATCGAAGACGGACATCGCAAGCGAAGGATCTTCCGCGCTAGCACCCAGAGTTCCCTTCAGCGATGTCCAGAGATACGTGGTACACGTGTGGATCACCGCTAGAGGAATCCTACACTTGGATCTCCGACGCAATGACGGATCACAGGATCGTGACCGGAGACACCAACGAAGAAAGAATTCCATCAAGGTAATTCTTATGAATTAATTAAATTAATTATAACCAACATATGAAGATCCTATCTCAAGGGTTTCGGGACTCTTCTTTTCTTTTTTGTTCTTCGTTCTATTCTGAAGATCCGGCGTTTTATATCGTGACGGATCTCGGATTGAACGTCGTTTAACGCTAAAATTAAAGTTGGGAAAACCCACCAACGCGCTTCTGTTGTTCCTGGAACCTTCAAGTGGTATCAGAGGGGTCATATCATTGATTACAATTATTTCGTTTTTCGTTGGTGATTTACGAATTTAATAATTTAGTTATTTCAATTCATGTTTAATCATTCTGGAAATCTGAATATCGAGATCCGTTCCACCTCCCTCGTTTCTCATTCACCTCACAGAAATGAATTTTTCTTTTAATTTTGATTAAAATAAAATAGAGGAACTCATCCGTAGGAGCCAAATGTTTATGTCCGTCCAACACCAAAATACACGGTGTGTATTCGGAAGTACACGCCGTGTAGTCCAGGTTCAATGCATTTACCGATCTGCCAAATCGGGCCGTGTATTGAGGTCATTTATGACACCGTGTGTTGACCAGAAACAGGTGGCACACGGTTTCCAGATTACACGCCATGTGGTCCAACTAAACACGGTGTGTAGTCCCTTCGGGTTCGAGTTGGTCCGTGTACCCCGTACACGACTTGCCCGGCTGGAAACCGTGTAACGCGGAAACTACACGGCGTGTGTCCAAAATAACACGCCGTGTACTCCAAAAATTTCTGAAGTACATTTACACGCCATGTCCCCGGGCGTGTACTTTGGATGGACGATGAAGAAAAGTACATACCGTGTAGTCGGAACTACACACCGTGTACTCACCCAAATTACACATATTTATTAAAATTTAATTATTATATTATACAAACCCTTGAGACGTGTACCATAGTGCAGGCATAAAGCTGAGGCACAACACGTGATAGGTGTTTTATATATATGTGTTTAATTTAACATTTGCGTAATAAATGAGAATTCACCGGGTTGCCTCCAAGGTACAAGTTACGTACACAGATAATTTTAAATTAATTTATTTGTTTAAAATTATGATGGATGAGAATCTCAAGGAAATTCAGAAAAGGGATTTAAGATAAAAGGATTGATTAATTAAATATAATTAATTGATTCGAGTGTGATTTATCTTAAACAAGAACGATTAAAGAATTAAATGCTAGTTTTATTTATGCGTAAATATTGTTGCATGTATGGATGATCATGAGCTAGACCAAGACCTTTTTATGTGAATGGTTTCTTTTAATTAATTTATTTAAATTAAATTTGTTGGCCTGTGAGCCATCTCCTCATTAATATGTAGGGCATGCGCGCCCAAGGATTATTTTATGTAAAAACCCATTTTACCCCTCACCTGCGTGTGAGATAAATACATATGTAATGGATGGAGCTCCCAAGCTAGTGGAGGCGGCTCAAGTTAGGAGCCAAGGTGAAACCAATCCAAGGAGATACAAAGGTGGACAAGTGGAAAGCTGTAAACACGAACCCGAAAGGTTCAAGGTGTTTCTCCCCTAGTTCTTAGGTAAGTTTATCAACCGCTAGATAAACTAACCAATAGAAAAGCTCATGATCATACCATTTATTTTATTTCTGTCAGTTGCATGGTTTATTTATTGTGGGTGTGTTTTCACGATCACACAATTAATGAATTAAACGAGCATGCAAGATGGAACTAAAATAAAACCGGCTTATACGTAAATATTATCTAAGGCATGGTTAATCACTTAAGTATATCCCACTTAATATTACCAAGCATGTAATCAAAGATAATAAAATGGAAATTTACGTATAAGGATAAAATCCCTCAAAATAAATATTAAGTCGGCATAGCCTTCCATAATCTTGGTTAGAATCGAACCATAGTTCAAAGTTCTTGACCAACCCTAGTTGGGGTGCTTTCAATTATCGGGGAATTCTAATTCAAGGTTTTGGGTTGACTTGACTTGGTTCGCATAAAGGGTTGACTGCCACAGCAGGACTTGGTGTGACCAAGAGGCAAAGGTTGAGGAAATCCAAAAAGGATTTCAGGATTGGGGAGTCCACTCAGCGGATCAAGGAGCTGCGAGTTAATGCAGTTGGCATTTGGAATGCCTACCTAAAACCCTTCAAGTTGCTTGACCAACCCTATTTGGGGTAATGCGAAGGGCAATATGGATCTTTTCCACTATAATATTCACGCAACAGAATATTATGAAGTCAATGGTGAGGGCTATTGGATTTCGATAAAATAGTGGGAGACTAATAAGTATTAATTTATTTATTTGTCTCAATTTTTGTAATAAAGTACTAAACCTTTTCTCATCTTAATTTGTACAAACGACAAGAAAATGACTTCAAACATATCATTGTGCACCATACTCGAGAAGGAAAACCTTCTCACCGGCACCAATTTCAAAGAGTGGCAGAGGCATTTACGCGTCGTCCTTCGCCACGAAAGGAAATTGTATGTGCTGGAAGAGCCTATTCCAGTTGCGCCTGGGAAAGAGGCTAGTGATGAGGAATTATCTCTCTACATGAAACACATGGATGATGCCACAGATGTTCATTGTTTCATGCTATTGGCCATGTCTAATGAGATCTTGAAGCAACATGAAAACATGGACGTGTATAGCATGATGTCTCACCTTAAGGATCTCTACCAAGAGAAGGCGAGACAGGAGAGGTATGAGATCTCCAATTCTTTATTCACCACGAGGCTTGGATAGTCTGTGCCAGCTGGGCCTCATGTTGTCAAGCTTATTGGCTACATTGAACGCCTGGAAATCTTAGGGATTAAATTCCCAGATGAGTTGCGTACAAATCTTATCCTGTCATCACTGCCGAAGACCTTCTCTAGCTTCATTGTCAACTATAATATGAGCGGCAATGAGAAGAGTCTATCGGAGCTTCTGACCTTGATTTTCTAGGTAGATAAGGACATGGGGCGTGACAAACCCGCGGTCCTTATGGTGAACAAGAAAAGGAAGGACAAGGAAAAAGGGCCAAAGACTTATAAAAGGTCTGAAGCCCTCGAGCATCGTCCCTCCAAGAAGGGGAAGATCCAGAGGTAGGGCAAGGAACTGGAGGCAGTGTGTTTTGTATGTGTAAAGCAGGGCCACTGGAAGAGGAACTACACCCAGAAGCGTGGGGACGCTAAAGGTGCATTCGTTATCGAGTGAAATCTTTCTATTTCTACGCATTGGGTATTAGATACAGCTTATGGGGCTCACATCTGTATTCAAATGTAGGAACCAAGTAGATTTAGAAAGATCGCCAGAGGAGAGGTGGATCTTCGAGCTTCCAATGGCGCAAGGCTGGCTGCATTGGATATTGGTGACTACCACCTCTCATTGCCGACTGGGATGATTTTGGTTTTACATAACTGTTATTTTGTGCCTAGTGTTACCAAGAACATAATTTCTGTATCTTGTTTGGATATGGATGGATTTGTTTTTTCAAGTTCGGAAATAAGGGTTGTCTCTTTTATAAGAACAACGTATGTTATGGTATGACACATTTGAATAATGGTTTGTATGTATTAAATTACGAAAACCAAGTGTTGGAAATCGATAAAAAAACAAACTCACATGACTCATACATCACCCAGTTGTGGCATCACCGCCTTGGTCATGTAAATGAGAAGCGCTTGACAAAGCTCTGTCAAGATGGCTATTTAGATTCTACTGAGCTAAAACCACTTGATAGATGTAACGCTTGTTTACAAGGAAAAATGACCAAGACGCCTTTTGGTGGACAAGGTGAAAGGGCCA
Source organism: Viscum album (assembly GCA_963277665.1). Classification (NCBI taxonomy): domain Eukaryota; kingdom Viridiplantae; phylum Streptophyta; class Magnoliopsida; order Santalales; family Viscaceae; genus Viscum; species Viscum album. The sequence continues at coordinate 427,060,595 of OY728150.1, read as the reverse complement.
CAGAGCTTCTAGGATTGGTACACATGGATGTGTGTGGACCATTTCCAGTAGAATCTAGAGGTGGATATTCTTACTTCATTACTTTTACTGGTGATTTGAGTAGATATGGCTATGTCTACTTAATGAGGTATAAGTCAGAGTCCTTAGAGAAATTTAAGGAATTCAAGAATGAAGTAGAGAATCAGCTTGGTAAGAAGATAAAGAAGCTTCGATCGGATCGAGGTGGAGAATATCTGAACCAAGAGTTCATCGATCTTCTACGGGAGTCTGGGATTCTATCTCAGCTCACTCCTCCTTATACACCACAGTGGAATGGTGTTAGTGAAAGGAGGAACCGCACCTTGTTGGACATGGTGAGGTCGATGATGAGTCATGCGGATCTTACATTATCCTTTTAGGGATATGCATTACAAACTACGGCATACACATTAAACCGAGTACCAACTAAGGCGGCAAATGGAATTCCATCCGAGTTATGGAATGGACAGAAACCCACTTTGTCGCACACACGTGTATGGGGATGTGGGGAGTTTCTTAAGGCCTTATCAGGCAACAAACTAGTACCCCAGGGCCTGAAGTGTATCTTTATAGGATATCCCAAGGAAACGAAAAGATATTACCTATATAACCCTCAAGACAAGAAAGTGATTGTCGCCAGACAAGCCGTCTTTCTTGAGAGGGATCACATCCTCTAGAAGGATAGTGGGAGCAAGATTGACTTCGATGAAGTTGATGCTCAAGATACACAAGAGTTGGTACAGGAACAAGTTCCACAGGTCCCCGTGGAAGAGGTTCCAGAAACACAAGTACTGCGTAGGAGCTCAAGAGAGGTAAGGGAACCAGAGAGATTTGGTTTCCTAGTCACTGAGGATAGTGAATCATTATTGTTGGACAATGATGAACCTCTCTCCTACAAGGAAGTAGTAGAAAGCTCAGAAGCTGCAAGATGGCTAGAAGATATGAATTCTGAGATGGATTCCATGTATCAGAACCGATTTTGGGTTCTGGTCGATGAGCCAGTTGATGTAAAGCATGTTGGATGAAAATGGGTATTCAAAAGAAAGCTGGACATAGAAGGTCAAGTTAGCACCTATAAAGCAAGGCTAGTGGCTAAAGGATTCAGACAGCGTCAATGAATTGACTATGATGAAACCTTCTCTCCAGTTTCCATGTTTAAATCCATAAGAATCATACTTTCCATAGCAGCTTACCATGACTACGAGATTTGGCAGATGGATGTCAAAACAGCATTCCTTAACGGGAACCTTCAGGAAGATGTCTATATGACACAACCAGAAGGGTTTGTGACACCAGGTGAAGCCAAACGGGTTTGTAAGTTGCAGAAATCCATTTATGGATTGAAGCAAGCATCCAGGTCATCGAACATTCGATTTGATGAAGCCATAAAGGAATTTGGCTTCATTAAGAACGAATGTGAGCCATGTGTTTATAAGCAGTTTAATGGGAATGCGGTCATCATCCCAATGGTATATGTTGATGACATATTGCTTATTGGAAACGACGTACCAGCCTTACAGTCAGTTAAGGACTGGTTGAATAAGTGTTTCTCCATGAAGGACTTAGGAGAAACAGCCTACATTCTAGGGATCAAGATCATTCGTGACAGATCCAAGAGGCTGCTTGGACTAAGTCAGGGTACATACATTGACCAGATACTAAAGAGATTTAGTATGGAAAAATCCAAGAGGGGATTGGTTCCAGTGTCACATGGCTTACATATTTATATGAAAATGTGTCCCCAGACACAACAGGAGAAAGATAGGATGAGAAAGATCCCATACGCCTCGGCTATAGGATCCATCATGTATGCCATGTTATATACCAGGCTTGATGTTGCCTATGCACTGATCATGGTAGGAAGATATCAATCAGATCCAGGAGAACAACATTGGACTGCTATTAAGACTATCCTTAAGTATCTGAGAAGAACTAAGGATATGTTCCTGGTGTATGGAGGAGACGAAGAGCTTGTCATCAGAGGGTATGTTGATGCTGGTTTTCAAACAGATCAGAATGATCTAAAGTCGCAATCTGGATATGTTTTCTGTCTCAATGGAGGATTTGTGAGCTGGAAGAGTTTAAAGCATCCAGTTTTCGGCGATTCTACAGTGGATTCCGAGTATATAGCGGCTTCTGATGCATCCAAGGAAGCCGTCTGGATTCAGAACTTTTTCCAGGATCTTGATGTGGTGCCTAGTAGTAAAGATCCCATTACATTGTATTGTGATAATACTCCAGCAGTGGCTCTTGCAAAAGAACCAAGGTCACATCAACGGACAAAGCACATACTCCGGAAGTATCACCTCTTGAGGGATTTATATCAAAGGGGTGAATTTGTAGTGAGCAGAGTGTCCACGGAAGAGAACGTGGCAGACCCCATGACTAAAGGCCTATCTCAGCAGAAGCATGAATATCATGTGAGAGCTAGCGGGTTAAAGGTTGTTAGCAGTTGGCTCTAGTCCAAGTGGGAGTCTGTTGGAGTTGGTGGTCTAGAACTAACTACTTTGTACTTTATTCATTAAATAAAATCCTTATCACATCTTGATTGTTCTTCTATGTGACATGTCATGTGATAATGTCCTAAGGACAGCTGTTTCATTAAAGGGTCGTAGTGGATCCCTGCTATGATGAGAACCTGGAAATGCCATAACACTGTTCTTGAATGTATGTTCTATGGTCGGATGATATTATTTGAGGGACACAAATAATACAGGTCATTAGGGGTGAGGACTCATAAAACTTTGAGGCACCTTCTCATGGTGTGTTCCCTTGGTAATATCCAGGAGGATATTATGAGAACGAGACCCGCCAGTAGGAAATCCACATTTCATAGTGTCATTGGATGTTCCTATCTTTGGACGTGTGTATTGGTCCTTAGAATTTATGATTATTATTAATGGGTATTACAACTCGCGCACTTAGATGTATTGACGAAAACTGTGACGACACACTGTTCGCAGTGAGGTAGGATACGTTGGGTGCGTCACGAGTAATACCGCATTAATAGATAATGCGAGAAATGATTTTTCCCTTCCGTTCCATAACAGAAGTAGATATGTCAGGACCTTTGATGGAATTGATATAGCCTAAATAAATCCATGGTCATGGTAAGGTATGGGCAAGTTCAATTCCGGGAAGTCAATGAAAGAATAATCAAGCACATGGGTTGATGGCACTAGCATGCAACCTGCTTGATTGGAGATATCGAGACAAAGGGATTATATTACACGGTAAGCGTTCGTAGGAGGTGACATGTCATTGCGGCGTTAACTTCTTTCTCTATGGGTGCCTTGGCGTGTTGCTAGATGCTAACATTGGACTTTAGGTAGGATCAGCCTAATGCCACTGAGAAAGAGGCCTAGAGGGTCACACACTAAGTGTGTCCATGTATCTCAGTTAAATATTAATTTAACAAGTTGAATAAAGATTATTCCCGATTGTGGTTTAATAATTATTCAAGGATGTCTGATTGCATTTATTTCGATACTAGTTATTCGAGAGAATATATTGTGGGTGAAATAATATATATTTATTAGCGAGTAATGCAGTTACATTTATTTAAGAAATAAATATCCATTACTCAAGGTCTAATAAATATGGTGGAGGAAAATAAATAAAACTGAAAAAATAAAAGTATCCGCCATGTATATTTATATATACATGCCGTGTAGTTTATTTTTCTGGGATTTGTGAGAAAATATTGTTTATTTAATTAAATGATATTAAATGTAATACGTTGGATGCATGTCAAGTAATAATGATGGTCAACTGTCATTATTGAGACATGGGGTATTGCTAAGAATTAAATGAAATGATTAAATTCTTATGAGCAATTAATTTATTTTATTATTCTATGTATTATAAATCCTAATTACATTATTCTCAAAGGGGTAAGCCAAATTTTGGTTGTGCAAAACGGATTGGAAATACTCTCAAGCCAAGAGATAATTCCCTTTCCACCAAGAACGCTTTCAAGTTACGAAAGCAAGATCCTCCACCGGATCAAGGCGATCGAAGATGGACATCACAAGCGAAGGATCTTCCGCGCTAGCACCCGGAGTTCCCTTCGGCGACGTCTAGAGATACATGGCACACGTGTGGATCACCGCTAGAGGAATCCTACACTTGGATTCTCTGACGCAATGACGGATCACAGGATCGTGACCAGAGACACCAACGAAGAAAGAATTCCATTGAGGTAATTCTTATGAATTAATTAAATTAATTATAACCAACATATAAAGATCCTATCTCAAGGGTTCTGGGAATCTTCTTTTCTTTTTCGTTCTTCGTTCTATTCTGAAGATCCAGCGTTTTATATCGTGACAGATCTCGGAGTGAACGTCGTTTAACGCTAAAATTAAAGTTGGGCAAACCCACCAACGTGCTTCCGCTGCGCCCGGAACCTTCAGCGATGACAGGGAGGTAGAGTGGCCATACTAGAGGAGGACAATTGTGGGGAGGTTGGTTGGCCCATCGGAGGAGGAGGATCACGACAATGTCGGGGAGAAGAGTAGCGAGGAGGAGGAGGGGAGTTAGGAGGAGGGGAGTGAGGGTTACAGTTAATTGGGGAGTGGGGGTGGGATAATTTCCACGGGCAGTGAAATTTCCATGGTAGTAAATTAGATATATCCATGTTCCTTATTGTCCATGGGTATAGGTCCATGGCTATAGCCCTGAATTCTAGTAGTGTCATCACTTGTTGTATCTCTGGTAACAATATCATTATCTTTCATATAAGGGAAATTCCTACATGGGATATGAGCATTGATACGATTTACATTTCTCCCACTAGGATCAATTTCTAAATAATGGAACACACTAAATTAGGTTATGAATAATAATGAATCATTTTAAAACTAGCAAAATGCTTAACATAAATTAGAAATTTATGCATAGCTAATCTCATAGTCATAAACACTATTTCTTTAGGGACATGATTAATTTTAAATCCTTTATAATGGTTGGTAAAGAAAATGTGAACTATCCTAAGAATATCCCATGGGAGTGACACATGAGGTGCATAGTAATTTCCATTATTGTGTACCAAGCTACCCCAAGTAAGGTCTGGGACACCTTGTCGGAGTTGTTACCCCTAGGTATATCTATGTCAGAACCACAACCACTTGTTGTATCTAAATTGATATTTATTTATAGGAAGATCCACATAATTTCTACCTTACCAAAATTATAGGATGTTATTCTATGTTTATCCTCAAAGTATATCTTAGGATTTTTTCCTCAATCAATGTTTTCTAAATCCAGTTTCCAAGTTTTCTACTAAAAATCCTCTCATACCAAATGTAAGGATCCCAACCCCAGTTTCCCAGATCCAGTGCCTTACTTTATTACATTGGTATAATAAACAAGGAAGTCACACCCTGAAGGACCGAATAGTTTAGTAGTTTTGGAAAACTAGATACAAACATATGTTTTACATTACAACTTGAAAGGAAAAAACAACATAGAAACTCCAATTGAAATATCCATAACTCCTAGATTATCCTTGCATGTCATTCATAATATACATCTTCACACGCTGGGGAAAAATAAAACACACAAAATGGGTGATATTAAATGCTCAGTAAGGGTAAGTAATACAAAATAATATAATATTAACAATAAGGCATGGTGAATGACTAAAAACACATGCCATTAGAACATGATCCTGATCATAATATGGAAAAAATTCTGAATAAATAATGCCATATAAATAATCTCATGATAATGAAGCTTAACCATGGATATTGCACTATTAGAATAATCACATGGATTGTCAATTACTAATATCATAATGAGGGAATTCATAATTCTGGACATCATAATCATACGATCGATGCCCTGACTAAGATATCTGAAAATTAATGGTTAAGGCCTCAGCCAACACTACCACAAAACTGGGTTTCTGCAGCGCCACCCTTTAACATCGCTAAAAAAAGCACTGATAAAGGGGGGGCCTTTATCAGTGCTTTTTTTAGTGCTGATAAAGCCCCCCCTTTATCAGCGCTTTTTTTAGCGCTGATAAAGGGGACCCCTTTATCAGTTCTTTTTTTAGTAGCGCTGATAAAGGGAGGATTTATTAGCGCTTTTTCCTAGCACTGATAAATTTTATATTTAAAAAAACATGAAAAATAATATATTGTTATATAAGTATATTTATATTGATATAAATATAATATATATTTTTTAAATATGTTTTAGAAAAGTATAAATAGACTACTACATTTAATATATAAAAAATTTAGTGAAAATGGCTTTAAATTTTTTTAAAAAATATTATTAATTAATAATTTACTAATTATCATCGATTAATAATCATTTAATAACAATTTTAAGACACAAAAAATCAAAAAAATTAATAAAAGATCTAAAATACGTTGAAAATGTAACTCAAACTTCAAACAGCCATAACTTTTGATCCGAGTGTCCGTTTGAGCTCTACAGTATATCAAATCGAAACCTGTGATGATCTCTACACGTTGGGGACCCAAGAAAAGCCTTTTTCACATTTTCAAGGCCAAAAAAGGCCCGGAGGGCCTCCAAAACTGAGTTTTTAGTCGGCATACCCCGATTTGTTAACATTCAAATAGGTATAACTTCTGATCCGGATATCCGTTAGCCCTGTATCACATATCATATCTAATATTGTTTCATTTTCTTAAATTTGACTGGTTTTAGAGTTTAAACGAGCTTCTATATTATAAGTTATGGTCATTTTAACATTCTATGCCTTTTCAAATACAAATATATATGTATTTATTCATAAATATATATGTGTCTCTGTGTGTGTGTGTGTGTTTGTTGTATATATATATGTATGTATGTATGTATTTATTTATTTATTTATAAAAACACATAAAAAACTTTTATAAATGTATTTAAAACTAATCTTATAAATATATATTAATATAAAAATAAATATATGGATAAAAAATTGTAACTAAATATATATATATAAATAGATATAAATATATATTAATATACGAATGAATATATATATACTAATATATGAATAAACATATATGTATTAATATAACTAAATATATTTATATTAATATGAATCTATATTAATATGCGAATAAATATAACTATATATATATATAAATAAATATAAATATATATTAATATATGAATAAATAAATATATATATATATATATATATATTACTATATGAATAAATATATATGTATTAATATAACTAAATATATTTATATTAATATGAATCTATATTAATATACAAATAAATATAACTATATATATATATATATATAAATAGATGTATCATTAAATAGATAAAAAACGAAATGGCTTAGTGGTAAAGGTGTAGGCGTGCAAGGGGGAGGTCGCGGGTTCGAATCTGGGTGTAAGCAAGGAGGGGCGTGCGGGCAAGTGCAGGATGCGTAGGCAAGGGCAGTGCGCGGGAGTTGGAGGGGGCCGCCTAGCACTGATAAAGGGGGGGTCAAGCACTGTTAAAAGCTCCCCCCCGAATATAAATTATTTTTATTTTTTTTTATTTTTTTTTATTTTTTTTTATTTTGATTTTTATCAGCGCTTTTTTTAGCGCTGATAAAAGGGATCTTTATCAGCGTTTTTCTAAGAACTGATAAAAGGGACCCCCTTTATCTTCTCCTCGATTAGCAGCGCTTTTTTTAGCACTGTTAATGCAATTTTCTAGCGCTGATAAAATCCATGTTTGTAGTAGTGCAAATCTGTTTCTGTTTTGTCTTATGAGAGCTATCGATGCATCGAGGGGCTATAGTAGGCCCTCACCCACCACTTTCTATGTAAAATACATTATTCCTATGAATGGGGTTAAACATAAACAATATATAGATATGAAATGTAAATAAATTTCCCCAATCTGTAAACATAATCACTAACCATTATGAGTAATATGGTGAATGGTATCAAAGTAGAACATCCACAATCAAATTGATCATAAAACATTTAGTAAAATGTAGTAGATGATAATCATAAGATATAAATCTCAATTAAGCATAATATTTAATAGAGTTGTTGACATAGATGAAAATACTTTGATAAAATCATTGAGGAGTTCTTGAGAGAAATACGATTTTTTAATTTTCAAAGAAGAGTTCTTTTGTAAAAATCATTTTTTCTATAATAATTATTTTTATAAAATAAAAAATGAAAAAATATTGTTTTTCATGACAAAATTATTGGTTTTATAAAAATAATAGTGCCTTAAAACAGATTATGGATGGTACTTGAAAATGGGTAAGAAATCGAGAAGTTCCCTTTAATCGGGCTTGCTTATCAGGAGGAATTGAAATTGAAAAATTATAAAATATATATTTCCCCAACAAAAAAAGATGAACTAATCTAGATGTATGAGTTTCAAACATATACAAAGAATTTATAAGAATTATATAAAAATAACGAAGAATTAAATTTGTGTAAAGTTGGATAAAACATAACCTAAATGAAAATGAAAGTTAAGAAAGAAACCCTTACCTTATCTATTAAAGTGTTCATAAATTGTACTTAGTGTATTGGATAATGAAATTAAATCCATTAATTAATTAATTCATAAAATTACCTAAATTTATTTGATTTATTATAATTTTATTAAGTTCATTTATGGTATTTTTATTAGTTATAATATTTAATTCCGTCGTTCGGGAGTGTTCTTTTCCTTGGGTTTCATGATTGGTTTACTTGTATAAGAATATGGAGGTTCATATAAAATGAGAATAATTATACAGAACTAAAATTATATGTTATTAATTATAATCCATTAGATAAAATGGTTATATAATTATTTTAGTTAAATGGGGCGAGGATGAATCATTTGATAAATCAATAGCAACGATCATTTAGATTATTTTGGCGATTCTTCAATCATCACAAAATAGTTTTGTTTCATTAATTAATATCATGTATATATATTTGTCCCAAAACACTAAATGACTTATAATATGTATAATACAATATTATTTAACCATAATTATGTTTTTTTACCAGACATGAAGGTGTTAGTGAAAAATTAAAAAGCATCGTCCACAGTGGCAGTAAATTGACACACCATACACGATATTTTCATTTTTAGAATAAAAGTGAGAGGGAATAGATTATAAGTTGAATTATTACATTAATATAATAACATTATAGTATATAAAATAAAATGGATTTATCATTCCTCTTTGATAGTTTGAGGTGATGAGAAGATAACAAAAGAAATTTAATTGAAAATAAAATAGAAAAAAAGAGGATTTTTCTTCTTGAATTTCTCCACCTTGAGAACCTCCTTAGTGAAAATGGTTTGTTCATTTTATGAGACCAAGGGATCATGGACATGGGGGATAGTCTAGGGTTTGTTCATTTCATTCATTTTTTATTGTTTTGGCTCACGAATATGAATAGTTTGAGCATTATCACCAAATATATTAAAATGATGGATAGTTTGAGATTATGGGCTTACATCATCCGTACATCGTCTATGACTCAATAATTCATGTATTTATTAAATACAGTAAATTACTGTATTTCACTATTCAATAAAAATTCAAGTATTTTAGAAAAATCCAAAAAAATTACCCTAAATATTTTTTGTGAATAGTGACATATGGTAATTTACCTTATTTAATTAATACATGAATTATTAAGTCGTAGATGATGTATGGCTGATGTAAGCCCACAATCTCAAACTATTTACAAAAAATTAAAGCATTTTTGACGTATATAATTCAAAAATTAAATCAAATTTATGAAAATAATTTTCTAAATATGATCAATTTAATTTTTAAATAAAATCATCATTTACTCAAAAAATACAGATTTTAATATTGTATGTGTTTTTATGATACTTTTCAAAATTAATTAAGGTCACGTAAAATTATATTATAATTATATGTCAATGAATTATTAATTCATGAATCTACTTTATGAAGATAAATTTTCTTTTAAATCATTACATTAATTATAAAATTGTAATTAAATATTTATGACTTACAAAAATAAAAACACTTAATTTATTATTTTTAAAACATTTAGTTAATTATATCAAGATATAAATATAACATATTTCAATTTATAAGATACCCATATTTTATTTATACTTTAATAGGTTATGTTACTATTTTATTGTTCATATTACTTTTCCTGATGGTCACATTACTATTCCAAAGGTCAAGTTACTATTCCATTGGTATATGTTCTTTAACTTCTAAAAATACCTCTTATTTCATTCATTATTTATTTATAAAGTTTTTATTGTATTCTATAAGTGTTTTTATATGATTTATACTATATAAAATAACTATAAGTAGGGAAATTTCATTGATAAAATTATGGGTCATTACATAGGTGATAAGGATTTATGAATCAGATAATCATAGTTATATCTTTACTTTATTCTCATAAACTCGGCAGATATGAGACAACATGTGTATCCATCCATGTCCTGAAATTATTTTCATAACTAATTGAACATTTATGATAATATTATTATTTAAACACTAAATATTTCATCCATGTGTCTCCTATAAGATTCCTTTTCATCCCCGCTTGCTGAGGTGTCTTAACTGGTAGTAGGGACTCCAGTGGATATAATTTCTTTTCATGTCATAGTACATTGAACAAACACTTCTACTACTCTTTTAAATTCATTAAAGTTAGGAAATTTTTTTTGTCCAAAATTTATATTGTAGTGAATTTTTGGCATTACCTTCCATTTTAATTGAAAACAAAACTTTAACAGATTAGTAGTTTTATCTTTATTACCTATTAATAGAAATTATAGATGAATTAATCTTAAATGTATCTCATTATTTTATTAAATACTAATATACGATGACAAATAGATTCAAAATAATCTTTCACTTAATTATTCTAGTGGCGTTGATCTTTAAAAAATCTCCTCATAGGATTTTGGTTGAAAAACCACATTAACTTTGGCTCCTAGATCTATTGATTAGAGTCTCATCTTCTGTAAATCCTAACATTGTATTACTCAATGTTATATCTCTAAAATTTCTCCAATATAGATATAGCTATTTCATTATTTCTAATTTTAGTTAATACAGACCACCACTATAATATGAACAACTCAATAGTAAGATGCACCCTTAACTAGGGCTCAAGAGAACCTCAAATATATTGTTTTGTTAAAATTCAAGTGGTGGAAGGTGTTAAATGAATTAATATTTTCTTTGAGAGGTTTTAATAGTTTTCTTGATGAAGGAACTCTATTTCTATTTATCATGATTTCTCTATGTGGTGACACTCACAACTTATTGATGCTTAAATATAAAACATTCATCGGACATGTTCATTTTTATCTATGCATGATTGTTTGTTATTTTATGTGATTTTGAAAAAAACACATACATAAAAATAATAAACCGTGTGTATATAAATATAAATGTTGTAATCATGAGCCCATTATAATGGTTGAAAAACTGAAAGAATAATGAACCAACCTAATTCCTACGGGTAACTCCTTAAGCCAGATCATGCCGCATCTGACTAGGGTTACAACACTTACCTCATCCAATGCATCAAACACCAATTTCACATGTCTCCATGTCTCTATATGAATTGCATCACATTTCTCCCTCCTCATACATAAATAATACTCACGTGTCGGTGTGGGGATATTGGGAATGTAAAATATATATAAATTAGTTTTATCATGGATACACATACCTTTATAAAAATAATAAGGATAAAGATGATACACATATCATCATTTATTAAATAAATATTAAAAATAAACACATTGCAACAAATAAAAAATGAAAAAAATAAATGAATGAAAATACATATTTTCATTTGTTATATAATGATCATGATTAGTTTGTATTCATTAAAATCATATAATAAATTAATTTTGTGATAAGTTCTACTCAAGAGTATTTTTAATGAATATAATAAAATAATTCAGAAAATACTCATTGCATAATTCTGAAATTAATTTAAATAAATTCCAAATATTAATTAAATATTTTAGTAATTTTTTTTAAATTTTTGACCACATAGGGTATTTATAATTCCACCAACCTGGATGGGATGGTAGGTCAAGTAGGGATCGACCCGGACTGACCCGACCTAGGTCGGGTGTCATAGTAGGCATGAGGTTGTTGTGCTAGTCACTCGCCCTATGAAGGGTGCACAAGTGGGAGGAAAAGGACTCCAACATGGGGCGCCACTCATGAAAGAAATATTTTTTTAAAATTTGAATAGCACATGAGGTGCTATCGACTCCCCCGTAATTTTGGGGGTTCCAATTTTGATGTGTGGGGGTGACTATTCTACCCCCAAAGTCAAATAAACTTTTAAAAAAAATAATCCTGTCTGAGGCATTATTCACTCCCCCAAAGGGGGGGTATTTTGAAGTGTGTGGGGAGGATATGATATCCCCATTTTTTATTTTATACTTTTCATGTTAAGCATTACCCCTCATACACCTTATATATATAATGATTTTTAATGGAGTCTGCATTGACTCAGACTTCCATGAACTGTAGCTCGGCTGGATAGACGCTGCACTAGTAGTGTTATGGTCATTACCACATACCATATGTTAATAATAATCAGTGAAATAATACCACACCGATGATATATATATTTATTCTCTTTATTTATATCAAACAAATATAATTTCAATCTTCGGATGGTCATAACATGACCATTAAATCTTTGATCAATGTGTTGTTTGGGAAATCAGGATCATAGAAACACTGTATTCTCAAATAATATTTAATTTAATTTCAAAATTTGTCTTAATTAAATGCATGGTCTCTCTGATACTAATTGAAGGAACCTAGGTCTTTATAGAGGCTATATAAATTGAAATTTAAATTATTTGGGTTTGGATTTATGTGAAAATATCAAATTTAGTATACCCCAACCCAACTTCACCCATGGATAATGTGAAATTTAATGTAATCATGGATTAAAAAATCCAAATGTAAAATAAAAATTGAAACAAAAAATCATTCTATTTTAATTGAACATGTGTTCTACTCTTCATCGAAGATCATTTCTTAAAGGAACCAAATGAATAACCCACAATATTTTCCACACATGTTCAAAGATATTATTGAATGTATTCCTATGAAATCAAGGTGTTATCTTGGACTATAAAAGGCTCCTCAAAATCATCACAATCACAAGGAATAAAACTATTGATCCTCGAACTTGGATCAAGTGATTCTTGATCATCCATTCACTTTATCTCTCCATGAATTGAAATATAGGTGTAGAGGAGAGATAATTCTGTAAAGAGATTAGAATTATAATTTTTTTTCTTAAAATGTTTTAACAAGGTTAAAAATTCAATAAATTGAACATAGTCCCCTTTCAAATGAACCAAAAAATGACCCAAACGATACTTAAAACTTATTTTAAACATCATGAATATTTTATCACTGACTTGTAACATTAATTTCATGTCATGTGATTAAATAAAAGTCATTAACTCAACTCATCTCTCCAAAAAATATATAAATGGACTTTAAATATTAAATATTAAATATTCATTCACAAAATATTTTTCTTTATGTTTACTTAAAAATTGGTGAATATAATAAGTAAAAAAATTAATATTTTGTATTTTAAACTCAAATAATACTTAATTTATTTATTTCATTGTGATTGTTTAGAAATGGTCATTACTCGACCCACTCCATGGGGCCCAACATGTCCTAAAACCCCAGTTCACTAGATTTAGTTTAGATTCTAAATATGCTTTGTGTGTGCTTCTCTAGGACCTTATGTAGACGGTAGTGAGTGATACTCAAAAACTAGGAGTGGATTCTAGCGACCCATAAAGGCCCCTAAGGATATAAGATCTATTACTATGAATTAAAACCTTCTATAAACACATTTTGTGTAATATAATCTATTTTTCTTGAAATATCTCATAAAGTTGGACACACACTTTGTGTCATCATCATTTATTACTTTATTCATAACTATACATGATGGAATTACCCTCAATCACTTTGGATATGGATTTAATAATGGTACTATCATCTTGGTCAAATTGGCCTGAGATATTGCTTCCATTTAGAAGAAAAAATTATTTCTTGATCATTCAATCAATGTCATACCATCAATGACACACCCATCACAAGCTACCTTATAACATACAAATTTCATGGTTTTTTATTGAATCAATGTATGTAATCAAAACAAACATATTGATAATGATCACAAGTAGAGGGACAAATACACATTCTTGTAAATAGGAACAACCAATGACACATGAAACATGTGGTGTTTCTATTGGTAAGTTAGTCCTTATAATATCATATACCAAAGATCACCAAGTGTGAACTTCATGAGAAGTATTAATAGTTAAGATCCCCCATCACCTAATAGTTATACATCGTTCGTGTCCTATCATTAAGATGTATCTAGATCATATAACATATGTTTAAGATTATTCTCATAGCATTTAGAGGTTCTCATTATAGTTGGAAACTACTATAACCTTTTGTAATGATATAAATTGTGAGAAAATTATTATGTAAATAGTGGAAACATAAGTGTTGATACTATTATGGTAAGTATACATATTTCATTGCTCTCTATATACATGATTTGTTAATCTAAAAGTACCGTTAAAGTTTATTTTAGGGCACCCACTTTCTTAATAAGGGACCATATAGGGAATACCCCCAACACCAAATAGTTGAGATCTATAACATCCCTCTCCCACTGTCTTTTCTTATTTTGTGAATAAGATTTAGGCATCCATGTCACTTTCCTTCCTCTCCCTCTCTAATGAACCAGAGCGATAAACTAGGGAAATTACATGAAAATGAATCTCCACTTGAATGAATCCTCTATAGGAAAACAGAAGGGGTTTTCTAGTTAACTAAGGACTAGACATGTATTTCAGAAAATTATGCATGAAATATTGCTACATATCATAAATAAAACATGGATGGATGGGATATGGTGGAATAATTGAGAATACATGATGAAAAAATCTAGTGGGTACATGTGATACATGATAATAAGACAGAATTAATAGTCATAAATTCATTTATATTTCACTTTAGGAGAAAACACACATGAAATTACACTACAGAGAAATAGGGGTCATAATTTTTATTAAATCAATAATGAAGATCACTCTCCAAGTAAAATAAATGGAACATCCAAATATGGTTAGCTGAAGTAACAATTGCGATGATCAAGCCAATCTAGGTATATGCCTAAGAGAGAGGGCCCACACTGAAGAAGAAAACATATCAAATAACAAACATAGATATAAAACTCAAAAAATAACATCCCAATACATAAATAAAACACAATCAAAACATGTTAATAAAATTTTCATAAAACACATATAATTAATTTTCAATATATAATAAATTATAAATTCACAATTATCCTTATTGGAAAATAAATATATAAGAATATTTAATATCCATAATGATGAAATAAAATTTCAAAAATCTATACCTTGAAAATTAAATATACACACCTAACACACATGATGTTCTTGCACCGACTAAATCCATTAGTCGAGGAATCTGATAAAACAGCCTAAAAAATTCTCAAGTCTAATGATTTACCCTACCTTAATAACAGTATTAACAGAATCACTCAAAATATTACATCAACACAACACATATCTACCTAAATTAATGAAATTTAATAATATACAAAACATGATTATATTTTAAATTCAATTAAAAAAATGCATATAAGAGAACATACCTTCACTTACCTGAGTTATCCATTGGTATCATGCCATTGAGTCATCCTAGACTAACTCAACAGTACATAAACAAAAGAAGAAAATAGATCAGTATCCCATTCATAAACAAAAAATGGATGGAAACATATCACACATTCTTAGATAATATAAATCCATCATGAATATATTAAATCGTAACCAATAGTAGAAAAATAAAATAAAAATAATGTAAATGAAAAACACTACCATAAAACATTTAATTTCTACCAGAATCCATATAAAAATTTGATCCAAACATCTTACTCTATCAGATTTTACTGATATAGACTTCCTGATGACCATAATGTCATAAATACTTTTAACATAAGGTATAATGACCCCTATACATTGAGGTATGAATTAAAACTAAATTTAATAATCAAATGTGCATTTAATGAATTTTATATTATTAGAGTTGTTGTCTAGGGATTGGGTCATAATTTGAGTAAACAAGCTCAATGGTAAAAATGTATCTAAGGTAACAGATACCACTAGGCACCTTGTGGTTTGGTACCAGATACTTGGTAGTGAGGAAGAATGGGCGAATGTCCTAGGTGTAATTATGACTACATAATATCCCTTTATTGGGTATTTGGTGGCCACTAAGTACCTTATGGTGGTATAATGGGTAGATGGTTTCCACAAAAAAGATTCATTTTAAAATTTAAATTCAAATTAATTATAAAGATAGTTATTTTATAACATGTTTCACCCCCTCATTCCTAGTACACATGAGTTAAATCCATGAACTCCTTTATTTCCTTACATTATTTTTTTCTCCCTTATCCAAGCTTTCATTGAGGGCTCATTCATCCAATTGATCACTATAGGTATGAATTGCACTTATTTTCCACCTATTTGGGTATTCATTTTCTAATTCATAATTAATAATCCAAAATCCCTATTTTGGGGGTTTACATCAATCGTTTTTATTTATTTCTATTAAGGTTTATTTGTATAGGTACTTTGGATGAGAAGGCTTCTGCAAATATAAAGTAGGTTGTCCATTCATCATTCTTTTATATTATTTGAGTTATTTCACTACTTAACAAGTGTGGGTGAGTGTGAATGACTTGTATAAAATTAAAGTTATTTTCCTAGAATATTGAGTGATGAGTATGGACTATCTAACTTGATATGTGTTCTTAAAACCATATGCTTTACATTCATGGCCTCCGATGGACACATCACCATGTGCCTGTGGCACGACTTCTTGAAATTTTAGAATATAATGGGTGTCCTTATTTATAACATGAATTAGTGGTATTTTTATGATTTCCTTAAGTATTACCTAATTATTGGATGTTGTGTGTTGGTTAGGTCGATGGTGGTTGTCCTTTTTGTGTGGTTGTGATGTTTTTAGTAGTCAATGTGCCTTGAATTTTTTTTGATGGTTTATGGTGTGGTACCATGGGTGGTGGGAATGAGTTGTACCTCTCTAGGTACACAATGAAAAGGGTGTAGGTTTCCTAGTGAGTTTTTTGAGGTTTTATGGAATTAAATATAAAGCAATTGTGCTTTTATCCAAATATATAGTTATTGGATGGGTTCGTGGTGGCCGCCATAGCATCCTATTTGTTCGATGATTTTATGGGTTAGTGGAGGTTGAAATAGTATCCCATTTGGGTGGTGATTGGATTGGTTAGTGAAGGATAACCTAGTATCCCATTTATGTGGTCACTGCATGGGTTAGTGGAGGATTACGTAGCATTTCACCTATGTGGAGATTGGATGGGTTAGTGGAGGTCGACCTATTATTTTGTTTATGTGGCTATATGACAAGTCAGTTGAGGCGTGATGTGGATTTTTTGATACAATTTTTCCACATTATATCTATTATTTAAATATGTTTTTTGTTGTAAAAATGACGTTTTAATTGATTAATTTACTTTGGATGATATTTTGTGTTAAATTAACAAAACTCTTAATTCTTTGAGTAAATATGTTTTTTATAAGATAATTTTACTTTTCTATATAATTAATAGTTGATCTAGAAATTATTGTTTAATTTGTGTTGGGTAATTTCTATGTAATTTGATAAATTAAGGATTTTGTGGTTAATTAATGAATTTGATGTACCGGGTGAAAAACGCGTAGGAAGAATAAGGAACGGGAGGAACGGGAGGAAAAACTCCCGACGCCCGAAGAAGGTCGGCCACCTTACTCATCCAAGGAGTTTGGATCTCTATTCCTACTCTTCTAATTTTCAAGACGCTCGACTGAGTTCATTCGAAGCGATGAAAAAGGTGTGAGGCAAGGATGAATCGAATCTTCCCTCTTTTTCGGAATTTACAGGAGGCTCTTTTATTTCCCAAACAATCGTTTCGTGCAACGGATCATCAAGAAGGAAACCCCACGCATGTTTGGCTTCAGATGGGGCAATTTCACAACGTTTAGATCTATGCAAACACTCTTTCATCTACAGATTTTCATTATCAAAAGGTATGAAAACCTATAAATTGACAGATATCGTCTCATAATTAGCTTCTATTTGGGGTTTTATTTATTTTAAATGTGTATATTTGGGTTGAGGGTTCTTCCACATACATTTCCTTTCTGCGGATTTGAAGGGTCGCGCCCGGAGCTATGGTTTAGTTAATCTGCGGCCATGAACCCCTTGGGTTCATGAATGGAACTTAGGCTTTAACCTCAATGAATTCAAAGATACATTTGATCAGGTATGGATTAAAATTTACAAATTAAATTGGGTGTTGTGGCATTCATAGATACTATTTGACATTGCATCTACAGTCAGAATCCCAATTTGTATGGATACATCGTCAGAAAAAGTGAGTTTTGGTCATTTTGCTAGAGTCTGGGTAGAAGTTGATTTTAGTTCTTCATTGGTTGATAAGATAGTCATTTCTACCCCCCAATATGAGATTAGTTTAATAATAGTCTATGAAAAATGCCATTTTTTTGTGAGGATTGATATCTAGTTGGGAATTCAAGGTCCAATTGCAGAAGGAACCTTGTTTGTGATAGATGTCAACTAAAGGGTCATGATCTTTTACAATGAAAAAGGAAGGAAGACATTGAAGCAGCATAAGAAGTTTCTGACCATGACAAAAATCAGTCTCCGAAGAATGACACCCAGGATACGATGCTTAATAAAGTTGAAGAAACTTCTGTCTGAACACCACTGCATGGTTCTAGAGATACTCCAAAAAATAAGAGAAGTATAGCCATCCCCAACCTTGGGTATTCTCCCTATACTGCTACTGAGTTCCTCTCTACTACACTGGTAAATGATAGGTCCCCAACATCTTGGGAATATTTGGCAGATGAAAATGAGTTGGCTACTATGGGAATCTCATATAAAGACATCTTAATCAAAAGAAGAAGTGAATGCAAGGATGGGGATGACTTGGATGAATAGTTAATTGGCCAGGGAAGTTACTGCTTAGGAAGATGTGTATAAAATGCTTCGACAAGAGCAAATTGAAGTCTCCTCAAAATTTCAAAAAAGGAAAATCCAAGATTGTTGATGCTACTACAAGGAAGTCTAAAGAAAAGGGTTTTCATACCAAGGAAAACTATTCTACTCCAATTTATGGTGTGGGTGAGTTGGTTATTTCTAATGATTGAGACATGTCAAAAGATATAGCTTCCTTGATGATAGATGGAGTTACTAGTGGTGCAGGTGAAAATGATATTACCTTAACTATTTTAAATGCTCAGTAGGTCCCGTTTACAAGATCTTCTGTGAGAAAAGAGAAGAATGCAGTTGCTTTGACTCCAATGGTTGGCCCTATTAAGGAACCTTGCGAGAAGAATATTGGCTTGACTCCTAGATTCCATGTAACTGCTTTGACTGCAAGGGTTGATCCTGGTCAAGAAGTTGGAGCAAATGTCATGGATACATCCTGCAAACAGAATGTTGAATTGGATAGTGGCTGAACTACAAAACATGGAATTAAGAAAGCATCTTCTACTGTGGTGGCTGGACCCAAGAAGGTTCCCTCTTGAGATTCCGGTGGCATTAAAACACATGCTGGTCCAGATGTAACTACAGGGGTGCAAAGAAAGCTTGGTTTACCCCTGGAAATCTACTGATGATGAGACATGATATATCCAACCCAAGTGTCAGAGGCACACAATCTCAAATTGGGAAGGTAAAGAGTAATTTTATTTTATACAACTCATTTAACATGGTCACTACTACCGGTAGTGATGATGAGGGGAAAAAGAGCAATGTTCCTGGAGTTGAAATCATAAAGACTGATGTTGTGGCTAAGCTTTCGGATGATAGTGATGACCCATGGATGCATGTCAAGACTTGGAGGTGGGGAAGACATCCTCGATGATCCTTTGTGGTTTTGTCTCTATCTGTTACTTTTTAATCTTTTAATAAAGCTTCCTTTTACGCCACAACCTTTAAAAATTAATTTTATGTTTTAATTATATTTTAGGTTCAAAATTTTTAGTTTATTGTTTAATCTTGAAGTTTCTTTTAAAATATTAATTTTAGTGTTTTGTTTATTTTTTATTCTTTTAAATTAATATTTTCCATGTTTCCATCATTAATTAATTAATTGAAGTGTAGTATTTAATTTTTTTCTTTAAATAATTTAATAGTCAGTAAAATTTAATTATAATTTAAATCTCTTATTTTTTTTTTTATTTCTTTATTTTTATAATTTATTTATCAATTAATTATTTTAAGAAAATTGGTTTTTAGATGTTATTATTTTAATAAAAAAAATAATTAGTGTAGTTTTTATTTTATTTAAATATTTAGTTTCATTAATAATTAATTACAAAATGATATATTTTTATTTTTTATTGGATGTTAATTTCATTGTTTTTATAATGTATTTTATCCACTGCAACATTTGTTTTTAGAGTTCAAAAAAAATTCCACATATCAACTTTTTAAAATGGTTTCACATAGCCATAATTGTAAGTACAACCACATGTGGGAATTTTGATGCTAACCACACATCCAAATGCCAAGGGGAACTACATAGTAGATTACCATGCAGGTGATATGAAAAGGTCACCACATAACCTATTTAAATCACATATTTGTTTTCAAGTTGAGTGAACAAGATGAGATTGATGCCGCCACTAGAATTATAGGAGGTCCTTGTCGAGCCGCTACCATCGTTATCACTAGATATTCATCAATCTCAAGGGTGAAAATGAAACGGGGATTCATTGGGTTTGATTTGATAATTTATGAACATATATTTTATGAAGTTTCCACCATGGACCCACTAAATGAATTAGATAATGAAGCTCACCCAATTTTGAAGGACGAACATGCATTGAGTTTAAAACCAGATTTGGACCGGCACTGCCAATGTTGAACACACTGATCCATGCTTCCACTATGATTTGGAAAAGAAGATCTTAATTGTAAACCAAAATTTTGTATTCGAACTGCCATGATCAGACCAAATCCATTGAAGGCACATCTAAAGGAGCTCAACGGAACTCGACCGACCTATTAATACCAAACACCATTTTTGACAACCTATGTGAGAATATATCACATCAAAGCCATGATTTTTGTGATTATATTAGGATCTTTAGTGATTACATCAGGAATATACATTATGGGTTCAATGATTACCGGATTAAAATCTAACATGCACCTACTTGTCTATGATGACAAACTGATGGATGAAGGATGATTGTGATTGAAGACGACTCAATTTTGGGTTCGGTGTTGAAGCATAACAGGGTAGATGATTGTTCTGAGAATATAATTGAGCTCTTGAAGAAGATGACCGATCGATGATGATGACTTAGGGGGCATTTTATTCAATTGAAGGATTTGGTAGGTCCACCGAATTTGAAGATGAATACTATCCAAGATCAGTTCATGTTTCTAGTCATGATGTAGAAGCACTTGTTCATTAATTTCATTTTCTACTTAAAGTTTTTTATGGAATGTTCAATTGGAAATTAATATTGGACCTTGTGTCCCTGGTTTTATTGATTTCTAGGACTAGTTTGAATGAACATCATCTACTTGAGCTTAAGATGATGATAGTTTTTCAAATTTCTCACGATGAAGATGCATAGTTTGTGCATGGTTCAATCGAGTGTTTGTGCATGGAGTTTTATTTCATTGATGGAAATCCAAGATTGAAGAACCAAAGTTGGAGTTTGTGTTCTCCGTTGTTGTTTTCTTTAGTCGATCTAGACTTGGAGCATTTTTGTGTTTGATGAGGAGGTGATATAATATTTTATTAATTCGGGTCTGTATAGTTTTTAATGACAGCTTGTGTGGGAAGTTTCCGTTATTTTTTAATATGTTTTAAAGAAATTTTGTGTTGTCAGATGCATCAATTAAATTGAGTATTTGGAATAGTTAGTTTGAGGGAATTGTTAAAATGATAGTGTAGTGACAAGAGGACTTATCCGCCCCCTCACATGAAAATCAACAAATTATTTCAGTGATTTTGGATGAAAATGGAAAAAATCATAAAATAATAATTTGGGATAAAGGATAATTTTATTCTGGAATTATATTTTGGATATTCAAGATAATAGGACAATTGATAATAGAAGCGAGAGGCATTTTATGACAACTTGAGTGTAGTGATGGAGAGGAAAATCATGAGATATTTCGATGAACTCAAATAAGATATATTCTCGATCAAGGAGATGATGATTGAAATGTGTCTGCATTCTATGGACATGATCGTCTAAGTCTTTAGTGGTTGTAACTTGTAGATTCAATGAGTGACTCCATCCTGATCTTCAAATTCTTTTCTATCAATCTATAAATCTTCTCCAGAATTACAATCATTAATCAGTCAATTGATATTTGATGATTGTTCCTTTTGTCATTTTATTTCCCTTTATCTTCCATTTTTGACCAAAATATAGATGATCAGAATGTGTTGACTATTAACTCAATATGGTTTGGATTTCATTTCTATTATGGTGTTTGGTGGTTGTTGAATACTTTGACTGGCTCTTAATGAAAGGAGGTTGATAATTGAGATCTTAGTTGTTGCCCTTAACTTCTCAAACATAATGAGATACATGATCTTGAACTGTGTGTTGAGATAATTTATGGAGTGAAATAATTTTAAGAAATGAAGAATGGTTGAACCATGAGAATCACAGGGAAGGCTACTATTTCATTTCTAAATTCTCTCCACTTCACACACCCCTTTTTTTATTTTTCTTTCAAGTTTGTGAGTCTAGGCAAAATTAGAGTAGTTACTTTCCTATCTTAGAAACCCTAATAATAAAATACATGATAGAGAAACTACTTAAATATAGTCTTGTTGGGAGACAACTTTGGGTGTGGCTATACTAAAATATTTAGGAGATTTTTTTTAAAGGTTGGGGCCGAAGCCTCATTTTATTATTAAAGCAAAGCAAATAACTCTTTTAATTGGGTAGAGGGAGACCCATTACATATCCCGAAGGCCCAGTGGGCATGTAGCCCATTACATAGCCCGTAGACCCAAATTTTTTGGCCCAAGACCCATTCTGTGAATAGTACTGCTACAGTACCACATAGTACCCGCTGCTGCTACAGTGCCCTACTGCCGTTACAGTACCCGCCGTTGCTACAGTATCTCCGCTGCTACAGCCCCACTACAGTATCACTATAGTACTGATACAGTACCTACGCCCAATGGATTTTGAAAATATTTAGGAGATTAAATGTTTGAAGATTAGAGTTAAAAACGACACACAAAACCTCACTCTTCAGTTATCATAATATATTGTTTTTATTGTTATTATACATGCCAGTGGAGGTGAATCTATTATCCCATCTGTGTGGTAACAGAATGGGTAGATGCAGGTTCACCTAGTATCCTGATAATGAGGGGTATGAATAAGTTGGTGGGGGCCAACCTAGTTTTCCAAACTAGTTACTAATTTATATAAAAATGGGATTTTGTCCCACTTTCTTATGACATGTTCCTACTCGACACCAAAACCGACTGAAGCACATCTGGTTGTACACCGGGCAACTTGTTCAACACTCAATGACGTGACACATGTTTATTATTGAGGTTGTTTAGTTCCAAAACATATTATACACGCAGTTATATATTTTTGGATTTATTTAAGGATCCCATTGGTGGTTGCCTACTAATTATTTTAATCCCACCCTACCCATGTACCATGGTGGGCATATAGACTTCATCTCTAGGGATGTAGGTAAGGGAAAAGACCCTGTAACCAATGATTGAGTTGGATGGAGAACAAGATTGATTTTAAAAATTGGATGGGTCCTCAAAATCATATTTCCTAGACATCCCTTACTTTTGTTTATTTTTTGACTATATGTATATATTATTAGCATCTTGGTAATCCTACTTCTTAATATATGACTTATATGATTTTATAGCGTGTTCATATTTTGTTATAGCATGTTATGTTTTATTGTGGTTAACTTATAACTACAATGACTATATTATGTAGCGTATTGTTGATGATGAATTACTATTATTACCACTGTTATATATTGTTATTAAATATAGGGTATAGTCTCCCTATTGTATTGATAGACCCTCGCCACTATTCAGTAGCCTCTATTATGAAATGAGACATTCTTGAATTCATATAGTCTTTGGATCAACATTTTTTAAGCTAACTAGCATAAGGGGGATAAAAAATCATATCAGAGCCTTATTTTATTTTATTTTATTTCACTGTTTAATGCATGGTATATGGAGACAAGAGTGGTTATAACTTGGATTGGACCCTTTTATTATGCTTATCTAACACTAGTATGGGAAATTTTCAATTCCCCATGGGATGTGATTGTGGTTATTAGTTTTTGAATACTGAAATATTATTATTTTAAGGAATATATTGTGTGATTTATTATTGTGTCATTTTAATACCTATATGTGATTGAAAATAATGTTAAGGAGAGGGGTTTGGTCATTTAAGGTGTCTATAAAAAGTTATACCCTTTTATCATGTAAAGTTATTGGTGGAATCTTGCGTGACTAGATCTAGTGTTACATATTCCTTTTGTGATTTATATGTGGTTACATATGAAATAAATCATCTGTGTGTTGTGAACCTAGCCTTGATAGAGTGGGTAGGTTATGTATGGGGGTACTCAAGTTGTGCAGAACCCTTATATGAGTAAGGTTTATAGTGAGTATTGGGTTGCGATGCTTGTTAATGCTTTCCCTACATAGTAATATCATGAACTATAAAAGAATTTACTACAATATGTACTTATAATTTTAGTGATATTCCACTATAAAGATCTCTGGCAGAGAGAAAGATAGTGGGTATGAGTATTCCCAACCATCAGTGATACCAAAACCTCCTATGGATCAACAACACCGAGAGAGAGTCTATTTTAGGTTATACAATCTATTCAATATCACGCTTAGAGGGCCGAATTATCCATGGTCAATCCTATAATGGAGTTTTAGATGCATAATTCACCCCTCTTTCTTAGTGAGGGTGTACTATAGGGCATAAATTTATGAATAGAGTCACTATAGAAAATCTTTGATCAAATAGAGAACCCCATGGAGATGAAGGAGAAACCAAAGATATGTATGCAATGAGGACCAGATAAATAATGGTGGGAGGTATTATTCTAGGAATACCAGCATGAGGGTATTTCCTAGAATGATTTTTAGGATTATTTATTGGAGTAGTTTATCCCTAAGAATATGAGGTCAGAGAGGGATCGTGTATTTATGCATCTTTTTTCGAGTGACATGACCATGATGATTACACATTATACTTCACTAATTTGTTTCATCTTTCTCCCATATTTATGGGTAATGATACTAATAGGATTATGAGATAAGAGGATTGATTGATCCATGTAGTATGAGTTTAATTGAATATATCCCTCTTAACTTATTTTACACAAGTTGTGAACAAAGTCCTTATTGTGAATAGGAACCTGGTGGGGAGTGTTATGTCGAAACAATATGGTTTCACTTCTATATCTAACAATATATATTTTGGGTATAGAATGTAACACTTTGATATAAATCAACTGGTTGATAGTAGATATTAGGCTCAGAGTAGGGTATTGTCCTTTCCTCTTTAGGGGAGGATGTCACCTAGGTATTATATACAAATTTAGAATGATCATATCTGATTTAAGTATAAAAAACAACTAATGGTGTAAAAACCCTACCTAGTTAACCAAGCTCAATTTGGAGCCCCATTTAACCTCATGCACATCTTCCCATATACAAGAGGGTTCTAACTAGTGGTGAGAACCAAGTCTATACAGTGGGGAGACTCTACCCCCAATATTATTATAAATAAATAAATGGTAAGATAAAAACCATAAAAATAGAAAATATAATGTGGAATTATAAATATATACTAACCACAATAATAAAATCACATGTAATAATAAAATATATCCTGGATAATAATACATTTTCAATCAAAAGAGTAACCCCAAAGGTCGTAGATGATGTACCTGGGAAAAAGGAACAAAAGAAAACTAGAGGCCCTACCACAAAAGGGTAGAATATCAGATCTTGGTCCTTCCTCCATCTCCGTGCAGATCTCTCCCTATTTAGATAAATGATATCAAGGTTTTCCCATTCCCAAAATCATTTAAATGAATTCTACACACCTACCATGGTGCACATTCATTATATGATTATAAAAATCTATAGGATTACACTAATAGTTCCTTAACATAAATATAATAGTAGATATGAATTCCTATGTTGTGATGGTCACGTGAGAATCAATTTAGGTTGAATAAACTAAGTCTACTATAAGGAATAAATCAATAGGCATAATTTCAAATTTCTAAAAAGAGGTTGATGGAAGAAGTGTTATCTAAGGTTCGAGTCACTGGAGAATGTAATCTAAAAGTTATAGTGTGGAAGTTCACTAGAATATCATTCATCAAATGATAGACCCAGAGGAATATCTTAGGAAAACATCAAGAGTGGGGTAAATGCATCAGTTTATCCAGTTATGGTGGTGGGATCCTTTAAGCAAATAGAGGTTTGTCCATAAAGATAAACTTATGTGGATTGAAACCAATAAGGATTGGATGATGATGGTGATTGATAGAACTTTATGGGAACTAATATATTAGTTGGGTGTGATAAAATTGCTATGTATTTAATTAACACGACAATAATCTTCCTTTTGATTGACTAAAATTAAAGCAACATTCCCCCGTGGAGTAGGACTAAAGTTTGAACAATGTAATCACTCTTGTGTTATTAATTTCCTTTGAGTTTTCCTTATGATCCTTATATTTTAATAATTTTTTTCTATGTATTCTAGAGGTTTAAATTGTGGCATGGTGACTTGGGTTCATTGGTCATTCATGTTCTAGGCATCAAATTGTGAGGTTTATTTCAGAGCTTCTTTTTCCACTTAGTGAAGTTCTAGTGGTGTGTTTTTTGTGGTTTATTTTAAATTGTTCATTAAACTAATGGTATGTACTAATAAATAAATAAAAACATAACAAATATACACCCAAGCAAGGTCAAAATGTGATGACCAATCATCCATGAACCTTAACCTTCATGTATTGACCAATGATGGTGGGAGAATCCGTTAGTTATTCAATAATAATATACATCATACAAAAAAACATAGAATTCAATCATGTATCTTATGAACAATGTAAGAATTTGAATAGTGATCATTCTTTGAGCCTATCCAAGCTCTTGAGAAAGAATAATACACACAATGTGAATAGATCTTGTGTTGAAACCTTTCATTCAAAGGAACTAGAACATGCATAAAAAAAACGAAAGGCCCAAAATTAGATATGCTTTTAGAAAATATAATATCGTAGAATGGAATGAGCCTCTTTCTCATTTTCCAACATATATCATAATAGTAATTACATCTGAATAATGAGGAAGGTAAGATTTTATCCAAACACCCCAGATAAATAATTATCATGGGAGGGAATGAGTCTCTTGCACATTTCCATACATATGTCATAACAAGAAGTGTGTCTAAATAGTTAATATAGATTCAAACAAGCCCTATACTCATGAAAATAAAAATATAAAAGGTAAAAAAAATAAAGGGACATGAAACTCAATTCCCAACCAATTTCCATATAAGAATATTGATGTATAATAAGTGTCCTTGGGTTTCATGACACTCATGCTCAATAACTCTCTAAAGGATCAACCATCCCTTAGAAAGACCCCTCACTTAGATAAACTATCTCATACCGGGAGTTGATCCCATATGCTAACTCAAAATATGATCACATCTCTATTCAACCCAAACAAGCACACACTTAATATTTTACTTTCCCACAATCGATGGTAAACTCTAACCATATTTGTATTCAAAATAAATAATTCCCTTACCCTTTATAATCTCAAACACACAATTGGAACACCAATTTTTCTAATTAGACAACTACCCTTAAATATAACCAAATAATTATATAATTAGGTTCCAAAAAATTGATACCATCATAAACATATTCTTAGGGATAACACCCAAGCCCATCACCGACATCCTATAATAGTATATAGAGACAAAACACACACCTACATACCCAAAAGAAATGAGAATTAATATACAACCATACAACATCATATAATGGTAAGGACCACCTACCTAGAAGCATTGAGATAAAAATCAAAAAGTGGATTTGTCTCATTATAATTCACTCCAAAAATTGAAAACCTAACATAAAACCTCTAATTTAGGGATTTTATATGTAGGAAAAATAAAAAATGGATATAAAACATAAAAAAAAATTGGTTGGGGCTAGAATTACCATCAATTAATGAGCGCAAGTATTATTTATCAATTTTGGCTTCAAGTAATGTTTGGGAATATCAAATAGTGGAAGATAAGAGATATAGAAGGTGTCCATTTCTGGATAGAAATTTATAGGAAGAAATAGGGTTTGGATTATATTTTAGGAAGAAAAATACCATAATTCCATAAGTAATATTAGAAGTTAGACCATCAGGTGCCTTATGGAGAAGTACTTCAGGCCCACCGACTAATCAATGAGCATTTTGGAGTTGATTACCCTATATTTTCCACCGGATACCTGATAGCCCCTTCGACTATATTTTAGAATTAGATCAACCTCCACCCTTTTCCAATCCTCTACCAACTCCTAATATCACCCCAAACACCTCTAGACTATCCATAATAATTAAATTAAATACTAGACTTGAACTCCATAATGCACTATAAAAGTTATGGGTCATTAAAAAATCTCACCATTTAGTCTTATCATTCTCGAGAAGTATCTATAGTATTCCTCTCTAAATAATACTAGTAACTGGGATCTCATGTTGTATTCCATATCCTATATACCCTATTTAATACACCATGTTTCCACTACATAAATAATAGTATAGATTTATTTGCCCGGAGAACCTTCTCACTTTGGCACACTATGTGAACCATTCACTCATCAAATGATGAATCACCCTCCAATTCAATATCCTCACTTTCTATCCCATGTGTGAGGACTAGCTCATACTTCCAAAGCTGAGACATGTGAAAGAAATAGTGCATATCCCGATACCTATGAGGAAGTTCTAATCAATATTCCATGGTATTGATCTATTTTAAATGGATTAACAAAACATGAAATAAGTTTATATACTTCCATAATAAACGATGACCTAATTGAGGTGACACTATCAAGAACACCTGACAACCCATGGTAAACTCCAAATGTTTTTTCCTTCAGTCAGTGTATGATTAATATATTCTCTATGTAGTGAAGAGTTATTTTTTGACCACCTATACCCTCTCGGTGGTCTCTTATACAATTCATGGTCCAATGATCGCTGACTTTCTTTCTTACAACTATCATGGAGGTGAGTGGTATGGTCGAACACACAATGATTCATAGGGAGCCATATTTATAAAGAAGTGATAACCATTTTTTATATAAACTCTTCCATGATCAAATATTCTTCCAAAGATCCACTTAAATAGATCACACAATCCCAAAGAAAATCATAATATCTCTTGATCATTTCGTAGACTGATCATCTGCTGGTAGGTGATAATTCGTACTCAGCTTCAACTGAATCTCCATGTTATTTTACAACCCTTACTAAAATTAATAAATGAAATGGCTATATTAATTTCCTATTATGATCCTATGGTAAAATAAACCATCTCTCTCACATTTATCTTACCCAATTCCTCCACTGACTAGGTTTCCTCAATAAGAAAGAAGTGTTAGGCCTTCATCATCTTATCCACTACAACCCATATCATATCCTAATAATTTAGTGATCAAGGAAGCCTAGTGATGAAGTATAGGGTCACCTCATACCACATAAAAATGGGTATTTTAAGTGATTAAAGTAAAACCCTTAGTCTACCTTCACCCTCTAACATGTGAGGCACCGAGACAAAAAATCCTACAACTCACTTCCTTATGTTAGGACACCATAAGAAACAATTTATATTATGCTACACCTTTTTTAGTCCTAAGTGTACTAAACAACGAGAGGCATGAGAATCTATCATCAAATCCTCCTTCACTTAAGGATTACCACCCTTCTATGTATAGAGATCACTCCTCTCTCATATTTGGTTCATTCGAGAATAGGTTCAGTGTCAAAGAGCCTATCCCTTATCATGAATTAATCTGAATCCAAATCATAATAGTCTTTTACATGGTTTGCTAATATAATTTTGATGATAATAGGATAAAATGACACTGCCCCATTCCCATTGATCATATCCATAATCCATTTGTATAAAATTATCATTAACTATCATTTCTCACTACATTATAGAAATATATGAACTTTTGTCTTCTTACTAAGGGAATCCTCCATGATTTCCCCCTTTCTTGATGCATATTCCATCTCATAATTTTACATTTTGAGGAACTCTTCCTAATTCCACTATCAAAGATTTAGATACCATTCTGAAAATATATATTTCAAGCTCCACTAATCTATGAAAACCAAAAATATCTCTATAAAGAGGTAGTGATGCCAACACTTTAGAGGATGGAAAACAAGAACTAACTCAAAATCATGAGTGGAGTAGTTAAAATCACGGGTTTGCAGCTAATAAGACCCATAAGCGACTACCCCTCCTCCATCATCAATACTGATCCTAAGTCAACTCCTTAGGAATTTTAGTAAATACTATAACCCTTTCCCGGGTTAAGAAAAATCAGAATCAAATCTATTGTTAGCATCAATTTCAAAACATTAAATGTAGACTTACATTGATCGATCTATTCAAATTCCATCACATGATTTATTCGGTCTATCACTGCTAAATATGATAAATCTAAAATAAATCATTGATAATAACCATCATGGACAAGGAAAATCCTAATCTTGAAAAAATTATTGGGTTGATCCTAATATGTCACCACCACAACCTTATCTATGTCAACTAAAATCCTAGCATTGGATATGACCAGACCCAATAAACACACTTCTCTAATCCATAAATGGAACTTTGAGAGATTGAAATATATCTAATTAAATTGAAGAATTCCAAATACATTCTCTAAATTATTTTCATGAAAATAATGGGTCTAAGAGTATACCAAAATAGCATCAGAGAACACCATGATAAAAGAGTCTAGAAAGGGATGAAAAATCCAGTGTATGAGAGACAAGAACTCCACCAGTGAAATCATCATACTAAATGAAATCACTAGGAACTCATATAGCTCCAAAATATTTTTCCATGGTATATGCTTCATTCTGAATCACAATTGATAATAACTCAACCATAGATCGATTTCAAAGAACTATAAGGATTACCTCAACTAATCAAATAAATCATCTATGCATGGAAATTGATACATATTATTCATAGAAATATAATTCAGTTTCTTATAATCTATGCATAATCTCATGATATCATCACCTTTCTTGGTGAATAATACTAGATTACCATAAGGATACAAAAATCAAAATGTATAAGATCCTTTACCTTAAGATCCTAGAGATGATTTTCTATATTCATTAGCATGGTTAGTGCTATAAAATAGATGTGTATCAATATGTGCTCAACACCTAACACTAGATCAATGGTAAAATAAATCTCCCTCTTAGTTGGAAAACCTAAGAAGTCATCAGATAATACATCCTAAAAATGGAACACTACAAGAGGAAGAGCAGAAAAAACATCACCTACTTAGCTAGAAATACTATTATTTCCATAGAGGCTATAATATATCCATACTATCAAAGGTTAGGTCCAACATAGAATTCCTAGAAACCCCATTCTCTTTTGAAAGTACTCTCATATCCTTTAAGGTAAGGGAATAACACACACCTTTAGTAGAAATCTATGTGATCCAGAACATGCATCATCTAATACATTCCAAATATAATATAAAATCCAGAAATATAAAAAATAAAGTAACCCCATAAGTTTCCATAACTACTAATAACTATGAAACACATAAAGAACCTCCTTAATCGATGCAATATTTCCCCTAAAGTTGCGCCCAATGCTAACAACCATAAAGAGTTCTCTAACAAAACCCCTAAACTAGACACTGTATGATTTGAAATAAAATAACGGGTTTCCCCTATATCAAAAAAATAATATACTAAAGTAGTGGTAACCATAACCATACCTCTAACTGTCGAGGGTCCCTCACCCACATCATCCAAAACTTGATATAGAGAAAAATATTTTTCTATGTTGGATCCAAATCCCTACCCCTAAAACCATTGATGTTCTCGAGGTACCTTCCCATACAGTAACTACTATTTCTAACCTTGATACCCTCATAAATATCCTCATCTCGACCTATTATGTGAATCCCTATTATCATCCAGCTTCAGTCCCTTGACCAAGCTCAAGAAGCTTAGGTCCAAACCGAGTATCACCCTCAACCCTACTGAGGCATCCAAGTACCATATCACTATAAATTACCCATTCTACCATATAAATTAATCTTCATTAGTAGAAACTATCAATTAAAACACATATGAAAAAACTCCCCACACTAAAAACATCTAATAGAATCTCTCTGTGAAAGAGGAAGTGATAAACCTCTTCCTTGACCAAACTAAACCATTATTCCCTAGAGTATCTTATTTCATATCCTCTTACTACCTTTGAAATTTCTACAAAAATCACTAAAAATAAAAGGGTTTCCACTCAAACCACTAAAACGAGGAAACATACACGATACACCACACTCTATAAGGCCCTTCTCAACTGTGAGATCCTTAAAAACTGAAGGAACTTGACACACAATAAAAGAAAGAAAAATCAATAATTATAAGTTTGGGTTCAGATTCATGTTAAGACAACTAAATACACCAAACCCCTTGATCATATTTTTCAAATTATCATGTGAAATTAAATTTAAGCACACAAAATAAAATCAAATGAAATTGTAAAAGATAACTTGTCTGTTTGAAATTTTCAATTTGATTCGATCATAGTTGACATGTGGTAGCTCAAAGATGATAATATAGGAATCATAAAGATTACAAACATGTTAAAAAAATCTCCCAGATAATTTATCTTATACTTCTAGGTGCTATCATGGGAAGTTTAAGATCTTTATGATCTCCCCTCGATCATGTGATGAACACATACCTAATCGAGAAAGCGGGTTTGGTCCGACCTTGTTTTTCCTTCATATTATCTGTATCTAATTTTAATATGACATGATATATAATCTCTCTAAATTCTTCAAAATTGTGGAGATTACTCTTTAAGAGGATAAAATTAGTTTTTATACCTAGGGTATATTTTTCAAAATTTCACTTTGGTCCCTTGAAAATAATTACCTTCCTTTTAGATCCCTGTGCACACTTACAACTTAATTAAACTTTTCATAAATGTCACGAATAATTATTCACCCACTTATAAAACTTTAAAATGTAACATGATAAAAAAAGAACCATTAACTCAACTCATAATCTACCCTAATAATTTAATGAACCTTGAATGTTTTATGTTTGTTCGAAGAATTATATTTTCTTGTATTCAATTTTATAATGAAACAACTTGTGAATACCATGAGAAATAAATTCAATAATTATTATTATAACATTGAATAATATAATTGAATTAATTTACTTATAACCACTCACACTCAGACGTTCACTACCCCCACACATGGGGCCCACTTCATTCTAAACTCTTATTTATTTGAATAGGTGGTGCTTATGGATACACTCAGTGTGTGACCCTCTATATCATTATCTTAATAACAACGAGTGTAACTCACATACCATGTGTGGAGTATAGAAACCCATCAGGGCCCCTAAGGATATTAGGAATTTCATTGATATGAATACCTCTTACAAAAATTCTCTATGTAATATAATCTATTTTTATCACAATATCTCATAAATCATGATGCACACTCTGTGTTATCATCCGTTTTACTTTATTTATTCACTGACCTTATTTGATGGACTTACATTCAATCACCATGGACATGGATTTAATAAAGGTATTACCATCCTAGTCAACTGAGCACTTGAGATATATCTTCCTCAACTTGAAAGGAACATATTATATCTTGACCATTTAACTAATGTGATACCACTGAGGATACACCCAACACAAGATGACTATCCATGAATTCATTGTCATTTTTTATTCCTTTAACAAATATACATGATCAAAATGTTACACATTGATAATGATATCATGTTGAGAGACCAATACACATGTTCATAGATCGGAACAACCAATGACACCAGAAACATGTGGTTTTCTTATTAGCATTCCAATCCTCCTGATATCATCTAATAAAGATCACCAAGTGCAAACTTTATGTGAAATAGTTTCAATGCTTATGATCCCCCAACACTTGATAGTCATACATAATCTTTACCCTATTAGTATGATATATATAGACCATAGGAAATAAATTTAATAGTACTATCATAGTATATTGAGGTTATCGTTATAGCTGGAAACTACTATAACATTTTGATATGGAACATAATTTAAGGACATTACCATATAAATAGTATACATAGAAGTATCAACACTATTATATCAAGTAAAGTCAAACACACACACACACACACACATCAAACTATATACCCGTAATGTTAATCAAAGTATATAAATGAGTTGGGTATAAGGTTCCCCCACACAACACTCCCAATTGCACTAGATCTAATTGATAATAACTCTCAACCAGCTAGATCTCACATGAGAACCGTGATTATTCTGAGATATGAATTTAGTTAGAGGATCTGCCATGATATCCTCGGCGATAACTTTATTTACTTCTACTTCACTTATTTGAGTAAAATACCTCAAGAGATGAAACATTTGAAGTATATGTTTTGTCCTTTGGTGTGACCTGGGATCCTTAGAAAGTACTACTACTTTAGTATTATCATAGTATACTGCAGTTGGGTCTATACTACTAGGAACTTAATAGAAATAAATATGTGTACACAAACTAATTCCCTAGCTGCATTGAAAGACATTATATGCTCGGATTATGCTATATAATCAGTGACCACATACTAATTTGAGCTTCTATAGCTCACTAAACCACTATTCAGACAAAATACATAGCCTGACTATGATTTTAGATCATCTTGATCTATCTAGAAGCTAGCATAAATGTATCCCATCACGACTGACTCCCCATGTCCTCCATACAACAAGAACACATCCTTTGTATATCTCAAGTACTTTATGTTAGTTTTTATAGTTTCCTGATATAACTATCTTGGATCACCTCGATATCTTCCCACTATGATTAAAGAAATGGAAATATCAAACTTAGTACATAAAATTGAATACATGATATATTCAACTACCAAAGCATAATATATTTTAATCATTCTTTAAATCTTCTCCTATATCCGGGGACATATTGTTTTGGAGATATTAATACCATATGACATTAGCACCAATAATCTTATGGATTGTTCTACACTTTAACTTTTTAGTACCTTTTTTATATATGTACTTTGACTTATCCCAAACAACCTCTGAGATCTATCTTGATAGATCTTTATCCCCAGAATATAGGCTTCTTCACAAAATCCTTTCATAGAGAAGCATTCATTAACCATGTATTAATTGATTGTGTGAATTTTACTTAATTTGACATTATTAATATGTCATCAACACATAATACTAAAAAAATGGAATTTACACTAACCTTCTTATACACACATGGATCACTTTCATTCTTAATGAAACCAAATTTTGTTATGGCCAAATCAAAACAAGCTTTCAATGACTGGGATGTCTACTTTAACCAATAAATGGATCTTTGTATCTTGCATACTTTATTGGAACAAATTGATATAATATATATTTTTGGTTGGCCATATAGACATATTAATCCAAAATACCATTTAGAAATTCAGTTTTGACATCTATTTTCCAAATTTCATAATCATGGAAGGCTGCAATTGTAAGTAATATTCCGATGGATTTTAGGTCATGACTATTGAGAAGGTTTCGTCATTGTATATTCCTTAACATTGCCTAAAACATTTTTCATTGAGTCATGCTTTATAGGTAATTACCTGAACATCCATGTATATAATTTTCCTAAATACCCATTTACACCTAATAGGTTTTACATCAATTATAGGATCTATCAAAAATCCAAACTTGATTTTGGTACATGGACTTTATCTTACAAATCATTACTTATTTTCATTTAGAATCATCCTTTCCATATACTGCTTCCTTGTAGGTTAGAAGTTCATGATTCTCTAGGAGTAATGTGTCACCTGACTCGGTAATAATAAAACCACATGTCATTGGTTCTCTAACCTCTCAGGTATACCTATGGAGTACTTGTGTCTCGAGAACTTCTTTCTCTCCCACTGTCTCTTATAGAGCCTTTTCCCATAACAAATATTGAGTATATAGATAATTAATTTTATCAAAGTTAATCTTTATCCCAATCTTCTAATTAGAAATATGTTCTCTTTATAGAAATATTTCTTATAATTACATAATCACTTTTCTTTATAAATGGTGATATTGGTAATATCATTTATTCTCCTTAGGATAACCTATAAAGATGATTTTCACGTTTCTATATTCTAATATGTCACCAGGTATAGTCTTGAAAAAAATTCTCATATCCCCATATGCATATGTGTTATAAACTAGGCTTATTGCCATACCATAAATCATATGGAATCCCATTTTTTCTTTAGTTGGTACTCAGTTGAGTGTATAAACTCCTGTCTATAGTGCATATCCCTAAAAGGATAATGGTAGAGTTTCACAATTCATCATCAATTTAATGTTGTCAACAAAGGTATTATTCATACTTTCACTAACACCATTCCACTGAGGTGTATAAGGAGGAGTGATCTAGGAGAGTATTCTATATTCCTTTAAGTGATAGATAAATGTTAAGTTTAGATACTACCCACCATGGTATGAAATTATCTTCTTAATCTTTTTATGAATATGATTTTCCACTTCATTATAACATTCCTTAAACATCTAAAAGGAATCTTATGTATACCTCATTAATAATACATAACCATTACTACTAAATTCATCGGAAAAAGTAATTAAACAATAGAACCTACCCCTTGCATCTATTAGAAATAGACTACAAACGTTAGTATCAATAAACTACAATAGTCCATCATCTCTTTATCCTTCAACACCAAAAGGTGATTTGGTCATTTTACCTCATAAAAAAGAAAGAAATACATAAAAGGGTTTCAACTCAATGAAGTCTAAATAATTTTCTTGATGTAGTCCGATTAAAAACTTCTCATTTACATGACCTATCCTGAAGTTCCATAGGTGGGTAGGTTATGATTCATTCTCAATGGATTTATCATTGGTTAAAAAAAAACTAGCTTTTCATGTTCAAGTGTATGAAATCCATTATTTAGATGTGTTATACCATAACACATGTTATCCTTATAAATAAGACAAAATTTATTTATAAACTTGAAATAAATTCCAATAGTGTATAAATTCAACACCGAGATAATGTTTCTAGTAATAGATAGTACATAATAAAAATTATTTAGTATAAGAACCTAACCAATAAGGAGATTAAGATGATAATATACCATTGTTAATGATGTTAGTCTCACACCATTTTTTGATCGAAGATCAACTTATTCTTTTGAAATTATATTTTATCTACTTGGTTCTTGTATTTGAATACAAATTTGTGAGCAACATACAATATCCAATAACTATCTTATAGAATTGACGGATTTAATTCAATAAAAAAATATACATGAAGAAGAAGCATCACCTTGCTTCGTCTTCCCAACAGTTCGATTCTTCTTCCAGTGGTCTTTCTTGATACATGTAAAGTACATTGCTTCCTATT
Source organism: Viscum album (assembly GCA_963277665.1). Classification (NCBI taxonomy): domain Eukaryota; kingdom Viridiplantae; phylum Streptophyta; class Magnoliopsida; order Santalales; family Viscaceae; genus Viscum; species Viscum album. Next base: position 427,022,649 of record OY728150.1, on the reverse strand, counting down.
CATGTTTCTCCCACCTTGTTGGAGGGGAGGCATGTCAAAGCCTTTGACTTAGACATAGCCTATGTCATGACCCGTCCTCTCGGGCCCGTGTCGTGACTACCCCAAGCCTGCCTTCCATAGGACAGAGGCTGGCGACTAGCACCGAAATGCGTATCCCCTAAAATCAAGAAGACATTGCCTTTATATCCTGTAAACACACTCAACCAAGCACACACTAAGATACGAACACAAGTAAATTGTATAGCAAAAAGAGTGCTGAAAGAAAGATGGGCCGGAATACAAGCCCAACAGTAAAGGTACAAGTACAACTGGAAATACAATACAACTGAAGAAAGAGAAAGACAGCTACTGGGTCATCCTTTGAGGTTCCTACTTGAAGGGTAGGTACAGATCGCCTCCTCAGAACTCCACGTCCGCCCATCTCCTCTACGTACCGACACGTTGTATGGTCCACCTCCGGGCACCGTCCAGTCCTGGTACCCTCAACCTCGATCAGCGCTGTCCGTCCTCTGCACCAAACACAACAAGGTGCGGGCATAGCCCGTGCAGGGGTGAGTATAACGATACTCAGTAGGGACCCTGAGACCCTCAAGGTCTCACAAAATCCACAATGGATAAACCACAAAGAATGAAATCAACTGACAACCCTACTTAGGTATATGATCATACATATACCTAAGTTATCAAGTATACACATCTCAATCATGAGGAAACACAGTGTCCAACCCAAAATCCCAAAGCTCAACTATTCCACAAAGGAAAGAATACCACGAAGGTAAGTACCACACATGTATGCCACACAGAAGAATACCACCAAGGTATTTCCACGAAGGAAAGTACCACATAGGTACAAACTCAGCTCACACCAGGTATATCTTAGGTACAATAGTAGAGATGATTAGATGTAATTACTGAACCATCTTACTCTGTTAAGAGGCATACCCACGAAGGATCCCAAATTACAGACCCACACAGGATCCTAGTACATCGTCAGACCCACACACGATCCTAGTACATCGTTAGACCCACACAAGATCCTAGTACATCGTCAGACCCACACAGGATCCTAGTACATTGTCAGACCCACACAGGATCCTAGTACATCGTCAGAGCCACACAGGATCCTAGTACATCGTCAGGCCCACACAGGATCCTAGTACATCGTCAGACCCACACAGGATCCTAGTACATCGTCAGGCCCACACAGGATCCTAGTACATCTTCAGACCCACACACGATCCTAGTACATCGTCAGATCCACACATGATCCTAGTACATCGTGAGACCCACACAGGATCCTAGTACATCGTCAGAGCCACACATGATCCTAGTACATCGTCAGACCCACACAGGATCCTAGTACATCTTCAGAGCCAGCTACAGGGTATCTGTACTAAGCTTGCTCGTCTCTGGGAGAGTCCGCTCCTCAAGCTACTGGTTGGTACTCCAACTGCCACGAAGTCCCATGAAGAAGTATCTCAAAGGACCACGAAGTAAAAGAGATCTCAACGTAACAGACGATGCATCAATCAGATGCCCGGTCTGTAAATTATTAACCTTTTAGTCCCGAGGGCCCTATTGGATTCATGCTCGATCCAACCTGACCATACCCCTACTTTATCCAATTCTCAAGTGGGGTATACCAAAAGGACTGTCTCGCTCCAAGGTTACCGGCTCCGCAAACGGTTCGTCAAACGGACGCCCGGTGCCAAAGTTATGGCCAAAAGAGCGGAAATGGGTCGAAGCTGGTTCGGGTCCGGTCTGACCTGGCCTGACCCAACATGGGCCGACCCGACCCGACCCAGCCTGGGCCAACCCGAACCGACCCGGCTTGGGCCAACCCGACCCGGTTCGGGTTGACCCGGACCGCTGGTTCCGACCCGGTCCATACTGGGTCCGGCCCGACCCACCGACGCGGCCCGACCCGCGCTGGGTGGCCTGGCCCGCATTGGGCGGTCCGGCCCGCGCCGGGTGGCCCGACCCACGACGGGCGGCCTGACCCGCACTGGGCGGCAAGGCCTGGCGGCTTGGCCTAACCTCATGTGTGGGGGGGGGGGGGGGGGAGTCGCGCACCCCCCGCCCTCAAACACCGAACGACCGAAGCCGTTCGGTCTCCAACAACATGCGGCACCCGCTCGGTCCATCTCGGCCGGCCGTAATGGCCGACCCCTTTGCCTCCTGGTGGTGCGTCGTGCACCGCCCCTCTGCGGCAGGCCGAACACCGGATGCCTTACGCCATCCGCCGTGACCAGGCGGGCCACGACCCCTTGCTCCGACGGCGGCGCGTCGTGCGCCGCCCCACTGCGGCCGGCCGAACGCCGACTGCCCTTTGTCCACCGCCACAACCGGTAATAGTTGGCCGCCCTCCGGCCTTCGTGCGCTCTCTTCCTCTATTGGCGGCGGGGGCGCGTGCCGCCCCGATTCCGTGCGACTAGCCCGGGAGGCAGTCACCTCCTTTCTCCGCTATAAAGAATACAACAACCATGAAGAATAGCATAGGGATCAGGCCGTGTTCGTTTGGCCCGTACTCTCCGCATTAGTTCGGTAGCAGGCGGATCAATAGGATTAATTCAACTCAAACCATGAAAAACAACAAAACCCCTACCTCAAAGGTTTGGTTGAAGATCGTCCGCGGTTGAGACGGATTGGCGTTTGTCAATCATGAAACAAAACTCCTCCAACTACGTCGGTGAAGAGGGAAGGATGGACATCAATTTGTTGCCGTCGAAAACATCGGCATTTGTTGCCTCCTCTAGGTGCTTCTGATCGGGGCTTGAGGTCGGTTCCTCATTCTTTGTTGGAAATGGCGCGTTCTTCGTTGGAGATGAGTTTCTCCAAAGTTCTCTCAATTCCTCCCTTTCGCCAATGATTTTCCCCAAGCCAAAATGAGGATCCAAATGAAATATGTTTTTATCAATTTAATTTAAGTTGGCATCATTATACAATTGACGAGGCATAATTAAATAGGAGAATAATTAATGGGGAGTTGTAAGGTTTTCTCCATTAAAGTGGGGTTTAGGTGGTCCCCACCACCATGGATTCGAATTGGGGGTTTTCTAGATCGGGTGGTCCCTACCACCGAGAATTCAATTGGGAGGATAAAAATAAAATAAAAGGTATTCTATATTTTATTTTTATTCCATGAAAAACACGAAAACTAACTTTCACCCTCGACCAACTGGCGTCGAGGTGGAAGTCTCCTTGAGCGAATACCGGCGCTGCGAGTTCAACAATGTCCTCAGATTTCAATTCCGAGCACCGGTTCAAAAGTTACAAAATCCCGCTCGCACGTTTACTGAACGTACCCAAAGAAAAGTTCAGAAATTCATTCTCGGCACACTGGGCCTCGGAATCACGCACCGTCAATTTCCACGGACTCGTAATATTCCATATAATTAAAAAAAAATTACATGGAATTTCTGGGTCTTTACATACTCCCCACCTTAGGGCTTTGCGTCCCCGAAAGCTACATCACAAAAACTAGGAAAATAAGTGGGGGTACTGAGCACGAATCTGAGCCTCCCGCTCCCATGTGCTCTCCTGGAGGTTCCCGTGCTGCCAGTGAACGCGCACCAGAGGTATTGACCACCCACGAAGGACCCGCTCCTATCGATCCTCAATCTCTACTGGAACCTCCGTAAACGTCAACCCATCGTCGATGTCTAGCTCGTTGTGGTCGATGATGTGGGTAAGATCATGCACGTATCTCTTCAGCTGGGATATGTGGAAGACTTAATGCACCCGGTGCAACTGAGGTGGAAGTGCTAGGCAGTAAGCCACCTCACCAACTCTGCTGAGGACCTGAAAGGGTCCAATGAACCTCAGAGATAACTTGCCGCCCCAGCCAAATCTCCGCAAGCCTTGTCGGTGTGAGACTCGTAGAAATACGTGGTCGCCATCCTCGAACTCCAAAGGTCTCCTTCTCCTGTCGGAATAAGACTTTTGCCTGCTCTGTGCAGTCTTCATCCGCTCCTGGATGATCTACACCTATGTGGTAGCCCATACCATCTCTGGTCCCATGAGTGCTAACTCCCAAGGGTCAGTCCAGCACAGAGGTGATCAGCAAGGTCGCCCGTACAACGCCTCAAAAGGTGTCATCCCAATGGTGGAGTGATAACTATTATTGTATGCAAACTCCACCAAAGGCAAGTGATCCTCTTAGCTACGACTGAAGCCGAGGATGCAAGCACACATCATGTCCTCGAGGGTCTGAATGGTCCGCTCAGTCTGGCCATCCGTCTGAGGATGGAAGGCAGTGCTCAAACGAAGTTGCATCCCGAAAGCCTCCTGTAACCCTTCCATAGCCGGGAAGTAAAACGTGCATCCCGATCGGAGACAATCTTCGAGGGTACTCCATGTAGCCGCACAATCTTCTGCACAGAGAGGCGTCCCAAGCTCTCTACTGAACCCTATTCTCTGATCGGTAGGAAGTGGGCCGATTTGGTGAGTTGGTCGACGATCACCCAAATAGAATCATGACCACTGGATGTACATGAAAGTCCTGTCACAAAGTCCATGGATATCCCATCCCACTTCCACTTTGGGACCTCTAAAGGCTAAACTAAGCCTGCTGGTACCTGATGCTCTGCCTTCACTTGCTAACAAGTGAGGCACCGAGAGACAAACTCTACTACTGCTTTCTTCATTCCCGACCACCAGTGCTGTCGTCAGAGATTCTGGTACATCTTCGCTACTCCTGGATGTACTGCTAGAGGGGATGTGTGGAACTCCCTCATCACTTCCTCCTGAAGTGACACTGGTACCATGGTACGTCCTCTAAAGAGGATGACGTGCTCCCCACCTTCAGAAAATCCATCAAGTGCATGTCCTGTAGATATCTGAGCATGTCGAGCCTTGCAGTCAGTGTCCCCACGCTGCGCCTCCCTGACTCGCTGAAGAAGCGGGGGAGTGACTGTAAGAGATTGAAGAAAAGCTGCTCCATCTCGATCCATAAAAGATATCTGCAAAGCGGCCAGCTTCTCCATCGCCTCACCTAGCAGTTGTATACCAGATCTCCGGATGAGTGCATCTGCTACAACGTTCCCCTCCTTAGGAGTATAGACTTTCTCAAAGTTATAGTCCTGGAGGAACTCGAGCCAACGTCGCTGTCTCAGGTTTAGGTCCTTCTGCGAGAAGATATACCTGAGACTCTTGTGATCCGAGTAGATTGTAAAACATTCACCCATCAAGTAATGTCGCCACATCTTCAAGGCGAAGACCACTACTGCTAACTCCAGGTCATGGGTAGCGTAGTTCTGCTCATGCTGTCTCAGCTGTCGAGAACCATATGTGATCACTGCTCGCTCCTGCATCAGGACACATCCGAGCCCGATCCCTGATGCGTCGCCGTAGACTACGCACCCTACGCCCTCCTCTGGTAGCCTCAAGATGGGGGCACTAGTCAGCCTCTGCCTCAGCTCCTGAAAACTCCGCTGGCATGCCTCCGACCAAACGAAGGGTTGATCCTTCGTCAACACTGATAAAGGTGCTGCAACTCTGGAGAAATCTGGAACAAACCTCCAGTAGTATCCAGCCAAACCCAGGAAACTCTATACCTCCGTCACACTCCTGGGTGGCTCCCAAGCAAGTACCGCCTTAATCATTGCTGGATCCACTGCAACTCCAGCCTCCGAGATGACATGTCTTAGAAAGTGAACCTCTCGGATCCAGAACTGGCACTTCGAGAGCTTATCATAAATCTGGTGCTCTTGGAGTATGTCCAGTACTACCTGCAAATGATAGACATGCTCCTCCTCAGTAGCCGAGTAGATCAGAATGTCATCAACGAAGACTACTACAAAGCGATCAAGGTATGGCTGAAAGATCCTATTCATGAGTCCCATGAACACTACTGGAGCGTTGGTTACGTTGAATGGAATAACCAAGAACTCATAATGGACGTACCGACATCTGAAAGCCGTCTTCTGTACATCCTCATCTCGTACTCTAAGCTGGTGATAGCCTGATCTGAGGTCTATCTTCGAGAACCATTGTGCCCCCTTCAGCTGATCAAAGAGGTCGTCAATCCTTAGGAGTGGGTGCTTGTTCTTCACGGTCACCTGGTTCAGGCGCCGATAGTCAACACAAAGTCTCAAGCTCCCGTTCGCCTTCTTGGCAAACAAAACCGGGGCTGACCAATGAGAAACACTGGGCCGAATGAACCCCTTCCCTTGTAAGTCCTCCAGCTGTACCCGAAGCTCACGAAGCTCCACAGGATCCATCCGATACACTGGTGTAGATATCGGTGCCGTCCCAGGGTACAAGTTAATGTAAAAATCCACCTCTCTGCGAGGAGGTAGACCCGAAACATCATCAGGGAAAACATCCACGTACTGGTCCACCACTACAGGATAGCTCGGACTCTCCACATCAACTGATCTGAGGGTAAGGTTAGCCAACTGATGAGTGATTGACTGCAATCTCCTCCGGGTAAGTCCATCCTATGCTGCAAAGGCTCCCTTCTCGCCGGTGAAGGTAAAACTGGTCCCATCCATGCGGACACACCGTGCTTTGCACCTAATACAGTCAATCTGAGCATGGACTGTAGATAACCAGTCCATACCCAAGATGACTTTGTAAAGCCTTGACGCTGCTACTAGGAGATCCCATCCGAAGCTCTTGCCTCCTAGAGTAAGCTCACACTACCGACACCGGTGCATAATCATCGAATCTGCTCCCGTAGGAGTCTCTAGCCATAAGGATCGAGCCAACAGCTCCATCAGAATCTCTGAGCTCCGAACGAGGGCAGTGACAATAAAATAATGTCTGGAACCTGTGTCTATAAGAACTGCATCTAAGGTGGAGTAGACACATATTGTACCTCGTATCATCTCCGGATCTCCATGTTCGTAGGCCTCAGCTGCCTGGAGCTGAGCTCGCCCCTGCCCACCTGCTCCCTGTGGTCGGGGTGGACCACCTAGTGGTGGTGGCGGTAACACCTCAGATCGTCGCCCACCGCCAGCTGCACGACCAGCTCCTCTACCACGTCTGCCTGCTCCGTACGGACCTCCTTGATCGAACCTCTGTCTCTGCCTGGGCGGTCCTTCTACCGTATGCTGATCATTCGTATAGAGGGTTGGACAGTCACGAGCCATGTGACCTTGCCCGCCGCATGTGAAACACTGCCTATTCCTCGCATGACTGGCTATGTCTCCGGTACCCTGCACAACCGACCCTGAATCCTGCGGTCATCCACCTGTAGGTCTGGTCTTCTTAGACCTCTGTGACATCTGTCTGCTACCAGCTGCAGAAGACTCTGCTACGTGATGACTGGTGGTGGGTCTCACTGTTGGTGACTGCTCAGCAAGAAAACTCTCCACTAAGAGGGCATTCTCTAACACCCCCACCTGCGTCGGGATGCTAAGAGAAATCATCGAAGCCCTGATCTCCCGCCTGAGTCCCTGCTCGAAGGTCCGAGACCTGAAGAATGGGTCCTGCACCATATCAGTGGAGTACCTTGAGAGGTCGGTAAACCTCACTGAGTACTGAGCCATAGTCACACTGCCCTGTCACAGATGAAGAAGCTCATGTATGCGTACTGCGCGAAGAGTCACTGGACAAAATCTGCCTGAAACAAACTCTCAAAGTCTGTCCAGAGAAGTGTCACCTCATCGTGAACCTGAAGCATCAAGCTCCACCATCTGCCTGCTGCTGCCTATAGAAGACTGGCGACAAGGATCACCATGAGATCAGCTGGTGTCCCTACCAGTCGGAAGACTCTCACCACGACCTCCAACCAATCCTCAGCCACCTGTGGGTCCGTCTCTCCCCTGAATCTGGGTGGCCTATGGCGCTGGAACTCGTGCAATGCGCTCAAGCGGCGTGCACGCATTGCTGCTGGGGCTGGTGGCATCGGTGGCCCAATGGGTAATGGTACCGCTGGTGCCTTTACTGGAAGAGGGCCCTACACCGAGGCCTCATCGCTCGGTGGGCTATTAGTGCGTACTATACCCGGTACCCTAGCCGACTGTCTGCGTGGAGACATCCTGAAAAAAAAAACAGGTGTGCCACGATCAATAAGTTATACCTGGTGATCTGACTCAAAGAGATCACAAAGAAAACTCTTGAAAAACACACATGCAATCAGTGTTTTCGTGCACTGAGTCGGAAATCAGAAGTCAGGGTCCTAGTGTATAGATACTTTGGCCGCCACACCAACATTGGATTCCCTAAACTGATAACCATACTCACTACACTTAACACTATTGCTGTTAAAAAGATCAGAGTCCTATGTTCTACGGTAGAACCGACTCCTCTGATACCAATTTGTCACGACCCGTCCCCTGAGACCCGTGCCGTGACTACACCAAGACCACCTTCCATAGGCCAGGGGCTGGCGACTAGCACCGAAAGGCGTATCCCCTAAAACCGGGAAGGCATTTCCTTTATATCTTGTAAACACACTCAACCAAGCACACAACAAGATATGAACACAAGTAAACTATATAGCAAAAAGAGTGCTGAAAGTAAGAGGGGCCAGAATACAAGCCTAACAGTAAAGGTACAAGTACAACTGGAAATACAATACAACTGAAGAAAGAGAAATATAGCTACTGGGTCATCCTCTGAGGTTCCTACCTGAAGGGCAGGTAAAGATTGCCTCCTCAGCACTTCACATCCGCCCGTCTCCACTGCGTACCGACACGCCGTATGGTCCACCTCCGGGCACCGTCCAGTCCTGGTACCCTCAGCCTCGATCATCGTTGTCCGTCCTCTACACCAAACACAAAAAGGTGTGAGCATAGCCCGTGTAGGGGTGAGTATAACGATACTCAGTAGGGACCCCAAGACCCTTAAGGTCTCACAAAATCCACAAATGATAAACCACAAAGCATTAAATCAACTGACAACCCTACTTAGGTATATGCTCATACATTTACCTAAGTTATCAAATATACCCATCTCAATCATGAGGAAATACAGGGTCCAACCCAAAAGCCCAAAGCTCAACTGTTCCACACAGGAAGGAATACCACGAAGGTAAGTACCACATAGGTACACCACACAGAAGAATACCACCAAGGTATTACCACGAAGGAAAGTACCACACAGGTACAGACTCATCTCACACCAGGTATATCTTAGGTACAGTAGTAGAGATGATTAGATGTAACTACTGAATCATCTTACTTTGTTAAGAGGAAGACCCATGAAGGATCCCAAATTATAGACCCAAATAGGATCCTAGTACATCGTCAGATCCACACAAGATCCTAGTACATCGTCAGACCCACACAGGATCCTAGTACATCGTCAGACCCACACACGATCCTAGTACATCGTTAGACCCACATAGGATCCTAGTACATCGCCAGACCCACACAGGATCCTAGTACATCGTCAGACCCACACAAGATCCTAGTACATCTTCATACCCACACAGGATCCTAGTACATCGTCACACCCACACAGGATCGTAGTACATCGTCAGACCCACACAAGATCCTAGTACATCGTCAGAGCCAACTACAAGGTACCAGCACTAAGCTTGCTCATCTCCGGGAGAGTCCGCTCCTCAAGCTACTGGTCGATACTCCAATTGGCACGAATTCCAACGAAGAAGTATCCCAAAGGACCGCCAAGTAAAAGGGGTCTCAACGCAATAGACGGTGCATCAATCGGACACTCGGTCTGTAAGTTATTAGCCTTTTAGTCCCGAGGCCCCGGTTCGATTCGTGCTCAATCCAACCCGACCGTACCCCAACTTTATCCAAATCTCAAGTGGGGTATACCAAAAGGAACGTCTCACTCCAAGGTTACTAGTGCCGCATACGGTTCATCAAATAGACACCCAATGTCATAGTTATGGCCAAAAGAGCAGAAATGGGTCGAAGCTAGTCTGGGTCCTATCTGACCCGACCTGGGCCGACCTGACCCAGTCCAGGTCGACCCGGCCCGCTGGTTCCGACCCGACCCACTGGGTCCGGCCCGACCCACTAGAGCAGCCCGGCCCGCTGGGTCTGGGCCGACCCAACGACGTGTCCCAACCCGCTGGGTCCGGATCGGCCCATCGGCGCGGCCCGGACCGCTGGGTCCGGCTCGACCTGCTGGGTCTGGTCTGGCCCGCGCTAGGTGACCCGGCCCAGCCGCATGCAGGGGGGAGTCACGCGCCCCCTCCCTCGACCACCAAACGACCAAAGCCATTCAGTCGCCTGTAGTACGCAGGACCCACCGCAGGTCCCTCTATGCCCAGCTCTGCCGGCCGTAACGGCCGACTCCTTTGCCTCCCGGCGGCACGTCCTGCGCCTCCCCTCCGGGGCCGGCCGAACGCCAGCCTCCTTCCGCCATCCACCGCGGCCAGGCGGGCCGCGAACCCTTGCTCCGACAGCGGTACGTTGTGCACTACCCCACCACGGTCGGTCGAACGCCATCCGCCCTCTGTCCATCGCCGCGGCCAGCATTTGTCGGCTGTCCTCCGCCCTCCGTGCACTCTCTTCCTCTACCAGCGGCGCGTGCGCGCGCCGCCTCGGTTCCATGTGACTAGCCCGAGAAGAAATCGCCTCCTTTCTCCGCTGCGAAGAATACAACAACCATGAAGAATAGCGGAGGGATCAGGCCTTGTTTGTTTGGCCCTTACCCTCCGCATTAGTTTGGTAGTAGGCAGATCAAGAGGATTAATTCAACTCATACCACAAAAAACAACAAAACCCCTACCTTGAAGGTTCAGTTGAAGATCGTCCGCGGTTGAGACAGATTGGCGTTTGTCGATCCCGAAATAAGACTCCTCCAACGGCGTCGGTGAGGAGGGATGGACAGACGTCGGTGTTCGTTGCCTCCGCAAGGTGCTTTCGATCGGGGATCGAGGTCGTTTCCTCGTTCTCTGTTGGAGATGGTGCGTTCTTCGTTGGAGATGAGTTTCTCCAAATTTCTCTCAATTCCTCCCTTTCACCAACGATTTTCACCAAGCCAAAATGAGGAGCCAAATGAAATATGTTTTTATCAAGTTAATTTAAGTTGGCATCATTAAACAATTGACGAAGCATAATTAAATGGGAGAATAATTAATGGGGAGTTGAAAGGTTTTCTCCATTAAAGTGGGGTTCGGGTGGTCCCCACCACCATGGATTCGAATTGGGGGTTTTCTAGCTCGGGTGGTCCCCACCATTGAGCATTGAATTGGGAGGATAAAAATAAAATAAAAGTTATTCTATATTTTATTTTTATTCCACAAAAAACACGAAAACTAACTTTCACCCTCGACCAACTACCATCGAGGTGAAAGTCTCCTTAAGTGAATACCGGCGCTGCGAGTTCAACGGTGTCCTCAGATTTCAATTCCAAGCACCGGTTCAAAAGTTACAAAAACCTGCTCGCACGTTTACTGAACATAACTGAAGAAAAGTTCAGAAATTCATTCCGGGCACACTGGGCCTCGGAATCACGCGCCGTCAATTTTCGCGGACTCGTAATATTCCATATAATTAAAAAAAGTTTACATGGAATTTCCAGGCCTTTACATTTAGTATTTTCTTTAAATCTCTTATTCAACATAAGGATATAAGAGTCGAAGTTCTTCATATCATAATCATCTTGGTGAAGTAAATACAACAAGTTTGGGAGTGGAATATTAATTTTATTCATATTATAATTAAAAATGAAAGTTGAGAAGCTAGGTGGTAAAGAGGTAATAATGAGATGAATTACTAGTTCTTAGTTAAATTTACACCCAAGGGATTCTAGTTTCTCAATGTTACAAATATTCTTGAGTACATTTGGGTATGTGTAAGTCCATTCTACTATCTTGGATCGATACAGTGCACTAGATATCTCATATCTTTCATATTGAGCTCTCTCCTGGTATAACTCTTGGAGATGAGATAACATCTGGCAGGAATCTTCATCCTTGTGCATTTTCTATAGCTCAATAGACATATATGATAATATTAAACACTGGAAATCCAATGAATCATTTAGATTATTATTTTATTTATCTTTATTTACCTATCTTTTTTCCTCAGGGGACTCAATAGGAAGTTGGGATCCTAACACATAAAGATTCCTCTCTTGGTGTAGTACCATGTGAATGTGACCATACTACTCCTAGAAGTTATGGCCGGTCAGTATATTCTCTTTATCCAATATTCATTATGGTGAAATTGAATTGGTGGAGGTTTTAATTTTATATACATCATGTAAATTTAATAGAACAATATTTTATCTTGATTACTAAATGACATTTTCAGTTTTACTAAATTTCAAATTTCTCCCACTATTTTATCAAATCCTAGTATCCCTCAACTACTAGATTCTTAATACTCTATTCCTTGAGTAATCTAGTAACAATGATCCACAAACCTCTCTTCATAGTCCAAGATACGACATCAATAGTACTCCAAGAGTCTAAGGTATGATTTTTGCTAACCAACCACATTAACTTGTGGCCCTTTGATATGTTGATTGGATTATTATCTCATATAAAGGATTACTTTGCATTGCTTAACAATTTTAATCTACAATTTTATCAAGATATCTATGATTAATTATCTGCTACTAAATTTAGTAAATTCAACCCACCACTCTCATGGAATCTCCTTGGTAGTAAGAGACATCATCAACTAGGGCCGATAAGCACCTTAAACAATTGGATGTATCCAAATTCAAGTGATGGAAGGCTTTTAATGACTTAGTATTGGTGTTGAGGGTTTTTTTAATTTATCTCGGTGAATGAAATCATTTTTCAATTTAACATGCTTAATCCATGTGATTTAACTCACAACTTAACCATGATTTAAGTACAAAACATTCACCACACATGTTCATTTTATCAGATCATGCATGTTTATTTTTATATTGCATGATTGCACATAATAAATACACATTCACAAAATAATAAACCATGCATATGATAAAATAAATAAGTAAAGATGTGATCATGATCTATTAACTATAGGTTAATCCTTTGATAAAATAATGGATTAATTGAGATCATAGGGGAATTCCTTGAGTCGATACCTAAATTGAATTACAACTCTCACAACTCCCATGTACTTAACATCACTGGTTTACACTAGCTCTTAACTTGAACCGCATCATGATAAAACCCTATGATCCTTAAAATGTATACTCACACATGGGTGAGCGACACTTGGGGTGTGAAATTAAATTTTTTTACTCAAATTTAGACACATAAACCCATATACATTTTAAAGTATTCGATACATAGGTTTCCAGAATTAAAATAATTATTACATTTTAAAACTCTAATGGAATAATAAAATTAAAAAATGTTAAACCAAACATGAACGGGTCATTCTTAGTTCAAGATTAGTAATCCTAAAATTATATTTCATATAAAAAATGAAAATTACTAAACTTCATATTGATGGTATTTTTAATGATTTAACATGTATTAAAATAATTATTATTAAATATCGATACGTTTAACTACTGGGCATGTGTTTATACAACAATTTTGTTAATTTATTTTTGATTTTGATGCTAAAAAACACCCACATTTATGTTACTAATGAAGTTGATTTAAGTGAATTTCAGGATGATATTTAGAATAATTTTTTTTAGTTTGGAAGCATTCAAAACGCATTAAATCTATTGGAGGATATTTGATTAAGTATTCTGGACATATTTGTAATTAATCTTGAAACACTGTTTATACTATATGCTTGTAAGTAGAATGTATGGTTTGAGAAATCTACATTTGGAATAAAACATATGGATTATAAACCCCATTCTATTGGAATAGTATTGTTCAAGAACCCTACCTTAGTAAGAATCCCTACATTTTAGGAGCAAACATATAGTTCATTATCCCTACTTTTGTAATCAACTGTACATTGCCAACTATAATTTTTCGAGTTTTTCACTATATAGAGAAACCATATGTTTGACATTTTCAATGAAAACATTTTAAATTTAAGATATTATATGTGTTTTCTGCAACGAACTCACCAAAAGTAAATATATATTTAAATCTATTTAATGATCAATTCAAAGGGTCATGCTTAATATGTTAAACCATTCCTATTTCTAAGGGAAGTAAAGACTCTCTTTGAATGATTTAAATTCAAATATTTGTGATTATTAATGCAGTATTTATGGAGCTATTTTACCTGAATCTATTTGACTGTATGGATGAATACTGATATATTCATCTTTTAAAGTGACATATATTCTTCTCAAGAAAGAGTTTTTCTCTTCAAAATAATAGCATTTCATTGCATTTATTGATATAATTTAGAGACATACATGTTTTTTGGTTGATTTGATCACCGTTACTACTGTTGTATCTTATTGTTAGATCATATTATGCAGTTCAACAAATTATTTTTCAGATTTACACTTTGGAGACATACACCTTTATTCATTTTCCTAGTTTTTTCTCTATCAGTATTTAAATGAAGCCTATACTACATTGAAGAATATTTTTCTGCTGCTGTGAATTATTGAAGAACATATAAAACTATTAGTTGCTGCTGTTTTTGTAAGAGAAATATATTTTCTCAACCAGATAAACATCTATTGATTTATTGGAGTGTGGATTGCTTGTACTAAGTTGTGGTGGGGTGTTAGCTTCTCAGACTAAACTTCGGATATTTTGGTTCCTTAAAAAAGAACCAGAAGGCATTGTAAAATCCTTATTGTAAAGGTATCAACTTATTTTACATTGTTTCAAGTGTCCCTGGTAAAATGAATTACTAGTGAAAATCACTAAGCTCATGGAGAGAGCATTGGTGGAGTAGAATAGGGAATATTTTACCCTGAACCACTATACATCAACGTGTTCATTTCTTTATTCATTTTCACTATTCAATTTCCCTTAAAAGCGAAGAAAAGAATCACTACATTTTAAGAGGGTCGTTTCAAATTTTTAAATGTTTTTAATGAACCAAAATTCACCCCCATATTTTGTATTCTCCATCTCCAATCCAATCTAATATTTGGTATCAATGGTTGGGATTCGTTGGATATATTCCCTTTTGGAAATCCTTGAATATTCTACTGATTCTACCTCATACTAACAATTAGTATCAAAGGGGAAACAACAACAAGATTCTAAAGATAAGCTTGTTTGGAATAATGGATATTTAATTTGGATCTAAAAATCCTGAGTTAAATATTTGGATGAAGAAATTTCTAAAAATGGATGATCTTAGAGAAGGCATGTCGATGATCTGTGCTCCTTATTTTAGTGGTGATAATTATGGATGATGGAATACATGCATGACTATTTGTTTTTGAAAAATCTTAGAATATGAGTTTATTTAAAGGATTTGAAGCCTTAAGAAATTATTAAAGAAGATTTGAAAAAATTTGATAGTTCTCAAGGGAATAAATATGATCTAAATTTAAGGGAAATGAATACAATTGTTTGTGGATTAAGAACCAATGAATTTAATTGAGTTTATCAGTGTACTATAACATATGAGATATTTTTGACTTTCTGTTTCATATGAAGGAGATGATAATATCAAACAAATGAGGTACAACATTACAAAGATTAACTTTGATATTTTTAGAATACATGGAGAATATAACATCACTCGAATGAATGGTATATGGACAAAAGTAATCAATAATATTGCTACCTTAGGAGATCCTATTAAAAAATCATTATAGGAGTTAAAATTAATTAATGTTTTACCTTCTAAGTGGAATGGCATACCTTCTACTATTACTAAATCTACACCTATTAAAGAATTGATAATGAAATAACTTATTGGAACCTTGATCATGTATGAATATAAGATGCAAGCTGAAGTTAAAATTTATATTTATATCAAAAAATAAGATGCTACTCTTAAAAATAATATGGCTGAATTATCTGATTCAAGTTATCTAGATTCAAACAAAGAGTCATCATATCTTTTAATTTTTTTTAAAAATATATAAAAAAAGAAATAAAGGGATTAAAGAAGATAGATACTATGAATGGAGAGATAAAGGTCACATAATGGATAACTATCCTTTTATCAAAGTTCAAAGAAAACCCAATTATAAAAGAAAAGTAAAGAGATATTAGGACTACTTGGAGTGAATCTTGTAGTTCAAATGATGAATTTAATATGAAGTCTGTCACCGAGCATAAAAATAAAATGGTAAATCGATGCCTTATAAATCATGCTGATGAGGTACAATATTCTTACTCTCAAAGCTCTAATTTCTACAAAATTTCTTATAATGAATTAAATAAGTATTGTTTTATGCTATAATAAAAATTTTAATCCATAAAGAAAGAGCATAGAAAACTTATAAAATCTTATGATTTTATTTTAATTGGTAAATATATTTTTTCAAAAAAATTTCATATTTAAGATATAATTTTTCCAAAATTTCTTATGATTAGTAAGAAACTAAAATTAAGGAATTATTATATGAATTTGTTACTTTAAAATAAGATTCTAGTAATATTAATAAGGATACAAATATTTAAATCAAATTCTTGTTAATAATAAAATTCAAAAAGTAAAAATTCGAATTGGTAGTAATGGAGAAAAAAAATTATACAGGAATTATTTTATTCATGGATCAGAAAGTAAATGATTATCTATAATTAAATATTTTTATTTTAGTATTAATGGACACTACTCAAATGAAATTTATTTTATATAATCTAAATTTTCTGATGTTAAACATTTTTATTATTCAAAAGTGTTATCCAGCTTTAATAGTAGAATCTCTACTCAAAACAACCATATTTGGATGCCTTAAACTTTAGTTGCTGACACTGTTAGACCCAAAAGCATATGGTTACCAAAAGAAACTTGTATTTGATATTTTTTAGTTACACACCATTGGAATACATCATTAAATCATTAAGTAGTTTCTTAAAAAATGCATGTAAATTTCTATTAACTAATTTAACAAAGGAGTGATCAACTATGAAGTAGTTCATTAATTAAAATATCCTTAGAACTAGAACTGATGATCCAAGAAGTTTTTCATTTCTATATTTATATATTCTCTTTAATTGAATTAACTATTTTATATAGGGTGAGAGAAATATTTTATAGTTAATTGTTAAATCTTTTCTCACTCTTTGAATCAAGATATTAAAAATTCTATTTACACTCACTATTTAAAAATTTATGTAATTGTATATTAAAGTTTGTATCAAAATTTCTAAAATATTAAAATTTCTATAAACATTGTTTTATATATATCTCTCTTAAAAAAATTATAACTAGAGAGTGTAGTTCATTATTATGTTAAGAATGGTAGGTTTATGAAAATTATGATTTTGATCTGTTGTTTTATAATTTTTTGTTTTGTAATTTTTTGAAAATTTAATTTTTTTGTGTAATGTTTTCTTTCAAAAAATATTTCTTACATAAAACGATATTTTAAAAATTAAAAACTGAAATGATTAATATGCATTTTCAGGTTCAAAATATGAATCATAATTTGAAAATTGTAAGAATGAACTATTTCATCTTACTCTTTCGAACTATAGAATATTCTTCTTGAAATATGATCCTCAAAGAAATATGAAGAAAAAGTGATCTAAAACATAAAGTTCAGATAAAAGTCTTTCTCAAAAAAACTTTGAGGTAATCCATATTATGATATGTTTGGAGAACATTCTATTTAATTTGTTAAGGATTCATTGGAAAAATATTCTGGAAAAGATAAGGAAGTTCATGGGTTTAAAGAACCAAAAATTTCATCATCTAAAATGGTTAAAGTTGTAATGTCTTTTGACGAGCTTATGTTCAATATTAATATTTCAAATGAAAAATTAGTTAAGTTTCATAATGATCTAGAGAGGTCAAGAAAATACTATAAAGAGATTGAAAAATCTTCTATTTCGAAAATAGTTTTTGATACACTTCAAAGGAAGTATCATAGCTTACAGGAAATATCAATTTCTAAAGAGGACATTGAAGCGTTTAAAGTAGAAATTATAAGTCATATAGAATCACTCTTATGAGAAGTTGTTACTATGTCAAATCTTGATGATTTAAAAGAGTTTTTGGTCAAAGAGTTCTCATCTTATTCATTGATTCAACGACATGAATATGTTCAAAGAAGAATTGAACATCATTCAAGAGTCTTAGCTGCTATGGGTGAAAAATTTCAATGTTTGGATAGTTCATATGATCTATCCAACCCTTCCAAAAAATATGACTCTTCTTCATCTTTGTATCTTATTCAAAGTCAATATATATATATATATATATTTATTTCTATTTCTCATAGTTTAAATATTGTTTTTATTCTCTATGATCACAAAATTTATAAAAATGTTTCATAATTTATTTTTGATTCCATAAAAGTGTGAGAAATTTATGAACAATTCACAATAAATTTCTGATATATTTATAAGAAATATATGTGAAATTTATTTTAAAGTTAATTGAAATTTAAAATTTTATTTAGGTGAGAAATCTACATGAAAATTTTATTTGAAAGGGGGAAAATGTGCATGAAATTTATTTACCTATTTATGTAAAAATTTCACACACACATATATATATATTAATATTTGTTTATGGGTTTTTATGATTATAAAAAAGGGGGAGGTTGTTGAGCATGTGTTGATGAAACACATTCATTATTTT
This sequence comes from Viscum album, assembly GCA_963277665.1. NCBI lineage: Eukaryota > Viridiplantae > Streptophyta > Magnoliopsida > Santalales > Viscaceae > Viscum > Viscum album. The sequence continues at coordinate 427,004,134 of OY728150.1, read as the reverse complement.
CTTTTTGATTTTGATGCTAAAAAACACCTATATTTATGTTACTAATTCTGTTTCTTTAAGTGAATTTCAAGATGATATTTAGAATAATTATTTTTATTCTAGAATCATTCACAAGTCATTAAATTCGTGGGAGGATATTTTATTTAGTATTTTGGATGTGTTTGTAAGTAATATGGAAACACTATTCACACCCAATGTTTGTAAGAAGAACGTATGGTTTGGGAACCCTATGTTTAGAATAAAATGTATGGATAATAAATGATATGCTATTGGAAAAGTTTGGATCAAGAACCCTACTTTTGGAAGCAGCTGCATGTTTGAGGAAAAAATGTATGGTACATTAACCCTACTTTTGCAATCAAACGTATATTTTCAACCATACTTTTAGAGTTTATATCTATACAGAGATACCCTACATTTAATGTAGTCAATGATAGTGTTTTAAATATAAGATATTATCAATGCTTTCTGCAATGGTCTCTCCAGAAGTAAATATCTATTTAAAGCTATTTTATGACCGATTCAAAGGCTCATGCTCAAAGGATTAAATCATTTCTATTTATAAAGTTAAGTTATGAATCTATTTGAATTATTTGAATTCAAATGTTCGTGATTTGTTATGATGTATATATGGAGTTATTTGATCTAAAGATATTCAATCTTCCGAATAAATATTTAGATACTCAGCTTCTAAAGTGACATATATTCTTCTCAAGAAAGAGTTATGCACTTGTAAATAATAGTGAGTATTGTATTTCAAAGATACAATTTTGAGGCATAAATGTTTTCTTTTGGTTGATTGAATTATTTTTGTTGCTACTATATCTTATTTTTAAATTCTCTTTTGTAGTTCGACAAAGCATTTTCCAAAGTTACACATTGGAGACATACATGTTTATTCATCCTCATGGCATTTTCTCTATCACTATTTAAAGTAATCCTATGATACATTGAATAATATTTTTCTAATAATTTTCATTATTGAAGATCAAATACAATTTTTAGTTTTTATTGCAACTGTAAGAGAAATCAATTTTCTCAATTAAAATCAACCCCCCTTGATTTATTAGAGTATCATCTGCTCGAAATCAGTCATGATGGATTGTAATATTCTTGGACTAAGCTATGGATATTTTGGTTCCTTGTAAAATAACCAAAATACCTTTTAAAAGCCTTATTGTAAAGTTATCAACTTCTTAAACTCAATTGTTGAGGTCCCTCATAAAAAGACTTACTAGTGAAAATCACTAAGCTCTTGGAGAGAGCGTTGGTGGAGTAAAGTAGGGGATCTTTATGCCCTCAACCACTATACATCTCCATGTTATTTTCTTTATTCATTTTTCCTTATCACTCATATTTAATAGAGAAGGAAATAATCACTACATATTAATAGGGTTATTTCGAAATTGTTAATGTTTTCAAAGGAACACAATTCACACCTATGTGTCTTCTTCATATCCAACCTGACCTAACATCCATGAAAAAAGAAATAGTATTATTAATTTACATATAATTAAATTTATTTATTTTTTTAATTTTTTTATTCTATATTTAAATATTTTTTTTCTAAACATGATCATAAAATATTAATTTAGGGCTTATGATAAGAATTATGGGCCAGGAAAGTAGGATCTGAACTGATCCGGTCTAACTTGAGCTAGGGAAAGGCTAAGCATCACAATTTAAGATGAAAAATATATGCACACAATAAATAAATAAATAAATATATAGTGGTTCCTCCAACAATTAATGGGTTTCCAACATAAAAATTCTCTCTAAACAATTGGGTGGTGGGAAGGGTTTGATGTCCAATCCCATTTAGTCACAAACTTGTGCTTGTATCATGACTTCCTTCATGACATGGAATACATTGAGGACCAGCTTCAGCATCGTCTGACTTACAATGGAAATTATGGTAACTTCAAATCTTTCTAGCATCTTCTTACTTTTCTAGAAACACCTTTCTTTACTTCTCAGCCTGAATATGTTTGTCCAGAAAACAATTGGCCAGAATACGATAGACATGATTATGATCAACATGATTATGATCAGGATGAATATGATATACAATACAATTTTTCTCTTCCCAACTAGATTAGATCAATTTGAATATGATTAGAAGTATCTCTTTCAATCCCCCTTTCTTTTATCAATCTTGCATCATAAGTTTTCCAAATACTTGTGACTTATGATAACTCCAAGATCAACAAAGCATCATCACATTTAAAATCATTTTTATACAGATTATTATTATTCTCCATTGTGATCACTTATTCTATACTAGATCCAGAGTGAATCTGATGACCCTTTGCTTCTAGCAAGATCCATCCTTAATACGATCAAAATTTTCAAGAATTGCGAGTTTGATTTCATAAATACGATGGCCAGTCCAATTTTCACCAAATACAAAGTGAGGTGATTTTAATTTATTCTCAAAATTCCTTTCTTATTTCTTAAAATTTCTTGATAAAAAAATACAATAACTGAAAATGATCGCCTTCCTTATTAGCTTGGTCCTAACAAGTACTACATTACAATCCTTATATAGCTCAGGATTCTTATAACCAGAGCACCATTGATTAAATAACTCTTAAATCCAAAAACACAAGAACATTAATAATTATATTTCATCCTTAAAACATTAACTTCAATTCATTATCTTATTCCTTAATACATATTTCCTTTCATTTTTCTTTGTAGTATCTTCATCATCTATATTATAACCATTACTTGCATAATCTTGATGATTCTAACCATTGACCAAAACCCAAATCACAATGTAAGTAACACTAGTCATAGTGATATAGTCATGAATAATTTTTTATAGGATGTCAAAATCACAACATATTCATCTCAATATATGAGTTTATTAGTTTAACCTCGGTTATCCTTGATATTACTAAATCTATAGGATGATTTCTTATACTTAGAATTATCCTCAATTTCAGTTATGGGGTAGTGTTTTCTAATCCATGATTTCCTAAATCTAGTTTCCAAGGTTGCTACAAAACTTAATTTGATACCAATTGTAACACCCCGACCCTAGAATCCCAGAGTTGATGAATTATTTTATTACATGGACATGATTACAAGGAATAAAATCCCAAATCACCGACCAGTTTAGAAGTTTTGGAAACAATATTACACACATGAAACTTACATTACAATTTAAATCATAAAATACAAAAATGAGAATGTTTTGAGAACATCGTCATTCTTCTATCTTAACCCTACATATTAGTCATAATATACATCTTGGACTCCTTGAAAAAATAATACGTATGAAAGGGGTGATCTAAAATGCTCATTAAGGGTAAGAATACATCAGAAGCTATGAGTAAATATGAAATAAACAACATGGAAAAGTAAATAACTGAAACACATTCCATTTAAATAACCACTTAATCTAGGAAACTTAAACATGGATATTCTAACTAATCAAATAATCACATGGAATGATAACAATGATGGAATGAATAATTTTGGAAGTATGCACTATCAAGATCTATCCTCAAGATAGTTTATATCATGATATATCCTCAAGATAGTTTAAGTCTTTGGGTATAAACCTGTATGATTTGTGTTAATATCTATCCTCTTGAAAATTTAAAACTTCTTGGAAACAAACAGGAAGGGGTTTTCACCAACTGATTTTGTCTCATGAGACCTATTGATGCATCGAGGGGCTATATCAGCCCCCTCCCTTCACTTAATAAGTTAGATTAATTCCTCATATGAATGGGGTGAAACATAAACAACATATAAATATGAAATTTAAATAACTTTCCCTAATTAGTAAACACAATCATAAACCATTTTGAGAAGTATGGAGAATGGTATCAAAATAGAGAATCCATAGTCAAACTAATCATAAACCATTTAATAAAACATGGAAAATTATATCATAATAGATCAAACTCAATTAATTATAATATTCAATAGATTATGTTGACATAGATTAAAATAATTTAATAAAACCATTGAAATATTTTGGGAGAAATAGCCTTCTAAATTTGAAATTATTTATTCAAAAATCCACAAAATTATAAATGAAAACATTTTTTTTTGAAAATCACCTTATAAACTTGTAAAGGAATATTCAAAATGTTAAGGCTTCATGACAGCGGAAAAATCCGCTCATGCCGTATAAGTTAATAAACATTCCTTTCGTATTTTTTGTTAGAAAAGCCTCAAAGGACATTGTTTAAGAAACACAAAAATACACATTTTAAATAATTTTTGAAAACATAAAAGTGATGAAATGTATTTAAACTATCACTGGAGAATATTAAAAACATTTTTGAGAAAAGTTTTAGAAAACATGGATAAGGAGAAAAAAATTAGACAATTAAATCATTAAACATTCAATGTGTACCATACCACTTTGAATATTTAAATAATAAGCCAAATGAAAGAATAAAATTTACCAAAATATTAAAATATCATGATAATAAATAAACTAATGACATTATAATTCAAAGGGATTTTATATACACCTCATAAAAGAAGGTGGGTGTATAACATCAAACTATTCCACAATGAAAGGGGATTCAGACGAAGTCCCTTACCTTGAATTTAATTTTGTGTGAATGTTATTTAATCTGTTGTATAATGGTTTAGAGAATGTTATCAATTGATTCCAGAACAATATTCATATTTATGATATCTTATACAATCCTCTTATATCATTTTATCACCCGCTTGTTAGTAATATTTAATTATTACCCTTATTTTGGGTATTAACTTTTTCATTTTACTATGCATATTTTATTATGTATGTCATGTTTCTTATGAATATGATATATTTATTTCATATAAAAAATGATATTAAGTTCATATATATTATATTTACTCATTATATACACTTTTGTAATCATTCTTGAATGGTTAACATGGAAAATGAATCATATCGCATCGTGGAGATGGTAGGTCGTATGTACGCACGAGCGACAATATCATTCCCTTAATGGTAAAAAGAATAAGGAATTGGATGATATATTAATTATAAATAATCAATATCATGTTATAAGTACAATATATATTCATTATTCTATAATTATACCCATCCATGTAAGTTGGTGATGAAATACAAATTACACCATGGCGTGGAGATGATAAGCCGTATGTACGCACATGCAGTGTTTTCATTTTTTATAGGATGTATAAATCATGGAATATGGTTGTACCATAATCATAATAACATATCAGAATATATATGACACTGAAATCATTACTTTAGTATCTAAAAAACACATAAAGAGGATGTAGAATAAGAAATGAACTTGAACGAGTTAGTAAAAATGATTTCCTCTTCTTTGGCGGATTTCCTTTAGATCTCTTCTTAAGAGATATAGGGTTGGCCTTTTGGAAGGAATAGAACATATATAACTTGGATAAGGATGTTGGGGAGAGAAATGGGCATCGGTTTTTTGATCTAGATGGCCAAAATTTGTGTGAGGAAGTGAGGGAGGAGGTTCCCTTTTATAATTGAGGTGAGGGGCACTTTAAGAAATCCTTAAAATATTAAAATACAATAAGCCTATTCTAGACCCAAATACTTACAAATGGACTATAAATGAATATTTTAAGACATTTATACCATATATTATCCCCTTTATGATTATATAACATTTTTGAGTTTTTATGTAATTTAATAATATATTAATTCAATAAAATACTATTATTGTCAAATTTGATGCTATTCTTTTAATTTGAATTTAAATACATCAAGACAATGTGGGAGTTAGAATATATTGATTTAAAACATTTTTATTATATCCTATAGGTCTATAAAATTCATTATAAACTTTAAATCATCCCAAATATATCAAAATTAATATTATTAAAATCAATTATTTTATTTTTCTATTAATTAAAAAATACTATTTTTTTATTGAAGAATATTTTAAGGTAATTATATAATTTAAAAAAATTTAAAAAAATTATATAATGAAACTAAATTACTTATTAGAAAAATATTAATTTATTTCCATTTATATCTTAGTTTTTCCCCATGTGTACATATAAAAGATATTACATTCATAGAGTGACATTTTGTAACTATCTTTGATCTAAATAATATATAAGTTACTTTCATAAAAAAGTGTCCATTAAACAACTAAAATTAAATATTATTGTTATAATAGTCGAATTATATTAATCCAATAATTTTAAGACAAGTTTAGGTCACATTATTACCCTTATCTTTTGGTTTTGACTCTTATTTAAACCCTTTAACTCTTACCTTGACAACTTTGCTTTTTTACTCTTTAAAGGTTAATATAGTTACTATAAAATTCCAAATAGACCATAAATGAGTCATGTTTTAAATTTTAAACCTTTTTTCAATAATTTTGAATATTTGTAAATTTTTATGAATTTTATATCATTTAAGAAAATATTATTTATTTTAAAATATCAAAAGTGTCAATTTTGGCACTATTCATTACTTGAATTTTAAAAATATCATAACTACTAGATAAATTCGAACAAAAAACTTTAATAACTCCCTAATATTTCTAGGTAATATTTATAATTTGTGGATTATATTAACTATGTCATATTATATTTATTTGAATATTTTTAATAACATTTATTTGATATGTCCACTATTTAAACAATTACAACATCATCATTGTGCAAGCCTATAGTTTAATGATATATTGCTTAAAAATTAAATATAAACTATCATGATGAAGATAAAAATTTTATATTAACAATGAATATTTATATTCTATGATATCTTCTTAACAACCACATATAAAAATTGTACTACTTATTAAAAACATTAGTAAGACATATTGGACATTCATTATAATAAAATACTATAAAAGCCATAAAGTCATATAAGTGGCTCCAAGATGACATAAATTCAGCCAAAAGATTATTTTGGTCGAAACTAACTCATCCAATAAAATTAGGACAAGTTTTAGTGTAATTTTATAATTCTTATAATATTATTTTTACCATCAATTACCCGATTTACCCATAACCATGGTAAATAAAAAATTACTAAATTTACTTTTCATAATGTAAAAAAATAAGTTGATCCTATTAGACTATAAATATCATAATAATTACAAATGAGTAAGTAATTTTTTCAAAATTCAATTCATATAAGTGAAAAAATAAATATAATACTAATCCTGCAGTCAGGATGACAAAACGGGGTTTTAAGTAAAAATGTCCAAAAGTTTGCTAAGTTTTTATATCTAAAATTAATGTGAATTTTTTTAAAATGAACTAAATTGGTTTAAATGAAATAAAATTGGTCAAATTATACTTTAAAAATAAATAAAAAAAATATTTAACTATATAAATAAATGAGATGAGAATGTTGTTTTGGACTAAAATATAGTATTTTTCACTATTCATTAAAAAATGAAACTTTTCAGAAAATACTAAAAATTAAACCAAACTAAAATTTTACATTATGATTTAAAATAATAAGTTTATTTTTTAAAATATAATATATAAAAATGTTAATAAGTGTATTTAAAATAGGTTCTCCATTAAAAGGCAATAAAACTGTTTTTATAAAAATATAAGTTTTTATGTGTAATATTGGGTTTGTTCTTATGTTATGAATATAAAATATATACCGGATGAATGTAAAATATTTTATTTGATATATAACAAATAAATTCACTATATAAATTCTCTATAAGTGTTAGAATTTAATTGACTGTGAAAAACTTGACTAAATAGTTTTTTGTTTAAAACTGGTGTCGCGTTCATTATAAGATATAAACAAAATTAATTTTATTATAAAAGGAAAAAAATATTGTGAAGTCTCGGGGTGCTACAAAAAACATCACCTAGATTCCAAATTCAAAATACATAACCTAGATTCAAAATTCAAAACCATCACCCTGATTCAAAATTCAAATTCAAAATTGAAATTCAATTAGGAAAAAACACACGTTGATTCCTACACCAACAAAACACCTCGGGCTGCATGATCTTGAAACATGATCCACATTGATCCATGACCCTTGACACTCAAACATGGTAATAATTTTAATTTCATTGGCGAGAACACACTGAACATCATCCCATAGAAACAAAACCAAACAAACCTTCATGTTATACTTCAAGCCAAGATAACCATCCTTTATGCCATTTCCAACACACAACACCTGAAAGAACTTCAACTATCTCTTCAACCACATAGAACCACCAACCATTGACATCGAGGGAAGATTAAATATCACAACACTATCATCAAATGTTGTTGTCACCAAAATGTCCAGCAAAATCGATGCCCCACTATTTTTTAATTGGATTAAGGACATCCATCACCATATTGAAAAAAATAAAACCAAATAAAAACTGTACTTCAGATGAATACCATGATAAAACATCACCAAAATAACCCCAGGAATGGGAAAAGGCCACCACAGGTCACGCCTCTTGGAACACCTCACCACTCCCACAAACACATCCCCAAACATAATTGTAACCCATCACACCTGGTTGACCTAGGAGAGAACAATGGACTTGGATGACACAATAGAGAAAGAGAGAGCATGAAATCCACAACAAGTTGTGACCAAGAGAGCACCATAATCACCTCCATATAGCATCTTCTTCAATCCTTAAATAGCAAAAAAAAAATCCACAATTCCAAAAAAAAACAATCATAAACCAATGTGGTCGATGACACCAGTCAAGAAAGGCCCCTAAAAATGAATCAAAACCACCAAAACCATCCCAAAACCACCACAATAACCCTCATAATAAACCAAAATTAGACCAAGTATAAGAGGAAGGGTGGAAAGAGAAGAGGATGGAAAGTGACCCAATGAGGAATCTTCTAAACCTCCCACCAAAAAAAATCCCAAACCATTGGACTGCCTTGATGACAAACCAAGATAGATTTTATCATGAAGGTTTATGTGGTAAGATAAGAGGTGAGATAGAATGGATATCTTGAAGTAACGGTGAATAATCCCCCAAAATGTAACCAGTAGAAACATGCCTCTAGAAGAATCAGGGCAGGGGTGCGATAAAGGGAAGAAAGAAAAAAAAATGAGAATTCCAAGAGAGCTGGAAAAAGAAATGTGGTATGAGAGAATCATATATAGAGAGGAAGAAGGAGTTGAAAAGAAGAAAAACCACATACCCAAAGGAAAGAGTCCCATTTGATAAGGAGACTCAAGAATGAATCGAGAAACCTGGTAGAGAACAAAGAGACAGGGAAAGATAAACAAGTAACATCAATGGAAATGAGAAAAGAGCAACCATAAGAGGAATCTACCTTACCAGGTGAAGAAAACCTAGATGGAGGAGAGGTTATCTATAGGGAGATATCTAGGGAGATAAGGTATCCATCCATATCAATCATTATGAAACCTATATGAAATAATCAAAACAACTAACATCTAATGATGAAAATAATCTATAACCAACTAATATATATGTAATAAATGAACATAATTAAAAAATATACAACTTAATAGATATTAAAAATGTTATAAAATACTTTATCAATATGGTTATGTTTATTATGTACCAGGTTAAAGAACTTTCATGGAAGTCGGGAGTAACGGTATGATCTTTTTATCTCAATTTCCATTCCTTGAGACATGTCTCACATTATGCATAAAATGTTATTTTATACGGTGTAGTTACATCAATGTAGATTTATTTTATCATAATTTTTGTGTAATTAAATGTATTTACTCATATTTCTTAGGTTATATATTTCAATGGAATTTGATTTAATAGTTACCAATGTTTTAAAGGTTTCTTTTACAATATCATTTTGAAATTGAGAATGTCCATGTCTAAATTTCAATTGGGGATAATTATATATTATTTATATATAAGACCATATATATTTTCTTCACATCTAGTTATTTTTTGGGTTTACATTATTTCTTACGATTCCCCTCCCATTAGTTTATAGTTCACTCGGAATAATTCTTATAAGTGAAACTAAACTTATCACTTCTTTTCAATTGAGAATATTTTTCTTTTATGTCCATGTTTTTCATATTCCTTTATATATTTAATTATCCATAATTCTATGATTTATTAAAGTCATTTTATATTGAATTTGAAAATCATTACAAAAGTTGGAAACTAATCTTTTTTTAATAATTTATATACAGTCCCTTTCTCCCACTATTTCCTTTGGTTTTATTTATGAGGACCCCTATCTAAATTTTCATGATTATTCAATGCAGTTCTTATTTAACCCCCCATTTTTTTTTAAAATAATTTATTTAAAAAATATATCACAATTTAAAGAATATGTCTTCTAATTATCTAATTAATATTTTCATTCTCATATAATATGTTATCCATCAATGTTAATATCCTTTAATGTTTATTATATTCACTAGGTATATGATTCAATGGAATCATACTCCTTTATTTGGATAATTTATTTTCATGACTTGTGATGATTTTTAAAACACCCATTTCATTCTCCTTATTTTATTATATTATGATGAAATTATTAATGCTTTCATGTAGTCCACATATTTATGAGTTTTCATTATAAGATGGGTGGCTCTAAAATTATAAATCCCCCCAATTCATTGGGTAAATATTTATATCTTATGAGATGACCTATATGGGACTAGGGGTGAAACTAATCCACTCAGTTTATAAAAATAGAGAGTGAACCCAATCCATTATGGGGCTCTATCCACTATGTGATGATGGTCTTGATAGTGTCCTTTCCATAATAAAAGATCTTTTATGATTATGTTTTTCCACATTTCTATGTTTATTCCATATTTCTATGTTTGTGCCATATTATTATGTTATGAAACAATACCATGCTATGATTCATTGTTCATGACTATTTTCTCTTATTTCCACATTTATATTCCTAATTTCTTATGTTATATCAAAATCATCATGTTATGATTAATGATTTATGATCCATGTTTGTTATAACATAAGGTCAGACAATACACAAAATTAGGGGGGGTGAATTAGGGTGTCATGACCTGCCTTCTTCTGGATGAGGGAAGGGATAAAAATATGCTAAGACCTTCATTCCCCATGATGAAGGAGAGATAATGACCCCCGAGTCCCACCTCCAATAGGTCTTGAGGTGGCGACCCGCACCAAGGGTATATAAATCTCAAAAAAATGGGAGGCATTACCCTTTTATAGTAAAAAAGATCGGGAGATAAGATGTATCAACCTAAAACAACTCCAAGACACATATATATAAGGAAACAAAAATCCATCCCACATTCACGTTTCAAGTAAAATTTCTAGAAATACAAAGAAAAATCCAAAGAAATTACCAAAATAAAACCAAGCAGTGAAAAAACAACCATCCACAATGTACAAGCTAGTAAGGTCCATCACGGTCCACAGAATCTCTCTGGAAACCTGAAAAATAGTTTTATATACGTAGGGTGAGCATACAAGTATACTCAGTAGGGAAAAACCAAAGTCACCCATGCACAAGTTGGAGAAGAATACTAATTCCCCCATGAGGAAACATCAGAAACTCAAATGCACCTAAAAAGGTATACTATCCATCCTAACCTCACAAAGGAACAATAACCAAATAACACAAGTAAAGTAAAGTAAAGTAGTAAACACATCCATATTTGGGTACCCCACACCACTTTCCACTAGATAACATCTCATCCCTAACGAAAAACATCCTGACTCTACCACGCTATTCCACAATCCCCACTGTCTCAAACTTCCCACACACACTTGGGCCACATACCACATCACACCTCACCCACAAATACCTAGTCCCCAAACCACAACCTTATCTTTCCCGAAAACACATGGGTCTTATCCCAAAGATAGCTGAGAAGCACACCTCGCCCGTAGACACCTGGTCTTCACAACCACACCATAACCTGCCTAAAGAGTCTTAGGATACCATACATCTGGTAATAAACCTCAATCCATTACAGCTTGCCTGAAGAGTCTTGGGAAATAAGTGCCTAGAAGAGGGAGAATGGGAGAAAATAACCAACAATCCATCCTCCTATTGAGATTTTGGGAAATACACCCTCCCCCATAACAATGGGTGTGTTTGACACGTAGTGCTAAAAAATGGTGGGTTTCATATAGAAATCACAAAGAACTACATGTATATTTATATAGGAACCAAAAACTGAGCCCGACCTATGGGTTTTCAAAACAAAATACCAACCCACACCAAACTTCCCTTGCTTCCACCTCTAAATTCATTTATCAATACCACAAACAGTCACTTCAGAAGTCGATAAATAAATGCTGCTTCACTAAAATCCATAACTCAAAACATACCCACATCCAATTCATTTAACCAGTTTTCATTCTACATTATCAAATCATTCATTCATTTATTTCCATCCCTACTTGGAAACTACCAAAAAATAGAAATGTGAATAAGGTGAAGCAACCATACCAACTACTTCCACCATCATTCTTCAAAGTCATTCTACCATATCCTTCTTATCAACAAGTAAAACTCCCGACACACCTCATCACAACCCCACTCAATAGCCCTGCTGCATAATAACACCACATCTAGCACACCCATAAACATGAACATGACACAACCCAGTCATGTATCCCTGCTTCCCAACCACTTCTCAGATGAAGTACCACTTCATAAAAAATTTCATCCATTCCACAATCAACTAATCTCTAAACCCAAGATTCCATGACACCACCTACACCAACCCACACACACAACCACACTCCCAGCCACAACACCACAACACCACAACAACAGAACAAATACAATTCTGAACATTACCATACACAACACAAAACCACACCAAAAAGGAAAAGTTTATTCAGATATAGCAAAAATTCAGGCTTTAATTCCACTTGATAAAATAGGGGTTATCATAGAACAAGTTCGATCCTGGGGAATCTATTTATTTAACTGAATATACATGATTAACTAGATTTTAATTATTACAGTAGAGATTTAAAAATCATTGAGTTATGCAAATATACACCACCAATGGCCATGATTTTCAAAAGAATGCAACCCACACAAAACACGACATGGATCAAGGATAACATATAAAACCAAGAAATCATCACCATCATACTCCCAAACCCTCATTTATTACTTCTTATCATCTTCATTAAATTGGTTTCATTCGTATTCATAGGATGACATAAGTACAACCTCCCCACATGATGCAAAAAATAAAGAGAGATGAAGGAATCCATACTTGAAATCAACAGATGATCAACAATTCTTCCTTGCGTCCAAAAAAGGGGGTCACGTGAGTAGTAGGGAAGAATCCAGGGGAAAACTGAATAGACTACTATAGCACAAGCGCAAAACTCCTCAAGGGAGAAAGGTTCTCAGTGCACCAAGAGAAAGAGGAAGGGTTCAAAGGAAGATATGATTTCATATTTAGAAAGTACAGATCCTAAATCTACAAGGAAAACTATTTTAAAGGCCACTATAGATGGATCAAAAACAAGACCATGTGGTTTGGGAGTAAAAGGAATATTTAGGTTTTTAGGAGATAAATAACATTTGAAATAGCCCAAAAACTAATTAAATATTACATTTAACTCATTTATCATAAAAGGAAATGTCAATGTGGTGAAACTAGAAAAACTGGGAAAACTGGAAATGGCTCACCGATGGGTGAGTCACAGAAATGAGTCACAGATAGTGAGTCACCGATGTCGAACTCATCGAAATGAGTCACCGACGTGACCCACTAACAGCAAGTCACCAACGCGACTCATCGATGCTACTCACCGACACCACTCACCGACGCTCGAACCACCAATGCCTTGACCGACCGATGCCTCGAGCTATTGATGCCCTCAACTTACATATTCCTCAACCTACAGATGCCTCGACCTACTGAATCCATAACCTACCGACACCCTCAAACTACCAACACCCGACCTACCGACGCTGTGACCTACCGACACCTCGAGTCACTGACGCCCTGAGTCATCGAAGCCCTGAGTCACCAATGCCCTGAGTCACAGATGTTGAGCTACCGATGCGACTCACCAATGCCTGACTCACTGATAAAAAAACTAGAAATTTGACAAACTCTTGAAATGAGACACCGTTGCCTCCAAAAACACCCAAACACTGGATTTTAATAAAGTAAAAGAGCACAGGGGTCCATGCCATTACATTAGATACATATCAAACTATTCTCTCCCTTGAGAATTCAAAACAAATCCCATAAGAAAGAGGGGTCTGAACAACCACCCAATAAGATACCTCTCAAGGATCAACCACCATATATTGTTATAAAGAGGAGTGAAACCTCAACATCCAAGAACACCTCCTCTCACATTTTCTAACCCAAACACACACAAGATACCTACACAAGAACCAACTATCCAGACACATGAATGATGGAATTCCTTCCTCAATGTCAAGATATTGTCTGCTCTAGGTGACACTAACTCACCCGCATGGGTTTAATCGAATCTTAATTAATGCCTCTTGATTAGGAATCTAGTATCCCCCTTTTTCAAATTTTTGGACTTTATAGTATGTTACAGAACAAGGAAACAAATCATATCATAGAAAACAAGGTTCAAGAACTACATCATAGATCAAAACATACAAGAAAAACTCAAAATAACTAAGGGTACTGGGCACAAATTTGTGTCTCTTGCTCCCAAGTACTCTCATCCAGGCCACCATGCCTCCAAAATACATGAACCAAGGGAATGGTCTATCCACAAAACACCTTCTTCCAATGATCCTGGATATCTACTGGAAGCTCCATGAATGTTGCATCATTCCCGATATCCAACTCTCCTTAATCAATGACATGAGAGTCATCATAAAGATATCGACAAATCTGGTAAACATGAAAGATGTCGTAGATTCTTCCCAACTATGGTGGTAATTCCAACTGGCGTGCCACCTCACCAAACCATCCCAACACCAAGAAGGGTCTGATGAAACTGGGAGAAATCTTATGCCCTCTTTTGAACCTCCACTGCCCACGTCAAGGGGAAACTTTCTAGAGCATGCGGTCCCCAACCTCGAACTACAATGGCCTTCTCATGAGATCGTTATATGACTTCTTTCAGTCCTGTGTTACCTTCATCATCTCACGAACAAGCTATACCTTCATATTTGTACTCTGCACCATGTCTGTACTAAGAACAACTACCTCCCCAACTTTCGTCCATCACAAGGGTGAACAACATGGTCTTACGTATAAAGCATCAAAAGGATCCATGCCAATGGAAGAGTAATAGATATTATAGTAAGAAAACTAAACCACGGGAAAATTTAGCACCCAAGACCCACTAAAGTCTAGAACACATGACCACAAAATTTCCTCCAATGTCTATATGGTCCTCTCTATTTGCCCATCCTTCTGCGGGTGGAAAGCAGTGCTGAGGCATAACTAAGTGCCAAAGGAATGCTGCAATCCCCTCCAGACTTGCGACATAAAATGTGTATCCCAATCTAAGATGATGGATCTTGGAACTACATATAGATTCAACACCTCATCCACTTACCTCTGTGCTAAGGCATTTACTGCTCTCGACTCCTTGATCGCTAATAAGTGAGCCGATTTCATCAAATGATCCACTACTACCCAGATTGCATTGCATTATCCATGATCACTAGATAATCTTGTGAATAAATCCATTGAAATATCATCACACTTCCACTATAGGACATCTAAGGGATTAAAAAAACCACTAGGAACACATTACTCAACCTTCAATTGCTGGAATACTAAGAAATTTGCCACAAACTCCACCACCGGTCGATTCATCCTGAGCCCCCATAACTGTCCCCTCAAGCCAAAAAACATCTTGGAAACTCCTGGGTGTACCTCTAGGGGTGAGATTTGAAAATCAATAAGAATTGCCTCATGCATCACCATAGGAACAAACATCCTCTCACAGAACAACATGCAATTCTGACCATCCTCCAACCATCCCTCCAGAGCATCACCATGGCCAAAGTGATCACACATTACCTCAACCTTTGAGTCTTTCCAAAGAGACTCCTCCACCTAATTCCTCAGAGATGACTGCACCATCATCTGAAATAGATAGCCTCTACCGCCATTCATTCCTATATCTAAGTTAAAGGTAGCTAACTCATCCATTTCTCTCCAAGCATCTGCAGATTCCCGAACCACTTCCTTCCACAACTTCCTGCTCAAAGAATTGTCCCCAACATTCTCCTTTCCCGAGGTATAAGAGATCTCAAAATCTTAATCTTGGAGAAACTCTACCCACCTCTACTACCGCAAGTTCATATCTCTCTGGGAATATATGTACCTCAAGCTCTTGTGATCCATGAATACCACAACGCACTCCCCAATGAGGTAATGTCTCCATAAATTTAGTGATAACACAGTCGCTTCAAGCTCCAGATCATGGGTGACATAGTTACATTCATGGGGACACAACTACCTAGACCCATAAGAGATCACCACCATTACCGCATCAACAAACACCCCAAGCCTAGATAGAAAGAATATAAAAACACCTCGAACATCACCCCTTTCTCTGGAAACCTGAGCACTGACCAACTTCCCCTTCAGATAGTCGAACACTACATGGAACTTCTTGATCCACACAAAATCCTAACCTTTTCTGGTCATAAGCATCAATTGGGATGCTAATCAAGAGAAATCAAGTATGAATCTCTGGTTGTATCCCTCCCAACTGAGAAAACTGTTAACCTTTACCACATTCTTGGGTGCTTTGCAAGAAACAACTTCCTCGACCTTCGACGAGTCCACTTCTACAACCTACCGAGATACCACATGTCCAAGGAAGTGGACCTCCCGTGTCCAAAACTTTCACATGGATTGATTTCTATAGAGATGGTGCTGTCAAAGGACCTCTAAGATAGTCCTGAGGTGCTCAACATGCTCCTCGTATGACTTCAATTAGAGCAGCATGTAGTTGATAAATATGGTGGCAGAACAGTACAAAAACTCATGGAAGACAGAGTTCATGAGCCCCATGAACACGGCTGGCGCATTCATAACACTGAACAACCTAACCAAGAAATCTAAGTGCCCAAAACTGCACCTAAAATAATTCTTCAGGATGTCACCCTTCTTCACCCTCAACTAGTGATACCGAGACCATAGACCAATCTAGGAAAACCAATTTGCTCCTCTTAGGTCATCTAAAATAACTTATATCCTCAAGAATGGGTAACAGTTATTGAATGTTACCTGATTTAGTCTCTCATAGTCTATGCATAGACTTAGACCACCATTTTCCTTCTTCAAAAACAATACTAGAGCACCCCACAATTACACACTGTGTCCGATAAATCCCTTCTTCATCAGATCGTCAATATACATCCAAAACTCCTGCAACTCAGAAGGCGCCATCCAATAAAGAACCATCAAAATTGGACTAGAAACGGGTTTTAAGAATATCTTAAACTCAATGTCATGTTGAGGGGATTGGGTTACAACCTCCTTGGTAAAAAAATCTGGAAACTCTCCAACAACTCCTAGAACCTCCAAAATCTCAGCATCCATCAACCCCACTAACAACTCGGCTAACAAAAAAAGAAGAGGCTATATACACAAGCTGTCCACCTGATATTTCTGCTCGCCATTGAATTCTACACACTGACCTTTCATGTCTGAAAACACTACTCTTCTCTAAAAGTAGTTGATAACAACATGCATAAAAAACAACTAGTCGATGCCAAGGATGACATCATACGACTACAAATATAGCAAAAAGAGATCCCACTACAATGATGCGGCCCCAACATCAGTCTAAATCCCTGGAAAATGTCAAAAAAACTGGTATGACCTCCAACTAGTATACTAAACAATAGGGAAAAAACAATTTTCTCTATGTCTAGTCCAAAGGCATCGGCCAGATTGGGTGCAACTAAGGATTGGGAATCTTCTAAATGAAATAAATCACAAGTAAGAGTTCTGAACAAACTGAATGTACCTTGAATGATCTTCATCCCCGATGGAACTACTTCCTCTACGGTGTGAAACTACCCACTCCTAGATCCTCTTCCCCTCAACTATCATCCGTCTCCCTGACCACGCCTTGGTCGAGGTCCCTGAGGAGCACCCTGAGGTTGGTCTCCTTCTACACTATCTGCCCTCAGTGGAGTGGTGGCCTATTTTACATACTACTAGAAAGTCCTAGATGGAAACTACTTCTGAGGTAGGTGTTGAACCTTCCAACCTCCATCATTCTGAGCTCAAGTTGGGCACTGATTATGAAGGCACCCATGGCCCCCCCAAAAAAAAACCTCATTCTGAAGCCTATGGGAAAATGATGAGGACCCTAAGGTCAGAACTAAAACTGCTGAGGTTGAATCCCCACTGGCCGAAACCTCGAAGGCCCTAACACTGGAGACTTGCTGCTGATGACCTTACCCTTTGAAGAACATGATCGACTCCCCTCTCATGGTAAACCTTCTAATGAGTGCATCCTTTCCACCACCTCATCCTTCTTTTGAACCTCTAAGTATGTTGGTAGGGTGAATGGAGTAACCACATACTAGAGGGAAGGGCGAAGTGCCTCCTTCAAATTTCTCTCCCGAGACTCCTCATATAGAAAGAGGTCTTGTGAAAAGTGAAGGAGATCCTTAAACTTGATCCCCAACTCCCATACCAACATACTCCCCTACTGGAGGGAGAGCAGCTCCTACCTCTTCTCATCCTTCATGGTCAAAGAAATGAATTCTTCCCATAACTACTTCTCCAAGTATTCTCACAAAACATCAGTCTCCTTCCTCTCCCCGAGGTAAAGCGTCTACCACTGACATGATGATCCCCTCATCTAGCTCAATGCCAGGGGAACCTAGTACTCTATAAGATCCTGGATCAAGATGAAAGTGATCACGAGCTCCTTGAGACAACCCTCCGTCTCTATGTCCAATACACTACCCTCATACTTTCCTAGAGTCTATCGCTAAAAGTAATGAAGCATATTTTACCAATGATTATACTCATCCTCTAGATTAAACCTCCACCGATCATCCAGATTGGCTGGCTGAGGCTCCACTGCCTGAGCCACTCATGGATGATGACCAGGTTCCATAGTAGAAAAGTAAAAAAGGAATTCTTAATCTTGGGTAGTATGGAATTAATTTAGGATTCATTTTAACTCATTGTTTATTTTATATTCCTGAAAATGCCCAAGATAAACAATAACACAAGTCATTATGATGCATGTACCTTTCCTAGGATCTCTACCTCGCAATAGGTGTAGCCTCACTTGGTTATTCGGTAAGCTCAAAGTCCTCGCATCAGATCATGGGGGGCCCTAAAATCTCGTGTCCTATCCAGTCTTCCCTGGCCTATGTCATGCACCAAAATCGTCTAACACTACTGCCCTACCATCCCATGAAATCCTCACTATTACTAACTCAAAACTCCATCATATATCTCAACCATAACCTTTGATACCATTCTATCATGACCCCTACTTATTAAAGATGAGGGAAGAGATAACAAGATGTCGAGACCTTCCTTCCACAAGATAAAGGAGAGATAATGACCCCAGAGTCCCGCCTCTAATAGGCCTCGGGGTGGAGACCAACACCAAGGGTATAGAAATCTCAAAAAAATGGGAGTAATTACACTTTTAAAGTAACCAATATTAGGAGATAAGATGTATCAACATCAAAAAACTCCAAGACACATATGTATAAAGAAAAAAAAATCCATCCCACAAGCATGTTTAAAGTAAAACCACGAGAGATACAAAGAAAACTCCAAAGTAAGTACCAAAATAAAACTAAGAAGTGACACAAAACCATCCCCAATGTCCGAGCTAGTAAGTTCCAATGTGGTTTGAAAATCATCCCGAAAACCTAAAAATAGTTTTATATATGTTGGGTGAGAATACAAGTATACTTAGTAGGGAAAAACCAAAGTCACCCATGAAAACGTGGGAAGAGTATACTAATGAAACCATGAGGAGACAACAAAAACTAAAAATCACCTAACAAGGTATACTATCCAACCCAACCTCACCAATGTACGCTCACCAAATAATGAAAGTCAAGTAAAGCAAAGTAGTAAACACATCGATATTTGGGTACCCTGCACCACTTCCCAATGGCTAACTGCACATCCCTAATATCGAACATCCTAATGCTACCATGCTCTTCTACAAGACCCACTATCACAACCTACCCAATGTAAAGACCCGTAAAATTCAAGGGAAATTTTTTCTAAATTTTCTTTGGGATTTTAGAAGAACGCGGTTTCTGACGGCACCTGATTCCGAGGTCCGGAGTGCCCGGAATCAATTTATGAAGTTTGGCTTGGGTACGTTCAGTGAAAGAACGAGCGGGAATTTCTAACTTTTGATCCGGTGCTCGGAATTGAAAACTGATGACACCGATGAACTCGCAGCGCCGATATTCGCTTAAGGAGACCTTTTCCGAGGTTGCGTTTATTTCGGGTTGAGAGTTGGTTTTTGGGTTTTAGAATAAGTTAAATAAAATTTGTAGAATACAATTTTTATTTTAACTTGTTTTTTTTAAAACCTCCCAAAGGGAGTTAGGGGTGGGACCCACAACCACTTAACCTCCCTTGGGAGGATTAAGTGTGGTGGGCCCCACACGAACCCCAACTCCTCATCTTCTCTCAAAACTCCCCTATAACCCCCTTTATTTAATGTTTGACAACTTGGTTTAATTAATTAAGGTGGGTTGATTTGAATTTCAAACCTTTGAAATTCAAGTTGAGGTTTGTGTAAATAAAATAAGCCTTAGCTTATTTTATTTTGTTTAGCCATCTTGAGAGGACTTGGGAGCTCCTTCTTCTTCTTCAACTTTGACGAAGAACGCGAAGAACCTTCAAGCTCCGACGAAGAACGCCGCTCCTCTCTTCTTCGTAGCCGGTTGTTTCCGAAGATCGACGACGCCTTCCGTGTCAACGAAAGGGAACGCCGCTCCCTCCTCGTACTTCCTTCGTCGGCTTACGAAGATTCACCAACGACGTACCTCTTCGTCAACGGAATTTACGAACGTTTACCGCGATGCCCGACCTCCGCGACGTTGTCTTCCGCGGGTCTTTGACGATCATCGATCTTGAAACCGAGGTAGGGGTTTGTTGTGGATTATTTTATTTACTCTTGTTCTTGGATTTAGCATGATAATCTTGTGAATAAATATTTGAGGGTTATCATCTAACGAGAGGGGGGCCGGACCGCAAAAACACAGCCGAATCCCCCCCTCCTTTTTTCTTGAATATTATTTCCTTGCGTATGAACGAGATGGCGTGGTGCCGTCGCACCACGCGGGAATCGCACGACAAATATTGCGCGGCGCCGTCGCGCCGCGCTGTGGAAAGATTACCATGAACATGACGCTGTCGCGCCGCGTCGAAGGGAACCGAAGGCGCCGCGGCCGAAGCGGGGCCGCGGCGGAGGGGCGCGGTGCCGTCGCACCGCGCCGGACGACGAAGGTCGCGGCCGGTTCCGGGCCGCGGCGGAACGAGAAGACCGGCGGCTCGCCGGTGTCGAAAGCCGGAAGGGGACCGGCTTTGCCGGTCCGTTGAAGAAGAACCGGCCGGCCAGGTTGGGCCGGCCGGAAGGGGAAAGACCGGGGGAATTTAATTCCCCCAGCCAAGTTCTTTGCCCCCCCATTATAAGGGGGGGGGGGGGGGTTTCACAAAGGGGGGGCAGCGCCCCCCCGTTTTTCCAAACGGCAGGCCCCCACGAAGGGGGGCCGTTGATTGACAAAGGCGCGACATGATGCTGCGCCGCCAGAGGGAAGAAGCGGGGGATTTTCCCCCCGCGCGTGGCACCCGAGCGACGCCAGGCCGCGCCGCCGCGCCGCCGGCCGGGCCGGGTCGGACCCGGGTCGGGTCGACCCAGGGGGGGGGGGGGGTCGGGCCGGGTCGGCCCGGACCCGGACCCCCCGTTTCGAAACGACTTCGGTCTTTTGGCCATATCTTGAGCCACAGACCTCTGATTGACAAACCGTCAGTGGGAATGCGATCCTTGGATCGAGAAGGTCGATTCAGTATATCTCACTCAAAGTTTCGGAATACTTTGAGTTCGGCCGGGTTGGTTCGTTCACGAAACCAACCGGGCCTTCGGAGCGGAAACGCTCATATCTTGAGCTACGGACGTCCGATTAACGTGTCGTCAGCTTTGTTGTGTTCCTCTTATTGAGACGGATCTTTTGGCATACTCCGCCCGAGGTTTGGACGCAGGTGGAGTACGGTCGGGTTGGTTTTTCCTTAAAAACCAACCGGGCCTCTGGGACGAAAAAACCAATAACTCTCAGATCGGGCGTCCGATCGACGCGCCGTCTGTTGCGTTGAGTTCCTGTTGACGATACAGAACTTTTGGATACATCAACTCTGGACTTTGTGACAGTTGATGTATCAGCCTCTCGGCTCGTGGAGCGGACCCTCCTGAACGAGCTTGCTGTGTGCGGGAACCCTAGTGTTGGCTGCAACTGTGACTGCTACTGCTAGTGCTGGCTGCGACTGTGACTGCTACTGCTAGTGCTGGCTGCGACTGTGACTACTACTGCTACTTCTACTGCTACTGTGACTGCGACGACGACAGTACAGAGATCCTTAGTGGATTCGACGACGACGACTACAACACTCAGCGATCTTACGTGGATCAGTGCTACAGGTCCTGTGTGGGCCCGATCCGGTGTGGGTCCGATCCTGTGTGGGTCCTTGCGCTCAGCGGTCTTGTGTGAACCAGCGCCTACAGGTCCTGTGTGGGCCCGATCCCGTGTGGGTCTTTGCGGGGGTTAGTTACCTATCGATCCTTCGTGGGTCCGACGACTTAGATGGATCAGAGATCATCTTTATCGTCTTTCGAAGAAGTATACCTGTGTGAGCTGAATCCTGTTGCTATCCTGTGTGGATTGTGTTGTGCTATCCTGTGTGGATTTCATTTTTCTTTTCTGTGTGGAATACGTATACTTTCCTGTGTGGACTGAGTTGTACTTGGGCTCGGAGGTTGGAGCGTATTGGAATTGATGACTTAGGTATTTGTATGGGCATATACCTAAGCAGTGTCGGTTGTTACTTCGTGTTTGTATCTCACATTTGTGGTTTATCCTTTGTGGATTTTGGGAGACCATCAGGGGTCTCGGGGTCCCTACTGAGTAGCTTATACTCACCCCTGCACGGGCTATGCCCGCACTACGTTGTGTTGGTTGCAGACGACGGACATCGTTGATCGTGGTTGATCCTTGCAGAGCAGGACAGTACCTGGAGGTGGACCACTGGGCGGGACGTACTCGGAGCGGATGGTGGGACCCTTGGAGCAGTGGAGCTATCTGTACCCACCCTTTAGGTGGGATTTCCAGTGGACAGCTCGGTGTAGCGGCTTTTACTTACAGTTGCTATTTTCCCTTTCGAGTTGTACTTTACTTTCAGTTTGTGTTTGTATACTGGCCCATTTACTTTTCCGCACTTTCAGTTGTACTCTGTTTTTACTTAGTGTTTACTTTCCGCTTGCTTACTCTATGGTGCTTGTTTACTTTACAAAGGCAATGCCTTCCCTTTTTACCAGGATTTACGCCTTGGTGCTAGTCTCTAGCCCCTGGCCTATGGAAGGCGGGCTTGGGGTAGTCACGGCACGGACCCCGAGGGCGGGTCGTGACAAATTGGTATCAGAGGAGTTCGGTTCTACTGCGAACTCTGATCTTTTCTATGTGAAGCAATAATGTTTAGCGTATTGAGTGTGGTTATCAGTCTAGGGAGTCCAGTGTTGGTGCGGTGGCCGACGTATCCGTACACCAGGACCCTGACTTCTGATTTCCGACTTAATGCACGAAAACATTGATTGCGTGTGTGTTTCAAGTTCTCTTTGTGACTACTTTGTGTCGTCTCACCAGGTATACTGTTGACCGTGGCGCACCTGTTCCTTTTCAGGATGGCCCCACGACGGCAGCCAGCTAGGGTTCCGAGAGTTGAGCATGACGACAGCCCACCGAGCGATGAGGCCTCGGTGCAGGGCCCTTTGTCAGCAGTGGCACCGGCGGTAGCACTACCCGCCGAGCCACCGATACTTCCAGCACCAGACGCTGACGATGCACATCGCCTCAGCGCACTGCATGAGTTTCAGCGCCAACGGCCGCCCAGGTTTCGTGGAGAGACGGACCCCCAGGTAGCCGAGGACTGGCTGGAGGCAGTCGTATGAGTTTTCAGGCTAGTGAGGACACCAGCAGACCTCATGGTGATCCTCGCTGCGAGCCTACTGCACGCAGCAGCGGGCCGATGGTGGAGCTTGATGCTCCAGGTGCACGATGAGGCATCTCTACTATGGACGGACTTTGAGAGCCTCTTCCGCTCGGAGTTCGTCCCAGCCACCCTTCGTGCGGTGCGTATCCAGGAGCTTCTTCAGCTGCGGCAGGGCAGCATGTCGGTCGTTCAGTACTCGGCTATATTTACTGATCTCTCGCGCTACTCGACCGACATGGTACGGGACCCATTCTTCCAGGCCCGGACCTTCGAGCAGGGATTGAGGCACGAGATCAGAGCATCGCTGATCTCCCTCAGCATTCCGACTCAGATAGGAGTACTGGAGCGGGCCCTTTTGATCGAGAGCTTCCTTGCTGAGTCTACACCAGCACCGCGACCCACCGCAGGGCGGCACGTGGCAGAGTCTTCTGCAGCTGGCAGTCGACGGATGACTCAAGGGTCCAGGCAGCCTATAACTTCAGGAAGACGACCTCAGGACACTGGCTCAGCAATGCGGGGCACACAGCGCGGAGCCAGTCTTTTGAGAGGCAGACAGTGCTACTCGTGCGGCGGGCAGGGCCACATGTCTCGTGATTGCCCGACCCGCCATGCAGAGGAGCAGCAGACGGTTGAGGAACCACCTAGGAAGAGGCAGAGGTTCGACCGTGGTGGTCCGCAGGGAGGAGGCAGATGAGGCAGAGGAGCTGGCCGAGCAGCAGGTGGTGGGTGACGCTTTGAGGCTCTACCACCACCACCACCAGGAGGTCCACCCCGACCTCAGGGGAGAGCACAGCTTCAGGCAGCTGAAGCTTATGATCATGGAGCTTCAGAAGCGGGTGGACTAGTTCGGGACTAGCTCCAGGCATAGAGTCCTTTTCCCATAATTCCTCTAGCTTCGTAGTTTGTGTTTTCTTGTGTCCTTGTACTTTGAGTTGAAGTATTAAATGACACTTGCTTTGGTGACTTTTGCTTTCTTGTTTTTTTGTTTGTTTTTACTAAGAGGTGCCGGTTAAAAACTGTTGACTTGACCCTCACTTGCGATATTCTTACTGGAGGAGACCCAGTGACCACACACTGATGCCGACAGTGTGACTCAACCCTTGGAGGTGAGAGTAATGGTTGGATCTCTTGGTAGCAGCGTCGAGGCCTTACAACGTCATCCATGCCATGAATTAACTAATCATGATGGGATTGACTGTATTAGGCAAGGAACGTGGTTCATCCAGGGGATGAGACCGCATTTCGCTTTTCAGCAAAGGAGAAATATTTGTAGCTTTGCAGAACGTTAAGGAGGAAAGGGAAACCCTTCGTGTGGTCAGACAGTTGTCAGCAGAGCTTCCAGGAGCTGAGACAGAGGTTGACCAGCGCAGCTATCTTGAGGTTACCTGAGGAGGGAGTAGGGTACGTAGTCTACTGCGATGCATCAGGGACCGGACTCGGATGTGTTCTGATGCAGGAGCGGGCAGTGATCGCCTATGGATCACGTCAGTTGAGGCCGCATGAGCAGAACTACGCTACCCATGACCTGGAGTTAGCAGCAGTGGTCTTCGCTCTGAAGACATGGCGACATTACCTGATGGGCGAGCGCTTTACATTCTTTTCTGATCATCAGAGTCTCAGGTATATCTTCTCGCAGAAGGACCTGAACCTGAGACAACGGCGATGGCTCGAGTTCCTCCAGGACTATGACTTTGAGATAGTCTATACTCCTGGGAAGGGGAACGTAGTAGCTGATGCCCTCAGCAGGAGGACGGGCATTCAGCTACTTGAGGAGGCGACAGAGCAGCTAGCCTCTTTGCAGATATCCTTCATGGATAGAGATGGAGCAGCCTTCCTCCAGTCTCTCATAGTCACCCCTCCACTACTGCAGCGGGTCAGAGAGGCACAGCGTGAGGACGCTGACTGTGAGACTCAGCGTGTACAGATACCCTTGGGACATGCACTTGATGGTTTCTCCCTTGGAGAAGAGCACGACATTCTTTTCAGAGGACGTACCATGGTACCAGTCGCTTTGCGAGAGGAGGTGCTGAGAGAGTTTCACACTTCTCCTTTGGCGGTACATCCTGGAGTGGCGAAGATGTACCAGGATCTCAGACGATAGCAATGGTGGCCGGGCATGAAGAAGGCTGTGGTAGAGTTCGTTTCTCGATGCCTCACCTGCCAGCAGGTGAAGGCAGAGCATCAGGTACCAGAAGGCTTGGTACAACCCTTGGAGGTTCCAGAGTGGAAGTGGGACGGCATATCTATGGACTTCGTGACTGGACTTCCACGCACTTCTAGAGGTCACAACTCCATTTGGGTGATTGTTGACCGACTCACCAAGTCGGCACACTTCTTACCCATCAGAGAGCAGGGCTCAGTGGAGAGCTTGGGACGTCTCTACGTTCAGGAGATTGTGCGGCTCCACGGCGTACCATCATCTATCGTCTCCGATCGAGATGCTCGCTTTACTTCCAAGCTTTGGAAGGGGTTACAGGAGGCGTTCGGGACGCAACTACGTCTGAGCACAGCTTTTCACCCTCAGACGGATGGTCAGACGGAGAGGACCATCCAGACTCTCGAGGACATGCTCCGCGCATGTGTCCTCGACTTTGGTCGTAGCTGGGAGGACCACCTACCCTTGGTGGAGTTTGCGTACAACAAAAGCTATCACTCCACCATCGGGATGGCACCGTACGAGGCGTTGTACGACCGACCTTGTAGATCTCCTTTGTGCTGGACAGACCCTGGGGAGTCAGCACTTGTGGGACCGGAGATGGTCCAGGCCACGACAGAGAAGGTCCAGGTCATCCAGGAGCGGATGAGGACAACTCAGAGCCGGCAGAAGTCTTACGCTGACAGGAGGCGGAGGCCACTAGAGTTCGAGGATGGCGACCACATCTTCTTGCGGGTCTCACCTCGACGTGGTATACGGAGATTTGGCCGAGGCGGTAAGTTATCTCCGTGCTTTACCGGACCCTTCCAGGTCCTCAGTAGGATTGGCGAGGTGGCTTATCGCCTGGGTCTACCACCTCAGTTGCACCGGGTGCACGACGTCTTCCACGTATCTCAGCTGAGGAGATACGTGCACGACCCGACGCACATCATTGACCATGGGGAGCTTGACGTTGACGATGGGGCGACTTTTACGGAGGTCCCGGTGGAGATAGAGGATCGACAGGAGAGGATCCTATGTGGACGATCGATTCCTCTTGTGCGCATCAGATGGCAGCACGGGAACCTCCAGGAGAGCACTTGGGAGCGGGAGGCTCAGATGCGTGCTCAGTACCCTTATTTGTTTCCCTAGTTTTTGATGTATCTTTACGGGGACGTAAAGCCCTGAGGTGGGAGTAATGTAAAGACCCGTAAAATTCAAGGGAAATTTTTTCTAAATTTTCTTTGGGATTTTACAAGAACGCGGTTTCTGACGGCACCTGATTCCGAGGCCCGGAGTGCCCAGAATCAATTTCCGAAGTTTGGCTCGGGTACGTTCAGTGAACGAACGAGCGGGAATTTATAACTTTTGATCCGGTGCTCGGAATTGAAAACCGAGGACACCGATGAACTCACAGCGCCGATATTCGCTTAAGGATACCTTTTCTGAGGTTGCGTTTATTTCGGGTTGAGAGTTGGTTTTTGGGTTTTAGAATAAGTTAAATAAAATTTGTAGAATACAATTTTTATTTTAACTTGTTTTTTTTAAAACCTCCAAAGGGAGTTAGGGGTGGGACCCACAACCACTTAACCTCCCTTGGGAGGATTAAGTGCGGTGGGGCCCACACGAACCCCAACTCCTCATCTTCTCTCAAAAATCCCCTATAACCCCCTTTATTTAATATTTGACAACTTGGTTTAATTAATTAAGGTGGGTTGATTTGAATTTCAAACCTTTGAAATTCAAGTTGAGGTTTGTGTAAATAAAATAAGCCTTAGCTTATTTTATTTTGTTTATCCATCTTGAGAGGATTTGGGAGCTCCTTCTTCTTCTTCAACTTTGACGAAGAACGCGAAGAACCTTCGAGCTCTGACGAAGAACACCGCTCCTCTCTTCTTCGTAGACGGTTGTTTCCGAAGATCGACGACGCCTTCCGTGTCAACGAAAGGGAACGCCGCTTCCTCCTCGGACTTCCTTCGTCGGCTTACGAAGATTCACCAACGACGTACCTCTTCGTCAACGGAATTGACGAACGTTTACCGCGACGCCCGACCTCCGCGACGTTGTCTTTCGCGGGTCTTTGACGATCATCGATCTTGAAACCGAGGTAGGGGTTTGTTGTGGATTATTTTATTTACTCTCGTTCTTGGATTTAGCATGATAATCTTGTGAATAAATATTTGAGGGTTATCATCTAACGAGAGGGGGGCCGGACCGCACAAACACGGCCGAATCCCCCCCTCCTTTGTTCTTGAATATTATTTCCTTGCGGATGAACGAGATGGCGTGGTGCCGTCGCACCACGCGGGAATCGCACGGCAAATATTGCGCGGTTCCGTCGCGCCGCGCTGTGGAAAGATTACCATGAACGCGACGCCGTCGCGCCGCGTCGAAGGGAACCGAAGGCGCCGCGGCCGGAGCGGGGCCGCGGCGGAGGGGCGCGGTGCTTTCGCACCGCACCGGACGATGAAGGCCACGGCCGGTTCCGGGCCGCGGCGGAACGAGAAGACCGGCGGCTCGCCGGGCCGCCGGTGTCGGAAGCCGGAAGGGGACCGGCTTTGCCGGTCCGTTGAAGAAGAACCGGCCGGCCAGGTCGAGCCGGCCGGAAGGGGAAAGACCGGGGGAATTTAATTCCCCTGGCCAAGTTCTTTGCTCCCCCATTATGAGGGGGGGGGGGTTCACAAAGGGGGGGCAGCGCCCCCCCGTTTTTCCAAATGGCAGGCCCCCACGAAGGGGGGCCGTTGATTGACAAAGGCGCGGCATGATGCCGCGCCGGCAGAGGGAAGAAGCGGGGGCTTTTCCCCCCGCGCGTGGCACCCGAACGGCACCAGGCCGCGCCGCCAGCTGGGCCGGGTCGACCCGGTTCGGGCCGACCCAGGGGGGGGGGGGTCGGGCCGGGTCGGCCCGGACCCGGACCCCCCGTTTCAAAACGACTTCAGTCTTTTGGCCATATCTTGAGCCACTGACCTCCGATTGACGAACCGTCAGCGGGAATGCGATCCTTGGATCGAGACGGTCGATTCGGTATATCGCACTCAAAGTTTTGGAATACTTTGAGTTCGGCCGGGTTGGTTCATTCACGAAACCAACCGGGCCTTCGGAGCGGAAACGCTCATATCTTGAGCTACGGACGTCCGATTGACGTGCCGTCAGCTTTGTTGTGTTCCTCTTAGTGAGACGGATCTTTTGGCATACTCCGCCCGAGGTTTGGACGCAGGTGGAGTATGGTCGGGTTGGTTTTGCCTTAAAACCCAACCGGGCCCCTGGGACGAAAAAGCCAATAACTATCAGACCGGGCGTCCGATCGACGCGCTGTCTGTTGCGTTGAGTTCCTGTTGACTATACGGAACTTTTGGATACATCAACTCTGGACTTTGTGACAGTTGATGTATCAGCCTCTCGTCTCGTGGAGCGGACCCTTCTGAACGAGCTTGCTGTGTGCGGGAACCCTAGTGCTGGCTGCGACTGTGACTGCTACTGCTAGTGCTGGCTGCGACTGTGACTGCTACTGCTAGTGCTGGCTGCGACTGTGACTACTACTGCTACAACTACTGCTACTGTGACTGCGACGACGATAGTACAGAGATCCTTAGTGGATTCGATGACGACGACTACAACACTCAGCGATCCTACGTGGATCAGCGCTACAGGTCCTGTGTGGGCCCGATCCTGTGTGGGTCTTTGCGGGGGTTAGTTACCTATCGATCCTTCGTGGGTCCGACGACTTAGATGGATCAGAGATCATCTTTATCGTCTTTCGAAGAAGTATACCTGTGTGAGCTGAATCCTGTTGCTATCCTGTGTGGATTGTGTTGTGCTATCCTGTGTGGATTTTGTTTTGCTTTCCTGTGTGGAAAACGTATACTTTCCTGTGTGGACTGAGTTGTACTTGGGCTCGGAGGTTGGAGCATATTGGAATTGATGACTTAGGTATTTGTATGGGCATATACCTAAGCAGTGTCGGTTGTTACTTCATGTTTGTATCTCACCTTTGTGGTTTATCCTTTGTGGATTTTGGGAGACCTTCAGGGGTCTCGGGGTCCCTAATGAGTAGCTTATACTCACCCCTGCACGGGCTATGCCCGCACTACGTTGTGTTGGTTGCAGACGACGGACATCGTTGATCGTGGTTGAGGCTTGCAGAGCAGGACGATACCTGGAGGTGGACCACTGGGCAAGACGTACTCGGAGCGGACGGTGGGACCCTTGGAGCAGTGGAGCTATCTGTACCCACCCTTCAGGTGGGATTTCCAGTGGACAGCTCGGTGTAGCGGCTTTTACTTACAGTTGCTGTTTTCCCTTTCGAGTTCTACTTTACTTTCAGTTTGGGTTTGTATACTGGCCCATTTACTTTTCCACACTTTCAGTTGTACTCTGTTTTTACTTAGTGTTTACTTTCCGCTTGCTTACTCTGTGGTGCTTGTTTACTTTACAAAGGCAATGCCTTCCCTTTTTACCGGGATTTACGCCTTGGTGCTAGTCGCCAGCCCCTGGCCTATGGAAGGTGGTCTTGGGGTAGTCACGACACGGACCCCGAGGGCGGGTCGTGACACCCACACACACATGGGACACATACCACATCACATCTCATCCACAAACACCTGTGCCACAAACCACAACCTCATCTTGCCCGAAAACACCTAGGCCTCTTCCCAAAGACACCTGGGAAGGACACCTCACCTGTAGACACCTGGGCCTCACAACCACAACACAACCTGCCTGAAGAGTCTTGAGCCACCATACATATGGTAATAAACCTCAATCTATTATAGCCTTCCTGAAGAGTTTTGGGTGATAAGTGCCTAGAAGAGGGAGCAAGGGAGCTAATAACCAACCATCCATCCTCCCATCGGGATTATGGGAAAGACACCCTCCCACAAAACAATGAGGGTGTTTAGAACATAGTGTTCAACACGGGTGGGGAGTGTATAGAAATCAAAAGTAACTAAAAGTGTATATATATAGGTAAAAACACTCATCCTGACCTATGTGTTTTAAAAAAAAAACTACCATCCCACACCAAACTGCCCTTGCTGCCACATCTAAATGCATTTATCAATACCACCAATAGTCACATCATAAGTCAATAAATGAACACTGATCACTACAATCCACAATTCAAAATATACCCCCAACCAATTCATTTACCAGTTTTCATTCTGCATTATGAAATCATTCATTTATTTATTTCCATCATTACCCAGGTAACTACCAAATATTGCAAACGTTAATAAGGAAAAACAACCATACCAACCACTTCCACCATAATTCTTCAAATTCATGCCACCCTACCCTTCCTCTCAATAACTAAAACCCCCAACACATCTCATCACAACCCCACTTGGCAGCACCACTTCATAACAAACACCACAACTAGAACACCCATAAACATGACCAAGACACAACCTAGTCTTGCAACCCTGCTGCCTAACCACTGCCCAGATGCAGTCCGATTGTATAACAAGTTCATCCATTCTACAATCAACCAATATCTCAACCTGAGATTCCATTACACCACAAGTACCACCCCCACACACAACCACACTCCCAGCCACAACACCACATGAATAGAACAAACACAAGGCTGAACATAACCATACACAGCACATAGCCACACCAACAAGGCCATGTTTATTCAGATTTAGAAAACATCCGGGATTTAATTACACTTGATAAAACATGGGTTATCATAGAACAATTTTAATTCTATAGAATCTATTTATTTAACTAAATATACATGATTAACCAAATTCCAATTCTTACAGTAGTGATTCACAAATCATACTGGTATGAAAACAGAGACCGCCAATGACCGTTTTTTTAGAAGAATACAACCCACACAAAACACAACATGGATCAAGGATAACATATAAAACCAAGAAATATTCACCATCGTACTCCTAGACCCTCATTTATTACTTCTTATCATATTCATTTATTTGGTTTCAACCATATTAACTAGAGAACATAAGTACACCCACCCCACATGATACACAAAAGAAAGAGAGATAATGGAATCCCTACCTAGAATCAACAGACGATCAACAATTCTAACATGCATAAAAAAAGGGGATTGTGTGAGTAGTAGGGAAGACTCCAGGGTAAAACCAAACTGACTTCTATAGCACATGCACATGACTCCTTGGGGAATAAAAGCTCTTGGTGCACCAAGAGAAAGAGAAAGGGTTCAAAGGAAGATATGATTTCAGCTTTAGAATGTCCAGATCCTAAATCTAGGGGGAAAACTGTTTCAAATGACACCAAATCCAGATCACAATAAAGACCACATGGTTTTGGAGTCAAAGGAAGTTTTAGGTTTTTTAGAAGACAAATACCATTTGAAATGGACCAAAAACTCATTAAATATGGTATTTAACTCATTTATCGTTAAAGGAAGCATCAAAGGGGAGAAACTGGAAAAATTGGGAAAATCGGAAATGACTCACCGATGGGTGAGTCACCGACATGAGTCACCAATAGCGAGTCACTGATGCCTGAATCACTGACGCAACTCACCAACACGATTCACCAACGTGACCCACTGACAATGAGTCACCGAAATGACTCACCAACACCACTCACTAAAGCTACTCACTGATGCCCAGCCCATAAACACCTCGACCTATCAATGCCTCGACCTACTAATGCCTAGAATTTCCGATGAATCGACCTATCGACACCTCAACCTATCGACTCCTCGACCTACCGATGCCCTCGACATATCGATGCCTGGCCTATCGACATTCGACCTACCGACACCTCGACCTATTGACACCTCGAGTCACTAATGCCCTAATTCACCGACGTCTTGAGTCACCGATGTCCTGAGTCCCTGATACTTAGCTACCTTCACGACTCACCGACACATGAATCACCGATAGGAAAACTAGAAATTTGACAAACTCTTGAAATGAGCCCCCGTTTCCTCCTAGAACACCCCAAACAATGGATTTTGAAAAATTAATGGACCACAGAGGTCTGACCCATTAAATAGGGTAACTTGAAATTTATTTTTATCTCAAGTTTAACAACATATTATCCTCACATTAGAAAATTAACCTTGAATCTTTCATGAAGATCAGACACAAACACAAAAAAATAGAAAAAAATAATGATGACATATATTTTACTTAGTTCACCCATCCAAGGTGTACATATAAATGATGTGTTTATCTAAAACATAATCACTAATTCACTAGTTTGTGATTAAAATATTTAGGATAAAATCACTAATCTTCCAATATCTATAGACTATTCCTCTCTTCTGATTAATAATTTCCATAAATATTACACAAAATAAAATTTATTCATATAGTTCAAACTCACAAAGATAAATATTGAATATTTAACATAAAAAATGGGGTTTCTCTATAAAAATATAATCTACACTTCCCATTCTACACTAATATGACCAAAAAATCTTCACTTCTAGGCCAATTCTTCAATGAAATTCAATCCAAGAATACTTTAGTTCTTAATATCAAATATTTAATAAATTATACACCTCAACCACTCTCATTTATTTCTTTATAATATTCTTTATTCTCTCTCTTCATCTTCTATTTTTTTAAAGAGTATGTTATATTATATCATGATAATTTGAAATTAAAATTTAAAATTCACAATTCAATCAACATCCAATTTCCTCTACTTTAAATACATCCATTGAGTTATTTATAATTGAACCTCTACTATAAATTTTAAAATAAATAGTTTATGGTAATTCCAAAAAACAACAAAACCTTATTGAGAATTCCAAGTCATAAAATTTATTCAAACTCTCCAGATTTCAACAATCACCAAATGGAAAAATTCATCACAATGTGATAGATTGGTTTTTTATACAACTTCTAGTTGTTTAAAGGTTTGATATAAAGATTCACAAAGTGATATTGATTGATGATGAAAAATATCTCAAAGCCTAACTTTTGTCACCCTACTTCTATCTATTCATTGTGAATACCATGATGTGATTACTATAGTCATGGAAAGACATTCTTCTAACAGCTTGTCTGACTCTTCAACCCAAACAAAAAAAGAGAAATTCTATGTATATGAAATTGAAAATTTTATAGAATCTAGATCAACCCATACTAATTTTATATTAGTTCAACACTTTTCCACATTTAATACCATTAAGTATCATTTATTCATGGTGTGACCCATTTAATTTCACCACGACTCATCTAGATAAACCTTACATATGGAAAAGATTATGTTTAAAACCTTTTATTTTTTTCCTCGACTATAACTACAATCATGGTGTGAACCATGTTCTATTTTTGTGGATTTTTACCATATCTAAAATAACATTTAAAGTATAACTCTATCCATCTCAACTCAATTCCACACTTCTTCATAAATTTCAAAACCCTAATGTATTGATAAAAAAATCCAATATTATAGTATTATGGTTGAAACATTCATCCCCTTTGAATTTTGTTTATAATCCTCTATTTGTTTCTATAAGTTTATTTATTCCAATTTAACCTCCCATACATATGACATGACTAACTCCCTATAGTTATACTCCCACTATGATTATAATACTAAATGAGTTGTTACTTTTCATGATATTATCACATCTAAGAATTTAGAAACATTTACTCTGAAAAAACCAATCAAGGAGATATTAAAAAATTCCTTAATATTATGTCAGTCAAAGATTTTGTTAAGAAACAATAGAACATGTTTATTTCTATAACATTGTACATAATTTAATATCAAAATTTTAGTATACTTCTCATTTCTCCATGGACTATGTCTCCCACCATCTTCTTAAACTCAAAATAATACGATCACTTGTAGAAACATACAATATTCATGTAAAGAATTATGTATAATTAGGAGAAGGTAGGTTGAACCTCCTTAGTTTTAGGAAATTGGTTGAACTCCAAGATTCCACTGATGATTACGATCATAAGTGAAACCAATAGCTCAGTAAAGATATATTACACTTTATGCTGAGTTCTAATAAATCCCAATTTTACAATTATTTTATCCACCGTATCCTATATAAATGGTAACATATCTCAATATGATTTGTGAAAAAGTGTTGCACCTGATTGTTTGTTAGCTCAATAACACTGTTGTTTTTGAATATATTTGTCACCAGTTATCATACAACTTCTTTTTTATCATATAACTACCACATATTCCATATCAACGATTCACAAGCCTTGTTAATTAAAATGTATTGTTCCACCACTATACTCAAGGATACACTATGTTGCTTCTTATTAATCTATCTAGAAAAATTTATTCCAATAGAGAAAGATCCACCCCATGTGGATTTTCAATATAGATAATCTCCATCCTATTCACATAGAAATAAGAAAAAAAATCTAGTTTCCTTGAATTTACCTCATTATCCTATTTTCATACAAAATATGTTTTTTATTTGGAAAACTTCGAATCCTTATTCTAATCATGTATCATAAAAGATATCAGAACAGTTTTACTATATGATATCATAGAATCCCAATTTTTATTCTATAAAATATTGAGTATAATCCCTTATTATCCTTATGAATTCCATTTTTCATTCATGTTAAACCCCAAAACAACTTAAGAGGGAAGGCTTGAATCAGAGTGTTAACTTTTTCTTAAAATTAAATGAATATTTTCCCCATTTTGTTAGGAACTTTAGAAATCTATAAAAAATAAAATTTCAATCACTTAACACACGTATGGAGAAAATGAAACCCAAAACTAAAATTTTACTTGATTCGAAACTAAGGACTAGTCCAAAGAGCATACCCTGATAATGTGTTGGTCATACCAAAATTAGATAAGTTTCACTAGTTGATGTTGATTGCAAATTTTCAGTCATGGTCACTCCATTCCAGGATCACTAATTTTATAATAATTTTAGGGATAACACACTTACTCACATGGATAACTTCCATTAAATCACCAATGATTAATACTTTTGGTTAATTACTTCCTAGTTTATCAACTTGAAATTAACTTTTATACTTGATCACATAGATTTGATGTTTTTCATCATGGGGGTCCAATTATAATTCGTTAATCCATTCCACAATCTTTTCCCAAGTTCAAATAATTTAAAGTAAGAATATTACATGAAACACATTTCATTTTATATAAAACTACCAACTTTCAAGAAACTCCCAACATTCATGAAACTTATTTCTTTCATGATTTTTCTATCTTTCAAAAAAAAACCCATCACTAAAATCCCTTAGCACCAATTAGTTCCCAAACATTATTTTCATGAAACTTATGTTCGCATAAAGTTTTTTGTACTTATATGGGATATATTAAAGTAAATATTTCATGAAATTATACTAATAAGACTTACTCTAAAACATTTTATACTTAAATTGAAGTTCAAAATCACCCTTTTTTGAAACTCCACAACTTTCGTGAAACTCTACCGTGTCTAGAAAAGAATTTCTACTTTGATATTCCAACATCAACATGTATTTCAAAATAACATGAAACATAATATTTAATGGTATTAATATTTTCATAACTCCTGGTATACTCCCTTTAGTAAATTTCATGCAAAAGTGCATAATTGGGCTGAGATACTCATGTTTTAATATTAGATATAATTTTTGAGCATTATTTGAAGTAGTAAAATTGAATCAGTTTACTATTTTAATTATAAATCTAAACCTACTTAGCCAAATTGAAATTTTCTTGTTTTTTAGGCTTTCTTATTCAATATAAAATAGTTCATTAGAAGGGATCTTGGGCCAATTCTTCCAATTGAAGGGTGATATGGACCACATAAGAAGGCCCAAAGAATCTGTGAAGAAACTGGACCATCCATGAAGATTGAATTACTGGGATTAATCCAGAAGTCCAAATTCATTTATTATCCTACAAATTTCGTATAAAATTTCTAGGATTCATTTATAATAAAATAAAGGCCCAAATTCAATAACAAGGCGCCCAAATGAAGCATTGAATTCCAGCCCATAATTCTGTCTGGGAATTGAGACCATCACACAAAATTTGATATTTCTCCTGATAGAGACATCTATTAGAGTTGAGATTTTGTAGTATGAAAGAGGAGATATAGGGGGATGACATTTTTTAATAAATCATTCAGATATGAAGGCATATTCCTATTCAAAAATCCATTCACATTTCAGCCATCGAAAAATCATGGATAGAAATGTACAGTTTAAAATTGTTTATAAAAACCACCATAACTTTGGATCCATAAGTCCAAATTCCTCCAAAATTTTAGAGTCTACTTAAAACTTTATTATATAAAACTTTTAAGAAGAACATTTCTCCATATTCGGCTTTCTGAAATATCAAATTGGCGATGTAATTGGAGGGGTAGTTTTAGAATGCAAACAGTCCACTTCCTTGAGCTATAAATACTTCTCCCTCCTCTCCTTGCAAGAGGTTGGAATTTAAGAGAAAAGGAGGATAGTTTGGCATGACCAAGGCTCTTCCAAAGGCTTGGGAGGATCTTCCATACTCATGTTTTGACTTGAGAAACTATTCCTCCTTGCTTCCTTTCATTTACATTTGTGTTGTTCTTCGTTTATAATCGTGTAAGTGTTTGTTTTTGTAATTCTATTTTAATGAAAGTTTATTCTTCATATTCTTTTTGAATCATCCAAAATCTGTTAATAAATAGAAATTGTTTTAAAATAGTTTAAATCCAGTAAAAATCCATTTTCCATTTTTCTTTCTCATTCAATCAAAAGTCTGTGTTTATTTCTCTTTGTTTCTTGTGTGTGTGTTCGACACACCACTATTTTATTATCATTTTATTTTTATTCTCTTATTAATTCATCATCATAAACATAATAAACCATATTACTAATCATTTAAATGGATGAGTAAATCTGTCATTGGGGTCATTTATAATTTAGTAATGTTAAGTGATTGAGATCTTTTGCTCGATGAATATTCTTTGAATTAACATTGTGTATATTGGACTTAACATGTCATGGATTAATGAATTGTTTTGTTTAACATGTGGTTACCATGGATTATTGGAACCATAAATATACTACAGTCGATATGTACTGATTGATATTAGAACACTAAGTTAATTTAAGGTTTGGATTAAAGCCTTAACACTTAGGAATTCCAATCAACGTCAACTTGTGACATGGGTGTTAATTTAATGAAATATAAAGCAAGGCTCAAGGATATCACAAGCTTCACTACCTAATGATGAAATCACCCAAATATTTATAATTTTTTTAAATCAATATTAATCAATAAATCATTTAAATTAAACTCTGCAAACAAAATCCCCCATTCAAAAAACAATCAACTAAAAACAATCAACTATTAAAAAGTATCATCATCGAGGATTCTAACCGAGTGTTGCTATACAAATTAGCAGAGAATCAGAACCTTGAATGGTCAATAGGTGACAATCATCCGCACTTTCAAATGGAACTATTTCCGGGGATGGTGAAATTAATTAGTCATTAGTTTCAGGTTATTGTAAAAAAACAAAATTAAAAAATTTTTAAAAAAAACACAAAGAAAAATCCATCTTAATCTTTCTTCCAAAATATCTTTGAATGCCATGTAGCCTCCTAAACAATCCTTCCGATTTGTTTGATCCTGGAATTGAGAGAACTCTTCACCAACTTAGAAGGAACATTAGGTACAATCAAATCATTCAAGAACCAGTCTATGTCCAAACAATTGAATTAGATATGACTAATCATTGGGAACAAACCCTTAAAGAACCTTTTGTCCCTAATTTGAATTACCAACCCCTTGTATTCAATATCCAAACATAGAGGTTTACTTCAAACTCAAATAATTTTTGATTCATATTCTTCCTCATTTCCACGGACAAGCCGGTGAGGATTTATATCTCCATCTTAAAGAGTTACAAGTGGTGTTCTCTACCATGAAGAATCAAGGGGTTTCTGAGGAACAAATCAAACTTAGAGCATTCCCTTTCTCCCTAGATGACACTTCCAAGTCATGAAAATACTACCTCCCTCCTGGTTCCATAAACTCATGGATTTACATGAAGTGACTTTTCTTAGAGAAATTATTTCTTATTTCTCGTTCCACTTCCATCTGAAAGGAAATTAGCGGTATCCATCAATTCCCTAATGAATCACTCCATGAGTATTAGGATAGGTTCAAAAAGCTTGTGGAAACCTGCCCACACCACCAAATCCCTAACCAACACTTAATCCAATACTTCTATAAGGGGTTATTGGCTATGAAGAGAACTCTCATTGATGATGCAAGTAGAGGTTCTCTTATTGATAAAACTCCCACAGCTATAAGAGATCTCATAAGAAACATGGCTGAAAACACACAAAAATTCTATATTCGAGCACATGATCAAGTCAAAAAATCCCAAGATAGTCAATTGATAGAGCCGAACAAGATGAAAGAGTGGATGAGTGAACTTACAGGTCTTGTGCAACAACTAGCTGTGACATCCAAAGCCCCAACCTCATCTTCTCCACAATCTCTGTTCCTTGGACCTATCAAGAACTGTGGAATCTGTAGCTCCCCATATCATCCAACTGACACAGGTCCACAACTTCAAGAGGATCCCTCCGATTCATCTGGACCAATGGAGCTCAATACAACATATACTCAGCAGAACCCCAATCCCCAACAATCAGTTCAGTTCATTAGAAATTTCAACCAACCCCACTCTGAGCCTTTCTCTTATACCTTCAACCAAGACTTATGGTATGGTAATCCGATTTCTCATCCCCCTCAATTCCCTCCTCAAAACCCAAACCAATTCTAATATGGCCAATGTGTTGGTAACTTCCAACAACCTTACCCTTTTTTTTCTCAACCTCAAAGGATAAATTCTTTTCTTCCTCCTCATGGATTCCACTATCCTAGTGAGCCTTCCCAATTCCAAAACCAATACAGTCACTCTCCCAAGAAGTAAAATCAAGGAAATCCCAATCCAGGAAAAGCCTCTTCTTCCATAAAACAATAGGAAAGTGCAGTGGAAGATCTTGCTTCCTTCACCCATTCCAGCTTTAAAAATATTGAAACCCAAATTGGTAAACTTGCATACCACCTGATCCAATGACAACAATCAAATTATTCCCAACTCCCAGCTCAACCATTACCCAACCCCAAGGGTAATGTAAGTGCAATTTCACTTAGATAGGGAAAGAAAATTTCTGTGCCTCATAATGAGTTCTCCAACTTCCCTTTAAATGCTGACCTAGAAAATGAAAAGAAAAAGAAACATGAAAAGGAATTTGAATCCATTCCCTCACCTCCTTACATTCCACTTAGGAATCCAATTCCTTTTCCTCAATCCATTTCTAATATAAATAAGTCCTTTGAACCTGATCCTAAAATGATCAACATGTTTAGACGTGTTGAAGTCAAAATTCCCCTCTTAGATTCCGTAAAAAAATCCCTAAGTATGTCAAGTTTCTTAAGGAATTGAGAACCCATAAGAGGAAACTTAGGACCTTCAAAAATGTTTCTGCTCAACAGTCTATTCCCATAAAATTCAAATATCTAGGGACCTTTACGGTTCCATTCCAAATTTGAAGTTCCAACTTTGATGATACACTCATAAACTTAGGGGACTCAATTAATTTCATGCCCAAATCCATATTATTCAACCTTGGTATAGGCCCCTTACATCCAACGGGTGTTTTCATTCAATTGGCCAATCGAAGCAAATATAATCCTGAGGGTATAATCGAGGATGTCCTTTTTCGTGTAAATGATCTTATATTCCCTGCTGATTTCTATGTCCTTGACATGGAAGGTGAGATGAAATCTTCCCGATCTCCCTTAATTCTAGGAAGACCATTATTTATGATAGTGAGAACCAAGATTGATGTCCATTCAGGCATCTTATCCATGGAATTTGGTGACCAACTGGTTAAGTTCAACATTTTACAAGCCATGCGATACCCATATGAGGATCACTCTGCATTCTCAATCCATGCTTCTGAGGACACTTCTGAGAGTCAATTAAACCCCATTCCATCATGTTCATCATGTTCTAACAAGAGAGGATCTTGTGAAATCTACACCATGATTAACCAAGTCATAAATGGTGAATTTGATGCGGACCTTTCATTCATTGACTCTATCAATCCAGAGGAACTTGAAAACTCTCATGAATCCCACATCAACTCTGATCTCTATTGCTCTACATTTGACAGTATTAAGGAAAATGAATCAAAACCAACTGAAATACATTCCTCCATTCTTGATTTTTCTAGCCCACTAATGAAAGATGAGACTGATCTAAAATATCTTCTTGAACACCTGAAATATGCATTCCTTTTCCAAGATCACTCTTATCCTGTCATTATCTTCAACTCAATTACCAAAACTAAGGAGTCCAAACTTATTCAGGTGTTAGAGGAAAATAAAAAATCCTTAGGTTGGACCCTAGACGACATACCATGAATCAACCTTGCTCTTTGCATGCATCACATGCATCTTGAGGAATCATCCAAATAAATTAGACAACCACAAAGAAGACTCAATCCACTTATACTTGAGGTAGTTAGGGAAGATATCACCAAGCTTCTTCAATCTGGTATTATCTACCCAATTTCTAAAAGTTAATGGGTTAGTCCAATTCCAATTGTACCTAAGAAGGGTGGGAAAACTGTTTTCACAAATGAACATGGTGAGGTAGTCACAAATCGAGTGAAGAACAAATGTTGTGTTTACACCGACTATAGGAAATTGAATTTTGAAATAAGAAAAGATCATTACACTCTTCCATTCCTTGATCAGATTCTAGAATGATTAGCTGGAAAGTCACATTATTGATTTATTGATGGATACACAGGCTATTTCCAAATCCCAATCTCACCACAAGACCAAGAAAAGACTACTTTTACTTGACCCTTTGGAACATATGCATATAGAAGAATGCCTTTTGGCCTCTACAATGATCCCACAACATTCTAGAGGTGTATGCTGAGTTTCTTTTCTGAATTCATTGAACACTGTATGGAAGTCTTCATGGATGAATTTAACATTTATGGAGAGTCATTTGAATATTGCTTGAATTCACTCTCTATAGTCCTTCGAAAGCATGTCAAGTGTAACCTTGTGTTAAATTTTGAAAAATGTCACTTCATGGTTGCAAATGGGATTGTTCTAGGGAACATAGTTTCAAAAGAGGGTATTGAAGTTGATCCTTCCAAAAT
This sequence comes from Viscum album, assembly GCA_963277665.1. Classification (NCBI taxonomy): domain Eukaryota; kingdom Viridiplantae; phylum Streptophyta; class Magnoliopsida; order Santalales; family Viscaceae; genus Viscum; species Viscum album. The sequence continues at coordinate 426,961,730 of OY728150.1, read as the reverse complement.
TGAAGTTATCCAATCACTTTCTAAACCCACTTCTGTTTGAGACATCCGTTCATTCCTCGGTCATGTCGGTTTCTATTGGTGATTCATCCATAACTTTAGTAGGATTTCCCTCCCACTCACCCGGTTGCTCCAAAATGATTCCACTTTCAAATTTGATGAGGTTTGAAAGAGATGCTTCATTGAACTCGAAAATGATCTTAAATCTTCCCTGATAACTTAACCCCCGGATTGGTCCTTACCCTTTGACTTGATGTGTGATTATTCTGATGGAGCCGTTGGGACTATTCTTGGTAAAAAAAAAGAAAATATTCCTCATGTCATCTATTATGACTCAAAAAATTTGGATGAAACTCAATATCAATCACTGTCACTAAAAAGGAACTTTTACCAGTGGTTTTTGCCTTTTATAAATTCCATCACTATCTCTTAGGTGCTAAAGTCATCATCTTCACAGACCATTCTGCTATAATGTTCTTACTCAAGAAAAGTGATTCCAAACCGAGGTTAATAAGATGGATCCTAATGCTCCAAGAGTTTGAACTTGAAATCAAAGATATACTAGGAAAAAAAACCCAATGGATGATCACTTGAGTAGAATTTCTAATTATTCTCAATTTGAATTCATTGATCTTGAATTCCCCATTGAGAACATTTCATATCTCACTCCAAAAATACCATGGTATTCCCCAATTGTAAATTACCTTGTTTTTGGTGTTTCTACTAAAACGTTTTCAAAAGAACAAAAAATGAAGTTTAAATGTAATTCAAAACACTATTTTTGGGAATATAATAAACTTTAGAAAACTAGGGAAGACATGGTAATTAATAGATGTGTTGATGAAGATGAACATTCCTCCATCTTAGAATTCTATCACTCACTTCCCAGAGGTGGACACTTTGGACCACAAAGGACCTCCTGAAAGGTTATAGACTCTGGATTCTTCTAGCCTTCACTCTTCAAGGACTCACATGAGTTCTTTCAATCATGTCCCACTTTCCAAAAGTTTGGCACAATTTCGAAAAGAAATGAAATGCCCCAAAATCCTTTAATCTTCTATGAGATCTTCGATGTTTGAGGAATCAATTTCATGGGACCATTCCCCCCTTCCAATATATTCTCATTCATTCTTATTGTGGTAGATTATGTTTCTAGGTGGGTAGAGGCCAAACCCACTAGAAATAATGATTCACATACAATTAGTGAGTTCCTAAATACACACATCTTCCCCCGATTTGGCATAGCACGTGCCTTGATAAGTAACTCAGGAACCCATTTTTGTAATAGAACTATGGAATATATTTTGAAAAAGAATGGTGTTGTACATAAATATTCAACTACATATCATCGCCAAACAAATGGCATGGATTAACTTTCTAATAGAGAAGTAAAAAGAGTGCTTGAGAGAATTTTAAAACCCACAAGAAAAGACTGTCTTGAAAGACTTGGTGAAGCAGTGTGGACTTGTCGAACTGCCTATAAAACACCCATTGGTATGTCTCCTTTGAGGTTAGTTTTTGATAAAGCATGTCATTTTCCAGTTTAAATCCAACATAAGTCATTTTGGGCTGTGAAAAATTGTAATTTTTTTTGAAAAATCTGGTGAAGAAATATTGTTGCAATTGGATGAACAAGAGAAGCCTCGACTAGATTCTTATGATAATTATAATATCTACAAAGAAAAATCCATGGCACTCCATGAAAAACACATCCTGCGAAAGGTATTTTATGAAGGTGAAAAGGTAATGCTCTTAAATTCTCAACTTCAACTTTACCACGGTAAGCTTAATTCTCATTGGGAAGGTCCTTTTATTATTACTAATGTTTACCAATTTGGTGCAGTGCAAGTCCAGGACCCCTCCTCTAAAAGGAAATTCACGGTAAATGGAAATCGATTAAAGAATCACCATGAGAGGACACAAATTCTGAGGACCACATCGACTTCAATCGAATCCCTAACTCCTACTGTTGACCCACCACCGTATAGAGATGATGATCCACCAAATCCAAACTAGAGGGAACCTCATTCCCTTTAACACACACTCTATCTTCCTCTCTATACATATTTCTTCTTCTTCTACTCTCTTTAATTTTTTACCACTTTCTTCATAAAACCCTTTCTTTTTCTCTTTCTCTTTTGTGTGGATGTTTATTTTAAAAAAACTAAAAAAACTAAAAAATAAATAAAAAAATGAAAAAAAACTAAAAGATTCATACTTACTCACCATCCAGTTTTGAAAAATTTTCCAACCATTTTGGGGAGTCAAAAGGCATGGTTTCGTCTTACAAAAATTGTTTTTTCATCATATATTTTGATAAAGAATATTGTGTCAAAACCAACAAATTTTGAATGCACAATTTTTGATTTGGAAAATGATTTTCCTCAACTGTGAGGAACAAAATTAGCTTTCATGCCAAGTCTACATATGGCCATCTTTTCAAAAGGTGTGTTTTCCACCCCCGATTTTGAGTCTTGAGTTTGTGGTACTTCGAGCTGAATTTCCCACTTTTTTGTGCATTAATATGATAGAGGATTTTTTTTGAACCTCACGAGAATCATAATATCCAAATAGCCTCCCATCACCCTTACATTAATCCTAATTTTAAAAGCCCCTCTGAGCCTATGAAAACCTTTTCTTTGATAGCCACATTACAATCCCAATATCTTATCCCACCCAACATCTACATGGATTTGCATTACATTATTTATTGAAATTTAAGTGTTGGGGGAATGAATTTCATTTTGGGTGCCCTTTTATTGATTTTCAACATGTTATCATATTCTTTAGGGTATGATTGAGGGAAAGAATCCATTTTAGTGTGGGGGATAGGTTTTCATTTAGTGAGTTTTGGGAATGTATATATGCTTATGACATATTGTTCAGATTTTATTGAAAAGTGTTAAAAAAATAAAAAAATAAAATAAAAAAAGAACAAAGTAAATGGACTGGGTCTTGGGAAGGTCAAAAATCACTCTTCTTAAACATTTTATCTTGTTATAACTATTACAATTAGTGTCGTGATGAGATCAATCATGGGTTGGGATATGAGTGTGAGATCTTTTTCAAGTTCAACTTAAAAAAAATAAAAAAAAGTGAAAAGAAAAAAAGAACACTTGAATTTTATATTCTTATGTCATTGGGATAAGTTTTGTGTTTTGTAAATATGTCATCTTCTCATCCCCTTCAATTTTCCCCTCCCTTGTTTCTTTCTTCACACAATCATGACCTTTTAAATATGTGTTTCAATTTCCTTCCATGTTTCATTTCAGAAAATTTTTGCATTGTTTACCCATGTTGATGTTTTACCCCTCTTCTCCTCTCTCTTGGACATTAAATTCCTACCATCCCATAGCCACAAAAAACCCCTTAACAAGACCTCTTGATTCTTGTGAACTTTAGGATATGTAATGGAAGATGAGATCTCTTTCAAACTCTATGATTTTCACTTTTGGTTGGTGAATCAGTGAACCTATAGAAATAATTTTTTATCATCTTGAGAGGAGTAAGTTTCGAGTGCCCACATTTTCTATTTCAAAATTTGAGCATGAAAAAAGATTTGTTTTGGAACATTGTTTCTTTAACAGTTTGAGTTGTAATTCAATATGGATGAGTGAAATAGTCTAAACCTCCCATGAGCGGGGAAAACAAAATTTTAATATTTGTTGGCGAGTGAAAATGATTTTGTTATGTTTTTATATTTGTTTCAGATGAGGACATTCACAATAATAAGTATAGGGGAGTTGATGATATTACTATTTTCATAACTTTTTTTATACTCTAGTAAATTTCATTCAAAAGTTCATAATTGGTGTGAGATACTCATGTTTTAATATTAAATATAATTTTTGAGCATTATTTGAAGTAGTCTAATTGAGTCAGTTTAATATTTTAATTATAAATCTCACCCTACTTATCCAACTTGCATGTTTCTTGTTTTGTAGGATTTCTCCTTTAATATAAAATAGTTAATTATAAGGGATCTTGGGATAATTCTTCTATTTTAAGGGTGATATAGACCACACAAAAATACCCAAAGAATCTATGAATAAACTGGACCATCCATGAAGATTGAATTACTAGGCTTAATACAAAATTCCAAATTCATTTATTCTCCTCAAAAGTTCGTAGCACAATTCAAGATGTATTAAAATTTCAAGGCCCAAATCCATAAAAAGGGGCCCAAAGGAAGCATTTTAGTTCATCCCATAATTCTATCTGGGGATTGAGTTCATCCCATAAAATTTTATATTTCTCCTGATAGAGAAATCTATTTGATCTGATATTTTGCAGTGTGCAAGAGGAGATATAGGTGGCTAACCTTGTTGAAGAAATCATTCATATTTAAAGGCATATCCATCCATCCAACGTTACTTTTTTATTTTTCAAAAACTTTTAAGGGGATAGTGAGAACCATCACAGCATTAAACACCAAAAGAAACTATAGATTTTTTGAAGAACAGTTTGAGACGATTGGAATCAATTTCCCTAAATAAGATCCAGGGAATAGAGTTTACCAGGGAGTCAGGGTATCCCTTCAAGATTCCTTCATACTGATGTGCCATGATGTCCCAAGCTTTTGTGAATTCCTCCATGTTAATCTTCCCCATATTGAAGCCACTGAGCAGAATACAATCCTGCTTATCAATCCACTCACCATGTTCCTTTGTAGGGATCTCATGAATCGTTCTTCCTGTCTTCTTCAATGCTTTCATATCCATATCTTCCTCTCCCATTTCTTCATATGAGTGAAAAAGTAGATCCATGTGTTCCAACATCGATGATATCTATTGATGAGGGTCTCTGGAGGATCTTGTCTCACGTTGCTGTCCAGGATCCCTCGTCTTCATCGAGGGAGTGGCAGGGACACCAACCTCACCACCTGTAGACACCAGGTCGCTATATGTGGTGACCACTGCATCCGAATTGCTCATAGTAATAGGATCCTTTGGGACCTACTTTCCCTTACTTTCAGACCTCATGATAGGAGGGCTAGGTAGGTTAGAATACTCCTTCCTACGTCACCCCCTCTGGTTGTTCTTGATAAATCCATCAGAATCAGTAGTAGTGAACTTGCCCTTCCATGAGGATGATCTAAGATATTTCTATGCCATGGTCACTTTCTTGGGTTCAGCAGAGGATCCAGAACATCATCCATATCCTCTTGGGACTCACCCACATCTACCAAGTGGTCCTCTCTATGTGTAGCCTCCCTTTTGTTTAGATCCCCACTAGCTTGGCATTCATCATCACCCAACACTCCATATTTATTTTTAAGGTCCATGTTTGATCTCTGAGCTATAACCTTCTCCACATAAGAAAGGGTCGTCTTCATGGATTTACTTGGCACCTCAAAGGCTCCTGTATGTTGATAGCCTCGTCCCATATATTGAAATTGCATTGAGGTGTCCTTCAGAGCCAGAAACTGGGAATGCTCACTGGATTCATGGTCCTAACAAAGTCCTTCAATCACCTCTATAACATTGGCTGCATTTTTTTGAACCATCTGGATTGTTGTTTCCTCCTGGAGGGACTCTTTCACTCCGTTATTGTTACCTACAGTTGAGCCGCCTTCCAAAATCAAGAACATGTATTTTCCCACCTTGTTACTATAACCTGAAACTTCTTTATCCTGGGTTACCACCTCGATAACACCCACGTTGGATGAAGTTTCTTTGCTCACCATTTCCCCTGGGATGCACACCCCTAGTACTCTCTTCAATATGTCAAAAACCATAGAAACATTCAAGTTTGGAGAGAGGGCTATTACTTTCCTCATATAATCCTATGCTGTAAGACCAGAACTGAGTCCGATCGCCTCCATCTCTTTTTTCTCATATTTAGAACCACTGGTGGTGCACACTGGTCCAACTTCCAAAGATTTTCCACTACCTTCACCCATACACAATCACTTTCCACCATCACTTGAATCTGCAACCTGCCTTTGAGGCATCCTCCCACATCTTCAGGATACCCCAGGATGACCCAACTTCTTACAGGAATTACAGAAATCAAACCAAGTTTTATATACTACCGGTTGTTTGTGCTGAAACTCTCCCTCCACTGTAATCTACACAAAATCATGTGGAAATTTCAAGACATCAAGTTCCACACATATACGGGGACAGACTGGGTGACAGAGTGCCCTGGTTCTTGAATCCACACATAGGAATCTTCCCACAAGGTTACCTAGCATTCTCAAAATTGTAGGGTTTTGAAATAGTAAAGGGAGTTACAGAAAACTAATCCAAACCGCTACTGTAGGGGTGTCACGATGCATGTGGAAGTCATATGACCAACAGAAGAGGTAAAATAGGAGACCATTATAGCTTCACAGTGCACTGGACCAGGCTTTAACCAGATCCTACTTAGTTACGAATCGAATCCAAATATGCCTGGAATCGAGCAGACCCACTGTTGATCTATTCTGTAAAACCACCATAACTTTGGATCCATAAGTCAAAATACCTCCAAAATTTGAGAGTCTACTGAAAATTTTAATATATAAAACTTTTAAGAATAATATTTCTCTATATTTGGATTTCTAAAATATCAAATTGGAGATGCAATTGGAGGGGTAGTTTTTTAATGAAAACAATCCACTTACTTGAGCTATAAATACTTCCCCCTCCTATCCTTGCAAGAGGTTGGAATTTAAGTTAAAAGGAGGATAGTTTGGTATGACCAAGGCTCTACCAAAGGCTTGGGAGGATCTTCCATACTCATGTTTTAACTTGAGAAACCATTCCTCCTTGTTTCCTTTCATTTACTTTTGCGTTGTTCTTCGTTTATAATCATGTAAGTGTTTTTTTTGTAATTATATTTTAATGAAATTTTATTATTCATATTCTATTTGAATAATAAAAACTATGTTAATAAATATAAATGGTTTTAAAATGGCTTAAATCCATTAAAAATCCATTTTCTATTTTTCTTTCTCATTCAATCAAATGTCTGTGTTTATTTCTCTTCGTCGCTCGTGTGTGTTTTCGGCACACCAATCTTTTATTATCCCTTTATTTTTATTATCTTATTAATTCATAATCATAAAAATAATAAAACATATTACTAATCATTTCAATGTCTAAGTAAATCTGTCATTGGGGTCAGTTATAATTTAGAAATGTTAAGTGATTAAGAGCTTTTGCTCGATGAATATTCTTTGAATTAACATTGTGTATGTTGGACTTAACATGTCATGGATTAATGACTTGTTTTGTTTAACGTGTGGTTTCCATGGATTATTGGAACCATAAATACACTACCATCAACATGTACTAATTTATATTAGAACCCTAAGTTAAGTTAAGGTTTGGATTAAAGCCTCAACACTTTCCAATCAACGTCAACTTGTGACATGGGTGTTAATTTAATGCAATATAAAGCATGTATCAAGGATATCACAAGCTTAACTACCTAATGATGAACTCACACCAATATTTAACAAATTGTTAAACCAGTCTTAATCAATAAATCATTTCAATTAAGCTCTGCAAATAAACCCCCAATCAAAATATAATCAACTAAAAACAATCGACTATTAAAAAGTGTCATTGCTGAGGATTCGAATCGAGTGATACTATACATATTAGCAGAGCATCGTAACCTTGAACGGTCGATATGTGAAAATTGACCATTCTTTCAATATTTCATTAACCTTTTGACTTTTCATTCTTTTGAAAAATTTACAAACATTCATGAAACTATGCCATCGAGAAATTACCACTTTATTATTTTTGAGAACATGAATTTTATGAAACCTTTCCTTTGATCAATATTTTAAGGTCCAAAATTTGGGAAAACCATTGAAAAATATCCCATATTCAACACTGAATCCACCTATATGGATAAGATCACATGGATTAAAAACTCCTTGAAAAATCTAATGTAGATTGAAAAAAACACAACATACTATTTTTTTCTAGTTATGATTAACCTTGGGTTAAGAAATTAAAATTACTATATAAGTTTAAACTAGTTCGTATTCATCCATTTTGAACTTACTTAACATACATGTTTCATCTTTCACCTGTGATAATCATTGACATATCAAATTTTGAACTCATCAATTATGAAAAAATTTCAACATAAATCTTCTCATTACTATAAAATATGATATCATCTACTCATAAAATCAATATTAACTACTCATAATCTACAACTTTTATATATTGGTTATGATCAACCCTTATTATCTTAAAATCCAACTTTCTTATATATATGTTTAGCTAGGAATACTCTGAATGAGGTGCTTACTTTAGGCTAGAAAACTACTTTTTTAATATAAAATCTTTTGAACCATCATATAAAATGATAAATCCTGGTGGTTAATCTATATAGACTTCTTTATTCAAGAAAATATTCATAAATGATTTATTCACATCCATTTTATAATTTCTAAGATTCTTTTCAATAAACATTACCATAAAAAGTTTGATTCATTTCATTATTTCTATTGGTGCAATCATTTATTTAATTTAAACTCCTTCAATTTGAGAATACCCTTCACCTATGATTTATCGCTTTCTTTTTTTTGAATGAAGATAGTTTTAATTCTGATAATAGGGTAGTGTGCTCCATTATTCCCATTTTTGAGTCTCAATTAGTGTATATTTATCTCCCAAAATGTTTATTGGATAAATTTAAACTATAATTTATTTGGTTCTTAGGTTGATTCCATTCATCAACACTCTCTTCCTCTTATTCAACTTCAGAATCATAATCAATTATGGGGATTTTTGAGATTACACTAAATTCATAATTATTTATTCTTCTTATGTATTCACTTATCCAATGATTAAATTTCCATAATTCTATTTAGATTCATATTCAATAACTTTCATGTAACTTTTTTTAACTATTTTATTGAGTATTTCATTGAAATGTTTACATCATTTACTCTTTTATGAGTAGCCTAAAAATAATGCTTTATCTTCATTATTATCATACATTACCTAATTTTCATATTTATTATAAATTATTAATTTTATTCAGAAAAATATAAGATGTTCGATGAATTTTTCCTACTAGGATTAATTTCATATGGAATCATCTTTTATCAAATACAAAGAAACACTAATTTTTCAGTGTAAAAAACTACTTATAAAACTAATTTCCAATAATAGTGAGAGATTAGACTATTAATAAAATATTCTTATCCTTGTTAATCAGTTTGTTTAGGAGGTAGGAAATCCTTCTCTTGAAAAATTTTATTCAAAAATAATGATAACAGAAAGACTTTACAAGGGGGATTTACAATGTATGGTATGTGAATAACCATGTGAATCTTCTTCAACCAAAGTTGAAGAAAAATTTGGAACCACAAATCACTATATTGAACTGGCCTCCATAACTACCATCTTGGAGAGATCATTCAGAACTTTATTTACTTCTTTGTAAACATGTGTGACATCAAGGAGGGGACACTCCACATGAAAAAGATAATCAATCTAATAAGGAAAAATATTCCGAAGAACATTCATGGAGTTCACATTGAGAATTTACATAGCCAAACTAGAATCAGATTCAACCCATATGGTCTTCCAACCAAATTGGATAAAATACATGACCAATTTGATCATAGCCCATAGTTTAGATTCTATTGCCTGACCATTCCTAATGAAGTGATAAAAACATCCCTCAATGAGGCCGTGATGAGTAGAAAAAACACCACCGTAACCTGAGGGTCCTAGTGCACCTGAGGAAAACCCATCAGCATTTACTTTCATCAACCCATATATTGTAGGGATCCATCTAATAGATTTAGCCACCAATGGTTTTTTTACCTTTCCAATAACACAAAGAGATAGAAAAATAACCAAGTTAGATAAGTCATTATTCATTGACCCCATTTGAATTTTGGAGGAAATAATGATATCTTGTTGTATTTCATGAAATCCATCATGAAAGGAGGGAACATGATCTTCAAAGGTAACCCCATTTCTTTACCCCCACACATAAGAAACAGTTGTGGCTATAGCTGATGAAATAAGGCCCTGGACCTTCTCACTATAACCAGCCTTGTAAATGGATACCATCAACCTCTCAGAACTTTCATAATAAAAATTGAACCCAAAGATGCACTACACATATTTCTAAAACTTGTAGGTAACTTTAAAATAAGAAAAAATATGATAATAGGACTCTTTGGCCCACAGACAATGATGAAAGTAAGAAATAATTTGAATCCCTGCATGTCGAATGATACCACATAAAGGCAGTCGCTGCTTCCATATTCTCCAGACCAGTAACAGAATAGATTGTGAGATGAAAGGCCTGTTGAAAGAAATGATCCATGAAGGCATGTTAATAGCACCAGTATAAGAGATCCTAAATATGTACCTTGCTGTGAAGACACCATTCAAACTCATAGTCCTCAAAATAGTATCAAAGTCGGTGTAATCATACTTGGTGAATTCTATTCTAATTTGAGAAATAAGAAACTCAATAATATTTTTAAGACTCTATATGTCAACAATGGTGTAATATTTCAAATAGTTAGGAATATAAATCACTTCATTAATTATCTCTGAGAGACATTGGGTATTCCAATAATTCAAAGAAGATTACTTATAGACCATCCATTTTGATTGTGACATGATGCCACTATAAGCCAGCTTAATGTTTGGCCAAATAGAGGAAGGGACATACATATTATAACTATTATGTAGATGATAATTGAATCTATTAGAAAGGAACTCAAAATAGGAATCACTTAAGGAAAGAAGAATCCATGTGAATTTTTTGATTAAGGACTAATTGAAGAATCTGAGGTCTTTAATAACCATACCTCCCATATCAATAGGCCTAACATAATCTTTCTATGAAAATTTTATTACTTTTCTTTCTTGAATTGACCCTATCCAAATAAAGTTACAAACCATGATCTGCATCTCCTTATGGAGATATTTGTTTAATATTTATAAAGATAATGCACCAAAAAAATATAGGTTATCCCTGAATTAACCAAAGAAATTATACCTTCATGTGAAATTAGCTTTCCTTTCCTTGTTTCCATTTGATTAATGATTTTAGAATAAATAATTTACAAATTACATTTTCTAACCTTACCCCATAAAAGTGGCATCCCATGATATGTAAAATGGAGGGACCCTCTCATAACACCAAGGTCCCTAGACACCCTTTTTTTCTTACTGATTGAAACACCTTCCCAAAAAACCATAAAGGAATTATTCCATCTAATAACTTGGACCAAAATATTCTCATAGTTCCCAAAGATAGATTTTATGTAAGAGTTGGTAATTTTTTCAGCTTTCCCAAAAAGTAGAATGTCATCAGCATATAGAAGGTGTTAGGGTGAAAAAATCCTCTTCTAACCTAAGTGTTATTCTAAAGTTCATCTTGCACAAGATATTTAAGAAAACAACTTATATAATCCTCAATAATCATAAAGATAATCCCATATAATGTATCTCCTTGGTTGACCCCCCTAGAGGACTGAAAGAAGCCCATCGGGGACCCATTCACAATAATAGAGAGTCTGACACTCTTAAGAATGAAACTGAAAAAATTAATAAATCTTGAGGAAAACCCATGCATTCTTAGAATAGAAAAAATAAAATTACACTTTATGGTATCAAAATACTTAGATATTTCAACCTTCACAGCCAAATTTCCCTTCATCACCTTGTTTCTCATGATGTTGGAATATTTGGAAGCAATATAAAGACAATTTTGAATTCTCCTCCCCAAGAAAAAACCAAACTAATTTACAGTAATAAAACCTTCATAAATATCACCCAATCTATAAGTAATTATTTTTCTAATAACTATAGGAATCGAGTACCCAATTAGAACTGGATGAAAATATTTAATTTCAAGAGAATTCTCCTTTTTCGGAAACATGGAAATGAAATTAGAGTTCACTCCATAAGTATAGAATCATTATTAAAAAATTTTCTCATATCATTGATAACCTCAATATGTACAATGTCCCAATTGAACATAAAAAATTTATTGGTCAATCACTCCAGTCCAGCAACACTGTCAAAATTAAGAGAAAACATGGAATCTTTTATCTCCTTTTCATTGGGGGCCTCAACCAGCTTCCTATTCTATTGATCATCAATAGTAGGAATAATATTTCTAGTCACTTTTTTGATGTTAACATACCCTTTTCCATATAAAAATTCTAAAAGTATCTAGAAACATCATTAGAAATTTCATTTCAAGAGCTGTATAAATTCCCATTAATACTAATGTTACAGATTCCTATTTTTTCAATCTTTTCTCTATGCAAGTAGTGCAACAAACTTGAATTCATATCCCCATCATCAAGACACCTCACATTGAAGTGATTTCAAGAAATATTGTCATTGAGATAAATAAAATCATCAAGTTTAGATAGGTCTTGAATATCCTACATAGAAGGAATACCCTTAATCTTAATACTTTATTGAAAATGAGACAAATGATTTTCAGCCTCTATGTTGCAAATGTCAATATTAGAGAAGGAAACCTTACTCCATTCTTTGAGCCACACATAAAAACATTTTAGATTGGTGACTAGGACTTGCAAGGGGATTCCAGAACAACAAATCTTCCAAGAATTCATAATTATTACCCTACAACTGAAAACAACAAGACAATAATTGTTAAATTTAAAAGATATAGGAGATAAACCTGATTTATTAAAAAAATATGAATAAGAAATGGGTTATGACCAGAGTGAATTTTGGGCAGGGTGAGGCCAAATATGTAAAAAAATTCATTCCGTTCATCAACCTGTACAAAACATATATCTAACATACTGTCCTACCTTCAATTTATGTTAAATCTGCCCTATGTGAAATCACATCCCACAACAGGAACCTCAACCAATCTGCATTTTTCATTGTAAGAAGAGAACTCAATAGTATCTATTATATAGAATTTGAAACCAGTTTTTCCTTTAGTGCTTAGAACAACATTGGAATCCCCCATTAAAAGAAAAATCTGACTCATATTCTCAGAAACGCATTATAGGGTCTTCCATAAATCTCTTCTTCTTGTATACAAATTAAAAGCATATACAAAAGTCAAAAAAAATTCAGAACTATTCAAACTAGCTTAAATAGTAATATATTGTTGATCACAACTATATGAGTTAATTATAATACTTTCATGCTTAAGAAACCATAAATTCTCCATATCACCTTAAAAATTATTGTTAGAAACAAAGGAAGAACCTAAAGAGTTCCATCTGAAATCCTTCCAACTGTCAAATCACATTCTTGGTTCAGAAAGACCAATGATCATGGGTTTGTTGGTCACAAAAAAATGCTTAAGGGCTATGACCATGGGATATTTCCCATTCCCTTGGTAGTTCCAAAAAAGGACCTTAATTGATTAAGGGATCTAAGCCTATTTTGAGGCCAGTATTTTTTGCTGATTTCTAATTTTATAAGTTTTAATTCCATCCACTTTCACAATTTACTTGCCTATTACACATTCATGATTAGAGCCACCCCAAAAAAGATCTTCATTTTGATAATGATTAGATTAGGGCATATCTTCAGAAACTTCATCCTAATAAACACCACTTATATGGGTGTATTTATTAGATGATTCAACAAGTTCTTGGTTAAAACTGGTAGGAATTTTTCTTCTTTAAGTTTTAGATGATTGATCCTATAGAAACACACCATATGTCTTATCAGCATGAGAGGGGATCACCATTCCTGGAACCTTATCATCATCCATTCCCAAAACATTATTAGATGAACAAGAAGGGTCATCAACCTAAACAGGTGATGTGGAGGTGTCAACCTAATGATCAACATAATTAGGGATCAAATCAGGACAATTAACAACATCCATATCAGAAAAGGGAGATCCACCTTGTTGGAAAACCCCAATAGAATCAATGATAATTCATTCACTACCCCTCCCATATGGAAAAAACGTAATTTCACCTGAAAAAGAATTGAATTCCAAATAATTTGGAAACATATCATATGTGATGATCTTCTTTGAGTTATCAATATTACTTCCCTCTACCTAATTCATAGCAGCATCAGGAGGATTGACATCATTTTCAACCAGTAGTGTGACTGCAAAAACATTAATATTAGGCTATTCAACTTCAATATCCATAGATTTACATATTGTGAGACCATTAAGACGTTCAGGAGGCCCATCATTAAATGTACCAGGAACTTGATCATGGAAAATTTGATATGAGACCATATCCTTCCCCTTATTACATTGATAGGCATTGTCTTCATGGACTCTAATTTTATAGAAACTGCATGTTTTATCTCTTTTATACTCATATATAACTTCCCAAAGAAATTTAAATTCAAATAGAACTTGGGTTTCCTCTTATATTCAAACTCCAAATTGATTCTATCATCCATGGTAGTTACTAAAACTTCCTGAACTAATATAGAGGATATGTACACTTCTACAAGGATCCTGTCATTTTGAATCATTAAATGTTATCTCCACTCGAATAGATTTACCCTTCATCTTCACCTTTTTCTATCTCTACGAAACTCCAGAATGAGTTGAGACATATATTGGTATCTTTTAATTTTATTTCACACAGGAAATAAATACATATTATTCTTCTTACAATGGGTAAAATATATTTCTCAAATAAATTTAATTGGATTGAATTAGATTTATTTTTTCCCTTATATAGGAAAAAATTCTAATTATATTTCAATAATAAACAGATTTATTCCTATAATTAGAGAAATTGAAATAATATCCAAACAATGAATTTATATTCCAATATAAAGGATATTTTCCATTATTAATTATTGAATTATATTTACTTATCCTATTAGGTAAGTATTAGCTTCACCATGTGTCCTAAGTATCCATATAATTGACATTTGATGAGAGGAAATATTTGTTATAGACATCACTCCACATATGCCCTATTTTTGTATAACTCCTTTTTTGATGGTAAGTTCTCGATGGTTGAGGCCTTTATCAATTCATATGCTCCCCTTTATACTTTACATTTACTATATTTTCTTTTTATATTATATAATTATATATGAGACAAATTTTACCTATGTAATTGGGTCTTTGAGAACTACACACTTCCTTTAAACTTCTCATGCATCATTCATCCCATTACTTTAAAACTTATTCAATTTTTTTTTCAAACAATAGCCTCTTCCTTGATCCATATATTTTTAATTTATTCCCAATGTTATTTATCAAAGATGAAACATCATATTTGAGTGTTTTAATATTATTATATTTATTCATGATGTTCATATTAAGATCAATAATGATCTTAGACATTTCCCCTATCTTTAATCTATAGTTAACAAGTTATTTAGGTTTCACTAAATAATTTTCATATTCTTCAATAGATTTATCTGGTAGGTAAACTTATGATTCATTATCATCAACACAAATTGATCATTCCTTTACCAATCATCCGATATTACAATTCTTATTTCTTTGTTGGTGAAGCTTCTCAAACTCCCTTTCTAATTCCACCTTGAGATCAACTACTCCCTCCTTTTGATCATCCTATTATACTAATATTTTTTATTTTACCACTATTTATATTATAAAATCTTTCATTCCCAAGATAAACTTAATTTCAAAATATTCTAAAGGATGTTCCTCAATGTTATATTCCTCTTTACAAGACAAATCTTTTCTCTGAAACTTATTTCAACTTACATTCCCAGAATTGAATTTCCTTCTAGGATAAAAATTCTTCCTTTGTTTTTTGTATGAATTTAAACTCACCATCCTTTTAATAAATCCTTTTTTGAAACCTTGAATTGATGTGCCTAATATTTCACAACGAAAACATGTTTGGGTTAGAATACCCTCAAATCTTCCTTTTACTATCTTAAACTTCCTGTAGTAATTTGTAATAAATAATCAAAAACATCTTATTTAACTTCTTTCACCCATAGATCATTCTTATGTTCTACTTTGAAAGAAATTATTTTACATTATTATTTTAAAAAAACTATATTGCTTCACTCACATCTCATATGAAACTAGTTTTCTATGTATATTATAAAGAGATAATTCCTGAAGATTCAATTCTTCAAGTGATAATACTTTTTATTATAAATTGATGGTAATATCTATATGATATTCTTCACTATATCAACATGTTTCATCTCTTGATAAAGTTTATGAATAACACTAATAACTTTGAAAATTTGGTTGAATAAAATATTAGTATTTTCACTTAAACACATTTTCAAATAATCAAAACTATTATGAAGAACCTGAAACTTTGACTGTTTCACTTTTCTACCACCTTTCTAAATATTATCAAGCTTTTCCCAAATTACTTTGGCTATTTTTAAATTCACAACTTTTATATATATATGATTATATGATTCTATCAATAAGTAATTATATGTTTTAACATCATTATTTATAATAATATTATTATTTTTATTCATTTAAATTTTTGTAGAATCACTTATATGAATTCCATGAACCTTTTTTGAGTATATTTCAAGTACAAAAGATCATAAATTTGACCTCATTATATTCTTCCATATCTGATAATTAAAGCAATATAATAATGGTAATAACTTTGAATTTATATAATTATCCGTGATGATAAATTTCTTTGAATATTTCTCATTCAAATAACTAGTGGATCAGATACCAATTTTTTGTAACCTAAGTTCCCACTTTACACCCTATGATGGAGGCAAATTAGGGTGACTTGAAATTTCTTCTTATATTAATTCTTTCTGCATATTTTCCCCATGTTTTCAAAAAAAAACCTTTAACCGGTCATTAATATCACAAACAAGAACAACCAAATAGAAAAAAGAGAAGCATAGACACAAAATTTTACTTGGTTCACAACTTTTGGCTGCATCAAATGAGAACATATCAATGATGTATTTATATGATAAATAATCACTACTCCATAGGTTTGTGATTATATTATTTAAGAAAACATCATTTCTCATCTAAGGTATATAACCACTTATCTCTTACACTCACGATAATACAAGAGGGTAAGACTAAATATAATATCGACATGTAGGTTGAACTTGTAACTCCCTGAACCTAGTTACCCAGAGTCGGTGCATTATTACATAACATTGGCATGATCACAAGAGATCATGTCCCAAAAGACTGATCAGTTTAGCAGCCTTGGAAGTACTAGATACATACATAAGTTTTACATTACATTATGAAATGAAAAAAATCAACATTGTGTCTCCTTTTAACACACTCATTTCCCTTAACCTATCTATGCAATTTGTCACAAACCGTCCTCGGGACCCATGCCGTGACCACCCCAAGCCCGCCTTCCATAGGCCAGGGGATGGTGACTAGAACCAAGGTGTAAATCCCAAAAAAAAGGAGAAGGCATTGCCTTATAAAGTAAACAAACACCACAGAGTAAGCCAGCAGAAGTAACACTAAGTAAAACTGGGTACAATAGTAAGTGCGGAAAGTAAATGGGCTAGAATACAAACCCAAACTGAAAGTAAAGTACAACTGGAAAGAAAGTACAACAACTGAAAGTAAAGAAGCTACATCGAGCCGTCCACTGGAAGTCCCGCCTGAAGGGTGGGTACAGAAATCCTCCTCAGCTCCTCGGGTCCAACCGTCCGCTCCGTGTATGTCCCGCCTAGTGGTCCACCTCCAGGTACCGACTTGCTCCACAAGCCTCAACCACGATCAGCGATGTCCATCGTCTGCATCCAACACAACGTAGTGTGGGCATAGCCCATGAAGGGGTGAGTATACGCTACTCAGTAGGGACCCCGAGACCCCCGAAGGTCTCCCAGAATCCACAAAGGATAATCCACAAAGGAAAGATACAATCACGAAGTAACATCCAACACTACTTAGGTATATGCCCACACATATACCGAAGTCATCAATTCCAGTTTGGATCCAACATCCGAGCCCATGTTCGATCATGTCCACACAGGATAGTACAACCCTATCCACACAGGAAAGCACAGAACAATCCGCATAGGAAGAAAATCAATCATATCGAAGATAATGATTGAAATTCAAGACTCATCTCACACAGGTATACTTCTTCGTAAGGTGATATAGATGATCAGATGTAGCCACTGATTCATCTAAGCTGGGACCCAAGTAGGATACTATACTAGCTAAGCTATTGGACCCACGTAGGATACAGGACCAGCTACTCTGTCAGAACCACGTAGGATACTACAACAGAGGTCAAATACTGCCGGACCCACATAGGATACAAGAACAGTAGTACTTCCAGACCCACGTAGGATACAAGAACAATAGTCATCACCGTCGAACCCACGGAGGATTTCAGTACGTTCTTCATCGCTGCCGAACCCACGGAGGATTACAGTGCAGTCATCGTCGCTGCCGAACCCACAGAGGATTTCAGTGCAGTCGTCATTGTCGTCGCAGTCGCAGCCAGCTCTAGGGTTCCCGCACACAGCATGCTCAATTCTGGGAGGGTCTGCTCCACGATCCAAGGGGTTAGATACATCAACTGACACGTAGTCCGAAGTTGATGTATCCCAAAGTTCCGTCTCAACAAAACGAACTCAACGCGACAGACGGCGCGTCAATCGGACGCCCGGTCTGAGAGTTATTGGCTTTTTCGTTCCAGGGGCCCGGTTGGTTTTTAAGTCAAAACCAACCTGACCGCACTCCAACTACGTCCAAACCTCAATTGGAGTAAGCCAAAAGGTCCGTCTCACTAATAGGAATCCAACAAAGTCGACGACACGTCAATCGGATGTCCGAAGCTCAAGTTATAAGCGTTTTCGCTCCGAGGGCCCGGTTGGTTTCGTGTTCAAACCAACCCGGCCATACCCAAAGTTCTCCAAAACCTTGAGTGTAATATACCAAAACGACCATCTCGATCCAAGGATCGCATCTCAACTGACGGTGCATCGATCAGAGGTCCGTAGCCCATGTTAGGGGCATTTAAACAAACCTGTCCAGTTTTAGGGGGTTTTGGGCCCGGACCGACCCGGCCCAACACCCCCTGGGTCAGCTCGAACCGGGTCGACCCGACTCGGATCTAGGTACGGCCCATTAGGGCGCGGCCCGGCCCGGTGGGCGTGGCTCGACCTGGCCCGGCTTGGGCAGCCCGGCCCGGTGCGGCCGGTCCCGCCTGGGCGGCCGGTTGGCCTGGCGCGGGCGCGACCCGCGTGGCCAGACAGCTCGGCCACACCGAGCTGTCATGGAAAGGGGGGCGCACGCTGCCCCCCTGTTTTGAAATGGCGGCCCCCACGTGGGGGCCACTCCTTTTTCCAGCCGGGGGTTACGACCCCCGGCTCCTCAGAAAGGCTAGCCCGGCTGGCCGGCCGGTGCCGCCGCCGCGGGATTCCGCGGTCCCGCTCCTCCGAGGCGCCGGCGGCCGGCGGTTCCGGCCTCCGCTCCCTACTCCGCTGCGGTGCGACGGCGCCACGCCCCTCCGCCGCGGCCCGAATCCGGCCGCAGCTTTGTTCGGCCTCAACGGTGCAGCGCGACGGCGCCGCGCTTCTTCGCCGTGTCCCTCCTTGATTCCGCACGGTGTCGTTGCACCACGCCACCTTCGTTTGAGCCGCAAAGAATTCACCAACAAAGGGGGTGGAAGGTCGGCTGTGTTCATGCGGTCCGACCTCCTCCTATTATAACGATATCAGGTGGCCCAAAAATAAAAGACGATGAACGACAAAGAATATTCACAGAAAAAATTAACCCCTACCGTGATAACGAGTTGACGATCGATGAGCGTCGCGAAAAGCGGCGTCGCAGGGTGAGGCTCCATACCCCTTGACGGAGATTGCCCAGGTGGAACAGCGTCTCCCTTCCTTTGACGCGGGAAAAGAATGAAGGAAGGCACGTCGGTGTTCTTCGTGTTCTTCAAGGAGGATGATGAAGTTCTTCGATTGTAGAACTCTCCCTCTCTCGACACAACGAAGCAACCAAAATAAAATAAGTATTTAGCCTTATTTTATTACTTTTTCCAACACTTTTAAAATTCAAACATTCAAAATTTAATTCACTTCATTTAATTATACTTAACTTGTCAAAATTAAATGGAGTGATAAGTTGGAAACTTTAATGACAAGAGAGGTTTTAAAAAAGGAGTTAGGGAAAAATTAAAATGTGGTGGCTCGTGTGGGACCCACATCATCTTAAAGCCTCTCTAGGGGAGTTAGAACATCAGTGGGTCCCACCCCAACTCCCTCACATGGGCTAAACCACTTAAGAATGTGGAATTAAAATTGTAACACGATTTTTATTTCACTTTAATCTTATACCATTTTTTAAACAACTATTCTCGAGCAAATGCAACTCCAGAAAAGGTCTTCCTAAGCAATTACCGACGCTACGGTTTCATCGACGCCCTTGAATTTCGATTCCGAGCACTGTTTCAAAAGTTATGAAAACTCGCTCATTCTTTCACTGAACGTACCCGAGCTAAACTTTGGAAATTGATTCCGGGCACACCGGGCCTCAGAATCAGGTATCGTCAGAAACTGCATACTCGTAAAATCCAAAAGAAAATTAAGAAAAAATTTCCCTTGAAATTTATGGGTCTTTACATTACTCCCACCTCAGGGATTTACATCCCCGTAAAGATACATCACAACATAGGGGAACAAATGAGAGTACTGAGCACACATCTGAGCCTCCCGCTCCCAAGTGGTCTCCTGGAGGTTCCCGTGCTACCATCTGATGCGCACTAGAGGAATAGACCGCCCACGTAGAAACCACTCCTATCGATCCTCAATCTCCACCGGGACCTCCGCAAAAGTCGCCCCATCGTCAATGTCCAACTTCCCATGGTCGGTGATATGCGTCGAGTCATGCACGTATCTCCTCAGCTGAGATACATGGAAGACGTCGTGAACCCGGTGCAACTGAGGTGGTAGAGCTAGGCGGTAAGCCACCTCGCCTATTCTGTTGAGAACCTGGAATGGTCCGATGAAGAGTGGAGATAACTTACCGCCCTGGACAAATCTCCGCAAACCACGTCGAGGTGAGACCCGCAAGAAGACGTGGTCACCATCGTCGAACTCTACTGGTCTCCGCCTCCTGTCAGCATAAGACTTCTGCCAGCTCTGAGCTATCCTCATCCACTCCTGGATGACCTGAACCTTCTCTATCATGGCTTGGACCATCTCTGGTCCCACAAGTGCTGACTCCCCTGGGTTTGTCCAGCAAATATGTGATCTACAAGGTCGGCCGTACAATGCCTCATATGGTGCCATCCTGATGGTTGAGTGGTAGCTATTGTTGTACGCGAACTCCACCAAGGGTAGGTGGTCCTCCCAGCTGCGACCAAAGTTGATGAAACATGCATGGATCATGTCATCGAGAGTCTGAATGGTCCTCTCTGTTTGACCATCCGTCTGAGGGTGAAAGGCGGTGCTCAGATGTAGCTGTGTCCCGAATGCCTCCCGCAACCCCTTCCAAAGCCGGGAAGTAAAGCGAGCATCTCGATCAGAGACGATAGATGATTTCACCCCATGAAGCCGTACAATATCCTGAATGTAGAGACATCCCAAGCTCTCTACTGAGCCCTACTCTCTGATGGGTAATAAGTGAGCCAACTTGGTGAGTCGGTCGACAATCACCCAAATGGAGTCGTGACCTCTCGAAGTACGTGGAAGTACAGTCACGAAGTCCATAGATATCCCATCCCACTTCCACTCCGGGACCTCCAAGGGATGTACCAAGCCTACTGGTACCTGATGCTCCACCGTCACCTGCTGGAAGGTGAGGCATCGAGAAATAAACTCTGCTACAACCTTCTTCATACCCAGCCACCAGTGCTGTCGTCTGAGATCCTGATACATTTTCACCACTCCTGGATGTACCGCTAAAGGGGAAGTGTGAAACTCCCTCAGCACCTCCTCCTGAAAAGCAGCTGGTACCATGGTACATCCTCTGAAAAGGACGACGTTCTCTCCTCCCATAGAAAAACCATCAGGTGCCAGTACTGAGGATATTTGTGCCTGCCGCATCTCACAGTCAGCGTCCCCACGCTGTGCCTCTCTGACCCACTGCATTAGTGGAGGAGTGACTATGAGTGACTGAAGAAAAGCTGCTCCATCTCTATCAACGAAGGATATCTGTAAAGAGGTTAGATGCTCCGTCGCCTCCCTGAGTAGCTGAATGCCCGTCCACCTGATGAGAGCATCAGATACTACATTCCCCTTTCTAAGAGTATAGACTATCTCAAAGTCATAGTCCTGGAGGAACACGAGCCATCACCGCTGTCTCAGATTCAGGTCCTTCTGCGAGAAGATGTACCTGAGACTCTGGTGGTAAGAAGAGACTGTAAAGCGCTCGCCCATCAGATAGTGTCGCCACATATTCAGAGCAAATACCACTACGGCTAACTCCATATCATGGGTAGCGTAGTTCTTATCATGCTTCCTCAACTAACGTGATCCATAGGCAATCACTACTAGCTCCTGCATCAGGACACATCCGAGTCCGGTCCCTGATGCATCGCAGTAGACTACGTACCCCACTCCCTCCTCCAGTAGCCTCAAGATAGGTGCACTGGTCAATCTCTATCTTAGCTCCTGGAAGCTCTGCTGA
Source organism: Viscum album (assembly GCA_963277665.1). Classification (NCBI taxonomy): domain Eukaryota; kingdom Viridiplantae; phylum Streptophyta; class Magnoliopsida; order Santalales; family Viscaceae; genus Viscum; species Viscum album. Next base: position 426,939,221 of record OY728150.1, on the reverse strand, counting down.
CATCGATCTGACCACACGAAAGGTTTCCCCTTCTTTGTCAAAGCTGAAAGTGGTGCCGCAACTTTGGAAAAGTCTGGCACAAATCTCCAGTAGTACCCAGCTAGCCCCAAGAAACTCCGCACCTCCATCACGCTCCTGGGTGGCTCCCAAGATAGTACTACCTCGATCTTCGTAGGATCCACCACAACTCTCGCCTCAAAGATGACGTGTCCCAAGAAGTGGAACTCACGTAACCAGAACTGACACTTCAAGAGCTTTCCATAAAGCTGGTGCTCTCAGAGTGTGTCCAGTACAACCCGCAAGTGGTAGGCGTGCTCCTCCTCAGTGGTCGAGTATATCAATATGTCGTCGATGAAGACCACAACAAATCGATCGAGGTATGGCTGAAAGATCTTGTTCATGAGACTCATGAACACTGCTGGAGCATTGGTTACGCCGAATGGCATAACCAAGAACTCATAGTGGCCATACTGATATCTGAAGGTCGTATTCTGCATGTCCTCGTCCCGAACTCTGAGCTGATGATAGACAGATCTGAGGTCTATCTTCAAGAACCACCGTGCTCCCTTGAGCTGATCTAAGAGGTATTCAATCCTCGGTAGTGGATACTTGTTCCTCACAGTCACCTGGTTTAGGCGACAATAGTTGACACACAGTTACAAGCTCCCGTCCGCCTTCTTGGCGAACAAAATTGGGGAAGCCCAGGGTGAAACACTGGGTCGGATGAATCCCTTTCCCTGCAAGTCCTCCAGCTATACCCTTAGCACTCGAAGCTCAGCAGGAACCATCTGATATGCTGGAGTGGATATCGGGGTTTTCCCAGGGTACAGTTCAATATAAAAGTCTACCTCTCTACGAGGAGGTAGTCCTGGAACATCGTCAGGAAAAACGTCCGCATACTAATCCACCACTACAGGAAAACTCAGACTCCGCACATCAACTGCTCCTAGGATAAGGCTAGCCAACTGATGAGTGATGGGATGTCCTCTCCTCTTTGTGAGTCCATCCTGCGCTGCAAAGGCTCCCTTCTTACCGGTGAAGGTGAACCTGCTCCCATTGGTGCGGACACACCGCACCTTGTGCCTAATACAGTCGATCTGAGCATGGACTGTAGATAACCAATCCATTCCCAAGATGGCGTCGTAAGGCCTCAACGCCACTACAAGAATATCCGAGCCGAATATCTCGCCTCCTAGAGAAAGCTCACACTACCAGAACTAGTGCGTAATCGTCGAGTATGCTCCCATCGGAGTCTCTAGCTGTAAGGATCGAGCCAACGGCTCTGTCAGAATCTCCGAGATCCGAACAAGGGCAATGGTAATAAAAGAATGACTCGCTCCAGTGTCTATAAGAACCGCAGAAAGGGTGGAGTAGACAAAGATAGTACCTCGAATCATCTCTAGCGCGCCGTGGTCATAGGCCTCCGCTGCCTGAAGCTGAGCCTGCCTCTGTCCGCTAGCTCCCTGTGGTCGGGGTGGACCTCCTGGTGGTGGTGGTGGTGGTAAAGCCTCAAAGCGTCGCCCACCACCTGCTGCTCGGCCAGCTCCCCTGCCTCATCCACATGCTCTCTGCGGACCGCCACGGTCGACCCTCTGCCTCTGCCTGGGTGGCCCCTCAATCGTCTGTTGCTCCTCTGCATGGCGGGTCGGGCAATCATGAGCCATGTGGACCTGACCGCCGCATGCATAGCACTGTATGCTCCTCGGTAGGCTGGCTCTGCGCCGGGTGCCCCGCACCTCTGGGCCAGTGTCCTGAGGTCATCCGCCTGATGGTCTGGTCCGCCTAGACCCCTGTGACGTCCATCGACTGCCAGCTGCAAATGACTCCGCTATGTGTCGCCCTGCGGTAGGTCTCACTGCTGGTCTAGGCTCAGCAAGAAAGATCTCTATGAGAAGAGCTCTCTACAGTACTCCTGCCTGCGTCAGAATGCCGAGGGAGATCATCGATGCCCTGATCTCATGCCTCAGTCCCTGCTCGAAGGCCCAGGACCGGAAGAATGGGTCCCGTACCATGTCCTTCGAATAACGCGAGATATCAGTAAATCTCACCGAGTACTGGGCGACCATTATGCTACCTTTCTGCAGCTGTAGTATCTCCTGGATGCGCACCGCACGGAGGGTGGCTGGGACGAACTCCAAGCGGAAGAGGCTCTCAAAGTCCGTACAGAGGAGAGATGCCTCGTCGTGCACCTGGAGCATCAAGCTCCACCATCTGCCTGCTTCTGCGTGCAGGAGGCTCGCTGTAAGGATCACCATGAGGTCAGCTGGTGTCCCCACTAACCTGAAAACCCATACAACCGCCTCCAGCCAATCCTCGGCTTCCTGAGGGTCCGTCTCCCTGTGGAACCTGGGTGGTCTCTGATGCTAAAACTCGTGTAGTGCACTAAGGCGACATGCACTCTCAGCGGCTGGGGCTGGTAGCATTAGTGGATCGGTGGGTAGTGGTACCGTCGGTGCCTCCACTGAAAAGGGCCCTGCACCGAGGCCTCATCGCTCGGTGGGCTGTCGTCTCGCACAAAGCTCGGAACCCTAATTGGCTGCCGTCGTGGGGCCATCCTGAAAAGAAACAGGTGCACCATGGTCAAAACAGTATACCTGGTGAGCCGACACAAAGTAATCACAAAGAAAACTTTTGAAACACACATGCAATCAATGTTTTCGTGCACTGAGTCGGAAATCAGAAGTCAGGGTCCTGGTGTATGGATACGTTGGCCGCCGCACCAACACTGGACTCCCTGGACTAATAACCACACTCAACACCCTTAAAACTATTGCTTCACACAGAAGAAAGATCAGAGTCCCGAGTTTTGCAGTAGAACCGAACTCCTTTGATACCAATTTGTCACGACCCGTCCTAGGGACCCATGCCGTGACCACCCCAAGCCTGCCTTCCATAGGCCAGGGGCTGGCGACTTGCACCAAGGTGTAAATCCCAAAAAAAAGGAAAAGACATTGTCTTATAAAGTAAACAAACACCACAGAGTAAGACAACAGAAGTAACACTAAGTAAAACTGGGTACAATAGTAAGTGCGAAAAGTAAATGGGCAAGAATACAAACCCAAACTAAAAGTAAAGTACAACTGGAAAGAAAGTACAGAAACTGAAAGTAAAGCAGCTACATCGATCCATCCACTGGAAGTCCCACCTAAAGGGTGGGTACAGATAGCCTCCTCATCTCCTCGGGTCCATCCGTCCACTCCGTGTACGTCCTGCCCAATGGTCCACCTCCAGGTACTGACTTGCTCCACAAGCCTCAACCACGATCAGCGCTGTCTGTCGTCTGTATCCAACACAACGTAGTGCGAGCATAGCCCATGCAGGGGTGAGTATACGCTACTCAGTAGGGACCCCGAGATCCCTGAAGGTCTCTCGAAATCCACAAAGAATAATCCACAAAGGAAAGATATAATCACGAAGTAACATCCAACACAACTTAGGTATATGCCCATACATATACCTAAGTCATCAATTCCAGTTTGGCTCCAACATCCGAGCCCAAGTTTGATCACATCCACACAGGATAGTACAACCCAATCCACACAGGAAAGCACAACACAATCCACACAGGAAGAAAATCAATCATATCGAAGATAATGATTGAAAGTCAAGACTCAGCTCACACAGGTATACTTCTTCGTAAGGTGATAGAGATGATCAGATGTAGCCACTAATTCATATAAGCTGGGACCCACATAGGATACTAGACCAGATAAGCTGTCGGACCCACATAGGATACAAGACCAGCTACTCTGTCGGACCCACGTAGGATACAACAGCAGAGGTCAAATACTATCGGACCCACGTAGGGTACAAGAACAGTAGTACTGTCAGAACCACGTAGGATACAAGAGAAGTAGTCATCGCCGTCGAACCCACAGAGGATTTCAGTACGGTCTTCATCGCTGCAGTACCCACGGAGGATTTCAGTGCAGTCGTCGTCGCTGCCGAACCCACATAGGATTTCAGTGCAGTCGTCATTGTCGTCGTAGTCACAGCCAACTCTATGGTTCCCACACACAGCATGCTCGATTCTGGGAGGGTCTGCTCCACGAGCCAATGGGGTCAATACATCAACTGACATGTAGTCCAGAGTTGATGTATCCCAAAGTTCTATCTCGACAAAAGGAACTCAACGCGATAGACGGCGCGTCAATTGGACGCCCGGTCCGAGAGTTATTGGCTTTTTCGTTCCAGGGGCCCGGTTGGTTTTTAAGACAAAACCAACCCGACCGCACTCCGACTACATCCAAACTCGAGCGGAGTAAGCCAAAAGTTCCATCTCACTAAGAGGAATCCAACAAAGTTGACATCACATCAATCGGACGTCCGGAGCTCAAGTTATAAGCGTTTCCGCTCCGAGGGCCCGGTTGATTTCGTGTTCGAACCAACCCGGACATACCCAAAGTTCTTCAAAACCTTGAGTGTAATATACCGAAACGACCGTCTCGATACAAAGATCACATCACAACTGACGGTTCATCTATCGGAGGTCCGTATCCCAAGTTAGGGGCATTTAAACGAACCTGTCCAGTTTTAGGGGGTTTTGGGCCCGGATCGACCCGGCCCAAGACCCCCTGGGTCGGCCCGAACCGGGGAGACCCGACCCGATTCCGGGTCCGGCCCATTCGGGCGCGGCCCGGCCCAGCCAGGTGCGGCCGGCGGTTGGCATGGCGCGGGCGCAACCCTCGTGGCCAGAGAGCTCGGCCACGCCGAGCTGTCGCCGAAAGGGGGGGGGGCACTGCCCCCCTGTTTTGAAACGGCGGCCCCCATGTGGGGGCCACTCCTTTTGCCAGCCGAGGGTTATGACCCCCAGATCCTCCGAACGACCGGCCAGTGCCGTCGCCGTGGGACCCCGTGGTCCCGCTCCTCCGAGGCGCCGGCGGTCGGCGGTTCCGGCCGCCGCTCCCTGCTCCGCCGAGGCCAAAGGCCGCGGCCTTGGTCCGACCGACATGGCACGATGGCGCCGCGCCCATCCGCCGTGGCCCCGCTCTGGCCGTGACCTCTTCGTGGTTATCCGGCATGGCGTGATGGCGCCGTGCCCCTTCACCGCGGCCCGACTCCAGCCGCGGCTTCGTTCGGCCTCAACGGTGCGGCGCGACGGCACCACTCTTCTTCCCCGTGTCCCTCCTTGATTCCACATGGTGCCGTTGCATCACACCGCCTTCATTCTAGCCACAAATAATTCAACAACAAAGGGGGTGGAAGGTCGGCCGTGTTCGTGTGGTCTGACCTCCTCCCATTATAACGATATCAGGCGGCCGGAAAATAAAAGATGATGAACGACAAAGAATATTCACAGACAAAATTAACCCCTATCTCGATAACGAGTTGATGATCGATGAGCGTCGTAGAAAGCAGCGTCGCGGGGTGAGGCTTCACACACCTTGACGGAGATTGTCCAAGGTGGAACAACATCTCCCTTCCTTTGACGTGGGAAAAGAATGAAGGAAGGCACGTCAGTGTTCTTCGCATTCTTCAAGGAGGATGATGAAGTTCTTTGATGGTAGAACTCTCCCTCTCTCGACACAACGAAGAAACCAAAATAAAATAAGGCTTTAGACTTATTTTATTACTTTTTCCAACACTTTTAAAAATCAAACATTCTAAATTTAATTCACTTCATTTAATTATACTTAACTTGTCAAAATTAAATGGAGTGATAAGTTGGCAACTTTAATGACAAGAGAGGTTTTAAAAAAGGAGTTAGGGAAAAATGAAAAGGTGGGGGCTCATGTGGGCCCCACCTCATCTTAAATCCTCTCTAGGGAAGTTAGAACATCAGTGGGTCCCACCCCAACTCCCTCACATGGGCTAAACCACTTAAGAATGTGGAATAAAAATTGTAACACAATTTTTATTTCACTTTAATCTTAAACCATTTTTTTAAACAACTATTCCCGAGCAAAATCAACTCCAGAAAAGGTCTTCCTAAGCAATTACTGACACCACGGTTTCATTGGCACCCTCAGATTTGGATTCCGAGCACCGGTTCAAAAGTTAGGAAAACCCGCTCGTTCGTTCACTGAACGTACCCGAGCTAAACTTCGGAAATTGATTTCGGGCACACCGGGTCTCGGAATCAGGTGCCGTCATAAACTACGTACTCGTAAAATCCAAAAGAAAATTAAGAAAAAATTTCCCTTGAAATTTAAGAGTGTTTACAGTTCAGTCATAATATACTTCTTTACAGCTTGATAAAAATTAAACATAATAAAGGGGTGAGATCAGATGCTTAGTAAGGATAAAAATATAGCGGAAGCTAACATAAATAAGTGTAAACATTTAAGGAAATGTATAAGACTAAAACACAAGCCTTTTAAACATAAAATTCAGCATAATATGGAAAATATAAATCAAATAATTCTATTTAATTATTCACATGGATATTCTATTAGACAAATAATCACATGTAATATCAATAGCTAATCTCATAATGATGGAATGCATAATGCCAAACATCATAATCACATAGTTAAGGCCTTGTGCCAAGACTATAAATAAAAATATTGTCAAGGCCTTGTGCCAAGATACTAGTTTGTGTCATGAGACCTATCGATGCATCGAGGGCCTATAGCGGGCCCCTCCCATCACTTACTACATCCGATGCATTCCTCATATGAAAAGAGTGAATCATAACATAAAAATTTGTATTAAACTAACATATCAAATGATAATATTTTAATCATAAACCATGAATGACATAAAAATAGCACATCCACAGTCAAAAATATCATAAAAATATCAATACAATATGGAATATTTTATCCTAATAAATAAACTTCAATTAAACATAAAATCCAACAATGGATGTTGACATAGATGAAATCAATACAAAAACTATTTGAGAGAAATATCTCTTTTAACTTTGAAATCATTTAAAAGTCAAAAAATTATAAAAGATAACATTAATTTTGAAAATATTCATATAAGCTTGTAAGGGAAGCTTCGAAGGTGTTAAAATGGTAGAAAATAGCCGCACCTTCCATATAAGTTAAAAAAAATTCTTTCCTTAATTTGTCGAAAAGGTCATAAAGTACCTTATTTGGAAAATGACAGAAAGATTCTTTTCAAAACATTTTATAAAAATTCAAACAAGGGTATAAATTACTTTAACCCATAGTCTAGGAAATATTAAAAATGTTTTGAAATACATTTTTAAGAAACACGAATGTGGATGATAAAGAATTCCCAGTAGATACTTACGTATAAAAAACCTCAGATAATAAAGAGATTGTAAAAAGTAACCCTTAACTTTTAATTTTCCTTAGTAGAGGGTATTTTAACCTCCTGTATAATATTTAAATCATTTTTATTAAATTATAAAAGAACCACATACATAAATATGATATCATATATGATCCTCTAATATTTCATGGTTAATAATATTTCTATAGTATCATTGTTTCGGGTGTTAATTGATTCATTTTCCATTATGTTTTTTTACATAAGTCATGTTTGTTATGGATATGATGTATTTGATTTATAACCAGAATGATATTAAGTTCTTAAACATTATTTTTTAATCATTGACTGAATATTATTCTTGAGTGGTTACGATGGGGAAAACAAAATCTCATCGCGTCGTGGAGACGGTAAGCCGTACGTACACACGAGTGACAATATAATTCTATTGATGGTTAAATAGCATGTAATTAGATGGTATATTAGATATAAAGAATTATTAAAATGTTATATTTATTATTTAAATCAATTATACTCATTATTATACCCATCCAAATAACAAAGTGTTGAATAACAAACTACACCACCACGTGGAGACGGTAAGCCGTACGTATGCACGTATAGTGACTTTGTCATTCATAGGAAGGACATAATAATGAATATGATTGTACCATATTTTTAATAACATATAATTATGTAGAAGTTACTGGATTTATTATTTTAGTATGGAAACAACATAGAAAGAGTAAGTAGAAGAAGAAAAGAACTTTGAAAGAGGTGATAAAATAATTACCTCTTTTCGGGTGCTTCCTTTTTATTTGAACAAAAGGGATACTTAGGATGGCTTTATGATCAAAGTAAGGCCTCTAGGTTTATTTGAGGGTATTTGGGAGGAGAGTTTATCAGGTTTTGGATGATTCAAAAGGATTTGGATGTGTGAATTAAAAGAAAGGTAGGTGCCCTTTTATAAGAGAGGTGAGGGGCACTTTAGGAAGAGATTGAAATATTAATTTATTATAAAATTATTTTCAGTTACTAATAGATCCAAATTGATTTTTTTAGAGGATAAGGTGTATATGGGTAGAAATAATCTCAATGAATAGGTTTTAGACAAGTTTAGGTCACCATATTAACCTTATCTTTTAGATTTAACTCTTAGTTAAATAGTTTAACTTTTACGATGACTTCTTGTTTTTTTATAATACATGGTTAATATAGTTTCTATTAAATCCCAAGAGAACCTCAAGTGGTTCATTAATAACATATATAAAATTATCTAAGTCATTTGGGAGAATCTTATATTTTTAAGAATGTTATATCATTTAATATAATAGTAATTTTGTTTAAAACTCATTTATGTCAATTTTGACACTATTTAGTATTTGGTTTTTGTGAAAGTATTAAAAACTTGATTCCTTTGAAAAAAATAAATCTAATAAACAATAAAATGTCATATTAAACTAGAAAATTCGTGAATTACATCAAAAGTTTTTATTTACATTTATTTTAATTTTTATAATATCAATTATTTTAATCTTTCATTAATAAGGTAATTAATCCATCATCATTGTTTCATAAAAAAATTTAAATATTTAATGTATAAAAATTATATATAAAATTCCATGATGTAGGAAATATTTTTATCTTTCTAATTAATATTTATAGTAGAATTTATCTTATGTATTACCCTATGTTAAAAATGGTTTAGTTATTAACATTTGAATTTAACACTTTTAACTCTTCTTTAAATAAAATATAATAAATTTCCTAATCTAACCCAAATGGATCAAAAAAGAACTAATTTTTATTCTAAGGTTTATTTTGGTATAAAAACCCTTATAAAATAGAATTAGGACATGTGTTGGGGTAATTTTATATTATTATAATATTATTTTCACCTTTAATTATCCTATTTACTTTTAACCATGGTAAATAAAATTCAAAAGTTACTATTCACAAAAAAAATTATTTTTATCCTATTGAACCACATTTTACTTACTAATGTCAACCATGTCTATCAGATTTTTGAAATTCAATTCACAAAAGTGGTAAAATTATGTTTTATGAAAATTTTAAAATGTGCCTAGAAGGTAGGTAAAAGACGTTAAAAAGTTCAATAAAATTTTATATATCTAATATTATTATAAAATGACTCCAATTAATTAAATTGGACTAATATAAGTATTATTTATCTATTTTAACTTTAAAATAAATTTAAATTTAAAAATAATTATTTAAATAAAAGGTCGGTTTTAAACAATAATGCAATGTTTTTCACTATTAATAAAAAATTGAATGTTTTCAGAAAAATAACAAAAATTCACCCTAAGATAATTTTGATATCCCAAATCATAAAATGAATTCAATTTAAAAAAATAAAATATATAAAATTTCAAAAAGTGGTTATGAATATTCATAACTACTTTTTAAATGGCTAGGTCATGGTGTGCTTGAACTTGGAGCTGCGTACAACGCAAGATATTGTATTAATCAAAGAGAAGTGTACCATAGAAGCTTGGGGTGGTACATTCTTCCCTGCTTCAAATAATTTTTCCTCAAAATTTATAGAATATTACTTTATAAAAAGATTCGGGTGGTTCTTTATCATAAGTTCCTCAGGTTCCCATGTTGCCTCTTCCATTTTATGGTTTTTTCAAAGAACTTTTACCAGATGAGTCGTCCAGTTTCCCAACACTTGTTATCTGGTATAAAAAATTCTTATAGACTCTTCACAATAAGACAGATCATGTTCCAATTCTATTTCTTCATAGGTGATTACATGTTTTGGGTCAGGCGTGTATTTTCCCAATAGTGATACATGGAACACATCATGTACTTTGGAGAGACTTGGAGTAATTTCCAAATGGTAAGCTACAAATCAAATTCGTTCTAGAATTTTTAAAGGTCCGATGTATCTAGTAATTAATTTACCCTTATTACTGAATTATATGGAACCCTTCCATAGAGATACCTTCAAGAAAACATGATCACCTACTTGAAATTCCAAATATTTCCTTCAGTTATCGGTATAGCTCTTTTACCTACTTTGAGCTGCTTTGATGTGAGTTTGGATAATCTTCACCTTTTACATTGTTTCCTAAAAAATTTCTAGGCCTATGAGTTTTCTTTCACCAATATCATCCCAACAAGTTTGTATGCGACATCTATTTCCATATTACGCTTCATATGGTTCCATCTGAATACTTGAATGGAATCTATTGCTATAGGAAAATTCTAACAGAGGTAAATACTGATCTCACATACCTTGTAAGTCAAGTAACCAAGATATCTACATGTATTCTAAGGTTTGAATATTCCATTCTGATTTTCCATCAGTTTGAGTGTGGTAGGAATTTCTCAAATGAAGTTTAGTATCTAGGGATTTTCGAATACTTTTCCAGAATCTTGATGTAAAATGGGGATCACAACCAGAAAAATTGATAGGAGTACACCATAAAGTCTTACAACTTCATTAATATATAGTATTTATAAACATTAAAGTGGAAAATCTTCTCTTATAGAAAGAAAATGTGATGACTTGGAAAGAAAATCGACAATGACCTATATTTCATCATTCCTTCTAGGAGTCTTTGGTAGCCCCATGACAAAGTCCATCGTAATATCATCCCATTTTCCCTTAAGTATGGGAAGAGGTTGCATGAATCCTATAGGATATTGTATTCCAACCTTCACCATTTAAAAAACCATACATCTTGACACATAATCAAAAATCTCCCTCTTCATGTTGTCCCACAAAAAATGTTCCTTCAAACATCTTTACATCTTCATGCTACTAGGGTGTATAGAGAAATTGGAGTTATGAGCATCATCCAATAATTTTCTTTTTATATTAGGTATGTCGAGAACACAAAGCCTCTTCCCAAATTTTAAAATTCCATCTTCATATATGAATTCAATCAATATCCCATCATTCACAGCTTTAATTTTCTTTTGAAACTCCCCATCATCGGTCTGAGAACTTTTTATCCTTTCTAGTAAGGATGGTTTGTCAACCATTTGAAAAAGTACTGATGTTTTACCTTCCATGATTATTCCTATATCCATCTTTACTAGATCCAAGAACATAGAATCCATTTCAAGTCTCATCTTGTTCAGAACTCCATGATCCTTTCTTCTCAAATCATCTACCACCTTATCTAACTTCCTCAGGTGGTAGTGTATTATGAAATCATAATCCTTGAGTAGTTCAACCCATTTAATTTTCCTAATGTTGAGTTCTTTCTATGAGAAAATATACTTCAAACTCTTTTGATCAGTATATATCTCACAATTTTCACCATATATATATTTTCTCCATATATTCTAAGAAAAGATTATAGATGCTAACTCATTATCATGAGTAGTATAATTTTGTTCATGAATTTTTAGCTGCCTTGATGCATAGGAAATAACTATATCATTCTGCATAAGGACACAACCAAGTCCTTTATTTGAAGTGTCACTATAAATAACGAACCCATCATTCCCTGATGGAGGAGTCAAGATAGATGCATTGACTAATATTATATTCAATTATTCAAAACATTCTTTACAATATTTTTTCCAATCAAATTTAACCCCTTTACATGTGATCTTGGTTAATGGGTTATCCAATTAAGAAAAATTCTGGATGAAATGCCGATAGTAACTTGTTAAACCAATAAAACTGTGTACCTCAGTTATACTTTTCAGTGTTATCCATTCTTGGATTGCCCTTGTATTTGAAGGATCAATAGATATTCCATACTTAGAGACAATATGGACAAGAAAATAAATCTCCTAAATCCAGAATTCACACTTGCTAAACATCCCATATAATTCATTTCTTCTAAGAGTTTTTAGAATAGTGCACAAGTGATTTTCATGATCTTTATAGCTTTTGGATTATAACAAGATATAATCAATAAATACCACTACAAATTAATCAATATACTCCTTAAAAAATCTATTCAATAGATCCATGAAAATAGAGGGTGTATTAGTCAATCCAAAAGGCATTACTGTAAACTCATAATGCTTATACCTGGTTCGAAATGCTGTCTTTGGAATGTCTTCCTTCATCATACACAACTGATGATATCTAGATCTAAGTTTAATCTTTGAAAAATTTTGATCTCCATGAAGTTGATCAAATAAATCATCAAGGTAGGGGATACTTGTTCTTTATTTTTATAGCATTTATCTCCCTATAGTCAATGCACAACCTCATAGATCCATATTTCTTATTAACAAAAAGAACAGGGGATCCCTATTGAGAAACACTAGGGTAAATAAATCATTCACTACTCAATTCCTATATTTGTTTCTTTAGTTACACTAATTACACATTGGAAATTCTATAAGGGGTCTTCAATATGGGCGTTGAACCAGGAATTAAGTCAATGGAAAACTCAATTTCTCATTCTGGAGGATGTCCAGGTAAATTCTATGGAAACACATCAACATATTCTTTCAAAATAGGTACATCCTCTATTTGAACATTTCTTTCCTCATATATAGTTATTTCACTCACTTCCTCCCCAATAATTTAATTTAGTAGAGCTACTGGGGGTAGATCTAGATGAGAATCAGATGGTTATGTTTCTACTCTAAAGATAAGGGACTCCTTATCATCATAAAAAACTATAAACTCCATCTTCTTATAATACATCTTTGCATCGTGGTCTGAAATCCAATCCACACCGAGGATTATATCAAATTCAATCATGGGTATGACAATAAGATCAGAAGATAAAGCACGTTTATATTCCATAATGGTAACTGATTGACAAAACTTTTTTGCTACGATAATTCATTTAGGAGTGTTGACTGACAAATCCCTTAATAATTCAAATTGGAAATATCAAATTTTCTTGGAAAACTGGAAAGATATGAAAGAATTCAATGATCCAAAATCAAATAAAGCATTGGATAATTTTGAGGAAACTATTAAAGTACCTTCCACCATGTCATTCAGAACTTCAACCTCAGAAGTTGTGATCGCATAAGCCTGGGCTTGACCCCTTGTCCTTTTCTAAAGTAACTTTCCTTGATTATTAGGACATTCATTTGAATAATGTCACATTTCTTTATAATTTTATCATTTAACATTGACAGCCTCTCTTTTCCCCTTACAATCACGTGCTTGGTGGCCTATTTCTCCACACTTGTAACAAAATGACATCCCCTTTAGGCATGTACCAGGGTGTTTCTTCAAAAAATTACTACAGGATGGAAATTCAACATTTCCCCAATTTCCCTAATTTCCTTTTCTAGAGTGTTCAGTAGATCTCTTCTTCTCTTGCTTCACTTTAAAGTCATAAGACATAGATAATTCCTTTTCTATCTTGATAGCATATGTGCCTATTTCTTCGTATGATGAGAAGGGTTTTGAGACTAATGCTCGATGGATAAATGGTTTTAACCCATAAAAGAATCAATAAATCTTAATTCTTGGGTTAGGTATATAATCTAAAGCATGCCTTGTTAACCTTGTAAAGTTAGCCTCATACTTTGTGACATTTTTATCCTCCTTTTTCCTCAGACTCAGAAATTGCCTTTCCATATCCACTCGATGTTTAAAAGGAAATTATTTTTCTAATAAAATCTATTTAAACTCCCTATATTTCATATTTGATACTTCTTTATCCTCTTTTTCCTTTTTAATTAATGACCACTATTAATCTGTATCTCTTGAGAGTTGATAAACTGCCAAGACAACCTTTTCCCTTTCACTAATCCCCAAAGCATGAAATATTTTCTCTAAGGAACTTATCCATTTCTTAGATAAAAATGGATTTTTAGTCCCATTGAATGTTGTTGATTGCCGCCTCATGAAGATTCATAACATTGATCCTCCACATTGTGAATCAGGGTGCTCCATACGGGTAAGGTTATTATTCATAACCTGAGTGAGTTGTCCCAGTATGTTTATAAGCTGTTCGGCACCAGTTGCATCACCAACTCCACTATAATTATCTTGAATAGGATGTAAATCCCTACATGGATTAAGTTCATTGATACGGTTTTCATTCCTTTCACTAGGTTCCATTTCTAAACAATGGAATACACTATATTAGTTTATAAATCGCAATGCATAATTCCAAACTTGTAAAATAATTAACATAAATTGACCAGTTTAGGTATATAATCCACCATCATAAAATTGTTTTATTTGGGGAAGTATTTAATCATAATTAATTCATAATGGTTTGTAAATAAAATGTGAATTATTCTAAGCATATCCACCAGGAGTGTCAAACCAGGTGCACTGTAAGGCCCGTTGTCCTGTACCAGGATACCCTGGGTCAAGCCCGAAACTCCTTATTGGTGTTTTCACTCCTAGGTACATCTGTTCTAGAACCACGTCCACTTGTAGTATCCAAACAATGATTTATTTCTTGGATAACCCACATAATATCTATATCACCAAATTTTTTGGATGTTCTTCTATACTAATTCTGAAATTCTATCTTAGGGTAATGTTATCTAATCAGAGTTTTTATAAATCTAATTTCCAAGGTTTGTACTAAAATTTATATGATACCAACTATAATTCCATGAACCTAGTTTTCCAGAGTTGGTGCATTATTACATAACATTGACATGATCACAAGAGTTCAAGTCCTGAAATACTAATAAGTTTTTTAGCCTTGGAAGTACTAGATACATAGAGAAGTTTTACATTACATTATGAAATAAAAAAAGAAATTTTTTTTCTCCTTTTAACACACTCATATCTCTAACCCTATCCATTAAGGTCATTCATAATATAATTCTTTGCATCATAGGAAAAATTAAACATAAGAAAGGGGTGAGCTTAGATGCTCAATAAGGATAACAATATAGTAGATGCTAACATAAATAAGCATAAAAATTTAAGGCACTGTATAAGACTAAAAATAGACTTTTAAACATAAAATTAAGCATAATATGGAAAAGATAAATCAAATAATTCCATTTAATTATTCACATGGATATTCTACTAGATGAATAATCACATGTAATATCAATAAATAATATCATAATGATAGAATGCATAATGATAGAAATCATAACCACATAGTCAATGCCTCATACCAAGACTATAAATAAAAATATTGTCAAGACCTTGTGCCAAGACACTAGTTTTTCTCATGATACCTACCAATTCATATAGGGTCTATAATTGGCCCCAACCGTCACTTACTACGTCCAATGCTTTCCTCATATGAAAAGGGTAAAACATAACATAAACATTTGTATTAAACTAACATAAAAAATGCTAATACTTTAACCATAAACCGTGAATAACCTAAAAATAGCACATCCATAGTCAAACATATCATAAAAATATCAATACAATATGAAATATTTTATCATAATAAATCAACTTCAATTAAACATAAAATCCCATAATAGATGTAGACATAGATGAAATAAATACAAAAACTATTTGAGAGAAATATATCTTTCTACTTTGAAATCATTTAAAATTTTCATAATTATAAAAGAAAAAATATATTTTTAAAATATTCATATAATATTGTAAGGGAAGGTTTGAAGGCGTTAAAATTGAGAAAAATAGATGTACCCACTATATAAGTTAAAAAACATTCTTTCCTTAATTTTTCAAAAAGGTCACAAAGTAGCTTGTTTGGAAAATGACAGAAAGATTCCTTTGAAACCATTTTATAAAAATTCAAACAAGGTTATAAATGACTTTAACCCATAGTCTAGGAAATAGTAAAAATGTTTTGAAATACATTTTAAGAAACATGGATGTGGATGATAAAAAAGTCCCAGTAGATACTTACATATAAACAACCTCAGATAACAAAGAGATTGTAAAAAGTAACCCTTACCTTGTACATATCCTTAGTTGAGGGTACGTTAACCCTTTTTATAATAGTTAAATAATTTTTATTAAATTATTCAAGAAACACATACATAAATATGATATCATATATGATCCTCTAATATTTATTTGTTAATAATATTTCAGTAGTATCATTGTTTCCGGTGTTAACTGATTCATTTTCATTTATGTTTTTTAAATAAGTCATGTTTTTTTATGGATATGACGTATTTGATTCATATCTAGAATGATGTTAATTTCTTAAACATTATTTTTTAATCATAAAATGAAAATTATTTTTGAATGGTCACGATGGGGAACAAAATCTCATCGCGTCATGGAGACGGTAAGCCGTACGTACACATTAGTGACAATATCATTATATTGATAGAGAAATAGTATGAAATTAGATGGTATATTATATATAAAGAATAATTAACATGTTATATTTATTATTTACATCAATTATACTAATTATTATACCCATCCAAATAACGAAGTGTTGATTAACAAACTACACCACGATGTGGAGACAGTAAGCCGTACGTACGCACGTATGGCGACTTTATCATTCACAGGATGGATAGACTAATGAATATGGTTGTAAAATATTTTTAATAAAATATAAGTATGTACAAGGTACTGGAGTTATTATTTTATTATGGAAACAACATATAAAGAGTAAGTAGAAGAAGAAAATAACTTTGAAAGAGGTTATAAAATAATTACCTCTTCTTCGGGTGCTTCCTTTTGATTTGAACAAAAGGGATCCTTAGGTTGGATTTATGATCAAAGTAAGGCCTTTTTGTTGAAGTGAGGGTAGTTGGGAGGAGAATTGAGTAGGTTTTGGCTGATCCAAAAGGATTTGGAGGTGTGAATTAAAAGAAAGTGAGGTTCTATTTTATAAGAGAGGTGAAGGGCACTTTAGGAAGAGATTGAAATATTAATTTATTATAAAATGATTTTCAGTTTCTAATAGATAAATATTGATTTATTTATAGGATAAAGTGGGGATGGGTCAAAATACTCTCAACCAATAGGTTTCATACAAGTTTAGTTCACCAAATTAACCTTATCTTTTAGATTTAACTCTTAGTTAAATAGTTTAACTTTTACGATGTCTTCTTGTATTTGTATACTACATGGATAATATAGTTACTATAAAATGACAAGAGAACATCAATTGGTTTATTAATGACATATATAAAATCATATAAGTCATTTGGATGAATCTTATATATTTAGGAATATTATATAATTTAATAAAATAGTATTTGTTTTAAAAACTCATTTATGTCAATTTTGACACTATTTAGTATTTGGTTTTTGTAAAAGTCGTAAAAACTTTATTTCATATAAAAAATACATTTAATCAACCCTAAAATTTTATATTTACCAAGAAAATTAATTTATGGAATCAAAAGTTTCGATTTACATTTATTTTAAAGTTTATAATATCAATTATTTCAATCTTTCATTAATAAGGTAATTACTCCATCATCATTGTTTCATAAATAAATTTAATTATTTAATGTCTAAAAATTATATATAAAATACCATGATTTAGGAAATATTTTTATATTTCTATTGAATATTTATAGTCAAATTTATCTTATGTATAAAACTATGTTAAAAATGGTTTATTTATTAAAATTTGAATTTAACACTTTTAACTCTTCTTTAAATAAAATATAATAGATGTCCTATTCTAACCCAAATGGATAAAAAAATATATTATTTTTGTGATAAGGTTGATTTTGGTCATAAAAAACTTATCCAATAGAATTAGGACATGTGTTGGGGTAATTTTATTTTATTATAAAATTATTTTTACCTTTAATTACCCTATTTACTTTCAATCGTGGTAAATACAATTCAAAAGTTACTATTCAACAAAAAATGTTTTCATCATATTGAAATTTTTTTTACATACTGATGAAAACCCTATCTATCAGATTTTTGAAATTTAATTTACAGAAGTGATAAAATTACATTTTATGTAGATTTGCAAATGTGCCTAGAAGGTGGGTAAAAGACGTTAAAAAGTTCAATAAAATTTTATATATTTAATCTTATTATAAAATGAATCCAATGAGTTAAATTGAACTAATATAAGTGTAATGTATATATTTTTATTTTAAAATAAATTTAAATTTAAAAATAATTATTTAAATAAAAGTTTGGTTTTAATTAATAATGCAGTGTTTTTCACTATTCATAAAAAATCGAATGTTTTTAGAAAAATACCAAAAAATCACCCTATTCTAATTTTGATATCCTAAATCCAAAAATGAAGTCCATTTTAAAAAATAAAATATATAAAATTTCAAAAAGTGGGTATTACTATTCATAACTAATTTTTAAACGGCTAAGTTGTGGTGTGGTAGAACTCAGAGCTGCGTACAACAAAAGCTATTGTATTAATCAAAGAGAAGAGTGCCGTGAAAGCTT
This sequence comes from Viscum album, assembly GCA_963277665.1. Taxonomy (NCBI): domain Eukaryota; kingdom Viridiplantae; phylum Streptophyta; class Magnoliopsida; order Santalales; family Viscaceae; genus Viscum; species Viscum album. The sequence goes on along the minus strand of OY728150.1, from coordinate 426,920,773 downwards.
AGGGTGTTACAAAACTTATTGAGTGACTCCTTTCCACTTTGATTTATTTATTTTTATAATTAAAATTTTATATTTTATTGTTATTATTTATTTATTTTTTATTATTCATTTGTATTATTATGATAATTTTAATTTTTTATGTTGAATATTTATCTAAGGACATAATATAACCTAATGTTTCTAAAACTTTCACCAAGGAACCTCGAAATGCATCCACAAAAGGTTGTGTGTACTAGTGTGTATTGTTACCCCGCATTCCCACTTTCCAATGGTAGGATGCTTTCATCACATTCGTTGGAGATGTCTGCTCCTTGATCGAAATGGGATGATGGGATGCTAGTTTCTCCTTCCATGGATTACTCCCTGAAACTCATTTCATAGTATGGGTCTCGCTTATATATTAAGAGGTGTTCTTGAAACTCATTACCATTTCCATCTCTTTATGGATGATGTTTAATTATACAACTTCTTTCTAGACTTTCCAAGGGGTCTTGATAGGGTAGTATCCTTTGGTCAATGGAGTAGTCACATTGGGCATCATTGGCATGTCGGTACAATGGAATATCAGTCATCTATATTCTTCCTCATAAGAGGGAATCTCATGTAGGCATCTTGGGCATAGAACCTGAGGAATCCCATGTCGATCACAGGGTATCTGATGCCAAAGTCATATCTTCTGAGGTTTTCATCAATAATCACACACCGAGAATGAGTTATCTGATTGGGGTTAAAAGTTCAATATCTCGTGGAGACAGAGTGAGATTGATTAGGATGCCCCATGAAGGCGGATCAGAGAGGTACATCCCTAGGAGGGAGTACCTGGAAGGTTTATCGATAGATGGAAATAATTCCCCATAGAGGCGGATCCAGGGAGGTTTTTCCCATAAAGGGAAGATGTCACACCCTGAAGGTTCATCTGAACACCATGGGAGGTGAATTCAGGAGGTGCACCCCTTTGATGGGGGACACCAACGTTTAACGTTGGTCAGGATTGAACCTCAAGGAGGAATCCTACATGCCCTGTATTAGAGATAGAGATAAAAACCCATGTAGTTCTATGGATGGTGTGGGGCATACTCAAAAGTGATACAAAAGTGATGCTAGGATCAAAAATGATGTGGATGGGGCTTAAATGTAGGAATGTCCCAGATGTGTGTCATTAATTAACCTTGATGTGGTGACTCAAGTGAAATTTATATAGATTTTGGGTTAAGTGGATTGAATGAATGGAATTGTTGAATATTTGGGTTTCTTGGTTTGGACCTTAAAGAGGATTTGTATGTATCCCAAGTGGTTTGGAATCAAATCCCACATAGTTCAAGAATGGGAATTAAGAATTAAAACTAAGAAGAAGGCCCATGAAATTGAAACATATGGTTGGGGATTACTCTAGGAGGGATGCCCATTTGGTTGGGGATTATGTATGGAAGTGGCCTAGTTAGGTAGATGAAAACTGGGGCCTAATTTATGATGGATTCCTACGATGAGAATATGGATGGTTTTCATGGTCACTTTTATACTCTAGGCCCATATGATTCATGCTCGGTGTGAGAAAAAAGTTGAAGAAGTTGACCTGACAGTCATGTCCTGAAATATGTTCTAACAAGAGATAATATGAGGCTTACACATAGAAGCTTCTTGAGGATGATTCCATTATGTATAAGTAGGATCTTATTCTGTGTGAAGAAAATCTCATTCCATGTCAGTCGTACATAGATCATGCTATCAATGGTGTGTGGGGATTATGTGTGGAAACCACTCAAGAAATACATGGAGACAAATAAAAATGGGAGAGGGATGAAGGATTGAGAGTATGGTAGGTAGGAAGGCTCTCAGAGCCCATATCCTCTCTGGTCCTATGCAAAGGATTTCATTCTTTGTGAGGATGATCTCATTCCATGTCACTAATACACGGGGACATATTATGTTTTCTGCACAGGGTGAGATCATAGTTTAATGTCATATTTTGAGGATGCTGGTGCTAGGTAGTTTTACATTATGAATCTTAGACATGGGGGAGTCACTCCTCACCCCTTGGGATTACATAACCATCACTTATCGACCCTCGGGAGGGGGATGACTTCAGTAATTCCAGGATGGAATGGTGTGGTGGAGTGGTCACTCACAAGGTCCATGTAATCATCCCGATGTTGAAAATCATGGGGGATTAGTGTACCTATGTTGAAAATGAATAGGTATGGAAACACATGCACTAGGGGAATATGGGATGTCACATGAGGGACCAACAAATCACTACATGCAAGCTTGGATGGCAGCACACAAGAGGCTCACACAAGAGATGGGGGTTGCATGCAAGAGGGGCTCGAACATGGTGTTTTGAAAGAGGAAAAAGACATGGAACATCAAAGAGTGGGTGAAATCAAGATTGTAGAGTTGTGAACCAAATAAAGGGTTAGGAAATAGATTGAGTTGCGAATATGACTAGGGATGCAGGAAAGGGGGTATTTTGTGCGAACCCACCTTAAATTGAAAGAAGTTAGGAGAGGGTTAAGTAACCGTGATCCAAATCATGGTAGAACCCTCAAGGAACCTATCAGGAATGATCTTATACCTTGAGGTTTCCATTCTTTCGTTATGTCATAGAAGACTAGTCTACATGCAGTAGAGTGATGCTTCAACTTCTAGAGGATCACCCCAAAGAACAGGGGGTACTTCATTATATAGTAAAGACCTTTAGCGATGACACATAAGATTATGGTCATGTAATATGAATTCTATGTGACCATTCCTTGATCCATGATGAACGAGCCTAAAAAGGGCTGTTTGACATCGCATTGGGTATGCAAAGACTTTGCATGCAATTAAATTTCTTGCATGAAGAAGAAACCACTTGCATGAAACTTTCTTGGCCGTTTTTAGTATATGGGGATAAAGATAACATTTTCACATCGCATTGGTCATAAAAGGGACTTGAACATAGATTTCAATCTTGTACACATACCTCTAAACTTACGCTCAACTTCCTTCATATTCTTGGGATGTTTCGTTGAGTTAGATGGGGCCTTCTGTTTACCCAAAGATGGCTATTATGTCTTAATGTGAAATTTGATGCCAAAAAATTCCCCCATCCGAATATAAGCTGAAAGGGGACCATAAGGTCAGGGTATGAAGGAAAAACTAAAGAGAAGGGTTGATTCCATGAGTTTCATACAAAAATGGTTGGGGTTGCATAAGGCTCCTTGCACATGCGTAGATGACCAGGTCTATACCTATAAGTATGTAGAGGGGTCCCTACATATTAAAGATTGACATTACATGAGATAGGAAAACCACTATAATGTGTTTATGTTTGAATTTTCTATGTTGAACACCGAGATTTGGCTGATCTTTCTCACAACAACCGATTCTTCCATGATTCTGACTTTTTAGATACATTTTCCATTTTCCACGATCGCCAAATGATATTGCACACAAAAATACCTATTTCATGACAAACCCTTTTTATTTCACACAAAATCTTTTGGATTTATAGGATTAATCAACATGGATGGGCAACATAATGCTACCAAGATAAAAGGCTCCATTGCTTCACAAATAGAGGAGTTGATCAGGAAACCTCAGATAATTCATGCCAAGAGGATCATATCAAACAATCAGATACTTATGGGCATGCTAATATAGTAACAAAAGGATTATCATCGAAGTGATATCCTCCCATAATGGAACTTCAAGATACTAGATGAAGTGACCATCACAGGTTTCGAAGATGATTCATCATGGTCATGGTTACGTGTGAATACAACCTCCATCGTTACAACATCAATGTTCATGTCCACACAACAAGAGGTCACCGGGACATGGTCATCCATGTCTATAATGTAAATACGAGGACGATCACAGGATATGATCTAGAGGTAGAGGATATCCCTACCCACTACACCAGTACCCTCAAAAGTAGCATAAGGAATGACAGTGTGGGTTGGTATAAGGATTGGGACTTGAGGTCTAGGGGGAACTTCACAAGTGAATGGGAATGGGCGTATTGGCTATGCTACACATGCGAGGAGTTTGGATAAGATCTATGAAAAATCAGGCTATATGAAGTAGTATGGATTTCATAGTTCCATATTTATCATCAATAGGATCTAGTGATGGATCTCCTTAGCTGATGGTTTCTAGAAATAAACACATTCCTCCTCCACCATGGGGAAGTCGACATCAGCTTGTGGGATATTCACTACATCATAGTAATTCCTTTGGAGGGATTCCAATATGTTGTGTTCCTTCCACTGGAGAATACATAGATGGATAGGGAATTAACCCCTATAATAGATATAAATCTCTTGGAGGTGATGAAGGAGAATCTAAATATCAAATTCATCCTAAATTACATCCGTTTTAATCATGGTTCAACTTGTTCCTCATAAAGGAGGATAAGGTAAGAATATCGGGTTAATGGAAGTAGTGTCTCATCGTATCACAAATGGGAAATGTGGGATCATATTGGGTGATCCTATAGGTTGGAGAATATAAAATGGGGGGGGGGGGGGTACAAAATGGTTGGGGTCTTGGACCCATTGGTTTTCTATGAAGCCTTTATTTCCACTTTCATAAGCAAGTGGATGTTTCTAGTGAGAGACACAAGGATGTGGATATTCATGGGGACCTTGGTGATGGATGATATTTTTGAAACTCACAATAAGGTTAACATGGGAGTGCCTATGTAGGCTAATATTTATAGCATTGTGGGATGCGTTATATGGGGAAACATTCCCATGATAATTTTCAGGCTATTCTAGTTTCTACATGGAAGGACTGCAACACATCCTGGTAGGTATGAATTCCCAAACTCCATTCTCCATCCTTGCACTAGTCTAAAACCATCTTTACTAAACCTTTTTCGGGTTAGAACACTGTCTATTCATGATAAAGGGGTGTTACTCCATAATGTAAACCATAAAAACTTCAACTTACACCCATTCCGCACTCTAGTTATCCCAATGGTAGACAACCAGTGAGGTTCATGGGAGAAGATCAAGTGATTATAGAGTTTCAGGAGTGGTGTGTTGGTGGTTTGGATTGATGGAAAGGTTATCTGTGATCTATATGTGTTGTCCCATTTTTCTAGGTAGTTTGCATTACCTCAACATGTGGTGAAGAAAGTGTACATGGAGGTTCATGAAGAGCAGGACCCCTGTATCCTCCACCAACTATGGTGCATGCTGACAACAGTGGGTTTTGGTGATTTTTTTCAAAAGGTAAAGGAGACAAGACCCCGTTTATTGAACAAGAAAGAAACTCCTTTTGAAGGGAAGAAGGAGGAACCCATTACAGAGAAAAATGAAAAACATCAAGAAGAACAGGCCACAAGGCCAACCCGGATCCAAGAGTCAAAAGGAGACACAAATCAAAGCAATATCAAGCCAGAAAGTCTCATCACCCCCCCTAACCGAAAATGCAGCAATGGAAACCACCAAGATGATGCGTCACCCCCTCTACGATGAAGTGTGTCATGATGGAAACACAACCAAAGTAGAGCACTCCTCCAACTCATACTGAAATATGAGAGGAGGACTGGACGATAGGTGCCAACACACCTATCTCTCTTTCGAGCCACCCCCCCGATGGTACAGATGAGAGACTCACTATACCATCAACCTGATGTGCCGCAACATCCATCAGAGAACACCGTTCAAGTTCAGTCAGGGTACCCATCCATCCAAAAGAATAGACGGTTGAATGATGTGTGTCAAGACACCCATCCCTCCATCGAGGTCTCCCACCCGAATGCAATCTATAACATAGAAAACGCCATCCAAATGAAACAAGACCAACATCAAGCTCCCACCAGAAAATTTGCTTCCAAATGACAATCCGATCCAGCAAAAGCAGAAATGATAATCCCAAAGAAATGTAAGAGCAACAACATCCCAAATATGCCAAGCAAGCAACAAAACTTGATCCAAAGAGAGACTGCAAAAATTGGATGGTGGTATATCTAGATGAAATATTAAAAAAAAGTATTCAAATTATTGAACCAATGTGCATAGAACCAGAATAGTGAGAAGGCAGACATGATTCTACCTAATAGGCACTCTAGGCACCTGGGGTGGCACAATCTTGAACCATAGTGGTGGGGACATTGTAGGGTGCGACTCCACCCCCACCTCTTGAAGAATAATGGTCTCTAAAGGTACATCAAGGGAAAACCAAAAAGGATACTAGAATGAAAATGAGTTATCTATTAAAACCAGTCACTGACACTGTCTTCCCATACCTTTGGTCTTCTTGGAGAACATTACGACCATTTTTGTCACCAAAAGACCTATGGAGAATGATTAAGTGGGATGAGATTGAATTTCCAAAATTTGGGCATGTTTAGGTTGATAAAAAGGTGAAATTACATTTAATGAACTCATACCTAAAAGGAATGGATATCTATGCACTACACAGGTTGAAGTATGAGGAACCTCCCACCTTGGTAAACGTAATGTTTGGACAGGAGTAAGATCGAGTGGATAAGCCATCATAGGATGATAGCAATGAAGAAGAAGAATAAGAAGAAGAATATAAAGGATATGAGGAGTCATAGGGGATGAATTATCATCAATGGATTCCCCAAGAGAGTGGTGAGGTTACAATATCTGAATAATATTTCACTGAATATCTCTCAGTAATCTTAGCTTACTCATGGATTTCCTTGATATTTTCTTTCCACCACACAGATATGCTAATTAAAACTCATCCTGAAAAGGAGAAACTTAGATTTTATCATGGGGCCCCCACTGAAAGGGGTGAAGATGTTCCAGTGGGTGTAGTGGAGCATGCTCTAGGTCCTTCACCATGGGTTGAGGTAGGTAGTGAGCTAATCATGGTTGAGGTGGCTAGTGGTGGGTTAGGAGAGGAGGTCTAAGTGGAAAACTCATAACCCCAGGTCCTTCCCATCATCTATGGGGGACGTACCCTGGTATCCTGATGGAGGAACCCACTTTTAGTTTGGAGACATGTCTGATATGGATTATCATCAAAATTCTTTCTCCAGGTAAGAGTAAATATTAAACTATCCGATCATAATCAGGTTTCCATGGAGCATTAGCATCAAAATATACCTATCTTATATAGCTCCCACACAAATGATGCAAGGATAACCATTTCAAATAATTTAAATTATAATTACTGAAGGATCTCCTATAGTGTATATCCCCGCGGTGACTCAAGAGCTCGACCCAGAGACACTCAACTCCTGTAACTCTTAGATTTCATAAAGTCGTACCAATCACCGGTTGAGAAAATTGACTGAGGTTATTTGTTCCATGAAGTGCTGAAAATATTGTGATCCCAATGATTATATGGATTGGGGGAATCCATGGGATCTATTTTTAAGGTTATGACTATCTATGAGGAGATGGTTTTCTAAAACGATCTGTCCTTGGTGGTTACTGACGAATAGGCAGCTGCAGCTGTGAGTAATGCCACTGGTGGGGTAGAAGTTGAGGCTGGTAGGGGAAATGATGCTGAATAAGAATCAAGTAAAGATGACCATACTCATGATATAAAACCTATTCCCTTGTAGAGGATATCAAAGGAACACCCTACTGTTAAAATACAAGATTCTTTTCTAGAGCATTAGCATGTGAATCATGAGGAGTTGGATGACTCCAACCCTAATGAGGTACAAGAGAATCACAACATCTGATGTAGGTCATGGGGTTTAATTCAATGATTCATCAAACAGGCTCTAAAATCACAACTAGTGAGGTAGATGGCCCCCTTCACCATTGGCTGTGTAAGCTGTGTGTCAGAGGGGTGGATTCTCAAGGTCTCTATGTGCTGGTTCGTGATTATCTTGTCGAAAAGATGATTGATGGGAACCAACATTTAGAATTTTCCTAGCACCTATAGAAGTCCAATAACATGTGTAAGCTTTGATAAGTCAATCAAGAGATCCAATTGTGGGAGGATCAAGAGGGTGGGCTTCCTTCCTTCCTGGGAACCCAAGCAGGAGTCATCAAAAAACTGAGGGCTCAGCTGGAAGAGGCTGAGAATGAAATGGAGCAGGAGACTACTCAAATTTCTGATCTCTAGGTTGATTGGGGATGAGCACAGATAAGTGGTGATGAGCTTTATCCAATGAACAATGATGAGAAATCAGATCTTGGTATAAGGTAGAAAATCCTAGAAACTACATGCCATAGGTCGATAAAGGTGATGCCCACAATCACTAGAGTAGATATATAGGGAAAATTCTTCTAGAACTCATGAGATGCTCCAATATGTGGATTAAAATTTATAAACATCAACTTTTTAGGTTGATTTTAAATCTTATACATGCATGGATACATTTATTTTCTTTCTTTAATTATCTAAATTCAATCATACTTGTGAGACAACTAATAATTAATCTCTAAGATCATGTGGGTCATTTTGGTGTGAGAAACAAGGGATGATCACATAATTGTTCACTTGGTATGAGAGTGTCAGATAACCATCGAACACTTGGGGACTGCTATTATTGAGTGAACACTAAGAGTATTTAGTCAAAGAGAGGATGTGGATAGAGAATGAGGCTCTAAGAGTATCCAAACTCGCTTCCTTGATGTGTGCTAGTGCACAAATGGGATGATTCTAGGGGAATTGGAATCTAACTGAAGAAATGGTAATGAGAAGTGTGAATCATAATTCCCAACATTTAGAACATGAGGAGAGTGTCCTGGTGAAACATGATAACTGATAACCATGTTCAAAACACAACATCTATACCATTATCCTGAAATGGGGAAAAAATTAGGTCCAACCAATAACCACGTTCAAAACATGGAAACTATCTCAAAGTGTCATCCAAATTCTTCGGGAATGCTGGCTCAAGATAGTAGGTGAGACAAAGAGGCATGAGACCAAACTGTTAAGGGGTCATTTTATACATGGAAGAGGATGAATATAAAAATTAAGGGTATATGAATCATGGAAAAGGTGTGATGGAATGTTCCAATGGATTCTAACACACTTTGAATTATTCCATCATAGCTTAAAACACAACAGTATAAGAATATTGGTCTAGAAAAAGATCAAACCCATATTCTTGGGGAGTGTCATCTCAGATGCTGAATGATAGCTGAAGATGTGAAAAATGAGATAGATTACCAACATTAAGAGAGAGGACCTCCTAGGTGAGGGCTTGGGATGCCTTATAGTTTTATTTCATGAAACAGAGGATGATGAACACATAGTTTAACGTCATATGGTACAAACGATGCATGGTAAAGTTTAACGTCATGTCATCAGAATGTATCCCATAATTTAACATCATGTGACCAAGACACATCACATAGTTTAAGGTTATACTGTATGGACCCTGACTAATAGTTTTAAATAATGTTGCATAGAATACATAAATTTATATTACTAATACATTTGTGTGGCATGGAGGAAATAAACCCGATGTGAATGAGATAAAAGTGGATTGTGTACCACACAAGAGTTAGGAAATAGATTTATGTCAACATGAATGAGTACCATGGCCCCATGACATACAACACATCCCTAGTGAGCCTCTTAGATTAAGGTCATGGATTTTGGACCAAATGAATGAAAGCTTACCAATAAAATCATATGTGGTGAGATGAGGTGATAAACCCGACATGAAGGAGTCATTAAGGGGGCCAAGTATACATCACACTTTCTCAGTGAGGCTCTTAGTTTAAGGTTATAGAGTTTGGATCATAAAGGTATCAAGTGTGACTCAACCACATTGGTACTCACTCCACCAGAATTCGAAAGCCCATGTGAGTCACGCTCAGTGTGGAAAACAAGGAATGTTACATGGGGACTACTTGATATGTGGGAGTGCACATTAGAGAAAATTCCAAGGGTGTAATTCCACCATGATACATGGGAGTGGAAAGGGGGTAAGTAAATAATTTCATGGTCTAGATAAAGGAGATAATGGTAAGTAAGGATCAACTACTGACCATGTTCAAAACACAGGGACCATGCCCACACTGATCAAGAATGGGGCGAAAAAAAGTAGAATCAATTGTTGACCATGTTAGAAACAAATGATTCACTATTTTCTTATAGATATCCATTATGGAATTTTCCTAGACTAGGAGGTGAGCCACAATGGCATGAGACCATCACCATTAGGGGGCCCATCTTGATTTGAAAGATAATGGAAATATGAATCAATAAAGTCTTGAAGTGTGGAATGGATCATATTAGAAGGTGGAATCCAAAAATGGATAGTGAAAGAAGTTTAAAGTCATTTCTATTAGACTATTAAAAATATTTTATACTCATGTTGCTCAAACTATAGAAAAAAGTTTAAATTCATGTTTCTTGGACTATGAAAAATAGTTTAAAGTCTTGTTTCTTGAAATATGGAAAACAATTTAAATTTGTGTTTCTTGGAATATGGAAAACACTTTAAAGTCGTGTTTATTGGACTATGTAAAACTATTTAAAGTTATTTAGCTTGTAAAATAGGGGATCTAAGTAGTTTAAGGTCATGATTTGTGGACCATGAATAATAGGGATGTTCAAAGATGTTTACATGGTGTAAAAGTTAAAGAACATACACGAATGAGCCAAGGAGGACCTGCTCTACGTGAAATGACCATGATGATAGTTTTATATAGTTTAAAGTCATACAATCTTGACCATAAATGAGACCATGGGGCCAAAAGTTTGTTAAATTTATGGCTAGGTCTGAAGACAAAATGTCTGGGCATCTCTATGTATCCCACGAGGATGGGAATGAAGTCACATATAGTTCTAAAACACAGCATGGTAGGAGACCAATACTGATAGGGGAAATCCTCTCTGGTGATGGAAAAAAGGCATCCCATGATTATCATGGGGAATCCTAAACTTGTTCATGTAATGGTTTTAGTGTAACATCTCACAATATGTATGTTTGATTTAGTTTATGATCATAGAGATTGAAACAAGTAGGAAGGTATCTCAAGTAGACATGTATAATGTGGTGTTATAAAAAATATGATGTGGGTGATGCCAAGGAGTCACAAAACCAAATGAAACATCTTGTAAGAGATCTGTACATAGTTTAAAGTCACGATTCTTAGAATATAGGCTCTCAGTTTAAGGTAATGGAGTTCAGATCTAGGTAGGAGCCTCCCCATAAGAGGTACATGTGGCGTAGAGGAGTAAAAAATCTAATGTGAATGAAGGCATAAGAGGCCCGATGACACACCACATTTTTCCAAGGAGGCTTTTGAGATTGGCCCTATAGACAAATATATGTCACATATGGAAGGAATACCCGATGAGAATGGGCCAAGGAGGCTTGTGTGACATAAATGAGGCCTAGAGGTGAAAAAAGAGTAGTTGAATTTGCTAATGATCCCAAAGAAAAAATTTATAGGAATCACTAAATATTCTATAAGGATGGGAATAAATCCACATGTAGTTCTCAAAAGAGGGTCTCCCTACGTAGCTCTGACCCTTACACATGGATGGGGTATTTTTTTTAATTTTTTTGTTGTTATTGTTTTTTTGAGTGTTTAGACTAGGATAGATTATTTGGGTGTCCCTATAAATCTTGTGTAGATAGGAATCAAGCCATATATAGTTCTTAAAACAAGGCATGATAGATGACCGATATCAGAAGCGACATTATCTCTGGCGAGGGAATTGTGCTGTTGTTCCATTTTTCATTATGAGTACATGATAGTAATTGTTACATAGTTCAAAGTCATGCGACTAGGAAGTGGATTCTATGAAATTTATTGTTGTATGGATATGACGATGATATTGTAGTTTATGTTTTTGTCATAGGACCGGTCCATGTAGTTCAACATTTTGCGGTAAGTATATTGGTTTCTATGTAGTTTATCATTATGAAGATAGGATGTTGGGGAGAGTTACTTAGATAGGAATTTTTATGACTCAGATGCTATAAACTAATGTGAACGAAGACCAAGGAGGCCCATGCGGCACCATATGATCCCAAATAAAACTTGTATACAATTTTATTTCATGATGTATGGACTTGAAATTGTAGTTTAAGGTGGTAAATCTTGGACCATGAACCCAGTTTAATGCCATGTTCTTAGTATGTTGATGCTCTATAGTTTAAAGTCATGCAACACGAACTGTAAGAGGGGGGGGGGGGGGGTATACAAAAAAGGCTAAATGCACATCACAATAGGAATAAGATGATGTAAATGAGGGAAAAATGTGGCCTGCACCACATGATAAATTTCCAAGGAAAACCCACACATAGTTTAAAGTCATGATGTTTAGACTCAGGCACCCAATTTAACGTCATGTTCCTAGAAATTTGATGCTATTTATATGAAGTAATTCTTTGTGAACATGGAATTAATTATTGGAGTGATGATATCCCCATCCATGTCGACCAAAGAGTATGCCCTATAAGGATAGCCTATGTGAATGATGTATGGTCCTTCCCACTTGGGTTCCAATTTTATTGTCTTCCTACCTAGTATAATTGGAGTTAGGAGAGACAATACTATATCAAATTGGAGGAAAGAGTGGATCCAATCATTCTTATTGAATGATATGGCTATCTTGTTTTGGCGCTTCACTAGATTGTGCATGGCTCAGATCCTATTCTCATCAAGGGATTCCAACTCAGCTATACAGACATCAGTTATCTTTTCTGACATCTAATAATCATAAAAAGCTATTCAGAGTAATAGAAACTAAATCTCAATGGGCATGAATACCTCTATTCCATATACTAGGGAATATGGAGTCACCGGGGTAGAATTTTGAGTCATCTTCCTATAATCCTAGATGGAATTGGGGAGATTTTCAGACCAAATTTTCTTATTATGTCTCACAATCTTCTACAAATTTTTGAGAAGGTTTTGTTGAATACCTCGATCTATCCATTTTCTTGCGCATTGTAGCAAGAAGTATGGTTGGAACAGATGCTGTACTAGGTGCAGCTCAACATCCTAGAATTTAGTGTCGTTGTCGGTGAGAATAGCGTGAGGGACTCCAAATTGATAAATGATGTGTGAGATCATAAATCCGACCGCTGATTAGGGATTGAATTATTTGAGAGGAATAAATTATTCCCACATGGAAAAGATGAATTTCCCAGTCAGGATCTAAGTATCACTGAGAGGGGGAGGGGGTGAATCAGTGATATCTTTTTCTTTTTAAGCTTTCTTCTTTTTGAAACAACCTTCAGCTCCTGTTAAAGAGTTTCTTCCCTATTGAACACACATGACCACATGAACACAAGATTTACAAGGTTTACTACTCAACAAGAGTAGCTACGTCCTTGGTATGGTACGAAAACAATCCAGTACCACACAATCCACTAGAAAATAATACTTTGATGTGGAATACAACGAGTAGGATATACCCTTACACTCGTATAGCACTTTGAAAACAATCCAATAGTTCACGTGCTCCATCTTAGCAAAAATAGGGTAATGTAATAATTCTGTGCTTCTTAATGAACTTTCACAAATCAAATATTTCAAAACAATTCTTCACTTTCCTACCCAGAAGCTGGTAAGAACCTCCTAGTTCAAACATCTTGCGCGCCACTCCCTGCTTGCGCGCCGCCCTGCTTGCGTGCCACCTGTTTGCATGCCACTTAGCTTGCACGCCACTTGCGTGCCACTCAACTTTCACGCCACATGCGCGCCACTCCCTGCTTGCGCGCCTCCCTACTTGTGCAACACCCAGCTTGTGGGCCACCTACTTGCGCGCCACTCAACTTGAGAGCCTACCTGCTTGCGCACCACTAACTAGTTGCGCACCACTATTGTGCATAGCTCACAACTTGTATGCAACTTTTGGATTATACCCAACACACTTCTTGAAGACACCACCCTGCTTGCACACCTCTGACAACTTGCGCATCACTTCTACTTGCGCGCTACTCTGCTTGCGCACCACCCTACTTGCACGCCTTATAAATAACCCTTAGCTTGCGTGCCACTTAATCTTGCATGCCACTCTCTACTACTTGTGCGATCAGATCTCAAATTTTTTCTTAAGTGTTGAGAATTAAAAAATGAGGAGGCTAGTCTTCTATTTATAGGCATTTTGGTGACTTGCATGCCACATACACTTGCATGCCACTCTAGCACTTGCGCCCCGCTCCATCACTTGCGTGTCATTACATCAGTAGTGCGAAACTTTCTTTCCTTTGTCATATTTTGATATGATGATGTTGAAATATGACTTGCGCACAAGATAAACTTGTGTGGCACATATACTTGTGTGCCACACTTGCGCGCTGCTTTCTTTGTTTTTTCCAAAACACTTCTTTACTCTCCCTATCCTTCATAAGGCTTGCATCAATAGTTCTCAAAACTTATGATATTTGTGAAAAAAAATCAGCAAAGCATCATCATAGTTACAATGGAAAGTACTAAAATTTCCCTATCTTCCAGCAGCATCATTCCTTCCAATCAAAATTGTATATGACTGGCATCATCATTTCTCCCCCTTTCCATCATAAGTCTTGCATCAAAAGTTCTCCTGACTTATGATATTTTTGAAATACATATAAGAAAAGCAATGTTTGGATTACAAGTCCTTTACAAAGTGAATTTATTTAACTTCTTTGACAATAAAAAACAACACTCTGTAACAACAAAATCTTCTTACTTCCTTATCCGTCCAACTTGGTCTTAACAATCTCCCCCTTTGGATTTTATTGTCAACCAAGATTCATAAATCACTGAACTTTGTAACCTTAAGAAATGTATTACTTATCAACAATTCTAAGCCTACATGAGATAACTCAATGTGGGAAACAAGAATTATTGATAGCCAAAACCATGCTGTCCAAAAGCAGTGACTATGAAATCCAAAAGCAGTGACTATTAAATATAATGATCGTATCTCCCCAACCTTTTTCAAAAAATCTTTTAAGATTCTATGTCATCATTCTTCACTTATTCAACTTTCCTAGAAAACAACATTGTTTCCTACATCCACTCCAACAAATAGTTATAATAGTTCACACACATACATGCTGGATTCATAGCTTACCCACAACTCTCCCTTTATGCATGCATCTATAAGGATAAATTTATGAAGCAATTATCCCCCTTGACAACACTATCCAAAGGAAATATGAGAGTGGGGACAGAAACACATACCTTAACCATGATGAGAAGGAGGTTGGACACCCATGTTCAACCTTAATTTTGCAAATGGTTCCTTCGGTAAAGGTTTTGTGAATATATCAGCCACTTGTTCAGACGTAGGAATGTACTCCAGCCTCAATTAATTCTTATTCACCTTCTCTTTGATGAAGTGGTACTTTATATCAATGTGTTTTGAATGAGAATGTTGTACCATATTTCTTGTAAGATTTATTGCACTCTGATTATCACAACCCAAGAGCAATGGTAGCTTTACTTCAACAAGTAGATCTTCCAGCTGAGTCTCCATCCACATTAGTTGAGTTGCAGCTTGAGTGCAGCAACATACTCAGATTCAGCTATGCTAAGAATTACTGAATTCTATTTCTTGTTATTCCAACTAATGCAACTTTTCCCCAGAAAGAAAACTCCACCAGATGTGGATCTTCAATCATCTACATTTCCTACCCAATCAGCACCAGAATACCCAAATAGATCAATATTTCCTGAGCCATCATACATGATTCCAAAATTTGTTTTTCCTTTGATATATCTGAGAATTCTTTTTCTAGCAATCAAATGTGATTATTTAGGATCACTATGAAATCTTGCACATGAAGTGACAACATAGACGATGTTGGGTCTTGAGGCAGTCAAATACAACAGACTTCCAATTAGCTTTCAAAACTCTTTCTGATCAACTTCCTTGTCTTCTTCATCTTTAGACAACTTGGTTCCCACTGAAATTGTTGTGGAAACTAGTTTTGAATTTTCCATACCAAACTTCTTCAGAAGTTCCTTAGCATACTTTTCTTGAGACATAAAAATGTGATTATTCTTCTGTGAAATTTATATCCCAAGAAATTACTTCATTTCTCCCAGCATGGACATCTCAAATAACTTCTTCATCTCCTCATCAAATTTTTCACATGATCTTTCATCATTTACAACAAATATAATATCATCAACATATACAATAATGATCAGTGAAAACTCTGGACATTCCTTGATGTAGATATTTTTATCAACTCTCCCTTTCTTAAAGTTCATCTTCTTTAAGCAAGTATCTAATTTAGAATACCATGCTCTCGGAGCCTGTTTTAGCCCATACAAATCGTTCTTCAACCTGCACACACAAATTTCATCCTTTCCAATAACAAATCCACAAGGTTGATCAATGTAGACTTCCTCGTCATGGTCACCATTCAAGAATGCAGATTTTACATCCATTTGAATGATTTTGTAACCTTGTTGTGTAGAAATAGCAAGAAAGATTCTGATTGTTTCTAATATTGAAACTGGGGTAAAGGTTTCATCAAAATCAATGCCTTCAATTTTTGAATACCCTTTGCAAAACAATCTTTATTTTTTTATTATTACTTTACCTTCTTCATTTAGCTTGTTCCAGAAAACCCACTTTGTACCAATATTGTTCTTATTGTCCAGCTTGGGTACAAGTTCCAAAGTATCATTCTTCTCTATCTGATCAAACTCTTCATTCATATAATGAACCCATTCTGGATACTCAAATGCTTCATTTACATCATTTGGTTTAACTTTCAAATAAAGAGAAGTATGTGTTATATCATTCATTGTTCTTCTTGTTTGAAACCTATGATGTTTATCTCCAATAATATTCTAATCTTCCACTTGTTTCCTCAACCTAGGATGAGTAGTTTGAACTTCAACCTCATCACTTGAGATTTTTGAGTCAGATTCCACTTCATCAGTAGGATTAACACAGTCTGCAGCATTATCAGAATCATTAAAAAAATCTTCTTTATCCTACTCAACTTTCACATAAACATATGACTTCTTTTCTTTCTCAACATTTTCAAAAACTTTTACATTTGAATAATCAATAATTCATTCTATATATTTGTTGAGAAATATATATCCTCTTCCTTTTGAAGCATAACCAAGAAAAATTCCATCATCTCCTCTTTGCTCAAGCTTTCCAAGGTTTCCACCTTTCTTCTTTATAATGCATGGACTTCCAAAAACTCTTAAGTGTTTTAGACTTAGAGTTTTTCCATAGAAAATTTTGTATGGAGTCATATCTGAGTTTGGTCTAAAGAAATATCAGTTCTGAATATACACAGCAGTGCTCATGGATTGCCTCCAATAATAATGAGAAAGACTATACTCATGCAACATAGTTCTCCCCATTTCCACCAAACATTGATTATTTCTTTCAGCAAACCCATTTTGTTGAGGTGTGTATGGTGAAATGAACTCATTATGAATTCCATGATTCTCAAGATAACATTTAAACTCTTCATTCTTATACTCACCACCATTATCAGTTCTCAACTTCTTCACTGAATACTCACATTCATTTTCTGCTTTTCTCCTGAAACTCTTAAACATTTTCAGAGCATCTGACTTATGTCTCATGTACATAACAAAAGTAATGCGAGTAAAGTCATCAATGAAAGTAATGAAGTACTTATCTACATTTGTTGATTACTTTCTCATTGATCCACATATATAAGAATTTATAAGTTCCAAGGGTTTTTTTGAACGAATTTCAACTCTCTTATGAAAAGAGTTTGTAATCTTCCCTTTTTCACAGATAGTGTAGCACCAATCTCTTCTTCTTGATAAATGAGGCATATCTCAGACACTGTCTCACATCGATAACTTACACATGTTTCTCTGACACATATGTCCTAGCCTTTTATTCCATAACTTATTTTCATCCACCATTCCCATGTAACAAGAATTTTTTACTTCACCAGCTTGGAACAAGTTTCCTTTTGTACGTTGGCCTCTTGTAACTATATTTCCATCATTTTCAAATTTCACAACAAACCCATATTTTCTGAATATAACTTTGTTTCCCTCATCACAGATTTGTGAAACACTCATAAGATTATGTTTCAACCCATCAACATATAATTTTTTCTTAGATTTCATTTTTTATTTTCCAATTATGGCTGATCCAACACCTTTGATTCTCAGAGATTCATCATTTCCAAATGTAACAGTTCCTTCTTTTAAGTCATTCACATTATTCAGAAACTTTAAGTCTCCTATCATATGATAAGAACACCCACTATCAAAAATCCATGGACATTATCCTTTTGTAGCTTTCAAAGAAGTTTCGACAACAAGATCTTTTTGTTCTTCTTTTTCCTTCACTTTCTGTTATGATTCCTCCAATTTCCTAGCCAGGTCAATGTGTTATAGCTAGGAAACCATGAGCTCTTTCTTTTCGGTCTTATTAGACCTGTCCCTTTTAGCTTTTAAAAACTCTGGCTTTTGAGAATTATTAAGTATCTTTTGTTGCTCTGGTAACACACTAAGGTAGCCCTTGGCAAGATGTCCAGGTCGATCACATATTTCACAAATAGTTTCCAGTCATTGGAACCTATTATCAACTTTCACACCATTCTTCTCAGATATATTCAGAAAATTATTTGGGGACTGTCTATTTTGAAAGGATTGACTCCCCCTCAATCCTTGTCTTTCAAAACTTGTGGAATAGTTGTAATGTTTTTGGTTGAACCAACACATATTTTCCATGTGTCTAAATCTACCACAATACCAACAGTAACCATAGAAAGAATATTTGCCTCTGAAACTTCTATACAGACTAGATTTGTGAACACGCTTCTCAACAACCTTCTTAATAGAACTATGCTGACCATCAACCTTCATGTTTTCATTTGTAACTCCCTTTCTCATTTCATATTTAACAGCACCATAAGTATTAGAAGTCTTTCTTGACTCGTGATTTTTATGCACTTCTGATTTTTCATCATTGCTGACTTTGACCACATACATGGTCTTTCCAGCCTTGTTCTTATCAAAACTAGTTCTGTATTTCATTTCAACATTTGAAGGTAACTTTTGTGGATCTTTGTTTGGTTCATTCTTATTGGAACATTCACCAACTTCTGAGATAGAATTTTTGAAACTGATATTAATTTATTTAGCTTTATAAAGTTTATGTTGGAAAAGTTCCAACTCTTATTCTTTTGCCTTCAACTTTAATTCAAGATGATCATTACGATTCTTTGTATTCTCAAGAGAATTCTTCAGATCATCAATCTCCTTTTCCATCTTGATTTTCTCATTAGTAAAACCTTCTTTATTGTTTAATGTGGAATTTTCATATATCAGCTTATTGTTTTCCTTCTCAAGCCTTCTGATCTTCCTCAAGAATTCTTTCAACTCTTCTTTCAGATGATATTCAAGTTGAGTTTGTTCTTCTTCTGAACTGTTTCTCTCATACTCTTCAGATGATATTCTAGGTATTCTCTCTAGTTTTCAGCAAATAATTTCTCAGATTCATCTTCGCTTACTTCTTCATCTTCATATTTAGATAAAAAGATTCTTCTTTTTGATTTGAAGAACTTTTTATCCTTCCCCTTTGAAAAATATTTATCTTTGTTAGCTTGTTTCTTCCACAACCTTCTTGGCCTTCTGTTATCATCATCACTATCTTCTTCTTTATTATTTTGAGGAAAGTTAGCCACAAAGTGACCGGTGGCTCCACACTCAAAACATTTCAAGGGAAGTTTACCCTTGTATTTCCCTGTACCTCTTTTCACATTCTTAGAAAACAAGGATAAAATTTCATCAAAATTTTTACATACCTCATCTTCAGAATCAGATTCACCAGCATCATCTTCAATAAGAGTCTTCTTTTAATTCCCTCTCTTTGTAGCCTTGAATGACATTTATCTATCAAATTTTGTTTTTTACCTTCACATTCTTCTCCCTTCTCATCTCATAAGTAATGATAGTGCTATGAAAATCATACAAAGATAATGTTTCAGGGTCTCTATCTTCTAATGAAGACACTTTAGCATCAAACTTGTCAGGCAGAATTCTCAAGATATTTTCAACAACTGTAGAAACCTCCAACATTTCACCAAGACATCTGATTGTACCGACAATATCATTTATCTTGGTAAAGAAATCCCCAACAGATTCAAATTCTCCCATTTTCAAGTCTTCATACTCCAGTCTCCATATTTGTAGTTTAGCCTTCTTTACTTTTGTATTTCCTTCATAGATGTTGTTCAGTTTATCCCATATTCCTTTGGCTGTAGCAACACCTTTCACTCTTAAAAATTCACTCTCAGAAAGAGATGAGAGTAACATATTTTTAGCTCTTCCATCATTCTCAAGATTCTTCTTATCGACATGAGTAAGAGGAACCTTGTCATCAATAACGGGAAATCCATCTGTTGTAGTTTCAAGAAATTTATATCCAAGAGACATAAGATAAGGCATCATTATGTCCTTCCAGATGTGATAGTTCTTTCCATAAAAAATTGGAATTCCCTTGCTGTTCACGCAATTTAGATTCTTCATCACAACTTCTCTTCAACCACTTCAGCAAAGAATAAACAAAGGGAACCTGTCCCTCTAATACCAATTGAATTTCCCAATCAGGATCCAAGTATCACTGAGAGGGGGAGGGGGTGAATCAGTGATATATTTTTCTTTTTAAGTTTCCTTCTTTTTGAAATAACCTTCGCCTCCTGTTAAAGAGTTTCTTCCCTGATGAACACACACAACCACAAGAACACAAGATTTAAAAGGTTCACTACTTAACAAGAGTAGCTACGTCATTGGTATGGTATAGAAACAATCTAGTTCCACACAATCCACTAGAAAAAATCCTTTGATGTGGAATAAAATGAGTAGGATATACTCTTACACTCATGTAGCACTTTGAAAACAATCCAATAGTGCATGTACTCACTCTTATCACAAATAGGGTAATGTAATGATTCTATGCTTCTTAATGAAATTTCACAAATCAAATCTTTCAAAACAATTCTTCACTTTCCTACCCAAAAGCTGGTAAGAATTTCCTGGTGCAAACAGCTTGCGCGCCTCCCTGCTTGCGTGCCACCTATTTGCACGCCACTCAGCTTGTGCGCCACTTGCGCACCACTCCCTGCTTGTGAGCCTCCCTGCTTGCGCACCACCCAGCTTGCGTGCCACTTGCTTGCGCACCACTCAGCTTGCGTGCCTACCTGCTTTCACACCACTCTGCTTTTGCGCCACCCTACTTGCGCGCCTTATAAATAACCCTCATCTTGCGTGCCACTTCAGCTTGCACGCCACTCTCTACTACTTACGTGATCAGAGCTCAAATTTTTTCTTTAGTGTTGAGAATTAAAAAATGAGGAGGCTAGTCATCTATTTATAGACATTTTTGTGACTTGAACACCACATACACTTGCACGCTGCTCCAGCACTTGCGCGCCGCTCCAGCACTTGTGCGTCGCTCCAGCACTTGCGCGTTGCTCCATCACTTTCACATCATTACATCACTAGTGCAACACTTTATTTCCTTTGTCATATTTCGATATGATGATGTTAAAATATGACTTTCATGCAACATACACTTGCGTGCCACATATACTTGCATGCCACACTTGCATGCCACTTTTGACTTGCGTGCAGCTTTCTTTCTTTTTCCAAAAACACTTATTTACTCTCCCTATCCTTCATAAAGCTTGCATAAAAAGTTCTCCAGACTTGTGATATTTTTTAAAAACAAATCAGGAAAGAATCGTCATAGTTACAATGGAAAGTACTGAAACATCCCTATCTTCCAGCAGCATCATTCCTTCCAATCAAAATTGTATATGACTGTCATCATCATTTCTCCCCCTTTCCATCGTAAGGCTTGCATCACAAGTTCTCCTGACTTCTGATATTTTTGAAATACATATCAGCAAAGCATCGTCTGGTTTACAAGTCCTTTACAAAGTGAGTTGATTTAACTTCTTTGACAACAAAAAACAACAATCTATAACAACAAACTCTTCTTACTTCTTTATCCGTCCAACTTGGTCCCAAAAAAATAAATCTATTACAATCAAAATGAACCTATACTAGTGATTTGTTTCTAGTGGATACGGCCCCACGACATTGAGTCCCCAAACTAAAAAGGGACAAGAATACTTCGTATTATAGAGGGGCTCTGGTGGTTAATGCAAGAAGTTGGCGTGGATATTATACAAGTGACACCTATTGGAGAACTTGATATAATCATGGAACATGGTGGGAGAGAAGTAACCCAACCTTTGAATTTGGTGAGAGAGTTTCAACACTGACTGATGAGGACCACAAGACCCGATACAATATTCTTTAATAACATGGGAAATCCAGTATTTTTGAATTAAGAGGGGGAGAATTACATCAAAACTATATATATAGAGAGTCTGCTCAAGGTTGGGCTCACTCTGGAGGCTGAAATGAACTACGCACTGATGGATTCCCTCATGTTTAATACTATCTATTGGTAGAGTTCTTTGATGGAGATACTCAATGAAAAAGGTTTTCTAGTCGGAGGAATCTTCCACTATGGGGGGATACAGAGGTATCAAAATAGAATAACAAGTATTCAGGTGGTTTACCTTCTAGCTTTCCTCATAATCAGAGATGACGAGGGTTATAAGAATTCAATACACCACATTAATGAACAAATAATTATAGATAGGCTCTATTAGAGATGAAACTAATATGTCTAGGGCATTGAGTCACCTGTTCTATGACCGGGGAACATGAGTCACCTATAGATTATAGGGGAACTATTCCATCAACTGATGAGTAAACTTTAGAAAGGTAATGAGCTTTGAATTCCCAAAGATGTAGTCACCATTGATATTCTTAATGAATAACTCAAAGAATCCCTTCACATGCATGTGGGGAACATTAATCTCGAGATCCAAATTGAGACCAGTAATGAGAGACTAATACTCTGCCTCATTTTTGGTGTAGCCTTATGATGGAAGAAATAATTAGGGAAGAATGACCTATGTCAGGGTGATAAAGACAATCCCCAAGCCTACACTATTGATCTTGGGATAATTGAGACTTATATTTATTGGACTATGGGAGGCACCATCGAAATTTATTTTCTAGGACAACATAACTTGGTCCACTAAGAGGATGAACTCATCTAGGAAATCGAGATATAGGGACTACTATATTGGGTTTGGATGTGTGGCCAGGAAGTATGCCAACACCTGACCCTTGAAAAATTTATATAGAGAGAACCTAATGTTTAACTGCTGAAGGATCACTACCCAGGATGCTAGTCTCACTATCAACATAGGGCGATTCAAGATATACTAGGTGGGTCCACATAGGATGCAAGATGTATCTCATGATGCTTTAGGTAGTGCCATAACTTCTATACTATGAAAACCAATGCAAGGAAACTTTTCTCAATAGGAAAGTATTTAGACTCTGTGTCAAGGAGAATTAAACCGAGACAATATAATATTTTCTATATCCCTTTTTTTCTTTTGGACGAGCAGGGAACTGAGGTATCATTCCAGGATGGTCATATAGAGGACCATAGGAATCCTTATGATGGGTGTCATTAGAACTAGAGTATGTAGAATATACTTATTTATTTTCTCTAATGTGTCATTAAACTCTTCATCCCACTGATATATGGTGTCTTTCTTCATGATCCTAGAAAATCACTTACACTTTCCAACCAAATTTACGATGAATCCACTTAGGTAGGATAATTGTCCTTGAAGACCTTGAAGTTCCCAAAGTCTAATCAGGGAATGAATTTGGATGATGGAAATGATATTATATAGGTCAATTTCAATGCCTCTGTACTTGATGATGAAGATGAGAAACTTCCTATAGGTAACCCTAATGGCACACTTTAAGGGGTTCATTTTATGACACCGAGAACAGAGGAAGCTAAATAATTTATCAAGATCTATAATATGGTTCTAAAGATAGTGGGAATTTACTACCAAATCATCCTTGTAACATTCTACTAGAATCCCAAGGGTCACTTCGAAGATGCAGTGCATAGATCTATGATAAGTGCCACATGCATTATTCATACCAAATTATATTACTTGACAATAGAAGCTAACTTATGACACTCTAAAGGTGGATAACTCATCATATTTAGGGGTCATTTGGATATGATTGTATGAAAATTATCTATCTAGGAGAAAGAGAGACTAGAACCCAGATGTGGCATCAATCAATAGCTCAGTCACTAGAAGGGGAAAATCATATTTCGAGCAGTGGAGATTTAGGTCTCGGAAGTCAATAAAAACTTTGATCTATCTATTCTTCTTCATGATAGGAATGATATTGGCTAGAAATTTAAGGTACTAGGATTCCTTAAAAAGTCTGGGTTTGATAATATTATCAATTTTTTCCTCAACCATATCACTTTGAGAAGGGTGAATTTTCTTAGGAGGCTCCTTGAACCCATGATTATATATTAGAAGACCAAGGTAGTAGATGACGACCTGAGGGTCTAGCCCTAGAATCTCATAATAGATCTAGGAAAACACATCACTATTCCACTTCAATAAATATACATAATCTTTCTTTTCCTCTCTAGGAATGATGCACTAATCAGCATTCTCCTCATATCCATCTCACTAACAAGATTCACTTGAACCAACCCATCAATGGTGGTGGATATTCCCTTTTAGAATGTGGAAGGAGCATCTTCCAATTATTCTTTATCATCTGGAGTAGGGTGATCAATGTAAGGACATAATCTAAGAAATCCTACTGATTATGGAGGGAAACTGATACTAGCTTGGGAAGATACAAAATCCTTATTAAAGAATTCCTACTTTTTAGAAACCATTAAGATATTATTAGTTGAACTGACTCCATTATACATTTGACTACTGAGATCATATTTTATATCCAAGAAGTGGTGGTAGGTCAGTTTCTAGGGACTCAACCCAGACCCATGGAATAAATGAAGGTGTAATGGATTGGTGTCCAGTGAGTGAACATATCGGTACTTTATAGGGGTAGGGGTTTCCAGAATCACCCGAGACTATCCTCTATAGGATTATTAGGTAATATTTAAATGTTCCTTGTACCTAGGGATATATCTCCCCTTATTTTCAGAAATTAAGAAGCATTGTCCCAAGTCGTGCATCGTGTCCTCCAACCAGTGAATCAGGAGGATGAAAGTGTCATCTAGGTCAATCCACGGGTTGGCCAAAATTTTCATGTGCTCGAACTCATTGGTCTGAACTTACTTTTCCTTACTCTGGAAATAGTTTTCATCCATATAGAGGGATTCATAGGAGTCAAAGGGATATGAATCACCTTGGTGCACACCTACTCAACAACTAAGGGAGTACTTGAGTAATTGGTGATATGTGGAGGGAACTACTACATATATATGGAGACATGGATTTCCCATCAGCGCTTTGTACGAGGTATCCTGTGATACAACCATGAATTCAGTGTTTTCTACCAATCCATCAAACCGAGTCTTCAAAAAAATTATTACACATATCATTTTCTCTATCATATCATAAACCTGAATCTTTATGTTATAAGGACTTAGATGTGCTTTATCTAGTCCCAACTTGTAGAGCATTAAGGTTATGATGATATCGATCCCAGAACCTATTTCAACTAAACAACGATTAACAGATATGCTGTTGAACTGGATGATGATGTACAGTGGGTAGATGTACCATTGTAAGAGGGATACCTCATATTCTATAGAGAATGAGATGATGGATTCACACTCTTCTTGTTCAACTTACTTATCATATAATTTCTCTACAGCTACAAACTTTGTTTTGAACCAGATGGAGTTTTTTAGGGATTATGTAAGGGCCCCACACATCTCTTGTGATAGGAGGGCCTAGAGGATTTATATATTTATAGGAATTCTGGTGAGGTGATTCAAAACATCATACTTATGTGCCAAACACACATTTCTACCCACATGGGGTTTCTCTTTGGAAGAAGGAATGATGGGTACTGATGGATGAACCTATGGATTCTAGATGGTGCTGAAAATGTCCTACTACTCATCATAAAACTTGAATAGAATCACTATTGGATAATCAATGACTGGACAAATCCTGGACATAGCTAGATGCAGCTGATCATGATGTGGTCATGACTGTTCTTCCAGTTCAAGTAGAATGATCAGTGGTGTTAGTGAATCTAATAGAAAAAAATGAGTGGACTGTTCCTGCTAAGCCCTATATAGAACACATTGTCTTGTCTTGATAGCATGCATGACATATATTGAAACACTGGTATGAGAATTCCAATGATTCATATTTCCTAGAATATTTCTTCAATGATATTGACTAGAGGAACTCAAATAACTTTCCGGATACTCCTCATCAACAAGGACCATGTAGAGAACCACCATCTCGATTGTATTCATAGAGGCATACTCTTTCTCATCATCAGAGGGGTCTTCCAATGCTGGATGAAGTATGGAGGTGATTTCTATCTTCGTATTCATGAAATCACCAATAGTGAGGGATGAATTCAGTGCTGGAGGGGGATTATGGTTTCCCTTATGCCATTGGAATATACTCTTCCAAGATGTGGAAGGATGTGAAATGGATTCAGAAGCATCTTCTGAAGAAGGTGTGGTGACTTTAGGAGGCTCGAGATGGCCTAAGAGGGCACAAATGATTCCATTGGTATGAGAAAATGATCTAAAATCCAATAAGTCATCATACTTATGAGTTCTATGGTTGGAGACTAGCTTCTATTCTCTGGAACATTCGACGTCACTTCCAAGATTAGTAAAGACTCATGTCACCTATTCTAGGAAAAGTACCAATCTGGCTAAACCATTTTCAACTTGGTCCTATATCTAGTCTTTGAACACATTTAATTGCTTTATGGTATTTCCAAGGATTCTATGGTAAGGTAATTCATCAGGGTGATTAGTGAGCTCAACCTCATGCGGCTTCATGCACTCTTGTATTTTTAGGAACCCATACTCTAGGGAACTGTAGAAATAATTGGGGACTTATGAATCCTTGAAGGGATAGGTTTGGTTTCTCCTTTCCTTGAAGGGAGATCTAGAGCTTGGATCTGATGAGGGGTTGGAGCCTAATGGGGGACTGGAGACATGTTGTATTGTCTATGTGGCGGTTCTATGTAGGGCAGTGCCTGCCAATTTTGTTCTAGGTGAGTTTGAGCCTATGGATATTACACTCGAAGAGGATACGATTCTTAATGCTGTGCTAGGAGAGGCTTTACCAGTACTATCTATAGCAGCTCTAGAACCTCCACATGTACTGTGGATGTAGTCTCTACTTTGGGGGTTCTTCTTGTTAGACCAAGGATAGGAAATGGATGTGCCTTCTTGGCTTGCTGAAAGGATTACTATAGGAATTGGGCCTTGTCAGGGAAATAAAAAAATTCACATGGGAAGTTCTAAGTGATGAGGTAAGGAATCAGACCAGTATTAATGTTCACCACACACATCATTAGTGGATTCTCTTGAGTTAGTGGCATATCATGTGAATAAATGATGCCTTTCCACCAGACAAAAAAAATCTATGACATGTTAATTTGGTAGTTTATTTCACATGAAGAGGTATTCAATACTAATATTGAATGTGGTGGAGATGAAATTCTAGAGAAACTTCCTACATAGGTCTTCCCAACCAGTAATAGATTCTACAGGTAGCTGGCTGTACCAGACAAACACAGGACCTTCCAATGTATATACAAAACATCAGATCTTGGCAGAATATTATTGCTTTTAAGTTCCCAACATGGGTCCAAACCTTCATATGATGTAGACTAGATACTGTAGCGGGTCTCCCATCCTGTTGAAGGGGATGAAGGAAGGCTTCCAAAAATCTGGGGGTTCTCACATATCATCCACCCATACCAAATATGAATTTCCATCAGGCAAAATCGCCATCTGTCATGACTCAAGGGCTTCAAGGTTAGTATTAAGAGAGGATATCAAATCATCTAGGTGGGGATTACTTCCTTTAAAATTATTCCTAACCCCCAATGCATTGATAGGATGATAAAAAAATAGGTTGGATCAGCGGCTCAAGGAGAAACCTGTGGAGAGGATTGATGAGCATCTTGAGGAGTGTCTTGATCGGTGTTCTCTATAAGGTTATCACATTACTCTAAAAGATTATGATAAACATACCATGGCCATTTTCCCTAAAAACCAGTATCTACCTTATTGTTATGTGTGAGATTTCTAAGATTTTTTGGGGGTAGCTTTTTGAGAAGGACTTGTGAATTCCCCTGATAACCTAGTGGAAGAGGAACATGATCTTGTCGAGGAATACCATAGTCAAGGTACCAATCTATAAGGATCTTAATATTTCACTCATCAATGAGCCTCCTCTGCTCTACGATCTGCCGGACTAAGGTGGAAATATATGGATTAACCTTTGTACTTTGTACAACATAGATTGGGTCAGAGGGCTTATAGGTAATGATATACTAATTACCCTTATTGGTGTCTTGATTGGTGGAAAATAATGCCAAGGGCTCCCCAACACCAAGTCCCTACCTTTGAAGGCAATTAAGGACACCCGTATGAGGGTCCTCCTAATAGTGCACTGCCCTAGGGGGTAGGTCCTCTTTTCTGAACCCTGCATCGATGTCTTTTTCCTTGATTAAACCCAGATCATCTATATTCACTATGAATATACGTAGAGGAATATACTCAATATCACCTATAAAGATAGGATATTGTAGGATTGGATTTAAGTGGAGAGAAGAATACCACCCCCGACCTTGGATTTGTAAGTGCATGGATGAGTCTTTAATAATTATGTGGATCACTATGAATCTCTAGATGCATCTTTGTTGGTGGGTCTAGTGGTAACCAGGTGACATAGGGTGTTGATTCACTGGGAGTGCCACCAACTTGACCATGATGTACTATTGATTGAGGTCTTCAAAATTATCTTATCTATTTGGATAGACCAAATTATGACTATAGAGGTGAAAATGAATTACCCAGATGTTTCAATGGAAGTATGTGACCTCATCTTGGTTGAGTGACTCTGGAATACTGAATGCAGGCATTACATTTGTCCAAAATACCACTAAAAACTGATCAGCATCTAGAGTGTACCACATGTTTCCCTGCTCATAAGTAGGGTTTAACTCTTGGTTGGACCAAGCTTCAATCGGTGATGGATAGGGAACTGGAAGTGAAAAGTACACTGCATGAGCTGACTGAATGCTTCACACTGGGTCATCTCTTGAAGTTGGTAATATTCATATCATCATGTCCCTATAGGATTGGGTACTTACCACTCCCTTGTGCATGAGGACATCAGAAGTAATCTGAAAGTCTACCATATGGTCATTGTCTATCAAACATCACAATAACTCTCTGTAATCTCAAGTAGAGGTAGAGAATGAAACTGGTGATGATAGATATGACTACACCGCATGACCCTAGAAGGGAGAAAAATCTTACTCCTCCTTCATGTACCTATAAAGGGATTCATAGATTTTGGGGATCTCACATCATAGATGAGGAATTTCACTAGCCAATATATTTTCTTAGACTTGTTGGAGATTACTGGGGTTAAGGCTCCATCATTTAATTTCATTCACCCTTGGAATCTTAGAAGCAAATGGGATTTCTAACAACTTGGAGATTCTTGAAGTTTTTCCTTCAATGACAACAGTTCACCCTTATTCCCTGAGATAGTTCTTGAGGGAATAAAGTGTCTTCAGCATGAGGAGGACCTTCATGCTAGTTGGAACTAGAGTATGAAGGAACTCTACTTTGGATAAAAGGGATAAATGGAGGACCTCTATATCAGTTTCTCTTAGATTAAGGAGGACCTTCGCTTGTACTACTATGAGAGTGGGAAGGTCCTCCACTCTATATTTTGACATAGCATGGAGGACCTCTTCTTTGGTTTATGGGAACATAGGTAGGACCTACATGCTGACCGGTGGAAATAACATGGGGAGGGACTCCTTGGTGACTATCAATGGAGTAGGGAATCTCTCCACTCTAATTGGTTCTAGAGAAGAGAGGACCTCTACTTGAGTTAGTGGAAACAAGGGGAGGGACTCCATGCCAATTGGATAATATACGGGGAGGACCTTCATGTTGGTCAGTGGTTGTACAGGGAGGGTCTCCATACTAGTTTTTGATGAAGAGGGGAGGACAACCAATTTGACCGAGGATGGAGTGGGGAGGACCTCTGCTTGAGCTGGTGGAAACATGGGGAGGACCTCCATGCTGGCGGGTAAAGGGGTGGGTAGGACCTCTACTCTAGATGGCTATTACATGGGGAGTACATCCATGATGGAGGATTATAGATTGGGGAGGGAATCCAATCAAGCTGGGAATGGCGTGAGGAGGAACTTCACACTGGTGGGCTATTACATTGGGAGTACCTCTGTATCATGAACCATAATCACCGGTCAGCCCATGATGACTGTCAGGTGCACCGGCGGTTGACAAAGTCAACCCAACCTACCTATAAGGTGGATGGGGTCTCGATCCTAACTAGTCATTGATTGGTCCCTGCTCTATAGTAGAATGGGTTTGGTGGACTGTGTTAGTGGTGGAAAGATGCACTGGAGATGTGTAAGATGATTCCTCGATAGGAGAATCTTCCTAATCTTAGGCCTGACATTGGTGATGGATCATCCAGACTGTGTCTGACAGAACAGGGGTGTAGTTTACCTATTCCTCATCCTAAGAGACCGGTTTTTGGTGGAATTTATGAGGCATTGTGGGATTCCTCTTAGGTTAATAATAGGTGGTATTCAATGCTAGGATGAATTGGGATTCCCCTACATTCTTGGTGTAGTGGAGTGAGTTAAAGGATCAGTTCGATGAGAGACTCCTAAAGATTTTTTTTTCAGAGTGGGGAGAATAATCTCACTACGCGACCCTTGGGATTGGTGGTGTTGGAAAGGCACAAAAGCCTCAAGGTCATGGTGATCCATAACCCTTGTGGGAATGACTCCCTCAAGCTTGTACCATCATATGAGAGAATCAATCACCCTCCTTTGGACAATCTGTGAGGGTGAGATGGGTCATGGGTTCTCAGTAGATGTGGTTTGGGCTAGAGTCATGGCATAAATGAATTTGTGCAAGATTTACATGTTTAAATATCTTCTACCCCTATGTTTATGGGTGGGGGATAGTTGGTTTCTAGTAGTTTGGGTTCTAAAAATAAATAGGATTTAGATGTTAGTATAGATATAATTACATCAACGTCTAATGACCTATTGTCGTCTAATCTTCCATGGTTTTAGTGATAGATCCATACTAATGATGTCACAGACCGAAATTCTCAATGATTAACTAGCCCAATTTCTGGTGCATTCCATGTTGGGTCCATAATTTGATTAATGGGACCTGGAACTAGATATCTTGATCTGATGACATTCTTATCTACTAATGTCTTGAACACTACTAGTCCCCATGTTGAGGATAAGAGTTTCACATCGGGTTCACCATTTTTGTTTCTGTTTATTTCACCAGCTGTGCATCCACACATGGTTTCATGCACTGAAATGCATTGTTACCCTGCATTCCCACTTTATAAAGGAGGACATATTTACTCACATTGCCTGGAAAGATTGCATCAAAACCATTGAAATGGGGGGCATGGGTGTTAAGGACCTGAAAGGCTTCAACGATGCTCTTATAAGTAAATTCACTTAGAACTTGTTGACTTCTAATAATGATTCCCTAGATTTTATTGCATAGAGATTCATATCAAAGTTTCATAATGGGTACTCAACACATGTATCTTCCTCCATATGGCTTGACATTAAACATGCTTATATTGGAATCATGTACTTCTCCTCCTGGCTGGTTTCTAATGCATCCAGCCTTAATTTCTAGACAATGAAGTGGATGGACATACCCATCATAGAATGCATGGAGATCCCTCCGTAGAGGAAGGATATCTCAATTGCTGACATGCAATGAGACAGGGACCTTTGGAATTGTCTTCCAGATCATACTAGGATGGATATCCAGTGTTACAACTTCATGGACATTGACACTTTTATTTGGACACCCAGCACCTGTGGCAGGCTCACTTTAAGGGAGTATTAAAGACAATTATGTGGCAACAACGCGAATTCTCCATTGTGGTTGCAGAATTTTAAAAAACCTTTCATTCTCCCTTCCAATTACTTGATACTATGGCATATTTGGAAAGACAAGATACCTATTCAACATCTTCTGCAGTGAACAAGAATGCACTTATCCTCTTGCTGCTATTTGTGCACCTAGTCTGAAGAAACAATTCACCATCTTTTCTTTGCCTGCAATTTCTCTTGCAGATTTTGGGAACATTTTCAAGAGGTCTTTGGGAATTTGTTATCATTGAATAGTCTTGATGATTTCATGAACTCGGTCAGTACATCTGGTCAAAGTGAACAGGTTTTTTCACTTCTTCTCACTGCTATTGGAGCATCTTTTTCTCAGATTTGGAGGGCACAAAATCAGGTCATTTTCGAAAACTGCATGCCCTCTTTGAAGGCTGGTTTGACTGTTGTTTATAGGGAAGTGCAAGCTGCTTCCAAGATACAAATAGGTACAATGAATAATAATATTTATGATCTCATAACGCTAAAAATGCTTGGGGTGTCTGGCAGGGTCAAGAAACCTTTGATGTTGAAATTGATTAGATGGATTCCTCCCATTTCATCAGGGTTGAAAGTGAATGTTGATGGTGCGACATATGGTACACCAGGACCTTATGGGTGTGGTGGGGTGTTCCGTAACCATCAGGGCTTCGTTAGGGGTTGCTTCTATAATTATATTGGAATTGGTTCTTCACTTGATGATGAATTATGGGCTATTATTAAAGATGTCAACTATGATGTCCTCCATGGTTGGAGGCACATATGGGTAGAATCTGACTCAATTACAACAGTGAAAATTATGCGGGCAAGGTCCAGGTATGTTCCTTGGAGGATTCTCCCATCATGGACTGCATGCCTGCATCTCCTTGAGCATCTTCAACTGGAAGTCAGTCATGTTTATAGAGAAGCAAACTAGGTTGCTGATTCTCTATCCAAGAGGGCGGTCATGGAGGTCTCCTCACGATGGTCCTTTGTCATCCCGGAATTTTTCTCACATCTTGTTGATTTGGACACACATGGTATGCTCTATTCTCTCCTTTTTAAACCCCCTTGCGCTACCACATTTTCAGTTTTTTAATTTTTTTTGTAAGGGGCGGGCTTTGTCCAGATCCCAGACCTACTTTTACATATTTACTCACATTCATCTACGATGTCTTCTCCTTGATCGAAATAGGATAATGGGATATCAGTTTTTCTTACCAAGGATTCCTCCCTAGAACATGTCACCTAGTACGAGCCTCCTATATAGATTAATATGGGTTTGTGAAACTCATTCCCGATTCCATCTCTTTGTGGATGCTGGCTAATTATGTTGTTTCTATATAAAAATTAAAAGGGTCCTTGAGAGGGAAACAAAATTCAGTTAGGGGAGTAGTCACATTGGGAATCAATGGCATGTCTACGCACTGGAGCATCGATTACCTATATTATTCCTCATAAGAGGGAATCTCATGGAGGCATATCAGGCATGGAACCCGAGACATCCCATGTTGATTACGGGGCATCTTATTCCAAATGAATATCTTCCGAGGTTTTCCAAATACATCCCATGCTTGGAATGAGGCATCTAATTGGGGTCACATGTTTAACGTCTTTTTGAGATGAATTAATATTTATTAGGATCCCCTGTGGAGGTAGATTAGTGAGGTACATCCCTTGGAGGATATACCTAGAAGGTTAACTGATGGATAGATTAGAACACCCCATAGAGGTGGATATGGGGTGGTGTGTCCCATAAAGGAAAGATTTCACACCTTGAAGGTTTATTTGAACACTGTTGGAGGTGGGTTAAGAAGGTGCACACCTATGATGGGGATACCAAGGTTTACCCTTGGTCAGGATTGAACCTAAGTTCAGCATCCTACATACCCTGTTTAGAAGACAAGGATGAAAACAAACATATTTTAATGAATGGTGTGGGTATCATGCATAAGTTCTTCCCAGGTGATTTTAGGAGAAGCGATGATGTAGATGGGGCTTACATATAGGAATGACCAAGATGGTTGGAATGAATTTACTAGGATGTGGCGGATCAAGTAAAATTAGGATCGATTATGGGTGAAGTGGATGGAATGAATGGAATAGATGAAGTGTTTGGTTGCTGGGTTTGGACCTCAAAGGGGCTTCTAATGTATCCCAAGTGGTTGGGAATCAAATCCCATGTAGTTTCAGAAGGAGAATTGGGGGAATACACCTAAGGAGGAGGCCCATGATAATGAAACATATGGTTGGGGATTACTCTAGGATGGATTCCCATTTTGTTGGGGCTTATGTATGGAAGTGGCCCAGGTGGGTAGATGAACACTAGGGAATAATCCATAAGGTATTACCATGGAGAGTATATAGATGGGTTTAATGTTCATTACTATCCACTAAGACCATGAGATTTATGCTCAGTGTGAGAAAAAAGAGGAAGCAATTGACCTGATTGCTGTGCTACAAAAGATGCGTTAATGAGATATGATGTGGTGCTTACACATAGAAGATGCCCAAGGAAGATGTCATTATAAACAAGGAGTATCTCATTCCATGTAAAGAACACATCATTACATTTTATTCGTACACATAGAATATTATCAATGGTGTATGGATGTTATGCATGGAAACTACCTGAGGCACACATGGTGACAAAGATCAAAGGGAGAGGGATGGAGGATTTCAAGTACGAGAGGTAGGAAGTCTCTCAGTGACCATCCAATTTCTGATCCTATGCGGAGTATGTCATTACATGTGAGGAGGATCTGATTCTATGTCACTCATACACGGGGACATCCTGTGTTTTCCACACAGGGTGAGATCACAGTTTAACATCATGTGTTGAGGAAGTTGGTGCTAGGTAGTTATATGTCATGCAACTCAGACGTGGGGGACTCACTCCTCACCCCTTGGGCTTACACAACCATCACTATTAAAACCTTGGGAGGGGGATGGATTTAACAATTCTAGGCTGGAATGGTGTAGAGAATTGGTCACTCACAAGGCCCATGTTGGTGTCCCTACGCTAAAATGTAAGGGGGATTAGCATACCTATACTGAAAAGAAATAGGTAGGGAAACTAATACATTAGAGGAATAGGGTACGTCTCAAAAGGGTCTAGGAAATCATTGTGTGCAAGCCTAGAGGGCTACGTGTAAGAGGCCTATGCAAGGGATGGGGGTTTCATGAAATATGGGATCAAATATAGTGTTTTAAAAAGGAAACAATCCATGGAACATCAAAGAGGGGGTGTGTGAAATATTGTAGAGTTTTATAAAAAAGGAAGGGCTGAACACAAGATTTCATTGCACACAAGACTAGGGATGCATGAAAAGGGGGTATTTTCCACACACCTTCCTTAAGATGAAAGAAGTTGGGTGAGGGTTAAGTTAATATGGTCCCACTCAACGTAGGACCCACAAGAACCTATCGTAAAATATCTTATACCATGAGGTTTCCATTCTATCGTGATGTCTCTAAAGACCATTATTATATGAAAAAGAGTAATGATTTGACTTTTGGATGATCATCTTGAAGAAGGGGGGGGGGGGTTCACATCAATATATAGATAGGGAATTTAGTGATGACATGTTTGATTCTAGTCTTGGAAGAGGCCTTCTATATAGTTGTTCCTTAAGCCGCGGTGAGTGAGTGCTCAAAGGGCCTTTTGACATTGCATTTGGTGCACAAATACTTTGTTCATGGTTGAATTTCTTGTGCACGGAAGGAACCACTTGCACACACCTTTCTTGGACATTTTGAGTGGTCGGGGTGGAAGATTCCCATTTTACATCACATTAGGCACACAAGCGCTTTGATTGTAGATTTCAATCTTTTGTAGACACCTCGAAACTTGCATGCTCCTTCCTTAATTTTATAAAGATATTACATTGACTAGATGGTGACTTTGGTTTACGAAAAGGTGGATGTTGCAGATTTATGAAGAATTCAATGCCAACACATACAATTTTTGACTACTGGAATAATAATAAATATTATTCTCAAGATAAGTGAAAATATTACCTCTTTAAATTTAATATTTTTTCTTAGTAAAAATCATTACATACAGATTATTTGGATAAGTATAAATACATACATATTTACTAGAGGTGATAATAATATTACATATTCTAAAATCATAAAATAATTTCTTATATATTTGTGGGGTCGGGAAATAGGAAATATGAAAAGGATTCAATGAGTTTAGTTTAGGGAATAATAAATCTTATAAAGAGTTTGAAGAAAATTGTTTGAAGGCGGCAGATCCATGAAGGAAGGCTTGGTCCGATGATGTAAACAAATACTACGTAGACCACTTCTCTACATGGAATACACGAATGAAATAATTCATGGGACAAGGTGATACCGCCGGTGCCCGCAAATGAAACCAAATCATTTGTGAGGCCATATAGTCATTTTATTATCTACGAATGACCATCCCCCCATAAAAAAAATAATTCATAGGAAAAGATAGTATCTTCAGTGCCTGCAAACAAAACCAAATCATTCATAGGACCTAGTAGTGAATTATTCCATCTTTAAAAGATTAGTGCTTGAAAACAGAATCAATTCATTAATGGGTCAGATGGTGACTTCTTCCCTGAGAACGAATTCCTTTGTGAATGAAATATTTCACAGTATGAGGTGCCATCCTTGGTCTCCCACAAAAAAGTCCTTTGAAAAAACATGGACGATCAACAATGCCAGTATCCAGTCCCTCTGTTCTTATATAAAATACCCTCAAGGGAAAAAGAGGAGATGAAAAACAGAAGATGAAAATGGAGGATGAGAAAAAGATTTGTGACTCAGAGGATAATTGGAATAGATCCATCTATTCCCAGTAGGTAAACCCACCACATAACATTAAGGAAGAAATAAATGAATCAAAATATCAAAAAACCTAAAACCCTTTTTGGAAAAACATTTTGTGAGACATAAATGGATGGACCCTTTTTGGCCCATTACATCGCATAGTAAAATAATTTTTGAGTAGAACCCTTCCCCACATTGAAAAATTATACATGGTAGGAACTTGAACCCATGAAGAAAAATGATATGAGGGTAGGGTAAAAGTACATATAGAAAATTCTACATGGATGATACCCTAAACCACATAGAAACATGCTACATTAAGGGAACCCCATCACACATAAGAACATGCTAAGAAGAATGGGTCATCCTAGGATGTCATTCTCTCTAGCTCCCATCACTTATTACTAGCATACCATTATGCCCCACTTCATCCCTTCCATGAACCAGTACAATGGAATTAGAATAAGGCCACATATAAAGCCAACTAACATGTATGATCACATCATTGGGAACATTAGCATGTCATATTGATTCTACATACCAATGGTAATAGGATTCATGTTGGTATCCTATCTAACAAGGCAGACCCTTAGAGTGTTTTCAAGGCTATATTTATGTGGTAATGAGGGTCCCGACCATGGAACTGCTTATGGAATTAGAGGTGCTCACATAAACCTCCCTGTTCTTTGGATTGAGGAGAAACACTGGCCCTTCCCTTCAATGAGGGTTGGTGATGAACACTTCTCTCTTCCCAAGGAACCAAAAGGGTATCCCTCCTGGAGTAATCCCATAGTATTTATTGTGGGATAAGTACTCTTTATCCACTTCACCACCCTGAGATACCAAAAAATAGAGAGGATACAAGAACTTCAATGCCCATTATCTCTCTCATTGGTCCAACACTATAAACGCATGAGGGGAGACATGAATTAGAGCTCCTAATTTCCCTCTTCCATTGGGATTTAATAACCATCCACAAGTGGAAAATGTGGATAGTGTGATCTTTAGATATAATGTTTCCTCTTGTTTCCTACACCAATAATGACTCATTTGAGATTAGAGGTTAGTGGCAATCATGACATATGCATAGTCCCAAACCTTAAATGGACATCACCCCTAAGTGAAATATCAAACCACACAAGACTTCTATAAGGTATAATAACTAACCATAACAACTCAAACGAGTATCCTCATAGGTGTAAGAACCAACTCAATATTTTAAAATGGATATATAACAGATGAAGAAAATTCATGGGCTTCCTACGCAGTATAATCCATAATAATGTCTCCTAAATTGGGCCTCCTCTGTAGTTATAAGACCAAACTTAAAAAACCATGCGGGATTTGATTCCCAACTAATTGGGATACATATGAAGTCTCCCTGAGGTCCAAACCCAACACCTAAATTCACTCTAATGCTAACTGGGCCACATTCCTGATAGGGCTATATCTATATGGGAGACCATATCTCTTATGAGTCCCTTGGGATGCCTCCGTGTATATCCCATACCATCCTTGACTAAGCACCTTTTTTCTAGACATCCTTTCCACATGATGTTAAACCGTATGGTTTTTTCCTCATTACACAAACTTAAAAGGTTCTATGTCCTATTAAGTGGTGCTGAACTATGTGGGTTATGATTCCTTCCACATGGATACATAGGAAACCCATTTAAGGTGTTCGATCCCACCTTCAAAACAACTTCTATACCCTATATGATAGTAAACTTCAGAGAAAATCACCATGAAGATTAAAACCGGTGTCATCCAAATGAATGATTAATGAATCTATAAACCATTTATGGTACCATTTATGGAGAACCTCAGATACACACGAATATCCCTATCAATATTGAACCTCATATATATAAATATGATTCTGAACCAATGAATTTTCATAATTTATCATTGATTTAGGGAGATTCACATCATATATACTTGGTAATGAAAAAATTATCCGTGAACATATCTTAAATCTATAAGAGAGTCCCAAAATAGGCAATTATCCCCCCCAAAGGGCATAATGATCCCAAATTCTCTGTAGGATTGAAATATGATGTAGATTCTCAATATACAAGAGGGGGGGGTGAATTTTATACTTTAAAAATTACTTTGGAACTTTTAAAGATGGTATAAAACCTTATATTGTTTAAGAGTATTAAAAAAGGTAAATTCACAAGACCTCTTAGTTCTACAAACTTTCTAGATTATAGAAATATGGTTTCAGAAATGAAACTTAAGAAAAGTTTACAAGGACAAATATTCTACCTTAAAGCATATAGAATCTTTCTGATCAGAGTACAAGTACAAGAAAGTATGAGATAGTTATACTTTCCTTAATAATCAAAATTTAGTGGAAAACAAACTTGAAATAATTCAAGTAACAAGTATAGAATCTTTTAACCTAAAGTGTATGGTATCCAACAACCTTGGATAAATGTCCCTTGATTTATACTTTCAAGAAAGTATGTCTTACCCACACTAGGGTAAGCCCTCGATAGGAATATCAGAGTCTGTCTTGCTATCCCTACAAGACCTCGAACTTCAAGGTAGTCGGTACCTCTGTCTTCCTTATCAAGTAAGTCCTCGAACTTTAAGGTAGTAATCACCCCAGTCTTCCTATCTCTGGAAGCCCTCGAATGTACTCAGCAAAATTCGGATTCGCACTAAGAAAAATGAACAAGATGTTCAGTATGCACAAAGCATGAGAGTATCTCTCTCTAGAAAGCACTTCAGAAGCATGTAATCTCTAGATCGATCA
This sequence comes from Viscum album, assembly GCA_963277665.1. Taxonomy (NCBI): domain Eukaryota; kingdom Viridiplantae; phylum Streptophyta; class Magnoliopsida; order Santalales; family Viscaceae; genus Viscum; species Viscum album. The sequence continues at coordinate 426,881,287 of OY728150.1, read as the reverse complement.
AAGTGTATTGAACTCTTTCAAATGAACTCCTATTTAGAGGCACATCTCCAACAGCCGGCTCCCTCCTCCAATGGTAATATTTTTCCTTGAATTTCAGAGGGACATGTACACGTGTCACTCAAACAATAGTTAGTTAGTAATAGAACACACAAAATCATTTTATAACTATAACAAGATTAAGTAAATATGGTTTCTCAACCAAATCTATTTTCCAGAGTCTAAGGAAAAATAAAATTTGGAGTCTAAGAGAATAAGTATTAAAAATCTATATTTCATGGATATTAAGATTCTGTTTTTCAAGGAATTCAAAGTCAGAATTCTATAGACTTCAAAGTATGAATTCTGAGGATTTCAGAGTCTTAATTATAAGGAATTTGGAACCTAAGTTCTAAGGTATTTGTAGTCTTAATTAGAAGGAATTCAGAGTCTGAATTATAAGGAATTCAGAACCCAAATTATAAGGAATTAGGAGTCTAAATTCTAAGGAATCCATAGTCTGAATTCTAAGGAATTAGGAACCTGAATTATAAGGAATTCGAAGTATGAATTCTAAGGAATTCAGATTCTGAAATCTAGGAATTCGGAGTCTGAATTTCAGATTATTCAGAGTCTGAATTTTAGAGAATTCAGAACCTGAATTCGTATCCTAAAAACAGAACACTCTATATCTGAGTATTTATAGAATTCTGAGGTTTTAGATGTGAAACCAATTTTTTCACTTAGTAATATAGTGATTTAGATTCAGAGAAACTAAAATAATAACAATGAAAAATAGGTAAGGATATATTTTCCTTGGGGAAGGGATATTTTCTTTATTAAGGAAAAACTGGGTAAGGGAAAAAATTTCCTTATATAGAAAATCTTAGGGAGAATAAAATTTTCCTTAAGATAGAGTGTTTGTGATTTTCAAAAAATATAGGAATGGAAAAGTCATTAGGAAACCTTATTGACTCAAAAATCTCCCCCTTTTTGGAATGCACAAACATCCTTACTAAAAAGAATATAAGGAATTTGAAATTTTTATGAACTTGAAAATAAAAACTTATCTCCCTTTACTTATGGGTCATATTGAATATGAATAACTCCCCCTTAGGCTTTTAAATACCTAAGGATCATATTCTTGATTTCATGAATGAGATTTTGAATTTTCTTGCATATGAAAATCTTCATGATAAAAACTTTCCCTTATATGAGCTCCCCCTTACTTTGGGAAATTTATTTTTTTACTTTTTATTCTTTTTTGATATTCCTTTATCCCCATTTGTGATTTCCAAAAAGGAATAAAGGGAATGGAAAAGAAAACATGGTACCTAAAATATTAGTACTAAACAACCAAAAATATGAAGTGCAATGAAAATTTCATTAAGATTAAAATAATTTGTATAACAGAGAAATAAAATAAAAGATAGGATTTAAGAAAGATCATCCTTATTTCTCCTTAGGTATCAGCTTCTTCACAATAGTCTTGAGTTTCTTGAGTTACTTGTGATCCTCCACTACACATTTTAGAAGCTGATCCTGATCTTCACTTTTATTCTCTATGGATTTTATCTTTTCTTGCTAAGCCTTAAGAATATCTTCCCGATCCTTCAAGGCTTCTTCTTGTTTAGCAAGTTTTTCTTCCAATTTGATTCTAGGATCCCTTTGCCTCTTCCAACTATGAGAAACTGAATACAATTTCCCATTCAGATCTTTTACTTATTGCTTCCGAGTTGATTCTTTAAGGGATAGCTTTTCTTCAAAAGACTTGGTGAGATCTTTGAACTTGGCATCTTCAGTCTCAAAAGAATCCTTGACATTATCTTGAAAATCATCGAGAATTATCATCTCTTCAACATTTTTCCTTGAACAAATAGTCATCTTCTTGCAAGATCTTTTATGGGCTTCATAATTAATGAAAAAAGTTTTGAAATCGACCTCAAGTTTGACACAATTATCCATCACCATGGATACTAAATCTATTTTTTGATTTAGGGAATGCTGAAGCATTTGGCACCTTGAATCTATGGTTGGAAATATGGGAATAGTACCAACCAGCTTCTTTAAAGACTGAACAACAAAGTCATGGCCAAGAGAAGATGATTCTAAATTTGAATGCTTTGTTGATGAGGATTCCTTTTCAAGAACATCAGATTTCCTCTTTGATGAAGCACCAACATATTTTTTACTGACCAAAGACTTAGTAGAAGTATCAACCATCATATTCTTTCCCTTATCTTTTTTTGAAATGATCTGATCATCTTTTGATGATTCATGCTCACTGTCTGATAGCTCAAAAATTCTACCTTCATCAAAATTTTCTTTGTCAGCTTTAGCCTGAGGTTATCCTTGATGAATAATATCATGATTACTACTTTCTTCATCAGATTTCTTATTTACTTCTTGTTGATCCTTGGCATCATTTCTAGGTGTAGTAATCTTAGAAGATTTGGCTTCAGAAGTTCGGATGGACAACATCTTAGAATGACTTTACTTATCATGAAAATATTTTACTTATCATATCATGTCATCAGTGTCACCACTTCTTCTTTTTCTTCATCCACTTCTTGTTCTACTTGTTCCTCAACTTCCTCTTCCACATTTATTTCTACTTATTCTTCTTATTCAATAACTTCCTCCTAAACTATTTCTTCTACTTCATGTGGTTTTGGAATCACCAACTTCTTTCCCAGAGTATCTGGAAGTAATTCTTTGAAAAATGATTCTGGTACCATAATGTTCTCAGATTCTTTCTCAGCAGCCTTAAGAAGAGATTGAATGATTTCAGATTCAGAAAATTTATTTCTCTGCTTCTTCTCTTTCTCTTTCTTTTTAAGATATTCATCAGCTTTTATCTTCAAGACTTTTTCCTCAGTAGGATCCAAGCCAAACTTAGGCTCCCTTCCCTCCAGTTCTTCTTGTCGTCTCTACACATGACCACTACTTCATCAGGATAATCCTTTTGTTTCTTTGTCTTCAGAGTTGTAGACTGGGTTTCCTTAGCCACTGAGGTTTTTCCTTTCTCTTATGGCTCTTTGGTCTTCCTCTTCCTTCCACCATTTTTAGAGGTTTCATCCACCACTAGTTTCTTTGATAAAACTTAAACTTCTTTATTTGATAAATCATTAAACTCTCCAGATTCACTAGAAAATCCAATTTTCATTTTTCTTAGAGTGTCATTGCTTATCAACAATACCCTAAAATTTCTTGACTTCGATTTTCAGGAGATTTCCCCTGATTCTAGACAAGAAACAATGAGTTTTGATAGAATTTATAGAGACATGATAATCTGAGAATTCAGATTCCCATTCTTGATATTCTCAATCGTGACCAAAATATACTTAACTAGATTCAGCTTTTGGAGGTTCACTAAGAAATCAAAAATTAATATATCGCTATTTTTTAGAGTATCTTTATCTCTTTTCCTCGGAATGATAAAACCTTGAACCCAAAGTTCATGAATCCAAAAATTTGTTGAAGGATGAATAATCTTTGGAGTCTTAACTCCAACCAAACCAAGACACTGAATGACCTTTTCCTTATCAAATCTTCCTTCAACATTAGGTAACTTATGTGAACAAAATTCAGATTCTCCTTCGTAAGGTATTCCAATCAGACTAGCTTCCTTAGAATAAGAAAGAGAGTAAGTCTTACCATAACTCTTGAAAGAAAATTTCTCTTTGCCTCCTTGATTGAAAAAAGATATTGTTTCATAGAACTCTACTAGTAATTCTGAAATCACAGGATCCTCTTCCTTGGGTTTAGATATAGCTATACTATCCTATCCATTTGACTTGATGTTATTTGAGATGATCGAATCATACTTATTAAAGAAGTATGGGTCTACCAACCTTTCACGATAAATCTTCCATTCATATATTTTTTTACGGTTGGAATTTCTTTCTGAGGAGAGGTTTCTTTAGACATTCAGAACTAAAGAAGACCTATGAAATTCAGAACGATCTTAAGTAGGAAGGGTAGAGTTTCATAATGCAAGATCTTGGGATTAGATGTGGGATAACCATCAGGGGTCCTTTATATATGAAATTGAAGCAACAATTTAACTTCCCTGATTAATCCAATGGTTGAAAAATTCTTGAGAAGATCTGATGGTTGAGATGATAGCAGAAGAAGGATTTTGATAGATTCTAATATTTTATGGTTTTTAAGAAAAACATTTAGATTTAAGGAAAAGTTAATCCTAAAATTTTGAAAACAAAAAGAGAATTCTAATAGGTAAAATATGATTACGAAAATTTAGGAAAGGAAACATACCTTTTAGATTGCTAGGAAGATTATTCGTAATAAGGAAAATTTTTCTTGATGAAATTTAGATTCCAAAAATTTTGATTACGAAAACAAATTTTAGATTATGAAAAATTTAGATTATGAAAATTTAACTGAAAATTGTAACTACAAAAATTTTGACTATGAAAATTTTAACTAAGAAAAATTTTACTATCAAGAAAATATACCCCCCTATGAAAAAGTGTTTTTTACTGTAAGGAGATAGGTTTCAACAAGAAGTTAATAAGGAATATTACCTTATAGTTATCATTCCTAACTTCTGTTTAATGTATTCAAATCTATCAGATGGTAAATATTTTGTGAAAATATAAGCTAGTTGATCTTGTGTTCCGATAAATTGAAGAATGATATCTCCTTTTTGTCTGTGATCCCTAAGAAAGTGATGCCAATATCTATGTGTTTTGCACGAGAGTGATGTGCAAGGTTTTTTCTTAAGGAAATGTCACTAGTATTATCACACAATATTTTTGTTTTGGTAAAACACATACCATAGTCTATGAGAATGTGTTGCATCCACAACACTTGAGCACAAAAACTTCCAGCTGCTACATATTCAGCTTCAGTAGTAGAAAGTTCTATTGAGTGTTCTTTTTGCATGACTAAGAAACTAATGAATCTCCTAAGAAATGAAAAGTTTTGGATGTACTGTTTCTATCAATTCTACATCCACCATAGTCGGCATCTAAAAATCTTTTTAAAACAAAATCATTTCCATAAGTATAAAAGAGTCCTAAATCCATGCTTCCCTTTAAGTAGAGAAAAATCTTTTTCACTGCCTTTAAATGATATTCCTTAGGATTGGATTGATATCTTGAACATAAGTATACTTAAAACATTAAGTTTGGTCAACTAGATATCAAGTATAGTAAACTTCCTATCATACCTCTAAATGATGTTTGATCTACTGTTTTCCCAGCTTCATCAAGATCAAATGAATTTGAGGTACTAATGGGAGTACTGATACTCTTAGTGTTGTCATATCCATAATTTTTAAGAAGATCTTTAATATAATTATGCTGAGATATATATATTTCTTCTAGTTTTTTAGAAATTTGAAAACCAAGGAAAAATGTTAACTCACCCATCATACTCATTTCAAACTCATATTTCATTAGATCCGCAAAGGAATCAGTTAAAAGTTGGTGAATTGAACCAAATATAATTTCATCAACATAAATTTATAGAATCAAAATATTTTTCTTATCTTTCTTTATAAAAAGGGTTGGATCAGAATTTCCTTTAACATAATTGTTTTGAAGCAAAAAACCTATAAGTCTATCATACCAGGATCTATGAGCTTGCTTAAGTCTATACAAAGCTTTGGTAAGTTTGAAAACATGTTCAGGATGTTTTGTATCTTTAAAACCAGAAGGTTGTTCAACAAAAACTTCCTCTTGAAGAAAACCATTAAGGAAAGCACATTTAACATCCATTTGAAAAAGTTTAAAATTAAACAATGTTGCAAAGGAAAGTAGGATACGAATAGATTCAAGTCTAGCTAATGGAGCATAGGTTTCTTCATAGTCTATTCCTTCTTGTTGATTATAGACTTTAGCAAATAATATATCTTTATTTCTTACTATGACTTCATTTTAATCACACTTATTTCGGAAAACCCATTTTACTCCAATAACAGAAGTTTCCTTAGATCTTTTAACCAAGGTCCATACTTTATTCTTTTCGAATTCATTTAGTTCATCTTGCATAGCTTTTATCCAATCATCCTCACCTAAATATTCATCAATGATTTTTTGGTTCTAATTGGGAAAGAAATACTATATTTCCTACTTAATTTCTTATGGAACTTCTAGTCCTTAGAGGTTGATTTACACCACCAATGATACTATCACTGGGACGATTCTTTAGAAACAACTGATTTGGGTTTTGCAAAACCTGTTCATCAACATAGGGTAGGAAATCTTCTGGGGTAAATGCTTTAGAAATATTTTCTTGGACATTTTCCTTATCATAAGGATCTTCTATCAAGGGTTGATAATTAGTTTTTGAAAACACATATGAGGATGTAGGTTGAGGTTATTTAAAAACAAAGGGATCAGTTTCATCAAATTTGACATGTACTGTTTCTTCAATAGTACAAGTATTTTTGTTGAAATCTCTATAGGCTTTAGAGGTTGTGGAATAGCCTAAGAAAATTCCTTTATCATATTTTGGTGTGAATTTGTGTAAATTTTCTTTAGTATTCATAATTAATACTTTGCAACCAAAAACCTTTAATTAGGGAAGTCTAGGTTTTCAACCATTCCATAACTCATAATGAGTTTTATTAAGAAAATTTCTAATCAAAACATGATTTATATTATAACAAGAAATACTTACAACTTCATACAACAAATGTTTGGAAACCGAATATTCACTCAACATGGTTCTAGTTATCTTTTGAAGAATTCTATTTCTTCTTTCAACAACACCATTTTGTTGAGGTGTTCTTGGTGCTAAGAATTTATGAGTAATGCCTTTTCTACTACAAAAAGTTTCAAAATCAGAATTTTGAAATTCTCCTCCATGATCACTATGAATAGTTATCAATGGAAGATTTTTATCATTTTTAACTTGGGGTCTAAATCTTTTGAAATAAGAAAATACCTCAGATTTATTTTCTAGAAAATAGACCCCTGTAAATATAGTGTAATAATCAACTAGGATAAATACATAATATTTTCCTCCAATGCTTCAAGTTTGTGTTGGACCAAAAAGATCCATATGCACCAACTGTAATGCATCAGTGGTTGAGATTTCACTTACTGATTTAAAACTTGATTTATATTGCTTACCATATTGAAAAGGATCTCAAACTTTTGAAAAATTAAATCTAAATTCTGATAGATCCTTAACTAGTCTTTTTTAGAGAGTTTTCATAGGTTCCTAAGGTTACAATTTCCTAACCTTCTATGATATAACCAAGATTGATCTTCCATTGAACTAAGATAAGGTAGATCTTGGCTTCTAAGGTCTTCTAAGTTTAGTGTATAAACATTATCTTACCTATTGGCAGAAAGAATAAACTCTTCCTTGTAATTGTGTACCAAGCACTAGTCATTACTAAAATTCACAAGGTAACCTTCATCACATAATTGACTTATGCTAATAAGTTTTTGCTTAAGACCCTTAACAAATAAAACATTTGAAATCAATGTTTTTCTAATAAATACAATATTAACTTTACCAATAATTTCTCCATGAGCATTATCTCTGAAAGTTACTTTTCCTCACTTCGTCTTGATAATCTTTTCAAATAAGTTTTTGTTACTATTCATATGCCGAGAAAATACACTATCCATGTAAAATGTATTGCTATTGGTATTATCTTTACTTTTTTATAAACAAGAGTGTTAGACTTTCAGAACCCAAACTTTCTTGGATCCAGAAACTTTAGAAATAAAATTTTTAGGAATGTACATTTTCTTTGAAAAATAAGCTTTATGAAAACATAAAGACTGAGTTTTGTTTAACAAACAATGTTTTCCCAATTCCCACCACACTGACAGTTAGTGCATAATGGAGCACTTTGAGGAAAAAAATAATTGTTACTAAAAATCGGTTTTGAACTGGTGTAACCAAATCCAAAATTATTCCTTAACGATTTAATTTAGGAATACATCTTATCAAAATTTTCCTTACCTAAGGTAAAGTTTTACAAACACTTCCTCAAGGAAAATATTTCTGAATTCAGTCTAATAACTAAGTTCTTATCCTAAAAAATATTAGTTTTAGCACTAGAGTTAGGCTCTAAAACACTTTTATTAGAAATTACTTTTTCTGGATCCTTAGAAAGTGTATCCTTCTTAGAATTAACTTCCTAAAGGGTTTTTGAAACACTTTAAAAATCAAAAATTTTCTTATCAATATCTTTAGAAAGATCTGATATTTCTTTAGTAAGAATATAAATTCTAGAATTTTCTTTATCAAGATTTTTCTTGAATTTAGAATTTTCATTCTCAAGAATCTTAGTAAACCTAGAAACTTCTTCATAAGTAGGTAAAGTATTATCTTCATCATAAGAAGATTCTTCATCTAAAGATTCATAAAATTTACTATCACTATAATTAGCATACAAGGATACAATGGTTATGGATTCAGAATTGTGTACCTTAGCCATTAAACAATTATTTTCAATATGTAACTTGGCAAGTAAACCTAGACTCTTCTGTCCAGAAGATTCGTACTCTGAGGATTTATCAGAAGAGTCTCCACCACTGGCACTCCATGTGTCATTATCTTTCAAAACATTATTGGCTTTATCTTTGTAGTATTTCTTTCTATTCCTCTCAAAATGCTTTTCCTTTATATACTTTCTCTTAAGTATAGGAAAATTTGGCCTTGTATGTCCTACTATTTTGAATTCAAAACAAGTGACTTCTGAGCCTTTCTTATCCTTTATTTCTTTATTCTTATATCTATACTGAAAGTCTTTCTTCCCAACTATCTTGTTCATCCTTCGAGAAATATTAGCTAGTTCATTCTAAAAATGTTTACTTTTACTTGATTCAGATAAAACAGTGACCTTCTTAGATTTGGATCTAGTAACCCTTTCAAGAGTCTTTGATTTAATATGATTTGAATTAGTTATAAAAGAAACACTTCCATTTCCATTATTCTTCTTATTTAGATCAACATCTCTTTTCATTCTTGTCTCATGTTGAAGAAGAGTTCCAAAAATCTCATCAAGAGTAATCTGTGAAACTTTCCTATTCTCATCAATAGATTTTCTATTTGATTCCCACTCATTAGGCATGATTTCTATAATATTTTCCACAAGTGCCTCACCATCTAAACATTTTTTCACCCATAAATTGTAAACTATTAACAATAGTCATAAACCTCTTTTGTACCTTGCACACTGGTTCTCCATAAGGAAATAAAAATCCATGATATTCTTCTCTAAGAATAGCTCTTCTAGTTTCGATAACTTTGTAAGTTCCAAAATGAGTAACCTCCAATTTTTCCAAGTACAATTTGCAGCTTCACAAAAACAAATCTGGCTATATATATTCTTGGTCATGGAACACAACTAATTATTGTGTACCTTGTAGTTTAGTTGACATTCTTACTTTTTGTTGATTAGTAAATGTTCTGAATTCCTTATCAATAATCTTGTAATCTCTAGTAAGCATTACAAAGTTTTCCACTCCAGTTTTAATGAAAAAAGTCTTCATAAGATCTCTCCAATATTCATAATCATTCCAATCAAATATAGGTGGTCTAGTAAGATTAATATTGTCAATTAAACCAACATTAATTCCTTCCATCTCAAAGAAAATATTTTTCTTCACAAACTTTTTTTTAATAAAAGTTTTTAAACAAGGATAAAAATATCCTAAGCAAGGAAAATATAGAACAAAGAAAACATGAGCAAGAAAAATTATATGTGAATATAATTATTCCAGATAATTCCTCTGATACCAATTTTAGGATCAAAATATGATGTATATGCTCAATATACAAGAGGTGGGGGGGGGTGAATTGTATACTTTAAAAATTCCTTTGGAACTTTTAAAGATGGTATAAAACCTTCTATTGTTTAACAATGTTAAACAAGGTAAATTCACAAGACCTCTTAGTTCTACAAACTTTATAGATTCCGGAAATATGGTTCTTGAAATGAAACTTAAGAAAAGTTTATAAGGAAAAAGATCCTACCTTAAATCGTATAGAATCATTCTGATCAGAGTACAAGTACAAGAAAGTATAAGATAGTTATACCTTCATTAATAATCAAAATTCAGCAGAAAATAGACTTGAAACAATATAAGTAACAAGTATAGAATCTTTTAAACCAAAGAGTAGGGTATCCGACAACCTTGGATAAAGGTCCCTTGATTTATACTTTCAAGAAAGTCTATCTTACCCACACCTGGGTAATCCCTCGATAGGAATATCAGAGTCTATCTTGCTATGCCTGCAAGCCCAAGAACTTGAAGGTAGTCAGCACCACTGTCTTTCTTATCAAGGAAGTCCTCGAACTTTAAGGTAGTCGACACCTTTGTCTTCCTATCCCCAGAATCCCTCGAATGTACTCAGCAACATTCAGAGTCCCACGAAGAAAGATGAACAAGATGTTTGGTATGCACAAAGCATGAGAGTATCTCTCTCTAGAAGTCACTTCAGCAGTATGTAATATCTAGATTGATCAACATGTATTGAGCTTGTTCAAATGAGCTTCTATTTATAGGCACATCTCCAATGGTCGACTCCCTCCTCCAACGGTCATATTTTTTCTTGAATTTCGGAGGGACCTGTACATGTGTCACTCAAACAATGGTTAGTTAGTAACAGAATGAACGACATCATTTTATAACTATAACAAGAGTAAGTAAATATGGTTTATCAACCAAATATATTTTTCGGAGTCTAAGGAAAAATAAAATTTGGATTCTAAGAAAAAAATCATTTAGAATCTATATTTCATGAATATTCGGATTCTATTTTTCAAGGAATTCGGAGTCAGAATTCTATAGACTTCAGAGTCCGAATTCTAAGGAATTCAGATTATGTATTCTAAGGAATTCAGAACCTGAATTCTAAGGAATTCAGAGTCTTAATTATAAGGAATTCGGAGTCTGAATTCTAAGGCATTTGGAACATGAATTCTATGTAATTTGGAGTCTAAATTCTAAGGAAATCGGAGTTTGAATTCTAAGGAATTAGGAATCTAAATTCTATGGAATTAAGAGTCAGAATTCTAAAGAATTCTATGTCTGAATTCTAATGAATTCTGAGTCTGAATTCTAAGGAATTCAGAGTTTTAATTTCAGAGAATTCGGAGTCTGAATTTTAGAGAATTTGGAACCTAAATTCAGATCCTGAAAACAGAATACTCTATATCTGAGTATATATAAAATTTTGAGGTTTTATATGTGAAACCAAATTTTTCACTTAGGAATAGAAAGAGTTAGATTCAGAGAAACTAAAATTATAACAATGAAAAATAGGTAAGGATAAATTTTCCTTGGGGAAGGAATATTTTCCTTATTAAGGAAAAAATTGTTAAGGAAAAAAATTCCTTATATAGAAAATCTTAGGGAAAATAAATTTTCCTTAAGATAGAGTGTTTGTGATTTTCAAAACATAGAGGAATGGAAAATTCATAAGGAAACCTTATTGACTCAATATTCCCATCCTCTCATCCAATGTGAGTTATTAAGTGTAATTGGACAAGTTCCAAAATGAATGTATTCCTTTGGAATTTAGGTCTTTGATTCAGCGTGGATATAAAATCCATTAGGTTTTTTTGGCTCCATGAACAAAACAAATTGGGGAACATTCAAAAATGTTGCACCTGATGTGAGATTGTACAACATTTAAACCCTGCAATCAATTTTCTGGCACCAATGTTTTTTAGAAATAAAATGGTGAAACCAAAATTAATTCTTAACGAAGGTTGTGGTGTTACCCCCTATCAGGCCCCTTATGAATCCAAAATAGAATAGGGCCAAATGAGACCATCAAATATGCATGTGGTCATGATATGCTACTTTGAATAGGTTTGTTTCTTTGTAGTTTCCACACATACTACAGGAGAATTTCACCACAAATCTATTCAATCCAATAGTGTCTCACCATTTCTCAAGGACACACATGGTATACACTACACAGGTTGAGTCATTGACTAAACAAAGGATTCCATCACCCTCCTAGTGTCTTCAATGCTAGGTTCCAAAAGCATTGGTCTAGGTGTACCACTAGAATGGTACTCTCCCAACCCTGGAGGTAGCTCAACAAAAACTCTAGTACATGAAGCCCCAAAATCCATCTTCCCAATGATGACCTATGGTCTAGAACAAGATGGACCCAATAGCCTTCTCAAACCATTTTGGGATCCTATCCCCGAAACATGATAATGAGTTCCTCCCTTACCTTAGGGAGGCTGATGAAGTGGTCTCCAATAACTTCATCCCAAAACCATAGGGGTCTCACTCAATGGACCCTTCTGTTAATCATCTATATCAAATACATATTGATATGTATCCTCACTATGCAGAGGATACCACCTTATAGGCCCCTGTCAAAGTCATGAAGACTCGGGTCCACATGGCGGTTCACAGAGGGCGATTATCAAACAATCCAGAATAGGCTATCATCCTTTTTACTGATGAAGAATATTTCTAAGTAAATACAATAGTATCCTATGAGAATATTCAAATCCCTACTCGAAAATATAAATACCATCATGAAAAGAAGATAGAAAATGATTTGATGCAGGTTCCTTCTCACAAATATCAAGTCTACCATGAAAATACCAAGACAACCAACTCTGTGAAGATGTATATCCTTGTTAATTCATGTAAATCCCACAATAAAAATATGTTAGAAACCAATTATGAGAAGATGTAAATCCCTTCTCAAAAATAAGAATCCCACTAGGTAAATATTAAATCAACCAACTGTGAGAATATGCATATCTGTAATAATACTCATCAAGCCTGTCATGAAATTACGGTGACAAACAACAATGATAAAATGAAAATCCCTTATCCCTAGTATGAAGGCTTCCAGGAAAATATGATGAAAACCAACTATGAGAAGATGAATTTCTCAAAAAATTCACATCATTCCCACCATGAAAATGTATTGGAAACCAACTATGAGCAGATGAAAATTTTTGGTAACCAGTATGATGCCTATCATGAAACTATGGAGTTACATAAGCAGATGAAAATTCCTACTCACAAATATCAAGCCCACCATACAAATATAGGGGCAACCAACTATGTGCAGATTGAAATCCCTACTCACCAATATAATTACCTCCAGGTAAATATATCAGAAACCAACAAGAAGATGAAAATTCATTTGGATGCATATAAAGATCATCAGTCAAATACGATGGAAAACTATGAGAATATTAAAATTCAAGATCATTCACACCTAGACCTCCATGAAAATATAGAGTAAAATGGAGAAAGAAGTTGGCATATTGTAGTTGTAAATCAGGGGAAGATTCATATTTATACCCCCACATAGGAGGACTATTAGTATTTAATGGATGAAAATGGAGGACCAGAGCAGGCACATTTTCCTACTCCAATAATGGAATTGGTGTCTATTCTCATTCTCTCTAATGACGTATATCAATGCATCCTATCAATGAGGGAGGGTTAAACATCAATCCCTGACTATATCCTACCAAATTTCCAAGATGTAATCATGTCAGTGATAATATAAATAATTAGGGCCCACAACCCTACCTCCTTAAGTAGGGTGACTCACCCATACAACATGATGATGAATCAGAAGAATACATGCATACCTTCTTCTATCCAAGAGGGTTTTCAATAATATTCTGTGATAAATAGACAAAAGTATCAATAAAAAATACCCATTCTCAATTGGGGACACTAGTATACTCTAGTGGCCTCTACAGGGTAGACATATATCCCTACCATAATTCGAAAAGCTTAATATCATATCCTGGTCACCCCACAAGAGCCACTCAAATATGAAACCGTATATAAAGGTCTTCAATTACAGAAAGTATCCCCAGTCTCCCTCAATAGAGCTCCTAAAAAAATTGTGCCAAATGTTATTGTAAAATGAAGTGAAAATTATTAACCCTACTATGCTATAATATGGGGTTAATGAGTCCATAAAACATCTAATAGTGGTGGTTTAGTATCCTTCTGATTCATTACAAAATTATAGAAGTGTAAGTGGCATTTATGAAGGTCATACATGCAATGTTATTACCATAATCTTTTGAGGTCCTCCCCAGAGTACCTACTGTGAAGGATTCCTTTATGGGAATAAGATGATCAATCATAGGAAATTATCTCATAATTAGTGTCATGGTATCCCTCCTCATGGCCATAAGATAAAACAACAAGAAGATTATCCCATTTCATTTTTTTACTCTGAAGGTCCTCCCCAGGGTATATGCTATTGAAATTATCCCTACAGTCAGACACCACACTATGATGGTAGTCCTCTCAATGATGGAATCCCCTATGAATTTCCTCTCTGTAGTGAGATTTTATTTTAGAAATAAGGCCCTCCCCTTAATTATTCAAGTATAATAAAGCCCTCATATTTTGAGGCACTTAGAAATATAGGGTCATTCATTCTAGATATCCCATCAATGAAAAGAAACATCCTTACTGAACCTAATGAAAAAAGGGAAACAGTTATCCTACGAACCACCTCTGGACCATCCCCATTCCAACAAGATCCCCACATACCCAACTGCTTGTGACAAAATAGTCAGGAATCACCCATGTTGGTTTGATCAAGTAGAAGAGTCTCTGGTAATTTAAAAAAAGGATATGTTTTTCATGAGAATAAAATTTTCTAGGGATGATATACCCATCATGTTTTGGCCCTCATCCACTTATTAGTTTGAAATTATGGTGTCATTATTAGAAGAATGGATACAAAACATCTGTATAAATCTCTGTATAACTCTCCACTTCCTGAAAGAAAAGTTATTACCTTACAATGGATATAAAGACCATGTCAAAATATGGATAGAGATTCATCGTCAAATTAAATTAGAAGCCATTTTATCTGCGCTTTGACCACAATTGGATAAGTGAAAAAAATATTCAATTGGCATGCCTCAATGTGTTGTATGAGTTACATCATCTAATTATAGACACCCCACCTAGTGTTCATATCTAGGGATGGGGGGAACATGGATCTTTTTATTTCACCTCATACCTAGTTTAGAAAAACCCATTGAAAGTGACATCTAGTAATGTCATTACCCCATGGAGGCTATCAAACAAGACCCATTCTTAAGAGAAATGATAGAATTACCAATAATTTACCCAGATAAAGTTTCAAAAGAGTTATTCCCAATGAGAGTAAGCCATCTAAAAACTCATGAACTAGGAAATAGAGAAAATTTAGAAGGATCCTATCTTAAAGGAATCCAATCATTAAGAACTGATAAAGTCCTCTAAAGCAATCATTTCATGTGAAGATCTAGTATTGTACCTGACTCATGCTCGAACAAGGATGCATGAGATAAAAAGAGTAACAGTGGTATCAATAGTATCCACAGTATGGGATTTGCACCAACTAGCAGGGATTTAGGAAATTTTAACATGAAATTCTCCCCATGACTTATACACATAGTATGAGGTACAATAATAAGATAACAAGATAAACCCCAACCTACAGGGCTGGTAGAAGTTTTACCTCAACCTCCCCATTGGAAAAAATTAGTCTTTTCTTGTATAGGGAGGATAATAAGAAGTATGGTCTCTAAGTTCATCCCATCCTGTGATCTATTTCCCCTAGAAGGGAAGTGTATGACCAGGATTTATAGAGGTTAACTTTGAGTAACTCTTCGCCAAAAATCTAGAATAAGATCCCATAAAGGAAGGGAGAGGTCCAAAAAAAGGATGCAAACAAATACCCTTTTATTCAATAGAAAATATTACTCCTATAATGAATTTTGGATTGGTAAAATTCATGGAAATAAATTCTAAGGATGACATCAAAAATGATGCCAATGAAAAGGATTGGGGAGGGGATGGTTCCATCTGGAACATAGTCCACACTAAGATAAACGAAGGAGGTGTGAATACCCAAACCTAGATAATTTCCTTGAATTTTGGTACTCACTGAAAAAATCCATCAAATCCTCCTCAAATAATCTCTATCAAAGAAAAGAATAAGTGAAAGGTCATTTAAAACCCACCTCATACCCATGACGAGGATGATATCCCTATGCTCGAAGAAATATTCTCTTAGTAAGAGGAAGAAATAAAAGAGTTTAGGTGACTCAACTCGAAGTTGTTCTGAGGAATAATTCCTAATAAATATTCTCCCTAGGTGGATCCTAAACATACCATTATAGTAGGTGTAACCTAATAACAAGGGTTCATCCCAGCGACTGAAGCGGGGCAAGTAAATATTCCCAACTAGGATCCAGGACCATCGGTTTACCCGAACAAGATTATGTATGGATATCAAGAGTTACCACCATTAAGGATACAACCATAATGAGATCAAGAGAACCCTAAAAAGATATCCCCTACTGGATATCATCCTCAAATAATGGCAGAACTGGTACATCAGATTATACCCATTTCTATACATGTATAAGTTCCTATTCAACTAAAAATTTATCAAGGATTCATTAACACTATCAAGTAACTAGATGCTTGATTGGAATCCATGGAGGAGTAGCATGTTTCAATGAAGCTGTAAAGGAAACCTTACCCTAAATTAGTGAGCGACATCCTACCACCCCCAAATTTTGGGAGTCCTAAGTTTCTGATATTCAATTGCTCGGGAGACCCAGAACATCATCTGACACACTTTTCATCCCATTTTAATCACATGATGGGAACTCTTTAGAAAAATGTAGTAGTGGAACTTATATTCTTCATGTGAACCCAGCAAGGGCCAGACTTCGTAGGGTACACTAGTTTTCCATATAGATTAATCATAGGATGGAAAGACCCCAATCTATAGTTCCGAATTCAGTTTAGCTCAATGATGAAAAAGAAAATAATAATTTACCTATATAATTTAAAACATCAAAAAAATGATAGATTATCATATTTCATTTATATATTGAAAGGGATGAACTACTTCCTAAACCTACCCCATCCCCAAGAAGACCTTCTCTCTATTTGCATAAAGAATCTTTGTGATGAGCTGTGAATGCCTCTCATCCAAATAATGTATACATGTGGGTTTCACGATTTCATCACCATTTCCCAACCAATGGAATATTACATAAAAAATACCAATATTAATTCCCAAATAACTCCACCAGTTCCGAGAAAAAGAGTAGGAAAGGTGGAGGTGGCATATGCCACACTTAATCCAGCATCCATGCTTGCTTTAGCTCTGAAATTAGCACCATATCATGCAACACCCATGTGAATAAATAGAAACCCATTCCTCACTAGGATGAGTGGAGGGGATCCTGGTATAATAAATTTTAGGAGTGAAGGTCCAATTATCACTCATTCCAAGATGATGAAGTTTGTGGCTATTTTGTAGCCACTATGGAAAATGATATACTCCACATACCAGAGCTTAAAAGGCCTGACCAGGTAGGTCTCGATGAACATCCAAAGTATTTCCCCTTTTACTGAATATTGGGGAACACCATTCAAGAATGAATTTTCTTCAAATAAATCATACAATTTTATTTAGATTTTAGGCAGGTAAATTTGGGAAATCCACCAGTACTAGTGGCGTATGTTTCCGCCACTATCCCTGAGGAAGGAGGTGAGTAGAAAGAAGTTTATTACCTAAGGGAATAGATTTTTGATGGTTTTATGACTTAAAATAAAATCAATCCAAATCATGATATTCTGCAATCATAGTTGAAAAAACCAACTATTCCCGCAGCTGCTTCCACTATAATACAACTGACGTCATCAACCCCACAAACCTCTAGCAGTGTGCCTTTCAAAAAGAGTCTTGACAGAAAAGGTAGATAATGGATGTAGGAGGATGAAATTACATCAATTAAAAAGTTATATTTGAAACTTTTAGACATTATTCCTTCATATTTGAAATAATAGGCACCTTCCCACCAATTGGTACCTACAGAAACTATCATCTAGACAAAAGCCTCATCAAATGAGGAGTTGATCTTCAATTACATTAATTTCATTAAATTAATGGATCCATTATTTGAAAATGATTATTTTTAGGAACTCTAGTTCCAATTATCCAATTGGGGAACCTAAGTAAGAGGACACAAGAGTCGAGGATAGCAGGGATGGTGTAGGCATGGAAGGAACCAGAGTTCTAGCCATATCCCGACTCAGATTGTAAATGTTGCAAAAAATAATGGAATATCCCTTCATATTGTTTGTAAAGAGAATGAAAATAATCCTAAATAATCTAAAATATACCCTAACCATATCACCATGGAATATCAATTTGAGGGGGTACATATGTCATATCACCCTCAGTTGGCAGGCATACCAACTCAGCCTAACCCACTAAGGATAAAAGCACCTCTAACTCTTTTTTTGAGGGAAAATACATCTACATCAAATACTCAAGCCCCTCAAGAACCATTTAAAGAGAATACCCACCCTAAGAATTATATTCCTTTATAATGGATCAATGACGTCCTAAAATAGTTAACCTTGGTACCAACCATGCTATAGGTTCTAGATACCTAGATTTTGTCAAAAGACCTCAGGGATGCACTCATAGAGGCTTTGCTAAGACCTTAGGAGTTTTAAGCTTAGGTTTCTACTACTGTGGTCTATTTGAAAGGGGATGATCCTATGTAATGTAACATAGTTATCTCATTGATATATCAAGATGAAAATTCCATTATATAGAGACACATAGAACCCTTGTATGTGTCTGGTAGGATAAATGGCATTGATGTTCGAACATTTTTCATTGAAAATTGATATAGAGTTAATATCATTCTAGTATAGACACTTCATTGACTAGGGTGCAATGAGTATAGCCTATCACCTTCCACCATAAGACTGTAAGGTTATAAAAAAGTGACCATAATCTATTGGGCCAAATCATGATCAAGGCCCAATTTGGAGAAATCATAACTGGCTCAGAATTTCCAGTGGTTCAGCAGAACATGGACTTCAATGTATTTCTAGGAAGTCCTTGGTTTCATCAACCTACATCCATGCCATCATCATACCATCAATACCTCAAATATTTCCTTAATGAAAAAATCAGGGCATTGCATGCCAATAAGAATCCGTTCGAATCCTATGAGTCACACTATATTGATGCATAATTCTATTAGAGGGAATGGAAATAACCCATGGTTGATGGTATTGCTTGGGTAACTTCCCCAAATAGTCTACAATTGATCCTAGTGAACCCCTTAAAAATATCAATGAAAAATAAGTCTTTCCCATCAATCAAGTCCAGTATATGAATCCACATTCTGATGCATATTTAGGGATATTCATGGTTTTATTCATTACTACTGAGTCTAGTAGTGTTGAAAAGTATGTTGTCTCCCCAAATAGTGGTGAAACCTTGGATTAAAATGACTTTATTCCAACCCAAAATCTCTAATAAATCCCTACCTCACCAAACAAGGTAGAAGAGGTTGTGTCATCACCCAAAGTGGATGAATATGATACTCCTCTATCTTTCAATCTAGCCTTTCTAGAGATTCAAGGAAAAAAAACTTATAGTTGGGTTAGGGGAAGTCGCTTCATCATTGAAATACCAAGATTTTGATTTCTCTACAAGCTCGTGTGAGCTTACCCCCATAATTTATACCCCTAGAAAATAAGAGGAAGAATATGAGGAGGAATAAGAATAGGAGGGGGACCATAGGGATTCCCCTCCATAATTTGAGGAGGGTGTATCTACTACCATTTATGAACTTAGAGAGATAAATATAGGTATAGAAGAAGTACCACGACCCACATTGATTAGTAAAACTATGTTGTTACAATAAAAATAGATATATACCTACTTCATGAAGTAGCATTGGGATATATTCTCTTGGAACTATAAAAATATTACGGGACTCAATTCCAAGGTGTTCACTTAACACCTGGGCCTACCAGAGGACCATCAGGGCTATAAAAAGGCATCCAGAAGTACACACGCGACACGTGACACCAAAATTAAGGCTGATTCTAACATGGTAATTAGATCTAGATTTATTTAGGAGGTCCAATATCCCAAATGGATGGCCAATATCTTCCCTATAAAGAAGAAGAATGGGAAAATCATATCTTTCATTGATTTCAGAGATGTTTATCACCACTACCCAAAGGATGATTTCCCAGTACCAATCATAGAACTACTAATTAAAGAAAAAAATGGATATGAGGTCCTCTATTCCATGGATGGACATTCCAGATACAATCAAATCCGAATGTCCTAGGATAATGAAGAATTCACTACCTTTATGCATTCTTAGGGAGTATTTTATAATCGGGTAATGCCATTTAGATTATGTAATGATGATGTTACGTACCAAAGTTCCATGTATAAAATCTTCAAACCCTTCCCATGAAATTTCATCAAATATTATGTTGATGATATGGTGGTTAAATCTTGAGAGTTCTCTGACCACCTATCTAATCTTGAGACTATATTCAACAAATTGTGACAACACGACCTGAAAATGAACCCCTTGAAATATTCTTTCAGCATTACCTAAGGGAAATTCATTGGATTCATCATATTCTATCATGAAATCAAAGTTAACCCTAAGAACACACATTCCATCCTTAGCATGTCACCCCCTTAAAACCTCAGAGAGTTGGGAAGACTCTAGGGACACTTGGTATATATTTAATGCTTCATAGAAAACCATATGGGAAAATTTCCTCCCTTAACTAGGTTGATGAAAAAGAGGGTTACATATCAATAGATTGATGATTTCTAGGAAGGATTTGATAGTATTAAGAAATATATCTTTAGCCTGATAGTGATGATGATTCCTATCGAAGGAAGACCTCTTATTTTGTATGTGAAAACCTTAAGTTGATCACTGTGTTCCTTCATCACAAAAACTAATGACACCAATAGTGAAAAAGGCTATGTTACCTCATCTAAACCATGATATATTATGAGAATCATTACTCTGATATCAATAAGAGTTGTGTATCACTAATCTCTAAAATCCAAAAATTGAGGTACTTCCCACAACATCATGATAAAGTAATGAAAGGCAAGGCATTAGAAAATTTCCTAGAAGAGAACCCCTCAATATAAATGAATTCATTATAAAATTAATTACCCTATGAAGAGGTTTTCACTATTTTTGAGGGCCCCCAAATATGGGATATATATTTCAACAATTCATCGATAAGTCCAACATGGAAGAGGATGGAAGAACCTAATCTCAAAAAAGTGGGGTTGGGAGTTGTTCTCATCTATCCAATAAAGTAAATCCCACCATTCTCATTCCTATTGTTATAAGGGTTCATGAACAATGAAGCAGAATATTATGCTCTCATTGTAGGGAAAGAAAAACCACTTTAGGTAAAAGTCAATCACGTAAAGATAAAAGGTTATTTAGAACTGGTCATCAAGAATGTCAACATGTATTATGATATTAAAAATGAAGAGATAACCCCCAGCTAAAACAAGTTTGGGGGAATAATGGAGAAACTACCTTTGGATCTAACATTGACTCACATCCCATAGTCATAGAATTCCCAAGATGATTCGCTAGAAAATGCATACAAAACTCAATATAATCTAGACCATGATGAAACAATCATCAACATTTCACACTATAAGACGGTATCACCTTTAGTTTGATCCAACAAGAAAGTGATTGATGATATTATTCCCATACTTAATCGTACGGTCCTACCACTGATTGTATGGCACCCATTTCAGACTACCTTCAAAATCGGGATCTCCCGTCAGATAAATTTCAGAGATAAAAAATTTTAATATGATAAATTAACTTCGTTATATGTGATAGAATGAATCATAAAAAGGTGATATATATGAAGAGACTTTATGGGGTCTTTCTCAGGTATTTTTTTGGAGAAGAGACCGCTTTAGTCATGATCCAAGATTTACTATCAAATTTGAATGATTGGATTCTACTAGCCTAACATAACATAGGAATTCACCAAAATCAACAAAAGTTCCATTTTTGCATGGTTAATTCCAACTTTATTCACCAAACCCAGAGTTACTTCACTTAGTTAAATACTCCAAGACATTTTCTATATGGGGAATGGACATCAAGGGTCTATATCCTCCAGCTACATCCAAGAAGTTCAAGTACATTGTCGTTGCAACCAACTTCTCCTACAAGTGGCCCGAAGCCATACCCATCAAAGTGGTCGGGGCAAGAAATATTGTCAGCTTCATGAGAGCCAAAAATCATCACCAGATTTCGTATCCCTCCTAAAATACTAACATAAACTACAACAGAATCGCCGTTTAGTGGCTGTTTTTTTGCCTTTAGCGGCGGTTTAATCCGCTGCTACATTGTTTGGCAGCGGTTTACAGAAACTGCTGCCTAATAGGGCGTCGCCAATATATTAGCGGCAGTTATTTTCATTTAGTAGCGGTTTCAAAAAAGCATCGTATCTACCTCATTTCTCGGTGGTTTTCTTGAATTTAGTGACAGTTTTACGAGCCCTGAATATCACTTTATTAGTGGCGGTTATAACTGCCGCGAATAAACTCAAATTCCAACAGCCGTAAAACCACCTCTAAAGGCACGGGAACCGCCGCAGAATGAGGAAGCCACGATGCTCCTATTTAGTGGCGGTTATAACCACCGCTAAACGTAAATTTTATTTTACGTTTAGTGGCGGTTTTTACCGTGTAGCGGCAGTTTAAACCACTGCCAATATACATTTCGCGGTGGTTAAAACCACCACGAAAAGCTACCCAGAATAAAAAAAATAATTCTTTGCTTCTGCTGCACCACTGCCCTAAAAAACAAATAAAACTATAAATATAAACCAAATGAGAACAACCTAAGAAACAACACCCAACATGGGGATCAATAAGAAGGAATCACATATCATATCAACCAACAAGGTCACTACACCTCCTGTGTAGGAGGACAAAGTCATCAGCCTCACAAAAAAAATGTTTCAACATAGACCCACATAACCTTCCATGAAAGTTAATTATCTGTTTATGAAGGCTCAAAGGACTCCTTTTTCAGTAAAATCACACACTAGAAAATATATATGATGTGAATCCTACATGCCAAATATGATGCATGAGATTCCTCTTTATTCCCCGCCCAGGAGTAAAAAACCATCCCTAGCCTCCCACCAATGACCAAGAGCTGAATATCCAGAATAAATCACAACATCTAAAAAACATGTTTTTCTCTCAATGAGAAATAATATACAACTTTAATATTTAAAAATTGAACAAAAAAATGAAACCCTGGAAAATAAGACTTCCTATTAGAGAAAGTATTATTAACACAGCAGTCAGATATCCATCAAAGGTTCCAACACATTCCTCATACTCATGTATAAAATATCCAAAATAGTAAATAATAGGAAGATAAAACTCCATTGATACAACATTATAACATCCCAAACTGGATTCCACTAAACTGATGCTCCGAGCTGATGGGTTACTAGGCATCAAGCACACCTCCCCGTATGCCAGATGCCACCAACTAGTAGCGAGGACCCAAGTGGTGATATTTGGAGAACTATGACCTCATATAAAATTAATAAACAATAGAAAATATATAATTATCATGAAAAAGGGAAAGTAAATGAATGCAGAAGATGTACACAACTAAAAAATAAAAATCTTCAATAATATATTCATGTAAAATCCTAAACAACTACACAACACGATACAACACTGGTGACCCACTAGGCTGACCATAAAAATAAAACCATACACAATAAAATCAATGTAAAAGTATATGGATCCACTACAAACTCTATTCTAGACAACATACCTGATCTCCATACATTTTCAAACTACACTAGCCCGATTATTAGAACCACTCATGTAGCTCTGCTCGATCATGCAACACTGGGACTCATCCATATCCCCCATGATACTTATGATCAACATGAAAAGAAAAAATAAGGGCTAAACATATACCATGTTGTATATGTAGGAGTGATAAATAATCTCATTACGACACCCCAACAAACAACCTGTAACTGTTCCACTAAAAGTGTAATAAAAAACAATTTGATCAGCTTAGCTAAAACACACCCACAAAGGTAGTAACCCAAACATGAGATGACTGTCAAATCTAGGGTACGTAATCCCTTTCAATTGGTAAAGTTCCACCATGGATGTCCATTTCTATATACTCAAACATGTATAGTCTCATACCTATAAACTGATACATAAATATGAAATTCATTGGTATGTAATATAAATTATTATATTCTAGTTTCCAAAAAATTTCTTTTGTAAAGACCAGGAAATTTCAAAGATTTTTTTTTCTTAATTTATTTGGAATTTTACGAGTCTGTGGATTCTAACGACACATGATTCCAAGGCCCGGTGTTCCCAGAATCAATTTCTGAAGCTTAGCTCGGGTACGTTCAGTGAACTAACGAGCAGGTTTTCCAAAATTTTGAACCGGTGCTCGGAATCGAAATCCGAGGGCACCAATGGAACCGTAGCGCCCGTAATTTCTTAGGAACACTTTCTCTGGAGCTGCGTTTGCTTGGGAGATGATGGTAAAAATAAAGTGGTTTAATTAAAGAATGAAATAAAATACGTGCTGCAATTTTAATTCTTCTCTGTGTAATTATAACCTACGTTTGGAAGTTGAGGTGGGACCCACTAAATCCTAACTCCTCTTGATAGGATATTAGTGAGGTGGTCCCCACACTAGCCCCACCTTTTCAATTTCCTCAAACCTCCCATTAAGTTGGCAAACCCCCCATTAATTTGTAACTCACCCACACCCCAAATTTAATGACAAGTCAACCCTCAAAATTAATTTGATTATTAAACGATCTTCAATTAAGTCAACTAATTGAATGAGATATTTTGATTTTCAAATGAATGTTGGCATGTGTGTGTATGTGTGAATAAAATAAGAGAAGGTCTTATTTTATTGGGGGAAGGCATTGTGTGGAAAGGAGGAGAGAACTCTGGTCCTGGAGAACTTCATCTCCTTCGTGAAGAACACCGAGTCTACGACGAAGAACTCCATCACTGCAAGAGAATCGCCATGCCGTATCCTCTCCTCTCTACACCTGGTGAGAGACGCCTTCTTCGGAGAACGACGACGCACCGCATCCTTCATCGGGCGAACACCGACGACACTTACAGAGTCTCGTTCCGTGACGCCGTCTTCCGCAACGTCTTTTTCCCGCGACGATCCTCATTCGACGACTTCTTTGAGGTAGGGAATTATTTTGAGAATGATATATTTTCCCATGGATGATTCCTTTTTAATAAAAGAACGCGGATCAACTCAATATTAAGTTGATCCATGAAAGAATATGTTTGCGGGTTGGGAATATTTGATTGCGGGAAAAAACGTAGGGGTTTGGTTTTGTTTGTGAATTTTTCTTTGCCGTCCAACGTCAAATTCCTAGCTGCATGATATCGAATTAATGGGAGGGGGACGAACCACAAAAACACGGCCTACCCTCCTCCCCCTTTGTTGATGTAATCGTTGCGGCTCGAACGAAGGCGGCGTGGTGCAACGGCATCGCACGGGAACGAGGAGGAACGCGGCGAAGGAGCGCGGCACCGTCGCGTCGCGCCGTTGAGGCCGAAAGAAGCTGCGGCCGGAGTCAGGCTGCGAAAGAGGGGTGCGGCACCGTCGCGCCGTGCCAGAGAACCACGAAGAGGCCGCAATGGAGGGGTGCAGTGCCGTTGCGCCACGTCGGTCGGACAAGGCCGTGGCTTAAGGTCGCTGTGGTGCAGAGAGAGGCGGTCGGAACCGCCGGCCGCCGTCGTTCAATGGAGACGGGACCTGCTAGGGGGTCCCGTGGCGGTGGAACTGGACGGACAATCAGGCCGGCCGTTCGGCGGGGAGGCCGGGGGTCATAACCCTCGGCAGCAGGATGGGCGGGCCCCCTCCACATGGGGGGCCGCCATTTCGAGACCAGGGGTGCAGCCCCCCCCCCTTCCCGCGTGCACTCCTCACGTGGGCGCCGCACCGCGCGGACAGGCACACCGGGTCGGGCCGCGTCCTAGTGGGTCAGACCTGGACCCGGGTTGGGTCGACCCAGTTCGGGCCGACCCAGGGGGTCTCGGGCCGGGTCGGTCCGGGCCCAAAACCCCCAAAAAACAGACAGGTTTGTTCAAATGCCCGTAACTTGGGATACAGACCTCCGATCGATGCACCGTCAGTTTTTATTCGATCCTTGGATCGAGATTGTCATTTAGGTATATTAAACATAAGGCTTCGGCGAATCTTGGGTACGGCCGGGTTATTTTGAACACGAAACCAACCGGACCCTCGGAACGGAAATGCCTATAACTTGAGCTCCGGACGTCCGATTAACGTGCCATCGACTTTTTCAGATTCATCTTAGTGAGACGGACCTTTTGGCTTGCTCTGCTCGAGGATTGGACGCAGCTGGAGTATGGTTGGGTTGGATTGTACCTGAAATCCAACCGGGCCCCTGGAACGGAAAAGCCGATAACTTTCAGACCGGACGTCCGTTTGACGAACCGTCAGCGACGTTGGTGATCACGTCGAGAAATGGTCCCTACGAGTATACCCTATGTGAGTTCTGGGTATAGTTGAGATACAGTCGGGTTGGTTCGTACATGAAACCAACCTGGCCCTGGGACGAAAAGGCTAATAAATCATTGACCGAGCGTCCAATTAATGCGCCGTCTATTGCATTGGGACCCCTATGACGAGGCGTCCCTTTGAGATACTTCTTCGTGGGAATTTGTGATACTTGGGGTATTGAAATGTCGCTCGTGGAGAGGACCCTCCCAGAGACGATCGTACGGAGTACAGAGACCGTGTAGCGGGATGAGACCTGATGACTGCTTGTCCGATTCGATTCGGAGTGACTTGCATAGCCCAGTGGGGAGCACTACTTTGTGAGGTGGTAGAATCATGGAAGAGGAGCACTACTTTGTGAGGTGGAAGACCTGTGGTACTCGACAGGAGGAGTGCCTCTGTAGGCTATGAGGGGGAGCACTACTGTGTGAGGTGGCAGACCCATGGCGGAGGAGCACTACTTTGTGAGGTGGCAGACCCGCGGTACTTGACAGGAGGAGTACCTCAGCAGTATTAGGTTAGTGAGAAGTACCTCAGAGTCATGACAGGATCACTATACTCGTCAGAGATGGAGCTCTTCAGCAGTTACGGTTTCGATAATGAAAATCCTGGTTTGAGCTGAGTCATTGACCTTTGTGTTTTCCTCATAATTGAGATGAGTTACTAGATAACTTTCATATATGTATGGGCATATACCTAAGTAGTGGTTATCCGTTGACTTCATATCTGTGTGACACCTCGTGGTTGAGTTGGGTTACTAGATAACTTGCGTATATGTATGGGCATATACCTAAGTAGTGGTTATCCATCGACTTAATATCTGTGTGATACCTCGTGGCTGAAATGGGTTACTTGGTAACTTAGGTATAAGTATGGGCTTATACCTAAGTAAGGGTTATCTGTTGAGAACTTTATTTGTGATTATCCTTATTGGATTTAGTGAGACCTTGAGGGTCTTGGGGTCCCTACTGAGTATCATATACTCACCCCTGCATGGGAATTTCCCACACCTCGTTATGTTGGTTGCAGACGACGGACATCACTGATCGTGGTTGAGGCTTGTAGAGCTGGACGGTACTCGGAGGTGGATGTCACGATGATCCGGTACCCGAAGGTGGATCTCACAATGAGTCGGTACCTGGAGGTGGGTATCCTGACGAGTCGGTACCTGAAGGTGGGTCTCACGACGAGTCGGTACCCAGAGGTGGATCCCATGACGAGTCGGTACCTGGAGGAGACAGATAGACGTCGAGTGCTGAGGAGGACATCTGTACCTACCCTTCAGGTAGGAACCCGGAGGACAATCCAGGAGCTGCTTGTCACCTTTTAGCTGTTGTCCTTTGAGTTGTACTTTACTTTAAGTTGTAGCTGTACCTTTCTTTTGGGCTTGTATTTTCGGCCCCTTGTACTTTCAGCAGGCTTGTTTACTCCTTTACTTAGTGATTAGCTTCCGCTTGTACTCTGTTTTTGTGTATTTTCATTTCATAAAGGCAATGCCTTCCCTTTTTATTGGGATTTACGCCTTTGGTGCTAGTCGCCAGCCCCTGGCCTATGGAAGGCGGGCTTGGGGTAGTCACGGCATGGGCCCCGAGGATGGGTCGTGAAAAATTGGTATAAGAGGAGTCGGTTCTACCACAAAACTCAGGACTCTGATCTTTCCTTTCTGTGAAGCAATAGTGTTAAGGGTACCAGGTGTGGTCTTCAGTTCAGGGAGTCCAGTGTTGGTACGGAGGACAACGTATCCATACAACAGGACCCTGACTATTGATTTCCGACTCTGTGCACAAAAACACTGATTACGTGTATGTTTCCAAGAGTTTTAAAGTCAGCTCAAACAATGTCAGCTCACCAGGTATAAATCGTTTGATCATGTCACGTCTGTTTCTTTCAGGATGTCTTTCCACGGATGAACAGCTAGAGCCCAGAGGGATGTACCTACTGACCGCCCACTGAGCGATGAGGCGTCAGTATAGGGCCCTCTTACAGTGGAGGCACCATTAGAGGCACCAGCGGTACTACCATACTTTGGGCCACCGATGCCACCAGCCCCAGCAGTAGGTGATGCATGCCTCTTGAGCGTTCTGCACGAGTTCCAGCACCATAGGCCACCCAGGTTCCGAGGAGAGATGGACCCACAGGTGGCTGAGGATTGGCTGGAGGCTGTGGTGGGAGTTTTCAGGATAGTGGGTACACCGGCGGACTTCATGGTGATCTTTGTTGCCATCCTTCTTCAGGCAGCAGCAGGCAGGTGGTGGAGACGGGTGCTCCAGTTTTGTGATGAGATGAACTTCACTTGGGGAGACTTTGAGACCTTCTTTAGGGTGGAGTTCATACCAGTGACTCTACGCCCCGAGAGTGTTCAGGAGATACTGCCTTTGCCGCAGGATTTTTGATGAGTAGCCGAGTCACTTGTAGGTAGTAGACAAATGATGCAGGGGTCCAAGAGGACCAGACCAGCAAATGGATGATCTCAGGTTATAGGATCGGTAGTGCAGGGCACCCGGGGTGGGGTCAGAGCGAGGCGCGCCAGAAATGGACAGTGTTTCTCCTACGGAAAAAAGGGTCACATGGCACGTGACTGTCCGACTCCCCGCACAGTTGATCCGTAGGCATTAGAGGAGCCACCAAGACAGAAGCAGCGGCGGGTGCTTGAGCAACAGCTGAGCAGTGGACAAGGTAGTAGAGCTCCGGAAGCAGGTGGACATGAGCGGAACTAGTGGATTCCTTTTTATCCCTTGTACTTCTAGTTATATATTGTTGTTGTATTTGTGTCTTTGTACTATGAGATGTAATAATAAAAGTCACTTATCTTTGTGATTTTCACTTTCCTGTCCTTTTGTTTGGTTGATACTGAGAGGTCCCGGTTAAAACTGTTGACTTGACCCTCACTTTTGAGATTTCTACTGGAGGAGACCGAGTGACCTCACACTGATGCCGACAGTGTGACTCGACCCTTGGAGGTGAGAGTGATGGTTGGATCTCTTGGTAGTAACGTCGAGGCCTTACGACGTCGTCCATGGCATGAATGGATCATTCATATCAGGATTGACTGTATTAGGAAATGGGCGTGGTTCATCCAGGGGATGAGAACAATTTTCTCCTCTCAGCAAAAGAGAAATCTTAGAAGCTCTTGTAGATCGTAGGCAGAGAAGGTGCAGATCATCCAGGAGCGGATGAAGACTGCACAGTGCAGTAAGAAATAGGAAACTGGTGCCAGTCTCAGAGACTCGGGCGTGTAAAATGTTTCAATAAGAAGAACTGTTAAGGAGAGACGAGTCTGCAAAGCAGAAGATGTGGAGGCAGAGCTAGGAGATCATCATGAGGTGGTGTACATTTAAATATATTACAACCACCCGCCTTAGTTGTCCCCACCAGGCTCAGGGAGCTGGAGGGTAGGGGAAGAGTGCGGCTGCATGCGGTCAAGGAGTGTGACCCAATGTATCTAAGAATGATTCGAGGGACAGTCTGTGTCCACTACTAGCTACCGTAGTAACAGACGTTGATATGAATCATTCCTTCCTTCCACGAATCTTGTCCTAGACCTAGAGTTTCTGGTAAGCCATAGACTTGACCCTCACGTCTGGAGATACCTTTGGGAGGAGACTCGATAATCACATTTTATGCCGATAGTGTGATCTGACCCTCAAGGCGAGAGTTTCAGTTGGAATCACTTGGTGGAAGCATCGAGGCCTTACGAAATTGGTCTAAGTATGGATTGGATTCACAGTTCATACCCAGATTGATTGTATTAGGCAAAAAGGTTGTGATTAATCTACAACATTGGGATGGGTTTTCCTTGGTCGGAAAAAAGGAAACCCCAGGCAGCACAGGATAAACTCATGCATAGGAGGGTGCGGTCGATCAATCTTGAGTCAGTCAACCTTACCCTCGTGGAAGAGGGAGTTTTGAGTTTCTATTCTAATCGGGAAATAGAGTCCTCTTGAGTTCGAGGATGACGACCACGTCCTTATACGGGTCTCACCTCTATGAGGTTTACAGAGATGTGGCCAAGGTGACAAGTTATCTTCGAGGTTCAACGGACCTTTCTAGGTCCTCAGCAAGGTAGGCAGGGTGGTTTACCGCTTGACCTTTCCACCTCAGTTGCACCAGGTGCATGAAATCATCCACGTACCTTGGCTGAGGAGATACATGCATGATCCTTCACTCATCATCTACCTCAGGGAGTTGGACGTCGATGACAGGGCGATATGCACAGAGGTTCCAGTGGAGATCGAGGATCGACAAGAGTAGGTCCTATATGAATGGTCGATTCCTCAGGTGCGCTTTCACTGGCAGCATGGGAACCTCCCGGAGAGCACATGGGAGCGGAAGGTTCAGATGCGTGCTCTGTACCACTTTTGTTCCCCTAGTCAGTGTTATAGCTTTACGGGGACATAAATCCCTGAGGTGGGAGTAATGTAAAGACCCGAAAATTTCAAGGAATTTTTTTTTTCTTAATTTCTTTGGAATTTTACGAGTCTGTGGCTTCTGACGGTACCTGATTTCGAGGCCCGGTGTGTCCAGAACCAATTTATGAATTTTAGCTCGGGTACGTTCAGTGAACGAACGAGCGGGTTTTCCTAACTTTTGAACCGGTGCTCAGAATCGAAATCTGAGGGCACCGATGGAACCGTAGTGCTGGTAATTTCTTAGGAACACTTTCTCTGGAGCTGCGTTTTCTCGGGAGGTGATGTTAAAAATAAAGTGGTTTAATTAAAGAATGAAATAAAATATGTGCTGCAATTTTATTTCTTCTCTGTGTAATTATAACCTACGTTTGGAAGCTGAGGTGGGACCCACTAAATTCTTACTCCTCTTGATAGGATATTAGTGAGGTGGGCCCCACATGAGCCCCACCTTTTCAATTTCCTTATACCTCCCATTAAGTTGGCAAACCCCCCATTAATTTGTAACTCACCCACACCCCAAATTTAATGACAAGTCAACCCTCAAAATTAATTTTATTATTAAACACTCTTCAATTAAGTCAATTAATTGAATGAGATATTTTGATTTTCAAATGAATGTTGGCATGTGTGTGTATGCGTGAATAAAATAAGAGAAGGTCTTATTTTATTGGGGGAAGGCATTGTGTGGAAAGGAGAAGAGAACTTTCGTCCTGGAGAGCTTCATCTCCTTCGCGAAGAAAGCCGAGTCTACGACGAAGAACTCCATCACCGCAAGGGAATCGCCATGCCGCATCCTCTCTTCTCTGCAGCCGGTGAGAGACGCCTTCTTCAGAGAACGACGACACACCACATCCTTCATCGAGCGAACACCGACGATGCTTACGGAGCCTCGTTCGTGACACTGTCTTCCACGGCATCTTTTTCCCGTGATGATCCTCGTTCGATGACTTCTTCGAGGTAGGGAATTATTTTGAGAATGATATCTTTTCCCATGGATGTTTCCATTTAAAACAAAGAACACGGATCAACTCAATATTATGTTGATCCACGAAATAATATGTTTGCGGGTTGGGAATATTTGATTGCGGGGAAAAACGTAGGGGTTTGGTTTTGTTCGTGAATTTTTCTTTGCCATCCAACGTCAAATTCTTAGCCACTTGATATCGAATTAACGGGAGGGGGCCGGACCGCACGAACACGGCCGACCCTCCTCCCCCTTTGTTGATGCACTAGTTGCGGCTCGAACGAAGGCGGCGCGGTTGAACGGCACCGCGCGGAAACGAGGAGGAACGCGGAGAAGGAGCACGGCGCCGTCGCGCCACGCCGTTGAGGCCGAAAGAAGCCGCGGCCGGAGTCGGGCCGCGACAGAGGGGCGCGGCGCCATCGCAACGCACTGGAGAACCACGAAGAGGCCACGAATGGAGCGGGGTCACGGCGGAGGGGCGCGGTGCCATCACGCCGCAGCGGAGGGGCGTGGTGCCGTCACGCCGCAGCGGAGGGGCGCGGCGCCGTCACGCCGCGCCGGTCGGACAAGGCCGCTGCGGTGCAGGGAGCGGCAGCCAGAACCACCGGCCACTGGTGTTCAAGGGAGACGGGACCCATGAGGGGGTCCCGCGGTGGCGGCACCGGCCGTTCGGCGGGGAGTCCGGGGTTCGTAACCCCCGGCGGCAGGCTGGGCGGCCCCCTCCACGTGGGGGTCCACCTTTCCGAGACAGGGGGCAACGCCCCCCCCTTCCCCCGTGCGCTCCGCACGCGGGCGCCACACCGCGCAGACCGGATCCCCGCGCCAGCAGGGCGGGGCCGCGCCCTAGGGGGCCGGACCTAGACCCGGGTCGGGTCGCCCAGTTCGGGCCGACCCAGGGGGTCTCGGGCCGGGTCGGTCCGAGCCCAAAACCCCCTAAAAACGGACAAGTTCGTTCAAACGCCCGTAACTTGGGCTACGGACCTCCGATCGACGCACCGTCAGTTGCGATGTGATCCTTGGATCGAGACGGTCGTTTTGGTATATTACAATAAAGTTTTTATAGAACATTGGGTATGGCTGGGTTTGTTCGAACACAAAACCAACCGGGCCCTCGGAGCGGAAACACCTATAACATGAGCTCCGGACGTCCGATTGACGTGCCGTCGACTTTGTTGGATTCCTCTTAATGAGAAGAACCTTTTGGCTTGTTCCGCTCGAGGTTTGGACGTAGATGGAGGATGGCCGGGTTGGATTGTACTCAAAATCTAACCGGGCCCCTAGAACGGAAAAACCGATAACTTTCAGACCGGACGTCCGTTTAACGAACCGTCAGCGGCGTTGGTGATCACGTTTAGAAACGGTCCCTATGAGTATACCCTATGTGAGTTCGAAGTATAGTTTAGATATGGTCGGGTTGGTTCATACACGAAACTAACCGGGCCCCTGGGACGAAAAGGCTAATAACTCACAGACCGGGAGTCCGATTGACGGGTCATCTGTTGCGTTGGGACCCCTATGACGAGGCAGACCTTTGAGATACTTCTTAGTGGGAATTTGTGATACTTGGAGTATCGACCTGTAGCTCGTGGAGAAGACCCTCCCAGAGACGAGCGTACGGAGTACGAAGACCGTGTAGTTGGCTGAGACCTGATGACTGCTTGTCCGATTCGATTCGAAGTGACTTGCATAGCCCAGTGGGGAGCACTACTTTGTGAGGTGGCAAACCCGTGGTACACAATAGGAGGAGTACCTCTGTAGGCTATGAGGGGGATCACTACTGTGTGAGGTGGCAGACCCATGGCGGAGGAGCACTACTTTTTGAGGTGGTAGACCCGCAGTACTCGACAGGAGGAGTACCTCAGCAGTCTTAGGTTAGTGAGCAGTACCTCAGAGTCGTGATAGGATCACTATACTCATTAGAGACGGAGCTCTTCAGCAGTTACGGTTTCGATAATGAAAATCCTGGTTTGAGCTGTGTCATTGACCTTTGTGTTTTCCTCATGATTGATATGGTTTACTAGATAAATCACGTATATGTATGGGCATATACCTAAGTAGTGGTTATCTGTCGACTTCATATCTGTGTGAC
The DNA here is from genome assembly GCA_963277665.1 of Viscum album. NCBI lineage: Eukaryota > Viridiplantae > Streptophyta > Magnoliopsida > Santalales > Viscaceae > Viscum > Viscum album. The sequence goes on along the minus strand of OY728150.1, from coordinate 426,847,421 downwards.
ACCTTGCGGTTGAGTTGGGTTACTAGATAACTTACGTATATGTATGGGCTTATATATATGTAGTGGTTATCCATCGACTTCATATCTGTGTGATACCTCGTGGCTGAGATGGGTTACTTGGTAACTTAGGTATAAGTATGGGCTTATACCTAAGTAAGGGTTATCTGTTGAGAACTTTATTTGTGATTATCCTTTTTGGATTTAGTGAGACCTTGAGGGTCTCGGGTCCCTACTGAGTATCGTATACTCACCCCTGCACGGGCTTGGCCCACACCTTGTTGTGTTGGTTACAGACGACGGACATCACTGATCGTGGTTGAGTCTTGTAGAGCTGGACGGTACCCAGAGGTGGATCTCATGACGAGTCGGTACCCGGAGGTGGGTCTCACGATGAGTCGGTACCTGGAGGTGGATCTCACGACGAGTCGGTACCCGGAGGAGACGAACAGACGTGGAGTGCTGAGGAGGACATCTATACCTACCCTTCAGGTAGGGACCCATAGGATGATCCAGGAGCTGCTTGTCACCTTTCAGCTATTGTCCTTTTAGTTGTACTTTACATTCAGTTGTAGATGTACCTTTCTTTTGGGCTTGTATTTCTGGCTCCTTGTACTTTCAACACGCTTGTTTACTGCTTTACTTAGTGATTAGCTTCCGCTTGTACTCTGTTTGTGTGTGTTTTCATTTCATAAAGGAAATGCCTTCCATTTTTCTTGGGATTTATGCCTTTGGTGCTAGTCGCCAACCCCTAGCCTATGGAAGGCGGGCTTGGGGTAGTCACAGCACGAGCCCCGAGGACGGGTTGTGACATCTTTTTACTACCATCTTTAAAAAATTATCTTATTATAATGTTCGAGAGTTTCTTAAATGATAAAAACAAGAAGTAATCCATATCATCAATTATCAATCAATATGATTCAACGCATAGTAATATCATGAAAATCCATAAAGTACAAGAGACTAACTTTTCCTTTCTAATTTACTCTTAACTAGTTTACTATCTTTATTTAGTTTGTTCTTCTATAAAGAGTGTTCCCCCATGTTCCCATTCCTCATAACCATGAGTAATAAAGTAGTCATAACCAAACACAAATAAAAATAATAATATAGGACCCTTGGAAAAGTTCTTAGTAGGCTAGTCAAAAAATTTATTCCTAAAGATAGAAGATAAGTTTAGAAATATTCTACCTCAACCAAATATATGATGCCTATTGTGTAATGAAGGAGAAAATAATATGGTGACCTAAAACACATGAGGGGAGCCTTAATCAACCTAAAACATAGTTATTTCCCATAAAAACCAAATCCAATCCACTGTACAACCCATCTGATACATGGTTAAAAATCTTTAAATCAATATCATTGAGGAAGGTCGCAATATGAAAAAAGAACTACAGCATAACATCACCCAAGGAAGAACCATTATAAATTGACCTCTAGGTCCTTGTGTTATGATAGAGGCAGGCACACCATAAATAACCAACTGGAAGAACTCTAAATTCATCCTTTGAACACCATGTCATATCAAGAAAGTACCACTCTATGAAGGAACTCTACATAAAACTTCATCCTATTGTTGATTTTAATTTAGAACCTTTTATCTCTTACAACTGCATGTAAATTATCCTCCAAACCTCTCAACTCTGTTCACCACTTTAGGGTTGTATTCAGCTACTAAGTTTTCATTTTATCACTAAACTTTTATCTTTGTTTAACATTATTTTAACCTCATCCTTTACTCCTCGTTATATCTCCATGCTTGATATCACTTGTCTTAAAAAAATCTAAATTTTCTTTTAATCTCAAAACCTATTTCACATATAGCTTCATTTTATTATAGATTTTCAGTGAGTGAATTTACAACATGGAAATTAGTTATAAATAAATCCTTTAAACCTAATGATCTAGAACTTAATATAAGAAACAAGAACTTAAGTTAATAACTCCAGTGGTATCCATAAATCTATCTTCTTCCATATCCTCAATTGGATACCACTTTATATGTTCTAATGTCACTTTTTATCACCATATTTTGATTGATAGCATTGAATACTTTATATAAGTCTTTTACACCACTTGAATTTAAAATCTAACTCTATACCACATGAACTCTTTCATTACTAATTATAATTTCATATTTAACAAGAAATGACACAATTTGTTCAACACATCAACAATGGGCCTCACCAAAGTGTTCACAACACTATCCCCTTGATCACTATGAAATGAACCAATTTGTTCAACACATCAACAATGGGTTTAACTCCTAGTCATCCAAAATCTCGACTACCAATTCAAACAAAGACCTAAATGGAATGATGTACACCACACTCGAGAAATGAAGACATAAAAAGAAATATCAGAAATCAATAAAATGAATAAAAAGAAACATGAGAAATCACGGAAATTTTAGGACATGAAAATGTGTGGTGGAAACTATGTGCCACAAATGTTACATATACAAACCAACTATTTCCATTTTTGTTCAACACATCAACAATACAACTACTCAGGGTCCGATGATGCATCGTCACCCTCTCCACCTTCATTTCCACTTTGTGCTGTCACCTGTAAGAACATTATATTGAAAATTAAATACGGTTTCATATTTATATTAAAACATAAAACCAATGAAAGTTAGAAAACTAAATGATTTTGATTTTCTCTGATTTACCTATATACCACCAATCGATGCACTCACACCGGGGGCATATCTGCTCATATGATGACATATTTTAGTCAACTCTTTCTACAATGCAGATATCTGATCCCCTTACTGGTGAACTATGTTTCGTAAAGAAACAATCTCCTTCTTAGCATCTCCAGGTATGGGCTGACTAAAGTCGGGAGTAGATGCAGCAGCTATCCCTGGTGGCCTGCTAAAAACCTCAGATGGCACGGGTCCCAAACCCATCCCGCGCACTCTGCCAGGATGCTCCTTCCCAAGGAATTTAGCAACCGGTCATCCTGGGAGACAGAGTAGGAATGCGCAGGATTGGCATCCCATAGTTCTTTAATTTTGACCTATAAATCAAATATCAATATATATTAACATAGTAAAAACTGATAATAAGTTATTATGATACAAAATTGACTTTATACCCCAACTTCTTTAGCAGGCTCATTAACAAAACATCCATCTGATTTCTTGTGAACATCCAACCATAGTTCAGTTCTGGATGCTTCCTGGCCTAAACTCTATGACTACATTAATCAAATATAAATAAAAAATTCAATATATTAAATAGATAATATTGTCTTATAAATATTTAAACTAATTAAAAGATTACCAATGTCGTTTGACTTCTAGAAAAACTTTTTGAGCCCGTAGTGTGAGGGATGACTTGCTTCACTCTTTTTGACGCATTCTGTCTTGAGAGATCCTGAAATAAATAAAATGAAATTTAATATTGATGTATTTAATGTCATGTACTTTTCATATAAATGTATAAATGTAAAATGAGGATAATATAATAATATATATATTATAATACCATCCGCTTCTGATCCCGATGCCTATCAACAAACACTTTCCACTGCTCTTTTTGTACCCCACTGGGTAGATTCTCATACATTTGCAGCGCGGTCAATGAAGCATCGTTGACATCACACCAGAATCTCCATTTAAAATCTTTCCACTTCTTACCTAGATTTTTCAGCGTCCACTTCCGTGCTATCACCTCAGCAACGGTAAAGTGGAAGAACATATGTATACAGAAACTCATTTTGAACATATTAGTAACATGACATTCAATTAAACCATAATGTAATAAATTTACCTTGATTTGAGAATCAAACACTTCATTTTTCCAGCTTGGAGGCATATGTCACAAATCGTCATATGAAATGGGAAGGAAAATGGGCTCTGCTGCCAGCTGGCCTAGAATCTGGCCAAGTAACCCCACGACATCATCCGTAGAGACCCTATAAGAATCAAATGGCACAAAAATCTTCTCGCCATTCAGATTCCAAACATCTGAACTTTTTATGTTTTTCTCAACAGTTGAATTTTTTTCATCTTCAATGAGCAAACATTTAGTATAAACAAAATGCTATAAATTTATTTAATTAAAATTTGTACCTATGACAGTGACACTCCAGTATGTCCGGGATGAACTGGAAGGGGAACATCACTGCACCACTAATGAGGCTCTTGAAAGGGGAGTCAACGACTTAGCCTCTACTGGGAAATCCACATATGGTGTGAGAGATGGTGCAGGGGGATATGGTGTAGGGGTGTCGGCAGCTGGTGCCTCAGATGTCGTGGGGAGGGAGCCAGATGGATCGTCATCTGTCGTAGAACTAGATGAAATAATGTACCGCTTCTTTCTTGGAATTCATATCATTTAATCAAATAAAATTAAGTTCATAATATATATTTCAATAAAATTATGCAGAAAAAAAAATTAAAAATGATAATAGATGGAGTACTAACAAACAAAATATATATAACAATGATAATGAATGACTGCATAAATGAAACAAGTGGTTGGTGAATAAATAAATAATTGTACATTCAATCATTTTCCCCTTCAATCATGTCGGTTTCCTACTCCATTGCTTCATCCAATTCATTCATCCTTGATAGACTAATATTTTCAATATCATGATGGAAAAATAATTCTGCTTCCTGTTGCTGATTAAATTCAATTTCAGAGGTCAAATTTTCCAATTCATCACCCATATCATACAAATCTCTTTGTATTACGTGAGAAACTACACTCCACCATTCATCAGCAACATCATTCACATAATATACCATTTTTCTTGTGATTCTAAGATATATGGATCATGCAGTTCACGATCACCAACATCCTTCAAGCGAGAGAAGTTCACAGAAGTAAATTGCAAGGAATCTCTTTTAACACCTCTGATAATATCAACCCATTTTCATTTGAATAAAACAACCAAAAAATGTACATGGTAGTTTAATTCAATAATATCATATAGCTTTCCATAGTATTCCACTTCAGTAAGTGTAAATATACCACTATTCTGTGTTCTCAAACCCACTTCTCGATTAACTGTACAAAATCTAAAGTCATTCAAATTATAAGCGTCGAACTTTCTAACTTCTTTTAGAGGACCTCTAGAAAGAAACTTCAAATCTTCTGACACCTCTAATCGAGTATCAGTATTCATGATCTGAAAAAATAAATATACTTTATTAGATTTACAAAAATGTATGTGTCAAACTAATATTTGTATTTATTGCAATATTTATGAACTTATGCGTCGTGAAAACCATTCTACAAGATCTTTATTAACAGCTTTCGTTATATCTTTCTCATTTAGTGTTCGGCCTCTCATTCGTCTCTTTGTTTGTATCCTCAACTCTTCAATAAGTGGATCTGCAATTTCACTATTTAGAAGCACATATCTATGTGCCTGTAATAATTCCAATTCAGTCAGTGTCACATTTGAGGTCCTCCCAACTGATCGGCCAATAACAGGAAATATTTTGGATTTCTGATGTATTTGAGATTGAGTCGATGTGTCGTCAACATGTCCAACTCAATTAAATCTTTTCTCAATATCATCCAAGTATCGAGAACAAAAGGTAAGACACTCCTCAGCCACATAGCCTTTAGCAATTGAGCCTTCTGGTTTAGCTTTATTTCTCATGTATGATTTCAAATGCCCAATATATCTGTGAAATAAAATAAACATAATTATGCATTTAATTAAGTACCAAAAATTATTTACTTAATTCAAAAACATATAAATAAAGTACCTCTCAATTGGATACATCCATCGATAATGAACGGGTCCTCCTAATTTAGCTTCCTCAACCAAATGCATAGTTAAATGCATCATTACAGTAAAAAAGGACGGAGGAAAGATTATCTCCATTACGCAAAGGGTCAATACAAACCTCTCCTAGAGGTTATCAAGATGAAATGGATGTAGAGATTTCTCACATAGTTTTCTGAAAAATGTGTAGAATTGGAGTACAACAACAGTAATTTTTTCAGGTAATAATGTACGCAATGCCAATGGTAGTAACTGTTGTAACAAAATATGTGAATCGTGGATTTTCAATCCATGTAACTTATGATTCTTTGAGTCAACACACCTCGAGATGTTACTTGAATACCCATCAGATACCCTAACATTATTTAACATTCAAAGGAATGTATATTTATTCCTATTTTTCATTGAAAAAATTGCCGAAGGATACTTTCCATTCTCATCTGGCCAGAGATCACGTTTTGTGTTCATTGCTTGTAAGTCTTTGCGAGCATTGAGATGATCCTTCGACTTTCCATGCTCATTAAGCAATGTGAAAATCATATTGTCACAGACATTATTCTCAATATGCATCACATCAAGATTATGCCGCAACAAATTAAATTCCCAATACGAAAGCTTGAAGAATATACTTTTTTTCTTCCATTGTTGCGTTCCGGTTTCGCTTGACGATGCACTTCAGACCTGTTTTCCGCTATCATTCAAATGATGAACCTTCCCAAATTCTGTTTCAACATTTTCAAGCTATGTAAATATTTCAAAACCATTTAACAACTTTGGAGGAGGTCTGAAATCAATGGAACCATTTAATTTTGATCTGTTCTGCTGAAATCTATGAGATGCATCGAGAAATCTTTGATGACACAAGAAGAACCATTTTCTACTATGAGGTAGCCATTTGGGCTCAAAATCAAAGTTACTAACGGGACAATACAACCCTATGTAAGTGTTCCAACCAGATAAATTCCCAATCCCAGGGAAGTCACTAATGGTCCACATTAAAGCAGCATGCATTTTGAACATTGTTTTAGAAGAAGCATCAAATGTCTCAACACCGTTGCTCCATAACTCCTGCAATTCGTCAATCAAAGGATGAAAGTATACATCAATATCATTTCCATGAATTTGTTTTCTAGGAATAATCATCGAAAGGATAAAAGATGTTTGTTGCATACACATCCACGAAGGCAGATTATAAGGGATCAAAACAACTGGCCAAATGCTATAATTGGTACTCAAAGTCCCAAATGGGTTGAATCTATCGGGATCCAATCCCAATCAAACATTCCTAGGATCAGCTGAGAAATCGAGATGTAATGAATCAAATGTCTTCCACGATTGGGAATCTCATGGATGTCCCATTAACCAATCATTGTTATTATCTACAGAATGCCACTTCATGTGTTCGGCGGTTTTTGATGACATGAATAATCTTTGCAATCGAGCCTTAAAAGGAAAGTAGCGCAAAACCTTTGAAGGTGTGCTCCTTTTCTTCTTCTCCATGAAATTATGTTCATTCAGACTTCCAACATCACCCTTTGCCTGCCATCTAGAAGAAGAACATTTCTTACAATTCTATCTACTTGAATCCTCTCCCCAATAAAGCATACAATCATTGGGACACACATGTATTTTTGTATAATTCAGACCAGGCTTTTTAACAACATTTTTCATATCATAAAAAGATTCTGATATTTTTTCTTCAGGAAATGCATCATGAATCAATTCCAATATCATGGACATTTCCTTATTTGTAATTCCATATAGACATTTGATATGGTACAACTTCAGCAGAAATGAAATCTTTGAATATTTCAAACACCCACTATACAACTCTTGATTTCCATCATCAACTAAATCATGAAATGCATTTTCCTCAGTGAAGTTTTCTCTTACATTTGGCTCCACAGAATCAAGAGGAGGATCCAATGATATGTGACAATCTTGATCTGCTTGTGTTGCAGTCTCAAAAAAATCACTTGTCACGTTGTAATTTGTAGCACCCTCTTCTGGTTGTTCTGATATGTTTTGATGTTGATTGTGGTGTCTTGCAGTGCCAAATGCATCATTTATTAGGTTTTGCATTTCATTTTCCATTGTTGACGAACTTGGGACCTCATTCTGCATATTAACATCAGTGCTCAATCTTTCTGTAACGTTCGATTCTCAATGCCAAATCCAACACAAATATTGAGCAGGGAATTGCTTCAGTATTAAATGTTCATAAACCTCATCTCTCTTCAACCATGTTCTAAATTTACATTTAGGACATGGACATTTTATTCTCCCTTCAATGGATCGATTATAAATTAAAAAATCTAAAAACTCATTCAAACCCTTAACATAGTAATGTGTGTTCCTCGGTAATGTGATCCAGCTTTTATCCATGTATATCACAATGTGCCTACACAAAATATACGATAGTGTAAGATTACAGAAACATAATATAATAAAGATGACCCATTGATCATAAAGTATACATAATATAATAAAGTTGATTCATTGATCACATTTACCACTTCAGACCAACCGAACAAGTCTGGTTCATAGGAGACAACGTCAAAACCTCATTGAGAAGCGGTAAGAATATCGGTTTACAAACATATCATAACACGGTCAATCACACATTTATGTTGCCTCAAACAACACCCCATTGATGTGTGATCGAAACCGATCATAATGCATTTTAAACCTGAGACATTATGTGATTGTTTAGGCTTGACCTTATATGTCCTACAAGAAGAATGATGTTTCTCAATGGTTTCTCACACAACCAACCATATCAAATTCATATTTCCAAGAAATAACTGAAGAGATTTAAGACATGAGAGCTCAAAAGAAATTCAAGAAAAAAATTTCCATTTTTCAATTGACATCTTAGGTTGTGTTTATTCTACCAGGAATGACACATGTTTAACAAAAATGACAAGATTCTCCCCACTTATAGAGTGTTCTAGTTATCAAAATTAGTGATATATCAGCCACTAATAAGTTATCTATATCATATTCACATCAAACATATGTTTGATTCTTCCCTCAAGCACACTCATTATGTCATAACAATCATAAAGAGGGCCAAAACCAAACCGACCAGCATGCCAAAACACCTTATTATTTTTTAAGTCCTCCAATGCTGTGAGAAATAGTTGATTATTTAATTCATAGGTCACTCAACTCCATAGATGACCCAACACCTTAAATACAGCCCATGGTTCAATGATTTAACCGAACTCCATACATTCATTACAACATTTAGAACTCAACAGAAAAAACATGGATGTAAGAATGTTGCCATAGGTTCCATAAGAAATTGGACGCTTGGCGATCATGAAGTACACTAAGAAACATAGTAGAGTGTCTGAAAAAAACACCTCCATTATATTATTCATCAAAGTATGGTTTCATCGTAAAATCTGAAGACAAATTGAGTAGAAAGTATGATATAATACTGTATTCTTGGATGATTTCCCTTTTAATTGCATTATATAGATCAGGATTGAATATCATCAATTGAGATCCATGAAACAAATTGTGTAGAAAATTGATTTGTGGTGGTGAAGACAACTAATAATTCACAATAGTCAATAGTTTAATTATCTAAAAATTGATAATATATTAGAGAGAAACATTTAATGGTAATAAAAATGTTGTTTTCCAAATAGTGGAGATATTATTAATATAATGTCATTAGCCACCTCAAATTATAATGGTAATCATGGATGATCTATATATGATTTTAGATGACATTGAGCCATCAATAACCTCATTTTGATAATATGAATATTTGTCATTGTCTCTAAAACTCTAATAGTTATAATAATAAATTTATCAAAACATTTCTCACAAAAATGACTTGAACATGAAGTAAATCCATAAAATAGTTTTATTATATCCATATTCATCACTGTATCAAAAGAATTTATTGTATAAAGACAAAATTAGTAGTAAAATATATTTACATGAGCCTCTAAAATAAATCACAAAATATTTTATCATTTACTATAATGGTTGGATAAACCATTTCGATTGTATATACAATTTATGATGATTAATATATTCCATTGAATAATATACACATAGAGATTACATTAATGCATACCAAAACATGAATTAGGTATCAAATTAACAATTTTCTTCAAATTAACATGCTAAAACTTAAAGTAACAAACATTATAATCAAATAATAAACATATATTGCACAAAATATTGTAAAAAAAGATGAAAAATGTTGGAAAATTCACTTTAGGGTCGCGGTCGCAGTGATAAGGGTCGCCAGGAGAAGGGGGGTCACGGGTTTCCGGGGTCGCCGGTCACGGGCTCCACCGTAGGCGTTGGTCGCGGGGTCGCTGGAGATGGAGGTCGCGAGTTCATCGAAGTCATCGCGGGGTCGCCGGGGGGGGGGGGGGGGTTACAGGAAGAAGGGAGCACGGGGTCTGGAGGGTTGGGGAAAATGGGGGTCGGGGTAGGGAAGGGTCGGGAATTTTTTAACAAAATATGGGTTTAGCAGTGGTTTATTAAAAACCTTCATGAAACCTTTTTCAGAAAACGTTTAGCGGTGGTTTTGTGAACCGCCTCCACAAAACCGCTGCTAAACCCTATTTGTGTTGTCATGATACAGTGGCACCAATTTTTGTTCTGCTGAATTAGAAAATCTATACCAGGAGTATGAAATCAAGTCTACCCATCTATCCCACTACCATGTAGTGGCTAATAGACATATAGAGGCCTTCAATAAGACCCTATCAAATATACTCTATCAAATTGTAGATAAAGATAAAAATTATTGGAAGGAAAATATACTACATACATTGTGGGATTACCAGACCACAACTTTCACTACCACACAGGATACCCCTTATTCATTAGTATATAGGATAAAGGTGATCATCCCCATCGAATTTAAAATTTCTTCACACTGTGTTTCTATCTGTGATCACCTATCCATAGATAATAAATCTCATATGTAGCTAGATGAGTTTTATCGACTGGATGAGAAGATACTATAAAACTTGTAATATTTTGAAGTCCATAAAAACCATATATCATGATCCTTTAAGAAAAAAGTTCACCTTATGTCTTTCCTCGAGGGAGAGATGGTGCTGGTCATTAGGACATCAATGATACTTAGAAAGAAAACTCCAAATATGGAACTAAAGTAAGATGGATTGTATTCCATACACAAATTCTATTACAATGGATCTTATTCTTTGATATTTATGTGTGAGAATCATACCAAGACCCACACCAATGAAAGGTTCTTGAATAAATATTATGTGTAATCACAAGACATCACCATCCTAATCAAATAATGTAAAACTGCATGGTATATCATCTATGTCGCAAGACAATAAACTACATGAAACAAATTATAATTGATTTCATGGTGTTAAAATACATGGTACATCATCAATGTCACAATATAATAAACTACATGATGTCAATTCATTCTGATCACATGATGTTAAACTACGTTGTACATCATCCATGTCACAAGACAATAAACCACATGACACCAATGTACCCACTGTATGATGTTAAACTACACAAAACTATAATGTTCTACCATAGTGGAAATCACCCTAACATTGGTCATCTACCATGCCATATTCAAGAAATACATGTGGCTTTATTCTCATTACAATGAGATACACAATGATGCCTAAACACCTTATGTTAGGCCCATCCAAAAATTTCCCCATTTATAAGATGATCTTAACCAGCCTTTGGCCTCAAGGCATATTTTCATGTTCGGATATGGTTTCCTAATGGCGCAAAAAATTATCTATCCTATAACTAAAATACATCACCATCATCCTGACTGCATGATGTTAAATGACATGGTACAACATCCATATTGTAAGACAATAAACTATGTGACACAAATTCCCTTATCGTATGATGTTAAATTGCATAAGAATCATCATATTTACAAAGATTCACCACACACAAGCTAGATCTTTGTAAAAGAAAGGTGAAATTCCCTCCTGTTTATGGTTTAGACTTGTACAAATAACTAATCCAAGAACTACATATGGATTGATTCCCATTATCACAGGATACATAGAGACACCCAAATTCTTTATCATGGGATCAACCCAATCATAAAATTTTCACAAAATATATTCCCTAAGGAATCATGATTATTGCCTCTATGCAACATTTCATGATAGTTTGTGAGGAAAATAATCCCACCTGACCTTTATTTCACATTAGTTCTTTTATAATTATCCACACCAGCTCCATTAATACATTCTCACCCCATCATAATCAAAGTGTGAAACAAGGAATTGTATAATTACCCCAGGTAAAACCTAGGATGCCTCATGTGGCCACATGTGGAATAAATCAATGATAAAATTCATCATCACAAGATGATCAACTATAGAAATACCCCATTCCATAAAAATGGGATACCTCACGACAACTATAGGATGCCTCCTATCACAAAAACAAGACCTTCATTCCCTCACCAGAAAAGAAAAACACCTTTGGTATTGGTCTCTTACCAAGTCAGGCTCAAGAACTAAAATTGTATTAATTCTCATTTTAACAAGATATGTTCTGATGAATGAATGTTACATCATAGTCCAGTCACCCTAGAGAAAATGATCAATCCTTTTTTATGGGTCAGACCTATATAGGGAGATTTTATTCAAGAAATATGTGTGGATTGATTCTTATCCACATAGGATATATAACAATTCCCAAGTCTATATTCTTAGGCCCAACCACAATACTAATTTCCTTCCATGTTGGGTAACCAACAACTTTATCGTAAGAAGTTAAAAAATCATGGTTCCTAAAGAACTACATGTGATTTGATTCTCATTCCAATGGGATATGAAATAATGCCTAGACCTCATATCCTGGGCCCAAAATTGAAATACGATAAATTATCCCTCCCTTGCGTACAAACAAAATTGATGTAATGGACCCAAAAGCAGGTCCTTATATTTATAGATTCATTTCAATTAAAGAACCTTCTCCATTCACATGATCCAGATCTATATAGGGAAGTGTGTTAAGAACTGCATGTGTCTTTATTCCTATCCACACATGATATACAGTGAATCACAAATCTCCAATCCCTGGTCTAACCACAAAAATTAAAGAATAAATAGTAAAAATTCCCCCTCTGTATATAGATCATACCTACATGGATAGTTCCTATTCATAACCATGCGTGTCTTTATCATTTTCCACACAGGATACATAGTGATTCATGGGTCTATGATCCTAGGTCAAGCCAAAATGAATAAAAATAAACCCTACCTATGTAGACATATACAAGGAACTAGTTCAAGAACTATGAATGGATTGATTCTTATTTTGACATGATATGTAGCAATGCCCAAATTTTTTATCTTATTATAGCTACCATACATTCAAAATTCCTATATCCTTTATTTTATAATCCTTGTGTAGAAGAATAAAAATTTTCTACCCCTTTTTTCTCGCACCAATATTAGATCATGTGGGATTAGGAGTTCCAGTAAGGGATTCCCTACTTGATGAAGGAGTATCAATTCACATTAGGGTGTCCATGGTCTTGGAAGAAAGACCTTAAAATTAACACCACATTTCCTCACCACATTATGTAAAACTACATGGTACCATAAGAAATTTGAGTGGCTTGTTTCTCATTTTAACGAGATACATAGTGGGGCTGAGACATCATGTCCTAGTCCCAACCATGGGGTAAATAAAATTAAAAGTTTCCCAACCTCCTCTATAGAATCAATGACCTTTGAATGAGATATAAAATTTGTGTTTCCTCATTCATATATCCATCATGGAAATAGAAACGACACCTTCTACATATGAGAAAGATCTATGTATGGAATTTCACTGTCCATGGAAAATCATGGTTTGAATGTTTCTTACATACCTAGAAAAATTCTTTTCATTCATCATAATCTCTTCCCAAATAAATTTAGAATCTCCAAAATATTTCTCTGGCCATTGATGATAGGGGTCAATGTCCATATTTCACCTTTGTTTGACTATGCATAATATTATCTAGTCGGTTCTACATAAGTCACTGAAAAAAATCCTATCAACCAAAAGAAAATTCATCCCCAGGTGATGCCTTTTCTATCTTAATATCCACCAATGTCATTTTCCCCATATCATTTATCCTAATCTGAGAACCCCCTGAATCATGGTTTACACTTTGTTTCACCCTAATGTCCGAGGAATGTCCGAACATCTTGGTCCAATGAGCCTCCTGTAACTCATTATTTTTATGAAAAATTTTCTTAGTAGTTTGACCTAAAATTGAAAGACCCCATATTGTCCCCACTACATAATTTTAAACTACATAGATGATTTAATAGTCATAAGGGACTAAACTACACGGTGTCCAAAAATACATTTTTCTTGATTCATTCCATCATAGGATACATAATGTCACCCAAATATCCAATCCCTGGTCCAACCATAGAAAAAGGTAAAAATTTCCTTTCCTTGTGCATGGGTCAAACCTGCATGAGGAACCCTATAAGAACTACGTATGGTCTGATTCTCAATTTAAAAATATATTTAGTGACACACAGATTTTATATCCTAATAATTAAAAATCAAAAAAAATCCCCCAATCTTCTATACAAGAGTTAGATGTTCATAAGAGGGTCTAATATGCATCTCACCAAATGTGTGATCTCATATTTAAATGAAAATTCCCCATCCACACACAATATTTTGATCGATGTGTGGGGAAACCTTCCTAGAAATATGTATGGATTGATTCTTGTTTTGATGATATACATCTTGAAATATGGACCTTAAATTTATGTCCCAACCATACCGAAAATAAGTCCTTCTTTTATACATATGGCTCAGACCTGTTTAAGGGAAACATTTTTACCCATTCTTAGAAAATTATTATAGGAAATGATAATTTTATGTTAATTAATTTTTCTTTAAAAAACCAAAATATATGTATGAGGAAGTTAGAATCTCCATAAACCTCCATGACCATCAGAAATGGAGGGCCAGTGTCACGAGGACACCTTTTTTTGACAATGCACAATATGCCCTAGTTGTCTCTACATAAGTTTCCCACAAAAGGCCTATCAACCAAAATAAAATTCATCCCCAGGAGAGGATTTTAAAATATTTTTGTTCTATAATGATTTTTTTCATCCCATATCACTCTTTGGATTTGGAAACCTCCATATTATAGCTTACAACCTTTCCCTTTCTTTCCTGAAGATGACATAATATCCTTGTATAGATTACCATGAAAAGGGAAAATCATTTATCCCTCGGTCAAAGATAAGTGAACTTGAGTCTTAGATATTGAACATACTTTCTCTAAGACATTAAACTGCACTATCCATGTTCTTATTTCACAAAATTTTATTACACCATGCTTCAACACTCCTTTACATGATCCAAATTCATATAGGTGTGTTTTCTTATTCATGGAAAATGCCGATATATATTCCCTTTTCATTTTTATACATCATTCCCTTGAAAATACACCGTTAATGATATTGATAAATCTATTTTATTCACAAATTCCAAAGTTATGATCAATATTATTATCCTGTATTAAAACTATTAAGTTAATTCACAACACACTATAAATTATGATCAATTGAAATTGGAGTATAAGATAAAAGATAAATGTAAAAGGGTAAATGATTATTAATTTATTTATTTAATGATAATGGAGGAGTTTATATAAGTCCCCAACCTTAAACATTATATAATATTGAGTTAAGTCAAGAATTCACATTGAGGATTATTTTAGGTTTAAAGTTTTAGATAATTAAGCCATAACTATTACATTACACCTCAAAAGATTACACAGTATAAAATTCTAATCTATCGAATTTTTTCACAACAATAAAAATCATTAAATAAAAAAAGACTTATTTTCTTGATATAAATATTCTTGAAATCTTACATTCCATTAACCTTCCTTATACCCTATGAAAAACATTTAAAAAACTTGAGATGAGCATAAAAATATTATTAAGGGTTATAAAATATGGAAAGAAAACATTAGTCCATCAATAAATACAAATCAATGAAATCATAATTTTCAATCATAGAATATAAGCTCTTTAACATACCTCACAAAATCATAAGATTTATGAATAACACATAGAAATAATAAATAATAAAGGTAACTTGTGGAATCTATATCATACTTACATTGTAGATTTCACAGCTATATAGGGAGTTACGTTTGGAATACCCATTACAATATATTCCCTAAATCTATTAGGAGAAAAATTAACATTTACCTCTGTGACATTACCCAATGCATTAGAGAAATATCTCGGGCTCACCCACCTGAGGTTTATCACGGAACCACATGTATTATTAAAAAATTCCCAAGAACCACAACACATAAAAAAGCACAAAGGAAAGGCAACATTTTCAATATATCATTTCAAGATATTGAAATATTCAATCCATTTTTGAAACAATTTAAAACATTTAATAAAGAGATTTTTGAATCAAAGTGTCCCATACCACTATGAAACTTTTAAAGGAATTAACTTTTTAAAACATTAATGTTCATATAAATAAATCCTTAAAACCATTTTGAAAACATAGAAATTAATGAGAAATATTTAGAAAATTAAATCTTTAAAACATTTAAAACAATGTTTTAGTTAAAGTGTCCCTTACCACATTAGAAAATACTTGAATAAAAATAATTTAATAATAACATTAAAAAAACTTATAATATAATGAAACTAATGATATTCATGATATAATATTTCAAAGGTCAGTATATACACCATATAAAAGTGAATTGGTTCATAACAACAAATAATTCTCAATGGAATGTAAATTGAGATGAAATTCATTAAAAACATTGTATCTTTAGATTATGGATAAATAAATGACATAAATATGTGTGAAAAATATAAATACACTCAATATAAGTGGATATTAAGTGTAAAAAAAATCATAGTTCATTCACACATATTCTTAGAAATACAAAACCAATGACATGGATATTTAACTCAATGAATGGTTATTGAGTTATGATTTCCATTAAAAAGTTCATATAAATGAAATAAGAATTTATCAATGGCCACCATTAGAGGTGGTAGGAGATAATTTAACAATCATTGTTTCATGTGGTAGTAGTTTTCCGTCCACAGAAATAGTATGTTCGTATCCATTATATGGAGGTGTGTGGAAGTGTAGTTATAATAATTCTCATAAAAACATCCTATTATATTTAAGATACTAGTTTTGTTATAAAATAATAGAATAAAAATATTTTAGGGGGTTGGAGAAGGAAAATAAATTGAATAATCTTGAGAGAAGACATTACCTTAAATCGGGTAACTCCTTTTGATTTAAGATAAAAGGACTTCTTAAATTTTCTTATTCACAAGGTAAGGATTATAGAAGGAAGAGATTGATGTTGGAAGATTATTTGGGCTGAGTTTGTATGAGACAAGGGGGATTGAGAGGTGTGATTAAGGGTTAGAGGTGGTGGCCTTTTATAAGAGGGAGGAGGGGCACTTAAGGAATATCTTGAAATATTATTTTATTCTAAATTATATTTTTATTATAAATGAGTCCCAATTCAGTTATTTCAAAGATAATATTAATATAAGTTAAAATAAAATCATCCAATAAGAATTTAAAAGGTTTTGGATATTTTTTAATCCTTATCATTTTTATTTAACCCTTTTTTACTCTTACCAATTTATCAAGCATTTAACACTTTGAGAATAAAAATAGTTACCAAAAGATGAAAAATATCCAATTAAAGAGTCAATAATATAATTTTTTACTTAAGATTACTTTTTGGAAGAATATTATATTTTTTTTGTAATTTTATAATATTTAAATAAAATATTTTATATTTTAAAATATGATTTATGTCAAATTTGACATTATTCATATCATGAATTTTTTTTATTAAAATCCATAAAAACATGATTACTATGAAAAAACTTCATTAATACAAATAAAACATGTATTTATCATCCAAAAAATTCGTGTATGACATCAAAATAACAAAATTACATTTATTTTAACATTTATATTATCATTTATTTGAATCCTTTATTAATGAAGTAATCAATACACCACCATTGTGTCATAGTTAAATTTTTTTTATTTAATGTGTTAAAATTATAAATAAAATACCATGATGTAGGAAATATTTTTATATTTCAAATTAATATTTATATTCTAAGAGATCACTTATATAATCCCGTATAAAAATTGTATTACTAAAAGATATATGTTTTGGTTATATTTTCCTTAACTTTCAATTAAAAGTAATTAAATTTCATTTTCACACACAAGTGGCTCCATGGGGTCTAAAAATAGATCCAAGGATTCACATGGTCAGAAATATATCATCCAATAGGGTTAGAACATGTGTTAGGGTAATTTATTATTATTATAATATTATTTTTTACCCTTATTTACCAGATTTACACTTTAACCATGGTAAATAAAATATTTACTGAAGTTACTATTAATAATGTCTAAAAATAATAGTTACCTATTTACCCAATTTGGATCTCCTGATTCCAAATATGGAATCCTTTTTCCAAATTCAAAACACATAATTTTCAGCAATTAATTTAAAATTAATTCTTGTTGTTAAAACCAAAATGTGTGTTTTTAAGAACTGAAAACTACCAAAAGACTAACATGTGTTGATGTCCAATTTCGAAGTGAAACTACTTACAATGACAAAAATTATATTAAATGATAAAAATATAATCAAGTTACACTTTAAAAATAATTAAAATTACAATATTACTATATAAATAATTTATAATAATAGGCAGTTTTGAATTAAAATTAAGTATTTTCACTATTCATTAAAAATGACCTTTATCTAAAAAATACCAAAATTTCATCCTATGTAAATTTTTATGTCCCGATTCTAAATAAGAATATTATTTTTTCAAATAGAATGTATAAAAGTTAGAAAAACTATATTTAAAAAGGGTACACAATCAAAAGGCGGTAAAACAACCCTTTTAAAAATATTAGAGTTTTTCATGCTTAAAATGAGATTCATTCTTATTTTAGTCCTCTAAAATTTATTGGATAAGTGTAAAGACATTTAATAATAACTTTGTAATTAGTTATATTCATTACTTCCTATACAACATGTAGGCGTTAACTATCATTTAAAATAATATTATTATTATATTATTTTTTTAGTATAACTCAAAGTTGTATGCAATATAAGATTTCGAAGAAACCTGTTGTTGCATATTGAGTATGCTATTAGAAAAAGTTCCCTCTTAAAAATAACATTAAGATCTTATTCATAAATATTAGTAGATATGAAAATTTATTATTCTATAAATACTTGGGTCTTTACATCCATCCCCCATTTTGGAAATTGCATCTTCGCAATTTTAAAATTGGGTTTGGAAACTTCATTAAAGTCCCACATCAGAAAAAGAGTCAATAAAACTATCACTTTAAAAGAAGTAAGAGAATTAGAAAGGACACCCAAGATAAAAAATACTTGGATTCCATGAAAATATGGATATGGAGGATAAAATATGTAACACCCCAAGCTTTCATGGTACGTTTCCCTTTGAATAATGCAATAACTTCCGTTGTACGCAACTTCGAGATTCTAACACATCGCGACCAATCAAACTAGCTGTTATGAATATTAATACCCACTTTTTGAAATTTTATCAATTTTATATTTCAAAATGGACTTCATTTTTGGTTTTAGAATATCAAAATTAGCTTAGGGTGAATTTTTTGTATTTTTCTGAAAACATTTAGTTTTTGATGAACAATGAAAAATACTAAATTTTAATTAAAAACAACTTTTTTAATCAAAATAATTTATAGTGATAAATTATAAAATTGAGTGGTTTTTAAGTATAATATATTATATTTTTACCATTTAATCTAATGTTGGTCATCATATGTAATTTCACATTTAAACTCGATATAAGCAAATGTCAATCTTTTGATAGTTATTATTTCTTAAAAACACACTTTTCATTTTTGACAACGGGAATTAATTTTAAATTAATTTTTTCCACTTTTGAGTTTTTAATTTATAAAAATTGATTCAATATTTGGAATCAGAAGGTCCAAATTTTGTAAATAAGTAACTTTTATTTTTAGACATTAGGAATATTTACTTCAGTAAATATTTTATTGACCATGGTTAAAGTTGTAAATCCAGTAAATAAGATTAAAAAATAATATTATAATAATATTAAATTACCCTAACATGTGTACTAACCCTATTGGATGATAACTTTCCGACCATGGGCATCCTTGGGTCAATTTTGGTACTCCATGGAGCCACTTGGTAGTGATAATGACATTATATATTAAACAATTTAAAGTAGAGACAAAAATAACAAAAAAAATATCTTTTATTAAAAAAAATTTTATATGAGGTATTATCATTGATCTATTAAACTATAAATAATCACTAGAAATATAAAAAGATTTAATACCTCAGGATATTTTATCTATAATTTTTAGACATAAAATAAATATATTTATTTATGACACAATGATGATACCGTTTTTTATTAATGAAAGAATCAAATAAATGGTATTATAGATGATAAAATAAATATAATTTGAAAGTTTTGATTCCAGAAACTAATTTTATAGGTTAATGTGACATTTTAGGATTGATTATATGAATTTTTTTTGAAGTAATAATGCTGTTATAAATTTAGAAAAAACAAAATACCAAATAGTGTCAAAATTGAAATAAAAGAGTTTTTAAAACAAATATTATATTTTTAATTTATATTCTATTCCTAAAAATCTAAGGTTCAGAAAAAAGGACTTATATAATAATATGTGTATCATTAATGAACCACTTGGTGTTCTCTTTGAAGTATATAGTAAGTTTATTAACCATATAATATAAAAATACAAAGAGACATGGTAAATGTCATACTATTTAACTAAGAGTTAAATCTAAAAGATAAGGTTAATATAGTGACCCAAACCTGTCTAAAACCTATTGGTTGAGTGGATTGCGACCCATCCCCACCTTACCCATTAAATAATCCATTTTTATCCATTTGAAAAAAAAAGATTTTATTATAAAATAATATTTTTAGCTTTTGCTAAGGTGCCCCTCACCCGTCTTATAAAAGGGAACCCCCCCTTCTCTCTAATTTACTCCATAAAAGCCATTTGGTTCGGACAAAACCTGACCAAATACACTCTCAACTATCCCACCTTCACCCTATAGGCCTTTCTTTAGTCATAAATCCAACCTAAAGAGCCCTTTTGATCAAATCAAAAGGAAGAACCTGAAGAAGAGGTAAATATTTCATCACCTCTTTCAAGTTCCTTTCTTCTTCCACTTCCTCTTTCTTTGTTGTTTCCATTATAAAATAATAAATCCAGTATCTTCTATATAATATGATGTTATTATAAATATGTTAAAACCATATTCATTATTCTATCCATCCTTTGAATGACATGTCACCATACGTGCGTACGTACAGCTTACCGTCTCCACGTCTTGGTGTAATTGTTATTCAATACATTATTATTTGGATGGGTATAATAATGATGTGTAATTGATTTAAATAATAAATAAAACATGATAATTATTCTGTATATAAGATATACCATTCAATTATATATTATTTTAATATCAAAAGAATGATATTGTCGCTCGTGCGTACGTACGGATTAACGTCTCCACGAACGCGATGAGATTCGTTCCCCATCATATCCATTCAAGGCTAATTTTATTTAGATGATTAAAAATAATGTTTAAATACTTAATATCATTATGAATAAGAATAAGATACATCCTATCCATAACAAACATTACTTATGTAACAAATCATATAATGGAAAATGAATTAGTTAACACCCGAAATGATGATAATACTAAGATATTATTAACAAAGCAATGTTAAAAGATCATATATGATATCATATTAATGTATATGTTTATTTTATAATTTAATAAAAAATATTTCACCATTATACAGGAGGTTAACCTACCCTCAAACAAGGAAAATTACAAGGTAAGGGTTATTTTCTCAATCTCATTATTATCCGAGATTGTTTATGTATAAGTATTTACTAGGACATATTTATCATCGATACCCATATTTCATAAAATGTTTTTGAAATGAATCTTTTAAATTTTTATGGGAGGGTCTATTTAACTATATCACCATTTTAAATATTTTAAAGATTTATCATTCTATATCATTTTAATTAAAGTCAATGTTTTCAAAATGATTTTAAGGATTTATTTATATGGACATGAATGTTTTGAAATGATAATTCTTTTCAAAAGTTTCAAAGTGGTATGGGAAACTTTGATTCAAAAATTCCCTTTTAAATTACTTCCTTTATAAATGTGTGACTTTTAAATGTTTTCATGAAAAATGAATATTTCTCTCAATGAGTTTTACAAATCATTTTCATCTATGTCAACATCCTTTGATGGATTCTAAACTTTTTTGAAGTTGATTTATTATGATACAAACTTCCATATTTTATTGAAAGTTTTGTGATATATTTGACTATGGATGTGTTATTTTTATATGATTCATGGTTTATGGTAAAATTATTGACATTTTGTATGTTATTTTTAATACGAATGTTTATGTTATGTTTCAACCTTTTCATATGAGGAATGTATTTGACATAGTAAGTGATGGGTGGAGCCTACTATAGCTCCTCGATGCATTGGTAGGTCTCATGAGACAACTATACATGGAATTGGCCGAGGCCTTTCCCAATTTTATATATGGTTTTTGCCGAGTCCTTAATCATTTTTAGATGTCTTGGCCGATGCCTTGACAAAATGTTTCAGAATGTCCGGCATTATACATTCCCTCATTATGAAAATAATATTGATTGTTCATGTTGTCATTCGACTAGTAGAATACCTATGATTATGTTTTATTATGGCATTATTTACTCATCTCATATTCTTTCCATAAAAGTATTCATGTTTATTATTGTTAAAGGAATATGGTTTCAATTATTTACCATGCTTAATATTTATGTTATCTTCCGCTGTATTTTTTACCCTTACTGAGCGTTTGATCTCACCCCTTTCTTATGTTTTATTTTCCCATGATATGAAAAAGTTAGTTATGAGTGACTTGAAGGCATAATCTAGGAGGCTTGGATGTTTCTAATAGAATAAATTTTTGTTGTATTTCTTTTCAAGTTGTAAAGTTGAACTTATGTATGAATCTTGTTTCCAATAATACCGAACTGATCGGTCTTTCGAGACATGATTTCCTTGTAATCATTCCAATGTTTTGTAATAATGCACCGACTCTAGGTAACTAGGGTCGGGGTGTTACAGTTTGTATTAGAGGAAGTTTAGTACAAAACTTGGAAACTAGATTTAGATAAACTCTGATTAGAGCACATAGCCCTAAGATAGACTTTGAGGATATGTATAGAAGAACATCCTAGAATTTTGGTATTGTAGAGATTTTATGAGTTTTCCAAGAAATACATCCCTGTATGGATACGAGTAGGTAGAGGTGGATCTGGCATAAATGTACCTAGGGGTAAAACCTAAAAACACCACTTTGATCTAGACTCAAATGTGAACTGGTGCATGAAAACTAGCCTTGCTGCACTCCTATTTATGACACTCCCGGGGGATATTCTTAGGATAATTCTATTTTTTATTTAAAAACCATTATGAAGGGTTTATGATTATATAATTCCTCAAAGAAAACATTTTTATGAATATGGATTGTATCCATAAACTGTTCAATTTATGTTAAGTGTTTTACAAGTTTGGATTTATGTATTGCGATTCATAAACTAATCTAGTGTATGCCATTGTTTAGAAATTGTTCCTAGTGGAAGGAATGAAAACCATTTCAATGCACACACTCCATTTAGGTATTTACCTCCTGCTCAAGATAATTATAGTGGAGCTGGTGATACAACTGGTACTAATCAGTTTATCACCATACTGGGACAACTCACACAGGTTATGGATAATAACCTTACCTGTATGGAGCACCCTGATCCACAATGCGGAGGATCAATGTTAAACCGCTTCATGAGGAAATAACCACCAAAATTCAATGGGGGTACAAATCCATTAGTAGATGAGAAATGGATAAATTCCTTAGAGAAAATATTCCATGCCTTGGGGAGTAGTGAAAGGGAAAAAGTTGTCATGGCAGTTTACCGCCTCACTGGAGATGCTGATCAGTGGTGGTCATTGATTCAAAACACAAAGTAATATGATGAAGTATCAAATATGGAATGGAGGGAGTTTAAATAAATTTTCTTAGAAAAATACTTTCCTCATGACCATCGAGCGAATATGGAAAAAAAATTCTGAGTCTGAGGAAAAAGGAGGATTAGAATGTCGCAAATTATGAAGCTAACTTTACAAGGTTAGAGAGGCATGCTGTAGATTATATAAGTAACCCAAGAAGTAAGATTTACCGTTTATTTGATGGGTTAAAACCATTTATCCGTCGAGCATTAGTATCCTAATCATTCTCCTCATATGAAGATATTTTCTCGTGTGTTATCAATACAGAAAATAAATTCTCTAAGTCTTATGACTTTAAAGCAAACCAAGAGAAGAAGAGATATGATGAACACTATGGGAAAGGAAATAAAAAAACATGGAAGAAGGGAAGAATTGAATTTCCACCCTGTGATAATTGTGGAAGAAGCACCCTGGTGCCTGTCTAAAAGGAAAAAGAGTATTCTACAAATGTGGAAAGGAAGGCCATCTCACTGGTGATTGTAAGGGAAAGAAAGATGCTACCAATGTTCAATTCTACAATTGTAGGGATTTGGGACATTATGCAAATGAATTTTCTAAGCGTTAGGGAAACTTACCTCAGAAAAGGCCAAGGGATAAAGGCCAAGCTTTTGTGATCACTACTACTGAGGTTGAAGCCCCGAAAGACATGGTGGAAGGTAATTTAATGGTTTCCTCAAGTTTGGCCAATGCTTTATTTGATTCTGTATCATCGCATTGTTTCATATCTTCCCAGTTTGCTAAGAAAATTAGATATTTCCAATTTGATTTAACAAGGGAGTTGTTATTCAAAACTCATAAGGGAAGTATCGTTGCTACAAAGTTTTGTGAATCAGTTCCCATTAGGGAATATAAATATTCTTTATCTACTGATCTCATCGTCATACCAATTATTGAATTTGATATAATCCTTGGCATGGATTGGATTTCAGACCATGATGCAAAAATTTATTGTAATAAGAAGAAGGTTTTTATGACGATGATAAAGAACACCTTATCTTTAGAGTATAATCGTCACCACCAAATTCTTATCTAGATCCACCCCCAGTAGCTCAACTAAATTCAATTATTGGAGAGGAAGAGAATGAAATAACTATGGGTGAGGAAAAGAATGTTCAAATAGATGATGTACCTATTATGCAAGGGTATGTTGATGTATTTACAGAGGATTTACCTGGACATCCTCCAGAACAAGAAATCGAGTTTTCCATTGATTTAATTCTTGGTTCAAGGCCCATATCAAAGACCCCTTATAGAATGGCCACTATGGAATTAGTGTAACTAAATAAACAACTATAGGAATTGAGTAATAATGTATTTATTCGCCCTAGTGTTTCTCCATGGGGAGCCCCTGTCCTTTTTGTTAATAAGAAAGATGGATATATGAGGTTTTGCATTGACTACATGGAGATCAATGCTATAACAATAAAGAAAAATTATCCCCTACCTCGCATTGATGATTTATTCGACGAACTTCATGGAGCTCAATAATTTTCAAAGATTAACCTTCGACCTGGATATCATCAGTTGTGTGTGAAGAAGCAAGAAATTCCAAAAATAGAATTTCAAAGCAGGTACGGGCATTACGAGTTTACAATAATGCCTTTTAGATTGACTAATCCACCCTCTGTCTTCATGTATCTAATGAATAGAGTTTTCAAGGAATAACTTGATGAATTTGTAGTGGTATTTATTGATGATATCTTGGTATACTCTAAAAGCTATGAATATCATGAAAATCACTTGCTCATTATTCTAAAGACTCTTAGAATACATGAATTATATGGGATGTTTAGCAAGTGTGAATTCTGGATTTAGGGGATTTCTTTTCTTGGCCATATTATCTCTAAGGATGGAATCTCCGTTGATCCTTATAAGATAAGAGCATTCCAAGAATATCTAGCACCGATGAGTATAACTGAGGTACATAGTTTTATTGGTTTAGCAGGTTATTATTTGCGTTTCGTCCAGAATTTTGCCTGATTGGATAACCCATTAACCAAGATCACATGTAAAGGGGTAAAATTTGTTTGGAAAAAAGAGTGTGATGAATGTTTTGAAAAACTGAAGAGAAGATTACTGAATGCTCCTATATTGACTCTACCATCAGGGAATGATGGGTTTGTTATTTATAGTGATGCATCAAAGAAAGGACTTGGTTGTGTCCTTATGCAGAATGATAGGGTTATTTCCTATGCATCATGATAGATGAAAATTCATGAGAAAAACTATCCTACTCATGATATTGAGTTAGAAGCTGTAATCTTTGCTTTGAATATTTGGAGACACTATCTCTATGGTGAAAAATGTGAGATATATACTGATCACAAGAGTTTGAAGTATATTTTCTCATAGAAAGAACTCAACATGAGGCAAAGACGATGGCTTGAACTACTCAAGGATTATGATTGCACGATACACTACCACCCGAGGAAGGAAAATAAGGTGGAAGATGCTTTGAGCAGAAAAGATCATGGATTTTTGAACAAGATGAGAGTTGAAAAGGATCCTATATACATGGATCTAGTAAAGATGGATATAGGAATAGCCATTGAAGGTTAAACATCAATTATTTTTCAAATGGTTGCCAAACCATCTTTATTAGAAAGGATAAAAAGTTCTCAAGCTGATGATGAGGAGTTTCCAAAGAATATTAAAGCTGTAAATGATGGGATATTGAGTGAATTTGTGTATGAAGATGAAATCTTGAAATTTGGGAAGAGACTTTGAGTTCCTGATATACCTGATCTAAAAAGGGAATTGTTGGATGATGCTCATGGTTCCAATTTCTCTATACACCCTGGTAGCACCAAGATGTATAGGGATTTGAAGGAACATTTTTGGTGGAACAACATGAAGAGGGAGATTGCTGATTTTCTGTCAAGATGTATGGTTTGTCAACAAGTGAAAGATGGAAAGCAATAACCTAGAGGAGTTATGAAACCTCTTCCCATACCTGATTGGAAATGGGATATCATTACGATGGACTTTGTCATGAGACTACCAAATATTCCTAGAAGGAAAGATGCAATATTGGTCATTATTGATCGTCTTACCAAGTCAGCACATTTTCTTGCTATAAGAGAAGATTTACCACTTGAACATCTAGTAAGACTATATATTAATGAAGTTGTGAGACTAAATGGAGTACCCTTATCAATTGTTTTTTATCATGATCCACATTTTACATCAAGATTCTGGAAACTTATTCAGAAATCCCTGGATACTGAACTTTGTTTGAGCACTGCCTACCACCCCTAAACTAATGGAAAATTAGAACAGACTATTCAAATGTTATAATACATGTTTAGATCATGCTCACTTGACTTTCAAGGTATGTGGGATCAATATTTACCTCTGGTAGAATTTTCCTATAACAATAGCTTCCATTCAAGTATTCAGATGACACCATATGAAGCGTTATACGGAAAGAGATGTCGCACACCAAACTGTTGGGATGATGTTGGTGAAAGAAAACTTTTAGGCCCAAAACCTGTGGATGAAATGATGGAAAAGGTGAAGGTAATACAAGCCCACATCAAAGTAGCTCAAAGTAGGAAGAAGAGCTGTGTAGATAACCAAAGGAAGGATTTGGAATTTTAGGTAGGAGACCATTTTTTCTTGAAGTTATCTTCATGGAAGGGTGTTATAAGTTTCGATAAGAAGGGAAAATTAAGTCTCAGGTACATCAGACCTTTCAAAATTCTAGAACGAATTGGGGTTGTAGCTTACCAGTTGGAAATGCCGCCAAGTCTCTCCAAAGTTCATGATGTGTTCCATTTATCACTGTTGAGAAAATACATGCCTGACCCAATGCATGTACTCACCTATGAGGAATTAGAGCTGGAACCCGATCTGTATTATTGCAAAGAACCCATCAAGGTTCTTGAACAAAGAGAACAATTTCTGAGAAACCGGACGACTTGTCTGATAAAAGTTCTATGGAGAAACCATAAGATGGAAGAGGCAACGTGGGAACCCAAGGAGCTTATGATAAAGAACCACCTGGGTATTTTTATGCAGTAATATTCTAGAAATTTTGAGGACTAAATTATTTGAAGAAGGAGAGAATGTAACACCCCAAACTTCCGCGGTATGTTTCCCTTTGAATATGCAATAACTTGAGCTGTACGCAACTTCAAGATTCTAACACATCGCGACCAATCAAACTAGCCGTTATGAATAATAAAACCAAATTTTTGAAATTTTAACAATTTTATATTTCAAAATGGACTTCATTTTTGGTTTCAAAATATCAAAATTAGCTTAGGGTGAATTTTTGGTATTTTTCTGAAAACATTCAGTTTTTGATGAATAGTGAAAAATCCTAAATTTTAATTTAAAAAAACTTTTTTAATCAAAATAATTTATAGTGAAAAATTATAGTATTGAGTGGTTTTTATGTATAATTAGATTATATTTTTACCATTTAATCCAATTTTGGTAATTGGACATAATTTTACATTTAAACTGGACATAAGCAAGTGTCAATCTTTTGATAGTTATTATTTCTTAAAAACAAATTTTTTGTTTTGACAATGTGAATTAATTTTAAATTAATTTCTTCCACTTATGTGTTTTGAATTTAGAAAAATGGATTCCATATTAAAAATCAGGAGGTAAAAATTTTGTAAATAGGTAACTTTTATTTTTATACATTAGGAATGTTTACTTCAGTAAATATTTTATTTAGCGTGGTTAAAGGGGTAAATCTAGTAAATAAGGTTAAAAATAATATTATAATAATATTAAATTACCCTAAAATGTGTCCTAACCCTATTGGCTGATACATGTTCGAACATGGGCATCCTTGGGTCGATTTTGAGACCCCATGGAGCCACTTGGAAGTGATAACGACATTATATATTAAATAATTTAAAGTAGAGACAAAAATAACAAAAGAAAATATCTTTTAGTAACACAATTTTTATGTGAGGTTATATAATTTATCTATTCGACTATAAATAGTAATTAGAAATATAAAAGGATTTCCTACCTCAGTATACTTTATTTATAATTTTTAGACATAAAATAATTATATTTATTTATGACACAATGATGATGCAGTATTTTCCTTATTAATGAAAGAATCAAATAAATGGTATTATAGATGTTAAAATAAATAAAATTTGAAAGTTTTGATGCCATAAACGAATATTATAGGTTAATGTGAGATGTTAGGATTTATTAGATGAATTTATTTCTAAGTAATAATGCTGTTATGAATTTATCAAAAACAAAATACCAAATAGTGTCAAAATTGACAAAAAAGTGTTTTTAAAAAAAATATTATATTATTAATTGATATTGTAAAGACCCGAAAAATTCAAGGAAATTTTTTTCTAAATTTTTTTGGGAATGTTTACAAGAACACAGTTTCTGACGGTACCTAATTCTGAGGCCCGGTGTGCCCAGAATCGTTTTCTGAAGTTTAGCTCGGGTACGTTCAGTGAACGAACGAGCGGGTTTTTTCTAACTTTTGAACCGGTGCTCGGAATCGAATTCTGAGAGCACCGATGGAATTGCAACGTCGGTAATTTCTTAGAAACACCTTTTCCGGAGTTGAGTTTTCTCGGGTGTGGTTTTTAATTTTTGGGGTTAAGTAAAGGAATAAAAAAACAAATTTGACGCACAATTTTTTATTTTACTTTGTTCAACCTAAGCTAAGTGTTGGAAATGGGACCCAAAATATCCTACCCTCTAGGTAGGATATTTGTGAGGTGGGTCCCACAAGATCCCATCGTTTCTTTTCTTCTTAAGTAACGCACCCGCACCCCCTTTTTTTTATGAAGTCAAACCGTGCGTTTATTCTGGTTAAGAAACGCCTCATTAATGTGGCGGTTTAAGCGTTGCAATTAATTCACTTAACTGTTTCTTTAGTTTTTGAATTTTAAAATGAAAGGCTTGTGAAATAAAAATAAGACAACTCTTATTTTTATTAGACTGGTGGTGTTGAGAGGCTAGGGAGAATTCTCAGGCTCTTGAAGTTCTTCCTCCTCGACGAAGAACGCGAAGAATGCGAAGAACGCCGGATCCTTGGAAATCAACGACCCTTATTCTGCAACTCTTCTTCCGCGACGCTCCTTCCGCAACACTCCTTCCGCGATGCGACGATCCCCCCCTTCTGCGACGCCTTCTTTCGCGACGTGATTTTCCGCGACGAACCCTCCCTCGACGACACTTGAGGCAGGGGTTTGATTCAATTAAACCTTTGTGATTTATACCCACGACGTATGTTTAAATATTTTTCGGAAGACTTTTAAAACCGCTAACGCGGTGGGTGCGGACCAACGAAAAAGTCCGAACCCACCGTCCCTTCATTCTTGGTGTGCGGATCGGCAGGCGACGATGAAGCAGGCTGCACGGGCGTTGTGAGGTCTTCGCACTGAAGGACCGGTCCCAGGAGGGCCGTTGGTGAAGATGGCAGGCAAATCCGACCACCGGAGCTCATCCGATGGTCCGCGGAGCAACCCGCTGGCGCGCCTCGCCGGCACGGCGGTAGGAGGCGGTGGCCAGCACCGGTCGGCTGCCAGGAGATGGCGGCGCCCGACGCGCCGCCGGGAAGATCCGTCGCGGCGGCAGGTCGGCAGTCCCGCGACCGCGCATGACCGGAGGAGGTGGGACGCGGAAACCGACCGCATCTGTTGGCAAAGGTCGGCACCCACGCGGGGCCGCGGTTCGTACGGGGGGGGGGGGGGGGTTGGGGGGGTTTCCCCTTTTGCGCGGCCGCTTGGCCAGCGCCAGCGCGCCGGGCCGGGTTGCGCCCAGGCCGGGCCGCGCCCAGGCGGGGCTGGGCCACGCCAGCCAGGCCGGGCCGCACACAAACGGGCCGGACTCGGACCCGGTTCGGACTGACCCTGGGGGTACCGGGCCGGGTCGGACCGGGCCCGAACCCCCTAACACCGAACCTCTTTCAGTCTGTTGCCCATAACTTGAGTTGCGGGCCTCAGATTGATGCACCGTCAGTTGCGTAGTGATCCTTGGATCGATACGTTCATTTAAGTATATTAAACTCAAGGTTTCAGAGTACTTTGGGTTCGACCGGGTTGGTTCGTACACGAAACCAACCGGGCCCTCGGAGCGGAAACGCTCATAACTTGAACTACGAACGGTCGATTGACGTGTGGTCGACTTTGTTGGATTCCTATTGATGAGATGGAACTTTTGGCATGCTTCTCCTGAGTTTTGGATGCAGTTGGATAATGGTCGGGTTGGATTGTACCCGAAATCCAACCGGGCCCCTGGAACGGAAAGGCTGATAACTTTCAGACCGGACGTCTGTTTGAAGAACCGTCAGCGGAGTTGGTGATCACGTTGAGAAACGGTCCCTATGAGTATACCCTATGAGAGTTTGGGGTACAGTCAAGATACAGCTGGGTTGGTTCGCACACGAAACCAACTGAGCCCCTGGGACAGAAAAGGCTAGTAACTCACAGACCGGGCGTCCGACTGACACGCCGTCTGTTGCGTTGAGACCCCTACGACGAGGTGGTCCTTTGAAATACTTCTCCATGGAAATTTGTGATACTTGGAGTATCGACCAGTAGCTCGTGGAGCAGACCCTCCCGGTGACGAGCTAGCAGAGTGCCGAGACCTAGTAGCTGGCTGAGACTTAACGACTGCTGATCTATCGACTCGGTGTGTTTCAGATAGACTAGTGGGGAGCACTTGGTTGTAGCGGAAGACCCACGGCGGAGGAGCGCTTGGTAGTAGCGGCAGACCCACGGTACTCAACATAAGGAGTACCTCTGGAGGCTATGGGGGGGAGTCCTTGGTTGTAGCGGCAGACCCACGGCGGAGGAGCGCTTGGTTGTAGCAGCAGACCCATGGTGGGAAGCACTTGGTTGTAGCAGCAGGCCCACAGTACTCGACGGAGGGGGAGTTCGGCGTGCTTGGTTGTAGCGGTGGGTCCACTGTACTCAACAGAGGAGGAGTTCGGTGCGCTTGGTTGTAGCGGCAGGTCCACTGTACGCGACAGAGGAGGAGTTCGGCGCGCTTGGTTGTAGCGGCATGCCCACTGTACCTGACAGAGGGGAGTTCGGCGCGCTTGGTTGTAGCGACGGGTCCACTGTACTCGACAGAGGAGGAGTTCTCCAGTAGCCGTGGTTTTGACATCATGAATAAAATCCTGGTTGAGTTGATTCCATAATCTTTGTGTTTCCTTATGATTGATATGGGTTACTTGATAACTTAGTGATATGTATGTGCATATACCTGGGTAGAGGTTATCCGTTGATTCCATAATCCTTGTGTTTCCTCATGATTGAGATGGGTAATTTGATAACTTCGGTATACGTATGGGCATGTACCTAAATAGAGGTTATCTGTTGAGATCTTATTTGTGGCTATCCTTGTTGGATTTAGTGAGACCTTGAGGTTCTAGGGGTCCCTACTGAGTATCGTTATACTCACCCCTGCACGGGCTATGCCCGCACCTCGTTGTGTTGGCTGCAGATGACGGGCAGTGCAAACAGAGGCCGAGTGTTCGAGGACTGGACGGTACCCGGAGGTGGACCTCACGACGAGATAGTGTTCGGTGGTGGACTTCACGACGCGGCAACACTCAGAGGAGGTTGACGGGCGAGAGCGTTGTGGGAGCTATCTGTACATACCCTTTAGGTAGGATCTGTGGTGGACGATCAAGGAGCTTCGCTATCTGTACCTAGTCTTCAGGTAGGATCCGAGGAGGACGACCTAGGAGCTGCTTTCTTTCTTCCAGCTGTTGTCTTTTATTGTACTATCTTTCAGTTGTAGCTGTACTTCGATTGGGTTTGTATTCTGGCCCATTTACTTTTCAGCACTTCCTTTTTGTACTTAGTGTTTTACTTCCGCTTGTACTCTGTGGTGTTTTGTTACTTTTATAAAGGAAATGCCTTCCCAGTTTTTGGGATTTACGCCTTTGGTGCTAGTCGCCAGCCCCTGGCCTATGGAAGGTGGACTTGGGGTAGTCACGACATGGGCCTCGAAGACGGGTCGTGACAAATTGGTATCAGAGGAGTTCGGTTCTACCGCAGAACTCAGGACTCTGATCTTTTTCTATGTAAAGCAATAGTGTTAAGAGTATTGAGTGTGGTTATCAGTCCAGGGAGACAGGTATTGGTGCGGCGGCCGACGTATCCGTACACCAGGACCCTAACTTCTGATTTCAGACTTAATTCACGAAAACATTGATTGCATGTGTGTTACAAGTTTTCTTTTTGATTACTTTGTGTCATTTCACCAGGTATACTGTTTGAATGTGGCACACCTGTTTCCTTTTCAGGATGGCCCCACGATGGCAGCCAACTAGGGCTCCAAGCGCTGTGCGGGACGATAGCCCACCGAGAAACGAGGCATCGGTACATGGCCCTTTGACAGCAGAGGCACTGGCGGTACCTCTACCCGCTGAGCCACCGATGCTACCAGCCCCAGCCGCTGACAGTGCATGTCGCCTTAGTGCACTGCATGAGTTTCAGCGTCAGCGACCGCCCAGGTTCCGTGGGGAGACATACCCTCAGGCAGCCGAGGATTTGCTGGAGGCAGTTGTGCGAGTTTTCAGGTTAGTGGGGACACCAACTGACCTCATGGTGGTCCTTACATTGAGCCTCCTGCACGCGGCAGCAGGCAGATGGTGGAGCTTGATGCTCCAGGTACACGACGAGGCATCTCTCCTTTGGACGGACTTTGAGAGCCTTTTTCGCTCAGAGTTCTTCCCAGCCACCCTCTGAGCGGTGCACATCTAGGAGCTACTACAGATACGGTAGGGCAGCATGATAGTAGCCCAGTACGTGGAGAGGTTTACCGATCTCTCGCGCTATTCCACGGACATAGTACGTGACCCATTCTTCAGGGCCCGAACCTTCGATCAGGGGCTCAGGCGAGAGATCAGAGCTTCAGTTGTTTCTCACAGCATTCCGACAGAGACACGGGTGTTGGAGCGAGCCCTCTTAGTGGAGAGTTTCCTTGCTGAGCAGTCTCCAGTAGTAGGACCCACCACTAGCCAGCATGCGGCAGAGTCTTCTGCAGCGGGCAGTAGACAGATGACGCAGAGGTCCAAGAGGAATAGACCTATAGGTGGTCGACCGCATGACACATGATCGTTTGTGCAAGGCACCCGGGGTGGACAACGACTTACCATGTGCGGACAGTGTTACTCCTGCGGCGGGGTTGGTCACATGGCTTGTGACTGTCCGACCCGCCATACAGATGACCATCAGATAAATGAAGGACCTCTTGGGCAGAGGCAGAGGTTCGATAGAGGCGGACCGCATGGATCAGAAGACCGTGGTAGGGGAGATGACCGTGAAGCTTGAGGTGGACGATGCTTCGAGGTGTTGCCACCACCACCACCAGGAGGTCCACCCCGACCGCAGGGAACAGGTGGACATAGGAGAGCTCAGCTTCAGGCAGTTGAGGCCTACGATCATGGAGCTCCAGGAGCAGATGGACAGGAGTGGGACTAGCTCCAGACCTAGAGAATTTTGTTCATGTTCCTTCTAGCTCTGTTGATGTTTGTTTGTAGATGCTTTGTGTCTTTGTACTTTGATCTGTGGTAATAAAAGACACCTTCCTTGTGGAATTTACCTTCCTGTCCCCTCTTTTTGTTGTTACTAAGAGGTTACGGTTTAAAAACCATTGACTTGACCCTCACTTTGAGATACCTATTGGAGGATACCCATTGACCACACACTGATGCCGAAAGTGTGACTCAACCCTTGGAGGAGAGAGTAACAGTTGGATCTCTTGGTAGTAGCGTCGAGGCCTTACAACGTCATCCTTGGTATGGATTAGTATCTTCCATGTCGGGATTGACTGTATTAGGTGAAGACGCGGTTCATCTAGGGGATGAGACCAGGTTTCTCTTATCGGAAAAGAGGAAATCTCAGCAGCTCTTGTAGGACCAGAAAGGTCCAAGTCATCCAAGAGCGGATGAGGACAGCTCAGAGCCGGCAAAAGTCTTGTGCTGACAAGGGGCGGAGACCACTAGAGTTTGAGGTTGGCGACCATGTTTCCTTACGGGTCTCACCTCGACGTGAGTTATGGAGATGTGGCCGAGGCGACAAGTTATCCACAAGGTTCAACGGACCTTTCTAGGTCCTCAGCAGGGTAGGCAAGGTAGTTTACCGCTTGACACACCCGCCTCAGTTGCACCAGGTGCACGACGACTTCCTTGTATCTCAACTGAGGAGATACGAGCTCGACCCTTTGCTTTTCATCGACCATGAGGAGCTGGACTTGGGCGATGGGGTGACCCTCACGGAGGATCCAGTGGGGATAGAGGAACGATAGGAGCGGATCCTACGAGGACGGGTCAATTCCTCAGGTGCGCTTTCACTGGCAGTTCGGGAACCTCCAGGTGAGCACATGGGAGCGGAAGGCTCAGATGCGTGCTCAGTACCGCTTTTGTTTCCCTAGTTTTTTTATGTATCTTTATGGGGACATAAAGCCCTGAGGTGGGAGTGATGTAAAGAACCTAAAAATTCAAGGAAATATTTTTCTTAATTTTCTTGGGAATTTTTACAAGAATGCAGTTTCTGACGGCACCTAATTCCGAGGCCCGGTGTGCCCAGAATCTTTTTTCAAAGTTTAGCTCAGGTACGTTCAGTGAACGAACGAGCGAGTTTTTCTAACTTTTGAACCGGTGCTCATAATCAAATTCCGAGGGCACCGATGGAATCGCAGCACTGGTAATTTCTTAGAAAATCATTCTCAGGAGTTGCGTTTTCTCGGGTGTGGTTTTTAATTTTTGGGGTTAAGTAAAGGAATAAAAATAAAAATTTGACGCACAATTTTTTATTTTACTTTGTTCAACCTAAGCTAAGTGTTGGAAATGGGACCCACAATATCCTACCCACTAGGTAGGATATTTGTGAGGTGGGGCCCACATGAGCCCACAGTTTCTTTTCTTCTTAAGTAACGCACCCGCACCCCCTCTTTTTTTTATGAAGTCAAACCGTGCGTTTATTCTGGTTAAGAAACGCCTCGTTAATGTGGCTGTTTAAGCATTGAAATTAATTCCCTTAACTGTTTCTTTCGTTTTTGAATTTTATAATGAAAGGATTGTGGAATAAAAATAAGACAACTCTTATTTTTATTAGACTGGTGGTGTTGAGAGGCTAGGGAGAATTCTCAGTCTCTTGAAGTTCTTCCTCCTCGACGAAGAACGTGAAGAACGCCAGATCCTCAGAAATCAACGACGCTTCTTCTGCGACGCTTCTTCCGCGACGCTCCTTCCACGACGCAATGATCCCCCCCTTCCGCGACGCCTTCTTCCGTGACTTTCTTTTCCACGACGAACCCTCGCTCGACGATGCTTTAGGTAGGGGTTTGATTCAATTAAATCATTGTGATTTATACCCATGGAGTATGTTTAAATATTTGTTAGAAGACTTTTAAAACCGAAAACGCGGTGGGTACGGACCAAAGAACAAGTCTGAACCCACCGTCCCTTCGTTCTTGGTGTGTGGATCGGCGGGCGATGATGAAGCATGCCGCACGGGCATTGTGAGGTCTTCGTAGTGAAGGACCGGTCCCAGGAGGGAGGTTGGCGAAGACGGCAGGAAAATCCGACCACCAGAGCTCGTCCGGTGGTCCGCGGAGCAACCCGCTGGCGCGCCTCGCCGGCACGGCAGCGCCGACGGCAAGAGGCGGCGGCCGGTACCGGCCGGCCGCCAGGAGACCGCGGCGCCCGGCGCGCCGCCGGGAAGAGCCGCCGCGGTGGCAGGCCGGCAGTCCCGCGACCGTGCCGGACCGGAGGAGGCAGGATGCGGCAACCGGTCACGTCCGTTGGCAAAGGGTGGCCCCCATGCGGGGCTGCGGTTCGTCCGAGGGGGGGGGGGGTTCTCCCTTTTGCGCGGCCGCTTGGCCAGCGCCAGCGCGCCGGGCCGAGCCGCCCGGCCGGACTTCCAGGCCGGGCCGTGCCCAAGTCGGGCCGTGCCACACCAACCAGGCCGGGCTGCACCCAAGCGGGCTGGACCCGAATCCGGTTCGGGTTGACCTGGTTCGGGCCGACCCTGGGGGTACCGGGCCAGGTCGGACCGGGCTCGAACCCCCTAATACCGAACCTCTTTCAGTCTATTGCCCATAACTTGAGATCCGGGCCTCCGATTGATGCACTGTCAGTTGCGTAGAAATCCTTGGATTGAGACGGTCGTTTTGGTATATTACACTCAAGGTTTCGGAGTACTTTGCGTTCAGCCGGGTTGGTTCGTATACGAAACCATCCGGGCCTTCAGAGCGGAAACACTCATAACTTGAACTCCGGGCATTCGATTGATGTGCCATTGACTTTGTTGGATTCCTCTTGATGAGACGAAACTTTTGGAATGCTTCACCTGATTTTTGGATGCAGTTGGATAATGGCTGGGTTGGATTGTACCCGAAATCCAACCGGGCCCCTAGAACGGAAAGGCTGAAAACTTTCAGACCGGACGTCCTTTTGACGAACCGTCAGCGGCATTGGTGATCACGTTGAGAAACGGTCCCTATGAGTATACCCTATGAGAGTTTGGGGTACAGTCGAGATACGGCCAGGTTGGTTCACACACGAAACCAACCGAGCCCCTGGGATGAAAAAGGCTAGTAACTCACAGACCGGGCGTCCGCCTGACACGTCGTCTATTGCGTTGAGACCCCTACGATGAGGCGTTCCTTTGAAATACTTCTCCGTGGAACTTTGTGATACTTGGAGTATCGACCAGTAGCTCATGGAGCGGACCCTCCTGGTGATGAGCTAGCAGAGTGCATAGACCTAGTAGCTGGCTGAGACTTGACGAATGCTGATCTATCGAATCAGTGTGTTTCGGATAGCCCAGTGGAGAGCGCTTGGTTGTAGTGGCAGAACCACGATGGAGGAGTGCTTGTTAGTAGTGGAAGACCGATGGTACTCAACAGAAGGAGTACCTCTGGAGGCTATGAGGGGGAGCACTTGGTTGTAGCGGAAGACCCACGGCGGAGGAGCACTTGGTTGTAGCGGCAGACCCGCGGTACTCAACAGAAAGAGTACCTCTAGATCCTATGATGGGGAGCACTTGGTTGTAGCGGCAGACCCATGGTGGGAAGAGCATGGTTGTAGCAGCAGACCCACAGTACTCGATAGAGGGGGAGTTTGGTGCGTTGGGTTATAGCGACGGGTCCACTATACTCGACAGAGGAGGAGTTCGGCACGCTTGGTTGTAGCGGCGGGTCCACTGTACTCCACAGAGGAGGATTTCAGCGCGCTTGGTTGTAGCGGCAGGCCCACTGTACCTGACAGAGGTGAGTTCGGTGCGCTTGGTTGTAGCGGCGGGTCCACTGTACTCGACAGAGGAGGAGTTCTCCAGTAGCTGTGGTTTTGACATCATGAATAAAATCCTGGTTGAGTTGATTCCATAATCTTTGTGTTTCCTCATGATTGAGATGGGTTACTTGATAACTTAGGTATATTTATGGGCATATACCTGGGTAGAGGTTATCTGTTGATTCCATAATCCTTGTGTTTCCTCATGATTGAGATGGGTAACTTGATAACTTGGGTATACGTATGGGCATGTACCTAAGTAGAGGTTATCTATTGAGATCTTCTTTGTGGTTATCCTTGTTGGATTTAGTGAGACCTTGAGGGTCTCGGGGTCCCTACTGAGTATCGTTATACTCACCCCTGCACGGGCTATGCCCGCACCTCGTTGTGTTGGTTGCAGACGACGGGCAGCGCAGACAGAGGCCAAGTGTTCAAGGACTGGACGGTACCCGGAGGTGGACATCATGACGAGACAGTGTCCGGTGGTGGACTTCACGACATGGAGACACTCAGAGGAGGTTGACGGGTGAGAGAATTATGGGGACTATCTGTACCTACCCTTTAGGTAGGATCCGTGGTGGACGATCCAGGAGCTGCGCTATCAGTACCTACCCTTCAGGTAGGATCCGAGGAGGACAACCCAGGAGCTACTTCCTTTCTTTCAGCTATTGTCTTTTGTTGTACTCTCTTTCAGTTGTAGTTGTACTTCGATTGGGTTTGTATTCTGGCCCATTTACTTTTCAGCACTTCCTTTTTTTACTTAGTGTTTTACTTCCGCCTGTACTCTATGGTGTTTTGTTACTTTTATAAAGGCAATGCCTTCCTAGTTTTCAGGATTTACGCCTTTGGTGCTAGTTGTCAGCCCCTGGCCTATGGAAGGCGGGCTTGGGGTAGTTACGACACGGGCCCCAAGGATGGGTCGTGACAGATATTCTATTCCTAAAAATATAAGGTTCGGCCAAAGGAATTATTTAATGATAGGTGTATTATTAATGAACCACTTGGGGTTCTATTGGAAGTATATAGTAAGTTTATTAACCATATAATATAAAAATACAAAGAGACATGGTAAATGTCAAACTATTTAACTAAGAGTTAAATCTAAAATATAAGTTTAATATAGTGACCCAAACCTATCTAAAAACTATTGTTTGAGTGGTTTTATACCCATACCCACCTTAGCCTTTAAATAATACATTTTGGATCCATTAGAAACCGAAAATGATTTTACTATAAAATAATATTTCTAGCTTTTCCTAAGGTTCCCCTCACCCCTCTTATAAAAGGGAGCTCCCCCTTATCTCTAATTCATACCTTAAAAGCCATTTGGCTTGGAAAAAACCTGCCCAAATACCCTCTAAACTATTCTACATTCATCCTAGAGGCCTTCCTTTAGTCATAAATCCAACCTAAGGATCCCTTTTGATCAAATCAAAAGGAAGAACCCGAATAAGAGGTAAATATTTCATCACCTCTTTCAAGTTCCTTTCTTCTTCCACTTCCTCTTTATTTTTTGTTTACATTATAAAATAATAACTCCAATATCTTATATATACTGTGATGTTATTATAAATACGGTACAACCATATTCATTATTCTATCCATCCTTTGAATGGCATGTAACTATACGTGCGTACGTACGACTTACCATCTCCACGTCGTGGTGTAATTGTTATTCAATACATTATTATTTGGATGAGTATAATATTTCTAGCTTTTCCTAAGGTGCCCCTCACCCCTCTTATAAAAGGGAACCCCCCCCTTCTATCTAATTCAATCCATAAAAGCCATTTTTTTTCAGCCAAAACCTTCCCAAATACACTCTCAACTATCCCACCTTCATCCTATAGGCCTTTCTTTAGTCATAAATCCAACCTAAAGAGCCCTTTTGATCAAATCAAAAGGAAGAACCTGAAGAAGAGGTAAATATTTCATCACCTCTTTCAAGTTCCTTTCTTCTTCCACTTCCTCTTTCTTTGTTGTTTCCATTATAAAATAATAAATCCAGTATCTTCTATATAATATGATGTTATTATAAATATGTTAAAACCATATTCATTATTCTATCCATCCTTTGAATGACATGTCACCATACGTGCGTACGCACGGCTTACCGTCTCCACGTCTTGGTGTAATTGTTATTCAATACATTATTATTTGGATGGGTATAATAATGATGTGTAATTGATTTAAATAATAAATAAAACATGATAATTATTCTGTATATAAGATATACCATTCAATTATATATTATTTTAATATCAAAAGAATGATATTGTCGCTCGTGCGTACGTACGGATTAACGTCTCCACGAACGCGATGCGATTCGTTCCCCATCGTATCCATTCAAGGCTAATTTTATTTAGATGATTAAAAATAATGTTTAAATACTTAATATCATTATGAATAAGAATAAGATACATCCTATCCATAACAAACATTACTTATGTAACAAATCATATAATGGAAAATGAATCAGTTAACACCCGAAATGATGATAATACTAAGATATTATTAACAAAGCAATGTTAAAAGATCATATATGATATCATATCAATGAAAATAATTTTTGTATAATTTAATAACAATTATTTCACCATTATACATGATATTAACCTACCATCGACCAAGGAAAAGTACAAGGTAAGGGTTATTTTCTCAATCTCATTATTATCCAAGATTTGTTTATATGTAAGTATTTACTGGGACATATTCATCATCGATACCCATATTTCATAAAATGTTATCAAAAGGAATCTTTTAAATTTTTATGGGAGGGTCTATTTAACTAGATCATCATTTTAAATGTTTTAAATATTTATCATTCTATATCCTTTTAATTAATGTCCATGTTTTTAAAATGATTTTAAGGATTTATTTATATGGACATGAATGTTTTGAAATGATAATTATTTTCAAATGTTTCAAATTGGTATGGGACACTTTGATTCAAAAATTATCTTTTAAATTACTTGCTTTATAAATGTGCGACTTTTAAATGTTTTCATGAAAAATGAATATTTCTCTCGATGAGTTTTACAAATCATTTTAATCTATGTCAACATCCTTTGATGGATTTTAAATTTTTTTAAAGTTGATTTATTATGATACAAACTTCCATATTGTATTGAAAGTTTTGTGATATATTTGACTGTGGATGTGTCATTTTTATACGATTCATGGTTTATGGTTAAAGTATTGACATTTAGTATGCTAGTTTTAATACGAATGTTTATGTTATGTTTCAACCTTTTAATATGAGGAATGTATTTGACATAGTAAGTGATGGGTGGAGCCCGCTATAGCTCCTCAATGCATCGGTAGGTCTCATGAGACAACTAGACATGGAATTGTCCGAGGCCTTTCCCAATTTGATATATGGTTTTGGC
The DNA here is from genome assembly GCA_963277665.1 of Viscum album. Classification (NCBI taxonomy): domain Eukaryota; kingdom Viridiplantae; phylum Streptophyta; class Magnoliopsida; order Santalales; family Viscaceae; genus Viscum; species Viscum album. The sequence continues at coordinate 426,805,783 of OY728150.1, read as the reverse complement.
CGAGGCCTTAATCATTTTTAGACGTCTTGACCAAGACCTTGAAATAATGTTTCAGAATGTTCGACATTATACATTCCCTCATTATGAAAATAATATTAATGGTTCATGCGGCCATTCGACTAGTATAACACCCATGATTATGTTTTATTATGTCATTATTTACTCAGCTCATATTCTTTCCAAAAAAGTATTCATGTTTATTATTGGTAAAGGCATGTGGTTTCAATTATTCACCATGCTTAATATTTATGTTATCTTCCGCTATATTGCTTACCCTTACTGAGCGTTTGAGCATACCCCTTTCTTATGTTTCATTTTCCCCGGATACAAAGAATTTAGTTATAAGTGACTTTTAGGCATAATCTCAGAGGCTTGGATGTTTCTAATAGAATAAATTCATGTTGTATTTCTTTTCAAGTTGTAAAGTTGAACTTATTTATGAATCTTGTTTCCAATAATACTAAACTGATCGGTATTTCGAGACATGATTTCCTTGTGATATTTCCAATGTTATGTAATAATGCACTGGCTCTAGGTAATGATGGTCGGGGCGTTACAAAATAAGTGTCAAGTTCTGATGGAGAGTGATAGAAAACATGATCAGGAGAAAGTTAACCACCAGAAAACCACAAACTTATGATAGGTTAAACGGACTTTGATTCCCCAGTAGTAAAAGTAAATAGAAACCGTTTTTTGTTTTAGGTTCCCTGTCATAAATTTGGAGAATTTATTTATGATATTGACTATGAACATAAAGAAATATAATTACTTTTCAAGAAGAATTTCATCCTTTAAAAAGTTTCTACAAAAAACTCATCTTTTCTCCAAATGACAAGTATTAAAGATGAATTGGTCACACCTGAAGTGATATAATCAACTTCTAGAGAATAACATAACCCAAAAAAGATGAACCATATATTTCCCCTATCTGTAGGCATTAACCAAAACCAAAAATTTTAGTTCAAGATCAGATAATCCCTGAGATGGATAATATTTTATAAAAAGAAATACTAATATTAATCTCCAATATTGAACAAACAATAACCAAATCTAAAAAAAATACCATTCAATAAAAAAATTTCCTTAAAATTATTCAAAATAACCCAAACTATGTTTGAAACCCAAAATTCAAAAGGATTTGATCACATAGTATTCCACAAAAATATTAACATTTATCTCCAAATAAAATCAGTTTCTCTTAACATCTTATACTAAAAAGTAATTATCCTAATCACATATTTTCTATGATAGATTAATCATTTCCATAAATAACCCAAATATCTATATTTCCATAATAAAAACATAGATTCTTCCTAAATAAAAATCCACCATTACTCGTCAATTGAAATCCCACAATATTCTATTTTCTTTAGGCATATAGTGTTCCCAAAAGAACAAAAATCTTCCAAAATAACCTTTATCAATTTATCAAGAATTAATTTTATTATAATAATGATATCCATTTGATAAAATACAAGACCCCAAATAAACTTATTCCAGATCAATAAAATCGTTTAACTAAAAAGAATAAGTCATAATAACCAGGGAATTCACGTTGGCCAATGGTAGGCAATGCGCCCTTGTCGCCCTTTGGTTCTGGGTTCGATTCCTGCGGCCTTTCCAGACACGACGGGTTATCACCCATCCTAAGGGTTTTCCTTTTTCTAAAACTATATCATTCTTACAACTTTCTAAAAAATAATATAATTTCCTCAAAAATCACCGCACCTTTATTTATCCTAAAAGGTTATCTAATACCTTTCATTTTGCATCCCAAAATGTAATAACCATTAATCACCTCAAAAATAAAAGATCATATTAAACCCTAAGGTTATCCACTATATACACACAAGAAAATGTAATTCTTCCTTGAAAAATATTTTCACATATCAAACATCATGGTTACACATATTAGAAAAATTATTCCAAAAGTAATCCCATCATCAAAAGAGCATTAATACATTTAAACATTTCATCATCCTAAAATCTACCATAACTCTTGAATCCCTTATATATTGACTTATTACTCGATCAACTCTCTTCATAATCCATTAAATATGAATTTCAACCTTATTTATTAATACATCATTCATCCATCTCTAATATCCTCATAATTTATAAATATCAATCCAAAGATGCTTCATTCTTTATGGATAAGAAAATAAATCATTCCTTGAATCTAGATATCATGATCTTCATGATGTTCCCTTTCTCTTTCATCATGTTGTCATACTTTCAAAAAGTAAATGTTCACTCCACTTATGTAATTTAACTTTTCAATAGAATTGGGAAATTTTAGATCTTGAAATCATATGAAAAAGATATCATGACCCATAAAATTGTTTTTAGAAATTAGTAGGTGTTGGATAACTCAAACAATTTCTTGTAGGAGATTTGAATACTCAAGAAGCTGTCAAAATAATTTGAACATGATTTTTCCATAATAGTGATGATCAAATATTCATGGAGGGATAAGAAGGTTGTGAAATATCTCTTTCCTTTCATCTTGAAAAATGATCCTTAATCTACTAAAAAGAATCGACACATAAACATGAAACAAATTATTATTAAAAAAATAATCCTCTATAGGGTAAATATAACATAAAATATTTTATTATACTCTAATACATCAACCTACTTATATATCCATTATTTAGGTTTTATTAAAATAAACTATTTTACATTGACCATCCAAAAGTTTCCATATGATAATAATCCTCTTGGTTATATAGGATCCTTTACCTACACCCAAATAGAACTCTAACCTCTAAAGATATCTAAACTAACCTATGATACCAATTATAAGGCCCCATCCTTAAAAATTACATAATCGTGAGTTATGTCAAGAATTAACATTAAGTATCTTTTCAGGTTTAGATATTTAGAGAATTAGGCCCTAACTATTACATTACATCTTAAAAGATTACAAAGTATAAACTTCTACTATATTCAATTGTTTTTCACAATAATAAATCTCTTTAAATAAAACAAGAATTATTTTCTTGATATAAATATTCTTGAATTTTTCCATTCCCTTAACCTTCCTTATACTCTGTGAAAAAATTTTCAAAAACTTGGGATGAGCATAAAAAGCTCAGTAAGGATTATAAAGTAAGGAAAGAAAACATTAGTCCATCAATACATACAAATCAATGAAATCATACTTTTCAATCATAAAACATACGATCTTTAACATACCTCACAAAATAATAAGATTTATCAATAAAACATAAAAATACTAAATCAGAAAGGTAACTTGTGGAATCCATATCATACTTACATTGTAGCTTTCACATATATATAGGGAGTCGTATTTGGAAAACCCATCATAGTATATTCTCTAAATATATTAGGAGAAACATTAACGTTTACATCAGTTACATTACCCAATGCATTAGAGAGCTATCTCAGGCTCACCCGCCCTAGGGTTATCATGGAACCACTTGTATTCTTAGAAAATAACCAAGAACCATAACACATAAAACAAGAATAAAGGAAAGATAACATTTACATTAAATCATTTTAAGATATTGAAATATTAAATCCATTTCTGAAACCATTTAAAACATTTAATAAAGATATTTTTGAATCAATGTGTCCCATACCACTATGAAAATTTTAAAGGAATTTACATTTTAAAACATTAATTTCCATATAAATAAATCCTTAAAAATATTTTGAAAAAATGTACATTAATGAGAAATATTTATAAAATTAAATATTTAAAACATTTAAAACATTTAAAACAATGTTTTAGTTAAAGAGTCCCTTACCACTTGAGAAAATACTTGAATAAAAATAATGAATGAATAACATTAAACAAAATATATAATATCATGAGAATAAGGAGATTCATGATATAATATGTCAAAGGAAAGTATATACACCATATAAAAGTGAATTGGTTCTTAAAAATAAATAATTCTCAATAGAATGTAAATTGAGATGAAATCCATTACAAAGATCATATCTTTGGATTATGGAAAAATAAATGAAATAAATATGTGTGAAAAAAATAAATACACCAAATATAAGTGGATATTAAGTGTAAAACAATAATATTTTTTTCACACATATTCTTAGAAAAACAAAACCAATTACATGGATATTTAACTCAATGAATGTATATTGAGTTGAAATTTCCCTTACAAAGTTCGTATAAATGACATAAGAATTTATAAATGGGGTGATTATGGGTAGCAAAAATATATCCACACAAAAGGAATTGGAAATTAAAACCTAAATAAATAAATAGTGATTCCACACATAATATTGGCATAATATAATCAATTAATTATGCATAAAACCCAATGAGTTGAAATTTAGATTAGAAAATTTCTTATGAAGATTTGGCAGTCTAATGGTGTCACTTAAAAATTCATAAAATGAGTTGATGAGAGAGAAAAGGGTCTCTGATCACATGGAAATATATTTTAAAGCAATAAGGATATATAATAACACATCCCAACATAAGAAAATGGAAATTAAAAGACATATCATAAAAGAAGTCTTTGACTAAAAGATAAGGGTGAAAGATTCCCTTACCTTGTGTCTGAATTGTCTGGTTCGTTCTTTATCTCCCTGAATAATAAAATTAAGTTAATTATACTTGATTTAGAAAATTTTTTAAGTATATTATTCCTTTTATATCACTTATTACCATTCTATAAAAATCATATAATTATTCAAGTTCATATTGGTCTTTTTGTCTATGTTCAGTACTTGAGACAAAAATGAACTTGTTATAATTACAAATTGTCCGTGTGGTCAAAAGTCGATTATCTACAGAATTGTATTGATGGTTTAAATATCATATATATCCTGTATATATATATTTATATCAAGTATATATATTTTATAATATTCCAAATCATTTGGATATAAGAAAATGAAATGCATCGTTCATGGAGACGGTAAGTCGTACGTACGCATGAACGCTACTTTCATTTGTTTTTCATTTTTAAAGGAATGAAAAATAAATGATACATAGGTATATTGTAATTATAGTAAAACATATATGTTATATATGTTACATAATTTCATTAATTCCATCTTTTATATGTTCCATGTATATAATGAATGAGTTATATCACTTTGAGGGGGCGGTAGTCCTCACTTCCTCAAATGAAATTATCATATTTATACAACATGAAAAGCATAAAGGTATATTATAAATGATAATTATAGAAGCATAGAGATAAAATAAATATCATATATAACATATGTAATTTCATTTCCATCATAATGGCCACCCTGATAGATGATAGGAGATAATTGAACAATCATCGTTTCACGAAGCTTCTAGTTCACCGTCCATAGAAATAGTATGTTCGTATCCATTAGATGAAGGTGTGTGGAAGTGTAGTTCTAATAATTATAATAAAATAATCCTATTATATTGAAGATAATTTTTTTGTTATAAAATAATGGAATAATGAGAGTTTAGGGGGTTGTATAAGGAAAATAAATGGAAGAATCTTGGGAGAAGACATTACCTTAAATCGAGTAACTCCTTTTGATTTAAGCTAAAATGTCTTCTTGAATTTCCTTTTGCCCAAGGTAAGGCTTCTAGGATGAAGATAGGGATTTTGAGAGATTATTTGGGTATATTTTTGAAAATCCATGAGGGCTTGGGAGGTGTGAGTAAGGGTTAGAGGTGGTGGCATTTTATAAGAGGGATGAGGGGAACTTAAGGAATATCTTGAAATATTATCTTATTATAAATTATATTTTGATTATAAATGAGTCAAAATTAATTTATCTATAATATAATATGAATATAAGTCGAAATAAAATCATCCAATAATAATTATATAGGTTTTAGATATTTTCTTATCCTTATCTCTTTTATTTAACCTTTTTTTTACTCTTACCGTTTTATCAAGCATTTAACACTTTGAGAATCAAAATATTTACCAAAACATTAAAAATATCCAATTAAAGAGTCAATAATAGAATTTTAGACTTACGATAACTTTTTGGATGAATCTAATATTTTTTCAATTTTATAATATTTAAATTAAATATTTTATATTTTAAAATATTACTTATGTAAATTTGGACACTATTCATATCATGACTTTTTTTAAACTCCATAAAAACTTTATTACTTAAAAAAAACTTTATTAATACAAAGATAACATGTATATATATTCCAAAAAACTCACGGATGACATCAAAATAAAAAAATTACATTTATTTTAACATTTATATTATCATTTATTTGAAGCCTTTAATAATGAAGCAATCACTGCACAACCATTGTGTCATAATTAAATTTTTTTTATTTAACATCTAAAAATTATAAATAAAATACCATGATGTAGGAAATATTTTTATATTTAAAATTAATATTTATATTCTACGAGATCACTTATATTATCCCATATAATTTTTTTACTAAAATATATATGTTTAGGTTATATTTTCCATAACTTTCAATTAAAAGTAATTAAATTTAATTTTCTCACACAAGTGCCTCCATGGGGACCAAAAATCGACCCAATGATTCCCATGGTTAGAAATATCTCATACAAAGGGATTAGGACATGTGTTATGGTAATTTAATATTATTATAATATTATTTTTTACCCTTATTTACCAGATTTACCTTTTAACCATAGTAAATAAAATATTTATTGAAGTTACTATTCATAATGTATAAAAATAAAAGTTACCTCTTTACACAATTTGGACCTCCTGATTCAAAATATGGAATAATTTTTCCAAATTCAAAACACAAAATTTTCAGAAATTAATTTAAAAGTAATTCTTATTTTCAAAACCAAAAAGCGTGTTTTTAAGATGTAAAAACCACCAAAAGACTAACATGCGTTTATGTACAATTTCAAAGTGAAACTACATCCAATGACCAAAATTGTATTAAATGATAAAAATATAACACATTTAAAATTTAAAACCAATTAAAATTACAAGATAACTATATAAATAAATTATAATAATAGGCAGTTTTGAATTAAAATTAAGTATTTTTCACTATTCATTAAAAAAATGACCTTTATCAGAAAAATTCTAAAATTTCATACCATGTAAATTTTTTTTGTCCCGATTCTAAATAATAATATAATTTTATCAAATATAACATATAAAAGTGACAAAAACTTGATTTTAAAAGGGTTCACCATCAAAAGGTAGTAAAAAACCCTTTTAAAAATATTAGAGTTTTTCATGCTTAAAATCAGACTCATTCATATTTTAAGCCTCTAAAATTTATTGGATAAGTGTAAAGAAATTTAATAATCATATTGTAGTTAGTTATATTCATTCCTACAAATACAACGTCTAGGCATTAACTATCATTTAATTTAATAATATTATTATATTATCTTTTTAGTATAACTCAAAGTTGCGTGCAATATAAGATTTCAAAGAAACCTGTTGTTGCATGTTGAGTATGATATCATAAAAAGTGAACTATTAAAAATAAAATTAAGATTTTATTAATAAATATTAATAGATCTGAAAATTTATTATTCTATTAATACTTTGTCTTTACATCCTTCCCCCCTTTGGAAAATTGCGTCCTCGCAATTTTAAAATTAGGCTTGGAAACTTCATTAAAAGTCCCACATTAGAAAAAGAGTTAATAAAACTACCACTTTAAAAGAAAGAAAGAAAAGTCAAAAGTTTACCCAAGATAAAACATACCTGGATTCCATGAAAACATGGATATGGAGGAGAAACTAAGTGTCATGTTCTGATGGAGAGTGATAAAAAACAAGATCAGAAGAAAGTTAACCACCGAAAAACCAAAAAACTTGTGATAGGTTAAACGGTCTTTGATTCCCAAGTAGGAAAAGTAAAAAAACACCATTTTTTGTTTTAGGTTCCCTTTTATAAAGTTTGAGAATTTATTTATGATATTGACTATGAACATAAAAAAAATATACTTACTTTTCAAGTAGAGTTTCATCCTTTAATAATTTTATAACAAAAACTCATCTTTTCTCTAAATGATGAGTATTCAAGATGAATTAGTCACACCTGAAGCACTAGAATCAACTTATAGAGAACAACATGACCCAAAAAAGATAAACCATATATTTCCCCTATCTTTAGACATTAACCAAAACCAAAAAAGTTTAGTATAAGATTAGATAATCCCCCAAAAGGATAATCTTTTATAAAAAGAAATACTACTCTTAATCTCCAATATTGAATAAACAATACCCAATGCTCAAAAAATACCATTAAATACACAATTGTCCTTAAAATTATTCAAAATAATCCAAACTATGTTTCAAACCTAAAATTTAGAAGGATTTGATCACATAGTCTTCTAAAAAAATCTTAACATTTATCTCCAAATAACATCGGTTACTCTTAAAGTCTCATACTAAAAAGTAATTAACCTAATCACATATTTTCTATGATAGGTTAATCATTTCCATAAATAAACCAAATCACTATATTTCCATAATAAAAACATAGATTCTTCCAAAATAAAATTCCACCATTAATCCTCTATTGAAATCCCAAAGTATTCTATTTTCTTTAGGCATATATTGTTCCCAAAAGAACAAACATCTTCCAAAATAACCTTTATCAATTAATCAAAAAATAATTTTATTATAATAAGTATATCCATTTGATAAAATATAATATCCCAAATCAACTTATTCTTGATCAATAAAATTGTTTAACTAAAAATAATAAGTCATACTAACTAGGGAATTCACGTAGGCCAGTGGTAGGTAATGCGCCCTTGTCGCCCTTCGGTTATGGGTTCAATTCCTACGGACTTTCCAGATGCGATGGGTTTTCACCCATCATAAGGGTTGTACTTTTTCTAAAACCATATCATTCTTACAACATTCTCCAAAATAAGTCAATTTCCTCAAAAATCACCATACCCTGCTTTATCCTCAACGGTTATCTAATAACTTTCAATTTTCATCCCAAAATGTAATAACCATTAATCACCTAAAAATGAAAAGATCATATGAACCCCTAAGGTTATCCATTATATCCACACAAGAAAATTTAATTCTTCTTTGAACAATATTTTCACATATCAAACATCAAGGTTACACATATTAGAAAAATTCTTCCCAAAGCAATCCCATCATCAAAAGAGCGTTAATACTTTTAAACATTTTATCTTTCTATAATATACCATAACTCTTGAATTCCTTATATGTTAACTTCTTACTCATTCAACGCTCTTTATAATCCATTAAATATTAATTTACACCATAATTATTAATGCATCATTCCTGCTGATCTAATATCCTCATCATTTATATATATCAATCCAAAGACGCTTCATTCTTTATGGATAAGAAAATAAATCATACCTTGAATTCATATATCATGATATTCAGGATGTTCCCTTTCTATTTCAGCATGTTGTCATACTTTAAAAAATTTAATGTTCTTTCCACTTCTTTAATTTAACTTTTTAATAGAATTGTGAAATTTAAGATCTTGAAATAATATGAAAATGATACCATGACCCATAAAATTGTTTTAGAAATTAGTATGTGTTGGATAACTCATAAAATTTCTTGTAGGTGATTTGAATACTCAAGAAGCTGTCAAAATAATTTGAACATGATTTTTCCATAATAGTGATGATCAAATATACAAGGAGGGGTATGAAGGTTGTGAAAGATCACTTTCCTTCCATCTTGACAACTGATCCTTAATATGATGAAAATAATCAACACTTAAACATGAAATGAATTACTATTAAAGAAAGAATCCTCTATAGGGTAAATATAACATTAAATCTTTTATATTACTCTAATACATCAAACTCCTTATATATCCATTGTTTAGGTTTTTATTCAAACAACCTATTTTACAATAACCCTCATAAAATTTTTATATGATAATAACCCTTTTGGTTATATAGGATCCTTTACCTACACCCAAATATAACTCAAACCTCTAAATATATCTAAACCGACCTCTAATACCAACTATAAGGCCCTTGCCTTAAATATTACATAATCTAGAGTTAAGTCAATAATTCACATTAAAGATCTTTTCAGGTTTAGTTTTTTAGAGAATTAGGCCCTAACTATTACATTAAATCTTAAAATATTACAAAGTAGACACTTCTACTATATCTAATTTTTTTCACAATAAAAAAACTCCTTAAATAAAACAAGAATTATTTTCTGGATATAAATATTCTTGAATTATTCTATTCCCTTAAACTTCCTTATACCCTGTAAAAAACATTTCAAAAACATGGGATGAGTATAAAAAGCTCAGTAAGTGTTATAAAACAAGGAAATAAAACATTAGTCCATCAATACATACAAATCAATGAAATCATACTTTTAAATAATAAAACATATGGTATTTAACATACCTTACAAAATCATAAGATTTATCAATAAAACATAAAAATCATAAATCATAAAGTTAACTTGTGGCATCCATATCATACTTGCATTGTATATTTCACATCTATATAGGGAGTTACGTTTGGAATAACCATTATAGTATATTCCCTAAATCTATTAGGAAAAACATTAACGTTTACCTCTGTCATGTTACCCAATGCATTAGAGAGCTATCTTGGGATCACCCACCTTAGGTTTATCAAGGAATCACCAGTATACATAGAAAATTCCCAAGAACCATAACACATAAAACAAGAATAAAGGAAAGATAACATTTTCAATATATCATTTTAAGATATTGAAGTATTCAATCCATTTCTAAAACCATTTAAAACATTTAATAAAGTCATTTTTGAATCAATGTGTCCCATACCACTATAAATATTTTAAGGGAATTAACATTTTAAAACATTAATTTCCAGATAAATAAATCCTTTAAACCAATTTTAAAACATGTACATTAATGAGAAATATTTATAAAATTAAATATTTAAAACATTTAAAGAAAGGTTCTAGTTAAAGAGTCCCTTACCACTTGAGAAAATACTTGAATAAAATAATGAAAGAATAACATTAAATGAAACTTATAATATCATGAGAATAAGAAGATTCATGATATAATATGTCAAAGGAATGTATATAAACCGTATAAAAGTGAATTGGTTCATAACAATAAATAAGTCTCAATGGAATTTAAATTGATATGAAATCCATTACAAAGATCATATCGTTGAATTATGGATAAATCAATGAAATAAATATGTGTGGAAAAAATAAATACACCCAATATAAGTGGATATTAAGTGTAAAAAAATCATAGTTTTTTCACACATATTCTTATAAAAACAAAACCAATGACATGGATATTTAACTCAATAAATGGAGATTGAGTTACGATTTTCCTTACAAAGTTCGTATAAATGAAATAAGTATTTATCAATGGTGTGATTATGTGTAGATCAGTATATATACATAAAGGAAGTGGAAATTACAACATAAATAAACAAATAGTGACTCCACACATAATCTTGGCATAATATAATCAATTCAGTATGCGTAAAACCCAATGGGTTGAAATTGAGATTAGAAAGTAGCTTACAAACATTTTACAACCTAACGATGTCACTTAAAAATTCAGAAAATTAGTTGATGAGATAGAAAAGGGTCTCTCATCACATGGACATAAAATTTACAACAATAAGGATATATAAGAACATATCCCAACATAATAAAATGGAAATTAAAAAGACATAACAAAAAACAAGTCTTTGACTAAAAGATGAGGGTGAAAGATTCACTTACCTTGTGTCCGACTTGTCATGTTCGTTCTTTATCTCCCTGAATAATAAAATTAAGTTAATTATACTTGATTTAGAAAAAATTTTAATTCTATTATTAATTTTATATCACTTCTTACCATTCTATAAAAATCATATAATTATTCAAGTTCATATCGGTCTTTTTTTCAATGTTCGGTACATGAGTCAAAAAATGATCTTGTTATAATTACAAATTGTCCATGTGGTCAAAATTACATTTTCTCCAAAATTGTATACATGATTTATATATTATATATGTATAGTATATATGTATTTAGATCAAGTATATATGTATTTTATAATATTCCAAATCATTTGGACATAAGAAAATGAAATTCACTGTTCATGGAGACGATAAGCCATACGTACGCAAGAACACTACTTTCATTTATTTTTCATTTTTAAAAGAATGAAAACTAAATGATAAATAGATATGTTTTAATTATATTATAATATATATGTTATATATGTTACATAAGTTTATTAATTCCATCTTTTATACGTTTTATGTATAGCATGAATGAGTCATATCACTTTGAGGGGGAAGTAGTCCTCACTTCCTCAAATGAAATTATCGTATTTATAGAACATGAAAAGCATAAAGGTATGTTATAAATGAAAATTATAGAAGAATAGAGATAAAATAAATATCATATATATCATATTTAATTTTAGTTCCATCATAATAACCACCATGAGAGGCGGTAGGAGATAATTGAACAATCATCATTTTGTGAGGTAGTAGTTCGCTGTCCACAGAAACAGTATGTTCGTATCCATTATATGGAGGTGTGTGGAAGTGTATCTCTAATAATTATAAAAAAACATCCTAGTATATTGAATATACTTGTGTTGTTATAAAATAATGGAATAGAGTTTAAGGGGTTTTATAAGGAAAATAAATAGAAGAATCTTGGGAGAAGACATTACCTTAAATCAGATAACTCCTTTTGATTTAAGCTAAAAGACCTTCTTGAATTGCCTTCCTCCAAATCTAAGGATTATAAAAGTAAGAGACGGATTTTGGGAGCTTATTTGGGTAGAGTTTGGACAATCTATGGGGTCTTGAGAGGTGTGAGTAAGGGTTAGAGGTGGTGTCCTTTTATAAGAGGGAGGAGGGGTAATTAAGGAATATCTTGAAATATTATGTTATTATAAATTCTATTTCAACTATAAATGAGTCCAAATTCATTTATCTATAATATAAGATGAATATAAGTCAAAATAAAATCATCCAATAACAATTAGATAGGTTTTATATATTTTTTTATCCTTATCTATTTTATTTAACCCTTTTTTTACTCTTACTATTTTATCAAGCATTTCACACTTTGAGAATAAAAATAGTTACCAAAACAAGAAAAATAATCAATTAAAGAGTAAATAATAAAATTTTAGATGTATGATAACTTTTTCTCTGAATCTAAGATTTTTTGGAATTTGATAATATTTAAATAAAATATTTTATATTTTAAAATATTACTTATGTCAATTTTGACAATATTTATATCATGATTTTTTTTAGAAAAATCCATAAAAACTTTATTAATTTTAAAAAACTTCATTAATACAAATATAACATGTAACTATCCTCCAAAAAATTCATGGATGACATCAAAATAACAAAATTACATTTATTTTAACATTTATAATATCATTTATTTGAATCCTTAATTAATGAATCAATCACTACATCACCATTGTGTCATAATTAAATCTATTTATTTAATGTCTAAAAATTATAAATAAAATACCATGATGTATGAAATATTTTTATCTTTCAAATTAATATTTATAGTCTAAGATATCACTTATATAACCCAAAATTGTTTTACTCAAAGATATAATTTTATGTTATATTTTCCTTAACTTTAAATTAAAAGTAATTAAATGTCATTTTCCCACAAAAGTAGCTCCCTAGAGTCCTAAAATCGACCCAAGGATGCTCATTGTCATACATATCTCATCTGATAGGGTTTAGACATGTGTTAGGTTAATTTAATTTTATTATAATATTATTCTTTTACTCTTATTTATCATATTTACCCTTTAACCATGGTAAATAATATATTTACTGAAATTAATATTCATAATTTCTAAAAATAAAAGGTACCCATTTACAAAATTTATACATACTGATTATAAATATGAAATCCATTTTTCAAAATTTAAAACATAAAAGTTTCAGAAATTAATTTAAAATTAATTCCCATCATCAAAACCAAAAAGCATGTTTTTAAGAAGTAAGAACTACCAAAATATTGACATGTGTTTATGACAAATTTGAAAGTGAAATGACTTACAATGAAAGATTTTGGATTAAATGGTAAAAATATAATCAAATTACACTTTAAAACCAATTAAAAGTACAATCTAACTATATAAATAAATTATATTAAAGAGCAGTTTTCAATTAAAATTTAGTATTTTCCACTATTCATTAAAAAATGAACATTATTAGAAAAATACCAAAAGTTCATTGAATGTAAATTTTGATGTCTCGATTCTAATGAAGAATATTTTTTTTCAAATAAAACATATAAAAGTGGCCAAAACTAGATTTAAAAAGGGATCTCCATCAAAAGGCAGTAAAACGACCCTTTTAAAAATATTAGAGTTTTTCATGCTTAAAATCAGATTCATTCTTATTTTAAGCCTATAAAATTTATTGTATAAGTGTAAAAAATTTTAATAATAATATTATAGTTAGTTTTGTTCATTCCCACCAATACAATGGTTAGGCGTTAACTATCATTTAAAATAATAATAATATTATCTTTTTTTGTATAACTGAAAGTTGCGTGCAACGTAAGATTTCAAAGGAACCTATTGTTGCGTGTTGAGTATGCTATCGAAAAAAGTGTCCTATTTAAAATAAAATTAATATCTTATTCATAAATATTAATAGATATGAAAAGGTATTATTCTATAAGTACATAGTGTTGTATTGGGTTATACCAAATACGCATAAGAGGGGGGGTGAATTGTGTCTTTTACAAATTGTTCACAAATCATGATGATGGCAGATTCGGTCCTTTTATCTTTATCAAATTATTTATGTAGTGGAAAATAAATAGTTAAAGAATTCAAAGACATATAGTGGTTCGGGGAACATAAGTCCCCTAGTCCACTCCACTAACGCTCTACTTCACGAGCTTGATGATTTTCACTATCTAGTACTCTTATCAACAGTTCGTCCACAACTGAGTATAGGAAGTTGATACCTTTACAAGATAAGGCTAAAAATAGAGCCTTCTGGTTCATACACAGAACTGAATACACAACTTAGAATGAGAATCCGTTTACTCAAAATATAAAGAGTATTTTTCTCAAAATACTTTCTAGTTGATCTTCACAATTACAACAACACACAACTGACAGTCAATAGATCGTCATCTTCAGAAAGAATGATCTTCATGTAGAAGTAGTTTTGAGAAAATTCGGTTGCAATAGTTATAGAATTAAATTTAGAAACTCTAACAAAAATGGATTCAAAATATTTATTCAAGGAAGAAATGATGAATCTTTAATGTGTTTCTTCTTCTTCTTCAGAAAAACAAAGTTCGATAGATCATTGTAGCAGCAGATCTGTGTGACTCGTATATCTCTGTAAAACTATAGCAGTGAAAAACTTCAAGGAATTTTTTATTCTAATCTTTTTCACTATGATCCATCATGCACTCTGTAAAAAACACACATATATAATAAATACAGAAGTTTTCCTTTTGAATTCAGATCCACAAAAGTCACCTTTAGAATCAGGATATTCAAAAGTTTGAATAACAAAGCAGTCGTAACTCTCCTTAATATTCAGTATAAAAATATCCTTTTAAATCGATCTTTTTAATCATAAATAAAAAACTTTGAATTAGTCAAAGACGTGCTTTAAAAACGGTCTTTTAATCTGGCTTGAAATTAGCCTAATAATCTGCATAAAGACCATTACTCAATAAATATGTGTTTTAAATATCTGACGCCAAACGTAGGGTTGAACTGCATAGTATACATTCTCTAAACGTAAGGTTCAAAATGTAAGGTTAATAAGGAAAGTAAGATTTGATGATCTATTCTTCAAATGTAAGGTTGATCTCAAACATAAGGTTGATCATCGATACTTTTCTCTTCAACTTTCAAACTTACAGTATATAATCCATACTTTTATCAGCTTCTAAATGTAAGGTACATGATTCAACATAAGGTTTTTTACAAAAGTAAGGTTGGTGAACCATACTTTTGAGAAACAATCATGACATTTCATACTAACGTAGGGTTCTTTTTCTATACTTTTCTGATATCCCAAATGTAAGGTTCCTTCCAAACATAGGATTATTCTTCCATAGTTTTTTCCAAAACGTATGTTTGATTAACCATACTTTTCTGATAACCCATAAGCTATAGATTTCATCCTTATGCTATGATCCTCAACATATGGTATGAACAGTGTTTCCAGAACACGCTAAAGTTATTTCCAAACACGTAGAGCATGAACAATGTTTCGAGAACACGAAAATGGGCTAAGATGATTTTCAAATACTTTATCAAATATTCCATATAGATTGAAATTATTAAATATTAGTCCAAAATAGAGAAATAAATAATATTAATTTCCTGAAATATACTCAAAGTAAAAAATAAGGGTATTTGTAAACATCAAAATCATCACAAAGATATAGAGTATTGTTCTCAATGATCTCCCCTTTATAAAATATAGTGTTGTTGAAAACAAAACTTTCTTAACAATATACCCATTTTTGATTATCACAAAACGCATAAAATAACCAATGAAATTATCTTACAAAAAAATTGCAAAGATAGAAACAATATTTTATTTTCTCCCCTTAAAATGGAAAGCTTTGTTTTCCGTTACACTATAAGTAAAAGATTTTTGAGTTTATCCATATTTCTCAAAAAAAAGGTTGTGTTTATCCATATTTCTCCCCCTTTTTTTGATATCAAAAATAATAATAGAATAAGGAATAGAACACATTTTAATGTTGTACTTGAACATAAGTAAATACCATGATAAACAATTTATCAATATCTGAATTTGGATTACTGGCATTCTAACATAGACAATACAATAAAACAAATTAACACATAAACATGGGATGAAAATATATTTTATTGAAAATATAATTACATATATAGTAAGGACAATGAGAATCAAGGTTGGGTTAAAAAGGTTTGAGAAACAGGTTTTAGTGCCTCTGAATTATTTCCTTATGTAATGGCCCGGACCCCCTATCCATTACTTTTCTAAAATAAGGCTCCACCAAAATAGTGGCACAGTAAGGGTGACACCATGATGGTGGCACCGTGTCCTCACCCATCCCTCTGTTTTCTTTTTCCAGTCCCGCTCCCGCAATGTAATTTTTTGACGTAAATTAATTATTTTACCCTTTTTAAAGCCCATAATTAATTCCTAAAAATCTCGAGAAACCTCCCCGATGGGGGGTATTAAATAACACCTTAATATCATCGTGTGTAACTGCCCACCCGCATAAGAAACCACGATCCGAATTTCCAGGCATTCAAAATTCCATATCCCGTAATAGTAGGATATCCTCTTTATATATCCTGCTAGAGTTTCTTCTTTTTTTTCTTCTCAGCTGGATTTCATCCTTCTTCTTGGTGTGCCTGGAGTTCCTCTCTTCCTGTGGCTTGTGGTGCACCTCTGCTGTTGCTTTCTTCACCTCTTGGAGTCTATGAAATTCCTCCCCTGCAAGCCGCGCATCCCCTGTTCTTGGCGCGTGGAGAAAAAATTCGATCCTTGATCAACCAAGTAGGGATTTTCCTTCGTCTCTCCTTTTTGTGTATCTTGTGTGGTGGGTACGCTGCTGTTTCTATGGGAGTGGGTGAAACCAAACCTTAATGAAGATAAAAAATAGACTTTAAAGAATGAAGGGAAGGGGTGTGAACGATGTGCTGCTATTCTATTTTCTTCTCTTTCTTGATGCTTATGTTGTGAACTGTTGGGCTATGTTCACTGAAAATCATGGATGTTGGTGGTCTTTCCATGCGCAATAATGAACCCTTGCCTTCTGTGATGATTAAATGGATGTAACTTGGGAATTAGTTAATCACTTAAAGTCAGTGGATTAAATGGATACCCAGTAAACATAAAGCCATGTGTGCTCACCCCATCTAACCAACAGAAAGAAGAAAATAATGAATGATGTGCTTGAAACTAGAAGTTTTCCTACTCCGTTTTGGTAATAGGTGTGTTGTTCTGTTTGATTACCAATGGGGTGATGTTGGTGAGTATGGGATCCTCTTGGTTGTGAGTCTAAAACTGTGTGGTTGCTATGCTTATTATACGAATTGGGGTGGAATCCTCTACTGTTAGAATATCATTAGTTCATGGTTTTAGGGATGTGGGGCTATATCTTGAAGCCTGTTTTGGTTCCAATACTTGGAGGGATCTCACTTAGACTTCTTTTATGGTGTGGGGATGTATCTTGAAGCCTGTTTTGGTTCCATTACTTTGAGGGATCTCACTTATCCCTATGTTGTTGTGACTTCACAAGAGAACCAGGTGTGAATGCTTAAATTGCTGTTTGGTTGATTCTCTTTCCCTGGTTTGTGGTTATGCTTGTTAGTGCCCAGTATTATAGGACTTTACTTAAATGGGATCACATGAACATGAAGACATGAATGGGTTAAATGGGGAATTGGTTTTGGGAATGAGTTGTGACTTGTCTGTGAGTGTTGTTTTGTTCTTTTACAAATGAATAGTAACAAGGGTGTTTGTGCTTAGGTTTTGGAACCCCTAGGATAGGATGAGTGCTTGTTACCTATACATATATCTTTAGTTTTTATGTTTCTTATTCTCGCCCCACCCAAGTTGAGTACTTAGTGTCGAACACCCCCATTTCATGGGGGAGGGTGTTTTTCCCAACACTCCTATGAGTGGCTGGTTATTAGCTCCTTTTCTGCTCCCTTTCCCGAATAGCACAAGACTCTTCAGGTAGGCTGTGATGGCCTAAAGACCATTATTATCCCAAGAATCTTCTGGTAGGGTAGTTGTGGTGGTTGGACCAGGTGTTTGCGGGAAGGTTGTTTCCCAAGTGTCTTCGGGATGAGGCCCAGGTGTCTTCGGGCGTGACAGTAGCTTTATGGCCCAGGTGTCTGCGTGCGGGATTGTTGTTGTGGCCCAGGTGTTTGCGGGCGAGATGCATGGTTGTGGCCCAGGTGTGTGCGGGTGTGGTGTGGTAGTGGGACTGCAGTGAGAATGGCGGGATTGGTTCGATGCGTAGGATGTCTTCAATAACCAGTGGGAAAGTAGCGCGGGGTACCGAAATATCATTGTGCTATTAATATACTTTACTTGACTTGCATTATTTGGGGAGTGTGCCTTGGTGAGGCTTGGGTGGATAGTTTTCCTTGCTAGGTGCTTTGGTTCTCTCCTTTTTCACTGGTCATTAGGATGCCTCTCCACTTGTGCATGAGAGTCTTTGGTTTTCCCTACTGAGTATACTTGTATGCTCACCCTACGTATATGAAATGGATTTCAGGTTTCCAGGAGGACTTTAGGGATTGTGTGGGGTCGTACTAGCTCGGACGTTGGGACAATTGCAGTTGTTTTTTTTCTTTTATTTGGTACTTTAACTTTGTAGTCTCCTTGTACTTTTGTATCATTTACTTTTGGAACATGCATCTGGGAATGGTTTGTTTGGTCTTTACTTGTACTTTCAGTTTTGGTGTTGTGGGTTTTACTATCTTATCTCCTGATCCTATTAAAGAAAAAGGGTAATTCCTTCCATCTTGTGTGTGATTATATACCCTTGGTGATAGTCTCCACTCCGGGACCTATTGAAGGTGGGTCTCGGGGGTCATTATCTCTCCTTAAACTTGAAGAAGTAAGGGTCTGACAATCTGCTGTCCCTTCCCTCATCTTTGTGAAGGCGGGTCATGACAGAATGGTATCAGAGGAAAGTTTGAGTGATAGGATGAAGATTGGGATTAGGAACAGTGAGGATTGCATGGGATGGTAGGGAAACAATGTTGGGTGATCTTGGTGCCTGAAATAGGCTAGGGAAGACCGGCTAGGACACGGGATTTTAGGGCCCCCTGTGATCCGATGCAAGGACTCTGGACCTACCGAATGACCAAGTGAGGCTACACTGATTGCAGGGTAGAGACCCTAGTAAAGGTACATGCATAATAATAACTTGTGTTCATGTGTTTCATAGGTGTGTTGGGGATTTAAAATGAATAAAAAGTCTAAGGAAATTTAAGAACAATATTCTAAACTACTCAGGCTTAGACATTCCTTGTTTACCTTACAGCTATGGAGCCTGGGAGATGACCACAAGTGGTGAGGGCGATCGAGGCCCAGGGGGTTGACTTGGCTGATCGATAGAGGGGTGACCGAGAGGAGGACGATCAATGGTAGAGGACGCTTCGTGCCTTTCAGCGGCAGCCCCTCGGGAAGTACGAGGGTAACATCCCAGACATGGAGACAAAGAGATGTCTAAAGGAGCTGGTGATAGCTTTCAGCTTGATCCGGGCTCCAACGGAGTATTGGGTTCCTTTGGCTGTGAGCCAGATTCGGGGAGTGGCATGTCAGTGGTGGACACTTTATCTTGGGGAGAAGAGGGAGACCGAGGTGACGTGAGATGACTCCGAGAGGGTGTTCTGGGCGGAATTCCTCTCTTCCACGATGAAGGATGAGAAGAGGTAGGAACTACTCTCCTTCCAGTAGGGGAGTATGTCAGTGAGAGAGTTGGGGATCAAGTTCAAGGATCTCCTTCTCTTTTCTCCTGACCTCCTTCCGGATGAGGAGTCTCGGGTGAGACGTTTGGAGGAGGCACTTTGACCTTCTCTCCAGTATGTTGTTACTCCCTTCACCCTACCGACGTACTTGGAGGTCTAGAAGAAGGGTGAAGTGGTGGAGAGGATGCACATGCTGAGAGGTGTATCGCGAGAGGGAATCCAGTTGGGCTCTTCAAAGGGGAAGGTCGTCAGCAGCATGCCTCCAGCATGAGGACCCTCTAGGTTTCGACCAGCAGGAAGCAGGCCTCAACAATTCCAGTTCCGATCTCCTAGACCTCACCCTTTCCTTTCGGGCCCAGGACCAAGATTCTTCATCTGTGGAAGCCATGGGAACCTTCAGAATCATTTCTCGGATAGAGTGAAGTATGGTGGTGGTGGGCAGGCTCAGCGCTCACCTCAGCAGTAGCAGGGTCAGCGAGCTCCCGCTCCTCCGAGGTCAGGCGTTGCAAGAGGAGGCCGACCTCAGGGCGCTCCTCAGGGACCTCGACCCGGACGTGGTCGAAGATGTGGCCGATAGCCGAGAGGTAGAGTAGCTGGGCATGGGAAATTGTATGCCGTGGAGGCAGCAATTCAAGCAGGGCCAGAGGTTGTTCGAGGTACGATCAGCTTGTTTAGTACCCTTGCTTATGCCTTGAATGATATAGGAGCTTCTCACTCCTTTGTTGAACCCAGTCTGGCCCGTGCTCTGGGTTTCGACACTGAGAGACTTCCAGTGCCCCTGGTGCTTAGCACACTAGTCGGAGGTCAAACCGACTTGTTTTATGTTTGTCATGGGTGTAGACTGATGATAGGGCCACATCAGTCAGTCAGGGATATTCTACTATTGTAGATACATCCATACGATGTCATCCTAGGCATTGACTGATTGTTATCTGTATGTGCCGTCATTGACTGATTCCGAGGAAGGGTCGTGTTTTCAAACTTGGGTAGCCGACGTGTAACTTTTATCGGCGAGCAGGGTGGCCAGAAGAGCAGTAGGCAAGAGGAACCCCTCCTTTACTTGTTAGCTGAGCTGTCAGTGGAGTCAGTGGATGCAGAGATGGTGGAGGTCCCAGGGATCATCAGTGAGTTTATGGACGTCTTCCCTAAGGAGGTGACGACTCTACCCCCTCGACGTGACATCGAGTTTGGGATAGACTTGAAACCTAGTTCCCATACGATTTCGATGGCCCCCTACCGGATGACACCTTCTGAGTTATGGGAGTTGCGGATTCAGATTGATGATCTGATGAAGAAGGGTTTTGTTCGACCAAGTGCATCACCGTGGGGTGCTCTTATTTTGTTCGCCAGGAAGGCAGATGGTAGTCTTAGGCTATGCATAGACTACCAAAGACTGAATCAGGTAACAGTCATGAACCGTTACCCTCTCCCGAGGATAGACGACCTTTTCGGCCAGTTAAAAGGGGCAGGTTGGTTCTCCAAGATTGTCATGCGGTCAGGATATCACCAGTTGAGGGTGAAGGAGGGTGGCATCTCAAAGACTAACTTCAGGTGAAGATATGGTCACTTCGATTTTTTGGTCATGCCATTTGGCGTTACGAAAACTCCATCTATATTCATGGGGCTCATGAACTCCGTATTTCGGGAATACCTGGATCGGTTTGTAGTCGTGTTTATTACACGGCATCCTGATCTAATCAATATCAGAGGAGGATCACACTGAGCACCTGAGGACAATATTAGAAGTCCTGCGACAGCACCAACTCTATGTAAAGTTGTTCAAGTTCAAGTTATGGATGCGAGAGTTGCACTTCGTTGGGCATGTGGTGTCCGAGCAGGGGATATCAGTGGAATCATCAAAGGTCGAGGTGGTTGTTTCTTGGGCAGTAACCAAGAATGTATCAGAGTTTCGTAGTTTCCTCGGGCTGGAAGGTTACTACTAGAGGTTCGTACCCAACTTCTCTCGATTTGCAGCAACTTTGACGGCCTTGACCAAGAAGGACCGGGCTTTTGTGTGGGACGGGCAGTGCAAGGCAGCCTTCAGCTATCTGAAGGAGATTTTGGTTAGTTCCCCAATGCTGAGATTACCAGAAGAAGGGGCGGCATATGAGGTGTTTTGTGATGCTTTAGGACAAGGCCTCAGGAGTGTGTTGATGCAACGACAAGGGGGGGATCTCTTATGGGTCTAGGTAGTTATGTCCTCATGAGCGTAATTATGCCACCCATGATCTGGAACTTGCAGTGGTCATTTTCATGCAAAAGTTGTGGAGGCATTACCTCATCGGGGAGCGCTTTGTGGTCTTCACGGATCACAAAAGCTTGAAGTATATCTTCTCCCAGCGGGACCTGAACTTACGACATCAAAGGTGGATGGAGTTCCTTCAAGACTATGACTTCAAAATTTCCTACACCTCAGGAAAAGGTAATGTGGTGGTTGATACCTTGAGCAGGAAGTCATAGAAGGATGTGGTTTGAGAGTCGGCAGATGCTTGGAACGAGATAGAGGAGTTGGCTGCCCTGCACCTGGGTGCGAGGATGGATAGTGGTAGAGGTTTCCTGTATCAGATAACAGTGAAATCCTCTCTTCTACGGCAGGCGTAGGAGTCCCAGTGGGGAGATTCATAAAGTGAAGTGATGCGTGACTGGGTTGCCCAAGCCGATGCCCCGGAAGGATGGAAGGAGGATGGTCAAAATCATATTCTTTTCCGAGGGAAGATGTTTGTTCCAGAGATGATACACGATAGGGTTCTTGGTGAGTTCCACAACTCACCCCTAACGGTGCACTAGCGAGTTTCCAAGATGTACCAGGGTCTGAGGAGATAGTTCTGGTGGCCCGAGGTAAAGTAGGCGGTGGCAGAGTTCGTGGCCAAATGCCTAGTGTGTTAGTAGGTGAAGGCTGAACACCGTGTTCCAGGTAGTTTGTTGCAACCTTTAGATGTCCCCTAGTGGAAGTGGGAAAACATCTCGATGGATTTCGTCACAGGGATACCCAACGTTCAGGGAGGCTGTGACTCTATCTGGGTAGTGGTGGACCGGTTGACAAAATCAGCTCACTTTCTGGCGATCAAGGAGTCGGGTGCAGTAGATGCCTTATCATGGAGGTATGTGGATGAGGTGGTGTGGTTACACTGAGTTCCAAGGTCCTTAGTCTCGGATAGGGATGCACCGTTCACCTCACGAGTCTGGAGAGGATTGCAGTATGCTTTTGGCACCCAGATACGTCTTAGCACTGCTTTCCACCCCCAGAAGGATGGGCAGACGGAGCGCACCATCCAGACAATGGAAGATATACTACGGGCATGTATCCTGAACTTCAGAGGATTGTGGGTGCGACACTTGCCTATGGTGGAGTCTGCCTATAATAATATCTATCACTTTACCATTGGTATGGCTCTGTTTGAAGCCTTGTACGGGAGGCCATGTCACTCACTCGTGTGCTGGACAAAAGTTGGGGAAGTAGGTGTTCTTGGACCAGAGGTGGTGCAGAGCACAACGGAGAAGGTTCATCTTATATGAGAGAGGATTAAGGCGGCCTAAGACTGGAAGAAGTCATATGCCGATAATAGGAGGAGTCCCTTGGAGTTCAGGGTCGGGGACCATGTATTCTTAAAGGTCTCCCCTCAGCGTGGACAACGTAGGTTTGGTAGGGGGAGTACAATTTCTTCTAGGTTTGTCGGACCGTTCGAAGTGTTGCGGTGGGTCGGTGAGGTGGCTTATCAGTTTGCGTTTCCACCACAGCAACAAAGGGTGCACGATATCTTCCATGTATCCCAGATCCATCGGTATCTACACGATGATTCAAATGTCCTTGACTGGGGAGAGCCATATATCAGAGATGATGTAACATTCGTGGAGCGACCAGTGATGATCGAAGGTCGTAAAGAGAAGGTGCTTCATGGATTAACCATTCCATTGGTTTGTGTGTTGTGGAGACATGGTGGGATTGAGGAAAGTACCTGGGAACAAGAGACGCAGATGCGTGCCCAGTACCCAGAGCTTTTTTGAGTCTTGTTCTGTTCTATTTATACTTGGTTGATGGACCCCCTTTACCTTGTTAACTATGGAATGCACAATTTTCCTTTTTTGTGGATGTGTGTGAAGTTTCCTGAAATGTGGAGAGGGGAGGACCGAATCCCAAGTTAATACACATTAGAGTGGATGCACCTAAACCCGTGCGGGCGAGTTAGTGCTGCCCAAAGCAGATAGTATCTTAACATGGAGGAAGGGAAACCCCTCACCACATGACCATATGGTTTTAATCTTTTGTTTTGTATGGTTTCACGGGGGATAGGAGCGGTATAATTGTGATTGTTTAGGAGATAGATGAGGGAGGGGGCGTTCCTTAGTAACAAGGAGGTATACTCCTGAGAGGTATCTTTCGAGGTGGTTGTTCAGACCCCTCTCCTTTCTTCAGGCCTGGTTTTAATTCTCGAGGGCGAGATTAGTTTGAGAGGTATCTGATGTAATGGCCCAGAACCCCTGGCCATTACTTTGCCAAAATAAGGCTCCACCAAAACAGTGGCACTGGTCATGGTGCCACCGTGACGGTGGTACCGGTCATGGTAGAACCGTGATGGTGGCATCATGCCCTCACCCAACCCTCCGTTTTCTTTTTCCAGTCCCGCTCCCGCAACGTAATTTTTTGACGTAAATTAATTATTTTACCCTTTTTAAATCCCATAATTAATTCCTAAAAATCCCAAGAAACCTCCCTGATGGGGGGTATTAAATAACACCTTAATATCATCATGTGTAACTGCCCACCCGTATAGGAAACCGCGATCTGACTTTCCAGGCGTTCAAAATTCCATATCTCGTAACAATAAGATCTCCTCTTTATATCTCCCACTAGAGTTTCTTATTTTTTTTTCTTCTCAACTGGATTTATTCCTTCTTCCTGGTGCGCCTAGAGTTCCTCTCTTCCCATGTGTTATGCTGCGTCTCTGATGGAGCTTTCTGCACCTCTTGGAGTCCACATAATTCCTCCCCTGCAAGCTACGCATCCGCTGTTCTTGGCATGTGGAGAAAAACTTCGATCCTTGATCAACCAAGTAGGGATTTTCCTTCGTCTCTCCTTTCTGTGTATCATGTGGGGTGGGTACACTGCTGTTTCTGTGGGAGTGGGTGAAACCAAACCTTAATGAAGATAACAAATAGACTTTAAAGAATGAAGGGAAGGGGTGTGAACGATGTGCTGCTATTCTGTTTTCTTCTCTTCCTTGATGCTTATGTTGTGAACTATTTGGCTATGCTCACTGAAAATCATGTTCATTGGTGGTATTTCCATGTGCACTAATGAACCCTTGCCTTTTGTGATGATTAAATGAATGTAACTTGGGAATTGGTTAATCACGTAAACTCGGTGGATTAAATGGATACCCAGTAAACATAAAGCCCTGTGTGGTCACCCCGTATAACCAATAGAAAGAATAAAATAACGAATGATGTGCTTGAACCTGGAAGTTTCCCTACTCTATTTTGGTATTTGGTGTGTTGTTCTGTTTGATTTCTTATGGGGTGATGTGGGTGAGGACGAGATCCTCTTGGTTGTGAGTCTGAAACTGTATGGTTGCTCTGATTGTGACATGAATTGGGGTGGAATCCTCTACTGTTGGAATATCGTTAGTTCATGGTTTTGGGGATGTGGGGTTGTATCTTGAATCCTGTTTTGGTTCCAATACTTGGAGGGATCTCACTTAGACTTCTTTTATGTTGTGGGGCTGTATCTTGAAGCCTGTTTTGGTTCAAGTACTTTGAGGGATCTCACTTATCCATTTGTTGTTGTGACTTCACAAGAGAACTAGGTGTGAATGCTTAAATTACTGTTTGGCTATTTCTCTTTCCCTGGTTTTTGGTCATGCCTGTTAGTGCCCAGTAGTGCAGGACTTTACATAAATGGGATCACTTGAACATGAAGACAAGAATGGGCTAAATGGGGAATTGGTTTTGGGAATGAGTTGTGACTTGGCCGTGACTGTTGTGCTATTCTTTTATGAATGAATAGTAACGAGGGTGTTTGTGCTTAGGTTTTGGAACCCCTAGGTTGCGATGAGTACTTTTTACCTATACATATATCTGTAGTTTTTATGTTTCTTATTCGCGCCCCACCCAAGTTGAGTACTTAGTGCCGAACACCCCCATTTCATGGGGGATGGTGTTTTTCCCAACCCTCCTATGAGTGGATGGTTGTTAGCTCCTTTTCTACACCCTTTCCCGAATATCCCAAGACTCTTCAGGTAGGCTGTGATGTCCTGAATTCCATTATTAGCCCAAGAATCTTCGGGCAGGGTAGTTGTGGTGGTTGGCCCAGGTGTTTGCGGGAAGGTTGTTTCCCAAGTGTCTTCGGGATGAGGCCCAGGTGTCTTCCGGCGTGACAGTAGCTTTTATGGACCAGGTGTCTGCGGGTGAGATAGTTGTTGTGGCCCAGGTGTTTGTGGGTAAGATGCATGGTTTTGGCCCAGGTGTGTGCGGGCGGGGTGTGGTAGTGGGACTGTAGTGAGAATGGTGGGGTTGGTTTGATGCACAGGATGTCTTCAATAACCAGTGGGAAAGTGGAGTGGGGTACCCAAATATCATTGTGCTATTACTATACTTTACTTGACTTGTGTTATTTGAGGAGTGTTCCTTGGTGAGGTTTGGGTGGATAGTTTTCCTTGCAAGGTGCTTTGGTTCTCTCCTTTTTCACAGGGCATTAGGATGCCTCTCAACTTGTGCACAAGAGTCTTTGGTTTTCCCTACTAAGTATACTTGTATGCTCACCCTACGTATATGAAACTGTTTTCAGGTTTCTAGGAGGACTTCAGGGATCTTGCGGGGCCGTACTAGCTCGGACATTGGGACAGTTTCAATTGATGTTTTTCTTTTCTTCAGTACTTTACCTTTTTAGTATCCTTGTACTTTTATTTCATTTACTTTTAGAACATGCATCTGGGAATGGTTTTTTTGGGATTTACTTGTACTTTCAGTTTTGGTGTTGTGGGATTTACTATCTTATCTCCCGATCCTATTAAAAAAAAGGGAAATTACTTCCATCTTGTGTGTGATTATATACCCTTGGTGCTAGTCTCCACTCTAGGACCTATTGAAGGCGGGTATCGATGGTCATTATATCTCCTTCAACTTGAAGAAGGAAGGGTCCGACAATCTTCTGTCCCTTCCCTCATCTTGGTGAAGGTGGGTCGTGACACCTTGAGCTCTAACATCTGTAGTCTCAACCTTTTCATCAGTCCATCACCTAACTGGACTATGAAATCCCTTCCTTCCTGAGTCAGATGGATATCTTCAATAAAATTGACTCTGAAAAACTCATTTAATCGCTCTTCCTTCTCTATAAACTGATTGAGTTTCTCTGTGAATCTGTTCGAAAAAACTCTGATCCCTAGTTCATCTTAGGTAAGATGGTCAACTAGATACTTTTGATTATCCAGGAGAATAGATAATGGAGCAATGTTACACTGTAAGTTCTGTATTCTGTCATTCATACTGCTCATTGCTACTATAATGGCCTGAAATATCCTTATCAGATCAGGCGAAGTACCTGAGGTACCTGCTTGACTGTCCCTGACAGTTGCAAATTGTTGCTATAGGAAAATTCTAAAATCTACCAATTCTGACTTCATTATCATTTCAGATTTCAGTTTTCCAACTTTATCTAACATTTCCTTCTTAAAAACATCCACTTAAATTTTTGAAACTGAACTATATTTCAAGTTCTAGAACTTCTCTCTCTCCTTTTCTAATGCTCTTCTCAAAGATGCATTTTTAGTTTGAACTTTATTAAATTTTTGGATTAACTCCTCCACATGATCATTATCAGAATCAGAGGCACATTGTACTTGATTCTCAGTATGAGCTTCCACTATATTTATCAATACTAGAGGTAGGGATTGAACATCTGAATTATCTTTATCATTCCTATATACTGGCTTCTCCACTGATTTTTCTTTCGATTCCTTTCCTGACTCATCCACAGAAAAATCCTCACCAATAATTTTAGTTTGAATTTTAGACAAGTTTTTTGCTTGATTCATATTCACAGGTTCTTTCTTGTCATGAGAATCTTCTTCATTTATTTCCTCCAAGATGGGTTACTCTAATATAGGTTCCTCTTGAGATAATTCCTCTCAAACAATTTCAGTAGGCTGTACAATTTCATATCTAGCCACTTCAACTTCTCCAGGAATTTCAATAGTTAGATACAAAATTTCTTTTTCTACTTGAGGGGTCACCTAAATCTGAGAAACTATTTGGTTGTGCAATTTCCTATACTATAGATTCTCTAAAAAAAATTTAACTTATAATAGGTTCAGTTGATCAAACATTTTCTTGAATAGGTCCCTCATCAGCTTGAGCTACTTTATGCCTTCTCCTCTGAAGTCCTTATTGACTTTCCTTATCAACATGTGTATCAACTGGCTCAAATATCAGTCTTCTTGAGGTTCTACTTACTCTATATTCTGCCATTCCTTCCTTAGATTTAGCAGGTTACTCCCCCTCAGACGATTCCTGGTCTTCCTCAGCTCCAACAGGAATAATCTTTCCTTTCACAGTACTCCAGAAAAGGCCAATCTTCCTTCGACTTCCAGCATTGAAAATGTTGTTGTGATGGAATCTAACTCTGGAATCTATTAATCTCAACACATCAGATTTAAACAGCAATTTGGAAATGAATCTTCCATAGGGATAGAAGTTCATTCTAGCCTTTGGCTGGTAGCAGTAATTGAGATATCTTACCATATATCTCAGAAAATTTAACTTTATATCACTCATAAGAAAAAACATTAAATACATGTCAGGGAAAAAATCTTCTCCATCTCTGATGGAAGAACACAAACCTTATTTTCAGGTATGTTTTCCCTTTCTGTTCGTTTTTGGGAAAAAGGAGGAGAATCTAGAAATTTTCAAAATACACGACGTGTACTTTATGAGTTCACGTTGTGTGCTTTGATGTCACTCGAGGCCGTGTGCTGGCTGTGTCATGGACACACACATGGCCATGTAGGGGTGATGTGGAGGCCGCTTAATGTAGAGTACGGAAAATCTTAGTAAACACCGTGTACTCTAAAAGTACACGCCGTGTACTTTTTTTTGTTAAATGAACTGGGGTCGTATCTTAACCTTGAAAATGTCTTCTTCTCTAGCTTCTTCAACCGAGAGTGAGGGTACGACTGCAGATCTTCTCCGAGCCACCAATCCATCACTGGTTATCTGAATCTAATGTCGTCGATTGCAATAGAATCATAGCGATATACTCCATTATAGGCCGATTCATAGGCCTATGTTAAATCATATCGATCTCCTAGGATCATGGTAGGTGGTTTGTTGACCTACATTGAACGACTTTGAGTTTTTGTGAAAAAGTGTTGGATTCCCATGTTTCGGGTATCTCAGGTTAGGGTTTTGATCATGTTTTATTATCTGCCTTAGATTGATTGTGTTCTAGAGGCTATTAGATGAATAATAATTTCTTGTTAGCATGTTTGAGGATCACCCAATGGGTGTTCTCCCTTGTTTTGGCTGTTTATTGCCGTTTGGATTAGGTTGCCTGTGAGGCAGACCTTATTGCATTGATTTCCTTCCTTGATATAATTGATTGCATGTATTGCCTGTTGTTTATATGCTTTTGATTCATTTTAGATACTAGCCAAGTAGTTGATGAACTTACTTAGGACTGCTGACAGTCGTTTACGCACGACTAGACTGCTCAAGGCTGTGTGAACCTGGTGCGGTAGTATAAAGAGGGAATTGATGATTAAGGGCTTCCATAGAGAGTCTGTTATAAATTATTATTGTTCACAGGACCTATAGGAATTGAACTTTATGCTTCCTCAGAGTTTCCTTAGTTACACATCGAGACTACAGGGGGAATTAGACGTATGTGCTTCCTCAGAGAGTCTATAGCTATCGTTACCAGACTACAGGGGAATTGATGGTGAGAGTTTCCCAGAGTGTTTGTGCCTTGTATGATTATTTGACTAGAGGGGTCTTCCAGTATGATCCACCCAGAGAGTTAGTGTGAATATTTTTTGGTTGGTTTTGATGAGTCCACTAAGCCAAAGAACAAGCTTGGGTTTTGTATTGCTTGTTGTTTTAGGTTGTCTGCTGAGATACATGTTGTGTTACTTGCTATGCCTTGAGAATATAGAGTTGTTGCTAGGTTACTTGGTTGAAAATTAAATGATTGAATTAAATTAATAAATGAATGTGAATGGATATTTTTAAGATTTTTTACTTTAGTGTATTATTATTTCTCTACTGCATTTATTTCCATTACTTTTTCTATATTGCTCACTGACAGTAGGGCACAGATCTTGTGGTGGTTGCCTACTGGGATTAGTCTCACAACCTATTTGGGTCCTACTTTTCAGCCCAAACAGGTTATATGGTTGCAGGTGTGGATAGGGATTGTGGCCCTTCTACTTCAGGTACATTATTGCTGGTTGGAGCTGGAGAGAACATGACCGAGCTTAGGCTTGAGATGCTTCTGGAGTTGTCGTTTAATTTTAGTACATTGTTCTCAGTTGTATTTAAGAACGTTGTTGTGTTTTATTCTTTCCTTCGATACTTGTACCTATTGCATCATTATCATCATTGTTATATGTTCAATTTCTTCCGCTATTTAGTTTCAGTTATTGTATGTTGTTTACTGCTTCCGCTATTGACTATTATTTCCTTTTCCTTGTATACCTTACCAAATGAGGGCATAGTTTCCCCAATGACTCACCAAGGCCCTCACTGCTAGTCGGCAGCCTCTGGCATTTGGGGAAACACGCTTTAAGTCATGTGGAGAATCGGGTATGGGGAACCAACTGAGTGGCTCTGGATTCAGTTCGTTACAAAGTGGTATCAGAGGAGGTTCTTTTCTTTTATTTTCTATTGACTTACTATTTAGCAACATTAGACAGGATAAGATGAAATAGGTAAATGGTAAATAGCTGTTCCTGGGTGTTATAGAACCCGTGTATAAGGAAAAATCTAGGTTACCTCAAATATTGCAAGTTTCGAGTTTTTCAAATGTTACAGTTTACTTGATTTCACCGTTGGGTGGTGTGCTTTTTTTGTGTTGTTACTGTTTATATGATTGTGGTTATATTTTGTTGCAACCCGATGAGATGAGGGTATGCCATCTCATGCATCATATAGGCACTTGTTAGAAAATCACATGTCATGCATTGGCCATGCCATCTAGATTGCATCAAAAATTGCATGCTGTTGTGATAGCTGCTGTGATAGAATACCTGCTATGTTGATAGGGTATCGTTGTTTAGATATTATTTACCATGGATTCCAAACTTTGGACTTATAGGTGTTATGGGCCCTCGAGGATCAGAATTTGTTGCATCATGAGTTTGTTATACTGTTTACTTGTTATATGAATTGTTATGATTCCAAGCTTTGTTTTGTGGGGATTATGGCCCCCCACAGATCAGAATTTGGCACCTTAATGCTTGTTTTTCCATGTTTCTGGGCTTCAGAGATGTTTCTAAGCTACTGCCAGGAAAAACCATGAATATACGACGTGTATTTTATTAATACACGCCTTGTAGTTTTTAGCCGTGTCACTAACTATGTGGGCATGGACACGGGGTTGTGAAAGTTCTTGTAGGAACATGCCATGTACCAGTTTACATGTCGTGTAGTATGACTTGGGTATCCAGCCGTGTCACGAACAACATGGGCCATGGATTTCATTCAAATGCATGTTGTGTCCCTTTGGAACACGCCGTGTATAGTTAACCATGGAGCTGGCTGTGTAGCTAACAACACAAGTTTATTTTACCTTTCTCATACACTCTGTTCCCGTCAGGAACACACCATGTAGTGTCGGCCATGTGTCAGGCTGTGTTGCTAACAACACGGGCTAGGTAAGGCATGCCAAGTACATGACGTGTCTTACTTGAACACGTCGTGTAGTGTCCTGCTGGGACAGTCCATGTTCCTAGCCGTGTAGGAGTAACTGGGCAGGAAGAAAAAGGGTTACTACACACCATGTAGTTTGAGAACACACAATGTAGCCTGGGGGTTTACACAGCCATGTATGGACAAGGTACACGCCCAGGGTAAAAATTTCAGGAAACACGCCGTGTAGTTGTACTACACGCCATGTAGTCATGTTTTTCCAAAATTTTAGAGTTTTTATCTCATGTTCCATTTTAATCTATTAATTTTCAACTGTGTTCATCTTTAATGAAGGTGTTCTTTTGACCTTTCAGAGCTATGGAACCAAGACGTCCTCCCATTACACGTCAGGAACCAGACAGTGACCGTACGCCTGATACGGCAGACCAGGGACTACCAGTAGTTTCTCCAATTGTTCCAGAGATGGCACCTGCATTGATTCCAGACACTGGTTTCGATGCTCAGTTCAGAGAGGGTTTCATGAGATTCATGTAGACCTTCCAAGGAGCTCAGCATCCTGTCCCGTCTATGGCAGAGTTGACGCGAGTTTTTCAGCAGCATCATCTACCCACATTCACAGGGGATGGAGGACCACAGGCTGCAGAGTCATGGCTAGAAGCCATGCTATCTATCTTGAAGAACCTGGAGATGCCTCCGAAGAGCAGAGTGAAGATCACAACTTATATGCTGCGAGATTCCGCCAAGATATGGTGGGATGCAGTTTCACAGGCAGGGCGCCAACAGGCTATGGCTTGGGACAAGTTTCAGCGTACGTTCTACGACTACTTCTACCCGGTGACACTGAGGGCTGACAGAGCCAGAGAGTTCATGAATCTGCAGCAGGTTACTCTCACAGTTATGGAGTACTCCTCTCGCTTCACAGAGTTACGGTGTTTCACTCCCATTCTGGGGAATGCCGATCTTTTTTTAGTGAGGATGTTTGAGGAAGGCCTTAGTCCGGACATAATATCATAGGTGAACGTATTTCAGTTGACTTCTATTACTCTGATAGTCAACAAGGCGCTTATCATGGAGAGAAATATGAGGGAGTGTAGAGCTATGGACCAGGGTGGTTCAGCATCCAGAGTTGATTCGTTTCAGATAGATAGTAGGAAGTGCCACCGAGAGTCTACACGAGGTGACCCGAGGAAGTGAGGTATTCCTTCTGGTAGATGGGATCTTCCCTCTGGAAACAAAGTGGTGTGCTATCAGTGTGGAAGAAATCGGAATAATAATTCTCAGTGCCTGAGAGACCCAGTGGAGTGCTAATCTTGTGGCAAGATGGGTCATCTATAGCGTTTCTGGAAGGTTCTCCTTCCAGCGGCTAGTGAAGGAGGATCAGTTTCGACTCTGCGTACAGGAACATGATTACCAGTTCCATAGAAAACTAGGGTCTAGAGTTATTCAGGCTATTCAGGCAAGGTTAGAGGCTATGGATGTAGTGGTTAGGCTCAGGGAGGGTCAGCTCAGGGATCTCAGGCTACTACATAGGGCCGCGGTGCAGGCCAGACTTTTGCGGTAGAGAAGATTCATCCAGAGCAGGGACCTGGACCTTCTACTGTTCGAGGTACGATTTTAGTAGCCTCAGTTTTATCCTCTGCACTTTTTGATATAGGAGATTCTCATAGCTTTATTTCTATTCACACTTTGTAAATCCTTCGACTTACTATTTATACTTCTGAGAATATGATGACACTAGACACTCCCTTAGGAATTAGAACTTCTAGCGTGCGTCAGTGCTTAGACTGCCCCCTTGAGGTTGGTGGGTGTCATTTTTCATGGAGCCTCTATGTTTTGGAGATGACAGGCTATGATTTCATTCTCGGGATGGACTGGTTAGTTCCCTTCCAGGCCTTTGACTAAGGCTATCTACGTAGGGTGAGTTTCACATCACCAGAGGGCGGATCTTTTCTTCACAAGGGTGAATGGAATGTCCAGGAGTGTAGAGCTGGATCAGAGCATCATGGTTTTGGCGGTGTTACAACCCAGATTTGTAGCTTATATATGGATGAACAGGGGACTTCTCAGTTAGTTTTTCCTCCATTGGTTGATTTCTTTCCAGATGTCTTTCTAAAAGACTTTTCAGGTTTTCCTCCGGAGCGAGAGGTAGACTCCTCTATTGAGCTTGTTCCAGGAGTGACACCAGTGTCTATTCCTCCTTATAGGATGGCTACAACTGAGTTTCAATAGATCAAGAAGCAGTTGGAGGAGTTGAAGACAAAGGGTTTTATCCAACCCAGTACTTCTCTTTAGGGTTTGCCTGTCCTGTTTGCGAAGAAGGCAGATGGAACCCTTAGGCTTTGTGTGGATTATCGGAAGCTGAACCAGTTGATGGTCAAGAACTGATATCCATTTCCACAGATAGATGATCTCTTTGATCAACTTCGATGAGCTAGAGTGTTCTCAAAGATCGAATTGATATCTGGTTATCATCAGTTGCATGTCAGGCCATCTGATATACCTCTTATAGCCTTCCGAAGCAGGTATGGTCTGTATGAGTATTTTTTTATCTCGTTCGGTCTCACAAACATGCCAACAGTTTTGATGGCACTGATGAACAGAGTTTTCCATCCTTACTTGGATTTCTTTGTGGTGGTTTTCATGGATGATATCTTGGTGTACTCTCACACTCGATACGACCATGCTACCCATCTTGAGATCATTTTTAGTACACTGAGGGAGCATCAGTTATATGATAAGCTCTAAAAATGCCACTTTTGGATGGATGAGATTCACTTCCTGGGTCATGTCATCTCCGAGACAGGTGTATCCGTAGACCTAGAGAAGGTGAGAGTAGTAGTCACCTGGGAGCAGCCGAGGAATGTCTTTGAGGTATGAAGTTTCTTAGGGCAGGCTGGTTACTACAGGCGGTTTATACAGGACTTCTCACGCTTAGCAGCACCATTGACAGGCTTGACTAAGAAGGGGGTGAAGTATGTTTGGTCAGAATCCTACGATTCAGCCTTTTAGGAGCTGAAGGGGAGACTGACTTCAACACCGATTCTAGTTTTTCTGGAGCCAGGAAAGAGTTGTACAATTTTCTGTGATACATATGGCATTGGGCCTGAAGTAGTGCTTATGCAAGAGGACTGTGTTGTTTCATATGGATCTCAGCAGTTGAGGCCACATGAGAAGAAATATCCTACGCACGACCTGGAGTTGGCTGCATTTGTTCATGATTTGTGTTGTTGGAGACATTATCTTCTGAGAGAGTATTTTGGGGTATATACTGACCACAAGAGCCTCAAGTACATCTTCAAACAGCATGAATTGAATCTGAGATAGTGGAGGTGGGTTGAGTACCTACAGTCTTTCGATTTCGAGCTTGCTTATATGCCTTGGAAAGGAAACGCTGTGGAAGATGCACTGAGCAGGAGGACACAAATACAGGCAGTTCAGGAGGCTAGCAGCGAGTGGAAGCTTATGGCTCTATTCTCTAAAATGCATTTGGAGGTGCACGACAGACAGGGGAAGACTTTTCTTTCTTCTGTAGATATCACCTCTACCCTTCTTGACCGAGTTAGAATGAGACAACTATCAGATTCCGAAGGCCTATTCCTACAGGAAAGCATGTTAGGAGAGGACCCTTCTTCCAGATGGAACGTAGGTGAGGGTGAGATCTTGAATTTCTAGGGACACGTATGGGTGCCAACAGATATACGCGAGGAGCTGATACGAGACTTTCATTCCTCGGTTTGGGCAGTTCATCCTGGCGTTACGAAGATGTAGTGTGATCTACACCACTAGTATTGGTGGCTAGGTATGAAGAAATATGTTGCTGGTTTTTTCATGAGGTGTTCCACCTATCAGCTGGTGAAGGTGGAGCACCAGCGACCAGTAGGGCTTTTACAACAGCTACCCATTCCTGAACAGAAGTGGAATGATGTCGTGATGGACTTCATGACTGGGTTACTGAGATCATCTCGAGGGAATGATGTGGCATGAGTTCTCATTGACAGGCTCAAAAAGGTTGCTCACTTCTTTCTGATTAAATAGACCTTCAGTGTTGATGAGCTTG
This sequence comes from Viscum album, assembly GCA_963277665.1. Taxonomy (NCBI): domain Eukaryota; kingdom Viridiplantae; phylum Streptophyta; class Magnoliopsida; order Santalales; family Viscaceae; genus Viscum; species Viscum album. The sequence continues at coordinate 426,769,457 of OY728150.1, read as the reverse complement.
GACAGTTGTACATCCGTGAGATTGTATTCTTGAATGGGTTTCCAAGTACTATCATTTCAGATAGGGATGCCCCCTTCATGTCGCATTTCTAGCAAGGGCTATAGAGGGATTTGGGTACACAGGTACTTTTGAGTACAACTTACCATCCCCAGATAGATGACCAGTTAGAGCGCATGATTCAGGTGCTTAAGGACATGATACGAGCATGAGTCCTTGACTTTGAAGGTTCTTGGGAGAGATATATACATCTAGTGGAGTTTTCCTACAATAATAGTTTTCAAGAAACTATTCAGATGGCACCTTACGAGGCTTTGTACGGTAGACCATGTCGATCACCCTTGTGTTGGTTGGAGGCAGCTATGTTGGGACCTCGTCTTGTTTAGGAGACCACAGAACATATGGAGTTCATTCGGAAGAGTATGGATACTGCACAGTCTCGACATAAATATTATGTTGATTAGTGGAGACGACCTTTGGTGTTCAAGGTCGGAGATCAGGTTTTCCTACGTGTTACCTCATGGTTGGGACACAAGAGGATCAGGAGATAGGGAAATCTTTCACCGAGATACGTCGGTCCTTTTGAGGTTCTAGAGAGAGTTGGGCTGGTTGCTTATCAGTTGCAGTTACCTTAGAGGTACCATGCTATGCGCGATGTCTTCCATGTTTCTCAGCTTCGACGCTATTTCTCAGACCCGTCTCATGTTTTTCAACCCGAGGAAGTTGAGCTAGAGCATGATACATCATTCGAGGAGCATCCTATAAGGATTGTTGATCATAGTGAAAAGGTACTCTATGGCCGGTATGTTCCTTTGGTACGGGTGCTATGGAAGCACGACTGTGTACAGGACGAGACTTGGGAAAGGGAGGCTGATATGTGATCACAATGGCCAAAGTTGTTCAAGGTTTCTTCTTCTGCACCGCGCTAGGGAAGTTCATGGATGAATTTCTTTAAGGGGGGAAGTTTGTAAGAACGAGACCTTCTTTTTAGGTATGTTTTTCCTTTCTGGTCATTTTTGGGAAAAAGGAGGAGAATCTGGAAATTTTCAAAATACATGTTGTGTACTTTATGAGTACATGCTGAGTACATTGATGCCGCTCGAGGCCGTGTGCTGGCCGTGTCATGGCCACACACACGACCATGTAGGGGTGCTGTGGAGGCTGCTTAATGCGGAGTATGGAAAAGCTTAGTACACACCATGTACTCTAAAATTACACACCGTGTACTTTTTTTTTTTTGTTAAATAGACCGAGGTCACATCTTAACCCCGAAAACATCTTCTTTTCCAGCTTCTTTGACTGAGAGCGAGGGTATGGCTGCAGATCTTCTCCAAGCCACCAATCCGTCACTGGTTATTCGAATTGTACGCCATCAGTTGCAATAGAATCACAGCGATCTACTCTGTTCTAGGCTGATTCAGAGGCCGAGGTTCAAGTATATCGATCTCTTATGATCGAGGTAGGTGGTTTGTTTCCCTACATTGAACATATTTGATTTTTTGTGAAAAAGTGATGGATTCCCATGTTTCGGGTATCTCGGGTTATGTTTTTGATCATGTTTTATTATCTTCCTTAGATTTATTGTGTGCTAGAGGATATTAGATGAATAATAATTGCTTTTTAGCATGTTTGAGGATCACCCCATGGGTGTTCTCCCTTGTTTTGGCTATTTATCACCGTTTGGCTTAGGTTGCCTGTGAGGCAGACCTTGTTGCATTGATTTTCTACCTTGATATAATTGATTGCATGTATTGCCTCCTGTTTATATTCCTTTGATGCATTATAGCTATTAGCAAAGTAGTTTTTGAGATTACTTAGGGCTTCTGACAGTCTTTTACACACCACTAGACTGCTCAGGGATGTGTGAACCCGGTGCGTTAGACTAAAGAGGGAATTGACGATTAAGGGCTTCCCTGGAGAGTATGTTATAAATTAGTATTGTTCGCAGGACCTATGATAATTGGACTTTGTGCTTCCTCAGAGTGTCCTTAGTTATGCATCGAGACTACAAGGGGAATTAGACGTAAGTTCTTCCTCAGAGAGTCTATAGCTATCGTTACCAGACCGCAGGGGAATTGATGGTGAGAGCTTCCCAGAGTGTCTATGCCTTGTATGATTACTTTACTAGAGGGGTATGCCAGTATGAGCCACCCAAAGAGTCAGTGTGGATATAGGTTGGTTGGTTGTGATGAGTCCACCAAGCCAAAGAACAAGCTTGGGTTTTGTACTGCTTGTTGTTTAGGTAGTCTGTTGAGATACCTGTTTTTTTACTTGCTATGCCTTGGGAATATAGAGCTGTTGCTAGGTTCCTTGGTTGATAATTAAATGATTGAATTAAATTAATAAATGAATGTGAATGTATATTAGTAGGATTATTTACTTTAGTTTATTCCTATTTCTCTGCTGCATTTATTTCCATTACTTTTTCTATATTTCTCACTGACAGTAGGGCACAGATCTTGTGGTGGTTGCCTACTGGGATTAGTCTCACACCCTGTTTGGGTCCTACTTTTCGGCCCAAACAGGTTATATGGTTGCAGGTGTGGATACTAATTGTGGCCCTTCTACTTCAGGTACATGATTTCTGGTTGGAGTTAGAGATCACATGACCAATATTAGGATTGTGACGCTGCTGGAGTTGCTGTTTACTTTTAGTACATTGTTCTCAGTTGTATTTCAGCACGTTGTTGTGTTTGCTTCATTCCTTAGATACTTGTACTTGCTACATCATTATCATCATTATTATATGTTCAATTTCTTCCACTTTTTAGTTTTTGTTATTTTATATTGTTTACTTCTTCCGCTATTGACTGTTATTTCCTTTTCCTTGTATACCTTACCAAATGAGGGCATAGTTTCCCCAATAACTCACCAAGGCCCTCGCTACTAGTTAGAAACCTCTAGCGTTTGGGAAAACGTTCTTGAGGTCATGTGGTGAACCAGGTACGGGGAACCAGTTGAGTGGCTTTAGATTCGGGTCGTTACATATGAAATCCTAGGTGTAATCCATGTTTTTATAAATTTAATAAGAATCTTCTGATTAGGTTTCAGATCCTTTACTAAAATTTTTCTTATTCTTGTAGAACCAAATAAAAATGACATAATGTCCTCTGACTTATGTTTATTATCTCAAATATTCTTTAAATTTAAATGATAAACTCCCTCATGAGGGTAGTTTATGATTCTATATATTTCCACAAATGAAATTGAAAAATCATGATCTTCAATTTTTGCACATATGGTGTCCTCTGTATCTCCAAGATTGAACTGAACAGTTTTGAAGAAGTGATGAAGCTCTACCTCATATAGAAACTCTTTATTTTTTCCACTGAAATTTTTCTTGAGATTTTGAAATGTGAGGGCTTTCCACATCATTAGATTTGTTTGATATAACTATTACAGGTCAATTACTTTTCCCTGTAGAATCTTTCTTCCTACTGTGCGCTGACACTTGGCATTACTAGCTTCTCCTTCCTTGATTCTCTTTTTATTGGCCATTTCTATTTCAAAGTTATGAAGACTTGAAGGTTTAGGGTTTTAAAGGTTTATTCGAAGGTATACGAAGGAGGTAAGGGTTATTTGGTGATTCGAAAGGTTTTTAGAAATAATGGATTTGGAATTCAAAATGGTTTCAGACATCCTTGATTCCCATGTCATTACACACATAATAATTATTACATTATTTAAAATTAAAAACATACATGGAAAAGGTTTAAAGCTGAACTGAAAAAGTTTTTAAATTATTATAAAAACAAGTAATAATAGAAACACATAAAATAAGAATTAAAATAATTAATTTAAAATTAAAATTTCATTTAAAAATAAATAAACCTAACTCTCCTTTATAAAATCAAACCTTGCATTGGGAAGTGGTTTAGTAAAAATATAAACTAATTGAATTTTAGTACTTACAAATTCTAAGAATATATCCTTTTTAAGAACATGATCTCTTAGAAAATGATTTCGGATATCAATATGCTTAGTCCCAGAATAATTAAGATGGTTTTTTGAAATATTTATAGCACTAGTATTATGACATAAAATATGTGTATTATTAAAATTTAGTCCAAAGTCTATAAGAGTGTTTTTCATCCACAAAAATTGTGCATAACAACTACCTGTAGATACATATTATGCCTCGGTTGTTGACAGGGCAACTAAGTGTTGTTTCTTACTAGACCATGACACTAAAGATTTTCCTAAAAAGTGACAAGTCCCTAAGGTGATTTTTATATCTAATATACAGCTTCCAAATTCAGAATATGAATATGAATTTAAATTAAAATCAGAAGTTTTTGGAAAGAGAAGAGATTGAAAAACAATTCCTTTTAAATTTATGAAAATTATTTTGACAACACTTAAGTGATATTCTTTAGGATCATATTGAAATATGGCACAAAGACATACTGAATACATTATATCTGACCTGCTAGTAGTAAGATATAATAAACTACCAATCATACCTCTATATAACTTGTTGTCAAATGATTTTCCAGTTTCATCCAGATCAAGATTTATATTAGTACACATAGGACTTCTATATGTCTTGCTGTTTTCAAGTCCAAATTTCTTTAGTAAATCAGTAATGTATTTTCTTTTATTTAAAACAATTCCAAAATATTTTTGATAAATTTGAAGTCCTAAAAAGAAATTTAATTCTACCATCATACTAATTCCAAATTCCTTTTGCATTAAATTTTAAAACTCATGATAAATATTTTTTATTTGTTGAACCAAAAATTACATCATCAACATAAATTTGAACCAATAAAATATTAGAGTTAATAGTTTTCTTAAAAAATATTGGATCTACCATCCCAATAGTAAAATCATTTTTCAAAAGAAAAGAACTTAATCTTTCATACCAAGCTCGAGGTGCTTGTTTAAGGCCATAAAAAGATTTAGTAAATTTGAAAACAGAATCTAATTTTTTTGAATTTTCAAAACTAGGAGGTTTATCAACATAAACTTCCTCAAATAAATAACCATTTAAAAAGGAAGACTTAACATCCATCTGAATTAATTTAAAGTTCATATGAGATGAATTGGCTAAAAGGATCCTAATAGATTCTAATCTAGCTATAGGTGAAAAGGTATCATCATAATCTATACCTTCTTTCTGATTATATCCTTTAGCTATAAGTCTTGATTTATTTCTAGTTATTATTCCTTGACCATCTTGTTTATTTATAAAGACCCATTTAGTTCCTATAACTGGATAGTTCTGAGGTCTTTCAACTAAATTTAAAACTTCATTTCTCTTAACCTAATTTAGTTCTTCTTGCATTTCTATCATCCATATTTCATCATCTAAGGCTTCTTATAATGTCTTAGGTTCTAATTAGGATAGAAAGGCAGAAAATTCAACAAGATTTCATACATTTTATCTAGTTTTTATTCTAATGTCTAGGTCTCCAATAACAGTTTCTAAAGGGTGATTTTTTAGGGTTATAGACTGTCTCGGTTGTACACTATTAGGTTCTTAAATTTCATGTTCTTGTGAACTAAACTAAATTTTATTTATATCCTTTTCAAAATCATCTTTCAATTTCTCAAGTCTCATGTTATCATTAGAGTCAAATTCATCAATTTGGTCTTTCCTTTTCTCAAAGGGATTGGATTCATCAAACTTCACATGAACTGATTCTTCACCAATCCTTGTTTTTTTATTAAAAACTCTATAAGCTTTGGAAGTAGCAGAATATCCTAAGAAAATTCCTTCATTATATTATTGATCAAACTTAAAAAGATTGTCCTTGGTGTTTAAGGTGTAAACCTTGCATCCAAAAACTTTAAAGTAATTTACTTTAGGTTTTCTGTTATTCCAAAGTTCATAGGGAGTCTTTTTAAAAATTGGTCTAATTAAAACTCTATTCATTATATAATAGGTTGTGCTTATATATTCTACCTAGAAATAGGTAGGAAGACTGTATTCATTTAGCATAGTCCTATCCATTTATTGAATAGTCCTATTTTTTCTTTCAACAATTCCATTTTGTTGTGGTGTTCTTAGTGCAGAGAAGGTGTGTTTAATACCCATATTTGAGAAAAATGAATTAAATTATCTATTATCAAATTCTCCACCATGATCACTTCTTAATGAAATTATTTTAAAACCTTTTTCATTTTTAACAGCTTTGCAAAATCTTTCAAATAGAGTAAAAGATTTATTTTTATATTTTAGAAAATAAATCCAAGTAAATCTAGAATAGTCATCAACTAAAACATATACATAAAATTTACCAGCCAAACTTTCTATTCTTGAGGGTCCAAAAAAATCCATATGGATAAGTTCTGGAGCTTTAGATGTAACAATTTTGTTAACAGATTTGAAGGATGACTTGTGTTGCTTTCCAAGTTGACATGCATCACAAAATCTTACACTTTCAAATTTGAGACTAGGAAAATCAAAAACTAATTGTTTCATAGATAACTTATGTAAATAATGTATACTAAAATGTCCAAGTCTTCTATTCCAGATCCATGATTCATTTATCTTAGCAGTTAACCAGTTTATATTGTATTTACACAAGGAATTTAAGTCCAGGGTATAAACATTATCAAATATGGGTGCTCTAAATTTATATAATTTGTCTTTAAAAATAGAGTAGTAGTTGTTAGAAAAATTAACAAAATATCCATCATCACAGAGTTGAGAGATACTTATCAGGTTGTGTTTCAATCCTGTTATATAGAGTACTTTATTAATTGAGAAAAATTCTGGATCTCCAACTATTCCAATGCCAATAATTTTACCTTTGGCATTGTCACAAAATGTGACTAATCCTCTATCCTTTTGAGTTAGTGTTCTAAAATTTGATGAGTTTCCACTCATGTGTCTAGATCAGACACTGTCCTTACACCATACAACTTTTCTGCTTCTATGACCTCCTTCCTGCAAAGGCATTTAAACAAAAGTTTGTTTTAGTACCCATATTTTGTTGGATCCAGTAGTGTTAGTTATCAAAGATTTGGTAATCTAGAATTTCTTAGTTTTTATATAATCAATAGAATCATATAAACTTCTTGAAATAAATGCTTTCTTAATCCCACTTTTTTGTGGTTTTCTTAAATAGATGTTTTTAGATCTTTGACTTTTTGTTCCACATTAATTGAAAATTTTTCCGTTTATACTTGGTACAAAATTGTCATTATACAGTTTGGGTTTCTCACTTTTAATACCTATTCTATATCTTTCCTTTTTAATCACATATTTTACAAGAATTCCATTTAGAGTATTTTCAAATTTTTTTAAAAACAAGAGCTACACTTTTGTATGTTTCTACTTCTATTTTCAGAGTTTTTATTTTAGTTTCATTATCTGTATAGTCTGTGTTTGATGATTATAATTTTCAATTAACTCTTGATATTGTTTTAGTAGAGTGTCTCTTTATCTTAAAAATAGCAGTATGAATATTTTTCATTGATTTATGTTTCTTAAATAAGGAATCATATTTTTTCCATCATATTGCAGTAGGCTCCAAGTTTATCATTTGAACAACTAGAAATAGAATCCAAATCAGATGAGTAATAGGATTTTACCTCATTGACTTCTTCCATAAAGCACATATTTGATTTCAGATTTGATTTTTCCTTTTCTGAGTCAGACTTTTATGAACTACTGAAGTATTTAGAAACACTCCATGTAGCTTTCATTGCTCTTTTGTCTTTATGCTCATAATCATTGTTTTTGAAAATTTTCTTTCTCTTTTCTCCTTTTAATTGAGGATAGTCTGGTCTAATGTGACCCAACTTTTTTTATTCAAAGCATCTGACTTACCTTGGTTCTTTTTGATCCTTTTTAAGGATTTTCTGAATCCCTTCTTCTTTCTATAGAATTTACTGAACTTTCTAGACAGCTGAGCCAGTTCTAAATTTGAACTTGATGAATCAGAATTCTCTGATTTCATTTTGATTTTATTCTTTCTTTGGGATGTTACTTTCAAAGAATTATTTTCTCTCTTTATCAATACTTTATACTCATTTTCTTCATCTTCCATCTCATCCTCATACATTATAAAAGTTCCAATTAACTCTCTCATTGTAAGATTTTTGGCTGGAGATGATTGCCTAATGGCAGTTGAAATTCCATTCCATCTTGGTGGTAGTACTCTTAGAACTTTCAGGGCCTGATCTTCTTGTTTGATAGGCTCAACCAATGTAGTGATATTATTAACAATTTCTATAAGTCTTCCATTCATCTGGGTGATGATTTCTCCTTCAAACATTCTGAATGTGTCAAATTTCAATTTTTCAATGGCATACCTCATCTGTCTAACATTGTCAGTTCCTTCATATGTAACTACAATCATCTACCACATTTCATAAGCCATCAGGAACTGAGATACTATATTGAATTCATCTGGTCCAAGACCACATATGATGGAATTCATAGCTTTTGAGTTTATATCATACTCTACTTCTATATCTGCACTCCATGATTCAAGTTTCTCTAGAATCACATAGGGAGTTATAATTTTCAATTAGACTCTATATCCAAGGTTCTTTTAAATATATGATCATCATTGATTTCTAGAATTCATAATTTTCATCGTTGAAGTAGGGAGCTCGAACCATTGACATACACTCTCGTGTATCGGCCATTGTGCTTTGTATAATCAAAAAACTTTCAGCTTGTTATAGATTTACCAAAAGAACCACCTCTGATACCAATTGTTGGATCAAGTTATACCAAATATGCACAAGAGGGGGGGTGAATTGTGTCTTTCACAAATTCTTTACGAATCATGATGATGACAGAGTATATCCTTTTATCTTTATCAAATTGTTTATGAAGTGGAAAATAAATAGTTAAAGAACTCAAGGATGTATAGTGGTTCGGGGAATAGAAGGCCCCTAGTCTACTCCACCAACGCTCTACTCCACGAGCTTAGTGATTTTCATTATCTGGTCTTATCAACAGACCGTCTAAAACTGGGTACAGGAAGTTGATACCTTTACAAGATAAGGCTAAAAATAGAGCCTTTGAGTTCATACATAGAACCCAAAACACAGATTAAAACAAGAATTTAGTTACACAAGATATAAAGAGTATTTGTCTAAAAATACTTTCTAGTTGTTATTCATAGTTGCAACAACATGAAATTGATAGTCAATAGATCGTCGTCTTCAGAAAGAATGATCTTTAGGTAGAAGTAGTTCTGATCCGATCCGGTTGCAATAGATATAGAATTAAATTCATAAACTCTAACAATAATGGATTCAAAATAGTTCTTCGATATAGAAACGATGAATCTTCAATGTGTTTCTTCTTCTTTAGAAAAACAAAGTTCGATAGATCATGGTAGCAATAGATCTATTTGACTTGTATATCTCTGTAAAAATGTAGTAGTGAAAAACTTCAAGAAATTGTTTCTTCTAATATTTTTCACTATGATCCATAACACACTCTCTAAAACATGTATATAATACAGACAATCATTTTCCTTTCAAATTTAGATCCACAAAATTCACCTTTAGAATCGCAATATTCAAAAGTTTTAATAACAGAGCAGTCGTAACTCTCCTTAATATTAAATATAAAAAGCTCCTCTTAAATAGATCCTTTGAATAATAAAAAAACGGCTTTGAATCAGTCAAATACGTGTTTTAAAATCAGTCTTTTAATCAGGCTTGAAATTAGCCTGATAATCTGCATAAAGACCATTACTCAATAGAGACATGTTTTAAATCTTTGACGCCAAACATAGGGTTGAACTTCATAGCATAAATTCTCTGAACATAAGTTTCAAAATGTATGGTTGATAAGGAAAGTAAGATTTGATGATCCATTCTTCAAACGTAAGGTTGGTCTCAAACATAAGGTTGATCATCCATACTTTTCTCTTCAAATTTAAAACATACGGTATATAATCTATACTTTTATTAGCTTCTAAAAGCAAGTTACATGTTTCAACAAAAGTTTGTTTACAAAATTATGGTTAGTGAACCATAGTTTTGAGAAACAAACATGACATTTCATATTAACATAGGGTTCTTCTTCGATACTTTTCTGATATCCCAAATGTAAGGTTCCTTCCAAACATAGGGTTCTTCTTCCATAATTTTTTCCAAAACATATGATTGCTTAACCATAATTTTCTGATAACCCATAAGAAATGGATTTTATCCTTACTCTATTCCCCTCAACATTGGGTATGAACAGTGTTTCTAGAACATGCTAAAGTGATTTTCAAACACGTAGAGCATGAACCATATTTCCAGAACACACAAATGTGCTAAAACAATTTATGAATACTTTATCAAATATTCCACGCGGATTAAAATTCTTAAATATTATTCCAAAAGAGAGAAACAAATAATATTAATTTCCTAAAATATACTCAAATTAAAGTCATTAGAATAACAAATAAGGGTATTTGTGAACATCAAAATCATCATAAAGAGATAGAGTATTGTTCTCAACAACATCTCCTTTATAAAATAGAGTGTTGTTTAAAACAAAACTTGCTCAAAACTTGGGTCGTTACAGTATCCACATCTTGGAGTATCTCCTTGACACTACTAAAAAAAGTAGAAAACAAAGAAAATCCAAAATGGCTATAGTGAAACTCGACTTTCTTTAGTCTGCATATCCGTTATCGCCTGATGCAAGCCATAAAAGGCCAATTACCAATTGGTTCATTTCCCAACTTTGGTTTCATCTATTGGGTGAATTTATTTAATAATGGCACTAAGATATTTAACTTTATTTTTTATGGATTCAAAACATATGATTATCAATGATAGATGTGCTTTGGACATAGCCACATGAGCCTCACCTTATCCTAGATTCATAGTTTGTATGATCACCTGATCATGATATCGTGCTTATTTAGTGAACATGTGGTGTAACTCACTAGTAGTATCTTTTAAGGCTTCTATGTGATGGTTTCAAGTATTAAACTAGATAAGTTCTCATTCAGAAGTATCCAAGTCTTCTCGAGGGATGAAGATCTAGTGAATAAGGATATGAAAATGGCATTAATCGAACCCACATGAGCCTAAACCAAGGAATAGTTAGTGAAGGTTTTCCACCTTATCATCCATTGGTACAAGGGGGTATCTGTGATGATAGTAAAAATTTGTGTGAAGCCCATTTTCACACAGACTGGTGTTTAATAGTAGCATTGGGATCTTAGCCATGTTCACCCAGTGCCTGTAACGTAGAGAGATTTTGTAAAATATATATATTTTAAAATAATTTAATCATTCAAATATTTAGAATTTTAAAAAATAATGAATATATATATTTTTATAAAAACTATACATTTTTATTACATTATACACAACACTAAGTTAAGCTTCCACTACACGAAACACCGACTTGGATTGTGTTACACACAACCCTGAGTTTTTACAAAATATCACTTTATTGTTATAATTATTTAAATGAGATAGTTATAACCTATACATTCAACATGTAATATGAATAGTAATAACTAATTTCCTAATATTAGTTATTTTTTAATATAAATATAACATACTAATAATGGAAAATTTAAATTCTGGTAAAGTCTTTATATGTTTAAAACAACTATTTTCTCAAATGAACTTCTTTTGATGTCCTTTTATAAAGAATAATAAAATTAAGTTTAGACACTATTAAAAATTTAATTTTTTAAACTAAACATCATTTTTTAATTTTTAATTTCAAAATTTACTTAGGGTAAATATTTGGTATTTTTCTAAGAAGTTTCATTTTTTGATGAGTACTGAAAAATACTACATTGTAGTTAAAAAAACCTTTTTATTTTAAATAATTATTATACAATAAATTTATTTTTAAAGTCACAATAGATCAATAATACATATATTAATACAATTTGGTTCATTTTAATCATTTTTATATTGAAATTAGATATATAAAAACTTATTGAACATTTGAATGTCTCTTTTACTCACCTTCCCGCCACATCTGTGGGATTACTACTAAAACTAATTTAACAACTTCTATGAATTGAAATTGAAAAAATGTACACACATGGTTTTAATAAGTATGAAATTTTTGGTCTAGTAGTTTCTAAATCAATTTTATTGAATTGTATGTTTAGTATTTTTATTTACCATGGTTAAGGGTAAATCTAGTAATTAAAGATAAAAATAATATTATAATATTATAAAAGTCCCCTAAAACTTTCCCTAATTTCATTGGATAAGTGGTATTAGTCTAAAATCAACATTAGGACAAAATAAAATCTTTTTTAGGCCACTTGGGAAAGATTATGACATTTATTATACTTTATTTATAGATAAGTTAAAAATGTCATACTCATGATTTTTAAGTAACTAAATTTTAATATGGGTTTATATAGAATATAAATTAGACTTTAAATTTTAATTTGAAATATAATAAATTTATATTCATCATTATAATATATTTTTAATTTTTTAGGGAAGAAATAATTTAATAAATGGATTGCATAATGATGATGCATCAATTGTTTAATTAATCAGAATATCAAATAAATGATGTTAAAAATATTTAAATATATATAATTTAACATAATTAATGACATATGTGAATTTTATAGATAACTTTGACATATTAGTGAGATATTATAATTGTTTGTTTGAAGTTATCAAGTTAATATAATATTTTCTAAATGAAAAATAATGAATAGTATCAAAATTGAGATAAATTATACATTAAAATAAATAATAATTTATTAAATGATGTACGCTTCATAAAAATATATAATTAATTCAGGTAACTAAAATAAGCTTAAAATTTCATAAATGATCTATTTAGGGTTCGTTTGGAATTTTATAGTGACTATATTAACTATAAAGAATAAAAATCCAAATTTTCATGGTAAAGGTTAAGGGTTTAACGAAGGGTTAAGGCCCAAATTTAAGGTTTATATTGTGATCCAAACATGTCTAAAATAACCTTTTGACATTATTTAGACCTATAATAATAATATCTTATAAATGAATCACTTTTATCTATTTTAAATCGAAATTAAATTTATATTAATTTAACATTTTAAGAGATTCTTAAAGTGCCCCTTACCTCAATTATAAAATAGAACCTACTCCCTTACTTATTAACATCACTTTGAGCCTTAAAGATAATTCTTACCCTAACAATTTCACTTATAAACTTCCAAAATAACATTATATAGGTTATTTTATTCTCAAAATACCAACTCTAGTGTCTCTAAGAGGAGATCTAAAGGGAGATCTCCGAAGAAGAGGTAATCTTATTATCGACTCTTTCAAATTGTTTCTTATACTATTTACTATTCATGTGTTTATTACATTATAAAGTAATAAATACATAATCACCTATATTTTTATATATTATTATGATTATTTAACAATGATATTAAACCTTTTAATCATCCTACTAAAAATAAAAGTTCCACGCGTGCGTACATATGACTTATCATCTTCACGCTGTGGTGTAATCTGTTTTTAATCACTACATAATTTGTATGGGTATAATCATGGATATAATGGATATAGATAATAAATATGACTTAATATTTTTTAATAATAATTAATATATCATCTAATTCCCCACCCTTTACAATTAATATAATAACATCGTCGCTTATGCGTACGTACGGCTTACCGTCTATATGATGTGATGAGAATCATCTTCCATGTTAACCATTTCAAGAATGATTCTAAAAATTTATATAATGAATAAATATGAAATATAATAAATAATAATTATAATTTAATAATATATATACATATGTTTCACTTACCTTCTTCCATTCAGTATGATAAGAAAACTGAAATAGTGTTCATGCGTACGTACGACTTACCGTCTCCCTAAACGGTGTATTCCATTTCATATTTCTATTTTTTATATATATTTATATAATAAATATAAATGATATATAAATCATGTTTTAAAATATTTATGTAATTAATTCACAATATAACTAATAGGATCGAGAGTTAAATGCCAAAACACACACGATAAACAAAGCGATTATTACCTGAAATGTTACTTTAACGTGGAATTATTAATAAACAGGTAATATAAAGTCATAAATGAGTAATATATGAAATAATAAATATTATTATTATCATACTATAAGTTAATAATATGTTTAAAACTTGTATAAAGGTGTTTCAGATATATACAGAGGGAATCATACCTAAGGGAAGGTATTTTTTTCTCACCATTACTTCTATGAGACACATGCCTCATACACTACTTATTTCTTCTACGTGGTGTATATAATAACCATGAATGTATTTTATTGGACTTAAATATAATATTTTTTTATTTTAATATCCATATAATTTCATTTATTTCATGGTATATACGATTCTATTGATTATTATGTTTTACGGGTTAATTCCATAATCTCATTATTATCGAGATTTTTTATACCTAAGTATTTGCTGGGAAATATATATCTTCCATGTCCATGTTTCTTAAAAATGTATTAAAAAATATTTTAAATATTATTATATAAATTTTTAATGTCATTATAACCCATTTATTATTTTTTATTAATATTATTGAAAGAATACTGTTTTCGTTTTCCTAATGAGGTAATTTTTAGTATTTCTGAAAAAATTATGAGAATATATTTTTAACTTATATGAGATGAATGTTTTCTTACACATTAATGATTCCTTAAGGATTTAAATATTCCAATACAAACTTACAAGGTTATTTTCAAATAGAATTTTTTCTTTTAAAATTTCACGACATTTCAAGTAAAGAAAATGTTTTCAAAGAAGAAATGTTATTTTTTTCAAAAACTGTTTTTAATGATTCTTCATGATTCATTTAGATTTTAGTAAAGTGGATTCAAAGATAAGGGTTTATAAAATGTTTTATGTTTTAAAAATTTATTTTTAAGGAAAAATCATGTTCGAAGTGATAATTCAAAGTCCTTCCCCACCTAATCTGGCATACTTTGTTATAGTTCAAGAATACCATTAAAATTATTTCATAGAATGGTTTATGATTTGATGTTATGATGATTATGAAACACACTTCTTTTCATGGTTTATTCTTTGATGAAATGATTATGAAACTTATCTCTTTTCCACAGGTTATGATATGATTACATTTTTATTATACCCATTTAATTTCAAGGGTTATGATATGGCTGTTTATGATTTTTTGGCATAAGTATGTATGATTTCATTATGACATGGGTGGGACCTATATCTTCATCCAATTCATTGGGTAAATATTTATATCTCATGAGATAGACATGAAGGAATATTTCCACTAATATGTCCATGGAACTGTTATAGCATCCCGCCTTTTTATCACATAAACTTTCATTACATTATACAAAACTGAGGATCATTAAGGTTTAGTGTCTTGGAACCAGGAACTTAATACATGAAACAAAAAAAACATTCTTCTTAAACCCTTGAAAGGCTTCTCCTTATGTTAATCGTAGGTTCATTACTACATCTCATAACCTGGGGACATACATCAAAAGAAAGGGTGAGCAGAAGGCCCAGTAAGGGAAACAAGGGGAAACATTTAACATGTGAACTTGAGATACATCAACAATGTCATGAAAAAGAACTTTAAGGCATGAGAAAGAAATCATGAGGCATATCATAATAAAAATAACGTTTTTCATAACTTAAGTATGTGGCTAAAACATTTAATATTGACAATAATTTCTTTTTCACCAAGGTCCATCCCCAAGGTGTCATTAAAAATTACTAAGGTTATTCACCAAGGCGTCGTTAAAAATAGTCATCTCTAGAGATTAAGTCTTTACCCAATGAATTGGAGCGCTATCAGGGCGCACCCTTGACATGTCTTTATTTTCATGTGATCCATATATATCATCATAAATAATTTCATAAACAACCCATATAGCATAAAAGTAATGGGTTTCATTTCATAATCATAACGTTTTAAAAACTGCTTTAAAGACATGATCTTTGTGTCACTTTAAAACCCACAGAAAAGGAAGGTGGGTCTCATGTATGTAAATCCCAGAATTTAAAATAGAAAATTATGGTATATCTGTGAATACCCCTATAGAAGAGAGAGATTTTAGTATTCACTTAATAAAATAAAAGAACTTTAGAAAAAGAGAGAGAAATTTTGAGACAGAAATTATGCAGCATAACGGCTATGTTTCGGGGTTTTAGAAAACATTGAAAAGAGAGGGGACATGGGTCAAACAATCATAAATGACCCATAAAACAGTAGATGGACCGAATATGAAGAATATATGAACATGATAATGAAATTTAAAGGACATACCAATTGAAATGAAAAACATGGAAGGAAGGCAAAAATTAGATTTCTCTTATGAAAATTCGGTAGCCTAACGACGTCACTTAAACTTCAACAAAAATGAATTGACAAGATCAAATAGGGTCTCTCATAATAGAAAATAAGAGTTTAGTATTATAGATATAGAGATCATACCCCAACATAACTAAAAAAGAACTAGAAAGACTTGACATGAAAGTAGAACTTCAAAATGAGAAGGGTGAAAGAACCACTTAAAAATTCAGCAGCCTAACGACGCCACTTAAAACATCAAAATACTGAATTGAAGAGATCAAATGGGGTCTCTCATCATATGATCATAAAATATCAGTATGATAGATATAGATATCATACCCAAACATAATAAAAAGGAACTTTAAAGACTTTACATGAAAATAGATCTTGAAAAAAGAGATGGGAGAAAGAATCCGTTACAAAAATTTTGGCAGCCTAACGGCGCCACTTAAACATTCATAAAACTAAATAATGAAAGTAAGAGGGGATCTCTAATTATATGAACATGAAAATGAAAGTAAGAGGAATATAAAATAACAACCTCCAACATAATAACATGGAGAATAAAAGAAATGACTTGAAAGAGAGCATTTGAAAAGAAAGAGAGAGTTTGGACCCCTTACCTTAAAACCTAACTCTTAAAAATCAAAGGGTGGGACCTTGAGGGATTGGCCACACCTTGGGTGGACTCCTTGGGAGGTAATGAGACCAGAGCTTCGTTGGGGAAGAGTTGGGAGTTGAATGGATGAGAGGATGGCATGGTATTTATAGGGAAAGTGAGGGGACAAGGCATTAATGGCCAAGCGACACCTCATTAGTGGTTTTGGCAAAACCATGTGATTTCCCATGGTATTTGTCCATGGTATTGGCCACTTGGGACACCTCATACCTTATCTTACTATTCATAAGTCGAACATATTGCTTACATACTTAATACATCATTTAATGATGTCATTAAACACTCGTAACTTAAAAACTGTACTTTCACTATTCATCGAAAATTCAACTTTCTCAGAAAAATCCCAAAATTTCACCTTAACCAAATATCGATGCTCTGATTTCAAAAATGAACTCCATTTTATAAAAATATTTTTATAAATATTTTTAATTTAATTTTTAAATAAATACACTATTCACCGAAAATTCATTTTTTTCAGAAAAATCCCAAAAAATTACCTTAACATAATATCGATGCTCTGAGTTCAAAAATGAAATCCTTTTTATAAAAATAATTTTCTAAATATTTTTAATTAAATTTTTAATTAAAAAACACTATTCACCCGAAAAAAATAATACTTGACTAATAATTTATGAAACCGTTATTTAACAATTTTATTGAATCACATTACTTAATCAAGGTGCCTAGATTATATTAATGATTTACTTAAGTTAGATTACTAATCCATTTGGTCACATTACTAATCCTAAGAATAAAATCACTATTCATAACTTACTATTCATCAAAAATTAAGTTGATCTTTTTAGATTCTAAATTTCGTACTGAACATAATTGTAGAAGACCATTTTTTGAAAATCATTACACATTTTTAATTATTTAAGGTTTACATAAACATTTTTTTAAAATATCCTTTCTCTAAAATTCACCAAAAATATGCATACTATATTTATCCGGACATTTGAAAATTCATAAACTTCATCATAAGAAGAAATAAATTTTTTATTTAAAATAAAGGATTACACAAGGTAGTTACGGTCTCCTTACATAGCCCCTTATCACACCAGCATAGGACCTAAGTGTATGGTGTGCTAAGGTGAGAGAATCCGAGGGAGGCTCGACCAACATCGCACGAGTAGTAATTTCTATCAGTTTGAACTTCTCGCGAAGGTGATTCCGTTCTAGCTTCACACGATGAAGTTCGGCTTGGGTTTGGTCTAGAGCAAAGCCTAGTGGTGCTACCTCCTTCCCAAGTTCTGTTATATGGGCTTCGATCGGTCCAAGACTACTGGGTGAGGCCATCGAATCTTCTTTCTATATTAATTAACCAAGATCACTTGTATTTAGAGACAAAAGTCGCAACATTTAGTTTTCAATAGTCATACTGACTAACGGTCATATAATAGTTAAAACCCAACAGTCTCATTTTAATTATACTCATGTTAAATGAAACAGTTTTGTTGAGTATGAAAAATAAAATAACACACAAAATTAGGAAACAAGATTTATTCAAAATTTCGGGTCGTTACAATCTTCCCCCCTTAAGAAATTGCATCCTTGCAATTTTTTAAATTTGGGTTTTGAAATTTCATTGAAAGTTCCACATCGGAAAAAGAGTCGGTAACAATATTATTTTAAAAGATAGAAAAGGAAGTACAAAGGTCACCCGAGTTAACCCATACTAGGATTCCATGTAGGAAAACATGGATATGGAAGAAAAAACAAAGGGTCAAGTTCTGAGGGAGAGTGATAGAAAACATGATTAGGAGAAAGTTAACAATAATAAAATCACAAACTTATGATGTGTGTAAACGGTCATTGATTACCCAGTAGGAAACGTTAACAAACAATGTTTTTGTTTTACGTTCCTTTTCATTGTTTTGAGGAATTCATTTACTACATCGAATAAAAACATAAAGAAATATACCTACCTTCAAGTAGAGTTTCATCCTTTAAAAAGTTTCTACCAAAACTAATCTTTTCTCCAAATGATGAGCATTGAAAACTACTTGGTCTCATCAAATCACAAGAATCATCTTATAGAGAATCACATAATCCACCAAATATTAACTATCTATTTCTTCTATCTTTAAACATTATCCCAAAAACCTAAAGGGTAAGATAAAACAACTCTTCCAAAATAAAGAACCCCAGAGGAAGGGAAACTACTTTAAATCTTTAAAGTTCCATGGTACTACCCAAAGTTCATAATAGAGCATTCCGTAAATAATTATCCTTAAAAATCCTCAAAATAAACCAAACTAAGATTGAGACCCAAACACAAGAAGGATTTGAGAACATAGTCTTCCAAGGTAAACTTTATCATTCATCTCCAAACAACATCAACCACTCCTAACATATTATAACAAAAGTAACTAACCTAAACATATTTACCCCAAGATAGGTTAATAATTTCCATAAGTAACCTAAATTACTATAAGTCCGCCTTAAATTCATCGATTATTCAAAATATAAGTCAACCTTTAATCCTTAAAGAAAATACAGTAGTAATCTATTTACCTTGATCAAATAGGGTTCCCAAAATAGTGAAAGTCTTCCAAAATAATAATCATCTTTTAATCCCCTAATCACCCCTTTTTTTAGAAGAACAGCTTTACTACATAAACATGTGGTACATAACAATAGATGTTTTACTTAATGATATAAAATCATCTTAGGTAGTGACTCGATGATCTTAGAAAACATAAAAGATATGATCATAGAGCACGAAATAAAATACAACATGACATAGACAATTATTGTGAAGAAGTTACATGTACTTCAGTCATCATGATCTATCTCAGCAAAGGACTTGCATTGTTCCCTTGTCCTCGAAGATTGTTGATGCTCATCATGCTTCTCACCCATTCCAAGAGAGCATTTCCTTGGATAATGTCTAACTTCTCCACATTTACGACATCAAAATGTATAAGGCACATTAGATCGAACCTTATCTCCATTAATCACATTATCCATTTTTTAAAGCAATTGGATAATTTATGCCCTATCTTCCCACACTTAAAACATCTCCCGGTTCCTTTGTGACATTCTCCTTGGTGCCCTTTTCCACAATTTTTGCACAAAGGAAATTGGTTCTTCTTTCCCTTATCAACTTTATCATATGAACATCCTTGAGACTTTGTCTTCTTCTTCCTTGATGAATTTGGGCATTCAACTAGGTACCAATTATTAATTGTGATTTTTGATAGCTGGTTTGGAATAATCACAATATGTTCAACTTGATCTTTCTTCATCTCTGTCACATCAATAGGGAAATCATCACATTTCATATCACATTGGTTGTTGGTACATGTTCTTCAATTTCCCGCCATTAACTAAGAAAAGAAAGTATAATTAGGGGCTTGAATACTTACCCAATAATCATTAAAAAGAAAATTTAAGCACAGAAGGATAAACTTGTAGAAGGAAAGTATACCCTAACTTGTGATCCCCTAGGTTCTAATCTAGGTTATCCATGATCATATATTCTTATATGGATCTTTATTTTATTTTATATTTGTTCCTTTAATAATGGTTCATACTAAGCTTATGAATTTACCAAAGCATATCCCCCGGGAATGTCGTAACCAAGAGTGCAGCAAGGCCCGTTGTCATGTACCAGTTCCCATTCGAGTCTAGCTCAAAGCGGTGTTTTCAGGTTTTACCCCTATGTACATTTGTGCCAGAGCCACCTCTACCTGCTCGTATCCAGACAAGGATGTATTTTCTTGGCAACCCCTTGCTCAATACTCACCAAAATACCAGAAAGATTTCCTATATTTAAACATTTCGATAGGGTTCATCCTAAAGTTTTCATATCCAAATTTCCACAAATAACTAAACCATCCTTTGATACCAACTATAGCATCCCTCCTTTTTATCACATAAACTTTCATTACATTATACAAAACTGAGGATCATTAAGGTTTAGTGTCTTGGAAACCTGGAACTTAATACATGAAAAAAAAATTCTTCTTAAACACTTGAAAGGATTATCCTTATGTTCATCCTAGGTTCATTACTGCATCTCATAACCTGGGAACATACATCAAAAGGAAGGGTGAGCAGAAGGCCCAGTAAGGGAAACAAGGGGAAACATTTAACATGTGAACTTGAGATACATCAACAATGTCATGAAAAAGAACATTAAGTCATGAGAAAGAAATCATGAGGCATATCATAATAAAAATAACTTTTTTCATAACTTGAAGATGTGGCTACAACATTTAATATTGACAATCATTTCTGTTTCACCAAGGTCCATCTCCAAGGTGTCTTTAAAAATTACCAAGGTTATTCACCAAGGCGTCGTTAAAAATAGTCATCTCTAGAGATTAAGTCTTTACCCAATGCATTGGAGCGCTATCCGGGCGCACCCTTGACATGTCTTTATTATCATGTGAGCCATATATATCATCATCAATCATTTCATAAACAACCCATATAGCATAAAAGTAATGGGTTTCATTTCATAATCATAACGTTTTAAAAACTGCTTTAAAGACATGATCCTTGTGTCACTTTAAAACCCACAGAAAAGGAAGGTGGGTCTCATGTATGTAAATACCAGAATTTAAAATAGAACATTTTGTTATATATGTGAATACACCTATAGAAGAGAGAGATTTGAGTATTAACTTAATAAAATAAAAGAACTTTAGAAAAAGAAAGAGACATTTTGAGACGGAAATTCTGCGGCATAACGGCTATGTTTCGGGGTTTTAGAAAACATTGAAAAGAGAGGGGACATGGTTCAAACAATCATAAATGACCCATAAAACAGTATAGGTACCAAATATGAAGAATATATGAACATGTTAATGAAATTTGAAGGACACACCATTTGAAATGAAAAACATTGAAGGAAGACAAAAATTAGATTTCTCTTATGAAAATTCGGCAGCCTAACGGCGTCACTTAAAATTCAACAAAAATGAATTGACAATATCAAATAGGGTCTATCATCATATGAAAATAAGAGTTAAGTATGATAGATATTAATATAATACCCCAACATAACTAAAAAGTAACTTTAAAGACTTGAAATGAAAGTAGAACTTCAAAACGAGAAGGGTGAAAGAACAACTTAAAAATTCGGCAGCCTAACAACGCCACTTAAAACATCAAAATACTGAATTGAAGAGATCAAATGGGGTCTCTCATCATATGATAATAAAATATCAGTATGATATATATAGAGATCATACCTCAAAATAATAAAAAGGAACTTGAAAGACTTTACATGAAAATAGATCTTGAAAAAAGAGATGGGAGAAAGAATCCGTTACAAAAATTTCGGCAGCCTAACGACGCCACTTAAACATTTATAAAACTAAATAATGAGAGTAAGAGGGGATATCTCATTATATGAACATGAAAAGAGAAGTAAGAGGAATATAAAATAACATCCTCCAACATAAGAACATGGAGAATAAAAGAAATTACTTGAAGGAGAGCATTTAAAAAGAAAGAGAGAGTTTGGATCCCTTACCTTAAAACGTAACTCTTAAAACTCAAAGGTTGGGACCATGAGGGCTTGGGGGCACCTTGGGTGGACTCCTTGGGAGGTAATGAGAGCCATAGATTAGTTGGGAAAGATTTGGGAGTCGAATGGATGAGAGGATGGCTTGGTATTTATAGGGAAAGTGAGGGGACAAGGCATTAATGGCCAAGGGACACCTCATTAGTGGTTTTGGAAAAACCATGGGCCTTCCCATGGTATTTGCCCATGGTATTGGCCACTTAGGACACCTCATACCTATCTTAATATTCATAATTTGACCATATTGATTACATACTTAATACATTATTTAATGATGTCATTAAACACCCGTAACTTAAAAACTGTACTTTCACTATTCATCGAAAATTCAATTTTCTCAGAAAAATCCCAAAATTTTACCTTAACCAAATATCGATGCTCTGATTTCAAAAATGAACTCCATTTTATAAAAATAATTTTCTAAATATTTTTAATTTAATTTTTAAATAAATACACTATTCACCGAAAATTCATTTTTTTCAGAAAAATCCCCAAAAATTACCTTAACATAATATCAATGCTCTGAGTTAAAAAATGAAATCCATTTTATAAAAATAATTTTCTAAATATTTTTAATTAAATTTTTATTTAAAAAACACTATTCACCCGAAAAAACTAATACTTGACTAATAATTTATGAAACTGTTATTTAACCATTTTATTGAATCACATTACTTAATCAAGGTGCCTAGATTATATTAATGCTTTATTTAAGTGAGATTACTAATCCATTTGGTCACATTACTAATCCTAAGCATAAAATCACTATTCATAACTTACTATTCATTAAAAATTAAGTTGATCTTATTAGATTCTAAATTTCTTACTGAACATAATTGTAGAAGACCATTTTTTGAAAATAATTCCACATTTTTAATTATTTAAGGTTTACATAAACATTTTTTTAAAATATCATTTCTCTAAAATTCACCAAAAATATGCATACTATATTTATCCGAATATTTGAAAATTCATAAACTTCATCATAAGAAGAAATCAAATTTTTTATTTAAAACAAAGGATTACACAAGGCAGTTACGGTCTCCTTACATATCCCATTATCACACCAGCATAGGACCTAAGTGTAAGGTGTGCTAAGGTGAGAGAATCTGAGGGAGGCTCGGCCAATATTGCACAAGTAGTAATTTCTATCAGTTTGAACTCCTCGCGAAGGAGATTCCATTCTAGCTTCACACGATGAAGTTCGGCTTGGGTTTGGTCTAGAGAAAAGCCCAGTGGTGCTACCTCCTTCCCAAGTTCTGTTAGATGGGCTTCGATCGGTCCAAGACTACTGGGTGAGGCCATCGAATCTTCTTTCTATATTAATTAACCAAGATCACATGTATTTAGAGACAAAAGTCAGAACATTCAGTTTTCAACAGTCATACTGACTAACGGTCATATAATAGTCAAAACCCAACAGTCTCATTTTAATTATACTCATGTTAAATGAAATAGTTTTGTTGAGTATGAAAAATAAAATAACACAAAAAATTAGGAAACAAGATTTATTCAAAATTTAGGGTCGTTACAAGTGTACCATGACTTCCAAGATGGTATGGGAAGTGAATCCATACTACCAAGATGGCCTTGGAAGCAATTCATTAACTACTATGGGAATAATTATTTTATGCTTATGTGTCTACCACAATTCCATGTTTTATTCCTATATCATGCTTCCATGGAACAAGTTATTTATTTACTTATGATTCATGTTTTATGAACTTACAATATTTATGCCAAGATTTCTATTTATGATCTTTGATATGTAGGGCATGATATTATATTTTAGTTACCATTTTCTCATACCCTTATGCTAATGATTTTGTTTACATGTCTTCCTTGTATACCCGTACCCAGCATCTGAGCTCACCCTTTTTCTTATATTTTATTTTCCGCATGTTATAAAGAAAGGTTTTAGTTATGGGAACTTAAGGGTAATATAATTATAATATATTTTGAATATCTTTAACCAAATTTGAAGAATGTGTTCCATGTTTCCAAAGGCACTAAACTAATAAAGTATTTGGGATTGTTTGTGTAATGTATTAATTATTTCATAAAAGTAACGTAATTTACAATCTTGATGCATGATACTATTCTACATTCTAGGACTCTTTGGTGTCGTTTTTTTGTTTCTGGATGGTCTATTGAGTGGACACTGGTTTCATCTTGGTGTTTTATGCTATTAAAGGATTGATCTGGTTTTTTTCATTTTCTTGAGTGTTGATTCTTGAGACTTTTGTGCTTGTGATATTAGTGATGGTGGATGGTTTTATATATTTTTTCAAGTCCACTATTAATTTTTCTAATCTTTAGGTTATCTACTACATGGGGTTTATTTCCTTGATGGCATAATGATATGTAGTTCCCCCATCTATTATGGGGGACGTTGTGTGCTGCTTGAAAATTTTATGGGGGTGATCTGTGATGCTTAGCATATATAGTATACAGTGAAGATCTTGGCTATAGAAATGACTTGGTCATCTGTGGCAAGCTGATGTTTATCACTTTTTGTCCAGTTTTTCATTAACACCATTCTGCAATTTGGTGCTGTGCAATAATGCTCAACACGAGGATTTCATGACATCTTGAGGGTTATTCTGTGATTAGCACTGAAGAGTTGTTTTACTAGAAGATGATTTGAAGACCCAGTGCTGATCATACTTTGCATAAGGTAATATAAATATTTTGGAATGAACATTTCATTGTATTCTAATTTTTGATTTGAATGTGTATCTACATTTAGTGTTGTTGATTGTGTAAGCTTATTACACCTCGTGTGTCAACTCTAACTTTCATTTTGTTTAATAATTGTTTTGGGTGTATTGGTTGGGTGACCAACCCATATCTCATTCCATTTAAAAAAACATCCATGTATGGATACTACAAGTAGATGTGGCTCTGGAACAAATGTATCTAGGGATAACAACTCTGACAAGGTGCATTATTTCTGACTCAATCGTAACCAGGTACATGACAAAGGTCATTGCTGCACCCCTTTTTTGACACTCCTAGGGGATATGATTTGGGAATTCATAAACTCTTAATGAAACACTTTTAAGGATGTAAATATATATTGGACATGAATAACCTTGGATAAAACCTGAGGTGTCATAAATCAAGGAAGGATACATAATTTAGACATCATATAAGTGACTTTTCATGATTATGTGGTTCCCATTATAATAAAAATTCTTTACTCAATACTTTATAGTTTCAGTCAATGGTGGGAACCAGAAGGAACTATGTCAAAGTTGAATGTGATAGGAAATTTTTAAATGTGAAGTCAAATGGGATGGTCATTGGAGTGAAGGATTTTGTGATCATGAATAGTTAGTTTTCATAGAAGATGATTAACAATGTTTACCTTAACCAACTCTCAAAATAACCAAGGAAGCGAATATAGGGTTTCACTGACAGTTCGGGTATTGGAGACCATTAGGGAAACAAGATTTAGTTTCCTTTATGTTAATAATGTGTAAATAATCACACAAGTGAATGTCTTCAAGGAACAAGAAGTTGTTTTGATTGTGTAAAATAAGGACACAAAGCAAGTAACTACAAAGGAAAAATGAAGGGTTAAATTAAAAGAATGGATGGGATTATTGGACTCCCTAAGACATCATCGAAGGAAAAATTATTTAAGTGTGGAATGAATGGTCATTATGCAATAGGTTACTATTGCAGTGGCAGCGTACTGTAGCAGCGCGGGTACTGTAGTAGTACTATTCACAGAATGGGCCTTGGGCAAAAAAAATGAGCCTACTGGCCATGTAATGGGATAACTGCCCACTCCACCTTCTGGATATGTAATGGGTATCCCTATACCCAGTTAAAGAGGTATTTTCTTTTCTTTAATAATAAATGAGGCTTCGACCCCAACCTTTAAAAAAAATGGTCATTATGGAAATCTATGTTCTAAGTGGAAAGCTCCCGAAGAAAGTCCAAAATGTGGTACATGTATTGTTTATATTGTTACTGATGATGAGAGTATAAATAGAATATGAAAGGAAATAGTTAATAAGTAATAGGACGAGGTAGCCTTCTTATGGACTAAGGATAAAGTGGAATAATCAATATTTTTATGTATTTGGATTTAAGAATTATGTTACATGAATGGTGAAATATACAAGTATTGTTCAGTTTATGATTTTCACATGATATTTATAAGTTTATATTGAATGTTTATGATGGAATGAAAATGTAATTTAATGTAATGGTGACATTTTTACAAAGGTAAGATAACCATTAATATGATCGTTATACTAAGATAATGATATTTTGGATATGAATATGTAAATTGGAAGGTAATGATTTCCTTAGATCTAATTATGGATTTATTAAAAAGTGGTTTATGCTATAATGGATGAGGTTTAAACTTTATTGACTTAAGTGATATATCAAAAAAACATTGAATAAGGAAACATGCATGTTTTCAATAAGTATGTATGGTAATTAAGGTTATTACCATGTTTCAAGAGAATACATGATGAAGGTATTCACATGATTGGAATCTGACAACCAAGAGCTAATTTATGATATATGAGAGATAAATGTTAATTCTATTTATTGAAAATATTTCTAAATTTTTGGATTTTTAGGTTTTTGAAGGATTGTAATGTTATCCATTTATGGAAAGTATAAGTTAAACTTCAGATGAAGTTTTTTAGATTAAAATATTATCACACTATATGTGTACCTTTTCATATTTCATAAGTTATGATAACCATTTTATTGTAATAAAGAGTTATGGAATGAGCTTTGATTCTATTTATTGATATCATGATCTACTAATTCTTTAAGAGTGATAAATTAAAATTAATTTCATGTAATAATAGATAAAGTGGAAATTAATCAAGGCACAACAAAAGGGTGAGATTATTCTGAAATAAAGAAAGTATATTTTCTCAAGAAAATTCTTCCACATTAGGATAAGGGACTGTGATGTAAAAGGGTATCCAATTATCATCATTTTTTATGAAATCAATGAAATCTTTCACATTTATTTAGTTTATGGTTTTTTATTGTTAACAAATATGGATCACCCACTTTATTATGACCAGTGATCATTATGAATCTCTATGATTATTTACACCTTTCCCCCATGTCCATATCTTCACCCATGTTTTTCTACATAGAGACCTCGTTATGATTTATTTTTGGTAATAGTAAATTCCATGTTTTATTTTTTAAAATGATGTTTTGTAATTAAATTATATGATGTGGTTTTCTATGAAAATAACTTTTAAGTATTAAACCATTTATAACCCAGAGGAATTTTGAGGGTGATATTATTTTTAAGGGGGTAAAATGTAACACCTTGAGATTTTGAGAAATATATATTTTTTTGTATTAATTTAATATTTTGGATATTTAACATTTCAAACAATAATGAACATATATTTTTATAAAAACACTAAATTTGGATTACTTTATATGTAACACCATGTTAATCTTTCACTACACGCAACACCGACTTGTCTTGCGTTACATGTAACACTGAGTTTCTATGAAACATCACTTTATTGTTAACTTTTTTAAATGAGATAGTTATAACATAGATATTAAGCATGTAATATGAATTATAAAATATAATTTTCAAATATTATTTATAATGGTTTCATATAAATTTAACATTAAAATAGTGGAAAATTTAATTTTTGGCAATGTCTTTATATGTTTAAAACTACTATTTTCTCAAATGAACTGCTTTTCATGTCCTTCTATAAAAAATAAAATAAAATTAAGTTTAGAAACTATTATAAACTTAATTTGATAAAATAAAAATAATTTTTTAATTTGTAATGTGAAAACTAACTTAGGGTTAATTTTTAGTATTTTCCTCAGAAGTTTCATTTTCTTGATGAATTGTGAAAATACCGCATTTTAGTTAAAACCCACCTTTTTCTTTTAAATAATTATTATAATTAAAACTGATTATTAAAGTCAAAATATATTAATAATATATATATTAATACAATTTATTTCATTGTAATCATATTTATATTTATGTTAAATATAAAAAAAACTTATTAAACTTTTTAACGTCTCTTTTACTCGACTTATCGCCACATCTGTGGGATTACTATTAAATATAATATATCCACTTATGTTAATTGTATTTTAAAAAATGTAAATACATGGTTGTAGTCATTATAAATTTTTTGTTCTAATAAGATCAACTTAATGTTTTGTGAATATTAAGTTTAGTATTTTTATTTACCATGGTAAAGGGTAAATAGGGTAATTAAAAGTAAAAATATCATTATAATATTATAAAATTACCTGAAAACTTGTTCTAATTTAACTGGATAAGTTTTATTCCACTAAAATCAAACTTATTCTGAAATTATAACCTTTTTAAGCCTCTCGGGTAAGAATATGAAATTTATTATTTTTTATTTATAGATAAGTTAAAATTGTCATTCTCGTAATTTTAATAAGTAAATAATTTTTAATATAGAGTTATATAGAATATAAATTCTAAATTAAATAGTCCCTTTAAATATTATAAATTTATATCCATCATGATAAATTATTGGTAAATTTTTATAAAATAAATAATTTACTTAATGGATTGCATACTGATGATGCAACAATTGTTTAATAAATTAGAGTATCAAATAAATGATATTAAAAATATGAAAATAAATATATTTTAAAACAATTAATGACATAAATGAATTTAATATAAAACTTTAACATATTAGTGAGATATTAGAAGTGTTGTTTTTAAGTTATCATTTTAATATGATATTTTATAAAATAAAAATAATGAATCGTATCAAAATTCACATAAATGATACATTAAAATAAATTATATTTTATTAAATTAAATAAAATTAATAAAAATATATAAATCCTCCAAATAAATATAATAATTTTAAAAATTTCACAAATGATCTATTTGGGGTTATTTTGTAATTTTATTGTAAATATATTAACTCAAAAGATTAAAAATCCAAATTTACATGGTTAAAGTTAAAGGGTTTAACTAAGGGTTAAAGCCAAAAGATAAGGTTAATATTTTGACCTAAAAATGTCTAAAAATATTTTTTGAGAGGATATCTACCCATAATTATCTTATCTTCTAAATAACTCACTTTGGATCTATTTTAAATCAGAAATAAATTTATATTAATTTACTTTTTAAGATATTACTAAAGTGCCCCTCACCTCAATTATTATATGGATCCTCCTCTCTTACTTATTCACATAACATTGAGACTTAAAGATGGGAAATCCCCTAGAAAATTCCCTTATAAAATTATCTTGTAACATTTTATATGTTCTTGTCTTGTCAAAATACCAACTCTAGTGTCCCTAAGCGGAGATCTAGAGAGAGATTGTCGAACAAGAGGTAATATCCTTACCGACTCTTTCAAATTGTTTCTTATTCTACTTACCCTTCACATGTTGATTCCATTATAAATTATTAAATTAAATATAATCTATATGATTATATGTTATTATGATTATGTAAAAACCATATTACACCTTTTATTTAACCTATGAAAAATGATTGTACCACTCGTGCGTACGTACGACTTACCGTCTCCACGATGTGGTGTAATATGTTTTTCATCACCAATTTATTTTGATGAGTGTAATGATTTATACAATTTATATAGATAATAAATATGAAATGTTATTTATTTTTAATAATTAATATACCATCTTATTATTCACCCATTTACCCTTAATAGAATGATATCGTTGCTCATGCGTATGTACGACCTACCATCCCCACGATGCGATAAGAATAATCTTCCATGTTATACATTTAAATAATGATTATAAAAATGTATATGATGAATAAATATGAAATATATGACATAATAATTCTTATTTTATAACATATATACATATATTTTACTTACTTTCTTCTATTCGGTATGATAAGAAAACCAAAACAGCATTCTTATGTACGTACGAATTTCCATCTCCATGAATGGTGTATTCCGTTTCATATATATATCTTTTATATATATTTATATAATAAATATATATTCTATAAAGTTTTTTTTTACATTATGTAAGTATGTATATCATTATCTATGTAATAGTATCAAGAATAAAAAGTAAAAACATGTATGATAAAGAAAGCGTTTATTACATGAAATGTTTCTTTAACATGGAATTGTTAATAAAAAGGTAATATAAAGTCATAAATAAATAATATATGATATAATAATAATTTTTTTTAATTTAATAATAAGTTTAAAACCACTATACTAGAATTTTGGACATGTATGGATGGAATTAGACTTAAGTTAAGGGATTTTTGTCTCAAATTTACTTCTATGAGATGCATTCCCTATACACTACTTGTTTATTCTATGTGGTGTATATAATGACCATGAATGTATTTTATGTGTCCTAACCCTATTATTATTTTATTTTCGTATTCGTATTTTTTTTATTTCTTGGGACATATGACTCTACTGATTATATATTTTAAAGTGTTAGTTCCACAATCTCATTATTATCGGGATAGTTTATATGTAAGTATCTAGTTGGAAATATTTATCTTATAAGACCATGTATCTTAAAAAAATATTCCATTTTTTTTAAATTATTTTACAATTTTTTAGCTTCATTTTTATCCTTGTATGACTTTTTATTAAATAAATTGAAAGGAATATTTTGTCATTTTTCTAACGAGGTAATTTTTTACTTTTCTAGAAAAAAGTATGAGAAGAATGTTTTTTAACTATACGACATGAACATGTTTTTATTATTTCATGAAACCCTAATGGTTTCAATATTACATTAAAAGTTTACAAGTTTATTTTCAAAGAAGTGTTTTTCTTTTAAAATCTCGTGGCATTTCAAGTAAAGAAAATGTTTTCAAAGAAGAAATGATATTTTCCTCAAAATTTATTTTAAGTAATTTTTCATGATTCTATTATATGATTTCAAAGTGGTTTAAGAGAAAAGGGTTTTGAATTTTTTTATGTTCTAAAAAGTTTTTTAAGGAAAATTTATCTTCCAAGTGATCTTTCAAAGTCCTTCCCCACATAGGATGAAATATTTTGTTATAGTTAAAGAATACTATTCATATTCTTTAATAAAATGGTTTATGTTTTGATGGAATGATGCTTATTAAACCTAATTATCTTCATAAGTTATGCTTTTATGAAATTATTATGAAACATGTCTCTTTTCCATAAGTTATGAAATTATTACATGTTTATGATACCCATTTCATTTTATGGGCTATGATATGATTGTTTATGATTTTGTGGAACATGTATGTATGATTTTAATATGAGATGGGTGGTACCTATATCACCATCCAATGAATTGGGTAAAGATTTATATCTCATTATATAGACATCAAGGACTTTGTCCACTAAGATGGTCATGGGAGTGAACCATGATTACAAATATGGTATGGGAAGTGAACTCATACTACCAAGATGGACTTGAAAGCGATTCCTTGAATACTATGGAAATCATTATTAAATGATTATGTTTCTACCACAATTCCATGTCTTATTACTATGTTATTCTTCCATGGATCATGTTATTTATTTACTTATGATTCATGTTTTATGAATTTATAATATTTATGACAAGATTCCTATTAATTATATTTGATATGTAGGGTATGATCTTCTATTTTCATGATCGTGTTCTCATACCCTTATGCTAATGATTATGTTTACATGTCTCCTTTGTAGACACATACTAAGCATTTGAGATCTCCCTTTTTCTTATGTTTTATTTTCCCTAGTTTATAAAGAAGGTTTTTAGTTAGGGGTACTAAAGGGGAAGTTCTTTATGGGATATTATGAAGATCTTTCACCAAGTTAGAAAAATTTATTTGAAGTTTCAATGTGCACTAAATTAATATGGTATTTGGGGATTTGTTTTTTAATTTATTAAGTATTCTGCAAAACTAATTTGATATCCATGTATGATTAGAATGTGTTTTTATAATTCCATAGGTATGCAATATGATATTATAATTACAATAGATAGGTTTATGTTAAAATATGACTCTAAAATAGTAAAATCTTTCATATCTACCTATAGTGCATTCTTGGGATCTAGGATGATAGACATGACATCAATGGGTGAAGTTCCCATGGTTGTTCTCTTGGGACCAATGTTAGTGGGGCAGTAGATAGTACTAGCTGGAAAAATTGGATTTTCACTCCCTTTAGAAAAGGGGGATTTTAAGAGTGAGGCTCCCCTGAGGCTCTTAGTGCATCAGGATGTAAGGAATTTTCCCTTTAAAATCAATGAGAAGAAGTTTTAGACACAGATTCATGAGAGGCCAATGGTTTATGCATCCTTCAGATTAAATTCCATAATATCCCATCAAGACTGTATTACACCCATATTCTGGTATAATCCCATGACATGTTTATGGGAGTTTCTACACAAGTTAAGGAAATTTTTATGCCAGAATCTTTGGGCATCATAATCATCCATAGACGAGGAATTTTAATTGGTTGGGATACCTTAATCAGGGGAAGAGACAAAGATGCAACCTATTACATACATCCAAATTATCATGAAAATCTGTAAGGAGTATAAGGGTTGAAGATGGTTACTCTATCTACTAGGGAATCCAAAATTGAATCCAATGAAGACATTATGTAAGAACATTACTCATAATTCTTTTTACCAATATCAACCACCATTCCAGAAGTTACATGTTAAGGGATGAAAGTATAATGGGAAAGATCACTCAACATCTTGATAAAGTAATCGATGCCTAGGTGTTTTAGGTGAATTAAATCAATATTAATAATTAAAGGGTCAAAGGAATAATGAGGGATCATTTCAGTATGGTGATATTCATAGCATTGATAGTGTTCATCCACCCAACCATGTAAGAATTGGAACAACCCACATATATGATGTGAAGACCTACCTTCTTGAATATAGCCTAATAATTCATAAATATGAGAAATGGTGGGTACAACTAAGTTAATAGGTTTCCCCTCAACTAGTGTGACTGCCATCATTAGGGTAAAAAATCTATCACTATTATAGGAATCATGGGATTGAAATATCCATCCACTTAGGAACACGGTGAAAAATACCGCCAGTCCAAAGTTTGAAGATATTTATGGTCAGGTTCTATAACCTCTCATAGTATGTTGGCATGAATCAAGAGTGGCCTAGTATGAAACCCAAATACCTCATGAATGTTGGATTGAATGAGTCCCGGTACATTAACATTCATCCTTGGACCACAAGCCTGTATAAATATCTTTATCCAATCACTAAACAAAATGAGTTAACAATTATTAAGGGGATGGCGCAATGCTTTCTCTGCCGCAATTGGTAAATCTATGGCTAATAGAGGGGCCTGTTCAGAATCATCCCAAGTATTGGATACAAGGATAAATTCTTCATACATATTACTGAGAATGTGGATTCCCCATATCTTTTAGATATCCCAAAATTAGACCCTTACTTCACAATGTGATAAATGAAAACTATTGTTGCTCGAACACCAATGGTTGATCAATTCAAGTAAAATATTGGTCAGTGAATAAACATCAAACTAAGAAACCCATGATTCTTGGTATAAACCAATAAAGTCTAGTTGTCTATGAATTCCATGTTATTCTAGTACACCCAAAATGCCTAATATCATTCATCTAAGAAACTCCCTCCAGACCACAAGTCCAACTTGGGGCTCCACCCTATGTTGGTATTTCCTCACAAGAAGATTAAAATGGATGTATAATATTTAATATAGGATTGGAAATATATTTCATGTTTGTGTTGATTTTATAGAGTCCATAGAGAACCATTCATAACATAAACTTCTCTTGGACTGAACTAGAAGTAATCTACCCTTCAGCAGAGATGTTCACTTGGGAATAATCCCGAGACACCTCAAACCAAGAGGATTAGAGATTTAGATTAATCGATGGGATGAGAGAATAATATTTAAGTTCAAATTTTTACAAAAATATTCTATTGTACAATTATTAATTCATAAATCTTAGTAAAGGGATATTATTTAAATACCCTCATGTGGGATGATGTGATATTAAAGATAATCATCAATGTTCTTAGAAATGGAAGTTGTCTTAATCATAGCAGTAGAGGTGGGAGACTGATCCCATTTTCCATGTGATATATCATCAAAAAAATATGATATTAATTGGAAAATAATTTAAAATAAATCATAGTTAATTCCCACAAACCAACAATCCATGAAGCATTGGCCCGCGAGACACTCAGTCTATGAGACCTTCAATCAACGTGGTGCTCGACACTCTGTTCATAGATTTCATGGTCCATTGAGTGTCTAGCCCATGAAACAACCATTCATATGACAACACCATTATGTGGGTGATAAGAATAACCATTCTTGGGTGATGAGACTTGGTTAACAGAAAATCTATCTACAAATGAGAAACGATATGCGGAAGTAGCAGGCGATCATATATTTCACTGGGGGATAAAGTTCATAGAGAGAAATAATTAAAAGAAAAATGAGTTGGGACCATATTTATGCGTCTTTCCCTCTCTTGTAAGTCCACTTACATACCATAAACTGGTTCAAAACAGGACAAATTTCTACATTAAAACAACTACCTCTTCATCCCGATCGGAACCCATTTATATGGGGGAATTTGTTGGGTCCTGACACTATGACTAAAATATGAAAATAAGTCTATGAGTTTGGTTTAGGGATAAATAAATCTTAATAATAGTTTGAAGAATTTTTTTGGAGGAGGTAGAGTCTCAAAGGAAGGCTTGTCCCATGAAGTAAAAAATACTACATAGACCGCTGATCCACATGGTTTCCCATGAATGAAATTATTCATGGGACTAGGTGATACTACCAGTGCCTGTGAATGAAACCAAGTCATTTACAAGGATATAAATTGACTTAATCCCTCAAAAATTAATATCTCCCATGAAACAAATCATTCAATGGATGAGACGGTAACACCTGTGTCAGCAAACACCACTAAATATTTCATTAGGACTAACTGTGATTTATGTCCTCCACAAATGGATGATGTCTGTGAATGGAATCAAATAATTCTCAGGGATAGGAAAAAACTTATTACCCCATAAATGACTTCCCCCCATGACTAAAATCATTCATAGGTTGGGGAATCCTCCTAGGGATCCTAAAAAAAAATTCCCCATGACCCACCATGGATGACAGGACATGAAACTATTGGGTCCGTCCATTATTCTATAAAGACCCACAATGGGTATTTGTGTGAGAGATGAAAAATAGAAGATAAAATTAGAGTATGAGATAAATATCTAGGACTCAGAGGAGAATTGGGAGATAGCCATCGATTCCCAGCAAGTAAACCCATCACATAACATTATGGAAGAAATAAATTCTTCCTACCATCCAAAAACTAAAATAACATTTTTCAGAAAAAATTTCATGAGGCATAATCAAATGAACCCTTTGTGTCCCAATACACCACATAGAAAAATTCAATGTGGGAATAACCCTACCCCATATAGAATGATTCTATGCAGGAGAAACTTGACCCCACATAGAAAAACACTATGGTGGTGGTCCTAGCCCAGCATATCAACATGCTACGTGGATAAAATCCTGGTCTGTATATCATAATGATACACAGACGGTACCCTCACCCGCATAGTAATATGATACAAGGATGGAAACCCATAACTCATAAGAACATTATATGTGGAATGCGGCATCCTAGAATGTTATGCTCTCCCGATCCCACTACTTCCTACTAGTATACCATTAGGCCCCTCCTCAGATCTGTCGTGAACTAGTCTAACACCCTCAGGTGAAGTACTATTCCATAACCACCTAACATGTATGATCCTATCATAAATAACATCATTGTGTCCTCTCAAGTCTACATACCTATGTTAAGTGGAGACATGTTGGTAGCCTCTGTGAAAAGGTAGACCCTTATAGTGTTTTCAAGTCTACATTCATGTGGTAAAGAGGGTTCCAAACATGGAAGTTTTCATAGCCTCATAAGTGATCACATGAACCTACCCATTATAGGGATTTAGGGTAACCACTCTCTTTAAATTTTGATGAGGGATGGTGTTATACACTCCTCTCTTCCCCAGGAACGAAAAGCGCATCCCTCCAAGAGTAAGCCCCTAGTCTTTCATGTGGGAGGCATCACTATTGACCATCATCAAATCTATGGGATACTAATACAAGATAAGATATAGGCACTTCAATTCCATTTCTATCTCCCTTTGGGATTAGGCTATAAAATTAAGAGAGGATATGAGTGTCAGTGCTATTTCATTCTATCTCACTTTGGGATTTAATATCCCTCCATCAGTGGATGAAGTGGAATGTGTGAACTTTAGTTCAACTTATTCCTCTTGCCTCCCACACTAATAATGACTTATAATGACCCAATGTTAATGTACATAGACATTACATAACTTTTATATTATACATAAAAACATTATAAAAATGGATTCTCAACTATCTTATTAGTTTAGTTCCTTTGGAAACATGGAAACATAAAAACTGGTACATGAGCGAGCTATATTATCTCCCATTATGTTCTCCAAGATTTGAACCCCTCTTATACATATCATAGAATAAATACATCTTTCTATCCCGGGGAAGGAAACATAAAAATGGGTGATCTCAGATGATCCATAAGGGTAAACAAGGGGGACTTGTAAGTATAAACATGAGTGTAGGGGTATGTGAATATGATTATAACATTATAAGATCACACCCTGCATATCAAATGTCATAAACATGAATCATGTAATAAATCATGGCTATTTATAAGACAAGAATCATAATTAAATAATGAACATAATCAATGAAATCATAACATTGGAATAAGACAAAGAGATCTGTAAAACACATAAGCACATAATATGATTTCCATAGTAGTCAAGGAATTGATTCCATGTCCATATTAGTAGCATGGATTAACACACCATACCATCTTGGTAGTCATGGTTCACTCCTATGACCATATTAGTAGCATGAGTTCACTCCTCATACCATCTTTGTAGTCATGGTTCACTCTCATGGCCATCTTAATAGTTACGGTTCACTCTTAAGACCATCTTAGTAAATCTCATGAGATATAAATATTTACCCAATTCATTAGATGAAGATATAGGTCCCACCCATATTATAATAAAATCATACATAAATGTGCGACAAAATCATTAAAAATCATATCATAACCAATAAAATTAAATGGGTATCATAAACCTATAATCATAACATAACATGTGAAAAAACATACAAGTTTCACAATCATTTAATTAAGACCATAAACCATGAAAATAAGAGGTTTTCAAAAACATATAATCCATGAAAGAAAAATGGGTTTCACAAAAATCATGCAATAAAAATATAACCCCATCTGAGAAATAATATGAATGGAAACATTGAATCATTTCCCTAGAAAGCCACAAGTAACACAAAAAAATATCAACTTAGATGAGAAATAATTTTTAAAGAACTTTTAAAAACATTTATTGTGTAAATTATCTTTTCTTATTGAAAAAATCCCTTTAAAACATAAAACCTTTGGAAACCATTTTCTATGAAAAATTATAAAAGAAACTTGAAATTTTTTTGAAAACCATTTCTTTGAAAATACTTTTAAAATTATAAATAATGCATGAAAACGTTTTAAAAACCCTTTTTCTTAGAAAAATTATAAAATAATCTTAAAATAATTTTAAAAACAATTTTAATTTAAGAATATAAGATAATTTGAAAAAACTTTAAAAATCGGTTTCCTTGAAAACTATTAAAATTATCTTTAAAATAATTTTAAAACCATTTCCTTGAAAACTTATAAAATAAGATTGAAAATGTTTTGAAAACCATTTACCTTCAAAAAAATTCGAAAACTTATAAAATAGTCTTTAAAAAAATTAAAAAACTTTTTAAAAATGAAACACTTTTGAAAACATTTTTCGTTGAGAACCACTTTAAAACAATGAATTTTACAGAATATTAGGGGAAAAGTTTATTTAAATAAAAAATATAAATTTTTAATCTTTTAAAGGAAGATTAAAAGGAATGATGGTCAGGATAGTGGGTAAATTCGTACATGTTGAACATTCTTCTTTCACTATAAAAAGTTAAAAAAAGTACATTGGCTAGAAAATGATAAGAAGAATCATTTTTTTGAAAATAAACCTTTTTTAAAAGGAACAACATAGGTGTAAATGTATTATAAAGATCATAAAAGAATATTATAATATTTTAGGAAACTTTTAATTTTAAAAAACAAGGTTTAAAGGAACACAGATTTATGACTAAAGAGAGGGTAAATGCAAGATTTCTTAAAAATAATTTCTTAACTATTTTATGTACCAAATAGTGGAAAAATGGTACCAATATGTGAATATATCATGATTATCTAGAGGAGAAGAAAATTAATGAGTGTTTTTGGGTTATGTATTAAAATATATTATCAATGTAAGCATAACTATAAACAATTTTGATAAATGACGAGATTGTTTAAATAAACTCTTACCGCATGATAACTTGGGATCATACTCTCCATGAAAGAAAATGAAATTCCATGATTCTTAAAATATCATGAAAAGAATAATATTTATAATATAACATTCAAAATGGTAGTATATACAACTTAAAATAGAATTTAGGATTATAAAAAATCATGTGTCTCAAAGAAGGAAAATTGAGTCAAAACTATCTTACCGATTTGGTAACTTTGTAAACACAAACCCCATGAAATAAAGATCATCAAATGGATGTGTAAATAACCATAAAATCAAGTATAAGAATTATATACTAAATCCATGGGTAGTATACATACCACTCAAAAGTATTGGGTGGTGAATAAATCATGTATCACACAACAATAAATAGTGTGATGATATTACCTTACATTGTGTCTTGACTCTCATCATACTCATAGAAAGTTCCTCTTCTTTGGGTAACTTCTTTTGGTTTTCACCAAAGGTATTATATATATTTATTTATTCCAAATGTGAGGATTATAGTTTCATATGTGGTATGTTTAGGATGTATTTTGGTAGATCTTGGTCGATCCAAAGTGGCTTGAATAGTGTGAGGAAGTGGGAGGAGAGGAGGCCTTTTATTACGAAGGAGGAGTGACACTCTTGTAAATATTTAGAAAAAGAATCCAAACCATGTTTTTACCGTGTAAATTGGATACAATAACGGTACAATGTAGAACCAAGGGATTATATGGTTGAAATATGGATATCCAATAGATTTTGGAAAAGTTTATAGGTTGTTTTTTATTTTAAGTTTAAGGTTTTGTCTTTTGTTAAGTTAATTTTTCTATTAATCATTGTAATTAATTTTAATTACATTCACAATTTTTTTTTTCAAAAACTAAGTTGACCTTATTAAAAATTATAAATTATGCGGAATCAAAATATGGGAATAATTTTTTCCAAACTCCAATCATATAAGTGGATTAAATTAATTTAAATTTAATCCCACAGACGGGATGACATTGTGGGCTTTTAAAGTAAAAATATTCAAAAGTTTTCTATGTTTTTATATTGAATTTCAATGTAAAATTGATTACAATGACCAAAATTTTATTATTTGATAAAATTTTAATCAAATTAAACTTTTAACGCAATTGAAAATATATTTTAACCAAATAAATAAATTAGATGAAAAAGCAGTTTCGATTTAAAATTCATTATTTTCACTATTCATTAAAATATGAAACTTTAATGAAAAATACCCAAAATTCACCCTAACATATTTTTTATGTTTCAATTTCAAATAAAAAGTTTATTAATAATTATAAGCTTTATATATATTCCACGAATTGGATTTCAAATAGGTTATCCATTAAATGGATGTAAAAGTTCATAAATAAAAGTATAGATTTTTATTTGTGAAATTGGGTTTGTTCCTATCTTATGTTTATAAAATATATTGGATGAACATAGAAAATATTTTTTTGGATGAATAATATATATACATATATGTTAATATCAATCACTAATTTTTATTAATTTAATTTATTAGGATAAAACATCTTTGTGAGCATTAAAATAGTTTTCTATAAATACATTACCTTTATGTTAAATTGGTTCTTAAATCATTTTTTAATTCATTTTAACTAATGAATTAAACCAAGGATTTTTATAATATATTTAATAATATTCATAATCATCAACCTAATAACTAGGGGATATATTATTATATTAAATAGTAATATTTTTAGTAGTATATTATTTTTCGGTAACACTCGGTCATGCACGTTACACAAGCCATTGAGGAAATTCAGTCTTTCATGTAACATAAGCCAACCTCAGTGTTCCGTGTAAATAAAGATAAAATTTATGTTTCATGTAACATAATCCAAACATGATGCCTTATTATAAAATAAACTTTTTTATGTGTTGCGTGAAATTTAAAATATCAAAATGAATAAATTAATTAAAAAAACATTTCACAAAACCTTAGGGTGTTACATTCTTCCCCCTTGAAATCCATTTAACCCTCAAAATTCTTATGTGTTATTAAAGGTTTAAACTTGAAAGTTCTTTTATAAGAAACCCACATCATAAAAAATTAATCATAAAACATCCTTTAAAAAGGGAAAGTTGCAAACATAATGGTTACCCAAAATAACATATAACTAGGTTTATACATAAGAGAATATAGGTGGAAAGTGAAAACATTGAATTTTAGGAAAACCATAAATATTTGTGGGGATTTATTTAGGTCCTAATTCAAAAACAAGTGAATGATTAATGAAAAGTGGAGGGACTAAAATTCATAAAGTTGTGATGATTTAAAAGGCCATCAGTTAAAAAAATGTTTCAGGACAACATTCTTTTTTTTGATCATTTTCTGAATATTGATTAATTATTTTATAGACCAAGAATATAAGTAAATATTCTTAGTTTATAACGCCACGACCCTAGCTACCCAGAGATGATGCATTATTACACAACATTGGAATGATAAAAAAAGATCAAGTCTTGAAAGACTGATTAGTTTAGTAGCCTCATAAGTACTAGATACATTCATAAGGTTTACATAACATCATAAAATGAAAAACTACCACAACATTATTTCCATAGACCACACTCAAATCTCCTCAGACTATCCCTGTAGGTCAGTCATAAAATACTTCTTCACATCCTGGAAAAAATAAAACATAGAAAGGGGTGATCTCAGATGATCAGTAAGGATAACAATATAGTAGAAAACTTCATAAATAAGCCTAAACATTTAAGGCAATTTATATCTAAAACAAAAGCATTTTAAACTTGAACTTCAGCATAATATGGAAAAATAATAATATGAAATAATTCCATTTTCTTATTCACATGGATATTCTATTATTCGAATAACCACATGCAATATCAATAACCACTTTCATAATGATGGAATGCATAATGCCAGACTATCATAACCACATAGTCAAGGCCTTGTGCCAAGACTACAAATAAGATTTTGTCAAGGCCTTGTGCTAAGACACTAGTTTGTCTCATGAGACATACTGATGCATCGAGGAGCTATAGCGGGCTCCACCCGTCACATACTAAGTCCAATGCATTCCTCGTATGAAAAGTTTGAAACAGAACATAAACATTCGTATTAAAACTAGCATATGAAATGTCTATACTTTATCCCAAAACCATGAATGGTATAAAAATAACACATCCACAGTCAAAAATAACTCATTCAATACAATATGGAAGATTTTATTGTAACAGATTAACCTCAATCGAGAATAATGAAGGATATTGACATAGATGAAAATAATCATCAAACATATTTGAGAGAAATATCCCCCTTTTTCTTGAAAACATTTAAAAGTCACACTTTTTGTCAAGTAGACATTTAAAAATATATTTTTGAATCAAAGTATCCCATACCACTTTGAAACTTTTAAAAGGAATTTTAATTTTAAAACATTAAAGTCCATATAAATAAATCGTTAAAGACATTTTTAAAACATGGACATTAATGAGAAAGATTTAGAATAATAAATCTTTAAAACATTTAAAATGATATTTTAGTTAGAGTTCCTAACCAAAAGAGAGACACTTGAATACAAATAACTGAGGTAATCAAAAATTTATAATATCATGAGAATAACGGGATTTATGATATACTATGTCAAAGTACATTATATACACCATATAAATGTGAATTGGTGTATAACAACAAAGAAGTATCAAAGTAATGAAAATTGAGATGAAATCCCTTATAAAGAACATATCCCTAGGTTAAGGATAAATCAATGACATAATTATGTGTGAAAAATATAAATACACTCAATATGATTGGATATTCTGTGTAAATCAATCATAGTACATTCACACTTATTCTTGTAAAAACAACACCCCTGAATTGGATGTTTAACTCAATAAATGGAGATTTAGTTAAAATTACTCTTATCAAGTTCATATCGATGACATGATAATTTATCAAAGGAGTGATTATGTGTATAAAAAGTATATCCACAGAAAGGGGAGTGGAAATTATGACATAATAAAATGAATAGTGATTCCACACATAATCTTGGAGTAAAATAATCCCTGAAGTATGCATAAAGTCGAATGAGTGGAAATTGAAATTTCAAATTCCCTTATCGATTTGGTAACTTATGAAACATACACCCATGAAATAAGGATCATACAATAATGATGTAGATATCCATAAATTAAAGTATGTTCCACAATGAATACATTCATGGTAAGTACACACACCACATGTAATAAATAAGTGGTGAACAATGGAAATCTCATGGAAGTAAAAGTGAGATAAGAAACCCCTTACTTTGTACTTTTTACTTGGTAGAGGGTAGGTTAACCTCCTTTATAATGGTGAAATAATTATTATTTAATTATACAACAATCATATACATTAATATGATATCATATATTATTTTTTAACATTGATTTGTTAATAATATCTTAGTTTTATCATCGTTTTGGGTGTTAATAGATTTGTTTTCCTTTATATTATTTGTTATGTGATCCATATTTGTTATGTATGGGATGTATCTTATTCATATCCAGAATGATATCATGTCTCTAAACATTATTTTTAATCATCAAATGAAATTTAGTCTTGAATGGATACGATGGGGAATGAATCTCATTGTAACATCACGTTACGTTTTCAGGTATCTTTTGATGTTTCTAGGTACCTTTGTTTTGAATTAAAGACTTGGGGTATGTTTGGGTGAACTTTTAAGGGAAACTAAGGGACTTTGGGTTGTGCACGGGCAGTACACGGTTTGTCAAACTGTGCATCCAAACCGTGCGAGAAGGGA
Organism: Viscum album; assembly: GCA_963277665.1. NCBI lineage: Eukaryota > Viridiplantae > Streptophyta > Magnoliopsida > Santalales > Viscaceae > Viscum > Viscum album. The sequence continues at coordinate 426,725,742 of OY728150.1, read as the reverse complement.
GGTTAAGGCAGTAGCTTCTGCACGGGTGGCTCACTGTTTGTCTAACCGTGCGGCCAAACCGTGCCTGAAGGTTGGACGAGGTAGTAGATGATGCACAACTAGCACACGGTTTGTCAAACCATGTGAACTAACCATGCATCCACTTAAATGAGATCTTTAAATTGTGGATCTCACATGTTTTTTCGTCTAATTGCCTCGTTTGTCCACCTAAGTGGCTCTAACTCGAGATTTGTCTTCTCTTGAGGTCATAGAAGGTTCTCCCATTGTTCCAAAGGCGATCCAAAGGCTCCTCTTGGTGAATCTAAGCCATATTCTTGAGGTATGTGATCGTTCTTCATCGTTCTTGATTGGTTTCTTAGATCTACTTAGATCTACTTCTCTTCTTCTCTCGGTTTCTTGGATCCACGCCCGTTGTGGGTAGATCTATGTGTGTGGTACCAATTTTGATGAGTTTTGGTCTTGATATTTCTAGGATAAGAGATCTAAGGCGGGTTCTTGAAAAAGAAACCCGATTTTTCTTGAGTGTTCTCGACCGTTGTGGTTTTGGTCAAAACCTTCAAGGTATGTGGTTCTGTCCTGATTTTCCAAATTTATTATCAATGTATTTGCTTAATTTATTTCAATTATTGATTTAAATTCAATTTCTCAAGTTTCTTTCAATTAAATTGATAAAAACTCAATTCCAATGAATTGAAATATTTGAAATGGTTTTGGCATATAAATTTGGGAAAACCCCAATTCCATTGAATTGGGTGTGTTTATAGAAAATTGGTCGATTTAAATTGTTTAATTTAAATTGTGGATTTGATGGAAATGTTTTCAATTAAATTGTTGAATTTAATTTTGGAAATGAAATTTTTAATGATGGAATTGGTTTTGAATGGATTTCAAACTTATGAAAATGGTTTAAAATGATTTGATAGAAACCCATTGGTTTTATCTTGTGAAAAAAGGAATGTTTTTGAATAAAACATGTTATGGATTTAAATGAAATGAAGTTGGAACTTTTGAAATGGAATAATTAAATTGATCGTATTTTAAAAATTCTTAAAATAGTTCACCCATCATGTAAGAGAACATGCAATCCTTAGGTAGTTAGTGAGTAATTTGGATACACTATATGCGACGACAATGTTCTAAAACATACTTGCAGCGGGTCACATCCCCGACAGGGTGGTGACGAGTCTCCTTTGGCCAGTGTCATAGGGACGTGTGTATACACATTTTGATGAGTTCACATAGAGAGCGTGGAATCCTATGACTGGTTCATACCTTTTGGAAGATGACCATGGTGCTCGCTTGTTTATTTATATTTGAGATATAAATGTATGCCAATTCTTGTGAACTACTTTGCATGCCTGCTGAACTTATATAAACTGATTTATATAAATGTTTTACTTAAGACATTGTTTTAGAAATATTCCATAATTTTAAAGCCTTTGTTTAAAATATTTATTTCCATCATTTGAAAATGTATAGCATATTTTGTTAGAATATGATTTTGATTTTCCAAACCTGTTTATTTGAAAATTGAAAGATTTTCTTTGGATAATCTATATTTGGCATCTTTTATGGAATCTTTGGTGCTATCCTACTGGGCTTAGGCTCACTCCCTACTTTTCCCTTTGGGTGTTTGTAGATTTTCTTCTTCCAGGATCAAGAAAAGGGAAAGGACCTCTTAGAGGTGGATCCAGTTGTTGATCTCTAGTCTTGGTGAGTTGTGTCCTTAGGGACTTTGGGACTATTTTTACATTTTTAGTACTTGGGTTGTAATACGTTTTGTAACACCCCAAGATTTCGCGATACGCTTCTCTTTCAATAATGCAATAGCTTGCATTGTACGCAAGTTCGAGATTCTAACACACCGTGACCAATCAAAGTAGCAATTATGAATAGTAATGCCCACTTTTTGAAATTATATAAATTTTATATTTCAAAATGGAATTCATTTTTGGATTCGGAATATCGAAATTATCCTATGTTGAATTTTTGGTATTTTTCTGAGAACTTCCAATTTTTGATGAATAGTGAAAAATACTTAAAAACTAATTTTTAAATAAAAATAATTTATAGTGATAAATTATACAATTGAGTGGTTCTAAAGTATAATTAGAATATATTATTACCATTTTATTCAATGGTGGTCATTAGAATTAATTTCACTTTGAAATTGGACATAAACAATTGTTAATCTTTTGATTGATATTCTTTCTTAAAAACACGCTATTTGTTATGACAACGGGAATTAATTAATTCAAATTATATTTTTTAAATTTTGTAAAATAGACATCATTTTTGAATTAGGAATATCAAATATAGCTTAGGGTTAATTTTTGGTGTTGTTCTGAAAAACATCGATTTTTGATGAATAGTGAAACCACTAAGTGGTAGTTTAAAAACTAATTTTCATGTAAATGAAACATTACCACTTTTGTGTATTTAATTTCAAAATTCCGACATACATGGTTTTCATTAGGAAGTAAAATGTGGTTCAATGGGATTAAAATAATTTTTGGTGAATAGTAACTTTTAAGTTCTATTAATCGCAATTAAAGGTAATTAGTGAAATTTAAGGTAAAAATGATATTATAAAAATATGAAAATATCTTGACACCTGTCCTACCCTGATTGGATGAGTCATGGCTGACCAAGACAATACATGGGTCAACTTGGGGACCCCATGGAGCCACGTGGGTAAGAAAATGACATTAATAACTTTTTATTTAAAGTAAAAATAAAATTATCACAAACATGTGTTGTTTTACTAAAACAATTATTACATGGGGTTATATAAGTTAACTTTTTGACTATAAATATTAATTGGAATGATAAAAATATTTCCTACATCATGATATTTTTTTATAATTTTTAGACATTAAATAAATTAAAATTTTTATGACACCATGATGATGCAGCGATTACCTCATTAATTAACGATTTAAAAAAATGAAAAGATAATGTAAAATCTAAGACTTACACTTGTCAAAAACATATTGGATGGGTAGATTTAGAACCCTTATCACCTTATCCTCTAAATATATAATTGTCGGACCTTTTAAATCCGAAAACTACTTCATAATAATGTAACATTTCATTACTTTCCAAGAGTGACCCTCCTCTCCTCTTATAAAAGTCCCCCACCTCTACCACATTATTCACACCTTCAAAGCCATTTGGCTCGGCCAAACTCTACCCAAATACTCTCCCAACTTTCCTCTATTACTTCTAGAAGCCTCAATTTGGGAAGAATTCTTCCCAAGGAAGTCTTTGGCTCAAATCAAAAAGAGTTACCCGATTTCAAGGTAATGTCTTCTTATATGTTATTTTGTTTTATTTTGATTCTCCAACCCATTAAACTCTTTTTATTCATTTCTTTTGTAACAACACCAGTATCTTCAATATACTAGGATGTTTTTATGAGAAGTATTTAATTTACACTTACACACACCTTCGTCTAATGGTTAATGAACATACTATTTCTGTGGTTGGTGAATTTCTGCCTCACGAAACGATGATTGTTCAATCTTCTTTTAACACCTCTCATGGTGGCCATTAAGATGTCACTATATTTATATATGATATATATTATGTTTATGTTTTCCTTATGCTTCTGAATTTCTCATTTGTGGAATATCTTTATGATTTCCATTATAGGTAAACTCGATAATTTCATTTTAGGAAGTGCGGACTACCGCCCCCTCAAAGTGATTTGAATCGTTAATGCCATATGTGGGATGTATAAAGGATGGAGTAAATGATATTATATATGATATTATACTATAATTATAATATAACTTTATATAATTATTATTTCATTCCATTAAATACGAAATAGAAATGAAAGTAGCGTTCATGCGTACGTACGACTTACCGTCTCCATGAACGATGCATTTCATTTCTTACCTCTAAATGTTACGTAATATTATGAATGAATGTATATACTGGATATATATGATATATATGATATCTAAATCATTAATATAATTCTGGATATAATGGATATTTTACCACATGAACAACTTGTAATTATAAGAAGTTTATTTTTGACTCAAGTACCAAAGATCGACAAAACGACCGTTATTAACATAAATAATTACATAATGTTCATAACATGGTAATAAGTGATATAAAAGTAATAATAAACTTGAAAAATGTTCTTAAGAAATTATAAATTAACTCTATTTTATTATTCAGGAGGTTAAAGAATGATCGAGTCAAGTCGGACACGAGGTAAGGGAACTTCTTAACCCAATTTTCGTTCTTTGGGTTAATCTCTTACTTTCAAATTATGTCATGATATTATTATGTCCTATATTGTATTTGTACTTTCTTTATGTGTAATTATAGTGAATACACATAATAGATCTATTTTATTTTAAAAAATGATCTTTGTAAGGGACTTCGTTTCAATCCCCTTTCATTGAGGCACATTTTGTTTTATACACAACTTTCTTTTATACGGTGTATAAACCCCCTTGACTTTTAATTTTATTCAAAAAGAATCTTTTTATACTAAGGGTTTTACTAAACGAAAAAAGGGAATGTTTTTTTTCATACGTATGCGGCAACAATGACTTCTCCGCCGTCGTGACCATTATTTGAGTTTCGTCTTCCTCTACAAGCCATAGTTTTTTTAAATGAAAAATAAATACCAAGTTTTAATTTTCTTTTATTTTGGTATTGAGAATGATTTTATTATATCAATGTGTTGTATTGATATATTGTGATTGAAATGTGGAAATGTTATGTTTCCTTTATGCATGTTTTATGTGATATGATTATGTCATGGTTTATGATATGTTTAAACCTATTCATATGAGGAATGAATTGGACTTAATAAGTGACAGATGGAGCCTTCTATAGCTCCCAGATGCATCGATAGGTCTCATGAGACAAACTAGTGTCTTGGAACGAGGCCTTGACAAAATCTTATTTATAGTCTTGGCACGAGGCATTGGCTACGTGGTTATGATAGTCTGACATTATGCATTCCATCATTATGAAAGTGATTATTGATATGGCATGTGATTATTTGACTAGTAGAATATCCATGTGAATAAGTAAATGGAATTATTTAATTTTATTTTCTCCATATTATGCTGAAGTTCAAGTTTAAAAGGCTTTTGTGTTAGTTATACATTGCCTTAAATGTTAATGTTTATTTATGAAAGCTTCCACTATATTGTTATCCTTACTGATCATCTGAGCTCACCCCTTCCAATGTTTTAATTTTTCCAGGATGTGAAGAAGTATATTATAAATGAACTGCATGGGTAGTATGAGGGGATATGAAGACAAGATGTTGTTGAAGTTTTGTATTACTTTATGATGTAATGTAAAACTTATGAATGTATCTAGTGTTTCAAGGATACTAAACTAATCGGTCTTTCGAGACTTGATCTTTGTGATCATGCCAATGTTACGCAATAATGCAACGACTCTGGGTAACTGGGGTCGGGGCATTACAGTTGGTATCAGAGTCAGTTTAGTACTAACATTGGAAGCTAGATTTAGATAAACTCTGATTAGAGCACATAGACCTAACATAAAATTTGAGGATTAGTATAGAAGAACTTCCTATAATTTTGGTATTATAGATATTTTGTGAGTTTTCCGAGCAATACATCCCTATCTAGATACGAGCAGGTATAGGCGGCTCTGGCACAGATGTACCTAGGGGTAAAACCCGAAAACACCGCTTTGAGCCAGACTCAAACGGGAACTGGTTCACGACAACGGGCCTTGCTGCACTCTTGGTTACGACACTCCTGGGGGTTATGCTTAGGATAATTATCATTTTCTTTACAAACCATTATAAAGGGTTTATGAGTATATACTTCTTCAAAGAAAACATTTTTATGATTATGGATTATATCCATAAATGATTCAATTTATGTTAAGTGTTTTACAAGTATGGAATTATGTATTTTGATTCATAAACTAATCTAGTTTATGACATTGTTTAGAAATGGGGCCTAGTGGGAGGAATGGAAACTGTATCAATGCACACACTCCATATAGGGATTTACCTCCTTCTCATGATAATTATAATGGAGTTGGTGATACAAATGGTGTTGATCAGCTTATCACCATACTGGGGAAACTCACTCAGGTTATGAATAATAACCTTACTCCTATGGAGCACCCTGATCTGCAACGTGGAGGATCAATGTAAGACCGATTCATGAGGCAACAACCGCTAACATTTAATGGAGGTACAAATCTATTAGTATCTGAGCAATGGATAAACTCCTGAGAGAAAATATTCCATTCCTTGGGGAGTAGCGAAAGGGAGAAGGTTGTCATGGCAGTTTACAACCTCACTGGAGATGTCGATCAATGGTGGTCGCTAATTCAAAACACAAATGAAGATGAAGAAGTATCAAGAATGGAATGGAAGGATTTCAAAGAGATTTTCTTATAAAAATACTTCCCTCATGACCATCGAGAAGATATGGAAAGGCAATTTCTGAGTCTGAGACAAAAGAAGGATGAGAATGTCGCAAAGTATGAGGCTAACTTTACAAGGTTAGCAAGACATGCAGCAGATTATATATGTTACCCAATAAGTAATATTGATCATTTCTTTGATGGGTTAAAACCATTTCTTCATCGAGCATTAGTCTCACAAACCATCTCATCGTACGAAGACATTGTCTCATGTGCTATCAAGACAGAAAATGAATTCTCTAAATCTTATGATAATAAAGTAAAGCAAGAGAAGAAGAGAATGGTGTAACAAGAGACAGATAAAAGGAAAAAGGGAAAGAAGGATTTTCCATTATGCGATAATTGTGGGAAGAATCACCCCGGTACTTGCCTAAAAGGAATGGGAGTTTGTTATAAATGTGGAGAAAAAGGTCACCAGGCTCGTTATTGCAAGGGAAAGAAAGAGGCTATCAATGTTGAATGCTATAATTTTAGGGAAATGGGGCATTATGAAAATGAATTTCCTAAGCCTCAGGGAAACTTACCTCAAAAAAGGCCAAGGTATCAAGGACAATCTTATGTTGTTACTACAGTTGAAGTGGAATAATTAATGTATTGGTGATTTTGGACTCAAGGATTATATTCTGGTTATAAGAATAATGTGATATATATAAGGATTGTACTGCAGTACTTGTTGTTTTCATTAAGGTTTTAATATGATGAAGGTAATCATATTTTTGTATGTGACAATAAGAGAAACTTTACTTTGTTTGAGGAATCTGATGATATAATTGATTTTGGAATTTAGAGACCTTTTAGAGAAAGTCTGGACAGAGGTTTTTTGGATAACTATAAAGGTTGGAATGTATTAAGTTTAACTTTGGATATTATTGTTTAAGGTTAAAACATTTTTGAAGATTATTTTTGGAATGTTATTAGGAAAAGGACAACCTGCAGGTCGGGGGATAACCCATCGCGTCGGACAAAGCTGTAGGAATCGAACCCACAACCATAGTGCTACATGCCTTTATTACCTACCACTAGCCTACAGGAAGTCCCTGGTTATTACAAAATAGTTTTCCTAATCTAAATGGTATGTGTTAATATTTAGAACCTTGCACAATTAGGATAAATATAATTTTTTTGAGTTCTATTATCTTTTTGAGTGAAAGATGGGTTTTTGATAAAAATTTATTAAAGAATGAAAGTCTACATGACAAATATGTATATTTCCTTACGTTCTTAGTAAATCTCTTAAATAAATTCCTCAACTATATAAAAGGTAACTTAAAACAAAAACATTGTCGGTTAACTTTTCCTACTGGGGAATCAATGATCGTTTAACCCCTCACAAGTTTGTGATTTTCTTATAGTTAACGTTCTCCTAACCCTGTTTTCTACAACTCTCCATCAGACCTTGATGGTCTGTTTTTCCTCCATATCCATATTTTCATAGAATCCTAGTATGGTCTATCTCGGGTGACCTTTGTACTTATCTTTCTTTCTTTTAATGTTATATTTTTATTAACCCTATTTCCGATGTAGGTTTTCCACAAAGGTATTTTATATTTTCAACCTTTTATTTTTGAAGAACATTTTTAAATTTTGAGGACGCAATTTATTGAAGGAGGGGAGAATGTAACACCCCAAGATTTTGCGATACCCTTCTCTTTCAATAATGCAATAGCTTGTATTGTACGTAAGTTCGAGATTCTAACACACTGCGACCAATCTAAGTAGCAATTATGAATAGTAATACCCACTTTCTGAAATTATATAAATTTTATATTTCAAAATGGACTTCATGTTTGGATTTGGAATATCGAAATTAGCCTATGTTGAATTCTTGGTATTTTTCTGAGAACTTCCAATTTTTGATGAATAGTGAAAAATACTTAAAAACAACTTTTTTAATAAAAATAATTTATAGTGATAAATTATACAATTTAGTGGTTATAAAGTTTAATAAGAATATATTTTTATCATTTTATCCAATAGTGGTCATTAAAATTAATTTCACTTTGAAATTGGACATAAACAATTGTCAATCTTTTGATTGATATTCTTTCTTAAAAACACGCTATTTCTTGTGACAACGAGAATTAATTTTTAAATTAATTAATTCAAATTATATGTTTTGAATTTTTTAAAATAGACATAATTTTTGAATTAGAAATATCAAATATAGCTTAGGGTTAATTTTTGCTGTTATTCTGAAAAACTTCGATTTTTGATGAATAGTGAAACCACTAAGTAGTAGTTTAAAAACTAATTTTTCGTGTAAATGAAACATTACAACTTCTGTGTATTAAATTTCAAAAATCCAACCTACTTGGTTATCATTAGGAAGTAAAATTTTGTTCAATGGGATTAAAATAATTTTTGGTGAATAGTAACTTTTAAGTTCTATTAATCGCGATTAAAGGTAATTAGTAAAATTTAAGGTAAAAATGATATTATAAAAATATGAAAATATCTTGACACTTGTCCTACACTTATTGGATGAGTCATGGCCGACCAATAAAATCCATGGGTCAACTTGGGGACCCCACGGAGCCACTTGGGTAAGAAAATGACATTAATAACTTTTTATTTAAAGTAAAAATAAAATTGTCACAAACATGTGTTGTTTTACTAAAACAATTATTACATGGGGTTATATAAGTTAACTTTTAGACTATAAATATTCATTGGAAATATAAAAATATTTCCTTCATCATGATATTTTTTTATAATTTTTAGCCATTAAATAAATTAAAATTTTTATGACACCATGATGATGCAGCGATTACCTCATTAATTAATGATATAAAAAAATGAAAAGATAATGTAAAATCTAAGACATAAACTTGTCAAAAACCTATTTTATGGGTAGATTTTGTACCCTTATCACCTTATCCTCGAAATATATAATTGTGGGACCTTTAAAATCCGAAAATTACTTCATAATAATGTAACATTTCATTACTTTCCAAGAGTGTCCCTCCTCTCCTCTTATAAAAGGCCCCACCTCTACCACCTTATTCACACCTTCAAATCCATTTGGCTTGGCCAAACTCTACCCAAATACTCTCCCAACTTCTTTCTATTACTCCTAGAATCATCACTTTGGGCAGAATGCTTTCCAAGGAAGCCTTTGGCTCAAATCAAAAAGAGTTACCTGATTTTAATGTAATGTCTTCTCTTATGTTATTTTGTTTTATTTTGCTTCTCCAACCCCTTAAACTCTTTTTATTCCTTTATTTTGTAACAAAACTAGTATATTCAATATACTAGGATGTTTTTATGATAATTATTTGATTTAAACTTGCACACACCTTCGTCTAATGGTTAATGAACATACTGTTTCCGTGGTTGGTGAATTTCTGCCTCACGAAACGATGATTGTTCAATCTTCTTTTGACACCTCTCATGGTGGACATTAAGATGTCACTATATTTATATATTATATATATTATGTTTATGTTTCCTTATGCTTCTGTATTTCCCATTTATGGCATACCTTTATGATTTCCATTATGGGTAAACACGATAATTTCATTTTAGGAAGTGCGGACTACCGCCCCCTCAAAGTGATTTGAATCGTTAATGCCATATGTGGGATGTATAAAGTATAGAGTAAATGATATTATATATTATATTATACTGTAATTATAATATACCTTTATATCATTATGATTTCATTCCATTAAATATGAAATAGAAATGAAAGTAGCATTCATGCGTACGTACGGCTTACTGTCTCCATAAACGGTGCATTTCATTTCTTACCTCTAAATGTTACGTAATATTATGAATGAATTTATATAATGGATATATATGATATATATTATATCTACATCATGAATATAATTCTAGATATAATGGATATTTTACCACATGAACAACTTGTAATTATAAGAAGTTTATTTTTGACTCAAGTACCAAAGATCGAAAAAACGACCGTTATTAACATAAATAATTATATAATGTTCATAACATGCTAATAAGTGATATAAAAGGAATAATAAAATTGAAAAATGTTCTTAAGAAATTATAAACTAACTCTAGTTTATTATTCAGTAGGTTAAAGAATGATCGAGTCAAGTCGGACACGAGGTAAGGGAACTTCTTAACCCAATTTCCGTTCTTTGGGTTAATCTCCTACTTTAAAATTATGTCATGATATTATTATTTACTATCTTGTATTTGTACTTTCTTTATGTGTACTTATAATGAATACACATAATATATCTATTTTATTTAAAAAAATTATCTTTGTAAGGGACTTCGTCTCAATCCCCTTTCAATGAGACACATTTTTTTTATACACAACTTTCTTTTATACGGTGTATAAACCCCTTTTACTTTTACTTTTATTCGAAAAGAATATTTTTATACGAATCGTTTTACTAAATGACAAAAGGTAATGTTTTTTTTGTCATATGTATGCGGCGACAACGACTTCTCCGCCATCGTGACCATTATTTGAGTTTCGGCTTCCTCTACAAGCCATAGTTTTTTTAAATTAAATATAAATACCAAGTTTTACTTTTCTTTTATTTTGGTATTGAAAATGATTTTATTATATCAATGTGTTGTATTGATATCTTGTGATTGAAATGTGAAAATGTTATGTTTCCTTTATGCATGTTTTATGTGATATGATTATGTCATGGTTTATGATATGTTTAAACTTATTCATAAGAGGAATGCATTAGACTTAATAAGTGATGGGTGGAGCCTGTTATAGCTCCTCGATGCATCGATATGTCTCATGAGACAAACTAGTGTCTTGGCACGAGACCTTGTCAAAATCTTATTTGTAGTCTTGGAACGAGGCCTTGGCTATGTGGTTATGATAGTCTGACATTATGCATTCCGTCATTATGAAAGTGGTTATTGATATGACATGTGATTATTCGACTAGTAGAATATACATGTGAATAAGTAAATGGAATTATTTCATTTTATTTTTGCCTTATTATGATGAAGTTCAAGTTTAAAAGGCTTTTGTCTCAGTTATACATTGCCTTAAATGTTAATGTTTATTTATGAAAGCTTCCGCTATATTGTTATCCTTACTGAGCATCTGAGCTCACCCATTCCAATGTTTTAATTTTTCCAAGATGTGAAGAAGTATATTATGAATGACCTGCATGGATAGTATGAGGGGATATGAAGACAAGATATTGTTGAAGTTTTGTATTACTTTATAATGTAATGTAAAACTTATGAATGTATCTAGTGTTTCAATGCTACTAAACTAATCGGTCTGTTGAGACTTGATCTTTGTGATCATGCCAATGTTATGCAATAATGCACCGACTATGGGTAACTGGGGTCAGGGCGTTACACTTTGGGCTTTTTATGCCCCTTTGTATTCTGGTACATTACTCCTAGTGGAGTTTCCTTTTGTTATGCACACTGTCTTGTTTCTCTTGCTTCTGCATTCTTGTGGAAAAAATCATTCCCACTTGTATGTTGTACGACGCCAGGTTCTAGTCGCCGACTAGTGGGGATCGGGAATGCCCTTCGGGCTATGTCAGGACTGGCTCGGTTATCAGGTTACCAGGGTACCCGGGCTGGTTCATGACAAAATGGTATCAGAGGGAGGTTAAGAATCTTTCCTTCATGACAGTATACATTTGAGTATTCTTGTTGGGACTTGAGAGGTAGTTGTGATTGAGTGCCTGGCCAGCTCTCACCACAATGAACCTTAAGTCACCAGGGTTGGTTAGGGAAATACGACTTGTGGATTAGTTCTAGTATTTTCCCTATTTTGATTTGGATAGAGTGGAATCAAAATATTGTTAATACCTTCTATTAAGAATAGTTTTCCTTGTTACTCTATTTGAGTGTTAATCAAATGTCTTTTTGTGTTGTGTAGCAACATGCCTCCGAGAAGACGTGAGATTAGGATCCAAAAAGAGGCTGCTGTTGAATCTCAGCAAGTGAGTCCTACTGTGGATCCAAATCTGGTTGAGGTGATTGTTCTCCCTATCCAAGCTCTAGGACATGCACCACCTCCACTTCCTATTCAGACTCCGACTATATATCATCATAGTGATATTCTCTGAAGTTGTTCCCAAGAGTTCCTACACCAGAAGCCACCAGTTTTCAAAGGCTCCACTGACCCTCAACATGCTGAGGAATGGTTGAGTAATATTGAACATCTATTTGGGTTCTTGGAGACACCTGATGTGATCAAGGTAAAGTGTGCCACCATCGTGATGTAGGGACCAATTAGGAGATGGTGGGACACAATGGTGACGGTTGGGAAACACGAGGGTTTGAAGTGGAATGACTTTAGGGTTCTTTTCACAAACCATTTCTATCCAGAATCAATGGTGTTGGCCAAGGATATGGAGTTTTTCAAGCTTGAGAAGGCCAACAAAACCGTAACTGAGTACTCAAATCGTTTTTCTGAGCTGGTACAATTTGCTCCTGATATTGTATCTAATGAGAGGATGAAGGCTCGACGATTCGAGTTGGTACTTCGATCAGATATTTGTTCTCAGGTTTTCCTACTGAAGCTACCCACTTATGCTAATGTTCTTGATAGGGCAATGATGGTTGAGATGGACTTGGAAGGAAAGTCAGGGTTGAAGGAGGTTCTTTCCCCTCTTAGTGTCAGTGTGGGCTTCTTTAAAGGAAAATGGAAGCATGACTTTTCTCAGGGTAGTTCTCGATAGCAGGGTCATCCCAAACCTCCAGTGGCACCAGGATGGGATTCTTTGACTTGCTATCAGTGTGGGAAGCAAGGAAATTATAAGGGGGTTTGCACTGAGGCACCCAAGAACTATAGCTCCTGCGGACATTTAGGGAACTTAAAAAGATTCTGCCATCACTTCTCTACTCCACGTGGTGGAACAGGATCATCAGAAACTCCAAAAACTGTGGGGAAATCAAATGCTTCACGTACAAAAGGTTTCTATGCACATGCATCCAGAACGAAGCTTCTTCACGTAGTGGAAGAGTCGCGAGAGGTATCTGATATAGGTCCTGCAACAGTGAGAGGTACCATTACTATAGCTTCATCTTTAGTGACAACACTTTTTGATACTGGTGCATCTCACTCCTTTATTTCAACCCATCTTGTAAATCTTCTTAATCTACCTATGGAACTTTTAACTTGTGTGATGGATATTACTGCACCCCTTGGTATAATGAGAGATAAGGGTCTCCGTAGTCCTGCTTGTGTCTTCTCTCTATCAGATATTGATCATGCTTAGAGTTTCTTGGTTCTTGACATGAAATCTTTTGATGTCATTTTTGGGATGGATTGGCTCATTTCCAATAAAGCCTGGATCAATTATTACCATTGATGGGTCTACCTTACTACACCCAGTGGTGTGCCCCTTGTTTTTCAAGGAGAATGGGACCCATGGTCAATCAGAGCCGGACCCTCTTATCCAGAATTGTGGAAAGTTATATCCATGGTTGATTTTGATCTAGAGAGAGATTCAATGTGTGGTGATCTTACTCCAGTCATCGCTGATTTTCCCTACATGTTTCCTTCTGAATTCTCTGGTTTTCCACCTGTAAGGGAGGTTGATTTCTCTATTGACTTAATTCCTGGTACTCAACCAGTTTCTATTCCCTCTTATTGGATGGATCTAGCTGAACTAAAAGAACTGAAGTCTCAGTTAGACAATCTTCTTGAGAAAGGTTTTATACACCCGAGTGTGTCACCTTGGGCAACACATATTCTCTTCACCAATAAGGATAATGGTTTTCTTCGCTTATGTGTTGATTATCGAAAGCTCAATCGAGTTACGATAAATAACAAATATCTGTTACCACTAATTGATGAGGCTATTAGATGAATAATAATTGCTTGTTAGCATGTTTGAGGATCACCCCATGAGTGTTCTTCCTTATTTTGGCTATTTATCACCGTTTGGCTTAGGTTGCCTGTGAGGCAGACCTTGTTGCATTGATTTTCTACCTTGATATAATTGATTGCATGTATTGCCTCCTGTTTATATGCCTTTGATGCATTATAGATATTATCCAAGTAGTTTTTGAGCTTACTTAGGGCTTCTGACAGTCTTTTACACACGACTAGACTGCTCAGGGATGTGTGAACCTGGTGCGTTAGACTAAAGAGGGAATTGATGATTAAGGGCTTCCCTATAGAGTATGTTATAAATTAGTATTGTTTGCAGGACCTATTATAATTGGAATTTGTTCTTCCTCAGAGTGTCCTTAGTTACGCATTGAGACTACAAGGGGAATTAGACATAAGTTCTTCCTCAGAGAGTTTATAGCTATCGTTACCAGACCGCAGGGGAATTGATGGTGAGAGCTTCCCAGCGTGTCTATGCCTTGTATGATTACTTTACTAGAGGGGTCTGCCAGTATGAGCCAACCAAAGAGTCAATGTGGATATAGTTTGGTTGGTTGTGATGAGTCCACCAAGCCAAAGAACAAGCTTGGGTTTTGTACTGCTTATTGTTTAGGTAGTCTGTTGAGATACCTGTTTTTTTACTTGCTATGCCTTGGGAATATAGAGCTGTTGCTAGGTTCCTTGGTTGATAATTAAATGATTGAATTAAATTAATAAATGAATGTGAATGTATATTAGTAGTATTATTTACTTTAGTTTATTCCTATTTCTCTGTTGCATTTATTTCCATTACTTTTTCTATATTTCTCACTGACAGTAGGGCATAGATCTTGTGGTGGTTGCCTACTGGGATTAGTCTCACACCCTGTTTGGGTCCTACTTTTCAGCCCAAACAGGTTATATGGTTGCAGGTGTGGATACTAATTTTGGCCCTTCTACTTCAGGTACATGATTTCTGGTTGGAGTTAGAGAGCACATGACCAATCTTAGGATTGTGATGCTGCTGGAGTTTCTGTTTACTTTTAGTACATTGTTCTCAGTTGTATTTCAGCACGTTGTTGTGTTTGCTTCTTTCCTTAGATACTTGTACCTGCTACACCATTATCATCATTATTATATGTTCAATTTCTTCCACTTTTTAGTTTTAGTTATTGTATGTTGTTTACTTCTTCCGCTATTGACTGTTATTTCCTTTTCCTTGTATACCTTACCAAATGAGGGCATAGTTTCCCTAATAACTCACCAAGGCCCTCGCTACTAGTTAGAAACCTCTAGCGTTTGGGAAAACGCGCTTGAGGTCATGTGGAGAACCAGGTACGGGGAACCAGCTGAGTGGCTTCAGATTCAGGTCGTTACATCTGAAATCCTAGTTGTAATCCATGTTTTCATAAAGTTAATAAGAATCTTCTGATTAGGTTTCAAATCCTTCACTAAAATTTTTCTTATTCTTGTAGAACCAAATAAAAATGACATAATGTCCTCTGACTTATGTTCATTATCTCAAATATTCTTTAAATTTAAATGATAAACTCCCTCATGAGGGCAGTTTATGATTCTATATATTTCCACAAATGAAATTGAAAAATCATGATCTTCAATTTTTGCACATATGGTGTCCTCTGTATCTCCAAGATTGAACTGAACAGTTTTGAAGAAGTGATGAAGCTCAACCTCATATAGAAACTCTGTATTTTTTCCACTGAATGTTTTCTTGAGATTTTGAAATGTGAGGGCTTGCCACATCATTAGATCTGTTTGATATAACTATTCCAGGTCGATTACTTTTCCCTGTAGAATCTTTCTTCCTACTGTGCGCTGACACTTAGCATTACTAGCTTCTCCTTCCTCGATTCTCTTTTTATTGGCCATTTCTATTTCAAAGTTATGAAGACTTGAAGGTTTAGGGTTTTAAAGGTTTATTCGAAGGTATACGAAGGAGGTAAGGGTTATTTGGTGATTCGAAAGGTTTTTATAAATAATGGATTTGGAATTCAAAATGGTTTCAGACATCCTTGATTCCCATGTCATTACACACATAATAATTATTACATTATTTAAAATTAAAAACATACATGGAAAAGGTTTAAAGCTGAACTGAAAATGTTTTTAAATTATTATAAAAACAAGTAATAATAGAAACACATAAAATAAGAATTAAAATAATTAATTTAAAATTAAAATTTCATTTAAAAATAAATAAACCTAACTCTCCTTTATAAAATCAAACCTTACATTGGAAAGTGGTTTAGTAAAAATATAAACTAATTGAATTTTAGTACTTACAAATTCTAAGAATATATCCTTTTTAAGAACATGATCTCTTAGAAAATGATGTCAGATATCAATATGCTTAGTCCCAGAATAATTAAGATGGTTTTTTGAAATATTTATAGCACTAGTATTATGACATAAAATATGTGTATTATTAAAATTTAGTCCAAAGTCTATAAGAGTGTTTTTCATCCACAAAACTTGTGCATAACAACTACCTGTAGATACATATTATGCCTCAGTTGTTGACAGGGAAACTAAGTGTTGTTTCTTACTAGACCATGACACTAAATATTTTCCTAAAAAGTGAAAAGTCCCTAAGGTGATTTTTATATCTAATATACAGCTTCCAAATTCAGAATCTGAATATGAATTTAAATTAAAATCAGAAGTTTTTGGAAAGAGAAGATATTGAAAAACAATTCCTTTTAAATATATGAAAATTATTTTGACAACACTTAAGTGGTATTATTTAGGATCATAATGAAATCTGGCACAAAGATATACTGAATACATTATATCTGACCTGCTAGTAGTAAGATATAATAAACTACCAATCATACCTCTATATAACTTGTTGTCAAATGATTTTCCAGTTTCATCCAGATCAAGATTTATATTAGTACACATAGGACTTCTATATTTCTTGCTATTTTCAAGTCCAAATTTCTTTAGTAAATCAGTAATGCATTTTCTTTTATTTAAAACAATTCCAAAATATTTTTGATAAATTTGAAGTCCTAAAAAGAAATTTAATTCTACCATCATACTAATTCCAAATTCCTTTTGCATTAAATTTTAAAACTCATGATAAATATTTTTTATTTGTTGAACCAAAAATTACATCATCAACATAAATTTGAACCAATAAAATATTATAGTTAACAATTTTCTTAAAAAATATTGGATCTACCATCCCAATAGTAAAATCATTTTTCAAAAGAAAAGAACTTAATCTTTCATACCAAGCTCGAGGTGCTTATTTAAGGCCATAAAGAGATTTAGTAAATTTGAAAACAGAATCTAATTTTTTTGAATTTTCAAAACCAGGAGGTTTCTCAACATAAACTTCCTCAAATAAATAACCATTTAAAAAGGAAGACTTAACATCCATCTGAATTAATTTAAAGTTCATATGAGATGAATTGGCTAAAAGGATCCTAATAGATTCTAATATAGCTATAGGTGAAAAGGTATCATCATAATCTATACCTTCTTTCTGATTATATCCTTTAGCTATAAGTCTTGATTTATTTCTAGTTATTATTCCTTGACCATCTTGTTTATTTATAAAGACCCATTTAGTTCCTATAACTGGATAGTTCTGAGGTCTTTCAACTAAATTTAAAACTTCATTTCTCTTAACCTAATTTAGTTCTTCTTGCATTTCTATCATCCATATTTCATCATCTAAGGCTTCTTCTAATGTCTTAGGTTCTAATTAGGATAGAAAGGAAGAAAATTCAACAAGATTTCATACATTTTATCTAGTTTTTATTCTAATGTCTAGGTCTCCAATAACAGTTTCTAAAGGGTGATTTTTTAGGGTTATAGACTGTCTAGGTTGTACACTATTAGCTTCTTAAATTTCATGTTCTTGTGAACTAAACTGAATTTTATTTATATCCTTTTCAAAATCATCTTTCAATTTCTCAAGTCTCATGTTATCATTAGAGTCAAATTCATCAATTTTGTCTTTTATTCTCTCAAAGGGATTAGATTCATCAAACTTCACATGAACTGATTCTTCACCAATCCTTGATTTTTTATTAAAAACTCTATAAGCTTTGGAAGTAGCAGAATATCCTAAGAAAATTCCTTCATTATATTTTGGATCAAACTTAAAAAGATTGTCCTTGGTGTTTAAGGTGTAAACCTTGCATCCAAAAACATTAAAGTAATTTACTTTAGGTTTTCTGTTATTCCAAAGTTCATAGGGTGTCTTTTTAAAAATTGGTCTGATTAGAACTCTATTCATTATATAATAGGTTGTTCTTATAGATTCTACCTAGAAATAGGTAGGAAGACTGTATTCATTTAGCATAGTCCTATCCATTTATTGAATAGTCCTATTTTTTCTTTCAACAATTCCATTTTGTTGTGGTGTTCTTAGTGCAGAGAAGGTGTGTTTAATACTCATATTTGAGAAAAATGAATTAAATTCTATATTATCAAATTCTCCACCATGACCACTTCTTAATGAAATTATTTTAAAACCTTTTTCATTTTTAACAGCTTTGCAAAAACTTTCAAATAGAGTAAAAGCTTTATTTTTATATTTTAGAAAATAAATCCAAGTAAATCTAGAATAGTCATCAACTAAAACATATACATAAAATTTACCAGCCAAAAATTCTATTCTTGAGGGTCCAAACAAATCCATATGGATAAGTTCTGGAGGTTTAGATGTAACAATTTTGTTAACAGATTTGAAGGATGACTTGTATTGCTTTCCAAGTTGACATGCATCACAAAATCTTACACTTTCAAATTTGAGACTAGGAAAATCAAAAACTAATTGTTTCATAGATAACTTATGTAAAGAATGTATATTGAAATGTCTAAGTCTTCTATGCCAGATCCATGATTCATTTATCTTAGCAGTTAACCAGTTTACTTTGTATTTACACAAGGAATTTAAGTCCAGGGTATAAACATTGTCAGTTATGGGTGCTCTAAATTTATGTAATTTGTCTTTAAAAATAGAATAGTAGCTGTTAGAAAAATTAACAAAATATCCATCATCACAGAGTTGAGAGATACTTATCAGGTTGTGTTTCAATCCTTGTATATAGAGTACTTTATTAATTGAGAAAACTTCTGGATCTCCAACTATTCCAATGACAATAATTTTACCTTTGGCATTGTCACAAAATGTGACTAATCCTCTATCCTTTTGAGTTGGTGTTCTAAAATTTGATGAGTTTCCACTCATGTGTCTAGATCAGACACTGTCCTTACACCATACAACTTTTCTGCTTCTATGACCTCCTTCCTGCAAAGGCATTTAAACAAAAGTTTGTTTTAGTACCCATATTTTGTTGGGTCCAGTAGTGTTAGTTATCAAAGATTTTGGAATCTAGAATTTCTTAGTTTTTATATAATCAATAGAATCATATAAACTTCTTGAAATAAAGGCTTTATTAATCCCACTTTTTTGTGGTTTCCTTAAATAGAATTTTTTAGATCTGTGACCTTTTGTTCCACGTTAATTGCAAATTTTTCCTTTTATACTTGGTACAAAATTGTCATTATATAGTTTGGGTTTCTCACTTTTAATACCTATTCCATATCTTTCCTTTTTAATCACATATTTTACAAGAATTCAATTTAGAGTATTTTCTAATTTTTAAAAAACAAGAGCTACACTTTTGTATGTTTCTACTTCTATTTTCAGAGTTTTTATTTTAGTTTCATTATCTGTACAGTCTATGTTTGATGATTATAATTTTCAATTGACTCTTGATATTGTTTTAGTAGAGTGTCTCTTTATCTTAAAAATAGCAGTATGAATATTTTTCAGTGATTTATGTTTCTTAAATAAGGAATCATATTTTTTTTCCAGCATATTGCAGTAGGCTCCAAGTTTATCATTTGAACAACTAGAAATAGAATCCAAATCAGATGAGTAATAGGATTTTACCTCATTGACTTCTTCCATAAAGAACATATTTGATTTCAGATTTGATTTTTCCTTTTCTGAGTCAGACTTTGATGAACTACTGAAGTCTTTAGAAACACTCCATGTAGCTTTCATTGCTCTTTTGTCTTTCTTCTCATAATCATTGTTTTTGAAAATTTTCTTTCTCTTTTCTCCTTTTAATTGAGGATAGTCTGGTCTAATGTGACCCAACTTTTTTTATTCATAGCATCTGACTTACCTTGGTTCTTTTTGATACTTTTTAAGGATTTTCTGAATCCCTTCTTCTTTCTGTAGAATTTACTGAACTTTCTAGATAGCTGAGCCAGTTCTAAATTTGAACTTGATGAATCAAAATTCTCTGATTTCATTTTGATTTTATTCTTCCTTAGGGATGTTACTTTCAAAGAATTATTTTCTCTCTTTATCAATACTTTATACTCATTTTCTTCATCTTCCATCTCATCCTCATACATTATAAAAGTTCCAATTAACTCTCTCATTGTAAGATTTTTGGCTGGAGATGATTGCCTATTATCAGTTGAAATTCCATTCCATCTTGGTGGTAGTACTCTTAGAACTTTCAGGGCCTGATCTTCTTGTTTGATAGGCTAAACCAATGTAGTGATATTATTAACAATTTCTATAAGTCTTCCATTCATATAGGTGATGATTTCTCCTTCAATCATTCTGAATGTGTCAAATTTCAATTTTTCAGTGGCATACCTCATCTGTCTGACATTGTCAGTTCTTTCATAGGTAACTACAATCATCTACCACATTTCATAAGCCATCAGGAACTGAGATACTATATTGAATTCATCTGGTCCAAGACCAAATATGATGGAATTCATAGCTTTTGAGTTTATGTCATACTCTACTTCTATATCTGCACTCCATGTTTCAAGTTTCTCTAGAATCACATAGGGAGTTATAATTTTCAATTAGACTATATATCCAAGGTTCTTTTAAATATATGATCATCATTGATTTCTAGAATTCATAATTTTCATCGTTGAAGTAGGGAGCTCGAACCATTGACATACACTCTCGTGTATCGGCCATTGTGATTTGTATAATCAAAAAACTTTCAGCTTGTTATAGATTTACCAAAAGAACCACCTCTAATACCAATTGTTGGATCAAGTTATACCAAATATGCACAAGAGGGGGGGTGAATTGTGTCTTTCACAAATTCTTTACGAATCATGATGATGACAGAGTATATCCTTTTATCTTTATCAAATTGTTTATGAAGTGGAAAATAAATAGTTAAAGAACTCAAGGATGTATAGTGGTTCGGGGAATAGAAGGCCCCTAGTCTACTCCACCAACGCTCTACTCCACGAGCTTAGTGATTTTCATTATCTGGTCTTATCAACAGACCGTCTACAACTGGGTACAGGAAGTTGATACCTTTATAAGATAAGGCTAAAAATAGAGCCTTTGAGTTCATACATAGAACCCAAAACACAGCTTAAAACAAGAATTTAGTTACATAGGATATAAAGAGTATTTGTCTAAAAATAATTTCTAGTTGTTATTCATAGTTGAAACAGCATGAAATTGATAGTCAATAGATCGTCGTCTTCAGAAAGAATGATCTTCAGGTAGAAGTAGTTCTGATCTGATCCGGTTGCAATAGATATAGAATTAAATTCATAAACTCTAACAATCATGGATTCAAAATAGTTCTTCGATATAGAAACGATGAATCTTTAATGTGTTTCTTCTTCTTTAGAAAAACAAAGTTCGATAGATCATGGTAGCAATAGATCTATTTGACTTGTATATCTCTGTAAAAATGTAGTAGTGAAAAACTTCAAGGAATTTTTTCTTCTAATATTTTTCACTATGATCCATCACACACTCTCTAAAACATGTATATAATACAGACAATCATTTTCCTTTCAAATTTAGATCCACAAATTCACCTTTAGAATCGTAATATTCAAAAGTTTTAATAACAGAGCAGTCGTAACTCTCCTTAATATTAAATATAAAAAGCTCCTCTTAAATAGATCCTTTGAATAATAAAAAAACGGCTTTGAATCAGTCAAATACGTGTTTTAAAATCAGGATTTTAATCTGGATTGAAATTAGCCTGATAATCTTCATAAAGACCGTTACTCAATAGAGACATGTTTTAAATCTTTGACGCCAAACGTAGGGTTGAACTTCATAGCATAAATTCTCTGAACATAAGTTTCAAAATGTATGGTTGATAAGGAAAGTAAGATTTGATGATCCATTCTTCAAACGTAAGGTTGGTCTCAAACATAAGGTTGATCATCCATACTTTTCTCTTCAAATTTAAAACGTACGGTATATAATCTATACTTTTATTAGCTTCTAAACGCAAGTTACATGTTTCAACAAAAGTTTGTTTACAAAATTATGGTTAGTGAACCATACTTTTGAGAAACAAACATGACATTTAATACTAACATAGGGTTCTTCTTCGATACGTTTCTGATATCCCAAATGTAAGGTTCCTTCCAAACATAGGGTTCTTCTTCCATACTTTTTTCCAAAACATATGATTGCTTAACCATAATTTTCTGATAAACCATAAGCAATGGATTTTATCCTTACTCTATGCTCCTCAACATTGGGTATGAATAGTGTTTCTAGAACATGATAAAGTGATTTTCAAACACGTAGAGCATGAACCGTGTTTCCAGAACACACAAATGTGCTAAAACAATTTTTGAATACTTTATCAAATATTCCACGCAGATTAAAATTCTTAAATATTATTCCGAAATAGAGAAACAAATAATATTAATTTCCTAAAATATACTCAAATTAAAATCATTAGAATAACAAATAAGGGTATTTGTGAACATCAAAATCATCATAAAGAGATAGAGTATTGTTCTCAACAACATCTCCTTTATAAAATAGAGTGTTGTTTAAAACAAAACTTGCTCAAAACTTGGGTCGTTACAGTATCCACATCTTGGAGTATCTCCTTGACACTACAAAAAAAAGTAGAAAACAAAGAAAATCCAAAATGGCTATAGTGAAACTCAACTTTCTTTAGTCTGCATATCAGTTATCGCCTGATGCAAGCCATAAAAGGCCAATTACCAATTGGTTCATTTCCCAAATTTGGTTTCATCTATTGGGTGAATTTATTTAATAATGGCACTAAGATATTTAACTTTATTTTTTATAGATTCAAAACATATGATTATCAATGATAGATGTGATTTGGACATAGCCACATGAGCCTCACCTTATCCTAGATTCATAGTTTGTATGATCACCTGATCATAATATCGTGCTTATTTAGTGAACATGTGGTGTAACTCACTAGTAGTATCTTTTAAGGCTTCTATGTGATGGTTTCAAGTATTAAACTAGATAAGTTCTCATTCAGAAGTATCCAAGTCTTCTCGAGGGATGAAGATCTAGTGAATAAGGATATGAAAATGGCATTAATCGAACCCACATGAGCCTAAACCAAGGAATAGTTAGTGAAGGTTTTCCACCTTATCATCCATTGGTACAAGGGGGTATCTGTGATGATAGTAAAAATTTGTGTGAAGCCCATTTTCACACAGACTGGTGTTTAATAGTAGCATTGGGATCTTAGCCATGTTCACCCAGTGCCTGTAACGTAGAGAGATTTTGTAAAATATATATATTTTAAAATAATTTAATCATTAAAATATTTAGAATTTTAAAAAATAATGAATATATATATTTTTATAAAAACTATACATTTTTATTACATTATACACAACACTAAGTTAAGATTCCACTACACGAAACACCGACTTGGATTATGTTACACACAACCCTGAGTTTTTACAAAATATCAATTTATTGTTATAATTATTTAAATGAGATAGTTATAACCTAGACATTAAACATGTAATATGAATAGTAATAACTAATTTCCTAATATTAGTTATTTTTTAATATAAATATAACATACTAATAATGGAAAATTTAAATTCTGGTAAAGTCTTTATATGTTTAAAACAACTATTTTCTCAAATGAACTTCTTTTGATGTCCTTTTATAAAGAATAATAAAATTAAGTTTAGACACTATTAAAAATTTAATTTTTTAAACTAAACATCATTTTTTAATTTTTAATTTCAAAATTTACTTATGGTAAATATTTGGTATTTTTCTAAGAAGTTTCATTTTTTGATGAGTAGTGAAAAATACTACATTGTAGTTAAAAATACCTTTTTATTTTAAATAATTATTATACAATAAATTTATTTTTAAAGTCACAATAGATCAATAATACATATATTAATACAATTTGGTTCATTTTAATCATTTTTATATTGAAATTAGATATATAAAAACTTATTGAACATTTGAACGTCTCTTTTACTCACCTTCCCTCCACATCTGTGGGATTACTGCTAAACCTAATTTAACAACTTCTATGAATTGAAATTGAAAAAATGTACACACATGGTTTTAATAAGTATGAAATTTTTGGTCTAGTAGTTTCTAAATCAATTTTATTGAATTGTATGTTTAGTATTTTTATTTACCATGGTTAAGGATAAATCTGGTAATTAAAGATAAAAATAATATAATAATATTATAAAAGTCCCCTAAAACTTGCCCTAATTTCATTGGATAAGTGGTATTAGTCTAAAATCAACATTAGGACAAAATAAAATCTTTTTTAGGCCACTTGGGAAAGATTATGACATTTATTATACTTTATTTATAGATAAGTTAAAAATGTCATACTCATGATTTTTAAGTAACTAATTTTTAATATGGGTTTATATAGAATATAAATTAGACTTTAAATTTTAATTTGAAATATAATAAATTTATATTCATCATTATAATATATTTTTAAATTTTTAGGGAAGAAATAATTTAATAAATGGATTGCATAATGATGACGCATCAATTGTTTAATTAATCAGAATATCAAATAAATGATATTAAAAATATTTAAATATATATAATTTAACATAATTAATGACATACGTGAATTTTATAGATAACTTTTACATATTAGTGAGATATTATAATTGTTTGTTTGAAGTTATCAAGTTAATATAATATTTTCTAAATGACAAATAATGAATAGTATCAAAATTGAGATAAATTATACATTAAAATAAATAATAATTTATTAAATGATGTATGCTTCATAAAAATATATAATTAATTCAGGTAACTAAAATAAGGTTAAAATTTCATAAATGATCTATTTAGGGTTAGTTTGGAATTTTATAGTAACTATATTAACTGTAAAGAATAAAAATCCAAATTTTCATGGTAAAGGTTAAGGGTTTAACGAAGGGTTAAGGCCCAAATTTAAGGTTTATATTGTGATCCAAACATGTCTAAAATAACTTTTTGACATTATTTAGACCTATAATAATAATATCTTATAAATGAATCACTTTTATCTATTTTAAATCGAAATTAAATTTATATTAATTTAACATTTTAAGAGATTCTTAAAGTGCCCCTTACCTCAATTATAAAATAGAACCTACTCCCTTACTTATTAACATCACTTTGAGCCTTAAAGATACTCCTTACCCTAACAATTTCACTTATAAACTTCCAAAATAACATTATATAGGTTATTTTATTCTCAAAATACAAACTCTAGTGTCTCTAAGAGGAGATCTAAAGGGAGACCTCCGAAGAAGAGGTAATCTTCTTATCGACTCTTTCAAATTGTTTCTTATACTATTTACTATTCATGTGTTTATTACATTATAAAGTAATAAATACAGAATCACCTATATTTTTATATATTATTATGATTATTTAACAATGATATTAAACCTTTTAATCATCCTACTAAAAATAAAAGTTCCACGCGTGCGTACGTATGACTTATCGTCTTCACGCTGTGGTGTAATCTGTTTTTAATCACTACATAATTTCTAAGGGTATAATCATGGATATAATGGATATAGATAATAAATATGACTTAATATTTGTTAATAATAATTAATATATCATCTAATTCCCCACCCTTTACAATTAATATAATAATATCGTCGCTTATGCGTACGTACGGTTTACCGTCTATACGATGTGATGAGAATCATCTTCCATGTTAACCATTTCAAGAATGATTCTAAAAATTTATATAATGAATAAATATGAAATATAAGAAATAATAATTCTAATTTAATAATATATATACATATGTTTCACTTACCTTCTTCCATTCAGTATGATAAGAAAACTGAAATAGTGTTCATGCGTACGTACGACTTACCGTCTCCCTAAACGGTGTATTCCATTTCATATTTCAATTTTTTATATATATTTATATAATAAATATAAATGATATAAATCATGTTTTAAAATATTTATGTAATTAATTCACAATATAACTAATAGGATCGAGAGTTAAACGTCAAAACACACACGATAAACAAAGCGATTATTACCTGAAATGTTACTTTAACGTGGAATTATTAATAAACAGGTAATATAAAGTCATAAATGAGTAATATATGAAATAATAAATATTATTATTATCATAATATAAGTTAATAATATGTTTAAAACTTGTATAAAGGTGTTTCAGATATATACAGAGGGAATCATACCTAAGGGAAGGTATTTTTTTTCTCACCATTACTTCTATGAGACACATGCCTCATACACTACTTATTTCTTATACGTGGTGTATATAATAACCATGAATGTATTTTATTAGACTTAAATATTATATTATTTTATTTTAATATCCATATAATTTCATTTATTTCATGGTATATACGATTCTACTGATTATTATGTTTTACGGGTTAATTCCATAATCTCATTATTATCGAGATTTTTTATACCTAATTATTTGCTGGGAAATATATATCTTCCATGTCCATGTTTCCTAAAAATGTATTAAAAAATATTTTAAATATTATTATATAAATTTTTAATGTCATTATAACCCATTTATTATTTTTTATTAAAAGTATTGAAAGAATACTGTTTTCGTTTTCCTAATGAGGTAATTTTTAGTATTTCTGAAAAAATTCTGATAATATATTTTTAACTTATATGAGATGAATGTTTTCTTACACATTAATGATTCCTTAAGGATTTAAATATTCCAATAAAAACTTACAAGGTTATTTTCAAATAGAATTTTTTCTTTGAAAATTTCACGACATTTCAAGTAAAGAAAATGTTTTCAAAGAAGAAATGTTATTTTTTTCAAAAACTGTTTTTAATGATTCTTCATGATTCATTTAGATTTTAGTAAAGTGGATTAAAAGATAAGGGTTTCTAAAATGTTTTATGTTTTAAAAATTTATTTTTAAGGAAAAATCATGTTCGAAGTGATAATTCAAAGTCCTTCCCCACCTAATCTGACATACTTTGTTATAGTTCAAGAATACCATTAAAATTATTTCATAGAATGGTTTATGATTTGATGTTATGATGATTATGAAACCCACTTCTTTTCATGGGTTATTCTTTGATGAAATGATTATGAAACTTATCTCTTTTCCACAGGTTATGATATGATTACATTTTTATTATACCCATTTAATTTCAAGGGTTATGATATGGTTGTTTATGATTTTTTGGCATAATTATGTATGATTTCATTATGACATGGGTGAGACCTATATCTCCATCCAATTCATTGGGTAAATATTTATATCTCATGAGAAAGACATGAAGGAATATTTCCACTAATATGTTCATGGAAGTGTTATAGCATCCCGCCTTTTTATCACATAAACTTTCATTACATTATACAAAACTGAGGATCATTAAGGTTTAGTGTCTTGGAACCAGGAACTTAATACATGAAACAAAAAAAAATTCTTCTTAAACCCTTGAAAGGATTCTACTTATGTTAATCGTAGGTTCATTACTACATCTCATAACCTGGGGACATACATCAAATGAAAGGGTGAGCAGAAGTCCCAGTAAGGGAAACAAGGGGAAACATTTAACATGTGAACTTGAGATACATCAACAATGTCATGAAAAAGAACTTTAGGGCATGAGAATGAAATCATGAGGCATATCATAATAAAAATAACTTTTTTCATAACTTAAAGATGTGGCTAAAACATTTAATATTGACAATCATTTCTTTTTCACCAAGGTCCATCCCCAAGGTGTCATTAAAAATTACTAAGGTTATTCACCAAGGCGTCGTTAAAAATAGTCATCTCAAGAGATTAAGTCTTTACCCAATGAATTGGAGCGCTATCAGGGTGCACCCTTGACATGTCTTTATTTTCATGTGATCCAAATATATCATCATAAATCATTTCATAAACAACCCATATAGCATAAAAGTAATGGGTTTCATTTCATAATCATAACGTTTTAAAAACTGCTTTAAAGACACGATCTTTGTGTCACTTTAAAACCCACAGAAAAGGAAGGTGGGTCTCATGTATGTAAATCCCAGAATTTAAAATAGAAAATTTTGGTATATATGGGAATACCCCTATAGAAGAGAGAGATTTTAGTATTCAATTAATAAAATAAAAGAACTTTAGAAAAAGAGAGATAAATTTTGAGACGGAAATTATGCAGCATAACGGCTATGTTTCGGGGTTTTAGAAAACATTGAAAAGAGAGGGGACATGGGTCAAACAATCATAAATGACCCATAAAACAGTAGAGGGACCGAATATGAAGAATATATGATCATGATAATGAAATTTAATGGACATACCAATTGAAATGAAAAACATGGAAGGAAGGCAAAAATTAGATTTCTCTTATGAAAATTCGGTAGACAAACGACGTCACTTAAACTTCAACAAAAATGAATTGACAAGATCAAATAGGGTCTCTCATCATAGAAAATGAGAGTTCAGTATTATAGATATAGAGATCATACCCCAACATAACTAAAACAGAACTAGAAAGACTTGACATGAAAGTAGAACTTCAAAATGAGAAGGGTGAAAGAACCACTTAAAAATTCAGCCGCCTAACGGCGCCACTTAAAACATCAAAATACTGAATTGAAGAGATAAAATGGGGTCTCTCATGATATGATCATAAAATATCAGTATGATAGATATAGATATCATACCCAAACATAATAAAAAGGAACTTTAAAGACTTTACATGAAAATAGATCTTGAAAAAAGAGATGGGAGAAAGAATCCGTTACAAAAATTTTGGCAGCCTAACGACGCCACTTAAACATTCATAAAACTAAATAATGAAAGTAAGAGGGGATATCTAATTATATGAACATGAAAAGGGAAGTAAGAGGAATATAAAATAACAACCTCCAACATAATAACATGGAGCATAAAAGAAATGACTTGAAAGAGAGCATTTGAAAAGAAAGCGAGAGTTTGGACCCCTTACCTTAAAACCTAACTCTTAAAAATCAAAGGTTGGGACCTTGAGGGATTGGCCGCACCTTGGGTGGACTCCTTGGGAGGTAATGAGACCAAAGCTTCGTTGGGTAAGAGTTGGGAGTCAAATGGATGAGAGGATGGCTTGGTATTTATAGGGAAAGTGAGGGGACAAGGCATTAATGGCCAAGCGACACCTCATTAGTGGTTTTGGAAAAACCATGTGCTTTCCCATGGTATTTTCCCATGGTATTGGCCATTGGGACACCTCATACCTTATCTTACTATTCATAAGTCAACCATATTGCTTACATACTTAATACATCATTTAATGATGTCATTAAACACTCATAACTTAAAAACTGTACTTTCACTAATCATCGAAAATTCAACTTTCTCAGAAAAATCCCAAAATTTCACCTTAACCAAATATTGATGCTCTGATTTCAAAAATGAACTCCATTTTATAAAAATAATTTTATAAATATTTTTCATTTAATTTTTAAATAAATACACTATTCACCGAAAATTCATTTTTTTTCAGAAAAATCCCAAAAAATTACCTTAACATAATATCGATGCTCTGAGTTCAAAAATGAAATCCATTTTATAAAAATAATTTTCTAAATATTTTTAATTAATTTTTTAATTAAAAAACACTATTCACCCAAAAAAAATAATACTTGACTAATAATTTATGAAACCGTTATTCAACAATTTTATTGAATCACATTACTTAATCAAGGTGCCTAGATTATATTAATGATTTATTTAAGTTAGATTACTAATCCATTTGGTCACATTACTAATCCTAAGCATAAAATCACTATTCATAACTTACTATTCATAAAAAATTATGTTGATCTTTTTAGATTCTAAATTTCGTACTGAACATAATTGTAGAAGACCATTTTTTGAAAATCATTACACATTTTTAATTATTTAAGGTTTACATAAATATTTTTTTAAAATATCCTTTCTCTAAAATTCACCAAAAATATGCATATTATATTTATCCGGACATTTGAAAATTCATAAACTTCATCATAAGAAGAAATAAAAATTTTTATTTAAAACAAATGATTACACAAGGTAGTTAGGGTCTCCTTACATAGCCCCTTATCACACCAGCATAGGACCTAAGTGTAATGTGTGCTAAGGTGAGAGAATCCAAGGGAGGCTCGACCAAAATCGCACGAGTAGTAATTTCTATCAGTTTGAACTTATCGCAAAGGTGATTCCTTTCTTGCTTCACACGATGAAGTTCGGCTTGGGTTTGGTCTAGAGAAAATCCCAGTGGTGCTACCTCCTTCCCAATTTCTGTTATATGGGATTCGATCGGTCCAAGACTATTGGGTGAGGCCATCGAATCTTCTTTCTATATTAATTAACCAAGATCACTTGTATTTAGAGATAAAATTCGCAACATTTAGTTTTCAATAGTCATACTGACTAACGGTCATATAATAGTCAAAACCCAACAGTCTCATTTTAATTATAATCATGTTAAATGAAACAGTTTTGTTGAGTATGAAAAATAAAATAACACACAAAATTAGGAAACAAGATTTATTCAAAATTTCGGGTCGTTACAATCTTCCCCCCTTAAGAAATTGCGTCCTCATAATTTTTTAAATTTGGGTTTTGAAATTTCATTGAAAGTTCCACATCGGAAAAGGAGTCTGTAACAATATTATTTTAAAAGATAGAAAAGGAAGTACAAAGGTCACTCGAGTTAACCCATACTAGGATTCCATGTAGGAAAACATGGATATGGAAGAAAAAACTAAGGGTCAAGTTCTGAGGGAGAGTGATAGAAAACATGATTAGGAGAAAGTTAACAATAAGAAAATCACAAACTTATGATGTGTGTAAACGGTCTATGATTACCCAGTAGGAAACGTTAACAAACAATGTTTTTGTTTTACGTTCCTTTTCATAGTTTTGAGGAATTCATTTACTACATCGAATAAAAACATAAAGAAATATACCTACCTTCAAGTAGAGTTTCATCCTTTAAAAAGTTTCTACCAAAACTAATCTTTTCTCCAAATGATGAGCATTCAAAACTACTTGGTCTCATAAAATCACAAGAATCATCTTATAGAGAATCACATAATCTACCAAATATTAACTATCTATTTCTTCTATCTTTAAACATTATCCCAAAAACAGAAAGGGTAAGATAAAACAACTCTTCCAAAATAAAGAAACCCAGAGGAAGGGAAACTACTTTAAATCTTTAAAGTTCCACGGTACTACCCAAAGTTCATCATAGAGAATTCCGTAAATAATTATCCTTAAAAATACTCAAAATAAACCAAACTAAGATTGAGACCCAAACACAAGAAGGATTTGAGAACATAGTCTTCCAAGGTAAACTTTATCATTCATCTCCAAACAACATCAACCACTCCTAACATCTTATAACAAAAGTAACTAACCTAAACATATCTACCACAAGATAGGTTAATCATTTCCATAAGTAACCTAAATAACTATAAGTCCGCCTTAAATTCCTCGATTATTCAAAATATAAGTCAACCTTTAATCCTTAAAGAAAATACAGTAGTAATCTATTTACCTCGATCAAATAGGGTTCCCAAAATAGTGAACATCTTCCAAAATAATAATCATCTTTTAATCCCCTAATCACCCCTTTTTTTAGAAGAACAGCTTTACTACATAAACATGTGGTACATAACAATAGATGTTTTACTTAATGATATAAAATCATCTTAGGTAGTGACTCGATGATCTTAGAAAACATAAAAGATATGATCATAGAGAATGAACTAAAATACAACATGACATAGACAATTACTGCGAAGAAGTTACATGTACTTCAGTCATCATGATCTATCTCAGCATAGGACTTGCATTGTTCCCTTTTCCTCGAAGATTGTTGATGCTCATCATGCTTCTCACCCATTCCAAGAGAGCATTTCCTTGGATAATTTCTAACTTCTCCACATTTACGACATCGAAATGTATAAGGCACATTAGATCAAACCTTATCTCCATTCATCACATTATCCATTTTTTTAAAGCAATTGGATACTTTATGCCCTATCTTCCCACACTTACAACATCTCCCGGTTCCTTTGTGACATTCTCCTTGGTGCCCTTTTCCACAATTTTTTCACAAAGGAAATTGGGTCTTCTTTCCCTTATCAACTTTATCATATGAACATCCTTGAGACTTTGTCTTCTTCTTCCTTGATGAATTTGGGCATTCAACTAGGTACCAATTATTAATTATGATTTTTCATAGCTGGTTTGGAATAATCACAATATGTTCAACTTGATCTTTCTTCATCTCTGTCACATCAATAGGGAAATCATCACATTTCATATCACATTGGTTGTTGGTACATGTTCTTCAATTTCCCGCCATTAACTAAGAAAAGAAAGTATAATTAGGGGCTTGAATACTTACCCAATAATCATTAAAAGGAAAATTTAAGCATAGAAGGATAAACTTGTAGAAGGAAAGTATACCCTAACTTGTGATCCCCTAGGTTCTAATCTAGGTTATCCATGATCATATATTCTTATATGGATCTTTATTTTATTTTATATTTGTTCCTTTAATAATGGTTCATACTAAGCTTATGAATTTACCAAAGCATATCCCCCGGGAATGTCGTAACCAAGAGTGCAGCAAGGCCCGTTGTCATGTACCAGTTCCCGTTCGAGTCTAGCTCAAAGCGGTGTTTTCAGGTTTTACCCCTATGTACATTTGTGCCAGAGCCACCTCTACCTGCTCGTATCCAGACAGGGATGTATTTGCTTGGCAACCCCTTTCTCAATACTCACCAAAATACCAGAAATATTTCCTATATTTAAACTTTTTGATAGGGTTCATCCTAAAGTTTTCATATCCAAATTTCCACAAATAACTAAACCATCCTTTGATACCAACTATAGCATCCTGCCTTTTTATCACATAAACTTTCATTACATTATACAAAACTGAGGATCATTAAGGTGTAGTGTCTTGGAAACCTGAAACTTAATACATGAAAAAAAACATTCTTCTTAAACAATTGAAAGGATTATCCTTATGTTCATACTAGGTTCATTACTGCATCTCATAACCTGGGGACATACATCAAAAGGAAGGGTGAGCAGAAGGCCCAGTAAGGGAAACAAGGGGAAACATTTAACATGTGAACTTGAGATACATCAACAATGTCATGAAAAAGAACTTTAAGTCATGAGAAATAAATCATGAGGCATATCATAATAAAAATAACTTTTTTTCATAACTTGAAGATGTGGATACAACATTTAATATTGACAATCATTTCTGTTTCACCAAGGTCCATCCCCAAGGTGTCATTAAAAATTACCAAGGTTATTCACCAAGGCGTCATTAAAAATAGTCATCTCTAGAGATTAAGTCTTTACCCAATGCATTGGAGCGCTATCCGGGCGCACCCTTGACATGTCTTTATTATCATGTGAGCCACATATATCATCATCAATCATTTCATAAACAACCCATATAGCATAAAAGGAATGGGTTTCATTTCATAATCATAACGTTTTAAAAACTGCTTTAAAGACATGATCCTTGTGTCACTTTAAAACCCACAGAAAAGGAAGGTGGGTCTCATGCATGTAAATACCAGAATTTAAAATAGAACATTTTTTTATATATGTGAATACCCCTATAGAAGATAGAGATTTGAGTATTCACTTAATAAAATAAAATAACTTTAGAAAAAGAAAGAGACATTTTGAGATGGAAATTCTGCAGCATAACGGCTATGTTTCGGGGTTTTAGAAAACATTGAAAAGAGAGGGGACATGGTTCAAACAATCATAAATGACCCATAAAACAGCATAGGTACCAAATATGAAGAATATATGAACATGTTAATGAAATTTTAAGGACACACCATTTGAAATGAAAAACATGGAAGGAAGACAAAAATTAGATTTCTCTTATGAAAATTCGGCAGCCTAACGGCGTCACTTAAACTTCAAAAAAAATGAATTGACAAGATCAAATAGGGTCTCTCATCATATGAACATAAGAGTTAATTATGATAGATATTGAGATCATACCACAACATAACTAAAAAGGAACTTGAAAGACTTGAAATGAAAGTAGAACTTCAAAACGAGAAGGGTGAAAGAACCACTTAAAAATTCGGCAGCCTAACAACGCCACTTAAAACATCAAAATACTGAATTGAAGAGATCAAATGGGGTCTCTCGTCATATGATAATAAAATATCAGTCTGATATATATAGAGATCATACCTCAACATAATAAAAATTAACTTGAAAGACTTTACATGAAAATAGATCTTGAAAAAAGAGATGGGAGAAAGAATCCGTTACAAAAATTTCGGCAGCCTAACGACGCCACTTAAACATTCATAAAACTAAATAATGAGAGTAAGAGGGGATCTCTCATTATATGAACATGAAAAGAGAAGTAATAGGAATATAAAAGAACATCCTTTAACATAAGAACATGGAGAATAAAAGAATTGACTTGAAAGAGAGCATTTAAAAAGAAAGAGAGAGTTTGGATCCCTTACCTTAAAACGTAACTCTTAAAACTCAAAGGTTGGGACCATGAGGGCTTGGGGGAACCTTGGGTGGACTCCTTGGGAGGTAATGAGACCAGAGATTAGTTTTGGAAGAGTTGGGAGTCGAATGGATGAGAGGATGGCTTGGTATTTATAGGGAAAGTGAGGGGACAAGGCATTAATGGCCAAGGGACACCTCATTAGTGGTTTTGGAAACACCATGGGCTTTCCCATGGTATTTGCCCATGGTATTGGCCACTTAGGACACCTCATACCTTATCTTACTATTCATAATTCTACCATATTGATTACAAACTTAATACGTCATTTAATGATGTCATTAAACACCCGTAACTTAAAAACTGTACTTTCACTATTCATCGAAAATTCAATTTTCTCAGAAAAATCCCAAAATTTCACCTTAACCAAATATCTATGCTCTGATTTCAAAAATGAACTCCATTTTATAAAAATAATTTTCTAAATATTTTTAATTTAATTTTTAAATAAATACACTATTCACCGAAAATTCATTTTTTTCAGAAAAATCCCCAAAAATTACCTTAACATAATATCAATGCTCTGAGTTAAAAAATGAAATCCATTTTATAAAAATAATTTTATAAATATTTTTAATTAAATTTTTATTTAAAAAACACTATTCACCCAAAAAAACTAATACTTGACTAATAATTTATGAAACCGTTATTTAACCATTTTATTGAATCACATTACTTAATCAAGGTGCCTAGATTATATTAATTCTTTATTTAAGTGAGATTACTAATCCATTTGGTCACATTACTAATCCTAAGCATAAAATCACTATTCATAACTTACTATTCATCAAAAATTAAGTTGATCTTATTAGATTCTAAATTTCTTACTGAACATAACTGTAGAAGACCATTTTTTGAAAATCATTCCACATTTTTAATTATTTAAGGTTTACATAAACATTTTTTTAAAATATCCTTTCGCTAAAATTCACCAAAAATATGCATACTATATTTATCCGAATATTTGAATATTCATAAACTTCATCATAAGAAGAAATCAAAATTTTTATTTAAAATAAAGGATTACACAAGGCAGTTACGGTCTCCTTACATATCCCATTATCACACCAGCATAGGACCTAAGTGTAAGGTGTGCTAAGGTGAGAGAATCCAAGGGAGGCTCGGCCAACATCGCACAAGTAGTAATTTCTATCAGTTTGAACTCCTCGTGAAGGCGATTCCATTCTAGATTCACACGATGAAGTTCGGCTTGGGTTTGGTCTAGAGAAAAGCCCAGTGGTGCTACCTCCTTCCCAAGTTCTGTTAGATGGGCTTCGATCGGTCCAAGACTACTGGGTGAGGCCATCAAATATTCTTTTTATATTAATTAACCAAGATCACATGTATTTAGAGACAAAAGGCACAACATTCAGTTTTCAACAGTCATACTGACTAACAGTCATATAATAGTCAAAACCCAACAGTCTCATTTTAATTATACTCATGTTAAATGAAATAGTTTTGTTGAGTATGAAAAATAAAATAACACAAAAAATTAGGAAACAAGATTTATTCAAAATTTCGGGTCGTTACAAGTGTACCATGACTTCCAAGATGGTATGGTAAGTGAATCCATACTACCAAGATGGCCTTGGAATCAATTCATTAACTACTATGGGAATAATTATTTTATGCTTATGTGTCTACCACAATTCCATGTTTTATTCCTATATCATGCTTCCATGGCACAAGTTATTTATTTACTTATGATTCATGTTTTATGAACTTACAATATTTATACCAAGATTTCTATTTATGATCTTTGATATGTAGGGCATGATATTATATTTTAGTTACCATTTTCTCATACCCTTATGCTAATGATTTTGTTTACATGTATTCCTTGTATACCCGTACCCAGCATCTGAGCTCACCCTTTTTCTTATATTTTATTTTCCGCATGTTATAAAGAAAGGTTTTAGTTATGGGAACTTAAGGGTAATATAATTATAATATATTTTGAATATCTTTCACCAAATTTGAAGAATGTGTTCCATGTTTCCAAAGGCACTAAACTAATAAAGTATTTGGGATTGTTTGTGTAATGTATTAATTATTTCATAAAAGTAACGTAATTTACAATCTTGATGAATGATACTATTCTACATTCTAGGACTCTTTGGTGTCGTTTTTTTTGTTTCTGGATGGTCTATTGAGTGGACACTGGTTTTATCTTGGTGTTTTATACTATTAAAGGATTGATCTAGTTTTTTTCATTTTCTTGAGTGTTGATTCTTGAGACTTTTGTGCTTGTGAGATTAGTGATGGTGGATGGTTTTATATATTTTTTCAAGGCCACTATTAATTTTTCTAATCTTTAGGATATCTACTACATGGGGTTTATTTCCTTGACGGCATAATGATATGTAGTTCCCCCATCTATTATGGGGGACGTTGTGTGCTGCTTGAAAATTTTATGGGGGTGCTCTGTGATGCTTGGCATATATAGTATACAGTGAAGATCTTGGCTATGGAAATGACTTGGTCATCTGTGGCAAGCTGATGTTTATCACTTTTTGTCCGGTTTTTCATTAACACCATTCTGCAATTTGGTGTTGTGCAATAATGCTCAACACGAGGATTTCATGACATCTTGAGGGTTATTCTGTGATTAGCACTGAAGAGTTGTTTTACTAGAAAATTATTTGAAGACCCAGTGCTGATCATACTTTGCATAAGGTAATATAAATATTTTGGAATGAACATTTCATTGTATTCTAATTTTTGATTTGAATGTGTATCTACATTTAGGGTTGTTGATTGTGTAAGCTTATTACACCTCGTGTGTCAACTCTAACTTTCATTTTGTTTAATAATTGTTTTGGGTGTATTGGTTGGGTGACCAACCCATATCTCATTCCATTTAAGAAAACATCCATGTATGGATACTACAAGTAGATGTGGCTCTGGAACAAATGTATCTAGGGATAACAACTCTGACAAGGTGCATTATTTCTGACTCAATCGTAACCGGGTACATGAAAAAGGTCATTGCTGCACCCCTTTTTTGACACTCCTAGGGGATATGATTTGGGAATTCATAAACTCTTAATGAACCATTTTTAAGGATGTAAATATATATTGGACATGAATAACCTTGGATAAAATCTGAGGTGTCATAAATCAAGGAAGGATACATAATTTAGACTTCATATAAGTGACTTTTCATGATTATGTGGTTCCCATTATAATACAAATTCTTTACTCAATACTTTATAGTTTTAGTCAATGGTGGGAACCAGAAGGAACTATGTCAAAGTTGAATGTGATAGGAAATTTTTAAATGTGAAGTCAAATGGGATGGTCATTGGAGTGAAGGATGTTGTGATCATGCATAGTTAGTTTTCATAGAAGATGATTAACAATGTTTACCTTAACCAACTCTCAAACTAACCAAGGAAGCGAATATAGGGTTTCACTGAGAGTTCGGGTATTAGAGACCATTAGGGAAACAAGATTTAGTTTCCTTTATGTTAATAATGTGTAAATAATCACACAAGTGAATGTCTTCGAGGAACAAGAAGTTGTTTTGATTGTGTAAAATAAGGACATAAAGCAAGTAACTACAAAGGAAAAATGAAGGGTTCAATTAAAAGAATGGATGGGATTATTGGACTCCCTAAGACATCATCGAAGGAAAAATTATTTAAGTGTGGAATGAATGGTCATTATGCAATAGGTTACTATTTCGGTGGCAGCGTACTGTAGCAGCGCGGGTACTGTAGTAGTACTATTCACAAAATGGGCCTTGCGCAAAAACAATGAGCCTACTGGCCATGTAATGGGATAAACGCCCACTACACCTTCTGGATATGTAATGGGTATCCCTATACCCAGTTAAAGAGGTATTTTATTTTCTTTAATAATAAATGAGGCTTCAACCCCAACCTTTAAAAAAATGGTCATTATGGAAATCTATGTCCTAAGTGGAAAGCTCCCGAAGAAAGTCCAAAATGTGGTACATGTATTGTGTATATTGTTACTAATGATGAGAGTATAAATAGAATATGAAAGGAAATAGTTAATAAGTAATAGGATGAGGTAGCCTTCTTATGGACTAAGGATAAAGTGGAATAATCAATATTTTTATGTATTTGGATTTAAGAATTATGTTACATGAATGGTGAAATATACAAGTATTGTTCAGTTTATGATTTTCGCATGATATTTATAAGTTTATATTGAATGTTTATGATGGAATTAAAATGTAATTTAATGTAATGGTGACATTTTTACAAAGGTAAGATAACCATTAATATGATCGTTATGCTAAGATAATGATATTTTGGATATGAATATGTAAATTGGAAGGTAATGATTTCCTTAGATCTAATTATGGATTTATTAAAAAGTGGTTTATGCTATAATGGATGAGGTTTAAACTTTATTTACTTAAGTGATATATCAAAAAAACATTGAATAAGGAAACATGCATGTTTTCAATAAGTATGTATGGTAATTAAGGTTATTACCATGTTTCAAGAGAATACATGATGAAGGTATTCACATGATTGGAATCTAACAACCAAGAGCTAATTTTTGATATATGAGAGATAAATGTTAATTCTATTTATTGAAAATATTTCTAAATTTTTGGATTTTTAGGTTTTTGAAGGATTGTAATGTTATCCATTTATGGAAAGTATAAGTTAAACTTCAGATGAAGTTTTTTAGATTAAAATATTATCACACTATATGTGTACCTTTTCATATTTCATAAGTTGTGATAACCATTTTATTGTAATAAAGAGTTATGAAATGAGCTTTGATTCTATTTATTGATATCATGATCTACTAATTATTTAAGAGTGATAAATTAAAATTAATTTCATGTAATAATAGATAAAGTGGAAATTAATCAAGGCACAACAAAAGGGTGAGATTATTCTGAAATAAAGAAAGTATATTTTCTCAAGAAAATTCTTCCACATTAGGATAAGGGACTGTGATGTAAAAGGGTATCCAATTATCATCATTTTTTATGAAATCAATGAAATATTTCACATTTATTTAGTTTATGGTTTTTTATTGTTAACATATATGGATCACCCACTTTATTATGACCAGTGATCATTATGAATCTCTATGATTATTTACACCTTTCCCCCATGTCCATATCTTCACCCATGTTTTTCTACATAGAGACCTCGTTATGATTTATTTTTGGTAATAGTAAATTCCATGTTTTATATTTTGAAATGATGTTTTGTAATTAAATTATACGATGTGGTTTTCTATGAAAATAACTTTTAAGTATTAAAACATTTATAACCCAGAGGAATTTTGAGGGTGATATTATTTTTAAGGGGGTAAAATGTAACACCTTGAGATTTTGAGAAATATATATTTTTTTGTATTAATTTAATATTTTGGATATTTAACATTTCAAACGATAATGAACATATATTTTTATAAAAACACTAAATTTGGATTACTTTATATGTAACACCATGTTAATCTTTCACTACACGCAACACCGACTTGTCTTGCGTTACACGTAACACTGAGTTTCTATGAAACATCACTTTATTGTTAACTTTTTTAAATGAGATAGTTATAACCTAGATAGTAAACATGTAATATGAATTGTAAAATATAACTTTCAAATATTATTTACAATGGTTTCATATAAATTTAACATTAAAATAGTGGAAAATTTAATTTTTGGCAATTTCTTTATATGTTTAAAACTACTATTTTCTCAAATGAACTGCTTTTCATGTCCTTCTATAAAAAATAAAATAAAATTAAGTTTAGAAACTATTATAAACTTAATTTGATAAAATAAAAATAATTTTTTAATTTGTAATGTGAAAACTAACTTAGGGTTAATTTTTATTATTTTCCTCAGAAGTTTCATTTTTTTGTTGAATTGTGAAAAAACCGCATTTTAGTTAAAAACCACCTTTTTCATTTAAATAATTATTATAATTAAAACTGATTATTAAATTCACAATATATTAATAATATATATATTAATACAATTTATTTCATTGTAATCATATTTATATTTATGTTAAATATAAAAAAACTTATTAAACTTTTGAACGTCTCTTTTACTCGACTTATCGGCACATCTGTGGGATTACTATTAAATATAATATATCCACTTATGTTAATTGTATTTTAAAAAATGTAAATACATGGTTGTAGTCATTATAAATTTTTTGTTCTAATAAGATCAACTTAATGTTTTTTGAATATTAAGTTTAGTATTTTTATTTACCATGGTAAAGGGTAAAAAGGGTAATTAAAAGTAAAAATATCATTATAATATTATAAAATTACCTGAAAACTTGTTCTAATTTAATTGGATAAGTTTTATTCCACTAAAATCAAACTTATTCTAAAATTATAACCTTTTTAAGCCTCTCGGGTAAGAATATGAAATTTATTATTTTTTATTTATAGATAAGTTAAAATTGTCATTCTCGTAATTTTAATAAGTAAATAATTTTTAATATGGAGTTATATAGAATATAAATTCTAAATTTAATAGTCCCTTTAAATATTATAAATTTATATCCATCATGATAAATTATTGGTAAATTTTTATAAAATAAATAATTTACTTAATGAATTGCATACTGATGATGCAACAATTGTTTAATAAATTGGAATATCAAATAAATGATATTAAAAATATGAAAATAAATATATTTTAACACAATTAATGACATAAATGAATTTAATATTAAACTTAAACATATTAGTGAGATATTAGAAGTGTTGTTTTTAAGTTATCATTTTAATATGATATTTTATAAAATAAAAATAATGAATCGTATCAAAATTAACATAAATGATACATTAAAATAAATTATATTTTATTAAATGAAATAAAATTAATAAAAATATATAAATCCTCCAAATAAATATAATAATTTTAAAAATTTCACAAATGATCTATTTGGGGTTATTTTGTAATTTTATTGTAAATATATTAACTCAAAAGATTAAAAATCCAAATTTACATGGTTAAAGTTAAAGGGTTTAACTAAGGGTTAAAGCCAAAAGATAAGGTTAATATTTTGACCCAAACATGTCTAAAAATATTTTTTGAGAGGATATATACCCATAATTATCTTATCTTCTAAATAACTCACTTTGGATCTATTTTAAATCAGAAATAAATTTATATTAATTTACTTTTTAAGATATTCCTAAAGTGCCCCTCACCTCAATTATTATATGGCTCCTCCTCTCTCACTTATTCACATAACATTGAGACTTAAAGATGGGAAATCCCCTAGAAACTTCCCTTATAAAATTATCTTGTAACATTTTATATGTTCTTGTCTTCTCAAAATACCAACTCTAGTGTCCCTAAGCGGAGATCTAGAGAGAGATTGTCGAACAAGAGGTAATATCCTTACCGACTCTTTCAAATTGTTTCTTATTCTACTTACCCTTCACATGTTGATTCCATTATAAATTATTAAATTAAATATAATCTATATGATTATATGTTATTATGATTATGTAAAAACCATATTACACCTTTTATTTAACCTATGAAAAATGATTGTACCACTCGTTCGTACGTACGACTTACCGTCTCCACGATGTGGTGTAATATGTTTTTCATCACCAATTGATTTTGATGAGTGTAATGATTTATATAATTTATATAGATAATAAATATGAAATGTTATTTATTTTTAATAATTAATATACCATCTTATTATTCACCCATTTACCCTTAATAGAATGATATCGTTGCTCATGCGTATGTACGACCTACCATCTCCACGATGCGATAAGAATAATCTTCCATGTTATACATTTAAATAATGATTATATAAATGTATATGATGAATAAATATGAAATCTATGACATAATAATTCTTATTTTATAACATATATACATATATTTCACTTACTTTCTTCTATTCAGTATGATAAGAAAACCAAAACAGCATTCTTATGTACGTACGACTTTCCATCTCCATGAATGTTGTATTCCATTTCATATATATATCTTTTATATATATTTATATAATAAATATATATTCTATAAAAAACTTTTTTTACATTATGTAAGTATGTATATCATTATCTATGTAATAGGATCAAGAATAAAAAGTAAAAACATGTATGATAAAGAAATCATTTATTACATGAAATGTTTCTTTAACATGGAATTGTTAATAAACAGGTAATATAAAGTCATAAATAAATAATATATGATATAATAATAATTTTTTTTAATTTAATAATAAGTTTAAAACCACTATACTAGAATTTTGGACATGTATGGATGGAATTAGACTTAAGTTAAGGGATTTTTGTCTCAAATTTACTTCTATGAGATGCATTCCCTATACACTACTTGTTTATTCTATGTGGTGTATATAATGACCATGAATGTATTTTATGTGTCCTAACCTTTTTATTATTTTATTTTCGTATCCGTATTTTTTTTATTTCTTGGGACACATGACTCTACTGATTATATATTTTAAAGTGTTAATTCCACAATCTCATTATTATCGATATAGTTTATATGTAAGTATCTAGTTGGAAATATTTATCTTATAAGACCATGTATCTTAAAAACATATTCCATTTTTTTTAATTATTTTACAATTTTTTAGCATCATTTTTATCCTTGTATGACTTTTTATTAAATAAATTGAAAGGAATATTTTGTCATTTTTCTAACAAGGTAATTTTTTACTATTCTAGAAAAAAGTACGAGAAGAATGTTTTTTAACTATACGACATGAACATGTTTTTATTATTTCATGAAACCCTAATGGTTTCAATATTACATTAAAAGTTTACAAGTTTATTTTCAAAGAAGTGTTTTTATTTTAAAATTTCGTGGCATTTCAAGTAAAGAAAATGTTTTCAAAGAAGAAATGATATTTTCCTCAAAATTTATTTTAAGTAATTTTTCATGATTCTATTATATGATTTCAAAGTGGTTTAAGAGAAAAGGGTTTTGAATTTTTTTATGTTTTAAAAAGTTTTTTAAGGAAAATTTATCTTTCAAGTGATCTTTCAAAGTCCTTCCCCACATAGGATGAAATATTTTGTTATAGTTAAAGAATACCATTCATATTCTTTAATAAAATGGTTTATGTTTTGATGGAATGATGCTTATGAAACCCAATTATCTTCATAAGTTATGCTTTTATGAAATTATTATGAAACATGTCTCTTTTCCATAAGTTAGGAAATTATTACATGTTTATGATACCCATTTCATTTTATGGGCTATGATATGATTGTTTTTGATTTTGTGGAACATGTATGTATGATTTTAATATGAGATGGGTGGGACCTATATCACCATCCAATGAATTGGGTAAATATTTATATCTCATTATATATTCATCAAGGACTTTGTCCACTAAGATGGTCATGGGAGTGAACCATGATTACAAATATGGTATGGGAAGTGAACTCATACTACCAAGATGGACTTGAAAGCGATTCCTTGAATACTATGGAAATCGTTATTAAATGATTATGTTTCTACCACAGTTCCATGTCTTATTACTATGTTATTCTTCCATGGATCATGTTATTTATTTACTTATGATTCATGTTTTATGAATTTACAATATTTATGATAAGATTCCTATTTATTATATTTGATATGTAGGGTATGATCTTCTATTTTCATGATCGTGTTCTCATACCCTTATGCTAATGATTATGTTTACATGTCTCCTTTGTAGACACATACTAAGCATTTGAGATCTCCCTTTTTCTTATGTTTTATTTTCCCTAGTTTATAAAGAAGGTTTTTAGTTAGGGGTACTAAAGGGGAAGTTCTTTATGGGATATTTTAAAGATCTTTCACCAAATTAGAAAAATTTATTTGAAGTTTCAATGTGCACTAAACTAATATGGTATTTGGGGATTTGT
The DNA here is from genome assembly GCA_963277665.1 of Viscum album. Classification (NCBI taxonomy): domain Eukaryota; kingdom Viridiplantae; phylum Streptophyta; class Magnoliopsida; order Santalales; family Viscaceae; genus Viscum; species Viscum album. The sequence goes on along the minus strand of OY728150.1, from coordinate 426,680,770 downwards.
TTTTTAATGTATTAAGTATTCTACAAAACTAATTTGATATCCATGTATGATTAGAATGTGTTTTTATAATTCCATAGGTATGCAATATGATATTATAATTACAATAGATAGGTTTTTGTTAAAATATGACTCTAAAATAGTAAAATCTTCCATATATACCTCTAGTGCATTCTTGGGATCTAGGATGATAGACATGACATCAATGGGTGAAGTTCCCATGGTTGTTCTCTTGGGACCAATGTTAGTGGGGCAGTAGATAGTACTAGCTGGAAAAATTGGATTTTCACTCCCTTTAGAAAAGGGGGATTTTAAGAGTGAGGCTCCCCTGAGGCTCTTAGTGCATCAGGATGTAAGGAATTTTCCCTTTAAAATCAATGAGAAGAAGTTTTAGACACAGATTCATGAGAGGCCAATGGTTTATGAATCCTTCAGATTAAATTCCCTAATATCCCATCAAGACTGTATTACACCCATATTCTGGTATAATCCTATGATATGTTTATTTGAGTTTCTACACAAGGTAAGGAAATTTTTATGCCAGAATCTTTGGGAATCATAATCATCCATAGATGAGGAATTTTAATTGGTTGGGATACCTTAATCAGGGGAAGAGACAAAGATGCAACCTATTACATACATCCAAATTATCATGAAAATCTGTAAGGAGTATAAGGGTTGAAGATTGTTACTCTATCTACTAGGGAATCCAAAATTGCATCCAATGAAGACATTATGTAAGAACATTACTCATAATTCTTTTTACCAATATCAACCACCATTCTCGAAGTTACATGTTAAGGGATGGAAGTATAATGGGAAAGATCACTCAACATCTTGATAAAGTAATCGATGCCTAGGTGTTTTAGGTGAATTACATCAATATTAATAATTAAAGGGTCAAAGGAATAATGAGGGATCATTTTAGTATGGTGATATTCATAGCATTGATAGTGTTCATCCACCCAACCATGTAAGAATTGGAACAACCCACATATATGATGTGAAGACCTACCTTCTTGAATATAGCCTAATAATTCATAAATATGAGAAATGGTGGGTACAACTAAGTTAATAGGTTTCCCCTCAACTAGTGTGACTGCCATCATTAGGGTAAAAAATCTATCACTATTATAGGAATCATGGGATTGAAATATCCATCCACTTAGGAACACGGTGAAAAATACCGCCAGTCCAAGATCTGAAGATATTTATGGCCAGGTTCTATAACCTCTCATAGTATGTTGGCATGAATCAAGAGTGGCCTAGTATGAAACCCAAATACCTCATGAATGTTGGGTTGAATGAGTCCTGGTACATTAACATTCATCCTTGGACCCCGAGCCTGTATAAATATCTTTATCCAATCACTAAACAAAATGAGTTAACAATTATTAAGGGGATGACGCAATTCTTTCTCTGCCGCAATTGGTAAATCTATGGATAATGGAGGGGCCTGTTCAGAATCATCCCAAGTATTGGATACAAGGATAAATTCTTCATACATATTACTGAGAATGTGGATTCCCCATATCTTTTAGATATCCCAAAATTAGACCCTTACTTCACAATGTGATAAATGAAAACTATTGTTGCTCGAACACCAATGGTTGATCAATTCAAGTAAAATATTGGTCAGTGAATAAACATAAAACTAAGAAACCCATAATTCTTGGTATAAACCAATAAAGTCTAGTTTTCTATGAATTCCATGTTATTCTAGTACACCCAAAATGCCTAATATCATTCATCTAAGAAACTCCCTCCAGACCACAAGTCCAACTTGGGGCTCCACCCTATGTTGGTATTTCCTCACGAGAAGTTGAAAATGGATGTATAATATTGAATATATGATTGGAAAGATATTTCATGTTTGTGTTGATGTCATAGAGTCCATAGAGAACCATTCATAACATAAACTTCTCTTGGCCTGAACTAGAAGTAATCTACCCTTCAGCAGAGATGTTCACTTAGTAATAATCCCGAGACACCTCAAACCAAGAGGATTAGAGATTTAGATTAATCGATGGGATGAGAGAATAATATTTAAGTTCAAATTTTTACCAAAATATTCTATTGGACAATGATTAATTAATAAATCTTAGTAAAAGGATATTATTTAGAAGGCCCTCATGTGGGATGATGTGATATTAAAGATAATCATCAATGTTCTTAGAAATGGAAGTTGTCTTAATCATAGCAGTAGAGGTGGGAGACTGATCCCATTTTCCATGTGATATATCATCAAAAAAATATGAGATTAATTGGAAAATAATTTAAAATAAATCATAGTTAATTCCCACAAACCAACAATCCATGAAGCATTGGCCCGCGAGACACTCAGTCTATGAGACCTTCAATCAACGTGGTGCTCGACACTCTGTTCATAGAGTTCATGGTCCATTGAGTGTCTAGCCCATGAAACAACCATGCATATGACAACACCATTATGTGGGTGATAAGAATAACCATTCTTGGGTGATGAGACTTGGTTAACAGAAAATCCATCTACAAATGAGAAACGATATGCGGAAGTAGCAGGCAATCATATATTTCACTGGGGGATAAAGTTCATAGAGAGAAATAATTAAAAGAAAAATGAGTTGGGACCATATTTATGTGTATTTCCCTCTCTTGTAAGTCCACTTACATACCATAAACTGGTTCAAAACAGGACAAATTTCTACATTAAAACAACTACCTCTTCATCCCGATCGGAACCCATTTATATGGGGGAATTTTTTGGGTCCTGACACTATGACTAAAAGATGAAAATAAGTCTATGAGTTTGGTTTAGGGATAAATAAATCTGAATAATAGTTTGAAGAATTTTTTTGGAGGAGGTAGAGTCTCAAAGGAAGGCTTGTCCCATGAAGTAAAAAATACTACATAGACCGCTGATCCATATGGTTTCCCATGAATGAAATTATTCATGGGACTAGGTGATACTACCAGTGCTTGTGAATGAAACCAAGTCATTTAAAAGGATATAAATTGACTTAATCCCTCAAAAATTAATATCTCCCATGAAACAAATCATTCAATGGATGAGACGGTAACACCTGTGTCAGCAAACACCACTAAATATTTCATTAGGACTAACTGTGATTTATGTCCTCCACAAATGGATGATGTCTGTGAATGGAATCAAATAATTCTCAGGGATAGGAAAAAATTTATTACCCCATAAATGACTTCCCCCCATGACTAAAATCATTCATATGTTGGGGAATCCTCCTAGGGATCCTACAAAAAAATTCCCCATGACCCACCATGGATGACAGGACATGAAACTATTGGGTCCGTCCATTATTCTATAAAGACCCACAATGGGTATTTGTGTGAGAGATGAAAAATAGAAGATAAAATTAGAGTATGAGATCAATATCTAGGACTCAGAGGAGAATTGGGAGATAGCCATCGATTCCCAGCAAGTAAACTCGTCACATAACATTATGGAAGAAATAAATTCTTCCTACCATCCAAAAACTAAAATAACATTTTTCAGAAAAAAAATCATGAGGCATAATCAAATGAACCCTTTGTGGCCCAATACACCACATAGAAAAATTCAATGTGGGAATAACCCTACCCCATATAGAATGATTCTATTCAGGAGAAACTTGACCCCACATAGAAAAACACTATGGTGGTGGGCCTAGCCCAGCATATCAACATGCTACGTGGATAAAATCCTGGTCTGTATATCATAATGATACACAGACGGTACCCTCACCCGAATAGTAATATGATACAAGGATGGAAACCCATACCTCATAAGAACATTATATGTGGAATGGGGCATCCTAGAATGTTATGCTCTCCCGATCCCACTACTTCATACCAGTATACCATTAGGCCCCTCCTCAGATCTGTCGTGAACTAGTCTAACACCCTCAGGTGAAGTACTATTCCATAACCACCTAACATGTATGATCCTATCATAAAGAACATCATTGTGTCCTCTCAAGTCTACATACCTATGTTAAGTGGAGACATGTTGGTAGCCTCTATGAAAAGGTAGACCCTTATAGTGTTTTCAAGTCTACATTCATGTGGTAAAGAGGGTTCCAAACATGGAAGTTTTCATAGCCTCATAATTTATCACATGAACCTCCCCATTATAGGGATTTAGGGTAACCACTATCTTTAAATTTTGATGAGGGATGGTGTTATACACTCCTCTCTTCCCCAGGAACGAAAAGCGCATCCCTCCAAGAGTAAGCCCCTAGTCTTTCATGTGGGAGGCATCACTATTGACCATCATCAAATCTATGGGATACTAATACAAGATAAGATATAGGCATTTCAATTCCATTTATATCTCCCTTTGGGATTAGGCTATAAAATTAAGAGAGGATATGAGTGTCAGAGCTATTTCATTCCATCTCTCTTTGGGATTTAATATCCCTCCATCAGTGGATGAAGTGGAATGTGTGAGCTTTAGTTCAACTTATTCCTCTTGCCTCCCACACTAATAATTACTTATAATGACCCAATGTTAATGTACATAGACATTACATAACTTTTATAGTATACATAAAAACATTATAAAAATGGATTCTCAACTATCTTATTAGTTTAGTTCCTTTGGAAACATGGAAACATAAAAACTGGTACATGAGCGAGCTATATTATCTCCCATTATGTTCTCCAAGATTTGAACCCCTCTTATACATATCATAGAATAAATACATCTTTCTAACCCGGGGAAGGAAACATAAAAATGGGTGAGCTCAGATACTCCATAAGGGTAAACAAGGGGGACTTGTAAGTATAAACATGAGTGTAGGGGTATGTGAATATGATTATAACGTTATAAGATCACACCCTGCATATCAAATGTCATAAACATGAATCATGTAATAAATCATGGCTATTTATAAGACAAGAATCATAATTAAATAATGAACATAATCAATGAAATCATAACATTGGAATAAGACATAGAGATCTGTAAAACACATAAGCACATAATATGATTTCCATAGTAGTCAAGGAATTGATTCCACGTCCATATTAGTAGCATGGATTAACACACCATACCATCTTGGTTGTCATGGTTCACTCCTATGACCGTATTAGTAGCATGAGTTCACTCCTCATACCATCTTTGTAGTCATGGTTCACTCCCATGGCCATCTTAATAGTCACGGTTCACTCTTAAGACCATCTTAGTCAATCTCATGAGATATAAATATTTACCCAATGCATTAGATGAAGATATAGGTCCCTCCCATATTATAATAAAATCATACATAAATGTGCCACAAAATCATTAAAAATCATATCATAACCAATGAAATTAAATGGGTATCATAAACCTATAATCATAACATAACATGTGAAAAAACATACAAGTTTCACAATCATTTAATTAAGACCATAAACCATGAAAATAAGAGGTTTTCAAAAACATATAATCCATGAAAGAAAAATGGGTTTCACAAAAATCATGCAATAAAAATATAACCCCATTTGAGAAATAATATGAATGGAAACATTGAATCATTTCCCTAGAAATCCATGAGTAACACAAAAAAATATCAACTTAGATGAGAAATAATTTTTAAAGAACTTTTAAAAAAATTTATTGAGTAAATTATCTTTTCTTATTGAAAAAATCCCTTTAAAACATAAAACCTTTGGAAACCATTTTCTATGAAAAATTATAAAAGAAACTTGAAATTTTTTTGAAAACCATTTCTTTGAAAAAACTTTTAAACTTATAAACAATGCATGAAAACGTTTTAAAAAACCTTTTTCTTAGAAAAATTATAAAATAATCTTAAAATAATTTTAAAAACAATTTTAATTGAAGAATATAAGATAATTTGAAAAAACTTTAAAAATCGGTTTCCTTGAAAACTATTAAAATTATCTTTAAAATAATTTTAAAACCAGTTCCTTGAAAACATATAAAATAAGATTGAAAATGTTTTGAAATCCATTTACCTTCAAAAAAATTCGAAAACTTATAAAATAGTCTTTAAAAAAATTAAAAAACATTTTAAAAATGAAACACTTTTGAAAACATTTTTCATTGAGAACCACTTTAAAACAATGAATTTTACAGAATATTAGGAGACAAGTTTATTTAAATAAAAAATATAAATTTTTAATCTTTTAAAGGAAGATTAAAAGGAATGATGGTCAGGATAGTGGGTAAATTCGTACATGTCGAACATTCTTTTCTCACTATAAAAAGTTAAAAAAAGTACATTGGCTGGAAAATGATAAGAAGAATCATTTTTTTGAAAATAAACCTTTTTCAAAAGGAACAACATAGGTGTAAATGTATTATAAAGATCATAAAAGAATATTATAATATTTTAGGAAACTTTTAATTTTAAAAAACAAGGTTTAAAGGAACACAGATTTATGACTAAAGAGAGGGTAAATTCAAGATTTCTTAAAAATAATTTCTTAACTATTTTATGTACCAAATAGTGGAAAAATGGTACCAATATGTGAATATATCCTGATTATCTAGAGGAGAAGAAAATTAATGAGTGTTTTTGGGTTATGTATTACAATATATTATCAATGTAAGCATAACTATAAACAATTTTGATAAATAACGAGATTGTTTAAATAAACTCTTACCGCATGATAACTTGGGATCATACTCTCCATGAAAGAAAATGAAATTTAATGATGCTTAAAATATCATGAAAAGAATAATATTTATAATATAACATTAAAAATGGTAGTATATACAACTTAAAATAGAATTTAGGATTATAAAAAATCATGTGTCTCAAAGAAGGAAAATTGAGTCAAAACTATCTTACCTATTTGGTAACTTTGTAAACACAAACCCCATGAAATAAAGATCATCAAATGGATGTGTAAATACCCATAAAATCAAGTATAAGAATTATATACTAAATTCATGGGTAGTATACATACCACTCAAAAGTATTGGGTGGTGAATAAATCATGTATCACACAACAATAAATAGTGTGATGATATTACCTTACATTGTGTCTTGACTCTCATCATACTCATAGAAAGTTCCTCTTCTTTGGGTAACTTCTTTTGGTTTTCACCAAAGGGATTATATATATTTATTTATTCCAAATGTGAGGATTATAGTTTCATAGGTGGTATGTTTAGGATGTATTTTGGTAGATCTTGGTCGATCCAAAGTGTCTTGAATAGTGTGAGGAAGTGGGAGGAGAGGATGCCTTTTATTATGAATGAGGAGTGACACTCTTGTAAATATTTAGAAAAAGAATCCAAACCATGTTTTTACCGTGTAAATTGGATACAATAACGGTAAAATGTAGAACTAAGGGATTATATGGTTGAAATATGGATATCCAATAGATTTTGGAAAAGTTTATAGGTTCTTTTTTATTTTAAGTTTAAGGTTTTGTCCTTTGTTAAGTTAATTTTTCTATTAATCATTGTAATTAATTTTAATTACATTCACAAATTTTTTTTAAAACACTAAGTTGACCTTATTAAAAATTATAAATTATGCGGAATCAAAATATGGGACTCATTTTTTCCAAACTCCAATCATATAAGTGGATTAAATTAATTTAAATTTAATCCCACAGACGGGATGACATTGTGGGCTTTTAAAGTAAAAACATTCAAAAGTTTTCTATGTTTTTATATTCAATTTCAATGTAAAATTGATTACAATGACCAAAATTTTATTATTTGATAAAATTTTAATCAAATTAAACTTTTAACGCAATTAAAAATATATTTTAACCAAATAAATAAATCAGATGAAAAAGAAGTTTCGATTTAAAATTCATTATTTTCACTATTCATTAAAATATGAAACTTTACTGAAAAATACCCAAAATTCACCCTAACATATTTTTTATGTTTAAATTTCAAATAGAAAGTTTATTAATAATTATAAGCTTTATATATATTCCACGAATTGGATTTCAAATAGGTTATCCATTAAATGGATGTAAAAGTTCCTAAATAAAAGTATAGATTTTTATTTGTGAAATTGGGTTTGTTCCTATCTTATGTTTATAAAATATATTGGATGAACATAGAAAATATTTTTTTTGGATGAATAATATATATACATATATATTAATATCAATCACTAATTTTTATCAATTTAATTTATTAGGATAAAACATCTTTGTGAGCATTAAAATAGTTTTCTATAAATACATTACCTTTATGTTAAATTGGTTCTTAAATCATTTTTTAATTCATTTTAACTAATGAATTCAACCAAGGATTCTTATAATATATTTAATAATATTCATAATCATCAACTTAATAACTAGGGGATATATTATTATATTAAATAGTAATATTTTTAGTAGTATATTATTTTTCGGTAACACTCGGTCATGCACGTTACACAAGCCATTGAGGAAAGTCAGTCTTTCATGTAACATAAGCCAACCTCAGTGTTCCATGTAAATAAAGATAAAATTTATGTTTCATGTAACATAATCCAAACGTGATGCCTTATTATAAAATAAACTTTTTTATGTGTTGTGTGAAATTTAAAATATCAAAATGAATAAATTAATTAAAAAAACATTTCACAAAACCTTAGGGTGTTACATTCTTCCCCCTTGAAATCCATTTAACCCTAAAAATTCTTATGTGTTATTAAAGGTTTAAACTTGAAAGTTATTTTATAATAAAACCACATCATAAAAAATTAATCATAAAACTTCCTTTAAAAAGGGAAAGTTGCAAACATAATGGTTACCCAAAATAACATATAACTAGGTTTATACATAAGAGAATATAGGTGGAAATTGAAAACATTGAATTTTAGGAAAACCATAAATATTTTTGGGGATTTATTTAGGTCCTAATTCAAAAACAAGTGAATTATTAATGAAAAGTGGAGGGACTAAAAGTCATAAAGTTGTGATGATTTAAAAGGCCATCAGTTAAAAAAATGTTTTAGGACAACATTCTTTTTTTTTATCATTTTCCGAATATTGATTAATTATTTTATAGACCAAGAATATAAGTAAATATACTTAGTTTATAACGCCACGACCCTAGTTACCCAGAGACGATGCATTATTACATAACATTGGCATGATAAAAAAAGATCAAGTCTCGAAAGACTGATTAGTTTAGTAGCCTCAGAAGTACTAGATACATTCATAAGGTTTACATTACATCATAAAATGAAAAACTACCACAACATTATTTCCATAGACCACACTCAAATCTCCTCAGACTATCCCTGTAGGTCAGTCATAAAATACTTCTTCACATCCTGGAAAAAATAAAACATTGAAAGGGGTGATCTCAGATGATCAGTAAGGATAACAATATAGTAGAAAATTTCATAAATAAGCCTAAACATTTAAGGCAATTTATATCTAAAACAAAAACGTTTTAAACTTGAACTTCAGCATAATATGGAAAAATAATAATATGAAATAATTCCATTTTCTTATTCACATGGATATTCTATTAGTCAAATAACCACATGAAATATCAATAACCACTTTCATAATGATGGAATGCATAATGCCAGACTATCATAACCACATAGTCAAGGCCTTGTGCCAAGACTACAAATAAGATTTTGTCAAGGCCTTGTGATAAGACACTAGTTTGTCTCATGAGACATACTGATGCATCGAGGAGCTATAGCGGGCTCCACCCATCACTTACTAAGTCCAATGCATTCCTCGTATGAAAAGTTTGAAACATAACATAAACATTCGTATTAAAACTAGCATATGAAATGTCTATACTTTATCCCAAAACCATGAATGGTATAAAAATAACACATCCACAGTCAAACATAACTCATTCAATACAATATGGAAGATTGTATTGTAACAGATTAACCTCAATCGAGAATAATAAAGGATATTGACATAGATGAAAATAATCATCAAACATATTTGAGAGAAATATCCCCCTTTTTCTTGAAAACATTTAAAAGTCACACTATTTGTCAAGTAGCCATTTAAAAATATATTTTTGAATCAAAGTATCCCATACCACTTTGAAACTTTTAAAAGGAATTTTAATTTTAAAACATTAACATCCATATAAATAAATCGTTAAAAACATTTTAAAAACATGGACATTAATGAGAAAGATTTAGAATAATAAATCTTTAAAACATTTAAAATGATATTTTAGTTAGAGTTCTTAACCAAAAGAGAGACACTTGAATACAAATAACTGAGGTAATCAAAACTTTATAATATCATGAGAATAACGGGATTTATGATATACTATGTCAAAGTACATTATATACACCATATAAATGTGAATTGGTGTATAACAACAAAAAAGTATCAAAGGAATGAAAATTGAGATGAAATCCCTTATAAAGAACATATCCCTAGGTTAAGGATAAATAAATGACATAATTATGTGTGAAAAATATAAATACACTCAATATGATTGGATATTCAGTGTAAATCAATCATAGGACATTCACACTTATTCTTGTAAAAACAACACCCCTGAATTGGATGTTTAACTCAATAAATGGAGATTTAGTTAAAATTACTCTTATCAAGTTCATATCGATGACATGATAATTTATCAAAGGAGTGATTATGTGTATAAAAAATATATCCACAGAAAGGGGAGTGGAAATTATGACATAATAAAATGAATAGTGATTCCAAACATAATCTTGGAGTAAAATAATCCCTGAAGTATGCATAAAGTCGAATGAGTGGAAATTGAAATTTTAAAATCCCTTATCGATTTGGTAACTTATGAAACATACACCCATGAAATAAGGATCATACAATAATGATGTAGATATCCATAAATTAAAGTATGTTCCACAATGAATACAATCATGGTAAGTACACACACCACATGTAATAAATAAGTGGTGAACAATGGAAATCTCATGGAAGTAAAAGTGAGATAAGAAACCCCTTACTTTGTACTTTTTACTTGGTAGAGGGTAGGTTAACCTCCTTTATAATGGTGAAATAATTATTATTGAATTATACAACAATCATATACATTAATATGATATCATATATGATTTTTTAACATTGATTTGTTAATAATATCTTAGTTTTATCATCGTTTTGGGTGTTAATAGATTTGTTTTCCTTTATATTATTTGTTATGTGAGCCATATTTTTTATGTATGGGATGTATCTTATTCATATCCAGAATGATATCATGTCTCTAAACATTATTTTTAATCATCAAATGAAATTTAGTCTTGAATGGATATGATGGGGAATGAATCTCATTGTAACATCACGCTACGTTTTCAGGTATCTTTTGATGTTTCTAGGTACATTTGTTTTGAATTAAAGACTTGGGGTATGTTTGGGTGAAATTTTAAGGGAAACTAAGGGACTTTGGGTTGTGCACGGGTAGTACACGGTTTGTCAAACTGTGCAGCCAAACCGTGCGAGAAGGGAGGTTAAGGCAGTAGCTTCCGCACGGGTGGCGCACGGTTTGTCTAACCGTGCGGCCAAGCCATGCCTGAAGGTTGGCCGAGGTAGTAGATGACGCACAACTAGCACACGGTTTGTCAAACCGTGTGAACTAACCATGCAGCCACTTAAATAAAATCTTTAAATTGTGGATCTCACATGTTTTTTCCTCTAATTGCCTCGTTTGTCCACCTAAGTGGCTCTAACTCGAGATTTGTCTTATCTTGAGGTCATAGAAGGTTCTACCATTGTTCCAGAGGCGATCCAAAGGCTCCTCTTGGTGAATCTAAGCCGTATTATTGAGGTATGTGATCGTTCTTCATCGTTCTTGATTGGTTTCTTAGATCTACTTAGATCTACTTCTCTTCTTCTCTCGGTTTCTTGGATCCACGCCCGTTGTGGGTAGATCGAAGTGTGTGGTACCAATTTTGATGAGTTTTGGTCTTGATCTTTCTAGGGTAAGAGATCTAAGTCGGGTTCTTGAAAAAGAAACCCGATTTTTCTTGAGTGTTCTCGACCGTTGTGGTTTTGGTCAAAACCTTCAAGGTATGTGGTTCTGTCCCGATTTGCCAAATTTATTATCAATGTATTTGCTTAATTTATTTCAATTATTGATTTAAATTCAATTGCTCAAGTTTCTTTCAATTAAATTGATAAAAACTCAATTCCAATGAATTGAGATATTTTAAATGGTTTTGGCATATAAATTTGGGAAAACCCCAATTCCATTGAATTGGGTGTGTTTATAGAAAATTGGTTGATTTAAATTGTTTAATTTAAATTGTGGATTTGATTGAAATGTTTTCAATTAAATTGTTGAATTTATTTGTGGAAATAAAATTTTTAATGATGGAATTGGTTTTGAATGGATTTCAAACTTATGAAAATGGTATAAAATGATTTGATAGAAACCCATTGGTTTTATCTTGTGAAAAAGGAATGTTTTTGAATAAAACATGTTATGGATTTAAATGAAATGAAGTTGGAACTTTTGAAATGGAATAATTAAATTGATCGTATTTTAAAAATTCTTAAAATAGTTCACCCATCATGTAAGAGCACATGCAATCCTTAGGTAGTTAGTGAGTTATTTGGATACACTATATGCGACGACAACGTTCTAAAACATACTTGCAGCGGGTCACATCCCCGACGGGTTGGTGACGAGTCTCCTTTGGCCAGTGTCATAGGGACATGTGTATACACATTTTGATGAGTTCACATAGAGAGCGTGGAATCCTATGACTGGTTCATACCTTTTAGCAGATGACCATGGTGCTCGCTTGTTTATTTATATTTGAGATATAAATGTATTCCAATGCTTGTGAACTACTTTGCATGCCTGTTGAACTTATATAAACTTATTTATATAAATGTTTTACTTAAGACATTGTTTTAGAAATATTCCATAATTTTAAAGCCTTTGTTTAAAATATTTATTTCCATCATTTGAAAATGTATAGCATATTTTGTTAGAATATGATTTTGATTTTCCAAACCTGTTTATTTGAAAATTGAAAGATTTTCTTTTGATAATCTATATTTGGCATCTTTTATGGAATCTTTGGTGTTATCCTACTGGTCTTAGGCTCACGCCCTACTTTTCCCTTTGGGTATTTGTAGATTTTCTTCTTCCAGGATCAAGAAAAGGGAAAGGACCTCTTAGAGGTGGATCCAGTTGTTGATCTCTGGTCTTGGTGAGTTGTGTCCTTAGGGACTTTGGGACTGTTTTTACATTTTAAATACTTGGGTTTTAGTACTTTTTGTAACACCTCAAGCTTTCACGATACGCTTCTCTTTCAATAATGCAATATCTTGCATTGTACGCAAGTTCGAGATTCTAACACACCGTGACCAATCAAAGTAGAAATTATGAATAATAATACCCACTTTTTGAAATTATATAAATTTTATATTTCAAAATGGACTTCATTTTTGGATTCGGAATATCGAAATTATCCTATGTTGAATTTTTGGTATTTTTCTGAGAACTTCCAATTTTTGATGAATAGTGAAAAATACTTAAAAACTAATTTTTAAATAAAAATAATTTATAGTGATAAATTATAAAATTTAGTGGTTCTAAAGTATAATTAGAATATATTTTTACCATTTTATCCAATGGTGGTCATTAGAATTAATTTCACTTTGAAATTGGACATAAACAATTGTTAATCTTTTGATTGATATTCTTTCTTAAAAACACGCTATTTGTTATGACAACGGGAATTAATTAATTCAAATTATATTTTATTAATTTTGTAAAATAGACATCATTTTTGAATTAGGAATATCAAATATAGCTTAGGGTTAATTTTTGGTGTTGTTCTGAAAAACATCGATTTTTGATGAAAAGTGAAACCACTAAGTGGTAGTTTAAAAACTAATTTTTCATGTAAATGAAACATTACCAATTTTGTGTATTTAATTCCAAAATTCCGACATACATGGTTTTCATTAAGAAGTAAAATGTGGTTCAATGGGATTAAAATAATTTTTGGTGAATAGTAACTTTTAAGTTCTATTAATCGCGATTAAAGGTAATTAGTGAAATTTAAGGTAAAAATGATATTATAAAAATATGAAAATATCTTGACACCTATCCTACCCTTATTGGATGTGTCATGGCTGACCAAGAAAATCCATGGGTCAACTTGGGGACCCCATGGAGCCACGTGGGTAAGAAAATGACATTAATAACTTTTTATTTAAAGTAAAAATAAAATTATCACAAACATGTGTTGTTTTACTAAAACAATTATTACATGGGGTTATATAAGTTAACTTTTCGACTATAAATATTAATTGGAAATATAAAAATATTTCCTACATCATGATATTTTTTTATAATTTTTAGACATTAAATAAATTAAAATTTTTATGACACCGTGATGATGCAGCGATTACCTCATTAATTAACGATTTAAAAAAAATGAAAAGATAATGTAAAATCTAAAGACTTACACTTGTCAAAAACATATTGGATGGGTAGATTTAGAACCCTTATCACCTTAGCCTCTAAATATATAATTTTGGGACCTTTTAAATCCGAAAACTACTTCATAATAATGTAACATTTTATTACTTTCCAAGAGTGACCCTCCTCTCCTCTTATAAAAGTCCCCCACCTCTACCACATTATTCACACCTTCAAATCCATTTGGCTCAGCCAAACTCTACCCAAATACTCTCCCAACTTTCCTCTATTAATTATAGAAGCCTCAATTTGGGCATAATTCTTCCCAAGGAAGCCTTTGGCTCAAATCAAAAAGAGTTACCCGATTTCAAGGTAATGTCTTCTTATATGTTATTTTGTTTTATTTTGATTCTCCAACCCCTTAACTCTTTTTATTCATTTATTTTGTAACAACACCAGTATCTTCAATATACTAGGATGTTTTTATGAGAAGGATTTAATTTACATTTACACACACCTTCGTCTAATGGTTAATGAACATACTGTTTCTGTGGTTGGTGAATTTCTGCCTCAGGAAACGATGATTGTTCAATCTTCTTTTAACACCTCTCATGGTGGCCATTAAGATGTCACTATATTTATATATGATATATATTATGTTTATGTTTTCCTTATGCTTCTGAATTTCTCATTTATGGCATATATTTATGATTTCCATTATAGGTAAAAGCGATAATTTCATTTTAGGAAGTGCGGACTACCGCCCCCTCAAAGTGATTTGAATCGTTAATGCCATATGTGGGATGTAGAAAGGATGGAGTAAATGATATTATATATGATATTATACTAGAATTATAATATACCTTTATATAATTATGATTTCATTCCATTAAATACGAAATAGAAATGAAAGTAGCGTTCATGCGTACGTACGGCTTACCGTCTCCATGAACGATGCATTTCATTTCTTACCTCTAAATGTTACGTAATATTATGAATGAATGTATATACTGGATATATATGATATATATAATATCTACATCATGAATATAATTCTGGATATAATGGATATTTTACCACATGAACAACTTGTAATTATAAGAAGTTTATTTTTGACTCAAGTACCAAAGATCGACAAAACGACCGTTATTAACATAAATAATTACATAATGTTCATAACATGGTAATAAGTGATATAAAAGTAATAATAAACTTGAAAAATGTTCTTAAGAAATCATAAATTAACTCTATTTTATTATTCAGGAGGTTAAAGAATGATCGAGTCAAGTCGGACACGAGGTAAGGGAACTTCTTAACCCAATTTTCGTTCTTTGGGTTAATCTCTTACTTTCAAATTATGTCATGATATTATTATGTACTATCTTGTATTTTTACTTTCATTATGTGTAATTATAGTGAATACACATAATAGATCTATTTTATTTTAAAAAATGATCTTTGTAAGGGACTTCGTTTCAATCCCCTTTCATTGAGGCACATTTTGTTTTATACACAACTTTATTTTATACGGTGTATAAACCCCTTTGACTTTTAATTTTATTCAAAAAGAATCTTTTTATACGAAGGGTTTTACTAAACGACAAAAGGGATTTTTTTTCATACGTATGCGGTGACAACGACTTCTCCGCCGTCGTGACCATTATTTGAGTTTTGTCTTCCTCTATAAGCCATAGTTTTTTTAAATGAAAAATAAATACCAAGTTTTAATTTTCTTTTATTTTGGTATTGAGAATGATTTTATTATATCAATGTGTTGTATTGATATCTTGTGATTGAAATGTGGAAATGTTATGTTTCCTTTATGCATGTTTTATGTGATACGATTATGTCATGGTTTATGATATGTTTAAACCTATTCATATGAGGAATGCATTGGACTTAATAAGTGACGGATGGAGCCTTCTATAGCTCCCAGATGCATCGATAGGTCTCATGAGACAAACTAGTGTCTTGGAACGAGGCCTTGACAAAATCTTATTTTTAGTCTTGGCACAAGGCCTTGGTTACGTGGTTATGATAGTCTGGCATTATGCATTCCATCATTATGAAAGTGGTTATTGATATGGCATGTGATTATTTGACTAGTAGAATATCCATGTGAATAAGTAAATGTCATTATTTAATTTTATTTTCTCTATATTATGCTGAAGTTCAAGTTTAAAAGGCTTTTGTGTTAGTTATACATTGCCTTAAATGTTAATGTTTATTTATGAAAGCTTCCGCTATATTGTTATCCTTACTGAGCATATGAGCTCACCCCTTCCAATGTTTTAATTTTTCCAGGATGTGAAGAAGTATATTATAAATGAACTGCATGGATAGTATGAGGGGATATGAAGACAAGATGTTGTTGAAGTTTTGTATTACTTTATGATGTAATTTAAAACTTATGAATGTATCTAGTGTTTCAAGGTTACAAAACTAATCGGTCTTTCAAGAATTGATCTTTGTGATCATGCCAATGATACGCAATAATGCACCGACTCTGGGTAACTGGGGTTGGGGCATTACAGTTGGTATCAGAGTCAGTTTAGTACTAACCTTGGAAGCTAGATTTAGATAAACTCTGATTAGAGCACATAGACCTAACATAAAATTTGAGGATTAGTATAGAAGAACTTCCTATAATTTTGGTATTATAGATATTTTGTGAGTTTTCCGAGAAATACATCCCTTTATGGATACGAGCAGGTAGAGGCGGATCTGGCACAGACGTACCTAGGGGTAAAACCCGAAAACACTGCTTTGATCTAGACTCGAATGGGAACTGGTGCACGACAACGGGCCTTGCTGCACTCTTGGTTACGACACTCCTGGGGGATATGCTTAGGATAATTATCATTTTCTTTAAAAACCATTATAAAGGGTTTATGAGTATATACATCCTCATAGAAAACATTTTTATGATTATGGATTATATCCATAAACGGGTCAATTTATGTTAAGTGTTTACAAGTATGGAATTATGTATTTTGATTCATAAACTAATCTAGTTTATGCCATTGTTTAGAAATAGGGCCTAGTGGGAGGAATGGAAACTGTATCAATGCACGCACTCCATGTAGGGATTTTCCTCCTGCTCATGATAATTATAATGGAGTTGGTGATACAAATGGTGTTGATCAGCTTATCACCATACTGGGGAAACTCACTCAGGTTATGAATAATAACCTTACTCGTATGGAGCACCCTGATCTGCAACGTGGAGGATCAATGTTAGACCGATTCATGAGGCAACAACCACTAACATTTAATGGGGGTACAAATATATTAGTAGCTGAGCAATGGATAAACTCCTCAGAGAAAATATTCCATGCCATGGGGAGTAGCGAAAGGGAGAAGGCTGTCATGGCCGTTTATAGCCTCACTGGAGATGTCGATCAATGGTGGTCGCTAATTCGAAACACAAATGAAGATGAAGAAGTATCAAGAATGGAATGGAGGGATTTCAAAGAGATTTTCTTATAAAAATACTTCCCTCATGACCATCGAGCAGATATGGAAAGGCAATTTCTGAGTCTGAGACAAAAGAAGGATGAGAATGTCGCAAAGTATGAGGCTAACTTTACAAGGTTAGCAAGACATGCAGCAGATTATATACGTTACCCAATAAGTAAGATTGATCATTTCTTTGATGGGTTAAAACCATTTCTCCATCAAGCATTAGTCTCACAAACCATCTCATCGTACGAAGACAATGTCTCATGTGCTATCAAGACAGAAAATGAATTTTCTAAATCTTATGAAAATAAAGTAAAGCAAGAGAAGAAGAGAATGGTGTAACAAGAGATAGAAAAAAGGAAAAAGGGAAAGAAGGATTTTCCATTATGCGATAATTGTGGGAAGAATCACCCCGGTACTTTCCTAAAAGGAATGGGAGTTTGTTATAAATGTGGAGAAAAAAGTCACCAGGCTCGTTATTGCAAGGGAAAGAAAGAGGCTATCAATGTTGAATGCTATAATTTTAGGGAAATGGGGCATTATGAAAATTAATTTCCTAAGCCTCAGGGAAACTTACCTCAGAAAAGGCCAAGGGATCAAGGACAATCTTATGTTGTTACTACAATTGAAGTGGAATAATTAATGTATTGGTGATTTTGGACTCAAGGATTATATTCTGGTTATAATAATAATGTGATATATATAAGGATTGTACTTCAGTACTTTTTTTTCATTAAGGTTTTAATATGATTAAGGTAATCATATTTTTGTATGTGACAATAAGAGAAAATTTACTTTGTTTGAGGAATCTCATGATATAATTGATTTTTGAATTTAGAGACCTTTTAGAGAAAGTCTGGACAGAGGTTTTTTGGATAACTATAAAGGTTAGAATGTATTAAGTTTAACTTTGGATATTATTGTTTAAGGTTAAAACATTTTTGAAGATTATTTTTGGAATGTTATTAGGAAAAGGACAACCTGCAGGTCGGGGGATAACCCGTCGCGTCGGACAAAGCTGTAGGAATCAAACACACAACCATAGTGCGACATGCCTTTATTATATACCACTATCCTACAGGAAGTCCCTGGTTATTACAAAATAGTTTTCCTAATCTAAATGGTATGTGTTAATATTTGGAACCTTGCACGATTAGGATAAATATAATATTTTTGAGTTCTATTATCTTTTTGAGTGAAAGATGGGTTTGTGGTAAAAATTTATTAAAGAATGAAAGTCTACATGACAAGTATGTATATTTCCTTACGTTCTTAGTAAATCTCTTAAATAAATTCCTCAACTTTATAAAAGGTAACTTAAAACAAAAACATTGTCGGTTAACATTTCCTACTGGGGAATCAATGATCGTTTAACCCCTCACAAGTTTGTGATTTTCTTATAGTTAACTTTCTCCTAACCCTATTTTCTACAACTCTCCATCAGACCTTGATGGTCTGTTTTTCCTCCATATCCATATTTTCATAGAATCCTAGTATGGTCTATCTCGGGTGACCTTTGTACTTATCTTTCTTTCTTTTAATGTTATATTTTTATTAACCCTATTTCCGATGTGGGTTTTCCACAAAGGTATTTTATATTTTCAACCTTTTATTTTTGAAGAACATTTTCAAATTGCGAGGACCCAATTTATTGAAGGAGGGGAGAATTTAACACCCCAAGATTTTGCAATACTCTTCTCTTTCAATAATGCAATAGCTTGTATTGTACGTAATTTCTAGATTCTAACACACTGCGACCAATCTAAGTAGCAATTATGAATAGTAATACCCACTTTCTGAAATTATATAAATTTTATATTTCAAAATGGACTTCATGTTTGGATTTGGAATATCGAAATTAGCCTATGTTGAATTTTTGGTATTTTTCTGAGAACTTCCAATTTTTGATGAATAGTGAAAAATACTTAAAAACAACTTTTTTAATCAAAATAATTTATAGTGATAAATTATACAATTGAGTGGTTATAAAGTTTAATTATAATATATTTTTATCATTTTATCCAATGGTGGTCATTAAAATTAATTTCACTTTGAAATTAGATATAAACAATTGTCAATCTTTTGATTGATATTCTTTCTTAAAAACACGCTATTTCTTGTGACAACGGGAATTAATTATTAAATTAATTAATTCAACTTATATGTTTTTAATTTTTTAAAATAGACATAATTTTTGAATTAGGAATATCAAATATAGCTTAGGGTTAATTTTTGGTGTTGTTCTCAAAAACTTCGATTTTTGATGAATAGTGAAACCACTAAGTAGTAGTTTAAAAACTAATTTTTCGTGTAAATGAAACATTACAACTTCTGTGTATTGAATTTCAAAAATCCAACCTACATGTTTATCATTAGGAAGTAAAATTTTGTTAATGGGATTAAAATAATTTTTGGTGAATAGTAACTTTTAAGTTCTATTAATCACGATTAAAGGTAATTAGTAAAATTTAAGGTAAAAATGATATTATAAAAATATGAAAATATCTTGACACTTGTCCTACACTTATTTTATGAGTCATGGCCGACCAATAAAATCCATGGGTCAACTTGGGGACCCCACGGAGCCACTTGGGTAAGAAAATGACATTAATAACTTTTTATTTAAAGTAAAAATAAAATTGTCACAAACATGTGTTGTTTTACTAAAACAATTATTACATGGGGTTATATAAGTTAACTTTTAGACTATAAATATTCATTGGAAATATAAAAATATTTCCTTCATCATGATATTTTTTTATAATTTTTATCCATTAAATAAATTAAAATTTTTATGACACCATGATGATGCAACGATTACCTCATTAATTAATGATATAACAAAATGAAAAGATAATGTAAAATCTAAGACATAAACTTGTCAAAAACCTATTTTATGGGTATATTTTGGACCCTTATCACCTTATCCTCGAAATATATAATTGTGGGACCCTTAAAATCCGAAACTTACTTCATAATAATGTAACATTTCATTACTTTCCAGGAGTGTCCCTCCTCTCCTCTTATAAAAGGCCCCCACCTCTACCACCTTATTCACACCTTTAGATCCATTTGGCTCGGCCAACCTCTACCCAAATACTCTCCCAACTTCCCTCTCTTACTCCTAGAAGCATCACTTTGGGCAGAATGCTTTCCAAGGAAGCCTTTGGCTCAAATCAAAAAGAGTTACCTGATTTTAAGGTAATGTCTTCTCTTATGTTATTTTGTTTTATTTTGCTTCTCCAACCCCTTAAACTCTTTTTATTACTTTATTTTGTAACAAAACTAGTATATTCAATATACTAGGATGTTTTTATGAGAATTATTTGATTTAAACTTACACACACCTTTGTCTAATGGTTAATGAACATACTGTTTCCGTGGTTGGTGAATTTCTGCCTCACGAAACGATGATTGTTCAATCTTATTTTGACACCTCTTATGGTGGCCATTAATATGTAACTATATTTATATATGATATATATTATGTTTATGTTTTCCTTATGCTTCTGTATCTCTCATTTATGGCATACCTTTATGATTTCCATTATGGGTAAATGCGATAATTTCATTTTAGGAAGTGCGGACTACCGCCCCCTCAAAGTGATTTGAATCGTTAATGCCATATGTGGGATGTATAAAGTATAGAGTAAATGATATTATATATGATATTATACTGGAATTATAATATACCTTTATATCATTATGATTTCATTCCATTAAATACGAAATAGAAATGAAAGTAGCATTCATGCGTACGTACGGCTTACTGTCTCCATAAACGGTGCATTTCATTTCTTACCTCTAAATGTTATGTAATATTATGAATGAATTTATATACTGGATATATATGATATATATTATATCTACATCATGAATATAATTCTAGATATAATGGATATTTTACCACATGAACAACTTGTAATTATAAGAAGTTTATTTTTGACTCAAGTACCAAAGATCGAAAAAACGACCGTTATTAACATAAATAATTATATAATGTTCATAACATGCTAATAAGTGATATAAAAGGAATAATAAAATTGAAAAATGTTCTTAAGAAATTATAAATTAACTCTAGTTTATTATTCAGGAGGTTAAAGAATGATCGAGTCAAGTCGGACACGAGGTAAGGGAACTTCTTAACCCAATTTCCGTTCTTTGGGTTAATATCCTACTTTCAAATTATGTCATGATATTATTATGTCCTATCTTGTATTTGTACTTTCTTTATGTGTACTTATAATGAATACACATAATATATCTATTTTATTTAAAAAAATTATCTTTGTAAGGGACTTCGTCTCAATCCCCTTTCAATGAGGCACATTTTTTTATACACAACTTTCTTTTATACGGTGTATAAACCCCTTTGACTTTTACTTTTATTCAAAAAGAATCTTTTTATACGAAGTGTTTTACTAAATGACAAAAGGGAATGTTTTTTTGTCATACGTATGCGGCGACAACGACTTCTCTGCCGTCGTGACCATTATTTGAGTTTCGGCTTCCTCTACAAGCCATTGTTTTTTTAAATGAAATATAAATACCAAGTTTTACTTTTCTTTTATTTTGGTATTGAAAATGATTTTATTATATCAATGTGTTGTATTGATATCTTGTGATTGAAATGTGAAAATGTTATGTTTCTTTTATGCATGTTTTATGTGATATGATTATGTCATGGTTTATGATATGTTTAAACCTATTAATAAGAGGAATGCATTAGACTTAATAAGTGATGGGTGGAGCCCGCTATAGCTCCTCGATGCATCGATATGTCTCATGAGACAAACTAGTGTCTTGACACGAGACCTTGACAAAATCTTATTTGTATTCTTGGAACGAGGAATTGGCTACGTGGTTATGATAGTCTGACATTATGCATTCCGTCATTATGAAAGTGGTTATTGATATGACATGTGATTATTCGACTAGTAGAATATACATGTGAATAAGTAAATGGAATTATTTCATTTTATTTTTGCCATATTATGATGAAGTTCAAGTTTAAAAGGCTTTTGTGTTAGTTATACATTTCCTTAAATGTTAATGTTTATTTATGAAAGCTTCCGCTATATTGTTATCCTTACTGAGCATCTGAGCTCACCCCTTCCAATGTTTTAATTTTTCCAAGATGTGAAGAAGTATATTATGAATGACCTGCATGGATAGTATGAGGGGATATGAAGACAAGATGTTGTTGAAGTTTTGTATTACTTTATGATGTAATGTAAAACTTATGAATGTATCTAGTGTTTCAATGCTACTAAACTAATCGGTCTGTCGAGACTTGATCTTTGTGATCATGCCAATGTTACGCAATAATGCACCGACTATGGGTAACTGGGGTCAGGGCGTTACACTTTGGGCTTTTTATGCCCCTTTGTATTCTGGTACATTACTCCTAGTGGAGTTTCCTTTTGTTATGCATACTGTCTTGTTTCTCTTGCTTCTGCATTCTTGTGGCAAAAATCATTCCCACTTGTATGTTGTACGACGCCAGGTTCTAGTCGCCGACTCGTGGGGATCGGGAATGCCCTTAGGGCTATGTCAGGACTGGATTGGTTATCGGGTTACCAGGGTACCCGGGCTAGTTCATGACAAAATGGTATCAGAGGGAGGTTAATCATCTTGCCTTCATGACAGTATGCATTTGAGTATTCTTGTCGGGACTTGAGAGGTAGTTGTGATTGAGTGCCTGGCCAGCTCTCACCACAATGAACCTTAAGTCACCAGGGTTGGTTAGGGAAATACGACTTGTGGATTAGTTCTAATATTTTCCCTATTTTGATTTGGATAGAGTGGAATCAAAATCTTGTTAATACCTTCTATTAAGAATAGTTTTCCTTGTTACTCTATTTGAGTGTTAATCAAATGTCTTTTTGTGTTGTGTAGCAACATGCCTCCGAGAAGACGTGAGATTAGGATCCAAAAAGAGGCTGATGTTGAATCTCAGCAAGCGAGTCCTACTGTGGATCCAAATCTGGTTGAGGTGATTGTTCTCACTGTCCAAGCTCTAGGACATGCACCACCTCCACTTCCTGTTCAGACTCCAACTATATATCATCATAGTGATATTCTCTGAAGTTGTTCCCAAGAGTTCCTACACCAGAAGCCACCAGTTTTCAAAGGCTCCACTGACCCTCAACATGATGAGGAATGGTTGAGTAAGATTGAACATCTATTTGGGTTCTTGGAGACACCTGATGTGATCAAGGTAAAGTGTGCCACCATCGTGCTGTAGGGACCAAGTAGGAGATGGTGGGACACAATGGTGACGGTTGGGAAACATGAGGGTTTGAAGTGGAAAGACTTTAGGGTTATTTTCACTAACCAGTTCTATCCAGAATCAATGGTGTTGGACAAGGCTATGGAGTTTTTCAAGCTTGAGAAGGCCAACAAAACCGTAACTGAGTACTCAAATCGTTTTTCTGAGCTGGTACAGTTTGCTCCTGATATTGTATCTAATGAGAGGATGAAGGCTCGACGATTCGAGTTGGTACTTCGATCAGATATTTGTTCTCAGGTTTTCCTACTGAAGTTACCCACTTATGCTAATGTTCTGGATAGGGAAATGATGGTTGAGATGGACTTGGATGGAAAGTCAGGGTTGAAGGAGGTTCTTTTCCATCTTAGTGTCAGTGTGGGCTTCTTTAAAGGAAAATGGAAGCATGAATTTTCTCATGGTAGTTCTCGATAGCAGGGTCATCCCAAACCTCCAGTGGCACCAGGATGGGCTTCTTTGACTTTCTATCAATGTGGGAAGCAAGGAAATTATAAGGGGGTTTGCACTGAGGCACCCAAGAACTATAGATCCTGCAGACATTTAGGGAACTTACAAAGATTCTTCCATCACTTCTCTACTCCACGTGGTGGAACAGGATCATCAGAACCTCCAAAAACTATGGGGAAATCAAATGCTTCACGTACAAAAGGTTTCTATGCACAGGCATCCAGAACGAAGCTTCTTCACGTAGTGGAAGAGTCGCGAGAGGTATCTGATATAGGTCCTGCAACTGTGAGAGGTACCATTACTATAGCTTCATCTTTAGTGACAACACTTTTTGATACTGGTGCATCTCACTCCTTTATTTCAACCCATCTTGTTAATATGCTTAATCTACCTATGGAACTTTTAACTTGTGTGATGGATATTACTACACCCCTTGGTATAATGAGAGATAAGGGTATCCGTAGTCCTGCTTGTGTCTTCTCTCTATCAGATATTGATCATGCTTAGAGTTTCTTGGTTCTTGACATGAAATCTTTTGATGTCATTTTTGGGATGGATTGGCTCATTTCCAATAAATCCGGGATCGATTATTACCATTGATGGGTCTACCTTACTACACCCAGTGGTGTGCCCCTTGTTTTTCAAGGAGAATGGAACCCATGGTCAATCAGAGCCGGACCCTCTTATCCAGAATTGTGGAAAGTTATATTCGTGGTTGATTTTGATCTAGAGAGAGATTCAATGTGTGGTGATCTTCCTCCAGTCATCGCTAATTTTCCCTACATGTTTCCTTCTGAATTCTATGATTTTCCACCTGTAAGGGAGGTTGATTTCTCTATTGACTTAATTCCTGGTACTCAACTAGTTTCTATTCCCTCTTATTGGATGGCTCCAGCTGAACTAAAAGAACTGAAGTCTCAGTTATACAATCTTCTTGAGAAAGGTTTTATACACCCAAGTGTGTCACCTTGGGCAACACCTATTCTCTTCACCAATAAGGCTAATGGTTTTCTTCGCTTATGTGTTGATTATCGAAAGCTCAATCGAGTTACGATAAATAACAAATATCTGTTACCACTAATTGATGATTTGTTTGATCAATTGAAAGGGGAAAAGTGGTTTTCAAAAATTGATCTTAGATCTGGTTACCATCAGTTGAGGATAAAATAATCTGACATTCCTAAGACCACTTTTCAGAGTAGGTATGGCCATTATGAGTACCTTGTTATGCCTTTTGGCCTAAAAAATTCTCCTGCAGTTTTCGTGGCTTTAACGAACACAGTTTTTTGTGAGTACCTAGATACTTTCGTGCTGGTCTTTGTGGATGACATTCTTGTATACTCCAAGTCTGAGGAGGATCATGTGCATCATTTGAGAACAATTATGAGTCTTCTAAGGAATCACTGTCTTTATTCCAAGATTTCAAAGTGAGATTTCTAGATTTAGGAAGTGAAATTCTTGGGACATGTGGTGTCAGAACAAGGAATATCAGTTGATCCTGAGAAGGTGAAGGCTGTTATGACTTGGGAACGACCACGAAATGTTTTCGAGATTCGAAGCATCTTGGGATTAGTAGGGTATTATCATCGGTTTGTTAAAGAGTTCTCAAAGTTAGCT
The DNA here is from genome assembly GCA_963277665.1 of Viscum album. NCBI lineage: Eukaryota > Viridiplantae > Streptophyta > Magnoliopsida > Santalales > Viscaceae > Viscum > Viscum album. The sequence continues at coordinate 426,654,644 of OY728150.1, read as the reverse complement.
TCTCCAATGACTGCTCTAACTCGAAAGGGAGTGAAGTTTTCCTAGAATGATAATTGTCGGAGTTCTTTTTGTTGAGCTAAATCATCTCTTAACTAATGCGCCGGTGTTAACTCTTCCTGAGGATGGGATAGGTTATGTGGTCTTCTGTGATACATCAGGTTTAGGTTTGGGATGTGTACTCATGCAGGGTAATCATGTTGTTGCCTATGGGTATCGTCAGCTTAAGCCCCATGAGAAGAACTATCCTACCCATGACCTTGAACATGCAGTTGTAATGCATGCATGTAAGTGTTGGAGACATTACCTTTATGGAGAAAGGTTTTCTTTGTATTCAGACCACAAGATCTTGAGTTATATATTCTCTCAAAAATATTTGAATCTTCACCAAAGGCGTTGGGTGTAGTACCTGAAATCTTTCAACTTTGAAATTGCCTATACCCTGGGGAAAGGGAATGTAGTTGTAGATGAGTTAAGCAGGAAGCTTCCATCATAGGCTATGAAAGAATCTTCAGAAGAGTGGAGTTTGATGGATCTTTTTTCTCAGTTTCATATTGGAGTTCAGTGGAAGGGGAATGAAGTTTTTTTAGCTAGTGTTCAGTTGACTTCTTCTCTCCTCAAGTTAATTCTTCAAGAACAACAACATGATGATGAATTCCTTAGCATTAGGGACTCTCTTTATGGTGAGGATACCGACAATTTGTGGTCGTTCTCCAAATAGGGCGTTCTGTATTATTGAAAGTGTTACGTTGTGCCGTTAGCGGCAAGGAAGAATGTGATGGGGGGTTGCCATAAATCTCAGTGGGTTGTACACCCAGGAACCAAAAATATGTTCTATGACATGTGATGACAGTTCTGGTGGCTAGGTATGAGACAAGAAATTTCTGAGTTTGTATCTTGTTGCTATACATTCCAGTAGGTGAAAGCCAAGCACCAGAAACCTTCAGGTTTTCTTCAACCACTTCTAGTACCTACATGGAAGTGGGATGAAATCTCGATGGACTTTGTGGTTGGGTTACCTCAAACCCATAGGAAGAAGAACGCGATATGGGTTGTGATTGACAGGCTGACCAAGTCAGATCACTTTATACCTATTCAAGATACAACTAAATTTGAGGAGTTGGGAAATACCTATGTGAAAGAAATTGTTCGTTTTCACAGAGTTCCATATGCTATAGTCTCTGATATGGATCCTCAGTTTACTTCTCGCTTTTGGAGAGGCCTTCAGGAGGCACTGGGATCTTAGGTCCATTTGAGCATGGCCTACCATCCATTTTCAGATGGCCAGATAGAGAGAGCTATTCAGATCCTTTAGGATATGCTCCGCACATGTGTTCTCGACTTTGGTGGGTCTTGGGATGATCATCTAGGGCTAGTTGAGTTTTCTTATAACAGTTATCAGTATACAATCAAAATGGATCCTTTTGAGGCATTGTATGGACATCCTTGTAAATATCCATTATTTTGGTCGGAGATTGGTGAAAGTTCTTTGGTAGGACCGAGTTTAGTCCAGAAGACTACAACTAAATCAAGTTGATTCGTCAGAAAATGTTGACAGCACAGAGTCGATACAAGTCTTATGTTGATCGTCATTGTAAACCTTTAGAGTTATCAGTTGGTGACCAGGTGTTCTTAAAAGTTTCACCCCGTTTAGGTCATCGATGGCTTGGGAGGCAAGGGAAGCTTGCTCCTCATTTTGTGGGACCTTTTGAGGTTGTTGGTCTTGTAGGGAAAGTTTCTTACCATATAGCTCTACCACTACAACTGACATCGATACATAACGTGTTCCATGTATCTCATCTGTGAAAGTATCTCTCTGATCCATCTCATGTTGTGAGGTGGAGTGATCTTGAGATTGAACCAGATTTATCTGTTACTGAATGACCAGTCAGGGTTGTTGATTCTGAGACCAAGGTACTTCGTGGGAAAACGATACCCCTGGTCCATGTACTTTGGAAGCATCGTTCTGATTCTCACTAGATGTAGGAAAGGGAGGCACTTATGAGAGAGCACTGGCCTCATCTTTTTGATGTGGATGCTTCTTCATAGGCTTTTTGGGGACAGAAAGATCTTATGGTAGGGAGTTTGTAACATCACGTTACGTTTTTAGGTATCTCTTGATGTTTCTAAGTACCTATATTTTGAAGTAAAGACTTGGGGTACGTTTGGGTGAACTTTTAAGGAAAACTAAGGGATTTTGGGTTGTGCATGGGCGGCACACGATTTGTCAAACCATGCAGCCAAACCGTGTGAGAAGGGAGGTTAAGGCAGTAGCTTCCGCATGGGTAGTGCACGGTTTGTCTAACCGTGTGGCCAAACTGTGTGTGAAGGGTGGCCGAGGCAGTAGCTGACGCATGGCTAGCGCACAATTTTTCAAACCGTGCGAACTAACCATGGGGGCACTTAAATGAGATCCTTAAATTGTGGATCTCACTAGGTTTTGCCTCTAAGTGGCTCGTTTGTCCTCCTAAGCGGCTCTAACTCAAGATTTGTCTTCTCCAAAGTCAAATAAGGTTCTCCCATCGTTTCAGAGGCGATCCAAAGGCTCCTCTTGGTGAATCGAAGCCGGATTCTTGAGCTATGTGATAGTTCTTCATCGTTCTTGATTGGTTTCTTATATCTACTTAGATCTACTTCTCTTCTTCTCTCGGTTTCTTGGATCCACTCCCATTGTGGGTAGATCTAAGTGTGTGGTACCAATTTTGATGAGTTTTGGTCTTGATCTTTCTAGGAGAAGAGATCTAAGGAGGGTTCTTGAAAAATAAATCCAGTTTTTCTTGAGCTTTCTCGACCGTTGTGGTTTTGGTCAAAACCTTCGAGGTAGGTGGTTTCATCCCAACTTGCCAAATTTATTATCAATGTATTTGCTTGATTTATTTCAATTATTGATTTAAATTCAATTTCTTAAGTTGATTTCAATTAAATTGATAAAAACTCAATTCCATTGAATTGAGATATTTGAAATGGTTTTGGCATAGAAATTTGGGAAAACCCCAATTCCATTGAATTGCGTGTGTTTATAGAGAATTGGTTGATTTAAATTGTTTAATTTAAATTGTGGATTTGATGGAAATGTTTTCAATTAAATTGTTTAATTTAATTGTGTAAATGAAATGTGTAATGATTAAATTGGTTTTGAATGGATTTCAAACTTATGAAAATGGCCTAAAATAATTTTATTAAAACCCATTGGTTTTATCTTATGAAAAAGGCATGTTTTTTAATAAAACCTGTTATGATTTTAAATGGAATGAAGTTGGAACTTTTGAAATCAAATAATGGGATTGATCGTATTTTAAACATTCTTAAAATAGTTTGGCCATCATGTAAGAGATCATGCAAGCCTTAGGTAGTTAGTGAGTTATTTGGATACACTCTACGCTACGACAACGTTCTAAAACATACTTGTGGTGGGTCACATCCCTGATGGGTTGGTGATGAGTCTCCTTTGGCCAGTGTCATAGGGACGTGTGTATACACATTTTCCTGAGTTCACATAGAGAGGTTAGAATCCTATAACTGGGTAATACTATCGTACCTTTTGGGAGATGACCATGTTTCTCGCTTGTTTATTTATATTTGAGATTTAAATGTATTCCAATGCTTGTGAACTGCTTTTCATGCCTACTGAACTTATATAAACTGTTTTATATAAATGTTGTACTTAAGACATTGTCTTAGAAATATTCCATCACTGTAAAGCCTTTGTTTAAATTATTTATTTCCATCATTTGAAAATGTACAACATATTTTGTTAGAATATGCTTTTGATTTTCCAAACCTGGTTATTTGAAAATTGAAAAATTTTTCTTTGGATAATCTATATTTTTCATCTGTTATAGAATCTTTGGTGGTATCCTACTGGGCTTAGGCTCACACCCTACTTTTGCCTTTGGGTGTTTGTAGATTTTCTTCTTCTAGGATCGAGCAAAGGGATGGGACCTCTTGGAGGTGGATCCAGTTGTTGATCTCTGGTCTTGGTGAGTTGTGTCCTCAGGGTCTTTGGGACTGTTTTTCCCTTTTTAGTACTTGGGTTGTAGTACTTTGGGCTTTTTATTCCTCTTTGTATTCTGGTACATTACCCCCAATAGAGTTTCCTTTTGTTATGCATACTATCTTGTTTCTCTTGCTTCCACATTCTTGTGGAAAAAATCATTCCCACATGTATGTTGTACGATTTCAGGTGCTAGTCTCCGACACATGGGGATCAGGAATGCCCTTCGGGCTATGTTAGGACCAGCTCGATTATTGGGTTACCAGGGTACCCGGGCTGGTTCGTGACACTCATCGCGTTCGTGGAGACAGTAATCAGTACATTTAAAAGTCAATAAAATATGGAAGATTGTATTGTAACAGATTAACCTCAATAGAGAATAATGAAGGATATTGATATAGATGAAAATAATCATCAAAACTATTTGAGAGAAATATCCCCCTTTTTCTTGAAAACATTTAAAAGTCACACTATTTGTCAAGTATCCATTTAAAAATATATTTTTGAATCATAGTGTCCCCCACTTTGAAACTTTTAAAAGGAATTTTAATTTTAAAACATTAATGTCCATATAAATAAATCCTTAAAAACATTTTTAAAACATGGACATTAATGAGAGAGATTTAGAATAATAAATCTATAAAACATTTAAAATAATATTTTAGTAAGAGTTCCTAACCAAAAGATAGAAACTTGAATACAAATAATTGAGGTAATAAAAAATTTATAATATCATAAGAATAATGGGATTTATGATACACTATGTCAAAGTACATTATGTACCCCATATAATAGTGAATTGGTGTATAACAACAAATAAGTCTCAAGGGAATGTAAATTGAGATAAAATCTATTATAAAGACCATATCCTTAGGTTAAGGCTAAATCAACGATTGAATTATGTGTGAAAAATATAAATACACTCAATATGATTGGATATTTAGTGTAAATCAACCATAGGACATTCACACATATTCTTGTAAAACCAACACCAGTGAATTGGATGTTTAACTTAATAAATGGAGATTGAGTTAAAATTACTCCTATCAAGTTCATATCGATCACATGAGAATCTATAAATGGAGTGATTATGTGTATCAAAATTATATCCCTAGAAAAGGGAGCAGAAATTATGACATAAGCAAATGAATAGTGATTCCACACATAATATTGGAGTAAAATAATCCCTGAAGTATGTGTAAAGCCAAATGAGTGGAAATTGAAATTTCAAATTCCCTTATCGATTTGGTAACTTAAGAAACAAACACCCATGAAAGAAGGATCACAAATATATGATGTAGATATCCATAATTAAAGTATATTACACAATGAATACAATCATGGGAAGTACACACACCACATGCAATAAATAAGTGGTGAACAATGGAAATCTCATAGAATTAAAAGTGAGATAAGAAACCCATTACTTTGTACTTTTTCCTTGGTCGAGGGTAGGTTAACCTCCTGTATAATGGTTAAATAATTTTTATTTAATTATACAAGAATCATATACATTAATATGATATCATATATGATCTTTTAACATTGATTTGTTAATAATATCTTAGTATTATCATCGTTTCGGGTGTTAACATATTCGTTTTCCTTTATATTATTTGTTATGTGATCCATATTTATTATGGATTTGATGTATCTTATTCATATCCAGAATGGTATCATGTCTCTAAACATTATTTTTAATCATCAAATGAAATTTAGTTTTGAATGGATACGATGGGGAATGAATCTCATCGCGTTCGTGGAGACGGTAATCAGTACATACGCACGAGCGACAATATCATTCTTTTGATATTAAAATAATATATAATTCAATGGTATATCATATATACAGAATCATTATCATTTTATATTTATTATTTCCATGAATTACTCATCATTATTATACCCATCCAAATAATAATTTATTGAATAACAATTACACCACGACATGGAGACGGTAATCCGTACGTACGCACGTATGGTGACATGTCATTCAAATGATGGATAGAATAATGAATATGTCTGTACCATATTTATAATAAAATCATAGTATATAGAATATACCGGTGTTATTATTTTGGAGTGTAAATAACAAAGAAATATTAAGTAGAAGAAGAAAAGAACTTGAAAGAGGGTGGTGAAATTATTACCTCTTCTTCGGGTTCTTACTTTTGATTCGATCAAAAGGGCTTCTTAAGTTGGATTTATGACCAAAGGAGGGCCTCTAGGATGAATTGAGGGAAGTTTATTGGATATTTGGGTAGGGTTTGGCTGATCCAAAAGTCTTTGAAGGTGTGAATTAGAGAGAAGGGGGGATGCCCTTTTATAAGAGGGGTGAGGGGAACCTTAGGAAAATCTAGAAATATTATTTTATAATAAAATAATTTTCGGTTTATAATGGCTCCAAAATGGATTATTTAAAGAATAAGGTGGGTATGGGTCGAAAACTACCCAACTAATAGGTTTTAGACAGGTCTGAGTCACTATATTAACCTTAACTTTTATATTTAACTCTTAGTTAAATAGTTTGACATTTACCATGTCTCTTTGTATTTTTATATTATATGGTTAATAAACTTACTATATACTTCTAAGATAACCCCAAATGGTTCATTAATGATACACATATCATTATATAATTCCTTTGACCAAACCTTAGATTTTTAGAAAAATAATATCAATTAATAATATAATATTTGTTTTAAAACCACTTTTATGTCAATTTTGACACTATCTGGTATTTTATTTTTTCTAAATTAATAAAAACATTATTAGTTCGAAACAAATTCATATAACCAACCCTAATATGTCATATTAACTTATAAAATTGGGGTAATTCATAAAAAGTCTCAAATTACATTTATTTGGATATTTATAATATCAATTAGTTTAATATTTCATTAATTAGGTAATTACTGCATCATCATTGTGTCATTAATAAATTTAATTATTCAGTGTCTAAAAAATACAAATAAAATACCATTATTTATTAAATCTTATTATATTTCTAATTAATATTTATATTTGAATTTTTCTTATGTGTAACCCTATATTAAAAATGTTTTAGTTATTAAACTTTGATTTTAACTCTTTTAACTCTTCTTTGAAATAAATAATGATAAATGTCCTAATCTAATTCAGGTGGACCAAAGAGGTTCATATTTTATTCCTAAGGTTGTTTTTTGTCAAATTATAATTATCCAATAGAATTAGGACATGTGTTTGGGTTATAATAATATCATTTTTACCCTTAATTACCCTATTTACTTTTAACCGTGGTAAATAAAAGTAAAAAGTTACTATTCACCAAAAATTATTTTTATCTTATTGAACCAAATTTTTCTCCTTGATATTAACCATGTCTCTTGTATTTTCAAAATTCAACTCACAGAAGCGGTAAAACTATTTTTTATGTGAATTTAAAAATTCTCCTATGAGGTGGGCAAAAGACGGTGAAAAGTTCAATAAAATTATATATATATATAAAATTATTACAAAATGACTCCAATTAATTACATTGAACTTACATGGTTATTATGTATCTATTTTTACCAAAAATAAATTTAAATAAAATAAATAATTATTTAAATAAAAAATCAGTTTTAAACTATAACTCAGTGTTTTTCTCTATTCATCAAAAATTAAAAGTTTTAAAAAACATAGAAAAAATTCACCCTAAACTATTTTTGATATTCTGAATTCAAAAATGAAGTCTATTTTACCAAATTAAAAACATATAAATTTCATTTATTAGTTTAATATTAATTCCCATTGTCAAAACCAAAAGGCGTATTTTTATGAAATAATAACTACCAAAAGATTGACATTTGTTTATGTCCAATTTCAAAGTAAAATTACTTCCAATGAAAAACATTGGATTAAATGGTAAAAATATAATCTAATTCTACATACAAACCTTTCATATTTATAGTTGAAAACTACAAATTATTTTGATTAAAAAAGTTGTTTTTAGTTCAAATATATTATTTTTCCCTATTCACCCAAATATGAAAGTTATCTAAAAAACACCAAATATTTATTGAAACTAAATTCTTATGTCTCGATCCCAAAGAAGAAGTTTATTTTGTAAAATTGAATATATAAAAGTTTCAAATATTTTCTTTAAAAAGGGTTCCCCATTAAAAGGTGGAAAAATTGCATTTTTTGAAAAATACTTTTTTTTCTGAGAAAAAATGAATTTGCCCTTACATTATATCTAAGAAACTCATAATATGAATTCTAAAATTATAAGGGTTATATAAAGTTCTAAATTCTATTAATACTATTCATAACCACTTTTGAACGGCTATTTTGGTAAGTCGTGGTGCGCTTGAACCCGATGTTGTGTGTAGTGTAAGTTATCAAATTACCATAAAGAACTAACGTACTATGAAATCTTGGGGTGTTACATAGTTTATATATATGTATAAAAAAATCATTCTTTTCTTGTGTTTCTATAAATTTCTAATTCATCCATTGCTTTAAGAAATGGATGTTTAGAAATTAACTTCGATGCCTGAAGTACAAAAATAAACTTTTAGAAACTCTTAAGGCCCATAAAAGAATTAAAAGTATAACTATTTGTCTCAAATTATTATTAAAAATTAATATGGTTAATAAATTAATCTCTAAATATAAGAAGTTACTATACTGGTTCATCATTAATATTTATTCATAAAAAATAATTAAACTTTAACCAGGACATCATGTAGGCTGGTGGTAGGTTTGAAACCCTTATCATCCTTAAGTCACGGGTTCATGACCCGTGGCATTTCCAGAATTGATCGGTGGTCACATGACATACAATATGTCCTTTTCTAAAACCACACTAATATAATTTCAAAAATAAATATGACGTCCATCCTTGAAATAATTTTAATCACTAAATATACTTTTAACCTAGGGTTTTAATATAATCTCAATACATAAAAACTTCATCTGAATCTTAACTTAATCTTTTCATGAACAGTTAACCATATAACCCTTCGGAAAGGTGAAAATCCAAAATAGTAGAAATAGGGACACAAAGTCATATTAACATTGATCCCCCATATATCACAAAGTATCTCTTAGTTATTCCAAAAATGTAAATAACTCCATCAAATATTCTATTAATACATGGTAATGATCTAAATTACCACAAATCCTTATTGAAAATGTGAATGTTTCCTTATTCCAAAGAATATTGAATATATTACTTAAATACAAAAATATTATAAACTTCATCAATGAAAGAAAAAACTATTTTTCAACAAGTCCTTAATTAGTTCCAAGGTAATCAGTACCATCCAATTTACTTATTCATATCCCACATATCTTTATAAAAACAAAATTATCTTAATATAAGGATCATATTAAGGGTTACCTTCCCTTAGTCAAAATATCACCTTATCATTATATCACTTTTCCAGTCCCTCAAAAACATTCACCAGAATATTTTAAATCCCGAGAAAAAAACATAAAATGGAAAATTCTTATATAATTCACCATTCATATAACGTAATTATTGAATCAAAATACATAAAACTTAGATTTTTCCACTTCATCCATAATCCATATGAAGGATACCTCATCTTATTACTTAATATCTCACTCCTTTCACATTTTGTCGGTAGTTTAATCATCATAATCTGAAATTTAACCATTACTCATACCACCTTGAAGATTTTCTTTTGGAGATTTCTACTTGGTACATTAATTTTCAAAATGACTATTCATTACACACTTAAAACATTTAACCTTAAATAATGTGTTAGGGAGGAAAATTTTCTCATCAACTTTGTTAACCAAAATCTTTATTTTTTCTTTTGTAGTCACTTGCTTTGTGTCCTTATTTTCCATAGTCAAAACACATTCTTATTCCTCTATGACATTCACTTCAGTGATTCTTTCCAAATTCTTAACACAAATTCAAGTGAATATTCTTTCATCCATGGTCTCTGTTACCTGATATTTTAGTAAAACCCTTCCTTCACTTCCCTAGTGAGTCTGAGAGTTAGTTATGGTAGACTTTGTTAATCATGTTTTGTGAAAAAATGACTAGGAATGATCACAACATCCTTCACTCTAGTGATAATCCCATTTGACTACTCATTAGAAAAATTTTCATCACATTCAACATTATCCTAGTTCCTTCTTGTTCCCTCCATTGACTAGAACCAGAAATTATAGTGTGAGAAACACTTATCATAGTGGAAAATCATGTAATAAAAAAAATTAATGATAAGATGTATAAATTATAACACCTTCCTTAAACTATGGCACAATAGGTTTATCCTAGGTTATTCATAGCCAACTTCCATTTAAATACTTCATGATGGTTCATAAAGAGTTTGTGAATTCCCATAGTATGTACCCCTGGAGTGTCAAATAAGGTGTGTAGTAAGGCCCATTGTCATGTACCATTTTAGGTTGAGTTAGGCCCGATGCACATTTTCAAAGTTTTTAATCCTAGGTACATATGTGCTAGAGCCACATCCACATGTAGTGTCTAGATAGGGATGTATTACTAGGAAATCACTTACTCTATCCTTTAACAAAATTCGACAACATTTTCCTAAACATTAACTCATCCTTATACATATCCTTAGAGACTTCCCTAGACATATCCTTAGAAATATACCTAGGGATCTCACTAATGGTTTCTCCTCATAGTTTAAAAAGGTTGAATAAACCTTAACTTTGATACCAAATATAACTAACTAGTCTTAACCTACATAGAAATTATATAAATTTTTAAGAATACTTAAAACTTTATTCAAATAGATGCCCAAATTCTGTATTAGTTTAGTACCTTTGGAAACATGGAAACATATACACTGGTACATGAGTGTGATACATTATATCTCACTAGGTTATCCAAGACTATAACCCCTATTAGACATATCATATAAGAAATATATATTCATAACCTAGGTAAGGAAACATAAAAAGGGGTGATCTCATATGCTCAGTAAGGGTAAACAAGGGAGACATGTTAGAATAAATATGAGCATAGGGGTATGAGAACATGATCATAACATTAGAAGATCACAACCTTGGTATAAAAGATCATAAACAATAATCATGGAATAATTATTATTAGTTCATAAGACATGAATCATGATGAAATAAAGAACATAATACATGAAAGCATAACATAGTAATAAGACATCGAATTATTGAAAACACATAATCATATAAAATGATTTCCATAGTAGTCAAGTAATTGCTTATAAGGCCATCTTAGTAGCATGGGTTTACTCCCCATACCATCTTGGTAGTCATGGTTCAATCCCATGTCTATCTTAGTAGCATGATTTCAATCCTCATACCATCTTGGTAGTCATGGTTCACTCCCATGGCCATCTTAGTAGTCAAGGTTCACTCCTAAGACTATCTTAGTCTATATAATGAGATATAAATATTTACCCAATGAATTATAAGGATATATAGGTCCCAACAATATAATAATGAAATCATATATACATGTTCTCAAAAATCATTAAATTTTATGTCATAACACATGAAATGAATTTGGTATCATAAGAATGTAAGGTTTCATAATAATTTCATAAAAACCATAACCTATGAAAATAATCTGATTTCAAAAGAATATAAACCATAAAAGATAAATGGGTTTCATAAACATAATTACATAAAAACAAAAACCATTCAGAGAAATAATATGAATGGAAACATTGAATAATTTCCCCATAAAGGCACGAGTAACACCTATGGATGTCATCTTAGATGGGAAATAATTTTGAAAAAAAATTTAAAAAAATTTCTTGAAGAAATTATCCTATATTCTTGAAAAATTATTTTTAAAACATAAAACCTTTTGAAAACCTTTTTCTTTAAAAAATAATAAATGAAACCCTAAACATTTTTGAAAACTATTTCTTTAAAAATATTTTTAAAAATTATAAATAAGGTTTGGAAATTTTTTGAAAACCGTTTTTCCTTGAAAACATATAAATAATCTTAAAAAGTTTTGAAAACCATTTTACTTGAAAACATATAAAAGAATTTGAAAATATTTTGAAAATATTTTTCCTTGAAAACTTATAGAATAATATTTAAAATATTTTGAAAACCATTTCCCTGGAAAATTAATAAAATAATTTAAAAAAAAATTAAAACCATTTTCCATGAAAATAACTTTAAAAAATATAATATAGTCTTTGAAATCATTTAAAATACTTTTTAAACATTAAAGACTTTTGAAAACCTTTTTCGTTGAGAACCACTTTAAAACAAAAAAAAATCCAGAATATTAGGGAATTGTTTTCGTAAAAAAATATAAATTTGTAATATTATAAAGGAAGATCCAATGTAATTACAGTCATGATGGTGGGTAAATCCACATATTTTTAATGTTGTGTTTTCATTGTAAAAAGTTTAGAAAAGTGACTTTACTGGAAAACGATAAGAAGATTCATTTTTTTTGAAAAAAACACTTATTTTTAAAGGGTAAACATGGGTAGAAATGTATTTTAAAGATTATAGGAGAATAATATAATATTCTAGGAATTTATCTTTGGAAAACATGGTTTAAAGGAACACATATTTTTTACCGGAGAGAGGGTAAATTCATTCTTATATAAAAACACTTTCTTAACTATCTTATGTACCCAAGAGTGGAAAAATGGTACCAATACATGAATATATAATTAATACACATAGAAAAATAATATTAATGAGTATTATTTATATATGGATCATAATATTTCATCAATGGAGTTATAACTATAAACAATCCTGATAAATGATGAGATTGTTTCAATAAACTCTTACTGCATGGTAACTTGGGATCATACTCTCCATGTAAGAAAATGAAATTTCATGAAGCTTAAACTATTAGTAAAATAAGGATATTCATGATGTAACATTTCCAATAGAAGTATATAAACCTCAAAAAATAATTTAGGTGCATAAAAAAACATCAATCTCAAAGAACCGAAATTCAGAGAAAACTATCTTACCAATTTGGTAACCTTTGAAACATAAACCCCATGAAATAAAGATAATCAAATTGATATGTAAATACCCATAAAATTAAGCGTAATAATAATATAATACTTCAAAGTGTATTATAAACACCACAAAAAATGATTGGGTGGATAATAAATCATGTATCGCATCGAAATATAACGTGTGATGAGATTACCTTATCTTGTGTCATGACTCTTGTTGTACTCGTAGAATGTTCCTCTTCTTTGGGTAATTTTTTTTTTGTCTTCACCAGAGGAATTCCTTCGATTTATTTATTCCCAAGGTTAGGATTCTAGTTTTATGAGATGGATTTTTAAAATCTATTTGGGTTGATATTGGTCAATCCAAAGTGGCTTGAGAGGTGTGAGGAAGTGGGAGGAGAGGAGGCCTTTTAGAGTGGAGGAGGAGTGACACTCTTGTAAATCATTGGAAAAGGAATTTCACACATGTTTTTACCATGTAAATTGGATCCAATAATGTTTCAAAGTTTATAAAATGGATGATTGGGTTGAAATATTTCTAGAAAATTGATTTTTGACAAGTGTATAGGTTGTTTTGGGTCTTAAGTTTAAGGTTTTGACCTTCATTAAACCATTTTTTCTCTTAATCGTTGTAATTAATTTTAAATATATTCACAAATATTTTGGTATGAAACTACGTTTACATTATTGGAAATTATAAATTATTGTTATCCCAAATATGGAATCCATTTTTCCAAACTCCAATAACAAAAGTGGTAGAAATTAATTTATATTTAATCCCCCATACGGGACATCAATGTGGGCTTTTAATGTAAAAACTTTCAAAACTTTTCAATGTTTATATATTTAATTTAAATGTGAAATTTATTCCAATGACATAACTTGGATTATATTATAAAAATTTAATCTAATTAAAATTTAATACCAATTAAAAATATAATTTATCCATATAAATAAATTAGATCAAAAAAATAGTTTTGAATTAAAATACAGTATTTTTCACTATTCATCAAAATATGAAACTTCAAACAAAATTAAAAAAATTCACCATAACCTATTTTTTATGTTATTATTTCAAATGTTAAGTTTTTGTTTTGAAAAATAAGGTTTATAAAATATTAAAAAAGTGTAATTAAAATAGGTTCTCCATTAAAATGTGGTAAAAGCGCCTTAATAAAAGTAAAGGTTTTTATGTGTGAAATTGGGTTTGTTACTATCTTAGGTTTATCAAATATATTGGATTAATGTAAAAAATATTTTATTTGATATATATATATATATATATTACATTAATATCACTCAATAATTTTAATTTATTTAATTTATTTGGATAAAATAGCTTTGTGATCATAAAAATAGTTTTCTATAAAAACATTCCTTTTATATTCAATTGGTTATTATATCCATTTTTAATTAATTTCTAACTAATGAATTAAACAATTTATTTTTTTATGTTATTTAATCCTTTTCATATTTTTCAACTTAATTTCTATGTTATATCTTATTATATAAAATCATAATATTTTTAATAATATATTATGGTTCGGTAAAACTTGGTCATGCATGTTACGCAAGCCATAAAGGAAAGTCAGTGTTGCGTGTAGTGTAACATAACCTCAGTGTTCCATGTAAAGAAAGATAAACTTTATGTTGCATTTAGTGCATGATTAACTTTGATTTCTTTATAACACAATCCAAACAAGATGCTTTAATATAAAATAAACTATTTTTAGTGTAGCGTGAAATTTAAAATATCATAAAGATTATAAATTAATTTGAAAAAAATATTTCACATATTATTGGGGTGTTACTTTACTCATGTGGTCTTAGAGGTTAGTGGAGATCATGACATCCACACGGTCCCAAAACTCAAATGGGTAGCCACTTGAGTATAATCCCAGACCACACAAGACTCCTTTAAGTTATAAGCCCAAACTATATCTACTCAAACTGGAATCCTCATATGTGTAGTCCCCAACTCAATATATTTAAAGAGGCATATTACCAATGAATAAAATGGATGGGCCTCCTACTCAGTATAATCCACAATCATGTCTCTTGAATTGGGCCTCCTCTCTCATTGTAATCCCCAACCCACTGAACTATGTGGGCTTTGATTCCCAACTAATTAGGATACATTGGATGCCTCCCTGAGGTCTAAACCTAACACCCAAATTCACCTTGATGTTCTCCAGGACACATTACCTATTGTTCCATCTCCATATAGGAGACCACATTTCTTCTAGGTCCCTCAAGTCGACTCAGTTTAAGTCTCACGCCATCCTTGACCGGACACCTTTTTCCTAGACATCCTTTTCACATGAAATTAATTTTCATGGTTTGGACCTCATCACACAAATTTAAAAGGTGATGTGTCCTATTAAGTTCCACTAAACTAATTATATTATGATTTCTTTCATGAAGATATATAGAAATCCCATTTTATGGGTTTTATCGAAACATCAAAACAACTTATGTCCCCATGGATGATAATAAATATCATAGCACCTCACTATGAGGCTTAAAACCAGCATCATAAAAATGAATGATTAAAGAATTTTTGACCCATCTAGGCTACCATTGATGGAGAACCTCAGATACGTACATATATCCCTATTAATGCGGAACCTTAGATACATACAGATTATTCTAAACCCATGAATGTTCATAACTGGTCATTTCATCAGGTTGATCCGCATCATACATACTTTAGAATGAATAATGAATTGACAAACACATCTTATATATTTAAGAGAGACCCAGGATAATAAATAGTCCCCCCTAAAAGGGTGTGATGATAAAGATTTACCTTCCTCTAGACCAATGCGAGTTATTAAGTATCATTGGACAATTTCCCCAAAAAATACTAAATTTGGAAATTAGGTCCATGATTCATCATAGATATGAGAGTCGTTGGGTGTTTCAAGATCCATGAAAAAAAAATTGTAGTCCACATAGAAATGGTGAACCCGATGTGAGATTGTAAAGAATTAAACCCCCTATAATAAATTTATGGGAGACTATGTTTTTTTTGGAAAAAATATGCTATGATTCAAAGTTTCTAGATAAGTATAAAATATCATGCAGAAAAACTATATTATGTATTATGTATATAGACCATTAGTTATGATTTTTTTTGAAAATTATAAAAGCAGTAATATACCGAGGGGTTTCTCAAGAACTTATACAAGGAAGTAAAAAAACAAACTTATGTATTCTCTAGATATCAATATATTTCTTATGTATTGAATTTTCTCATAGGATAAATCCTTACACGTCTTATTTTAGATAGAAAAGATTACACATATCAGTTGGAGTTTATTTTACAATGTATTTTATTTATTAAAAGTCATATATATTGTGAAATTTATATTATTTTGAGAAACTATTTAACACAAAATTGGAGGAAGAATTTTTTTGATGTTTTTTCCACTAGGGTTTTCCAAAGTTATGGATACGAAAATTAAAATACTCGAAAGGTTATATATATTATATCACACTGATATTATTATTAATTAATTTTTTATTTATATTGATTACTCTATTTATATTTAATTAGGATAAATTTCTAAGATTATTAATTGAAGATTTTGTGTGTATTAAATTATAGTGATTAATTTAAATCTTTCTCTTTCATAAATCAAACCCCTAATGGTGAGATGATTTTAAATAAAAGGATTTACCAAAATTAATGTAGTTCATTATATTTTGAGATTGTATTCATGAATACTATTCTTAGGAAAGAAATTTTTAATCCCTATGAAGGTTTATGATTTATTTTTTAAATATATCACTCTAAATAACTATTCGAAAAAACTATATTAACAAAGATGTGACATAAGATAAACTCTCTTTGAAATTTTATGAAATAATAATACTTCCATACTTTTTGTGAATGAATTCATCATACAAAACTTCATTTACCAAGTTATTTATCTACTTTAAATATTAAATATTTATCTGTAAAATTTATTTTTTAGGATCTGTATTTATTTATCATTTTATTTATGTGTGTATTGTAATGGTTTATGATTTTACCATAAAAAAGTGTGTATTGTTTAGTTATACCTTTATAAGTGGTAGAAGTTTTATTTGGGTTATAAATAACCTTTAATAGTTATATTTTGTGTTGGTTCTACCTCTACTAGAAAAATAAATTTTATAATTAGTCTATGATACCACTTTTAATATTTGGTTTTTAGTGGTATTCATACCTCTCAATGTAACACCTCTAAATTTTAAAAGAGGAACATCATATTCAATAGTTTAGATGGCATGAAAAATGAATTCTAGAATATAATGAAACACCCTAAGATATTACAATATTTTTTCTTTAAAAAAATAAATCTATTTGATATCTTGTGATGCACACAACACCAGGTTTAAATGAATCTTTACTCTATTAAAATATTATTATTTAAACATGTCCATTGTAATGTAGCTGTTAAGGTGGAGAGTATGAATAATAGTAAATAAATTTGTAAAAAATATGGTTTACACATGTATAAAAATAAATTAAATGGTTATATATTGATTAGAAATAAAATAATAACTATTAAAAAAATAAATGATTTCTGAAAAACTATATATTTTTGTAAAAGGTGGTTATGTCATGAATTTATCACACAAATTAAAATTATTTTCTAACAATTTAATAACATTTTTCCAAAATAAAAAACTTCAATTTTAAAATATCTATTTAAATTTTATCTTTGGGTGAATTTTTTATATTTTTCTAAAACAATATATTTTTAGTGAATAGTGAAGAATATTGTTTTTTATTAAGAATTTTCATTTCTTTTAATTCCCTTAAAAATTTAAAAACTGTTTTAAGATTTTTTTAAAAGTAAAATTAGTAAAATTATATATCTATTAATCCAATTTAGGTAATTTGAGTCATTTTTATATGTAATTTTGATATAAAAACTTTGTAAACATTAGAACATTTTATCTTTGAAGACCCACTTTCTTGTCATGTATGTGGGATTTATTTTAAATTAAATTTACCCACATTAAAAAATTTAATTTGTAAAAACTGATTTAATATTTTTAATCATCGTAATTTTTTTTACAAAATAAGTTCAAAATAATTTTTTTCCAAAATTAATTGTGAACCCTGTAAAAATTATTTACCACAGTTAAGGTAAAAATGGGTTTTCTGAGGTGTTAATCTAAAATTATAAGGATTAAAAAATGATCCAAAACAAGTAAAAAAACAATTTTATGGAATTATTTAGACCATATATCTTATAGGATATATAATTTCTCATTTTTATCTTTGATTCATGTGAAAAATGTGGGTACATGTTTTTCTTTTAAAAAATTACAAGTGTGGCACTCACCTCTCTTTAAAAGGACACCCCCTCTCCCCTCATTTTCACACTTCAAAAACCCATTGATTTGGACCCTAATTTATGAAATAACTTCTTTAATTACCTAATGCCATCCTATAAGCCTTATTTTGGTCATAAATCCAACCTATGAATATTTTTGTTGAAAACCATAAGAAGCTGTCTGAAGAATAGGTATCGTTCCTAACCAATCATTTCATTTTATTTATTCCTCCACATCCTTAAATTATTCTTATACCATGATGATATAATAACATGAGTATATTTAATATAATTATATGTTATTATGGTAATTTAATAAACTAAATTCTTCTTCCATTCCATCAAATGGGTTATAATATCATCATTAGAGTGTATGAAAGACTACCACCTTGCGAACCGATGTCATTCATTTTCAATCACCATCATTCAAGGATGGATATAATTATGGACTTAAAATATTTATATTATATTTATGAAATTATTGTACTTCTAGAATTTTCATATCACATATAACTTTTTTACCTTCCATTACGTGAGGGATACGATAATGTCACTCGTGTGTACGGTAGACTACCGCCCCGTGAAGTGTTGTGATTCATTATTTACTTACACTTTACATGAAGGTATTAATGATAAATTTTGATGAATATAGTTAATATTTATTATCTAAATATACTTATGGAAATATAATATCACATATAACTTCTTACCTTTCATTACATTGTGAAACAATAATGTTGCTCATACATACATGTGAACTATCGACTCTACATTGTGATGTGAATTATTTTTCATTTTATTTTTTTATGAATGCTAATAAAGATTTATTTTATTAATATAAATGATATATATAAAATAATAATTATTCTTTAAAGGTAGATTTATATTTATTTTCCTTTGGTTCAATCCATCGAGAAAAATGGAAACAACGTTCATGCCTACGTACGACATACGATCTCTATGAATGGTGTAATCCATTTTCTATTTTTACCATTTAAAGATTAATATAAATAAATATATATTGAATATATATGATATTTATATCATGTTTATAATTCTGGAGATCATGTAACTATTATAAAATTAAAAGAAAAAAAACTACTTAACAAAAAATGAAAAATGAAGCTAATATCACCCAAAACAACGATTTTAATAAATAATTTGCAGTACCCCTGGTTTCTGGTAAGTAACCCTTGTTTTATGATTTTTAAGTGCATAAAGTATATGGGAGATGATTGGGGAATGTTTGGGAGACTTTTAAAGCATAAAAGGGGAAAATGTGGGGACGCACGGGCTGCGCACGGTTTGCCAAACTGTGAGGAAGCCGTGCAGGTGGTGGTCTTTTGGACAGAGGAGACCGCACGGTGTGCTCACGGTTTGGGAAAATCGTGCGAGGAGGCCATGCAGAGATCCCCTCTCTGGAAGTGACTACTGCATGGTTAGCGTACGGTTTAACTAACCGTGTGGACTAACCGTGTGCGAAGTCAACTTAGATCCTATTTATTTGGATCTAATACGTTTTATCATTTAACCCACTCGTTTTTGCTCCCAGGCAGCCCTAACTTAGGATTTCTCTCTGGGGAAGGTGGAAGAACACCTACCAGGAATTTTGAAAGCGATCTGGAGGGTTTCCTTGGCGTTTAGAGGTCGTTTGATCACGGTAAGTCTCGTTCTTGTCTGGTTTTCTTAGATCTCCCTCTTCCCTCTTATTGGATCCTTATATCTATGCCCTAGGTGGGTATATCTAAGGTAGTGGATGAATTCTAAGTCAGGTTTTGGTCTTGTTGGTGATAGGGGAAGGAATCTAAGGAGAGTTCTCAAAGAATCGACCCGGTGTTCCTGATTATTCTTCATCCATGGGTTGGTTTCGCCTATTTTGTCGAGGTAGGTGGCTTTACTCTCGATTCTTCTTTCTTAGAACTTGAAGGCTTAGTTCCAATTGACTAAATTTATTGGTTTTAAATTGTGAAATTTTGGTTCAAAACATGTTATAAATCTCTTTAGCGATGATTTATGGCTTTTGATGGAATTGGGGAAATTAAAAGAATGGTTTGTGCAAAGTGTTTTGGTTTATTGATTTTAAAATGGTGATTTTAAAATATGGATTGGATAGATTTGGAAAATGGTTTGGGGAAAAAGGTTTTCAATAAAAAGGGTTGTTTTATTGAAAGGGTTTTGTCATGGTTGAAATGGTGTGGTTTTGTTCATATTTGGTGTGTGTTTTCATATTGAATTTATGAGGCTTGGTTGAAATATGAACTTGTGTTCGGTGCCAAAAGAGTAATGGCACATGGGGAATAATTACCTTGTGATGACTTGGTAGATCAACAAGAGACCGCTCATGAGTATGGAATTGTCATATGGATGCATGCATAGTGGATTTTCACGGGTTGTGAAAGGGTTCGTTGTGTGGATTTGTGAAATGAAATGATAGTGCCAAAATGGAAATGTGAATTTGATTGGGAAAATTTGTTTGGTTTCTTTTGTTGCAAAATGGGTTTTATTGGAAAATGGATTTGACGTGGAACTTGTGATATTTTTAATTGTTTTGTAATTGTTTTATATAAATTGTTTTATATAAATGTGCTAACATGTTTTGTCCTAGAGGCATGGGTTGGGAAGTTATCGGGGGAAAACCTACTGAGTTTCATTTCTCACCCCTTTCTTTGGCACGTTGGTGCTTTTGAAGATGTCATTTACCGGGATGTTGGCAAGGGAAAGGTGTCACATGTGTTTAACACTAATTCATGATTTCTTGAGCTGTTTGGTAGAGTTGGAGCATGGAGCTTGTGGAGCCTTGGAGTCTTGTTTGTTTTTTAGTCTTGCCGGTTGTCTTTCCGCTGTTTACTCTGATTTAGTTTGGGTTCCGCTGTTGCACTTGGGTTGGTTTAAAATGAAATAAATGGACGAACTATCTTGTTTTTAACTCATGCATCATATAGTGGTTTCTTGGAGATGTTTTTTCTAGTTTTCATTGTAGTTAGTTTTTTTCTTTTAAAAGGGTAAATCATCCCCCATGTGTTTTGAAACCCTTCAGCATTTATTTCCAGCCTTTGGTGCCTTGGGGATGTTGCTTAAGGCTATGTAATGACTCATTGAGCTCTCAAGACAATGAGAATTGGGGGGTCATTACAAATGGTATCAATTTAGTCCTTCCTTTGAGGTACAAATGGTATAATCTTGTTCGGTCATTTCCTAACAAGTGGTCATCGATGTTCTTGGTCTTGGATTTGAAATTCCTTTTTGACTATTCCTTGGGTGGTCATCTTAGACAGGAGTGGGATTTTCGGAACTTGAAATGTATAGCATAAAAGGACATAGCTAACCCGTTTATGTTGAACTTCAAGTTACCAGGGTGTTGGGTACATAAGTGTTTTGGATACACTTCTAGAAAGTCGAAAATCTCATTGTCATGGGTTTATCCAATGAGATGAGCATAACATGCATTATAGAGGAATGACTTCCCATTAGGATTGCATAAATCATTTTGAGAAATGGATTATGGTTTGATGAAAAAGCGTGATTTCTGAAAATGTTAAGAATGTTTTCAAATGAAAGATTTTGAAAAGATAATGGTTTATGTATTTTGAAAATAGATTGATTTTCAAAAGAAAGAAAAGATCTATTTTAGAAAAGGTTGGAAATCAATGTTGTGATAGTAGTGTAATAGAGATTGAAATTATAAGCCTTCAGTTTCTAGGAATTTAGACTAATAGCGTGCGTTCTTTGTATAGAAAATGGAACCTGTTAGACGTTGTAGAAACCAAACGGAAGAAGCTGCGGAGAATGTGGTTGCACCTGAACCACGTGTGAAGCAAGAGCTGGTTCAGAGTATAGTTCAAGTGTTTTAAGATGTAGACACGGGGAATCGAAGGGATGAGTCAAGGCATGTAGACCATTCCGTCCAGTTTCAGAAGCAGAATCCACCCATCTTTCAGGGTGATTCTGAACCAGAAAAGGTGGAGGCATGGCTAAGCAGGATGAATCGTATCTCTGATTTCATCGGCACACTAGTAGAGCTGAAAGTAAAGTTGGAAACGTATATGTTGGAGGATCTTGCATGACAATGGTGGGAGCTAGTGGTGCAGGCTAAGGTGGATCAAGGCCTGGGCTGGGAGGAATTTGAATAATTGTTTAATAAACAATTCTATCCTCACACATTCAAGATCCAGAGGACAACTGAATTTTTCAGCCTGAACCAGGAAAATCTCTCTATCATAGAGTATGCTGCTAAATTCATTTATTTATTGCGCTTTGCACCGGAAGTTGCTGCAAGTGCGTCGCTGAAGGCATGCGTTTTTGAATCAGGGTTACGACAGGAGATTCGCTCAAAGATAGTGGTGCTCTGTATTATGGATTATACGGAAATTGTAAATAGAGCAACAGTAGCAGAAAGAGACATCTCAGGAGTTAAGGGAGGAGGAAGTATGATAATACCCATGGGAACGGGTGGGAACTCTAATGCTGGGAACAAGCGGAAGAGGGAAACCTACTTCCAAGGTGGGAGTGAAAGTCAGAATCAGGCGGATGGATCGGTGAATCTTCCTCTATGAACCATGATGAAAGATGGGTGTTTTCAATGTGGTACGATTGACCACATGAAATGGGAATGTACAACACCACAAAAAGCATGTCACAATTGAAACAATATGGGGTATCTTCAGTGATATTGTCGTAGTGCTCTGAGGTCAGGTGCGTGTGAAGCTTCCCAAGAGTCGCAAGCATCTTATGCTTCGACAGGGCGAGGACAGAAAAATCAACCTCACCAGTAGAACAGAGATAGTTATGGTGATTCCAGGAATACCATAACACCTCAGGTAGGGCAATCTCAAAAATGAAATAAGGAGAAAAGTGCAGCAACAAAGCAATTGTATAGAGCAGAACATGTGATTGTGAATGACCAGTCTGAACCGTCTACGGTGAGAGGTACGATTATTTTGAATTCTACCCTCATGCAAGTGTTGTTCGATACTGGTGCATTGCATTCTTTTCTTGATTCTCTTATTTCTGATTTGCTAAAATTAAAAGTTGAAATGATGCCTTCTGTGACAAAACTTCAAACACCTCTTAGTGAAAGAGAATGTAGAGCCTTCGTGTATAGAGCATGTTCTATAACTGTTGATGGAGCTGAGCTAAAATGAGATTTCTCTATGCTAGATATGGATGTCTATGATATAATCATGAGTATGGATTGGTTGAAAAATTCCAGGGCTCACATCTACTTTTATAGCAGAATAGTCAGTTTCGCAACTGAGGATGGCGTCGAGCATCTCTTTAGAGAAGAAAGAGTGGTGAAGGCAGGTGCAATGGGCTTGTTGGAACCAGTAGTGGTAATGATATCTTACTAGCTGGCTGCGTTAAACTTGGAATCGATGGACGAGATTGTGAATAATAGTTTTCCAGTAGTCGTGGATCAATTTCATGATGTTTTTCTTGAAAACTTCTCAGGGTTACCACCTGTAAGAGAAGTGGATTTTAAGATTGATCTCATTTTGAGGACCAGTCCGATCTCAATTCCATCTTATAGGATGGCACCAATGGAGTTAAAGGAATTTAAAGTGCAGTTAGAGGAGCTGGAAAGTAAAGGCTTTATTCGGCCATGCGTGTCTCCGTGGGCAGCACCAGTTTTGTTTGTAAAGAAAGCAGAAGGAACTTTGAGGCTATGTGTGGATTATCATAAACTTAACCAAGTTATGATAAAGAATAGATATCCACTTCCACGCATTGATGACCTATTTGATCAATTAAGGGGATCTCAGTGGTTTTGAAAAATTGACTTACGGTCAGGATAACACCAATTGCGAGTTCGGAATGAGGATATTCTGAAGACAGCCTTCAGAATCAAATATGGCCACTACGAATATGTAGTCATGCATTTTGGTCTTACAATTGCACCAAAAGTCTTTATGGCATTGATGAATCAGATATTTCAGCGATATCTGGATTCTTTTGTTGTGGTGTTTGTCGACGCCATATTGGTGTATTCAAGAACAAGGGCTCATCATGAGCAACACTTGACGATAGTGTTGGAAATATTTAGAGACCATCAGTTGTATGCCAAATTATCAAAGTGCGATTTTTGGATACAAGAGGTACGCTTTCTGGGCCTTGTTGTTTCTGAGAAGGGTGTTTTAGTGGATCCAGAAAAGATAGAAGCTGTTCTTTCTTGGAAACCGTCAAAGAATGTCTTTGAAATACAAATTTTTCTTGGTCTAGATGGTTATTACCGACACTTTGTGTGTGACTTCTCACAACTAGTGTCACCAATGACAGCTTTGACAAAGAAAACAGTGTATTTCAATGGACTAAGGAATGTCAGAAATCTTTTCAAGAGTTGAAACTTCTCCTTACATCGGCACCCATCTTGATCTTTCCTGAATCAGGACAGCGTTATGTGGTGTATTATGATGCTTCGAGAACAGGGTTGGGATGTTTTCTCATGCAAGGAGACCATGTTGTTGCTTATGGTTCAAGGAAGTTGAGGGTTCATGAGAAGAATTACCCAACACATGACTTGGAATTGGCTGCAATCATCCATGCTTTGAAAACATGGAGACATTATCTATTTGGGGAGAAATTTACTGTGTTTACAGATCAAAAAAGCCTGAAACACATTTTCTCACAACGAAATTTGAATCTGAGGCAGAGGATATGGATGAAGTATCTTCAAATGTTCAACTTTGACTTAATGGATACACCGGGTAAGGGAAATTCGGTGGCTGATGCATTAAGCAAGAAGTTGTATGCTCAGTTGGAAAAATAAGCTTCAGATGAATGGTAGTTGATGTCGGTCTTAGCCGACATGCATGTGTAATGTGAAGACCGAGGTGATGTTGCTATTTTATTTTCAACTACACTTGTTCCTGATTTCGTGAATATGGTAAAGGAGGCACAGACATCCGATATGGAATGTGTAGTGATGAGTTAAAAACTCAATGGTGGGGAGACCATTGAGGGATGGAAGCTGGATGGGAACTCAGTTTTGCGGTTTCGAGATCGGATCATTGTACCTTTAGTTTATCGAGAAAAACTCTCTCATGCTTACCACCATTCAATATGGGTTGTACATCTGGGCACACAAAAGATGTATAAGGTGTTGAAGGCGTAATTTTGGTGGAGCGGCATGAAAAGGATGGTCGCTGAATTTTTTTCAAGGTGTTTAAATTTTCAGCAAGTTAAAGAAGAGCATCAGAGACCAGCGGGTATGTTGCAGTCTCTACCAATTCTAGTGTGGAAATGGGATTGGATAGTAATGGATTTTGTTACAGTTCTTCCAATAACGGTCCGGAAACACGATGCCATTTGGGTGATAGTGGATCATCTGACCAAGTCTGTCTATTTCATCCCTATTTGTGAAACTAATACGGTGGAAGATCTTTCAAAAATCTATATCCGAGAAGTGGTAAAGAGACATGGCATACCAACTTCAATCATGTCAGATAGAGATTCGAGATTCACATCTCATTTTTGGAGATCCTTACAGAAATCCCTGGGAACTCAG
This sequence comes from Viscum album, assembly GCA_963277665.1. Lineage (NCBI taxonomy): Eukaryota > Viridiplantae > Streptophyta > Magnoliopsida > Santalales > Viscaceae > Viscum > Viscum album. The sequence continues at coordinate 426,628,862 of OY728150.1, read as the reverse complement.
TTGAATATGAGTACGTCGTATCATCCTCATACGGATGGACAATACGAAAGGATGATACAGACATTGGAAGACATGTTTCGGGCTTGTGTAATGGATTTTGGTGGCTCGTGGGAAGAGCATATGCCTTTAGTGGAGTTCTTATATAACAACAATTATTAGGCCTCGATACACATGGATCCCTTTGAAGCATTGTATGGGCGTCCTTGTCGTTCTCAACTTTGTTGGGTGGAAATAGGTGAGACTTCACTAGTTGGGTCGAGCCTTGTCCAACAAACAATGGAGAAGATTCAGATGATAAAAAAAAGAGGATGGAGACAGCACAGAGTCGTCAGAAATCTTATGCGAATCATCACCGAAGACCGTTTTCATTTTCGATGAGTGATCATGTCTTTCTGAGAATCTCTCCAAGGCTTGGACATCATCATTTTTGGTAGCAGGGAAAATTATCTCCTTGATATATTGGCCCTTTTGAAATACTGGAATGGTTTGGTGAGGTGGCGTATCGGTTGGCATTACCACCACGGTTTAGTGCAGTGAATAATGTGTTCCATGTATCTCAGTTGAAGAAGTATCAACCTGATCCTGACCAAGTGATCAGATGGGATCACGTTGACCTAGATATGGATGCTTCGTTGGTACATATCCCAGTGTGGATTGTGGATAGGCGTGATAAAGCCTTGTGCGGAAAAAGCATCGGTCTAGTGCGGGTTTTTTGGCAACATGGTCAGATTCAGGAAGAGACTTGGGAACACGAGAAAGAAATGAAGGAGCATTGGCCATAACACTTCCATAAAATCATTAGTTTTCTACTTTTCGGGGACGGAAACGCCAATGGTGTGGAGAATGTAGTACCCCCAATTTTTGGTAAGTAACCCTTGTTTTGTGCTTTTTAAGTGCATGAAGTATATGGGAGATGATTGGGGAAAGCTTGGGATACTTTTAAAGAATAAAAGGAAAAAATGTGGGGATGCATGGGCTGCGCACGGTTTGCCAAACCGTGCAGAAGCTGTGCAGGTGGTGGTCTTTTGGACAGAGGAGACTGTATGGTGTGTGCACGGTTTGGGAAAACTGTGCGAGGAGGCCGTGCGGAGAGCCCCTCTCTAGCAGTGACTACCGCACGGTTAGCGCACGATTTAACTAACCGTGCGGACTAACCATGCGCGAAGTCAACTTAAATCATATTTATTAGGATCTAATCAGTTTTATCATTTAACACACTCTTTTTTGCTCCCAGATGGCCCTAACTCCGGATTTCTCTCTGGGGAAGGTGGAAGAACACTTACCAGGTGTTTTGGAAGCGATCCGGAGGGTTTTCTTGGCGTTTAGAGGCCAGTTGATCGTGGTAAGTCTCGTTCTTGTCTTTTTTTCTTAGATCTCCTTCTTCCCTATTGTTGGATCCTTATATCTATGCCCTAGGTGGGTATATCTAAGGTAGTGGATGACTTCTAAGTCCGGTTTTGGTCTTTTTGGTGATAGGGAAAAGAATCTTAGGAGAGTTCTTGGAGAATCAACCCGGTGTTCTTGAGTATTCTTCATCCGTGGCTTGGTTTCGCCCATTTTGTCGAGGTAGGTGGCCTCACTCTTGATTCCTCTTTCTTAGAACTTGAAGTCTTAGTTCAAATTGACTAAATTTCTTGGTTTTAAATTGTAAAATTATGGTTAAAATCATGTTATAAATCTCTTTAACGATGATTTATGGGTTTTGATGGAATTGGGGAAATTGAAAGAATGTTTTGTGCAAAGTATTTTGGTTTCTTGATTTTAAAATGGTGATTTTAAAATATGGATTGGCTGGATTTGAAAAATGGTTTGGGGAAAAAGTTTTTTAATAAAAAGGATTGTTTTATTGAAAAGGTTTTGGCATGGTTGAAATAGTGTGGTTTTGGGCATACATGGTGTGTGTGTTCATATTCCATTTATGAGGCTTGGTTGAAATATGACCTTGTGCTCAGTACCAAAAGTTTAATGGCACATGGAGAATAATTACCTTGTGATGACTTGGTAGATCGACGACAGACCGCTCATGAGTATGGAACTGTCATATCGATGCATGCATAGTGGATTTTCATGGGTTGTGAAATGGTTGGTTGTGTGGATTTGTGAAATGAAATGATAGTGCCAAAATGGAAATGTGAATTTGATTGGGAAACTTTGTTTGGTTGCTTTTGTTGGAAAATGGGTTTTGTTAGAAAATGGATTTGACATGGAACTTGTGATATTGTGAATTTTTTTGGAATTTTTTTATATAAATTGTTTTATATAAATGTGCTAACATGTTTTATCCTAGAGGCATGGGTTGGGAAGTCATCGGGGGAAAACCTACTGAGTTTCATTACTCACCCCCTACTTTGGCACATTGGTGCTTTTGCAGATGTCATTTACCGGGATGTTGGCAAGGGAAAGGTGGCACATGTGTTTAGCACTACTTCATGAGTTCTTGATCTGTTTGGTAGAGTTGGAGCATGGAGCTTGTGGAGCCTTGGAGTCTTGTTTTTTTTGAGTCTTTTCGGTTGTCTTTCCGCTATTTACTCTGATTTAGTTTGGGTTCCACTGTTGCACTTGGGTTGGTTTAAAATGAAATAAATGGATGAACTATCTTGTTTTTAACTCATGCATCATATAGTGGTTTCTTGGAGATGTTTATCTAGTTTTCTTTGTAGTTAGTTGTTTTATTTTAAAATGGTAAATCGTCCCCCACATGTTTTGAAACCCTTTGGCATTTTTTTCCAGCCTTTGGTGCCTTGGGGATGTTGCTTAAGGGCAAGTAATGACTCGTTGAGCTCTCAATTCAATGAGAATTGACGGGTCATTACATAATTGCTAATAAAAGAGTGATAATATATAATAAGTATATATTAAATGATATTATATATATGAGTATGGTTATTTAATGGATTTTAATAAACCTATATTTATTATACATGAGTTTTGGACTCATACGAATAATGTTGAACAAGTTGTATGTGTTTCTCATCTCACTTTTACTTCTGTGAGACATACGCCATATTCACTACTTATTACCTTTTTATGGTGTATATACTATCAATTTTGTATATTATATCATGAATTAATTTATCTTCATGGAATTTAAATTTTAATTTAATGTTATTTCTTTCATGGGGCTTCTGATTCAAAAGTAACCAATGTGGAAAGGGTTTATTTCACAATCTCATCACTATTCAGAATTTTTTATGTTGACGTCTCCCTTGGGGGAATTATTTGTTTTTTTATATTTAACTAAATGAAATTTATTATCATATAGTTATTTATGAACTTTTAATATAATAGTACAATTTTACACTATTTGGTATTTAAAATGAATGATAAAATATTTTTAAGAAAATCTGACTTTATTTATTTCTTCGGTCAAAAATCCTTTTTCCTTAGAACCCACGTGCTATAAAAATATTTTCAATTTTTTAAAATTTTAAAAATGATTAATTAATGATAATTTTACCCATTTTTTCTTTTTCACAATATGTTTTAAAGGAATATTTATGTCATTTTCAAAATAATGCTCATTTTTCTTTTACAAAAAATGTGAAACGAATCAGTTTTGTAACATGTACAGTGTGAATAGAATTTTTCACTATCATAAAAACACAATGTTTTAAAACATATTTTAAAATATTTAATGTTTATTTTCAAAGAAAATTATTTTAAATTTGTTGTGAACTTTTCTTAAAAGGTTATTTTCAAAATGAAAAGGTTATTTTCCTAAATTTTTTTAAGTGCATTTTATATTATTTATATTCATCAACGAAATAAAAACTTTAATGTATATTTAATACACTGGGTATATGTTGTATTGATACCATGCTAGTTATTTATATGGATGGATTATGATTTTTTTATAAGGAATGTTCAATTTTATTGCTATTCACCATATTACTCTGGATGGTTTGTGATTATGTTTATTTATTGGGGTAAGTATTAACATTTCACATGATATATTTTTAATAAAAATGTTAATGTTGATTTTGTTTCATCCCTTTCATATAAGAAATGTATTGGAATTATTATGTGATGAGTGAGGCCTGAAATTACATATCCCCTTGATGCATCAGTAGGTCTCATGAGACAAATTTTCTTGGGTATTTGGATGTGGCCTTACCCATTTATGTAAGTTTTCTTTTTATGGGGACTATATGATAAGAAGTCTTAGCACGAGGCCCTGAAAATATGATTAAGATGTTCTGAATTATGCATTATATCATTATGTATTATTATTTTGATATTCCATGTGATTATACAATTAGTAGAATATCTATGGATAAGTTTTAAGATATTGTAACTATTTATATGGAATTTTTTTATCATCATTTATTACTACCATATTTTCTATTGTAATTTATTAAATAGAATGTTTTTTAGTTATTTACCTTACCATTTTGACTATTCTTTATTTATTAATTTCTTCCGCTATACGTATACTATTACTAAGCATCTGATATCACCACATTATCATGTTTTATTTTCCCTAGCATACAAGGATGTATTTTATGATTTATATGTATGGATATAATAAGGGAAATAATGGTGTTCCCTAGGAAAATACATTTTTCATTTTATGTTTAAAATTTTAATTTCAATTTGAAGTATGTATCCAGTTTAACAAGACTACTAAACTATTTTTTCATTTGGGATCTTATTTCTTATATCATATTCCAACTTAATAAAGTAGACATTGGCTCTTGGAAACAAGGGTCGTGGTAGTTACTATTTGAATTAGAGAATATTTTGTTGAAACCTTGGGATCTAGAGTTAGGAAAACATAGATTATGAAACACAAACCTATGATAAACTTTGAGGATAAGTATTGAATAACCTAATATTTTGGTAAGAAAGTGATTATGTGGTTTTCCTAGAAATACATCCCTATACAGATCATACAAGTTGAAATAGTTCTTGAATAATTGTACCTAGGGTAATAACTCTAAAAAGGGTGAATTGGTATTGACCCTATCATCACCTAGTGTAGTAAAATTATTTTTACTTTAAATCTCGTTAAACAATATCAGGATATATCATTAGGATAATTCACATTTTTTTTACAAACCATTATGAAGTACTTAAAATAATGATTTCCTCAATGAAATCATGTTTAGTATTATGGGATAAGCTATGCATAATTTTTTTAATTTATGATTATTGTATTACTAATTTTGAGAATATACTTTATGTTTCATAATGTTATGACCTAATCTAGTGTATGTAATTATTTATAAATGGAGCATAACAAAAATAATGAGAACCATATCAATGCATGTACTCCATGTTGGGACTATCCTATTTGGAAATATAATGAATCTAGAGTTTGAGCTGTAGCTAGAACTAAATAAATTATAAACATATTGGGGAATATGACTCAGGTTATAAGTAATAGCCTTTCTCATATGGAGTAGCCAATTGATCTACCACACAGTGTAACAATGTTATACTGATTTAAGCATCAGTGACATCCATCATTAAATGGGAATACAATTCCATTTTTACCTGAGAAATGGACAAGTTCCACAGAGAAGATATTTTTTATTATGGTAAGTAATTAAAGGGAGAAAGCTATCATAGTAGTTTATCATCTTCTAGGAGAGGAGGCCAATGGTATACATTGATTACAAACACCAAGGATGAAAAATAAATTGAAAACATGGAATGTAATGATTTCAAGTTACTCTTATTGGAAAAATATTTTCTTCATGAGCAATGAGAGGATATGGAAAGACAGTTTTTGTGTCTAATATAGGAATAAGAAGAAAATGTTGCTAATTAAGAATCCAAATTTACATGGTCAGAAGGACATATTTCAAACTACATATGTAATCCAAAGAGAAATATTTACTATTTCTTTTATGATCTTAACCTAATTATTCTAAGGGAACTAGTCTCCAATGTTGTTTTATCATACGAGGACATAGTATAATTTCCAATCAAGATACTAAAATAAATCTCCATGTCTTATAGATCCGAAGGGAAGTAAGATAAAAATAGGACAATAGATAAAAATAGATAAAGGGAAGAAGGGAGAGAAGAATTTTCTAACATGTGATACTTATAGGAGAAAGAACCTTGGTACATTCCTAAAATAAAATGGATTTTTCTTCATGTGTGGAGAAAAAAGGCATAATTATCTTAAATACATGGGAAAGGGAGAGACACTAAATGTATAGTGATTTAACTATAAGTATATAGAGAATTATTTAAACTAATTCCCCAAGCATCAAGGGAAAATAACTCAAAATAATTCAAGGGATCATAGTCATTATAGTGATAATATTAGAGAAAATGTATAATGATTAATTTTCTTATGTTCGTATTGAATAATTACATTATAGGAATATTTTATCAATGATATTATTTTTATAAGAATCATGTAATGTATAAGGATTATACTGAATTATCATTTCTTGAAGGATTTGAGAGTGTACGTTAAATGTTATTGATTCCCAAGAAAAGTGATTCAGTGAAAAGTTTCTATTTCTATAAAATACATGATTAATGAAGTATAACCCTTAACATAAGCTTGATGTTGAGATAATAATGATAAAGATATGTTTATGGGATAATATTGTTAACCATTAATTTGTGATAGGTTTGACGGTTTATGTCATCTTTACTTGAGATTAATAAAAGTATTGATTTATAGAATATATTTGATAACGGGAGATTATATTCTAGGAAGCATGCATGTTTTAATTAAATTTTTATGGTAAAAAAGTATTCACATATTTGGAATGTGACATTAAGATCCACTTTATATTGTCTGATGAAAATATTGTTGATTTATTGACCTTAATTCTAATATTTTGGGCATTAAATTTGGCCAGACATATTTTTTATGAGTCTCAAGGTTAACTATTTAGGGAATTAATTAGGTTAAACTTTGGGTATTATTGATTAAATTGTGATAACCATTTTCTTTTTAGTAAAGATAGGAGGAATAACTTTTTTCTCTTTTATAAATCATATGATACGTCAAAAGTTAAATTTAGTGATTTAGGTATAAAAAATTCATCTTGGATATTAATTTAATAGTGAAAGAAATGATATAAAACCAAAGAGTGAAGTTATAATTAAAAAGATATCAAGTGAGTATATTTTCTAGTGTTATCTATCATGACAGTAAAATAATTACTCAACTTTAGGAAAATAATCATGAACAAATGCTATCCTATTGACTTTAGATGCAATGAATCAAATATTCTCTTAACCCACCACATATTTATGGTTTTGTGGTCCTTAACATTCCATTTATCACTAAATTTATTATGATCAATGATTTATATTACACTTTATAATTTTTAGGCTTTTCTTCCATGTACATATATCCACTTCCCACCAATGTTCTATTATTGGTAAACCCAGTTATGTATTATTAAAAATGAACTTTTCACTTAAATTTATCTATTATAAAGAGACTATTTTATTAAATTTCTTCATAATTTTAGTTTCTAAAATATTTTTTTTCAAATTTCAAATCCTTAATTTATAAGATATAGATTAAATTACAAGGATGCAATTTATTTAAGGGGGTATAATGTAACACCCCAATATTTTTAAAGGAGAACATCATATTTTATAGAGTATATGAAATGAAATAGAAATATTGGAAGAAACTATACCACCCAAATAATTTATGATATATTTATTCTCAAATATATTCAATCTCTTTGATAGCTTGCGATGAATGAAACACTGGGTTTAAATGAAATCCGATACTCTAGTAAAATATCATTATTAAAACATGAGAATAATAATATATCCGTTAAGTTGAAGAGGATGAATAATACTAACTAAATTATGAAAATTATATGATTTAAACTTGTATAAAACCCATTCAATGATTATATATTGACTATTAATAAAATAATAAACATTTTAAATAAAGTGAAATGTTTTTTAAAAAACTATATTTTTTTCTAGAAGGCGGCCTCGTCATGATTTGATCACATAATTTAAAATTAATTTTTATAAAATTTAGAAAATTAATTTTAAAAAATAAAATTCATTTTTTAATTCCACATGTCAAAATTATCTTTGGGTGAATTTTTGAGAATTTCCTGAAAAGATAAAAAACATTTCGAGTAGTGAAAAATATTAGTTTTTTTAAGAATTCTCATTCCTTTTTAATCCATAATTTTTTTTTTGTAAATATGGTTTTAAAAGTGTAATTATTTTAATTATATATATATTAATCAAATTTATTTTATTGGAATCATTTTCATATTGAATTTTGATATAAAATCTTTGTGAACTTTTGAACATTTTCTCATTTAAAAACCTCTTTCTCATCGCATCTGCCTAATTAATTTTAAATTAAAATTTTAAACTTTTATGAATGGAATTTGGAAAAATATATTCCAAATTTTTAATTATAATAATTATTAATATATAATACGTTCAAATTAATTTTTGACTATAATGAAAATTAGAAATAATAAAAATTAATTACCATAGTTAATGTAAAAATAGGGCTACGATGGGGTTAAACTGCAAATATAACGATTAAAAATGACCAAAAACTTGTAAAACAAAATTTATACGGCCATATATAGTTATATACTCTTATAGTTTCGTTAATTTACCATTTTGGATCCTATTGTAATGTGAAAAATGTGTTACACCTTTTTTTTTCAAAAATAAGAAGTTTCCACTCACCAAAATTATAAAAGGTCACCCACTCTCCTCTACTCTTCACACTTAAAAAAACAATTGGTTTGGAAAATAAATACAAAAAATTCCTTAATTTTATCCACTAATAAAAAAATCCTTATTTTTATCATAAATTTAACCTAAGCATCCTTTTGTTGAAAACCAAAATAAGTTTTCCAAAGAAGAGGTAATGTCCCTAACCAAGTGTTTTATTTTATTTCTTCCTCCACCATATGGAATTATTTTTACAACATGATGATATAATAACCTAATTATATAAAATATATTGATATGTTTTTATGTCAATGTAATGGAATAAATCTTTCTCCTCTTCCATCAAATGGTTTACAAAATCATCATTCGTGTGTACGCTGGAATACCGCCTCCCTAACCGATGCCATTCGTTTTCCGTAACCACCTTTAAAGGAAGGATTTATTGATTAATTTAACACACACACACACATATAATATTTAATATATTATTATAGTTTTTTGAAATATTATATCACATATACCTTCTTAATTTCCATTCTATGAGGGATACAATAACATCTCTCGTGTGTATAATTAAGTTCCACCTCGCGAAGCGATGTGATTCGTATTTTTATTACAATTTACATGGAATGTATTAAGGATAACATGTAATAAATATACATGATATTTATGACCTAAAAATACTTATATGAATATGATATAACATATAAATTCTTACCTTCAAATCCATTTGAAAATAATAACATCGCTCGTGTGTACGTGTGAACTACCGCCTCTACGTAGTGATCTGAATTATTTTTCAATTTATTTTCACATGAATGGTAATAAAGATGAATTTAATTAATATAAATTATATATATATATAATAATTATTTTTTGATTATTAATTAATATTTATCTTCCTTTTTTATCCATTGATAAAAATGGAAACACCATTCGTGCGTACGTACAACCTACAGTCTCTATGAATGGTGTAATCCATTTTTCATCACTAAAATTTATAGATTAATATAAGTAAATATAGAATGAATATATATGATATTGATATCATGTTTAATATTTTTCAAATGATTTAACCATGATAAAATTAAATGGAACAAAAATTACCGAACTAAAACATACATGAAAAACAAAGAAATTATCACCTGAAATAATGGTTTAATCCAAGAATTACTGATAAATTAGTGATAAATTCCACAAACCTTCCCAGAGGGGCTCGTTACATGACTCCTCATACCCGCATCCAATAGGCCAAGGGCTGATGAGTAGTTCTGAGTAGGCATATCACTAACATGGGAGGCCTTAGTATAAGTACCTGTACACACACACACACCCAATCCTATAAATGCTGAAATGTAAAAAAACCAAACAACCATGCATGCATACATCTAAATCCAACAACCAGAGTATGATAGGAAGTAAAAGAAAGTAAATAAGGCAAAATAAAATCCCACCATAATGAGTCTAAAACACAAGTCCAACCTAAAACAAAAAGGGATTATTGCCTGAAAGTCATAGGAACACACCTTAGTCTATCCAGTCTCACTAAGCACCATCCAGTCCTGGTCCATCTAGGTTTCTATCAAAAGGTATATAGGCTAAATAGTACATGACCCATGTGGGAAAAGCTTGTTTATGGGTGAGTACAACAATACTCAGTAGGACACCCTGAAACCATAATGCATATAATAAAGTAAATATAGTCGGCTCTACAAAGATATAAGTCTACAATACATATAATAAGAATATCATGATACACTAAAAAATGACAGACAATATAATGATAAGTCATAACTATAGTATACCAGCCCTAGGATTCCAGATCAAAGAATCCATGAAGCACTCATTTGGTAGAACACACTCCTAATTCTGATAGAACTAATGATGTTCATCCAAGAGGTACTGACTATCGACTCTCTTCATGAGAATTAACACATTGATAGACCGAAGAGAATACGATACATAGATGAGGATCACTACTAAGGCTATGAGGTGATACAAACAAACTCAATTTAGATTAACCCGCTTTATAAACTATCAATGGTCATGTAGTGTTGGACATGATGATACCATGAACTCCACACAGGGAATGGAGATGAATAAAGTATATGACTTTTGGCCTCTTAGAGTGATTCTAACAACTCTATCCAGGAAGTCTTGCTGAAGGCATTGTAGTCCTTGTAGTAGGAAATGATTCTATAGTAACCTTCATGGAATGGATAAGTGGAACAAACCCTAATGAAACTTTTTCCAAGATATGAAGGACAAGAGACTCAAGCCATGTATAAAAGAGTGCGCGACGTGTAGTTGGGGTCACACACTGGTTCCATTGAACCCAGTTTCTACCAGTGTAAGTGGCCCATGTTAACCAACTGAACCCTTGAAGAAGTACACTCCATATAGGAATCTCTTACACTCTACACATGTTCCAATTCATGGTTCAAACCATGTACTTAGTCCAACACATGTCTGTGTAGGGGATTACATACCATATATGAACCTAGTGTACTCCAGCTCATGTATATGTACTCTACAAGGTACACGCTGAGTCTTTGGGGAGAATTCACATACATTATAGGCCAATCCACACATTGTGTGATACTTATCTCCTACCCAAAACCCTAATCACTCCTCAAGGGTCCCACACACTATGAAATCCCAGATTACACACTGTGTGTATTGGGACTTTATAGAATCCCTAGTTCTTCCTCTGCACATCTTGGCCAATGCTCCGGCCTTCGCTCCGGTGATTGAATTTCCATAAAATTGTAGATAGAACCTCATCGAGTCATACTATCAACAAATCAACAATATTAAAGCGTTAAATCCTCTCAGAAAACAATATCATCATCATTCTTCACTACACACTGAAGAACATGAAATTAGATATCCACCATCATCTGATTCATCACCACCTCTTTCATTGCACCACCATCATGTTGTGTTGATCCCGAATCTATGATATCATAATGTTGAACCATGAAACAGGTGCACAACTTTTGATCTATCAGGATAACTCGAGTCATGGTCCAAATGAATAACACCTATGATGAATGATGAATGGGGGGAGAAATACAAAAGGGTAGATTAAATAAATAAACCTCAATCGATTTTTTTTTCTATCTTGATCTATAACCATTATAATGTAAATCAAAATAATTAAATTATTAAGATAATTATCCCATCAAAACCTCACAAATAAACCCATCCTCTCACAACGATCAAATCACAGATCAATATTTTTGTTGATTGATTCAAGTTCATTATATAGATAAAGAATGAGGAATAAATCTAAATAAAACACATGCAATACCAAAATTTGGATCAATTTCTGATGAAGAATGATATGGTGTCATTTTTATTGGAAAGATCTTCCAAATATGAGGTTCTTCGATTGTTGTTTCACAATTAGGTCATCATTCTCCTAAGAGGAATCTATCAACGCTCTCCAAAGGATTTCCAAAATATCCAAGGTTATGTGTATAACCCTGGAAATTATCCATAATGTTCTATTTAAAGACCATAAATTTCCATGTGAAAATAATTGGAGTATAATAATTTATTCAATTATTTTTTTCATTTCTACTCCTACGATGACTTTTCCACAAACAGGCCATTCCGACTAATATTATGTCATGGCTAGGGTAGAACCTACATTATAAACTCAATAGTTCCCTCGTATTTTTGATCTAAGAATTTGTTTAGAAGTTATTCCAATTTTTCTGGAAAATTGCATATGTGTTCTTTTTAATATATTTAATATATTTTATACATTTATTTTGGGAACACCAAGCGTCAGAATCCCCAGATGTCTCTACACCTAGTCTAAAAAATAACCGATATAATATTCAAAAATAATAAATGGAAAATATGATACATTACATTCTTCCCACCTTGGGACTTTACATCCATGAAAATCCAAAACAAAAACTACTCAAAGAAATATTAGTACTGAGAACGAATCTGAGTTTCGTACTCCTATACACTCTCCTGGAGATGACCATGATGCCATAGGATGTGAACTAAAGGAATTTATTTACCATAAAGGATCCTATCATGATAATCCTAAATATCTTATGGGTACTCAAAAATACTCACTCCATCCTCAATGTTTAGCTCTCCCCAGTCAATAACGTGCGATGTTTCATGCATGTACCTCCTCATCTAAGACACATAGAAGATGTCGTGCACCTGATCTAATTGCGAAGATAGATCTAAATGGTACACTAGCTCTCCAACTATACATAGTTTCTAGAAAGGTCCAATGAACCTCGTAGATAGATTTCCACCCTGGCCAAATCTCTGTAATCTATGTCGAGGTGAAACCTATAGAAAAACATGGTTTCATTTCTCAAACTCAAAAGGACTTTATCACCTATAAACATAATAATTCTGAAGACTCTATGTAGTCTTCATCCACTCTTGGTTGAATTGAACCATCTTAGTTGTTTCTCACACCAACTCTGGGCTGATGAGTGTTGAATCTCTTAGGTTAGCCTAACCAATGGTGGAATAAAATATTTTTTTTATAAAAAAATCCACCAGTGGTAGGTGATACTCCCAAATATGGCCAAGGAACAATAAGAAATATCATATCATTTCCTACAAAAACTGAACAGTATGCTCTGTCTGGTTGTCAGTTTGCGGTTGAAACACTGTTCTCAAGTGTAATTAGTTCCCAAATTCCTCATGTAGTCCCTTACACAATCAGGATTAAAAGATAGCATCACGATCAAGAACTATCATCTATAGAAATATATGGATTCAAAATATATCCATATATTTAGTGTCATCCCAATATCTTTACTGAACATTGTTCTTGGATTTATAAGAATTGGGCCGATTTTTTGAGTTAGACTACGATCACCCAGATAGCATCATGTCCCCTAGATGTATGTGCTAATCCCATCTATAAGTCCATGGATATCCCATCCCACATCCACTCTGTAACCTTAAGGAGATAAGCTAAATCTGCTGGAACATGGTACCCAAACTTCACTTTCTAACAAGTAAGGCATAAAGAAACAAATTATATAAGCCCTTTCTTCATTTATGACCACCAAAACTGACTTCCAAGGTTTTGGTAAATCTTTTACACACCTGGATTTACTTCCAAAGGTGAAATATGAAACTCTCTCTAAACATCCTCCTAAAACATCACTGGTAACATCATGCATCCTCTGAAAAAAATGACATGCTCCCCACATTTAAAAAATCCATCGAGAACATAACCTATGGATATCTGAGCATGTAGGTTCTTAAAGTCGGTACCCTAAGATGTGCCTCCCTGAATTTTTGTAAGAGTGGATGGGTGATAACCATCGACTGAAGGTAAGATACTTTATCTCCATCCACAACTGATAACTACAATGAGGAAAACTACTCTAACACCTTGTTCAACAACTAGGAACAAAATCTCATGCTGAGAGCATTCGTTACCACATTTTCCTTCCTAGGGGTATAGAAAAATTTGAATTCATAATCCTAGAGTTAATCTAGTAATTGCCTCTACCTCAAGTTGATATGCTTCTAAGAGAATATATACTTGAGACTATTGTGATCAGAGTAGATGATTATCTACTCTCCCATGAGGTAGTGTCACCACATATTCAAAGTGAAGACTATCACTTCTAACTCAAGATCATGGGTTATGTAGTTATAATCATGTGATATAAACTAGTGTGAACCATAGGTGATCACTTCTTTCCTCTACATCATAAAACAAACAATCCTAGTTCTTGAAGCATCAAAGAACACTAAGTACTCAAAACCATCCTTTGACAATCTCAAAATGGAAATGCTCATCAAAATATATATTAACTACTAAAAATCTAGTTAACACCTCTCTACCCACATGAAATGCTTCCCCTTTAGATTAAAACCTATCATGGGTGATGATATACTAGAGAAATATTGTATGAATCTCTTGTAATATCCTACCAAACTCTGTAATCTCTAAACCCCCTTCACACTATTAGGTGGATCCATAGCTAACACTACCTCAACTTTGGTTGGGTCCACTACCACTCCACCTGTTGAGATAACATGTCCCAGAAAGTAGACCTCCTATATCCATAACTAACACTTCAATAGAATTGCATAAAGCTGGTGCTCTCAGATTAAATCTAGGACTATCCTTATGGTTTTTGCATGCTCCTCCTTAGATTTTGAGTATACAAGGATATCATCGATGAAGAGTCCTATGAACTGGACTAAGAAAGACTAGAAGATCTGGTTCATGGGTCCGATGAACACTACTACAACGTTCATCACACCAAAGGGAATCACCAAGTACTCATAGTGACCATAGAGACCTATGCATTCAATCTCTAGTATATCCTCTTCCTATAATCACAGCTGGTGATAGCCTTACTTGAGGTTAATCTTTGAGAACCATCTAACCCATAGCAACTGACCAAATAGGCAATTGATCTAAGATAATGGATACTTGTTCTTCATGGTAACCTGATTCAAGTGATGGAAGTCCAAACACAACAAAAAGCTCTCATCTACCTTTTTTTAAACAAAACTAAGGCTGCCTAGGGTGAAATTTTGGTTCTGACAAATCCCTTTCTCTACAAGTCCTCTAACTGCACATTCATCTTGTAAAGATCTGTAGTAGGCATCCAATATGCTGGTTCATATATTGGTATTGTCCCATGGAGTAGATAAATATACAAGTGTACCTTTCAGTGGGGAGTAAAAACCGAGAACATATTCAAGGAATTCATACTCATACTCCACCACCACTATAAAAAATTGGAAACTCATAACATCAATAATTGTAACACCCTAAGATTTTGTGAATTATTTTTGTTTAAATAATTTATTCTTTTTGATATTTTTCTTTTCACGCAACACTGAAAATGATTATTATAATATGTATTAAATCAATAATTTTGTCTTCCATTATATGAAATTTTATGTTTATCATGAACTATACACAATATAAAGGTTATATTTCTATATACGGAACACTAAGGTTAGTTTATGTTACATTCAGGAATGAATTTCCTCGACGTCCTACGTAACAAGTAAGACCAAGTTTTACCAAACAATAAAATATTATTAAAATATTATTATTTAATACGTTAATATTTAACCTAGATATTAAATTAGCAGTTATGAATAAAATTAACTAAATTATCCAAACCTATGGTTTTCACAACTATGAAATGAATTTAGTAGTTACAATGAATATAAGAACAATTTGAATATAATGGGAATACTTTAATAGAGAACATTTTTTTACTAATAAATTAAATTAAATTATAATTATTAAATTATATTAATGTAATATATATTATATATTAAATAAAATATTTTTTATATTCATATAATATATTCAATATGACTAATATAAAAACAAACCAAATTTTACACATAAGAAACTATATTTTTATTAAGACACTTTTAGTGCCTTTTGATGGACAACCTATTTTAAATATAAATTTTATAAACTGTTATAAATTTTAAATTTCAAAATGAAATTTATTTTTGAAATAGAAACACAAAAATTTAGTTAGGCTGAGTTTTTCATATTTTTTCGTGAAGTTTCATTTTTTAATGAATAGAGAAAAACACTGAAATTTAACTCAAATGTGATTTTTCATATAATTTATTTTTAAGGATAAATTATACATTTAATTGATTTTAAAGTTTAATTAGATCAATTTTTTTTAAATTTTTCCAATTTAGTTCATTTTAATCAATTTCACATTGAAATTGGTTATAATAACCTAACAAACCTTTTGAACATTTTCACTTTAAAAACCGGCTTTGTCATCTCATCTGCAAAATTAAATTTAAATTAATTAACTCCACTTATGTATTTGGAATTTGAAAAAATTGATTCCATATTTGGAATAATAATAATTTATAATATCTAATATTGTCAACTTATTTTTTGACCAAAAATATTAGTGAAAGTAATTAAAATTAATAATAATGAATAAGGTTAAATTAAGCTTAATGAGGGACTAAACCATAACCTTGAGGCCCAAAAAATCTATAAATTTTCAAAAATACCTTATATAGAAATATTAACCCTATAATCCCTTAGATAAACTTTATATTATTATTGGATCCACATTCAATTACAAAATGTGGGTGGGGATTCCCTTTTTCCAAAATATTACAAGAGTGCCACTCCTCCTCCACTATAAAAGGCCTCATATCCTCCCACTTCTTCACACCTCTAAAGGTACATTTGATTGAAAAAAATATTCCCAAATATCTATCCAAAATTCCTACCTTCCTACTTGAATTATACCTTTGGGAATAAAACCATCCAAGTAAGCTCTTTGGTGAAAACCAAAAGGAGTTACCCAAAGTAGAGGTAACATCCTTCCTCAAGTTCCTTTCTTATATTTTATATCTCTACCCCCTAAAATCTCATTATTTAATGCTTATATAACAGAAAAACATAATAAAAATACTGATAAATTTTTATATTAAGTGTTTGACCTACACTTACACACACCACCATCTAATTGGGTAACAAACTTACAGTTCGTGTACGACAAACTACCGCCTCACAAAACGACGACTGCTCATTTTTACTTTCCCACCTTAATGGTTTGGATTTATGATGTAAAATATATTTATATATGATATATATGATATATATAATGTTTTTATGCTTCTATATAACCTTTATAACACATAAATATATTCTTTCATTATGGGTAAACATGATAACAATGTTTGTGGAAGTGTGGACTACTGCCCCCTCAAAGCGATGCAAATCGTTCACATGATAAATGAAATGTATAAAGGATAGTTTTAATTATACATATGTGACATAAAATATATATATATGATATTCATGAAATAATTACCTTTATTTAAATATAATATATTCCATTTTCTTTATTACCCTTTCAGATATTTATAAAGTGATAACGTCATTTGTGGACATGTGGGTTACTGCCTCCTCGACCCGATGCGATTCATTTTACA
Source organism: Viscum album (assembly GCA_963277665.1). Taxonomy (NCBI): domain Eukaryota; kingdom Viridiplantae; phylum Streptophyta; class Magnoliopsida; order Santalales; family Viscaceae; genus Viscum; species Viscum album. The sequence continues at coordinate 426,611,255 of OY728150.1, read as the reverse complement.
TCAATATATATATATATATAAGTATAAATGATTAAATAATATGGTATTTGTGATATAATTATCATTATTTAAGTATTAATGTTACTAACCTTTTTTCTACAAAGATCGTTGATAAATGGGAACGTTACTTATGCATACGTACGACCTACCATCTCTATGATTGTAATGTTGATTCAGTTTTCACAACCATATTTAATTATTGGTTTTAAAAATATAATTAATGTATAAATATGATAATTATTTCATGATTATTATTCATGATATGTTTGTATAGTGACCCATTTAACCATAATTGGCCAACCAAAGTCATTTTAAACACATGAACCAAATTTGGTAAAAACTCCCAACTTATACTTAATTGTTTAAGTTCTTTTATACATAATGGTAATATGTAAATTAAAAGAAATAAAAAACTTGAAAAAGTTTCAGAATAAAGTAATTAATTAACATAATTTTATTATTTTGGAATACAAAGACATAAGATACAAGTCGAACTCAAGGTAAGGTAATATTATCTAACTTTTTTTCATTGAGATGCATGACTTATTCACTGATCACTTAATTTATATGGTGTAAATACTTCACATTAATTTATTATATGCCTCTTTAAATTAAATATATGGGTATTTACTTAACCATTTTATGATATTTCTATCATGGGGTTTAAGTTTCAAAATTTACTAAATCAGTAAAGTAATTTTGTCTCAATTTTACCTCTTTTGAGAGACATTCCATGTTATACACCTATATTTTTATATGTGGTGTATAAACTACCTTTGAAATGTTATAACATGAATATAATTATTTTAATGATATTTTAATGCTCCATGTAATTTCATTTCCCTACACAGGGAATATGATTCAAAGGTACCACATGGTAAGCATTTATTGAAATAATATAATCATTTATCGAGATTGTTTATTATCCCATTTCATTAATGAAATATTATGATCCATCTTTTAAGAAAAATCATAAATTTTATACTCCTTTGGTTAGTCTTGATATCTTCATGTATTAGTACAATTTTTTCCACTCTTTGGTACTTAAGATAATAAATAAAACGTTTTTTGGAAAATATGACCTTACATCTCTCTTCGGTCAAAAATTTGTGTCCCTTCAAACCCATGATTTCAAAAAAGGGATTCCAATAATATTTTACTAATCTCCTAAGACAATTAAAATAAATTTGAACTTTTTTTTATTTTACCAATGTTTTCAATGGGATCTTCTTGTCTCTTTCCAAGTGAGACATTTTCTAGCCTTTTTACCTTGTATAAGGAATGTTCTTTTTTATCTCATATGACGTGTCTATATTTACCTACCGTCAATTATTTTAAGCCTTATTTTCATGTTTAAAAGTTTAATTTTTAAGAAAATGTTTTTAAAATATATTTTAAATGAAATTAGTTTCAAAAAAATTTCAATATTATTTTATAAGTTTTCAAGGAAAAACATTTTTCAGATTGTTTTCAAGCCGCTCTACATGTTTTTAAAGGAAAGAGGCTTTCAAAATGTTTTCAATGATTACATTGAAAGTTTCCAAGCTTATTTTATTGAAAATGGTTTTCAAAAGGTTTAAAATTTAAGAATAATTTTTTTAAAGTGAAAGTATAATTTCCTCATAAAGTGTTTTTAAAATATATTTCAAAATTATTTCCCATATAAGATAACATTTTTTGGTGTTACTCATGACTTTCTAGGGAAATGATAGAATGTTTCCCTTCAAATTATTTCTTTGAATGGTTTGTGTTTTATGGAATTATTTTTATGAAACACTTTTCTCTTCTATGGGTTATATTATTATGAAACCTTCTTCTTTTCCCATGTTATGCTTTGGTGAAATGATTATGAAACTTGTCTCTTTTCCACAGTTTAAGATATTATTTCATGTTTATGAAACCCATTTCATTTCATGGGTTATGATATTATTGTTTATGATTTTTTGGCACATGTATGTATGATTTAATTATGATATGGGTGGGTCTTATATCTACCTCAAATGCATTGGGTAATGATAAATGTTCTTTGAGCTCAAAGGGTACACGAGAGGGCATTCCATACTAGAAACAAGAGGGTAGACATGAGTACATCCCAAGCCCAAAACAAGAGGGTACAAAAGAGGACATCCAATGGATGAAACAAGAGGTTACACATAAGGGAATCCCAAGCCTGAAGTAGGTACATGGGTGATTAACCCAAGCACAACATGTTACAATGGTCTTGGTAGGCAGCCTTAACATAAGATTTTTATATGCTTATATACTATCCATAATTCCTAGTCTTATTCTTATATTATTCTTTCATAGATTAAGTTATTTATTTAATTATGATTTATATATTATTAACTAAAAATATTTATGTAATGTTCCATGTTTTTGATTTTTGATATGTAGGGTATGATCTTCTAATGATCATGATCACATTATCATACCCTTATGTTCTTGATATGCTTACTCATTTCATTTATGTACCCTTACTAAGAATTTAATCTCACCCATTTCTTATGTTTCCATTCCCTTAATTAGGAATAGAGGTTATAATTAGAAATACTAAGGGGGGATTTTTGTTCTATGTTTCTATGTTATAAACCTATATTTTTATATGAGGTGTATAAAATACCTTTGACATATTATAACATTAATCTCATGATTATAATTATATTTTAAATTTCCATGTATTTTTATTTTACAACATGGGGAATATGATTTATTGTTACCATGTGGTAAGAGTTTATTGAAACAATATAACCATTTATCAAGATTATTTATGATCATGTTATCATTAATAAAATATTATGATCCATATTTCAAGAACAATCCTAAATTTTCTTCTCCTATGGTTATTCTTGATGTATTCATGTATTAGTTCCATTTTTTACTCATTATTACTTAAGACAATTAAGAAAATGTTTTTAAGAAAATATGACCTTACCTATCTCTTCGGTCAGAAATATATATTCCTTTAAAAACGTGATTTCCAAAAATGGATTCCAAGAATAATATACTAATATACTATGACCATTAAAAGAAATTTTTACCTTATTTTTCTTTTACCATTATTTTCAATGTAATATTCTTGTCTCTTTCCAAATGAGGCATTTTTATAACCTTTTTACTGTGAAAAAGGAATATACTTTTTACTACAAAATAAATGTATTGATTTACCTACCATAAATTATTTGAATCCTTATTTTCTTGTTAAAAATTTTAATATTTATGATATTTTTTATAAAAGAAATTTTCAAATAAATGGGTTTCAAAAGGTTTTCAATCATCTTTTATAAGTTTTCAATAAAATATGGGTTTCAAAAGATTTTCATGATCCTATAAAAGTTTTCAAAGGAAAAATGATTTGAAAATGTTTTCAAGGATTACTTTATAATTTTTCAAGTCTAGTTTTATGAAAATTATTTTCAAAAGGTTTTATATTTTAAGAAATATTTTAATAGAGAAAGGATAACTCATCATGAAGTATTTTTAAAAGAACTTTCAAAATTATTTCCCATACATGATAACATTTGTTGGTGGTACTCATGACTTTTTAGGAAATAAGAATATTTTTCCATTTATATTCATTATTTGAATGGTTTACATTTTATGGATTGGTGTTTACAAAATTTGTTTCTCTTTCATGAGTTATATTCTTATGAAACCCACTTATTTTCAAGGGTTATTCTCTGACAAAATGATTATAAAACATTTCAATTTTACACATGTTAAGATATGATTACATGTTTATAACACCCGTTTCATTTCATGGGTTATGATATGATTGTTTATGATTTTGTAGAACATGTATTTATGATTTCATTTTGAGATGGGTGGGTCTTATTTCTCCCTCAAATGAATTGGGTAATGAAAAATGTTCTATGAGCTCAATGGGTACACTGGAGGGAATCATAAGCCCAAAACATGATGGTACATGGGAGGACATCCCATACCAGAAAGAAGAGGGTACACAGGAGGAAATCCCAAGCCTAAGATAAGAGGGTACAAAGGCGGCCATCACAATCCCAAAGATGGTACATTGGTGATTAACCTAATCCTAACTTGTTACAATGGGCTTGGTAGGAAACTGTGGTATTGGGATTTTTATATGCTTATGTTCCTACCACAATTCTGTGTCTTATTCTTATATTATTATATCATGGATAATGTTATTTATTTCCTTATGATTCATATATTATAAACTGCAAATATTTATGTTATGATTCATGTCTAGGATTTTTGATATGAATGGTATGATATTTTAATGATCATGATCATGTTCTCATACCATTATATTCATGATCTTCTTACACATTTCATTTATTTACCTTTACTGATAATTTTCGCTCACCCCTTTATTATGTTTCCCTTACCTAGGTTTTGAAGAATGATTTTAATGTATAAATACTAAGGGGGATGATATTTGAGGGAATCATTGAGGATATTTCACCGAGTTAGAAGATTTTTGTTCCAAGTTTCCAAAGTCACTAATATGATACGGTCTTTGGGCGTATGTTTTTATAGTTTTTATGTATTCTAAAAAGGTGATGTAATTTAAATGTATGTTAGTACTAGGTTTTTATTACTACACCAATGGGTCAGGCTATCCAACTAATGATTAATCGGAAACACCCTCATATGCAAGAGTCCATCATGCATTGCCTTGGTTTCCATTTCACTAAAAAAGGAAACCCAGTTTCATTACTGTGGACACACCACACCATTTTTCTAAAACATTAAATTTGGGCATGGAATATAGATAACCAATCCATACCAATAATGAAACCATATGTCCTTGATAATTCTACCAAGAGATCCCAACCAAAACTCTCACCTCCGTGAGTCATATCACACTATCGATACATGTGTGTGATCATAGAGTCTTCTCTAGTTATATTTTCCAAGTGTAAGGGCTGAGTTAACAGTTCAACCATAATCTATAAATCTCGAACAAGATATTTTGTGATAAAGGAATGAAAAGAACGTGTGTCTATCAGTACTGCGGATAATTTATAAAAACACATATCATACCTTGAATCATTTTTAAATCCTTTGGGTCTTAAGCTTTGATCACATGTAACTGTCCCCTCTACTATCCTCCATCACCATGAGCCTTGTGTGGACCACATAAGGGTGGTGGTGGTAACATGTCAAAGTGTCAACTACCTCCTGCTACTCTCATATATCCTCTTCCATGTCTGTTGCCCTATAAGCATCCCTACTCCTACCGTTGTCTCTACCTCTATGGCCCATAAATAGTTTCTATGTATGCTATATGGCGGTTTGTATGATCTCGAGTGAGATGTACACTTCCATAACATGAGTAGAGCCACCTCTCTCTGGGCTATCTAGACCCACCCTATAATCCATGAACTATAGATCCTCTATCCTAGGACCACCTCTTGAAACGTCTCTCACATCCAGGTCCTTCAGAATGATGTTGCCTCCCTACTGACGAGGTATTTTCTCCAACATTCCCACTACTGACAACCACCAGATGTATCTATTCATCGAAGAAACTATAAACCACCAAAGCTCTCTCCATTACCCCATCACAGGTAGCAATGCATAGAGGGATAAAAATAGATCATATGTCTCTACGCATACCTCAGTTGAAGGTCTGATCCGTAAATAAATGACCTCGAACCATATCCATAAAATAATTAGAGAGGTTGGTAAACCTAGATGAATACTCAGACACTATCATGCTACACTATTAGAGCTAAAAAATCTCATGGATACAAACATACCTAAACATAGCTACTGAGAACTCCTCTCTAAAAAGGTACTCAAAATCTATCCATGAAAGAGTCACCTCATCAAAAGTCTGGGTTTCTAAACTCCACCAATGCCTAACCAGGCCACGAAGAAGGATTGCTACCAGGACATCTAACTGATCTTCTGCTGTCCTAACTAGATGGAAAACTTGGGTCACCGCCTCAAGATAGTCCTCATATGCTTATGGGTTTGGATCACCATGGAACCTAAGGGGTCTCTACCACTAAATATTGTGAAGTGTTCTCATCATGTGCACCTCATCCACCAATAGTGTGGGTACCACATGCTGATATTCAGGTGGTATAAATGGTGCACCACCTAGATGTAACATCTCAAGAACAAGTACCTGAATTGACTACTAATAAATAAGGGTATCATCATCGTGATCATCATGATGAATCCTAGATGGTATGCATCGCAGAGGCATCCTAAAATAAACCAAATGTACCATGGTCAATGAGTATATCCAGAGAGAAGACTCAAGAAGTAATTTGAAACATAACCCATTCCTGTATAATGCATGAAAGTTTTTTCCCTAAAACCAATGTTCTCATGTAAAAAGTTGAAAACTAGGTGATCAGATTCCCGGTGTATGGATACATCGGCCACCACACCAACACTGGAGTCTGTAGCCTAAAATACTAACTCAAAAAACATAACACTATTTCCCTAAAACAATCTCATAGACTCTCAACACTGAGCTAGAATTGAGCCCCTCTAATACCACTATGTCAAGACCCATCCAAAAGGGGACCGTACCGTGACACCCCAATCCCACGTATAATTTTCCTGGGGATGGGTGCTAGAGTCTATTAGGAATATCACTAACATGGGAGGCCTTAACCTAAGTACGTGTACACACACACATCTCCAAGCCTATAGAATATTGAAATTTAAAAATATTGAACAAACATGGATGCATACATCTAAATCCCATAACCGAAGTATGACATGAATTAAAATAATTTAAATAGGGCCAAATAAAAGCCTACAAAAAAGAGTATAAAACACAATTCTATCTTGAAACAGAAAGGGTCTATTATCTAAAATCCATAGGAACAAACCTTGATTTGTATGATCTTAAGAACCATTTGTTCCTGGTCTATCTAGGACTCTATCGAAAGGTTGATAATTTGAAAAATACAAGACATGTGTGGGAAAAGCCGGTGTAGGGGTGAGTATAACAATACTTAGTAGGATACCCTAACACCAGAAAGAATACAACAAAAGAAATGCAATCAGATCTACACAGATATAAATATATATATATATATCTACAATACATATAACATGAATATCCAAATATACTAAAAAATACAAATAGTTTAAAGGTATTTCAAAACTGTAGTATACTGGACCTAGTATTCCATCTCAAAGGATCCATGAAGTACTCATCCGGGAGAACACACTCCTGAGTCTGATAAAACTGACTACTTCCAGATGAGAGATACTGCTCATTGGGTCTCATCATGACAAAGAACATATTGATAGTTCAAATAGAATATGATTCATAGATGAGGATAAATTACATGTCCTTTTGGTGATACCAACAAACTAATTCTGGATTAACCGCTAAGTATAGGATCAACACCCGTGTAGTGTTGGTCATGATGATACCAAGAACTCCACCTAGGGTATGGAGATAAATAGAGGATATCACTATGTTCCTCTCATAGGTATTCCAAAAAATCTATCCCGGAAGTCCTGCTGAAGATATCATAGTCATAGGAGTATAAAATGATTATATGGTAACCTTTAGGGAATTGATAAGGGGAAAAGCTCTAACATAATTTTTCTAAGATATGGAGGAAAAGATATTCATGCCTTGTATAAAAGAGTACAAGACATGTAGTAGGAGTAAAACTATGTGTCCCTTTGTAACACCCCAAGATTCCATGGTGCATTTCTCTTTGAATAATGAAATAGCTTTCGATGTATGCATCTCCGAGTTCCAACACACCACGACCAATTAAACTTGCCGTTTAAAAAGTAGTTATGAATAGTAATACCCACTTTCTGAAATTTCATAAATTTCATTTTTCAAAATGGAATTCATTTTTGGATTTGGAATATCAAAATTAGCTTAGGGTGAATTTTTGGTATTTTTTGAAAATAGTCAATTTTTTATGAATAGTGAAAAACACTGCATTATTGTTTTAAATCGACTTTTTATTTAAATAATTATTTTTTTAAAATTTAGAGTTATTTTAAAGTCAAAATATATAAATAATACCTATATTAGTCCAATTTAATTCATTGGAGTCATTTTATAATAAGATTAGATATATAAAATTTTCTTGAACTTTTTAACGTCTTTTACCCACCTTTTAGGAACATTTGCAAATTTGCATAAAACGTAATTTTACCGGTTCTGGGAATTGAATTTTAAAAATCCCACAGATATGGTTGTCTTCAATAAGTAAAATTTGGTTCAATAAGATGAAAATAATTTTTGGTGAATAGTAACTTTTGAATTTTATTTATCACGGAAAAGGTAAATAGGGTAATTAAAGGTAAAAATAATATTATAATTACCCTAACACATGTACTGATTCTATTGGATAAGTTTATATAGACCAAAATAAAAATTATTAAAAAAATATGATCCATTTTTATCCACATGGATTATATTAAGAAATTTTTTATATTTTATTTAAAGAAGAGTTAATAGTGTTAAATTTAAATTTTAATAAATAAACTATTTTTAATATAGGGTTACACATAAGATAAATTTGACTAAAAATATTCATTAGAAATATAAAACTATTTCATACATCATAGTATTTTATTTATAATTTTTAGACATTAAATAATTAAATTTATTTATGACACAATGATGATATAGTAATTACCTTATAAATGAAAGATTAAAATAATTGATATTATAAATAATAAAATTAATGTAAATTAAAACCTTTTATGCCACCAACGAATTCTCTAGGATATTATGACATGTTAGGGTTGATTCAAGGTATTTTTTTCGAAGAAATCAAGTTTTTATTACTTTCACAAAAAGAAAATACGAAATAGTGTCAAAATTGACATAATTCAGTTTTTAAAACAAATACTAATTTATTAAATGATATAATATTCCTAAAAATATAAGATTAGTCCAAATGACTTAGATAATGTTATATATATCATAAATGAACCACTTGAGGTTCTATTGGCATTTTATAGTGACTACATTAACCATTTAGTATAAAAATACATGAAGACATCATAAAAGTTAAACTATTTAACTAAGAGTTAAATTTAAACGATAAGGTTAATATGGTGACCTAAACTTGTCTAAAATATATTTTTTGAGATGATATATACCCATACCTACCTTAGAATATAAATAAATCCATTTTGAACTATTAGAAGCCGAAAATAATTTTATAATTAAATAATATTTCAAGCCTTTCCAAAAGTGCTCCTCACCTCTCTTATAAAAGGGTACTACCCTTTCTCTTTAATTTACACATCCAAAGTAATTTGGCTCGGCCAAACCCTACCAAAATATCCTCCCAAATACACTCACTTCATCCTATAATCCTTACTTTGATAATAAATCTAATATAAGGGGCCATTTTGTTCAAATGAAAAGGAAGCACCTGAAGAAGAGGTAATTATTTCATCACCTCTTTCAAAGTTCTTTTCTTCTTCCACTTTCTCTTTCTTAGTTGTTTCCATACCAAAATAATCACTCCAGTACCTTATACATACTGTGATGTTATTATAAATATGGTACAACCATATTCATTATTCTATCAATCATACAAATGACAAAGTCACCATACGTGCGTACGTACGTCTTACTGTCTCCACATCATGGTGTAGTTTGTTATTCAACACATCATTATTTGGATGGATATAAAAATGAGTATAATTGATGTAAATAATAAATATAACATGTTAATTATTTTTTATATATAATATACCATCCAATTATATACTATTTCACCATCAATAGAATGATATTGCCGCTCGGGCATACGTATAACTTACCGTCTGTATGACACGATGAGATTTCATTCCCCATCATAACCATTCAAGAATAATTTTCATCTAATGATTAAAAAATAATGTTTAAGAACATAATATCATTATGTATATGAATCAAATACATCCTTTCCATAACAAACACAACTTATATAACAAAATATATAAAGTAAAACGAATCAGTAACACCTGAAATAATTATACTGCTGAAATATTTTTAACAATGAAATATTAGAGGATCATTTATGATATAATATTTATGTATGTGGTTCTAGTATAATTTAATAAAAATTATTTAACCAATATACAAAAGTTTAATGTACCCTAAACTAAGGAAAATTACAAGTTAATAGTTTATTTTAAAATCTCTTTATTATTAGAGGTTGTTTATACGTAAGTATATACTGGGAGTTATTTATAATCCACATCTGTGTTTTTTGAAAATGTATTTCAAAACATTTTTACTATTTTCTAGACTACGGGTTAAATTCATTTATACCCTTTTTTACTTTTTATAAAAAAAATTAAAGGAATCTTTCTGTTATTTTCCAAACAATATAGTTTATGACCTTTTTGAAATATTTAAGAAGATAATGTTTTTTAACTTATACGGAAGGTGAGACTATTTTTCAACAGTTATAACACTTTCTAATATTCCCTAACAAGATTATATGAATATTTTCAACATAAATGTTTTCTTTTATAATTATGCGACTTTTAATTGATTTCAAAGCAGAAAGGGATATTTCTCTCAAATTGTTTTTGGATTGATTTAATCTGTGACAAAATCTATTATTACATTTTATGTTTAATTGAAGTTGATTTACTAGGATAAAATATTACATGTTATATTGATTTTTTTATGATATGTTTTAATGAGGATGTGCTATTTTTATGTCATTCATGTTTCATGGTTTATGTATTAACATTTCATATGTTAGTTTGATACAAATGTTATGTTATGTTTCACACATTTCATATGTGGAATACATTGGATGTAGTAATTGATAGGTAGGGCCCGCTATAGCTCATCGATGCATCAGTAGGTCTCATGAGACGAACTAGTGTCTTGGAACAAGGCCTTGAAAATATTTTTATTTTTAGTCTTGGAACAAAGTCTTGATTATGTGGTTATGATGTCCAGCATTATGCATTCCATCATTATGAGATTCAGTATTGATATTACATGTGATTATTTGACTAGTATAATGTCCATGTGAATAAGTAAATGGAATTATTTGATTAATCATTTCCACATTATGCTGAATTTTATGTTTAAAAGGCTTGTGTTTTAGTCTTATACATTGCCTTAAATGTTTATGCTTATTTATGATAGTTTCCGCTATATTGTTATCCTTACTGAGAATTTGAGATCACCCCTTTATTATGTTTTATTTTTCCTAGGATGTGAAGAAGTATTTTATGACTGACCTGTAGGGATAGGAAAAGGGATATGAGTGTGTTCAACGGAGACACATTTTTTTTATTTTTCATTTCACAATGTAATGTAAACCTTATGAATATATCTAGTACTTCCAAAGCTACTAAACTGATCGGTATTTCAGGACTTTATATCTTGTGATCATGCCAATTTTATGTAATAGTGCACCGAATCTGGGTAGCTGGGGTCAGAGTGTTACACCCTAGTCCTCGGGTTCAGCCCATGTAAATATCATGTGTCATAAAACTGTGTCTGTGTAGAATTACACATCATGTAGGCATCCCATGTACTCTACCCATGTTCCAATACACATCTCAAACCATGTACTTGGTTCAACCTGTGTCCATGTAGGAGAGTACACACTATGTAGGAAGCCCATGTACTCCACCCTGTGTCTAGGTACTCTCCAAGGTACATAATGAGTCAGTAGGGATATCTCACATGATATGTGAGCCATGCCACATGTCTTGTGATACTTATATCCCACCCAAAACCCTAGCCTCTACTCATGGGTCCCCACATGCCGTGTAATCCTGAATTACATGCTGTGTGAATTAGAATTTTATAGAGTCCATAGTTATTATTTTACAAGTTACGATTGATGTTATGCCCTTTTATGTGATAGTATCCTTGCAGAAAAACTATATATTGATCCTCCTCATGTCATTCCATCATTTAATAAACAAGATTTCAAACTTCGATATTATCAAAAAACAAGATCATCGTAATTCTTTGTTGTGCACTGAAGAACATGAAATCAGGTATTAACCATCATCTGATTCATCGCATCTTCCAACATTTCACCACCATCATGTCATGTCAATCCCAAATCTATGATATCATATCATTTCACCAATAAATGTCTATGAAACGATCTATCGATTAGGATATGTTGAGTTGTGGGCTCATCGAAGAACGCCCGTGATGAATGATGAATGGGGGGAGAAAAAACTCAAAAAACAATTAGAGGAATGAACCTCCATTGATGTTCGTGTCTATATCAATTCATAAAAATTTGAATTAAAATTGAAATAATTAAATCAAAAAGATAATTATCACATCAAAACGTTGCAAATAAACCCATCCTACATAAGGATTGAATCATGGATCAATCAATTTTTTGATTGATTCATGTTCCTCATAGAGATAATGAACGGGGAAGAACTATAAATAAAACACATTTATTGCCTTTATTTGGATGAATTGTTGATGAATAATGATTCAGTGTCATTTTTGTTGTAAATATTCATCGAATCTAAGGTGCGTCGATCATCATTTCAGGATTCAGTCATCGTTCTCCTGAGAGGAATCTGTCAAAACTCTCCAACAGATCTATAAATTTTATAGGGTTATGGGGATAAACCTAGAAATTCTCCATAATTATCTATTTAAAGACCACCAATAATTGTGTCAACACAATTTGAATAAAATAATTTATTCAATTATTTTATTTATTTCCACGTCTATGATAACTTTTCCACAAACAGCTTGCACCGACTAATTTTATACTGCACCTAGGATAAAACCTACATTATGAACTCAACGGTGACATCCAATTTCAAATATGGGAAAGCATTTAGATGTTATTCACCTTTTTTAGAAAATTTTCGCTCACATTAATTTTAAAATTTTTAATATATTTCAAACATTTATTCTAGGCACACTCGACCATGGAATTGAATGTTGTGTTATTTCCTACTCAACAAAATAATCCAAATAGTATCCAAATATAATAAATTGAAAATTCAAGAAATTAAAATAAAAGACTATAACTATATCTTAAATTCTATAAGATATATGATTATGTTTATTTAATGGATTTTTAATAAAAATATATTTATTATATAGAATGATCTAATGCATATGAAATAAGTTGAAAAAGTAGTAAGGGTTTCGTATCTCTCTTTTACTACCGTGAGAGAAACACCATATTCACCACTTATTTTTTTTATGGGGTGTATATACTTCCCATTTTGTATGTTATATCATTAATTCATTTATCAGAATGGTATTTAATGTTTTATTGAAATATATTTATTTCATGGGGCTTATGATTTCAAATTTATCAAAGTGGTAAAGGTTTATTTAACAATCTCATAATTATTTGGGATTGTTTATGTTTACATCTACCTTGGAGGAATTATTTGATATTTCTATCTTGAAATTAATTTATTTTATTCTAATATTGTTATTCATAAAATTTTAATGTAATAGTACCATTTCCCACTCGATGGTACTTAAAATGATTCATTTTTTTAAAATGTGAATTTATTTCTCTCTTAAGTTGGAAATACATTTCCATAAAGACACATATTTTCTAAAAATGTTTTAAAAAATTTCAAAATTATTTATTAAGGATTTTTTTTACCAATTTTGACTTAATAAAAAATAACTTTAAATGAATATTCATGTCATTTTCAAAAAAATTCATGCTTTAGTTTTATCGAAAATGTGAAAGGAATCTTTGTTGTAACATGTACTATATAAATGTAATTTTCTACAAACATGGCCAATCAATGTTTTAAAAAATATATTACAATATTTAAAGGTTATTTTCAAAAAAATTATTTTTAATTTTCTATTTTAGAAGGTTTTTTTTCAATGTGAAAAGGCCATTTTCCTAAAAATGTTTTTAGGATCTTTATGGAATTTATATTCATCAAAGAAATCAACCCACTATTATATTTATAATTTACTAAGGATATTTTTTATTGATATCATCCTTATTATTTATCTGGATGGTTTGTGACCTCTTTGACTGGGGATGTAAAATTTTATTACCATTCACCATATTACTTTGGATGGGTTATGATTATGTTTATTGATTGGGTTAAGTATTAGCATTTCATATTTTATTTTTTCAATATGAATATTTATATTGATTATGTTTCACCCATTTCATATGAGGATTTAATAAGACTTATTATGTGATGAATGGGACTCAAAATTATATATCCCCTCGATGCATCATTATGTCTCATGATATAAATTAGCTCGGGTATTTGGGTGAGGCCTTACCAATTTATGTAATATGTCTTGGAATGAGGACATGATAGTAAAAAGTATTGGCATGAGGCCTTGGAGGTACGCTTAAGATGTTCAACAATATGTATTCCATCATTATGAATTCATTTATTTATATTTCATGTGATTATTTGATTATTTAAAATATCCATGGTTAACTTTAAAGCTTATGTCATTATTTATATGGAATTATTGGATCATCATTTATATATGTGATATCTTTCTCAAGTTATTGATTAAATTTCATGAGTTTTAGTTATTTACTATTATGTATTGATTATTCCTTTTTTATTCATTGCTTCCACTATATGTATACCTTTACTGAGCATCTGATATCACCCTTTTCTGATGTTTTATTTTCCCCAGGATACCAGGACATGTTTTAAGATTGATATATAAAGATACAGTAAGGGGAATAATATAATTACCAATGAAAATAATTTTTGTATTTTATGTTTCAAAATGTAATGTGAATTTCATGTATATATATATATATTACCAATAATTCTAAAATATTCATCCATTTGGTATGAAATTCCTTTTATCTTATGCCAATTTAATGGGGTAATAGTTGCTACAATAAAAGATTATTGGTTTATAAAGGGTGGATGAAGGATATTTATAATATTAACTAGTATAAATATCTATCTTTTAAAAAATTTACTTTGTATAATTTCAATTTTCCTTTCCTTTTTATTTTTAATTTCTCAATTCACCCCCTTTTGAAATATCAACTATCCAACTTTAGTAAAGTAATTGGTATCAAGGTAGGTCTTCATAATTAGTTTTTTATTTTTTTGATTTGTATACATTAGTTATTTTTGTTATTATTATGGATATTGGAAAGGTAAAATTGAGGATAACTTCATGTGGATTATCATTTAGAAATAAAATAAAATTATAAAAACATATAAATTACTTTAGGTTGACATAAATTCTCTCACTAGTAATGATATAGGTTTATATTTTTTAAAATTATAAAGTCTTGATCATTTAATATTTTTCAATTACTCAAAATGGTTTTGGTAATGTTTCTCCCTATAGATTTATTCTTTATAGTTAGAGAATTTTAAAAGTGAAACATTATGATACAAAAAATTTAATAAGAACTAAACTTGGCATGTCGAGGGGTGACTACTACAACATTAAGATGATGGAAAAAAGAAACTGTAAATTGGATGTTCTGTAGATTTATGAGTATAGTAAATGGAATGAGGGATCTTGGTGGATAATTGGACAAAAATATTCTAGTTGAGATAGTTTTAAAATATTTACATAATAATAATCATGAAAATATGGTTTACATTGTTGAAATACAAAATTTCAATGAGTACACAATTGATGGACTCATTGGTTCACTTCTTCAATATGAAATGGAGTTGAAGTATATTGTTGAAGAAGAGACCACCCAAATGAGAGTAGTTTATTTTAAATATATTAATTTTACTTCATAAACTTGTAATTATACAATTTAGGGATATAAAAAAGATGAAATTTCATAACCCATAAGAAGATTCTATAATGACCTAAAAATAAAGAGAAAATTCTCAAGAGAGTTTAGAAAGGATTATCAAAGGGATGATAAAAAAGGAAACAAAATAAAAATTTTAAATCTTATAATGATGCCTCAAAACTAAATTATAATGAGTGTGAAAATAAAGTATATATTAATATGTACTGACTCATATTAATGAATATAAAATTTTATATTCTTATAAAGAAGGAAAAAAGAACTTTTGCAGTTTGATGTATGTAAGACTCGAGATTAAACTAATGTAATATAAGCATTATTTATTATAGTGTCCAATAAAATGAATAATTTTTTTAATTGTAATGTAAATTTAAATACTTACAAATTAATATTATTAAATTAATAATAATTATACA
Source organism: Viscum album (assembly GCA_963277665.1). Taxonomy (NCBI): domain Eukaryota; kingdom Viridiplantae; phylum Streptophyta; class Magnoliopsida; order Santalales; family Viscaceae; genus Viscum; species Viscum album. The sequence goes on along the minus strand of OY728150.1, from coordinate 426,595,150 downwards.
AATATGTGTGGGAATAAAAATAAGATTTATTAGAAAATAATTATCAAATTTTAAAATCTAAAATACATAATTTTGAAATTCGTAAGTGTTTTTATTTAATAATTAAATTTTACATAAAAAGATAATTTTATTTTTATAAATTGATTTAAATGTATGATAATCATGTAATAATTATTTAAGGTTAATTTTTAGTATTTTTTTAATGAAGTTTATTTTTTAGAGAATAGAAAAGAATTACAGGTTTTAGGAACACCACAACTTTTATGTCATATTTAGGATATAAGAATGAATTTAAATCTTATGGAATAATTTTATATGAAAAAATGTATTTGATGAGTAAAATAATGAATTTAAAAATATTAAGTTGAATTTAGAATCTTATATTTGACATTTTGAAACCAAAATTACATTTTAACCTAAAAAGGACTTTGGTTCTTTACATTTAATGTAGTGGTTGAATGGTTCTATTTGGTATTGTCTAGATATAAATGTAATATAACCATAATTTATTTAATAATAATTAAAATAATTTTATGTAAATCAATGAAATTTAAAAATAACAGGCCTAAATAACAAAAGAATAAATATTTTAACCCAAACTTCCCTCCCTAAGTATATATACCTACCATTATCCCATTATTATCCACTATAAAGCTATATAGAATTAATTACCTCCCATTATCTTTCTATATATCTCTATATAGTATCTCCAAAGAGTTTTTTGGGTTATATAGTGTTCCATTCATACTTTAAGAAGCTAATTTAAAAGGTAAGGGTTCATAACCTCTTCTCTAACTTTATTTTTGCGATCCTTCCAATTCATTTTATATTTCAATATTAAATGTTACTATGATTCATATTACAAATTAATTATTATATTTTCAAAGATATATAACTATTATCTATCATTATACTAACTTCATAAGATGTTATAATGATCAAACATCCCTGTAGCCATAAAACATTCTAAAATTTTGGTAAAGTAAACAGTGTGTGGTTTCTTAGAAATTAATCTCCATCTGAATTAAAAAAATTGGATATAGACTTTGGATTAGATGAACCTATGGGTAATAGCCTTAAAAAAGGTTGGTTGGTTATTAACTCAATCACCACTGCTGCAAATCATTTTTTTGGATTTTATTGATGGGATCCGGTACCCAAACAAGCAAGCACAAAACAAAACAAGTTCAGAAAACACACCAATCCAGAATTGCTTACTATCAAAACCATACTCATCTCCGTATCCCCTGTCGGACTCGTCATCACCGGTGGCCGTAGCCATTTCCCATCCTGATGGCCTCTAGTAGTTAACACTGTGCACCCGATTCCTGAGCTCCACCAGAAATGTATGATCTGGAGATGTCCTATCGACCCTACTAACCTTTGCAAAGCCCACAGCCACCTAACTATTCCTCTTGGAGGCAGATCGAGTCCGCATCGGCCACGGAAGTCATGTGTAATCTCTCCTTGGTCTTCGTCTAGGGGTGGAAGACAAAGGCCCTTAAACAGCAGCATGTATCTGCTTCCCTCTTTGAACCACATCAATGAAAGAACGGCTGACTGGGCCGCTCAAATTCTCTTTCCCTCCCCCAGGAAAAACCTTTCCTTTGCCAGTATGATCCCCCAAACCCGAACCAGGGCTCCCTACATAGCTTTCCATCTTTTGGTCTCGAGTTTTGTTCACCATCATAGGTAGGAGTACACCTTCTTCCAGCACATTTTCAACACTCACCATGGGAAAATCCTTCACACCGCCATCATCCTAAAGGATCTGTCCCCCGTCAAATTCCGCTAGCATGGAGCGCCTGTTCTCAAGGTGACTTTCATCCACAGGCAGACCAGCGAGGGACTTCCCCCTGTCATCCTCATGGGGGACCTCCACTGCCTCCCCACTGTCCAGCACAGCCTCAGATTCCAATTATTCAACCGTCTGTCCCTTAGGGGCTTCCTCAACATCCTCCCCACCTGGGGAACCATCATCCTCCTGACCCTCGACCATCATTCCATCAGAGTGACCCTCGAAACTATTAATAAATGAGAGAAAAGGTTGATCCAAGGGGTCCAAACCTCCAGACTCCTTGGCCCCAGACAAGCTCGGAATAGGTTCCCGCTTCTTACCACCTGCAACTCCAGAAGTAAGATTTCTCTCAAAAGAAACCTTACATGAATAAATTGGACGATCATTCAAAGATGAATTTGACACACCAGATAAAACCCTCTATCAACAGGATCCTTCGACCTCGAACCCAACTCTGAACCTGACTCCAAACGAGGATCCTCATCCAAGCACACATGAGCAGATTTCCCTTTACAATTTATCTCCCTCAGTCGAGCAGGGTGTCCCTTTCGACAAACCTCATCCGAGTGTCCCAGCCTCCTACAAGAACCACAAAACTCGATCCAATCTTCATAAACAATTTGATGCCTACAATGATACTCTTCGCTAATCATGATACAAATAGAATCAAAAGGTTTGCGAGACGCATCAATCTCAATGCACACTCGGGGATTCACTGGGTGGCAAACCGCCTCAGTACGACTGTAAGAACATAAATAATGGCCTACCATGTTTCCCAGCATACGTATAATTTAAGGGTTCTGAAAAGGTAAAGGAAGTTTGGGAAAACTTACCCAAACCACGATGGAAGGAGAGTCACGATTCATGTGAATGTCGAATGACCAACGAAGAAGAAGAAATCGAGATCCCTTAAAATGATGGGGAGCCCTCGACCATGCTCGAATAAGATCTTCCTCTGTCTCAAAATGAATCATAATTTGTTTACTGTCAAGAAAACCAACAACTGCTCGTTCTTGAAGATCCCATGATCCGAAGATAAAACGGTTGAAATCGTCCACTGAAGGCATCTTCTTCTAGAAATGAGCCACCAGAGTAAGCTTCAACATGCTGGAAGACTCCGTAAACTCGGTAGAAGAAAGCGAAAGGTTCGGCACCCCATCGACCAGATATGGTACTTTAGGGTTTAAAGCAGATTTCAGAAAAGGTGGGAGAAACTCCGAGTTGGAGAAGGGATGGAAGATCCTAGCTCTTCTATGAGACGACGATTCTCCCTCCCCCACCACGGGGGGAGGAGCCGGAGCGGAGGCCGCCATCGTCACCTACGAGGAAGAGGCATCGAAGGATCGAGACCCACCCACCTTCCAAAAAATTCCATGGGGAAAGAGAATGTGTAACCCAACTCAATCACCACTCAATGCAAAATAAATGATCATAACTGCACACTTGGTTTTACATTACTGGGGGATATACATTGATTCATTTGAACTATAAAAACAATAATAAAAGATTATTTCCTATTTATACCCTCAAAAATGAATATACACTTTAATAATTTCTTATTATCATTCCTTTGATAAGGGTAATTTTCATTACATTGTTAATGTCATATTGTTTCTAAATTTATTGAGGGATATTCAATTAGATAGCCACATCGTTACATTGAATTTGGAAATAATGAAACTCCTATATATCAATTATCCATAAGTGGGAATCTTTTGACTACTTAGCCCTAATTTTGTATGAGGTTCATTCAAAAATATTATGTATTGTATTTTTTAGAAATTCATATCATATGATGGATTCATTGGACTAATTATGTGATGGCCGGGCCCTGAAATTATATAGCTCATTTATGATACGGTATTTATAATGAGATAATATAATAAGATATTTAGTATAATCCTTACCCATTAATATATAATTTTAGGGAAAGAGGCATGGACAGTAGGTTTATGAGGTATGGAATTATGAATTACATTACCATGAGATGAGTTATTATTATCAATGAATTTATTTATTTTTATGTAATCCAAGGATATATTATTTTTTATCGAAATAATCAGTTATTTTCTACCCCTTACTGGGAATCTAATGTGATGACCCAAAATTTTATAAACATAATTACCTTTGTGATGGAATTAAATGGAATATTATGGTTATGGAAAACATATTCACTTATTTGGAATATTATATCCTATCGGATTTAAAATATCATTAAGAATTATAAATGTTGATTATATGTCCATGGAACAGTGAATATATTATTATCATATATAGTGGATTTTCATAAATAAAATTGACATGTAAAAAGGAAGTTATAGCCATGAGTTGTAGGATCGTTCCCAATAAATCCCATTCACTAAAGATTATAAGGGAGATAGAATTATTAGGAATATATTTTACGAAGAGCAATCCAAGATACAATAACTAAATCATGTGAGAAACTATTTATAGGAGAAGTTCAAGCTCATCGAAATCACGAACCAAACAATGTATAGAAAACCACCTCATGAAAATCTCACAATCGCGCACTTTAAACTTAGGGTGTTTTCATATGTAATAAAGGTATATTTATCAAGATCATAATAATATAAATATGAATATTTTATTGAATAATTTATATATTTACTTTTTATTATCTTTATTTTGTAAATGATTATGATTTTGATATGATAAAAAACAAATTTTATTTTTGTGTAATATGAAATTTAAATTACAACATTCCTCTTTGATGAAATTGGGAATTTAAAAAAAATGATAATTTAAAAAAACAATAAAATTCAATAATTTTTATTAAATATAATTGATAATATAATTTTTATTAATTCAAATGAAATTTTTATTAGTGTTCAAAAATTGTTATTTTCAAAAAACCCAACCTATCTCAATAAATATCGATTATTATTTTGAAATTAAAAATAAACCTATTTAGAAAATTATTTTGATAAATTAAATATTATTTTTGGAATTAAAAATTAAAAATTATCCAACTTTGAATTTTTTATAATTTTATGAGACAGTTGTATTTTTGGGTAAAAATGAAATACTATATAAATATATGGTGTGTATTATGACATCATAATGACCCCAAAAATGATGTAATAAATGACATAAAATGTATCAATGAACAAATATATTTTTCTCCTATAAAATAATGTGATTATTAGGTAATTTTATTAATTTTATAAATCCATTATGATTCCTCCAAAACCTATATTATATTTTAATGTTTTAAAATTATTTCTTTATGAACATGGATCACTTTCACATCCCCAAGGGTAATATTTTAATGATATAAGACCATTTAATTATAAAAAAAGAAAAAAATAATCTTTTTTAGAAACCATGGGTTGTTTTTTTTATTACTTTTTTATTTAGAGTCCAAAACCTATGTTTAGGAAATAATAAAGAACTTCTCTATATTTTCATATATAAACCCAAATTAGATCCCATTTATATTCACTAAAAACATTGGATCACATAATTACTATGACCTCCCATCTATAGAGTCCACCCAGTGCTCCCCAATTTCTGAAGAAGCTCATCCCAATCCTTTAGAACCACCCTCTCAAGCTAAGGATCCTCTCTTTCTCCTCTCTATTCAAGCACCTTATTTATGTAATGAAATTTTTATTCTAATTTCTGTTGATGAACTATGATATTAAACATAAAAATTACTTAACTTATAATTCATAAGTTATTATTTACCATTTTCACTCTCATTAATTACACCAATGATTCATTATGTACCCCTTTTACACTGCTGAAATTATCCTGTGATTTTTCATGCTAGGGTTTTATTCAAACACCCTTCTTATCTTATTCAAATTAATTCCAAAATTGTTGTGTTTTATTATGTTACTAAATATTAATCATACATTAATTTTTACTTCCAAGGGATGATACATACATTTATCTCTCATTGAACAATTTTATTAATATTTATGTACCACAGTTATGCTGTCAGAATGTCACTAGAATTTTCCTCCCTGAACATTTATATGGTGTATTCACATACTCATTTTCACTCAAGGGTATTCACATATTTGTACCAATACTTCATTGAATTGGTAATTACATTTATGTAAACCAAAATCCTTAATCATAGTATTAAATGTTTTGAAATATGTTCTTCTATTATATGATCTATGTGGCACACTTATGCATTAAAAAGATATGATTAAGATTGGCTCACCTAGATTGTGATCCAATGCCTTGGGTAATGTTTTAGTCTCATTATAATCCATGTATGTTGATAATAAGGTTATCCTAAGAACATTATGTTATGATTTATTTGTTATTAACATTGAAATATGATTATGATGTCATGTTTAAAGTTGTTTCCACATTGCCATGTTTTTTTATGTTATCATGTTATATCATTCCTCATTGTTCTTGATTATAACTCTCACCCCTTTTATGTCCCATTTAAATTCATATTTTATAACATGTAATAATTTCTTAAAGTTATGGTTTTCTTATTACCTTACTATGATTTATAACTCACCCATTTCTTATATATATCCCCAAGCTGTCCCATGTAGTTTTAAGAACAATGCAGTATTATGAGAATGTTAAGGAAGTTTAAAATAATTTCAATGTACCCCATATTATAAGTTGTTATGTATTATAAACAATTACTAAAATACACTATACTAATCTATCTTATATGTTTTAGTAGGTGTATTATTTTTTAATAAATCATGAATTGATGTGTAATAAAGACAATGGTTAACATAGTTGGTATCAGAGAAAAGTTTAGTCACTTTTTTGGATTAGTATTAAAAAAATTAGATAAATCTATAGGGATTAAACTAAACATAAGAAGACATAAATAAATTTTGGTAATGTATAGAGTAAGTGGTTTTCAAGAAAATACATCCCTATCTGGATACCATAAGTGGATGTGGCTCTAGCATAGATTTAGCTATAGGTAATACATGAAAAAACCATATTGAGCAAGAATCGAAAAAAATAGGTGCATGGAAATATGCCTCAATACACAACTATTTTGAAAATCCAAGGGGATATGTTTTGGTAATTTCCAACCTCATTATGAACTATTATCAGGGGAGAAAAAATTCCCACAAGAGTTGATGTTAGCAAATAGATCATGGATAACATCGATTGAAGCCTATGAATTTATAAGTTAAGGAATAAATTTAATTTATAAAGAATTTATTTAATGTTATTTAATTCCTATTTATGTTTTTAATAGTTTAAAAATAATAATCCCTAATTTTACATTCATTATAGCCAAAGGTTGGAAATATGAGGATCCAAGTAAACAACCAATGTGAAGGGAAATGTGATGACTTCCCAAATGAGTTGCCCAACCCAATGAGGGTAGGAATCAAAAACTGAGTGATGATACTCTCTCAGTTAAATATGTTCATGAATAGAAAACTAAATCTATAGAAATTCCCAGATCCCCCAAATAAAAAAAAGATACATTTGAGACCTTTATGTGATACAGGCCTCTGACATTCAATGGATCATCTAGTCCCTTAATCATAGAAAAATGGATCAAATCCTATGATAATATCTTCCCCATCCTTCATTTTTTTGAGCAAGAGAAGTTCACACTATAATTTTATCATATTAAAGGAGAATATGATCATTGGTTCACATTGATCAAGAATACAATGCCAGAGGAAGATATCAAAGTGATAGGGTGGAAGTAATTCAGGAAACAGTTTTTTAAAAAATATTTTACTTGCACTCTACAATATAAAATGGAAGGATATTTACTTTACCTAATGAAAAAGGATGATGAATATATTTGGGGAGTATAAATAAATATTCACAAGACTTGCATGATATGCCTCTGGATTTTTCATTACTCCTGAATGAAAAGTCGACTAATTTCTGGGTGGGCTAAAACCGAGTCTACAAAATGCCATGATGATTCAAGAATTTGAATAAAATGAGGAAATTAAATGATGCATCCTCAAAGTTGAAATGGAGATAAGTGAATCACAAGGGTATTATAAGAATAATAATTGGAAAAATGGAGTTTTATTCTATTTTTGTGATAGAAAAATCTAATAGTGGTAATAAATTTCAATATCTATCTCGTCATAAGTATGGAAGAATCACCCCAAAAATCAACTGAAGGGGACGAGGAAATGATTTACATTTGGAAATTAAGGGCACCGACATAGAGATTCTTGATGTTAGAAACCAACCAATGAAATAGAATATAGTAATTATCTATTCAACCCTAAACTTATTTTCAATGTTTTAACAAAAAGGGAATATGTAAACTATGTGAAAAAAATCCATTAACCATGTATTTTTAGAGAAAAATAATGCTGACAACCTTCAAGGTAGAAAGGGAGGTTACATTATAACACAACCACTATGGTGTATATCAACAATGAAGCTGTGATAGGTATGAAATTTATTCATTTGATAATAGAGAACATACTTTTTTATTCTATTTCTATGTATTATTTTATAACAAACACGTTTAGTGGAACTATTTAAACACCACCACAAATGGAGGATGTATAGTTGTCATTAAAATTGAAAAATGAGAAAATTGTTACATCAAAAGTATATAACTCCTACATTATAAAAATATGTGGGTGAAATTCCTATAGAACCTTTGGATACCACCTTTAGTAGAATTTGATGCAATTATTATTATGGATTAAATTTACTTATATAGATACAACATAAAATTCCATTATAAGTAAATAACTCTTTGTATCACGAATATACCTTTGATTCTATATATGTGAAAGGAGGAGGATGAATATTCCTTTTCACCAACATCTCAAGAATGGATAATATTTCCCTAAGAGAAAGTGTATCTATCTAAAAGGATTTATTCTAAGGAAAATATCTTCCTTGAAGGCATGCACATTGTGAGGGAATACACTATTGTGTTTCTTAAAGAATTTTATAATAACCTCCTGATAAAGAGGATGAATATTAAATAAAGATTATACAAAGTATTTTCCAATATCAAATAATCCATATATAATTAATATTTTTGAACATTATGTGTTGAATAAAAAACTATAATAGAATCTTGGTAAAGTGTTGATATGCCTAAGTGCATCACCATGGGGTTTACTAGTTCTCTTCGTCAAGAAGAAGGATGGGTTTATGCGCCTTTGAATTGATTATTTTAAACACAACAAGATCAATATAAACAACATGTATCATTTTAATATGGATTGTTAACTTTTTTGATCATCTATGTGGATCCCAATACTTATCCTAGGTGGATCTTCAGTTGGGGTATTTCCATGTAAGGGTGAATTAAGAGGATATCCCTAAGAACACTTTCCATACAAGGTACAGTCACTATGAATTAATAGTTATTCCATTATATCTCACTAATGTTCCAAAAATATTTATGGACTTGATGAATAGATTCATTAGAAATTACCTTGAAAAATGTGTGGTAGTATTTTTATATGATACTCTAGTATACTCAGAAAACAAGGAGGATAATGAGGAGAATCTGATCACTATGATAAAGAGCTTAAGAAAGGATAAAATTTATGAAAATTATATAAAATGTGAGTTATGGTTGATGTAAGTCTCATTATTGGGGTATTGCATCGCCAATAAATCAATATATATGGACCCTTCAAAAATAGAGTCAATTGAAGTATTTTTGAGGCCACTATATGTGACATATATCTGTAATCTCCTTCGACTGGCTGGGTATTACTAATGTTTTTTAATAAATGTATTATGATTGAAAAACCCTATAACCAAGCTAGCTTGTAATGGAGTCAAGTTTTTTTGGAATAATGAATGTGAAGAGAGATTCGAGGAGTTAAAAAAAAGGCTTATCATTTCACATGTAATTATGTTACCCATTAGTGGAAAACATTTCATGGTATACAATGATGATTCAAAGAAGGTATTGGGATATGTACTGATGTAGAAAGACAAAGTCATATAATATTTGTCAAGGATATAGAATGTTCATGAATAGAACTACAAAATACATGATATAGAGTTTTCTACAGGAATATACACATTGAAAATATGTTAGAATTATCTCCTCGTGGATAAGTATAAAATATATATAGATTATAAGATCCTAAAGTATATATTCTCACATAAACAACTAAATATGTTCCAATTAAGATGGTTAGATATGATTAAGAACTATGACTTCTCAATCCACTACTATCATGGGAAAGAAAACAAAGTGGCAGACACTCTAAGTAGAAAGGATTGAGTAATTTTGTCACTAATGAGAATTAAGAAGGATATGATCTTATGAAACTTTAAAAGGATGAAATTGGGAATAATAAATAAAGGAACATCATCAATCCATTAATTTTTTTTATCAATAATCCCTTCAAGAGAAGACAATGGATACTCAAAGAGATGATATGTAAATTATTAAGAAGGTGGAAGCTATAAGAAAAGAGAAACCCTCAGAGTTAAAAATTTTCAGATAAAAAGTTTTTATATTTGTTTCACAAATATATGTTTCGTAAAATCCTTATTTAAATAAGGATCTATTGGCTGATGCACATAGACCAACCTTCTCTATCCATTTATGGAGCATGAAGATGTATCAAGATCTACAAGAGAACTATTTGTGGGATAATATGAAAAAGGAGATAATAGAATATACATGAAGGTGTCTTGTATATAAAAAATTTAAGGCTAAAAGTAAAAATATAAGGGGATGATACAAAAATTACCTATACCTACATGGAAATAGGAAAACACGTCAGTCTTTATGAGATCCTTGATCACATCCGAGTAGTGGTCCATGGACTAATACTCCCACCTAACATATTTGAAGTACATGTTGGGTTCCTTGTTTCCCTATTGAGGAAGTACATACAAGAATCCTCACATGTTTTGAATCTATAGTTGGTACCATTGAAGAATGATATTTCATATGATGAACAACATGTGAATATCAGAGATATTAGATACAAAGTTCTAAAAAATAAATTAATGAACCTGGTTAAAGTGCTATGGAGAAACAATAAGTTTTAAGAAGAAATGTGGAAACTAAAGGTGGTGCTGGAATAGAATTACCAACATCTATTTTAGTGTGATAAATGAAAATTTTGAGTGAAAAATTTGTGTGGGGGGGGTATTGTAACAACCTAAACTTTTATAAATAAAATTTCTATTTTGATTGAATTACATGCCATGTTATTGTTAGAGTAAGGATGTTAACTCCTATGGAGTATTACATACTATTCAATTTAAAATACCTTTAATAAATATAATAATTGATAATATATCCATTTAACAATGATTATATGATTATTATAAATATAGTATTTTGATAAATCAAATGGACACAAAAAAGTGAATAATGTCCTCGAGCAGCAGGATCAGGCCCTATGAATCCCATTTATCTGAGCTTATAAGGGAGGTAATATCATTGGGATTTTCCATCGAAAAAGACAAATTTAAGATCCAACAACTAAAGCACGAGTGAAACTGTTTACGGGATAAGTTCAATCTCATCAAGATCAAGGCGTAAACCATGTACACTGAACCAACCCATAAAAATATCACTATCACACACCTTATGCTTAGAGAATTTTATGGTCCAATGAAGGTATATATATCAAGACCGTAATAATATAAATATTTATACTATATATAATGATGAATATATTTACTTATTGTTGTTGTTACTTTGTAAATGATTCTGATTTTGATATGATAAAAAATTGTACTTTTTTTAATATGTGATTTTAATTAATTTATTCCTTTTTGATAAATTCATGAATTTTTAAAATAAATGATAAATTAATAAAATAATACATTTTAATAATTTTTATTAAATATAAATGATAATATAATTTTTATAAACTCAAAAGTAATTTTTATAAGGGTTCAAAAACTTTTATTATCAAATAACCCCTCATTTATCAATAAATATTGATTCTTATTTTAAAATTAAAAATTCACATATTTAGAAAATTATTTTTTTAAAATAAATATTATTTTGGGAATTATAGCATTTAAATTATCTAATTGTTAATTTTTTATAATTTTTTGAGACAGTCAATTTTTTGGGTAAAAATTAAACACGGACTGAATTTACATTGTGTATTATGACATAATAAAGAATAAAAAGTATTGTAATAAATGATATAAAGTATATCCCTGATAGGATATATTTTTACCCTTTAAAATAATGTGATTTTTATCTTATTTTATTAATTTTATAAATCATTTATGAATCCTCCAAAACCTATATTATATTCTATGGTTTTAAAATCATTTCTTTATGAACATGACTCACTTCCACATCACCATGGGTAATTTTTTAACAAGTTCATACATTGGACTTATAAAATAAATAAAACCAATTCTCCTTGGCATAAAACATTGGAAAACCATGGGAATGTTTTTGGTTTTGATTGCATTTTTATATAGAGTCCAAATCCTATGTTTGGGAAATCATAAAGAAATACCCTTTCTTTTACTCTATAAACCCATCTATGGTACCCTTATTCTTCACTAAAAAACTTGGAAGAAGTTATTAATATTCATTCTGCTCTCTATATACCTTCTATGTTGCCCAAATATATGAAGAATCTCCTCCCAAGATTTTGGAATCACCCTCTGAAGGTAAAAGATCCTATCTTTCACCTATCTATTCAAACACCTTATTTATGTAATTCACATTTTCATCAAATTACCATTGATGGTATACGATCTTCCACATCCCTATTACTTCCCTTATGATTTCCAAGTGATGATTTAACCCTTTGACACATCATTAATCCCTCCCATGATTCATTATGTACCCTCATTATGTTACGGAAATTTTCTTGCAAATTTTTCATGCCATGTTTTTATTCAAACACCCTCCTTGACTTATTCCTATTAATTTCCAAATATTCAGGTTGGATTGTATTCTTACATATTCATCAAATTTCATTTTTTTTACTTCCATGTGATGATATACCCATCTCTATCTCATTGAACCATATTCTGAACCTTTATGTAATGTTGTTATTCTACCGGAATTTCACTGAGATTTTCCATATCGAATATTTTTTAGGTATATACCCATACCCATTTTCACTCAAGGATATTCACATATTTTTACCTATACTTTTTTGATTAGGTAATTCCATGTATGTAACCAAAAATCATTAATCAAGGGAGTTAATGTGATGAAATATGTTCTTATGTTATTTTATCTACGTGTCACACTTATGCATATACATGATATGATTATTATGGGTTCAACCATATAGCACAAAAAATGAATTGGGTAATGTTTTAGTCTCATGAGATACCATTTAAAGTGAAAAATAGGTTATTCTAATCACATTATATTATGATTTCTTGGTGGTTAACCTTGACATATGTTTATGATGTCATGTTTAAAGTTGTTTCCATATTCTAATGGTACCTTTACATTATCATGCTATATCACCCCTCATTTTTAATGTAAATGATTATCACCCTTTTTTGTCCAATTGAAATGATTATTTTTTTAACATGAAACACCTTATTCATGTTATTATTTTTTTATTCCTTTACTGGGCTTTACAGCTAACCCCTTTCATATATATATCCCCATGTTATCCCATATAGGTTTAAGAATTATGGAATATTATGGGCATGTTAAGGATGTTTTAAAAAATAATGATGTACCCCCTATTTTAAGTTGTTATGTATTGTATCTCATTACACAAACACACTATACATTTCAATCTTATGGGTTGCATTATTTGTATTCTAATGTAATAAATTGTGAATTGTTGTGTAATAAAGACAAGGGCTATAATATCTGATATAACCACATAACATTTTTTTTATTTCCCCAGAAAACTAATATGATTACTATATATGACATATGGATTTTCAAGGAGAAATAATAACTTTATAATGATTTAAAACAATGTATCTTTGCTTTTATATTTAATGTAATGTTCATTTGTAGGTCTAGTTTCCTAAGAATACTAAAATATTATATCATGCGGCCTATTTATTTTGTAAAAATGTAATAAAATAACAATATTATTTGTGTTACTATCCTTGGGGTTTTATAATTTCTATCAAAAAACAATTTGTACAAACCCTAGGAAGTAGATTTGGAAGAACATAACTTAAAAAATATAACCCTATGATACACCCTTAATATTTTTAGGAATATTTATAAATTATATGACATGAATCTTTAATAAATACATATAAATTATATACTATGATTGATAATTCATAGTTTTATTCATGAACTAAATAAGTATATACTAATTTTTTGGAATGGTTCCTAATTTTTTAAATAAAAACCTTTTCAACACTAATAATCAATGTATACATTTCACACATAATAAATTTAATAAATATATTGTTGTATATGAGAAGATTATTAATATATTAGGGAAGTTAAATAGGATCATGACCAATAACCTTGCCAATATTAAACTTAATGTTGTTCCAAAACATGGTTTAATAATGTTAGACTTATTTATGAGGAAAAAAACTCCATATTTTATTAGAACCAATAATTTATTAGTAGATAAAAAATGATTCAATTCAGTAGAAAAGGAATTATATATCTTGGGATGTAGTGATGGGGGGAAGGTTGTCATTTATATATATCATATAGAAAAAGATATTGATTAATGGGTGTCTTTGATTCAAAAAAAAATAAGAAAGAAGAGTATATAATATTTAGTTAAAGTATTTTAATTTTATATTCTTATAAAAATACTTTCCTAATGAGAAATTAGATGATATAGAAGGGAAATTAATGAATTTTACTCAGAAGGATGAGAAAATTGTTTCTGATTATGGGGAAAACTTTACATTGTTAACAAGATATGCTAAAGATTGTATGTAATCCTGAGACAATTATTAAAAACATATTTTATAGGTTGAATACCAACCTTGAAATGGAATTACTCTCTTAAATATTTTCATCTTATGAGTGTATAGTTACAAGTGTCTTTAAGACTGGGAAGGATTTCCCTAAATATTTTAATTTTAAAAGGAAGACAGAGAAGAAGAGGGTGAATGGAAACCACATTGAAAATAATTTTGAAATAGAGAATAAGGTAAGTATAGAGTTTTCAACATGAAATAATAGTGGAAATATACACCTCAAGGATTTCGTAAAAGTAATGGGTATTTTTTAAAAAGTGTGGAGATAAGGGCTATCAAGATCACAAGTGAAAGTGACAGAAAGAAGTTAGGAATATCCATAGCTTTAATTTTAAGAATATGGGATACTATTGAAATAAATTCCTAAAGAGATAGGGAACTAACTATATAAGAGTTGAAGGGAGGAAGGATGAGCCTTTACTTTCACAATAGTAGAAATTGAGGTTCTAAATAATGTTATATTTGGTACTTTGATCATAAATTCAATGTTTGATAATACATTATTTGATTATGGATCTATACACTCTTTTTTATCTCATAATTTTTTTATAAAATTAAATCATCCCCAAATGCACTGAAAATAATTTTTGATTAAAAATCCTTATTTAAATATTATATGAATGAAATTATATTGTTATGTTTCTATTATAATTCATGGATGATCGTTAACCATGGAGATTGTTTTAATACCAATGATTGATTATGACATTATCCTTAGGTTGGATTGGCCATAGAAGTATAGTGAAAAAATTTATAGTGTGTAGAAGAAGAATATAATTTATATGTTAGGAATAAAATTATTTATTTTTAGAGGAGATACTTATATTTTTTGAGTGATATTTAGAACCACCATCATTGGTTCTTTATAATGAAATTCATAAAGAGTATAAATCAATGAATGGAATGTATATCCTTTGAATATATTATGTATCTATTACAATGGATTATAATCATGTATTCTTTAAGGAATTAACTAGAAATACGCCTAATAATAATTTTTAATTATCTATTATTCCAATCCCTAATTTAAAACTCATATCTAATCCTCCATATAGAATGGATCTAGTGTAATTATTATAATAAAATAATAAATTAAAAGAGTTGTGTGATAAGTGATTCATGCACCCTAATGTTTCACCTTTCGGAGAACCTATTTTATTTGTGAAGAATAAGGATGAGTCTATGAGTTTATCTATTAAATATAGGGGAATCAATTCCATTACTATAAATAAAATGTATCATTTGCCCCACATTGATGATCTGTTTGATAAAATTCAAGGGTATCAACAGTTCTAAAAAACTGAACTTTGTTCTAGTTCTCATAAATTAAAAGTAAAAAATGGTGATTTACCAAAAATGATTTTTTTTCATAAGTTATGGAAATTAAGAGTTATTAGTAATTACCCTTGGGTTAATAAATTCACCCTATATGTTTATGGATTTAACGAGTGGAGTATTCAATCATTATGTTGATAATTTTTTGGTGGTTTCTATTAATGATATGATAATATATTTTAAGTGATATAAAGGGAATAAATACCATTTATAAATCATAATTGAAACTCTAAGGAAGAAATAGATATATGTAAAATTCAGTATGTGTAAATTTATTCCATCAAAAAGTTTTTTCATGGATATATTGCCCCTTCAGATGGAATATTTGTTGGCCCCATAGAAAAAGAAATTAAATAATGGACCAAGATAATGAATAATAATTTGATATATAATTTATTTGGTTTCTTTGTTTACTATCGGTTATTTTGTTTAACTTTTTTACTTATTAGTAAATCCTTTAATCATTTTCACATTTAAAAGGGTCAAAATCACACACTCAAAGGAATTTGAAGAAGGTTTAAGGAACTATATAATAAATTGATCAATTTAGCAGTACTTGACTTATCCTCCAAAATGGAAGGATTTGATATATATAGTTAGGAATAAAATAAAAGAATAAAGTGTGTCTTCATAAAAAATGATAGAGTTATATCTTATGCACTATGGAAATTGAAGAACTGTGAAAAAAAACTACCTAGCTCATGATCTTGAGTTTGAACTTTTAATCATCATGTTGAAAATATAGAGGAACCATATTTATGAGAAATGATATGACATATGTAGTGATTTTTTAAGTATATATTTACTTGAAAAAAAACTCAACAAAAGACAAAGGAGATGAATGTAACTACCCATATACTATGACTATACAATACACTACCATTTTGGGAAGGAAAATAATATGGAAGATGCATTAAGTAGGAAGGATCATGATATATTATCTTTGATGAGTATAATAAGGATACAATATTTAAATATTTAGCATAGTTGTATATGGAAATTAGTTAAGGGAAACAATATTCCTTTACTAGGTAATCTATCAACCATATTTACTAGAGAATATAATTATGTCTTAATAAGATTAAAATAGGTTACAAAAGAATATTGACGTAATAGAATATGGGGGATTGAAAGACATTATCTATGGATGTGGTGTGTCTAACGAGAAGTGGGAATTTCTAGAAGAATATTGTAGTTTGAAATTATTATTACATCATGGAAACATAAAAGTTATATAAGGATACATAGGAGAAATTATGGTTGAAAACCATTAAGAGGGAAATTGTTGTCTATGTGTTAAGATTCTTGATATTCCAATAAGTAATGGATGAGTGATAAATCATGAACGGATCATGCTACCAGTCTCTATACTAATTTATAAGTGTTATGATATCACAATTTATGACTAAAATATCAGTGAATAATGATTCTATATTGGCCATTTTGGACCATCATATCATTTCTGTACATTTACTAGTAATAATGGATGATCTACCCCTTAAAAATCATTAATAATTATATATCAATGAAGTTGTGAGAGTTTATGGTGAAACATTTTAGTTTTATCTATTTTGGTCCACATTTCACATCCAAATTTTATAGGAATATTAAAAAGTCCATAAACATTGAGATAAACTTAAGCACCAATTACTGTCCCCAAATAAATGGGAAGTCTGCAAGGATCATCCAATCGGTAGAGGAAATTATGGGTCCATGCTTACTTGTATTCAAAGGAATATGAGAATAAAATATACCTTTAGTAGTATTATTGTACAATAATAGTTTTCATTCAATTATAATTTTTGTTTCTTATAAGGACTTATATGGGAAAATATTGCATACTCTAACCTACATGGAAAAGTTGGTAAGATGAGGTTATTTGGTCCATAAATCATTGATGAAACAACTAAGAATGAATGATCTAATTTTTTATAAAGATAGATCATAGATGACAGGAATTTCATGTAGATAATACAAGTTATGAAATTTAATTCCATATATAATATTATTTCTTCATGAAAGTATCACCATAAATGGGATTTATAAGGTTTAGTAAGAAGGGATGGATAAGTCTGAGGTACATTAGGCTTCTTGAGATTGTGGAGATTATTGAACTTTTTCCTCCTAGTTTATATTTTCCTCTCAATATCTCTAAACTAAATGATGTATTCCATGTATCAATGTTAAGTAAGTATACGTCAAACTGAAAACTCATACTCACCAACCAAGAAATAGAGATCAATATTGAATTATACAATAATGAATAAAATAACTAGATTCTTGACACTAGAGATCATGTGTTATGGAATTGGAGACCCTAGTAGGTGAAATATATTTGGAGAAATAAAAAGTGGGAGGAAGAAACATGGGAGATTAAGGAGGAAATAAAGAATAGTTACCTTCATTTTTTATGTTTTTTCTACACCCAAATTTTTTAGGACAAAAATTATTTAGTGGGGAGAATGTAAGACATGAGATTCAACTAAGTCAATATAACTATTATTTATTCAAGTGACCAATGAAATACATTAAATACTTTTCTAGTAATATAATTATTAATTATTAAATTTTTTATTAATTAATTAATTGAAATAGAATGCATATGACTCAGAATAAAAATATATTTATCCAAAGAAGTGTTTTAAAGTTTTATGCAATAAATACATGATTTTTAAATACACAACTTTTTTTATATAATAATTCATTATATATATATATATATATATTCATAAAAAGTTTTTTGAATTTGGAATCATCATGTTATAATTTGATTACATTTAATTGTTTTTATTTTTCTAAAGAGGTATATTTTTTAGTGAATTGTAAAAACTAACGTTTTTATGAATACCAAAATTTCATGAAATAATTATTATGTAATCATGGCTTAAAATTTTATTAAAACTTTTTGTGAAAAAAATTGAATTTAGGGAGTAAAATAATGAATTTTAAAGTATTAATTATAATTTATAAACTTATATTTGACTTTGTGGAACATAAATTACATTTTAACCTAATCAAAAATATTTTTTGTTCTTTAAATTTAATGGAGTGGTTGGAACATACAATTAGGTTTTAAATTAATTTAAATTTAAAATAACCATTATTTGATTATTAATAATATAAATAATTTTTTGGGAATCAGTTATATTCAAAATTAGTTGTCTAAAATTAAAAAATTCTCAATATTTTATCTAAAAAATGCCCCCAAAATAATTATAAATAACCACTTATTCTCCTATTAAACTCTTCTCAAATACCATTGATCATGAATTATATCTATTTTTTTATCAACATCCTATACAATATGTTTATAAGGCGTTTATATTAATATTTAAGTAGATTATTTTCAAGGTAAGGGTTCTTAGCCTCTTTTATACTATTATTTTTGAAATCCTTCCGATACATTTTCCTTTTTAATGAGAAACGACATTGTGCTTCATTTCTATAAGTTCATTATTATATTTCAAATTATATTTCACCAATACCACTTATTATACTACCCTTATAGTCCTTCATAATGATCAAACATTCCCATATCTATACAATCTCTTAATATTTTGGTAAATTAAAGAGGGTGTTGTTTCTCAGAAATTATATCCCTATTTGGATATAGACATGCAGATATAGGACTTTTATTAGGTACACTAATTAGTAATAAACATGAAAAATTACTATTTTATATGAACTCAATCTTCTCTAATCTCAAAACTAAGGGGTCTAACTTCAACCATGATTTGACACTCTTAAGGGATATTATTTGATTCATAATCACTTAATGAACCATAATAAAGGATTACATCCTATTAACATACCTACACCATAAAATTACTCCTCACAACTGCCTTATTGTTCTTACTTTAATAAGTGTAATTTACATTACATTGTGAATGAATTATTGTTTCTAATTTGATTGTAGGATATTTAACTATATAGCCATTTTATTCAATTGAATGGTGAATTGTTGATATTCCATATATCCATTACTATATAGAATACCATTTATTAATTACCCATTTTATTTAAGAGATTATTTAAGGAACATTATGATATTTATTGTTTAGATATTATCTTCATATGATTGATTTTTTATTAACATAATTTTAGTGGAATAATAAATACTAATCTACTTGGATTTCTTGTAGACCAAATTTTTTTGATGGAAATGATTATGTATATTGGGAAACTAGAATGGAGTCTTGCCTAAATTGTTTTATCTTTTATCAATCTACTAAAATGATGAAAATATATAAATTACCTAATACTATCACATATTATCTCATTATTAATAAAGCTGTTATGTATGTTATAAATTATAAAGTGTTGATCATTTTTTATTGTGTAATTACTAGAAATGTTTTTATCAATGTTTCTGCCTCTAAAACCACTCGTGACATTGGGAGAATTTTATAAGTGACACATTATAGTATATACAAGTTTATGGGAAATAAGTTTTGAATATATATTGTGGAGTACTAATAATTTAATATGGGATAAAAAATAAATTGTAAATTATATTTACAAATATTTATGAGTATAATAAATGGAATGAATTCTCTCTATAGATACTTGGAAAAAACATATCATGGTTGAGAGAATTTGGAAATAATTACATAATAAGTGGTATGATTATACTATTTCTATTTATGAGATAAAAAAATTAAATAGTATATAATTGATGAAATCATTAGTTTAATTTTTTAATATAAATAGTTGTTGAAGAATATTACCGAAGAAGAGACTAATAAAAAGAGTGGTGTTTCTCTTAACTTGTTAATTTTAATTCTTACTCTTATAGTTATAAAATTTTGGGAAGATAAAAGGATGACATATAATAACTTATAAAACTATTCTAAAAATTCATAATAAGAAAGAAAATATTCTCATGATGGTTTAGAAAATATTATCAAAGGGGTGATTGAAAAGGGAACGAAAATGGAAATACTAATTCTTATCATTATAATTGAATTTAAATTTTTATAAATTAATAAAAAATGTCCATGTTAATATTTTATTCCTGAGATTAAATAATATAAAATTTAAAAATCTTATAAATAAAGTAAAGATAGATTTATTGGATGGATGGGTGTAATAATCGAGAATTCAATTAAGGTAATATAATCGTTATTTATTCAAGTGTTCAATAAAATGTATAATTTTTTTTGATAGTAATATAGTTATTAATTATTAAAAATTTATATTAATAAATTAATAGTAATTTTTATATTTGTCTCTAGATAAAAATTAGATTTACAAGAAAAATAGTTTTTGAATTTTCCAAGAAAAATGCATAATTTCAAAATATATTGGTGTTTTTATTTAATAATTTTATATTAAAAAGTATAGAATTTTTTTCTTAAAAGGAATTTATATTTTGATTAAAAATATCTAAATTAGATTATGTTGAATTTCTGTGTTTTTTCTAAAGAAGTTTATTTTTTAGTGAATAGTGAAAATTACAGTTTTTAGGAATAAAACAATATTTATGACATCATTATGATGTAAGAATTACATAACAATTAATGAAATATTTTTTAAACTATAAGTTTATTTAATTAGTAAAATAATGTATTTAAAAATATTAAGTTAATTTAAAAAGTAATATTTTACATTTTGGAACTTAAATTACATTTTATTCAAATAAAAAATATTTTTGGTTCTTTACATTTAATAGAGTGGTTGGAAGGATCTATTTTTTATTTGATTTATATTAATGTTAAATATACCCATTTATTTAATAATAATCTAAATAAATTTTTCAAAATAAATGGAATTCAAAAATAACTGGCCTAATGAGAAAAAATCAATATATTAAACAAAAAATAACTCCTCCCCAAGTAAAAATACCCACCATTATCCCAATACTCTTTAATCTAAAGGAATTGATCATGAATTATCTCCCATTTTCCATCACAAGAGTCTCTCAAAGGAGTATATATGGTATTATGGTGTTCCTATAAATCATTATGAAACTATATTGCAATGTAAGGGTTCATAACATATTCTCTACATTTATCTTTTAAATATATGAAACTCCTTTCATTTTTTATTCAAAATTATTGTTATGATTCATAATTATAAATTCATTATTATATTTCCAATGATATAACACCATTCACTATCATTATACTACCATTACAAGCCGCTATAATGGTTAAACATTCCCATAGTCACAAAACATCCTAAAATTTTGTTAATGTGTAATATGTGTGGTTTCCATGAAATGGAATTATTCTATGGATACAAAAAAATTGGATGTAGAATTTGGATTAGATTAACTTATGGTTAATAATCCTGAAAAAATTTGGTTGGTTATTATTTATATCATCACTCAATGTATAACTAATGGGCCAAAGTGCACACCTCATTCGACACTCTCAGGAGATATGATTTGATTCATGATTTCTTTATAAAACATAATGAAGGATCATTTTCTACATATATACTTACACTATGCAAGTACACTTCAATAAAACATTGTTATCATTGATTTCATATGAGTACTTTCTATATCCCTCAATGCATCAATATTATCATGAGACAAGATATTTTGGTATTTGGTATAATCCCAATCTATTACTAAATAATGTATTGGAACAAGGCCTTGATTGTATGTTTATGATGTCTGGAATTATGCATTCCATCACTGTGAGAAAATTTATTTTCATACATGTATTTAATAACTGTTATTAAATCTATGGTTATATTAGTTTTTATAGAATCTAGTTATTTATGATGTATTATTGATTCCTTAATTATATATGATAGATTATACTATATGATACCCCTTACTAAGTGTCTAAGCTCACCACTTTATATTATTTAAATTTCTATAAAAAACTAATAGGATTAACATGTGTGACATATGGATTTATAAGGAGACACAATAAATATTTTATGTTTTCATATAAGGTATCTTCACTTTTAAACTTAATGTAATGTTCATTTAAATATATAGTTTACCAAGACAACCAAAATATTAGATCTTGTGATCTATATATTTTGTACCAATGTAATAAAATAACCATTTACTCTAATTTACTAGAATTAGGGTGTTATACTTAGTATCATACCCATTTTAATTGAATCCTTTAAAACTACATTTATAAGAACATACCTATAAAACATAATCCCATGATAAAATATTAATATATTCTAGAAATATTTCAAGATTACCATACATTAATTTGTTATAAAGGAAAATGAATTATATAATATGGTTGAAAATTCATAGTTTTTTCATGAACTAATTAAGTATATACCATTTTAATAAATGGTGCCTAATAAATGAAACTTAAACCTTTTCAACACTCATAATTAGTGGGGATATATCCCTCCTCATCAAATCAATGACCCTATTACTGGATCTGAGCAGATTATCAATATAATAGGGCAATTAAAATAGGTTACGGTAAATAACCTTTCCCATATGGAAGAATCTATTTCTCTACAACATGGTGTAATAATTTTTTATCACTTCATGGAAGAATAAAAAATGATTTTTAATAAAACCACATATTTTTTAGTTTCTAAACATTAGATCAAGTCCCTAGAGAAGGAATTACATGCTTTGGGACAAAGTAAAATGTAGAAGGTTATCATATATATATATCATCTAAATAGAGATATTGATCTATACTGTTATTTAATTAAAAAAAATAATAAGGAATATAAGTAAAAAAATATAATTGATGTTTTTAAGATGAAATTATTTAAAAAATATGTTCTTTATAAGAAATGATATATCAAAGAAGTGTAATTATGAAATATAAATACAAAGTGCAATCTGTTACTGGGTATGAGGCTAAATTTACAAGGTTAGAAAGAAAAACTATGGACCATCTATGTAATTCAAATAGAGTTACTGAGAAGTTATTTTATTAGTAGAAGAAAAACCCTTGAAGTTAATTATTCTATCAAACATCTTCATCTTATGATTAGATAATGAAAATTTCCATCATGATTGAGAATGAGTTTTCCAAATATTTAACCTTCAAAGGTAATAAAGAGGAGAAGAGGGTGGATTAATTACATGTTGAAACAAATTTTTCATAAGGGAAGAAGGGAAGGGTAGAATTTATAAAATGAAATAAATATGGGAAGAAATATGTCAAGTATTTATTAAAGGGGATGCGATTTTTTTATAGGTTTGGAAATATGGGCAATCAATATATTGAATAAAAAGGAAATAAAGAAGCTATACACATCCAATGATTTAATTACAAGGAGTTGGGTTACTTTTTAAATAAATTTCTGAAGCGTGAAGAAAACCTACCCTAGAGGATATCTAAGGGAGTAAATTAGTGCCCACACTATTAAATTAACAGAATTAAAGGTTCCAAATGATTATTTAGTAGGTAATTTGATCAGAAAATAAAATTTAGGAAATAAATTATTATTTTTAGATATAAAAACTCTTTTATATCACTTAATTTTTAAAATAACATGAAAATATACTATAATTCACTAAAGAAAGAGTGGTTGGTTACACCTCATTGTAGAAATATTATAGTAATGAAATTATGTTATTATGTCTCTATTAAAATAATGGATGTTCCTTAACTATAAACCAGGTTTTAATACTAATGGTTTATTGTGAAATAATCCTCAGAATGGATGAGATTTTTAAGTATATGTAATAATTTTTTATCTTTAGAAGGAGAATAAAATCATTCTTTCTAGAATAGAATCTTTTTTTATAGAAGATATATCATTGGAGGAGTATTTTTCCAAAACATCACATGTTTCTCATTATAATTAAATTCCAAAAGAAGTTAAATTAATAAATGAAAAGGATATTCTTAGAATAGAGGATGCATATATTATAAGGGGTCATATATATGTATTCCCAAATTAACTTAATATCCACTTAATCATGAAGTATAATTATCTATTAATCATACCTCTAATGAAAATCCCATACCTAATCATCATTATATAATGGTTTTGGGGGAATTAGAGTAATTAAATAAGAAATTACAAGAGTTTTATGATAATAAATTCATATTCCCTAATTTATCCTCTCAGGTAGAAAATATTTTGTTTTTTAAGAAAAGGGATTGGTCTGTATGGTTATGCATTGACTATAGGGAAATAAATTCCACTAATAAAATTATCCTTTACCTTTCATTTATGATCCATTTGATCAATTTCAAGGGGCACAATACTTTTAAAAAATGTAACTTTTTTTTAGGTATCATATATTAATAGTGAGAAATGATTACAAACCAAAAGTTAATATTGAAACATGGTTTTGGAATTAAGAGTTCATTATAAATCCCATTGGGTTGATAAAATCACTCGATGTGTTTATGGTTTTAATAAATAGAGTATTCTGGAATTATTTTTTTTAATTTTATTGTGGTTTTTATTACCTTTATCTTGATATACTCTATGTGATATAAATAGAATATAGACCATGTGAGAATCATCCATGACACTCTAAGGGAGGAAGTGCTATATGGTAAATTCAGTAAGTGCATGTTTTAGATAAAAAATGGGTTTTAATGGCCATGTTTCTTCCAATGATGGAATATTAGTTGATCTCACAAATAAAAAGGTGATTAAAGAATAGTGCATGCCAATAAATATAACATAGATACATATTTTCCTTGTTTTTTTACAATTGGTGATTTGTTGAAATTTTTTCCTGGTTATCTAATACATTAATCTTGTTGAAATGTATATGTGTAAAATTCACATGGTCATAGAAATTTGAGTAATGTTTTGTGGAACTAAATAATATATTTATCAATGCACCTGTATTAACCTTACCATTCTTAAATGAAGGATTTGTTATATACAATTATTTTTCAAAGGATAGACTAGGGTGTTCCATCATAAAAAAATAGGGTTGTTGCTTATGCATTATGGAAATTGAATAACCATGAAAAAACATATAACTCGTGATATTGATCCGACAGTTCTAATATTTATGTTGAAAATATGGAGGCACTATCTTTATCAGGAATGATATTGAATATATATATATATATATATATATATATAATATTTTTAAGTATATATTTACATTGAAAGTTCTCAATATTCGATAAAGGATATGTATGCAGCTACAAAAATAATATTACTATACAATACACTACCATAATGGAAAAAATGATAATATAGTAGATACATTGAGTAGGAAGGATAATGGTTTCCTATCTATGATGAGGATGGAAAAGGATCCAATATTTATGAATTTATTTTAGTTGGACCTGAAAATTATTTAGGGGAAACATCGTTCCTTTCCAGTGACTCTCACTTTTCATACATTAACATTAATTAACTTTTTTAGAATACTTAAAACATTATACAAATAGACACCCAATGACCATACTAGTATAGTACCTTTGGAAACATGGAAACATAAAAACGGTTACATAAATGAGCTATATCATCTCCCGATAGGTTCTTCCTGACTAGCACCCTTCTATGACACATCAAACATAATACATATCTTTATAACCATTGGGAAGGAAACATAAAATGTGGTGATATCAGATGCCCAGTAAGGGAAAATAAGGGATATATTTAAGAATAATCCCAAGCATAAGGGTATGAGAATAAGATATTTAAAATAGAAGATAATATCATTCACATCAAAGATCATAAAGATTAATTATGTAATAATTCTTAGCAGTTCATAAGATATGAATCATAATGAAATAAAGAACATAATCCATAAAAGTATAAAAAATGAATAATAAATGGAATTGTGGAAAACACCTAGGCATATATAATGATTTCCATTGTAGTTAAGACATTTTTTTCAAGTCCATCTTAGTAGGAAAAGTCCTTTAGTAAACCAATTTCAATCCCTATCCAACTCTATATTACTGAACTGAGTTCACTCCTCATTGAAGACCTGTAATATGGAACTGATTTAATTTGTCATTCCATCCATATCTATATCATGAGATATAAATCCTTACCCAATTCATTGGAAGGAGATATAGGTCCCACATATCTCATAATGAAATCATACATACATGTTCCACCAAATCATAAATAATAATATCATAACCCATGAAATGATTTGGGTTTCATAAATATGTAATTATATCTTCATATATATAAAAAATAAAATTTTCATAATATTTCAATCAAATCAATACCCATGAAAATAATCAGGTTTCAAAATAATATAACTAGTTAAAAATAAACATATTTTGTAAACATCATGCCATTAAAGGTCAACCATTCAGAGAAAGAATATGAATGGAAAAATTGTATCATTTCCACAAAATGGAATGAGTATCACCAACAAATGTTATCTTATATGGAAAATAATTTTGAGATATATTTTAAAAACATTTCTTGAGTAAAATATCCTTTCTTGTTTGAAAAATTATTTTTAAGACATAAAACCTTCTGAATACCTTTTTTCTTTAAAAATAGCATTGAAAAAATATAAAGGAATGTTTGAAAATAATAAAATATTTTTAAAATAAATTTTCCATGAAAATTTTCTTCATGTATCATTTGAAAACAATTTTAAAATCAATTTTGATAACATGGTTTATGAAATAAAACAAATTTCTAACTGAAGAGAGAAATATGGTAAGATTTTATTAATGTTTTTATTAATTATCTTAAGTGAAAAAGAGTGAAAAAATGGTTCTATTACATGGATATATCTTGAAGAAATAGTGGATATGGAAATTCATGAGTTTTCTTGAGATATGGATCATAATATTTCATCAAAGGAAGCATAGAAATAAACAATCTTAAAATGTGATGAGATTGTTTCAATAAAATCTTATAACTTGGTAACATGGTGTCATACTATACATGTAAGAAACATAAATTAAATAAATATTAAAATATCATTAGAATAAGTAAATTTTGGATATAACATGTAAAATTAAAGTATATACACCTCAAAAAATAATTTAGGTGAATAAAAACATGAGTCTCAAAAAGGGAAATTGATACAAAACGATTTTACCAATTTGGTATCTTTTGAAATTTAAACCCCATGAAATAAAGATAATAAAATAGATATTTAAATAACCATAAATTTAGGTATAAGAATAATTTAATACATATATGGGAAGTATACACACCAAAAAAAGGAATCAGTGGTGAATAAAGTTTGTATCTCACAGAAAGAAAAATTGAGATGAAATCCAATTACCTTTTGTCTTGACTCTTTTAATACTCATTAAAACCTCTTTTATAATAAATATAAGTTTATTATTCATATATAAAATAAAAATATTCTTATATATAATAACTTTTATTGTTTTATTATGACCTTATATTACCCTCTTGTTAACAATCCTATGTTAAGGTTTCACTTTAGGTAGTATTCTCTTTGTTCTTTGCATGTGTCTTAATTTGTTATATCTTGGGTACTTATACTTGTATAATTATTTATAGAATGAAAATTATGAAATAAATATCATTTATATTCATTATATATGTTTTATAATAATATATATTATATATAATTATAAAATGGGATACCCTTTTCATGGACACGGTAAATCATACATACATATTAATGTTGTTTCTGTTTTTACTGTTATATGGAAAGAAATAAGGTAAATGAAATATGTGTATATATATGTATATATATAATTATTCTAGTAGAATTATTATATCATATATATCATATAACTTCACTAAACTCATCCTTAATACATTCCATGTAGTGTGTAATGGAATCATATCGCTTTGAGGAGGTGGTAGTCTACACTTCCTCGAACGGAATTATCGTATTTACACCAAATGGAAAGTATAAAGATATGTGTTTTAAAAATATTTAATAAGATTAAATACACAATAAATATAATATATAACATATATAAACATAGTTTACATCATAATTTCCACCATGAAAGGTGGTAAGGAAAAATGAACAATCATTATTTTTGTGAGGCGATAGTTCGTTGTACACATAAACAGTATATTTTTTACCTATTAGATAAAGGTGTTTGTAAGTGTAGGTAGAAAAATTTGAGTAAAAAAAACCTATTATATTGAATAAAATTGTATTATTATAAAATTACAGAATAAAGATATTGGATTGGGTGGGGAAAGATAATAAATTAAAGGAGCTTGAGAGAAGTCATTACCTCTTAATCGGGAAACTCCTTTTGGTTTGTGCCAAAAGGCTCCCTTGTAATGATTTCTACCCAATGGAATTATTCAATGAATAATGTAGGGATGTTTGGAAGTGTATTGGGTAGATATTGTTTAACCATAATTTTTTTTGAAATGTGTGACGATGTTGAAGGAAGGTGGCCATTTTATAGTGGAGGAGGAGTGACACTCTAGTAAATATTTGGAAAAGGAATTACACCCACATTTTTCATGTTTAAAGTGGATAAAAAAAACCAATTTCGTTAAAATGGAGGATATGGTCAAATTATGTCCATAAATGGCTCTTGGAAAAGTTTCTAGGTCATTTTGGGGCATAAATTTAAGGTTTAGTCCTTAGTTAAGCTTAATATTACCTTTATTAATGTAATTAATTTTAATTACATTCACTAATATTTTTGGTCAAAAACTAAGTTGAACTAATTAGATATTATAAATTATGATGATTAAATATATGTAATCATTTTATCCAAATTAAAATCACATAATTGGTATAAATTAAGTTAAAATTAATTCTGCTGACGGGACTATACTGCAAGTTTTTAAAGTAAAAATGATCAGAAGTTTGCTAAAGTTTTATATCAAATTTATGTGTGAAATTGGTTCCAATGAATTAAATTATATTTATTGATAAAAACAATATATATTTAAGATTTTAAAATAATATAAATATAATTTTTTCTTAAAAAAAATTAGATGAAAAATTAGTTTTGAATTAAAATTTAGTATTTTTTCATTATTCATCAAGAAATGAAATTACTTAGAAAAATACCAAAAATTCATCGTAAGGTAATTTTTACATTATAAGTTCAATAATTATGTTTATTTTATCAAATTAAATATCTTAATATGTCTAAAATTAATTTAATTATTTTATTAAAGGACATTAAAAGTAGTTCATCTGAGAAATTAGTATTTTTAAACATATAAGGACTTTATCAAAAATTATATATTTCATTATAAATCTATTTTTTTATGTAAAAAAGTATAAAAAATATTTGAAAAGTAGTTATTACTTTTAATGTTACTATGTTTAACCCCTATGTTATTATTATCTCATTTAAATAATTATAAAAATAAAATAATGTTTTGTAGAAACATCGATGTTGTCTGTAATGTATTCCAATTAGTGTTGCATGTAACATATGATAGGTTGATGTTCTATGTAATGTTCATTGATTCAGTTCCATGTGAAAGGAATGTTTGACATAGTGTATTGAAATACATAATTTAAAATTAATTTATTTCAAAAAAGGTCCATAAAAACTCAGGGTGTTACATTCTACCCCACCATAAAATAAATTTCCCCATCAAAATTCATCATTCAGGTAAAAAAATGATACTTATAATTCATTTTATCCTCATGTTCGCACATATCTTCCTCTAACTAGTGATTTTTTCCACAAAACATTTACTAGGCGAGTGGTATTGTTTTATATGACTTTCTCTCTACGATCCAAAATTTCAACTGGTTGTTCCTCATAAGAAAGATCCTACTCTAGCAGTATGACCTATGAGTTCAGTACATTTGAAAGGTTGAGTATATAATTCCTTAGGAGAGGTACATGGAACACATCATGGACTTGAGAGATATTTTTAGAAAGTTCCAAGTGATAGGATACCGTCCCGATATGATCAATAATTTCAAAGGGACTGATATAACTATGGCTTAGTTTCTCTTTCTTATTGAATATCATAACATCCTTACATAGTGAGATTCATAGACACATCTTTTCACTAAATTAAAAATCAAGATCACACGACCTATTATTAGCATAACTTTTCTACCGACTTTGAGCTACCTTGATATGTTTCTTAATGGTTCTAAGCTTCTCTAAAATTTCTTCAATGATCTATGGTCCCAATAGCTTTCTTTCTCCAACATCATCCTAGTCGGTTTGAGTTCAACATTTCTTCCCATAGAGGGCTTCATAAGTTTCAATCTGAATTCTTGAGTGAAATCTATTGTTTTAATAAAAATAAACTAGAAGATGGTGTTGATCCCAACAACATTTGAAATATAGAGAACAAGATCTTAACATATCCTTTATAGTTTTATTTTTTCTTTCAAACTAACCATTGGTCTAAGTATGATAAGAAGTACTGAAACTCAATTCCATATCAAGTGCATGCAGAAGACTTCTCCAAAGCAATTAGTTGAACCTAAAATCCTGATATGATACAATTTAATGTGGTACTCTATGCAACCTTTACACTTAATTAATGTATATCCTTGAAATATGATCTAAAAATAAATCTTCAATGATAGCGATGAAGTGTGCTGACATAGTAAGGTGATCAAATACCACCCATATAACATTAAACCCTTTAGGGGTTTTGGGTTGTCCGATGAGAAAATCTATAGTGATGTTCTCCCATTTCCATTCTATTATGGGTAATCATTTAAATATCATCTTTTATTTTTGACTTTAAACCTTAACTTGTTGGCATACAAAGAACCAATATACAACCTATGTGGTATCTCTCTTCTTTCCATCCCATTAGAAGTATTCTTTCAAGTCCCTATATATCTTCATACTTCCTAGATTAATAGAGAATTAAAAACATTGAGCTTCCCCTAACATCTCTTTATTCAAATATATTATGGAAAGAACACTTACATGATTCCTAAACCATATCATTCCATCCTGATCAAGGTTAAACTCAAGAAAATTTCTAACTTTATTTTGCATCTCTATATATTCCTTATGCACCTCCTTAATCATCACTAGGATAGATTTTTGAACATTCATTTGAGAAAGATAAAATTTCCTCCCTTTCTTAAGGATTTATAGATCCAAACTTTTCAAAGCCCAAAATATTGAATCTTTTTTTATCCTCATCATGGATAAGCTATCATGATCCTTCTGACTTAAAGCATCATCCACCTTGTTCGATTTCCCAGGTTGGTAATGTATTGAGCAGTCATAATCTTTTATCAAATCTAACAATATTATCTAGTTCATTTTCAAATCATTCTGTATGAAAATATATTTCAGACTTTTATGATCGATATATATCACACTTTTCTCCAAAATTATAATTCCTCTATATCTTTAATATGGAAAATACCGCTGCTAACTCCAAATCATGAGTTGGATAATTTTTCTCATGAATCTTCAACTGTTGTGAGGAAAGAATGACAACCATGTTATTTTTCATAATAACACATCCCAATCCCTTCTTGTATGAATCTGTATATATTAAAAAAACTTTTACACTATAGGGTAATGTAAACATAGGTTCACTGACTAACCTTCTCTTCATTTCTTGAAATTATCCTCACATTCATCTATCCATATGAACATGAAACCCTTATGAGTTAACTTGGTCAGAAGATTATATGGTCATGAGAAATTTTTCCAAAAACATTGATACTATCAAGATAACCCAAGAAAGCTACAGATATCAGCCATCGTGGTTGGTCTAGGCCAATAGTCAATAGCCTCCATCTTTGATGGATATACTACTATAACATCTCTTGAGATTATGTGACCAAAAAATGAAACCTTTTACATCCAAAAAATACACTTTTTAAAATTTTTATATAGTTTATACTTCCTTTGGGTATTTTGTACAATTTTCAAGTGTTCTTCATGCTCTTCATTTTTTTAATACATTAGAATATCATATATAAAGACTACCAAAAACTGATTGAGTTAATCTCTAAATACACTATTCATTAAATCCATGAAGATTAAATGAGAATTAATAAGATGAAAAGGAATCACCATATATTCATAGTGTCTATACCTTGTACAGAATGTCATATTGGGTATATCCTCTATCTTGAACCTCAATTGACGATATACAAAATGATGGTCAATATTGGAAAATTATTGATCTCCATGTAGCTGATCAAATAAGTCATCAATACGGGGAAGATAATACTTTTTCTTGATTATGATATTGTTAAAATCATGATAATAAATGAATATTATCATTGATTGATCTTTATTTTTTCACAAAAAGAATCAGTGCACCCCGTGACGATACACTTGGTGACTAAATCCCTTATCAAGGTATTCATGAAGTTGCTTCTTCAATTCCTGCAACTCGATCAGGGCTATTCGGTAAAGAGTCTCTGAAATTGGTGTGGAACTAGGTATGAGTTTTATTGAGAACTCAACTTAATATTTTTGTGTAAGGATATGAAACTCTTCTTGAAATATATCGACAAAATCCTGATCAATTGTCATATCATCTATTTTGATTTCCCCCCAACAATTTAAGATAAACAACCCTTAGTAATGGGAATGAAGACCCATACACTAGATTTAATCTTCACAGGATGTTCATACTTATTATCACATAAATGTATGATAAAAATAGGGTTTTAAATATAAAAAATAATTGAAATTATTCAATTATTGATGTGGGAATTAGACAGAGAAAGATAATCCATATGGCATCCTGCCTTTTTATTACATAACTTTTCATTACATTTTACAAATAGAGGATCTTTAAAGTCTAGTGTCTGTAAAATTAGGAATATAAAACATGAAAACATAAAACATTCTTTTAATCCACTTTTAGGGATTAATTATAAGTTCTTCCTAATTAAAAGTATTGCATCTCACAACCTGGAGATATACATCAAAGGAAAGGGTGAGCAGAAGGATTAGTAAAGAAAGCAAGAGAATCAGTTTACTTGTGATATCAATAAGAACATGATGAAAACCACAAGACATGAGCAATGGAAGTAGAGGAATATCATAATGAAAATAACTCGAATCAAAACTTGAATATGTGGATACAAAATTTCATTTAGAAATTCATGAACATATCACCAAGCTTCATTCCCAAGGTGTCATAAAAACATTACCAAGGTTATTCAACAAGGTATTGTGTAACTTTTCATCTCTAGAGATTAATTCTTTACCCAATGTATTGCAGCAATATCAGGGTGAACCCTTAATATGCCTTTATTTTCATGTGATACACATAGATCATAATTAAACATTTCATAAATAACCCAAAGAGAATAAAAGAAATGGGTTTCATGTCAAAATCGTGATGTTAAAAAAAATGTTTAATAATAAGATCATTATGTCATTTATAACCCATGGAAAGGGATTGAGGGTTATATGTATGTCAATTACAGAATAAAATATGCATATTTTATGTCTTGATGAATACCTATAAAAATGGAAATAAATTTGGGAATCCACCTAAATAATACAAGATAATTTCTTGAGAAAAGAGAGATTTTGAGACGAAAATTCTGCAGCATAACAGCTACATAACATTATTTTAGAAAACATTAAAAAAATAGGGGACAAGGGTCATCCAATAATAAATAATTCATAATAAATTATGGGTAGATAGTAAGATCATGGTATGTATATTTGAATGACATATCACATGAAAAGAAAACATGAAAGAAAATAAAAGATGCTATTTCTTTTACGAAGAATTCGGCAGCCTAACAACGTCGCTAAAAAAATCAGAAAATAAATTGATGAGAGAGGAAAGGGTATATAATAATTTGGACATGAAATGGATAGTAATAAGAATATATAAGAACATACCCCCACATATGAAGATGAAAACAAGAATACATAACATAAATGAAATCATGACTAAAAAGGGGAGGGTGAAAGGTTCCCTTACCTTGAAGAGTAACTTCGAAAGCTTGAAGGTTGGGATTTTGGGGGCTTGAGGGCCCCTTGTGAGGACTCCATGGGAATTATAAAGACTAGAGATTCGTTGAGGAGGATTTTGGAAGGAAATTAACGAGGGAATGACATGGTATTTATAGAAAAAATGAGGGAATATTTAATTAATTTCCAAGGGACACCTCATCGGTGGTATTTGCAAAACCATGGGCTTGCCAATGGTATTTTCCCATGGTATTGGACACTTGGGAAACCTCATAGCATATATTACTATTCACAAATCTACCAGAATGATTACATTATCAATGATGTCATTAAACACCTGAAACTCAAAAACTGTATTTTTACTATTCACTGAAAATTCAACTGTTTCAGAAAAATCCCAAAAAATTACCCTAACCTAATATCGATGCTCTGAATTCAAAAATGAACTCCATTTCATGAAAATAATTTTTTTAAAATTTTTTTAATATATTTTTTAAATAATATCATTATTTTTTTAAAAAAAAATAACTCTAAAACTATAACTTATTTTGTAACACCATGAAAAATTAATCAAGGTCCCATAAAATTATCGTACAACCATAATACAATAAAGTAAAAATTTATGATTAGATTTTATTAAAATACATTTTAATTTTAAATTATTAAATTAATTATAAAATTATAAATAAAATATTAAGGACCCACAAAAATAAATAAAAAACTTATACTATGATTGTTTTTCACTTTTAAGATGTATAAATTGTATTTATACATTCATGGGTGATGTTTCTATTTTTTTTTTGGCCGATTTACTATTCATTACTATTCATAAGGGTATGTTACTATTCATACTTTACGA
This sequence comes from Viscum album, assembly GCA_963277665.1. NCBI lineage: Eukaryota > Viridiplantae > Streptophyta > Magnoliopsida > Santalales > Viscaceae > Viscum > Viscum album. Next base: position 426,559,593 of record OY728150.1, on the reverse strand, counting down.
TTAACCAAAAATCAAGTTGATCTTATTAGACTATAAATTTCTTACTGATCACAACTCTGGAAGAACATTTTTTGAAAATCATTTCACATTATTAATTATTTAAAGTTTACATTAATATTTTAAAATACCCTTTTTCTAAAATTCATTAGTGATATGGAACTATAAATTCATCCTGCATTTATCCGGATATTTGAAATTCACCAACTTTTCCATAATAATAAATAACAATTTTACTTATACAAAAGGTTTACACATGTAACTAAGGTCACGTTACATAGCCCCTTATAACACCTGCCTATGACCTAAGTGTAAGGTGTGCTATGGTGATAGAATCTAGGGGTGGCTCAGACAACTTTGCTAAGTGGTGATTTCAATCAGCTTGAACTTCTCCGTTATGCAATTCAGTTCAAGCTTCACATGTTAAAGCTCAGCTTGGGCTTAGTCTAGAGCAAAGCCCAGAGATGCTACCTCCTTCCCAAGCTCTAACATATGGGCTTCGTACAACCCTAGTCTACTGGACGAGGCCATCGACTCTTCTTTGTGTATTAATTAACCAAGATCACTTGTATTTATAAAAAATAATTATAATGTAAAGATTTTAGTTTCCAACGGTCATATTGAACAATGGTCAATTAACAGTCAAAATCCAATGATATAACTTCATTAATTAAAGGATATAGTTTTGTAGAGTATAAAATTAAATAACATACAAAAGTAAGAAATAAAATTTATTCAAAAGTTATGGTCGTTACATTCTTCCCCCCCTTAAAAAATTTCTTCCAAGAATTTTTAACTCATACCCTCAGAAGAGAAAAGGTGTGGGTACTTCTCCCTTATAGACTCTTCTGGTTCCCACATGGCTTCTAGGAATTTTTGGTTCCTCCATAACACCATAACAACGTGGGTAGTCTTGTTGCGTAGAACCTTGTCTCTATGGTCCAAGATCTCCACTGGTTGTTCCTCATAAGAAAGGTCATGTTCCAGTTGTACCACCTATGGATTTAGTACATGTGAAGGGTCATATATATACTTCCTCAAGAGGGATATGTGGAATACATCATGAACTTGTGCTAGATTTGGAAGAAGTGCAAGACGATAGGCCCCTGCTCCCACGTGATCAAGGATATCATAGGGACCAATGCATCTCGGCATGAGCTTACCTTTCTTATCAAACCTCATGACTCCCTTCCAAGGTGAAATTAGACTTGGTCACCAACATCATACTCCAAGTCCCTTCGATGGTTGTCAGCATGGATCTTTTTCTGACTCTGAGCAGCCTTAATGTGTTGCTAGATGGAATGGACTTTTTCTGTCATCTCTTGCACAAGATCTGGCCCAAGAAGATTTCTCTCACCAGCTTCATGCCAGCAAGTAGTAGTTCTACATCTCTTACCATATAGTGCTTCATAGGGTTCCATTTGAATGCTTGAGTGGAAGCTGTTGTTGTAATAGGACCCAACTAAAGGGAGTTGTCGATCCCATCCACCCTTAAATTCCATTGAGCATGTTCTCACCATGTTCTCTAGTGTTTGAATAGTCCTTTCATATTGATCATCAATTTGGGGATGATATATCGTACTAATAATCAATTCGGTACACAAAGTATATTGAATACTTCTTCGGAATTTTGATGTGAACCTTGGATCACGTGTCACGACCCGTCCCCAGGGCCCGTGCCGTGACTACCCCAAGCCCGCCTTCCATAGGCCAGGGGCGGTCAACTAGCACAAAAGGCGTAAATTCCAATAATAGGGAAGGCATTGCCTTTATAAAATTAAACAAACAGAATAGAGTATGCAAGTGAAGTATGCTCTAAGTAAAACTGAGTACAAAAGTAAGTGATGTAAAGTAAAGGGGATATTATACAAAGCCAATTGAAAATACAGTACAACTGAAAAGAAAGTACAACAACAGTAAAGTAAGAAACAACCACCGAGTCATCCTCCAGATATCCCACCTGAAGGGTGGGTACAGATGGTCTCTTTAGCTTCTCGGGTCCGGCCGTCCACTCCGTGAATGACCCTCCAAGTGGTCCACCTCCAGGTACCATCCATCTCCACAAGCCTCCACCTCAGTCAATGTTTTTCATTGTCTGCAACCAACACAACCTGGTGAGGGCATTGCCCGTGCAGGGTTGGGTATAATGATACTCAGTAGGGACCCCGAGACCCCCGAAGGTCTCCCAGAATCCACGAAGGATAAACAACAAAGGAAAGATGCAAACACGAAGTATCAACCAACTTTACTTAGGTATATGCCCATACATATACCTAAGTCATCAATCTAAGTTCGGCTCCAACTCCGGAGCCCAAGAACAACCCAGTCCACACAGAAAAGAATTCAATCACATTGTTGGTAATGATTGCAAGTCAAGACTCAGCTCACACAGGTATACTACTCACGAAGGGGGTGGATATGATTAGATGTAGCCTCTGAATCATCTCCTCTGTCGAACCCACGTAGGATCCATGTACAAAAGTCGTCACTGCTGAACCCACGGAGGATCCAAGTACAGTAACCATCACGGCTGAACCCACGTAGGATCCAAGTACAGTCGTCATCGCTGCCGAACCCACGGAGGATCCAAGTACAGTCATCCTCGCTGCCAAACCCGCCGAGGATCCAAGTACAGTTGTCCTCGCTGCCGAACCCACGGAGGATCCAAGTACAGAATTCATCGTTGTCGAACCCACGGAGGATCCCAGCACGGTAGTCATCGTAGTCGCAGCCAACTCTAGGGTTCCCGCACAAAGCGTGCTCGATTTCGGGAGGGTCCGCTCCTCGAGTAAAAGGGGTTCATACATCGACTGTCATGAAGTCCAGTGTTGATGTATCCCAAAGTTCCGGCTCATCAAAAGGAACTCAACGTGACAGACGGTGCGTCAATCGGACGCCCGGTCTGAGAGTTATTGGCTTTTCTGTTCCAGGGGCCCGGTTGGTTTTTAAGCTATAACCAACCCGACCGTACTCCATCTACGTCCAAACCTCAAGTGTAGTATTCCAAAAGAACTATCTCATCAAAAGGAATTCAACGTAGTTGACGGAAAGTCAATTGGACATCCTATCCTTAAGTTATAAGCATTTCCGCTCCAAGGGCCCGGTTGGTTTTGGGTTTGAACCAACCCGACCTTACCCAAACTTCACCAAAACCTCGAGTGTAATATGCCTAAATGACCGGATTGATCCAAGGATCCCTACGCCACTAGAAGTGTGTTGATCAGAGGTCTGTAGCTCATGTTATGGGTAAAAGACCGAAAAATGGTCCGAAGTGGGGGGTCTGGGCCCGGTCTGACCCGGCCCAACCCACCCAGGGTCAACCCGACCCGGGTCCGGGTCCAGCCCAGACGGCGTAGCCCGGTCCGCGTGACTCGTGCCAGCCCAGCCGGGGGGGTGTGATGGCTAGGCTAGCTGGCCGAGAAAGGGGCGCGACCCCCGGTTCCGCGAACGCGGTGCCAGGCTGGCGCCGCTTGTCTCCCAGATCCCACGCGGCTGCGGGATCTCCTCATCGCTGCTGCGGATGGTGCTGCGGCGGGCTTCTGCCGGCGGTGAGCTGGAGCGCTGCCCCCTCCGGTCGCCGGCGGCACCGTGCCAGAAACCCGCGCTGTCGCGGTCTTCTGTGGGCCACCAGAGTCATTTGGTGGTCCGTTTTTGCTTCCGTCTGCACCTGCGGTCATCTCGGAATCTGAACTCCACTACGAAGGCCCCAAATCACCGTTGCGGGCCCGTTTCGTCATCGCCAACATCCCGCGCATCAAGAACGATATGGAGATGATTCCGGACTTGTTTTTTAGTCCGTACCCACCGTATTAGTGGTTCAAAACATCAACCAACAATTAAACGCCATGCCCTAGGGTATAAATCACTAAAATGAAATATAAAAATTCCCCAACCTTGTAGTTGACGTCGTTCGTCGTCGAGCCGCGGAAGACGAGCGTCGCGGTAGTTGGCTGTCACGGAAGAACGGTGTCGTCCCATCAACGATGTAGGAGGAGTCATTATCGTAGGCGATGTAGGCTCCTTGTCGTTGAGGTGCGTCCGAGGAAGATGCGTCGTTGGAAGTAGTCCTTCGCGTTCTTCGTCGGGGATGTTCTTCATTGAATAACAATGTTCTTCATCAGAGAAGGATCACCTCTCTTGAATTCTCCAGAGCCCTTTTTCTCACAAGTGATTTTCAATCACAAAGAAATAAAGAGGCTTTCAAATTAATAGATTCGCTATGCAATTCATATATTAATTCAAAAGAGGTCTCAATTAATTAACGCTGACATTAATTATACGAATTGGCAAATTTATGGGAGGAGGGATGTGGGAAGGTTCCACCATTAATGAGGAGTTTTTCAAAGAAAACAACAAAGAATTAATGGGGAGTTGAGGAGAGTTATGGGGAGATGAAGGTTGGGGATCGTGTGGGCCCCACCTCACAAATATCCACACGTGGGAGGAAATAATCAACTCACAAAATAAAATTGTGTACCACACAATTTTATTTAATCTAAGATTAAAGCCCAAAAATTAAATTTTGACCCGCATAAAACACATCTGCGGTAAAGGTCCCCTTAAGAGAATACTGGCACTGCGAGTTCATCAGTGTCCTCAGATTTCAATTCCGATCACCGGTTCAAAAGATAGAAAAACCAGCTCATACGTTTACTGAACGTACCCAAACAAAACTTCAAAAATTGATTCCGGGCACACCGGGCCTCAGATTCAGGTGCTGTCAGAAACTGCATACTCATAAAATTCCAAAGTATTTAAGAAAAAAAATTTCATTGAAATTTACGGGTCTTTACATTACTCCCACCTCAGGGATTTACGTCCCCGTAAAGCTATAACATACCCTAGGGAAATAAAAAGGGGTACTGAGCATGCATCTGAGCCTCCCGCTCCCTTGTGCTCTCCTGAAGGATCTCATGCTTCCAGCGAACGCATACCATAGGAATCGACTGTCCACGAAGGACCCGCTCCTATCGATCCTTGATCTCCACCAGAACCTTTGAGAATGTTGCCCCGCCGTCGATGTCCAGCTCCCCGTGATCGATGATGTGGGTTGGGTCGTTCACGTATCTCCTCAGCTGAGATACGTGGAAGACGTCATGCACCCGGTGGAACTGAGGTGGTAGGGCCTGGAAGTAAGCCACCTCGCCTACTCTGCTGAGGACCTTGAAAGGTCCGATGAATTGTGAAGATAACTTGCTGCCTTAGCCAAATCTCCGCAGAGCTCATCGAGGTGAGACTCGTAGGAAAACATGGTCTCCATCCTCAAACTCCAGTGGTCTTCGTCTCCTATCAGCATAGGAATTTTGTCTACTCTGTTCAGTCTTCATCCGCTCCTAGATGATCTAAACCTTCTCTGTCGTATCCTGCACCATCTCTGGTCCTACAAGTACTGACTCCCCTAGGTCAGTCCATCACATAGGTGATCTGTATGGTCAGCTGTATAGTGCCTCGTATGGTGCCATCCTGATGGTGGAGTGGTAGCTGTTGTTGTATGCAAACTCCACCAAGGGCAAATGATCCTCCCAGCTACGACCAAAGTCGAGGACACATGCACGGAGCATGTCCTCGAGAGTCTGAATGGTCCTCTCCATCTGGCCATCTGGCTGAGGATGAAACGCAGTGCTCAGGCGTAGCTGCATCCCAAATGCCTCCTGTAACCCATTCCAAAGCTGAGAAGTAAAGTGATCATCTCAATCGGAGATTATAGATGATGGAACACCATGAAGCCGTACGATCTCCTGAACGTAGAGGCATTCCATGCTCTCTACTGATCCCTTATCTCTGATCGGTAGGAAGTGGGCCGACTTGGTGAGTCGGTATACAATCACCCAGATGAAGTCATGTCCTCTGGAAGTACGTGGAAGCCCCATCATGAAATCCATGGATATCCCATCCCACTTCCACTCCGGAACCTCTATGGGCTATACCAAGCCTGATGGTACCTGGTGCTCTGCCTTCACTTGCTGTCAAGTGAATCATCATGAAACAAACTCTTCTACAACCTTCTTCATACTCGGCCACCAGTGCTATCGTTTGAGGTCCTGGTACATCTTTGCCACTCCAGGATGTACCACTAGAGGGGAAGTGTGAGACTCCCTCAGCACTTCCTCCTGTAGTGCTACTGGTACCATGGTACGTCCCCTGAAGAGGATGACATGATCTCCTCCTTCAGAAAATCCATCAGGCACCTACCCTATGGAAATATGAGCACGTCGTGTCTCATAGTCAACGTCCCCCCGTTGTGCCTCTCTGACCCGCTGAAGTAGTGGAGCAGTGACTGTGAGAGACTGTAGAAAGACTGCTCCATCTCTATCCACGAAGGATATCTATAATACGGCTAACTGCTCTGTCACCTCTCTAAGTAGCTGAATGTGTGATCTCCTACTGAGAGCATCAGCCACAATATTCCCCTTTCCAGGGGTATAGACTATCTCAAAGTCATAGTCCTGGAGGAACTCGAGTCATCGCTGTTGTCTCAGGTTCAGGTCCTTCTGCGAGAAAATGTACTTGAGACTCTGGTGGTCAGAGTAGACTATAAAGCACTCGCCCATCAGATAGTGCCACCACATCTTCAGGGTGACTACAACTGCTTCTAACTCTAGGTCATGGGTAGCATAGTTCTGCTCATGCTTCCTCAACTGCCATGAACTTTAAGTGATCATTACTCGCTCCTGTATCAGGACACACCCGAGTCTGGTCCCTGATGCATCGCAGTAAACTACGTACCCTACGCCCTCCTCTGGTAGCCTCAATATGGGTGCACTGGTCAATCTCTATCTCAACTCCTGAAAGCTTTTCTAGCATCTATCTGACCACACGAAGGGTTTCTCCTTCTTCATCAATGATGAAAGTGGTGCTGAAACTCTGGAGAAGTCTGGCACAAATCTCCAACAGTACCCAGCCAAACCTAGGAAACTCCGCACCTCCGTCACCCTCCTGGGTGGCTCCCAAGCAAGAACCGCCTCTATATTTGTTGGATCCACTGCAACTCCCACCTCCGAGATGACGTGTCCCAAGAAGTGAACCTCTCAAATCCAGAACTGGCACTTCGAGATCTTACCATAAAGATGGTTCTCTCGGAGTGTATCCAGTACAACCTGCAAGTGGTAGGCATGCTCCTCCTCAGTGGTTGAGTAAATGAGTATGTCGTTAATGAAGACTATGACAAACCGATCAAGGTAAGGCTGGAAGATCCTGTTCATGAGACTCATGAACACTGCTGGAGCGTTGTTCATGCGGAAGGGCATAACCAAGAACTCGTATTGGCCATACCGACACCTGGAGGCTGTCTTCTGCACATCCTCATCTCGAACTCTGAGTTGGTGATAGCCTGAGCTGAGGTATATCTTCGAGAACCATCATGATCCCTTGAGATGATCAAAGAGTTTTTCAATCCTTAGAGGTGGGTACTTGTTCCTTACGGTCGCCTGATTCAGGTGACGGTAGTCGACACATGGTCGTAAGCTCCCATCCGCCTTCTTGGTGAATAAAATCGGAGAAGCCCAGGGTGAAACACTGGGTCGGATGAATCTATTTCCCTGTAAGTCCTCCAACTGTACCCATAGATCACAAAGCTCGGTGGGAGCCATCCGATAGTCTAGAGTAGATATCGGTGTTGTCCCGGGGTACAGGTCAATGTAGAAATCTACCTCTCTACGAGGAGGTAGTCCTGGAACGTCGTTAGGAAAAACGTCTGCCTACCGATCCACCACAATAGGAAAACTTAGACTCCACACATCAACTTCTCGAAAGATGAGACTAGCCAACTGATGTGTGATTGGTTGCCCTCTCCTCTACGTAAATCCATCCTACGCTGTAAAGGCTCCCTTCTCACCGGTGAAGGTGAACCTGCTCCCATCTATGCAGACACACCGCACTTTGTGCCTAATACAGTCGATCTGGGCATGGACTGTAGATAACCAGTCCATACCCAAGATGACGTCGTAAGGCCTCGATGGCGCTACAAAAAGATCCCAGCTGAAGCTCTCTCCTACTATAGTAACCTCACACTACCAGCACTAGTGTGTAATTGTTGATTCTGCTCCCGTAGGAGTCTCTAGCTGTAAGGATAGATCCAATGGCTCCGTCGGAATCTCTAAGTTCCGAACAAGGGAAATGGAAATAAATGAATGAATCACACCTATGTATATAAGAACTGTAGAAAGGTTGGAGTAGACACAGATAGTACATCAAATCATCTCAGGTGTACCATGGTCGTAAGCCTCCGCTACCTGGAGCTGATCCTGCCTCTGTCTGCCACCTACCTGTGGTCAGGGTGGGCCTCCTGGGGGTGGTGGTGGTAAAGCCTCAAAGCATCGTCCACCACCCGCTACTTGGCCAGCTCCTCTACCTTGTCTGTCTACTCTCTTCAGACCGCCACGGTCGAACCTCTACCTATGCTTGGTAGGTTCCTCTATTGTCTGCTGCTCGTCCGCATGGCGGGTTAGGCAGTCCTGAGCCACGTGGCCCTGAAGAACGCATGCATAGCACTGTCTGTCCCTCATATGGATGGATCTGCTTCGTGTGCCCCACACATCCGAACCAGAATCTTGGGGTCTCCCACCTGATGGCCTGGTCCACTTGGACCTCTACGACATCTGTCTACTGCCGGCTGTAGAAGACTCCGCTGCGTGTCACCCTGCGGTGGGTCTCGCTGCTGGCGTCGGCTCAACAAGAAAGATCTCCACAATAAGGACTCTCTCTAGCACTCCTGCCTACGTCGGAATGCTGGGGGAGACCATCAAAGCCCTGATCTCATGCCTCAGTCCTTGCTTGAAGGTCCGGGCCCGGAATAATGGGTCTCGTACCATGTTTGTGGAGTAGCATGATAGGTCGATAAACCTCGCTGAATACTGACCTACTATCATACCGCCATGCCGTAGATGAAGTAACTCTTTGATGCGCACCGCACAAAGGGTGTCTAGAAAAAACTCCAAGAGGAAGAGACTCTCGAATTCTATCCAAAGTAGAGATGCCTCGTCGTGCACCTGGAGCATCAGGCTCCACCATCTACCTGCTGCTGCGTGCAGTAGACTCGCGTAAAGGATCACCGTAAGGTCATCTGGTGTCCCTAATAATCTGAAGACTCTGACGATAGCCTCCAGCCAATCCTCAACTTCCTGAGGGTCCGTCTCTTCATGGAACTTGGGCGGCCTCTTTCACTGAAACTTGTGCAACGCACTCAGGTGGCGTGCACTATCTGCTGTTGGGGCTGGTGGCATCGGTGGCTTAGCGGGTAGTGGTCCGCTGGTGCCTCCACTATAATGGGGCCCTGCACCGAGGCTTGTCGCTCAGTGGGCTTCCATCTCGCACATAACTAGGAACTCTGGCTGGCTGCCTTCGTGGGGCCATCCTGAAAAGCAACAGGTGCGCCGCGGTTAATACAGTATACCTGGTGAGCTAACACAAAATAATCACAAAGAAAACTTTTGAAACACACAAGCAATCAATGTTTTCATGCACGGAGTAGGAAATCAGAAGTCAGGGTCCTGGTGTATGGATACGTCGGCTGCCGCACTAACAATGGACTCCCTGGACTGATAACCACACTCAATAATCTAAACACTATTTCTTCACAGGAAGAAATTATCAGAGTCCTGAGTTCTACGGTAAAACCAACTCCTATGATACCAATTTGTCACGACCCGTCCTCGGGGCCCATGTCGTGACTACCCCAAGCCCGTCTTCCATAGGCCAGGGACTCGAGACTAGCACCAAAGGCGTAAATCTAGATAATAGGGAAGGCATTGCCTTTATAAATGTAAAAAAACACAATAGAGTAGGCAAGTGAAGTAAGCTCTAGGTAAAAATGAGTACAAAAGTAAGTGCTGGAAAGTAAATGGGCCAGTATACAAACCCAACTGAAAATATAGTATAACTGAAAACAAAGTACAAAAACAGTAAATTAAGCAGCAACCATCGAGTCATCCTCCAGATATCCCACCTGAAGGGTGGGTACAAATGGTCTCCTCAGCTTCTTGGGTCCGGTCGTCCGCTCCGTGAATGCCCCGCCAAGTGGTCCACCTCCAGGTACCGTCCAGCTCCATAAGCCTCCACCTCAGTCTGTGCTATCTGTCGTCTACAACCAACACAACATAGTGTGGGAATTGCCCGTGCAGGGGTGAGTATAACGATACTCAGTAGGGACCCCGAGACCCCCGAAGGTCTCCCATAATCCATGAAGGATAAACCACAAAGGAAAGATACAAACACGAAGTATCAACCAACTCTACTTAGATATATGCCCATACATATACCTAAGTCATCAATCTCAGTTTGGCTCCAACTACCGAGCCCAAGCATAACCCAGTCCACACAGGAAAGAATTCAATCACACCATTGGTAATGATTGCAAGTCAAGACTCAGCTCACACAGGTATACTACTCACGAAGAGGGGTGGAGATGATTAGATGTAGCCTCTAAATCATCCCCTCTGTTGAACCCACGTAGGATCCAAGTATAGAAGTCATCGCTGTCGAACCCATGGAGGATCCAAGTACACTAACCATCACTGTCAAACCCACGTAGGATCCAAGTATAGTTGTCATCGCTGCCGAACCCACAAAGGATCCAAGTATAGTCGTCCTCACTGCCGAACCCACAGAGGATCCAAGTACAGTCATCCTCGCTGACGAACCCACGGAGGATCCAAGTACAGAATTCATCGTCGTCGAACCCACGGAGGATCCCATCACGATAGTCATCACAGTCGCAGCCAGCTCTATGGTTCCCGCACACAGCGTTCTCGATTCCAGGAGGGTCCGCTCCTCGAGTAAAGGGTTTCGATACATCAACTGTCACGAAGTACAATGTTGATGTATCCCGAAGTTTTTTCTCGTCAAAAGGAACTCAACGCGACAGACGGTGCGTCAATCGGACTCCCGGTCTGAGAGTTATTGGTTTTTCCGTTCCAGGGGCCCAGTTGGTTTTTAAGCTATAAACAACCTAACTGTACTCCAGTTGCATCCAAACCTCATGTGGAGTATTCCAAAAGTACCGTATCATCAAAAGTAATTCAACTTAGTTGACAGTAAGTCAATCGGACATCTGGTCCTTAAGTTATAAGCGTTTCCGCTCTAAGGGCCCGATTGGTTTCGGGTTCGAACCAACCTGTCCATACCCAAACTTCATTTAAACCTCAATTGTAATATAATGAAACGACCGACTTGATCCAAGGATCCCTACGCAACTGAAGGTGCGTCGATCGGAGGTCCGTAGCTCAAGTTTAGGGTAAAAGACCGAAAATGGTCCGAAGTGGGGGGGGGGGGGGTCTGGGCCCGGTCCGACCTGGCCTAACCCACCCTGGGTCGGCCTGAACTGGGTCAACCTGACCCGGTTTTGGGTCCATCCTGGATGGCGTGTCTCGGTCCGCATGACCCGCCCTGGCCCGGCCAGGGGGGGTGCTGGCTCTGCCAGCCGGCCGAGCGGGGGGCGCGGCCCCCGGTTCCGCGAACACGGAGCTAGGCTGGTGCCACTTGCCTCTCGGATCCCGCGTGACTACGAGATCCCCTCATCACCGCCACCGTGGGCTTCTTCCGGTGGCCTGCTGGGGTGCCACCACATCCAGGAAGCCAGCCGGTGCCTGCCTTCGCCTCCGGTCGCCGGCGGCGCCGCGCCGCTGCGGTCTTCCGCGGGCCACCAGAGTCATTCTGATGGTCCGTTTTTGCTTTCGTCTGTGCCTGCAGTCATGTCGGAATCCAAACTCCATTGTGAAGGCTCCTAATCACCATTGCAGTCCCGTTTCATCGTCTCCAACATCCCACACATCAAGAACGATACGAAGATGGGTACGGACTTGTTCGTTAGTCCGTACCCACCATGTTAGTGGTTCAAAACATCACCCAACAATTAAGCACCATGACCGAGGGTATAAATCACTTAAATGATATATAAAAATCCCCATACCTCATAGTTGATGTCGTTCATCATCGAGCCGCGGAAGAATAGTGTCGCGATAGTTGGGCGTCATGGAAGAACGATGTCATCCCATCAATGATGGAGGAGGAGTTGTTGTCGTAGGCGACGTTGGATCCTTGACGTCGAGGTGCATCTGAGGAAGATGCATCGTTGGAAGTAGTCCTTCGCGTTCTTCGCCGGGGATGTTCTTCGTTGAAGAACGGTGTTCTTCGTCAGAGAAGGATCGCCCCTTTTCAATTCTCCAGAGCCATTTTTCCCACAAGTGATTTACCAACGCAAAGAAATAAAGAGGCTCTCAAATTAATAGATTTGTTATGAAATTAATATATTAATTCAAAAGTGTTCTCAATTAATTAACACTGACATTAATTATACAAATTGGCACAATTTATGGGAGGAGGGAGGTGGGAAGGTTCCACCATTAATGAGGAGTTTGTCAAAGAAAACAGCAGGGAATTAATGGGGAGTTGAGGAGAGTTATGGGGAGATGAAGGTTGGGGCTCGTGTGGGCCCCACCTCATAAATATCCACACTTGGGAGGAAATAATCAACTCACAAAATAAAATTGTGTACCACACAATTTTATTTAATTTAATATTAAACCCCAAAAATTAACTTTCGACCCGCATAAAATGCATCTGCAGTAAAGGTCCCCTTAAGAGAATATCGGCGCTACGAGTTCATCAGTGTCCTCAGATTTCAATTCCGAGCACCGGTTCAAAAGATAGAAAAACCCGCTCGTACATTTACTGAACGTACCTGAACAAAACTTCAAAAATCGATTCTGGGCACACCAGGCCTCAGATTCAGGTGTCGATCGAAACAACGTACTCATAAAATTCCAAAGTATTTAAGAAAAAAATTTCCTTGAAATTTATGGGTCTTTACATCACGATAATATACGATAGAAAGTGGAACTCCATGTAGCCTTTCCACTTCCTTCATGTAAATCCTGGAAAGTTTATCAAGAGATAAATCTTCCCAAATAGAGATAAAATGGGCAGTCTGGGTGATACGGTCCACAATAAACTATATCACATTGTTTCTTTTGGAAGTTCTCGGGAGACCAGTGATGAAGTCCATAGTGATATTGTCCCACTTCCATGATAGTATGAGTAGTTGTTGCAATACCCCTTTAGGAATTTGTCGCTCTGCCTTCACTTACTGACATACCAGGCACCTTGAATTTTAGTCAACAATCTCCCTTTTCATATTATCCCACCAATAATGACCATGAAGGTCCTTATACATTTTTGTGCTTCTATGATATGTAGAGAAAGTATATCTACAAGCTTCATCCATCAGCTCCTTCTTATTTTCAGAATAGATGGAACACATAATCTTGTACGAAATTTCCATACACCTTATTTATCAATATTGAACTCAGGAAACTTCCCATCCTTCACAGCCTCAAACATATTTTGTAACAAAGGATCTTCCTTCTTAGCTTTCTAGATCTTATCTAGTAATAACGGTTGAGAAATAATTTGGGTTAGGGTTGATTATATCCCTTCCCTTATAATTCCCATGTCCAGCTTTACTAGGTCATTGATCAAAGGATCTCTTTGAATCCTCATCATGGAAAGAAAAAATAGGTCTTTCCTACTTAATGCATCAGCGACTTTGTTTTCTATTTTGGGATGATAATGAATTGAACAATCATATTCTTTGAGAAGTTCCAACCATCTCTTCTGTCTCATGTTCAATTTCTTTTGTGTGAAAATATAATTCAAACTTTTATGGTCTGTGTAAATATCACATTTCTCCCCATAAAGATAGTGCCTCTACATCTTTAGAGCAAAAACAAACGCAACCATCTCCAGATCATGCGTAGGATAGTTCTAATCATGAGTCCTCAACTGTCGAGATGCCTAAGCTAAGACCTTGTCATTTTTCATGAGGATGAACCCAATCCCTTTCATAGATTCATCACTACAAATAATGAATCCTTCTCCACTTGAGGGGAGATTTAACACGGGTACAGTAACCAATCTCTTCTTCAACTCTTGGAAACTTTACTTACACTCCTTTTTCCAGATGAACTTGACCACTTTTTGAGTTAACTTGGTTAATGGATTAGAAATTCATGAAAAGTTTTTCACAAACCTCCAATAATATCCCTCTAATCCAAGGAAACTACAAATCTCAGTTATTATTGTAGGCTGAGGCCACTCCTCTACAACTTTTGTCTTTGCAGGGTCAACTGTGATTCCTTTATTGGTTATAATGTTCCCCAAGAAAGAAACTTGTTGTAACCAGAATTAACATTTTTTGAGCTTCCCAAAAATCCTCTCCTCCCGTAGAGTTTACAAAATACCCCTTAGATGATCCTCAAGCTCCTTGAGACTTTTGAAATATATCATAATATCATCAAAAAAAATTACCACAATGTTATCAAGGTAGTACTTAAAGAATATATTCATCAAATCCATAAAAATAGTAGGTGCATTAGTCAGTCAAAAGGGCATAACAACAAAATCATAATTCCCATATCTTGATTGGAATTTATTTTTTGGAATATCACCTTTCTTCACCCTCAATTGATGATAAACAGATCGAAGATCAATCTTTGAGAAGAATTTAGCCCCACGAAGTTTGTCAAATAGTCATAAAATCTTGGAAGAGGGTTTTTTTCTTCATTGTGATCTCGTTCAGTTCTCCATAATCATTGCATAGCCACATCGATCCATCCTTCTTCTTCACAAAGAGAACAGGTGCTCCCCAAGGAGACACACTTGGTCAGATAAACCCCTTCTCCAAAATATCTTGGAGTTGTTTATTTAATTCCTCCAGATCTATATTTTCCATCCTATATGGGGTCTTTGATATCAGATGGGATCCAGGTATGATTTCAATGGAGAACTCTACCTCTCTTTCTGGGGGAGGTCTGGGTAAATCCTCAGGAAATATGTCAATGTATTCTTGGATGAGGGGGACATTTTCTATCCTCAAAATCTCATTTACTTATTCTTATTCACCAATAAACTCCATAAATAAGGATATAGTAGGTTCTTCTAGACAATGACCAGGTCGAGATATCCCTCCTTAGAAGATAACTGTAGGTTTTCAATTCAAGACTACTGATATTTCCTTGCTTCGGCATTTTATCTTATCATTATACATTGAGAGACAGTCCATCCCTAGTATAATGTCGAATTCCAACATGGGAATGACTACTAGATTTGAGATAATATTGTGCTCAAAAAATTAAATACTAGATTTTCTAAACAGTGATGATTCTTGGATAATCCTACCAGGAGTCCTGACTGATAACTCTACTTTTAGAAAATCAGGGGTTGATTCTAAATTCATTTCTAACATGGAGGAAATAAAGGAATGCGTTGAACTAGAATCAAACAATGTACTTTCTAGCTTTGAGAGAACAACAAGAGTACCAGCCACCACAACATTTAGCGCTTCAACTTTAGTCTTAGTGATTGAAAAAGTACGACCTTGTTTTCATGGCTGTTGATGAGGTTGATGGTGATTCCCCTCCACTGTCCTTAGATTTGTATAATGATCGGAAAAGTTCCCAAGTTGTCCACACTTATAGCATTGGACATCATATAGGTCCTGCACCATCTTCCCCTTGTTTTTAGTGTTGTTATATTGAGGCTTACCTTACTATAACAATTCCACATGATATGTCCATCTCTTCCACACTTGTACCACTTCCCACTCCGGAGCAAGTAGTTTCTTGAGTGCTACTTCCCAAATTTATTACACATGGGATGTTGCACTTTCTTTACTCCTCTTCCCCAATTGAATCTCTTACCTAAGCTTGGATCCATCGATATTTTCTTGTCATTGGATTTATGAGACCCTTGAGTCTCACCAAACTCCAGTTCAACTTTCATCTCACTTCACACGATCTCCTCATAGATATCATAATCTCGGATGGCTAGATTCTTCCGAATATGAGGTCTCAGCCCACCAAATAATCTATCAACCATACCATTTGAATCCATGAAAAATATAGAGGTGTAATGTGAAAGCCTTGTGAAGTTCATCTCGTAGATTCCCACAGATTCATTCTCCTTCTGCTTCAGCTCAAGAAACTCCTTCTCCATTCTTATTCTCATCGATCAAGGGAAATAATTATGAGAGAATATCTCTATGAACTCTACCCACTCCATAGACTCAACTTAAACTCTTGTGCTTGTGTTTTTAATCACTTCCCACCACTGATTAGCTTCTCCATCTAAGCGATAAATAGCCAAGGTAACCTTATCTTGTTCAAAACAGTGGAGCAAAGAAAATATCTTCTCAATAGAGTTGATCCACTGTTCAGCAATCAGTGGGTTAGTAGATCTACTAAAGTTTGGTGGTATTTGACACATAAAGGATTCAACAAAAATTTGTTCCCTTCATGGTGATATCAGTCTCTCAGCTTGATTCAAGCTATTTCCCATAACTTGAGTCAGTTGGTTTAACATTCACATGAAAGTTTCCATTTCGGCTTCCATCGGAGGGTCGTCAGCGCATGGTCCATTGTGGTCACCATTTGCATGATTCCTCCTACTACACTCAATTTTATAAAGGAATAAATCCTTGTTGAGAAACTTATTTGATTTTCTAATAACTATAAAGGATTTTATGTCTTAAAACTTCATGCTTTAAACAATTACATTTCTCTATAAATCCTTCTTAATGGTTCATAAAAAACTTATGATTAACCAAACATATACCCTAGGAGTTTCATAACCAAGAGTGAAGCAAGGCCCATTTTCATGTACCAGGATACCCTGGGTCAATCCTGAAACTCCTTGTCAGAGTTTTCACTCTTAGGTACATCTGTGCCAGAGCCACCTCTACCTACTCGTATCCAGATATGGACGTATTTTATTGATAAACCACTTACTAAATACTCACCAAAATACCAAGAATTTTTTCTATATGTAAATTTTTTATAGGGTTCTTCCTAAACTTTTCATAGCCTAATTTTCATAAATAACTAAACTATCCTTTGATACCAAATATGGCATCCCTCCTTTTTATTACATAACTTCTCATTACATTTTACAAATAGTGGATCTTTAAAGTCTAGTGTCTTGGAAATCAAGAACATAAAACATGAAAAAATAAAACATTCTTCTAATAAACTTGTAGGGATTCATCATAATTTTTAATAAGTAAAATTCTTGCATCTCATAACCTACAGACATATATCGAAGGAAAGGGTGAGCAGATGGCTCAGTAAGGAAAGCAAGGGAATCAGTTTACTTGTGATATAAATAAGAACTTGATGAAAACCACAAGACATGAGAAATGGAAGTAGGGGAATATCTTAATGAAAATAACTTGAGTCACAAATTGAATATGTGTCTACAATATTTCATTTATACATTCATGAACATATCACCAAGGTTCATTCCCAAGGTTTCATAAAAACATTACCAAGGTTTTTCACCAAGGTATTGTGTAACTTGTCAACTCTAGAGATTAATTCTTTACCCAATGCATTAGAGCACTATCAAGTCGCATGCTTAATATGTATTTATTTTCATGTTATCCACATATATCATAATCAAAAATTTCATAAATAACCCAAAGAGAATAAAAGAAATGGGTTTCATGTCAAAACCGCGACGTTAATAAAAGTGCTTAAAAATAAGATCATTATGTCATTTATAACTCATGGAAAGGGATTGAGGTTTATATATATGTAAATTCAAGAATAAAATAGGCCAATTTTATGTCTTGATGAATACCAATGGAAATTAAAATAGATTTGGGTATCCACATAAATAATACAAGATAATTTCTTGATAAAAAGAGAGATTTTGAGACGAAAATTCTGCAGCATAACGGCTACATAACATCATTTTAGAAAACATTAAAAAAGAGAGGGGACAAGGGTAAACCACTCATAAATAATTCATAATACATTATGGGTACATAATAAGATCATGGATTGGATATTTTAATGACATACCACATGAAAAGGAAACATGAAAGAAAAGAGGAGACATTATTCTTTTACGAAAAATTCAGCATCCTAACGTTGTTGCTAAAAAATTATGAAAATAAATTTATGAGAGAGGAAAGGGTATATAATAATTTCAAAATGAAATGGATAGTAATAAGAATATATAATAACATACCCTTACATAAGAAGATGAAAACTATAAGACATAACATAAAGGAAATCATGACTAAAAAGAGGAGGGTGAAAGGTTCCCTTACCTTGAAGAGTAAATTCGAAAGCTTGAAGTTTGAGACTTTGGGGGGCTTTATGGAACCTTGGGAGGAATCTTTCGGAGGTATAAATACCAGAGATTCATTGAGGAGGATTTTGGAATGAAATGAATGAGGTAATGACTTGGTATTTATAGGAAAAGTGAGGGAATGTTTAATTAATTTCCAAGGGACCCCTCATCGGTGGTATTTGCAAAACCATGGGCTTGCCTATGGTATTTACCCATGGTATTGGCCACTTGGAAAACCTCATAGCATATATTACTATTCAAAAGTCTACCAGAATGATTACATCATCAATGATGTCATTAAACACCCGAAACTCAAAACTGTATTTTTACTATTCACTGAAAATTCAACTGTTTCAGAAAAATCTCAAAAATTAACCCTAACCTAATATCGATGATCTGAATTCAAAAATGAACTCCATTTTATGAAAATAATTTTTTTAATTTTTTTTTAATTTAACTTTTAAATAAAATCATTATTTATTAAAAAAACAACTCTAAAACTATAACTTATTTTGTAACAGCTTGAAAAAGTAATCAAGGTCCCATAAAATTATCGTATAACCATAATAAAATAAAGTAAAAATTTATGACTAAATTTTATGAAAATAAAATTTCATTTTAAAATTTTAAATTAATTATAAAATTGTAAATAAAATATTTATGACCTACAAAAATAACAAAACTTATACTATGATAGTTTTTTTCACTTTTAAGATGTCTAAATTGTATTTATACATTCATGGGTGAGGTTTCTATTTTTTGGATGATTTACTATTCATTACTATTCATAAGGGTATGTTACTATTCATAATTTACTGTTCACTAAAAATCAAGTTGATCTTATTAGACTCTAAATTTATTACCGATTACAACTGTTGAAGACCATTTTTTAATAATCATTTCACATTATTAATTATTTAAAGTTTACATTAATATTTTAAAATACCATTTTTTCCAAAATTCATTAGTGATATGGAACTATAAATTCATCCTACATTTATCTTGATATTTGAAATTCACTAACTTTTCCATAATAAGAAATAGAAATTTTACTTATACAAAAGGTTTACACAAGTAACTAAGGTCGCGTTACATTGCCCCTTATAACACCTTCGTAGGACCTAAGTGTAAGGTGTGCTATGGTGATAGAATCTTGAGGTGGCTCGGACAACAATGCCCATGTGGTGATTTCAATCAGCTTGAAATTCTCCCTTAAGCGATTTCGTTCAAGCTTTACATGTTGAAGCTCAGCCTGAGCTTGGTCCAAAGCAAAGACCAGAGATGTTACCTCATTGCCAAGCTCTGACAGATTTTCTTTGTATGGCCTGAGTCTACTAGATAAGGACATCAAATCTTCTTTCTATATTAATTAACCAATATCACTTGTATTTATAAACAATAATTGTGACATTAAGAGTTTAGTTTCCAATGGTCATATTGACCAATGATCATATTGACCAATGATCATATAACAGTCGAAACCCAATGGTCTCACTTCATTAATTAAGGGGTATAGTTTTATAGAGTATATAATTAAATAACACAAAAAAGTAGGAAATAAAATTTAATCAAAATTTCGGGTTGTTAAAATCCATTCCTAAGATGACATCAAATTCAACAAAATAAAGAATGACATGATTTTCAAGAAGCACATTCCAACAAAATTCAACCATATATGAGTCATAAACATGGGATGAAATAACCATACCATTAGGGGTTTTCATAGCTAATTCCACATATAATTATATTAGTGAAATATTAACACCCTTATAAAATTCTTTACATATTAAAGAGTGGGTAGATCTAGAATCAAATATGACATTAGTAGTTCTTGAGTGGAATGTAAGTGTGATTTTTAACACATCATTATCGCACCACTCATCAAAAATAGTGATTTCATGAGATTTCCCCCTTTCCCTCATCTTAATAGGTTTCTGAAATTTTTCATCATCACAAGCCCTTGGGTTTTGGCAGTGGTTATCATAATTATAATTTTCCTTACACTTGTAGCACTGAATCATGGGAGTTGCATTCTAAGTGTCTTTTTCTACATTAGCATTTTGAGATAACTTATTCCCATAATTTTGATAATAAATTGCTCATTTTCCTTCCTTTATATAGTTAAAACATTTACTAGACCTGTTAAGACAATTTTTCCTTGCTTATTACCACATTTAGAGCATAAAGTAAAACTCTTCTTCTTTTATCCATGGTTTTTAGAGTTTCCATTGAACTCCATATTCCTTTTTTTGTCAAAACCATGAGGTTGATAAGTGACTCATACCACTATTTCAACCATGATTTCATGACACTCAATCTTTTCATAGCTACTAAATCCTCTTATGGCCAATGCCGTTCCGAGGCTTTGCTTTAAGGCATTGAAGAACCTATCAACTTTACCTTCATGTTGGATGATAATTCTTGAACCTTACCTCATAAGTATTGTGAAATTATCCCCATACATAATGATAGATTAATCATCCCTTTGCTTCACATTGAGTAACTATCTCTCTATCTTGTTATGGAGAATCCACAGAAAGTACTTATTTAAATATAAGTTCTTGAAATAATACCAATCCATTGATTCAATCTCATCTTACTGCCTTGTATTCTTGATTAGAGTACACCACTGGTCTGCTTTTCCTTCTAGATGATAAACATCCAAAATTACTTTCTCATTCTCTGAACATTGGAGAATAGATAATATATTTTTAGTAGTATTGATTTATTATTCATCAACAAGTGGAATAGAAGACCCTCTAAAAGAATATGGATGTTGCCTCATGTAATACTCAATAGAATTTCATCCCCTTATTTTACCATTTGGAAGTCCATCATGATTCATACCTTAAGAATTCTATGTGAGCATATCAACATGGTTTTTCATTCCATCTCCCATAGCATTCGGTTTCTCAGGAGGTAAATCATTGCATTGTATTTCACAATAACTATTAATGTGGTTCCTTCATGTTCCATCCAGTGACTAAAACCAAACACATAGAGTAAGAAAACATTTTCATCTTGAGGAACCACATAATCATGAAAATCACTTATAGGATGTCTAAATCATGAAACCTTCTTTAATATATGCAAATTTAGGTTTATCCTTGGTTACTCATAGGAAACATCTATTTAAATCCTTTACGATGGTTCATGAAGAGTTTGTGAATTTACAAAGCATATCTCCTAGGAGTGTCAAACTAGATATAGAGTAAGGCATGTTTCCATGTACCAAATTACTCCAAGTCATACATGAAACAACTTTTCGGAGTTATTACTCCTAGGTATAATGTTCTAGAGCCATATCTACTTTTAATATCTAGTTAGACATATATTGTTAGGAAACCACTCACTCTATCCTTTACCAAAATTCAAGGACATTTTCCTATAATTTTCTTTATCCTTTGACTTATCCCTAGACATTTCCCTAGGGTTCCCACTAAGGGTTTCTCATCCTAGATTCCAAAGGTTAACTAATCCTTTACTCTGATTCCAACTATAGTGGACCACACTTTTCATACATAAAAATTACATAACTTTTACAGAATACTTAAAACATTATACAAATAGAACCCCAAATACCATACTAGTCTAGTGCATTTTTAAACAAGGAAACATAATAACTCATACATAAATGAGTTATATCATCTCCCACTAGGTTCTTCTTGATCAACAACCTTCTTAGACACATCAAAAATAACACATATCTTATTAACATGAGTGAATAAAACATAAAGAGGGGTGATCTTAGATGATCAGTAAGGATAAATAGGGACGATACGTCAGCATAATCATGAGCATGAGGGTATGAGAAAATTATTATGAAAAAATATTATCATACCCTATAAATAAAATATCATAAAGATGAATCATGGAATAAATATTTGATGTTTGTAAGACATGAATCATATGGAAATAAAGAACATAATACATGAAATAATAACATAGGAATAAAACATGGAATTTTGGAAAACACATAATCATATATAATGATTTCCATAGTAGTCAAGTCATTGTTGGTGAGGCCGTCATAATGAAAAAAAAATTTGTTACTGATCTGGGTTTACTCCCCGTTCCAACCCTGTATTATTGAACCAAGTTCACACCTCGTTACAACCCTAAAGTACTGAACCAATTTCATTTATCATTCCATCCATGTCTATATATTAATATATAAATCATTATCTAATGCATTGGAGGGATATGTAGGTCACACCCATCTCATAATGGAATCATACATACATGTTCCACTAAATCATAAAAAATATTATAATAACCCATTAAATGACATGGGTTTTATAAAAATGTAATTATATCTTAAGCTATGAAAATGATACATGATTCATAATGATTTAATAAAATAATAACCCATTAAATTAAGTGTGTTTAATAATCATATAACATGTTAATGTGAAACAAATTTCATAAACATCATGCCATAAAAGGTATACCATTTAGAGAGAAAATATAAATTATATATTTTTATCAGTTTTCAAGAAAGGAATGAGTAAAATAAACACATGTTATCTTAGATGGGAAAATTTTTTGAGATATCTTTTAAAAACATTTCTTGAAGAAAATATCATGTCTTCTTTGAAAAATGATTTTTAAAACCTAAAACCTTTTGAATTTTTTTTTTGAAAATATCTTTGAAAACATATTAAAGAAGATTTAAAAATAATAAAAAAAATTAAAATCCTTTTTAATTTATAATTATCTTCAAGGATCATTTGAAAACATTTTTGAAAACATTTTTAAAAACATGGTTTTTGAAATAAAATAGATTTCTAACCGAAGAGAGAAATACGGTCAGATTTTCCTAATTTTTTTATTAATTATTTTATATTCCAAAATATAGATAAATAGTATTAATACATTGATATATATTTAATAAACACATGATAATGAAAATAATGAGTTTTTTTTGAGATATGGATCATAATATTTCATCAAAGGAAGCATAAACATATACAATCTCAAAAATCAATGAGATTATTTCAATAAACTCTTATAACTTGGTAACTTGGGATTATACTATCAATATAAGAAAAAGAAATTACATGAAGCTTAAAATATCATTAATATATGTAAATTCATGACAAAAATAGTAAAATGTAATTATATACACCTCTAAAAATAATTTAGTTGCATAACAAAACATGATTCTCAAAGAAGGAAAATTTAGACAAAACTATTTTACAGATTTGGTAACTTTTAAAACATAAACCCCATGAAAGAAATATCATAAAATGGATATTTAAATAAACATAAATTTAATTATAATAACCATTTAATTAATCCATGGTAATTATTTACACAACACCAAAGAAATTGGTGGTGAGTAAAGCATGTACCTCACAGAAATAAAAAGTGAGATGAAATCCCCTTACCTTGTGTCTTGAAGCTCATTGAACTCATTCAATTATCCTATATAATCAATATAATATTATTATACATGCATCAAATAACCATATTATTAAATCTAATATGTTATATAGTTTGATTATGACCTTATATTACTGGCTTGTTAATGGACCTGTGTTGAGATTTCACTTAAGGTAATATTCACTTTTTTCTTTGCTTATGTCTTAATTTGTTATATATTGGGTCCTTATGATTATATCATGATTTATAGAATGTAAATAATGATATAAATATCATTTATATCCAGTATATTTTTGTTATAATTATCTATATAATATATAAGTATGAAATGGAATACACTATTCATGGTGACAGTAAGTCATACGTACGCATGAACATTGTTTCCATTTTAATTTTCATATTGAATGAAAGACAGTAAATGACATATATATATATATATATATATATATACATACATATAATTTTCATAGTATCATTATTATATCATATATATCATATAATTTCACTAAACCCATCATTAATACATTCCATGAAGTGTGTGAACAAATCACATCGCTTTAAGGGGTTTTAGTCCACATTTCCTCAAACGTAATTATCATATTTACACCAAATGGAAAGTATAAATATATGTGTTTTAAAAAAATTAAATAAGATTAAATACCTAAAAAATATAAAATATAACATATATAAATATATTTTCAATCATAATACCCACCATGAGAGGCATTGAGGAAAATTGAACAATCGTCATTTTGTGAGGCGGTAATTCTCCATAAACAAACAATATGTTCGTTACCCATTAGATGGAGGTGTGTGAAAGTGTAAGTCAGAAAATTAGCACAAAAAATCCAAGTATATTTATGATATTGGTGTATTTATACAATCCTATAATAAACAGAGTGTAGGGGGTGGATAAATAAACTAAAAGAAACAAGATTGAGAGAAGTCATTACCTATTAATCGAGTAACTTCTTTTGGTTTGTGCCAAAAGGCTTAATTGGTTTGATTTATACCCGCATGTTGAATTCAAGGAGTAAGGTATAGATGTTAGAAAGTGTATTTGGAAGATATTGTCTAAAACTAATTGGTTTGAAATGTGTGAGGAATTGGGAGGTTAGGATTCCTTTTTATAGTTGTGGAGGAGTGACACACTTGTAAATATTTAAAGATATAATTACACCCACGTTTCTCATGTTAAAAGTGGATAAATAATGAAAAAGTCAATAAAATGGTGTATAGGGTATAAATAGTTCTATAATATGGATCTTGGACAATATTATTGGATTTTTTGGGTATTAAATTTAATGTTTAGTCCTTAGTTAAACTTAATTTTACTGTAATCGATGTCATTAATTTTAATTACATTCACTAATGTTTTTGGTAAAAAACTAAGTTGACATTATTAGAAATTATAAATTATAAATATTCCAAATATGGAATCATTTTTTATAAATTAAAATTACATAATTTCTAGAAATTAATTTAAAATTAATCTCATGATGGGATGATACTCTAGGGTTTTAACCAAACAATTATCGAAAGTTTGTTTAGTCTTTATATCCAACTTCAATGTGAAATTGGTTTCAATGACCTAAATTGGATTAATTGATAAAAATAATTTCTAATTAAAAATGTAAACTAATTTAGAAGATAATTTTACATTACAAATAAATTAGATGAAAAAATAGTTTTGAATTAAAATTTAGTATTTTTTCACTATTCATCTAAAAATGATTTTTCTTATAAAAATATCGTAACTTCACCCTAAGATAATTTCAACATGAAAATAAAAAAAATTAATTTTATTTTATTAAATTAAATTTCTAAATGTGTTTATAATTATATTTTTTTCACAGAAGAACATTAAAAGATGTTCATTTAAGAAAATAGTATTTTAAAAAATATAAGGACTTTACCAAAAAATATATCTTTCTATATCAATTTTTTTTATTTATATAAAAAATTATAAAAGTATTTTAAAATCAAAAATTTCTATTCATATTTCTAATTTTAATGGCTATGTTATTATTATTTCATTAAAATAATTATAACAATAAAATGAAATTTCATAGAAACATCGGTGTTGTGTATAGCGTATGCTAAGATGGTGTTGCATGTAACACATGACAAGTAGATGTTTCTTGTAATGTATGGAGATTTGGTGCAATGTAAAATGAATTTTTGACTTAGTAAATTACAAGGAATAAATTAAAATTTAATTTATTTGGAAAAAGGTCCATAAAAACACAAGGTGTTGCACCTTTACTAAGTAATTTTCTAACCATCATTAATAGATAAGGTAAATATGTCTTAATAATATAAAAAGGGATTACGAAAAAAGATTAAGTTAATGAAATATGGGAGATTAAAAAATATAATCTATGAATATGGTGTGTTGAAGTTTTCAAAGAGACTATATATTCCATTAGGGATGGACATGTATTGTCTTAATAATACTCTATAATTTATGATGATTTTGATGTTCACAAATATCCTTGTTTGTTTTCTGATAATGTTTTGTATCATGATTTCTACATGAATTTATATTATTTTTTAAGGAATTTAGCATTATGGGAATGAATATGGAAACATTGTTTTCAACCCTATATTCGGAAAGTAAACATGTGGTTCATCATCCCTACGTTACATTGAGAAGTGAAATTATTGCATATAGTATCAACCCTACGTTACACTAAAATAGTTTGCATTTGGATAAACATCCATATGTTGGGATAATAATCAAATGTATGGATCAAAAACCCTACGTTGGAGTTTGGATTTACTGTTCATACCCTACATGAGGAAATGTTGAACGTGTGGTTAATCAATGCTACATTCGGGATTTTGTTTGCTGACAAGGATAAACATATGGATAATCATCCCTATTATAATTTTGTTCCATATTTTACGTGAAGATTAAATTATGGTTAAGAAACCATACATTGGTTGGAACCCTACACTATGCAAAGGAACATTACTCTATGCAAAGGAACCCTACACTACACAAATGAATCCTACACTATGCATATCAACCTTGCATTGTGTTCACAATGATGATGCTTTTCAAGCCTCATTTTCAATCCAAGATTATTTCAATGGTCAATTCATAATTAAAGATCGATTCAAGAATAATTTTTATTGTTTCAAAGAACCACGTTCATCAGAAAAAAAATCACTCCTATTTTTATGGGAAGTTACGACTCCACTGATAATTTTGAATTTGAATTTCCACGATCAATTAGGCTATTCTTTTGGTTCTGGAATACTGACACAAGTTTTCTATTATATATATTATTTTAGAGTATCTCTTAAAAAATAGTGTTTGATAAGTGATTCATATATGCATCTATATTATTCAAATTATCTTTTATAGTTCTACTGCAATGAACGATCGATTCTAAAATAAGCTACACTTTAGAGATATACATGTTCAATCTTTTACTGTTATAAGATTACTATTGTTGTTTAGTTCTTACCTTATTAAATATCTTTTTTCCAAAATGATCATTTTAGACTATTTAATTCTTGAAGATATTATTTTCTAGATATGAAGATCCATCAATTTGTAGTTGCTTACTACTGAAACTGTGAAGAACAACATGATCCTTTCAAATCAAACTCTTTTGATTTATTAGAGTTTCAACTTCTCGTACTGTGTTTTAGTGTAGTATCAACTTCTAGATCTAATCTATGGATAACCAGTTCCCTATTAAAGAATGATAATACTTTTTTAGTATTTTTTTAAATGTGTAAAATTCCTTCACTTAGTTGTGGATTCCCGATCTTGTGATAAGAGGACCATACTAGTGAAAATTAACAAGCTCATAAAGAGAGTGATTGGTAGAGTAGATTAAGAGATCTTTGTACCCTAAACAACTATAAAAATATTTGTTTTTTATTTTTATTTATCCATTACATATTTTCCTACATGAGAAAAACACTACATATTAGAATAAATCATAGTGGGTGTCGAAATCCCGAATTGTGGAAGATTTTTGAAAAGACATAATTCACCCCCTCTGGTGATACTTGGTTTAATCCTATCTAACAATTGTAATCAAAGGAAAGATTTTGGATAAAGCTATTGAAATATGAAAAGTATAAGGTCTATATAAAGAAGAAAATGGTTGATCCGAGAGAAGGAATGTTAATGGTATGTTCTCCATTCATTAATGGTAAAAATTATAGATGCTAAAAATATTGAATGATTATCTATTTGAAGAATCTTGTATTCAATGTCTATTAAAAAATTGTCAATCCTTATAAGATGACTAGAAAACCAAAAACTTAGGATGCAATAATAGAAGACAAATATGGTATTAATTAAAAGGAAATGAATGATATCATATGTTTTCTTGGACTAGATAAATTCAATTGTGTATCACAATATCCAAATGCTTATAAAATGTGGAAAAATATTACAGTTTATTATAAAGAAATAGATAATGTCACACATATGAGATAGGCTACAACCAAACTAAAATTTGACACATTTAGAATGTTTGATAGTGAAAGAATCATATAGATTAATGAAAGTATTATAAAATTATCAACAATATTATAGCCTTAGGATAACCCATTAAACAAGATGATCAAGCTTTAAAATTACTGAGAGTAATATGTTATAAATAGAATAGAATATATGCTACAATTCTTCAATCATCACATGTCAAAGATCTGACAATAAATAAACTAATTGGGACACTGATGATGTATGAAAAAGAAATGTAAGATAATTCTGAAGATCATAAAATTATATTAAAGAAAGAAGATACTATTTTAAAAGTGACATCTTAGAATCCTAGAAAAAAAACAAAACAAGAAGTCAAATAAGATAAAAATTCAGATTCATCTGATTCTAAAATGGAACTGGATTAACTAGCCAGAAAGTTTAGAAAGTTTTATAAGAAGATGAGATAATTTTGAAAATCCTTCAAGACAGATGGAAAATAATTAATGGAATTCAGACAAGAAATTGGGTAATATTAGACCTAATTTTCCTCAGATTAAATATGAAACAAAACGGATAGAAAATAGATGTTATAAAAAATGATAATTATGAGAATTAAATTAAAAGAGAAATGAAAGATACATGGAGTGTATCTAAAGACTCATATATACTTTAGAAGTTTTCTTTAAAGAAAAATAATTCAAATCTAAAATCCAATATGTGCTTCATGGATGAAGATGAAAATGTAAAAACTTCTTACTCTTATGATTTTGATACTAGTAGTTTCTCAAATGATAAATTGACTACCTATTTACCAATTATAGAAGAAAAACATGATTCTCTAATAAAAAATCACAAGTCTTGAAAAAAATTCATAATTCTATTTTTGGTGAAAGAGATAACATGCTAGAAAAACAAAAATAGATACTTGAAAAATTAAATTCCTCATCGTCAAACAGTATCGATCATGAAATGAAAATCAAGGAATTATAGGATGAAGTAGAATTCTGTAAGGGTGATGCTCTTGTTTTTACAAAAGAAGAAAATAATTTAAATGAAATTCTTGGAAATAATGTCTTTAAATGGGAAATATTTTGAATAGGAAGTAAGGGTTAGAAATCAAAATTGTATAAAAACTATTTTTTTCCCAATTCTAAAAATGTAATCTCTTATCATTATGGGACAAAAGGACATGTAACTGATAATTTCTATTTGGAAAATACTCATATTAGTGGTATTAAAAAAGGATTTATTTCTAAATGTTTTTCTAAATCAAGTTATATAATTTGTGTAAAAATAAAGAAAATACGGATTGCCAGATCATTTCTAGCTCACACTGCTGGACCCAAGAAAAAATAGATTAAAAAAACATCTATTTAAATGTTTTTCCAGGAAACAGGCCACATGAAAAAAAATTCTATATGGTATATTGACATTTTATTTTCTATTAATATGAGTAGATATCCATAAAACATTCATCCGCTAACTCAAATGGATGGAGGACTAGTAACTTTTGGTGAAAATTCCAAAGGATAAATAATTGGAGTTGGAACTATTAGAGATCTAAAAACTATCTCAATCAAAAAATTACTATATGTGAAGCAGTTAAAGAACATTATGATAATTATCTATCAACTTTTTGATGATGGATTTCATGTTGATTTTTCTAACAATTCATTATATGTGTATAAAGATAAGCTGCTTAATTTTAAAGCACCTAGAATTGACAATGATTACTCTTGGGATTTAAATTCCTTATGTAAACAGAATGAGAATTGTTTAAATACTAAGAAAAATGAATCGTGGATTTGGAACATAAGACATGGACACTATAATATATAATATTTACATATATTATCCATGAAACAGTTAGTTCTTGATTTTCCTTGTCTTAGGTTTGACAATGAAATATTCTCTGATGCATGCCAAATTGGAAAGCATCACAAATCTTCTTTCAAATCATTTAAAAAAATTATACATATAAACCTTTAGAACTTATCTATATGAATTTTTTTGTAAAATAAAGGGTAGAAAGTTTGGTCGGAAAATTATATTTTTATGTTTTAGTAACAGATTATTCTAGATTTACTTGGGTTTATTTTCTAAAACTAAAAAGTGATGTTTTAACTATTTTTGAATGTTTTTGTAAAATTTTTAAAAATGAAGAATGTTTTAAAATAATTTCATTAAAAAGTGATAATGGTGAAGAATTTTAGAATCAATAATTCAATTGCTTTTACTGAAATCTATGTGATGAACAGAACTTATCTGCACTAATAAAACCTCAACAAAATGGAATTTTTGAAAGGAGAAGTAGGACTATTCGAGAAATGAAAAGGACTATGTTGAACGAATTTAGTATTCCTACATATCTTTTGGTAGAAGCTGTAAGAACATCCTACTATACCATTAATATATTTTTAATAAGGCCTATTTTAAAAAAGACACCATATAAACATTGGAATAATAAAAAACCTAAAAGTAATGTAATTTTATGTTTTTGGATGCAAGTTATATATCTTGATTACTAATGAAAACCTTTGTAAGCTCGATCCAAAAGCTGATGAAGGAATATTTTTGGATAATTCTGCTACCTCTAAAGCTTATAGAGTGTTTACTAAAAAGTCAAGGATTATTGAAGAATCAGTTCATGCGAAGTTTGATGAAATTGACCCTTTTATTAAATAGAAAGATCAAACTGATGAGGTTATTAAATATTTTGATAACATGAGACTTAAAACCCTTAAAATTATTTTGAAAATGATATCAATAAACTTTTTTCTAATTTAGAATAACATGTTACTGAATAAATTGAAAGTGTCTTGCCTAGATAGACTAAAACACTAAAAATCCATCCATTAGAAACGATTATAGGATAAATAGACACAAAAATTAGAACTAGAAGAAATGTAGAAAACCTAGATGAATTCTATTCCTTTCAATATCAGTTAGAACCTAAGACTATTGAAGAAGCATTATAAGATGAGATTTGGACATTAGTAATGTATGAAGAGCTAAAAATTCAAAAAACAATGAAGTTTGGGATCTAGTAGAGTAACCAAACAATTATACAGTTATAGGAACCAAGTGGGTCTATATAAATAAATAGGATGATCAAGGGATAATAACCCAAAATAAATCCATATTAGTAGCTAAAGGATATAATCAGGAAGAATTTATATATTATGATGAGACCTTTTCCTCCCTAGATATATTAGAAGATATTAAAATCCTTTCATCTTATGAATCTCATATGAATTTTAAATTATATCATATGTATGTTATGTATGACTTCTTAAATGGTTATTTAATGGCGGATTATTATGTTGAACAAACTCAAGGTTTTGAAAATTCTCAAAAACCAAATTAAGTTCGTAAATATACTAAAGATCTCTATTGCCTTAAACATGCACCTAGAGCTTGGTATGACTGATTAAGTTCTATTATTTTGAAAAATGTATTGATTTTTGGATTATAAAATTACACACTTTTGAAGAAAACCATTTTTTCTAATATTATATTAGTTGAAATTTATTTTGATGATGTTATTTTGGTTCAACTAATAAAAATATTTGTCATGATATTTAAAATTTAATGAAAAAATAATTTGAAATGATTATGACAGGATAACTGAATTTTTTTAGGATTTTAAATTTATCAAAAATATTAGGGAAATGTTTTAAATCAAGGTAAGTATATTATTGATTTATTGAAAAAATTTCACTTGAAAACAATAAGACATATACAACTCCTATGTGTACCAATATAAAACTTGATTTAGATGAAGCTGGAAAACCAGTTGACAACAAGTTATATAGAGGTATGGTTGGCTGTTTTTTATATCTAACTACTAGCGGATTATACATTATGTTTTATTTATGTCTTTGTGTTATATTTCAATCAAATACAAGGGAGTCCCATTTTACTACTGTTAAAAGAATTTTTATATATTTAAAAGGAACTGTATTTCAGTCTCTTCTTTACCCCAAAAAATATTATTTTAATTTGATTTCATATTCAAATACTGATTTTGGTGGTTTTATATTAGATAGAAAAATTACCTTATGAAATTATGAATTTTAGTAAAATATTTAGTTTCATGGTCTAGTAAGAAATAACACTTAGTTTTCCTATCAACCGCAGAGGTAGAATATGTGTATGCTGGAAGTTGCTGTGTACAAGTATTGTGGAAGAAAAATACTCTACTGGACTTTGGAATAAACATTAATAGTATAATTATTTTATATGATAATACTAGTGAAATAAATATTTCAAAAAATCCTATAAGTCATTATAGGAAAAAACACCTTGATATACGAAATAATTTTCCAAGAGATCGTGTCCTTAAAATGGATATTTCTTTAGAATTTGTTAACACTGAATTTCAATTAGCTGATATTTTTACTAAACCACTTCCTAGTGATAGTTTTGATTATATTAAGGGGAGTTAGGAATATTTAATTTTAAATAAATGTTTATTAATTTATTTCTAGTCTCTCTATTTTTATTTTAGGAATATTTATTTAATATGTTTTATTCAATTTTGTTTTATGTTAGAATTTCATTTTGATTTTATTTTATATGTATTTTAATAATTAAAAACATAATTAGTACATCCTCAATCAGCGTGAGAAACCATTTACCTTCTCCTGATCTCTTTCTCCTCTCCTATACATCCTCTCAGCTTACAAAGTATCTCTATCTCTCTCTTTTGATTCCTGTGTGCCAAAACCATAAATATTCAATCCCTTCAATCTCTAAATCGTCAGAGATGACAACCTGATGACAATCCATATATGTTGAGTTGGAGAACAATTTCTATTATCCAAGAAAATCTCACAATGTGTTTCAGGGAAAGGTAATCAATTTTGGCTATTTAGATTCTAAAAATAATTTTCTTAAGTAATAAAGGATATTTCAAGGTTTGGATTTATCTTTTGGATAAGATAACATGCTGATGGTATATGAAATTAATGTAAAGTAATTTTCCATCAATTCTTCGTTTAGTCTAGGATTCGAAGAAGACACCATTTTCTTTAAGATTAATGATTATGAGTTTTCATTGTCATCCTTGAAAACTGTAAGGAACCAACCTTAAACATTTCACAAAAGAGGACCTTTTACCAGTCTAGGTTATGAAGAGTTTGATACAAGATTTAAAATTTATCAGAGTTTTAATAATATGATGCAAGAAAAAACCAAACTTCACTTTCACGCATGTAAAAATGATGGTGTCCAACTTTGGACCACTAGGTGACCTGTGAAAAATAAATTTAAAAATAAGGGGTGAGCATTAAAAATACCCAGTAAGTGGTTTTAAAACGAGTCCATTAAGAAATAATTTTTATTTTAAATCATTTATTTAAAATACATGATTTAAATAAAGAAATTAACATTTCCCATAACATGTCATAACTATTTTATTGAGAGATTTTGAAACAACTTTTAGGATAAACTCTTGGTTAAAAATTTCTAAACTTATTTAAGGGTATGAATAAAATTCACTATAAAATATGCACTCACTTGAATATAAATTAATGAAATTCCACTTATAAGTTAGATAATGACCATACATAACTATGCATGACATGCCAGGTGTGTGGATACAGTTTTACGCATGAAATGTTACTTGTTTGAATTTTCATAGGAAACGAAATCAAAACAAATATATGCAAACCAAAAAATGAATGATTAGTTCTTAAACATTTTTTTGGATAGGAAAGGAACAATTAAACCTTCTTAATAAATGATATACATAAGTATAAAACATTATTCATTATGCACTTGAAAATGTATAACTGATTAATACAGGTTCATAAAAGAATGATTCTAAACCATGGTTATTTTACTAGTAAAATTATCACATGGAATTTATTGGGAAAAATCCCTAAAGGTGTCCCCTTGGAATATTTTGGGTGTGATTTTGTTTGTTGAAAAAGTTAGATGATCGTGAATGAGAATGGTTGGTGTTTGCCGAAGAGTACGTGGTTGCGTACCAGGCAGCGAGAATGGTACGCGGGTGCAGTTTGTGAAACTAAAAATGGTTCGCGACGGAAGGTGGTGTAGTATGTGGATGACTTGATGCCACCGGAGAAGATCAACCGCGTCAGAACGAAGACAATACTCTGACCAGATTGGAAAAATGGTTTGCGTGTGGCTTACGGTTTGCGGTGGCTGAAGGATCAATATGCGGTGGAGGCTGGATTGAAAATTTGTAAATCTTGGATTAGCGGTTTTTGTGGATATCTTTTCCTATATAATAGGTTCTAATCCCACCAATTAATATTAAGACCAAATATAATTAGAGAACATATTTTTGTTTGGGATTTCAGAAATGTCTGAAGTTGGTTCGTGAGGAAGAATTTAGAGAAAGCTAAAGTGGTTCGCCTGGAAGAAATTCCGCTGAAGGTTTTTGTGGGAGACTCTATCCTACAAAGGACATGGTACGCAGAGGAGGAAGTATGGTATGTGGAATGTGTTGAGTCAGTACACAGAGGAGGAATCTCTGCTATGCGAGAGAGAGAATTTCACAAGCGGTACACAGAGGGGGAGCTATGGTACACAGAAGCGAAGACTGTCCACGAACAGAGAAGAGTTCGTAAACAAAGGGCAGTTCGCAAAGGCGGAATGAAGGAAGCGGTATGTGGAGGTGATAGCGGTTCGCGGATGTGGAAAAAGTACACGAAATGGGTGTTTCGTGTACCAAACCTGGTACTCAGTACGCGGGAGATCAGGTGGATCGCGATTTGCACAAGGAAGCTTGTGAAAACTACGAATCAGTTTTCGAAAGTATTTTGTGATACCTAGTAGTACTCAAGAAAGTGGAATTCATATACTGGTGAAAAAGGGACTTCAACATAGCATCTACCAATAGTTGAGGATGTAGGAATTCATGCAAATGAAGTGACCTACATGTCTATAAACTATGTTTTACCTATATGTCGATAAACTGTGTGTGGATTCATTTCCAAGAGTAGTGAGTGAAGGAAGAGGAATATGTTGGGACGGAGAGTGATGGAAAGAGGGGGGGGGGGTGAATTGCCTTTTAAAAAAGTTTAACAATTTAAGAAAAAGTTAAAGCGCAGCGGAAATAAAAGAGGCAAGACACAAAATTGATAATGGAGTTCGGCCTAAATCCCAAGCCTACGTCTCCGCTCCTAACTCAACCGTTGAGAGATTTATACGACATCTTGTTTTTTAATGGTTGTAGCAAGAAACCCACTAGACTTTAAGGCATCCTAGAAACCTATTACAGCTTGCTTTTTATTGGTTGTAGCAAGAAACCCACTAACCTTCTTACAGGTGAAGGCTAGCTCACCTATGACTCAAGCCTTTTACAGGGAAGGCTTGACTAACCTATTCACACCTTGAAGGTGGTGTGAAAACCCAAACAAAGGGAGGATGAGAGAAAGAAGGGTTTGTATGCACAAACTCAAAATAATGCTCAAAATTATAAAACAATAAAAACCGTAAAGAGGAGAAGTCTTGGGCGCCAATGGATTGATTGGTGATGATGAAGAGCGCTCCCAAGCTTCTATGGTGGTGCTCCTTGGTTGTGGAAGTGAGTTGGAGCAGGTGGGGATCCTTGAAGGAATGCGCCGGAGGTTCGCCAAATGATCGAAAAATGTTCCTGTGGGCTACTATATATTTCCGGGTCTTCCTAGTCCTCTATTTATAGGAGAGGAACACTCAAATGGCCGTTGGGGGTCTTCGGAGCCGTTGGAGAGGCCTTCGGAGCCGTTGGGAGTCAAAAGTACAAGTCTGGTCAAAGCCCAACAGCTAGTTTGACTGGGCACACCGGCTGGCCGGTGGTGTCTCACCAGCTGGCCGGTGGTCCACCGGCTGGCCGGTCCTGAGCCACCGGCTGGCCGGTGCTCCAGACAGAGAGCAAGCTCTCTGCCCAGGTTCTATCGGCTGGCCGGTGGTCAGCCATCGGTTGGCTGGTGACAATACCGGCTGGCCGGGGATCTCACACCGGCTGACCGGTGGCTCTGGACAGAAACCATTGCTACTGCCAGAGACCACCGGCTGGCCGGTGGGAATACACCGGTTGGCCGGTAGACTCAGAGAGTCTACTTTCAGTCCTTCTTGGCCCAACTCCTTGGCAACCTTTTTCCTATCAACAAAAACACTTGAAAACATGTTAGAACAAAATAAGAGTGATTGTGATCATTAAAATCCAAGAGAGAGGGGTACAACAATCTCCCCCTATTTTGATGATCACAATCACCAAAACAAGCAATGTAAAAGACTGAAATGAAAGGCATGCTTTAAAGGATAAATTGAAAAGTAAAGCAAAGCATGAGAGAAAAATTTCTCCCCTAATCCACCAAGGAAATCTCCCCCTTTGTGATTATCAAAATAGCACGGGGCATAAAATTTGATTGAAGGAAAGGATTGAAAAACAAGATAGAGATTTTAAACCAATTGAAATTTTTGAAATTTGAATTGAAAGTTTTGAATTGAATGTTTTGAATTGAAAGTTTTTGAAAGAAAAATGCAAAAAAGGATTAAATGATCCTAACTCTCCCTAAATAAAAACAACAAATCACCGGGGAGAGGATTTTAGAACCGAGACAAATTTTGGTCCGGAGAGACTCGCTAAAAGGGATTTTTCAATCCAAACTTGTCTTGTGGCGGGTCTTCTCCTATGAAATTCATCGCTAAAGGAAATGGTTTTGGGCATTCCATACCGGGCATTTTTGCAGTCGCACTCGTAAATTAAGTGCCCAATCTTTTTGCAATAGTTGCAAAATTTATATTGGGAGCTCCCCCTTACAAAAATAGTAGGAGCATGGGAAGAGGAAGCTTGCTTGGAATAGCCAAGCCCTTGGGTGGTTCTAGATATGCATTGGGAATCAAGGAGCTTCGAAAGGTTATGTTCACCTTCGGTGAACTTAGCTAGGGATTCCCTTAAATCCTTGATTGTTGATTCCATAGAATCAACATCGGGAAGGTTTTGGATCTTGAGGGACAAGTCTTCCTTCTCTTTGAGAAGTTGATCCTTTTCGGAAGAAAGAATTTTGAATTTCTTTTTTAAAGCAATAAATTTGGAAGAAAGTTCGTGAAAACCTTCCTCCAATTGATCTCTCGCATGTTGGAGATCCTCGTAAGATAAATGATTGAATGAATTGGAAGAACAAGAGGAAGAGGAGTCGGAAGAGGTTACCTCATGAAATGTCATTAGACATTTTTTACCGTTGTCTTTTGAGGAGGAGGAGGATGAGGAGCTATCACTCCAAGTGGCCTTGAATGCCTTTTTCTTTTCCTTTTTCTTGGCCCTTGTCTTGTGGAGTGGTCAATCGGTCTTATAATGGCCTTTCTTGCCGCACCCATAGCATATTACCTCGGGCTCGGATTTTTCGTCGAGTTCTTCCTTTCGAGTCTTGCGAGATTTCTTCTTTTTGTTCTTCTTCATGAATTTGTGCATCTTGCGGGCAAGGTTCTCGATTTTTGAATCGCCGCTTGAGGAGGAAGATGAGGAGGAGGAGGAGCTTTCTTCTTTTTGAACTTTGAAGGCGATGTTCTTTGGAGTTTTGATGAGATTGCCTTGTTTTTCAGCTTGCCTCCTCATGGTGATCTCATAGGTCATGAGGGATCCGATGAGCTCTTCGACCGGCATTTCTTTTAAATTCTTTGCTTCTTGAATTTCCGTGACTTTCGGTGCCCATGAACTTGGTAAGATCCAAAGGATCTTCTTGACCATCATCTCTGCAGAAACATCATCTCCAAGAGACTTTCTCCCATTACAAACATCAGTAAAGCGAGTAAACATATCAGTAATATTTTCAGATGGATGCATGGTAAAAGACTCAAAATCTTGACGGTACATATCCAATCGAGTATCCTTAACTTTGTTGGTCCCCTCATGGGTAACCTCCAAAAGTTTCCAGATGTCATGAGATGAAGTGAATGTGGACACTCGATTGAATTCATTACGATCAAGGCCGCAATGAAGAGTGTTCATGGCTTTTCCATCAAGCTCGAAATTTTTAATATCGGCTTGAGTCCATTTGGATTCATCGGGAGAAGAGAGAGAGTAACCATGCATGACAATTATATAAATAGGATAACCTATACTTCTAAGAAAAGTAGACATGCGGGTTTTCCAATAGGTATAGTCGGTTCCATCAAAAAAAGGAGCACGACCCAATGAATAACCTTCGGGGGCGAAAGAAGATGAAGCCATCACAATGGATCTTGAATTTGAAACCGGTTAAGGTATTACACAAACACTCCCTTTGATACCAATTGTTGGGACGGAGAGTGATGGAAAGAGGGGGGGGGGTGAATTGTCTTTTAAAAAAGTTTAACAATTTAAGAAAAAGTTAAAGCGCAGCGGAAATAAAAGAGGCAAGACACAAAATTGATAACGGAGTTCGGCCTAAATCCCAAGCCTACGTCTCTGCTCCCAACTCAACCGTTGAGAGATTTATACGACAACTTGATTTTTAATGGTTGTAGCAAGAAACCC
The DNA here is from genome assembly GCA_963277665.1 of Viscum album. Lineage (NCBI taxonomy): Eukaryota > Viridiplantae > Streptophyta > Magnoliopsida > Santalales > Viscaceae > Viscum > Viscum album. The sequence goes on along the minus strand of OY728150.1, from coordinate 426,521,161 downwards.
ACTAGACTTTAAGGCATCCTAGAAACCTATTACAACTTGCTTTTTATTGGTTGTAGCAAGAAACCCACTAGCCTTCTTACAGGTGAAGGCTAGCTCACCTATGACTCAAGCCTTTTACAGGGAAGGCTTGACTAACCTCTTCACACCATGAAGGTGGTGTGAAAACCCAAACAAAGGGAGGATGAGAGAAAGAAGGGTTTGTATGCACAAACTCAAAATAATGCTCAAAATTATAAAACAATAAAAACCGTATAGAGGAGAAGTCTTGGGCGCCAATGGATTGATTGGTGATGATGAAGAGCGCTCCCAAGCTTCTATGGTGGTGCTCCTTGGTTGTGGAAGTGAGTTGGAGCAGGTGGGGATCCTTGAAGGAATGCGCCAGAGGTTCGCCAAATGATCGAAAAATGTTCCCGTGGGCTACTATATATTTCTGGGGCTTCCTAGTCCTCTATTTATAGGAGAAGAACACTCAAATGGCCGTTGGGGGTCTACGGAGCCGTTGGAGATGCCTTCGGAGCCGTTGGGAGTCAAAAGTACAAGTCTGGTCAAAGCCCAACAGCTAGTTTGACTGGGCACACCGGCTGGCCGGTGGTGTCTCACCAGCTGGCCGGTGGTCCACCGGCTGGCCGGTCCTGAGCCACCGGCTGGCCGGTGCTCCAGACAGAGAGCAAGCTCTCTGCCCAGGTTCTATCGGCTGGCCGGTGGTCAGCCACCGGCTTGCTGGTGACAATACCGGCTGGCTAGAGATCTCACACCGGCTGACCGGTGGCTCTGGACAGAAACCATTGCTACTGCCAGAGACCACCGGCTGGCCGGTGGGAATACACCGGTTGGCCGGTAGACTCGGAGAGTCTACTTTCAGTCCTTCTTGGCCCAACTCCTTGGAAACCTTTTGCCTATCAACAAATGTTAGAAAAAAATAAGAGTGATTGTGATCATTAAAATCCAAGAGAGAGGGGTACAACAGAATACTGTGACCCTTTCCACCGATAGTGAGTTAGAGAAAGAGTCATAGGGTGTGACCCTTGGGAATGCAGTGAGAAGATCCTAAACTTTGTAAAGGTAGTGAGCTTGGGCATAAAAGATCTATCCCGAACATTGTACTCATTATTGGTTGTGATCCTTAGTGAAATCATTACATCAGCATATCGTTGTTGTATGATCCTTGGACATAGCTTGGTGAGGGTGAACCAAGTAAAAATCACTGCCTTTTGTGTAGGATTTCATATCTATTCATATATTTCTACGAGAGGAAGAGAGAATTGAGTTTTGTTTAACAACGAAACAAGATCTGAAGGGGAAAAGATTTAATCTGTCACACTCTGATTCACCCCCCCCCCCTCTCAGGGTATTTAACCTAGCGGACCTAACATAATTTCAATTACTAGATTCATAATGAGGGAATTCATAATGAAAGACATCATAAATATTCTGTCAAGGCCTCATTCCAATACCACACATAACCATACTGTCAAGGCCTCATGCCAAGACCTAGTTTGTTGCATGAGACCTACCGATGCATCGAGATGATATAATATGTCTCACCCATCACATAATAAGTCTTATGGATTTATTAAATGTCTAAGTATATCGTTAAATAAATGTGTCTCATACCACTTTTATATATTTAAATCATAAATCTTAATCATAGATGAAAAAAATTCGTCGATAAATTATTGAGGTACATATTCTTTATAAAATCCAAAGTATCCCATACCACAATGAAAAGTTTAATTCTTAATCCATATAATATCATAAAAATATTAATCCAATACTTTAAATAATTATCTTTATGAGTAATTAATTAAATTTACATTTAATCAAAAATGCATATATAGTTTTTTCTTCTCAAAATAATCTTTTATAGTAAATAAATATGTTTCACACATAAAAATATAAATAATAAATTTCCATTATTGAAGAAATCAATGTTCTTGATAATCTCAAAAAATTTAATTGAAACTTTGAGTTTATTATTAACAAAATATGTGTCGATGTTATGATTGACGCATGACTATGACTATATGCAGATGCAACATCCTTAAGTTTAAAATAACACGACGACATGTAAAGCACATTTTTCTAAAATATGACGATAAGTATTATAACATGTCAATAAACATTATATCCCGTGTGTGTGTGTGTGTATATATATTAACATTCATTAAATTCGTAATTAAATTCCTTGATTCATACACTTTGCATCATTACGGGGTCTTCTATTTTTCATCCACGTATTTAAACATTTCATTAATATCCCATAAACATCAATTTGAAAGTAGTTTTGAGAGATTTAAAATTTACTCAACGTACATGATTGCATGTATTAAGCGCATAATGTCAGGGGAAAACTTGGTTGTGGGAATATATCGATAATCATAAATGGCATGCATATAATATAATTTTCATCTCATAGAATTTGAAATTGTTAGTTTGTAATAAATATAATTTAAATATGTTAGTTGCATAATTTCTAAATGATGATGGTTAAATATGAAACAATCTTGATCTTAATGTTAATTAATAATATACTCATGAATTAATATTTCTAAAAAGAACTTGAATTCTCATAATATATATATATATAACCTTAAAGGTTTGAAAATAATAATTTTATCTCATATCTATACATGTTTTTCTTTGCACATTAAAAACATGAAATAATTAAATATGTTGATGTATATATATATTTAATTAGAATTGAATTTACAACACTCATCATCATGGAATAAATACATGTTTTAATAGAACATCGATAAATGTGAAAAGTCATTTAGAGAACAAATATGATATCTAATTACAACCATTGATAATAATGTATATTGCAGAATATTTATTAAAACATAATTTTTTAAATATTTTAATATAGGATATCAAATCATAAGAAAATAATTAAACTCACTACTCCATCAAGAATCAAAACACGAGTTAATAATTTAAATGAGTTCTTTGTGATTATAACATGATTATCATGACTGTCTGAAAATTAAATTTTTATTTCAAAAGCATTTTTTGAGGAAAAAGTGGAAAACCCGAAATAAAGTCATACAAGAAGACACACAAACCAGGACTACAAGGAACAACCCCTCCCCAATAACTATATCGTTATGTCAAGTCTGCACCTCACATGACCGCTCGACTAGCTGTCCCGTGTAGGGATGCACGAGCCTGATACCGATGGCAAAGTCATACTCTTTCGTTCTTTCAAATCCAAATGACCATGCGCAGATGAAAGCTTCCTACTCTAAATCCTCATTTGGAGCTGATCCTTGTAGAGTGATGGTTTCTTCACCATCAAAATTCAGAATAAAACCAAATTCAAAAAACTACCTCCAATCCCATCCATAACAGAATTCAAAACCAAGAAATTTTCTGATTTCAGAACCAAAGTCACCAAAACATCATCAAACCACTAATCAACTGGCCGCTCAAACTCACATCCCACTGGACCAAGAAGACCACCATGCTGCTCCGCCTCAGTGATAATAGAGGAAGTCTGGATCCAGAGTAGAGAACCAAGCAAACAGAGTGGCAGGACAACTCGTTGACCATATAGAAAATCCAACATTCCTCCAAAATAAAAATCAAGCAAACCATAACCCCATTAGAGCAAAATGTAGAAAACACCTTCAGATCTGGCACCAAAGTCGATGGAAGAGAGTGGAACAACGCTCGAAATAGTTCAACCTCTTTGAATCCAAACACAAAATTCTTCATCCACAAATCTGAACCCCATTTTGATAGATCCCAAACAAAAACTGTAGAAAATCAAATCTTGAAGAAACCCCAACTCACTGCAAGGGCCAGGCCCTCGGACACCGCTCACTATCCGGAGAGGCCACTGAAAGCATCCTAAGGCTGCCACAGGAGCAGACGCTGTCAAGGTGGACAGCGCAGTCCGAAGCCATGAACTGAAGAATCACCGCACCAGAGCCGAAGTCAAGGGGATGACAACACGCCACAGTTCGAAGTCACGAACCAAAGAAACACAGCACTAGAACAGAAGCCGAATGAGGCCGCCGCCATCTAAAGAGAGTCGCGGCCAAGCCATAGCTGATGCCGCCGAAGCCCCGAAAATCCTCGGTCCGCATCGGTCCACCCACCACGTTGTCCCCACTGACCCATAGACCACTGCCGCCAATCCTACGCCACGCCGCTGAAGAGCCTGCCATCCGCGCCGAACTGCCCTTCGCAACGAAACCCTAGGGGAACTCCCGAGAGCAGAGAGCTCCCAAGAGCACCATAACTTGATTATCATAAATATATAATCTTTCTTTCATTTATATGTTCTGAAAGTTTTTACACAAAACTTGATAGATATACATATATATTTATAAATATATATGTATATGTCTTATAAATAAATACATTTTGATGAAATTAAAACTTACCCTTATAGAACCACAAGAAAAATAAAACTTATACTAAATATATTTAAAAATAAAATCATCATGTTGAAAGAATGAAATAAATAAAACCCTTTCATCAAAATCAAACCAGTGGAACATTTTTCAGTCCGAACACATAATAACAACAAATAAAAAAATGCAAGAGTTATCAGAGTGCTAAAATATGAGCCCAAATGTGTGAAGAAGCATCATAGAACTCAAACCAGAGAATAAATTTATCACAATCCATGCTATAAAATATTGAAAGAAAATAATTCCACTACTGAAATAAATTCCAAATAAATAAATTTTGAATAAAACATAATTTCCTTTACACAAAACTATAAAATTAAAACCATAATTTTGGAATGAATAAACAAAATAACCCTTATGGCAGAACAAAATCATGTATTTTTTTGATAAAAAAATAAATATATCTCCTTAATCAATTTGGAATTGAAAGAAATAATTAGCTTTGAAATGAAGATTACCATTTGAAGAAAAATCAAAATAATTTTAACCTTACCTGAACTATAAACACAAGCTGAAGTCCTTGAAATGTTGTAGCTTTGCACAAACACTCGAGTCACCGGACAAGCAGTTTGGAAATAATTTCTTAATTTATAGCCTATCTTCAAATAGATTTCAACTTGCAGAGAAAGCTATTAATGTGTCCACATAAGTGGATTTGATTTATCATTTATAAGAAAGGATAAACAAAACACAACCAGTGTGAACGTAAAAACAGATGTAAAACGACACATAGTTAGTGTATAAAATCGACAAAAACAGTTTAAAATAATTGATGAAATGGACATATGTGGATCAAATGGAAATAATATAAACATTATTGGAAAAGAGTCAATAGAAAAAAAAATCTATTAAATGATATGAAAAGAATGGACAATAAACTAGCAATCAACTGCAGACCAAAAACTAGCGATCCCTACTCATAATCCAAAAGCAAACCAACAATTTGACACCTAAAACAGATCTGGAGAAATATGATACGTACCTCACACTAGGTTAGGAAAACCTGAAATGAACCCTAACCTCAAATCCATAACTATTACCTGGAAACCAGATACCCAGGCCTAAATCGGACCCTCACTGGTGGTCGGTCCACACTCAGTTGGAGGTGAAAACAGCTCGGCCTTGCGACTTCATAGTTCAACTTCCTAGAGGAGCCGAAAAATGCGACGACGTCCCCTTCTTGTGACCGACCTCATCTCTCCCTCTCAACTGTGACCTATAAGACTCCCATGCACTATCCCCTGTCCCTAGATCTGTCCCCATGAAGCCCTTACACCATCTATGACACACCTTACAAATGCGACAGACCGAGTATTTTTTTATACAGTTTTTACATTTTTTTTTTAAAAAACGATCAGGTTAATTTTTTTTTTCAAAATACCCCTCAAAGGCGGCATCGCGGTTGCCGCATTTCACCCAGATTTTGACGTGGCAGAGGCAGCACCCGCGATGCCGCCTTTCGAGATGCGTCATTGGAAAGGCGGCACCGCGCATGTCGCCTTTCGCATGACGTCATCTCGAAAGGCGGCACCGCGGGTGCCGCCTTTGCCCTCTCGCCCTATAAAAGGGCAGCCCCCCCTTCTCCTCACTTCCAAACATCCATTCCCTCTCATATTCTCTCTAGAATCTCTAATTCTTCTTGTGCGGTGAAGGTTGTGGGATCTTTTTTCCAAAGCATCATTTAGAGGTATGATTTTATTTAATTTAATGTGTTTTTAGTTGAATTATTTTTAGTTGTAAATATTAAATTTTTTAGTAGATTAGATTGTGTAATTACTTTGTTAGTTTTAAATATGATATTTTGGTAGCATAAAGATTATGTTTTCTAAGGGAAATTCTTGTCTGGATACAAACAAGTGAATGCGGCTCTGACACAGATGTACCTAGGGGTAAAACCCGAAAACACCGATTTGAGCTAGACTCGAACGGGAACTGGTGCACGACAACGGGTCTTGCTGCATTCTGGTTTGACACTCCCGGGGGATTGCTTAAGAAAGTTATATTTCTTTATAAACTACTAAAATATCTGAGAAAACAAAGATATATTAAAAAAACACACATAGAGTACTATCTTTATAGTTGTTATTATTAGCTTCGTAATGATCTTAATAGTTATTATTTAATTAGATTGAATATTTTGAAATTAATTAATAAATAAATGATTAATTAGGATTAAGTAGAAAATAATTAATAAATTAATGATTAAGTAGAAAATAATTAATAAATTAATAATTAAGTAGAAATTAATTAATAAATTAATGATTAAGTAGAAATTAATTAATAAATTAATGATTAAGTAGAAAATAATTAATAAATTAATGATTAAGTAGAAAATAATTAATAAATTAATGATTAAGTAGAAAATAATTAATAAATTAATGATTAAGTAGACATTAATTAATAAATTAATGATTAAGTAGAAATTAATTAATGAATTAATGATTAAGTAGAAATTAATTAATGAATTAATGATTAAGTAGAAATTAATTAATGAATTAATGATTAAGTAGAAATTAATTAATGAATTAATGATTAAGTAGAAATTAATTAATGAATTAATGATTAAGTAGAAATTAATTAATGAATTAAGGATTAAGTAGAAATTAATTAATAAATTAATGATTAAGTAGAAATTAATTAATAAAATAATGATTAAGTAGAAATTAATTAATAAATTAATGATTAAGTAGAAATTAATTAATGAATTAATGATATGATTGATAAATAAGAGTTAAAAATAACACTAACTCAAAAAATGGAGTGAAACAAAAAATATTAGGAATGATTAATTAGAAATGAATTAAAAAAATAAAGAACATGTCGTGAAAATATAAATAACACAATATTTTGTTGGGCAAAAATCCCTCAAGGTAACATTGCAGCAGTTTTGGGTTGATTGTGTTTGTTGACAAAGCAGGTTTCCATGGATAATTGTCGAGTTCTCGAGAAGTTGTTGACATTCCAAGTTGACAAAGAACGATGACAAAGGAAAGGACGATCTGGAGGCGGTACAAAAGAGCAGTACAAGGTGGCGCCGTTTCCCAGTGTTTGCCAAATTTTTGGGGACCAAAATTTGGAGTTTGGTGAGCATCGCAAAAAGTGGATTTCCATGAAGAGCATAATTTAATATGGCAAAGGCATGAATTTCACGAAGATATGATGCATGGTTTGGAAATCGTGAAAACTAGAAGAATAGAGGCGGTGATGATTCGCGATTACGTCAAGCTTCGCGAACGGAAGAGGCTGAAGCGCATCGCGGCGGTGAAGGGCTTTGCGAGGGAGCTTCGCGGCGAAGGCGCAAAGGAATGTTGGGCTTCGCGAAGGAGCTTCGCGGCGAAGTCGTGAAGGTATGTTGACGGTGATTCTTCGTGACTACGTCAAGCTTCGCGAACGACAAATTGCCGTGGTGCTTCGCGATTTGGACAGAATTTCGGCGGAAAATTTGGAGCTTCGCAATTTGAGATGACGTGGTGTTGACTTCGCGCGGAAGGGACGAGGGTCGGTGGAATCGCCTATAAATAGAGGCCGACCCCCTCGAGAGAAGGAGAGATAATTTTCAGAGAAAATCCATTGCTCTCGGTTCGCAGAGGTGGTTCGCAAAGGCAGTGTGCTTCGCGAAAGGGGAGCTTCGCGGCGGCCATTCTAGCTCCGCGAAAGGCGTGTGCCCCGCGTTGGCTCAGTGAGCTTCGCGGAGAGGCAGGAGCTCCGCGATGGCCTAAGCATTGCGAAGGTCTGTGCATCGCGAGAGTGCTTTGCGATAGAGCTTCTTGATAGAGCTTCGCGAAAAGGCCGGAGCTTCGCGAAGGCTTGTTTGAGCTTCGCGAAATTGGGAGCCTAGCGAAGTTGGGTGCTTTGCGAAGGTCTTTCCAAAGGTAGTTTGGCCAGTGGATAGTGGCAAAGGGGTATTCATCTACGGGTGAAAGTTGAATTTCAATAGAGCATCTTTCAAAAGTTGAAGATGCATTGTTTCATGAAAATGAAGAGACCTACATGTCTATAAACTGTGAGTGAATCCCTTCCAAGAGCAGTGAGCTTAGGAAGAGGAAAAAGGTGATCCTCTCCACCAGCAGTGAGCCAGAGAGAGAGAAACAGGGAGTGACCCTAGGGAAAGCAGTGAGCTGACCCTAAACATTGTAAAGGCAGTGAGCCTGGGCATAGAAGTGATCTAGCCCGAACATTGTAATCCACAGCTAGTGAAGTTTAGTGGAATTTGGTACGACCGGCAACCTGTCGGCGTATGCTCCTTGGACGTAGCCCAGTGAGGGTGAAGCAAGTAAAAATCTCTGCGTCTGCCTGCTAATTTGCCGGCATTGCATTTAAAGCATCATCATCAGATAAAGGTGAAAGTAAGTGATCATAACATACACACAAGTGCAAACAAAGTGACCCTTGTAACAAAGAGGTCAAGATCCAGCGGGGTAGGAAGAACTTTGAAAAAGAATATCCATACCCTGATTCACCCCCCCTCTTAGGGTATATAGGCCCCTATTGGTCCTAACATATTTCGAGTTTCTGGCCTTTATTGTAACTGATTGGATATCAAAATTTCAGAAAACCTGTTCTGAAATTTGGATATCCAATTCGTTGCAATAAAGGCCAGAAGCTCGAAATATTGTGTTATTTATATTTTCATGACATGTTCTTTATTTTTTTACTCTACTAACAAATTATTAATTTTGTAAGAAATAACTAATGATTGAAGAATGATGAAGTGTAGAAATATTCGAGTTTAAGATATAAGATAGTTTAATTAAATATTCACAGTATAAAAACTTTTGATTTTTGAATGTTTTTTTGAATATAAAAAATCAGTCAACGTATTAAAAATAATTTGGATTAATAATATTATATTGTTAACCATCAATGTCACTTACATTATCAGAATCTTGATCAGAAACCTTTTTTTACATAGAGCATAATGTTTGCTTGCGTGTACTGCTATGGGGAGGTTATTCAAACTGAGAAAGGAGCTTCTTACAGTACCCAAACAATAACAGTGGTTAATACAAGTGATTGTGTAACCCTAAGTGACCTTCAAGACAGAATTAGTGGCTCATTAAATCTAGGACCTGATCAAAAGATCAAGGCAATGAGTTATAGACATTTGTAGTTCCCGTCAACATTGTGGCATATAGCTTGTCCATTGGTTGATGATGCGCACTGGATGCAAGTAATTAATTTGTTTTCTCAACGATCATATGGTACGATGATGGAGTTATGTTTTGATGTTTCTACTGTACAACAACAACATCCAATTGTACATAGACATAGACTTAGAAGGGTCATTGAAGATAGTCCACCTCATGAAGTTGAGACTATTCTAAATGATGAAGAAGAGGACAACCTACTTGATCTCCCGGATATACATTTTAACCCAACTTATGATGAGGAGTTTCATAATAACGAAATAGATGATGATAATAGTGGTGATGAGGAAGGAATAACATAAGTTTTGAGAAATGCAGTAGTTGTACAACAGACTCGACCTACAATAAATCATCCACCACTTTTTGCATCTTGGTCAGAAGCAATGACACGTGTGCCTGAATTTGAAGATAATGTTCTTACACCGGCAACTGAGTTTCTTGGAGTTATACGAGATAGGTTTAGTGAGCTTGACAAAACTTTATATGTTGGAAGAAATTTTTCAAGTAAAGATGCATTAAAAAATACGTTAAAGAGATTTCACATTGAGAGGCACTGTAGCTATGTAGTTTATGAATCAGATCATAGAAGATATGTCATACGATGTGAGAAATATGGGGATGATTGTAGATTTCAATTGAGGGCGATTCCGGACATTGCATTTGGAGGTTGGAGAATCTCGAAGATTGAGGCAACCCATACTTGCATTCAGCCAAGCCTGACACAAGATCATGCTTCATTGGATGCAGAATTTGTGTCATCCATTGTTGTTGAGATGATTAGGACATGTCAAGATGTTCCGATATCCCTTGTGCAAGAGAGGATACAACAGACATTTGGTTATAAGATTTTGTATAATAAGGCATGGAAGTCGAAACAAAAAGCAATTGTGAAGGTTTATGGTGATTGGGATGACTCATATCGAATATTGCCACAATTTCTTGCTATACTGAGTCATCATAACCAAGTTGTATTCCATCTTGATACAAACGAATATGTGTCTCATGATAACAGACTTGATCCATCTTGTGTTCGATTTCATCGATTGTTTTGGGCATTCCTACCATGTATCTCCGCATTTCGTTTTAGTAAACACTTCATTTAGATTGATGGAACATTTTTATACGGAAAATACAAGGGTGTATTGTTGATTGCGGCAACCCAAGATGGAAATCGTTCACCTCTCCCGCTTGCCTTTGCCATTGTAGAGAAAGAAAACTATGAATCATGGAGTTGGTTTTTGGCATGTATCAGTAATCATTTTCCTAACAGTCATGGTGTTTGTTTGATATCTGATCGACATCGGGCAATTAATGAGGCAATCAATGCGGATCATGATACATGGGGTTATCCAAATGCACATCATCGGTTCTGTATTAGACATATTGCTAGCAACTTGCATAAGAAATTTCACAACGAACCAATGAAGAAGGAAATCACCAGACTTGGTATGTATTGTATTTGTTTTTTTATATCAACGTAAAAATAAAGTCAAAATATGTGAAATATCATCTATTATGTGTAGCATATGAGTCGGATCAACGACGGTTTGAAGAACGTTTCGAACAAATCCGTCAGGTTAATGAAGAAGTTTACGATTATATGATGCAAATTCCAAAAGAAAAATGGACATTGGCATATGATGAGGGGAAGAGGTACGGACACATGACCACCAACATTGTAGAGTGCGTCAATGGTGTCTTCAAAGGGATGTGCAAGCTACCTATAACTACCCTAGTTCAGGAGACATTATATCGTTGCATGAAGTACTTTGTTGATAGAAAAAAACTAGCATCAGATGGAATACACCAGGGGCTAACATACAGAAGACATTTTCAACGAGAGATTGAAAAGAACATTGAAGAAGCTTCTAGTTATCATGTCTGTCTATTTCAGCGAGAAGACTCTCGATTTGAAGTTCAAGAGAAGTCGAACCCCATCACAAATAGCATTGGTGAAAAAATGGTGGTATTACTAGGAACGAGGCAATGCCAATGTGGGAACTTTCAGGCTTTACGGTTTCCATGCTCACACGCCATCGCAACATGTGCCTCTATTAACATATCATGGGAATCATATGTTGATCCAGTGTACCGGATGGACACCATTGCTAACTGTTATGCTGCGCCATGGACACTTATTGGAAAGTTTCGTTATTTCCCAATGCCTGAAGGTCAGGCGATAGTGGTACCTGATAAGAATCGATTGCATCCCCGTGGGAGACCGAAGGCCAGTAGGATGCGAAATGAGATGGACTGGCCACAAGAACAAAGACAGAGTTTGAGATGCATCATATGTCATCAAGAAGGTCATAATCGGAAACGATGTCCTAACATTGTTGGGTCGACTTCACACTCTAAGGCCCAATGATGTATTGTTGTTATTTGTAGATTGTTATATTATAAATTTGTTCTTATATCTTCCTTTTATCTTGGTTTTTAAAACATAATGTGTGTCACGACCCCCTCCCCACAAAGTGTACCCCTCCTTGGCCGGCAATGTGAGAACAGAGATAATGACCCCCGAGTCCCGCCTCCAGTAGGCCCCGGGTTGGCGACTAGCACTGAGGGTATAATAAACACACAAATGGGAGGCATTACCCTCTAAGAGAACACATGCAGAAGAGAAAGATAACATAGACACCAATCAACTCCAACTCAGAACTGAAATATAAAAGAAACCCAAGTACATATATGAAATGTCATGCAAAATTACTACAATGAAAGGGGAAACTAAAAGTACCCAAACATTTGAAGAGCTTTAATAGATTACTCTATTCTCATTTTACTAGTTCCACTGTACATTAATTAATTCTTTAAACATTAATTAATCATGAACAATTCCACATTAAACTAAAAAGACATCACATAAGAAAAATCAACTGCTCCTTTTAAAATTCACATCGCCTTTAAAATCTAGTATCTCTATCCCCGTGGATTTTCACCATTTACTCAATCTTTCATTACAGAAATACTTTCCCATATTCTCAGGCATTCTACAAAAGCATCCTATGCTACTAAACACAAAGGAGGCTCAACACAAGCAGCAGGCAAACAACAATCACATCCATGGACTCTGGGCCCTTTAACAAACAAGAGGGTAACTCAGAACCCTTTTAGAAATTATCAAACAAGGGATTAATTAATCCATATTGAACTAATCAGTAAGCTATCACAAAAGGTTTAACATGCTTACTATGCCAAGTCTACCGATAGAAGTCCACCGATAGAAACACTGTTCAAGTCTACCGATAGAAGTCCACCGATAGAACCTCACCGATAGAAACATTGTTCAAGTCTATCGATAGAAGTCCACTGATAGAAACACTGTTCAAGTCTACCGATAAAACCTCACCGATAGAACCTCACCGATAGAAACACTATTCAAGTCTACCGATAGAAGTCCACCTATAGAACCTCATCAATAGAAACACTGTTCAATTCTATCGATAGAAGTCCACCGATAGAAACACTATTCAAGTCTACCGATAAAAGTCCACCGATAGAACCTCACCGATAGAAACACTGTTCAAGTCTACCGATAGAAGTCCACTGTTATAACCTCACCGATAGAAATACTGTTCAAGTCTATCAATAGAAGTCCACCGATAGAAACACTGTTCAAGTCTACGGATAGAAGTCCACTGATAGAACCTCACCGATAGAAACACTGTTCACCTACCGATACAGTTCATAAAACTGGAAACACTATTTAGAGAACTGGAAATTTGGCAAAGTGTTGGGGATAAGTCACCTTGACCTCCCAGAACACCTCCAACACCACATTTTCACAAAGTAATAGACCGGAGTGGTCTGAGCCATTACAATGTGACTAAGACAATAAATATGAAACATACCATAATGTGAGCAATCATATATAAATTATAAATCACATCCCTTTATAATAAATATCTATATAACACAGACAAATGTTTTATATATGTAAATATATAAAACCATATATTAAAAATCACTCAATTCTAGATAAAAGCATATCTTATTAATATGATTTGAAGAACATGACTTATTTTGGTAAAAAAAACTTCATAAAACGTTGTGAATAAACATGACATGTCTTGAATTCGAAAAATCACAATATTTTACTGATCATGATGTTATATTTATAGTTTACACTTACAACTTATTTAATTTGTTTATATGTAGATGAATGATACCGTACTACTCAGTCAGCAGGATACCCATTGTTCATAGGTTGTGATAGATGGTGGTCCAGATTGATTGATCAGGGTGCGTCGAGCGCATCATTTTCATCACATGGAGCCTCCTGTTTCCATTAGACCGTATTTTCATCGTGCTGGCTTCTATGGTCTTGTTGTATCAGATTTTACATTTTTAGATCATCACCTACTAGTTGCACTCGTGGAGAGGTGGAGACCAGAGACACACACATTCCACCTGCCTGAGGGAGAGATGACCATCACCCTCCAGGATGTAGCTGTGCTTCTTGGTCTTCCTATTCATGGGAGAGCCATTATTGGATCGAATCAGGCATCTTGGACCGATCTGGCTCAGCGCTTGTTAGGCATTGATATTTTGTCTGATCGTAGAGCTACTGATGGAGCATCCATATCCATGACTTGGTTGGAGGCACAAATTCCACATTTAGCTGATGATGCTGACGAGCAGATGGTGATGCGTTATGCTCGTGCATATATATTACGACTTATTGGAGGGACCATGTGTACAGATCATTCAGGGATGCACGTGCACATGATGTATCTACCTCTGCTGGAGAACTTTGATCAGGCAGGGACATACAGTTGGGGATCCTCCTGCTTGGCATACACATACCGAGCATTATGCAGGATATCCGACAGCCAGCGCACAGGGCTCGGGGGATGTGTCATCCTTATTCAGATGTGGGCATGGGAGCACTTCCCTAGATTATGCCCTGATCTTGCTGGTCCGCCGGTTGAGATGGAGGTGTTGTAAGATGCTCCGCGTGGACGCTGGTATGATCACTCATTTCTATTTGCTTATGATACTAGTTATTGACTTTAATTTCTCATTATTTATCACCATTGATGTTGTATTTTACAGGTGGTGTCTGCGACACAATTTTACTGTGGTGCCGAGACACGATTTGGCCGTATATCGGCTAGAGTTGGACTTTCTCTTACCCCTCCAGTTGATCAGATGAAAACACCAATGATTCCACATAGCTCATCAAACTCTTCATCACCAAATATTTATCCTTCATCATCTTCAAAATCCTTCTGTAGGACCTCATTGATATATTCATTCTAAACACTCACATACAAGTATACTATAAAGGCATAAAAACCAATAAAGTTTTCCAGGTAATCAAACCTGAAAGATCGAGTCAAAACAAACTTATAGGATAGTAGACATTTGTTTTGAGAACTCATATGCCTTCCGATGTATTCTAGATAACGATGGAGATGAAACACATTCAAGAAATTAATAAATGTAGAATAATTAACAATATCAGAGGTGTCCCTCATAAAGCAGTCATAATATAATCAATTATTCTGTTAAAGTCAGCATAACTTTAAAAAATAAAAAACATTCCTAACTTAAATAATAAGGTATAAAATATATATCATATATGTAAATAAAACCTGTTATAATAGATAAAAAATGTCAATGACATTAGAAATGTGAGTTCCTGATTAATTTTCATGTCAGTAGAAGGGTTTTATCTAAAATAGTAAGTATCTTCCTTCACTCTCACTCAGAGGTTTACCATGGACGTCTCTCCCCCATCGAACGGTATGAACCTAGGGGCGTCAGAATTGGAGGGTTAATTTGGATATGTGACTGATATTTCGGTAAAAACGAGGGGTTGTCTAGATTTAATGAAACTAAATTGAACACTTAAGATGCATTTAAGACACTGCGGTGGTGTTTCCCGCAAAATGAAATGCAGATTCAACCTTTCTTTATATCCAGTATTGATTTTGATATCCAATTCACTGCAACAAATACCAGAAGCTCCACATAAACACACCATTTTTGGACCTTGTGTTCTTTCTTACCGTGAATTGCATATCTAATTTTATACTGTATATTTTATATGCTTTTAAAGTTATTAATTTTAAATTTAACAATTAATGATATCTTTTAAGAAGTTGACTTTTAAAGGCATCAAATATAAACTATGCCTAAAATATAAATAAAAACTGAAATACTGGATAACCATATTAGAACAGCTCATAGTAATAATAGTATATTCATTTTATAGTCTTTCTAAATCACGTACTTGAAATTCCTTTTGTTTTCAACTATTTATTATATGTTTAATCAATTTTTAAAGTTTCATTTATATTCGTTTCATAGTTTATATTTTATAGTCTTTCAAAGTCACGTACTTGAACCATTTTTAAGTTTCAAGTAGTCGGTTTTGAAATCTTATAGATTACTTTTCACTAACATTTTTTTGGAAATTCATTTTGTTTTCAACTATTTATTATATGTTTAATCAATGTTTAAGGTTTCATTTATATTCGTTTCATAGTTTATATTTTATAGTCTTTCAAATTCATGTACTTGAACCATTTTTAAGTTTCAAGTAGGCGGTTTTGAAAGCTTATACATTACTTTTCACTAACATTTTTTTGGAAATTCCTTTTGTTTTAAACTATTTATTATATTTTTAACCAATGTTTAAAGTTTCATCTATATTCGTTTCATAGTTTATATTTTATAGTCTTTCAAAGTCACGTACTTGAACCATTTTTAAGTTTCAAGTAGGCACTTTTGAAAGCTTATAGATTAGTTTTCAATAACATTTTTTTGGAACTTCATTTTGTTTTGAACTATTTATTATATGAATAATATAAGGCCCCAGCCTTAAACCTTACTTAATCTTGAGTTATTACAAGATTACACATTGAGGATCTTTTCAGGTTTAGAGTTTTAGAGAATTAGATCATGAAACTTGCAATACATTCCACATTTAAACAAAGTGGTTACATAAAAGACAGTATTCATTCTTCCCATCAACGGAAACATATTATAAATGAAACATGTATTCTTTCTTGACACATCCTCGACACTATCATCACATCATGTACCTTTCCCTTGACCTGTGAAAAACATTTCAAAAACTTGGGATGAGCATAAAAGGCTCAGTAAGGGTTATAAAAATATGGAAAGGAAACATGAGTTCATATTTACATAAGAATGAAATCATACTTTACCCATAAAACATAGGCATATCAAATCATGAATAAATCATAGAAAACATAAGACATAGAGGTAACTTGAGGCATTCATAACATTCTTACGTAGGGAGTAACCCTCTTGGTTACGTTTGGAATACCCATCACAGTATATTCCCTAAAATCTCTTCGGAGAAACCTTAACGTTTCACTCCTTCACGTTACCCAATGCATTGGAGAGCTATATCGGGATCACCCGCCCTTAGTTTATCACGGAACCACCCGTTCTTCATAACAATGCCCAAGAACCATAACATAATCGTATCACATAAAACATGAATAAAGAAAACATAACATTTCCACATTTCAATCACAATATAACATTTTAGGATATTGAAATAACGAATCCATTAAAAACCATTTTCAAAACCATTTAAAACATTTAATAAAGAGATTTTTGAATCAAAGTGTCCCATACCACCTTGAAGCTTAAAATTTTAAACCATTAATATCCATATAAATAAATCCTTAAAACCATTTTGAAAACATGGATATTAATAAGAACAAATAATTAAAACATTTAAAACGATATTTTGGTTAAAGGGGTTTTACCAAAATCAGAGACACTTGAATACAATAATTGAGGAATAACATTTAGTCAGAACTTTATAATATCATGAGAATAAATGGATTCATGATATAATACTCCAAAGGACAGTATATACACCATATAAGAGTGAATTGGTGCATAACAACAATGAACCCTCAATAGAAATTTCAAATGTGATGAAATCCCTTATAAAGAAGGTATCCTTAAATTAAGGACAAATAAATCTCAAAAATATGTGTGAAAAATATAAATACACCCAATATAAGTGGATATTAAGTGTAAAACAATAAAAGGCCATTCACACATATTCAATGGATGACATATTCAAGGACTACATGTTGAACCCAAAGAAATCGAAATTGGGTTAAGAAGTTCCCTTGACAGCCTAACATCGTCACATCAAAATGAGTTGATGAGAGATAAAAAGAGTCTCTCATCACATGGACACAAAATGTACATCATTAAGGATATATTAGAACATATCCCAACATAACAATATGTAAATTAAAAGACCCAATAAATGAAGTCTTTTAAAAAGAGGAGGGTGAAAGGTTCCCTTACCGACTTGGGTATCTTTCAAAACATACACCCCATGAAAGAAGGACAATAGATCATTGATGTAAATACTCATAAATGAAATTATATTACACAAAGAGTAGAATAATGGGCAGTACATACACCACTCAAAGGAAATTGTGGCAAATGTAGCATAAATCTCACGGGGATAAAAGTGAGATGAAAAATCCCTTACGAAAACTCGGCAGCCTAACGGCGCCACATAAAACTTCCAAAAGGATTGATGAGAGAGAATAGGGTATCTCATCACATGAACATTAAAATTACAGTAGGAGTAATATAAAATAACATCCCAATCATAAGAAAGATTAGCTTAAAAGAAATTACATAAAAGAGTGTACTTAAAAAGAAAGAGAGTTGTAGGATCCCTTACCTCGGGTCCGACTTGACTCGATCGTTCTTTAACGTCCTGAATAATAAACTTGAGTTAATTTCCAATTTATTAAGAACCTTTTTATAGTTCATTATTCCTTTTAGATCACTTATTTCAATGTTATAAACATTATTTAATCATTTATGTTAATAATGTTTGTTTTGCCGATATTTGGTTCTTAAGTCGAAAGTGGACTTCTTACAATTACATGTTGTTCGTGTGGTAAAATGTTTATTATATCCAGAATTGTATTCATGATTTAGATATCATATATGTCATATATATCCAGTATATTCATGCATTTATAACATTACATAATCATTTAGAGGTAAGAAATGAAATGCACCGTTCATGGAGACGGTAAGCTGTACGTACGCATGAACGCTACTTTCATTTCTATTTCGTATTTTATAGAATGGAATAATAATGATATAAAGGTATATTATAATTCCAGTATAATGTCATATATAATATCATCTTTCCATCCTTTATACATCCCACATATGGTATTTAACGAATCAAATCACTTTGAGGGGGCGGTAGTCCGCACTTCCTTAAATGAAGATATCGCGTATACCCATAATGGAAGCCATAAAGTTAAGAAAAAAATGAAAAATACAGAAGCATAAATAAAACATAAACATATTATATATCATATATAAAAATAGTGACATCATAATGGCCACCTTTGAAGGTGTTAAATGAGTATTGAACAATCATCGTTTCGGGAGGCAGAATTTCACCATCCACGGAAACCGTATGTTCTTTAACCATTTTATGTAGTTGTGTGAGAGTGTAGCTCAAATAAATCTTATAACAACATCCTAGTATATTGAAGATACTGGTGTTGTTACAAAAGAAGTAAATAAAAAGAGTTTAGGGGGTTGGAGAAGAAAAATAAAACAAATGAACATGAGAGAATGAATTACCTTTAAAAGTGTAACTCCTTTTGATTTGAGCCTAAAGGCTTCTTTTGTAAGTATTCTGCCCAAAGGGAAACCTCTAGGATTAGGGGATGTATGTGCAGAGAGTAAATGGGCAGGGGGTGGCCGAGCCAAAGGCTTGAGGAGTGTGGGAAAAGAGGTATAGGTGGGGGCCTTTTATAAGAGGAGATGAGGGGCACTTTTGGAAAGTAAGAAATATTACTTTATTTGAAAATGTGTTTCGGTTTCAAAAGGTCCCACATTGATATAATTCGTGGATAAGGTGATAAGGCATCTAAATCCACTCATCCAATTGGTTTTGGACATGTTTAGGTTGTAGATGTTTCATTATCTTTCCATTTTAATTAAATCGTCAAATAATGATGTCATCGCTGCATCATTATTATGTCATAAATAATTTAATTTCTTTAATGTCTAAAAATTATAAAACAAATACTATGATATAGGAAATCTTTTTATCTTTCCAATTACTATTTATAATCAAAATTTGGACTTGTATAACCCCACTTAAAAATTGTTTTTGTAAAACATATTATGTTTGTGTCATTTTCACTTTAACATTAAATAAAAAGTAATTTATGTCATTTCCCAACAAAAGTGGATCCATGGGGTCCCCAAGTTGACCCATGGCTTGTCATGGTCGGCCATGACACAACCAATGAGGTTGGGACATGTGTCAAGTTCATTTCATTTTATTAAAGCATTATTTTTACCTTAAACTACACTAATTACCACTAAACGCGATTAAAAACATAATAAGTTACTATTCACCAAAAAATTATTTTTATCCCATTGAACCACATTTTACTTCTTAATGACAACCATGTATGTCGGATTTTTGAAATTCAAAACACATAAGTGGTAAAATTTCATTTAAACGAAAAATCAGCTTTTATAATTACCACTTAGTGGTTTCACTATTCATCAAAAATTGAAGTTTTTCAGAAAATTACCAAAAATTCACCCTAAGCTATTTTTGATATTCCGAATTCAAAAATGAAGTCTATTTTAAAAAATTCAAAACATATTAGTCACATTAATTAATTTAATAATTAATTCCCACTATCAGAGCAAAGAGCGTGTTTTTATAAAACAATAAGTATCAAAAGATTGACACCAGTTTAAGTCTAATTTCAAAGTGAAATTAATTCCAATGACCACCATTGGATTAAATGGTAAAAATATATTCTAATTTCAATTTAAAAACAATTCAAAAGATAATCTAATCATATAAATAAATTAGATTAACAATAGGTTTTGAATTAAAATACAACATTTTACACCATTCATTAAAAAATGAACTTTATCAGAAAGATACCAAAAATTTACACAAAGTAAATTTTGATGTCCAAATTCTAAAGAAGAGTTTTATTTGGTCCAAAATAATGTATAAGAGTGATCAAAACTATATTTAATGACAGTTCGCCATCAAAAGGCGATAAGTGAACCTTTAGTGAAAACTAGGGCATATATGCCTAAAATTGAATTCTTTCCGTATTTTAAGCCTCTATCCTTTATTGGATAAATGTGAAAACATTTAAAAACATATATAATAATATTTTAGTTATTTCTATCCATTCCCGCCAATACAACGGCTACATATTAACTACCATTTAAAATATTATTATTTTATTATTAGAGTGCAACATAAGATTCCCAAGAAACTCGTTGTTGCGTGTTGGGTACGCCATCGAGCATAGCGTCCCCTTTAAAGTCATATTAATATTTTATTCACAAATAGGGATAAATATGAAAATGTCATATTCTTTATTTACCTAGGGTGTTACAAATAATCAATGTTTAAATTTCCATTTATATTCGTTTCATAGTATATATTTTATAGTCTTTCAAAGTCACGTACTTGAACTATTTTTTAGTTTCAAGTAGGCGCTTTTGAAAGCTTATAGATTAGTTTTCAATAACATTTTTTGGACATTCATTTTGTTTTTAAATATTTATTATATGTTTAATCAATGTTTAAAGTTCCAGTTATAGTCATTTCATAGTATATATTTTATTGTCTTTCAAAATCACGTACTTGAAACACAATCGCACATCAGAAATGCATAATATAATGCGCAGGAAAGGAAAAACTTGAATTCCGCATCGGAAATGCAGAATGGATTTAGTGAAACCTATCTTATAAAAGGGAGGTCTGGGTGAGGGTTTCTGTCAAAATCTAGACTACTATAATGGCAGTACTGTTGGATATTTAGCAGCAGAGAAATTCTGCTGAAAATTTTTGTTTTGTTTATATATATATATATATATAAACAAAAACAAACACAAAATAAAAATAAAAATTTTTAAAAAAAATACATAGGGGAAAGGCAGCATCGTGGATGCCGCCTTTCGGGTAAAGGCCAAAGGCGGCACCGCCGATGCCGCCTTTGCCCCGAAACACAAAGACGGCATCGGCGATGCCGCCTTTGAGGGGCATTTTGACCAAAAAAATTAACCTGACCGTTTTTAATTTTTTTTAAAAACTGTATAAAAAAAAAACTCCGACAGACCCCCTTTTCCAACTTTCTCTTTTTTTTTTCATTTTTTATTATATTATTATTATATAAATAATTTTTAATATACTTTACATAATGGTTAACTTATTATATATATAATATATTATAAGTTCAACTTTTTTAAAATAGCTATGCTATATAATAATAACTTTGTTATACAAAAATCAAAATATTAATAAAATTATTACAAAAATAATCGAATTTAAAATGTATAATTTAAAACTAATAATATTTACTTAATATATATATATATATATATATATCATATTTTCAAAATATATTAAACCTAAATAATTTTAATATAATTATTCATATGATAGATTAAAAATTTATTTGTATAAATTAAAATAGTTCATTCTTTTACAAAATAATGTCATTTAAATATTTTATGTTATTATTACAATAAATAATACTTTAAAATAATGATTTTAAATGACATGTATAATCTCAATATCTAATTAAAATAAAATTATAATTTTATAGTAGTATTTGTTTAATATTATATTCATAATTTTGTATAATTCAAAACTAATATACATAATCATATTATATTTTGAAAATCAAAATCAAATTAACTATATTCTTCTATAATTATTATTTAAAACATTATATTAAATATATTTTTTGATAAAAGTAAATTCTATTTAATAAAAGTAGTTATTCTAAAATATTCTTTCAACCAAGTAAAACAATATTTATTTTTAGAATAAATTTGAAAATTGTACTTCTAATAAAACAATTAATTTCAATTTTTATTTTAAAGAAAATCATCTTAAAATGTTTAAATTATAAATAAATCTATTTAATAAAATATTTTTATAATAAAACTAGGTTTAGAATTTATGGGCTGTTACATTATTCCCCCTCAAAAAAAATTATGTCCTTGCAATCTGTTTCGTCAAAGTAAAAACAATTCTGAATTCTCGTCTTCAGAATTAAGAAAACTTGGACTACTAGACTTCTAAACTCTACCCCTAAGAAGAAAAAAATCTAATCTCCAAAGTTAACTAGACCTTTCCTCTAATACCAACTGTAAGGACCCTGTCTTAAGCATTACATAGTAGAGGGCCATTTACTGGTCTAGGTTTTGGAGAGTAAGATATAACATTACAATTTATTAGAGTTACAATTAAATTAAAAAAATAAAAATTCCAAACCCCTCTTCTACACATGTAAAAACAACTGTGTCCAAATTTGGAATTCAAAGTGACCTATGAAAAATAATTTTTAAACAAGGGGTTAGCATTGGATATTCCGAGTAAGGGGTTTAAAAACAAAACCATAAAGAAATAATTTTTATTTTAAATTTTTTCTTTAAAATTCATTCTTTAAATCATGAAATTAACATTTCTGATAAAATGTCATCACCATTTTCTTAAGGGATTCTAAAACCACTTTTAGGACAAAATCATTCTAAAAAATTACTAAACTTATTTATGGGTATGAATAAAATGCATTATAAAATATGCATGCATTTGAATAGAAATGCATGATATTCCACTTATAAGTTAGATAATGACTATACTTAACTATGTATGACATTCCAGGTGTGCGAATAAAATTTTTCACATGAAATGATACTTGTTTGGATTTCCATAGAAAACGACATAAAAAACATATATTCAGACCATGTAATGAATTATAAGTTCTTAACATCTGTTTATGGATTGGAACCAAACAATTTACCCTTCTTAATAAATGATATACATAAGAATAAAACATTATTCCATGTGCACTTGAAAATGTATACCTAATTAATACATATTCATAAAATAATGATTCTTAACCATATTTATTCTACTAGTCTAATAATCACATGGAATTTCAATTACTAGATTCATTATGAGAGAATGCATAATGCATGACATCATAAACATTTTATCAAGGCCTCGTGCCAAGACCATACATAACCATACCGTCAATGCCTCGTGCTAAGACCTAGTTTGTCTCATGAGACCTACCGATGCATCAAGAGGCTATAGCGGGCCTCACCCATCACATAATAAGTCCAATGGATTCCTAAAATGTCTAATAAAACTATGACTTTAAATCAAAGTGTCACATACCACTTTGATTTATTTAAACCTTAAATCTTAATCATAGATGAAAATAAATTCGTTGATAAATTATTGAGGTATATATTCTTTAAACAATACAAAGTGTCCCATAAAACTTTGAAATTTTTAATTATTAATCCATATAATAACATTCAAATATTAATCCCATACTTGAAATAATTGTATTTATGGGTAATGAATTAAATGTAAATTTAATAAAAAAATTCATATATAGTTTTATCTCCTCAAAAAATCTTTTACAATAAATAAAAATGTTTCACACATAAAAATATAAATAAAATATTTCAATTCTTGAAGAAATCCATGTTCTTGATAATATCAGAAAATTTACTTGAAACCCTGAGTTTTTTATGAATGAAAGATGCATCGATGTTACGCTTGACACATGAATATGATTATATGCATATGCGACATCCTTAAGTTTAAAAAACACGATGACATGTTATGCACATTTTTCTAAAATATGATTATAAGTATTATAACATGTCAATAATCATTAATTTCCTTATATATAAATAAATATATTAACCATCCTAAATTCAAAATTAAATTCCTTAATGCATACTTTATTCATCATTATGGGGTATGCTATTTATCATCCACGTATTTAAACATTTCATTAATATCCCATAAACATCCATTGGAAAGTAGTTTTGAGAGATATAAAATTTACTTAATGTACATGCTTTCATGTATTAAGCATGTAATGTCAGGATTAAACTTGGTTATGGCCATATGTCGATAATCATAAATGGTATGAATATAACATGATTTTATCTCATAGAATTTGAAATTGTTAGTTTGTGATAAATATAATTTAAATATGACACTTGCATAATTTCTAAATGTTGATGCTTAAATATTAAAAAATCTTGATCATAATGTTAATTTAAAAAATACTCATGAATTATGATTTATAAAAAGAACTTAAATTTGTATAATATATATATATATATATATATATCCTTATAGGTTGAATTTTTTATCTCATATCTCTACATGTTTCGCTTTTCACATTCAAAACATGCAACAATTTAATATGTCCATGTATGTATATATATATATATAATTAGCATTGAATTTACAACACTTATCATCGTGAAATAAATGCATGGTTGAACAAAACATTGATAAATGAGAAAATTCATTTGGACAACAAATATGATATCAAATTAAAAACATTGATAATAACCTATGTTGCAGAAGATTTATTAAAACATAATTTTTGAAAGATTTTAATGTAGAATATCAAATTATAAAAAAATAATTAAACTCACTACTCCATCAAGAATAAAAACATGAATTAATAATTTAAATGAGTTCTTTGAGATTATAACCTGATTATCATAAATATATAATCTTTCTTTCATTTATATGTTCTGAAAATTATTATAAAAAACATGATAGATATACATATATATATGTATACATATATATTTATATGTCCTATAAATAAATACAGTTTGATGAAATTAAAACATACCCTTATAAAACCATAATAAAAATAAAACTTATACTAAATAAATTTAAAAATAAAATCGTCATGTTGAAAGACTTAAATAAAGAAATCCCTTTTATAAAAATTGAACCAGAAACACATTTTTCAATTTGAATGCATAATAAAAACAAACATAAAAATGAAAGTGTTATCAGAGTGCTCAAATGTGAGTGCCAAGGTGCGCAGACGCAATGCAGAACTCAAACTAGAGAATAAATTTATCACAATCCATGCTATAAAATTTTGAATGAAAAGAAATATACTACTGAAATTAATTCCAAATCAATAAAATTTTAAAACAAATAATTTCCCTTACATAAAACTCTAAAATTAAAACCATAATTTTGGAATGAATAAAAAAATAACCCTTATGGTAGAACAAAATCAAGTATGGTTTTGATAAAAAATCAATATATATCCTTACTCAATTTTGAAATTGAAAAAAATAATTATCTTTGACAAGAAGATTATAATTGGAAGACAAATAAAAAATAATTTTACCCTTACTTGAACAATAAATACAAGATGATGTCTTTAAGATGTTGTAGATTTTCACAAAAACTTGAGTCACTATACTAGTAGATTAGACATAGTTTATTTATTTATAGCTTATATTAAAATAGCTCACATATTACAGAGTAAGCTGTTATTACGGCAGAACAAAATCAAGTATGGTTTTGATAAAAAATCAATATATATCCTTATTCAATTTTGAAATTGAAAAAAATAATTATCTTTGACAAGAAGATTATAATTGGAAGACAAATAAAAATAATTTTACCCTTACTTGAATAATAAATACAAGATGATGTCCTTAAGATGTTGTATCTTTTCACAAACACTTGAGTCACTATACTAGTAGATTAGACATAGTTTATGTATTTATAGCTTATATTAAAATAGCTCGTAGCTTGAAGAGTAAGATTTTAATGTGTCTACATAAGTGGATTTGATTTATCATAAGATAAATGACACACAACCAATGTGAAGGTTTAAATAGATTAAAAATGACACATAATCTGTGTATAAAATTGACAAAAACAATTTAAAATTATCGATGAAATGGACATATGTGGATCAAATCAAAAGCATATAAATAGTAAAGGCATACAGTTAATACATAACCAAAAATTTCAAGGAAATTAAATGAAAAGAATGGACAAAAATCCATCCATAAACTATAGACCAAAAAATAACGATCCCTATTCATAATCAAAAAACGAACCTACAATTGGACTGCTAAAATAGATCTAGAGAAATCTGATACCTACTTCACACTAGGCCCATAAAACCTAAAACGAACCCTAACCTCAAATCCCAAACTACTACCACTAGAAACTAGATACCCAATCCTAAATTGGACCCTCACCGGTGGCTGGTCCACACTCGGTTGGCGGCGAAAACATCTCGGCCTCATGACTTCATGACTTTGCTTCATAGAGGAGCAGAACAACACATCCACATCCCTTACTCACAACTGACCTCAAATTTCCCTCTCAACTACGACCTGGATGACTCCGAAGGATGATCCCATGTATCCAGATCTCTCCCCACGAAACCATTACACCAGCTGCGATGCACCCTACAAACGTGATAGACCCCCTTTTCCAATTTTCTCTATTTTATTCATTTTTATTATATTATTATTATATAAATAATTAATTTAATATACTTTACATAAAGGTTAACTTATTATGTATATAATATATTATTAGATCAACTTTTAATATAGCTATAATATATAATTATAATTTTATTATACAAATTTCATAATATTTATAATTTTATAAAATTAAATCTAATAAAAATTGATAATTTAAAAATAATAATTAATTACTTTATATATATATATATATCATATTTTCAAAAATATAAAAAACCCAAATAATTTTAATATAATTATTCATATGATATATCAAATATTTGTTTGCATAAATTAAAATAGTGTTTTTTTAAAATAATGTCACTTCAATATTTTATTTTATTATTACCATATATAATAAAATAAAATAATAATTTTAAATGAAATTTATAATCTAAATATAAAATTAAAATAAAATTATAATAATTTTAGTTTTATATTATATTTATAATTTTATATAATTCATAACTAATATACATATACATATTATTGTTTGAAAATCAAAAACAAATTAACTATATTCATATATAATTATCATTTAAAATAATCTATTAATTAACAATTTTGATAAAAGTAAATTCTATTATTCTAAAATATTCACTAAACAAATAAAAATAATATTTATTTTTAAAATAAATTTAAAAATATTAATTTTAATAAAATAATTAATTTCAATTATTATTTTAATAAAAATTTCCTTAAAATGTTTAATTTATAAATAAATACATTTAATAAAATATTATTATAATAAAACTAGGTTTGGAATTTCTAGGATATTAAAAAAATGGATGATATCCTACGTTATACCTGGGAGGGGGATTTTCAATTTGATTTAAGGAATATTCGTAATTGATGAAATTCTTCTAAGGATATTATGTATTCTTTGTTTAAAACAAGAACTATCATGAAGGTATTGACCAAAGAAATTTCTCATGACTACTGAGTGTTTTTTAAATTGATTCAGTCTGGGATTTTTCCTAGGACTACTGAGCTTGAGAAAGTCATTTACCAAGACTAGTATATCATGAATTTTGTTTTGAAAAATGTTAAGATTAATTTTTTTCCTTTTTATGAAAACATATCTAAATCATTTCTACCATGAAGATGTGAAGATGGGATATAATCCCTATGGAAGAATTATTTCAATTTTTTTTCAAAGAAATGGAAAGATTGTCAACATGTTTTTTTGTATATATTTTCAACACAACAACAATTTAAATACTAAAACTATGAAAAAGCATGGTTTTGTTTGGAGAAATTCATGCAACAGTCTTCGACCAATTGGTGCAGAACAATAGTAGTGGTTGTTAGCAGATGCTTAGGGGGAGAAAAGTATGTTTCCTTCAGTTGGATCTATTCGATAGATTCCTGAAGAATAAGTAACTTCAGGACAATATGAATCCCTTATCTTGAAAATAATAATAATTTCCGTTAATTTTCTAGAGACAATAGTTGAAGCAGCTATTGGTGGTGAGCATCCGAATCCAATTGATGAGGAAGCTGAGCAAGAGGCTCAAAGTCATGAACTTATCAGGGAAGATATCCCTAATCTTGTAACTCTTGTTGTTCCTAATTCTAAAGTTACTATAAGTTCTACCTTAAGAGATATAATAATTGATAATGAGGAGCTAAGTTTGTACTTGGATGAAGTTTATCACAGGGAAGCTATTCCTGACCTTGGAACTCCATCTCCTAAATCTTCTGATTCCCATGATGAAGCCTTAGATATGAAACTAAATATATTGGAGGCTTATAACTTATTTCTTAGGGAACAGTTGGAAGTTGAGAAGAAAAAGTTTTAAGAATAATAGGGTTCTTCAATGTAGAGATTAGAGTTTGAAGCTCAGAAGCGTCATTTAATATAATTAAAAGAAAATATCATTTCTATTGGAGATCTTAAAAAGATTTTGGCCAAAATTTCAAGATAATTTTGTTTGTTAAATGATGATTCTATCAAGAAGTTATAATTTTATGAGTTTAAGTTTATGATAGGGAGATAATTCCAATCTCTCAAGGAAAGTAGTAGAGTATCCACCTCTTCTTAATAGACACCACTAGAACTGCTCAAAAGGTTTGAGGATATTACCTATATACTTTATGAGTTCAATGATAGGCTAAAAACTCATCGGTTTGATAAAATTCCATTGAATGTTCTAATGTAAAATAAGAATCATCTAATAAGTCAACTGTTTTTATGTGAATCCTGGTTGGGACCATTGATTAGTCAAGTTAAAGAAAAGTTGACCTCATTCATTCAGTCATAGGAAGCTGTAAATGAATTTGTAAAGGTAAATCTAGTTAAGAATTTTAGTGTTGTAAATGATTCAATGAATCTACTTTAGATATGGTTAGAAGTATTCCACAACCATTTCTAGATCCTTCTTTTTAAGCTTCTTGATATTATCAGTGTAGTTCAAGACCTTCCTCATACATATGATTCCTCAATCCCAACCATTTCAGACCAAATCCATTCATTTGGAAGACTATTTAATTGATTTTGGATTGTACTCTAACTTTTCAAACATTTGAATTCATTTTAATTTAAATTTAAGTTCTTCAAATTTTTTATTTAGTATCGTTTATATAAGTTCAACACTTCACTGCCAATCTTAAATTTATTTTTCTGATGGCTATATTTATATCAATTCCTTAATTGTTTAGTGCTATATTAAATGTGGTTTATATTTTTTATTATTTAAAAGCATCTTTTTGACATTAAAAAAAGGGGGAGAAAATTTATTAGGGGAATAAGGGGAGAATATTGGAGAATTTATATAAATACACTTTTTGAAGAATATTTACAAACCACAACATTTCATTAGAGAAAATATTTAATTTACAAGTATCTATTTTTATTTATTGAAACAATTCTTGAAGTAAAAATATGAAAATATTTTCTATATCTATTTTTGTTTGTTTAGAAATATGATATTCTCTTTAAATTTTATTATGGATTATGTTATAGGTTTTGTGATCATCAAAAAGGGGGAGATTGTTGGGAATATAATGTATCACTAATAATCTATAATTTATGATGATGTGGATATTCATAAATACCCTTATTTTTTAATGAAGTTTTTTTAAGTGAGTTCTACATGAATTTATATTCTGTTTTAAGGAATTTATAATTATAGGAATGAATATTGAAACAATGTTTTCAACCATACATTCGGAATATAAACATATGTTTCATTATCCCTACATTATGTTGAGAAGTGAGATGCTTTCATATGTTATCAACCCTACATTATTTTAAAACATTTTTCATTTGGATAAAAAATCCATACATTCGAAGAATCTTAAAACATATGGATCAGTAAATTTATGTTGAAGCCTAGATTTATTATTCATACCCTACATGCAAAAAATTTGAACATATGGTTAATCAATTCCACGTTCAGTTTTTTTTGTTGACAAGGATAAATGTATGGATAATCATCTCTATCCTACTTTTGTTCCCTACATTACATTAAGATGAAAGTATGATTAAGAAACCATATGTTGGTAGGAACCCTATGCGATGCAATGAAACCCTATGTGATGCAAAGGATCCCTACACTATGTAAAGGAACCCTACGCTATGAATATCAACCTTACATTGTGTTCTCAATGGTGAACTTTTTCAAGTCGCATTTTCAATCTGATATTTTTTCAATGGTTAATTCATAATTAAAGGCCGATTCAGGAATCATTTTGATTTTTTCAAAGAACCATGTTTATTAGAAAAAATCCCTCCTATTTTTATGAGAATTTATGACTCCCATGGTCATTTGGGATGTGAATTTCCTTTATCAATTAGTATATTCTTTTGGATCTGGAATACCGAAGAAAGTTTTTGATCTATATATTCTTTCAAAGTATCTCTTCAAATATATATATATATATATGTGTGTGTGTGTGTGTTTGTGTGTGTGTGTGTGTGTGTGCATGCATGTGTGATATATTATTTCCATATGCATCTTTATTATTGCAATTATCTTTCATAGTGTTTCTGCAATGAATGATCAACTCTGAAATAATCCACACTTTGGAAATATACATTTTCCATCTTATACTTCTATAAGATTACTGCTACTATTTAGTTACTATCATATTGAATATATTTTTGCAACAAGGATCACTTCAGATTATTTCATTCTTGAAGATATTATTTTTTGATGAAGAATCTCCATCAATTTTTAGTTTCTTACTACTACAACTGTAAAGAACAACATGAAACTTTCAAATCAAAATCTTTTGATTTATTGAAGTTTCAACTACCCATACTCACTTGTGGTAAAGCATCAGCTTCTCGATATAAGCTGTGGGTAACCAGTTCATTGTTAAAGAAACAGAAGTCTTTGTTTTTATTCTTTTTATAAAGGTGTAAAATGCATATAATCAGTTATGGATTCTTGGTCTTGTGATAAGTGGGCCATTATAGTGAACTTTACCTAGATCATAGAGAGAGTGATTGGTAGAGTTGACCATGGGGACTTTATGCCCCAAAAAACTATAAAAAGTTATCTTCTTTATCTATATTTATCTGATGCATATTTAATACAGAATAAAAACATTTAATATCCATATAAATCACAGTGCATGTTGAAATACATAATTGTGAATGATTTTTTAAAAGAAACAATGCACACCCTCTTGTTTTACTTTGTATATTCTGACATAACAATTAGTACCTCAGATGAAGAGGGAATTTCTGAATGAATCTCATAACATAAATTTATC
The DNA here is from genome assembly GCA_963277665.1 of Viscum album. Taxonomy (NCBI): domain Eukaryota; kingdom Viridiplantae; phylum Streptophyta; class Magnoliopsida; order Santalales; family Viscaceae; genus Viscum; species Viscum album. The sequence continues at coordinate 426,489,489 of OY728150.1, read as the reverse complement.
TATACCCCATGGATCAGATATTGGGATGCTCACTCCCGACCCTATTGTGGCGCACTAGGGTTAGCAAATGGATTCCACGACAGCTGCTTTTCTTGCTCGAGATTGGTTCGATAGTCATAAGTATGGAGGTGAATCGATGAAAGGGTATGGCATGAGCTCAACGATGGCGAAGGATGGGCTCGGCGCAAACAATGTGACGAGGAGTGATCCGGTTGCGTGGAAAATAGTGACGCGCAAGGAGGCGACTGATCTGGTCTGGAACGACTATGGCTTGATCTCGGTGGTGGTGAAATATAGGCTCGGTGAGAGCAAAGAGCCGAGGAGCGGTTTGGTTGCATGAGATTCTGATACAGTGATGTGCAAAGAGGCGACCAATTTGGTCTTGAACAGATTTCTAGTGGTGACTCAGGGTGCGATGATGTATGGAACAATGAGCACAGGATTCGGTGGATCACTTGTGCCCATACTTGAGATGTTGGCCAAGGAGGTGCGATATCTGGTCCCGTACTGACCTATGAAGGTGTTTGAAGCGGATCATGCAGGAAGATCGGGTGGCTCTAGGAGACAAAAGCCTTCTGATTCCTGACTAGAGGGGTCATTGGCGGTTATGGTAGGTGGGACTGGTTCAGAGGAAGATCTTGTGAATAGAGCATTTTCCAACTACCAAGGTGTGGCTGATCCTTCAATTTGAAGAAAAGGAAACATTGTGCACATCACAATGGATCCTAAAGCTATTTTAGGGCGACTCAAAATAAATGAGTTCTCAATCATAGCCCATTTATTTCTTCCTAAAGGCTCTTAGCCTCTGAAAATTGAATAAATCAAGGAACAGATATCGTTAATTTGGGGTTTTTTTCCTGGAAATGCATCTCGCTAGGATATTTATATTTTCATATACTATTCCCCATGGAAGAACTAAAAACGCGAGCTTGGGGCTTTGGCTGCACTGTGCTAAAACTGGGCTTCATTCACCTTAGGGAATGGGATAAAAAATTTAACCAACTTGAGGTTGGAAACTCCACCACTCAAATGTGGGTTAGGGTTTATGGTCTAAATTGGATACTCTGGAATCCCAAAATCTTGTATGACATTGAACTATCTATCAAAATTTAGATTAAACTTGATAAAGAAACAAAAGTGTATTGATTCGACCATTTCGTGAGGTTATTGGTGGAAGTTGAAATGGGTTGGACTCTAGTTGAAAAGATTATTCTTGAAACAGACGATGATATTATTGAGTTAGAGATTTTTTATGAAAAAATGACAAAATTATGCAAGGAGTGTAATGTAATAGGCCATGAATCAGCTAACTATAGACGCTCCAAAGTCTGTAGCTTCTGATCCTTATGAGGTCATGAGATAAGCAATTGTCTTGAAAAGAAGAAAAATGAACTCATTCAGAAGATTGATATTCTTTCATAGCCACCGTCAATAGAAACCAATGAGAAAGAAGCTCAGAATAACATTGCATAAGATGTTAGCAAGTCACAGGTTGATGAGAAGGGTTGCGAGCCGAGTGACCCACTTGAGAACAAGAAAAAATATTGGTCTTCCATATTCTCAGAAGAAGCATATGTTCCCAGTACCAAGCTAGTTAGAAATGATAAATTGATGAAGGTACAAGTTACTAAAGATGAAATCCAAAAATAGGTTGATCATAAGCTCTCACAGGAAAGGATGGCTGCCCCAGGTAGCCAAAAGGGTAAGCAGATTTTAGAATCCGACTCATCAGTCATTTCTAAAACATGTCATGCTTCTTCAAAACCTATGGTGGATAATTATGGTTTCCATCTTGTCTCATAAAAGAAGACAAATTCTCCAGTTGTATCCTCTATGGTGGTTAAACAACTGAATGTAGGTAGCTTTGTACCTATTTCTGGTAAAAATGATGTTAGTTCCATTGAGATGTAGGAAAATGAGAAACCGTACATGGATACTATTTATCCGAGTCATGTAATGGAGGAAAAAGGGGTGACGAAACCAATGGAAAGACAAGTATCTTCTGATTCATGCAAGGAAAATCAAGATAGTTTTGATTCAGAAAGCACTGATGTCGAGACTCTACTTAAAAGGCTTCAATCAATTCCCCCAAGTAGGGGGAGATCGAGAGGTCAAAGAAATGGTCAAGGAAGGACTGGATGACCTATAATCTCAGAAGAGTAGAGGATTCTAACAGAGAGATTGAGGAAAAAGATAGGTATCTAGTTGTTTTCCTTGGGCACTATGCTTTGTATATCTGCACTCTCTTGGGTTTCCTTTATTTTCTTTCTTTGAATGAAAGAGGTGTAGCCTCGATATTTCTCAAAAAAATACGCCATGGTAACATCATGATATATAGTGATACAAGGGATCTATTTTAGTGGGAAATCATGAAGTAAGAAATTACTGATAATGTGTCAAGTTATTTGATATTACTAAAATTAATATCTAAAAGACAAATTTTAAAGGTATGATGTAACCTATCCCTATACCAATATTGAGGTGGGATGATATTGTAATGAATTTTTTTACTAGACATCCTAAAACATCAAATAAGAATGATTATATATGGTAAATAATGGGCTAACTTACCAAGTATATACATTTATTATTAAAAAGGGATGATTTACCCCTTGATAATTTTTCATGATTCTATATCAATGTTATTCAGAGACATCGGGGTTCATTTTTTTTCATTTGTATCTAATCATGATCCTCGTTTCACATCCAAAATTTGGAGGATTCTTAAAACTACTTGAAAATTGAAATATACTTAATCATCACTTACTATCCACAAACAAATGGTGTTCCTTCAAGGATCATCCCAACCGTAGAAGAAATTATGGGGTTATAATCACATAACATCAAATGAATGTTAGAATATGAACTATGTTTAGTGAAAATTTTATACAATAATAGTTTCCATTTGAGTGTAAAAACGTCATCTTATGAGGGATTTTATGGTAACGGATTATACAATCCAACCAAATGGGAAAAGTTGGGGAAATGAGGATATTTATTCTAAAACTCATTAAGCATAAAACTAAGAAGGTGTGATCTATCTAGTATCCTATCAAGAAAACTCAAAGTAGATAGAAAATATATACTAATAATCAAAGTTAGAATTTGAAATTTCATGTTATAAAAGATGTATTATTTAATTTATCACCATATAGTTGAGTTTATGGTTTGGTAAGAAGGAAAACCTAAATTATAGGTACACTATTCATTTTGAGATTTTGGGGAGAATTGGATTTATGGATTATCATTTTTATTTGAAACCTAATCTATCTAAAGTAAATGATGTTTTAAATGTCTCAATGTTATGGAAGTTTATTCTATTACTAGTAAATTTACTCATCATGGAATAATTAGAGATTAATCTTGACTTTTCCTAAAATGAAGATCCAATTAATATTTTTGATAGTAGAGGGGATATGTTATGGAATTGGACAACCCAACTTGTGAAAGTATTTTAAAGGAATAAAAATTTGGTGGAAAAAATTGGAGTATGAGTATGCAATAAATAATAAATAACCTTATTTGTTATGTTTTTTATACACCACATATTTCAAGGAAAACATTATTTGGGTGGGGGATGTAAGACCCGACATTGAACTAAGGTGATATAACCATTACATATTAAAGTTCACAATGAAATAAATATATTATTATGATATTATAATAAATATTAATTATTAAAATGAATATTAAAAAATAAATAGTAATTAAATAAGTATGTTTTATAATAAAAACTTGATTTACTTGAAGATGTGTTTTGGATTTTTAACCACAGATTACATAATTTTGAAATGCATAAGTGTTTTTATTTAATAATTAATTTTTATATATAGAGAGTTTTATTTTCATATAAATTGATATAAATTTTTATTTATCATGTCATGATTAGTTTAGGGTAAATTTTTAGGAATTTTATAAAGAAGTTTATTTTCTTGGGAATAGTAAAAATTATAGTTTTTACAAATGTCACAAATTTTATGATATCATTAATATGTAATTATAAATTAATAATTCAAGAAAATAATTTTTTTTTGGAAAAAATGTATTTAATTTGTAATTTAATGAATTTAAAAATATTAATTTGAATTTAAAAACTCATATTGTAAAATTTGGGACCAAAATTACATTTTATCCTAATAAAAACTATTTTTTGTTCTTTGTATTTAATGGTGTGGTTGGAAGGTGTTATTCGGTTTTCAATTCAATAAAATTTCAAATAAAACTCCTTTTTAATAATTATATAACTAATTTCGTGGGAATTAATTATATTCAAAAGTATCTGGCCTAAATAATAAAATAATCAACATTTTAACAAAAAATACCCCTCCTTAAGTATGAATACCCACCCATTCACCCATTACACTATACTAAAAGGAAATTAATCATTAATTCTGTAATATTTTCCACTAAATAGTCTCACTAAGGAGTTTATATGGTGTTTCTATTATGCTTTACAATTTTATTTTCATGTTAAGGGTTTCTGACCACTTGTTTACATTTTTTTTCATTTCATCCAATTCATTTTCTTTTTTATTGAGAAATGTCCCTATACATCATTATTAAAAATTCATCATTATATTTTGAGTCATAAATCACCATTCGCACCCAGTTTTCTATATTCATAATATTTTATATTGATCAAACATTTCCATATCCATAAAACATGTTAAAATTTTCTTAAAGTAATTACCGTGTGGTTTCATAGAAATTAAATTCCTATATAGATTCAAACAAATAGATTTGGTCTTTAGATCAGATGAAACATGGGGTAATAACCATTACATTTTTTTTGTTGGGTATTAAAGTGACCCTATCTAAACATAACTTAAATATTATAATAAACTTATCATTTAAATAATACATCTCATAATAGTGTAACAACATGATGACTGGAAGATTTAGTGTCTTGAATAATGGTAATATAAATAATGTATTTTACAATACTTGAAAACTCTACTCTATAATCATGACTCTCTAAACCCTTTTATACATATCAAGTGATATATTTATTTTCAAAACCTAGGGTTTGGAAACACAAGAAATGGGTGTGATGAAACACCCAGTAATGGAAAAACGTATCATAAAATATTAGATTATAAACCTAAATGAGGAAATGAGAAAGAGGATAAATATCTTATTAAATTATCATAAGAACATATATGATAATCATCCTAATTTTTATTAAAAAATATAATCATAAAACTATTCTTATGGAAGTATAAAATATATCACATGACTCAAAATACATCTCAATAATCATATAACACCTGACCATGACATAAAAGTTCATAATACATTAAAAATAAAGCATAATCATGAAAAAATGGAATATCATGGAATTGAAATTAATATTAAAAATTTGGAATAACTTGATAAAAAAATGGAATATATAATTACTTGATAAAAAAATAGAAATACTACACAACCACAAGCATAGTAACAGCGTTGTGAGAAAAACAATTTAGCCCATGCTTATGAAAACAGACTCATTATGTTTATTTTAGAACATTTAAGCAAACCCATAATGGTTATTCCTATATGAACAAACTCATTATGTCCACACGAGAAAATTTCATGAGATATAATATTAATACAATGTAATGGAAGGAAATATAGGACCACAACCATCATCATCCATGAATATTCATGCTATGTAAACCAATAGTAAACATATATTAATGAACCCATTGTATATGAACTAGTTTCTTAAACATCCAAATAAAAATCATTCAATTTTCAAAAATAACCCATGGAAATGAAATGTGTTTAATAAAAAATCCAAATGGTATAAAATAACACCAATAATTAATTTGTTTGATACTGAAAACTTGATCCCAAAAAATAATCACATAATAAATTAAAATATAGGTTGATAGAAGAAATATAAATCTATTACAGATATATTATTAGAATATATTTAAATCTTAATCATAGAAAGAGTTTTTTGAAAATATATTTTATAAAAAGTCATATTTATGAGTCTCATATCAAAATGTGTCCCTTGTTTTTTTAAAATTAAGAGAAAATAAAACCTTTCATTAAAATGGATTTATATAAAAAAATTCCCATAAATAAATAGAGAAAAAAAATTAAAATGGATAATTATTGGACATAGGGGAATGAAAATCACAGAAAACGTGTATAACTCAAAAGGGGAAATTTTAGTTACTAAGGCCCTTAACATTACCCTTGATTTCCACAAAAGTTGTTTAACCACATTTATCATTAATATAAAAATTTTAATTACCTATTTAATAACCTTTTTGATATACGTTTCCATTCATTCTCTTCATTATTAATAATTCTTTTAATGTTTTAGATTGTTTTAATATCTTTTCAACATCAAGTGTTAATAATCTTGACAATTTTGAACTAGGTTAATAAAGGTGGTGTGATGTTTCTTTTATCCCAAAGATCAAAATTTACTAACCATTAAATTTAATATAATTGACGTGTTATAAAGACTTATAATGTTATAATCCCATTACATGGGAGTTTTATTCATGTTTCATGAAGACTAAAACAAATATCAACAAATTTTTAGTTATTTACTGATATCAATGGATCACCATATTAAATTTTTTACTTTTATTTTTTTTAAAAACTTATTAATTATATTTATTAATTATATATATCATTTATTCGATTAAAATATAAAATAAAACCATCCAAGTTTGGAATTTAAGAAAAATGAAACATGTTTATTCATGGAGGTAGTAGTTTGCACAAGGCATGATTCACATTTTTATTTTTATTAATGGAAGAGGGGAGGGTGTTTAATTCTTGTAACAACATTTTAATAACATAATAATATAATAATGATACTGATTTTATAATTTTAATATTTTTAAATATAATTTTAGGAATAATAAATTTACATAAAGAAATAAAAAATAGAAAGAGAGGTTGGGAACAAATACCTCGATTATTGGACTATGTCCTTTGCAAAGTTGATTAAACCATGTAGGAATATTCTTTTGAGAAGAAACAAAAATCATTAAGGTATATGGAAGTATGAAGGATAAGGTTTTTATGAGGTTTGGATAAACTTAAGGGGTTAGTTTTTTAAGGGAAATCAAGGAGAAGAGTTCCCCTTTTAAAAGTGAAAAGGGATGAAATTTTTACAAATACCCATAAATTTTCCATAATGGGAAGTCACTCTCATGGAAAGTGGTTTAAAAATTGAGAAGTAATAGATTTTAAAGGTTATAAGGTTAAGAGAAACCTAACTAACTAAATCAGAAACATTTTATTAATATTTTCCCCTTTAACTCTCATGTTACTCATTTTTACCCTTTTGGTTTTCACTACGGTAACTATTTTTTACCTAGATAATTTATCACTTATGCCAAAAAAATAAAATGGTCATTATTATAAAATTTCAAACTAATTATTCTAAATTTTAAATACATATTTTCTATTAAATTTTTAAAGTGATATAATTTTATTTTAAAATAATATATATATATAATTTATTGAAAACATTTTTTTTAAAAATATAACTTATATTCTAAAATATCAATTTTGGGTTTATAAATTTAAAAATAAATTTAAAAAATTTAAAATTCACTTATAAAATAAATATTTAGTCTTATAAAAAGGTATCATGAATTTAAAATTCATACTAATATACTAATAATGTCATAAAAGTCATGTTATTTGTAAAAATGATATTTTTCACTATTTACCTAAAAATCAATCTTTTTAGAAAAATTCCAAAAAATATTATTAAGATTATATATCCATGATAAATAAAAAAGTGTTAATTTTTTAAATTCACATCCTAAAATTTATAAATTTTATTTTTAATCAAAAACATAAAATATAGCGGAAAATTGTTTTTATAGGAAAATGAATTTCGGTATATTAACTATTTTATTTACTATAAATTACTAATTAATATTTTGTTAGTAATTTATTAATATAAAAAATACATTATACTTGGATATAATTAAATTTTTTGAAAAATATTTTACTAGATTCTTAGTTATACTAATTAAGTTGATATTTTAACTGAATTTTATTTTGATTTTGTTTCTTTATATATATACACACACATATATATATTTCATAATTATATTATAAATTTTTATACTTATTAATTCTATGAACACCTTGAAATGGTCTATATTTATCAAATTTGGTGTTGAATTTGGATCAAGCCATGAAACATTGTATTTATTATAGGTGGAAAAAATCCGGTTGTTACATTCTACCCACATTAAAAAAATTTATTCTAAAAATTTTATTGTTTGGAAGGAAACTAGTGAGGATCCTTTTATCCCATTAAATCTTCATATTCCTATGTATCCTTCTTAATCATACAATATATCCATATAATTTTAACTATATGGTTGGTATTGTTTCTTAGAACCCTCTCTCTTTGATCAAAAAATACAAAGGTTTTTCTTCATATAAAAGGTCATGATCCGGTTGTACACCACTCACGATTAGTTAATGTGATGGATTTGGTATGATATTATTGAAAATCCATTAATGTAACACATCATTCCCTTGAGAGAGGTGTGGTGGGATTAATATTATATTGGATATGAACCCAAAACGATCAAGGATCTAAAAGGGATGGACGTATCTAGGGATCAAGCTACTTTTCTTCACAAATATTATAACTGGATTTCATGTAGAGATTTAAAGTAACACAATTTCAATAACTTCAATCTCTATATCTCATTAATGATTATCTGCATATCCCTTCTTTATACATTGTACCACTTTTATATATTGCTAAATGGATTGAACCCTCATTATCATTTATTATATAAGGTCACTATCTGTCAACTTCCACTCTTCAACTTCATCCTAGTATGTTGGAGACTTACATATATTACCATATAGGGCCTCACATAATTTTTCTGAATATAAGAATAAAAAACAATGTTATATGAAAATTAAACCGTGGGGAGGTATTTATCACAATATCTTTGGAAATCTATGGAATAATATCTCAGTATATCCTCTATAGTTTTAATTATCCTCTATGATTGACCATATTTCTAAGGATGATATGAAGTCTTAAATATTTTATCTTTCTCCAATAATTTCTAAATCCTTCTCCAAAACTGTGAGGTAATCCTCAAATTATGAGCAGATATAGTGGATAGTGTTACTCAATGCATCATCATCACTTCCATTATGTATATCTTGGTGAGTAGTTCATGGGAGAATTATTCTTGAGTAGTAATAAGATGTAATGAAATTATAAGGTGATATATAAGAATATAAATAGAATTATGGACTTTCTATGTTTTGGGACGTCCTAAAACAAAGTCCTTAGTGATGTTTTATTATTTCCATACTTGTATATGTAATGGTTGAAACTTACCCTAATAATTTTTTCTTTAACCCTTAACATACATACAAACATACCAAGAATCATGATATATACTTCATGATTTCCTTTTTCATGCTATCCCAATAGATGTTTCACTTCTGATACCAAAACATCTTTGTGATTCCAGTATGGATAGAGAAGGATGAGATATGTGAATCATTAAAAATTTCCATATTCAATTACTTCTATGATGGGAAACATATCCGGGTTACAAACCATATAAATTCAACTTTATAAATATTGATCTCTAGAATATTTTCTATCTTTTTTTGTAGATCTATATTATCTTTCTAGGATTCATTTATCTTTGTGATAATAGAAGGCTGAGCAGTCAGTTGGACTAGATAAGATTTATCTCCTTCCATTAAAAATTTAAGATTTATCATATATAAATCCATTAGTATATGTTATTTTTAATCCTAATCATGAATACATAATTATGTTCCTTCCTACTTAGAGAACTAGTCACCTTATTTTCCTTCCCTTAGTAGAAATTTAAAGAGAATTCATAACATTTTACCAATTACATCGATCTCATTTAGTGCATATTAAATTCCTTATGTGTGGATATATATTTTATTATCTTGTAACCATTATATTTATCAAATTTTATTTCACAAAGATAATTTCAAAAAATATTTAATGTAAAGATCACTACTACTGTCTTTAAATCATGCATTGTTTAATTTTTCTCATGAGTCTTTAATAGGAATGAAACAAAAAATACCTTATCATTCTCCATGATGATGCAACCCAAAATATTTCTGAATCATCACTATATATTATGAACCCTTCCTCCAAAAGGATAATGTAACTAATAGACAAGTGAATATCCTCTTCTTCAATTCCTCAAAAAATTCTTAAAATTCTTCTATACAAGGAAATTTACTCACTTTAGTGTTTAAATTGTTAGTTAATTTGATATCCCTAATAAATTTCTCTCAAAGAGCATGTAATATCCTACAAACCTAATAAAACCATTCATCTTAGTCACATCATTTGGATTAGGACACTAATTGATAAATTTAATATTTGATTTATTTAATGATAATCTATTTTTTCTGTTTACATTAACCAAGAATGATACTTTCCATAATAAGAATCCACAATTTCTAAATTTACCTTACAGTTTCTCCTTTATCAAGGTCTTCAACAAAATATACAAATGTTCTTCAAGATACTCTTTTATCATTGGAAATATAAGAATATAATCTATAAAAAACAAAAATATGATCAAGGTAGTATCTAAGGACTCTATTCATTATATCCATGAAGATATCCTGACCACTCTTAAGTTCAATGTGTATCATTATAAATTCATAGCATGTATTCCTTATATAAAAATATTTCATGAAAATATATTCTCTTTTAACCATTAAATGAATATATCCAGATCAAAGGCTAACCTTCTATAAGAATAATGATCTTATATGTTGATCTAATAGACAATCAATACATGGTAGATAATACTTATTATTGACCATGATTTTATTGATCTTCTTATAATCAATGAAAATACACATTGATCCATCCTTATTTTTGAAAATTAGGATTGGTGAACCCCATAGTGAAGTACTGGAATATAGTGAACCTTAAATTTCATACATTTATATTACATCTTATAATATGAATATTCAATATAATTTATAAACACATTCCAGAGGAGCATAAAGATTTGGTTTATTTGGAAACATGAATATATAAAAAACTGGTACATGAAATATCTTCATATTATCCCACTTAGTTCATTATAACTTGAACCCTAAATAGAAACATCATGCATAAAACATTTATTCATAACCTTGGGAAAGGAAACATAATAAAGGGTGGGACCATTGGTTTAGTAAGTGTTAAAAAGGGTAATATTAATATAAAATTAGCATTAGGATATGATAATATGAGTTTTTCATTTTAAACCACACCCTTCATATCATAGATCATATCCTTGAGTCATGGTATAAATCTTGGTAGTTCATAATACATTAATAAAGAAGTAAAAAACATAATATTTGAGATCATAACATTGGAATAATATATAAGTTTGTGGCATACATTTATGCATATAAAATATTTTCCTTAAAATTCAATACACATTAGAAAGACTATCATAGTGAATTGGGTTCACTTGAAAAACCATCATAATTGACAAGGTTTACTCCCAATACTATAATAGTTGATCTGGTTCACTTCCCAAACCATCTTAGTAGTCAAGGTTAACTTCCAATCCTATCATAATGGATAAATCCCCTTACTGAACTAGGTTTACTCCCTATTCTAGTCCTATTTATCTCATGAGATATCAATATTTACCCAATTATTTAGAGGGATATATAATTATGGGACCAAAACCACATAATGAAAACCATACATATTTATACCGCAAGAAGATAAAAAATCATCCTATTAAAACCCATGAAAATAAATTGGTTTTATAAATATTTCATTATTTCTTAACCTGTGAGAAAGACATGGGTCTCATAAAAATTTCATCATTTCATCATGGAATAACCTATGGAAAAGGAACATGTTTCATAGTCATCTTATCATCATAAATAGAAACAATATAGATAATGAATGATGATGATATCGATGGATAATATCCTTAATAACCCATAATTAAAATCAATGTATATTTTATTTTATGAATATAAATACCCTTAGAACATCATTAAAACATTTTTCTGTAAAATACCCTTTCCACTATCATAATAAATTTTCAAAAAACAAAAAAGTCATAAAATATTTTAAAAATAATTTTATTTTAAAATATCTTTGGATAATTATAAATTTATCTTTACACTATTTAGTGTTTATGATGATGGGAGATTCCATTAATTACATATAAGTTAAAAGAAAAAATTCATTTCATATTTTTATAAAAAGAAAATATGTACCTAATTAGAAAAACTAAAAGATAGTTACTTTTAAAACATTCTCAAAAAGTAAAAAATGGGTAAAAATTACTTCATTAAATCATTATATAAGATCAAAAACTTTCTTGAAAATATTTTTAGAAAATATTTACATGAAAGAAAAATTATTTTTAGATAGAAGAAATAAATAATGTCAGCTTTCCTTGAAAAAATAATTTCTATTCCTAGGGTACTTAAAGTTTTGGAAATTAAAGGAGAAAATATATTCATCATAAAACACCATAGTATAAAAAAATTCATGTGTTTCATGAGATATATATCATAATATTTCACCATTAGAAACATAATCATAAACAATTCTAATAAGCAATGAGATTATAACATAAAACCCGTACCACTTTGGTAATATTTGAATCATAAGCCCCATGAAAAAATAATATTTTTTGAATATATAAATCCCTATAACATTTATAATATGAATTATAAAATACCTTTATGTAAAGTATATACACCACATTAAATAAACAAGTGCTAAATTTGACACGCGAGTCATAGAGATAAAAGCAAGACAAAATCCCCTACCAATTTGGAATCATTTGCATCATAAGCCCCATGATAGAATAAAATTGATTTAAACTTAATATATGATTAAAATAACTATATTAATTATAAAACATGTCATAGTGGTAGTATATACACCACAAAAATTAAATAATAGGTGAATCTGGAATATGACTCCCTGAATTAAAAGTGAGACTAGAAATCCAATACATTATGTCCAACTTCATTTGTACGCATTGAAAAATCATGTATAATAAATATTTATATATTATATATATAATATATAACCATAATACTATATATAATACCATATATGATTTATGTATAACATTTTATCACCTGTTTATTAAAAATTCTTTATTAAAATAACTCTTACGGGTGATGTCTCATTTTTCATGTATGGTTTGGTTCAGTATTTGGGTCATTGTACTTTTACCATGGTTAAATAATATAAATAATGTTAATGATTATATAAATATCATATATATTAATTATATACATTTATATATTCATATATAAAAGTTGATATAGAAAAATGAATTACACTATTTATGGATATTGTAGGTCATACGTACGCGTGAATGTTATTTTTATTTTTTAAAGAATGAAATAAAAGAAAGGTAAATATTAATTAAAATTTATAGAATCATAATTATATTATATATATATATATAATATTCATTATATCTATCCTTATTAATATCCATGTGAAGTGGAAATTAATCATGAATCACATTGCTTCGGGGAGGTGGTAGTCTACACGTATGAACAAGTGATGTTATCATCTTCCAATGGATTGGAAGGTAAAAAGGTAGATTTAATATTATAACTAAATATAGTTAATTATTTGAAAATTATAGTAAATAAACATTAAACCCATCATAATAGATGCTTACTTCGCATAGAACATGGCCGGTTTCCATACATATTTATAACCTTCCCCCATGGTTGTGTATGAAAAAGCCTTACACTTTCTTGAGTATACTAATATCTAGCACTTATGATCCTAGAAATGATATAGATGTATACATGAAACCTTTAATAAAAGAGTTGAAACTTCTTTGTGATGTGGGTGTGCCCACATACGATGGATGTTCAAAAGACATATTTCAGATACGTGCTGCACTTATGTGGACGATCAATGATTTTCTTGCGTATGAAATGATGTCTGGATGGAGAAAAAAAGGAAAATTGTCATGTACTATTTGTATAAAGAATACTCAATTGAGAAGACTAAAATATTTTCGTAGTTTTAGTTTTATGGGACATCGACGATTCTTTCCAATGAACCATCCAGATAGAAACAATCGTCGAAGATTTAAAAATACCATGGAGACTGATGATCCACCTCAGCTTATGTTTGGAACTGATGTGCTTAATGAATTGAAAGATTTCAGTTATTCTTTTGGGAAGGGTGTAATGAAATCTAGAAAGAGGAAAAATGTTTCCAATGATACCTGTTACCATTTGAAGAAGAATAGTATATTCTTTGAGTTGTCATATTGGTCAACCAAATTGTTACATCATTGCTCAGACGTAATGCACATTGAAAAGAATATATGTGAAATGTTGCTTTCGATTATTCTAAATGTCAAGGGGAAGACAAAAGATGATTTACAATCTCGGCGTGACTTGGTAGATTGGGGGATCAGACCAGAATTGCATCCTGTCTATATCAGTGAGAATAAATGGAAAGTTCCATGTTCTTCTTATGTGATGACACATGTTGAAAAAAAAATCAATTTCTTGAAGTGATAGAGATTATTAAAGTTCTTTTTGGCTATTCAAGAAATATATCAAAATAGGTCAACAGAAAAGAGTTGAAGCTGAAATCTTTGAAGAATCATGATTATCACATCCTTTTGCATGAGTTGATTCCAATAACAATCCGTCATCTCTTGTCCAATAATGTAAGAGTCTTAGTTATTCAGTTATGCTATTTGTTTATAGATCTTTGTGCTAAGAAGTTGTCCGAATCCTTTTTGCAAAAACTGTTTGTAGAGACACCATTAATTTTGTGTGAGTTAGAGAAAATATTCCCTCCATCATTTTTACATGCATGTTGCATCTGACTGTCCATATTTCAACTAAAATACTTCTTGGAGGACCCATTGCTTTCTGTTGGATGTATCCAACTGAAAGAAACATGTAAACATTGAAATCATATGTTCGAAATAGGAATTATCCTGAAGGTTCTATTGTGAACAGTTACTTGGATCAAGAATGTATGGATTTATGCTCAATGTATTTTTCTGATCTTACTACGAGAATTAACAAACCAATGAGAAATGAGAAGAAAAGTATGAGAAAATTGAACCTAGTTTTCCATCACCTCCTCATATAGGAGGAATTCCGGGATCATATACATTGACGACATTAAGCCTTGAAGAGTGAGAGATGGAACATCAGACAGTGTTGTTCAATTTTGATTTGTTCGATGAGTATATCAAGTAAGTAAATTGTACATGTATCTCTTATATTATCTCTTTTAATTTTTAATATTTGTTAAACTATTATTATTTTTATCTACAGGGAACATAAAGAATTGATATATAGAAAGCATCATTCTTTATCTTTGATAAGGAAAGATAATTTTTATAGCAAAGGGTTTTCTTCTTGGTTGAAATTGAAGGTAAAAATATTTTTGTAATAACTAAATAAAAATAATATTTAATTAAGTTTACTATTTGTTTATATTTCAGGTATCGAGTTTTCCTGTAGACTCTGTTTTTGAGGAAATAAGATCTTTGGCTTTTGGTCCTAATACCATGGTTCGTGCTTGTAAATCACTTGTGATCAATGGATACAAATTTATTATCACTAAATGAGCAAGAAATGTGAGAACACAGCATGATGGTGTTATGCTAACTGCCACAACAAACTTTTATGCCAGTTCATCGGATAATAGACCTCATTCTGAAAATTTAGCTTATTATGGAGTCATGGAAAAAATAATAATTTTGGATTATTACTCACATGGTCGAGTCACAATGATGAAATGTCAATGGTTTGATTCAATAACGAGGAAAGGAACCTTTATTGATGATTTTGGATTTTGAGTTATTGACATGACTTGCACTCTTGCCGCAGATGAACCATATGTATTGGCATCAATGGTGAAACAAGTTTTTAATGTAAAAGATCATCGTCATCCTAAATTCGGTGTAATTATTGAAGTAAATCCCAGACATGTTTTTGATGATGGTGATGATGAAGTTGACACTATCCCTACTGCAATTGGAATCAATCCATTTATTTCTTATAATGACTCCAATAGCTCAATTGTTAGAGTCGATTGTGAACCCAAAGTTGTGGTGAGAAATATATAGAATCATACAGTCGTGTTCTCACCCACATGTTTCACCTACATCATTCAGAGTGTGTATCTTAGTAATTACCTTCAAACCACCATAAATCTTCTGTTTCTTTATGTTTTTTTTATCATAATGGTTTTTCTATATTTTTTTGGGGTTACACATTTTTTATCTGTTTCTAATTACATCCATATTTTTTTGTTGCAGGAAATGACACCCATTGAAGAGAGGCGGTAGAAAAAGATGAAAAAAATAATCGTCGCATGACACAAATGGGCGTTCCTACACTCATCCCTATTGTGAGTATTTTATTTCAAATATATATATTTTAATAACTTATAATATCATGTGTATACATTTGTGTTGAACTTTTTTTCAGGATCCACCCCCTAGATAAGAGATATCCAATAAAGAGCCTGATATTGCTCCCAGTACAGAGGCTGGTGTTAGGAGGGGGGTGGTGTCAGAGTTAGAGGATCATATGGTGGTCCCGATACTGAGGCCGGTGGTATGAGGGCTCATGGTGTGAGAGTTAGATGATCCACTAGTCATACCTGATTGGACTATTCCCCTACCACAGACGTATCTTCTACGCCCCATTTTGATCCCGGTGTGTCTTTAGGGATATACGAGATATTTAGGCCTCCGATATTTACACTACCAGTTGTCCAGACATCTGTGCCATCATCTTTTTCTTCTGGTTCATTATCTCTGAACTATTATATTCCACCTTCTTAGACTCCTACTTCGACATAGTATGTGGCTGAGGAGTGTACACTGAGGGACACTCCACCTGTAGAGGATATTCTTTCAGCTTCTGTACATCTAGTGATGCCCATTGATCCGACTACCACAGGTATATTTATATAACTCTAAAAAAAATTTATACCAAAATTTATTTTTATTATAACTTGTATTGATATTTTTTTCTTTAATAACAGATTCATCTAATAATAGGAGGGGGGGAGGGGGCGTACTCGCTTGTGTGCGGTATGGAATCGCCAGACATAGTTAATGGTTTAATATAATGATGATGGACATATGATTGATAAATCTGAGCAAGAATGTTGTGGTTTTTTGGCGACGCTAGCCAAATACTCCGACATTATTCCGGTCAGCCCTCTTTCTTGGAGACATCTGCCACATGAAGTCAAGGATAATGTGTGGGCACAAATATGGGTAAAAAATATATTGGATTTAATGTAGTATTTTTTTGTATTTATATGAATTAATCTATTGGGTGTCAAATTCGGTTTAACTTCCCTAATGGCGAAGGTGCATGAATAACGTGTTTAAAGGATCTCAGAGAGTCTTGGAGAGCTTATAAGCATGAAATTTATGTTGGCTGGTGTGATATAGTGGGCATGGGGTTGGAGACATTACCTGTCGTGGATGACTGCCCGATAGAGCAATATCGCCAAATGATTAACCATTGGGCGACTGTCAAATTTAAGGTATTAATCCCATTTGAGGTATCTAAAGGATAGTTTTCATATTTTTTATTAATATTATCTTATTTATTATTAAACATTATTTAGGAATATTCTGAAAAAAACAAAAAAAACATTGATTCAAAGCAATACCTCCACACTTTGGGGCGCACTACTATGACATATCATGAGAGACAACTGGTACGATATAGTTGTTTATAATTTTTATTTAGGACTTGCCTTTTTATTGTTTCCTACTTAAATTATGTGATTTATTGAATATTGAATATATGATTAGACATGCACTTTATATTGTTTCAATGTCCTTACAGAAGCGCAAATTGAATATTGAAGGATGTATCCCTCAAGAAAAATCATTTTGCTCGAGTAGAAGGAAAAAATATGGAACTGCGGTTAATGAACCGACACAAGAAAAGATTGGAAATTTTAATTTGTTTATTTCAAAGTTTAATATATATTTTGAAATTTAATAATCTATTAATATATTTAACATGTTTTTTTAGATGCCCTTGATGCCTAGGTGCCTGACAATTTAGGGCCACATGATCATTTATATCAGGTTTTAGGAGATGAGCACTCTGGTCAAGTACGCTGCCGACCTGGTAAGAATATAGTCCCGACGAGGTATTGGTCCTCTCTAGGTATACATTTTAGTACCACCAAGTTAGAACAGTTCAAGGAGAATGCAATAAAGTCTAATAAAAGGGTCACAAAGTTGAAAAAACAGGTTCAAATGAGGAAGAAATAATTTATAAAATTGATCAAAGATTTATCTTCATCACTTCCACCAAAGGCCAACACGGCTTTTCAGACTTATATGTTGTCGATGGGTGTATTATCCAATGAAACAGGCATCAGATCTAGTGGCGGTCAAGATGATGAAATTCCTGGTGATGATGAGGATGCTGAAGAGGATGAGGGTGAGGATGAGGATGAGGACGAGGGCGAGGATGGGGCCGAGGGTGAGGATGGGGCCGAGGGTAAGGACGAGGCCGAGGATGAGCATAGAGATGATGACGAGGATGATGATGAGGACAGAGATGGTGTCAAGGATGAGGATTATGATGAAATTGGTGATGGTGATGGTGATCAGAGGTAGATTGATCCATTACATTTTTGAACTCTATATAACTCTTTATTTTTGAACCTGGTTTTTGACTCTGGTATGGATATTTTTGAATTCAGTATAACTCTTTATTTTTGACCAAATACTGGACACTTTTGTACTTCCTTTTATAACCAAAATAATAACTTTGAATAATTATTTCATCCACTAAAGCTCCTCCCAAGTCTATCCTTCCAAATATGTCTTCTTTAGGAAAATAAACATTATCCAATACCACCAGAAGGTTGGAAGGCTAAAAAGAACTAGCATCAACCAAACATCATCCCTTAGTCCCATCTCAATCCTACGAGATTTTATGTAATAATTTTTGAAAAGATCTAGTGAAAGATTCACCAACTCAACAAAGTGGTTGGAGAACTCTAGAAGAGTACACTTCACTTTCTCCAACTTCAGAAACTCCGAAGTATTTTACACGTGTAAAGTTTCATGATAAAAAGCTGGTTAAATATATTATTGAATGAAACCTAGGTAATACCTTTTTGAAACTTATCCTACACTATAGAAACCCAAAATATTCATTCTGGTCATTTGTGACATGTACGAGTCATTAACCGCACCTCAATCCGAGGCATGGTTTGGCCTGTACCACTCAAAGTGTCTCACTTTTATTTGAAATGGACAACATTTTAAGAGAAAAAAACAAATGGCATATGGAAAACCAACCAAATGAATCCGGATTCTTTTTATACTTTAGGAAAAAGATACATGGGTCAGTTGTGACATGTACGAGTCAACCATGACACAATTAGAGGCACAGTGTGGTTGGTAACACTCAAAGTGTTGCACTTTTGTTTGAAATGGACACTGTTTTAAGTAAAAACAACAACCATATGGAAATCCAACCAAACATATTCTGATTGTGTTTATACTTTATCACAACAATCCATGGGTAATTTTTGATGTGTACGAGTCAACCGTGGCTCAATCCGAGGTACGGTTTGGCCGATACCACTCAAAGTGTCTCACTTTTATTTGAAATGGACAACATTTTAAGTGAAAACAACAACTGGCATACAGAAAACTAACCAAACAAATTTGGATTCTATTGATACTTCAGGAAAACGATCCATGGGTCATTTTTGACATGTATGAGTCAACCCCGCCTCAATCTGAGGCATGGTATGGCCGGTACCACTCAAAGTGTTTCACTTTTTTTTTTTGAAATGAACACTGTTTTAAGTAAAAACAACAACCATACGGAAAACGGACCAAATGTATTTTTATTGTGTTGATACTTTAGAACAATGATCCATGGGTCATTTGTGAATTGTATGAGTCAACCACACCTCAATATGAGGCACGGTTTGGCCGGTACCACTCAAAATGTGTCACTTTTATTTGAAATGGACAACATTTTAAGTGAAAACAACAACTAGCATACGGAAAACTGACCAAATGCATTCAGATTATATTGATACTTCCGGAAAAAGATCCATGGGTCATTTATGACGTGTAAGAGTCAACCCCGCCTCAATATGTGCCACGGTGTGGCCAGTATCACTCGAAGTGTCTCACTTTTATTTGAAATGGACAACATTTTAAGTGAAAACAACAACTGGCATACGGAAAACTGACCAAACAGATTCAGATTCTATTGATACTTTAGGAAAATGATCCATTTTTCATTGTTTATGTGTAATAGTCAACCCATCCTCAATCCAAGGCACGGTGTGGCTGGTACCACTCAAAGTGTCACACTTTTATTTGAAATGGACAACATTTTAAGTGAAAACAATGACTGGCATACGGAAAACCAACCAAACGCATTCAGATTCTATAGATACATATGGAAAATGATCCATGGGTTATTTTTGACATATATGAGTCAAACTCACCTCAATACAAGTCACAGTGTGGTGGGTACCACTCAAAGTGTCGCACTTTTGTTTGAAATGGACAACATTTTAAGTGAAAACAACAATTGGCATATGGGAAACTGAAAAAACACATTCAGATTATGTTGATACTTTAGGAAAATGATCCATTGGTCATTTGTGACATGTAAGAGTCAACCCCACCTCAATCCGGGGCACAGTGTGGCCGTTACCACTCAAAGTGTTGCACTTTTGTTTGAAATGGACACTGTTTTAAGTAAAAACAACAACCATACGGAAAACTGACCAAACGTATTCTGATTCTATTGATACATTAGAACAATGATCCATGGGTCATTTATGACGTGTAAGAGTCAACTGCACCTCAATTTGAGGCAAAGTTTGGATGGTACCACTCAAAGTGTCTCACTTTTTTTTGAAATGGACAACATTTTAAGTGAAAACAACAATTGGCATACGGAAAACCAACCAAACACATTCAAGTTCTATTGATACTTTAGAAAAATGATCCATGGGTTATTTTTGACGTGTACGAGTCAACCCAACATTAATCCAAGGTACGGTGTGGCCGGTACCACTCAAGTGTCTCACTTTTATTTGAAATGAACAACATTTTAAGTGAAAACAACAACTGGCATACGGAAAACTGAAAAAAAACATTCGGATTCTGTTGATACTTGAGTAAAACGATCCATGAGTCATTTTTGAGGTGTAAAAGTCAACCCTGTCTCAATCTAAGGCACAGTGTGGCCTATACCACTCAAAGTGTCGCACTTTTATTTGAAATGGACAACATTTTAAGTGAAAACAACAACTAGCACACGGAAAACTGACCAAACGCATTTTTATTCTGTTGATACTTCAGGAAAACAGTCCATGGGTCATTTGTGACATGTAAGAGTCAACTAAACCTCAATATGAGGTACGGTTTGGCCGGTACCACTCAAAGTGTCTCACTTTTATTTGAAATGGATAAAATGTTAAGTGAAAACAACAACTGGCATACAGAAAACCAACCAAACGCATTTGGATTATATATATACATCTGGAAAATGATCCATGGGTCATTTTTGACATATAAGAGTCAACCTCTCCTCAATCCGAGTCACATTGTGTCCGGTACCACTCAAAGTGTCGCAATTTTGTTTGAAATGGACACCATTTCAAGTAAAAACAACATCCATACGGAAAACCAACCAAACGTATTCTGATTTCATTGATATTTTATAACAATGATCCATGGGTCATTTTTGACGTGTAAGAGTCAGCCTCGCCTCAATCCAAGGCACGGTTTGTCTGATACCACTCAAAGTGTCTTACTTTTATTTGAAATGGACAACATTTTAAGTGAAAACAACAACTGGCATAGGAAAAACCAACCAAACGCATTCAGATTTTGTTGATACTTCAGGAAAATGATCCATGAGTCATTTTTGACGTGTACGAGTCAAACCTGACTCAATCCGAGGCACGGTGTGGTGGGTATCACTTGAAGTGTCTATATTTTGTTTAAAATGGACATTGTTTTAAGTAAAAATAACAAACATATGGAAAACCGACCAAATGTGTTATGATTGTGTTGATAATTTAGTAAAACGATCCATAGGTCATTTGTGACATGTAAGAGTCAACCGCCCCCCAATCTGAGGCATGGTTTGGCCAGTACCACTCAAAGTGTGTCACTTTTATTTGAAATGGACAACATTTTAAGTGAAAACAACAACTGGCATACGGAAAACCGACCAAACACATTTGGATTCTATTGATACTTCATGAAAATGAACCATGGGTCATTTTTGATGTGTATGAGTCAACCCCAACCCAATTCGAGGCATGGTGTGGCCGATAACACTCAAAGTGTCGCACTTTTTTTTTGAAATGGACACTATTTTAAGTAAAAACAACAGCCATACAGAAAACTGACCAAGCGTATTCTGATTGTGTTGATATTTTAGAACAAGGATCCATGGGTCATTTTTGATGTGTATGAGTCAACCTCACCTAAATCCAAGGCACAATGTTTCTGATACCACTCAAAGTGTCTCACTTTTATTTGAAATGGACAACATTTTAAGTGAAAACAACAACTGGAAAAAGTAAAACTGACTAAACGCATTCAGATTCTGTTGATAATTCAGTACAATGACCCATGGGTCATTTATAACATGTATGATTCAACCCTTCCCCAATCTGAGGCATTGTGTGGCCAATACCACTCAAAGTGTCGCACTTTTGTTTGAAATGGACACTGTTTTATGTAAAAACAACAGCCATTCAGAAAACCAACCAAACATATTCTTATTGTGTTGATACTTCATAAAAATGATCCATGGGTCATTTGTGACATGTACGAGTTAACAAAGCCTCAATTCAAGGCATGATTTGGCTGGTACCACTCAAAGTGTCTCACTTTTATTTGAAATGGACACCATTTTAAGTGAAAATAGCAACTGGCATATGGAAAACTGACCAAACGAATTCGGATTCTATTGATACTTTAGGAAAAATATCCATGGGTCATTTGTGATGTATACGAGTCAACCCCAACTCAATTAGAGGCACTGTGCGGTAGGTATAACTCGAAGTGTCTGTATTTTGTTTAAAATGGACACTATTTTAAGTAAAAACAACAGCCATACGGAAAACCAACCAAATGTATTCTTATTGTGTTAATACTTTAATACAACTATCCATAGGCCATTTGTGACATGTAAGAGTCAATCATGCCTCAATACGAGGCATGGTTTGGCTGGTACCACTCAAAGTGTCTCACTTTTATTTGAAATGGACAACATTTTAAGTGAAAACAACTGGCATATGGAAAACCGACCAAACAAATTCAGATTCTGTTGATACTTTAGGAAATTGATCCATGGGTCATTTATGACATGTATGACTCAACCTCGACTCAATCCAAGGCACATTGTAGTGGGTATCACTCTAAGTGTCTGTATTTTGTTTAAAATGGACAATGTTTTAAGTAAAAAAAAGACATATGGGAAACTAACCAAATGTTTTCTGATTGTGGATATACTTTAGGACAACGATCCATAAGTCATTTGTGATGTGTATGAGTCAACCGCACCTCAATCCGAGGTATGGTTTGGCCGGTAACACTCAAAGTGTCACACTTTTATTTGAAATGGGCAACATTTTAAGTGAAAACAACAACTGACATTTAGAAAACTGACCAAATGTATTCGGATTCTGTTGATACTTTAGAAAAATGATTCATGGGTCATTTGTGACGTGAACTAGTCAACCCCGGTGGGGCCAGAACCACTCAAAGTGTCTCACTTTTGTTTGAAATGGACAACATTTTAAGTGAAAACAACAACTGGAATATGGAAAACCAACCGTATTCGGATTCTATTGATACTTCAGGACAACGATCCATGAGTCATTTGTGATGTGTATGAGTCAACCTCGCCTCAATCTGAGGCACGGTGTGGCCCATATCACTTGAAGTGTCTGTATTTTGTTTAAAATGGACATCATTTTCAGTAAAAAAACTGGCATATGGAAAACCGACCAAATGTATTCAGATTGTGTTGATACTTGAGCACAATGATCCATGGTCCAGCCTCACACAATCCACTTATCATGTGAGGAACTCCTAACCCTATTCTAAAACACATGTCATTTATTACGCCAAGGACAACTACATTCCCTAAGTCACATAATCTCATTGATACACACCTATTATCATCATCACTAAGTTCAAAGACACCCACCCCAAACCATGAGACATTATATTTGTGTTTGGTTGAAGTCATTTATCTATTTCCTTATTTTGGGGTTATTAGATTCTGATTTCTTTATTCAATCTTGTATGTGTTATACAAAATGAAATTTTGTATGTATTCTTAATTCTATATAAAAAATATAATTACGTATTCAGTTTTTTATGTATTGTATTCATAATTGATAATTAAATTATGCATGTATTCAATTTAGTATTCAATGATGAATTGAATTTTAGATTGCACAGGTAATTGTCTCTCAGAATTAAATTCTAAATCAATTATGTATGTTTATAATTTCCTTATGAGTTATGTTTTCAATCTATATGTGTATAGTTTCTTGAAGGTGGAAACTAATTGATTTAGAATTATGTTTTTCATTGTATATGTTTTCATTCTATGTGTGTATTCAATTCAGGCCTGGAAATGCAGGCCTGTAAATCACTCAAAGAGGCCTGGAAAGTAGCACCTCACCACTCACAGCAGCAGCTTAGTGCAGCCTGCTGCTGCAATTTCCTAGCATTCCCTATGCCAATAGTTGTAAACCGTTAGAATAGGGAGTTTTATACCAGGATGGCCTATGCCAACGGTTTACAACTGTTGGCATAGGGAGTTTTATACAAACTCTTTGCCAATGGTTTCAAACAATTGGGGGAAAATTTATACCAATGGTTATGTAAAACCATTGGTGTAAGGTGGGTATCCTAAGATATGCCAATGGTTTTCCACAAACCGTTGGCAAAACTCTTTCCCTACGCCTTACTTCCCCACGGTTTTGATAGCCGTTGGTATATATTATACCAATGGTTTTCCAGCCTTTACCAATGATTTTGAACCATTGGTAAAGACTTATTTTCTAGTAGTGACTTCTCATTTAATGAGTAAAAGTGTGGATAATGGTGATTTTATAATAATAATAATATTTTTGTAAATTTCGGCTACAAAATTGATTATTTTAGGATAAATAACATAGATTTTTAGAATATTAATAAGAAGTAAAAATAAAGTGATCAGTTAAGGCCATTTCCTCTTCTTTAAAAAATTTTATTTAGATCTCTTCTTAAGGGTCATAAAGTTAGTATTTTGGGATGAAAAGTAACTATATAATGTTACTAATGAAGTTGATAATGGATTTTTGAATGATAGTTTTTATCTAGATGGATTAAAGAGTTTTAAGGATGAGGAAGGATGGGTGTCCTTTTATAATTGATGTGAGGGGTAATTTTGAATTTTTTTAAAAGATTAAATTATAATAAAGTAATTATAAAGAAAAATATGGCAGTGTATTCTAAGATAAGTTATTATGTGGATTTAAGACCCTAAAAATATATATCCATGTATACTATAACTCACTAAAATTATTTTTATTGTTATATTTTAATATCATTTATTTTATTTTTCTATTAATTGAAAAATATGGTATTAGAATTGTGCATGAATTTATGGTAATTATTTAATAACTAAGAATTATAAATAAATTTCCATCATGAAAATAATTTCAACATTAGAAAATATACTTTTTTATTTGTTCATAACATTCATTTTCTCTACGTGGAAACATAAAATCTATTTAAATGTAAGAGAGTGACATTTTGTAAGTTTTTTTCATTAAATAGTATATATGTCATTTTCATGGAAACATGTCCATTAAACAAATAAATTTAGAAACTAATGTTACATGTGTAAAATTTTATTTATTGAATAAGAATTATGATAAAAAATTATAGACTTATCACTTAGTTTTAACCTATATTAACTTGGTTTTCCTGTTACTAAGGTTATAAATATTACTATGGTTACTATTCGCATTGAACAAAAATAGAAGGGGAATATTTCAAAAATACGAAAATAACGATAACTAAAATTAAATCCATTTTTTAAGATTCAATTTATATAATTGGAATAAAATAATTTTTAAAAATAATCATTCAAAACAGATTTAAAATAATTTTTTAGAAAAATAAAATTTTAAGATTAAAACTTGGTTTATTTCAATCCCATGCCTAGAAAAACATATTAAATTAATTTTGACACATTTTAATGAATATATAATATATATATTTTATTTAAAAAATTCACTAATATTGATAAATTTAATTTTTTATGATAAAAATATATTGTGTACATAAAAATAGTTAAAAAACATTCTTTTCATTTAAAAATGATTTTAAATTTTTAATTTATAATTAATTTACTAAAAACATAATTTATACATATGTTTCCATAAATTTTTCATAATTTAGTTATTATTATTAATACCCTCCAATCCAATGGAAAAATGACGACTATATCATAATAATATTTCAATAGTATATCATTGTTTGTTTAAAATTGTTGTTTCATATAGTTTATGCTATAAAAAATTATGTTCTAATTTTAAAATATCAGGGTGTTAAATTCTCCCACATTTAATGAATTGTGTGCTCACAATTTGAACTTATTCTTGGTAATCAGGGGTTAGACATTTTAAAATTTCTCTGTAGAAAACCCAAATTGTTAAAAGGGTTAATAAAACTTCCACTTATAAAGAGGAATAGGGAAATAATAAGGTCATATAGAAGAAAGAAAAATTAAGTTAAAAAAGAAGATAAAATTAGGGATAAGTTAAAATATTGATATGAAAGAGAAAACCAATTCCCAAAGACTAATATATAGTGATAGAGAACATGGTCAAGATAAAGTTAACGAGCACAAAACCATAAATTTGTGATGAGTGAATGGACCATAGATTCATAAAAAATGAAGGACATAGGGAAATTTTTTTCAAGATCCTTTTTCAAAGATCTTAGGAATTTCTTCACCATATATACTAAAAACATAAGTATATATACATAACAGGTATGATCTATATCTTTAATTGATTTCCACCATAAAATCATATGTTTCCCCAAATGATGAGTATTCTTGACTAATGTTTTATGCTTGAAGAACTAAAATAAACTTTATAATCCACAAAATGATATTATGGTATTCTTACTTTCTTTAAATATTAACCAAAACCAAATGGTTAGAACAAGTTAAAATAATATCCAATTTGTATAAACCTTTTTATTTAACTCCAAAATTTCTACAATAATAATAAAGGATCCATTTAAATCATTTTATAAGAACCCTACACCCCAAATAACCATAATAACCTCAAAATAAAAGAATGTTTTAATATAGATTTTGATATCATAACTTTTGTCATACATCCCCTAAATTTTAATTTCATTATCCCCAAATAATATTTCATGTTAAATCACTTGTTGAACCGAGGGGTCACATATAGAACATCCCAACGAAACATATTACAAAATATCATCAATTAACATTATAAATCATATAATGTAGTGAACTTAACAAAAATACCATGAATCAAATTTAGATACTAACTATAAAGGTAATAATTATATTGACCATATATATCTCTAAAAAATTTCCTTGTTAATGAATCACTTTTAAACCATAAAAATTGCCTATTTATCTCTTTATAATAAACCATAATTAATATAACATCAAACTATATACTAAAATAAATTATTATTTGAACCTCGATAAATTATTCTCCTAGGAACTAGTAAAAGTTTATAATTACCTCAAAATACCATAAATTTAAAATTTAAAAGGTGTGTCGATTCTATTAAACCTATAAACCCATGATGTAATCCATATCTATTTATCTAACCACGCATGAAAACATATATGATTCCATAATCTATGTAACATTAAAAAAATGAAAGAAATATCATCAAATTTGATCTAAATATATTTTTTACCAAATAAATAACCAATTTTCAGGTTTCCAATACTATCCAATTTACATCATCAATTCAAATAATCTCTTAATACCCATTAAAACTTATCAAAATATCACAAAATATTTTTTCTCGGTTATTGTCACTATTCAACATATGTTTTTAAATACTCAAGGAAAAACTACCATTGAATAATCCTTAGTTTTTTGGTGGTTATTATATCCAAAATATAATGATCCAACTATTTAATACTAATACATAAACAATTCATTACCTTAACTTAAAATATTGGCACGTCATAGGTCCTTCATTGTTGTAGGAGTTAACATCAAGGTTAAGGAATTGGCTTTAATAATTCCCATATTTCCTACACATGAGATATTGAAATATATTTTTTACCATAGGATGAACTTCATATCTTTCAATTGAACTATTAATTTTTCATTGGAAATTAATTTCTTTATTCCAGTCTTTTCCACACATAAAATATTTTCCTATTCTGTTATGACGTTCTCCTTGGTGTCTGTTTCCTAATTTCTAACATGAAGGAAATTTATCCTTATTTCCTCCATGGTCTCCACCACCCAAAATATCTTCAAAATATTTCATTCGCTTCTTTCAGGAGTCTTAGAGTTTGATAAGGAACATGTTTTTAATCACATATAATGATAAATGATTATCAATATTCATAATATATTTGACTCCTATAATCATTACAATTGGTTTCTCATAACTACCATGTTTTCCATCACACTCATTGTTAAAATGATTCCACTTGGCTCCTTCCATTGACTAAGACCAAAAAGTATAGTGTGAGTAATGATATTAATAGTGGGAAACCATATAATCATGAATAGTAATTTATTGGATGTCTAAATCAGAAAAATTATTTTAAATCTATGACACCTTAGGTTTAACCTAGGTCATGAATGATTATTACCAAAACATTAAGACTTTATACTATAGTTAGACTTATCCACAGGGTTCTCATAAAATATTCCTCATCCTAGTTTCCAAAGGTTATATAAACCTTTCCTCTAATACCAACTATTGAGAACCAGACTTTTCATACATAGATATCAAATGTTATTAGATAAATATTAAATATAATTTATAAATACAAACATGAATACCATTAAGATTTAGTGACTTTATTTAAACAAGGATACATAAAAAATTAGTATAAAAAATATCTACATCATCTACCACTTAGTTATTCATAACTAGAACTCTTCTTAGACACAACATAATTAAAAATTTTCATTATAATATGGGGATACAAAAAATAGTAAAGGGTGATATCATATTATCAGTAAGGTTAAGAAAGGAATAATCAATATAACATTATCATAATGGTATTAGAACATGATTTTATCTTTTTAAAACCATACACTACATATCAAAGATCATAATTTGTAGTCATGGGATAAATATTGGATGTTTATAACATACAAATCATAATTTAATTAAACGAAATAATTCATTAGAGAATAAAAATGGCATAATAAATAAGTTTTTGGCACACACATAATTATTTTAAATAAATTACTCAGTTTTCAAGTCTCACTACCAATATTTTCATTGTAGATTTTGTTCACTCCCCAAACCATTGTAGCAATCAAGGTTCACTCCCACAACTATAATAGTGGATTGGGTTAACTCCCCAAACCATAATAGTAGTCAAAGTTCACCCCCAACACTATCATAGCAGACATAGTCACTTACTGACTCAGATCACTCCCTATTCCAGCCCTCTTTATCTCATGTGATATCAAGGTTTAACCAACACAATGGAAGGATATATAATTATAGTCCCACCTATCACATAATTAAAATCATATAGACATGTTAGATAAGATCATAAAATAATTATTATATCATAACCCATAAAATAATTGGGTTTTATAAATATTTAATCAGAATCATAAACCATAAAAAATAAATGGGTTTCATAAACTTTTCATCACTACATCATAGTATAACCCATGGAAAACTTAAAAGATTCATAATAATCTTTACATCATAAATATAAACCATAAAAATAAATAATGATGATGGTATCCATGTATCATAACCCTAATAAATCATAACTTTAATAAAGTGTTGTTGTATTTGATGAATATAAATACCATTACAAGATCAATAAAACATTATTGAGTAAAATACCATTTCCACTTTAAAATTAATTTTAAAAAGAAATAAAATTCATAAAATATTGTGAAAATAATTATATTTCAAATTAAACATTGATAATTATAAGATGTATCTTTATGTATTGAGTAGTCTTGATGATGGTGAATTACATTCATATTTTTTATGTTAAAAGAAAACATTCCTTCCATATTTTTGAAAAAAGTCAGAAAGTAACCCATTATCTAAATGACCTGAAGATTCATTTTAATTTTTTTTAAAATTAAAATATATGTAAAAATTAATTTAAAAAATCATTGTATAATATTTAAAACATTATAAAAAAATTATTAGACACATGGAAATGGATGAAAAATTTTTCTAACAGAAGTGACAAATAAAGTTGGGTATTATTTAAAATATACTTTCATTCATGTGCATACATAAAAATGTGAAATTAAAGGAAAATATATATTCTATATAAATAAATATATGAGAATAAAATTTATGTGTTTCTTGATAATTTTATAAGAATATTTCATTATTGGAAACTTAATAATCAACAATCGTACTTAATAATGAGATTTTAACATAGAATCCTTACTGCCTTGGTAACATTTGACTCATAATTCTTATAAAAGAAAACCATTATATGGATATATAAATCCCCATAAATTTCATATTAAGAATCATAAAATACATTCATGGGAAGTATATAAACCTAATAAAATAAACATAGGTGGAATATGGAACACGTCTCACAATGATAAAAGTGAGATGAAATTCCTTTACCACTTTGGTAAAATTTGAATTATAAGAACCATGAAAGAAAAACATAAATTTAAAATATAAATATTATTAAAATAATTATATTAATGATATAAAATTTCCAAGCAAAATTTTATAAACTACAAAAAGTAAATATGTGTAGAATTTACTATAAGTACCCTAGAGATAAAAGTGAGACTAGAAATAACTTACCTGTTGTCTGATTTCATTCGTCTGCATTTGAACACCATATATAACAAATATATATTTATTATAAATATATTTCATAAAGGTATAATCATATATATCTAACCATATACGATTTAATTTTAAACTTTTATCACCCATTTATTAATAATTTTTTTTATTAATATTACTGTCCTGGGTGATTTCTGAATCAATTTTCATGCAGGTTTTGGTTCAGTAGTTTTTGTCATTGTACTTTGATCTTGGTTCCATAATATTTAGAATTATAATAATTATATTAATATTATAAATATATATATTCATTATATACATATTTAGAGTCACATATAAAAGTAGATATAGAAAAATGAATCACACCATTATGGAGATTGTAGGCCATACGTACACATGAACACAATTTTCACATTTTGAAGGATGACATGAAATGAATGTAATAATTAAATTAAAAATTAAATTTACAATATTATATCATATATATAATATATATTCATTATATCTATCATTATTACTAAACAATTAAACTGAAAATGAAACATGAATCACAATGCTTCATGGAGGCGGTAGTCCATTTACATGCACGAGAGAAGTTATTATTTTATAAAAGATTGGAAGGTAAGAAGGTAAATGTAATATTTTAATTTAAAAATTATAATTATTTCATAATTATCATATATAAATATTAAACCCATCATAATAACTATATATAAAATATGGTGGTGGAAAATGAATTGTATCGCAATGTTGAGACAGTAAGTCGTACGTACACACGAGCGATACTTTCAATTCACATTTGATAGGGGTATAGGGTTGATAATGGTGATTTAACAATAAAATTCATATTTTAGTATAATGAGGATAATTATTTTATTATTTTATCATAAAATCAATATATTTATAGGAGATAAGGATTAAGTGAAAATAATGTGATCGGTTAAGGAAAATACATCTTCTTTGAAAGAACTCATTTAGATCCCCCCTTAAGAATCATTGGGTTTCCATATTTGGAATACCAGAACAAATAAAATGTGGATACAGAAGTTTATAATGGATTTTGAATGGATATGTCTTTTCTAGATGTATTAATGTGTTATAAGAAGGAGGAATGTGTGAGTATCCTTTGATAATTGGTGAGGGGAACTTTTGGAATTTCATAAAGGATTAAATTTTAGTAAAGTAATTATTGGAAAAAATACAGTCACTAATTCAACTATGAGGTTGGATTTGATTTTAATACACTCAATAAATATACATTTTGTTGTTTTAAGAGGTGTTTTAAACCACATATTTTGGTTTATCCCCTTAGTCAACCCATTTTAACCTTAACCATAGTAACAACGTTTTCACTATTAGAGGGTTTTAATTTTACTTAAAAGGTTACTATTGACTCAAAAATGGAAAAGAGATGAAATTTACAACTATATAATGTACTAATTATTATATTTAGTGTTTTTTATAAATTTTAAATAATTTAATAAACTTTTATTTCCATAAAATATCATTAATGCCATTTTTTAAATATTTATTTAATTTGACTTTAAATACACTAAGACAAGGATAAAATTATAATATTACACTTTTAAATTCCAATAACATGTTATATTTATCTAAAAAATTCATGTAATACTAAAAACCACTAAAATTATATTACTTTTGATATCATTTATTTTTTTTCTATTTAATGAGTAAATATTATATTAACTTTTCACAAGAATTTAAGGTAATTATTTAATCACTCAAAATTTGAAATAAATTTACATAATTATAAATAACTTAATTATCATCAAAATATATTCATTTGTAAATTTTTTTCTACCTATGTGGATACATGATATTTATTTAAAAGTAAGAGAGTGATATTATTTTAATTTTCTTTGATTTAAATATTATATAGGTCTTTTTCATGGAGAAACATCCATTAAGAAAATACATTTATAGATTTAGGTGATAATCATAGAATTATTTTCATAATAATAATAAGTAGGATGAAAAATTATAGCTATATCACATAGTTTATCCTAGATTAACCTGATGTACCCGTTACTGAGGTGATAAATTTTACCACGATTACTGTCCATATTGAAAAAAATAAAAGGGTTTTATTTACCAAATTTGAGTCTCTAGATTCCAAATACAAAGTACATTTTTTGTGATTCAACTTATATTAGTTGAAGAAATTATTTTTAAAAAATAAGGGCACAAAACATGATGAAAATAACTTCTTAGAATAAGTATATATTTAAACATAAAACTTTGATAATTATTATCCCATGCCTAGAAAAATCATTAAAAAATGTTAATTTTTTTAAATATAATATATATATATATTTCATTAAAATAAATCACCAAAATTGATTAATATAATTAATTACATTCTCTCATGCATGAATGTAATATTCTTATCCAAGGGGATACCCTTGGACTTCACCACTTCAGACCTCCTAGATTTTCCATGTTGTTTTTTGATGGGTTTCTTTATCCCGTACATTAATAAAAAATAAATTTTTGATCAAAAAAAAATCTATTAATATGTAACCATATGTTTTCATAGTTTAGTTAGTCCTATTAGTACTCTAAAATCCAAAAAATAGGTGAAAACTATCAGATAATAATATTTTAATAGTATACCATTTTTCATTTAAACTTGGTGTTGGTTATCATATACGCTATTGAATAATAATTTATTCTTTTAAAATCATGGGATGTTACATGGGAATTTTTTTTAAAATGTTAAAATTTGATTTAACTTTATATTTTAACTACTATAATTCAATTGGATCCATCCTATATAGACTATTTTTGATAATCCTAGATATAGATATGAGTATGATTAACAAATAAAACACATGATATAGGGGAAGATAATGTATTTTTTCCAGAAATACATCAATATATTTCTGTACAATAGTCATGTGATCAATGTTTTCATCCTCCCTAAACATTTGAGTCAAATGTATCTCATTTTTGGGAATCAAAATCCATATTATATACTCTTCTTCCATAGGGAGTTAATAATTATGCTAGTAGTGACAAACAATGATTGGATGATTTAATAAATTAAATGAGACTTCCTTATTTCAACCGTTGATATAATCTTTATATATGTAAATTAAATCCATATCCAAAATTATATCAAATTTAACCATGGGAAGAAGGACTTCATCTGTATAATGTACCCTCTCATAAATCTCAGTTGAAGATGATTTATAAATCATCGATGTGATCATTATGCCACCATGGATTTTTATCAATAGTTTAATATCTATTTCACTGGTTAGTTATTCCATATTCTTGGAAAACTTGTGTGATAGAAAATAATTTGATGAGATAGATTCAAATAATCTATTAATTGACATATCAATGATATAAAGTGTACCATATATCACATCATTAATGTGATCCACCTTAGCGGTAGTGATAGATCATTCCCTTCCATGTTCCCTTAATTTTAAAGATTTTAAGGGCCTGATTTCTTTATTGACATGAGGTTTGGGGCATTAATTCACATAATTTTATAAATCCTTTAACTTAAAGAATTATAGTGTGAGTGGATCATTAATAGGGATCTTCTTCAATAGTGTTGTGTTAATCAAATTTTTAGCCTTACTTCGACAGTTCTAGGATTGGTTTTGTTGATTTACCACCCATAAAACACTTCCTATATCACTTAAAATATTTAAAATTGTTATTTTTACAACATTTATTGCATTTAAATAAATGTAAATTATTCCCACCAAGTGTTTTATAATAAATGATTTTATTATACTCCACTTTCATTTTATTTTCCCCAAAATATTGAGAGGTTCCCATTTCCATCTCTACCTTAATGGTTCATTGAAAAATCTATTTATAGATACCAAAGTATCTTATGACTAACACACTTCAATGGAAATTATTTATCTCATTAAATAAAGGATTTTTTCTCTCAATATCATAGATTAAATTAGAGGCACACATCAAAATTATTTTGATATTTTCTTCAAATAATCCATTATATTCATCCTCTTTTCCCATAAATTATAATAATTCATGATTTATTTTTATGTGAAGTGTATGAGGAAAATAATAAGTGAAAAATATATTCTTGAACTATTTATATTCTATAGAATATATGTCCTTTTTTTCAATGGTATTATGCATGATAGTCCCCCACTAGTTAGCATCACCTTCTAAATTATAGAATACAAAAATGACTTTATCATGGTTTGGGAACTAGAGAATGAAAAAATTATTACAAATTTAGTTGAACCACCTATAAAAAAACTAGTTTATTAAAAGTCCCACTAAAATTGGGTGTCTGATGCCTCAAAAATTACTTGATAGAGAGATATTTCTTCCAAAATGCATTCTAGAGTTAAAAATCATTCATGTTTTTCCCACAGCTTGAAATAGTTGTCTGATCATTTATATATGGGTTTTCATTACAATCCCAATTCATTAGATTTATATTTGGGATAATCTCCAAATTTTCCATTGAATCCCTTGTTTACATGATTTTTTAGGGTTCTTTCCAATACATAAACTAAATGAAAATTGGTAATGACTATAATTTTATTAGAAAATTTATAAAAAAAGAAATATAAACATAGAAAAAGGATTTCAAAAGTCCTATTCACATGTTAGCCTATGAATCTCTAGGTATCATCCTAGATTTTCAATGGTTACACATATATGTAAGAAATTATATATATTTAAATCCATCATAATGATTTTTAAATATATTTTCATTAACTAAATCATATCTCCTAGATGCGTCAAGAAATGTGTATAGCTAGACTCCTTTATCACAAACCAGGTCACATTTGATTTAATAGCCAATACACACTCAATGGGGTTATTACCCTAAGAAACATGTGTGTTATATCCTATATCTAATTGTAGTATTTAGATAAGTATGTAACTTCTAGGATAACCTCAGAATCTATAATTTACAAAAACATCAAAATTTTATTGTATACTGACTCACCTCTTATATTTTTCCCTAGGGTTATTGCTAAATTTGTCAAAACTAATCTCAAAAAATAGCTAAAACTCCCTTCACTAATAAATAATGTAACCCAAGATAAATAGAACATAAATAGATTAATAAATTCAGAATTTATATAATACATATCAAAATAGTCACACAACCTAAGGACCAAAAGGTTTAGTATCTCTAAGACTTTCTACATAAATAACTTATTTTACAACACTTGTATACTCTACTCTATAATTTCACTCCTCTAGACCATTTTATAAATATCACATGATATATTTGTATTTATATTATATCAAATGGAAACATAATAAAGATGTGATTTCAAATTATCAGTAAGGTAAAAACTTATAATAAAGTGTCAGATCATACTCATGAATCAGAATAAGGGAAAGAGGATAAATATTTTATTAAAATATCATAACACTATTGATGTTAATTATAAAACATGTTAGAGAAACATAATATTATAATAAGATCATTATGGACGAAAAATATATATGAAATAGCTGAAAATAATTCACAATAATAATATAATAAGTGAAGATGACATAAAAATGAGGAATACATTAAAAACACGGTGTAATACTGAAAATATTTAATTTCCTAGAAATTAAATGCTTCTTGAAAATTTAGAATAACTTGATAAAAAACATGAAAATGTAGAATAACCTAACAAACAACTAGGAAATGTGAACAATAATAATCATAGTAAATGTGAACAATAATAACCATTTCATAAAATTGAATTTAGACGAGAAGATATTTTTCCCCAAAACTAAGGAGATGAAAACTATTAAAATGAAAAATGTACTGGACATAGGGAAAATAAAATCTGGAAGAAAGTGTATAATTGAAATGAATAAATTTGAGTTACTAATCCTTTAACATTACCCCTGATTTCCGCATAAGATATTTAACCTCCTATATAATATTGAAAAATATATTTATTAACTTTTAAAGAAACTTATTCTTATAAATATACATTTATTATCTTTATTAATAACAATACTATTTATGTATTCTATTTTTGTAATCTCTTTTTAACACCAGGTGTTAATAATCTTGGATATTTTGAACTAGGTTCTTAAACATAGTTTCAATATTAATTTTTATCCAATATATCATCATTTAAAAACTATAAAAGGTAAGGTATTTTTTTAAATACTTATAATATTATAATATACTTACATGGCTTTTTAGTCATGATTCTTAAAGAAAAAATAGAGATGAACTAATTTTAGGATATTTAACAATATTGATAGGTTTCCTTATACCTATCTATATTTTTTATGTTGTCTAAAAAGATACATTATAGTGATATATATTATATATATATAACATATAAAACCTAAAAAATATAAACTAAAACCATACATACTTAGAATTGAAGGAAAATAAAATACTGTTATTCATGGTGGTGGTAGTCTGTATAATACCTTATTCACGATTCACATTTTCAAATTTTAATGGAAAATTAGAGGGTGGTTAATTCATATAACATAATTATAATAAAATAAACAAATAATAATTATAATTATGTTATCCTTTTTAGATGTTAAAATGAAAATTTTGGAAGAATTAAAACATATAATGATATATAAAAGGGAAAGTGAGGTTAGGAACTTATACATCTCTTATTGGACTATCTCATTTATAAAGGTTTTTAAACCTATAATGGATGGTATTTTGATAAGAAAAGAAACTCCTTATGGTGTTTATGAGTATTTTTTATTGTTATGGGTAATATCTAGGCAAAACATAAAGGGTTTTGTTTTGAGGGGAAGTGAGGAGAAGTGTGCCTCAATTATTTGAGAAAAAGGGTGAAATTTTTGTAAATACCCAAATAATTTCAATAAAAGGAAGTCACTATAAAGGAAAGTGGATAAAAAATTTAATCAAAATAGATAAGTGAATATATATGGTTGATATAAACCTCAAAAACTCAATTAAAAACATGTTATTAACACATTTTTCCTTTACCAATTAGGTTACTCATTTATACTATTTTGGGGTTTACTAGAACAACTAGTTTTTACCTAAGTAATTTGTCGATTACAATAAAAAATATAATTCAACTAATTATATAATTTGGACCTTATTATTTTAAATTTTAAATCCATTTTTATTCAATTTTTATAATTGATAAAAATTAATTTTAAAATAGTAAATGTATAATTCACCAAAGACTATTTTTTTCTTAAATATAACTTATTTTCTAAAATCTAAATGAAGGGTTTATATTTTTTTAATATTATAAATTTACATATAAAATGAATTTTTTTCTTATAAAAAGGATTCGTTAATTTCCAATTCATACTTATATACCAAGAGTGTCATAAAATTCATGTTATTTTTCAAAAAAGAATTTTTCAAATTTCACTTGAAAATAAATATTTGAAAAAAAAACATAAAAAATTCATCTTAATCTGACATGGAAATGATAATTAAAAACCATTTAGATTTTTTTCACATTCACATCCCAAAATATATACATTATATTTTTAATAAAAAACCTAAAATGTAGTAAATAACTTTTTTTAGGAGAACAATTTTTAGTATATTAACAATTATTTTTCTATTAAATTAAAAATTAATGTAGTGTTAATACTTTATTCATATAAAGATTTACTATACTTAGAAAGAATTAAATTTGATATTATTATTTTATTAGCTTTTTAGTTGTACTAATTGAGTTGATATTTAAAGTTAATTTTATTTGGTCCATTTATTCATTATATTTATATAAATATGTATTTCATAATTATATTACCACTATTTATACCAAATAATTATATGGATACCATATAATGGTTTATATTTTTTTGGTTTTGTTGTTATGTGTGGTTCAATTCATCAAACATAACATTTATTTAAAGAGTAAAAACCCAGATAATTACATTTTACCCCCTTAAAATGAAATTTTTCCTTGAAATTCAATTACTTGGAGGAAAAATGTGAGTGTAATTTTCACTAATCATATCCACAGGTTCCCATGTATCCCCCATAAACATATTAATTTACCATATAATTTTAACTATATGTTTGGTAATTTTTTGTCACGACCTGTCCTCGGGGACCGTGCCGTGACTACCCCAAGCCCGCCTTCCATAGGCCAGGGGCTGGCGACTAGCACCAAGGCGTAAATCCTGGTAAAAAGGGAAGGCATTTCCTTTGTAAAGTAATCCACAAACACCACAGAGCAAGCAGACAGAAGTAAACACTAAGTAAAAACTGGTACAATAGTAAGTGCAGAAAAAGTAAGTGGGTCAGTATACAAACCCAAACTGAAAGTAAAGTACAACTGGAAAGGGAAAAAAACAACTGAAAAGTAAAGCCGCAACGTCGAGATGTCCACTGGAAATCCCACTTGAAGGGTGGGTACAGATAGCCTCCACTGCTCTTCGGGTCCAGCCGACCGCTCCGAGTACGTCCCGCCCAGTGGTCCACCCCCAGGTACCGTCCTGCTCCGCAAGCCTCAACCACGATCAGCGCTGTCCGTCGTCTACAACCAACACAACATAGTGCGGGCATAGCCCATGCAGGGGTGAGTATAAGCTACTCAGTAGGGACCCCGAGACCCCCGAAGGTCTCCCAGAATCCACAAAGTATAATCCACAAAAGGAAGATACAATCATGAAGTAACATCCAACACTGCTTAGGTATAAGCCCATACATATACCCAAGTCATCAATTCCAAGTTCGGCTCCAATATCCGAGCCCAAGTACAACCCAGTCCACACAGGAAAGAAAAACATAAATCCACACAGGATAGCACAACTCAATCCACATAGGAAATCAAAACGTAAGTCCACACAGGAATGCACAACACAATCCACATAGGAAAGCAAAATGTAAATCCACACAGGATAGCACAACACAATCCACATAGGAAAGAAAAACGTAAATCCACACATGATAGCACAACACAATCTACATAGGAAAGAAAAACGTAAATCCACACAGGATAGCACAACACAATCCACATAGGAAAGCAAAACAGGATTCAGCTCACACAGGAATACTACTTCGTAAGACGATAGAGATGATCAGATGTAGCCACTAATTCATTTAAGCCGTCGGACCCACAAAGGATCTGTAGGTACTAACCCCCGCAATGACCCACACAGGATCGATCACGAAGTTGAACCCATAGCAATTGGGAAACTCCTTCTCCATCAAGTACAGTGGTTATGCCGCTACAACCAAGCGCTTCCCTCTTACCTTGGACTGCTGTAGTACTCCACCTATTGAGTACTGTGGGCCTGCTGCTACAACCAAGCGCTTCCCACCATGGGTATGCCGCTACAACCAAGTTATCCCCCTCATAGCCTCTAGAGGTACTCCTTCTATTAAGTACCACAGGTCAGCCGCTACAACCAAGCACTCCTTCATCGTGGGTCTGCCGCTACAACCAAGCGCTCCCCCATGCTGCTACAACCAAGCGCTCCTCCGTCGTGGGTCTGCCGCTACAACCAAGCGCTCCCCCTCATAGCCTCCAGAGGTACTCCTTCTGTTGAGTACCGCAGGTCTGCCGCTACAACCAAGCGCTACTCCGCTGTGAGTCTGCTGCTACAACCAAGCGCTTCCCACTGGGCTATCCGTAACACACCGAGTCGTTCGATCAGCAGTCGTCAAGTCTCAATTGGCTCTAGGGTTTCCGCACACAGCATGCTCGTTCCGGGAGAGTCCACTCCACGAGCCAAGAGGCCGATGCATCAACTGACACATAGTCCGAAGTTGATGTATCCCAAAAGTACCGTAGTGGTCACTACCGAACCCACGGAGGATTCCCGTACTGTCTTCATTGTCGTCGC
Organism: Viscum album; assembly: GCA_963277665.1. NCBI lineage: Eukaryota > Viridiplantae > Streptophyta > Magnoliopsida > Santalales > Viscaceae > Viscum > Viscum album. Next base: position 426,448,603 of record OY728150.1, on the reverse strand, counting down.
AGACGCAGCCAGCTCTAGGGTTCCCGCACACAGCAAGCTTGTTCGGGAGGGTCCCCTCCACGAGCCGAGTGTCTGATACATCAACTGACACATAGTCCAGAGTTGATATATCCAAAAGCTCCGTATCGTCAACAGGAACTCAACGTCGCAGACGGCGCGTCAATCGGACGCCCAATCTGAGAGTTATTGGCGTTTTCGTCCAAGGGGCCCGGTTGATTTTTAAGGCAAAACCAACCCGACCATACTCCACCTGCGTCCAAGCCTCAGGTGTAGTAATCCAAAAGATCCGTCTCACTTAGAGAAATCCATCAAAGTCGACGAAACGTCTATCGGACGTCCGGAGCTCAAGTTATAAGCATTTCCACTCCGAGGGCCCAGTTGGTTTCGTGTACGAACCAACCCGGCCGAACCCAAAGTACTCTGAAACCTTGAGTGCGATATACTGAAACGACCGTCTCGATCCAAGGATCGCATCGCCATTAACGGCGCGTCGATCGGAGGACCATAGCTCAAGATATGGGAAAAATACCGAAAACGTCCGAAAACGGGGGGTCTGGGCCCGGACCGACCCGGACCAACCCCCCTGGGTCGGCCTGAACCGGGTCGACCGGACCCGGGTCCGGGTCTGATTCGGCCGGCGCGCTGGCGCTGGCCAGGTGCCACGCAAGGCAGCCGCGGCCCCCGCGCGGGGGCCGCTCTGTGACACCCGGAAGCGGCTTGAGCCGCGTCCCTCCTCCGTGGTCCCGCGCGGCCGTGGGACTGGCCAGCGCTGCCGCGGCTTCAGCCGCGGTGGGTCTTCCCGGCGGCACGCCGACGGGGGGTTCTGCGGACCACTGGACGTGCTCCGGTGGTCCGATTTGCGCGCGGTCTTCGCCAGTGCTCATCCCGGGACTCGAACTTCACTGAAAAGCCTTCAAAATTAACTTGCGGCCCCGTTTGTCATCGCCCGCCAATCCGCGCATCAACAAAAAACTGCGGAGGGTTGTCGGGCCATGTTTGTTTGGCCCGTACCCTCCGCTTTAGGTGATAATAATTGGAAATAACAATAAACACATGAAAAAAATAACAAGGCACAATTTTAATGAATTAAAATTGACCTTTGATCCGGGTTCTTTGATTTAGAAGAGACAACCATGGGAATAAATATTATTCTCAAATAAAACCCCTACCTCGTAGCTTTCGTCGGATTAGAGTTCTTCGCGGAATTGACCGTCGCGGAAGAAGAGGATCGTCGCATCGCGGAAGGGCGTCGCGTCGTCGCAGAAGGGCGTCACGTCGACGATCTCCAAAGGTTAAATAAAACACACGGATTTAATTTCATGAATTAAATCCATGTTAAGGATAAAATCCACAAAGGAAATTTAAAAGATTCGAAATCTCCTACCTCAAGCAGTTGATGATCGGAGATTGTTGCGAGGAAGAACGTTGCGGAAGAAGTGTCGCGGAAGGAGAATCGTCGGCGTCACGGAACATGGCGTCACGTCGTCGATCTCCGAGGGTTCGGCGTTCTTCGCGTTCTTCGCGTTGTTCGTGAAGGGGAATGAAGGTACAGATTCTCCAAATCCTCTCAAAAATCAACCCGTCAACAAAAAGAAAAGGTGTTGGTCTTATTTTATTATTATGCCAACAGTTTGAAAACATGTTAAGAAACGAACCATTAATTCATTGAATTAATGGTAACGAATTAACTACCCATTTTATAAGAGCGTTTAAGAGTTTTAGAAAACACCCCAGTTGACTTTCAATAATGGGGAGTTTTCATGGGTGGGTTACTTAGAGGAAAAGAAACGGTGGGGCTCGTGCGGGCCCCACCTCACAAATATCCTACCAAGAGGGTAGGATATTTTGGGTTGCACCCTATCCGCTTCAACTTAGCTTAAGTGGATTTAAGTGGCTTTAAGTGGTTTTAAGTGAAATAAAATAAAGTTTTCGCACCACTTTATTTTATTTTCTTCACTTAACCCCAAAAATTAAAAACCACACCTGAGCAAATGCAACTCCGGAAGAGGCGTTTCTAAGCAAATACCGGCGCTGCGATTCCATCAGTGCCCTCAGAATTCGATTCTGAGCACCGGTTCAAAAGTTAGAAAAACCCACTCATTCATTCACTGAACGTACCCGAGCCAAACTTCGGAAAATGATTCCGAGCACACCGGGCCTCAGAATCACGTGCCGTCAGAAACTGCATTCTTGTAAAGTTCCAAATAAAATTAAGAAATAAATTTCCTTGAAATTTACAGGTCTTTAAAATTTTCTAAACTTTATCCCATCGATCTTAGATTTTCAAAGCTTTTTCATCATACCAAATGTCATGTTCTAGTTCTATAACTACCAAACTCAGTTCAAGTGATGGATCTAGTTTCTTACTCATTGAAACTGATATGTGGAACACATTGAACACTTGAGATGTCTATAAGGGAGTTATAAGTGATTGGTGTAATGACCCATCTTTTAATGAAGGTACATATTGTTTTTTTACATTTTAAATTAATCATTTTATTCTAGTGAGGGTGCCTTATGAACTCTAGATGGTCTCAGGATCATCTGAGGCTTGTTTATATCTTGGAGATCTGTAAATTGGGGAAACCGATTAGAAAATATGGTTAGTGATAACCATGTGAGTCAACTGTATGGGGATCTCAGTTCACAATCAGGGGCTGCACGATTTTCCCTAATTGTAAGGTTTAGGATGCACTAATGTTTTATCTTTCTATCCTTTTTAGTAGATCCATATTGCATAGTTTTCATATGGTTTCATAAATCATGAATATAAGCCATTGATATCCCCTCCATAAATAGTACTTGGAGCACATTTGGTTCTTAGTTTGGACAAACGTGTGGCCAAACCATGAGAAACATTTTTTGAAAGGAAATTTACCATTTTTCAACTGAAATGTTTTTGACACTTATTTCTCCGTGCACCCTCATTTCTTCCACACAATAACCACATCCCTTCTCATGAATATTATCCTAAATCCATGTTATAATTTTTATATCTCCCTCATATGATATTCATTTTCCTTTCCATCATTTGGATCCTTAATTGTAACATCAATAATAATCTTGTTTCCATTCTTCCTTATCTTCCCATATCCTGTGCAATTTTTGTGTAAGATCATATTCCATATTTACATTTAATTGGTCTGTTATTCATATTTCTCTTATTATAGATTGATTCAAGGGTTGAAATTTAATGAGGAGAGTGATATGGGCCTAAGTTATGTGGTATATTAGTTTTACATTAAATAATAATTGTTATATAGCAATTTCCATTATTCCCCTTGTCATATTTTTCTATGAGTTACCTTAAAATGTCTTTCCTTCATCTAAATTAAATTAGTCATGTTATGATACACCCATTAAGATTTTTTAATTATTTAATGTATTCATAACTAATTATTTTCCACTGTAGAGACCTCTTATTTCCTTGTAATACATTTAAATATTTCTAGATATAATTTCGGAACCATGCATAGAGATGACATGTGATTCCCAAACTCAGTGTACCAAGGATTAATTTTTAAAAGATACGAAAAATATTTTATATTAAATGAACAGGATTTCATAAATAAAATGGGATAAATATTAAATAGAATCTCAAATCTGAAATATAATACCATATATGAATATGTAATGTGAGGTTTACCCTAGGTGTGACCTAAAATGGGTTAGTGTTAGGTGTTCAGATAAAATCAATCGTGGATGGGGGAATCTAGTTAAATAAATAATTAAATTTATTTATTTAATTTAATAACCTAATTCATAATTAGATTTAAATATTCTACAATGAAAATTATATAGGTTTATCCACATAAACCCTAGTAGAATTGAGAGGCGTTCTTCCACCCTCTCATTGGAGAATCAGAATACAACGATGACGAAACTCTGGATATGGGAAGATCAGGGTGATGTGAATAAAAAAATTCTCTCATTCATTGGTGAGAATTTTATTTTATTATTAATGATTCAATATATAGGTAGGAATCATCAATTTTTATATTCTAATAGAATTTACTAAATTGTTCGGGCATGTCTATTCTACCCCATTGATCTATGCTAACTGAACCTTGGAATGCGCTTGTGAACTTGTTTAATTTCATTAATCAATTTCTCACCCAAATATCATTAATAAGAATCCTTTGGTGAATAATGATTGACCAAATACTATTTCAATTTTTTTTCTTTTTTTCCTCAACCCATTCATCTTTTTTTTCTCCATTTGGCTATGGGGCGAGGGATTGACATTTCTGGTAAGGATCGATCCCAATAAGACCCTTGTAATAATGGGATATTTGCATGCGATGAATGATTTAGATAATCAAGGAAAATGAGTATAAAACAAATTATATGGGATTTACTTTTATAGATCATGTATCTAAAACAAAATGGGCATGACATAAGCGATGAATGAGGTAAGTGGGCAATGTAGAGGACTTGAAAAATGATCAGAATCTAATTTCTAGCCAATGGGTGGCTGGAAAAAATGATCGAAGTGTTATTCCACCATTTTAAAGTGATTGATAGGTGGAAAAAATGTCAGTAGGAATAGATATAGAATCGTGTTAGTAGATATGAGAATCTTGAAAAAATGAGGCTACACATCATGTGGTTTTGAAGAACACATACTATGACCCTTGTGAACTACAGAGCTTGGGTTTCTATGGAATTATAATTATAAAACATAGCGTGGGACCCCCACATTCCACATGACACATGGGATGGAATCTGAGCATGAAATTTGGGAGTACAGGGACATGGTCATAGCCAGGAACACGGGGTGTACCAAAGTAGACAGACCCAAGAAGGATACACTGACCTGGCCAAGAGCATGGGTAAGACCCCAAGTGGATCAGAAATTCTATGTAGTCATATATAAATAGTAATTCATGTACTAGTAGAGAAATGAAAATGTAGAGGAAGAGGAACACACACCGTTTGCATACCCTTACATGCCATATACCCCTTGTTCCATTTTTGAGTATCCTTCAATCTTATGCATCTCCTTTGTTTGTAATTCGATTTTGGCATATGAGTAGCCTATCATGAGTGTTTTCCCACATAAAACATGACAGTGGCCTCCATAGTGGATTTTTTTGATATGATGTGATATTTTTCAAGTGTGATTCTTATTTAAGAGATGTTTGATGATGGAAATGATCCAGTAGGATCACTAGAGGATTATAGAGTTTCAAACATTAAATGAGATAGGGAATGAATCCTTTACCTATCAATAGAGTGGAACCCTCTTATGGAACATATAAGGGGTCCTTTACCAACTATCATAGAAACACCATTCTACTGGGAAGGGAATGGGTCCTCTACTTATCCATCGAGTGGCACCCTATAATGTTATCTGTGTATGGGTCCTCAACTATTAGAGTGGTTCCCTCCAACTATGCTGGGCATGGGTTCTCAATAGACTATGAGAGTGGAAACTTGAATCTGGATAGGGAATGGGTCCTCTATCTACTATTTGACTGGCACCCTCTTATTGTATCATTACATGGATCCTCAACTAATAGAGTGGCACCCTCTAGCCGGGATGGGAATGGGTCCTCTACTGATTACTAGATTGGCACCATCCTGTTGGGATAGGGAATGGGTTATAAAGTCACCGACCTCAGCAGTCTAGAGTCAGTGCCTTACCTTATTACATTTGTATAATAAAAAATAATGTTTCATCCTGGAGGTGCACATAGTTTAGTATATTTGGAAAAACCATATCCAAAAATAAGTTTTACATTACAAAATTAATGGAAAACAATAGAGAAACTCCATTGAAAACATCGTTAAACTTCTAGATTATCCTTACAGGACATTCATAATATACATTTTCACATATTGGGGAAAAATAAAACATAAGAAAGGGTTGATATAGGATTATCAGTAAGGGGAATAAATATAGAAAAAAATATCATAAACATATAAAAAAATAAAGGTGAATGTCTAACATCACAAGTCATTAAAACATAAACTTGGACATAACATGGAAAGAATAAAAGATGATCAAAATAATGACATATAAATAATCACATGAGAATAAAACTTAACCATGGATATTATACAATCTGAATAATAAAATGTAATATCAATTACCAATATCATAATTATGGAATGTATAATGACATAAATCTGAGCATACCATTGTGTCCTCATCCAAGAAATATGAAAATAAATGGTTAAGGCCTCAGCCAAATCCCAATCTATTTTTTCTCATGAGACCTACTGATGAATCTTGGGGATATAGAAGGACTCATACATTACTTACTAAGTCCATTTCATTCATAATATGAATAGGGTGAAACATTAACCACATATACATATGAAATATATATAACATTCTCCAATCAGTAAAGATAATCACTAACTATTCTGAGTAATATGGTGAATGGTATCAAGATAGTACATCCAAAATCAAACATATCATAATAAATTTAATAAAAAATGGTAGATGATATCATAGAATATAAATTCAAATTAATAATAATAATAATAAGTTTTTTGAAATATATTAAAATATTATAATAAAATCATTGAGGAATTATTTAGAGTAATACCTTTTTTACTTTATAAAGAAGAGTTCTTTTGGAAAAATCATTTTCATTTTTCATAAAATCATATTAAAAACTTGTATATATCATAAAGGAAAATTTAAGGAAAATTAAATTATATTTTATCAATTAATTATTTCTATATAAAGTGAAAAAAAGTAAAACTAATTTTTAAGAAACTTTATAAATGAGCCTCTTTAGTGCGGATTAATTGAAAATGTAAAAGAGTGTTTAAAATGGAAAAGTTATAATTGTTAGTAAAAAAATAGAAATGAAAAAAGGTAGTTATTTATTTTAAAAAAATTTATTTTTGAAGAATAATGGTGACTTAAAATAGAATATGGATTGTACTTGAAAATGTGTAAGAAATTGGTAAGTTCCCTTTTATCGGGCTTGCTTATCGAGAGGAATTGAGAAGAGAAACCTTATAAAACACATGTTTACCCAAAAAATAAATATTAAATGATATAGTTACATAATTTTGGAACATATAAATATAATTTATAATAATTATATAAAAATAAATAATAATTTCATTAGGTTAATGAGAGATAAATCATAACCCAAATGAAATATGGAGGTTTAGGAAGAAACCCTAACCTTATATCCGAAAGTGTTCTACACATGAACATAATGTCCTGGATAATGAAATTATATTCATTAAAAATTTAATTAGGAACCAATTAGACATGTATTTTATTTATTAGAATTTTATTATGTTCCTTTATGGCCTTTTTGATGAGTTATAAGTTTCAATTTCTTAGTTTATAAGGGTTTGTTTTCTTGGTTTTCATGATTGGTACTTGTATATATGTAAGAAAGATCATGTAAAATAGAAATAGTTATTTGGAAATGAAACTATATGTTATTAATTCCATTACATGATATTTAATGGTATTATATATCATTTTTTCCATATATTAGGATTATTCATTAGATAAAATGATAATGATGACCATTTTAATTATTTTGACAATTTATTTCAATCATCAGTAACTTGTTTTGTCTTATGAATTAATATTATCTATCTATACTTGATATATAAGGTTAAATAAGTTTTATTAAGAATATTTAATTCTTTTTTATCCATTAATATGGTTTTACTACCAGACCTAAACATGGAACTGAAAAACAAAAACTCATCATCCACAAAGGCGGTAAATTGACAACTCACGAATGATGTTTTCATTTTTAGAATAAAAAGGGGAATAGAATAGAATTTATGGTTGATATAAAATTAACATAAAAAATTAATAGTAAATAAAATATATTAGATTTATCATGTCACATTGGATATGGAGGTGAGGGAAGGATAAGAAAAGAAAAGAAATTGAAAGAGAGAGAGAGAGAGAGAGGAGGTTTTACCTCTTGAGTGTTACCTCCTTGAGAACCTCCCTAAGGGAATTGAAAATGGTATTTTGGTAAGACTGGTAAGACAAAAACATAGGGGAGAGGTTTGGAAGAGGAAATTGATAGAATATAATAAATATTAAAGGATTTAGAGGTGTGAGTAGAAGGGGTGGATAAGGGTGATATTTATAGTGGAGGAGAGAGGTGTTTTTTGATTATTTTCACCATTAGTTTATTATTTTTCCTCAAGACTATGAATAATTTATATTCCCTTGAATAAATACAATAAATAGATAATGAGTGTTCTATATTTTTGTGATTAAATCTGAAATGAATCAATAAATATTGTATATAACTTAAGCATTTTATACACTATAAATTACCGTATTTCACTATTCAAAAAAATTCAACTATTTGAGAAACATCCAAAAAAATTTACCCTAACCATTTTCTATATGTATAATTCGAAAATGGACTGCATTTTATGATAATAATTTTTTAAATATGATAACTTTTATTTTTAACTGAAATCAACATTTATTCAAAAAATACATATTTCAAAATTATAACTGACTTTATAACACTTTGAAAAATTAATTAAGGTCTCATTAAATTTCATTATTATCATAATAAAACAAAATATTGATTTAAAAATCAAATTTATGAAAATAAATTTTCTTTTAAATAATTATATTAATTTTAAAATTTTGAATATATATTTTTGTTTCAAAGAAATACCAACACTTAATTTAAACATTTAGTTACTTATTCCATGATATAAATGTATTATATTTTCATTCATAAGATATATAAATTTATGTCTAATAAAATAGGTAATGTTATTATTCTATTAGTCATATTACTATTCTTAATGGCCATATTTATATTCCAACAGTCATATAAAATACTATAATATGATTTTAAACTTTGTGGTTCATGAAACATAAACTATCGAATATGTTAAATTTTAAAAGAGACATAACATAAAATCCTATGGTGTTACATTATTCTATCCTTCAAAAAATTTAATCTTTGAAATTTCCATAATGTCACCTCATTAATGGATTTGGGTAGTTCTTCATCATAAATTCCTCTATTTCCTACATCACATCTTTAATTTTATGATTTTTACAAAGTACCTTTACCAGCCGAGTTATCTAATTCTATAACAACTATTCTTTAGTATCCAGAATTTGGACATGCTCCTAACAATAAGATAAATCAGGTTCTAAATCTATCCCTTTAGAAGTGAGGACATTCCTTGGGTCTGGCATGTACTTTCTTAACAAAGAGATGTGGACCACATTCTATAATTTAGAAAGGATAGGTGGCATTACCAAATGATAAGACACATTTCCAATTATATCTAGAATTTCAAAAGGTCCAATGTACATAGGGATCCGGTTCCCTTTCTTTCCAAATCTTATAACACCATTCCATTGAGATACCACTAAAAAGACATGATATCCCACTTGAAACTCCAAATCCCTCCTTTGTTTATCGACATAACTCTTTTTCCTACTTTTTAAGAATTAAATATGTGTTTGAATTGTATTTAAATTTTTTGTTGTTGCCTCTAAATGTTTTAGGACTATAAGATTCCTTTCACAAACTTCATCCCAACAAGTTGGTGTATGACATCTCTTTCTATATAATTCTTTATACGATGATATTTTAACACTTTAATGGAATTTGTTATTATATGAAAACTCTATAAAATGTAAATAATATTCCTAGATACCTTGAAAATAAAGTGATAAATACTTAAACATGTATTCTAATGTTTTAATTTTCTTTTATGACAGACCTTCAGTTTGAGGGTGAAAAGAAGTACTCAATTTAAGCTTGGTATCAAGATACTTTTGCATATTTTTCTAGAAAATTGATTTAAACCATGGATCATGATTAGAAAAAATGGAATGAGGTGAACCATGATGTCTTAATAATTCATTAATATAGATTTTTTCAAGGAACTCTACTGGATAGTATTTTCTTACTGTGAGGAAATGTGTATATTTGGTAAGTCAATAAACAATCAAAAATATTATATCATTCTTTGTTGAAGTCTTCAATAACCCAGTGTCAAAATCCATTATAATGTCATACAATTTACATGTATAAATAGGCATAGGTTGCATGAATCATATATGATGTTTTATTTCAGCCTTCGACTATTTAAAAAATAAACACCTTAATACATAATCTGTAATTTACTTCTCCATATTATCCCAGCACAAATTTTACTTCAAATATATATACATATTAGTACTACTGGGTGTATAGAGAGATTTTATATATGAGAATAATCTAATAATTCTATCTTTAGTTTGGGTATAGAGGGAACTCCAATCTTATTCCCAAATTCCGAATTCTATCCTCATACAAAAAGTCTACCAACTTCCCATAATTCATAGCTTTATTTTTCTTTTGGAAATTCTCATCATCAAACTGAGAAATCTTTACCTTTTCTGATAAGTATGGTTTGGAAACCATTTGTAAATGTAGTGATGTTTCACCTTCCATGATAATTCTTATATTAATATTACTAGATCCATGTGCACAAGAAACTTGTCAATCCTCACTTTGTTTATAACTCCATGTTCCTTCCTACTAAATGTATATTCTACCTTATTTTCCTTCCCTGAGTGGTAGTGTATTGAATAATCATAATCCTTGAGTATCCTGAGCCATCTCCTTTACCTCAATTTGATATATTTCTATGAGAATATTTATTTCAAACTCTTACGATCTATATATATCTCACATCATTCACTATAGAGATAGTGTCTCCATATCTTCAAAGTGAATATTACATCTTCTAACTCAAGATCACAAGTTAGATAATTTTGTTCATGATTTTTTAATTGACTTGATGTATAGGTAATAACTATATCATTCTATATAAGGAAACAACCAAGTCATTTGTTTGATGCCTCACTATAAATCATAAATCAACAATTTATTAATAGTCGAGTTAAGATCAAATCATTCACTAATATCCTCTTAAATTATTCAAAAAAATTATTCAAATCATTTTTTACTTATGAAATTATCCTCTTTATGATCATGATTTGGTAACGGGATAGATAACCATTAAAAATTAAGAACAAAACATTGATAACAACCTATAAAACCAATGAAACTACACACCTAGATTATGTTTATTGGTGTAGGATATTCCTGGAACTCCCTTGTCTTCATATGATTAACATATATTCCATCCTTGGAGACAATATGTCCAAGAAACAAAACTATTTGATGACAGAATTCACACTTTCTAAACTTCCCATATAACTATTTTCTTATCAGAGTCTCCATAAAAATTCATAAGTGGTTCTCATGGTCAACATAGCTTTTAGAGGACACTAATATATCATCAATAAATACCACAAAAAAATTATTAAGATATTCCTTGAATACTTTATTCACTAGATCCATAAAATTAGAGGGTTCATTAGTTAGTCAAAATGGAATTACTATAAACTTTTAATGTCCATATCTAGTTTAAAATGATGTATTTGAAATATCTACCTTCTTTAAATGAAATTAATGATATCCAGAATAAAGTTCTATCATCGAAAAATATTGAGATCCATTAAGTTGATCAAATAAATAATCAATTGTGAGGTAGATGATACTTAATCTTTATTTTAATATAATTTATTTCTCTATATTTAATGCATAACCTCATGGATCCATATTTCTTATTAACAAATAGAACATGGGATCCCCAAGTTGAAACATTAGTGTAACACCCCATGGTTTTATGAATTATTATTTTTGAAATTTATTTATATTTTTGAAATTTTTCATTTCACATGAGACTGTAAATAGTTATATATATATATATATATATATATTAAAACACTAAGTCAAACATTCATTTCACATGTAATACCGACTTGGATTGCACTATATGCAATACCGACTTGGCCAATGCTAAAAACAATATCTATTTGGCTTGCACTAAACATAATACCAACTTTTATTTTGGTATATAAAATAATTACTTGGCTTTCATCACATATAATACCAACTTCTCTTTCTCTACCCACAACACTAACATGGTGTACATTTCACGCAACACCGATGTCTCTTCAGAACATAATTTTATTATTACATTTTTTTAAATGAGATAATTAAAACCGACTAGTGAAAATTAGTTATATGAATATTAATAACTAATTTTCATGTATTATTTATAATTGTTTTATATAGATAACAAATATTGATAATGAAAGATACGATTTTTTTGGTAAATCCCTTCTATGTTTAAAAATATTGTTTTCTCGAATGAACCACTTTTAATAATAAAATTAATTTTAGACACATTTTTAAATTGAATTTGATAAAATAATCATAATTTTTTAATTTAAAATGATAAATTATCTTAGGGTGAATTTTTGGTATTTTTATGAGATACATTATTTTTTGATGAATAGTGAAAAATAATGCCTTTTAGTTAATAACAACCTTTCAGTTTAAATAATTATTATAGTTAAATAATAATTTAATTTTTTAAGGTAAAATTAGACAAATAATACATATATTAATAAAATTTAGGTAATTATAATCAATTTCACTTTGAATTTTAATATAAAAAATGAACAAACTTTTGAACATTTTTCTGCTTTAAGAACCTATTATTCCGTCCCGTCTGTGGGATTAACAATAGTCTTCATTTTTTCAATTCTATGAATTGAATTTTAAAAAACCAAAATAAACCATTTAAATCATTATAATATTTAGAGTCTAGTAAGAACAACTTAATTTTTTACCAAAAAAATAGTAAAAGTGATTAAAAATAATCACAACGATTATAGAGAAATTAAGCTTAATTAGGGACTAAACCTCAATATTATGGGATTAAATGACCTAGAAACTTATCCAAAACAATTTTATGGATATTATTAGTCCATAAAACATCCATTATTTATTTACTATGGTTTTCTATGACATTTTTAGGTAAGAACATGTGTACACCTAACTTGTTTTCAAATATTCCAAGTGAGTCATTTCCCTTCCCTATAAAAGGCCACCAACTATCCATATTCTTCACACCTCTCAATAATATTAGCTTTAAAAAATGATCTTAAAATTACAATTAAAAACATCCCTTACTTTACCAGAATCCTCCCCTCAGGAAGAAGGAAATCCAGGGAATCCTTTTGGCACAAACCAAAAAGAGTTACTCGATTAAGAGGTAACATATTTTCTCAAGTCCTTTATTTTATTTTCCTTATACACCCCTAAAACAATAATTATTATATTATTATATAAAAAACATGTAAAATAAATATACTAGGATGTTTTTATGTAAATTTATTTATCTACACTTACACACGCCTCCATCTAATGGGTAATGAACATATTGTTTTTTGTACGGTGAACTAGTACCACACGAAACGATGATTGTTTATTTTTCCATTACCACATACCATGATGGCCATTATGATATATAATATATTTATATATGTCATATATTATATTTATTATATATTTAGGCTACTTTATTCATTTTTAAAGAACATATATTTTTTACTTTCAATTTTGGGTTAATACGATAATTTGGGTTGAGTAAGTGTGGACTACAACCCCCTCAAAGTGATATGATTATTTCATACAATAAATGGATGTATTAAGTATGGGTTAGTGAATATATTATTTTTATATATATATATATATGATATAATAAATTTAATATAATAATTATATATATATATATATATATTTTACTTTGTTTCCTTTCAACACGACAATTAAAAAGAAATATCATTCATGCATACGTACCAACTACCGTCTCCATGAATGATGTATTTTTTTAATAATCACATATTCTATATAATATTATAATCCCAATATATTTTATATAAATTATATTTATATAATGTTTTACATTCTAGAAATCATCATATAAGTATAAGTAGAAAAGTTATAACAAATTAAGAAACACACAAAGAATAATGCGAATATTACCTGAAGTGAAACCTTAACAAAATATTGTTAAAAATAAGGTAATTTAAGGTCATAATAAAACCATATATTTTATTAGATATAATAATATAGTAATTTAAAAGGTGTAAAATAAATTCATACTTATTATACAGGTTTTTTAAATGAGTACGACAAGAGTTAAGACCAAAGGTAAGAGGATTTCATCTCACTTTTTATTTCCGTGAGATAAAAAATATGTTCACCACTATTTTTTGTGTGATTTATGAACTTAAAATGATTTTATTTTATTTATATTATAATTATATTTATGTTTATTTACATATCCATTTTATTATCGTTCTTTCATAGGTATTCAGGTTGAAAAGTTACCAAATCGGTGAAATAGTTTTGTCTCAATTTTCCTTCTTTGAGACTCATGTTTTGTTATGCACCTAAATTATTGATCGAGGTATATATACTTAAATTTAAAATGTTATATCATTAAAATCCTTATTTTCATGAATTTTTACGATTCATGTAATTTTATTTTTTTATACTGAGAGTATGATCCAGAGTTACCAAGTGATAAGATTTTATTGAAATAATCAAATTGTTTTTCAGAATAGTTTATGTTTATGATTACTTTTATGAATTAATATGATCCATATATCAATAAATTAATTAAATTTATTATACTATGGTTATTAATGTTATATTCCTGGAGTTTTACCATTTTATACTCCTTTTTACATAATATTGTTAAGAAATTGTTTTTAAGAAAGCCCGACTTCACCCTCCATTCGGTCGAAAATATTTCTTCCTTCAAAACAATGTTTTCTAAAAATAGTTTCCAAGAATATTATAATAATATCATATGATCAATAAAATAAATTTTTAACATTTTTGTATTTTACCATTTTTTTCAATGGAATCTTCTTTTTACCTTCCGAACGAGGTAATTTTCTTTTATCTTTTTTACCATGCAAAAGAATGTTCTTTTTACCTAGTATAATATGTAATGATTTATCCACTGTCAATACTTTGAAGATTTTTTTTCACTTTTACAAGTTATTTTTTTGTTTAATTTTTTTAAAAAAATAAATTTTCAAGGAAAATGGTTTTCAAAACGTTTTCAATCTTCATTTATAATTTTTCAAGAAAAATGGGTTTCAAAATGTTTTCAATTTTTTTTTATAAGTTTTCAAGGAAAATGATTTTCAGAACAGTTTTAAATAAATATTTGTAAGTTATCAAAGTATTTTCAAAGAAATTATTTTCAAAACGTTTTCAAGATTTATTTATAAGTTTTCAATGTTTTTCCAAAGAAAAAGGTTTTTAAAATATTTTGAAGTTTATTTTATAAGTTTTAAAAGATTTTTTTTTCAAATTATTTCAAGTATTATTTATATGTTTTAAAGTTATTTTCTATGTAAATTATTATCAAATGGTTTTATGTATTAAAAATAATTTTTTTAAATAAGAAAGGATACTTTCCTCAAGAAATGTTTTTGAAAGATATTTCAAAATTATTTTCTATCTAATATGAAATTTGTTAATGTTACTCATTCACTTCTAGGAAATGATCTAAATGTTCCATTCATATCATTTATATGAATGGTTTATGCTTAATGTAATGGTATTTATGAAACCCATTTCTACTCTATGAGTTACAGGTTTATGAAAATCTATTTCTTTTTCCTGGGTTATATTCTTGTGAAACCTTCTTTTTTTTTCATGGGTTATACTTTGATGAAATGATTATGATACTTATATATTTTCCTTAGGTTATGATGTGATAAAATGTTAATGTTACCCATTTAATTTCATGGGATATGATTGTATGTTAATAGAACCCTTTGTTTTCATGGTTCATGATGGGATGAATGTTTTGTGTCACATGCGTTTATGATTTCATTTTGTGACCTATGGGACCTATATCTCCCTCCAATGCATTGGGTAATGATAAATGTTTTATGAGATCAAAGGGTATATTAGAGAGAATCCCAATCCTAAAAAAAGATGTTAAATGATATGAAATACTATTCCCAAAACAAGAGGGTAAACGGGGGGAAATCCTATGCCCGAAACAAGAGAGTATATAAGAGGAAATCCCAAGCCTAAAACAAGAGGGTAAATGAGAAGACATCCCATGCCTGAAAAAAGGGGATAAATAGAAGGAAATACCATGCCTGAAACAAGAGGTTATATAGGAGGGCATCCCTATCCCAACAAAAGAGGTTACACTGGAGGGAATCCCAAGCATGAAGTAGGTATACAGGTGATTAACCCAAGTTAAAAATGTTATGAAGGCCTTGGTAGGCTTCCTTGACTTAGGGTTTTTATATGTGTTTTCCAAAATTACATGTTTTATTCATATGTTATGCTTTCAAGGATTATGTTCAATATTTATTTATGATTAATGTCTTATGAACTACTAATATTTATTATGATATCTGATATGCATGGTATGATCTTTAAATTTTATTCTCAAATTCCACACCCTTTTGTTCTTTTAATTCTTATGAATTTTATTTATTTACCCTTAATGAGAATCTGATCTCACCCCTTTCTTGTGTTTCCTTTCTCTAGGTTATGAAGAAAGGGTTTTGGTATAAGTACTAAAGGTATAGATCATTATGGGATATGTTTAAGATCTTTCACCTGGATAGAATATTTCTTTCCATGTTTCTAAATACACTAAACTATTACTGTCCCAGGCATGTATTTTTACAATGTAATAAATATTCATCTATAATTATGTAATATCCATGTATATTAAGCTTATGTCGCTATAGTTGGTATCAAAGGAAAATTTCATTCAACCTTCAGAAACTTTTATGGGAAAACTATAGTGAGATCCCTAGGTATATTTCTAAGTATATTTCTAGGGGTGTATCTAAGGATAAGTGTATGGATGAAACATTTAGGAAAATGTCCTAGAATTTTGGTAAAGGAAAGAGTGAGTGGTTTCCAAGAAACACATCCCTGTATGGATACTAAAAGTGGATGTGGCTCTAGAACATATGTACCTAGGGGAAACAACTCTAAAAATATGTTCTAGGCCTTACTCTAGGTAATATGGTACATGACAGTAGGCATTGATGCACACCTAGTTTGACACTCCCAAGGTATATGCTTTGGGAATTCACAAACTATTGATGAACCCTCATGTATGATTTAGATATAATTTGGCTATGAATAGCCTAGGGTTTCCTATATTAAAGAAGGTTTCACAATTTATAAATCCCATAAGTAATTATTTTTATGACTATATGGTTTTCTGTAATGATAATTAATGATCATACTATGCTTATTGGTTTTAGTTAATGGAGGATACCAGAAGGAATTGGGTTAACATTGAGTTTGATATAAAATGTGGAGATAATGAAAAAATAAATTAGATAATTACTGGATATGAAGATATTGAAATTATACTGAATCATCTATCATGATATATGATTAACAATGTGAACTTTGGTTATATTCTTAACACATTGCATAATATGATGATATAATTTTATAAATGTTAAAATCATAAATAGCATAGAGGAAAGAAAATTCAGATTCCTACATGTCAAGAAGAAGAGAAGAAGAACTTTGAAGAATGCCTCAAATAGTGGTGAAGATGTTATCTCTCCAAAAAAGGGTCATAGAGTGAAAAATTGTTATGGAGTTCAATGTCTCATCCAAGGAGAACATGAGCATTAACCAACTCAATGACCATACATAATAATCTAATTATAAACCAAGGAAGGAAATATTCTATGAAATCCATTAAAGGGGAAGGATTAAAGTATTTATCTATTTGGATCCAAGATTTATAAATGGTGAATTATATAAGTATTATTCAGTTTATGTTTTTTTCTATAGATTTTCAATAATATGTTGAAAATTTACTATGGATTGAGAAAGTGATTTAATGACAAGGTGATATTCATGGTAAGCACAAGAATAAGGGAAATATAGCCATTAATGTGTTCCTAATGTTATGATAATGATTTTTGGTATAAGAGAAATGTTGGACATAAATAAGTGAATTAGACGGTACTGATTACCCAGGATCTGATTTTTGATTGGTTGAAAAAGAGGTCTATGTCATGAAAGATGAAGTTTATGACTTCTTAGATTTAATGAATATATTCAGTAATCATCAAAATTAGGAAGCATTCTTGTTTTCAAAAAGTATTTACCGTAATTAAGGTTATTACCATATTTTAAGAGAATATACGATAAGGGTATTCACATGCTTGGAATTTTAAAAAAATGTAGAGACCCGAAGCTTGACGTACATGGACAATACATTACTTTTTCGGAATACTTAATACATAACAAAAACAGACACATGAGGACCGTAATAGTTTAGTGTCTTTGGAAACTTAGAACGTAATCTTCTAATCGTGGTGAAAGATCTTCAACATCTCCCATAAAGATCTTCCACTTTTTGTTTCCTTACCTAAAACCTTTCTTTTAATCCTGGGAGAAAAGAAAACGTAAAAAGGGTGAGCTCAAATGCTCAGTAAGGGTAAGCATGGATAAAATAAAACATACCATATATATTTGAACTTAAAAACATGAACATAATGTTTAAACATCAAAATATTGAGCAACGATATAAAACATGGAAGTACATAAGGCATAGATCATAATGGAACATAAATCATGATAAAATAGCATGGGAATAAAACATGTAATTGTGGAAACCATTCAGCACATGTCATGATTTCCATAGTAGCCAAGGCATTGCTGCCAATTCCATCTTAGTGGACAAAGTCCCTTTCTGAATCGAGTTCACTCCTCGTTTCAGTCCTGTAACACTGAACCGGATAAACATACCATTCCAGCCATGTATATCTCATGAGATATAAAATATTTACCCAATGCATTGGAGGGAGATATAGGTCCCACCCATCTCATAATGAAATCATTCATACTTGTGCCACAAAATAAACATACATCATTCATAAAAACCCAATAAATAAAATGGGTTTCATAAACATCATCCCATCATCACATAATCCATATAAAATAAATGGATATCATTTCATAATAAGAAAAGTGAAACCATGTAAATCATAGAGACATTATACTTGAAACATACACATATGAAATAATGTCATCTTAGATTGAAAATGGTTTTGATAAAACACTTGAATTGAATTCTTGAGGAAAATATCCTTTCTTTTTCAAAATAAATTTCTTTTCACAAAACGTCATGCAATTTTAAAAGAAGAATATTTTGTTGAAAATAGTCATGAAATCTTTTGGAGGAAGCTTCATGAAAATAAGGCTTTATAAAACCGTAAAAATCCTTTCATGCGGTATACATTAAAAAAACATTCTTCTCGTACTTTTGTCGGAAAAGTCAAAAAGTACCTCATAACGTAAACAAAAGAAAGATTCCTTACATACCATGTAGTAAAAGTAAAAAATGGGTAAAAATGACTTTAAACATACATGAATACACTTTTATAAATCATGGACATGGATGATAGCAATAACCCCAGTAAATACTTACGAATAAGAAATCTCGGATAAAAATGAGATTTGCACAATTATCCTTTACCTTAGGTCCGATTTGCTTCATAAGTGTCCTAACCTCCTGTATAATGATTTAAATAATTTCATTGAATTATTCCAGAATCATAATCATTGTTATGATATTATATATGATTCACTTATGACTTTATATTACCCATTCTTTTGTAAATTCCATGTTAAAGAGCGTTTTGGGTAAAATCGTTTCATTTGTCGTCCGTGTTTTGACTTGTAATTTTTCATATGATTACTTAGATAATGATTAAATAATTCCAGAATATAAAACAAGATTTATATATAATATATATTCAGAATATACATATATATAATAAATTAGTAAATGGAAAGAAATACACCGTTCATGGAGACGGTAGGTCGTACGTACGCATGAACGCTGTTTTCATTTCCTTATTGAGTTGAATGGAATTAAGTAGATGAAATACATATATATACACATAAATACAGTATCATTATTATATCATATATTTAATTATTACTTATTATATATACTTTATAATCATTCATGAATGGTTAACGTGGAGAATGAATCTCATTGCGTCGTGGAGACGGTAGTCCGTACGTACGCACGAGCGATGATATCGTTATCATGATCGTGGAATTGTATTGGAGTGTATGTATACTATTTCAGAATCAATATAACTTTACAATAATAATATATATTTATTATTTACACCATTATACCCATCCAAGTAAGGTGGTGGTGGAAAATAGATTACACCACGACGTGGAGACGGTATTCCGTACGTACGCACGCGCGGTGATTTTGTTTTCCGTAGGATGGATAGATGGTGAAATAGGGTTGTTTCATAATTATAATAAAATATCAGTATATGAGTGATACTGATGTTATTAATTCATAATGAAACAACCTAAGAAGAAGAAGTGGAAGAAGAAATAAAGTTGAAAGAATCGATAACAGACATTACCTCTTCTTTGAAACGCCTCTTTGAGTCCTCCTCTTAGGGCACTAAAATTGGTCTTTGAAGAATACAAGGACCTCTAGGATGTTTATAGGGAAGTTTAGAAGAGAATTTGGCAGGGGTTGGCCGAGCTTTAAGGCTCAAAGTGGTGTGATGAAGAGAGGGAGGAGGTGCTCTTTTATAAGGGAGGAGAGGGGCACCTTTGGAAAACTAAAAATATTATTTTATTATAAAGTCATATTCGGTTTTAAATAGCTCTAAATTGATTTATTTAGAAGCTAAGGTGGGGATGGGTCGAAATAATCTCATCCAATAGAATTTAGACAAGTTTAGGTTCCTATTTTAACCTTATCATTTATATTTAACTTTAAGTTAGATAATTTTACTTTTACCGTGTCTTTTTGTGTTCTTACACTATAAGGTTAATAAACTTACTATAACAAGTCAAACGAACCCCAAGTTGTTTATTATTAATATATATATCATTATATAAGTCATTTGGCCGAACCTTAGATTTTTAGGAATAAAAAACAATTAATAATATAATATATATTTAGAAAACTATTTTATGTCAATTTTGACACTATTTAGTAATTGATTTTTTTGAAAATCATAAAAGAATTATTAGTTAGAGAAAAGTTAATTAAATCAATAATAACATGTCATATTAACCTATAAAATTAGTTTAATTCATAAAAAGTCTCAAATTACATTTATTTGGCTATTTATAACATCAATTATGTCAATATTTCATTAATAAAATAATTACTGCATCATCATTTTGTCATAAATAAATTAAATTATTTAATGACTAAAAATTTCAAATTAAATATAATTATGTATGAAATCTTTTTAGCTTTATAATAAATATTTATAGTAGAATTTATATTATGTATAACCCTATATTAAAAATTATTTACTTATTAAACTTTGATTTTAACTATTTTAACCCTTCTTTAAATAAATTAATAATAAATGTCCTAATCTAATCCAAGTGGGCCTAAATGGTCATATTTTATTACTAAGGTTTTTTTTGGTCGAATTACACTTATCCAATAGAATTAGGACATGTGTTAGGGTAATAATAATATCATTTTTACCCTTAATTAACCTATTTACTTTTAACCGTGGTAAAAAAAAGTAAAAAGTTAATATTTACCAAAAATTATTTTCATCTCATTGAACCACATTTTAGTCTTTGATATTAAACATGTCTCTCGGATTTTCGAAATTCCACTCACAGAAGAGGTAAAATTAGGTTTTATGAAAAATTCAGTTTTTTTAACTACCACTTAGTGGTTTCACTATTCATCAAAAAATGAAAGTTTCCAGAAAAATACAAAAAATTAGGCCTAATCTATATGTGATATTATGAATTCAAAAATGATGTCTATTTTATCAAATTCAAAACATATCAGTTACATTAACTAATTTAAAAATTAATTCCCGTCGTCAAAACAAATAGCGTGTTTTTAAGAGATAATAACTATCAAAAGATTGACACTTGTTTATATCTGGTTTAAATGTGAAATTACATCCAATGACCAACATTGTATTAAATTGTAAAAATATATTCTAAATATACTTTAAAACCACTCAAATTAATAATTTATCACTATTAATTATTTTGATTAAAAAAGTTGTTTTTAATTAAAATTTAATAATTTTCACTATTCATCAGAATATGAAAGTTATCCGAAACGTACCAAAATTTCACCCTAAGATAATTTTGATACTCCGAATCCAAAAATGAAGTCCATTTTGAAAAATAAAATTTACAAAATTTCAAAAAGTGGTTATTACTATTCATAACGGCTAGTTTTGATAATATTTTAATAGCATATCATTGTTTAGTGAAACTTGGTATTGCATACTACACACACTATTGAGGAAGGTCACGATTGCGTGTAATGCAAGGCAAGTCAAGGATGCATGTTGTGCAAGCTCCTTTTGGTGTAGCGTACAACACAAGACATCAATAAAATTAAAAAGAATATTTTTCATAAAATCTCAGGGTGTTACAAAACAAGTGGTACATTGTGATATATGGGGGATCAATGTTGAGATTATTTCATGAATTTCTTTCTAAATATTTATTTTTTCATATTTGAAAAGGGTTATGAGGTTAAAAATTCATTGAATGTTTAAGTTAAACTTCAGATGAAGTCCGTAAGATTAAAGTGTTATCTCTCCATATAAGGATTTATTCATATTGGATAGCATGTTCAGACAACTTTATATTGATGACAACTGATGACATATCATGGATCTAATGATCTTTTAGTACTTTAAGAATAAAAAATTCACCTTCCTTTTATAGAAAGAGGTGAAGTTTATCAAGGAACAACAAAGGGGGAGGTAGTTCTGAAATTATATAAGTACATATTTTCATAAAAATTCTTCAAATTAAAAAAAGGATCTTGAAACCAAAAATATTTTCCCAGTACCTTCATTTATGATGAATTAGAAGGCCCCATAGGCCATAAAATATTTTTGAATTTATGATTATTAACTTTCTCCTGACATTGTTCTCTACCACTCTTCATCGGAACATGATAGTTCTATTTTTCTTCCATGTCCATGTTTTCACTTCCAGCCTAGGTTATCCTATGTGGAAACCCAATTATATGTCACATTGAGTAACTTATATGGTCCAAAAATTCCCTTTTAATGGAAATTTAGGTATTATTTTTTACGATGTGGGTTTATATGAATTATCGTTTTGAGTATTAAACCATTGATTACCCAGATGAGTTTCTATGGTGAAATTTATTTTAAGGAGGGTAGAATGTAACACCATAAGATTTCGTGAATTATTTATTTTGAATTAATTAATATTTCAGATATTTATCATTTCACATAAAAAATAGAAATAGTTATATATATATATATATAAACCAATCCAAACATTACTTTCACATGAAATACTGACTTGGATTACACTACACTCAATACAGACTTGGATTGCACTACATGCAATACTGACTTGGATTGTTCTACACACAATACCGACTTGGATTTCCCTAAAAAAAATACTGAATTGTCTTTGGATACATGAAATACCAACTTGGCTTGCACTAACCACAACACTGACTTGGCCTATGTTGGATGCAACACTGATGTTTCTATGAAATATCATTTTATTGTTATATTGTTTTTTAAAATGATACAATTATAACCTAGATGTTAAACATAGTTATATGAATATTAATAACTAATTTTAAAATAGTATTTATAATTTTTTAATATAGATAAAACATATTGATAAGGAAAGATATGATTTTATGGTAAAGCAATTGTATGTTTAAAAATAATATTTTCTCGAATGAAATGCTATTAATAATAAACATAATTTTAGACACATTTATAAATTTATTTTTATAAAATAACTTCCATTTTTTAATTAATAATTCCAAAATTATATTAGGGTTAAATCTTCTTATTTTACTGAGAAACTTTAGTTTTTTATGAATAGAGAAAAATACTGCATTTTAGTTAATAACTACCCTTTCTTTTAAATAATTATTAATGGTAAATTATAAATTAAATTTGTTTTAAGGTAAAAATATATCAATTATAAGTCTATTAATACCATTTAGGTAATTATAATCAATTTCACTTTGAATTTTACTATAAAAACATAACAAGCTTTTGAATATTTTTCTACTTTAAAAACCCATTATTTCATCCTGTCTGTGGGATTAACAATAATCATAATTTTCCTATTTTTTGAATAGAATTTTAAAAAAAGACATACCACATATTAATCAGTATAATATTTAGATTATAACAATATTAACTTAATATTTTACAAAAAATACTAGTAAAAGCGATTAAACTTAATCACTATGATTATGGTCAAATTAAGTTTATTAGGGACTAAACCAAAATCTAAGGGGCCCAAATGACATTTACACTTTTAAAAAACCCCTTTTATGGACCTTAATCAGACATTAACTTTAAATTATTTTTTAGTATGGTTTGTATGAATTTAGTTAGGTAAGAACATGTGTACACCTAACTTGTTTTCAAAAATTCCAAGTGAGTCATTTTCCTTCCCTATAGAAGGACACCACCTCTCCCTATTCTTCACACCTATAAAAACTCTTAGGATAGAAAATGTTTTTCCCAATAAAATTCCAAAAATAAATAATTAATCCTATAATCCCTCCCTTAGGAATAAGGAAAGACAAGGAAGCCTTTTGACACAAACCAAAAGGAGTTACCTGATTAAGAGGTAAAATCCTCTCTATAGTCCATTATTTTATTTTCCTTCTCCACTACTAAAACTATATTTACTATATTATTATTTAAAAAAACATTTTAATAAATATACTATTATTTATTTAAGTAAATGTTTCTACCTTTACTTACGCACACCTCCATCTAATAGGTGACAAACAAACTATTTCTGTGTACGGTGAACTGCTACCTCATGAAATGATGATTGTTCATTTTTTCTATCACCACATACCATGGTGGACATTATGATATAAAATATGTTTATAAATTTACTATATTATACTTATTATGTATTTAATCTTATTTATTCTTTTTTAAAACATATATCATTTTACTTCCCATTTTGTGTTAATAAGATAATTTTTTTGAGGAAGTGTGGACTACCACCCCCTCAAAGCGATATGATTTGTTCATACACTACATAGATGTATTAAGTATGGATTTAGTGAATATATATGACATATATATGACATATATATGATATAATAAAGATAATATAATAATGATATATATAAATATATATACATATAAGTCTTTTACTTTTGTTTTCCTTTCTAAACGATAGCTAAACAGAAATAGCGTTCATGCATACGTACGTCCTACCATCTTCATGAGTGGTGTATTACGTTACATAAATATATATTATATAGAATATTATAATACAAATATAATTTATATAAATGATATTTATATCATGATTTAAATTCCTTAAATCATGATATAACTATAAGGACCAAAGATATAACAAATTAAGACACATGCGAAGAATATAGTGAATAATACCTGCAGTGAAACCTTAACATCATATTGATAAAAAGTGGGTAATATAAGGTCATAATAAAACCATATATGGTATAAGATATAATAATATTGTTCCTTAAATTGTTTATAAGAAATTTATATTTATTATTCAGGTGGTTTGAATGGGTACGACGAGAGTCAAGACACAAGGTAAGGGGATTTCATCACACTTTTTATTTTCATGAGATACATGATATGTTCTCCATTATTTATTTTTGTGTGATTTATGTAATTAAAAAGAATTTATTATATATATATTATACATATATCTATGTTTATTCATATATCCATTTTATTAGATTTCTTTCAGGGGGATTAATTTTCAAAATTTACCAAATTGGTGAAACAGTTTTGTCTTAATTTACCTTATCTGAGAGTCAGGTTTTGTTATGAACCTAAATTATCAATAGAAGTGTATATAATTCATTTTAAAATGTTATATCATGAAACTATTTATTTTAATGATATTTTAAAATTCATGTATTTTTATTTTTCTCACATGGAGAGTATTATCCCAATTTACCAAGTAATAAGATTTTATTGGAACAATCTCGTCACTTTTTGAGATTATTTATATTTATGATTAATTTGATGAATTCATATGTTCAATATCTCAATAAATTAATTTTTTTTATTACCCTCTATTTATTAAATCTATATTAATGTAGTGGTACCATTTTATACTATTGGGTACATAAGATACTTAATAAAAAGTTTTTATGAAATCCTGACTTTACCCTCTCTTTGGTCAGAAATCTGCGTTCCTTCAAAACAATTTATTATTAAATGAAATTCCAAGAATATTATACTAATATACTATGATCATTAAAATATATTTTTACCCTTTTTTATTTTACTAATTTTTTAAAATGATTCTTCTTGTCTCTATCTGAATGTGGAAATTTTCTATCCTTTTTACCCTGAAAACAAATGTTCTTTTTACCTTGTACGACATGTATGAATTTAACCTCCATAAATCCTTTGAAAATTAATTTTCATGTTTAAAGGTTATTTTTTTTTCAATTTTTTTAAAAGAATTTTTTCAAATAAAATTGTTTTCAAATTTTTTTAATGTTTCTTTTATAAGTTTTCAAGAAAAAATGGGTTTCAAAACGTTTTCAAACTTCTTTTATAAATTTTCCTGGAAAATGGATTTAAATTTTTTTTAAAGTACTATTTATAAGTTTTAAATGTATTTTGAAATAAATTATTTTTAAAACGTTTTCAATCTTTATTCATAGGTTTCAAAATTGTTTTTTATGAAAAAGTTTTTTAAAAAGTTTTAAATAATATTTTTTAAGTTTTAAAGGAAAAAGGTTTTCAAATGATTTTCAGTATTCTTTATATGTTTTAAAGATATTTTATATTAATATAATTATCAAATTTTTTTATCTATTAAAAATAATTTTTCAAATAATAAAAGATATTTTCCGCAAGAAATATTTTTGAATGATATTTCAAAATTATTTTCTATCAATGATGACATATGTTGATGTTACTCATTAACTTTTAGGAAATGATCTAAAGGTTACATTCACATCCTTTCTATGAATGGATTATGATTAATGTCATGGTCTTTATGAAACTGTTTCACTTCCACTAGTTATATGTTTATGAAAATTTGTTTCTTTTCGATTGGTTATATGATTTTGAAACCAATTTCTTTTCACAAGTTATTATTGATGAAATGATTATGAAAACTATATCTTTTACAAAGTTTATGATGTGATAAAATATTATTTATACCCATTTCATTTCATGGTTTATGATTTTATTTTTATCGAACTAATTTTTTCATGGGTTATTATATGATGAATGTTTTGTGGCACATGTGTTTATGATTTAATTATTTGATGGGTGAGACCTATATCTCACTGCAATGAATTGGGCAATGATAAATGTTTTATGAGATCAAAGGGTACATGAGGGGACATCCTATGCCTGAAACAAGAGGGTAAATAAGAAGAAATACAATTCCCAAAACAAGAGGGTAAATGGAAGGAAATCCTTGGCCCGAAATAAAAGGGAAAACATGAGGAAATCCCATGCTTGAAACAAGAGGGAAAAAATGAGGACATCCCAAGATCAAAACAAGAGGGGACATGAGGAATCCTAATCTCTAAACAAGAGGGAATAGGATAGGACATCCCAATCCAGAAACAAGAGTGTACATGAGAGGGTATCCCTTTCTTGAAATAGGTACACAGCTGATTAACCCTATCCTAACATGTTACAAAGGTCTTGGTAGGCCGTCTTGACATAGGGAATTTATATGTGCTTTCCAAAATTTCATGTTTTATTCCTATTTTTTTATTTCATGGATTGTATTAAATATTTACTTATGATTTAGGTATTATGAAATACCAATCATTATTATGATCTTTGATATTTATGGTTTTATCTTCAAATATTATTCTTAAGTTCCATACCCTTTTGTTAATTTTATGCTTACGTATTTTCATTATTTACCCTTTCTGAGAATATGATTTCACCCCTTTCATATATATCCTATAATTTGGTAACGAATAAAGGTTTTAGGTAGAATTACTAAAGTTGAAGATAATTATGGGAGATGTTGAATATCTTTCACCAGGAGAGAAAATTTTGTTTCCAAGTTTCCATAGACGCTAAACTATTATTTTCCTCAGGCTTGTATGTTTTAAATATACTAAATATTCATATAAAATGATGTAATATCCACTTATGTTAAGCTTGGGATGATATAATTAGGGTGTATAAATCCATTGTCACTCAATTCATCTAGTTGTTTCTTTAATTATATTAACTCCAATGTGGCCATTCTATAGAGAGTAATATAGTACTTGAATTAGGTATTAAATCATTAGAAAACTAAACTTCTTGCTCTGGAGGATTTCTATGACAATCCTCCAAAAATACATCAATATATTCCTCTAAAATAGATACATCCTCAATTGGATATTTTATTTCCCCATCCATATATGATTTTTTCTCTTCCCACCCAATAATATTATTTGGAAGAGCCACTAGAGGAGGATCAAGATATGACTAGATGATGTAGTTTCCCCTCAAATGACACGAAATTATATGTCTTCATCATGAATCATAATTTCCTCATTTTAGTAATATTTTATTCACTATATTTAAAAATCTAGTCTATACCAAGGACTATATAAAAATCAACCATAGGTATGATGATAAAATCAATAATTAGAGAATGTTTATCTGTTATAATATGAACTATTTGAAACATATTTACTACAAAAAGGATTCCACTAGGAGTCTTTACTAATAACTCCATTGTTAAGGTGAATGGAAAATATCTAATTTTAATGAAAATTGGGAAGATATAAAGGAATGCAATGATCCAAAATAAAATAAAGTTGTAGCTAAATTTGAGGAGATGATTAAAGTACATTCCACCACATCATTAGGAACTTCAACCTCAACTGTTGTGACTTCATAAACATGGCCTTGTTCCCTTGGCCTATTTTTGTACATGTTTACTTAACTCCTTTGAAAATAATTTTCATAGTGCCTCATATATCTAAATTTTATCATTGAACATTGGTAGCTTCATTCTTTACCTTGAAATCAATGGAATAATGCCCTTTCTCCCCACACTTGAAACAAAATTCTTTTCCTTTTAACCAGAATCCATTGTGATTCCATCCAAAATTATTGCATGTTGGAAAATTCCATTTTTTATTCTTCCCTTTATCCACTATTTTCTCCGGTACCCTATTGTTACCTTGTTTTCCCTTAAAGTCATAAGAATTATAGAATTAATTATTTGTCTGTATAGCACATGAGACTATATCTTCATATAATGAAATTTATTGGGAGAATAGTTCCCTTTGGAGGAATGGTTTTAAAGCATCAAAGAATAAAAAAATTATCTTTGGATTATGTATGAAATCTATAACATTCTTCCATGCACTTTTAAATTTGGATTCATACTTAGAAATATTTTCATCATCTTTTTGGTAGAGTCTCAAATGTTTTCTCTTCCTATCCATTCGCTATCCCTAAGGAAAATATTTTTCTAAGGAAATTTATATAAAATAATTCAATTCCATATTTTCAATTTCATCATCCTCCTTTTCGTTTTGAATAAATAACCACCAATGATAAGAATATAACATGGGATGATAAACTACCATGATAAACTTATTTTTTCCATTACATCCTATAGTGAGAAATATCTTCTATAAGAAACTGTTCGATTGATCAACTACTAATGGATTTTTAGTCCCATTAAATTATGGAGTATTTTGTCTCATCAAATGGTATAACATTGTTCCTACACATTTTATATTAGGCTATTCCATTTGTGAAAGGTTATTTATCATAACCTCAGTCATTTGTCCCAGTATATTTATAAGTTTCTCTGCTCCAGTTGCAGCTCCCACACCAACATCATTTTCTTTAATAGGAGGGAAATCCATTTATTTAATAAGGGCATTGATATGTTTTAAATTACTTAATATATGATCCATTTCTAAAAAATTGAAAAAACTAAATTAGGTTATTAATCTTAATGCATACTTTTGAACCAATAAAAAACATAACTAGAATTGAAAATTTATTCATAACTAATATCATAATCATAAACATGGTTTCTTTGGGGATATATTTAATTTTAAATCCTTCATAATGGTTTGAAAATAAAATAAATACCATCCTAAGAATATCCCATGGGAGTTTAAAAAAATTTCACAGTATGGATCATTGTCATACACTAGGTTACATCGAGTCTGGCTTGACGCACCTTATCAGAGTTGTTACCCCTAGGTACATCCATGCCAGAACCACACCCACTTGTTGTATCTATACATGGATGTATTTCTAGGAAGAACCATATAATATATACCTTACCAAAAATATATGAAGTTCTTCTATACTTACCCTATAATTATATCTTAGGGTCATGTTCCTCAATCTATGTTTTCTAAGTCTAGTTTCCCAAGTTTCAACAAAACCTCCTCTCATACCAACTCTTAAGACCTTGAACCCAGTATCCTAGAGCTTGTGCCTTAAAATACTACATTGGTATAGTAACAAAGGAATTCACATCCTGAAGTTCTGAATCGTTTAGTATCTTTGAAAAAACTAGATACAAACATAAGTTTTATATTGAAACTTAAAGTGGGAAACAACAAATAAACTCCATTGGAAACATACTAAAACTCCAAGATTATCCCTGCAAGTCATTAATAATATACATCTTCACATCCTGTGAAAAAATAAAACATAATAAATGGATCCTTCTAATATACTTGATAAGAGTAATAAATAAACCCGAATCTATTATAAACATAAAAAATAAGTCAAGGTGATTGTCTAAAAACACTTGTCTATAAAACATAAACTTGAATATAATATGTCAGGAATAAAAGCTGATAAAAATATTGCCTTATAAATAATCATATGAGAATAAAACATGACCATGGATATTCTAATAGTCTAATAATCACATGGATTATCAATTACTAATATCACGATGTGGTATTTCATAATGCTATACAACCAAACATTCCATAGTAGACTTGTCCAAGACATCTGAAAACAAATGGGTAAAGCCTCAAACAAATCCCAATCAGGTCATTCTCATGAGACCTACTGATGCATTGAGGGGATATAATAGTCTCTACACATCACTTAATATGTATATTTAATTCCTCTTATGAATGGGGTGAAACATAATCAATATATACATATGAAATGTAAATAAATTTCCCTATCTAGTAAACATAATCACTGACTATACCATGTAATATGGTGAATGGTATCAAGATAGTACATCCATAGTCAAACTGATCATAAACCATTTAATAAATTATGGTAGATGATATCATAAAATATCAATCCAAATTAAATCATAATATTTAAAAAATGTTTTCTAAATAGATGAAAATACCCTAATAAAACCACAAGTTAATTCTTGTGATTGGTACCCTTTTTTTACTCTTCAAAGAAAATTTCTTTGGAAGGAAATCATTTTTTATCATAAAATAAGATTTTAGACATGTATATCCCAAAAAAGATAAGGTATGGAAGAATAAATTATATTTTATGCATAAATTATGTCCAACTAATGTGAAACCAAGTAAAAATAAATTTTAAAAAACTTTAGAAGTGAGCCACTTCAGTGCTGTTTAAGAGAAAATATAAGCATCTTTAAAATGGAAAAAGTAATAATTGTTTTTTATAAAGACAGAAACTAAAAAATATAGTTTTTCATGATAAAAATATTTATTTTACAAAAATAATGGTTTTTTAAAATAGTTAACGTATGTTACTTGAAAATGGGTAAGAAATTGGGAAGTTCTCTTTAATCGAGCTTGCTTATTGGTAGGAATTGAGAATTGAAACCTTATAAAACATGTATTTACCCATAAAATAAAGATAAAATGATCTATATAAAAGATTTTGGAACATATAAATCGAATTTATAATAATTATATTACAATAAATAAGAATTACATTTGGGTAAAGAGAGATAAAGTGTAACCCAAATGAAAATAGATGTTCGGGAAGAAACCCTTAATATATATCTGAAAGTGTTCTGCACTTTAAATTAATGTCCTAGATAATGAAATTATATTAATTAATAATTTATTTAACAACCTCTTCACCATGTATTTTATTTTTTATAATTTTATTAAGTCCATTTATAGCCTTTTTGATGAGTTATAAGATTCAATTTCATCGTTTGGGAGGGTTTGTTTCCTTGGTTTTCATGATTGGTTCACAATTTTATATGCATGAAAGATCATGTAGAATAGAAAATTTTATCCAGAATTGAAATTTTATGTTATTAATGAAATTATAGAATATTTAATGGTCTTATATATAATTTATTTTCAATACACGAGGATGATTAAATAGAAAAAATGTTAATCATAACCATTAAGATTATTTTGATGTATTTTTATCATCACAAACTAGTTTTGTCTTATGAATTAATATTTTGTATATATACATGTTATTGAACATTAAATAAGTTATATAACATATATCAACGTCTGTGTAATCATAAATGTTTTTATGTCCAACCTTTAAGGTTTAATTGAAAAATGAAAACTTGTCGTCCACAAAGGTTGTAAATCGGCACCTAACATACGATTTTTTCAATTTTAGAATAAAAAGAGGAAGAGGAGGGAATTTATGGAAGATATACCATTAACATAATGAAATTATAGTATATAAAAGAAAATGGATTTATCTTATCATTTTTTACTAGGAGTTGAGGGAAGTATAAGAAAAGAAAAGAAATTTGAAGAGAGGGAGAGTTTTACCTCTTGAGGGTTGCCTCCTTGAGAACCTCTCTAAGGGACTTAGAAATGGTATTTTGGTTAGAATAAAAGATTATAAAGTGGTAGAGAGGTTTGTTACATAAAATTGGTAGAATATAATCAGTATTCAATGCTTTAAAGGTTTGAGGAGAAGGGGTGGTGAAAGGTGGTATTTATAGTGGAGGAGAGGGGTGTCTTTTTAATTATTAGTTTATTATTTTAGATCAATAATATGAATAGTTATGATACCCATGAATAAAAATAGTAAATAGAGAAGGAAAATTATGTAGTGTGGTTTTTGCATCAGTAATTACCCAATAAATAGTTCATTTAACTTATAGTGTATATATACCATAAATTACTACATTTCACTATTCACCAAAAATTCAACTTCTTTAGAAAAAACCAAAAAATCCACACTAATTTTTTTTATTTTTAGAAATCAAAAATTAAATCAATTTTATGAAAATTATTTTCTAAATATGAACATTTTAATTTATATTTAAAATCATCATTTATTCGAAAAATACTGATTTTAAAGTTATAACCGATTTTATAACACTTTGAAAAATTAATTAAGGTCTCATAAAATTATATTATAATCATAAGAGAACAATATATTAATTAATCAATCAATTTTACAGAAAAAAATCCTTTTAAATCATTATATTAATTATAAAATTGTAAACACAAATTCTTGTATCACAGGAATACCAACACTTAATTTAACCATTTATTTACTTCTTCCATGATATAAATATACGATATTTTCATTCATAAGATACCAAACTATTATTTATACTTTAATAGGTGAATTTACTATTCTATTGGTCATGTTACTATTCATAATAGACACATTAATATTCCAACCATCTTATTTAATAGTATATTATGGTTTAAAACTCTCTATTGTGTGAATCCTAAACTATTGAATATGTTAAATTTTAAAAGAGACATAATATAAAATCTTGGGAAGTTACATGGGACCTTTAATATTTAGTATTGAGTAGAACCCTCCTACAGGGTAGGACATGGGTCCTCTATCGACTTCCTTAGTGTCACCATTCTATTATATTAAGGCACATGTCCTCTATCTAGATATTGTACCACTCAATTAGGAGGATCATGGGTGAGGTGTTTCTTGACATGGAGGTATCTTTATATATACGAATGATATGTTGGGATTCGTGGATGGAATCATGGAACTGTGGGTACTCTTTCATAAGCTAGGTTTTAAGATGGAGGCTCCCTTTCTCTCTCATTTGAGCTTCTTTGGTTTTAGAATATATATATATATATATATATATGTATCCTTGTTGTTGGATTTTGTTACTATCTTGCATTGGGTTAAGATATATACCATCTATCTATTTCTTTTGGGACTCTTACATCTCCCACTTGAGGTTTTGAGACATCATACTAGGTATACATATACTCCCCATTATATGGTCTTTACCCACACATGTCATGTCTTATGAATATGAAGGAAATTTGATGATGACTACAGAATATCATAATGATACGTGGTGCATTGGACCACATACGGTGGTCAAATCTTAGAGATCAAGAGTTGGTATCTCTCAGTATTTTACTTTATAGTTTTTTCAGGTTGGGAAACTTTTTAGTTGGGTTTGTATTTTCCACTTTTACTTTTCTATTTAAACTATTGTACTCCTATACACCCTAGAGGTTTTCTCATTCATGTTTATTCTCTAGATATTTCTTCTTTTCTTTTATTCCTTTTCACTTATTCATTGAAATGGTTAGGTGTGTTTATATAGCTACTTTAGGAAAATTACTCCAAATTTAGATATGCATTTTGGAACTTGTGTCCACCCCTGGCCTATTGAGGCAAGTTTGGGGTAGTTATGGCTTGAGCCCTATTGGGTTGGGTCATGACCGATTATTATTGGGACAGTTCATTCCTTGGAAATTTTTTTGGAGTATTCCCCTTAGGCGGGTTTGGTTTAGATTTAGGGAAAATTTTTCATAGTGTTTCAAGTGTGACTTTTAGGATAGAGAATCTTGTGTTAGTGTGGCGGCCAACGTATCCATTCACTAGGACATTGACTACCTTCCTATCGAATCAGCAAACCAAGACATTGGTTGTAGGGATAAATGGTAAATTCATCATATTTAATTGAATCCTTTACTATCCTTCATTAGTTAGATCCCCATTATATATATATATATATATATATGCTCATTTGACTGTGGTATTCCATCATTAAATTTCTAGGCTACCTCTGTAACAACAACTAGCTACGTTACAAGTTATGTATTGTGATGACTATCCGATGAGCGATGTGGCCTTAGTTCAGGGTCCATCCCCTGAGATCCTTTCTATAGGTTGATAGGTAACAACACCCACACTTTTAGAGTAGAAG
This sequence comes from Viscum album, assembly GCA_963277665.1. Lineage (NCBI taxonomy): Eukaryota > Viridiplantae > Streptophyta > Magnoliopsida > Santalales > Viscaceae > Viscum > Viscum album. The sequence goes on along the minus strand of OY728150.1, from coordinate 426,413,585 downwards.
ATCATACCAGAAAAGCAGGATGAGGATACATGCAATCTTAGCGTGTTCTGTGAGTTCTAGTGCCATTGAATGTTGAGGTTCCATGGCGATCAAAGTACCTAGGTAGAAGAGGATTGATGAGTGTCTATGGTCATTATTTTTTGAATTTTCCAAACACCAATAGATTAGGTGGTTTCAGTGGCAAAGTTCCTTTCCCATGGAGAAACTGGAATCCAATGGAGTCTTATTACACAGATGCCTATTGAGTCGATACTCTCATGGAATGACTTACAATAACTATTTCATAAGGAGTAATACCCTTACTACTTATGCTAACTCTAGATTCAGTAGATTCTATAGATTCAACAGGGAGGGATGACTGTGTATTATTACATAGTGAGGTTCATAGACCTTGAGAGATACTCCTTCGATATGATATGTGATGTCTACTTCCAAGAAAAGGGAATTTTATCTAGGACTTTGTAGATATATACATGACAGTGTGGTAACCTTGTGAATTCCCACCTATGACATGGTGTTGGAGTGATTTATTATGATGGAGAGCTTCTTATCAGAGGGATGATAGTTAGCTGGAGGAGATAGTGGGTGTCATAGGGATGAGTCATCTACAGAAGCTAGTAGATGTCAGTCGATAGGATCTTGATGCAAGATATCATCCCAAGATCAAGCTTATGTAAGTGGTTAGGGGAATCATAGAAGACTAGAGAATCTTAGAGAGGGGTGGTTCAATTCTTATGATGGGATAGGTCACATGGTGTGTGACTACCCAACCATACATGCTGAGGAGCATAGGAAGATAACTTTGGACCACCACGATATAAGTAGTTATGTGATCAGGGATATCCCAATAGAGAGAAGTCTAGCCTCCAGGGAGGTAGATATGGAAGATTACTTGGTGGATCTCTTAGAGGAGCAGTTGTGGGTGGTGGATTACGCTATGAGATCCTTTCACCACCACCACCATATGGTCCACATTAGGCTTATGGAGCTAGCTATTGGGGCCATAGACAAGTACAATCTATGGAGGCTTATGACCCAATGAAATACAAGATTATTAAAGGTATGATATGTGTTTATCCTACACTGGATTCAATATTAAAAGACTCATGTATGAGTATTTTATTCCTCACTTTACTCCTAGTCTAAGAGCTGGAGGTCCCAGTTGATGGTTTAGCCTAGTAGCTTCATCTCGTGGTTCCTACAGGGAATGCTGCTTCTATATATATATATATATCATCATATAGGAGTGATAGATATATATTTGGGGATATAGATTCTTGTGGGACCTTTTGGTTATCATGATGGAACCCTATGAAATCATAATGGGTATGTATTGGTGTTCCATTGTCCGACCCCGGATTGACTATTTCCACAGACAAGTCAGATTACATTGACCTAATGGGACACAATTCTCCATTATGGGGGAGAGATACCTCATGGAGATATGAGTGGGTTTTTTGATTAGGAGGCTACAACCCATAACCCATCAGTTGGATAATGTATCTATTGGTGTAGCACGATATTCAAGAATTTGGTTTCCTTCATTCGTGGAGGATGTTATAGTCTTCTTCCCGGAGGATGTTCTGGGACTACCTCTAAGGCGGTAGATGGAGTGTTTTATCGACATGAATCCTGATGCAACTCCAATATCTTATGTGGAATATGGGATGATCCCTACCATGATTTGGGAGATATATTTTATGTTAGTAGACCTTTGAGAGAAGGGTTTTATTAGGCCCAGTGTGCCCCCCTGGGTGGCTCCAATATTGTTCGTGAAAAAGGTGGATGGGGGATTACATATTTTTGTGGATTATCGTAACCTATGAAATTCCATGATAACGTAAATGTACCCATTTATGAAGATTTAGGACATATTTGATCATTTGTGAGGCGTGTTTTGGTTCTCAAAGATTGATATTAGGTTTGACTATGACCAGTTGAGAGTTCATGAGGCTGGTATTCTAAATATGGAATTCTGATAACTCTACAAAAACTATGAGTTCCTGGTGAGTCCCTTTAGTGTGAAAAATTTTACCACCATTTTTATGGATTTTATTCGGTGAATCTTTTAGCCATACTTGGATCATTTTGTTGTGGTCTTCATCAACAACATACTCATATTATCTACATCAGATTTTGAGTATTTTGAGCACTTGAGGATGGTCGTAGATTTACTTCCGGAGAACCATCATTATGGAAATCTCACAGAGTTCTAGTAATGAATTAAAAATCTTCAATTGTTGGGGCATGCCATTTCTAATCATGGTTTGGATGTGGACCCTATGATGATCTATATAGTACATTCTTGAGATCCAACCAAAATCTTGTTAGATTTGAAGAGTTTTCTTAGTTTGATGGGGGGTACTATTAGAGATTTATGAAAGAATTATATAGGATTGCAACCCCTTTCAATGACCTGATGGGTAATGGGTAGTCATTAACCTAGAATGAGTAGTGCCATAGAGACTTTTAGGTGTTGTGGATGAGGTGGGTGAGTGATCCTATTTTGAGACTACGAGAGGAGGGTTTGGATTACATAGTGTATTGAGATGCCTTTGGGATATGATCGACTGTGTGTTGATTTAGCGATAGGAAGTTATCACATATGGGTTGAGGCAGTTGAGACCCCATGAGTAGAACTATGCAACTCATAACCAAGAGATGGAAGATATAGTCATCACTCTATGGATATGGAGACATTATCTTATGGGTGAGAAAATTATCATTTACTTTGACCATCAGAGTCATAAGTATGTTTTGATGGAGAGATAATTGAACCTAATATAGAGGTTATGGTTAGATATACTATAGGAATATGAATATTTGATAGTGTATACTATAGATAAGAGAAACATGGAATAATATTCCCTTAGCATAAATTACTAGTCTTGTTTGGTGCATGAGGCGTATGAGGATTTGGATTCCTTCCATCTAACCCTTGTCGAATAGGAGGGATATACTTTTATATAGCCTATGGGGTTGAATACTCTTCTCCTCTAGTATGTGAGAGAGTCCCAGTTGGGATACATCAACAATGAGGTCTTATGTAACTATATTTCCTCATGAGATTCACCTGATGGATTTTATAAAGGATGAAATCACATCATTATTTTCCAGGACAGATGGTGGTCCCAGTCATGATGTGGGAGGAGGTGATGAGGGAGTTTCAAACATATCCTTTAGTATTACATCCTAGTGTGGGGAAGATGTACATAGAACTTTATGAAATTTTTTTTTGTTCCAGAATGAGATATAGTGTGGATGAGTTCATTTCATGATGCCTCACTTGTCAGTAGGTGAATGCTGAGCACTAGGTTCTCATAGATTTGTTACAAGCCCTTGATATTAATGAGTATAAATGGAATGGAATATCCTTGGACTCTATGGATTGTCTTATGCATACATTAAATGTTCGAGACACTATGTAGTTGATTGTTGACCGACTCATGAATTTAGTGAAGTTCCATACTACTAAGGATCATAGTTTCGTTGAGATTTTATGGCAGTTTCACATACGGGAGATTGTTCACCTTCACTGAATTCCTTCAACTACTGTCTTTAACCACAATTACCTATTTATATCATAGTTGAGGAGAGGTAAGCAATAGGCACTCAAGACATAGATTATGAAAATTATAGCCTACCATCCCCAGATAAATGGGTAGATAGAGAACACTCTCCTTTTGTAAGAGGATATATATATAGGGATTTCATGTTAGACTTTGGATGGATATAGGGGGATCACTTACCATTGGTAGATTTTGCGTACAATAATAACTACCACTATACTATCGACATGGAGCCTTTTGAGGATATGTATGGGTGACCCTACCCTTGTACTAGATAGAGATCAATTAGGAATATTTTCTTGGTCTAGAGATGGTGAATGCGATGATGGAGAATTTCCAGGTCATCTGTGAATAGATGTGGACATCCCAAAGTTGGGAGAAATATTATGCCGGTCAATGTCACTGGCCCTTGGAGTTTGATTAGGGAGACCACATTTTCTCGAGAGTCTACCCACAATAAGGATTTTAAAGATTCATCAAAGGAGGAAATTTATCCTTGAGGTTCATCAAGACTTTTGAGATATTATGGAGGGTTGGTGAGGTTGCTTAACATCTCTTGCTACCCCCACAATTAGATTAGGTGCAAAATGAATTCCATGTGTCGTAATTAAGGAGATAAGTGCATGAACCCATACATGTTATTGACTAGGGAGAGATATACATCAAGTGTGGAGCCATTTTTTTTGATTACTCAGTGGACATCAAGGATTGATAGGATAGAACCCCACGTGGATGGATCATTCCTTTGGTTTGTGTGTTGGGGAAACACGATAGCATGAAGAAGATATCCAGGGAGCCATAGTGCCCGATGTAGGATCTGTATCCTGAGCTTTCTTTTTATTTTTTGTTATCATGAACAAAATATTTGAAGGAGGGAATTATGTAGTGACCTTTTTCCTTATAATACTATGAAATATTTGTAGATAAATTTTCAAAGCCTAACACTAAGATGAAATGTGATTTTGTGGACCTGTGTGCCCAGAATTAATTTTATAAAAATATCAAATATATATAATATTATTCACACATGGTTTTTTTTAAAGAAAATAGGATAACTCTTAAATGGAATCTCGAATCATAAATATGATACCATGGTTGAATCTGTAATGTTAGGTTTACCCTACTTGCAACCTAAAATAGGTTGACATGGGGTGTTCATATAAAAGAGGCCATGGGTGGGTGAATTTAGTAAAATAAATAATTAAATTTATTTAATTAATTTAATGATCATAATTCAAAATTTTCTTTAAATACACCATTATGAAAATTATCAAGTTTTATCTGCATAAACCCTTGGATAATTGAGAGGCATTCTTCTACCCTCTCATTGGTGAATAGAAATATGACGACGATGGAACTCCAGATCTAGGAAGTTCATGGAGCAACAAACTCAGTGAATTATCTCATTAGATAGATATCACATTCTTCGATGAAGAATGATCCTATATCCAGGTAGGACATGCAATTTATTTTATTTTTCCCCAATTGATTAAATTTCTTGAGCATGATCGATTCTACTCATTTAATCTATGTAAACTGAACCCTGCCATGCGTCTATGTACCAGTTCGATTCTTAATCAATTTCTCACCAAAATATCCCTAATCGTTATCCATTAGACAAGAATTAATGGAAAAAAATCATTATAGTTTGGTTTCTTGTGATTTCCCCACCCATTTTCAAGATCTTCTCCATCGGGATATGGGGCCATGACTTGACATTTCCACAAAGGATCCACTACGGGAAAATCACTATTTGCGACGGGTTATTTGCGACAAGATTTCTTCCCGTCACAAATAACCCGTCCAGGAAGCTATTTGCGACGGGGAAAGTTTTCCGTCGCAAATAACCAATTATTTATGACGGGATTTCGTCTCCCGTCGTAAATAGTTTGGCGCGACTTGCGTGCCAAACCGCGCGGCTTGCGCGCGAAACCGTGCAGGGGTATTTGCGACGGGACTCGTCGCAAATACCCGGCGGCAGTCAATACCTTTTTGCGACGGGATGTCGTCCCGTCACAACAAGACTGTCGGCATGTACTATTTGCGATGGGACCCGTCGCAAATAACCTTTTAACCGCTGACTGTAATTAATGCGGGCGAGGGTAATTACGACGGGACCCGTCACAAATAGTACCATTTGCGACGGGCAGCCCGTCGCTAATAACCCCGTCGCAACTAATCTAACCTATATATACCTCCATCCGTTTTTTTTGAAATCATTCAGATCTTACTCTCTCTCTCTCTCTCTCTCTCTCTCTCTTCATTCTTTAGTTTCAAAGAGAAATTTTCTTTAAGTTGAAGTTTTTTAGACGAGAGCAATCGGAGGGCGTCAATATCTTCAGAATATTAAAGTTTAAGGTATTTATATTTTATTTTTTTTATATTTATTTTATTTTTTAATGTTAATTTTAATTATTGTTTATTAGTTCTAATTAAATTAGATTTCAATTGGTTTTTATTTATATTTAGTTTTACTAAGAAATTGATATTGTGTTTTATAATTATAAATATTTAGTTATAATTAATATTAATTAGATATAATTAGGAATAAATATATATAATTAGCAATAAATAGATATAATTAGCAATAAGTAAATATAATTAGGAATAAATAGATATAATTAGCAATAAGTAAATATAATTAGGAATAAATAGATATAATGAGGAATAAATAGATATAATTAGGAATAAATAGATATAATGAGGAATAAATAGATATAATTAGGAATAAATAGATATAATTAGGAATAAATAGATATAATTAGGAATAATTAGCTATAATTAGAAATAATTAGGAATAATAAGAAATAATAAGAAATAATTAGAAATAATTAGGAATAATTAGGAATAATTAGTAATAATTAGTAATAATTTATAATAATTTCTAATAATTAGTTATAATTACTAATAATTAGTAATAATTAGTAACAATTAGTAATAATTAGAAATAATTTGTAATAATTGAAATAATTAGAAATAATTAGAAATAATTAGAAATAATTAGTAATAATTAGGAATAATTAGTAATAATTATTCATAATTAGGAATAATTAGTAATAATTAGGAATAATTAGGAATAATTAGGAATAATTAGGATTAATTAGGAATAATTAGTAATAATTAGTAACAATTAGTAACAATTAGTAATAATTAGTAATAATTAGTAATAATTAGTAATAATTATGAATAATTAGGAATAATTAGGAATAATTAGGAATAATTATGAATAATTAGGAATAATTAAGAATAATTAGGAATAATTAGGAATAATTAGTAATAATTAGGAATAATTAGTAATAATTAGGAATAATTAGTAATAATTAGTAATAATTAGTAATAATAAGTAATAATTAGTAATAATAAGTAATAATTAGGAATAATTAGGAATAATTTGGAATAATTAGTAATAATTAGGAATAATTAGGAATAATTATGAATAATTAGTAATAATTAGAAATAATTAGTAATAATTCATAATAATTAGTAATAATTAAGAATAATTAGTAATAATTAGTAATAATTAGTAATAATTAGTAAAAATTAGGAATAATTAGTAATAATTAGTAATAATTAGTAATAATTACTAATAATTAGTGACAGTTAGTAATAATTAGTAGTAATTAGGAATAATTAGTAATAATTAGTAATAATTAGGAATAATTAGTAATAATCAGTAATAATTAGGAATAATTAGGAATAATTAGGAAAAATGAGGAATAATTAATAATAATTAGTAATAATTAGGAATAATTAGTAATAATTAGTAATAATAAGTAATAATTACTAATAATTAGAAATAATTAGTAATAATTAGTAATAATTAGTAATAATTAGTAATAATTAGGAATAATTAGTAATAATTAGCGATAATTATGTAGAATTAGCGACAATTAGCTACAATTAGGTACAATTAGAAACAATTAGCGTCAATTAGTGACAATTAGGTACAATTAGCTACAATTAGCTAGAATTAGCTACAATTAGCTAGAATTAGCTAAAATTAGCTAGAATTAGCTAGAATTAGCTAGAATTAGCTAGAATTAACTAGGATTATGTACAATTAGCTAAGATTATGTACAATTAGCCAGGATTAGCTATAATTATGTACAATTATCTAGGATTAGCTAGAATTATGTACAATTAGCTACCATTAGCTAGGATTAACTACAATTAGCAATAATTAGCAACAATTAGCTAGAATTATGTACAATTAGCGACAATTAGCTACAATTAGCTATAATTAGCTACAATTAGCTACAATTAGCTACAATTAGCTACAATTAGCTACAATTAGCTACAATTAGCTAGAAATATGTGCAATTAGCTACAATTAGCTATAATTATGTACAATTAGATAGAATTAGCTAGAATTAGCTAGAATTAGCTAGAATTAGCTAGAATTAGCTACAATTATCTAGGATTAGCTACAATTAGCTAGAATTATGTACCATTAGCAACAATGAGCAGCAATTAGCTAGAATTATATATAATTAGAAACAATTAGCTAGAATTAGCAACAATTAGCTAGAATTATGTACAATTAGCAACAATTAGCTACAATTAGCTAGAATTAGCTACAATTAGCTAGAATTAGCTACAATTAGCTGGAATTAGCTACAATTAGCTAGAATTAGCTACAATTAGCTAGAATTAGCTACAATTAGCCAGAATTAGCTAGAATTAGCTACAATTAGCTGCAATTAGCAATAAGTAGCTATAATTAGCAAAAATTAGCAAAAATTAGCAAAAATTAGCATTAAAAAAATTATATTATCAATATTTACGAAAAATCAATATTAATATTATTAAAATAATAAAAAATTTATAAAATATTAAAATTATCAATATTCGCAACATGCTTTGCTCTATTCTTAACATGTTCAAATCTCAAAGGGTCACCAATTTTCAGGTCTTGCGCAATAAAAAGTTTGTGTCAGCTATGTCCAATGTAAACTCTATAATTATCCTTGCATGGTTGATCACCTCGCAAGTAGTGTTGCAATCGGACAAACCGAGTCATACCCTTCTTATCTATAAGAATTATCTCACATGAACCTTTATATAGACTATTCTTCCATGAAAATTTAAGGGGAAAATAATGATATCCACTCAAATTTTTAAAGAAGAATGATCTATGTAAAGTGTCATGTGAGATGATTCTTAGATATGAGAACGTTATTACTTTGGTCGCCCTATTGAAACACTACATGTGAGGTAATCAACCATGCAAGTACAATTATAGAGTTTACATTGGACATGATTGACATAAACTTTTTATTGCGCATGACATGACAATTGACGACCCTTGGAGATTTGAACATGTTAAGAATAGAACAAAGTCTGTTGTGAATATTGTTAATTTTAATATTTATAAATTTTTTATTATTTTAATAATATTAATATTATTTTTTCATAAATATTGATAATATAATTTTTTATTACTAATAATTAGTAAACTAAATCTTCTTGGATAATGAAGGGAAAATTTATAATCATCTCCACAACGATGATTACCAAATTTCCTTTCATTATTCAAGCAGTTTTCCTTTTGCTAAGTATTGCTAAGTATTGCTAAATTAGTAATAAATAGTACTAAATAGTTATAATTAGTAATAAATTGTAATAATTAGTAATAAATTGTAATAATTAGTAATAAATTGTAATAATTAGTAACAATTAGTATTAATTTATAATAATTTGTAATAATTAGGAATAATTAGGAATAATTATGAATAATTAGCAATAATTAGCAATAATAAGTGTGAGAAAGATGCAATTAAATGAGCTATCGGACAAAAGAGTAGCCGTCAATCCACTGGAAATTGTGTCGCCCTTAATTAATGCTAATTATTAAGTAGTTGTAATTATTTATATTCTTTTTCAGATAGTGTTTTTATAATTTCAAACTATTCAAAAACAGTGATGATTTTATATTTTATGTAGAAAAATATGGAACAAGGAAGTCGAAATCCGTCATTTTTAGATGATCGAGCTTGGATAAATCAATGCAGAAATCCAAATGGTTCTGGTTTAAATCCTGTATATATTGAGGGTGTTGAAGTTTTCTTTTCATTTGCATCATCAAAACCAGAATATGTTTCAGAAGGCACAATTAAGTGTCCTTGTAAAAAATATGCTCTTAGAACGTTTGAAACATTTGACAAGGTTGGGGGACATCTCTTGCATTTTGGTTTTCAACCAGATTAAGTTTTTTGGTATCAACACGGTGGACAAAGTTCAAGAGAAGATCCTAATAACTTGATTCTGGATCCATCACGGTTTCAAAATTTAGTACATGATATTGTAGGTCCATCTGTGAAACAAACTGAAAATCACGATGATATTGATTTAACTCCTGAGTTGTAACCATCCAAATTTTATGAGTTGTTGAGGTCTGATGAGGATGCATTATATCCTGGTTGAAAGATAAGAAAATTAGAAGTGGTTACAAAATTCATGGCTATTAAATCAGATAATGAAATGTCAAACAAATGTTTTGATCAAATATTTTCTTTGGTTAAAACACTGTTACCTGAAGGAAATGTGTTGCCTACAAATTACTATGAGAGAAAGAGGCTGATTCATAATCTGGGCCTTAGTTATCAGAAGATTCATGCATGTCCAAATGATTTCATCTTATATTCTGGCAAAAACGAGTCATTGGATATTTTTCCCACATGTGGTCAATCGAGGTACAAAGAAGCTCAACCAGGGAAGTACAAATTGATTCCAGTAAAATAGTTGAGATATTTACCCCTTACACCCAGGTTGCAACGTTTATTTATGTCTCAGAACACAGTGTCAATGATTTCATGGCACAAAACCAAGATTTCAACTTATAAAAGCTTAAATCATCCATCTGATGGTGATTCATGGAAACATTTTGACCGTCTGCATCTGTCTTTTGCTATAGAACCCCGAAACGTGCGAATGGGTCTCTCTACAGACGATTTTTGTCCGTTTGGTTCTTATGGTGGTCAGTATACATGTTGACCTGTCTTTATAACTCCATAAAATTTTCCTCCATGGATGTTGATGAAGGAGCCTTATATCCTTTTGACTCTATTAATCCCAGGACATCCGAAAAATAATATTGATGTTTATTTGAAACCATTGATTAATGAGTTAAATGCATTGTGCAGTGATGGTGTTAATACATATGATGTTGCTGTGAAACAAAATTTCATATTAAAAGATACATTGATGTGTACTATTAGTGACTTTCCGTCATATGGAATGTTATCTGGTTGGAGTACACATGGTCCAAAATCATGTCCTTACTATATGAAAGAAAATAAATACTTTATGCTGGTCAATGGAAAAAACCTTACTATTTTGATTATCACCGTAGATTTCTTCGAACCGATCATCCTTTTCGGAGGAACAGATATCATTTCAGAAAAGGTACAATTGAAAGGGATGAACCTCCAAAGATGATATCAGGTACAGAGTTAAAATCAGTTGTATTTTCATTACTCCCCATCACATTTGGACCAACAATAAACCAACAAAAAATTCATGGCTTTGAGAAAGAACATAATTGGATAAAACAGAGCATTTTTTGGGATCTTCCATATTGGTTTGATTTGTTGGTCCGCCACATGTTGGATGTTATTCATATTGAGAAGAACTGTTTTGATAATTTATTTCATACAGCTTTGGATATACTAGGTAAGACTAATGATACTATAAAGGCACGATTAGATCTTGCCCAAATTTGCAGGCAACCAGAACTTGAATTATTTGAAAATGTCATATCACAGAGGTTAATGAAGCCAAAAGAAGCTTATACACTGTCCAAAGAGAGTCACTTATTATTTTGTCAGTGGGTTACATATTTGATAATTTTAGATGGCTATGCTTCCAGTTTGGGCAGATGTGTTAAGAATGGTTATATTACTGGATTAAAAAGTCATGATTGTCATGTTATAATGGAAAGAATTATGCCGATTGGATTTAGATTTTTGTTGAATTATATGAATTGGTATTCGATAATAGACATATAATATTTTTTCGAGACATTTGTGTAGTGACAACAGACTACGATGCACTAATAAAATTGGAAGAAGATGTTGCTGTAATTATATGTAAACTAGAAAAAATCTTTCCTCCAGCTTTCTTTGACTCAATGGAACATCTGATATTACATTTGCAACATGAAGCTAAATGTGGAGATCTAGTATAGTTTCGATGGATGTACCCATTCGAGAGATGCATTCAGAAATTGAAGAAAAAAATACGTAACAAAGCATCAGTTGAAGGCTCAATTACAAAAGCTTATTTGCAAGAGGAAATTTCTGTTTTCTACTCTCATTATTTTGAATCTCAATATCCCTAAAAATAGAATCACATGGGACGAAACGAGGGGAATGTTAATGACGAAATGGAAAATCAATTAACAGTTTTTAATCATCCAGATCTTGGTTTCGGTGGAGTTCATGAATGATGGCTTTCAGATGATGAACATCACAGAGCTCATACATACGTTCTGCTCAACTGTGAAGAAATGACATCATTTGTCCTGTGAGTGCTTCTATCACTTATTCTATAATTTATGTTACAATATTTAAACTTATTTTATTTGTAGGTTATATGATAATCATATCAAGAAACAACTTCCACAAATTACAGCAGCTTCTCTTGAAGAACGCAGACAATGTTTTTTTCTCAATGGTTTCAAAAACTGGTAACATAAATTATTGATGGTTTAATATCAATTCCGTTTATTATTTATTATATCGATAATTATTTTAAAAATGTTCAGGTGTCTCAATATGTTGATAAAATTGATAAGCGACTATGTATATTGAGTAACCCACCATCCAAAATGGTTAAATATTATAATGCATATATGGTGAATGGTTTTCGATTTCATACACATGCATACGTGGAATAAAAAAACAATAAACAGTGGAGTTTTCTTGAGAGGATCACATCACAGAGAGGTTTGCATGTTCATATGACTCATGGAATCGTCGATATTAAATATAAAAGTCTTATTGCAGTAAATGAACCATTTTTACTGGCTCAACAGGCACATCAAATTTATTATGCAAAGTACTATGCTACTTCAAGAGACTTGATAGATTGTTGGAGCATAATAAAAAGGAAATCTCGGGAAAATTAGTTTACTCAAATTGAATGTGGTTCCACTGAAGTGGAAGGAATTGAAATTTTTCAAGAGACAGCTCAAAATCCATCTGATTCACAAAGAGACATGAATATCGACGATGACACCCCACAATTAAGGATCGATGGTGATGAAGATGTTAATGATGTTACAAATGAATTTGAAATGACAAGAGATGCTGAAACTAAAACTCATTTGGATATTGATGATTCTGAGGAGGAAGATGAAGACATTAACATTGACAGCTATGGAGAAGAGGATGAAGATGAACATTGGCACAATTAAATACTGGTTATAATCATAACTAATATATATCTATATATAATAGTTATTTTAAACCATCTGCTAACAACAATAATTTTGTGTTTCATATGGACTATGATCTATTGCTTGAGTTAGAGGAGGCTGAGCTACCTTTGGATGATGAGGATGTGGGATCAGCTGACCCTCATCCTACTGGTGGTTTAGAAGGTACGCAGAGGGGGCGCGGTCTTGCACGACTAATGATTGTTGACCCTATCCCCGAGCGACGTCCACATCTTGGTTTTGATCCACACACACAGAGGTATGGTAACCTGTATATTTTAGTTAGATATCATTAATTTATTTATATATATACTAATTTTTTGATTATTTATTCCTTTTTCACAGTTTTCAGCATGTAGCTATTGGACAGGGGAGTGCTATATTGCACAATTATTTTTCTCAGCCATAGATCACATGGGAACAGATTCCCATTGATGTGTGATACGATATGTTTCATCATTGGCTTGTACGTACATAAATAATATTTATTTTGAGATTTATTTTATTAACATGATATAATAAATTATTTGTAGGGTTTATGGAATCCTATCAATGATAGCATGCACGACGCTATCCACGCGACATGGTAGGTTTTTATGCGTGACTGTTTCCACTAATTTTTGCACAATTTGAGAAGGACAACCATTAAGAAAGTAGGGGTGACAGAATTTAATGAGTCATATAGAGCCCACTGACCAGAGTAAATTTCATCTCATGTTTGGGATGGATTATGTTTACACTGGTTGGGTTGTGGATTTCAGAGGAGATCTTCAGTAGGATGACAAAATTGAGGGAGACCAGAGGTGACACATCGAGCTGGTAGTCGTACATTCAGTTTGCATAGAGAGTATCTGGTAAGTATATTTTTTAAATATTTTATATAACTTTAAATATAAATAGTTTATTTTATATTTCTGTAGGCAGTCGAGCATCCCGATATTACGGAGTTCGATGTTTATCGGAGGATGTACAGTGATCTAGCCACTGGAGAGTTTAGAGGTGATCTCCAATGTCGGATTGTGGTTAGTATTATTTTTTCAGTTTAACAATTAACTGCATATAATATTTTTACAATTTTAATTTTAAATTGGAATTGAAGGAGTTATATGAGGCTGCGACCTCTCAGACACAGGCTGAGGGTCAGGATGAGACGGCTGAGCAGACCAGTGCTCACCATTTCTATGAGGTGACATGGATGCAGGAAACTCAGTATGGCTTTGAGAAGGACAAAGTAGTTGGAATCAGCTCTCATTTGACTCCTGGTAGTTATTATGGTACTGCTGCGATGTTGGCGTCCAACTCGAGAGGAGCTCGTGGAGAGGAATCATCTTCTGGCTCACAGTATCAGGAGCAGTTGCGAGTTCAGCCTGAGCATATAGAGATTTTGCAGAAGCAGCAAGAAGAGATGTGTTGGTGGAAGTAGCAGCAGCAGCAGCAGCACGAGGAGGAGATGCTTCGATGGCAGCAGCAACATCACGAGCAGATGGAGTACATGCGCCATCTGACTCGTAGTTTAGGGATGGAGTTTCCTCCACCAGCTCCTTCAGCTCCTCCACCTCCTCCATAAGATGACCCCCAGTGATTTTTTATGTTTCAAACATTTTAATTTAACATTTTAATATGAATTATTTACATTTTCTGCCTTTTATATCGGTGTAAATATTAAATTATTTAATTTTTAATATTTTATTATTTTTTTGTGAATATTTAAAATTTTAATTTTTTTTATTTTTTATTAGTTTTAATAATAGTAATATTATTTTTTCATTAATCGTAATTTTATTATTTATTATTTTTTTTAAAATTAATTTATTATTTGTGACGGGACATTTAGTGACGAGGTTCCATCGCAGATAGTCTAACTAAATATTTTTAAAAACATATTTGCGACGAGACTACTTGCCCGTTGCAAATACTTTGTTACGACGGGTCTGTCACAAAATGTTATATATATATATATATATATATATATTGCGATGGGAGAAGGGCCCGTCACAAATAGTTTTTGCGACGGGCCCATCACGAAACCATTTATGTATAAATAATACATATAATTGGAGGCTTATTTGCGATGACGATGCTTTCCATCACAAATAAGATTTTTTGCGACGGGCCCGTCGCAAATAATTGTATTTGCGACAGAATTTTCTGCAACGGGCTATTTGCGGCGGGGACCCATCGCTAAAGCCTATTTGCGATGGGATCCCGTCGTAAATAGTCCTTCATAATTACCAAGAATTCCAGTAGTGATCGAGCCCAATCAAACCATCAGAATCATGAAAGATTCAGGTTTGATGAATGATTTAGAGAATCAAGGATGAATGATTTAGAGAATCATGGATTAATGATTATAAATCATGGGATATTAGTGATAGTTTATTGTATATGAGATATGAATCAACAAATTCAGAACCTGAGTTATAAACAAGGCATTGAAGACATTCAAACAACACCACATACAAATTAGAATCAGATTTCTATCCAAAAGATGGCTCGAAATGATGATCTAAGGATTCTTCCACCATTTAATTATGAAAACATGTGCAAATAGTTTAAAAAATAATCGATCATGAATTGTGGAAGAAGATCTGAGAATTTGGAAAAAACACGACTATAGATTATGTAGTTCGAAAGAAAACATGATGTGTCCCACAAGAATATGTAGTGATAGTATTTATGTTGAATTATAAGTATCACATACCATGTGGGACTCCGCATGTTGTGTGACACATGTGATGGTGGCCCAACATGTACTTTGGGAGTACATGGTAATGAGAATGGCTAGGAACACACCATGTCGTAAAGTATATAGACATGAGAATGATACAAGGACCCAGTCAGGAGTACAAGCAAGACCCTAAGTGGCTTGGACACACACTGTAGTCCCTCTACACACCATATAGTCCAACATGAGTAGTATACCATATACCAACAACGAAATGGATAGGAAGTAGAGTGGTCCACATGTCATGTGGGTCCACATACATGATATCTACCCCTATTACTTTTTTGAGGAACCTTAAATCTATTTTATCTCCTTTGTTTTGTCTTGGATTTTCCCCATGAGTAGCCTACCATAATTTTTTTTCTACATAGAACATGATGGTGGTATCTATCATGGATTTTTAGATACAATGCAAGATGTTTTAGGCATGAATATTATTTAGGTAGTGCTTGTTGATGGTGGTGATTAGGTAGGATTACCAGAGGCTTCTAGAGTGGAAACACTCTTACTGGGATACGGCATGGGCCCTCTACCTCTCTATAGAGTGGAAATATCTTGAAGGATAGAGAATGGGCCCTCTATCTACTCTAAAAGTGGAAACCTCATGCTAGGAAATGAATGAGTCCTCTACCTATCCACTATGTGGCAACATCCTATAGTATTAGGGTATGGGTCCTCGATTATTATAGTTTAACCCCCCATCCGGGGTGGGCGTGGTTCGTCAACTAACTAAGAGAGTGGAACCCTCCTACAAGACATGGAATGGGTCCAATTTCTACTATCTAAGTGGACCCCTCCTATTTTTTCAGGTCATGGGGTCCTAGAATACTAGATTGGAACCCTCTAGCTAGGATCGACATGGTTCCTCTGATAACTATTAGAGTGTCACCCTCCTGTTGGGACATGTCATGAGTCTTATACTATTTTATAATGAGTGGAACTGTCCTGCTGTGTAGGGAATGAGTCATCTATAGATTTACTAGGTGGAACCCTCATATTTTATTAGGGAATGTGTCCCATATCTATATATTTTCTCCCTCGACTATGATACATATTGGTGAGGTGTGTATTGACTTGTATTTCTCTTTAGTCAGACGTCTGAGATCCTGGGCATCATGGATGGACTCTTGGAACTGTTGAAACTATTTCCTAGGATGGGTTGTGTAATGGATATCCCCTTTCTCAATAGTTTGGGATTATTTGGTTTTAGAATATATATATATATTTGTATCCATGTTGTTGGATGTTGTTACTCTCTTTCATGGGGTTGATCTATCTAATATATATCTATTCCCACTGTGCCTCTTACCTCTCCCCCTTCAGCTTTCAGGATTTCCTAATGTGTATGTAAATACTCACCCCTCATGGGATCTTCCTACATATGTAATGTCATATTCTTATAATAGACAGGTCAGCCGTGACTGTAGTGGATCATTGGGATACCTAGTTTATTAGACCTCATACGGTGGTCGGACCTTTGAGATCAGGATTTGGTCTCTCTCATAATTTTACATTAATATTTCTTTTGGATAGGATATATTTCTAGTTGGGAATATATTTTACCCTTTACACTTAAGTTTACACATTCATAATCTTGTACACCCTAGAGGTTTTTACATGTGTGGTTATTCTATAGATATTTTATATTTTATTTCATTCCTATGAACTTCTGCATTATGATTGTCGGGTGTGTGTATAATGATACTTTAAGAAAATGCCTCCCATGTTAGATATTCAATTCAATTCTTTCCAACACCCCTTGGCCTATGGATGCGGGCTTGGGGTAGTTGCATCTTGAGCCCCATTGGGTTGTGTCATAACATCAACACCTTTGGTTTTTCTAAATTTGATACCCTCTTCCATGTAAAGGTTTAAATAACCAACCACCTTCTATATGGGTTGTAATTAACATGTATTTGATATTACTTGATTTAGAAATTAAATGGAATAATATAATTGAATGTAAGTGTGTGGAAAGGCCACTCCACATGTTGTACATTTATATTCCTGAACTGTATAAATTATGAAACCCATGGTTAGATAGGAATTAATGAATGTAAATGACTAAAATGGAAAAATATATATAAATATTGTCATTAGGCCTTGGTTATTGTACAATGAACAATGGTTAAGGGATTTATTGAGCATGGAATTTCACGCACCATTATGTTGGGTGATGGGGAAGGCATCTCACACCGTTTACATTTATTTGGATGTTAGGGATGAAGTTCCATGTTTCATTACATCAGGTGTTGGGAATGATAGCTTACCCAACTATATCGTGTGTCAAGAATGATGTATCACATTCATATGAGATTTAGGTTTTGTACCCTTGCTGGAGCTTTTAGCTAATTACACTAGTCATGGATGCTTGAGTTATAACTGATTCCAACTAGCACCTAGTATCCATATATATTCCCATATATGTTCTCACATATATAGTTCATATACATATATATTATATATATATATATGATTAACTATATATGTATATAGATGGTTATTAAAGGTTCAATTTATTTTAGCCTATGTCGAAGTAGGTAAAGATTTCTAGGTGTCCTATTAGAACCTGAATTGACTATTAATTATTATCCAGCAATTATTTTCATCCATTTTATCTACACACTGCTATGGTATATACACTTTCTAGATTATTTAAGACACCATTATTGGTGGCCTAATGACTTTATCTAACAACCTACTCGGTCCTCCTTTGGTACCTATAAATAACTCATGACTGTAAAAGTGGATAATGGATATCACCCTATTATGGATTATTGAAATATTTTTCTCATATCTTAGATTATGGTAGTAGAGGATCGAGTGTATGATCAAGATGCTAGTGGATATTTATTTTTCTCTTTTTTTATTTCTAGTATAGCATCATGTCTATATCTATAACATTTATCCCATTTTTTTCATCAACATGACATGAAATTATTTTTTATATGACTACACCTGTGGATTTTGATATTATTACTATTTTGATGTTTCTTATTCCACTGTGCTAATTTATTGTATTTTTTCGCTGTACTATTGTTTTCGAATATGATTCTTCTATTTATTACTTACGTTTATATATGTTTTGAGACTTTGATATGGGGGGTATATTTTCTCCACTGTACCACATTGGACCCTTGGTTCTATTTGGCAGCTGCTGGTGTATGGGGGTTGTGCGCTTGTAGCCATGTAACCCACAAGCTTGGGGTACTGTTTTAGTGGCACCTAGGTTAGGATGTTACAAAGTGGAATCAGAGGTATTTTTACTTTTTTCTTTCCATTTTGGTATTTGAATATAGATTAGGATGTATTAAAATTTGGTAATGATCCCATTCTTGGAATTAGGTAACCCACATTTAGGGGAAACCTGAATTACCTAGGATAAGATACTATAATTTTGGAGTACATCTGTTATAGTTTCATTAATTTCACAGTTGGGTGATGCACATGTGTTATGAAATTAGTAATAATGAAATTATTATTACTATGGTTATTTAACCAGGACATGTACTAAAAATAGGTATCATCTCATGAATCATCATGGACACATTAGGACTTATATTCCTTGCAATATTTACTTTGTATGTGCATTTACTACTACATAGAGTTTGTACTTGGATAATTATATATTGAAATGTGCTAATGTTTCTTAAATGGATAACATAATTGGAATGATTAATTTTTTTCATCAATATACATGGTGTTTTCCCACATATATTTATTATGAAACCTTAATTAACCCATTTATGCCATGTTTTAGCCATGAACCTATAATTTCATGGGATTCAACATTAGTTGATTGGATTCTATAAATTCAAATATTAATTTATAAATCATGTAATTATATAAATATATTATGTTCATTGGTGTAATCAAATAATTTTACATGACATGTTACGTCCTAATACTAAATGTAAAGTTTCAGTTACTATTGCATGTTGTTCTAATTGCAATATATAAGAGTATGGATTTTTATAAATTAGGAATCATGACACATTTAACTAGACCATGATATATATAAATATAGAAGAATATGACATTAAATGGTTTTAAACCTTTTAAATTAAAATGGTTTTTCCTAAATTGGATAAGAATTGCAAGGTAAAGGGTGTTTTCCACTATACCTTGCAATCGACACTCCATATACCAGAACCTCAACAAAGTGATATGAGACCTAGACTCAAACCCGACCTTAGTAGTGGGTAGTTTGGGGTGTCTCATATGATTCTTATGGTCTGTTATGGTCTTCCTTTAACACCTACACATAGATTTTGGAGAAGGTAGTGTGGTGTCAACATTTCCATAGGAATGAAATATACATATCCTATTATGTATCTCTGATCTTTTCAATTATTGAATTTCATTTGAGGAGTGAATTTGGAATGGTATAATCATTCCACCTTGATGGCCATGACCTATAAAAATGAAGGTGGTGAAAAACATACACTAGAGGAGGTGGGCCTTAAGCCACTAGTATTACCTCCAGTTATTCTACTAGAGGAACCACATTCTATTCTTATTTTTGGAATTGATGCCTTGTTTTGAGAGTGGTTTCATAAAATAGTATAGTTTATTTAAGGAGTTTCTTTACCTGCCCTAAATATAGAAGATTTTGGTGGGGAATTTTAGTATCAGGATCCTCCGACCTTTTTTTCAGAAGGAGGAACTCAAGCTGGTGAATCATGGATAAAGGCCACGTTATTGATATTCAATCATCTAGAGACACCTTCAGATAGTAGGGTAAATATAAAATATCATATGATAAAAATTTATTCTAGGAGATGGTAGGATGTCATTACCTAGGAAGATCTATATCAAGATATGATCTCGAGGGACACCTTCAAGAGAGTAGGGTCAAGCTCAAGGCTCATAAGCTACAAAATTATTCTAGGAGACGGTGGGATATCATTACCTAGGAAGATTGATATCAGGATATGATATCAAGGGATTTATAGAATGTATTCTATGATTACATCTTTAAATATAAATTTAGGGATGACCAAGATAGAGAGTTAGTGAACTTATAGTAGGGATCTATGTATGTGATTGAATATTAGACCCGTTTCACCGAGCTGTAGTGATTCAAAACGACTCTAGTGGTGATAAGCTCATGGCTGTGAGGCGATTTAATGATTGGTTGGTATATTCTATCAGATCACAGTTTAACTTTTTCTAATTGATCACTATTTATAATATAGTAAACTAGGCCCTCATTACTAAGTGGAACATGAGGTAATCCAACAGTGTGAACCATGGTAGTTCATCACCCATGAAAAATAATGGTTCTTCAAGCTGATGAAAGAATGATTTTAAGGTTTCTTGTTGGATAATTTGAATCCATACAAATCATACTAAAAGTTTAATTATTTTACATAACTATAGATATCCTAGAAATAAAAAATCCCAGTGCATGTGAGACCCAGTAGAATATAGAGGTTGCAACTGGATGGGCCATATTAAGCATTTCTACAGGATTTTTTCCCTAGTTCTTAGTGAGAGGGGATCTACAATGATTCCAAATTTTATAGAAGGGATATTAGTAACTATATAGGAAGGAATATAGAGTACCACCATTCCCATAGTCATATGTGGTGGTCTAGGTAGAAGAAAACATACTCAGGACTCATAATGTCAGTAAAGAGGGCATACTTAGGGCAGTTAAGGTTGCAACTCAGGGCCATGGTATGAGAAATATACAAACTGTACAACCTGTACTAGAGGAGAAAAGTTCTAGAACTTATACTTTTCTAGGAACTATTTTAGTATATTCCACCTCAGTGTCTACTTTTTTGACATTGGTGCAATTTACTCTTATATATCTATGACTATTATTGAGAGTTTGGGCCTCAATATAGAGTACTTAAATGTTGTGATGATGCTAGATACCCCCTTTTGGTATTTTATTAGAGAGTGTTCACCGGTGTAAGGAATATCCCCTTGAGATAGGTGGATATATATTCATGTGGAATATTTTCGTCATTGACATGATAGGGTATGATGTAATCCTCAGGATGGACTGAGTAGTTATTTATCACGCTCTTATCAATTTTTATCACTAGAGTGTGACATTTACATCACCAGAGGGTTAACATGTTCACAAGTGAGATTGTATTTCCCAACATCTCAAGATGCACCTAAGAATCATGGGATGGTAAGTGTGATAACTCATATTTCAAGTCTATTCTGGAATGATATAGGAGTAAAAAATATAATTTTTACTCCTATGGTGGACCATTTCTAGGATTTCACCCATGGAGACTTTTTTGGGATACCTCCAGTGAGAGAGGTAGAATTCTCCCTTGACCTAGCACCTTAAGAAACACTAGTATCCATTCTTCCTTAAAATATGACACCTACAGAGCTCCTATAACCCAAGAATATTTTGGAAGATATGGTGGCTAAATGTGTAACCTAACCTAGTACTTATACATGGGTTTTATCGACCCTTTTTACCATGAAGGTGGATGATACCCTTAGGATTTTCTTTGATTGTGGATGAATGAACCATCTTACAGTTAATAATTTGTTTCCACTTCATCAAATAGACAACCTCTTTGATTAGTTTCAAATAGAAAGGGTCTTTTCAAAGATGTATTTGAGGTTAGGATACCATCAGGTGCCTTTCAAGCCTTAATACATTCCTCACATATATTTCCAAAGATGTTATGGTCTCTATTAGTACATAGAAATTCCATTTGGTCTTTTGAATGTGCTAACTATTTTTATGTCCTTGATGAATTTATTTTTCCACCTGTATCTAGATTTATTTTTAGTCTTTATAGATGATATTTTTGTGTTTTATCATTATTGACATGACTATTCCAAATTTCTTGAGATTATGTTGAATACACTACGTGAACATCATAATTATTCTAGGATAACAAAATGAAAATTTTTGATTGACAAACTCCACTTCCTAGGTTGTATTATATTAGAGCCAGGAGAATCAGTAGACCCAAAGAAGGTGAGAGTTTTATTTTCTTGGGAGCATCTCAAGAACTTCCTTGATATATAGAGTTTAATGAGGCTATATAGATATTATAAACACTTTATCTATGATTTCTCATCCATAGCATAACATATTATGGGCGTGACTAAGAAATTTGTGAAATTTTTATGGATGTATGTTTTAAAAAGTCCCTTTCAGGTGTTGATGGCCCATTTGACTTTAGAATTGATCTTGATTTTGCAAGAACTATGAAGATGCTACACAATTTTTTGGGATGCATCAAGTATTGGGATGGGGGAAATTATGATGTAAGACAAGTGATTCATAGGATATGAGTCTCATTATTTGGGGCCTCGCAAGCATACTTTCTCGACACATGATCTCAATATACTCTTATTTATTCTTGATTTACATTTTTGGAGACATTATTTACATTGGAAGAATTTTGTGGTGTTTAGTAATCACATAATCCTCAACTATATCTTTACTCTATGTGATCTAAATTTATAGAAGGAAATATGGCCTCTATACCTACAACCATTCCATTTTAAGATTTCATATATTCTTGGAAAATTCAATGTAGTAGCCGATGCTCTGAGCCATACAACCTAGACACATGTGGTTATAGAGGCCAGTGGTGAGTAAATATCGTAGCATTGTTTTCAAAGATGCATGTTGAGGTTGAGTATGATCATGGTTAGGAAATCCTCTCAGATTGATTAATTACCTATACCCTTATGAAATTTTTAATGATGAGGAAAACATTGGATCCCATGGTCCTAGTTAAGAATGAAATTATCCCAGATGAGGACCCGTCACCTGGTTAGACTTTGTATGAGGATGCGATCATACTCATACATGGGAATTCCTAAGTTCCAATAGAAATAAAAAAGGAGATGATATTGGAATATGTTACCTCATCATGGGAGGTATATCATATTGTAACCAATTTGTACCGAGATTTATTACACCAATATTGGTGGTCTGGTATGAATGGGGAGATATCTAGCATTATCACTATGTCTTCCACCTATCTGTTAGTGAAGGTATAAAACTAGTGAGAAACCATTATTTTACACCCATTTTACATTACCATGTGGAAATGAGATGATATATCTGTATACATCATGAAAGCATGTCCAAGATCACCTCAAGGAAATGATACAGTTTGAATCTTCGATTGAGTGGATGATGAAGGTCGCCCGTTTCTTAACTGTTTGAGAGATCTTATCGGTAGATGAGGTAGAGAGGATATATTTTAGGGAGGTCATATGAATTCATGGAGGTCCATATTATATTATATCTATAAGATACACTCATTTCAAATTGTGATATTGGAAAGAGTTGTAGAAGGACTTGGGTAAATAGGTACTTCTGAGCATGTCCTATTAGGATTAGACTAATAGAAAGACAGAGCACATGATTCAAGTGCTGGAGGACATACTCTATTATTATGTATTTTAATTTGAGGGTTCTTAGAAGTAACAAATACCCATTGTTGAATTTTCATGTAATAATATATTTCAGGATAAGATCTAGAAGTATCCTTATAAGGCCTTATATGGTATGTTATTCTGATCACCTCTATGCTGGTTAGAGGTTGGGGAGGTATCATTGCTTGGAAAAAATATCATACAGTAGACTTTAGAGAAGGTCCAGCTGATCAGGAAGAACACGCTAAATGATCTGCTTAAAAAATAATTATATTCCAATTTACTACAATTACCTCTATAGTTTCAGGTTAATAATATTGTTTTTTAATTTCTTTCACCAAGGTTATGACATCGATGGATTCATAGGCAGTGTCTGCTTTGCACTCAATTTGTTAGGGACTTAAAAATATTAGAGTGGAGAAGACTAATGGCTGACCAGATATCACTTATTCAGAGATACCAGTATATGGATGATTTATTTCAGAAGTCTCAACTTTATCAATATTATCCAAAACTGTCAAATATTCTATAGCCTGATGAGGTTGAGTTATATGTGGATTCTTACATTGAGGAGTAGCTAGTGCGTATCATGGGTTGGAGTGTTAATACTTTTTAAGGCAAGTTAGTTCTTCTATTATGGGTGATATGGAAGCAAGACCAAGTATAGGACTAATCCTAAGAGTGGTAAGCCAATGTACATGATAAATGGATTGAAAATTTCTCAAATGATCCCTTACTACCCTCAAAAGGACAACTCAGGGATGAGTTTTTTAAGGAGGGGACATTCTAATAAACTATATTTTCATGATGTTATGGATATTTTTTTCAATTTTAAATTATTTATTTTATTCAAGTGAAGGTAACTTATGTCCTACTGATGATATCAAAAGAATATAGAGATCTTTCAATGATCATGGCTCTAGAAATTGCTGAAACAGATTGAGCTGCATAGGTAGTGCACTATTAGTGCTAACCATGTGACTCAATAGTGCGGGGTATATAGTGAAAAGTAGGGACCACATGGTTTGACCTAATAGTCTGACTCAGGACACACACCTGTGAAAACATTCTATAGTTTTTATCATAGAAATATAGAATGGTTTTTCATGTTTTCTTAAAGCATGGGAATGAAACATGCATGTCCCCTCATATGATAGTGCTGAGAGCATGGTTGGTGCATGGTTTGACAAACCACACAACCAAACCATGCAACCTCTCACAGAAAGGGTAATTTACCCTTTCCCGTTGTAATTTTTGTAACCCTTATTTCTCATTACTCCATCATTTCATCCACACCATAGCCCCCTCCATTCATGTGAATCTCCCCCTCAAGATATACTAGTATTTTTGATATATCCCACATTAGATATCTATTTACTTTTCCATTAGGCACATTGGATCAGAAATGGTAAGATCTATAATCCTCTTATTATTATTCTTAATTTTTGTTCCCTTATTATGTGCTATTTTTGTGTGAGCTGATATGTCCTATTTTCAGGGCATTGGTTAATTATTCTGATTTCTCCCATTATTGCTTAATTAAAGGGATAATACCGGATAAAGAGAGTTGTATGAGCCTAAGGTAGGTGTTATAGTAATTTTACCTCAATGTATTGAAATTTTATATAAATTTACTATGGTTAAAATTTATAGACATTTCCACACATTTTAAAAAAAGTTATTTCCTCCTAAATTAAATGAAGCACATTATGATACACCACATATGCCATGATGAATTATTTATAGGATTTATACCTCATTGATTTCCACCCCTTTGGGTGTGATAAATTAGATTCCCTATTTAATGTAAATGTGTAAATGAACAAACGCCTTCAATGTGGGTTGGTTTGAACTTGGATTTTATATTCCTTAATTTATAAATTACATGGATTAATATAGTTCAATGGAACATTTTCAATATTTATATACCTGAATTTGATAAATTGTGAAACCCGTGGTTATAAGGAAATAAATGAATGTAAATTCCTAAAATGGAAAATGATATATGAATATTACTATTAGGCCTTGGTTATTGGATGATGATCAATGGTTAAGGGATTTATTGACCATGTTATTTCATACTCCCATACATTGGGTGATGGGAATGACATCTCAAACAATTTAATTTTATTTATTAGATGGGAATAAAGATCCATGTTAGCTTGTATTGGGTCTTAGGCATGAAGTATCACCCCATAATCCTGAGTGTTGAGTATTAAATATCCCATTCCTATGAGATTTAGGGATTGTACCATTTTTGGAACTTTTAGCTTGATTGACTAGTTATGGGAGCCCGAGTTACACTCAGGTCTAGTTAGCACCCAGTATCAATGTATATTCCAATATATGTCCTCACATATATAGGGTATATACATGTATGCATATTATATTTATATGATTAAATATATTTTTATATACATGTTAATTAAGGATAAGACTAATTCAAGCCTATGATAAAGTATGTAAAGTCTACTAGGTGTCCTACTAAAATCGGAGCTGACTAGTAATTATTTATCCAATATTTTTTATAATCAATTTTACATGAACTCTTCCATGATATATACATAGTCTGAATTATTCTATACAACATTGGTGGTGGCCTATTGAGTTTATCTCACCCCCTACTCATTCCACCTTTAGTACCTTAGTAGACCACATGATTACATGAGTTGATAATGAAAAGTGACCTATAATAGATTCTAGATATAATTTTATTATAGCATGGATAATGGGAGAAGAGGACATCGTTTATTCTTGTGATACTAGTGGAAATGTATTTTGGTCTTATTTTATTTCTCATTATGTATATTTTATACAGGTGTATCTTATATCAATTTTTTTTTTCATCCGTACAACATGTAATCATTTTTTATATGACTCATCTAATGGATTTGGATTATTACTACTTATTGGATATTTGATATTCCTATGTTCTTATTTACAGAATCAGTTTTTGTTGTGATGTTGTTGTTTTATATGATTTCACTATTTATTATTTCTGTTAATATTTGCTGTGTGAATCTGATATAAGGGTATAATATCACCATTGTGAAAAATTGTTTCCTCAATTTTAATTAGTAGTCTCTAGAGTATGAGGATGCGCTCTTGAGGCCATGTGACCCACCATCTTAGGGAACCATTTTAGTGGCACTTAGGTCAGATGTTACAATATGATATGACCCAAAAATGGTCATGTATCATGAAGGAAATTATGTATATATGACCATATTCCCTTTCTTCCCAAATTTCAAAACGTTATTTTATATATATATTCAAAATAAAACATTATCATCTTCTTGAAACTATAGATATCATCAATTATTATCTATATAAATATTATATTAAAAAATTACCTCTTGTATAATATGTTGAATGGTTGAACCTTCGATGTCATTTCATGGAAAAGGATAAGAACTATCAACTTCCTCTCTCTAACTTCATCCCAGTATATTGGAGTCCTATATCTATTCCCATTAAGAGACTCACATGGTTTCATTTGAATAAGAAAAATTAAAACTATTTTCATATGTTAAATCTTCTAGGGGATGTGTTGACCCCAAAAAACTGAAAATACATAAAAAAAGTGCTCGAAATATCCTCTAGATGTTTAGTTATCCACTTAGACTAACCATATATATGAGGATGTTATATACTGGTAAATCTCAATTTTATAGACAATTCTTTCTGAATACTTCTCCAAAACCTCATGGTAATCCTGAGATCTCAATCAGATATAATAGATAATGGTAATCCATGAAACCTCACCACTTCCCTTATGTATATTTGGGTGAGTTAGTCAATGTAAATATATTGATTAATATAAATAAAATGTGTTAAATTTATAAGGCAATAATCTATAACCAAAATATAATTATGACATTTATATGTTTTTGGGAGTCTTATAATGAAGTCTATAGTGATGTTTTCCCATTTCTATAATAGTGTTGGTAATGGTTTCAAAATATCCTTAGACCTTTTTTGTTAAACCATTACCTTATGAAATACTAGACATCAAGTTATAGACATTATGATTTACCTCTTAATTTTATCATACCATATGTTTTTCTTGAGATATATATACTTCTTTATGCTTCTAATATGGATAGATAAGGATGATTTATATGCACATCCAAAAGTTCCTTCTATAATCCAGGATTTTATGGGACACATATCCAATTTTGAAACCTTATAACACTATATTTATCAAAGTTAAACTCTAGAATATTCTATACCTTTTTCTATAGCACTACATCATCTTTTTGGGATTCTTTTATCATTATGTAAATGGAAGGTTGAGTGGTTATTTGTATTATATATTATTTATCTCTTTCATTTATGAATTAAAGATTCATAATTTTAAAATCCTTGATTATTGGGTCTTTTTAAATCCTCGTCATAGATAGAGTAGCATGGTATTGCCTTCTTAGAGTATCAGCCAACTTATTTTACTTTCTGAGGTGGTAATATATTGAGATGATATAATATTTTATCAATTATAACCATTTACTTTGGTGAATACTTAATGTCTTCAAAGTGAATATGTATGTTAAGCTCTGATGATCTGTATATATATTTGAATCTTTTTTCCGTAGAGATATTGGAACCAAATATTTAATTCAAAATCAATACTGTGATCTATAAATCATGTATTAGTTAATTTTTATCAAGTGTATTTAATTGGTGTAAATAATTAACAAGTATATTATCATTATATATGGATATTCAACCCAAATAATTTTTTATGTATCACTATATATGAAAAAACTTCTTTTCTATTTGGGAATGTAACTATAAGAGTAGTGAAAAACCACTTCTTCAGTTCCTTGAAACTTTATTCTAATTATTATATCTAAAGGAACTTCAATCCCTTCTATGTTAACTTGTTTATTGGATTTTATATTCATGATAAATATTTCAAAATGTGTTGGGGATATTGAGTTTACACAAGAAAATTACATATCTCAATTATAGTGGTCTTCATGGGCTATTACTTGATAACTTTCATCTTTGATGTATCTACTGATTTTCTGTTTTTTATGATTACATGACCCAAGAATGATAAATTATGTATCTAGAATTCACAATTTATAAATTATATATATACTTTATCCTTACTCAAGGTCTTCAACATAACTCATAAAGGATATTCATGCACTTCCTTTGTCTTTGAATAGATAATAAAGTCACCTATAAAGATAACAAAAAATCTATGAAGGTAGTATCAAAAGACACTGTTCATTATATTTATGAAGATATAATAAGAATTTATAATTAAAAATGGAACCACTTAAAATTCATAGTTTCAAAAGCATGTATGAAAAGATATCTAGGAAATATCTCTTAACCTTTAACTAATGATATCCATATCAATGGTCAATCTTTGAGAATTATTAATTTACTCTTAGTTGATCAAATAGATCATTGATAAAGGGTAAATGATACATGTTCTTGATAATGAATTTTTTAATCTTATGATAATAGATGCCAATACACATTGATACATCAATTTATTTTTAAAAATAAGAATGATGGTCCCCATTATGAAGCATTGGGTCACATAAAAACCTTGTCCAAATTTTCTTACAGTGGAACATTTAACACCGTTATTTAAATGGGATCCATTCTATATAGACTCTTTGAGATAGTAATGGATCCATGTATGTGTTTTATTAAAAACTAAATCTCTAACTCTTGATGTGTATTAGGTAGTTCATCTATAAATACCTCATTATATACCCATACAATAGGCATGTCATCATTTTTGAATTCCTTCCTGATCATTTGAATAAAAAGTTCCTAATTGTTGAGTATCATAACCCATATTAAATAATATTCTTCCGTCAAGGGGTTCATAATCATCCTGGTGTTGATACATGATAATAATAAGATTTAGGATATGTAATGATATTTCCTTATCCAAACTGTTGATATGTGATCTATGTTGGGAAATCTAGTCCATACTAAATATTTTGTCAAAATTATACAACAAAAGTATAATTAGATATATATGAAGTGCCTTCCCCAAAATCTAAATTAGAGTAGATATATTAATCCTATATGTGATCCTTATTCCATAAGGTATTTTCACTAAGTTTTAAATATCTATTAATTATGGTGGTTATTCAATATTAATAGAAGACTTCTGTGATATTGGAGAATGTGATGAACCAGAATAAAAGAAATGTATTAGTAGTTCTAGAAAAGTGTTCAAGAATACCTGAATTCACTTCATTATCATGTTCTACCTCCACTGTAGTGATTATAATTTCCTATCCTTATCCCCTTTGTTTGGGAGGTCACGTGTGCCTATTTTTTCATTGGATCTTGTGTTGAAAAATTAGATTTTATAATGTCTAAAAATATTTCTCTGAAAGAATTGTATTGATGAAAAATCATTGGCAGGGACCTTATTCTCATATGTTTCATTAATTAGATTCTTACCTTTAGTTTGATAGTTTTTTGGATTGAGGTCCTACTATACCACAAATAAAAAAACTCACTAATCCCTTGAAATAATTAACCCAATGCTTCTCCCACATTTATTACATGTAAGAAATTTGTATTTCTTCCTAGTATATGTATTATGATCGATGCTTCCACGATACTCCACTTTACTTTTCTTTTCCAAAAAATATTCAAAGGTTTGGGTTTCCATCACTACCTTAAGAGAACATCGAATAATCTCTTCATAGATGCCAAAAAATATTATACTTTAATACCTTCAAATACTATGATTTAAGAAAGTAAATAAGTGGCTGATATTTCTATCATCATTAGAGATGAAACCCTAGGACTTCCTTTTGAGTCTTGTAAAATTTTACTCTTATGATCCAATAGATTCATCTAATTTTTTATTTAAATATATAAATCATTAATCCATTTTTTTGTGATGAGTGTGAGGAAAATACATATTTAAAAATATTATATTGAAGTATAGACACTTTATAGAATCTAACACCTAACTATATATGTAATTCTTAAGGAGACTCTACTATTGGGTTTCATCAATTTTTAAATGATTTATTTCCAAAATAAAATTCTCAGGGTCCAAGCACTTGAGAAAAAAATATCTTCTCTATTTTACTAACCCACTACTCAAAAACCAGTGGACTAGAAGACCCATTAAAAGATTGTGGTTGTTTCTTTATAAATGTTTTGATAGAGTGTTTCTCCTTACCAAGTGAATTTTGGATCTCAACATGATTACAATTTTTTCCCAAAAATTGATAGAGTTGGGTGATAATTCCCATGAGTTTTTTCATTAAATTCCCAATATCATTATATTTACTATTTAGAAAATACCGAGATTTTATATTTCACCCTTTATTAACACATTTTTTAGTTTCTAGTCATTACCTTTATTAAAGGAAAATTTGTTACGAGTATACTAAATTTTATTAATATACCTAAAAGTAATCTATAAACACAGAAGGTGTATTTAATAAATGATTTTCATTAGTTATCCAATGAATCTATAGGTTTCATCCTAAGTTATCCATGTTTTACATTCTAAATAAACTAGTTATATATATATATTTAAATCTGTTATATTTGTTTTTAAATATAATTTGATTAACCAAAAAACATCCCATGATAGTATCAAAATGAAGGGTGCATTTTTACCTCTTTGTTTTCCACTAGGTCAAAGTTAAGTTTATAACCAACATGAAATATTTAGGGTTATTACCCATAGGTACATATGTACCAAAGCCTACATCTTCTTGTGCTATCTAGATAATTATATAATTATTAGGATGACCATACAATCTCTACTTTAACAAAACATCAGTATGTAGATATTTACATAGACTCATCACAAAAACATATCCATAGTGTTTTCAATGATTTTATCTAAAGTGATATAAAAAAATAACTAAAACCCCATATAATGTTAACTAAATTGACCCAAGATAAATAAAAATTAAATAGTATAATAAACTCATGATTTATATAATACATATCAAAATAGTTGTATGACCTGATCATTGAAGGGTTTAGTGTCTGGAAGATTAGATACATAAATTACATATTTTAAAACACTTGTAATCTCTACTCTATAATCACAATACTACATACTCTTTTAGAAATATCACATGATATATTCATCCTCATATACTAGGGGATGGGAAAATAATAAAGTGGTGAGATCAAATTCTTATCAAGGGAAAAAAATATAATAAATTATTTAATCATTAACTTTATGGAGAGCATGATAAAGGGGATAAATATATTATTGTAAGATTGATAAAACACTATTTTATTGAATATTTTATTGATAATAAATGACATAATTTCCTCACATTGTGTTAAATATGTTTAATTAGAAAGTATTTGGGGTTAGATCATTCATTTGAATATTTGATGAAAATTCCAGTTTTACCCTTTATAGTTCACTGTAGTATTTCGAAGATACATATTTTTATATTTATTATTTGAATTTTAAACTTTGTAACAGTGTTCCTAACTTAATTATCTACAACTTTTATTCAGGAAACTAGAGCTAAAGAGTTCATTGGGTTGTTGAAATTGGGCCATGAAGTCAAAGTTGGGCTGGGCTCTCCAGAATGGAGAAGCTTCTGTATTGCGGCCATAAATCCTTCATATGGGACTGTATGGAGCCCAAATTTTGAGAGGATATAAAATACTCATATACTCACATTGTATCCTTCTGGAAGGCTGGCCAATTCACGCGTTTTGGTGGTCAAATGGGCGGTGCAAGTTGGAATAAAATATTTGGCCGAATTTCCACATTTACACTTGAAACCACTTGTAACCTCCCCTCCCCTCTATAAATTGGAGTTTTTCTCATTGGAGGGGTTGGGACGTGCATTGGGAAGTTTAGGGCAGAGGAGAAGTGGATCCACTCCAATTATCCAACCATTTCTATAAGGGTAGCTCTTGAAGCAAGGATCCCTTCAACGAAGCCTTCTTCTTCTCCTTCATGTTGTAATGATTTTGTTTATGTAATAAAATTCTTTGTTCTTATTTTATTTCTTATATTTTATTCTGTTTTGTTTAAATTTATTATTCTCTTAATATTCCTCTTTAGGCTGGAATTCTTGAGTAGAAGCGTTATTGGGTTATACCCATTATAAACCGTTGCACATGCAAAACGCTTCTACGATGATTACGCCACCCATTGAAGAGTAGTCTTTTAGTAATCGATCTATCTTATACCCTCTTCATTTAATTATTTTGAATCATTTAGCTACTTTAATTCACTTAATATGGTCCATGAATTGTGTTTTTAAATTGTAAGAAACTAAGAAAGCAATTGAACAATTAAAACAAAAACACGCGAGGTCGGGATTTTGTGTAAATTGTGAGAGCGCGATCTTAATCGGTAATACAAGACCACATGGGATAAATTTGTAGAGTTAAAATATAATCCCTAAACACAATTCATCCTTATTTATAGAATGGATATGAGCCTTAAGTTACCACTGACCATAAGCTAATCTTAGAACATCAATCAAAGCAGGGTGCTGCGATTGCATGTTCCGAAGTTAGCCTAGGGTTAAATTCACATCATCTTCATGGTAAAGTTAATTCTCGTAGGGTTAGGGATTTAAAAAATTAAGGGATCATAATTAAATGAATGTTAATTTACATGATAATGATTAATAATAAAGTGAAGAGGTAGAGTTAGATCGATTACGCCTTTTAAAATAGATTTCTAAAAAAACATCTTCTTGTTGTGTCTTTTTTAATCAAACATCATTTCAAAATTAAAAACAAAAACAAATGCAATATTCTTCCAGAAAACTTCTTCTAGATCTATAAACTATAAAAAAAACCCCCATCCATTCAATTAGTGTTTTTATTCTCTTTTATTTTATTTTTAGAATACCTCTAAGAAGTTGTTTTAATTCACTTCCTCCTTTGAGAGACGACCTTGGTCAGCCACTCTGCTGCACCTAAGTACCCCAAAATCACACTAATCATTTGAGGGCACCCACGACAGTGATCTATCAAATTGGCGCCATTGCCGGGGAGGCAAGTAATTATTTCAAAAAATTAGAGGTATTTATTTTATTTTACATTTTATTCTCTTCCTCTCTTCTTTCTTCCTTCTGTACCCAATCTGATTTTTCTTCCTCTTCTTTTATTTTCTTCTACTTCTTTTTGGACCATCAACTCAAACTTCTCATTTTTATTTTACAATGGTCCACTTTCTTTCTTTTCATTTTTATTTGATCAATGACACAAACTAATCCCGAAGATCTCTTAGATCTTGACCCTGAGATTGAACGTAGCCTTAGGGCTCGAATCAGAAATTCTCAGTCTACGGGAAATTTCAATATTCAACCAGTTGGTGAATTCCTCTCTTCTGGAAACATTGAAATTGGAAGCTATTCAAATTCAAACATAAAAGAGGAACCAATGGCTGAAAACAATGGAAATTAACTTAATAGAACCATTCGATAATTGGCTACACCTGATATTAACTATAAACCAAATTGTATTGCATACCCAAATCTTGAATCGGACTTTGAACTAAAATCTGGGTTAATTCACTTACTTCCAGAGTTTCATGGCCTCTCTGGTGAGGATCCTAATAAACATTTGAAGAATTTAATGTGGTTTTCTCAACGTTAAAACCAAGAAATGTTTCTGAAGATCAAATCAAATTAAGAGCATTCCCATTCTCACTTGATGGAGCTGCAAAAGATTGGATGTATTATTTGCAACCTGAAGATGTAACATGTTGGAACGATTTGAAACGTCTTTTCTTGAAAAGATTTTTTCCAGCATCAAGGACCACATCCATTCAAAAGGAGATATCAGGGATCAAGCAAGCACAAGGGGAGTCAAAGTATGAGTATTGGGAGAGATTCAAGAAGTTGTGTGCAAGCTGCCCACATCACCAAATCAGTGAGCAACTCCTCATCCAATACTTCTACGAAGTACTCACACCCATGAAGAGGAGCATGGTGGATGCTGCAGCTGGAGGAGCATTGGTGGACAAGACACCAGTAGCTGCACAAGCATTGATCAACAAAATGGCCCAAAACTCTCAAAAATTTGGTGATAGAGGTACACCACATGTTCGAGGAGTACATCAAGTAAGTCCTTCTTCTCTTGAAAGTCATTTGATCGATACTAAGTTAGATTAATTGACAACTATGGTGAGGCAGATTGCATTGGCTCAAAAGACATCCCAACCCCCTCCTTCAAGGCCTTGTGGCATTTGCACTAAGACAAGCCACCCAACTGACTGTTGCCCACAACTACAAGAGACAGAGGATTGCGCAGCAGTATTCCCAGGGAGACCATTTCAGCAACATCAACACCATACCACCCCCAAACAAATGGCCAGGCTGAGGTTTCAAATCGTGAGTTGAAACAAATATTGGAGAAAACCGTGCAACCAAATAGGAAGGATTGGAGCAAGCGCTTGGATGATGCATTGTGGGCTTATAGAATAGCATACAAGACCCCCATTGGTATGTCCCCATTTCAGATTGTTTTTGGGAAATCATGTCATCTCCCAGTGGAAGTCGAGCATCGGGCTTATTGGGCTATAAAAAAATGCAACATGGATTTGGCCCAAGCTGGAATCCAAAGGAAGCTGCAAATTCAAGAGCTTGAGGAGATTAGATTATCATCATATGAGAACTCAAGGCTCTACAAGGAAAGATCAAAAGCAGCTCATGACAAAATGATCCAACAAAGGGAGTTTCATGTTGGAGAGAAAGTCCTTCTCTACAGTTCACGACTGAAGCTGATGCCTGGTAAGTTGCATTCCAGATGGTTAGGTCCTTATATTGTATCTAATGTTTTTCCTTATGGTGCAGTGGAGATCACACAAGAGGACACTAGAAGGAGATTTACAGTCAATGGGAAACGTTTAAAGAGATACATTGAGGGACATCCTACTGATGTAGTGGATTTTATCACACTGCATGACCCCATCATCACTTGAGCACATCAGGCTGTTCCTAACCCTTTCACTTTTATATTATTTGTCCTATTTAAAAATTCTACATTTCATGTGCATATATCATCTCATGGGTTCACATTGAGTACAATGCAATATTTTATGTGTGGGGGAGGGAACCGTTTAGTTTAGTAATTTCAATTGTTTTCCTGTTTAAAAAAATCCAAAACAAAAAAAATTGTGTGTTTTTCAAATTTTGTGTGTTTATTTTTCAATTTTTTTTGTGTTTTTGAAATTTTTGAGCTAAAATGATTCTCATCACTATTTTGAAATGCATATAAATGAGTGAAACAATTTATCCCTTGAAACTAAGCATAAATTAATGCTGAAATGACTTTGTTTCAAGTTGAAATATTTAGTAATTTCATGAAAAGTACGCTGAATTTTGAATCCCATGCCAATCTCACTGTCTTTATATTTGAAATCACTTTCCTGTGAGGCTTCTAAACCATTATTTTCATATTCTTTACATTCACCTCACTTCTTGAGAGAACCAAACCATACTTGATTTAACTAGAATTTGATCTATTCCTGTCAAAACTTGAGGGTTTGAGGTAATTATGTTTAAATGATTGAGGCATTTGTTTGGTATTAAAGCCCCTATTTAAATGAATCCTTTTTTATAATGGCCTAACTTGAATATTTAATCCTTGTAGCCCTTATAATCCATGCACAGCCTGTTAGTTTATCCACATTACAAGCCAATTTTCCTTATCCAACCAACTCTTGAAGTGAAATTGCATAATCTAGTTGAGCTTAAGTGTGGGGGAAGTTGTCTTGTGTTTTGACACCACATTCTATGATACTTTGGGTGGAAAATTAAATTCTAAAGTGGTGTGTTTGCTGCTAAAGAAAGTCATTATATTGAAAGCTGTTCCTTTTCTGGAGCTTTCATGACAAGTGAAGCTGTGCCTTTTCTGGAGCTTCTAATTGAGGTGGAAAGCTGTGCCCATCTGGAGCTTTCATGAAAATCATGTTTGAGAAGATTGACATTTTTTTATGCTGAAATGATGAATGGTGTAAATCTTTCATTACTTTTCATGATGATGGAGCTGAATTGATACTATGGGGATTGAATAGAAGACCATATTTAAGTGAAAATTAGATTAATGCAATTTTTCTTCAAAAGAGTCAAGCCCTCCTCATTCAGCCTCAGAGTTTTTCACATCTTAATCCTACCAACCGAAAGCCACAGAACAACCCTGAAAAGTCCTCATGATAAACATATTTCCTTGACTCACATCGGGTAGCGATGGAGGAATCTATCAAGCCTATGGTGACCCTTGTATGAGTTTGGATGAGAAAGACATTGCAAAAAATTGATATTTGAGTGATGAGAGAAAATTCAAGTGAGGTAAGTGTTTTGTGCATGGGAGGATAAATAAAGTGGAAATATATTGAATGATATAAATGG
The DNA here is from genome assembly GCA_963277665.1 of Viscum album. NCBI lineage: Eukaryota > Viridiplantae > Streptophyta > Magnoliopsida > Santalales > Viscaceae > Viscum > Viscum album. Next base: position 426,376,118 of record OY728150.1, on the reverse strand, counting down.
AGAACTTGAAATAAGGTTTTTTATGAGTCATGATATCTTTTTATTCTTGGTGGGAAATTGATTGATCTCAATGATATGTGTTTTAAAATTGGTTTTGATTTGATATTGATGTTTACTTGATATGAGATTTTTCCCAGGAGTGCAAAAGGGTAAGTGTGGGGGAGTTGATAAAACACTATTTTATTGAATATTTTATTGATAATAAATGATATAATTTCCTCACATTGTGTTAAATATGTTTAATTAGAATGTATTTGGGGTTAGATCATTCATTTGAATATTTGATGAAAATTCCAGTTTTACCCTTTATAGTTCACTGTAGTATTTCGAAGATAAATATTTCTATCTTTATTATTTGAATTTTAAATTTTGTAACAGAGTTCCTAACTTAATTATCTACAACTTTTATTCAGGACACCAGAGCTAAAGAGTTCATTTGGTTATTGAAATTGGGCCATGAAGTCAAAGTTGGGCTGGGCTCGCCAGAATGGAGAAGCTTCTGTATTTCGGCCATAAATCCTTCATATGGGCCTGTATTGAGCCCAAATTTGAGAGGAGATAGAAGATTCATATCCGCACATTTGTTCCTTCTGGAAGGCCGTCCAATTCACGCGTTTTGGTGGTCAAATGGGCGGTACAAGTTGGCATAAAATATTTGTCCGAATTTCCACATTCACACTTGAAACCACTTGTAACCTCCCCTACCCTCTATAAATTGGAGTTTTTCTCATTTGGAGGGGTTGGGACGTGAATTGGGAAGTTTAGGAAAGAGGAGAAGTGGATCCACTCCAATTATCCAACCATTTCAATAAGGGTAGCTCTTGAAGCAAGGATCCCTTCAATGAAGCCTTCTTCTTCTCCTTCATGTTGTAATGATTTTGTTTATGTAATAAACTTCTTTGTTCTTATTTTATTTCTTCTCTTTTATTATGTTTTGTTTAAATTTATTCTTCTCTTAATCTTCCTCTTTTGGCTGTAATTCTTGAGTAGAAGCGTTATTGGGTTATACCCATTATAAACCTTTGCACATGAAAAACGCTTCTACGATGATTACGCCACCCATGGAAGAGTAGTCTTTTAGTAATCGATCTATCTTCTACCCTCTTCATTTAATTATTTTTAATCATTGAGCTACTGTAATTCACTTAATATGATCCATGAATTGTGTTTTTAAATTTTAAGAAACTAAGCAAGCAATTTAACAATTAACACAAAAACACGCGAGGTCGGGATTTTGTGTAAATTGTGAGAGCGCGATCTTAATCGGTAATACAAGACCACACGGGATAAATTTGTAGAGTTCAAATATAATCCCTAAACATAATTCATCCTCATTTCCAGAATGGATATGAGCCGTAATTTACCACTGACCATAAGCTAATCTTAGAACATCAATCAAAGCAGGGTGCTGCGATTGCATGTTCCGAAGTTAGCCTAGGGTTAAATTCACATCATCTTCGTGGTAAAGTTAATTCTTGTAGGGTTCAGGATTTAAAAAATTAAGGGATCATAATTAAGTGAATGTTAATTTACATGATAATGATTAATAATAAAGTGAAGAGGTAGAGTTAGATCAATTACGCCTTTTAAAATAGATTTCTAGAAAAACATCTTCTTGTTGTGTCTTTTTTAATCAAACATCATTTCAAAATTAAAAACAAAAACAAATGCAATCTTCTTCTAGCAAACTTCTTCTAGATCTATAAACTATAAAAAAACCCCATCCATTCAATAAGTGTTTTTATTCTCTTTTATTTTATTTTTAGAATACCTCTAAGAAGTTGTTTTAATTCACTTCCTCCTTTGAGAGACGACCTTGGTCAGCCACTCTGCTGTACCTAAGTAGCCCAAAATCACACTAATCATTTGAGGGCACCCACGACAATGCTCTATCAAAGATCATGATACCATAGATGATTATCATAAAATATTTTAAAGAAATATATGATCCTAAAAAGATCATTAAGGAAGCATATAAGATATGAAATACCTCAAAATACATCTCAACAATCATATAATTGTTATCATGATATTAAAGTCTGAAATACTTTAAAAATATGGTGAAATCAAGAAAACATGGAATATCATAAAAATAAAATTAATCTTGAAAATATTGCATAACTTGATTAAAAACATGGAAATATGACATAAATTGATAAACATCATAGAAATGTGACACAACCATAATCATATAATAACATCAGTGGGAAACCCATTATACCCACACCTATGTATAAAAACTCATTATTTCTTTACCTAAAAATGTGAGAAATACCATCAAGGTCACACCTATATAAAAAACCATTATGTCCATTCCTGAATATCTCATGAGATATAAAATTAAAACAACTAATTGGAGGGAAATATAAGACCCAAAAACTTGTAAGCTATATTTCTCAATTTTAAATAAAGAGACCCCATGCTCACCTTTCTAAAAAAAAACACAAAAATTATATGAGATTAATAAAACATAGAAATTTTATAAAATAGAATCATGAATTAAATTATTTTATTCCAAAAAATTTACCATCCAAAATAATAACATAATAAACTAAAATATAGGGTGAAATATAATATAAAACTCCTATAGATATAGATTGTTTTATAAAATTTGAAACCAAATCATGAATTTTTTTTTTAAATTTTTTTTATAAAAATTAACAGTTACTTGTATATTTTAAAATAGAAACCTTTGTTTTTTTAAAAACTAAGTAAATATAAATCCATTCATTGAAATTATTTTAGATCGAAACATATTTTTTTAATTAAATGAATAAATAAAAAATAAAAAATAAAAATATTTAATAGATAGTGGGGAATGAAAATCAAGAAGAAAGTGTAAAATTCAAATGAATAAATTTTAGTTACCATGTGCCTTACATTTATCCTTGATTTTGAAAAAATTTATTTGAAAACATTTATCATAAAGATAAAAATCCTAATGAAATATTTTAGAAACAAATTCATATATATTTTTCTATAAATAAAAATCATTAATAATAATAATTTTCATGTAATGGATTGTTGTAATCACTTTTCAATATCAGGTGTTAATACTCTAGAACGTCTTGAACTAGGTTCATAAAAGAAGTGTTTATGTTACTTATTATCCAAAATATAAATATTTAAATACCGTTAAAGGTAATGAAATTTATTTTTTATAAGTACTTATAATGTTTTAATTATATTACATTGGAGTTTTAGTCACTATTCATGAAGCCAAAAATAATGATGAACTAGTTTTGGGTTATTTACCAATATCGATGGATTACTTTATAACAGTAATTAATTTTTTATGTTTTTAAAAAATAACAATATTAATGATATATATCTTATATAATATTCAAATATAATCTTAAAAGAACCATTTTTAGAAGTGATGGTTATTAAAAAATGTTTATTCATGGAGGTGGTAGTCAGAATAACGCAAGATTCACATTTTCATTTTTACAAATAGAAAATGTGGGGGTTGTTAATTCCAGAACCATAATTATATAAAATAATTTTATAATAATTATACATATGTTACTATTTAAAAAATATTTAATGAAATTTTAGTAAGATGAAAAGAAGATAACAAAATAGAAAATGAAAAGAGGTGTTATAAAATTCTATCTCTCTTCTTGGATTATCTCATTTCTGAATGGGTGTAAAGCTTTATGTGATGTTATTTTTTTTAAAAAAATAATTTCACTAAGGTGTATAAGAGTTTAGAGGTGTTGTTTGTAAAGAGTTTGAGATGAACATAATTGGATTTGGTGTGAGGGTATGAAAGGAGAGGAGTGACACATTAATAAGTGAAAATCAAAAACATATTTCTAAATCCCAAAATATTTTAATTAATGGGTTGTCACTCTCAATGAAAGTGGCCAAAAAATTAAAAACTAATAGAGAGTAAAAGAGATAAGGTATATCCACACTTCAAACAATCAATCAAAAATAAATTTTCAATTTTTTGGCACATTATCTATTATGTTACACATTTTTATAATCCTGGTTTTCATCACAATGAATAGTTTTTACCTAGTTAATTTATCTTCTATGGTCAAAATAAAACTTTCATTACTATATAATTTGAATCTAATATTTATAAATTTGAAATACATATATAATTTAGTTTTGAAAAGTGATAAAATTTAATTTTAAAATATAAATGTATAATATAATAAAAATATATTTCTTATAAAATTATAACTTACAATCTAAAATGTCAATTATGGGTTTATAATTTAAAGAATAATTTTTTCAAATTATAATAAAAATTATAAAATAAATATTTTTTTCCTAGAAAAAGGTTTCATGAACTTTCAATTCATACTTATATACTAATAATGATATAAAATTCATGTTACATTTAAAAACTATTTTTGACTCAATTCACGTAAAAAAATTATTTAGAGATTATAAAAATTCATCTTAAGATAATATGGAAAGGATAAATCCAAAAATGATTTAATTTTTCTAAACACACAATTTTAAATTGATAAATTATATTTGTAATTTAAAACCTAGAATATTGAAAAAAACTATTTTTATAGTAAAATTTCTATTGGTATATTAAATAATATTTTTTACAATAATTTAATATTTAATATAATGTTAATAAATTATTCATATAAAAATATGTTAAACTAAAAAAGAATTAAATTTTAGGAAAATATTTTATTTGTTTTTTGTTTTACTAACTGAGTTGATATTTATAATGTATTTTATTTTGTTTTGTTATGATTTGTATATATATATATATATATATATTTCAGAATTATATTACCATATTTTATACTTACCAATTATATGGATAATATAAAATAATTTATATTTTTTAGATTTCAGTGTTTAGTTTTGAGGAATCCTCGAACACAATACTTATTTATGGAGAAAAAACTCATGTCATTACATTCCACCCCTATTGAAAAGATTTTTCACCTTAAATGTTATTTCATGGAAGAAAACTAGTCAAGTTAATTTTCCATCATCACATCCCTGAGTTCCCATTAATCCACCTCAAACATATGATTTCCCCATATAATTTTGACTAGATGGGTTTTCTTGTTTCTAATAACCTTTTTTTCTTTAATCTAAGATTTCCAAAAGTTGTTCTTAATATGAAAGGTGATTTTCCAATTTTACAGATTCTGAGATCTGTACATGTTATGGATATGGAATATACTTCCTCAAAAAATAAATTTGGAACATATTGTGCTCTTGAGAGAGGTTTGGATGAGTGATAAGCAATAGGGTATGACCAAGAAATGATATACGATCTCAAAGTGGCTAATGTATCTATAGTTGAGTTTTCATTTCTTCCCAAATCTCACAACTCGCTTCCAAGGATATATTCAAAGGAATACATTGTAACCAAATTTTAACTCCATGTCTTATCAATGATTATCTATATAACTATTCTATTAAATTTTTTCTACTTTCATATTCCGTTGAATGGTTTGTAACATATTCATAATTTCTTAGAAAAGATTAGGACCTATTAACTTTCTCTCTTAAACAACATCTATTAAATTAATATATATCTTTCCATAAATCACCTCATATGGTTCCTTTTGATTGATATAAAAGAAACCTTTTTTATATGTTAACTATACTAGGGGTAAGTGTTGATCCCAAAATCCATGGAAGTCTATTGAACAAGATTTCAACATATCCTCTAGATTCTGAATTTTCTTCTTATACTGAACATATTTTGGAGGATGATATTCTATGATAAATCCCATCACTATCTCCAATAGTTTATAAATACTTCTCTAGAACCTAATGTTAAACCTCAGACCCTAATTATATATAATGGATAATAGAACTCCATGAAACCTCACCAATTACCTTATATATATATTGGGGATTGGATTAAGGGATAATAATCTTTAATAGAATTATAATTTGATAACTTTTAAGGTGATACAATACAACCCAAATTTAATTATGAATTGTAAAAATTTTAGGGAATCCTATGATGAATTCTATGGTGATGGTTTTATATTTATATTCTTGCCTAGGTAATTGTTTTAATATAGCATTATGACTTTATGTTTCAACCTTAACATGATATAATTATAACAATCAATATATATAATTTGTGATTTCCATTTTCATGTTATCCAACAAGAATTTTTTCTTTATATCTTTATGTGTATTTTTTATTCTATATTGGATAGAAAAGTATGAGCTATGTACATCATCCAAAAGTTCCTTCATCAATTCTATCTTTGATATTAGGGTTCGAATCCTTTTAAATCTATATTTATCAATGTTTAATTTAGAAATATTCTTTATCTTTTTCTATATCTCTAAACCATCATTTTAGACATCATTGATATTTACATAAATTGAAGGGTGTGAATTTAGTTTCATTAGATAGGATTAATCTCTTCCCATTATGACTTTATGATTCATCCTATGATAATAAATGAGTATTATGTCATCTCTGATCCTCATCATGGACAATGTATCATGGTGATTCCTTATCAAACCATAAAATAAATTATTTTTCATCCCTAGGTGGTAATATATTGAGTAGTCATAATATTTTTTAAATTAAAACTATCTCCTTTGTAAAAAATTGAATTACTTTAATGTGAATATATAATTCAATATCTCATGATCAGAATATATATTACACTTTTCTCTATAAAATTAATTCAGTTGAATATTTAATGAAAAGATCCATGCTGCTAACTCTAAATCATGTGTTGAGTAATTTTTCTGATGAATATTTTATTAGAATGAATCATAATTTATTACCACATAATCATGAAAGAGAAAATTACCCAAACCCGATTTCAATGTGTCAGTATATATTATAAACACCTCCCACATTGTAGTGTAATGTATGTATATGAGAATTTTCCAACCCATTCTTCAGTACCATCGAACATTTTTTACATTCCTATAATCAAAGAAACTTTAATATCATTTATGTTATGTATTTTAGTGGATTTATGATCCAAAATAAATCTATCATAACGAATTGGTAATATCATGATAACCTAATAAAAATGTGGATCTCAATTATAGTGGTTGCTTCAATCCATTTCTTAAAAACATTTTTCTCTAATAGATCTATTTATATGACCTTAATTATGGTTACATGACTCAAGAATGATACTTTTTATAGCCATAATTTACACTTGCTAAATTTTGAATATAATTTATCCTTTCTCAAGGTCTTTAACATAAGAAATTAATGTTCTTCATGATCTTTATTACACATTGAAGATAAAAAAATATCCTCTCTAAAGACACCCAAAAATCGATAAAGGTATTTTCTAATGAATACTAATTATATCCATGAAGATAGTAGGAAAATTTATAACTCTAAAGGAAACCACTGAAATTCATATTTTCATTGCCTCACATGGAATAAATTATTGAAAATATCTTCCCTTTCAACCCTTAAGTGATAATATCTAGATCAAAGGTCAATCTCAAAGAGGTACTGAGATCCTTTGAGTTGATTAAATAAACCACTGATATAGTTTAGGTGATAATTTTTGTTGATTGTAACTTTATTAAGCTCATAATAATCAATTCAAAGACTCATTGATCCATCCTTCCTTTTGATAATGAGTACTATTTAACCCAAATATGAAGTACTATGTCATATAAAACCCTTTTAAAAATTGTCTTTTAATTTCATCATTAACTCCACTAATTCAATGGGATCATCTTATATGGACTCTTTGATATAGTTATGGATCTAGGTATGAGTTCAATGGGAGCCATCCAATTTGTATGTTTAAAATTTTTACCTACTCAAAATATTTATGTATCGATTACTTAGTTAAGTACAGAAACATATTTATTAACTAGTGTTATTAAAAATATTATTTATTTTTAAAGAATAGAACAATTTCTTAATTATTCAATAATTCTAGATTTATGGATTAGTGTATAACTTTATACAGAGGAATAATATTATGTACAAAGTATAAGAACATAAAATAATGAGATTTTCACCAAAAAAATAGACAATTACATATACAGAAGGAGTTATAAAAAACATTAACATAGAATTAAAAAATCATAAATATTATATATGGATTGATATATTTTTAACAAAATTATTTTTATCAAAAAAAATCCTTATGCAACAAATTTCAGATTGAAAATATTACACATCTTAGTTGGAGATGATCTTATTATATATCAGACTTATGAAATAATCTGTATTTCATATATATTTCACATTTAAAATAATCCAAATAAAATATTTTTATCAACGTAAGAAGTTTATTATTTTATAATTTAAAACCTTTGATGTTTTCCCTAGTTACAGTTTTGGAAATTAAAATCCTCAGATGATTATACTTATTTAATCATACTAAGATAACTCTTAATTATTTTTACGCGTATTGATGATTCATTTAATAGAAAATTGATAGAAATTTCATATATTATTAATTAAATATTTATATTGAGTTAAATTATACACATTATTTCAACGATTTCACCATGGGAATTCTAAATCTTAATAGTATTGTGTTTTTGAATGAAGGATTTCTGAACTCTGAAGTAGTATATTTATTTTTCAAAGTTATATTCATTAAAATTATTGCTAGTAAATATGTATCTAGAAAATATGAAGGATAAATAATGATGATTGTGTAGATGTATATTAATATAGATATTAAAAAAACTAGAGGAATATATATGTTACATGTGATACAATATTGTTGAAATTATATGAAATCATAATACTATATCACTTTGCATGAAGGATCTAAATATAAAAAAACTAATTGGAAAAGTGATCAAACTACTATAACTATTAAATATTCATCTATTAAATATGTTTTAGCATATTTATATTTAATTTTTAGTTTTTTTATGTTTTAGTAATGATGTTTTATGATTTTCTCATACAAAAAACATAACATTTAGTTATACATTCGTAAAAGGAATATGCTATAATTGGGTTGTGACTCCCCTTCATAAGTCATGTTTTGTGTTGGTTGTGCCTCCATAGAAATGATTGGTTATAATTGGGCTATGTATACCCCTTAAAAGATGGGGTTTTGTGGTTTATATACCACTCGTGGAGTTTAGGGTGTGAAGAGTAGATATAAGATCATTATGATTTTGACTAATATGAAAATATCTTGAGTTCATTTTTACTTTACATTATTTAAATTTATTTTTATTAAAATACAATTTTAAAATTTTCAATTCACTCATCTTATTAACCCCTCAACCATCTAACTCTATGAAAAAATCACTCAAAAAATATCCATTGAAGATATAACACCAAAACTGAATGGGTGTTATCTATAATAATATAACATAAAATTCCTATTCCTCATTGATATTAAAAAATATTCACTTATTTTTATATCATCGTTAAAATTTATCCAATCACATTTCTTTACTTAAAACTAGATATTAAAAAAACTCATCACCTCAATAATTCTTCTTTCCTTCTTGTTGATATCCTTAATTTTCTATATTATTTTTTTATTTTTTATTTTTTTGTATATAATGTTCCATTATATCCTAAAATTTTTGAACTTAAAATTCAAAATTATTATTTAAATCAACTTCCAACATCATATACTTCAAATCCACCCATTGTATTCTATTCAAATGAATCTCCACCATAGATATTCAAATATTATGTTGATAGTTATTCTAAAGGACATCAAACAATAATTATAATTCCAAGTAATAAATTCTATTCAATCTCTCAAAATTTCAATACTCATGGTTTGGAAACATTCACTAAGATGCGACATGTTGGTTACTTATTCAATTTCTGCTTATATCATAATGTTATATAGAGATTAACGGAATGATCAAGATTGATATTGAAAAAAAACTCAAAGACTAATTTTCATAAAATTTCATCCATCTAAATGGCATGAACATCTTGACATGATTTCATTACTCATATTTTGAAATCATTCCCATTGTGTGATTGACACTTAACGTCAAACATCAAAGGAGAAATCATTACATACATGAATTTGAAAATTTTACAAAATTTAGAACATCCTATATGTATCTGTTTATTTTTTGACACATTAATTAATTTTTGACCCTTACATATCATGTTTTCATGGAGTGACTATTGTAATTTCATTATGAATCATCTAGATTAACTCTACATATAGAAAAAATTATGATTAGAAATTTTTTAATTTTTATAGAATATAAGTACACACATGGTGTGATTCATGTTCTCACATTATAATCTATTGCTAGAACTACCAAAAACATTTTGAGTATATCTTCAGGAGTATCCTCTCAACTCAACACTCATTAAAACATTTCATACTCCCTCAAATATTGACAAAAAAACAAATATTACGACATGTGGTCTCAATAATTATTTATTGGGTATAATTTCATTCTCTATGTCCATGCACCATAATTATGTCCTCAAAACCAAATGTTCATCCTATGTTAATTTACGATCTTAAATTGATATATATTATTCTCACCTCTTACTCAACTTTTTAGATCACCAATTTTTTTATTTATATTTGACTAGTTATGAATAAAAATATATAATTTATGTTTAGAAGTGGTTGAAGTATAGTGAAAATATGTTGTAATGTTCACAGGGTTCAAAAAAGTCTTTAATGTATCTAATATTTGAAGATAATAAGACTATTGTTTTTGGAGTGTAATTTATTATGATATGTATTATATATTCAGGAAAAACTATGTATTATGTATGTATGTTATAGTGTGGTTATTTTAGATGGTATCCGAGTGGGTTTTAGTTAATTTTGGGGATTCAGTTTTGATGAATAAGTGGTCTAAAACTCAAGAAACCTTATTGGAACAATGAGTGATTATTATAAGTTTTACTAAAGGTGACCTAGGGGAAAATTAAATGACATATTTTTTAATCAAGGTATCATAATTTAGAATATCTTAGTATTGATTTTTATTATCAAATGATTGATGACTCTAGTTATTATTATTTAATATCCAAATTATTATTTTTGGTTTTATCTAATAGATGGTACCAAAAGGAACTGAGTGATTAATGAGTAGATGTAAAATTAAATTACTATCAAAATTAGAAACCAAAAAACTATTGTTGGAGTGAAAAATCTCATAGTTATTCTCATAAAAAAATATCAAGAAATTAATAATAATATGAAACAATTCAAACAACCAAACATGAAATGAATGTAATAACATGCTAATGATTCCATTATGTGACATAGAACATGAGACAACCTAAAAATAACAAGCATATATTTCTTCTAAATTCTATAATTTAAACATTATATCTCACAAATAAACATAAAATTCCATAACCCTAATGTTTAATATCATTATAGATTATTTAAATAAATATATTATTCTACAATTTTTCATTAATATATCATACAAAATCACCACACATGAATTAATTATAAACAGAATAAAACTTATAATTCCCTCTAGAAATTGGAAACATAAGAAGGAGTGAGCTAAAATTCTCATAAAGTGAAAAAATATCAATGATAAATAAAGGGTTGGTTCATAAGAATGATTGAAAACATTATAATGGAAGAAATATATAATTAAAAAGATAAATAGATTATAATATTTTTACACTAGGCTTGAAATAATAAATATTATCTCAAAGTGGAATCATGAAATAGTAAAATATATCATGGAGAAAAGAAATTGAAACACATGACAATAATCATGATCCATAGGCATATCATGGGAATGTGGTATAAAATAGAAATGTGATAAAAACATAAGAATAAGAAATCATAACATTATTATCATAGGTAGAAAAAATCATATTGACAAATAAATTTTTGAGAAAATATATTGTCAATAATTATAATGAAGAAAGCTATGAGATAATGTAATAGAAATCATTCCCATACATAAAGTTATGAACAAAGATAACCTCAATCATATACAAACATAATATCATTATCTTATGAGATATAAAACATTATCCATTAAATTGTAATGATATACCGGAACCACCTATAACATAATTATAAGATATATAATTGGGAGTGACAAAATATAAATCATACATATCATCATGAAAAACCTTAGAAATAAGATGAGTTACATGACATTTTAAAATGGTATCACATTAAATGACATCAATAATTAGATCGGTTCAAACCAAAAATTCAATTTCCCAAAATAATTACATCATAAGAGAATTTTTAGGGAAATAATGATCATTAATATATAATAGACATACCTTTTCAATATATAGATGAGAATGGATGTATAATTATAAAAAAAAGTTTCCAAAACACATTTTTTCAACGTTTTTATAAAAAGATAAAATTTCAATTCCATTTCAAAAGTAAATTTTTTAGATGGGTATTTGAAGAACATTTTAGAAAATTATTTTAAAATATTTATTAATAATGGAACCATAAAACAAAATAAAACTTATATAATGAAATAAAGAGTTGGATATATAAAATATATTAATGTTAATGGAAATGAATTTGAAATATTTTTAGGCAGTTTTAGAGAAAAAAATAATTAATGATGGTGTTTATAATATTTCCTTTTAAAAGGAGATAAATAAAATCATGAAGAGTATAATTGATAATAAATAATTGGACTTCCAAATCAGAAAAAAAACATTTATTTTAAGAAATATTATTGACATGCAAGAGAAAGATAAAATAATGAATATGAAAATTTCCCTTTAAAATTTTATATTTTTATGAAGAAAGAAATAAATCAAAGAAAAATATTTTACATGAAAATTTAATTGACCTATAGAGGTAAAATAAAACATAAAATAGAGTGATGATATAATATAAAAACTAATGAGATCATAGTAATGGAATAAACATTAAGACACCAATAAAAGGAAATTGAATCGATAAAACCCTTATAATTTTGGTAATGAACATGGTAATTTAAAATGAATTATAAAAAATGAAATAGAAATTATTATTATAAATAATAAAAATATAATTAAGATAAAATATATTAAAGAGGCTATATATACATGATATAAATAAATATATGTCTATAATACAAAACATTTCTTAATGAAAGTATATTGAGATAAAACCCCCTACCTTGGATTCATGGATGGTCCGGCGTGATATAACCTACATTATAGTAAGTTTAGGTTTATTATTAATTTATATAATACCCATATTTATATTTATTATACATGATTCAAATCATTTATAATTTATTATTATACATTTATTAATAATTTTTTATTAAAATTATTCTTTAGGTGTTAATTATCCCTTTTGTTCAATGCTATTTTTGAAAAGGTAGCTCTGGTACATGGTCCTTGATAATGTTTAAATAAAATTTAATGTCACGACCCGTCCTCGGGGCCCGTGCCGTGACTACCCCAAGCCCGCCTTCCATAGGCCAGGGGTTGGCGACTAGCACCAAAGGCGTAAAATCCCGATAACTGGGAAGGCATTGCCTTTATAAAGAAAACAAGCACCACAGAGTACAAGCGGAAGTAAAACACTAAGTACAAAAAGAGAAGCTGAAAAGTAAAAGGGGCCGGAAATACAAGCCCAACTGTAAAGTACAACTCAAAAAGGAAAAACAACAACTGAAAAGTAAAACTGCTACGCCGAGCTGTCCACTGGAAATCCCACCTGAAGGGTGGGTACAGATAGCTCCTCTGCTCCTCGGGTCCCGCCGTCTGCTCCGAGTATATCCCGCCCAGTGGTCCACCTCCGGGTACCGCCTCGTCATATAGTCCACCTCCAGATACCGTCCAGTCCTCGAACACTCGGCCTCTGTCAGCTCTGTCCGTCGTCTGCAACCAACACAACGAGGTGCGGGCATAGCCCGTGCAGGGGTGAGTATAACGATACTCAGTAGGGACCCCGAGACCCTCAAGGTCTCACTAAAACCAACAAGGATAAACACAAGAAGATCTCAACAGATAAACTCTACTTAGGTATATGCCCATACATATACCTAAGTTATCAAGTAACCCATCTCAGTCATGAGGAAACACAAGGGTCATGAGATCAACGGATAACCACTACCCAGGTATATGCCCATACATATACCTAAGTTATCAAGTAACCCATCTCAATCATGAGGAAACACAAAGGTCAAAAGTCTCAGCTCAAACCAGGATTTTCATTATCGAAACCGTAACTGCTGAAGAGCCCCGTATCTGAAGTGTGTAGTAGTCCTATCACGACTCCGAGGTACTGCTCACTAACCTATGACTGCTGAGGTACTCCTCCTGTCGAGTACTGCGGGTTTGCGGCCAACTACCGGGCGCTCCGTCCGCTGAGGGTCTGTCGCCAAATACCGGGCGCTACCCAGATAGCCTGCTGAGGTACTCCTCCCGTCGAGTACCGCGGGTCTGCTGCCAACTACCAGGCGCTCCGTCCGCCGTGGGTCTGCCGCCAAATACCGGGCGCTCCGTCCACTGGGCTAGTCGACTCACTCCAAGTCGAGTCGGTCAAGCAGTCGTCAGGTCTCAGCCGGCTACACGGTCTCCGTACTCTGCACGCTCGTCTCCACCGTCGCAGGTCTGTCGCTACAACCAAGCGCACACACTCCGTAGAGTATCGCGGGTCCGCCGCTACAACTAAGCTCTCCACCGCCAAGGGTCTGCTGCTGCATCCAAGCGCACCACCACTGTCAAGTACCACGGGTCCGCTCCACGAGCTACTGGTCGATACTCCAAGTATCACAAGGTCCCGCGAAGAAGTGTCTCAAAGGCCCGTCTCGTCACAGGGGTCTCAACGCAACAGACGGCGCGTCGATCGGACGCCCGGTCTGTGAGTTATTAGCCTTTTCGTCCCAGGGGCCCGGTTGGTTTCGTGAGCGAAACCAATCCCGGCCGTATCTCAACTGCACCCCGAACTCCCATAGGGTATACTCAAAGGGACCGTTACTCAACGTAACCACCAACGCCGCTGACGGCTCGACAAGCGGACGTCCTGTCTGAAAGATATCAGCTTTCCCGTTCCAGGGGCCCGGTTGGATTTCGGGTACAATCCAACCCGGCCATACTCCGACTGTTTCCAAAACTCGGGCGGAGTATGTCAAAAGTTCCGTCTCATCAAGAGGAAGTCAACGAAACAGATGGCGCGTCAATCGGACGCCCGGTCTGTGAGTTATTGGCATTTTCGTCTCCGGGGCCCGGTTGGTTTTTAAGGAAAAACCAACCCGACCGTACTCCACCTGCGTCCAAACCTCGGGCGGAGTATGCCAAAAGATCTGATTCACTAAGAGGAACACAACGCGACTGACGGCGCGTCAATCGGACGTTCGTGGCTCGAGATATGAGCGTTTCCGCTCCGAAGGCCCGGTTGGTTTCGTGAACGAACCAACCCGGCCGAACTCAAAGTAACCCGAAACCTTGAGTGCGATATATCGAAACGACCGTCTCGATGCAAGGATCGCGTTGCCGCAGACGGTTCGTCATTCGGAGGTCCGAGGCTCAAGTTATGAGCCAAGAACCGAATCTGGTCCGAAACGGGGGGTCCGGGTCCGGGCCGACCCGGCCCGACCCCCCCCCCTTCTGGACGGCGCGGCGGCCGGCGGCGGCGGACGGTGGCGGCGGACGGCGGCGCCGGGCGGCGGCGCGGCGGCGGCAGACGGCGGCGGCGGACGGCGGCGGCGGCTGGCCGCGTGGCGGCGGCGGCGGGCCGCGTGGCGGCGGCGGGCCGCGTGGCGGCGGCGGGAGGCCGCGTGGCGGCGGCGGGCCGCGTGGCGGCGGCGGGAGGCACGCGGGGCTAAGCCCCGCGTTTCACAAGGCGGCACGGCTATAAGCCGTGCCTTGCAAAAGAAACGGCCCCCGCAAGTGGGGGCCGGCTGGATAAAAACCGGGGGGGCTTTGCCCCCCCCCCCTCCTTTAATTGAACCGCCCCCCCTCTCTTAAAGAGGGGGTTTTATTTAAGTGGCCGGGGAATTAAATTCCCCGGTTTTAATGGTATCCGGCCGGCCAGCTGGCCGGCCGGTTTTTCTCTAACGGGACCGGAATTTCCGGTCCCCCTTCGGCTTCCGACGCCGGCGGCCCGGCCGCCGGTCTCTTCTTCCGCCGCGGCCCGGAACCGGCCGCGGTCTTCTCGTCCCGCCGCGGCCCGGAACCGGCCGCGGTCTCCACGTCCCGCCGCGGCCCGGAACCGGCCGCGGTATTCGTCGTCCGGCGCGGTGCGACGGCACCGCGCCCCTTTCGCCGTGCCATGATTCCTTCCAACGCGGCGCGACGGCGTCGCGTTCTTGAAGATTCTCCTTGGCGTAACGCGACGGCGTTGCGTAAAATTAAACGCACAATCATCCGCGTGGTGCGACGGCACCACGCCACTTGCTTCCACCCGCAAGAACAACAAGAATGTTGGAGGGGTTCGGTCGTGTTCGTACGGACCGGCCCCCCTCACGTTAAATTAATAACGCATCTTAAAATAATCAACATCCCATGTTAGTTATACGAACCACGAGAAGAATGAAATAATTAAATATTAAATGAACCACCCCTACCTTGGGTACAAGATCGAGGATTCGACTATGTCCGCGGAAGACGGCGTCGCGGAAGTCGGGCGTCGCGGTCGTCGTTCGTCAAATCCGTTGACGAAGAGGCGCGTCCGAAGAAGCACGTCGTTGGCGAATCCTTGTACGCCGACGAAGGTTTTTCCGAGGAAGGTGCGGTGTTCTCTCTCGTTGACACCGAAGACGAAGAAGAGCGGAGCGGCGTTCTTCGTCGGAAAAAGAGTGTTCCTCGTCAAGTCTTGCGGAAAGTCAAATAAAAGGTAACATCGAACTCAAGAACCCTTACCTCGATAGTCGCACGTTGACGGAGTCGTGGAAAATCGGTGTCGATTCCTTTGACGTCGGAGGAAGAGTTGTTGTCGAAGGCGTTCGTCGCGGAAAACCGACGCGGAAGGGATGACGCGGAAGAAGAACGTCGCGTCGCGGATGGATCGTGTTCTTCGGCGGAGAAGTTCTTCGTTGAAGAACGACGTTCTTCGCGTTCTTCGTTGAGGTTGAAGAAGAAGAAGAGGAGCTCTCCACCTCTCAAGAAGACAAACGATCAACCCAAAATAAAATAAGATAACATCTTATTTTATTATTACAAAACATAAAAGAATTTCAAAAGTTTGAAATTCAAAATGGCTAACCCCAAAATTAACTCACTTATTTAATATACAAGAGTTGTATAATTAAAAAGAAGTTAAGTTATCAAGCCATTAAGAGGGAGAGTGGGGAGTTGAAAAGGTGTGGGTTCGTGTGGGCCCCACCACACTTAATCCTCCCAAGGGAGGTTAAGTGGGTGTGGGTCCCACTCCCAACCTCCTTAGATAGGTTTTAACAAGTTAAAAATAAAATTGTTCTACACAATTTTATTTAACTCAAACTAAAAACCCCAAAACGAAACTCTCAACCCGCAACAAACGCAACTCCCGAAAAGGTCTCTTTAAGCGAATATCGGCGCTGCGAGTTCATCGGTGCCCTCGGATTTCAATTCCGAGCACCGGATCAAAAGTTAGGAATTCCCGCTCGTTCGTTCACTGAACGTACCCGAGCCAAACTTCGGAAATTAATTCCGGGCACTCCGGGCCTCGGAATCAGGTGCCGTCTGAAACCGCGCTCTTGTAAAATTCTAAAGAAAATTAAGAAAAAAATTTCCTTGAATTTTACGGGTCTTTACATTACTCCCACCTCAGGGCTTTACGTCCCCGTAAAGCTACATCAAAAACTAGGAAAACAAAAGATGGTACTGAGCACGCATCTGAGCCTCCCGCTCCCATGTTCTCTCCTGGAGATTCTCGTGCCGCCATCTGTTGCGCACAAGAGGAATCGATCGCCCATGTAGGACCCGCTCCTGGATGACATGGACCTCTTCCGACGTGGCCCGGACCATCTCTGGTCCCACAAGAGCTGCAAGATTTCTTCTTTGCCGATAAGAGAAACCTGGTCTCATCCCCTGGATGAACCACATTCTTTGCCTAAAACAGTCAATCCTAACATGGATGATACTAATCCATATCAAGGATGACGTCGTAAGGCCTCGACGCTACTACTAAGAGATCCAACCGTTACTCTCGCCTCCAAGGGTTGAGTCACACTGTCGGCATCAGTGTGTGGTAACTGGGTCTCCTCCAGTAGATGTCTCACAAGTGAGGGTCAAGTCAACAGTCAACTGGAACCTCTTAGTAACATCACAAAAGAGGACAGGAAAGAAAACATCACAAAAGTATGCGTCTTTTATTATTGCAGATCATAATACAAGACGCTACATAAAAGCAACATCAACATGGAACTAGAAGTACAAAAGACGTATCCACTAGTTCCTCCCCTGTCCACCTGCTTTACTGTTGCTCAAGCATTTGTCGCTGCCTCTATCTCGGTGGCTCTCCCAAAGCATGCGGATCGGGAGTCGGACAGTCACGTGCCAGATGTCCCTTTCCTCGGCATGAGTAACACAACCTGCTCCTTGCACGGCTAGCTCTGTTCCCACTCCGGGTGCCCTGCACCACCGGTCCTAAAACCCGAGTTCACCCAACCGCTGGTCTGGTCCTCCTGGACCTCTGCATCATCTGTCTACTGCCCACAGATGACTCGGCTTCTGATCGAAAATCACGCGGTAAAGGCAGAATCTCCTGTACACGCTCGGGGTGTAGAGATACTGGCACAAACTCCACCCTGAAGAAGGTCTCGAAGTCTTCCCATGTGAAGTTCATCTCATCGCAAAACTGAAACAAGTGGCTCCACCACCTACCTGCTGCTGCGTGTAGTAGGCTCGCAACGAGGATCACCATGAGGTCTGCTGGTGTCCTCACTAGCCTAAACACTCGTACCACTGCCTCCAGCCAGTCCTCTGCAGCCTGGGGATCCGTCTCCCCGCGAAACCTGGGCGGTCGCTGGCGCTGAAACTCATGCAGTGCGCTGAGGCGACGTGCATCGTCAGCGGCTGCTGCTGGAAGCATCGGGGGCTCGGCGGGTAGAGCTACCGCCGGTGCCACTACTGGAAAAGGGCCCTGCACCGAGGCCTCGTCGCTCGGTGGGCTGTCGTCACGCTCGATTCTCGGAACCCTAGCTGGCTGCCGTCGTGGGGCCATCCTGAAAGAAACAACGTAACACGATCAAACGATTATACCTGGTGAGCTGACCTGGTTTGAGCCGTTTTAAGGGGAAAAACTATTGAAAACACACGCAATCAGTGTTTTCGTGCACAAAGTCGGAAATCAGTTGTCAGGGTCCTGGTGTATGGATACGTCGGCCGCCCGCACCAACACTGGACTCCCTGAACTGAAAACCACACTCGGTACTCTCAACACTATTGCTTCACAGAAAGAAACATCAGAGTTATAAGTTCTGCGGTAGAACCGAACTCCTTTGATACCAATTTGTCACGACCCGTCCTCGGGGCCCGTGCCGTGACTACCCCAAGCCCGCCTTCCATAGGCCAGGGGTTGGCGACTAGCACCAAAGGCGTAAAATCCCGATAACTGGGAAGGCATTGCCTTTATAAAGAAAACAAGCACCACAGAGTACAAGCGGAAGTAAAACACTAAGTACAAAAAGAAGAGCTGAAAAGTAAAAGGGGCCGGAAATACAAGCCCAACTGTAAAGTACAACTCAAAAAGGAAAAACAACAACTGAAAAGTAAAACTGCTACGCCGAGCTGTCCACTGGAAATCCCACCTGAAGGGTGGGTACAGATAGCTCCTCTGCTCCTCGGGTCCCGCCGTCTGCTCCGAGTATATCCCGCCCAGTGGTCCACCTCCGGGTACCGCCTCGTCGTATAGTCCACCTCCAGATACCGTCCAGTCCTCGAACACTCGGCCTCTGTCAGCTCTGTCCGTCGTCTGCAACCAACACAACGAGGTGCGGGCATAGCCCGTGCAGGGGTGAGTATAACGATACTCAGTAGGGACCCCGAGACCCTCAAGGTCTCACTAAAACCAACAAGGATAAACACAAGAAGATCTCAACAGATAAACTCTACTTAGGTATATGCCCATACATATACCTAAGTTATCAAGTAACCCATCTCAGTCATGAGGAAACACAAGGGTCATGAGATCAACGGATAACCACTACCCAGGTATATGCCCATACATATACCTAAGTTATCAAGTAACCCATCTCAATCATGAGGAAACACAAAGGTCAAAAGTCTCAGCTCAAACCAGGATTTTCATTATCGAAACCGTAACTGCTGAAGAGCCCCGTCTCTGAAGTGTGTAGTAGTCCTATCACGACTCCGAGGTACTGCTCACTAACCTATGACTGCTGAGGTACTCCTCCTGTCGAGTACTGCGGGTTTGCGGCCAACTACCGGGCGCTCCGTCCGCTGAGGGTCTGTCGCCAAATACCGGGCGCTACCCAGATAGCCTGCTGAGGTACTCCTCCCGTCGAGTACCGCGGGTCTGCTGCCAACTACCAGGCGCTCCGTCCGCCGTGGGTCTGCCGCCAAATACCGGGCGCTCCGTCCACTGGGCTAGTCGACTCACTCCAAGTCGAGTCGGTCAAGCAGTCGTCAGGTCTCAGCCGGCTACACGGTCTCCGTACTCTGCACGCTCGTCTCCACCGTCGCAGGTCTGTCGCTACAACCAAGCGCACACACTCCGTAGAGTATCGCGGGTCCGCCGCTACAACTAAGCTCTCCACCGCCAAGGGTCTGCTGCTGCATCCAAGCACACCACCACTGTCAAGTACCACGGGTCCGCTCCACGAGCTACTGGTCGATACTCCAAGTATCACAAGGTCCCGCGAAGAAGTGTCTCAAAGGCCCGTCTCGTCACAGGGGTCTCAACGCAACAGACGGCGCGTCGATCGGACGCCCGGTCTGTGAGTTATTAGCCTTTTCGTCCCAGGGGCCCGGTTGGTTTCGTGAGCGAAACCAATCCCGGCCGTATCTCAACTGCACCCCGAACTCCCATAGGGTATACTCAAAGGGACCGTTACTCAACGTAACCACCAACGCCGCTGACGGCTCGACAAGCGGACGTCCTGTCTGAAAGATATCAGCTTTCCCGTTCCAGGGGCCCGGTTGGATTTCGGGTACAATCCAACCCGGCCATACTCCGACTGTATCCAAAACTCGGGCGGAGTATGTCAAAAGTTCCGTCTCATCAAGAGGAAGTCAACGAAACAGACGGCGCGTCAATCGGACGCCCGGTCTGTGAGTTATTGGCATTTTCGTCTCCGGGGCCCGGTTGGTTTTTAAGGAAAAACCAACCCGACCGTACTCCACCTGCGTCCAAACCTCGGGCGGAGTATTCCAAAAGATCCGATTCACTAAGAGGAACACAACGCGACTGACGGCGCGTCAATCGGACGTTCGTGGCTCGAGATATGAGCGTTTCCGCTCCGAAGGCCCGGTTGGTTTCGTGAACGAACCAACCCGGCCGAACTCAAAGTAACCCGAGACCTTGAGTGCGATATATCGAAACGACCGTCTCGATGCAAGGATCGCGTTGCCGCAGACGGTTCGTCATTCGGAGGTCCGAGGCTCAAGTTATGAGCCAAGAACCGAATCTGGTCCGAAACGGGGGGTCCGGGTCCGGGCCGACCCGGCCCGACCCCCCCCCTTCTGGACGGCGCGGCGGCCGGCGGCGGCGGACGGCGGCGGCAAACGGCGGCGTCGGGCGGCGGCGCGGCGGCGCGGCGGCGGCAGACGGCGGCGGCGGACGGCGGCGGCGGCTGGCCGCGTGGCGGCGGCGGCGGGCCGCGTGGCGGCGGCGGGCCGCGTGGCGGCGGCGGGAGGCCGCGTGGCGGCGGCGGGCCGCGTGGCGGCGGCGGGAGGCACGCGGGGCTAAGCCCCGCGTTTCACAAGGCGGCACGGCTATAAGCCGTGCCTTGCAAAAGAAACGGCCCCCGCAAGTGGGGGCCGGCTGGATAAAAACCGGGGGGGCTTTGCCCCCCCCCCCTCCTTTAATTGAACCGCCCCCCCTCTCTTAAAGAGGGGGTTTTATTTAAGTGGCCGGGGAATTAAATTCCCCGGTTTTAATGGTATCCGGCCGGCCAGCTGGCCGGCCGGTTTTTCTCTAACGGGACCGGAATTTCCGGTCCCCCTTCGGCTTCCGACGCCGGCGGCCCGGCCGCCGGTCTCTTCTTCCGCCGCGGCCCGGAACCGGCCGCGGTCTTCTCGTCCCGCCGCGGCCCGGAACCGGCCGCGGTCTCCACGTCCCGCCGCGGCCCGGAACCGGCCGCGGTATTCGTCGTCCGGCGCGGTGCGACGGCACCGCGCCCCTTTCGCCGTGCCATGATTCCTTCCAACGCGGCGCGACGGTGTCGCGTTCTTGAAGATTCTCCTTGGCGTAACGCGACGGCGTTGCGTAAAATTAAACGCACAATCATCCGCGTGGTGCGACGGCACCACGCCACTTGCTTCCACCCGCAAGAACAACAAGAATGTTGGAGGGGTTCGGTCGTGTTCGTACGGACCGGCCCCCCTCACGTTAAATTAATAACGCATCTTAAAATAATCAACATCCCATGTTAGTTATACGAACCACGAGAAGAATGAAATAATTAAATATTAAATCAACCACCCCTACCTTGGGTACAAGATCGAGGATTCGACTATGTCCGCGGAAGACGACGTCGCGGAAGTCGGGCGTCGCGGTCGTCGTTCGTCAAATCCGTTGACGAAGAGGCGCGTCCGAAGAAGCACGTCGTTGGCGAATCCTTGTACGCCGACGAAGGTTTTTCCGAGGAAGGTGCGGTGTTCTCTCTCGTTGACACCGAAGACGAAGAAGAGCGGAGCGGTGTTCTTCGTCGGAAAAAGAGCGTTCCTCGTCAAGTCTTGCGGAAAGTCAAATAAAAGGTAACATCGAACTCAAGAACCCTTACCTCGATAGTCGCACGTTGACGGAGTCGTGGAAAATCGGTGTCGATTCCTTTGACGTCGGAGGAAGAGTTGTTGTCGAAGGCGTTCGTCGCGGAAAACCGACGCGGAAGGGATGACGCGGAAGAAGAACGTCGCGTCGCGGATGGATCGTGTTCTTCGGCGGAGAAGTTCTTCGTTGAAGAACGACGTTCTTCGCGTTCCTCGTTGAGGTTGAAGAAGAAGAAGAGGAGCTCTCCACCTCTCAAGAAGACAAACGATCAACCCAAAATAAAATAAGATAACATCTTATTTTATTATTACAAAACATAAAAGAATTTCAAAAGTTTGAAATTCAAAATGGCTAACCCCAAAATTAACTCACTTATTTAATATACAAGAGTTGTATAATTAAAAAGAAGTTAAGTTATCAAGCCATTAAGAGGGAGAGTGGGGAGTTGAAAAGGTGTGGGTTCGTGTGGGCCCCACCACACTTAATCCTCCCAAGGGAGGTTAAGTGGGTGTGGGTCCCACTCCCAACCTCCTTAGATAGGTTTTAACAAGTTAAAAATAAAATTGTTCTACACAATTTTATTTAACTCAAACTAAAAACCCCAAAACGAAACTCTCAACCCGCAACAAACGCAACTCCCGAAAAGGTCTCTTTAAGCGAATATCGGCGCTGCGAGTTCATCGGTGCCCTCGGATTTCAATTCCGAGCACCGGATCAAAAGTTAGGAATTCCCGCTCGTTCGTTCACTGAACGTACCCGAGCCAAACTTCGGAAATTAATTCCGGGCACTCCGGGCCTCGGAATCAGGTGCCGTCTGAAACCGCGCTCTTGTAAAATTCTAAAGAAAATTAAGAAAAAATTTTCCTTGAATTTTACGGGTCTTTACATTTAATATGGTTAAATATTTTACGTAAGGATTTTTTATATTGTTATTAATTATAGTTTTAAATTAATGAAAGTTAAGATAAAAGTTCATAAAGTGCTGTTAAAATTTACTTACTTATGAATTTTGATCCAATAAAAATAATATATTTAATTAATGAATATATTTATATATATTACCATTATAAAATTATGAAAACATTTAAAATTCAACATAATTATATTATATTACTATTATTTATGTTTTATTAATCATTCATGATATAGAAATTATAACACTGTTCATGTAAGTGGTAGCACTGACCCAAATAAGAATGCATTAAAAGAAAAGAATGAATAAGAACATGTGATTATATATATATAATGTAACATTTATAGACTAATATAAGTTTATAAATCATGTTAATAATGTAATAATTCATATTTTGAAATATTGTTGTGAAAAATATAAAGAAGTATTGATTTGGGGGTGGATAATATTTACGTTGAAGACTTCAATATTATCTTAAATATCCTCTTTGAAATGAAGGATTTAGGACTCATTCATGCAACTATAGGTTATAAAATGTTATATTTTTTAGGGATATAATATTTATTGTTATTTAATATTTAACTTACATAAATTTGGGCTATGTAGTAAGAAATTGAGGGAGTCTTTTTATAGGTTTTCTTGAGTGGAAATTTCACATATATTAATTCCTTAATCAATAAGATATATAATTTATCCTAGAATGTGGGTAAAAAGTTGAAATATAATTGAGATAATAAAAATTTATGACTATAATTTATTATTCACTCATTTATAGATATTTTTTTTGGTGATATATTAAGGATTATAATGTTTAATACAACCCTTTTATGTCATTTTACATTTATCAGGTTAACTCAATTTTTACCTAGTAACTTATTTTTTATACCTAAAAATTAAAACATATATTATTACATAATATAGATTTGAAAATTGAAAATATTAAATCCATTTTATTTTATTCAATTTATAAAATTGATAAAAAATAATTTTGTTATAAGAACACATAAAACAGAAAAATGTTTTTTTAAAACAAGTATTTTTATTTATATAATGAATCCATTTTTATTATTTTCCAAGTAATAATAACAATATGAGTGATATTTTTTTATATTTTTATATTATCTTCACACATCATTAAATAATTATTTATTATTTATTAATTTAATAATATTTTACAAAACATTAAATATAAAAAAATCTTTGAAAGATAACTATTTTAAGTTTTAAATGATTTAATTTATAATTATTTAAAATTTATTATTAATTAATAAACATTAATATAATTTTATTAATAAAATTTTATTAAAAACCTTTTTAATTAAATTAAACTCATTTTAAAAGTTAAAGCATATAAAAATTCTTAATGCATAGAAATACAAGTTATAATTAAATTATTTTCATCATTTATTAAATTAATAATCACATATTCATATCATACAAACATAAACTTATGAAAACCATAAACATATCCTCATAATAACTAAGGTTTATATATGAAATGGTTTAAGTGATGGGTGGTGAATCATCTATAATGGATCTAATAATAACTTCAATGATCTTCAACTTATCCCATAGAGAATTTTGATCAAGCTGTACTTCTTAAAGATTAGATTATGATTGGTTCAGGGTAAACCCTTGTGATTATGTAACATTTAAAAGCTTGAAAAAATGAGTCTCATAAGGAAGAATTATACTACTTAATTCCATTACATTCCCTTTCTCTTTAGATTTCATAATGGGTTACTTCTATTTATTCCTTCTAATTCAACATCTATGTTACAACTATAATTTTTTTTATAAAATACAAAATATAGTATATATGATTAATAAGTATTATTTATAATGATTTTATAAATATATATAAAATCCCAATGGCCATATAATCCTAATGGTCTTATATATAACAACCATAATATATTCCTTTATATAACCCCACATACTTTCATAAATGCACTAATCTCATTCTCTCATTTCATTTTTAATGATTTTTATCATATTTATAATGTTTCATATTTATATAACAGTTATTTTTAGTGGTTTGATCCTTAAGGAAGACCAGAATTATAAATAATTTAATCCTTTTTTAGTTGTATTAACTTATGCTTTTATTAATTTTTTAATTTTCTAATTATCTTTAATTTATCAATCACTTAATGTACTTAATTTTATATTGTAATTTTATACCTTAACTAAATAAAAGAATATTTGTTTTAATCCTATTTTTCCAGTAAGAAAATATATCATTGATTTAAATTAAATGTTTCATTATAATTTTTGTGTGTTACATTTTACATCCTTAAAAAATTTCACCCTCAAAATTCTATTACTCGTATGAAAATAAATGAGGGTATTTTGTTATTATTTCACCTAAAGGTTCCCAAATATCTACTTAAAACTTATTATTTCTCCAAATAAAATTTAATAGGGTATGGTCATGTTTTATCTTATTGATCTAATATCTCATACAATTGTTTCTCATAAGTGATTTCTTATTCTGAATGATCATCTTTTGAGTTCATTACATGTGATATATTTGGTATGGAATTACTCAAAAGCAATTCATGGAACACATAATGAACTTTTTAGAAGTATGGATATTGTGTTAATATATTATGTATAATCCATACACAATAATAAATACTAAAGAAACTGATATATCAAAGGATTTAATTTCCCTTCTTCCCGAATCACATAACCCTATTTTGTGGAGATATTTGAAGGATTACATTGTTGCTGACATCAAATTCCAAATATCATAGATTATTATGATCATTAATATTTTTAAAACTTTTTTAATTATTTGATATGTTTTAAAATTGTTTTAACCTTCTCTATAATTTATTTAAGAAGATCCAGTCCTGACAAATTCCTTTATCCAACTTCATCAAAAAAATATTTTATTTCCACAGTTATTCCCTTATAGAGATTCTTATAATTCCATTTGGATATTAGAGTAGAAAATGTTATTATATGAGAACTAATCTAGATATAAATGTTGATACCAACTTCATTTGAACTATATAAATAAATATCATAATATATCATTAAAAATTAAATTTTCTATTTGAGATTGACAATCAGTTTGGTGATGATAAGAAATTCTAAAGAAGAACTCTCTTCTTATTGAATACTTCTATATAATTTTTTTGTGGTCCATGGATCATGATTTTATATAATTTAATGTGTTACTCTAGATATTCTTACCACTTATTTTATTTATAACTTATCATTTTGATTTATTGAAAAATATTGTTTAATATTAATGAAGTATTAATTTTCTAAGTCAATAAACCCCTACTCATATGTCATCATTTCTTTTATAAGTCTTAGGAATACCATTGGTGAAATAAATGATGATTTTCTCACTTTTCCATATTGATATAGGTAATGTGTGCATCATCTCATTAAATTTATGATGTATATTAATTACATATTGGCATACCAGGAATTGGAATGTATACTCTATAATCTCCCTCTTAATATTTTCCTACCATAAGTGTTAATTAATATTTATATACATATTCAATATTATTGGATGAATAGATAAGGATAATCTATATACATCATAAAAAAATTCCTACATCATTTTTGGTATGGATATGACGTATATTGGCTTCAAATCATATAATTATTTCTTTATAATGGTTGAATTCTGGAATGATTTATACATTATTTTTTAGTTTCATAAAATCTTTATAAGAATCCTCGATCTTAAATTAAATGGTTGGTTGATCAATCATTTGGGAAATGTATGAGTTCATCCCTTTCTATATGTTTTCCATATCTATTCTTTGAATACCCATAAAGATTATGCCCCCTTAAATCCACATCAAGTATAGGGAAACATGGTCATTTAATCTTAAAGCATCAGCCACCTTTTTCACTTTACTATGATGGTAATTTATTTAATAATCATAATAGTTAATTAACTTTACCATATTGTTCAGTAAATAATAAAACCTTTTGTGTGAATATGTTATTTATGATAATATGACTAGTATATATATCACACTTTTCACCATTGAGATAATTTCATTAAATATTTAATAAAAATATTATGCATCCCATCTCCAGATCATGTGTAAGATAATTTTACTTGAGGGTCATTAATTGATGTGTGGTATATCCTATCACCTTATCATTTTGTATAATAACACATCCCAAGACCTCTTTTGAAACATTACTGTAAATCACAAACCCTTCTCTACTATAGGTTAGTGTAAGTATAGGTGCAACGACCAACCACTTATTAATATCCTTAAATATATGATTTTATTATTCTATCCATAGGATCATAACCCACTTTCATGTTAACATAGATATTTTATTTTCAAATCATGATAAATGTCTCATAAAATGTAGATATTATCTAGCTAATTCAAACAACTATTGATCTATATCACAATGGTTAGTCTGGTCCATTCTTTAATCATATATTTTACTTGAGGGATCTACTAATATGACCCTTTTAGTGATTAAATAACCCAAGATGTATAATTTATATACTATATTCACACTTTTCGAGAAAAAAAATACAATTTCTCCTTTTAAAAGGGTTTTAACACAAACCTTGAATTCTATTCATGTTCTTCCATTATCTTAGAATATATAATAATATCATCAATAAATACTTTGAAAAAAACTCAAGGTTGTATATAAAGACATTTTTCATAAAATACTTGATGTTAGTGTGAGAATTTGTATGTTTTAATGGAAACACTATGAATTAATAGTGTATATATCTTATGTTTAAGGATGACTTGGGTATATCATCTCTCCTTACACTTAATTGATGGTATTCAAAATGAGGATCCACATTTTATAAGTATTGAAAAACTCTATGTTTATCCAATAAATTATTCATATGATGTAGAGATTACTTTTTTGTGACAATGATATTATAAATATCATGATAATATAATAAATTATGCATTGAATCATCCTTATTTAGGATAAATAGGACATGTTCAACCCATGGGGGAGTACATGAGTATTTAAAACCCTTTTTTTAATTATATTTATGTTTATACTTTTTTTATTCCTATACAATATGATGCCATTCTATAATGAATATTTTATATTGGAATAGAACTAAGTATGAGTTAATATGAAAACTCAAAATCACCTTCTAGGAGAAAACCATGAAATTCATTGGTAAATTCATCCACATATTCCTATACAATTAGAACATCTTCAACATTTATTTCCTCATGAGTCATTTGAGTAATGTATCACCCGTTATTGGGCATCAAGACCCATATTAATGAATTTTTTAATAAGTATATCTCATTCTCATACTTTCATTAGTATATGATCATGGGGATATTTGGGATAAGAAATGATATTTCCCAATCGTGATAATTGATATGAGAACTATATAGGGGGATCCAATCCATGATCAGTATTACATCACATTCTAGTAAGGGGATAAGAACTACATCTTCTTGAAGTATCTTCCTAATATCTTTGATAATAGAATAATTATATACTTTTATTGTAATCATTACACCATTAAGTGTTTTCTTCACTAGTTAAATATAAAATATATGAGGCACTATAGATTATATAGGCTCTATATTTTTCCCTTATTCTTGGTGGTTACTGGTGTCTTTTACCCTCTTTATCCCCTGGATTATGGAATCTATTTAAATAATTCCAAAATTAATTTCATTTTAAGCATTGATGTCTGGGTGGTTCATTAGTTGAGACATTTTTTTCTCCATTGTGATAATTTTCCTCTTCACTTTTCTTTAGTAGTTACATGATCATTGGAATACTTTTCTACTTATAAAACATATTCATAATTAGTTAAGGAAAATTTTCATGTTCTTACTACCTCATTTATAGCTTTTATGTGTTTTGTATTTGTAAACTTTGACTCACTTCCCGATCATAATGTTTTGAGTTGAGGTAAGCTGACTTTACATAGGTAGGTGTTAACTTTGAATTTACTTTAAACACTTGGGATTGCATGTCGACTGAGAGGATGGGATGTATGGATAACCAAAAAATTTTATGGGGTATTATTTCATACCTTGGGACTATTTTATAGATTTATTTTCTAGTTTGGGAATCCATACCAAATATTATCACAACAATAGTTACCCTCAATCTAGTGATGAACTCAAATAACGAATTTATGTGAACATATGTATGAATTAAAGGTTCAAAATATTTAATATACTAATTAGTGATGGTTAATTTAAGATTATATGGTTTTAAATCCATAAAAAAGGAAATATAGAGGTTGTAATCATACATGGATTTAGTATTTATTTTGGATTTGGGAATGAGACCATAAAAGGATATTCTTATATATACATATGAGGGGAATAAAAATGTTAATAGTTCAGAAACACTTGATAAGACACAATTTACCTTTTCAGGTAACATGAAAAGGACCTTAGTGGTTCCATTTATTATCATTTTGATTAGAGCTATTAGTGAAATGTTCCTAGTGATGTTCAGTGAGAGTCTTATGCATGACATCAATTTTTGGATGATTTCCAAGAAATATGGCCTAATGAAGTTGGGTTTATTCCACATGGAATATGGACCTATGAGCTAGTTTAATGGTATCATGAGGATATATCCCATATATAAGTACATGAACTCATTAGAAATATTTACTAAATAATACAATTCATTTTGGAATATACCCCTGGTGAAATGATGTCTGAGCTTTTAGGGAATATGGATTAGTGATCAAATATGTAAGTGGAATAATAATGAATTTGTTATCATGATGATGAATTTTTAAGGTTGATGATGTTGTGTTTAATCCTCAGATATGTTTCTTATGTATCATGGTTAACCAGAATCAAATCCCACATAGTTTGAGTTACACATTTGAAGGTCATGTGGAAGAACTGTATCGTTTAATTTAATGTCATGTGGTAATGATATTGTCACGATGATTTATTTTTTGTGACTAAGATATTTTTATCATGAAATGAGATATAATTTATTATTTTGTAGGTATTACATATGTTAATTATTTTATACGTATTTCTCTCGGAATATAACCCCTTTTTAGGATTAACACTCATAGGGAATGAAGCCCTTTGAGTGGGATTTCATAGAGGATAGGGCCCCTGAATATGATTTGGGGATAATGTGTGGGATTACCTTTATATGTTATTATCCAAGAATATATCCCTTTTAATTATTCTATATAATTGGTAATATATCCCTTTGAGTAAAATTTAAATGAGCATAGGTACCCATGAATATGAATTGGGGCTTATACGTGGGTTGTGTTTGATATGTAATTCACTAGAAATATGGTTGTTTGAAGGATTATGAGTTGTAGTGAATATATCACTTTGAGTATTATTTAAAAGAGTCTATGTCAACATTAAGATGTTTTAGGGATTATTTTGGATCTATGATGGTGATGAACATGGATCATTGGGTTGAAAAGGGTGATTTCCCTTGATGAGGCTATGATCAAGGCATACACCTAGTTTGAGGTTCATGGCATTACTCAGGAAATATAAAAGTATTAGTGGGGATTAAACATGAGTTTTTGTTTCCCTTATGTGGGTACCATTGTATTATTGATGTTTTAAGGTGTTGAAATAATCAACGGGTAAATGTATAAAACTTAAACCTTGGGAGGAATTATTTTTCCACATATCTCATTGATTGGAATCAGGAGACATGATGTGTTTGTTGAGAAAAGAGACACCACTCTAGTGTACTCATGAAAGGGACCCTCATTATCCAGGGGAAAACTATTTTGATCACCATGAGGGTTCTATATATATAGAAGGTCAATTTATTAACATCCTTTTATCATGGGAATACATGATCGAAAATGTTAATGTTGGTGTTCATTACGTCATCATGTGAATATAGTGTTTTTATAGTTGGTATTATCTTGGACCTTTTAGGGGTTTCCATTAGTGGAGGGAATCCATAATGGTATCTCTAACTGATATGTCTTGATTAAGTGACTTAGTTAAAGAATATCATAGAAGAGGGGGATTTTTTTACATATTTTCAATGTTACATGAGGTAGTCATAAAGAGACCAAATATCATGGGTCTATAAACATGTAAGAGGGGGTGAACAACTTTATAAAACCATAATTCACTTACTATAATGTACATTTCCATAACATGTGAGAATCCATTAATGAAGAGGGTTTCATGTCAAGGGATTCACATAGGGTCAAAACAAAATATTCTCATGGAGAGTGGTCACATGCATAACCTACTTGGTGGGACCTCGTGGGTGATGCCTACATAGAGGGACCTTGTGGGATCGACCAACATGGTGAGATCTCATGGGAAAAACCTACATGGAAGTAATGAATAATCATGACCTATGTATAGGGAAATCCGGACTTAGCCTACATGGAGGGACCTTGGGAGTGTGACCTCTTCCATTTTTGTTTTGCTGATTCTAAAAACATTACCTAAGGAATTTCTCTTAATAAGGAAACTCTTTATTATCCTAACTTATTTTCTAGTATTTATGTTGAGGGTATATTTCAAGAAATGAAAACATGGTTATTTATAACAAACCCATGTGATATGGAATAATAAACTTCTATAAGTTGTGTGACCCATTTCAAAGATGATATTTGTTAAGGAATCATTCATTACCATGAGATAAGTCATTAAAAAAACACTAAACAAGGAGTGTATGTCATGACTGAAAGAGGACTAAATCATGGAACCATTAATGAGGAGTGTCTTATGGAGCCATGTGAAATTCATTCCTGAGATCCATGATTTTGGAGTGTATCTCACAGGGATCTTGTGTGGACGTATGAGATGTCAACCTCTGATCTGTGTAAGATAGCACTGTATTGGAGTATTTTATACTTTTGAGATCATTTAGTGGATGATTATCTTGGTGGATTTCAGAAAATATTTATCCTTATATTAATTTTCAGTCATCAATGACTAATAAGAAATCAAGAAATTTCCCCTCATAAATTGAGTCTAATTAACATGACCTTTTCTGAATAATTATAATCCCACAACCTTGTAGATTCTTATAGTTAATTTGAGGCCCAACCCTATAAATATTATTACAAGGGGGAAACATTAATATGTGTGAAATAAATCTTCATTGATGATTTTTTATCAACTACCTAAGACATCTATTCATAGATACAACATTATTCTTACACTTAATTTCATCACACATTAATATCACTGAGATCCTTTGATACCTCATTAATTTATAGATGAACCAAATTCATGTTTATGACAATTCTGAATATTATCTTTATGATATGAAAAAAGAAATTTTCACATAATGTTTATGATAATATTGTTCAATAAGTATGCTTCTACATGATCATCACATGATCTTCTATATTTCACCAATTCTTCATTAACTACTAATATGACTTGAGTTATTTTTTTATAGATGACTTAAAAATTAAAGGCATAGGAAATTAGAGAATGTTGAATATAAATGACCAACAATGTGAATTCTGATTATAATCAGTGTATTCAACTATCACACACCCTCACTACTATCCTCATGGAAATGAGCCTTCAAGACTACCTATTGATAGATCAGATTCCCATATATGGGTCATATTGTTGATAAACAATATATGTCCTCCTCCATGAGAAGGAAATTATATGCCTCAATTAATCAATAATCACTAGGAGGTACCATAAGGAATATATTATCAATAGGTTGGTTTATCATAGAAGATGAATACATGTATGGTTATGTAGTAGGATTCACCCCTTAAATCTTAAGGGGGATCAACATGCACCCAATCATGACATTCCCAGTTATAAATATGTTATGTTGAAATTTATAACTAATAAAAATATTTTATTTTTATTAAACTGGGACCACCAATTTGGATAATTTTTAGTATGTATTGGGGGTAACCCTTTTGGGTGTAGTAGAGTTTTTAAGAATCTGAGTAGGAATTGAATGAGGTTGATTTATAAGAAATCATCTGGGTCTCAAAATCTCTTTATCATCACCAAAAGAATCATTATCTTCTCATAATTATCAATTGAATTCAATATAAAAACTTATTTAATCTAATTCATATATATATAGGGATGAGCCTTTGAAATTTGAAAGTGAAAAGTGGGGCACCAATAATTGGATAAATTATTGATGAATTTCCTCCTCTATCCTCTACATGGGATGGCGATATGAGGATCTAGAAAACTCCTAAGGAACTAATTTAACTAGTGAATATTTTCCCTCTAAGAGGACTTATGTCCAAGGGTTGATGGTTCTTTTGGAATAGAGGTAGAAATTTTTATCAAGATGTTTGGTAAGATCCATTTGTGAAAAGAATCGAAGTCTATCCAACCCACGAGACCCATGAGGTTAATGAGCCCCATTAGACCAATTTTGAAGAGGGTCTATTTAATAACCCAGGGTGGAAGGTAACCTCTAAGGGTTATCATCAGGATAGATTGGAATACTTTTTAATAAATTTCATAAGTGGAGACCCATTCCAAAATTAGGAGTGAATAGTGACGAAGCGTTGTCGTGTGCGCTCTCAAAAATATTTATACTAAGTGCAGCACAGTGGCTGACCTAGGTCGTTCTCTTGAGGAGCTTTTGTGGTTAATAAATCACTACTTCTATTCCACCTAATCTAATTCTTTTTTTTTGTTTAATGTTTTATGAAATAAATGTAATTTAATAAAATAAATTAAATTCATAAATCATAAGAAACTTAAATTTAATTCTAAATTACCATGCAATGCTAAACAGAATGTAATTAGGGAAGAAAGGAAGTTCTCCCGAGAGAATATTCAGGGAGCACCTTCATTGGCCAGCTTCAAATATTCTTAGTTTACACACTCCATCGTATGTGTGCACAACTTATTCTACACCGGTTATGAATGAAAAGTCTACTTAGCGATCGCCAAGCACACCTTCCATCCACCTCCTCAATCGATGGAAAATGGTTGTAGATTAAGAAGTTAATCTTTAGACAACCACAGTGAGGATTACACCCACTATAAATTATCCTTAGAATTAACTCAAAGAATATTAAGAAGATGGTCTTGGGTTCAAGAACCTGATTACTCCCTTGGGATATTCCTCTTATTAGTTACTCATGATCATGAGTATTATAGTTCACGATGGTAAGATGAGAGGAAGAAAAGAGGGTGAATCGGTGGACACAAAAATAAAAACAATGCATGAATTTATTAGAAATCTAAATTACAATTAAAAACTAAAAATAAAGAAAAGAAATAAAATAAAAAGAAAGGTGGAAGATTTGTGGCCAGCCTCCCTCGGTGGAGATCTCCTCCTTGGTGCCTTGGAGAATGGGATGCTTTGAGGTGGAGGTGAGGGCCTCCTTTTATAGGCAGAATTTGTCCCTCCAATGTAGACGCATTGTATACCCCTTTAATGACATATTAACGCGTTCCACCCTTCATAAATGTTGTTCATAAATGTCTTGGACGTCTCCTCTCCAAATTTCAGCTGATTTCGAAACCGTATGTAGGAGTTATTAATTTTTCATTCTCGGTTTCTGTTTCTGGACGAAGCATCCAGGAAGGTTCCTCCAAAATAATGTCATTCAATAGCCTCGTTAATGATCTAAAAAATCCTCCAAATTTATTTTAGAGACGTCCCTATCTGTCCACAAGGTATCCCAGGTGGAAACACATCATTTGGATATGTGTAGGCCGCGTTTGATGTCCGTTACCTTGGGTGGGTCCATTCTGTCCGCCCGGAAATATTTCAATCTTCAATGATTTTTTAGGCCCTTGAGATGACCGAATCATCTCCTTGTCCAGAAGACAAAAATGAAGTAAATAAAATAAGGATTCTAAAAAAAATTTAATCAGAAAATTTGGAATTTTATTTTTCCTGGAATGACCAAAATACCCCTGACGTAAAATTCTGTCAAAAATCCAGAATTAGTCGTTTTTCACATTTGGGTTCAAAATAGCACTAAAACCTAAAAACATGATAATTACCCATTAAATAACACTTTTGTGGGATTATAAACAATGTTTTACAGTATAAAATATATGAAAATGTGAGCTTCATCACTCCCCCACACTTAAACATTGCACTCCTGGGCAATCATCTTACATCCAAATCAAAATCCACACAACAATAAAAAATGAGAAAATATCAATGATTTTATCCAAAATAGAATTCCATCATGTCTTATTTTATGAATAATAATTCTCTCATTTTCATTTCAATCATTAAAATTTGTTCAACCTCATAAATCAATCCACGACTCAATCACAACCTACCTCACATTGAATTTTATGTCACTCTTCACTCAAGAGAAATTGAATCTAGAGTTATACTCATACTTGAAAATCGCATGTATCACCATAGGTTTGTGAAAATTATCATTTCTCCACAGCGTGAAACATGAAAATGAATTTAATCATGAGGGATTTAATTAAAGGTTCAAATGATTCTGTGGCTTAGGGTCGGTGGTAGAATGATTGAAAAATGTTCCAAGCTAGAAAGAGGAGGTTGAACTTTTAAGTACAATGCATGATTAAATCAAGTGAAAACACAGGAAATTCCTCACTCAATACTGCTTGTAAATGTGAAAAACAACCCCACACATCTTTATGACATGGTACATGAGCCAATAAGTGATGATAATGAATGATATCATCTAAGTTCTCCTCCATTTTTAAAGCTCCAGAAAGGCACAACTTTATTTTCTTTTTTTTTCCTTTTTTTTCATAGAGGATGAGCTGAAAAATTGAATACAATGAATGAATGACAATTCATGCCCTTGATTTTTGGGAGGGACATGAGTCATAAAAGAATGTACAATGAGAATTCAAGCTCATCTCCATTTTTTCTTCTTTTTTTAGGAGAAATGGATGAACCAAATAAAGCACAATGAAATGATGACACATGCCCAATTCTCTTGTTATCCACAGCCCAAAATATTGACACACACTTCACACTACCCAGAAATGGTACACATCCCAATGAATGCACACGAAAGGCCCTTCCCTCACACTCAAACTTGAAATATCCATGCAAAAATACTAAAAGTGCGGGTAGGTAAGGAAAAATTGGCTTGTAATGTGGCTTAAACCTATAAGGCAATTCATGGCATCTAAGGGCTTACGAAGGATAAATGTAAAGGTGGGTCTCAAGATAAAATGTGGTTAGCCAATGAGATGCCTTAATCATTTTAAATACATTCCATGAAATCCAAAGCTTCGAAAGAGAATATTCACAAATTCTGGTTCTCACACAAAATTCAAGTTTCCCTCAAGAAAGTGTGGGTATTAGGAAGAATATGTAAAAGTGGTTTAGAATACCTCACAGGATTGGAAAAAAATATTTTGAGTCAGTGTTTCATGGTCATGGATTTCAAAAATCAGTCAAACTCATAAAAATGATTGACAATCCAATTCAAGAAAAATGTTTTCACATCAACAATCATTTAAAATCCATTATTTCAAAAATCATTTCAACTCTTTATAATCAATTGATGTGTGAAAAGTGATAAGAATATTCATTAAAGCTCAAAAATCCTAAAAAAATGAAAAGCACACAAGAAGAAATAAGCAGGTTGACACTCCCCCACACTTAAATTTAACTACCCCTTATTTCAACTCAACAAAATATAAATATAAAGGTAAAAAATAAAAGGGAAGGAAAGGTACAACCTGACATTATTTTAGAAGTGGATGCCTTGAGTTAAGCTCCTAGAATCAACCACTTTAAGACTACAAGAAAGTAATAAAAATAAATAAGAAAAAAATAAATAAAAAGAATGAGAAAAGGAAAAGAAAAGAGATAATGCTTGGTTTATACCCCCAAGCGGGTGCTAGGTTTTTACTGCCCCTAGTCAGGCAGTTTTAGTGGATTATCCCCAATCAAAAGGTGGGTGTGGTTTCTTTGAGATGAACCACCACATGTGAGTTTTCCCGATGTCCATGATTAAACACTGAAAGTAGAGAACCCCAAATAAGTTAAGAATGTTCCCAAACCCAGAGAAATAATAAAGAAGAAATTTGAGGTTCGAAGTGGGAGGGAATAAAAGATAAGGTTGCTCCCTGTTAACTTCGGTGGTGTCCTCCTCCATGTGATATAAAAGTTGACGTATAGGAGGTAGTCACACCACCACCAGCTTCTCCGGATCTTCTTCCTTGGTCACCACCACTTCAGTGGTCTCTTTCATATCATCCATGGTCTGCTCCATTTGTGCTGTATCAGAAATTTCAAAGGAAGAGATGTTATAAAACAATTTACCTTGAATAAGATTAAAATATGAAGAATTAATAAAGAAATCTTCCCTTTCAAGTAATTCAGATTGGTAATTGATCTCTTCAGGCATGACAATTGGAAACTCAATCTCAACAGGTGCGTCTTCTTCCTTATCTTCTAAAGCAAGAGAGAGGTAGAAAGTGTCTGATGTTTCATTATTAAGTATGGGAAGATCATGTTTCAAGTTATCTTCAACAAAATTATTCCAAGATTCTTCCAAAAAATGTTGACCTCCCATCTGTGCATCAGTTGGAATGTTTACTTCTGGGACCTCCTCGAGCAATTTTTGAGTGCGGGATGATGTGATTAATTATTTTAGTAGCTCCTTCTCACCCTCCTCAGGTTCTTTAACATAAAATTTGATTGGTGAAATAAATTCCACCACTTGTTCTGGTTCAGGTTCTGGCTCATGTTTGGATTGTTCTTGAGATGTGCGTACACATTTAGCAAACCATTCTATTTGGCTCTCCAGTTTTTGAACTTTATCACTAATCCTATGAAATTGAGAATCAAGTTCATTGAAAACATTTTCTGGCACGTGAGATTGTTCAGTCCATGAATAAAAATTTGAATTGAAAGACATCATGAACAAAGAATATATTTTTTTAGTTTTTGAAATTTATGATTTTTTTGTTGTTTTTTTTAAATGGAAGGAAAATTATTTACACAATGTGAATAAAAATAGTGAATTAAAACCACTTGGCTCCCCGGAAACGGCGCCAATTTGACGAAGCATTGTCATGTGCGCTCTCAAAAATATTTATACTAAGTGCAGCACAGTGGCTGACCTAGGTCGTTCTCTTGAGGAGCTTTTGTGGTTAATAAATCACTACTTCTATTCCACCTAATCTAATTCTTTTTTTTTGTTTAATGTTTTATGAAATAAATGTAATTTAATAAAATAAATTAAATTCATAAATCATAAGAAACATAAATTTAATTATAAATTACCATGCAATGCTAAACAGAATGTAATTAGGGAAGAAAGGAAGTTCTCCCGAGAGAATATTCAGGGAGCACCTTCATTGGCCAGCTTCAAATATTCTTAGTTTACACACTCCATCGTATGTGTGCACACCTTATTCTACACCGGTTATGAATGAAAAGTCTACTTAGCGATCTCCAAGCACACCTTCCATCCACCTCCTCAATCGAGGGAAAATGGTTGTAGATTAAGAAGTTAATCTTTAGACAACCACAGTGAGGATTACACCCACTATAAATTATCCTTAGAATTAACTCAAAGAATATTAAGAAGATGGTCTTGGGTTCAAGAACCTGATTACTCCCTTGGGATATTCCTCTTATTAGTTACTCATGATCATGAGTATTATAGTTCACGATGGTAAGATGAGAGGAAGAAAAGAGGGTGAATCGGTGGACACAAAAATAAAAACAATGCATGAATTTATTAGAAATCTAAATTACAATTAAAAACTAAAAATAAAGAAAAGAAATAAAATAAAAAGAAAGGTGGAAGATTTGTGGCCGGCCTCCCTCGGTGGAGATCTCCTCCTTGGTGCCTTGGAGAATGGGATGCTTTGAGGTGGAGGTGAGGGCCTCCTTTTATAGGCAGAATTTGTCCCTCAAATGGCGACGCATTGTAGACCCCATTAATGACATATTAACGCGTTCCACCCTTCATAAATGTTGTTCATAAATGTCTTGGTCGTCTCCTCTCCAAATTTCAGCTGATTTGGAAACCGTATGTAGGAGTTATTAATTTTTCATTCTCGGTTTCTGTTTCTGGACGAAGCATCCAGGAAGGTTCCTCCAAAATAATGTCATTCAATAGCCTCGTTAATGATCTACAAAATCCTCCAAATTTATTTTAGAGACGGCCCTATCTGTCTTCAAGGTATCCCAGGTATAAACACATCACTTGGATATGTTTAGGCCACGTTTGATGTCCGTTACCTTGGGTGGGTCCATTCTGTCCGCCCGGAACAATTCCAATATTCAATGATTTGTT
This sequence comes from Viscum album, assembly GCA_963277665.1. Lineage (NCBI taxonomy): Eukaryota > Viridiplantae > Streptophyta > Magnoliopsida > Santalales > Viscaceae > Viscum > Viscum album. Next base: position 426,336,271 of record OY728150.1, on the reverse strand, counting down.
AGGCCCTTGAGATGACCGAATCAGCTCCTGGTCCAGAAGACAAAACTGAAGTAAATAAAATAAGGATTCTAAAAAAATTTTAATCAGAAAATTTGGAATTTTATTTTTCCTGAAATGACCAAAATACCCCTGACGTAAAATTCTGTCAAAAATCCAGAATTAGTCGTTTTTCACATTTGGGTTCAAAATAGCACTAAAACCTAAAAACATGATAATTACCCATTCAATAACACTTTTGTGGGATTATAAACAATGTTTTACAGTATAAAATATATGAAAATGTGAGCTTCATCAAATAGCCAGAATGAGGATTAATATCTTTGTGATGGAGGTTCAATTTTCCAATAGTAGGAGGACCATCTTAGTAACTATAGTATATGTGAAATTATACCAACTTCTTGGACACATAATTAGGTAAAAAGACCCGTTAATAATTTTTTATCATTTAAAAGTATTATGTGTTTACAAAGTTGATCATATGGGTTGATATGGTTTCATCAACATCCAAGAGATCTATGAATATCAATTAAAACAACATACCTAGAGCACCAGTGGGGTTGAATGAAGATAATTAGATAATCATGAGATGACAAACAATCCAAAATGGAATGATCGGTTTATATGTATAACATATAGAATCTTGACATGTATTGTACCTAATATTTCCATTGTATGTCTTGAAGTACCTACATATCTAAAATAAATTTGAGAGGGTTCCTTGGTATCCAAGAGATATAGGGATGTCATCTATGAAGGATATATACCTTGGATATTTGAGAAGATGTTCATATGTGTTCAAAATAGGTTCCTTGATCCACATATATGGATATGTATTGAGAATAATTCAATGATAACAAATCAATATTAGATGATAATGAAAAGAGAAGTGGTGGTCATTCATCTGGTCTACCCTCTATTGGATGTTTCCATTAGGATAACATCAAATTATTCCATCACTTGGATTCATATTCATCAATCTAGGTAGATTTGTAAATTAATAGAAATTTTTAAAATTACTTTGTAAACTAAAGGTATAGTGGAGAAGATATCTCTAATGGAATCATTGAGTCCCCTCAAAGGACTTTCTGTGGTGATTTATTTAATAACTGAGATGGCAAGGTAACAAAGAAGGCATCTGGATCCATCCTCTTCAATAAGTGGATAACCTCCATCATTATCAACGCCTATAACATTGTAATTACTCAATTTTAGGGGGTAATGAGATACATAGAGAAATATTCAATCTATTAAAGAATCCTTAAAGATACATTAGGAAGAATAGACTGACTTTACTGGTTTTGGAGTAATAAATTATCCATTTCATATATCTTTAAAAGAGTATCTAGAAGAGGTCACTTATTATGTTGAAGATATAGATTCCTTAATCCAATCCTTCAAGGATAGTATTTACTACATGGACCAGGTGATAAATATGATAATATAAAGAATGTAATTAATCGATGATGATAATCAAAAAACTTCGCGAGAAGTGGTGAAATGTATTTATATTTTGATTTTATTTTCACTAATAATGGGGACCTCATAATGTTTAAAATCCTATGAGATTCTAGAGGTGATAAATCACCAATTAATTCCCTATAATACAATAAAAGGTGAATGAAACAGGGAGTGGATTAACATTTTTGTGAAAGGATTTAGGAAGAAGGATCTCTCGATATGGAAGACCATACAAAAGTGCTAAATGATGACTCTAATGACACTGAGATAATGATACCACCACCACCACCAGTAACTTTACCAAATGAACTTAAATTCAAAGAGTTCTGAAAAATAAAGTGGTTGAAATCTATAAAGTCTCACCTTAACTTGGGAACAATAAATATATGGGAAAATTTCATATATCTATATATATACATATATCAGTTTTCCTCTTTCACTAACTAATTAGTTTATTTTTTTGGATGGTGGGTGAACCATAATGATTACAGGAACACCATCTATATAGGAGTTGGTTCCTTAAACACTTTTATCAGGGGATCCTATAATAAAAAGTATTGACCCAATTATAATATGAATTGTTTCAATAATGATGGGGAGTGTTAGTATAATATCCAAAATGACTATTCACATAGTGAAAATAATTGTATCAATAATTGCAGTAGTTTCTGAAACCTAAGGAGGAAAATGTGTTGTTCTGTCAATATACACTCAAGGTGAATTAATACAATATTCCAATCTATCTGGACCAACTATTTATCTAGTTGGTTCATGGATAATATATGAACTTAGGAGGATTTTCAACATGACTAATTATTTAGAATCATAATTTATATCACTTGATTCATCTTTCAAAGAGGGTAATTTTTTAAGATTAAACTTCTAACTAGTGTCTAATTAACTAAAAATTTCTCTTATGCATAGTATTTCAATGAATTACACAACATTTATAAAAATAAAAGGTACCTTTTGAGATCAAGGCCCCATTAAATTAATATTATTTTATATAAAAAATTCATACTATCAAATTTTGTGATTGTAAATAGTTAATGGGGATAACATCACATCATTATATGGTGAGAGTTCATACCTCTAAAAAATTATTCATTTTTTTCATAAAAGAAATGATTTTGAAATTTTATTTGGAAAATTATAATGAAAATTAAATAAATTCTAGATAAAAACATCCCAACATCTCAATAAATAATTTCATTGGGAAGACATGCTGACCCCATGCTGGTTCACTAAGAGAGTATCAATGTTTGGCCTTCTCTAGTTAATATAGTGCTAGAGAATATCCCATAATTAGATTGAGAATATTATCATAAAAAAGTGTCTCTTGAGGAATTCAAAATCCCCAATAATTCCATTTTAAAAGTTTACATAAGATCAATTCCCAAACTTCTTTGGATAAATTGATAGTGAATATACATATAATCTTCCACATGTTAATAACATTAAGAAACAACAAGTTTAATTTTTGAGTCACCCAATATTTATTAGTAGACATGGCTGAAAAATGGGAGTATCATAAATGATTCGATATTTATTTTTTTCTAGGAAAATGTTTTCACAACATGGTGTAAGACTTAGATCTATTATACTCCATGAATCATATCATGATGCAATGATAGAAAGGATTTAGAACCATCCCGTTGTTGAAGAATGGGATTTGACGGACCAACTTCACTAATAGTTATATTTAATTCATAAAAATATTTACATAATTGATAAGAACATCATTGAAAATAAAAACCTATTTGAGGAAGAACACATGGAAATTTAAGATGCTACTATAAAAAAAACATGCCACTTCCTTAAATAAAGGTTAAAGTTTCTAGTTCGAATGAAATTTTAAATTAGGTTATCTAAGAAAAGAATCAATTGAAAATATTTATACATCTGAAGAACATAAATTGTGAAATCACTTTTTTTATTCCTAAAAACTAGGTATAAAAATCCAAAATATAGAATACCCCCATTTAAATTCAAATTTTAATTAAAATTTTTCCTTTTTTGTGACTATTGTGAGTTCTCCTCTTCCCTATTATTTTGTAATGAATGAATATGATTTTTATTAGTTATTTATAAATATTTTTCTCTATATCACTCTATTAACCACTTTATGGTTATCTTTTCAGTAATCAAAATGAAACATCAAGATATATTGAATCTATATTAACATTGATCTATAATCAATTAAGTCGATTATTGTTCTCAAACACTTGATTTTGAGATATTTTCTCCTATAAATGGCTCTTAGATGAGTATATTCATAGTTTCCATCATAGTATATTAGTGTAATTTGATTAATATATATATATATATATATATATATATATTTATATGTGTTATACTAAGAATATCTCTTGGCTAAGTATAGGAATTGGTTTCATCATTTTACAATAGAGTTGGTCCATTTGGATATAAAACTCGGATGATTCAATGTGATGAGGATCATGAAGGGAGAAAACATAGAATACTAATTTGAATCTAAAAGAGGGATTAAGTTACCTAAATCCATTTTTTTAATATTTAAATGAATATCTGAACTAATTTATTGGGAATTTAGTATTTAATTTTCTTTTTCCTATGTTAAGGGCCCATTAAGTATAAATCAACATTTTTTGGGATCATTTGGGGAACCCCATAATGTTTTTCCAAAGGGTAGAGTTTTTTATATAGTATCATGGGTGAGAGAAACCTAACATGAACAAGTTACTAGATCAATCACTGATATGGATCAATATACCTAGTTTAAGTTATTGGTGTTTGGACTAGTGAAATTGATTTTTATGGTCAAAAAAATTTGACCAAAAGTGGGGTTGTTGGGAAAGTAAAAAAGGTAGTACAAAAATAATTTGAATGAAAATCCAAATTTCAAGAAGGTTTACAACATCTGGTAAAGGTGTAAAAATTTTATGTTTATAATGAATAGTCCATATGTTACTGATATTTCAGGTCAAATATATTTGACTGAAAGGTGAATAAATATATATAGAGACATGATAAAGGAAAAACTAATCTGAATAAGGTCGTAGTGATACAACAGATTTGGATAGGTATATATAATTTAAGGTCTTAATTCTTGGAAAAAAATTTCATGAAATTTAGGGTCACATGATGGGGATCGAAAAAGTGTCAAGAATGAGATATTACATCATTTTTATAAAGAATTACAATGAACAAAGGTTTAACCTCAAGGGTTTAAAATCCACTTGAATTGTAGAGTTATTGATTATTTAAGTCATAACATAAAGATTTTGAATCCATGATGATGAGATGGTATATGAATACTGGGGATGACCACTGACCATATTCAAATGTTGGATTACTTTATAATATTGTTAAGGAATATCAAGATTAGAGTAGATTCTATTTTGGATTAAAACATTCATTTTGTTATAAACATTTTTTTCATTATTTCTTGTATGTTAGGTAGAGTTTATCCTTGTAAAATAACTAATTTATTAATCACATTAATTATTAACAAAATACCAACATATCTACTGATGATCAAAATATATTTATAAATTTAAAAAAGGAATTATCATTACATATATTTTGAATCATAATTACATTGGTCAAAAAGTCCTGCTTATGAGAACCATCATTACAGAGAACCAGAATGATGTTTAAATAGAGTATAATGATCTTTATGGGAAAAAATTCCTAAATATGCATTAATTTCATGCTTACACTGACTAAAATTATTTTTTATGAATTATAGTATAATATTTATGTGGATTGGGTTGAGTTCATGATTTTTATATCAAATGATCCTTATGAAGATGATTATCCTTACAAAAAACATGATAATCCATTTGAAATCAATAATTATCGAAAATTTAAAACTACTAATCTAAATTATTATTTTCATAAATCATCAATATCTTCTTAAAACCTCTTTTTGAATTCAAATTGGGAAATACAATAACTGATTAAGATATTATTAATGATTTATTCAACATAATTGTAAAAAAACATCAAAAAACAAAGGCCAAGGAGATTTTTTCCAACAAAATATGTCATTAAATTTATTTACAACCAAAAAATATAAATATTTAACACTTAAATATCTAAAAAATTAAATTAAATAATTTATCTGAAACTAAATACCATCTGAATCACTTTCCTTCAAGGTGTATATTATTAAATCACTTACCATTAACTCAAACCACACTTGATTAAATCTTGAGGTGATGAATAATAGTTAAATAAAAATATCATTATGAAAAACCTCCCAAAACCTCCATTCTCCTCACCACTTTTCCAAGAAACTACTCCTCTTATATAATCATTGTATCACTTTCCCCATTTTTAAAATAATATTTATCATCATTTTTTAATAATTAAGAATAATCTGTAGACAACAATATTTTACCCTTCAAAAATGTATAAATAATCTTTCCATTTTGAATGATCCTAGAGATCACGTTTATAAATATTCCCAGAATTAGGGTTTGGAAATAAATCATTAAATTCATGATAGAAATCATATATTTTTAGAAAATAAATTAAATGTTGTGTGGGTGCCCCTTATCCAACTTATCTAATTTGTGGGATTTATTTTTCCTCTTAGAGACAACTAATTTATTTCAAAATATATTTCAAGAAAATTCCTTGTTCATAATATTGTCCACTTTATTTTGAGTAGACATATACTCCAAATTTATAAGTAATTTCTCATCCATCCCCTTTAGAGAATTATATTAATTTTTAATTTTCATTCTCCCTAAATAAATAATGGTATTTTTATAAAATTTCGATTACCAGAGTTTTCACACTTGATAGAAATAGAAAATTACACTTGTAACCCAATTTCATGAATTTAATCAATGTCATGTATCATTATATCAACTAGTTAAAATCTTGAGTGGCTGAAACATATTTCTCTTCTTCCATGATTAAATAGATTCAATCTTTCCTCTTACAGATCCAAGATATATAAGAAATTATAAGATATATTACACAACCAGATGTTATTGTTTTGTTAAATTACAAACCTAAAATCCATGGTGTAATAAAACATCCTAAAATCCATGGTTTGGTTGATATAATGAATTAATTTTTTTAACATATTGCATGAATTTCCTTTGGAGAACTTTGATAGTGGGAATTATTTCTTCTCAGAAAAATAATATCAAGCCAAGTGGTTTCTATGTAATAAAATCACCCAATAATCTACCTATAAGGTGACATATAAACCTCATTTATTTATTATTATTTTGAAAATTTGGACAGAGTATTCACTATTGTTTTTATTGTATTTGAATTATCCATTTTAATCCATTTTAAAACCTCATGAGCATAGTGTATTTGAGAAATGAAAGCCCCAAACCTTATTTAGATCATCTATACACCAATAAAAAATGATAATTTTGAAATCAAGTATATTTAAAAATATCACTTTATATATTCATAAAACTACATTCATTATGAAATATGTAAATCTAAAAATATGATGACATCCATATAAATAATCACCAAAGTGAACTACTCTATATTATTCTAGATGTAGAGGATGTGATAACCTCCTATTTGGAAATCAATCCTATATATATTTATCCATCATTGAGTACCATGACCTTGGTGGGTGGTCTATGATACTGAAGTCCTTCTTTAAGAATCACACCTTTTTTTATATACATTGACAAATTAACAATCTAATTTATCTATAATAACATTCTATTTTAGGTCATAATTCAAATATTCTGATTTTAAATCCATTTGATAAACTTTTAATTAACTCTCCACAACCATAGTAAGATACAATCTAAGTGTTTTATGTATGGATGGGGGGTATGGAATCTCATCTACATCAGTGCCTTCTATTTCAGTATAACCTATTCACACTAGTCATTCCTTATTCTATATAACCGTTTTTTTCTTTATATATTTTATTTTAGAAATCCCACTTGGTTATAACAGTTTTCTTTTGTTTTTAGACTTATAAATACTTCCCACGTCTTATTCTTTTCAATTTTATCAAGTTCTTCATGCCTATCCATTGCCCAATTATATACCTTGACAACCCCATTAAAATTTATAGTATCCATTTATGATATATATCATATATGTTACTAGTATTGTTCTATACTACTTTGAACTAGGGATGTATGGTCTCCCATAATATTTTTATGAGAAATTTATTTAGTTCTATTTTTTAGTTCATAGTTAACACCACTGTCAGATTTTACTCTTCATAAGAGAACTCATATGAGTCTCTAATAACCCCTTGTGCCCCCCCTAACCCAAACATTTTTTTGTCAATTTCACCCTTAAAATAAGAGTTATTATAAGACAAATATTTATTTCTTTTTTTCAAATCCATTGCATTCTTAACAATGAAAACATCTTGGATTTCCATAAATTTTCCATTCCATTTGTCATATCATTTTTATTCATTTCTCATTGATGACTAAAAAATGAACATACCTTCATCATCATGATATTTGGACTTCTGAAGAGTCTCCCTATTTATAATAATAAATTTACTTCTAAATACTATAATGTACATGAGTGTTAGATTCTTCTCATACCATATCTCATAACAGTACGTCTTATTATTAGAACATAATAAATATGTGATGAAAATGTACAATAATTAAAGAACTAGTTCTTTATTATACATATTTGGTATATTATTTTCAAATAGAATTATATAAATTATATATTTTATAATGTAGATCCTTCATTGATTATTTTTAATTGAGTTATTGTATATGGGGATTGATTTTGTATTCAATTCATTTAAAGGCTCTATTTTCCTGATTATTTATTTACTCTATACCATTATTGGTGTATGATTTTTGAATTTTTAGTGCAAGAATTTTCTTCACTAACTTTTAGTAACATGTGATGCAATGGATAACAATATTTTTTTGAGAAATGAACATCACACATGACATACATCTCTAATAATCAATGAGTAAGACAAAATAACTTTTCCCATATGTGGTATTGGGTGTCATTATCCCACACACATCAATATACACTAACATGGGGAAATTTGAATGAATCTTTTGTCTTATTTTTTTCATATACTATTATATTTTACATTTATATAATGTATGTGTGTGATCATGAGTATAATTTTTGGATGCATTTAAAACATCATTCTTTACTAAGAGTAATAAAATATTTTGGATGAAATAGCTTAGAATGTTGTGCCATAATTTTAATTTATGTTCCAAGGAAAAACATTCAACTATATTCTTATCCATAAATAATTTAGAGGTTCCCCTACATGAATATCCTTTGTAAAAAAAGTTATTCATTACTTCCTTCGATCATTGTACTATTCTTGTTAAACTTCAATTCATTTCTTGAGTCACAATGTTTTCTTACACTAAGAAATTTTTAATTGAAACCATAAAATAAAAATAATTCTATAAACCATATATCTTTTACAAAAATAATTTCCTTCCCCAAGATAATAATTTTTAGACCTTCACCATTTCCAAAACAAACTACACCATATTTATGATATTTGATTCTGATGAGAAGGTCTTTATCCCTATTCATGGTAGATGTAAATTCATGGTCTATAATCAAGGTAATGGATTAAATCATTTCCCTTAAAATAAATTTTAAAAAAAATTATATTTCATATTATTTCCAATTTTAATCATTATTTTCAGCTTCACTTATTTTGATGGTAATTTAGTTTGATCCACCTCCATCTCATTAGGATTATCCTTATCTTAAAATATGGAATATCTTTTTTTATCTTGTTTGATCAATATTACAATTGTTACTATCTTCATCTTTTGGTTTCTTTTGGTACATCACTTCATACCCTTGATAAGAAATAATTGTATTTGTGTCTATATCATCAATGAAAAATTAATTTAATTTAAAAATATAAGATGTAAAGGAAATTATTCTAATCATTTTTTTATTTCACTTAAGATATAACGTTATACTTGGTTAAGAAACAAAAATACTTCATGTGAACCCTTTTTCCACAACAATAAAATCAGTCATTTTTTATATTTTTCATTGAGTCTTCTTTGAGTTAATGAAAAAAACCTTTTTACAAGGTGTGGGTGCTTGAGGTTTTTAATGATTATCTATTTCATTTTTTTACATTGGTCATAACCCTTATTTAATTTTACTTTAATTTTAACTAATGAATCAGAGAACCATTATCTACCTTCTCTTTAGATTCTCCATGAACCTTTTTTCCCTATATAACATACTTTTTACACAAACATCATAATATAAAGTCATGTGTTAGAAATATCTCATTATCATTATATTTAGTATAGAATATCATTACTTAAATCATGAGTTCTTAACTTAATTTAACCTAATATTCCAATAAATTAGTTTGGATGATAATCCAATTTTGTTCTTTAATATGGAGCTAGATATCAACCACTTGTCATGAATTTAAAAAATTTAAAAAATTTATTTCTTTAATATTCAATTTTAGTTATAATATTTTATTTTCTTGTTGTTGGTTATAAATCATTGATTTATGAACAAATCAATTGGTTTTATTTCATTTATCTCTCAAAATGTCAATTTATTAAAGGGAAACCTCTATTTCCTCTTCAAAATAAGATCCTACCTCAATTAAAATATTTAATTATCATTGTCCATTACTTACTACTTGTGTAAAAAATCCATAAGGACTCCTTCACTGAGTTCTCTATAGTCCTAGAACTCCACAACGTTATATTTTTAAAGAACCACACTTTTGGGTTAAATTGTTGAAATATAATTTTAATTATTGATTTTAGTGAGTGTTTTTTGATAAATGGAATTGAAATCCTCATTACATGTTGTAGAACAACTCAATTTGGTATTCGTGAATGTGGATCTTGGACTAGGAGGTGATTCAATTGATCTGTTGGATGATGGAGTGTGTTTGGAAGAATTGGTAACTAAATATCACTATAAAAATCCTACTATAGAGAGTGTAAAGACCCAAAATTAAATGTATTTTTTTAAATTATTTGGGATTATAAATATTCTGTGAAAATTGATAGCATGTAATTATGAGGCCCGGTGTGCTCGGAATGAATTTCTGAACTTTTTTTTTCAGGTACATTCTGTAAACACGCGGGTGACGTTTTATATCTTTTGAACTGATGCTCAGATTAAAAATCTGAGGGCGTCCTTGAAACCACAGAGCCAAGATTCTTCTAAGGGGTGTTTCACTTAAAACATAGTTGTTCAGGAGAAAAAGTTAGTTTTTGTGACTTTTACTGAAATAATAAAATGACATAAAATGTTATTTTATTCCTTTTTATTTTTCATACCACCAGTTGAGTGGCAGTGGCGGGGACTATAGAGGTGGTAGGGCCTTTAATTATGGGGTGTTAATTGTATGGTTACATAATGGTTTCATAACCACCCCACACATAATCTATAAGACACTTTAATTATGTAAATTAATGAGGAACACTAATTATGTCAATTAATGAAACACATTAATTACTCAAGGGGTTTCTAGAATTTCCCCCTTCTATTTAAATAGTGCTCGAGGTGGGGTTTTGGAACGAATTCATCAAGCGAGGAACCCCGGATGAAGTGATGCCACACCTTCCACTAACAGAGAATAGTGGTTTGAAGATGCCTGTTGTTGGATCGATCCAAAGGCCGACGGACGATAAACTCCAATGCACACGAACCTTCTCCTTCATCCGCAATACCCTCAAACGTGGAATCACCACCATCCGCGACATCCCCAATGAATCATGAGGTAGGAGTTTTATTTTAATTCATGATTTTTGCTCTATTATATTCCTATTTTGTGGGAGGTTGTTGTGGGGAATTTTAACAGGGTTCAACATTATTAAAATGTGATTAATAAATACCTCCTTATTACTATAACGCTAATGCGGAGGGCACATGCCTAACCAAAGGCCCGGACCCTCCACTGCTTGTTTTTTTCATTCTTCGGGGATGGTTTTCCCAATTCAACAGCAACGCAAGACAGAAGGTCACATTGTGGCGGTGGTGATCTGGGAGGCCCTTAGGCACAAAAGGCACCAAGAACAGACCACTGGAGCAAGTCCGGTGGCCTGCGAAAACAACCACTGGTGCGCCATACCGGCGGTGGCTGGAGGAGGCCAGTGGAAACTGGAAGTGGGTGGTGGGAAGACAGAATGTCTCCATGCACCTGGTGGCCAGAGGTAGCCAGTCCGAGCCGAGCGCGTGAGAGGATGGCGGCGCCTGCATGCGCCGGCGGCGGCAGCAGCCGCTGCCAGCGGGCTGCAGCAGGAGGGGGTGGTGTGGCGACATGTCGTGCCGCTTCGTGCTAGAATAAACAGACCCTCCTCCACGAGGACAGATGGGTGAATAGGTCCTCTTTCATGCGGATCGAGCTAGACCCGCCCAACATTCTGGGCCGGAACTGCGGTTTAGCAGCCCAGTACGGGTGGGATGAGCCCCACCCAGTGGGACATGCCAACCATGAACAAGGCCTGCGAACTAATCGGGCCGACCCTAATGATCCGGACCCAGTGAACCGGGCTGACCCTTACTGGGCCGGACCCGAGCGAGGTTAGCCAAACCCTGGGTCCCATTGCGTCGGGCCGGTGTGACTGAGTCGGAATAGGTCTAGACCCAACCGACCCCCAAATAAAGAAACACTCATAACTAATGAAACAAGTGTCTGTTTAATATGCCATCAGTGGCGTTAGGACCCATTTTGTGAAGCAGTACCTATGACATATTCTGGTGGGCCCCACTGTGCTGGGTCAGACTGAGGTGCGGTCACCCCCATTTTACGGAAAGGGGTGTAACTAACAGACCGGGAATCTAATCGACGCGTCTTTGGTGGCTTAGGATCCTTGTGATAAGGAGGTCCTTTGAAAATACTACAAGTTTTTTTGATGGAGTTTTATGTGCAACCTTGGTTGGATTAGACTTGAATCCAACTGGGACCTTTTTGAAAAAGTGCCCAGATCTCATAGACTGGACATCCGATCGATGCATCGTTTATCATGTTGGGACCTCTATGACATGGAGGTCCATTGGGTATGATTTTTTTGGGACTTAGTACTGATTGAAAAAAGACCGATGGCTTTAGGAGCATAGTCTTCCGAAGACCAGGCGTGCTTCGTGCAGGAATCCAGTGGTTGGATGTGACATGAAAAAGAAGAGAGACCAATGCGATTTAGCGTCAGAAACTCCATAGTGGGATAATCTAGCTGTCCGACTAATCAACCCTACCTCTGTATCAGTGACCAAGATGGATCAGCACCAGGGACCAATACAGGTTAGCAATAGCGACCAATACGGGTTAACACCAGCAGCCAATACAGATCAACATCTAGCGACCAATATGGGTCAGCACTAGCGACCAATACGGGTCAACATCTAGTGACCAATATGGGTCAACATATAGTGAGCTATACGGGTCTGCAGTAGAGTTACTATGGATAAGATGATCTAGTTTTATGACTAGTCATCCCTATCCTGATAACATTAAAGTTATACCCTTAGAGTGAGCTGTCTATTTTTCTTCGTGCTTCATGATTTAGATCATGCTTGTGATATTAACTTTCTGGTATTTCATGGGATGTTTTTCTTTGTGGGTTACTGAGAGACCTTCGAGGGTCTCAGGGTCCCCTATTGAGTTGTTATACTCACCCCAGAATAGACTTCTCCTGCACGTGTTTGTCTGGTGTATACTTCTGATTCTTTGAGGCAGACTTTGGAGGTTCAGGATTTGGTGGAGCTTGGTGATATGGGAGCCGTTAAGATCCACTTATTTGACATCATACTTATAGCTACTACCATCTAGGTAGAGCTCCAGGGCAGATGCGACAACTGTTTACTTTCTTTTTAGTTTCTTGGTCTTGTATTCTAGCCCACTGTTTTTATTTTTCATTTGCACTTGTGGTTGTACTTTACACTCATGGTTATACCTTAATTTTGTTGGTTGTTTACTTCAGTTTCCATTTTTTAGTGTGTATAGATCTCTAAGTAAATTCCTTCCCTATTCGGGAAAAGCCTTCAACTGCTAGTCACCAACTCCTAGACTATAGAATGCGGTCTTGGTGTAGTCACATATGGGCCCCATGGGACGGTTCGTGATAAAGTGGTATTTGAGGGCGGTCAGTTCTATCAGAAGAATGAAGAGTCTACTTTTAATGAGTCAATAGTGTAAATTGTCTTGAGTTTGGTTTTTAGTATAGGGAGTTCAGTGTTGGTGCAATGGCTGACATATCCATACACCAGGACCCTAAATTCTATTTTCTGATTTGGTACATGAAAACACCGATTGCTAGTGTTTTGAAAAGTTTTCATGACCTTTCTTGAGTCAGATCACTATGTATAACTTATTGACCGTGGAGTATCTGTTTCCTACAGGATGACTACATGAAGATAGCCACCCATGATTTCAATTAGAGATCGTGAAAGTGTCCCACCAAGTGACAAGGTGTCGGTACAGGGACCACTCACAGTGATGGAACATTCGGGTGGTGTACTAGTAGCACCCCCACCTTTTGAGCAGCAGATGCTACAAGTGGATCATGCATGAAAGATGAGCTCATTTCATGAGTTCTAAAGATATATGCCTCTGAGTTCTCAAGGTGAGATGGACCCCAAGGCAATAGAGTACTGACTTGAGGCAGTTTCACGAGTCTTTCTCTTAGAAGAGACACCCACTGAGCAAATGACGATCTTGGCTGCTAGACTTCTTAAGGGATCGCCATGATGATGGTGGATCTCAATGCTCCAGGTGAATGAGGAGATGGCCCTAACCTATCCAGACATTGAGATCCTTTTTAGGGTAGAGTTTGTGCCAACAAAACTATGCTCTGTGCAAATTCAGGAGCTGCTGGATCTGCATTAGGGAAGCCAGACTGTGGTTCAGTACTCAGCGAGATTTACTGACCTCTCTCGATACTCCACTAACATGGTATGTGACCCTTAAATCAGGGCCCAGACCTTTGAATAGGGTCTCTGATGAGAGATCATAGATGTGACGGTTTCTGTTAGCATCCTGATGTAGGATGGGGTGCTAGATCAAGCTTTTCTGATGGAGAGATTCATTGTTGAGTAGTCACTGGCAGTGAGAGCCTCTACCAGAGACAGGTAGCATAGTCATCTGTAGCTGGTAGTAGACAGATGATTCAAAAGCTCATGTGGGATAGACCTTCTGAAGGGTGACCGTAGGATGCAGGGTCAGAGGTGCGAGGATCTAGAGGCCAAGGGATCCACCAGTGAGGCATGATTTGTTTTTCCTATGGGGCAATGGGTCACAGAGCTCGTGACTATATGACTCCCCGTGTGGATAATCGGCAGACGATGGTGGGGCCACCGAGGAAGCAGCAGCGGCAGGAGCATGAGCGTCATCCTGGTGGTAGATGAGGTAGGGGATTAGGACATGCAGTGGGAGGTGGTCAGGGTCACTGGGCACTACCACCACCACCCCTAGGCGGTCTACCAAGAGCTTAGGGAGCGGGTGGATGGGGACAGGACCAACTACAGGTAGTAGAGGCTCATGATCCTGACGTCCCTGAGATGATACGTGGTACAATCAATATCTTCTCTACTTTAGAAGCAGTTTTTATCAAAACAGGTGCTAGCCATTCATTCCATGCCGCAGACTTAGTTTGGGAATCTGAGATTCCGATTGAGATTTTAGCTCAACCATTGCGTTTGGATACTCCTATAGGGGAGATTAAGAGGTCAAAACTGGAGCTGACAGTGTGATCTTACTCTCAGAGGAGAGAGTTTCAGATGGGGTCTTCTAGTAGAGGCGTTGAAACCCTACAACGTCATTCTAGGAATGGAAGGACTATTAGTAGTTTACACACAAATTGAATTCTTGAGATGTACAATGCGATGTATGTGCAGAGATGGAGGCCAATTTTCCTTTTTGGGTGAGAAGTAAAATAGTGCAGCACGAGATGGACTTGTGCTCAGGAGGGTGCAACCGATGATATATCAGCTGACTTGCATGACCTTCGACACAGTAGATGATGTGAGTCCAAAGTTTCCAGTAGTGGTGGATGAGTATGAAGATGTATTTCTAGAAGATGTCCCAGTACTAACACCTCATAAAGAGGTATACTTCTCCATTGACATGTTCCCAGGAATAGCACTGATATCTACACCAGTATATCGGGTGGCCCCTGTGGATATTTGGGAGATGAGGGTATAATTGGAGGACTTACACAGGAAGGGATTCGTAAGGCCCAATGTTTCTCCATGGGCATCCCCGGTGTTGTTTGCAAAGAATCCAGACGAAATTTTGGGGCTATGCTTGGAATTGCGATGCCTAAACTAGGTGACTGTGAAGAAAAAGTATCCTCTGACGAAGACTGATGATCTGTTTGATCAGTTGAAAGGAGCAAAATGGTTCTCGAAGATAGACCTCAGAGCAGGCTATAATCAGCTCAGGGTACGAGATTAGGACGTACCGAAGACAACATTCAGATTTCGGTATAACCGTTATGTATTCTAGGTGATGTATTTCGGCCCGACCAATTCTCTAGTAGTGTTAATGGGGATCATGAACCAGATCTTTCAACCATACCTTGATCACTTTGTGGTGGTCTTCATCGACGACATCTTGGTGTACTCAGCATCTGAGAAAGAGCACGTTGTACATTTGTGGATAGTTCTGGACACACTCTAGGAGCACCAATTATATGGGAAGCTATCAAAGTGTGAGTTCTAGATACGAAAGTTATAATTCTTATGAAACATCATCTCAGAGGCTGGAGTTGTGGTGGATCCAGTGAAGATCGACACAATACTTTCTTGAGCACCACCCAAGAGTGTTACTGAGGTGCGGAGCTTCCTTGTATTAGCAGGATACTATAGGAGGTTCATACCCGATTTCTCTAGAGTAGAAACACCTATGAAGACCTTGAAGAAGAATGGGAAAACCTTCTTATGGTTTGAGACATTCTGTAAGATCTTTCAACAACTAAGGCATATCTTGACCAGTGCTCCCATCCTGAGGTTCCCAGAAGAGGGCACTGACTACGTGGTTAACTGTGATGCATCAGGGACCAGACAAAGTTGTGTCCTGATGCAAGATGGTGTAGTGATTTCTTATGGATCACAATAGGTGAGGCCTCATGAGTCGAATTATGTGACTCACACTTTGGAGTTGGAAGAAGTAGGCTTCGAACTGATGATGTGGTGACACTACTTTATGGGTGAGAAGTTCATTATTTACTCAGACCACAAGAGCCCCGAACATATCTTTACACAGAAAGATCTGAATCTGAGACAACGATGTTGGGTAGAGTGCCTCCAGGGAAACAACTTTGAGATAGTTTATACTCCTGGGAATGGGAACATAGTGGTAGATACACTTAGCTCGA
The DNA here is from genome assembly GCA_963277665.1 of Viscum album. Lineage (NCBI taxonomy): Eukaryota > Viridiplantae > Streptophyta > Magnoliopsida > Santalales > Viscaceae > Viscum > Viscum album. The sequence goes on along the minus strand of OY728150.1, from coordinate 426,319,505 downwards.
GATCGAGTTCCCATCTACTGAATGATTATTCAAAGCATTTAGCCTTTCTTCAGATATCCTACATGGATAGAGATCAGAAAGTTTACCTCTAGTCAATGGTATTTTCCCCTCCACTCCTTCAATGAGTAAGGGAGGCGAAACTCAGAGATGGAAGCTGCAAGACTACATGTGCTCAGATATCCCCAAGCTATATACTAGATGAATATTCTGAAGGTGGGAAGAACACTATCCTTTTTAGAGGATGTACAGTTGTACTAGAGATGCTACGAGAGGAGGTGTTGAGGGAGTTACATACAACCCCCTTGGAAGTATATCTAGGCATAATGAAGATGTATCAAGACCTCTCATATTTGTACTGGTGGCCAGGGATGAAGAAATCTATGGAGGAGTTTGTTACTTGATGCCTCACTTTCCAGCAAGTGAAGGTCGAGCACCAGGTACTAGCAGGCTTGACCCAACCCCTCGACATATCATAGTGGAAGTGGGAAGGGATATCGATGGACTTCATAACAGGGTTACCGCATATGTACAGAGGTTACAATACCATCTGGGTGATCATTGACTGACTCACAATGTCGTCCCACTTCCTTTCTATTCGAGAGAAGGGTTTAGTAGAGAGCTTGTGACATCTCTACGTTCAGAAGATCATGTGACTTCATGGGGTGCCTTCAACGATAGTATTAGACCATGATGTATGCGTCACATACCAATTGTGGAAAGGATTACAGATGGTTTTCAGGACTCAGCTTCACTTGAGAAAAAGTTTTCACCTGCAGATAGATGGTCAGACTAAACTGACCATCCAAACTATGGAGGACATGCTACGTGCATGTGTCCTAGATTTTGGTCGCAGTTGGGAGTACGACATAACCTTGGCGGAGTTCGCATACAACAATATCTATCGCTCCACATTGGTATTACCCCTTTTGAGGTGTTGTATGGACAACCATACAGATCTCCCTTATGCTAGACGGATCCAAGAGAGCCAACACTCATAGGGCCCAGAGATGGTATGGGCTACCACTGAGAAGGTATAGGTCATCTGAGAGCAGATGAAGACTATACAGAGCCGACCGAAGTCCTATGCTGATAGGCTACAGAGACCAATGGATCTCTAGGAGGGGGACTAAGTATTTTTTCTAGTCTCCCCTCAATGGGGACAAAAGATATTTGGCCATGGCGACAAACTCTCACCGAGGTTTATCAGAACTTTCTTGATACTTTGGAGGATTGGCATGGTGGTGTATCGCTTGGCACTACCACCACAATTGAAGAGGGTACACACCGTCTTCCACATATCCCAGCTAAGGAGATACGTGCAGTACCTATATCATGTCATCAACCATGGTGAGTTGGAGATTGAAGATGGGGTAACTTTTGTGGAGTTTCTGGTAGAGATAGAGGATCGACAAGAGCAGGTCCTTCGTGGGAAGTTGATTCCTCTGGTGCGAGTTCATTGGAAACATGGGAATCTCCAGGAGATAACATGGGGGCGAGAGATTCATATGTGTGCCCAGTACCCCTCTTTGTTTGTGTATCATTTTTTTGGATTTTGGGGACGTAAATCCCTAATGCGGGGAGAATGTAAAGACCCAAAAATTCAATGTAATTGTTTTGAAATTATTTGGGATTATTACTAGTTTGAAAAAATTGATGACGCATAATTATGAGGCCAGGTATGCCTAGAATGAATTTTTGAACTTTTTTTTCGAGTACGTTCAATAAATGCACTGGTGGCATGTTCTATCTTTTGAACTGGTGCCCATATAAAAAATTCCAAGGGCACCGTTGAATCTGTAGCACCAAGATTCGCTAAAAGGAAGCTTCACTTTGACCATAGTTGATCGGGAAAAAAATTTATTTTTTTGCAACATTTAAAAAAGAATAATATAAAATAAAATGTTATTTGATTTATTTTTATTTTTCCTACCACCTGTTGAGCGGAAGTGGTGGGGACCACGGAGGTGGTCAGACCTTTAATTATGAGGTGTTAATTTCACGGTTACTCAATGGTTGCATAACCACCCCTCGTGTAATTTGTGAAATACTTTAATTATGTTAATTAATAAGGAAGATTAATTATGCCAGTTAATGAACCTCATTAATTCGTCAAGGGATTGTTAGCCATTCCCCACCCTATTTAAATTGTGCTCGGGTGGGATTTTGGCACAACTTCATCAATCGAGGAACCCCTGATGAAGTGATTCCATGCCTTCCACTGATGAAGAATGGATGTTTGACGACACCCATTGTAGGATCGATTCGAAGGTCAATGGATGAAGAACACCAATTCATGAAAACCTTCTCTTTCACCCACAATACCCTTGAACGTGGAAGCACCACCATCCACGATGTCCCCAACGAATCAAGAGGTTGGGGTCGTCTTTTAATTTAATATTTTCCCCCAATTTTATTCCTATTTTGTGGGAGGTTGTTATGAAAGATTTGAATAGGGTTCAAAATTATTAAAACCTGATGAATAATTACCTCCCTCTTGAATTAACACTAACACGGAGGGCACAAGCCAAACGAACAAGTCCTGGACCCTCCACTAATTGTTTTTTGTTGCGTTCTTTATGGAAGGTTTTCCCAATTCAAAGACAACATGAGAAAAAATGTCACACTGTGGAAGCGGTGATCTCGGAGGTCGTTAGGCGCAAATGAAACTAAGAACAGACCATCGGAGAACGTCTGGTGGCCCGTGGAAACAACTGCCGGTGCTCCTTGCTCGCGGCATCCGGCAATGAATGGAGGAGGCCTGCCATAACCAGCAGCGGGTGGTGGGAAGGCGACATGTCGTCGCGTGCTGCGGTGGCAAAATGTGACTTGACTGAGCCGGCCGCATGGGAGGAGGGCGGTGCCCGCAGGCACCGCTGGCGGTTGAAGGGGGCGGCGCGGTCCCGCGTCGTGCCCCATTTCACTGGATGAAACGACCCCACATTCACAGGGCCTACTGGGTGAAGAGGTTCGCCTCCAGGTGGACGCTAGCCAGGTGAACAGGCAGACCTGCCCAGCAGGCCAATGCGGGTGGGTCGGGCCCCGCCCGACGGGCCGGGCCAACCACGGCCTGGGCCTGCGAACCAGCTGGGCTGACCCCAACAGGTCAGACCCAGTGAACCAGGCTGACCCTTAACGTGCTAGGCCCAGGCGGGGTCAGGTAAACCTAGAGACCCATTGCATCGGGCCAGCCAGACCCTGTCAGACCAGGCCCCTACCCAACCAGCCCTCGAATAAAGAAACACCCGTAACTGACAAACTGAGTGTCCACTTGACATGCCGACAGTGGCGTTGGGGCTCCTTTTGGGAAGCTGTACCTTTGGCATATTCCAATGGGCCCAAATGAGCCATGCTAGACCGACATGTGATCACCCCCATTTCATGGAAAGGGGTGTAACTAACAGACTAGTCGTCTGATCGACACGATGTTTATGGAATTAGAACCGTTGTGACAAGGAGGTCTTTTGGAGATACTATAAGTGAGTTTTGACAGAGTTTGACATGCGACCTAGGTTGGGTAAAACATGAATCTAACTAGTCTCATTTTACAAAAGTGCACATATCTCACAGACCAGGAATCTGATCAATGCACCGTTTGTCACATTGGGACCCCTATGACGGGGTTGTCCCTTGGGTGTACGTTTTGCAGGATTTCATACCTATTGAAAAAGGACCAATGGATTGAGAAGTAGAGTCTTCTAGAGATCTGGTGTTCTTCATGCGGGAATCCAGTGGCTGGCTGTGACATGAAAAAGAAGAGAGACCAATACATGTTAGCATTAGAAACTCCAGAGTGGGATGATCTAGCTGTATGACTAATCATCCCTACCTCTGCATCAATGTCCAAAATGGGTCAGAACCAGTGACCAATATGGATCTTTACTAGAAACAAATACGGTTTATCACCAGCGACCAATATAGATTAGTATCGAGCAACCAATACAGGTCAGCACCAGCGACCAATACGGGTTAGCATCTACCAACCAATAAGATTTAGCATACAATGACCTATATGGGTCATCAATAGAATTAATATGGATAGGATGATCTGGATTTATGACTAGTCATCCCTATCCTAGTGACCTTGATGTTATACAATTAGTGTGAGCTATCTCTTTTTATTTGTGCATCATGATTTAGACCATTATTATGATATTACCTTTTTGGTATTTATTGTGATGTTTTCCTTTGTGGATTACTGAGAGACCTTTAGGGGTCTCAGGGTCCCCTACTGAGTTGTTATACTCACCCCTATAAGGGATTTTCCCGCACGTGTGTGTCAGGTGTAGACTATTGACACTCAGAGGCAGAATTTAGAGGTTCGGGACTTGGTGAAGCTTGGTGCAACAAGAGCAGTCAAGATCCTCTTCTTTGACTTTATACATAAATCTACTACCCTCTAGGTTGAGCTCCAGGGAAGATACGACAAGTGTTTACTTTCTTTTCAGTTTCTTGGGCTTGTATTCTAGCCCACTGTTTTTAGTTTATAGTTGTACTTGTGGTTGTACTTTATGCTTGTGGTAATACCTTACTTTTTTTGGTTATTCACTTCAGTTTCCATTTTTAGTGTGTTTAGATATCTAATTCAATGCCTTCCATATTCTGGAAAACCCTTGAGGTGATAGTCACCAACCCTTGGCCTATGGAAGACAGTCTTGGGGTAGTCACGTCCGGGCCCCATGGGATGGGTCCTAATAGGGAGGTCCATAGATTGATAAACCCCATAGTGGTGGGTAAGAAGGCCAGATTAGAGGGAATGGTGTCTGGGTTGAGAAAGTGGCATGTGATGTTTGTGTTTCTTAGAAACTTCCAGGGGACCATACCTTGGGGGAGCTATTATGACCATTTTTAGGGTACATATGGACCACCCTTACATGTTTTAGGAAATGGTGTGATGGGGGAATTACCTAACTAAAAAGAATAGTTAGAAATTGGAAATTTTCTTCAAAAGGTTATGTCTCTCCTATTATATGATATACCCTAGCAAGATCCAAAATGTGGAGCTTTCCATAGTGAAGTGTTGGGAGTATTATGAGAAATAAAAAGTACAGGGGATAAGAATTCACTATGCTTTCCTGCATATTAGGGGTCCTTTAGGGGGTTTATTGGAGTTTTCTTATAACATGGTGTATACCATAGTGTTCATTTTTATTTCATAAGAATCTTGGAAACCCAGGATTACCCTTAGTATTTAATACACTCCACCCCTATTTTCTTTTCCTTCATGCGTGGATAGACAATTGGACATCATGGGAGCACCTTACTCTCCCACTTCCATGTTTTTACATTAAATAAGGTGGGTTCTTAGTAGACATTATGTTAGTTTATTCCATAATGAGTTGAGATATACCCCATTCCTCATTGTTCACCACCTTATTACCTCTCAATTTTTTTGAGGACCAGATGGGGCTTGGTGATTATTTCCAATGAATCATGGTGTATATCATTTGATATAAAGATGATTTATCTCTATTTATTTAGAAGACATATCAAAGGGATGATGACATGTTGTTCCGTGTTTTTTAGTTATTGGTACATCAACCAATTTAATTTTTAGGGACTTCAATTTAAAATGATTACATTAAAACAATTTGTTGTTTGAAATGATTTTTTATGTTAAGGATTTTTTCCTTTGATTTTTCCAAGAGTATTCCACAGACCATATGAGTGTGGTTGGATTTAGATTTCACATTTTCATATTATTATGTTTTCTAATACATGAATTATTATATTTAATTTTTTATATCGATTAGTTTATTAAAAATTATTATAATTAATTAACATTTTAATTATTTATTGAGATAGGTGCTCAAGGTATTTATGTGTACATGGATAGGACTCGGACGAGCCTCATAGTAATGGTTGGGATGTGAATTAAGAGGAAGTGACTTTGAGTGATATAGGTGGTCTTTAAGAAAAACCCCTGGTTTATTATTTTTATATATATCTTGTGATATATGGTTTCTAAACCTATGAATGTTGACACTTTTTATTAAATGAATCATTTTAATTAATGTAAAATTCCTATGTAATGTAAAAAGTACCACGTTCTACGATATAACCATGTGTACTGGCTCGATTCCTTGGTCATCGATGGGCAATGTCACGATTATCATTATATTACTTAGTATCTACAGACTCCAAGGGGTGATTGAATAAATATTTACACATGTATAATGGCCATTAGTTTAGGTTACCATGATTTAAGAAACCAGATCTTTGTTTTTAGGTATAGATCTTGATTTCTGGTGATATTGAGAAAAAAAGGAGTTTTTGGAAATTTAAAAAGTACACACTGTGTACTTAGAAGTACACACCATGAACCTGGTTGCTGTAGGTAGCCATGTCCTGGCTGTGTAACGTCCGAATACATGGACATGTGAGGTGACTTAGAGACCTCATAAAGTGGGGCCTCATAAAGGCCTATACACACCATGTATCCTCAAGGAAAACGCAGTGTATTTTTATTTTTAATTGTTATATCGAACCAGGGTCACATCTAATTGATAGAAACATCTTATTCTATCTTCTTCATGTCTAGGAGAGATTGATATCTATGATTATTCTCTAAAACTCCAGACCACCATCCATGCTCCAAATCAACTACCGTCGATGGCGTTGGAATCGCCTCAGTGAGTTCTTACTTCTTCTAGAGATTCATCTCTTGATACTTCCTCTTTCACGAGAGATATTTGGTTGAAAGTTTTAGATTTTTTTTTGATGTGGCAGTGTTTTAGCACTCATTTCCACATCCTTTTTGTATTTTCTACTCATTTTTTTTAAAATGTTATTTTTTATTAAATATTTGATAATTGTTGTGTTTTTGTACTTGATGTGTAGAATAATTAGTTTTTAGTTTAAAATAGTTGTTTTTATTATTCATTTATGTCTTTTTAAAAAATTCTTATATTAATTTAGTCTTGGGAATCAGTCCTTTATTTATTCATTCTTTTATTTTTATAATTTTTCATTCTAGTTATTTTATTAACTCATTATTTAAATATATTAATTATTTATTCTTTAAATTGTAAATAAATAACAGAAGTTAGTTTTTAATTCTTTAAATAACTTTACTAATTGCAACTTACCAATTTTATTCAATTAACATCTTTATTATTTAATTTAATTAGTTCTTTATTTAATTGGTAAATTATTTGGTTAATTAATTTAAGCAAGTGACTTTAAACTTTTTTTAGTTTTTTTTAAATTATATTTGTTTATAAATTTTAATACAAATAAATTCATTCTTTTAAATAAAGCTTTATTAATTTTATTATCTAACTTTGTTTTGTTGTTTTTAGTTTTTAAATTCATTCTATTTAATTTAATTTATTAATTGATTGATCTATTGTTAGTTTCATTAAATTATTTTATTTATTTAATTTTCTATGTTCTTTTTATTTTTCAGATACTCACAGTGACACTGTTTCTGCTCTTCATGGTCTCACCATGAGCATCACTCACGGTGCCACCATTTCACACCTACTATTTCACCGGTTCCCCCACACACCGTAACCCGCTACTATCTCATCATTTCCACCCCTTGCTGCCACCATGAACATCACCCACCGTTTCATCTCTTCACTATCTCACCGTGAGTATCACTCACAGTGAAACATGCAATCCCTTGCTATCGCTCCACTCACGGTGCCTCAATATCCTGTCTCACCGTTCTAAATCCAGCATTTCACAGTCTCACGGTTTCAACCCCAAACTTCGCTGTCTCACCGTTTTTCGCTCTCTGCCTCCATCTCATCAACCCACTCAACACCATAAATCACTGCAAAAACCATCAACCCAACAAAGTATTTAAAATCCACAAGAGAAGAAATCATAATTCAACACTGAATTCGAACAAAAAAATCAATGATTCTGAAAAAAAAATCAATACGCACCAACAACTCAAATCATCCATTTTTTTTACCTCTGTTGAATCCATACTCTTCACCGCTGATTGCCGAAACTTCTGCAAAACCTTGCCACACCATGAGACCCCCATCTCCACCTCTTCTCCTCTTCTTCTTCACTACCCCTACCCGAAGTCGAGCCCTACACCCCCTGAGCGCGCGACGTCCTTCCATGAACTGCTGCTGCGCCCAATTCTGCTTCACCGTGGTCCGTGCTTCATCGCACACCACTGAGCCACTGTCCTATCCCCACTGCTCCCATCCACGAAGACCCTAGACTCCTCAACCTCGCCATACGGCCTCCCACTTTCTCCCCTCTCATCCTCGCCACGAGATCCCCTCCTGCACAGTTGGCCAGATCTCCCCGGAGCCGTCACACCACCCAGCCGGCGGCCTCGCCTCCCTTTTTCCACGCTGAAACCCGAACCCCCCCTTATTCTTCTATTTTTATTTGTTTCTTTTATGTTTCTTTATATAATAATTGTTACATATATAATAAAATATATAATATACATAATATATAATGAACCTATTCATATATATATTTATATATAATATCAATTAATTTTTTCTTATAATAGGTATATATTAATAAACAAATATTATAGTTATTAAAACATATATATATTAATATTAGGTAATATATAAAAATATATATATATATATTAATTCGTATTTTTAAGTTTTGATTTAATATATGATATATATAAATTTTATTTTATTTTTGTCTCACGTGTTTTGTTTTGTGTTTCGTGTAGGGGAAGCTACTGGTAGAAGAGGGGATAAAGGAAATAGATTGTGGAAAGGCACGAGAACATTAGAAATTTTGTTGTAGGGGAATTTTTTGCACTCATAAGGAGTTCACATTAAAAGCTGGTGACGTGCACATGAAAGCGCACCACATGAATCTGCTACCTGTTAGTTTAGTTTTCTGTTTTTCATCTCTAAATAAGAGGACGCGTGACTCCTATTAGGGGGTCAGGGCCAGAGAAGAGTGCCCGGGGGGGGGGGGAATCATTCAGCAGTGGTGGAGGATACTCCACCACCATTCACGCACTATTCCATACCACTTCATCATACTGGAACTCGTCTTTGACCTGGAGATGGGTTCCTACTCCTCCATTTCATCCATCCTCCTGCTGCTCTGTTTTTGGTGTTTTATTGAGTCTTTAAATAATATTGTAGTGTTTCATGTTTTGTTAATTGAATTGTGATGTTTGTTTCATTTAGTTTGTGTCATTTTTTCTTTCTCGTCTTGCGTTGTGATCTCGAATCTCTAGAAATGGAGATCTAATTTGCGCGGCAGGATCCAGTTTATGAAACCCAACGCAATCTGGAGATCCACACATTAATGCAACCACGTTATTTTTATTCGCCTTGGTAGATCGTGACTGTGAGTTAGATTTAGCGAGAGCGAGATCTTGCACAGGACGATCGCTACTCTCTTTCTTAATTTCTTCTCCCCTTCCTGTCTTGATTTCTCGAACTTGGAATCAAGATTGGTTGTGCGATGTGACAATCTTAGTGGAATCATTCTGGATTGTGAGAAATTCTTTCCAGAATGACTTTGCTGGGTGAGTCACCTAGCATTTCGGAGGAACTCTTGAGTATTTAAGAACTTCAATGCTTGAGTGTTCAATTTATAGGCGAGATTGGTATGTGATCCGAGACATCGGTCATGCACTGAGCGAATTCAAGAATTGTTGATCAATTAATTAAGTTGATCTAGGATAGGGAGTAGAGGGTTAATTAACCTGGGTCTAGCCTTGTTCACACTGTCTTTTTTCTTTTGTGTCTTGGTGTCTTTTGTTTGTTCTGTGTCTTGTGTTGTGTCTGTGCCTATTTTCTTTTCTTAGTTTTGTCCTGTGTCTCTATGTTTTTTGCACTTTTTCATCTCTTTTTCTCCTCTATTAGTTCACTGTTCCACATCAACTGTGCTCTTCAGCACTGATTAGTAATTTCTTAGGAGTTGTGTTTTTATGTTTTCAAATTATTTTTAAAATACAAAAAGATTTTCGGAACATACCACTTAGGCTCTCGACACTGCTTCCTTAAGAGTGACCCCGAGGTTAGCCACTGTGAAATATCTTGGGTCTTTATTAATGTAAGCTTGACCGTCCTCCTGACAAGGATGACCGTCAAATTTTGGTGTCGTTTCTGGGGAAGCAACGAGTGTCTTAGTAGTTTTTCCAATTTTTATTTTATTTTTTTAAAAAAAATATATATATATAAAAAAAACAAAAAAAAATCCACACACACAACAGTGATGAACTCTAATGAATCTGATATAGTGTCACTGTTTGACCCGGTTCAAGAGATTGAGAAGGCTGTTGCTAAGTTTCAATGTTGGATGCATGAAAGACAGCATCAAGAACTTACTGATGAGGAGATAGCTTATTCTCATGAGATCATGAAGTTGATGCAACATGCCATGGATAAGGTCAAATACTACCAAGAAGAAAGTGAAGTACTGCCACCTCCCATTGAAGCCCAACATTCTGGAAAACAGTTGAGAAGGAAAGAGAAAAGAAATAGAAGAAAGAAAAAGTTGGAGTTTCCCAAATTTGATATGAATCTGTTCCTGGAGTCAAAGCTGGAAATTCCAAAACCAATTTCTGAGAATGATTTCAAGGGCTGGCAGGAGATGGGACTTTCAAATATTCATTATGCTGGACATTTCTTTGATGATCATTCTTTCCCTGATTTCCATTCTATTGATTTTTCGTGCTATAACTATTCTAATGATTTTTCAATGCTTCAACAGGTGGATCCAGCACATGACATCATATCATTCTCCTTAGAAGACTCAACAAGTGAGGTGGTGTGTTTTGAAGAGAGGATGGAGGAGGTTGACTACCTCGCTCTTACCTTGGACCCACTCCCAGGATCACTATTCCATCATGAGGAGGAACAAACAACACTGATAAAGGGAGTTGACAATTTTATGGAAGAAGATGTATTTTTATTCAACCTAGATTGCATCGAAGCCGATTTTAATTTTGTTGCTCACTATACAGGTATTGAAGATGCATCTCATTTTTGTGACTCCTGGAGAGTGAGGAAGATGCGGTTGCTTCTGCTGAAGAGTTAATGGAACTTCCAATTCTGGAAGACACATTGAGTTTGGGAGTTACTGTTGAAGAGGAATTTTTGGAGCTGTGCACTAGAATAGAAGTGTATGATGAAACATCTTTTCTTGTTACAAAAGAATTTGTTTTTTGGACTAAACCAGAGGATAAGTCACATCCAAGATATTCATTTCTACAACTTGTGCACACTCAACCTCAAGCAGAAAAAGTAGGAAAGTACCCCTACATTCTGTATTCCCCTCCATCACTCCACATGAGGCACTTCACTGCCCAGGAGGGGAATTTGGTTGAAGCAGCACAAGGGGTACTCCAAAGATGGAAAGTGGCTGAAGTTGGAAGGAATAACAGCTAGTGGTTCTTAATCAAGAATCTTAATCCCCCATCCGACTGGGGTTGATTCGAGGACTATCTAACTGTGGACAGTCAAACTACAGCACCCCCTGGGGGGTTATCCCAGGATTATCCCTTTTCATTTCCTTCTTTAGTTTTTTATTGTACGTAGTTTTAATTTGAGTGTTGTTTTTTAGGACAATAAATAGGCAGTATGTTCCACATGGCTATCATTCATGTTCCAAAGGAAGAGTACACTAAAGATCATGGATAAAACTCCCAAACTCACACTCTACGGTTGCTTTTTATTTGAACTTAAAATATTGAACACTAATGTTAAATTGTTTCATTATGTAGGTGCCCAACTGAAGCAGACAGAGTTCATGCACATGGAAATAAAAGGGAGACATTTTTAAATTTGAGAAGCTTCACATTCAGGTGAGTATTTTTTTACGTTGCAATGTTTTACTCTTCAAATTTTTATTGCATACTGTTGTGAACTAAGTGTGGGGGAGTCCCCTGAATTTCGGTGAAAAGTAAATTATGATTCTTTCTTGGGTGTTAGCTTCTAGTATCTAGAGAGTTGAAAAATTATTTTGAGCTGATTTGTAAAACATGCTTGTACCCACTGCTTTCAATTTCATTGAGCTGCTGCTGCACATCATTGTTAATTATGCTACTATTTGAAGTAAATTGATAAAATCTTTTTTCTGATCACACTAATTTAAAGCATGAATAGTTTAGTAATAGAACTGTACTTATTGCTGGTGATGGTCGATGGGGTTGGGTTCTTCTATTTTTCTATTTTTCTTGTTTTTATTTTCTTTTACTTTTTGTGTGGAAAAGAAATTTTTTGAAAATCATTGCTACCCTTCTATATCATATTTAAGCTGAATTGTCCATTAATCTTGAACTATACTGTCTCCCACCTTGAGAGTAAACATTGGGGACAATGTTGGGTTTTAGGTGTGGGGGAGAGGGGCTATTCTAGTGTCATGTTGAATTCCCCCTTCTTGAACCTGAGTTTGTGGTTGTTTAAAAAATGGTCAATTTTTTTTTAATTTTTTTTTTAAAAAAGGGTTCAAAATTCCTTCAATTTTTTTTCAAATTCTTTCATTAATTTATTGTCATTAGAGGTTCACTGGTACTTCATTTATGTCTTATTTAGTGGATAACTATTTGCTGGATGTTGAGAGTAGCACTGAGTCAGAAACTGTTAAGTATGAATGATTGCTGAGTGCAATTGTTCACTGTCTCTATGGATCTGTCAGTTTAGGAATTGAGGATGAGAGTATGAAAGGATAGGTTTTTTGGAGTAAGGATCAGGGCTTAGGGTAGCTTTATGTTCTCACTGGAACCCAGAGGACTTGCATTTTTATTAAATAATATTCAATCACTTTAGGAAGTCAATCCGAATGATTAATAATTAAATCCTTTGTAACTGGAGTAAAATGGGAAAATGGGATCCCATGGTGAGTATCTGAGACAAGGTGCATTGGGTGTGTTTCTGTGAATAAATAAAGCCAATTTCAATCTTAATAAGAGCTATGCACAGTGCTCTGCACATGGAATATGGCTGGGAGAAAGTGAAATAAAGTGCCCTTATCAAAAATGAACTCATTAAGGTGAGAGGAATTTTGAATCCAGATGAAGAAGGGAGCAATTGACTTGGTTAATTTTCATTTGGGTTGAATCAATAAAGTGATCAATTTCATGGACTTTAATTTCTGGAACCTAGAGGAAGGTGAGAATGGATGGTGCCCTTGGTTAAGTTTTGAGTTCCATTTCATCTAACCTTTAATCACTCATTGAATCAGTACTCGAATTGGATGGTGAAGTAGGGTAGTTAATGAAAACACATAGGAGGAATGAAATACTTGGCAGTATATGAATTTGTGAGGCTTTAAACTTCTAGTGAGTTTTTGAAGCTGGACAGGATATCAGTTTTGAATACCCTTGAAAAACCCGACTCATTGTTTGGTCCTGCCTATCTGGATATTAAAGTTCAATCATGCACTTTTTGAGTTGAAATTCACAAAACATCTTTCCATTTTAAAGTCAAATTCATTTGCTTGTTTGAGGACAAAAAAAACTTTAAGTGTGGGGGAGTTTGATGTGGAAGTGTTTTAACACTCTTTACCACATCCTTTTTTTATTTTCTACTCATTTATTTATTTTAAAATGTTGTTTTTTATTAAATATTTGATAATTGTTGTGTTTTTGTACTTGATGTGTAGAATAATTAGTTTTTAGTTTAAAAAATTTGTTTTTATTATTCATTTGTGTCTTTTTAAATAATTATTATATTAATTTAGTCTTGGGAATTAGTCATTTATTTATTCATTCTTTTATTTTTATAATTTTTCATTCTAGTTAGTTTATTAACTCATTAATTAAATTAATTAATTAATTATTCTTTAAATTGTAAATAAATAACACAAGTTAGTTTTTAATTATTTTAATAACTTTTCTAATTGTAACTTACCAATTTTATTCAATTAACATCTTTATTATTTAATTTAATTAGTTATTTTTTTAATTGGTTAATTATTTGGTAAATTAATTTAAGCAAGTGACATTAAAATTTTTTTAGTTTGTTTTAAATTATATTTGTTTATAAATTTTAATATAAATAAATTAATTCTTTTAAATAAATAATTATTAATTTTGTTATATAACTTTGTTTTGTTGTTTTTAGTTTTTTAACTTCATTCTATTTAATTTAATTTATTAATTGATTGATCTATTGTTAGTTTCATTAAATTATTTTATTTATTTAATTTTATATGTTCTTTTTATTTTTCAGGTACTCACAGTGACATTGTTTCTGCTCTTCATGGTCTCACCGTGGGCATCACTCACGGTGCCACCGTTTCACACCTACTGTCTCACCAGTTCCCCCACACACTGTAACCTGCTACTGTCTCATCGTTTCCACCCCTTGATGCCACCGTGAACATCACCCACCGTTTCATCTCTTCACTGTCTCACCGTGAGTATCACTAATGGTGAAAAATGCAATCCCTTGCTACCTCTCCACTCACGGTGCCTCAATCTCCTGTCTCACCGTTCCAAATCCAGCATTTCACTATCTCACGGTTTCAACCCCAAACTTCGCTGTCTTAGCATTTTCCACTCTCAGCCTCCATCTCATCCACCCACGCAGCACCGTAAATCACCGCAACAACCATCAACCCAACAAAGTATTTCAAATCCACAAGAGAAGAAATCATAATTCAACACTGAATTCGAACAAAAAAATCAATGATTCTGAAAAAAAATCAATACGCACCAACAACTCAAATCATCCATTTTTACCTCTGTTGAATCCAGACTCTTCACCGCTGATTTCTGAAACTTCCGCAAACCCTTGCCACACCAAGAGACCCCCATCTCCACCTTTGCTCCACTTCCGCAACACTACCCCTGCCCTAGGTCGAGCCCCACACCCCTGAGCGCGCGACGTCCTTCCCTGAACCGCTGGTGCGCCCTATTCTGCTTCGGCGTGGTCCGCGCTTCACCGTACAACGCTGAGCTGCTGCCCTATCCCCGCTGCTCCCATCTGCGAAGACCCTAGCCTCCTCAACCTTGCCACATGGCCTCCCACTTTCTCCCCTCCCATCCTCACCACGAGACCCCCTCCTGCACAGTTGGTCGGATCTCCCCGGAGCCGTCGCACCACCCAGCCGGTGGCCTCGCCTCCCTTCTTCCACGCTGAAACCCGAGACCCCCCTTCTTCTTCTATTTTTATTTGTTTCTTTTATGTTGATTTATATAATAATTGTTACATATATAATAAAATATATAATGTAACACCCCAAGATTTCATAGTGTGTTATTTCTTCAAAATAATTCAATAACTTGCACTACACGCAACACCGAGTTCAATCACACCTTGACTTACAAAAAAAAATCCATTAAAAGAGGTCATGAATAGTATTAACTAAATTTTAAACTTTATATAATCCTTATAATTTTAGAATCCATATTATGAGTTTCTTAGTAATAATGCAAGAATAGATTCATTTTTAGTATTGCACTTTTATCAACTTTTAATAGTGAAACCTTTTTAAATACAATATTTTAAACTTTTTGACTAAATGGAGACATCAAAAAATTTAAAATGAAACATCCCAAGCTTCCATGGTACGCTTTCCTTTGAATAAAACAGTAGCGTGTGTCGTACGCAACTTCGAGTTTTAACACACACCACAACCGATCAAACTAGCCGTTATGAATAGTAATACCTAATTTTTGAAATTATATATATTTTATATTTTAAAATGGACTTCATTTCTGGATTCGGAATATCTAATTTATCCTAAGATGAAATTTTGGTACTTTTCGGATAACTTTAATATTTTGATGAATAGTGAAAATTACTAAATTTTAATTAAAAACAACATTTTTAATCAAAATAATTAATAGTGATAAATTATGAATTTTAGTGGTTTTAAAGTATATTTAGAATATATTTTTACCATTTAATATAATTCTGGTCATTGGACATAATTTTACAATTAAACCGAACATAAACAAGTGTCAATCTTTTGATAGTTATTATCTCTTAAAAACACGCTTTTTGTTTTGACAGCGGGAATTAATTTTAAATAAATTTCTGACACTTCTGTGTTCTGAATTTAGAAAAATTGATTCCATATTTGGAATCAGGATTTCCAAATTGTGTAAATAGGTAACTTTTATTTTTAGACATTTTGAATAATTACTGTGGTAAATATTTTATTTACCATGGTTAAGGGTAAATCTGGTAAATAAGGGTTAAACAAATAACATTATAATAATACTAAATTACCCTAAAACGTGTCCTAGACTTATTGGTTGATACATGTTAGACCATAGGCATCTTTGGGTCGATTTTGGGACCCCATGGTGCCACTTGTAGGTGATAGGGACACTTTATTTTAATTAAGTTAAAATGAATACAAAAATGACACAAGCATATATCTTTTAGAAAAACAATTATTACATAGGGTTATATATGTTGGATTTTAGATTATAAATATTAATTAGAAAGATACAAAGATTTACTACATAATTATATTTTATTTATAATTTTTAGACATTAAATGATTTAATTTATTTATGACACAATGATGATGTAGTAATTACTATAATAGTGACAAATTAAACTAATTGATATTATAAATACCCAAATAAATATAATATGAAACTTTTAATTAATTAAACTAATTTTATAGGATAATATGCAATATTAGGATTGATTTAATTTACTTTGTTTGAAGTAATAAATCTTTTATGAGTTTCACAAAAATCAACTATTGAATAGTGTCAAAATTGACATAAAAGAGTTCTTAAAACAAATATTATATTATTAATTGATATTAAATTCCTAAAAATCTAAGGTTCGGCCAAGAGACTTATATCAGGATAGGTTCATCATCAATGGAACACTTGGGGGTCTCTTGGATGTATATAGTATGTTTATTAACCATATTATATAAAAATACAAAGAGACATTGTAAAAGTGAAACTAATTAACTTAGAGTTAATACTTAAAGATAAGGTTTATATAAGTACCCAAACCTGTCTAAATTATATTTGTTGAGTTGTATTAGACCCATCCCTACCTTAAAATTTAAATAATCAACTTTGGAGCCATTGGAAACTGAATAAGAATTTATTATAAACTAATATTTCTAGCTTTTCCAAAGGTGCCCCTCACCCCTCTTATAAAAGGCCACTCCTCCTTCTCTTTTCTTCACACCTTAAAAGCATTTTTGTTCGGCCAAACTCTGCCACAATACTCTCCCAACTTCCCTCACTACAACCTAGAGGCCTTATTTTGATCAGAAAGCCAACCTAAGGAGCCCTTTTGATCAAATCAAAAGGAAGAAACCGAAGAAGAGGTAATGATTTAACCACCCTTTTCCAAGTTCCTTCTTCTTCCACATCTTCTTACTTTGTTGTTACCATTATAAAATAATAACTCCAGTATCATATATATACTGTGATGTTATTATAAATATGGTACAACCATATTCAGTATTCTATCCACCCTTTGAATAACATGTCACCATACGTGCGTACGTACGGCTTACCGTCTCCACGTCGTGGTGTAATTGTTATTCAATATATTATTATTTGGATGGTTATAATAATGATGTGTAACTCATGTAAATAATAAATATAACATGTTACTGATTCTGTATATATGATATACCATCCATTTATATATTATTTTAATATCAAAAGAATGATATTGTCGCTCGTGCGTACGTACGGACTACCGTCTCCACGAACGCGATGAGATTCATTCTCCATCATATCCATTCAAGTATAATTATCATTTTCTGATTTAAAAATGATGTTTAAGGACTTGATATCATTCTGGATATGAATAATATACAACCTATCCATTACAAACATGGCTTACGTAATAAAACATATAAAAGAAAACGAGTAAGTTAACACCCGAAACAACGATAATACTAAGACATTATTAACAAAGCAAAGTTAAGAGATCATATATGATATCATATTAATATATATGATTCTTGTATAATTTAATAACAATTATTTCAATATTATACAGGAGTTTAACCTACCCCAACCAAGTAAAAGTACAAGGTAAGGGATTTTCTTATCTCACATTCAATTCTGTGAGATTTCCATTATTCGCCACTAAATTATTGAAAGTGGTGTATTGTGTACTGGAATTTGATATATATTATCATGATTATCTTTATATTCATGTTATTATGTAAATAATTTGGTGGTTCTTAACTTTTGTCCATACGACTCAGTTTATTAACGTGGTAAGGGGTTTTCATCTCACTCTTTATTTCCGTGATATTCATGCCATATTTCCACTATTATCTTTTGTGTGGTGTATGTACTGCCCATAATTGTATTCTTTGTGTAATACACTTTACCTTATGTGTATTTACATTTTCATTGTATGATACCTCTTTCATGGGTTGTATGTTTCATAAGTTACCAAATTGATAAGGGTTTACTTCACAATCTCTTTAATATCCGAGGTTGTTTTTACGTAAGTATCTACATGGACATATTTACTATCCATGTCCATATTTCATAAAAGAGTTTTCAAAGGGATTCTTTCTAAGGGAACTTTTACTAAAACATCATTTTAAATGTTTTAAATATTTATTCTTCTAAATCATTCTCATTTATGTCCATGTTTTCAAAATGGTTTGTAAGGATTTATTTATATGAAAATGAATGTTTTAAAAGTGTTAATTCCATTCAAAAGTTTCAAAGTGGTATGGGACACTTTGATTCAAAAATGTATTTAAATTCCTTACTTTCTAAATTGTGTAACATTAAAATGTTTTCATGAAAAAGGGATATTTCTCTCAATAATTTTTAAAAAACATTTTCATCTATGTCAACATCCTTTAATGGATTTTAAGATAATTTGAAGTTGATTTATTATGATATAAAACTTCCATATTGTAATGAAGTTTTGTGATATGTTTGACTGTAGATGTGTCATTTATATAGCATTCATAGTTTATGAGTAAAGTATTGACATTTCGTATGCTAGTTCCAATAAAAATGTTTATGTTATATTTCAACCTTTACTTCATATGAATGTGTTGGACAAGTATGTTCCAGGATGGGGACTGGTTAAAGTAAGCCCTCCAGGTTGGGGACGGGTAAAAGTAAGCCCTCCAGGTTAGGGACTGGTAAAATTAAGCCCTCCGGTTTGGTCTCCGGTTATTAGAGGCACTCCGGGTTGGTGTCCGGTTATTAGAGGCACTCCGGGTTGGTGTCCGGTTATTAGAGGCACTCCGAGTTGGGTTCCGGTTATAGTTAGCCCCAAGGTCTTGGGACGAGGCCTTGACAAAGAAATTAAAGTTCAGCATTATGAATTCCGACATTATGAATGTGGTTATTGATATTGCATGTGATTATTCGATTAGTAGAATATACATGTGAATAAGTAAATGGCATTATTTCATTTTACTTTTGCCATACTATGTTGAAGTTCAAGTTTAAAAGGCTTTTGTTTTAGAAATTCATTGCCTTAAATGTTTATGCTTATTTTTGAATGTTCCGCTATATTGTTATCCTTACTGGGCATTTGAGCTCACCCCTTTTCTATGTTTTATTTGTCCCAGGATGTGAAAAAGTAAGTTATGAATGACCTGCAGGGATATTATGAGGTGATAATAGTGTGGACTATGGAGACATTATGTTGTCATAGTAGTTTTTCACTTTATGATGTAATGTAAATCTTATGAATATATCTAGTGTTTCCAAGGCTACTAAACCAATCGGTCTTTCAAGATTTGATCTTTCTTGTGATCATGCCAATGTTATGTAATAATGCACCGATTCTAGGTAACTAGGGTCGGGGCGTTACAGTTGGTATCAGAGGAAGTTTAGTACAAACCTTGGAAGCTAGATTTAGATAAACTCTGATTAGAGCACGTAGACCTAAGATGAACTTTGAGGATTAGTATAGAAGAACTTCCTAGAATTTTGGTATTATAGAGATTTTGTGAGTTTTCCGAGCAATACATCCCTATCTGGATACGAGCAGGTAGAGGTGGCTCTGGCACATATGTACCTAGGGGTAAAACCCGAAAACACCGCTTTGAGCTAGACTCGAATGGGAACTGGTGCACGACAATGGGCCTTACTGCACTCTTGGTTACGACACTCCTGTGGGATAAGCTTAGGATAACTCTCATTTTCTTTACAAATCATTATGAAAGGTTTATGAGTATATAATTCCTCAAAGAAAACATTTTTATGATTATGGATTATATCCATAAATAGTTCAATTAATGTTATGTGTTTTACAAGTTTCGGATTAGGTATTATTATTCATAATTAATCTAGTGTATGCCATTGTTTAGAAATGGCGCCCAGTAGAAGGAAAGAGAACTCCAGTAATGCACATGATCCAAAGAGAAGGAAGAATCATATCTTTAATGGTCTTAAGCTACAATTTATAAGAGAAATAGTCTCCCATGTATTATCATCATATGAAGAAATAATATCATGTGTTGATAAGATAAGTAAAGAGTTTACTGAGTCCTATGGCTTTGAAGGGAAGCAAGAGAAGAAAAGGATGGAAGAGAGAAAGATGGATAAAGGGAAGAGGGAAAAGAAGAATTTTCCCATATGTGGTAACTGTGGAAAGAAACACCCTGGAACTTGCCTGAAAGGAATGGGAGTTTGTTATAAGTGTGGAGGAAAAGGGCACAAAGTACGTGACTGCAAGGGTAAGAAAATGGTTTCAAATGTACACTGCTTCATTTGCAAGGAGTTTGGACACTATGCGAACCTATGTCCCAGTCATCAGAATATGCCGCAAATGATGTTATTGGGTAATAATCAAGTTATGATACTACCACAGATGAAGAGGAATGATTAGAGTTCTTATGTTGATTATGTCAATTGAGTGTTGTATCAACAATGTACATGTTATAACAATTATGGAGTATATAAGGATTGTACTATAGTACTATTTCATTAAGGACTTTAGATTGTGTGGAACAAAGAAAAGTGACTCAATAGCAGGATAAATTTTTGGAAAATATATGGTTGAGAGAATGATAAATCATAATATAGTTCTAATACTGAGGTAGTGATTTTGGAATAATATGTGATTGTTTTGGATAAATTATATTGGATATTCTTGACTACCTTGGAACTGATTAATGATTTGTATATTCCATCATTATTGGGGTTTAAAACATTTTTGGATTAATGAAGTATATCCAGCATTCTATATGGAATAAGAGAGCATGAATGTAATCAATAAGGAATATGGTAATACATGATGAAGGTATTCATATGCTACTACGGGGTAAAAAGGATCTATATTATGTTTACCTTCCTTATAAATGTTGGACTGTGAGTTTGGACAGAAGTATTTTGGATATTTCTAGTTTGGATTATTTTGGATTGCCATAAAAGGACAACCCGAAGGTCGGGCGACAACCCGTCGCGTCCGGCAAGGCTGCGAGACTTGAACGCGCAACTGAAGGGAGACAAGGGTGTATCACCTACCACTGGCCCACGAGATGTCCTGGATTAAATAATGTAGTTTTTATTAAAAGATCTTGTAGATGAATTATAAATTCGTTTATTTTGGAACCCTATACGAATAGTGTAAATAGAATTTTTTACATTCTATTATCTTTTAGAGTGAAAGATGAGTTTGTGGTAGAAATTTATTAATGGATAAAAATCTAATTATAAAGTAAGTATATCTCCTTATGATCTTAGCCAATCTCATAAATAAATTCCTCAACATTAAGAAAAGGAACTTAGAACAAAAATGTTGTCCTAGATGGTACCTTAAATCATCACTAATTTATGGCTTTGGGATTGTTGGCCTTTTCATAGCCATGTTCTCTACCACTCTCCATCAGATAATTGATGGTTAGATTTCTCTTCCATATCCATATTTTCCTACATGGAACCCTAGTATGTGTTATTTTTGGTAATCTTCATACTTTCCACTCTTTATTTTAAATAGAGTCCTCATTAATTCATTTTTCGATGTGGGATTTCAACTAAGATATTTTGAAACGTCAAAAATGTGTTATCCTAATACCCTATGTTTTTTTTGAACTGATGGTATTTCAAATCATCATAGATTGATGAGTTTAAGGACCTCAATTTTATACTTGTTTGTGATTGATGACCTCAATCACTACATATAAATATTTACGTTTTCCTCCAATTATATGTCTCTAATTGCCACCAATGTTCTCCTAATCGAGATCATAATTTTGTGGGGACCCTTTCATTTCTATTTTCCTCATATTAAGACTAAATTTTAGTAACCCAATTTCCTATGTGGGTTTTCCCACAAAGATATTTTTTATTTTCAACCTTTTATTTTCGAAGAACAATTTCAAATTGCGAGGACGCAATTTATTGAAGGAGGGGAGAATGTAACACCCCAAGATTTCATAGTGTGTTATTTTTTCAAAATAATTCAATAACTTGCACTACACGCAACATCGAGTTCAATCACACCTTGACTTACAAAAAAAAATCCATTAAAAGAGGTCATGAATAGTATTAACTAAATTTTAAACTTCATATAATCCTTATAATTTTAGAATCCATATTATGAGTTTCTTAGTAATAATGCAAGAATAGATTCATTTTTAGTATTGCACTTTTATAGACTTTTAATAGTGAAACCTTTTTAAATACAATATTTTAAACTTTTTGACTAAATGGAGACATCAAAAAATTTAAAATGAAACATCCCAAGCTTCCACGATACACTTTCCTTTGAATAAAACAGTAGCGTGTGTCGTACGCAACTTCGAGTTTTAACACACACCACAACCGATCAAACTAGCCGTTATGAATAGTAATACCTAATTTTTGAAATTATATATATTTTATATTTTAAAATGGAATTCATTTCTGGATTCGGAATATCTAATTTAGACTAAGATGAAATTTTGGTACTTTTCGGATAACTTTAATATTTTGATGAATAGTGAAAATTACTAAATTTTAATTAAAAACAACTTTTTTAATCAAAATAATTAATAGTGATAAATTATGAATTTTAGTGGTTTTAAAGTATATTTAGAATATATTTTTACCATTTAATATAATTCTGGTCATTGGACATAATTTTACAATTAAACCGAACATAAACAAGTGTCAATCTTTTGATAGTTATTATCTCTTAAAAACACGCTTTTTGTTTTGACAGCGGGAATTAATTTTAAATTAATTTCTGACACTTCTGTGTTTTGAATTTAGAAAAATTGATTCCATATTTGTAATCAGGATGTCCAAATTGTGTAAATAGGTAACTTTTATTTTTAGACATTTTGAATAATTACTATGGTAAATATTTTATTTACCATGGTTAAGGGTAAATCTGGTAAATAAGGGTTAAACAAATAATATTATAATAATACTAAATTACCCTAAAACGTGTCCTAGCCTTATTTGTTGATACATGTTAGACCATAGGCATCTTTGGGTTGATTTTGGGACCCCATGGTGCCACTTGTAGGTGATAGGGACACTTTATTTTAATTAAGTTAAAATGAATACAAAAATGACACAAGCATATATCTTTTAGAAAAACAATTATTACATAGGGTTATATATGTTGGATTTTAGATTATAAATATTAATTAGAAAGATAAAACGATTTACTACATAATGATATTTTATTTATAATTTTTAGACATTAAATGATTTAATTTATTTATGACACAATGATGATGTAGTAATTACTATAATAGTGAAAAATTAAACTAATTGATATTATAAATACCAAAATAAATATAATATGAAACTTTTAATGAATTAAAATACTTTTATAGGATAATATGATATATTAGGATTGATTTAATTTACTTTGTTCGAAGTAATAAATCTTTTATGAGTTTCACAAAAATCAACTATTGAATAGTGTCAAAATTGACATAAAAGAGTTCTTAAAACAAATATTATATTATTAATTGATATTAAATTCCTAAAAATCGAAGGTTCGGCCAAGAGACTTATATCATGATAGGTTCATCATTAATGGACCACTTGGGGGATGCTTGGATGTATATAGTAAGTTTATTAACCATATTATATAAAAATACAAAGAGACATTGTAAAAGTGAAACTAATTAACTTAGAGTTAATACTTAAAGATAAGGTTAATATAAGTACCCAAACCTGTCTAAATTATAATGGTTGAGCTGTATTCGACCCATCCCCACCTTAAAATTTAAATAATCAACTTTTGAGCAATTAGAAACCGAATAAGAATTTATTATAAACTAATATTTCTAGCTTTTCCAAAGGTGCCTCTCACCCCTCTTATAAAAGGGCACTCCTCCTTCTCTTTTATTCACACCTTAAAAGCCTTTTGGTTCGGCAAAACTCTGCCCAAATACTCTCCCAACTTCCCTCACTACAACCTAGAGGCCTTATTTTGATCAGAAAGCCAACCTAAGGAGCCCTTTTGATCAAATCAAAAGGAAGAAACCGAAGAAGAGGTAATGATTTCACCACCCTTTTCCAAGTTCCTTATTCTTCCAATTATTCTTACTTTGTTGTTACCATTATAAAATAATAACTCCAGTATCATATATATACTGTGATGTTATTATAAATATGGTACAACCATATTCAGTATTCTATCCACCCTTTGAATAACATGCTACCATACGTGCGTACGTACGGCTTACCGTCTCCACGTCGTGGTGTAATTGTTATTCAATATATTATTATTTGGATGGGTATAATAATGATGTGTAACTCATGTAAATAATAAATATAACATGTTATTGATTCTGTATATATGATATACAATCCATTTATATATTATTTTAATATCAAAATAATGATATTGTCGCTCGTGCGTACGTACGGACTACCGTCTCCACGAACGCGATGAGATTCATTCTCCATCATATCCATTCAAGTATAATTATCATTTGCTGATTTAAAAATGATGTTTAAGGACTTGATATCATTCTGGATATAAATAATATACAACCTATCCATTACAAACATGGCTTACGTAATAAAACATATAAAATAAAACGAGTAAGTTAACACCCGAAACAACGATAATACTAAGACATTATTAACAAAGCAAAGTTAAGAGATCATATATGATATCATATTAATATATATGATTCTTGTATAATTTAATAACAATTATTTCGATATTATACAGGAGGTTAACCTACCCCAACCAAGTAAAAGTACAAGGTAAGGGCTTTTCTTATCTCACATTCAATTCTGTGAGATTTCCATTATTCCCCACTAAATTATTGAAAGTGGTGTATTGTGTACTGGAATTTGATATATATTATCATGATTATTTTTATATTCATGTTATTCTGTAAATAATTTGGTGGTTATTAACTTTTGGCCATACGACTCAGTTTATTAACGTGGTAAGGGGTTTTCATCTCACTCTTTATTTCCGTGAGATTCATGCCATATTTCCACTATTATCTTTTGTGTGGTGTACGTACTGCCCATAATTGTATTCTTTGTGTAATACACTTTACCTTATGTGTATTTACATTTTCATTGTATGATACCTCTTTCATGGGTTGTATGTTTCATAAGTTACCAAATTGATAAGGGTTTACTTCACAATCTCTTTAATATCCGAGGTTTTTTTTACGTAAGTATCTAAAGGGACATATTTACTATCCATGTCCATATTTCATAAAAGAGTTTTCAAAGGGATTCTTTCTAAGGGAACTTTTACTAAAACATCATTTTAAATGTTTTAAATATTTATTCTTCTAAATCATTCTCATTTATGTCCATGTTTTCAAAATGGTTTGTAAGGATTTATTTATATGAAAATGAATGTTTTAAAAGTATTAATTCCATTCAAAAGTTTCAAAGTGGTATGGGACACTTTGATTCAAAAATGTATTTAAATGCCTTACTTTCTAAATTGTGTAAAATTAAAATGTTTTCATGAAAAAGGGATATTTCTCTCAAAAATTTTTAAAAAACATTTTCATCTATGTCAACATCCTTTGATGGATTTTAAGATTATTTGAAGTTGATTTATTATGATATAAAACTTCCATATTGTAATGAAGTTTTGTGATATGTCTGACTGTAGATGTGTCATTTATATAGCATTCATGGTTTATGAGTAAAGTATTGACATTTCGTATGCTAGTTCCAATAAGAATGTTTATGTTATATTTCAACCTTTACTTCATATGAATGTGTTGGACAAGTATGTTCCAGGATAGGGAATGGTTAAAGTAAGCCATCCAGGTTGGGGACGGGTAAAAGTAAGCCCTCCAGGTTAGGGACTGGTAAAAGTAAGCCCTCCGGTTTGGTCTCCGGTTATTAGAGGCACTCCGGGTTGGTGTCCGGTTATTAGAGGCACTCCGGGTTGGTGTCCGGTTATTAGATGAACTCCGGGTTGGGTTCCAGTTACAGTTATCCCCAAGGTCTTGGGACGAGGCCTTGACAAAGAAATTAAAGTTCAGCATTATGCATTTCGACATTATGAATGTGGTTATTGATATTGCATGTGATTATTCGATTAGTAGAATATCCATGTGAATAAGTAAATGGAATTATTTCATTTTACGTTTTCCATACTATGTTGAAGTTCAAGTTTAAAAGGCTTTTGTTTTAGTAATGCATTGCCTTAAATGTTTATGCTTATTTTTGAATGTTCCTCTATATTGTTATCCTTACTAGGCATTTGAGCTCACCCCTTTTCTATGTTTTATTTGTCCCAGGATGTGACAAAGTAAGTTATGAATGACCTGCAGAGATATTATGAGGGGATAATAGTGTGGACTATGGAGACATTATGTTGTCATAGTAGTTTTTCACTTTATGATGTAATGTAAAACTTATGAATATATCTAGTGTTTCCAAGGATACTAAACCAATCGGTCTTTCAAGATTTTATCTTTCTTGTGATCATACCAATGTTATGTAATAATGCACCGATTTTAGGTAACTAGGGTCGGGGCGTTACATATAATATACATAATATATAATGAACCGATTCATATATATATTTATATATAATATCAATTACTTTTGTCTTATAATAGGTATATATTAATAAATGAATATTATAGTTATTAAAACATATATATATTAATATTAGGTAATATATAAAAATATAGATATATATATTAATGAGTATTTTTAAGTTGTGATTTAATATATGATATATATAAATTTCATTTTATTTTCATCTCACGTGTTTTTTTTGTGTTTCGTGCAGGGGAAGCTACTGGTAGAAGTGGGGATAAAGGAAATAGTTCGTGGGAAGGCACGAGAACATTAGAAAGTTTGTTGTAGGGTAATTTTTTTCACTCACAAGGAGTTCACATTAAAAGCTGGTGACATGCACATGAAAGCGCGCCACGTGGATATGCTTCCTGTTAGTTTAGTTTTCTGTTTTTTGTCTCTAAATAAGAGGACGTGCAACTCCTCTCAGGGGGTCAGGGCTAGAGTAGAGTACCCGGGGAGGAATCACTCAACAGTGGTGGAGGAGACTCCACCACCATTCACGCACCATTCCATACCACTTCATCGGACTGGAACTCGTCTTCGACCTGGTGACGGGTTCCTGCTCCTCCATTTCATCCATCCTCCCGCTGCTCTGTTTTTAGTGTTTTTTTGAGTCTGTAAATAATCTTATAGTGTTTCATGTTTTTTAATTGAATTGTGATGTTTGTTTCATTTAGTTTTTGTCATTTCTTCTTTCTCATCTAGCATTGTGATCTCGAATCTCCAGAAATGGAGATCTAATTTGCGCGGCAGGATCCTGTTTATGAAACCCAACGCAATCTGGAGATCCGTACATTAATGCGATCACGTTCTTTTTATTCGCCTTGGTAGATCGTGATTGTGAGTTAGATTTAGCAAGAGAGAGATCTTGCATAGGACGATCGCTAAACTCTTGCTTACTTTCTTCTCCCCTTCCTGTCTTGATTTCTCGAACTGAGAATCAAGATTGGTTGTGCGATGTGATGATCTTAGTGGAATCATTCTGGATTGTGAGAAATTCTTTCCAGAATGACTTTGCTGGGTGAGTCACCTTGCATTTCAGAGGAACGCTTGAGTATTGAATAACTTCAATACTTGAGTGTTCAATTTATAGGCGAGATTGGTATGTGATCCAAGACATCGGTCATGCACTGAGCGAATTCGAGAATTGTTGATCAATTAATTAAGCTGATCTAGGATCAGGAGTAGAGGGTGAATTAACTTGGGTCTACCCTTGTTGTCACTTTCTTTTTTATTATGTGTCTTGGTGTCTTTTGTTTGTTCTGTGTCTTGTGTTGTGTCTGGGCCTATTTTATTTTCTTAGTTTTGTCCTGTGTCTCTATGTTTTTGCACTTTTCCATCTCTATTTCTCCTTTGTTAGTTCATTGTTCCACATCCACTGTGCTCTTTAGCACTGATTAATAATTTCTCAGGAGTTGTGTTTTTTTTTATTTTCAAAGTATTTTAAAAATACAAAAAATATTTTCGGAACAAACCACTAAGGCTATCGACACTGCTTCCTTGAGAGTGACTCTGAGGTTGGCCATTGTGCTATATCTTGGGTCTTTATAAATGTAAGCTTGACCATCCTCCCGACAAGGCTGACTTTCATTTTTGTATATCTACGACATTCTAGGTTGATTTTAAGGATGTGGATAAACTATATTGATTTTAAAACATTGATGTAGGTGGTTTTTCCTTTATATAGTTTTTTTTGATTTATATGTTGAAAAAGTTCCAAATACCCTAGTTTAGGGTATTGCGTGTTTTGGGAAGTTAATCATGTTAATGCCTGTTATGCCTTGTTTTCTTGAGCATGGTTTTTGATTGTAAATAAGGTTATTTACCTTGATATGGATGTGCTTTCCCATATTTGATATGATTTTGGATGTTGGGTCTAGAATTTCTTGTTAGGATGATTTTTTTTCCATGCCTATTGCTATTAGGTTGAAGTGGATATTATCTGACATGCTTGTGATATACATTGTAGCCATTTATCCAAGTAGTATTTGATATTTACTTTGGCTATTGGATATAGTTGGTGTATGATTTCTTTACGCAAGGTTGTGGGAACCTAGTGTAGTTACACCATAGGGGGAATGGACGCTGAGTGATTCCCTAGAGTGTCTGTTATACTTTTCACATTGCGAGACCATAGAAGGGATGGACATGAGTGCTCCCTTATAGTGTATATAGTTTCACATTACAAGACCACATGGGAAATTGGATATTTAGTGCTTCCTCATAGCGTCTTTAGTTTACCATTAAAAACCACATGGGGAAATGACAGTGAGTGCTTCCTCATAGAGTCCTTGTTAAGCTGAACCAGAGGGGTTAGACTTTGAGAACATCCTATGGGGCTTCTTGAGTTTTTTGGTTATTTATTTAATAAATGAAAATGAATGTAGTTAAAATTTTAGAATTGTTCACTTTTGAGTACTTCCTTGTTTATTACTTCATTTTTAATATTGACTACCGTATATATTCACTGATAGTTAGGAACAAATCTTTGGGTGGTTGCCTACTGGGATTTGTCTCACACCCTATTGGTGTCATGATTTTTGGCACAAATAGATTATATAGTTGCATGTATAGATAGGGTAAAGCACCCTTCCACTTGAGGTACTTGATTGTTGTGGAGTTGGAGAGCTTGTGACCAAGCTAAGGCTTGTGATGTTGTTGAAGTTTTTTAATTTTTTTTCTTTTGGACTTTGGTTTTGTACTGTATTTCAGCATTTTGACTTGTTTGGATGCTTTCCTAGATACTTGTGACATGCATCATTATTTACAGACACACACACACACACAGACACCCACACAAACACACACACATATATGTTTTAGTTTTTAATTTACTTTTAGTCTTATGTTGTTTACTTATTTTATGTAATTATTGTTTATGCTGTGTTACTCTTCCAATAAGGGCACAGTTTCCCCACAATCACACCTAAGGCCCTTGCTACTTGTTAGCAACCTCTGGAATTTGGAGAAATGTGCTTGAGGCCATGTGACCAATCGGGTATGAGGCACCTTTGGACGACACCCGTAATTGGTATGTTACAAAGTGGTATCAAAGGCTATTCTTTTCTTCTTTGAATTACTCTTTGAAGCCTATAGATAGGGATAGGAATGGATAAGTAGTTGGTAATAAGCTGTACCCGGGAGTAGCTAACTCGTGCATAGGGAAAAGACAGTATGCCTTGATTATTACAATTTTATGGTTTTCAAATTGTTATAGTTGATTTGATTTCACCGTTGGATGATTCACATGTTTTGGGCTATTATCATTGATGTTATTGGGGTTCTATTTCTGTTGCAACCCGATGAGATGAGGGTATTCCATCTCATGCATCATACATGAACTTGCTAGAGATCACATGTCATGCATTCTTGTAATGCCACTAAGGGGGGATTATTTATTGCATGTTGTTGTGATAGATGTTGTTCTAGATATGCAAGATGTTGTGATAGATGACTTGATATAATACCTACTATTTGATAGGGTATTTCTTATTGTGTAAGGTTTTGATTGAATGAGCACCAAAATTTGGTCCCTGAGGTGTTATGGGCCCTCATGGATCAAAATTTTATGGATCATGTGTTGCTTGCACTATTATACTTGTTATGTGACATGAATATGATTCCAAGATTTGATTCACGGGGAGTATGGGCCCTTAAAGATCATTATTTGGCACTTTAAATGTTTGTTTCAGTGTTTTATGGGTTTCAGAGTAGTTTCTGAGGCTTATTATCCAGCAAAACCTAGATTACATGATGTGTATTGATGAATACATTCATGTATCCTTCTGTTCAGGAAGGAACTATTTTTTTATGTACATGCCTTGTACTATATGTACATGATATGTAATCCTTGACCATGTGACTGCTTGGGTGGGCATGGACACAGGGTTGGGAAATATTTAGTGGAACCCACCATGTACTCGACGTACATGTCGTTTTGTAGAGACTATGTATCTGGCCGTGTGAAAAATGACACAGGTCGGTGAAATCCTTTTAGTACACACCGTTTCTAGCATAAACACACTGTGTTAAGGGTGAATATGCCATGCATTCTTGTTCTAAGAGAACAATGTGGTTTAGTCGTGTAGGGGAAGTAGGGTAGGGGGAAATATTCAATTACACACCGTGTCATTGGAGAAAACGTTGTGTGTATAGGGTGTTACATGACCAGGGTTGGCAGAAGTACACACCCATGAAAAGGATTATGGGAACACGATGTGTAAGGATCATACACGCTGTGTATCCATGTTTTGAAAATATTGAATGTTTTGTTTATTCTATTCCTTTCTTGCACTTCTAAGTTCATTCCTTGATAATATTGAACTATGATGTGTGCTTGACCTTACAGAGTCATGCCTCCATGATGTCCTCTGGTTGTACGCCATATTAAAGGCAATTATCAGACACCGGACTTGGTAGACC
This sequence comes from Viscum album, assembly GCA_963277665.1. Classification (NCBI taxonomy): domain Eukaryota; kingdom Viridiplantae; phylum Streptophyta; class Magnoliopsida; order Santalales; family Viscaceae; genus Viscum; species Viscum album. Next base: position 426,288,232 of record OY728150.1, on the reverse strand, counting down.
AAGGACCCCTAGCAGATCCTCCTATCATTCCTCTCTTGGAACCAGCTGTCATTTCAGATATAGGTGACAATGCATAGTTTTGAGAAGGATTCATGAGGATTATGGAGACCTTATGGGGAGAACCACATCTTTCCCAATCTATGGATGATTTTATGTGGGTATTTCAGCAACATTATCCTCCCACATTCTCAGGGGATGGAGGACCTGAGGCTGTAGAGTCATGGTTGGAAGCCCTGCTATCAATCTTTGAGCATTTGTATATGCTTTTAGAGAGGTGGGTGAAGATCAATACCTAAATGCTTCAGGATTCCACCAAGAGATGGTGGGATGTGATCTCACAGGTGGGACACCAGCAGGTTATGGTTTGAGATGTGTTCCAGCATACCTTCTATGATTACTTATACCCAGATACATTTAGGGCCGATCGAGCCTGAGAGTTCATGAGTATGAAGTAGGGTAATATTTCAGTCATGGAGTATTCTTCTCGCTTCATAGAGCTGCAACGCTTCACATCCATTCTAAGGGGCGATGAGTAATTTCTGTTGAGGAAGTTTGAGGATGGTCTCAGGTATGACATCTGATCTCAGTTGAACATCTTCAAGTTCACATCTATCACTTATATAGACAACTAGGATCTGACCACAGAGCGAAACCTGAGGGATTCTGGAGAATTGGGTTAGGGTGGTTTACCATCCAGAGATGGTACTCTTCCGACTAATAGCAGGAAGCGCCATAGGGAGTCTATGCGTGGAGACCTGAGTAGGTGAGATACTCCTTCATGAATCCCAGTGGTATGCTACCTATGTGGAACGAGTGGTAATATGAGGCCACATTGCCCAAAGGACCTAATGGGGTGCCGATCTTGTGGAAAGATGGTTCATCTTCAGCGTTTCTTCCAGTTTTTTTCACCATCAGCTGGTGATCCGGGTTCTATTTCAACTCATCGTACAGAAGTAGGACCAAAAATCTCACATCAGGCTAGGATATGGAGTTCTTCAGGCCGTTCAGGACGAAGTGGTGGTCGAGGTCGCAGTAGTCAGACACAGGGTTTCGACAACCCGATGGTGGGTCAGCTCAGGGATCATAAACATATTCATAGGGACGTGGCACATGTTAGTCTTTTGTGATAGAGAATACCCAGCAGGATCAGGATCTTGAACTCTTTATAGTTAGAGGTATGATTCTTGTTGCCTCAGTTTTATCTTATGCACTTTTCGATATAGGGTATTCTTATAGTTTCATATCTGTTGCTGTTGTGGAGAGACTTGGGATTTATCTTTTTTTACTTTTTATGATATCTTGATGCTAGACACTCTATTGTAGATTAGAATGATTAGTGTACATCAGTGAAAGGAGTGCCCTCTTGAGGTTTTCGGGTGTCACTTCTTATGGGATCTCTATTTCATAGAAATGACATACTATGATTTCATTCTTAGAATGAACTAATCAATTCCCTACCACGCTGTTGTCGACTTCTATAACTATAGGGTGAGTTTCACATCCTCAGAGGCAATATAGTTTCTACATAAGGGTGAATGGGATGTCCAGGCTAGAAGAGAGGGATCCGAGCATCATGGGTTGAGTAGAGTTACAACCAATATTGCTAGTCTATATTAGGATGACCAGGGAACTTCACAGATGGACTTTCCCCCAGTGTTGGATTATTTCAGATATGTCTTTCCAGAGGAATTTTCGGGTTTGACTTAAGAGCGAGAGGTAGAATTTTTTATTGAACTTGTTCCAGGAGTAACACCGGTGTCTATTAATCCTTATAGGATGGCTACACTAGAGTTAAATGAGGTCAAGAAGCAATTATAGGAGTTATAAGAAAAGGGTTTCATCTAACCTAGTACTTCTCATTGGGGTTCGCCTGTCCTATTTACAAAGAAGACGGATGGTACCCTCAGACTTTGTGTGGATTTTCGAAAGCTGAACCAGTTGACAATCAATAACTTATATCCCTTGATGAGGATTGTTTCCATGTTTCATCAAATTCAAGGAGCCCAGGTGTTCTCGAATATTGACTTGAGATCCGGTTATCTTCATTTTCACATTAGTCCTGCATATATATCTCTTATAGCCTTTTGGAGAAGGTATGGTCTATACGAGTATGTGGTTATGCCATTCGGTCTCACGAACGCACCTTCAATTCTTATGGCACTGATGAACCGAGTGTTCCATCCATACTTGTACTCATTTTTAGTTGTTTTCATCGATGATATATTGGTGTAATATCAAACTCGAGATGACAATGCTACCCATCTTGATATCATTTTGAGTACACCAAGAGAGCATTAGTTATATTCTAAGCTCTCAAAATGCACATTTTGGATGTACCAAATTCACTTATTGGGTTATGTTATATCAAATAAAAGAGTATCAGTAGACCTATATAAAGTGAGAACAGTATTTTCTTGGGAGAATCAGAATAATTTCTTTGTGGTATAGTGTTTTCTAGGGATGGCTAGTTAATAAAAATGTTTTATACATGAATTTTTATGCTTAGCAGTGCCACTGATGGTCCTGACTATGAAGGGTTCAAAGTACTTGTGGACAAATTTTTGTGAGTTAACCTTTCAAGAGATGAAGGGGAGGTTGACTTAAGCAGCAATACTAGTTTTTATAGATCTGAGAAAGAGCTATGATATTTTCTATGATGTATCATGTATCTTGATGGGGGAAGTTATTATGCATGGGGAAGGAGTCATTCTATATGGGTTTCGATAGTTGGGGCCACATGAGAGGAATTACTTGACGCATGATCTTGAGTTGGCTGCAGTTGTTAATTCTCTACTTTTTTTGGAGATATTATCTTCTAGGAGAGCATTTTGTGGTTATCAAGGACCACAAAAGTCTCAATTACAAATTTACTCATCACGATTTGAATCTGAGATAGAGAAGGTGGGTTGTGTACCTTCAGTCCTTTGACTTTGAGCTTTCCTACAAGCTTGTTAATGGAAATGAAGTGGCTAATGCGTTGAGAAGGAGGACATAGATATAGGCAGTTTAGGAGGCCAGTAGTGAGTGGCATCTTATGGATCTATTCTCTGAGATTCATTTGGAGGTGCATGATAGACATGGATAGAAGTTTCTTTATTCTATAATTGTTACCTCTACCCTACTTAAGTGAGTGTCAATGAGGAAGATATTAGATTTTGATGTCCCAGTCCCCCAAGAGAGTGTGTTAGGAGAGGACCCTATTCCTGGATGGACCGTAGGTGAGGATGAGATCTTGCGCTTCCATGGACACCTGTTGGTGTCAGAAGACATACTCAAGAAGATTTTGAGGGATTTTCATTCTTTAGTTTGGGAAGTTCATCCTGGTGTCACAAATATTTATAGATATATAAACCATCAGTATTGGAGGCTAGGTATGAAGAGAGATGTTGATAGATTTGTGATGAGGTGTTCCACCATTCAGTAGGTGAAGAAGGAGCATCAGTGACCATCATGACTTTTGCAGCAGTTACACATTTTTGAGTGGAAGTTGAATGATGTAGCGATGGACTTTGTGATAGGTTTACCAAGGTCACCTTGAGGTAAAGATGTAGTTTGGATTGTCATTGAAAGTCTCACGAAGTTTTCACACTTTTTACCGATCAAGGAGACATTCAATGTTGATAAGATGGGATGGTTTTAAATATGAGATATTTTACATTTACATGGGGTTCCACACTCCATCGTTTCAGAGAGGGGTGCTGTTTAACTTCTCGAGTATGGTAGGGACTATAGAGGGCTTTGAGGACTCAGGTACTTCTGACTAGAGCTTACCATCCCTAGATAGATGGCCAGTCCAAGCTTACTATTCGGGTGCTGGAGGACATTCTTTGAGCATGCATCGTAGATTTTGGAGGATCTTGGGAGAAGCACATAACTCTAGTTGAGTTTTCATACAATAATGGTTTTCAGGTGACTATTTAGATGTCACCATATGTGTCTTTGTATGGTAGACCATTCTGATCACCCCTATATTGGATGGAGGTAGGAGAGGCAACTATGATGGGACCTCGTCTTGTCCCATAGACCACAGAGTAGATATAGTTGATTTAAAAGAGGATGGATACTGCACAGTCATGAAAAAAGTATTATATTGATTGACAAAGATAATATCTGGAGTTCGAGGTCAGAGACTAGTTTTTTCTATGAATGACACCGTGGTTGGTACATAGAAGGATTATGAGACAAGGAAATCTTTCGATGAGTTACGTCAGGTCGTTTAAGGTTATGGAGAGAGTCAGACTGGTTGCCTATCAGTTGTTGTTACCTCAGAGGTACTAGTAAATGCATGAAATCTTCCATATTTCTCAACTATGACGTTACTTTTTAGACCCATCTCATGTTTTTCAACCCGAGGAGGTTGAGTTGGAGGTGGACGCATCGTTCGAGGATCATACTATCAGGATTGTTGATTAACAAGAAGGTTTTACGTGGCTTGTCTATTCCTCTGGTATGATTGCTATGGTAGTATGAGTGAGTAATGGACGATACATGGGAAAAGGAGGCTGATGTACGATCGGAGTGACCAGAACTATTCGAGGACTCTACTTCATCACCACCTCATTAGGAAAATTCGTGGAGGAATTTATTTAAGGGGGAAATTTTGTAAGAACATGGATCTTCTTTTTCAGGTATGGATCTTGATTTCTAGTGTTTTCGAGAAAAATAGGAGTGTCTAGAAATTTAAGGAGTACATGATGTGTACATAGGAGTACACGCCGTGTACTTGGTTTTCGTGGGTAGCCATGTACTAGTTGTGTAATGGACAAGTACATGGAAATGTGAGGTGACCTGGAGACCACCAAAAGAGGGGCCCAGTAAAGGCCTATACACAACATGTATCCTCAGGGAAGACACCATGTATATTTATTTTTAATAGTTATATCGGACTGAGGGCGTGCCTAATTGACCGAAACTTCTTCTTCTATCTTCATCTCATCTAGGAGCAACATATATCGATGATTCTTCTGAGATCCCCCGATCCATTGTCCGTGCTCTGAATCTACCACCATCGATTGCATTGGAATCACCTCGGTGAGTTCTTCCTTCTTCTAGAGATTCATATCTTGATACATCCTCTTTCATGATAGATTTTTGGTTGAGCGTTTTAGGTGTTTTTGTATATTTAAGATGTTCTAGGTTGATTCAAAGGTTGAGGTTCAACTATATCGATTGTAAAACATCGAGGTAGGAGGATTGTGACTTTTTGTAGTTTTTTTGATTTATAGGTTCAAAAAGTATCCAATACCCTATTTTAGGGTATTTACTATTTAGGGAATTTAATCATGTTAATGCCTTCTATGCCTTGTTTTTTAAATCATGAGTTTTTTGATTGTAAATATGGTTATTTACCTTGCTATGGATATTCATTCCCATGTTTGATCTGATTTTGACTGTTGGGTCAATAATTTCTTGTTAGAATGCTCTGTTTTCCATGCCTAGTGCTTTTAGGATGGAGTGGATATTATCTAACATGCTTGTGATATGCATTGGAGCTGTTTATCCAAGTAGTATTTGAGATTTACTTTGGCTTTTGGATATCATTGGTGCAGAATTTCTTTACACAGAGCTGTGTGAACCTGGTGTAGTTAGACCACAGGGGGAATGGATGTTGAGGGCTTCCCAGAGTTCATGTTATACTTTTCATGTTGTGAGACCATAAGGGGGGGGGGGGGTGGACATGAGTTCTCCCTCAGAGTGTTTTTACTTCCATGTTGTGAGACCACAAGGGGGGAATTAGACATTGAGTGATTCCTCAGAGTGTCTGTAGTTTACTATTACGAGACCGTAAGGGTAATTGACGATGAGTGATTTCTCAGAGAGTCTTTGTTAAGATGAAATAGAGGGGTCAGGCTGTGAGAACTTCCCAGATGGTTTCTTGAGTTTTTTGGTTGATTATTTAATAAATGTAAATTAATGTAGTTGAAAATGTAGGATTGTTAACTTTTGAGTACATCCTTGTTTATTACTTAATTTTTCATATTTCCTTACATATATATTCACTGATAGTTAGACACAAATATTTGGGTGGTTTCCTACTAGGATTCATCTCACACCCTGTTTGGGTAATTCTTTTGTGCCCAAACAGATTATATAATTGTAGGTATAGATAAGGGAAACACCATTCTACTTCTGGTACTTGATTTATGTGGAGCTAGAGAGCATGAGACCAAGCTATGTATTGCGATGTTGTTGGATTTTTTTAATTTATTTCCTTTGTACTTTGGTTTAGTACTTTATTTCATAATTGTGACTTGTTTGTATGATTTCCTAGATACTTGTGACATGCATCATTATTTACACACACACACACACACACACATATATATGCTGCAGTTGTTAATTTACTTTCATTCATCTGTTGCTTAATTATTTTATGGAATTATTGTTTCTACTACTGTTATATGTTTGTTTCCACTATGTTACTCTGACAATGAGGGCCTAGTTTCCCCACTATCACATCCAAGGCCCTCGTTGCTAGTTGGGATCCTCTGGTGTTCATAAAAATGTGCTTGAGGCCGTGTGACCAACTTGGTACAGGGCACCTTTGGGTGGCACCTGTAACTGGGACCTTACAATTCATTCCTTCTTGTAGAGGAAATCATGGGTTTTAGAGTGCCTCGTTTGAGTTGGCCAAAAATAAAACAATGTGATATATTAAGTCCTCCAAGATAGTTGAGTTGATCATAGGGATAGAAATCATCCCTGCTGATATATTTTTAACTAGATTAGTTTACCCTAGGGAGGTTGATTGATAAATAGAGTATGAAGACCAACCTAGGGTGCCTTGGGTAGGGGACAAGATTGAATCCGTCTCCCCAATGTTACTATATCAATGAGGCTAATGAGTCTTAAATATTACTATAGTGAGATTGATGTATATCATTACATGATGGGTGTTTAACAAGAATATAAGTTTGATGTAAGGGTACCTGGGTAGTGTGTTTGTGTTTTTCTATGACCCAGGGGATCCCAATGCATGCCCAAATATAATTTTGATGGAAGATATGGGTAGTGTTGGAAAGAAGATGGTGTTGATTTTTGGTGTCTTCTAAGAACTCAAACTGATGATGTGATCCCATGGATACTATAATGACTATGATGTGATATATTATGATAGGGAACTACTTTCATCCAAGTTTATATATATTTATTTTATGATGGTTACTCAAGAATTGGCCTATGGGTGTATGTGGATTTCCAAGCATGTAACCTAATAACCCAAGTATTATTATTATATATAGAACAACTTGGTTATTTCATGATATTTGGCTATTAAACCTTTGTGTATTTCCTAAGAGGTTACTCAGGAATCAGCCCATGGGTCTTTGTGGATTTCATAGGTGGTAACTCTATAATTACCCTCCGTACCTATATAGAATGTCGAGGATGTTAGGATTTTTCCATGAGGTCTATATGAATTCCTTGGGAAATCATTTTGTATTTATAGTTCAGTTCTATGTTTAATTCATAGTGTGTTACTTGTAAAATTTTATATGGATTTTAAATAGATCTTTTGAGTGGTTACTCAAGAATCAACATCCATGACTATATGGAATTCTAAAGAAATTGAGATTCAGCCGTCAGGTCTATATGAATACCTTGGAAAATCCCTTTTGATTTAGCCACCAGGTATATTTTTAATTCCTATGTGTTTACATAGGATTCTAATTTCAGTTCTATATTTAATTCTTAGGTAGTTACCCATGAATGAAATTTATGATTGATGATAATAGAATAACCAATATTCCTAGGACTCGAGCCTCGAGGTCTCACTAGATATTGTAATACTTTCTCCCAAGAATTATCCATGGGTTAAACATTAAATAGTGTGGTATATCACATTATCATATACCCTTAAACAGTAGTTGAAACATGTATAATTGATCCTAGGAGTACCATTAAAACTTGAGGATCATTGATGGTTATTTATTCACTCTTCCACAATTATTGTTTATTTATTATGATAATATACCAAATACTTACATTTTTTATAGTTATATTTGGGACCATGTTGGTCGAACTATTCAGATATTTTCTCATACTATACTTAGGAAACCACGACACTTGTTTACTTGAGTATTAATAATTGTTCATGGGTTTAGGTTGGGTAGAGGCTTGATTTTAGATCATTCAGCTTGATATATTCGATAAAGGCCAGTGATAAATGCGGTATGGATCAAGGATATAGTAGTTAATCTTGCATTTATTATTTTATTTATCTCAATTATGTGATCAACCATGTAGAAAATCATTTTATGTGTTCTATAATGGAACTGACTCTGTATAACTACTTTCTTCCACATTCATTATTGGTTATTGATGATTTTTGTTTATTGATTTTTGTAGTCACATTATTTACTCTTATGGTTGATTTTGAGTTATACATATATTATTTTTACACTAATATAGATGTTTAGTCTCCCCATAGTAACACCCTAGACACCTAATGCTAGTTGGAAGCCTCTAATATGTGTAGGTGGTCCTAAGAACTGAATAGATCTACAACTAGGACACTGATCGGTGGACAAGGGATATAGTATTAAAAAGTTGTATGAAATATATTTTTATTGTTTTAATATTTCAGAATATGGTATATAGGTAAAATAGAAACATGTTATAGCATGCGATGAACCTTCAAATGGTGTGTCAAAAATAGATTTTCTGGTGAAATGTAAATATTACTAGGTATATGACATTTATTTTCTTCATTTCCACTTTTAGAGCTATAGGATTTTACCTAGTGTGACACACTTGGATTTTTTATTTATGATTTATAGGTTTTGAGATCTTGGACCATTAGAAAGTGGATAATGCACATGCATCATTATTATCAAATAAGACTTACATGAAATTTTAGATATTTTTTTATTGATATCATTAATGAAATGGGTTCAATTATTTAACATTTCAATAATAACTTATATGGAATTTTTTCTATAATTTTTTTGGTGCAATTATACACAAATGAACCTTAATATAATTTATCTTAATGAATGTTAATGTGGATATTATATAGAGATTTGATTTTTTGATGACTATAAAATCTCAATGTAAGGGATATATAGTGACCCTTGGTCGATATATTTAATCAATTGATGATTTGGTACTATATTTTGAAATAAAATGTGTTCAGTTATTTAAAGAGGCAATAATAACCAATGTGGTGTTTTTCAATATAGTTTTTTTGGTTAAATTATACTTTATTGAACCATCTTACTTTGTTATAATCTATCCATATCATCAAAATATTATTACACAATATATATTCATATTGATGAGATCAGGAATCTCAAGGGGTAGTTTCTTATATGGTTTCCCAATGACTATCAGTTCCCAAATAGGTTGATGATTTGGAAAGTTATGCCTGATGTGTATATGAGGACCCTAGGATGGATGATGGCATGCTATTTTTTTATGGGATTAGATATGTGAACAAGAGTACTACCTATGAGTTATTACCTATGTGTGACTTGGGATGTGGTATGGGTGGGATATCCTAGTACATTTGAGATATATATCATGATATTAATGATAAAAGTGATGTATATGAGGCTAACATGAGATAAGAGTTTGAATTGACTTTTGAATTCCATGGAGATGAGATGAATGTATATATTCTTCATTTATTAGATGAATTCATGGGAGTTGTTACCATGTATAATGTATAGGAATAGAGATCCCTCAATCTTTAGGGATGAAACACATTAAGTTGATTTTGGAATCACGTTTAGTTTTGGAGGCATGACTAGTAGGATGCATGGACCTATTCATTAAGTATACAAATTAAATGGTGGGTGGAAGATTTTGTACATTTTTTGGGTTTTAAATTATACTTTGTAGATGATTGATTCTATGGTTAGTCATATCATGAGTGAAATTTTTGACACTGAGGAGGAGTGTTGAGGGTGCTCTATAATGATGAGTATGAACAATGGAAGGATCATGGTCAACTAATTCATTAGGAATGTGGTATTATGTTTCATTTCATGCGAGACATGGGATTGGAAGTCATGATATGTGTTTGGGTGGTATGGGAGTTTACACTTATCATTTTTTGTGAGATCAAGATGGTATAAATTGGATGAGTATGACACCATTGCATTATGGATAAGTGAGTGGATGTGTATGGGTTAAGGATTTATAGTTTTGATAAAATGATTATATGCACTATTAATTGGATATTTTATGAGAATTAATGTTTTCCCTGAAATGATAGGTTACATCGGAGATGGATCACAGTATCGTGGAATAGGCGGACCATGTTCGTTCCTTGACATAAGTTATTAGGAAGGTGTATTATTGGAATCAGTGGAGGTTTCCACCATGGTGTGGTATAAGGGTATTCATATAGTGGGTAATTCATCATAGGATATTATAGGTTTTTATTATCATTATGGAAGAAATATTTGAAATGACATGAATGATGTTCTTGGTGAGATAGAAAAGGTTAATTTTTTAAGTTTTATGTCAACACTCATGTGTTATCTAAACAACCATGTATTGTAATTAATTGATTGATTAATGAAGCCTAGAAAATATTATAATTACTATAATGTTTGTAGGCTGACATATATGATGAAAATAATAATGGGATATTTTATGTTTCACTTGGATACTGTTGTGTAGATAGATCTAGATTTATCTAGTTCATTAAAGAATAATAGATTTTAAATATTGGGGTAGTATTGGATAGATTATATTCATTGGAAATAGGATCACAATGGAATTGATGTGATCTGAGAATGATTTATATTATAGGTTCATTAGTTATTGGGATGAGAGAATGATGACTAATTATTTAGTTTCAGTAATCAACAATGTAATTTCTCTGGATGTTGGGCTCATACATCGGTGTGAGTGATTTGATGGTTCTATGATTCCTTTGTGTGTTATGCATCGATAATAGGTGATGTGATATCATTTCATTTGATGAATCTATTTTCTATAATAGATGTATATAATAGGTTTGATTGGTGGTTTTATATATAATTATATGTGATGTATTGTAAACAACACATGCCATGTTTTGTTGGATGTGATTAGGGTATTTGAGAAATAATATAGGAATTTTCAAGGAAAATATGATATATCTAAGATTTTATGTGGATATTAGAGGCTCCTCTAATTTATATCAAAATTATTATTAGTAGTGGTACACATTCTTTACTAGTTTATCTACAATAAATTAAGTGTAGTACTTTTGAAACCACAAAGATCATATCATTTGACCAATGATAGTGTGTTTTCAACAGGAGATCTATATGGATTAGAGATCCATGGCTAGTAATAGGTCCTTAAGAGTAGAGTATTATGGTGGGGAGCACATTGATCCTAATAATTAAATGATTTATGATACTTTGGGATTTCAGATTGATGGGTTTCATGGAGCACTTTCTCCATGTTTAATGAGTCTAATGTTTATAAGTCTTAAAGCTTATTGAATAATGTGCCTCATCCTTCATCTGTCCTAGTAGTGTATTTATTATTGTTTTGAATTATTACATGATAAGTATATTGTGATGGGAAGAATGGTATAGGAAGATATTTATTGTTAAAGTACCACTATGTCTTTTCGATGATGAAACTATTATGGTAGTGTGGCTGTAAGAACAATCCATTTTCTAGTTACATATCCATGAAATAATTTGAATTTTTTATATCGGTGTTGGGTTAGTTTTGAGAACCAAAATTTATATTGACATATTGAGCCTCATAACACCTCAAGTGGACATTATTAAACATGGAGTGGGCCTTGAGATGTAATTTGGTGGCTTGAGTGGTTGATGTATTTCATTTCTATGTACATACAGCTAAATTTAAATGTAGGTGAAGCACCACATGGTTGACCATATTGTGTTAGACCCCATGGAAATGAGTGAAATTTATGAACCAAATGGAGTTTAATCTGGGTTGAGTGTGTAGTTATTGGGGATTTTCCTTATAACAAATTCCCTAGGTACTATTCTACGGTGGAGTTTAGGTTCCTGTTTTAAGGGAGTATATGGAGGACTATGCTTTGGTGCATGACATAGTGTGTTTGGGGAGGTCCCTATTTGAAACATATACTTAGAAGCAATCCATGGTGCTCAAAGGAGAATGTCTAACCCCTTGAAGCTATACCATGATGATCTCAATTCCATGAATATTTATGTGTTTAAGAGGTGAGAGCTTTTTTGGAATGGAAAGAAGAGTGGATATGACTTCCTCATGGTGGATGACGCATCACGGGTCCTTGAGGGGGTGGGGGGAGTTACCTAGATGTGAACCATGGTGTGTTTCATTATATGATGTGACTAAACTTTCTTAAAAAGGTTAGAACACTTAAGTTTCCATTTGGTCTTTAAATCACCCCATTCCTCCTTTCTTCTCCCACATGTGCAGCTGATCTAGGGGAGCCCAATAGTGCTCCTTACTCTCCCAATTTCCCCATTTTATCATGAAATTAAATGGGTTGTTGGTGCATTTCATGCTGTTTTCTTGGGCATTGATGTGATATGTCCTCTCATTAGTACTCCTTATTACATACACTATCCAATTTCTAATTTCCTATGAAGTAGTTAGGTTTTGACAATAATTTTCAACATAACATGGGGGAAATCATCCAATATTATGGGGATTTTGATCGGTGTATCTAAAGGAGTACTTGAAAGGTTGATCACATGATTTTTTGTGTTGTTGTTTTATAGGTATATTTCTATATGTATTTTTATAGGGATTTCAATAATAATTGATTAAATTAAATTAAATTGGAAATTGAATCAACATCGCGTGTTAGGTATTTTTATTAGTATGGTTTTGGGAGTACTCCACAGAACCTCTGTGTGCGGTTAGGCACAAAATTAGTGATATTGTTCTATCAGGTGATCTAATAGGTGAATATTCCGAATGAAATTATTTTTATATTGAAATGATAAATTATTATTTTTTAATTATAAATGACTTTATGTAATTGGAATTTTTTATGTATTGAGATAGGATATAGGGATAATGATTAAAACATTGATATGAATTAGATTATCCTAGGAAGTGATGGTTATGATGAAAATCCAATGGAAGTGACTTTGATTGAGGTAAGTGATCCTTGAGAATACCCCTTGGGTTATTCTTCTAATATATAGCATGTAATATGTGGTCTCACCATTGAGGGTGATCAACCATTTTTTACTAAATGATTTATTATCTAAATTAAAATACATATGGATTGAACAAAATACCAAGGGACATGATGGAAAATTGTGAACCATATTGATTTCATGACTAATGATGGTTGAGTCTATGAATATAAATTTACGACTGGTGATATACAAACTTTAAGGGGTAAGATATTAATGATTTATTCTAGCATAGTGTCCCTTATTTCAGGTTACCTTGATCCCTTTTTGTATAGGAGAAAAATGGTTGTGGAGTTACTATACTAAGAATGCCTTAGTATAACTATTCAATTATTTTAATCCTTTGAGATGGATTACTTGATCATGGGGAAATCACTCATCCCCCACTAAGATGTTATTACCTAGCTGGGTAGGACTATTGGTAGTTGATGGATAGGTTGGGTGTGAGGACCTACCTAGGATTTTCTGGAAAGGGGATGAGCTTGAAGAAATATCCCTTTTGTTACTATGACTCTGAGGCTAATGATAATTCAAAATGATTATTTGATGTATAGGGATTTACTTCCCTCTATGTGATGGGTTTTGACCTAAGAGATGTGTTTTGGGTAAGGGAAATTAGGTTAGGTTTCTATGTTGTGGTGTGACCTAATATACCCAAATGGGTGTCCTAGTATAATGTTAACCCTATGGAGGTGTAGTGATGATAGGTAGAAGAGGATGATTTAAGGTATCCCATGAGAACTTGAATATAAGTTGTTATCTCAGTGAGGTTATAGTGACTATGATGTGATATATTATGGGAGGGGTGAACTACCCTCATAGTTTATATATGTAGATTTCTTAGTCAATTACTTAATAATTGGACGATGGGTCTATATGGATTTCTTAGGAGGTCATATATTAATCCATAGTTAACTATTCCATATAGAATACATAATTGGTTACTTTTGATTCAATTTTTATGATTATTTAGATTTTCTGGATGGTTACTAAGTTACAAACCCATGGGTCTATGTGGATTTATTGTAATATTACATGGGAACTAGCCATTGTGCATATATGGAATACCAAATACCATGTGATTTGATATTTGGGTCTACATGAATGAATTAAGAAATACCTTTGGATTGGGCCTTTCAATTTATGTGGAATTCCTAGGTGATTACCTAGGATTGAGCTATGGGTGAACATGTATTTCATAGGTTCTTACTAGGGAATGAATTTCCATTCCTATATATAATTCCCAAAATTTTATTATCCTACCTTTTGGTCAATGTTAATTTCTTGGGATTCCCCTTGGATCTATCCATCGGGTCTATGTGGAATACCTAGGTGGTTAACTAGGATTCGACCTTCAGATCTCTATAGATTTCCTATGTGGTTAATGAGGAATTGGATTTATGATTGATACTTTTAGAACGCCCCAAATGTCTAGGATTTTCCCCTTAATGTCTACCTAGATATCCTAGGATGTTCTCCTAGGTATCATTCATGGGAATTCTATTGGATAATATGGTATGTCACATTCTCTGAAATAATCCTAAACATTCTTAAGAAAGTATAATTGATCCCGAGTGTCATGTTAAAACCCAAGGATCAATTATGGTTATTTATTTATACTTATTGTGTTATTAATTATTTATTCTTTGAATATCACATGTATATAAAACATATTTTCTATTTATGTTTAGGATCAAATTAGTGGTTCCCTAATATTTTTTACTCACACCCAACTTTGGAAACTGCAGTACTTAGGTAACCAAGAATTATTCACTATTTTCAGGTTTAAGTTGGGATGATGCCTAGGTTTGGAGTATTCATCTAGATATCTTAGATGAAATTAGAATACAGATGAGTTATGGATTTAAGATGTTTTTAAGATTCCTATATTTATTCTTTTATTTATCTCATTTATGTGATTTCATAGGTGTGATATCTTTCAATGTGTGCTAGAATGACCATGAGTCTATATGAATACATGCTTCCACATTCATTATTATTTATTGATTATTTTTATTTCTTCGATGTACTTTGATTATTTATTATTATGGATGATGGTTAGTTATTTCTCTATTAATTCTCTCTTTGACATTGGGTTATAGTCTCCCTATGGTAAATCTACTACCATGAATCTAATTTGTGGTCCGTATATGAGGAGCTACAAGGTTTATCATGACTATCATCCTATTTTGAATGTAATTTATTCTTCTTTGAGAATTTTTTATCTAGTTTTCTATTGTGGTTTGTTCATTTGAATTATTTATTCATCATCTCTTCTCACCCATTATCAGTATAAATTTTCTCAAGGACTCTTGAAGTAATATTTCCTACTCTTTTACAAAAAATGAATAGTAACTTTCCCTGAATATCCTTTTTTATCATTATAAACTAAAGCAAAGGAAAGGAATATACTTATTTACTACTTATCCCCAAGTTATTCTCTCAATGATAGTTTCTTTATATCCTTGAATTTTATTTCACGAGCATTCCCATTTGTTAAAAATTTATTATAATTTTTCCTTATTTAATATGGAATATAAATTTTATGTATGGTTTTACACTAATACCCACTTCAGATATTTATCATCCATCATTTATACTTTTAGTTTGAAATGAGCTGGCAATCTTATCAGGATTATTTTTAAACATTTTATATCATCAATGATCTACCCAAGACTTATCATATCTTCTATAAGCGCATTTAGTAAATCAAAAAATTCATCAACTTTCATATTCTCACTCATTATTAGATCATTATACTTGTATGAAAACACTTTCATATTCACTTCTTGAATGTTTGAATAACCATCATAGGTATTCAAAAGACACTCCCACATTTTTTGTGAGGACTTTCATAACATTAATTTTATATAAATATGGATATTAAAATATCTCCATAAGGAATTAATTTATTTGGAATCCACATAAAAATCCTTGTAATATATATCTGAAATTTTTCCACCCTCCATGTTAGTTGTGATCTTATTTATCACTTCAATGTAAAAATCTATACCCAATAATTGAAGATAGTAGTACAATATATTTTTACATATATTAAATTTAGTGTATTAAAAATGGATATTCCTTTATTGTTGAAAATTTCTTCCAGAGCTTCTTGAGAGAGAATTCGGTACCTCAAACCTTAGATCTAATAAAACTTTCTGTTCCATGAAAGGGATTATATCACATGTGTTAATTATCCTATTAAGAAATTTACATAATTCCTTGAAAATTAAATTTTTATAAATTTTTAGAGGAACACTCTTCTCTCTCCCTCTCCAGCTCTATAGGGTTATTAATGTTGTATAATGGATATATTATTTAATTGTTTCACGAAAATGGGATAATCAAATGAGAATTAATGGAAAGGTGCCAATGAACCTGAAGTAATAAAGCTAACTGTTTTTTAGTTATAAGTTCCAAGGTGGCCTAACTAACCCTCCTGGTTTATAACCATGAAAAATTTAAATTCCACTACTCTACATAAACTTTTTTATGCTACTTTTTAATTATACATTATTCTTCCATGTATGGTATTTTACAACAACACCAATAATTGTGTAACAATACCCTTAGCCCTCTTCCACTTGAGTGGCCTCACTCTCAACTTCTTAAAAGCATACTCCTACAACACCAATTCTTTTTATTCTTCTTTCCAATATGGTAATTAAGTTATTTATTCTTAGTTTTTAATAAAACTTAATATGTTTTCCTTTAAATTCATGGGAATAAGAACACTGTTCATTTTTTTCAACAATGTTTTCAGAATACTACATATTTATCTCTAATCCATGAATTTACCATTATGATTTTTTATGATAATAAATCTTCCCCACTTGGTGTCACGAGGGACTCCACTATTTTAATAAACCTACCCTGATTTGCATTTCATTTTTTTCGAAAAAATACTAGTTTCCATGTGAGATTTTTTTTTAAAATCAAAATAATATTTTAGTCATTCTTTAACAAAAAGAAAACATTATATGGTAATAGAAAATTATCATTTTTATAATCATTAACTTGATCTTTTATTAAAAATATGAAAATTACATGCCACTGCACACTCCACATCACCTGCTACCATCTTTCATGCTCAATTTCATTATTATAACAGATCCACCAAAATTCTTCTAATAATGTTTAAAAAATACTAGTAGAACTTATTCTTAATTATTCCTCTAGTAATAGATAGATTATATTCTTACACACAAATTGATTTATTAATAATATTAATGATTTATAAAATACCAATGTATCTATTGTTGGTCGATACTTATTCAGAAATTTAAGAATGGAATAATAATTATGGAAAATTTGAATCACCGTTGAACAATTAAAAATGCATGCTTATAGAAGAAATAATTTCACAAAATAGGAATGCTATTTTTATAGACTATAATGATTCTTACACAGGTCTTATTCATGCTTTTTCAATTTCATCAATCTTACAGAGACAAAGATTTATGTTTGTATAGACTAGAATAATATTTATGAATATAGGGTAGTCCTTAAGTATTTTACACAAAATGATCCTTATTAATGTAATAATAATTATTTAAAACATGAAGATCCTTATGAAATCCAAACATAGTCAAATTTTATAACTATTGGACCAAAATGACTTTTCAAGAAATCATCCAGTACTCCTTAAGTCCTCTTTAAACCATCAAAATATGAACTCCATATTGATAAGAATTTATTTGAAGTTTAATTCCATTATATTTTCAATAAATTCAACCCAAGGCACACACCATCGATATTTATACCAATATATATATAATTTATTATTACTCATTCACTAATAATTGTTTTGGTAAAATTTATATTCATGTGCTAATTATCCTGTTTATTCGATGTTATCTTTGATATTGTAGTTTTAGTCCTTGATCATTGATTACATGTTCACCACATAAAAATGATCATGGAGATGACAAAGGTTTGTTTTATATTTTTTAATTCTAATGTCCATTTTATGGATGCTATGGGGATAATTAAAAAAGAGTGGTTAAAATGTTGTTTTATGAATTTAATTTCAATAAAAGGAATTGGTTTTATTAGTGAATATACTTATATATATATATATATTATCATTATATATTTATAAAATTTATTTAAATTATTCATTATTTTATCATATTACTAGTTTTTAATTTATCTTATTCATTCATGGTATAGACACTATATCCTCGTTCATATAGGTGGTAAAATAGACCCAAACAATAACATGTTATAATGAATGAAGGAGTAATAAATTGTTATTGTATAGATATTAAATACACTTTACAAAATAATATTTATTTCAAAATAATATTATTTTTTTCATTTTATTGGAGAAAGGTTTTCTAAAAAAGATAATGAATAAATTATTAGGGAGTGAATTATTTTTATGTTGAAGAATTGAATCATATCTTAGTGAACCTCATAGAAATGAAAAATTTTGGACTCTTCTTGTGACATGTGTTTACCAAATGTGAAATAAGATTTTGAATAAGTGAATATAGGAAGATAGTCAAGAGGAAACCAAAGGAAATTGGTGGTTCATGGTGTCTTTAAGATTGGTGCTTTTATAGGCGAGCATAAGTGGAATTATCACAAATACATATTCCTTAATGAATAATGAATTTAATTTATTATGGAAAGTGGATCCAAAAAGGAAACATAATTGAGATATGATAAGTCTAGTTCATCAATTCAATTATACAATCATTTATAGATAATTATTTTTGAAATATTTAAGACTTTATCTCTTAATTTAAACATTTTAATTTATTTTACCTTTACTATTGTAACCCATTTTTTACATCAGTAAATTATTTTTTATTACTAATAATGATGTTACCAATATTACCTAATTTTTATTATTCAAATATTTAAATACTTTTTATTTGTTTCAATCTCTAAAATAGATAAACATTTATTTTAATATAATAATGCATATCATGTAATTATTTTAAAAAAATGTTCTTGAAGCATAAAATGAATCTATTATTATTCATTTCCTTATAATAATCCTTAGATAAATGTTAATAAATATATTATTAATAATTTTAATTAAAAAAATTTATAGTTGTGATTAAAAAAAGTAAGTTAAGAAAAGTGAAAAAAATTCGTTGAAAAAAACATTTGTTTAATTTTATTAACATATTGTTTTACAAACAATAATTATCTTTTCAATAATTTCATTTTTAAAATTAAAAATTTATAAAAAAATTTATTTTATTGAAATGATATTAATAATGATAAATTTTTTTATCCTCTATTACTTTAATAATTATTTTTTATATCATCCTAACATCTATATAAGAAACACCTTAAGACGTAATGATAAGACCTATGGGTAAAATAACCAAAGTTGGTAGTTTCACATGGGGGTTTATATAACATGAATATTGTAATTAATTGGATTATTTTGAACTTCTCCCATAGATTATTTCTCTACAACCATACTTGTTTAAGTAAAACTTGGTCTTTGTCTAGAAAAAACACTAGTGATGCAATCTCATTTACTAAATTTAATAAATAACCCTTATAATAAATATTACTTATAATTTATTTAATTAATTATTCATATATATAATTATTGAATAATTATCCATATAATCCCAATGGCCATATAATACAAATTACCATATATATAATGATCATATTACATATCTATATAAAACCTTACAGAATTCATCAAATCATTCTTCAAATTATATTATTTCACATCCAATGATTTTTATCAAATTTATAATGTCTTTTATTCATTCTATAGTTATTATCAGCCATATGGTCCTTATGTTATTTCAAGATGATGAATATTTAAATCTTCTTGTATTTTTTCTTACTTGTGGTTTTATTCCTTTTTTATGTTTTATAATCATGTTTAATGTATCCATCATATAATTAATACATTTTATATTGTGATTTTATACCATAATGAAATAATGAAAATGTGGAATTCTGCTTAATGAAATATGTAAGACAAGATATCAATGAAATATGTTTGGGATGTTACATACCAACCTCCATTAATGGGTCTTATGATACACTAATTGTTTCATAGTGGATCATTACAATAGAAAATATATTTTCCATTGTCTAATTCTAGGAGCATGAAAAGTTGGTTTACCCATTTATCATTTAGTAGGTGAAGTTTACTAATGGTTCAATATCTTTAAGAATATAAAGAAAATGGATGAAATCCACTCCATGGAATGGAGGGAATTTTTGAAATTATATTTCCAAAAATAACTTCATCCAACTATATATATGAAAATGGAGAGAGAAATCCTTGATTTGAAGATAAGGGTAGGTGAATTCATTGGCACCTATGAAGGAAAATTTAAAGGAATTTCAAGGAATGATTCTAGTTTTATCATTGAACCCAATATAAAAATTTATCTTTTCCATTTTGGATAAAAACAAATTCTTTGAAAAGTGTTTTTTATAATTACCATTAATTTCTATGAAAAAATTGTTTGATGAGCTCCCATGGTGTAAATGGAAAATGAAAATTCTCACTATTCATGTTGTTTGGGGTGTAAGAATAAGAAAATAGAGGACTGTGAAACTCAAATGACAAAACTAATATTGTAAAGAAGATTCATTGTCCTATGTGCTAAAAATGTTGGATGAATATTGGCTGTGAATATATAAATAAAAAGGTGAAATAGTCTTATAGTTTTGGGAAAGATGACCATAACACACATGAATATATAAGAGACATGAAGTGGGAAACCAATGAAATGGATGAATAAAATGATCATCCTAATTCACTACCCACTATTCAATGTTAAAATATTAATGATTTCTTATATTATGTTACTTAATGAACCAATATATGGGTAAATGGTGAAAATATACATCAACAGTCTCTAAAGCCATTGGATAAAGGGAAATCCCATGTAATCACAATTATTTAATTTGGTCATGAAAATGAATAAATGATATGTATATAGTCATCACCCACTCAAGAACAATAAATTTATTATTTTATTATAGTTTTACACACTCCTGAATATATAGAATGTTTTCTAAAAGCATTATTTCAGTACCCCAATGAATATATACTAAATTATGTATGAAAAATCTTTCTGGTCAAATGATTCCATCCTAAGTCTACAATTTTACTTAGGTTGTTGTTTTTTGTAATTTAATTCATAAAAAAAATTATTCTCCCTTTGGTTGAATTTAATTTGATTTTGGTCATGGATTTGATATATCTATATAGGTACCATATTAGTTATTATGATATAGATATCACACATAATATTCCAAATAAAACTATGACCATCTATTAGTATAATGCTGATTAGAAACTCCCAATGATAATTAAATAATTTATAATAGTCTTAATAAAAAACCACAGGGGGGGATTTATATCTAATAGTTGGGGGGAATCCCAATATTTGGGATATGATAATTATTATTGAAAAAATTTAGATTTTCTTAAATAATTACATAGAATTAATCCAGATCATGTGGTTGATTTTTATGTTGAAATCATACCTGGCGTTATGAAAATATAAAATAATACTTAAACAATATAACCTATTTAATTTGAGAAATATTAAAATAAACTCATAGATAATATGGAAAGGGTTTTATATTCCCAAGTGATTCACTATATGATGAAACAATCCTCTTTTCAAAGAAGATGGATAGATTAATACACTACTCCAATAATGATCAAAAGCATAATAATATTATGATAAAAAATATGTGTACATTAATATATTTTAATAATATGTTCAATAATTTATTATAAGCTAAAAATTTCCCAATATGACCCTTATTTTTGAACACCACCAATTAAGAGTGAAAGAGAGGGTATACCAAATAAAACAAATTTTCTAATTTATAGACATTAATAATTGATAGTGATTTATTTGACACATATAAATGCCACTGTTATCTTCATGAAATTGATGAATAATATATTTTGAGATTACCTTAATGATTTTTTGTCAGGATTTATAGATTATATTATCATAAATTTAAAAATCATGAAATTAAATGATGAATATATAGGTATTGGGATAAACACATTAATAAAGAAGAAAATGTATGAAAAGTTTCTAAACTGTGAATTATTTCAATAGAAAGAACAATTTTTGTGTTATCTAATCATAAGAAAGGGTAAATCTATATATATTTATAAAATATTGGTGATCGAGGAATGGATTAAAAAAAACTATATCATTGATTTTTAATTTTCTTTGATTGGCTGGATACTATCACTACTTTGTGAGAAATTTCTCTTGACTTTCAAATCTACTTACCAAATTAATGTAAAAGGTAATTAATTTCCTCTAGATAGATGAATGAGAATAAAATATCATTATTCTTAAGTTAAGGTTTGTTTTTTCACCTATACTCACACTACCTTGCAGTGGGGAATGTTTTATGATATATAGTTATACTTAAATGAAGGGATTGCGATGTTGTACTATGTGAAATGAAAATTTGTCATCTTAAGCCTCATATTAATTAAATTTCCATAGGAAAAATTACCAAACACATAATTTGGATATAGAAATGATAATAATTTTATAAAAAATATGGTTGAAATATCTATATGGTGAAAACATTAATATAAATATTTAAACTTATTATAATATCATAAAGTATGTATTAACATTGAAGGAGTGGAACATGCACTTATGGTGATGGTTGGAGTTTATTAAGGAATGCCATTACTCAATACATTTCCAACATTGAATGGATAACAACGTAAGAAATGTTATGAGTTGGAAGAATCTTGAAACTTTTTTATGGTCAGAATTTATAGACATATAATACTCATTTATTTTCCAGGGATGGACCAATAAATCAAAAGAAGACTGGATAAATCCTATATTTCTCTAATGAATTTTAAAACATCAATCAATTTGAATATTAAGGAGGAGTATAAGGAATATATGGAGATATAAAATAAAGTATGTAAAATTTTAGAGTTAAACCTAGAAAAATATGGTATTATAATATTTTTAAAATGAATATGGGTCCCTCCAATACAATAATTTTAGAAGGATTTTTTATATGATGTAACTGATCATTCTTTATACATATGGGAAGCATTTTTTTATAGAAATATTATGGATCACTTATTTTTTGATAACATTAATAGGGGTATTACAGGTTATATATATTGATTTTTGGTATTCTAATAAGTTATGGTTTAATTTCCAATCTCTATGGGGCTGATACTGCCATTACCTATAACAATATGGAAATTGGAGAACATAACCATTT
This sequence comes from Viscum album, assembly GCA_963277665.1. Taxonomy (NCBI): domain Eukaryota; kingdom Viridiplantae; phylum Streptophyta; class Magnoliopsida; order Santalales; family Viscaceae; genus Viscum; species Viscum album. The sequence continues at coordinate 426,264,881 of OY728150.1, read as the reverse complement.
TTTTCAAATGATTTTCAAACACTTCATAAGGTTATAATTATTTTTGAGTTATAGTCAATCACCATAAAAATTTGTCTTTTTTAATTTCTATTGGATAATATTTTTCAATAGATCGAGATGAAAATAGTTACATTTAAGAAGTGGTAAGGTTTTATAGAGAACCTTTAAATTGTATCTGATAGAGTTCAAATATTAAATAAAATGTTATAATTTTTTTTAACAATATTTGGATAAAGATATATTAGATTTATCATAGATTTTCATCCACAAATTGTTGGTTAATATAAAAGTCCCATTCAGATTAGAGAATATATACTAAGGTATTTCTCAATAGGTTTAAAATGAGGTTGGGATCAATATCTTCCTTAATTTAAGATAGTATATAAAAAATTTTCTAATATAACATTGAAATAAAACAATACAAGGATGTATATGGGTAGAGATAGAATTCTAGGATGAATTTAGAGAGTGAATGTAGTCATGAAATGATATATATTATTAAATTACTGATAATGGTGATATTATAATATTTGATATATAATTACAAAATATTTTATTGGAGAGCTATGTTGATAATTATCGATATAATTAAGATTTTAATTTTTGATATATGGTATTTCATTGAATATAACCTTGTAAGAGTGTAATGATATTTGGTAACAAGGGAATGTTGAGCCAAAGATACATCATCCCCTTTATGATATGTGATTACAATGAGACTATGGATTATCACATAACACTTAAAACAAACATCTCTTAAGTTCACAATGTGTTCCATAGATCACTTTAGAGGAATTTCATAACTCATCCATTAAATGTACCAAACTCAATGGTTTTATAATTAATATATGGTCCCTCATACGAGGAATAAAATTTATAGATGTTTCTTCATAGTGATAATGTGCCACATAATAAAACCACTCACCTGGTAACATTTCTATAAAAAAATTATATGTATAAAGAATATGCATATGAAAATGGAGATGTAATGAGGTAAAATTACACTCATTTATTTTAATCTGAGAAATAAAAGTTCAATGGTGAAATTATTTTAAGTAGTTTTTAATGTGACACTCTATGATTTTAGTATTTATTCCTCAATAATTTAATCTTGTGTGTTTGATAACTTTTTATACAAGAAACATCAAACAAAAATGAATAATGCCTCACTACATTATGTTGGAATATTAAAAAACATAAATTAAATACATTAAAAGATATCTAAATGAAACATAATAAGTAAAATTACAAAAGGAATGAAACTACAAGTAAATAAAAATACTACAAGATTGAAATTCTCGTAATAAAAATATTCCTTGAAGATGATACCACTAATGATAGCTCTATAAACAAGTAAACATGTTACAAATATGGTAAAAATGTTAAAGAATAGTTGATTTATTTTATATAAGTATGTAATGAAATAAATAGGAATTTAATATTTCTGTTATATATATGGTATTTTTTATATGATTTTTGAAGATATTATTGTTGGATATATGATCATGAGATATATGGGTGTCAGATATACTTGTATTAAACTGGTATATTAAATTTTTTTAATTTTAATAAATAGAAAAATATTAATATAATTCACATAGAATAAATGATTCTGAAATTAAATAAAAATATATTACTTAATTAAATTTCTAGGATATAAAAAATATATATTTTTATTCATTGTATATTATTATTTTAATGAATGACTTAATCTATTTATAAAATTTAATGAATGAATATAATAATAATTTAATAATGGAATTTAATTCTTATCAAATAAATAACAAATTATAATGGTATTATATTCAAATCATTTAATGTTAATGGGGATATTTTTCAAATATTTTTCTTTCTAATTGTTATATAATTTTATCTCAAAAAATTAAATTAATCAATTTTAAATTAGGAATAAAATAAAATATAATTTTTATGTATGTACAAATATATTAAAAACAATATAATTTTTAATTAATTTGAAATAATATTTAGAACACTTAATGTTTATAATGAAATTTTTCTATAAAAACTATAATGTATATATATTTAATGTTTTAATTTATAAATTAAATTTAATATATATATATATATATATATATATATATAATAATATTAAATAGAGTCCAATTTTGTAAAAAATATTTTGAAATTAGGAATGGGGTTTCATCTTATTTTTTTTAAAAAATAAATACTGTTTTAAAAAGTTAACAAGGTAAAAATAAATAACTTAACATGACATGATTTTTTTGTAATTAAAATTATACTTCAGAATTTTAGAAGTCATTTTCATGGTTTTGGAGTCAATCCAAAATTTATCACCAATATTTACTTAACTTACTAACTTATTTCTAATGTGCTTCCATCTTTACCCTTCATGTGAATCAAGTTTACAAATAAATTTCACTTATTTTATCATATAAAAGGAGATCTCAACCACACCTTTCAAACCAATAATATCTTTTATTTGATATTAAATATATTTACACTTTTTAGAACCAATATTGTTTTTAATCATTCAGTATATTCTAGGCATAATAAGGGTAATAAATTCTTTATTTAAATAGAATCCATTACTAGTTGGAGTGAATCCCTCTAAGTATCTAGATATTATTTATCCTTTTAAATTACATTATCATATAAAATATCTTGAAATATCATTTTATAGTAAAATGAAATAATATTAACACCATTGTGATTTGGTGAAAATGATATTACAATTATAAAACTCTATAAACATACTCATTTATTAGTATAACATGTCCTTCTTTGGTTCAGTTCAACAACATACATGAAAAATGCTATAAAAACAATCATTTTCCTAATATAAGTGTATAAGGAAAATATTTTTCGTAATATATGATATTAAATAATAATTTATTTTATGAATATTGTTTTATTCAAGGGATACATAAATGAATGGTAATTATAAAGGCACTCATTGTTATCTGTAAATTAATCAGAACATGCTCGTCTGGAATTTCATTCTCACAAACGATACCCATATCTTCCATCAAATGAGAATATGAATATACGAAAAATTATAATACTATTATTCCACTATAATCAATTATTTGTAATTATTCTCTTTTTATCAATTAACCGGAATTGATATCCCCCTTATGAAACATACATGAAATAGTCAAAACTAATAACATTCAATGGAGAAATAAGTTATAAAAACATTTATATATGAAATAAATAATAATAATTGAATATTATAAAATTTTATTTATATGAATATAGTAATTTTATAAGTTATTAATATGGTCATATTTATTATACATGTATTTAAAGAACATTTATTGAAGCCGAGAGTAATTATAAGGGTTCTTTGTCTTAGTTTCCATTCCATGATACATGTTTCATATTGTGCAAAAAGATTCATTTTATTTGGCATATTAAATAACCCATGGATATATATTATCATAATTTTAATATATTTCATGGGGTATAAAAATAAATCACATGCTCTCTCTTCCAAGGGAATTTCATTTAGAGTATACTGAAAGAGTTTCTTTTCATTTTCCACTTTAAGATTAATAATATCCATATTTAAATTCAATTTATAGAAAATTTTATATTAATTCTCCATAAAAATCCATATATTTTCTTCTCATATGGTTAATTTTGGGTTTTACATTCCTCTAAACCATTTCCTTTCCCATTGGTTTATAATTCAATTGACATTAATCTTTTAAGTGGAATATATCTTATCTCTTCTTTTCAACCAGGAATATTTTTATTCTATATCCATGTTTTTAATATTATTTTTTATGTATATGTAAATAATTTTTTAATTTGTTAAGTCTATTTTATATTTAATTTTAATTTATTTAAAAAATGACATAAGAATTTGTTTTAATGTTTTCTGTGTGGTTTCTTTTTCCCACTATTTTATTTGGTATTCTTTTGGAAGCTTCCCTTCTAAGTCTTGATGATTCTTCAAAGTAATTTTTATTTAAATTCCAAATATATTTAATAAATTTTTTTTGATTTTTTTAATATATCCAAAATTAAGGTACATGTATTATTATTTTCTATGAAATAATTTAATTGTCTTAGAAATTTTTTTTCATCTATTTAAATATTCTTCAATAATTATTATATTTCACTGGGGGAATGTTTTAATGTAATCATAAAATTTACTTTTATTGATGATTAATTTTCAAGACTTATGAATATTCTTATAAAACATATTTCATTCTTACAAGTTAATAATGTTATAATGGAATTATGAATTGTTTTACGTGACACACATATACATGAGTTTTCATTATGTGTTGGGTGAGACTATAATTCTATATCCCCCTAATTCATTTTGTAATTATTTTTATCTCATGATATGATATTTAAGGGACTAGGGAGTAAACCCAATACACTATGTTTATGCGACTAAGGAGTGATCCCAATCAATTTTGGGACTTTTCCACTAAGTTATGGTGATCATCATAGCGATCCTTATCATAATAAATGAATTTATATGGTTATGTTTTTGAAAAATGTATATGTTTGTTCTATATTTATATGTTTGTTCCATATTTTTATATTTATAATATATTTACATGCTATGACACATTCTTATGTCATTATTCATGGTTCATGATTATTTTCTATTTTTTACACATTCACATGCTTCATTAAATTTATTATTTCACGAAACTTATGTTATGATTCATGATTTATGATGCACATTTTATTTGAGATTGTTTCTTTATGCTATGTTCATGTACCATGATTATGATTTCGTACTCACATGTCAGTTTTATTCTCTCTTATAACATTTTATACATATGACTTATTTTCACCCCTAACTTATTGTATGATCACACCCCTTTTTATTTTTCATTCCCCATGTTATGAAGAAGAGGATAAAATATGCTTTTTTTTCATAGATTTCATGTATGGTGTGAATATTGTGAAATTTTCAGTGTTGTAAATTAATTATATTATATATACAGTCTATAAATACACAAAACTATAGGTTATATGATGTTATTTATCCTGATATGAAATACTTATTCCTAAGAAATTATGCATTATGTATGTATGTTATGGTTGGGTCATTGAATAAGGGTTTAAGAAAAGTTGGTTCAAGGACATGATTGGAAGTGTTTCCAGGAGTTATTATTTGACTAGTTTTATCCTTATAACCTTGACCAATTAAAAAATAGAGATTTTATAGACCATAATTTAGGATATATTCCCATTATTAAATATATATCTTGTTTCAATAACCACTCACATTTAATTTGTAAATGGGGGAGGCTAATCACAATATTTCATTGGAAAAGATGGAGGTTGGCTGTCGTGGCATCACCCTAGGCTTGCAGTGATGACCTAACATCGGTAATGGAGGTCCTGTCTCCCCCCCCCATCAAAGGGGGAGATCTTTCTCATTCATTGCCATATATGAACCTTACCACCTTTGTTCCCTTCTCAAATCCAGAGTTCCTGCCCTCATTTCCACAGATCCCGATATGCCTAAAAGTTTCAGAATTGTACTATGGCTCACCCCAAATCTCTTCAGCGCCTTCAAAATTCAACTCTACCTCAGATCTGTTCAAGATAACTCTAGTGGTTCGGTTTCATCAGTGGAACCCCTAGGTCTACGCGTTTTACCGTTTGGTCTTTGATGCCTGGGATCTCCAAGATTGTGTGGTCATTGGTCTTCTTGATCGAAGGATTATCATGATCTAATTTGGGTCGATGGATGATCTCATCACTGTGTGGTCTAAAGCCCCTTGATGATTCTGTGGTTCATCCTTCTATCTTCTTCGGTGGAACTTTGAATTTCATATGAAGTGAGATAATCCGAACATGGTGATTTGGGTATGTTTCCCAAATCTTTCACTCCCCTTCCACAACCCTTCTATTTTGACTATCCTTGGAAATATGGTTGATCATTACATGTGTTCCAATACCAAAACAGATGTTGTGTGCCATCCAATCTGCCCTTGTATCTGTGTGGAGGTTGATGTCTCCAAGCCTCTAGTATATTTGGTGTGGATCACATATGGGGAAAATTTCTGGTGGATACAGGCTGTGAAGTTTGAGTTGTGGAAAGACTTTTGTAGTTCATACAATCGTTTGGGTCATTGTGCGTCGACTTTCCGGAATGGGTCTTTGAGGAAGATGCGCAAGTGGGGGAATGAATCTTTTGCTGTCTTTCATGGTTCTGTTGTGAAGCATTTGAAGATGCAGGGGTAGGGCCAGTCAGATGGCGGGTTGCAAGAAAATCAACCCATGATCCCTCAACCTCGGGTGGCAGATGACCTAGATGGTGGTGGCATTGAAAAGGGGGATGAGATGAAACAGTCTAGAATGGTGACTCCTAGGACAATGGTTAATGATATCTTTTCCAGGTTGAAGCGGGATTTAGGGTAGGTCGGTTCTATGAGTGGTAGTGGGACTCATGGTGATTTTTCTGCTTCTCATAAGGTTGTAGGGGGCACTTATGAACCTTCAGTTCTTGAGTGATCCTCAATGAGGGAAAGACCTAGAAGGGAAGTGGTGAGTATTGAGTTGGGTGATGCTTGGCTCATGGAGAGGGATGATCCTTTAGAACTAGTTTGTGACATGGTGGGAAAGGATTGAGTCCATGGTAGTCTAGTCAGAAGTGAATACTATCTCTGTTTGGAACCTTTGGGTGATACTGCAGTAAAAGATGTGGCTTATTCTAGAAAAGACAATGGCGAAGGCTCTCTCAGATTGGTTCAGGGGGATACTAACATTCCAACCCATTACATGGGTTGTGGGTTTGAGCATACAAAAGGGAAATTGATGGCCTCTGTGAAGAATGTTGCTGATGAAAGTGGTGCATGGGTGAAGATCGTAGCTGGGCTACATCCTCTTTCTGAGATGCAAGCGGTAGGTATTGAGCTTGGAAACCATTTTTCAGTACTGGTGAGTAATGAACTAGCTTCAAACCAAGATCAAGTTGTGCCTTTTAGTTACAAATCTTTTTAGGGTCAATGTTTTGCATCTTTAGGTGTTTATATCATACTGTTGCAAGGCTGGGAAGATGGTGATGGATGTGACATTTTTGTTTCCTCCACTGCTAACTTCTCACAAGAATTGGAGAATATGAAGACCTCGTATATTGAGGAGGCTACTTCACTAAATGAAGATATCAATGCTTCTCTAGATTCTATAGCTGGAGAAGCTATTGTAATTACATGGATGAATTATGACAACAAGTTTGTGGTTTATTCCCATTGTCTTTCCATAATTGACACTAATAGTTAATCTCAACAGGAATGGAGAATAAAGGAGGGTTACCGTGAAGTTCACATCTCAGGAAGATTATGGGATTGTCTTGACAGTGACAAGGAAAATGATGGTGGATGGGTCCGAACATCCTACAATGATGTTGTTCAAGGTAGGAAAAAGAAGGTGTCTGAGAATGAGGAAGTGATGACTTCCCCACCACGAATAATTCTAAGGAAAGATTATTCTTATTTGTCAAAGCCAATGTCCACTAGGTCTTCTGTCTGGAGGGAAGGATGGGTTGCACAGTCTTCTAAGGTGTTTCTTTCTATGGATAAGTTGAATATTTGAAGGAAGTATTCTAAGGTTTTAAAGCACCATGATAGTTCCAAGTGGGAATCAGCTACTGCAGTGGAAGAAATATATCATGGATGTGGTGATGGGTTTGACTATTATGATATGTAGTTGTCTTTTCCACCTTGTTGTACATGCTTGATGTAATTTTTTTTCTAATAAATGGCTAGAGGCTGTCCCCTGACTAAGATTTTCGAGTAAATGGGTAAGGATGAAGATTCAAAGGATATAACTTCAAGATGGGGTTGGGGGAATCAATTTTGATTCGTGTGGTAATGTTTACTCTCTCAACATTATCTAAGGCTATGAATATGATAGTCTCAGATAAGACTAGATCCCATTGGAGTGTGGGTCTAGTGGTTTTTATTTTATTTGGAATAAAACATAAGAAGAAAAAAGTCAAGGTGGAAGTAAACATGATAGACTGGGTGGATGTTATTTCTCCTCTAGTACCAGAGGATCCAAATTTTGATTGTTATGAAATAAGAATATAGTGTACACTAGACTAACTATCCATTTTAGATGAAACTATTTTTCATTATTGTAGGTATAAATAACTATAAAATTTTCATGGGTCTACTGAATTGGATGATATGGTATGAAAAACTTATACGAGTCAGTACTCACATAAATATATTGGTGGGTAGGATAATATAGAAAATTGATAACCATATATCAGATCTAGGTGGGGTAATTGGTGAGTGGAGTAGAGTTATCTAATATTGGAACCACCAATACTGTAGAAATCACCACCACAAGGTAATTATGATGGATTGAGAAGAGTTTTTGATTCCAAAATGTTAATAAAAGACATTAGGGAAGGTCCTTTAATGGTGATAGGTATAGTTTTGGTATCCTCTATCATCTTCTATTCTTTATTTGATACAAGATATTCCCATATAATTTTTCTATGTATCTAGTGTCTCTTATAGGGTTATATTTGGAATCATTTACATTTTTTGTTAGTAATGATACCTCATGGGAAAAATATCTAGATATGAGGAAAAGGTGTTCCCCATGTAAATATCTAGTACAAATATTTTGAAATACCTAAGAATTTTTTTCCAAGGATATGGATATATTTGATCTTATCTTGGTTAAAGACTGGTTGATCAAGTCAAAATATCTTATTTACTTCTATAAGTGGTGAGTCTATTTATTTTCTTTTTATGGGACACAATGTATCATTATTTGAGAATGTGATTATCAAGTTCATAGAGATTGTTGGGATCAGGAGAATATAGGAGTGTTTTACATTCAAATTGAATTTCTAGTATGCAAGATTATTTAAAACAAGAGGCCTAAAGAATTACCTCATGTGGTAGGAATATTTCCTTACTTCCTGATGATTTTTTTAATGATTCTTCACACATGTGAGGTGAATTTTTCAATAAATCTATTCCCTAAAACTAAGAAAATTCTAATTCCTCCAAAACATATAGAATTGATAGTGTTTTTATAACTGATAACTCATATTAAGGAACTATATTCCAAGGGTTGTATATATCCTATTACATCTCCCAAGGGTGTTCTAATTATCTTGTGAATAATCATGATAAAATTCTAAATCTATTTTTGGGTTATTAGAAACTTAAGAATGTATAAATCAAGAATGAATACCCATTTCCCCAAATTCATGTATTGATCAATTAATTGAGGTTGAAAAAAATGGTGATAAAAAATTGATTTGAGATCCGGGTACCGCATAATTTGTGTAACCCCTAATTAAATTCAAAACAAGGATTTATAAATTTAGTATTTGAATTTTTAATATCTACTTATACCCTTAAACTTAAAAAAATCACCTATAGAATATATAGATCAAATGAATATGATTTTTTATTTATTATTATACTCCTTTTTTAATCTTCATGGTTGAAATACTTATATATTCATGAACTTAAGAATATAAGGGAGGGAATATTAATGTGGTTTTGGGTAAATTAAGATAGAATAATATTTATTTTATTCTCTAAAATGTTCATTCTATATTAATGAATTTAAATACTATATCTCATCCATGTAACAAATTGGGATTACTATTAACCCTAAGAATATAGAAGTAGTAATTTGTTAAGAAGTTACTAGGAATTTCATTGAGGAATATTTTTTATTTTATCAAACTGAGTACTGATATCACTTCACGTAGAACCATTATCATGTTTCTACTCCAATGAATTATCTATCAAAAAATGCTGATAAATTCATTTGGTAATAATATTGTGGGATTGAATTTTAGGAGTTGGATAACATGATTAAATGTTATCCTATCCTGATTATATGGAGTCAAGTAATGCAATTGAGTTATATTGGGATGCATCCATGGACCTAAAATTCATACTAAAATAGAACTATCAAGTGGTGGTACATAGTTTATGAAAATATCTACCATATGGGAGGAATTATCCAAATCATGATTCAGGGATAGATACAATCATGAATTCTATGATGTTCTGAAAAAATTAATTGTTCGATGATTGGTTTTTGGTTCATAAATACCACAAGTTCCTTAGATAAATTTTTATTAATGATATTTGAAGTTAATATAGTATTATTGTAATTAATATCTACAATATTTTGATCATGATCTACTTTAAAGTATGTGTAATATATGCATTTTAGTTTACTCCCTTAGTTGAAAGAGTCACACTAATATGGAATGAGATGATATGTATAAATCTAGACTTATTACTATTATAGATATCATTCACCAAGATATTTTTGAAGGCGAGTATGGGGTAAATATTTCTCTATTGATCTCAAATTATCAGTTATAGAATGGATTATGGATTTATAGATCCCTATCATATATTGTATCACTATTTGAGAGAAGATTTATGGTGAGGGAGATTCAAGGTATTGTGTTAAGATACCATCTATTTCCACTATGTCTATTAAAGACTGATAGTTCCTACCCATAACCAGGAATAAGTTTTGAGGGAATTCCAAACCTCTCATTAGGTTTTATACATGGTAATATCTAAAATTTATTGGTATCTTTATAGGAAATTCTAGCAGCCTAGAATGAAATGTGACTTCATAGGATTTGCGACATGATGAATTATTTGTCAATGAGTCAAAGTATAACTATAAATACCATCAATAGAGATATAAAATTTTCTAATACCTAAATGTAAATGGTATTATATCACCATGGTTTTAGTAAAAATCATACCTTTCTCTTTGGAAGGAAAATATATGATATGGGTTGTTGTGGACCACTTAACTGAGACCTCTCATTTACATGCTATATGAAGAGAATCCATGATCAATTTATTTGATAATATTTATGTTATATTGATATTGAAACATGATAAGGAGATGATTAATATCATGTCAGGATAGAACATGAGGTTCACATCATGCTTTTTATTAGTATTTTAATAATCCCATGGATCAAAAGTGAAGTTGGGTACAACTGAACTTCCTCAGATAAATGTTAAATATGAAATGTCCATTTATATTATAGAAGATATGTTATGATGCTACATCATTTATTTTGTTGGATCTTGAGAGTATAATTTACTACTTATATAGTTTTTCTATAATAATACCCACAATGTATTTTTTTATATAGCACCATTTTAGGAAATCTATGGAAGAATATGTTATTCTCGGATATATTGGTAAAATATTGGTGAATCAATATTTATTATCCATATCATATAATAAGAGATTATAGAACATGAGAAATTGACATTGGAGTGTATAAAAACACAAATCCAAAAAAGGTATAAATTGATGATAGGTTATAACCTTTGGATTTATAAGCTAGAAATTTTTTATTTATATAAGAATACCCGAGAACTAGTCATTGATGAATGGGATAGTAATTTAAGCTCACTATTTGATTCATTATATTCTTTGAGATTTTCAAGCATGAATATTAAATAGATTAATAGTTATATTTTCCTCTTCAACTCAATGGAAAACATAATATTTTCCATGTCTTATAACTAATTAGGTATGTTCTAGACCCAAATCATACTATTCAATATGGTGGACCTAAATTAGATTTATATGGAAACATTGTGGAAAAACATATTCTGGTCATCAATTGAAGTTAGAATATATTATGAGGTAAGGTTAGTTACATTGTTCTAGGGTTACAGTAGCATGAACAACACTCTGATGATGTAAGGGAATGTGAAACCTAGGTTAGAAATCAAAATTAGAGATTATTCACTTTAAAAACAAACTAATTCCTCTTTAGGATGATAATCTAATTATTGGATGGTTATAATGACCCTCTCGTTTTTTGGTTATAATTGTATTTTAATTTTTTATTTCAAATTAATATTTAATGTCTTTTGAAATTTTAAGGTAAAAATATGAGTTTAGATAAGATAGGAATAAAGAAGGGGGAAACCTTGATGTTGGTATGATAGAGTACACAATAAACTGTGTCATGGTACATAGTTTTACTCCGATGGTTGTTGGAATCACATCAACACCACTAGGTACTGAGTGGACGTAAACCTCATACATGTTGGTTTTGTAGATTTTTTTATTTTTGGATAGTTTTGTATTTTTATACATAAATTTAATCATGTATAATCCATATCTCCATATTATACCTCTATTTCATCCCCTTGAGACACTAGAGAGTCCTCCCCTGGATTCTGTTTCAACTATTTCTACCTATATTTGTACATTATTCTGAATTCATCACCATGTGTCCATGAGAGTCCATTTTCATCTAATATAATGTTCTACATACATACTATTCTCATTTTATACTATATTTATAATAGTTTAATTTTATCCCTAACCTATATTCCTACTAGTGTTGTGAACTACAAGATATCCTTTTTTTATTCTTACAGCCAATAAAATATTGTTATTTCAACCATTATTCTCAAAGTGATGTGGTTTTTTTCATGTTATATTTTTTTTTGGTTAGGGTAGTAAATTATTCCTTTCATTAGTTTGGACTAGTTTTTTTAAATAAAATTGGGGTGTAATATATAGATTTTACAAGTATTTGGATTTATTTATATAGATGGTAGTTTTGGTGGCCTATTCTCTTCATCTTATACTATCATAGTTCTAAAACATCAATGGAATGATATAACAATATATATTCCTAGATAATGGTTTTCATCCCAAAACCAGCGTAATATAATAAATTTTCAATAAGGAAAGGTTGAATTTTTTATCCCTCATTTATTTTTTGAATAATTATATCATTAATGTTCCTAAATGATTAATAACTTGTACAAAATCTTCAAGTAACCCATTATATGAGTTTTTATACATTATATATACAGTTTCACAACAATTTTGAGGGATTCCTAGAAATAATTCAATGCATAAAATGATATAATAGTTTTATCTTGTCCTTGATATGATCAACATGTTACTATTTATCTTAATTTGACTTATTTAGATATTATTGGATGTAGTGGTCAGCAAACATGTTGAGAAGGATTGAACCATATAAAGGGATACTATATAGACCCTGAATAATGTATAATTTTTATAGTCATTAAATTAAAATCATTTACTATGATTCCATGTTAAGGTATTCCATTGTTTAATGTAAAATATAACATTCCGTTATGTCACAACATGTTACATATTATCTTCTTCTGATTGAAATAATTGTTATGTATTACTTTTATTATCCAATATTATCATGACCATGATTTTAAGGGATTATCCGTTGATATTATATATGTATGGTCTTGCATTTCCATTTATTTCAAATATAGGTTTTGATCTATTCTTATAGGTTCTAGATTAAGTAATTTGTATTGATCACACTTTGGGACTTCAAATATTCCCATTATATGTTCCTCCATAAGATTAAAGAGGCCTCTTAGGGAGGAGGGATATATATATATGTATGTGATTAAGATATATATGTATATATGTAACTTAATACAATAAAATTAGTGTCCTCAATGGTGAGAATGTTAAATATACAATATGTATGTTTGTATGTGTGTATGTACGTATGTGAAATTTATTTCAATTTGGAGAGAGGAGTCTCCTTGGGAGGATGATTATAGGTACATATATTTATATGTATATATATGTACACTATCACCTATAGTGTATGGGATTGACTATACATCCTTTGTAAGAGGCATATTTTTATATTAGGTATTCATCCTTTATCTTTTGGTATAATTCATTATTTTAGACATAATGTCAATGATTAATGAGGATAAAAAAGTTTTAGGGGTGTATGGGGCCTATTTGGATCTCAGAGCCCTGTCCAGTGGAAGAATCCACTATCCTCCATGATTAGTAGAAACTATGAAACCAAGACCGCACAATTTCTCCTAACCATTTGAGGGCACAATAGAGGGTGAAACAGGTTTTAAAACATTCCCTAATGATACACTCAGGTCTGGACACCCATGTGGGGAACTCTGAAATTTCTAGAAGAGGTTCTCTCACGGGTATAACACAGTTCAGAAAACTGTTCTCCTCCAAATTTATAGGGTCCCTTTTTAAGCAGAGAGGGGCACAAGTCTGTAGTATGGTTTTCATAACCATGAGGTGAAAATTTGTAACCACTTAAAAATTTAGTAAAATAAATAAAATTACATTAAAAATCTATTATCATCCCCACTCTATCCTTTATTCATTCCAACTGAATAAAAATCTATTACACCCTTTCTATTTTTAAATGTTAATGGGTTTTGAGTTATTAATTCTATTATATTAAAGTAAATGAATTATTATCACTGTTATAATTCATGAGCATGGATACTCTTTATAAATTATAGTAAATGGGCATGGTGACCCTTATGCTTGTTATATATATTTGTTCATGGTGTCCCTTTTTATAATGAGATAAACCGACATGGAGACCCATTATATATGTGATATAGTCATGGTTTTACATTATTAAAAGTGATATGGTTACCATTTTCCTTTATTAAAAGTCAAATTGGCATGGTTACCCTTTACTAAATGTGATGCGGGTGTGCTGCCCCTTTATTAAATGTGATGTGAGCATGGAAACCCTTGTGTTATATACATGCATGATGACCCTTACTGTGATACTAGGCATGTCGTACCATATATTTTGTTATTAATCATAGTGTACCCTATACTACTATGATAGTGGGAATGAAATCCCTTATAACTATGATACTAGGAATGACATCCCTATACTGTGATACTGGGCATAGAGTCCCATATAAATGTGATACCGGGAATTTCGTCCATTGATACATGTTCATAGATATTCTGATATGGGTTAAAGAAGGTAGTGTCAGCCTGTTTTCCCTACAATAACTAGAGACAACCCATTTAAATTTATTATTAATACAATGCATTATTATATCTTCACACTTCCAAGTTATACACATGGAATGGATTTTTAAAAAAGTCTTTGGTGATGGATTACTGAGTTTATCACACACCCTATCCAATACACTGACGGCACTAGAGTAAAATAAATTATTTTAAGTGTAGATAAGGGGAGGTATCCTCTTAGAGATTTGTAACTTCTTACTTGACTTTGGGTGGGATCTTGGAAAGAGATGACTGAGTTATAGATCATGATGCTCAGATAGATTTTATCCTTTTCATACATTTTCTATATCATGTACTCAATTGACAGCCTGCTTCCATGTATTCAATCAATTTCTATTTCATAGACACTTGAAATTATCATCTAACATATATGATTCATTATCGACTTTGATTATTATTCAGTGAATAGTTGTTTAAAGATTCTTCCTCTACGGTGTGTCACTGGTCCTATTGTTATTATCTCTATTTCCCCTAACCCTTCTCTCTATATATGATTCTACTATTTATTATTTTATTACTTATCCACTATTATTCACTCTGATTTTAGGAAATATTATTCCCATGGATAGAACCTAGGTCCTCGCTTCTATTCGGCAGTCTTTGAAAATTGGGGAGGCGTTCTTGAGGCCATGTGGTCCACCATCTCGTGGCACTGTTTCAGTGGTATTCGGGTTGGGACGTCAAAAGTTCTTTGAGACCATTTTCTTTTATGGATTACTATTATGATAAAGTAGTAATTAGATTAGAAATTATTCATAACAATGTAATAATCCATTACTATGAGTAGCTAACCCATATACAGGTTAATACCATGTTTCCATAAATAAGTAACTTTTTCCATATTATGCTAATTACCTTTTAATTGATTCCACCATTGGGAAACACACATGAATTATGATGATAATTATATTATGATTGAGGTTTAATTTTAATCTTGTGATAGTGAGTTGATTGAAAGGAATCATTGATCATGACTCATTTTAAAAACCCTATACTAAATTCACATGCCAGGCATATGTCATTCCATATATGAGCCTTATGTCGTTTCTATTGCATGTGATTTCTAGGAGTGATTTGATTACTAAACCTAGAATTGTTATTTAGTAACCATTCATAATGAATATTGAGAAACAATAATTTGTAATTATAGTGGACTCCATAACCTATTTTTTTCTTTATTAGGATATAGAGGAAACACTATGGAGTCAACTATGAAACGTCGAGTCAATTGGTCTGATGTAATAGATTGTGTTACGTTATGGATAAAATAGATTCCAAATTTTTGTTCATAAGGTGTGTGGGAACTTATGGATCAGAAGTCGTGAACTATTAAGATAAAATATTAAAATAAAAATATAATAAAATTATGAAGTTTAAATTAACTCTAAATAGAAATACATAGAACTTAACCTAATCCCGACCTTAGTAATACGCAGTACGTAGATCTATGGTGTTCTATAGAAATGTTTTTATCACAAAGAACTGACTCTTTGAGATGTAATAGGGGTGAATCTTTTACTTATAAAGGATTATGAATATCTTATTTTTTGTATCATTGATGTTATCACTATTGAGTCCTTTATGAGGCATGTGTTTTGTATTTATAGAGAAATTCCACCATGAAGTTCATTGGTTGTATTCCAGGAGGGTGGTGAAGATCATTCTTTGGAGGTGGTGGGCCATGAGTTGCTCATGATACCTAGAGTACTACCACCTGTGGAACCTCTACAAGTTCCCGATCTAGGAGATGATTTCTTGATTCAAGGAGATTTGTTACAGCTTATGAAGATGATTTGGGGAGCTATGTGCTCTTCCCCTTCTATGGGATATTTGACTTTGGAAATCCAGTAGCATCATCCTCACAAATATTTAGAGTATGGTAGAAAATTTGATTTAGAATTATGGATCAATGTTTTTATGTATATATTTTAGCATCTGAAGACACCACCTGAGAGGAGTGTGAAACTCACTACTTATATGCTTTGAGGATTCTAAAAATGATTTTGGGATATTAGAAATATTCCTGGTCAGTATCAAGAAGTTAGTTGGAGGGATTTATAGTCAACATTCTTTGATTACTTCTTCTATGATACCTGAGGGATGATCATGCGAGGGAGTTCGTGAACCTCTGTCATGGTTCTATAATAGTAATGAACTATTAATATTTTTTTACTATGATTTAGTGCAGTGTGTCACTCTACATAGAAGATGATCTAGTTAAAGAGAGGCAATTTGAGTATAGACTTAGGAATCCATTTCTTTCTCTGAAGAGTAGTGGTTTGACTAGCGGTCAAATGCGATTCTTTGAGACTACATAGATGAGTAGTGGTAGCCATATGACACCCAAACATAGTTAGGTGGTATTTCACTAGTGTGTTAATATTGGGTATAAGAATCCCCAATGTCCAAGAGAACCCTTTGAGTACAAAGTCTATGATAGATTGGGGTATATTCAGTGTTTTTATAGGACCTTCCCATCTATTTAGAGTGGGAGAGGATCTGTGCTAGCTCCACCTTGCGGTGAAGGATTAATATCCCCTGTCCATCTAGGTAGTTGGACTAATACTATCTATACAGGTACAAGGGATGTTCATAGTCATGTTATCCAAGTTTTAGATTTCTGGTGATAGTATAGAAGGCCCACTCTAGGTAGTGAGGTTATAGTAGATGGTCGTGGATCCGTGCATATCTATTTAGTACAGAATATACCGTAGGAGTGGGATGTCGTACCATCTATTACTCATGGGGATATACTTGTAGACTATACTATAGTGTTTTTCCTTTTAGATATTGTTTCATTGAAGTCTTTTATCTCTATGGATATTGTGGAAATCCTTTTACTTCGTGTAGATTATTACAATGGAGTTAGGACACATGATAAACTATTGGATATACATTCATATGGCATACACCAGTGCAAATACCGACATTTTAAGGTATATTTTCTCATGCTACATCTTCTTCATCAAAATGACCAGCTTTGATGTCATCGTTGTGAGATAATTGTGGTTACCCTATCATGCCTATGTTGAATGTTATTTCCATAGGGTGTTGTTTACTTCAATAGAAGGAAGAAATTCTATTCACATGGGAGAGAGGGATGTCTAGTTGGGTAGAGCAGAACCAAATAATTATTAGGTAGGTGGAGTTACTGATGAGATTGATTAACTTTATGTAGGGGATTATTGATTATATAAGTATGAGTTCCCTTATAGAGTGGATTGATTCATGGATTTTTTTCTTGATGACTGTTCTAGACTACCTATGGAGAGATAGGTAGAGCTTACTATCGAGATAGTTCCTAGAGATGTACTAGTATCCATTCCCCCTTATATAATGGAAACCACTAATTTTAATGAGATAAAAAAATCTGAATGATTTATAGGCTAAGGGTTTTCTATGGACCAATACTCTCCACAGGGTTCACTGGTCCTTTTCTCAAAGAAGGTAGATAAAGCCCTCCATATTTTTTTGGATTATGGAAAATTGAATCAGCTGCCTGTTAAAAACCAATACCCCTTACATTTCAAGGTTGATCTCTTATAATAGCTCAAAAGATCTAGGGTAATTTCAAATATTTACCTTGGATTAGGTTAACACCAGGTTTGAGTCATCCCTTCATATATTCCTTGCACATATTTTCATATCCAGTATAATTTATATGAGTATCTCATGATGGATTTTAGTCTTATTAATGTTCCTTCAATCTTCATGTATTTGTGAATATGGGTGTATATCCCTATCTAGATTCCTTAATGGTGGTCCCCATAAATTAAATCTTGGTGTATTATCATACTCAAAGAGACCATGAAACTCATTTTGAGATCATTTTGAATACATTGAGGGAAAATAATCTATATTATAATCTTAGTTAATTTCACTTCTGAGTCAATATTGTTCACTTCCTAAGACTTATAATCATAGAAGAAATAGTTTAACTAAACCCATAGAAGGTGAGAGATGTAGTCACCTGGGAGTATCCAAGTAATTTCTTGGAGATGAAGTGTTTATTTGGGCTATGTAGTTATTAGATACGTTTTACACATGACTTCTCATGCTTAGAATCACCTCATCAGGGACTGGATAAGAATGGTGTGAAATTTATATGGTCTGAATCTAATGAGATGGCCTTTGTGGAGCTAAAAGGGATATTTACATCTGCACTGATCCTAATTTTTCCCAATATGGGAAGGAACTATACAGTCTATTATGATGCATTATGTATTGGTACATGAGAAATTCTAATATAGGAATATTGATTTTTTTCATATGGGTCCTGGAAGCTGAGTTCTCGTGAGAGGAATTACCCAGTACTCGATTTTGAGTTAGAAGCTATTGTACATGCCATGTATTATTGGATTCATTACCAACTAGGAGATCATTTTTTGATGTTTACAGACTACAAAATCCTTATGTATATATTTACTTTTGGAGACATAAATATTATTTAGAGAATATGGGTTGAATAGATACAATCAATTCACTTTGAAATTTCCTTCATGTCTGGAAAAAGAAATGTTATTGGCAATTATATGAGTAGGAGGACTCAGGAACATGCACTTCAGGAGTCCATTGTTGATTGTAAGCTTATGGATATGTTTTCTAAGATGCATATTGAGGTCCAGGACTGCCATGGATAGTATGAAAATACATCTCTATCAGTGTCCTATTCACTTCTGGAGAAGGAAAAGTTGAGGTAGTTTTTAGATCTGAGGGCTTGGCCCCATGAGAGGGTATATCTTGTGAGGACCCAACTCCCAATTAGTCTATCAATGGTGATGACATCCTACCTAAACATGGTTGTATCTTGGTTTCCATAGATACGGGAGGGGAGCTGATACGAGAGTCACATGCTTCTTAATGGGAAGTTCGTCCAGGTATATTCACTATGTATCATGATATGAACCAACACTACTAGTGTAAAAGGGTGAATCATTAGATAGAAGGTTTTATGACAGGGTGTTCAAATTTTTAGTAGGTAAAAGAGGGGAACCAATGACCTACTTTTTTTTACAACCATTACCTATCCCAAAATGGAAATGAGAGGATATTGTAAGGTATTTTTCTCATCATCTTACCAAGGTCTCTTCAAGGTAGTGACATAGTTTGGATTGTCATGTACCGACTGAAAAAATTATAAAACATCCTTTATATCCAGGATACATTCTAAATTGATGATAAGGAAAGAATATACATTCTTGACCTCATACGACTTCATGGGGAACCTCTAACTATCATTTATGATATGGATTCTAATTTCACATTGAGGTTCTATGAGGGGTTACCAAGAGATATGGGTATATAGAAACTTCAAAGCATAACCTTTCACCCTCATGTCAATGTCTAGTTAGAGAAAACTATAGAGGTGTTGTAGGGAATGTTGAGATCATGCATCCTTGTTTTTATAGGTTTATAGAAGAATCATATTCCTCTAATCAAGTTCATTGAAAATAATATCTATCATGTAATGATTTAGATAGATCCCTATGAGGACTTATATGGTAGGCCATTCCATTAACCCTTCTGCTAGTCAGACGTAGGATATGCATCACTATTGGGACCTCTTATCATTCAGGAGACTTTGGAATAAGTTTAGTTGATCAGGAAATATATTTTTAGCACTCAGTATAGAAAGAAATATTATGGTGATTTTGATTGACATGCTTTGGATTTTTATGTTGGGGATTGTGTTTTCTTATGGAAATCACTCGGGCATGGTCATAAAAAATACTAATTCAAGGGAATCTATTACCAAATTATGTTAGGAGATTTGATATCTTAGATAAAGTTAGGCTGGTAGCTTATCGGTTACTACAACCTAAGATGCACTATTCCATGCATGAAACCTTCCACATTTCAATACTTCACAATTATCATGCAAAAATGTCTAACACATTTGATCGAGAATATGTTGAGGTATATAAATATCCTTATTTGGAGAAGTATCCTGTATACATTGTTTTCCCGAACATGAAGGCTCTCTGAGATCAGTTTTTCCATTTAGTATTGGTGATATGGTAGAACAACCAGGTATATAGAAAGACTAAGGAGTGGGAGGCAAATGTATGTGCTTAGTGGCCTAATGTTTTCTTAGACATTGCTTCACCATCCTTGGAAGGTAATATCTAGGGAAAGTTCCATTAAGGGGGGAAGGTTTGTTGAAAGTGGGTTCCCTAGACCCAACTTGTATTATACTTTGATTAATGTTACATGTATTCAGTTTGTTTTATACATGTGTTTATCTTGCTATGATAGTGTAGATAGTTCTGCATCCACTTTATTAATGACAATGTCCTTAGATTACCTGTCACATAAAATGGTTATAGCAGGTCCCAGGCTATAATGAAAACCCTGAGATGCTGTGACAGTAATCTTAAAGTAATGTCCTATGGTCCAGTAACATCATTCTGAAAGGACACAGATGATGTGTGACCATCAGGTGATGGGGGATCATAAGCATTGAGACTTCATCTCATGAAGTTCGCACTTGATGATCTCTAGCTATTGTGATCATGAGGACAAACCCACTTAATAGGAACACCACATGTTTCTGGTGTCATTGGTCGTTCCTATCTACGGACATGTGTAATGGTCTCATGACTTGAGATCATTATCAATGAATGTCATTTAATTACGTACATTTTATATAAGGCGAAAACCATGGAGACAAAGTCTTGGTGAGGTTGTTTGTATTGGGTACGTCATTATTGACACGGCATTGATTGAATGATCGAGAAATGATTTGTCACTTCCGAGTTTAGGAATATATATCTTGGGTTTGGTTGATTAGGATGGTTGCACCTTCATTAAATCCAAGGCCATGGTAGTAGAAGGTAAGACCGTCTAGAAAAATCAACAAACAAAATAAAGCAAATAAAGAATGATGACATGAGTATGCATTCTACTTTATTGAGATATCAATGACGAAGAGACTATATTACACATACCGTGTTCGTAGGAAGGTAGTCATTGCTTTGACTTTACCCTATCTCTATAGGGGACTCGATGGGTTGCTAGAACCCGCTCTAGGTCGGTGATATTATTCACTACTACGGAGATAAGGGCCTAGAGGGTCACACACGATAGCGCCTTGAGAATATGACCTGTTTTGGGAATAAGAATTCAGAACTTTTTGGGCCCCTCCAAAGGGTCCGAGCACTATCCAAGTTCTATGGATCACCAAAGAATAAATAAATTCATTAATTATTCGAGTTTAGAATAATTTGTTGAATTTATTTATAACATGTATTTACAAGTTATATAGTAAATACACGCATTAATATTATTCGACTGGATTTAAATATCCTAGGTTCGTTTAATATTAGCAGGAGGAATGAGTCGAGTTAAAGACTCAAATTTATCACATAATATAGTTATATATTACAAGTAAGTAATAAATTGTAAATATTATTTATGGCATAATTTTATTTGTCATAAATAATTTTTTATATCGCTTATATAGCAGACGTCTATTACACGGGGGTCGGGAACCTATACCGCGTGTTTTAACACTCCCTATATAAGTGAGAGAGATGCTCTCCAACTATTACTATTCATGTGTCAAGATTGAGAGCATCTCTCTCCTCTTGGAATTTAGAGAGAGTGACTCTCAAGAAAAGAAGGATCTTCAAGGCCATCCATCCCAAATCAAAGCTTCCCCCTTTACGGTGATCATCGTTGTGCTGAAGTGAGCGTCGAAGATCCGCGCTAGAACCCAGATCTTGACGAACGGCACACGAGCAGATTCGCAAGGCGTGTGTGGACGATCTAGAGGGCTTCGACATCGGAGTCTTCGAGAAACAATCGACGGCGTCCCGTGCGTCAATTCTGAACAAGGTAAACGTTCAGTTTTAATTTTTGTTCTCCTTATGAACCTCACAAGATCCTCAGACCAATCTGGGACAGGATCACTAGAGTTGACAGGGTTATGTCACTCCGGTGAAGCAAAAAAACTTTAAAATCCTGGCCCACCGGCTTCCACTGCATAGTCCCGGTACCCAAAAATGGTATCAGAGGGATGTCAAGGTTTTTCTGAGTCAAAAACATTAAAATTCATTAAATTTAATTGTGGGGTGTTAAAACGGTTCATTCGGATTCGACTGCGCATCGTTTTGATTTCGAATGATCAAGATACGATCATTTGAAATTTTTAATCGGATCGACGTCGAAAGTTTGTGCTCGTTTGTTGTTTATCTCAAATTGAGAATTAACATCAAAAATATATTTTATTATAAAATATTTTATAATAAATATTTAATTATATTTTTATAATAAATATTTTATTATATTTTATAATAATAAAATATATAAAGGAAGAAGACCAAGACCCCAAAATGGGGTCTTCTTGCTTTTAATTTTAAAAAAAGGAGAAAAGAAAAGACACCAATTTAGGGTCTTCTCCCTTTAATTTTTTTTAAAAAAAATAGGGGCTTGACATTTTTGTCTAAAGGACAAAAAAATAATAAAAAACGGAGGAAGACCCTTACGGGTCTTCTCTCTCGCGGTGCACCAAGGGAGGCCGAACCCTAGGGCCTCCCTCTTCCCCGTTGGATCTCTTTCAGCCAGCCACCGCCAGCCGCGCCAGCCTCCGCCGGACTGGCTCCGTCCGGCCACCCATGCCCCGTGCCGGCCTCCTCCTCTCTGCCCCGAACTCCCTCCGACCAGCCGCCTGACACCCGCGCCGGCCGCGGCCCGCGCCGAACCCCCTCCGTCGGACTGGCCTGTTGTTCCATGCCGGCCTCCGAGCCCTACACCGGCCTCCTCCCCGCATGCCGGACACCCCGGACCCTCACCAGATTTTTCCTCTGGGCAGCACCGGACCATCTCCATCCGGCCGCCCCAGCCCCTCGCCGGCCTCCTCTTCCGGGCCATGCCATACCGGCTCCCTCTGGCCACCTCGAGCCCTCGCCGGGCTCCTCCTCCATGTGGGACCGGTTCCATCCCACCGACTCGAGGCTGTGCTAGACCGGACAACAATTTCCCCAGCTCACCGGAGCAGCGGGCTGCCGAGAGATGCAGCCGTCGCGGGTATCGTCGGACGCCGCAGTCACGCCGCTGTCACACCACGGTCATGCCGCAGTCACACCGCGGTTCCAGGATGACATCCCGTGGTGGTACACAGTACCGCCAGACTCCTCTCCGCCTAGAGGTCTGTACTGAATTAATTATAATTAATTTAGTTTTTTTAAAATTAAATTAATTGGAATTAATTTAGGGGTTTAAATTATTTTAATCCAAAAATATTAATTTAATTTAAGTTTAGAATTAAATTAATGGTTTAATTTAATTTAATTTTTGGAATTAAAATTAAATTAAACAAATGGAACCGATAAAAATAAATTATTTGAATTTAATCAAATTTATTTAATTTATTAGAACACCCTTGCATAATTAAATTTATTGAAATTTAATTTTATTGCGCTTTTACCCCGACTGATCTTGAGCTATTGACAGACCTGTGTATGTATGGAATGTTTTTATTTATTTAATTATTTATTCAATGCATGCAATGATTGTAATACTTAATTAGATAATTGACGGTCTACGTATCATCTTTTAATTCACAAATGTATAAGGGCATGCACGTCCATTGCACTACTTGTATTTTTTACCCCAGACCCCCTCGCCTGCGTGTGAGTATATTTGTATTTATTTGGTGACGATCCGAGAGGCAGACCCCGCCAAGATGAGGCTGTAGTATAGACAGGAGTTGGACGCTTTGCATTGGGGCCAGTAGTGACACTAGTCATGTATCGACTCAGGTATGGATGCCCCTATGTGATGATTGATTAGTTATCGATCAATCATTATAGAATGATGAAGACAAGTCGGAATGCATGATTTACTTTATGCACAGTTTATTATTTTATGCGTCTTCATGATTATTACATGATCACATAGGATAGTAAACAAGATAAAATTCATAAAGTTGTGATGAATAAAATATTCTATTGAATGTTCAGTTGTGAGCATGACAACCCAGTTTGATCGTAACAAATAGAAAAGGATAATATTCGTCAATTAACATTTAAAAATCTCTCAAAGATATATTAAGTCAAAATGCCTTCCATTTCTCACATCTAAACAAAACCGGCTGTTTGGGTGCTTATCAGCCTCAGTTGAGTGTTCCTCTTACTACCGGGGCATTTCCATGAGAGAAATGGGTCGACCTAACTAAAGTGAGTAATCAAGGTTTAGCCTTAGCTAACCTATTATCACTGTAGAGGAAAGAGGTTGAGGGAATCAAGTTTAGATTCCAAAAGCTAGGACTTTTCTCAACTACACAAGGAACCACAAGAACAAGTGGTTGGCTAGCATAGAGACTACCTTGAAACCCTCCAAGTAGTGTCGTAGCCCTATCTTGTAGACTATGAAGGGGGTTTCGAGGATCATTTCCACTAGAATGCTCAAGCGATAGAGTATTCCAAATATAATGGTGAGGGTTATTAAGGTTTGTTAAAATAGTGGGAGACATTAAATGATATAATAATTTATTAATCATAAAATGTCAAAAAGGAATCAAGACAAAGTACTAACTGATAAGTATTTATCTGATGTAGATTCAAAATGGAAATCACCAACACCACAAGTACTTTATCACTACGATGGGTCTTGGATAAAGAAAATAACCTAACCGGCAATAACTTCTAGGAGTGGTACAGGTTCTTATGCATAGTACTATGCCAAGAAAGGAAGTTATATGTGATGGAATCTCCAATTACTACTGATCCTCCTCAAGGAGAAAGCAAGACGGAAAAAGATAAATGGAGAAAGCATGTAGATGATGCGTTTTATGTACAATGCATCATGTTGTCATCCATGTCCAGCCAATTGCAAAAAATGTATGATGAAGAGGATGCCTACAAGATGCTTTCACATCTCCATGAACTATATGAGGATAGGCCTAGGAAAGAAAGGTATGAGATCTCATGTGCGCTTTATAAGTGTAGGCTAGCAGAAGTGCACCAAGCTGGTCCTCACGTACTCAAGATTAATGGGTATATTGAGAGGCTTGAAGCCCTTGGGTTCAAACTGAACCAAGAACTAGTAGTGGATCTAATTCTTGACTCTTTACCGTCAAGATTCTTTAATTTCATTGTCAATTATAATATGAATGATATGACAAAGTCACTCCCGTATCTTTTGGCTTTAGTTCGCCAAGCTGATAAGGACCTGAAAAACACCAATAAATCTGTCCTTATGGTGAACAAGAAAAACAAGGGCAAGGAAAAGGGGTCTAAGGCCAAGTCAAGGCCAAAGACACCAATGCATCATCCTACCAAGAAGCCAAAGATTCAGGGGCAAAGTAATGAGCATGAATCTATCTGCTTTGGATGTGGCAAGAAAGGCCACTGGAAGAAGAATTGCAGAGCTGGGAAGAAAAATCAAGCTGACTCTTCTGCTTCAGGTATTTTTGTCATTGAATTCAATCTATCTTTATCTACAAGTTGGGTATTGGATACAACATGTGGCTCACACATTTGTATTCATATACAGGAACCAAGTAGGATTAAGAAGATTTCAAAAGGTCAAGTGGATCTCTGAGCTGAAAATGGTGCATGTCTGGTAGCCTTGGCAGTGGGAGAATATCACTTGACTTTACCAACTGGTTCGGTTCTTATTTTAAACAATTGCTATTATGTACCGTTTGTTACCATAAACATTATCTCTATGTCATGTTTAGACACTATGGGTTTTTATTTCAAGTTTAGAAACAAAAGTTGTCTCTTTTATAGGGATAACATATGTTATGGTATGGCACATCTTAACAATGGTTTATATATACTAGAACTAGAAAACTCAGTAATGTCTTTCAATGACAAAAACAACCAACATGACTTAAATAACACCCGCCTATGGCACTTCAGGCTTGGTCATGTAAACAAGAAGCGATTACGAAAATTACATCAAGAAGGGTATCTAGAATCGGTACAGTTAGAACCCTTAGATGTATGTCAAGCTTTTTTATAAGGAAAGATGACCAAAGCACCTTTCTCAGGAAAGGGATAAAGAGCCAATGCAGTGCTGGAATTAATACATATTGATGTATGTGGTCCATTTCTAATAGACGCAAGGGGTGGTTTTATATACTTCATTACTTTTATTGTTGATTAAAGTAGGTATGGATATATCGACTTAATGCGAGATAAGTCAGATTCCTTTAGTTTCTTTAAGGTATACCAAAATCAAGTAGAAAACCAACTTGGTAAGAAGATAAAAGCACTTCGCTCAGACCGAGGCGGAGAATATATTAACCAAGCATTCATTTATCACTTGAAGGAGTGTGGGATAGTATCCCAACTCACTCCTCCTTATACACCACAATGGAATGGTGTTAGTGAAAGGAGGAATATGAACTTTCTTGACATGGTCAGATCAATGATGAGTCATACAACTCTTCCATTATCCTTTTGGGGATACGCTTTGCAGACAGCAGCATATAACATTAACTTAGTACCATCTAAAGCTACAGATGGGATTCCATATCATTTATGGTAGGGAAAGAAACCCAATCCGACACACATTCATGTGTAGGGGTGTGAGACATTTTTCAAGACTTTACCGAGTGACAAATTAGCATCCATAAGCACTAAGTGCATCTTTATAGGTTATCCTAAGGAAACTAGAGGATACTACCTATTTAACCCTTTAGATAGAAAAGTCATTGTGGAAAGATACACCACATTTCTAGAAAGGGATCACATTTCTAATGGAAATAGTGGGAGAAAGATCGAATTCAATGAAGTTAATGATCAGGATGCACAACAGTTGGTAGAGGAACAATCTCCACAAGAGAAAGTGGAAGAAGAAATTGTTCCTGAGACACAGATACTACGTAGGTCTATGCGAGAGGTTAGAGAACCAGAGAGTTATGGTTTTCATGTCACCGAGTCAGGTGACACAATAATCCTTGAGGATGATGAACCTCTAACATACAAGGAAGTAGTAGAAGGCAATGAAGCTGCTACATGGAAAGATGCCATGAATTCTGAGATGGAGTCCATGTACCAAAATCAAGTTTGGATTTTGGTAAACCCTCCAGCTGATGCAATGCCTATTGGATGCAAATGGGTATTCAAGAAGAAGCTGGACATGGATGGTAAGGTTAATACCTTTAAAGAATGACTGGTTGCAAAGGGTTTTAGACAACGTCAAGGCATTGACTATGATGAAACCTTCTCACCAGTGGCAATGCTTAAATCCATCAGAATATTGCTTGCAATAGAAGCCTTTCAAGATTATGAAATTTTGAAAATGGATGTCAAAACTGATTTTCTAAATGGGGAGTTGGTTGAAGACACCTATATGACTCAACCCGAAGGGTTTGTTAAGTAAATGAATGCCAATAAAGTATGAAAGTTGTAGAGATCCATTTATGGATTGAAGAAGGCATCAATATCATGGAATGTATACTTTGATGAGGCCATAAGAGATATTGGTTTTGTCAAAAATGAAAGAGAGCCTTGTGTATATAAAAAGGTTGAAAGGAATGCTATCGTTTTCCTAGTTTTATATGTTGACAACATATTAATCATGGGAAATGAGGTTCAAGTCTTACAGTCAGTTAAGACTTGGCTAAATGAATGCTTCTCCCTAGAAGTCATAGGTGAAGCAACCTACATTCTAGGGATCAAGATCTATCGAGATAGATCTCAAAGGATGCTTGGCCTATGTAAAAGTACATATATTGGCAAGGTACTCAAAAGGTAAAATATGGAACAATCCAACAGAGGATTGTTACCTATATCACATGGTGTAAATCTCTCCAAGAAAATGTGTCCACAAACACAGGAAGAGATTGAAAGAATGAGTAGATTCCCTTAGGCCTCGGCAGTGGGTTCTATCATGTATGCCATTCTATGTACTAGGTTTGATGTTGCCTTTTCTTTAAGCATGGTGGGTAGATATCAAGCCAATCCAAGAGAGCTGCACTGGACAACTGTTAAAACTATCCTTAAGTACTTGAGGCATACTAAGGATATGTTCCTGGTGTATGGAGGAGATGAGGAACTAGTTGTGAGGGGATACACTGATGCTAGTTTCCAGACAGATCATGATGATATGAAATCGCAGTTAGGATACATCTTTTTCCTGGATGGTGGTGCAGTGAGCTGGAGAAGCTCAAAGAAAGATGTGTTTGCTGATTCTATAGCAGAGTCTGAATATATTGCAGCTTCCGATGCAGCAAAGGAAGCAGTCTGGATACGTAGATTTATCTCAGACATTGGTGAGGTACCTAGTAGTGTAGACCCTGTTCCAGTATATTGTTATAATACTTCCGTAGTGGTTCTTTCCAAGGAGCCCAGGTCTCACCATAGGACAAAGAATATTCTTCAGAAGTTTCATCTCTTGAGGGATTTTACTCAAATATGTGAAGTGACAGTTAACAGAGTAGCCACAGAGGACAATGTGACAGACCCCCTGACTAAAGCCATTTCTCAGCAGAAGCATGATTCACATGTGAGAGGTAGTGGATTAAAACCTATTATTAGTTGGCTCTAGTGCAAGTGGGAGTGTTGAAAGTGGGTACCCTAGACCCAACATGTATTGTACTTTGATTAATGTTACATGTATTCATTTTTTTTATTCATGTGTTTATATTTCCATGGTAGTGTAGATACCTCTGCATCCACTTTATTAATGTCAATTTCCTTAGATTACCTATCACATCAAATGGTTATAACAGGTCCCAGGCTATAATGAGAACCCTGAGATGCCATGACAGTAATCTTAAAGTAAGGTCCTATGTTCCAGTTACATCATTCTGAAAGTACACATATGATGTGTGACCATCAGGTGATGGGGGATCATAAGCATTGAGACTTCATCTCATGAAGTTCTCACTTGATGATCTATAGCTATTGAGATCCTGAGGACAAACCCACTTAATAGGAACACCACATGTTTCTGGTGTCATTGGTCGTTCCTATATACGGACATGTTTAATGGTCTCCTAACTTTCTATCATTATCAATTAATGTCATTTAATTATGTACATTGGATATAAGGCGAAAACCATGGTTACAAAGTCGTGGTGAGGTAGTTTGTATTGGGTACGTCATTAATGGCATGTCATTGATTGAATGATTGAGAAAGGATTTGTCACTTCCGAGTTTAGGAAGAGATATCTCGGGCCTGTTTGATTAGGATGGTTGCACCTTCATTAAATACATGGCCATGGTAGTTGAAGGTAAGACCATCCGGACAAATCAACAAACAAAATAAAGCAAATAAAGAATGATGACACTAGTATGAATTCTTCTTTTTTGAGATATCAATGAAGAAGAGATTATATTACACGGACTGTGTTCGTAGGAATGTAATCGTTGCTTTGACTTTGCCTTATCTCTATAGGGGCCTCTATGGGTTGCTAGACCCCGCTCTAGGTCGGTGATATTATTCACTGCTATTGAGATAAGGGCCTAGAGGGTCACACATGATAGCACCTTGAGAATCTTCCCAATTCTGGGAATAGGAATTTAGAACTTGGTGGGCCTCGCCAAAGGGTCCGAGCACTATCTATGTTCTATGGATCACCAAAGAATAAATAAATTCATTAATTATTCGAGTTTAGAATAATTCATTGAATTTATTTATAACATGTATTTACAAGTTATATAGTAAATACATGTATTAATATTATTCGACTGGATTTAAATATCCTATGTTCGTTTAATATTAGCAGGAGGAATGAGTCGTGTTAAAGAATCAAATTTATCACGTAATATATTTATATATTACAAGTATGTGATAAATTGTAAATATTATTTATGGCATAATTTTATTTGTCATAAATAATTATTTATATCACTTATATAGCGGACGTCTATTACACGGGGTCCGAGAACCTATACCGCGTGTTTTAACACTCCCTATATAAGTGAGAGAGATGGTCTCCCACCATTACTATTCATGTGTCAAGATTGAGAGAATCTCTCTCCTCCTGGAATTTAGAGAGAGAGACTCTCAAGAAAAGAAGGATCTTCAATGCCATCCATCCCAGATCGAAGCTTCCTCCTTTGTGGTGATCATTGCTGCGATGAAGTGAGCATCGAAGATCCGCGCTAGCACCCGGATCTTGAAGAACGGAGCACGAGAAGATCCGCGAGGCATGTGTGGATGATCTAGAGGGCTTCGACATCGGAGTCTTTGAGTAACGATCACCGAAGTCCTGTGCGTTAATTCTGAACAAGGTAAACGTTCAGTTTTAATTTTTTTCCTCCTTATTAACCTCGCAAGATCCTTGTACCAATCCAGGACAAGATCACCAGAGTTGACAGGGTTATGTCACTCCGGTGAAGCATAAAATTTTTAAAATCCCGGCCCACCAGCTTCTGCTGTGTATTCCCAGTACCCAACAAGGTTTTAAGAATATAGTGGTTCTATGAGGTATGGTTCATTTAAATTTATTTTTAATTCTTTATTTTATACATAATGTGAATTCCTAATAAATTTAATAAGGTTTCGAAGGGGGGGGGGGTCTGATACTTTTTTGGATCTCGAATCCCCATCCTTTAGAAGAAACCAATAGACTACACTATTCGAGGAAACTATGTGACCCAACCAATGCGGTTTCCACTAACCATGCAAGGTATGGATCGAGGGGTGAAACAAGGTGAAAAAATTCCCTAACCATGTTCCTCGGAAAAAATTATTATGTGAGGACCTCTATAATTTTTTCTATAGGTGTTTTCATGTGTAGACCATGATTTGATGAACTGTTCCCCCAACAAAATAGGGTCCCTCATTAGGCAGATAGATGCACATGATTTTCTCTCAGTTTGGTTAACCCTGCATTGAAACTATACTCCACATTATTTTTCTAAGTGACTAAAATTCCCTAAAATGTCTATTTTCTTTACCCACCCTATTCATTAATCATTATAGTGGATAAGAGGGTCCATCTTCTCCCATAATAAGCTCTCAAGGTCCTCCAACAAATATTTCTTGATAACTTATTCATCTAAAATTGGATTTTTATTTTGTTAAACACTTTGGATTCTTCTAGATAAGATGATAAATACTTTTAATTAGTTATTCATTTGTCCTTCCCTTGACTATGCTAGCTTGATAATGGTTCATATGCCATATTTTTAGAAAGTTCATATATTTTACCATTTTCTCTCAATATGTTCATAACCAACAACTGTTACAGGATGAATACTAATCCAAAATCTTGAGTTAGGTGGTATAGTAATTATCCCTTAATTCATGATGTTTTATAATATGAACCGTTGATCCACATTACAAATTCTTCATGTGTTGCTCTAAATTACACTTAAAGAACGTTTAATTCAATACCATTGATATAAGTGTTCTAGTGACCCATTATTCAATTGGGTTAGGTCCCTTCATCCATTCCTTCCCTCTTAGGCATTCCCATGTAAATTATTTGATATTATTAAATAATTACATGGAAAAAATTTCTAAATGGTTTTTATTGACTTCGAACTGGGAGAATTATAATGAATTGAATTGAATAGTGGTGAGTGGTAATCCCATTTTACCTAATGAAATTCAAATATGGATACAACCATGTTATTTTTAAGTAATAATGAGTTATGAATTATGAATTTGACCATATTAAGGAAAATTATTTCTTATCACTCTTATAAAGTATATACATGGAGGCCCTGACTAAATTATGGTAAATAGGAATAGAAAACCTCATTCATGTTATATATATTTGGGATTGGTGTCCCAGCTGCAAATAAGATACACAATCATGGATACCATTTATATTTGTTACACATGAATGGATTCTGTTTATTAATTATGATATGGGAAGGAATTCCCTTTCTTAAATGTGATACAGGCATTGAGTCCATTTATTACTTTGATACTGGTCGTGGTGCCCATATTCTACTATGATACTATGATTTCCATTCCATATAATGGTGATACAGGTCATGATGTCCCTATACTATGACACTTGGTATGATGTCCCTTAAAAATTTGATACAAGGAAATTCATCCCTTGATACAAGTTCAGAGATACTATTCTAAGGGATGAAGTATGTAATGTCCACCTAGTTTCCCTTCAAGAACCAGAGCTGGACCATTTACATTTATTATTACTCGTTTTATTTATTATATCTTCACACTGCCATGTTGTAAACATGGACTGGGTATTTATACTCACTATTGGTAGTTTCTTAATGAGTTTATCTCACAGTCTTTCAAATCTGTCGATGGTACCCGATAAGACTACATTATCGCAGGTCTATATCAGGGGAAGTGTCCCCTTATTCACATGTTACTTATTCCTTGACTTAGGATTGAAGAATGGTAGCATATGACTAGGATAGAGCTTGGTATTGATGGATAGGTTTTGAACTTTTTGTCTCTTTTGTACATCATGTACTATATTGACCGCCTTTTTCCATGTATACATGCTTTCCCTAATTCATAGACACATGAAATTATCATCCACTGTATATGACACAATTTAATACATTGATTATAATTCAATGACTAGATGTTTATGTCTACTTATTTTACACTAGGTTTATGGTCATATTGTTTTAGTGTCTATTTCAATTATTCCTTTTGTTTACATGTGCATATAATATTTATCATTTTTTAATTATCCTATGTTCTCCACTTTTACATAAGTTCATCGTATCCCCAATGATACACCCTAGGACTTTACTTATAGTCATAAGCCTCTAGTGTTTAGGGTGGGACACTTGAGACCATGTGGCCATCCAGTTTAAGGAACATTTTTAGTGGAATCAGGGTAGATATGTAACATCCTTGGTGTAAATGTATCTTATAGTTTACTAGAACACTATATTGATTTTGATAACATCTAAATTTTTTTTTGGTTGAAGTGAATGAAAATAATAAATGTTTAATTAGTACATGGTATCCATTTAGTTAATTGGGAAATAAAATATCTAATTAATATACCCAGTATGCTATTGAAAAGTGTATCTATGCCTGTCAGTTACTTGTATACTTTGTTTTCATACATTGTATACTTGGCATTACAAGAGAGTATATGATTCTGGTTGGTGACTCCCACAACATGTATTCCTTTGGAATAAAAATGGGCATTGTTTTCATGGATTAATAAAATGTAAAGAATATAAACACAAGGGATGATGATACCAAACCAATTATGTTTATTTCACATCGTAAATAAAGTATATTTGTAACCTTGTAGAGGTTTTATGGACATTAAGGATGGGAACATGGCTGTTATCCATCCTCATGAAAAATGTTTAGTTAATTCGCAGGGCTTAACATTTTTTAACTTATAGATTTTTTGGGTGGAACATATTATATGGACTTATTTTTTTCTTGAATCAAATGCATATTTTATTATATTAAATATTCTAGACTATTTACACATGATATTTTATTATATATAGATTCAACATTATGGATTAGTTTTTTTTACTTCCAATGAACTTCTACCTTGATGGTGAACATGTGTTGGCACACAATCATTCTTTTTTCCCAAAGGTTATGCTTAAATTTATACATGAATATTATTATATTTATTTACGTCTTTTTAATTGAAAACCATATAAGACACTTATAGACTTGTCACAAATAATTTATTTGAATCATTGGTGATCAGAAGGTGGACATAAAGTGTTATAGTGGTCCAAATCATATCCATTTCGGAACCCATGGAAGGTATTTACAGTTATTCTACACACTATATAATCAATTAACACCACCTTTTAATAATAATAAGAAACTATATCAGACAAATATACATAAGGTTAAAAATCATAAAACAAGAACATAAACATATATCAATGTTATATAGAGTGTTACTTAGAGATAAGACCACATATATATAATAGAATTAATTACAATTTAACAAATAATTTATTTTTTAATACATCAAATAAATCATTTTTGTCCTCTAATTAATTGAGAAATATTTTCGAAAATTCATTTTATTCACTCACATATAGGGAATCACATGTCATATGACAAATACGTAGCATGTACTCATACCCATACACCGTGATAGGAAAAATAAAACCAATAAACCATTATTTGAAAATATTACTTAAGGAAACTAGAAAAAATCATAATCACAAAAAACAATAACATCAAACCTCAAAACATATTAACAAAGGATTCCACTATATAGGAGTTGAATAGAAAAAATCATAGCTTCAAACCCAAGTCCCAACTACCCTTTATCTAATCACCAATCCCCAAAATCATAATTCAAGAAAACTATGGGCCCAAATTCCATATTTTAACTCCTTAGATCATGTTACTAGGATTTAACTAGACTACTATGTTTAGTTATATAGGTCTCACTATTCACAACATCATACAAACTAATAGAAATTCATAATTTTATATTTTGTGGTAAACTATTCCCTCAATATCAATCCACATAAATAAATTGAAGGATAAAATCTATAAAAATAATAAAAAAATATAATATAGAATAATTATTACATGATAAACATCATTATTAACTTACATGTTATTCTAAAAAAAATCTTTTATAGTCATACTTCATTTGTTAAAAGAGTATTACCCATAGACGATAGATAATATTCATGGGAAAACAAAATAAAAAAAAGAATACTGGTGGATCTCCCATAGAGTTTTCCATGATAAGGTCATAGTCCTATTTCTATCTCTATACCAGGATCTCCTTGCTCAACTACATAACATTGAGACTTTCCCCTTTGTTGGATCCTATATAGTGATTTCAGTAAACCCACTAAGGTTCACGTGAATTTTTTGTGCCTAAAACACAATAGGAAACAACCAATGAGAAATTGAAATAAATAAAATAGTATATTTTAATAAATTCATAGAAAAATAAAAGAATAAATAACCAACATGAAACCATGCTATGTCATTATGCACAAACCAGGCTGTTATGAAACAAGAACATACATCATTTTGGATTTTTTTTGGAAGAAGTCATCTCATACTTATAATAAATGAATATAAATGAGATAAAATCAGAACATGAAATCCTACTTCTAATAAACCAATTGAGAATTCGAATATTGAGTAGGGAAGAAAATTATCCATGCTCGTGGGAATGATAGATATATATGATGAGAAATAATTTTTAGTACGATAACTTTATATAAATTAATAAGAACATGCATCCAAATATCAGACATGTCTTGATTCATTCCAAGATATTGGGAAATATAGTAACATGGAGTGACATGCACCTCTTTTCTATTTATCAATATCGATATTAATGGAATTTTAGTCCAAATCAAAGGACTTTCTTGAAAAAATCCTATTTATTTAGAAAAACAATTACTATGTGAAAACATGTCTATTTTGTCATTTACCTATGTTTGTAAAAATGATAATTATCTCCAGTTAGTAAAGAGAGACTAGAAAATTTCCTCATTTTAAGAACATAAAAATAATGAAGATAATAAATCCATCTAAATACATAATACTTGTGGACAAACCATTCCAAACACCATAATACCTATATTTTATAAGAACACATGGGTTTCAAGACACGAAATCTCAGAAACTATCGTAAGGCCCATCCATCACTTAACAAGACCCTTCACTAAACCAAAATATCTCATAATAGGATTTAAACAGATATTCAAACTCAAAACAGGATATAAAATCTTTTAAATATGAACATGTATACAATCAACCTTCTCATTCCCAAAATATAATTAAAAACTCTAGAAAACATAGGCTTTAAGGTAACACAACCTTTTAAATTTCAAATCATAAAGACTTAATTGGAACACCCTTTTTTCTATGTATAAGGCCCTCATAATTGTCACTAAAACAACATAAAATTAAGTTCCAAACAAGAGACACTATTTTAAACACATTCCTAGTGATATCACTTAACTTTTCAAGAATAACCTAGATATCATAGAATACTGGAAATTGAAAATACACACACTCACACTCCCAAAAGAAAGGAAAATCCTTGTATGACCATGAAAACATTATATACTGTTAACTACCACACACCATGAACTAATATGAGAGAAATCATAAGGGGGATTCATCTTATTAAATATGAATCATTTGAAAATAAAAAATATAATATAATTTATGGATTTGAGTTATAGGAAGATAAAATTGTGGGAAAAATAATGTAACCTTTTATGGGGTAAGATTTAACAAGAGTGGATGAAACAAGATAATAGTTATCAATTACCACTTGAAAAAACATTGGGAAACTCAAATGGTGCAATAAAGGATCCAAGGAATTTTTTTTGCTTAGTCTAGGAAAATTGGGTAAGAAATATGGATTAAATTAGATTTTAGGAAGGTATATACCAAAATCCCCATAAGTAATACCTAAATATAGACTAATTGGTACCCAATAAACCTATATGTTATAATCAAACTCTATCATCCAGTTGGTATAGATATATCAACTAACCAATCAGAATCTATGCTCTATTTCCACTTTAATTTTCCACTAGGTACCTGTTGAACTAAGACTTGATATCCAATGCCTCTTACTAATATATTACAGTATTAGGGACACCTCTCCACCTTTCAAATCAACTACCAACTCTATAAAATTAAAAAATGTAACTAATACCATATATATTGATCAAATTTAATACAAAAACAAACCTAATGTTATTACACACAATTAAGGAGTCATTATAGAGGGAGTGTTGATCATGTGGGAAGATGGGTTACATAAAATGATATTTTTTGAGTATTCCTTAGGTTTGTAGTAACAAAATAATTAAATTTAATTAGGGATTTGTAGTGGGAATTAGAGTGTTTCTACATAGTAGTAGTTGGCATTATTCATGTCAATTATAAAATTATCGATGTCATGGTTTCTAATGAAACCCACAATAGCATGATGATATGTCACAATGAAGTTAGGTTTTATAAATCATGGACAATAGAGTAGGATTATGCTAAATTTTTATGATTGAGAAAAATATATTTAGATTTATAGAAGGGCCATATATAATTTACGGTATGATCTTGGTGACATATACCTTTGATTATTTTTTATTTTATTTGGTTTTGGTGTAAAATTTACTTTGTAATGTGTAAAATCGTGTACTAGGCTTTTCAAAAGAGTGTCCATTGAGATATATGACCATGAAATTTCCCTTGGAGAAGTGAATTGAGTCTATTCGAAGATTTATATGGTGTATCATAGTGGATAGTTGATAAAAAACTGTATGTGATATACTAGTAATAGACCTGTATAACCTTAATGTTATCCTTGATAACATTAATTAATAGGATTTTCATAGATCACACACAAACTGCTACCATTAATGAGCCTCTTTGGTATCACTTAAGGATTATTTTTTTACCTTTATTAGAGAAATACATATTCATGCTGGTCAAGTTAGACAATGATGTGATATCCATGTCTAGTTTTTGGGATAGGTTATAAAAATCTATTTGCATCTACGTGAAATAGAGTATAGTGTACAATAATTAGACTAATGGGTCGTCTGTGTGCACGATCATGGTATTTGAGAAAATGATCAGAGGATTCTTCATGAATTTTAATAGATTATGGGAGAGAAAATATTCACTATAAAATATTTACTATAACAATATTCATTAGGAATCTATTCAGGTGTCACCCTTTGATGCATTTTATGGTAGGAAATATATATCCCCTATTTATTGGATAGAGGAGGATGAGTCAACTATGGTTGGGTAGAGTATCATATAAAATAACTCATGGAATATTTAGGTGACTAAAATGTGGTTGGTGACTACAAATATCATATAGTAGAGTAACACAGAATAATGGTGCTAACCATGTTAGTTTTTTTAAGGCGACTAGGTAATCATGAAAGTGTATCCTAGATTAGGATGCAAGACATTATGGTAGTTTGGGAAGCTAGAACCAAATGTTTTTAGGTTCATTTAAGATAAATGAGGGAATCATTATAAATATGTACTAATGAGTTATTCCTTATATATATTGAGAAATGAATTATATATTTGATATAAAACAGCTTTAATGATATTATCTAGAACACTCTTATGTGACCAATATTATGAATTCTAGCTGGAAGATAATGCATCATTCAAGAAATAAACCACAAAAAATTTAGATATATAAGATCCTCCATGGTATCAATATATATATAGTACATGGTCATCATTAAAATGAATATATTTATAAAGGTACATGGGAGGAAGATGTAGATAACAGAGTGTAGTGGATGGATCCTTTTAGCAATAATTCTTGACAACACATTTAGAAAATTTGGTGTGATATGGTGGTTAGTGTGTAACTACCATCAATGATAAATGTACTATTTGTTTTCCAAATATAGTAATACCATGTGTATTTTTATTATTTTAGATCAGTCAAGAGTTTTGTGGAGTTTGAAACAAACATTGTGGTGGAAGCATGAAAAAGGTTAAAAAATACCACCAGATACTTAGTGACCAAGTACTAGTTACGTTGCGGAATAGTAGAAATGTTGAAAGGAATTGGTGGACCACTTACTAGTCGAGTAAATTTAGCCACATGTCTATTGGAAAAAATGTACAAATGTGGTTGCATCAAGTTCATGGTGACCTCTTGATAGATTTTTTATAATTTAAATTGAAAATTAATTTTAAATTCATACTTATTAAAACATCGCCTTCCCCCTAATTCTCAGTATATATAAACCAAATCACTATCCTTCTCTATTTCCTCTGTTCCAATCATTATTTATATTTTTCTATGATCTTATCTAGGAATCACTAATGCTATTTGATCACTAAAGGTAAGAAAAACTAACCACTACCATAAACTTAGTGTTTTATTCTATATATCACTATTTTTCATGTGATATCCATATTTTTGGTGATTATGTTGTGATTTTTAAATCTATTAAAATTATGTGATTTTTTTGTGATTTTGGATTAGTAAGATTATACTACTATAGAGTAAGTAGTCCCTAAATCATTCCCTCATTTTATATGAGTTCTTATTCAAATTGATATGTGGGGGTGTATGTGATCAAGAGTGAATGACTTGGATGTAACTTAATTTGGATCCCTATGTTTTTGAGTGATGGTTATGGACTTATAATTCAATATAAGTCCATTAAACCTTTTTATTTACATTTATATCTACTTTTATCCATGTTTCAAAGAGATATTGTCAAGAATTATTAGGATTGGAATCCATATAGGGTGTCCTGGTATATGAATGGATTTAGTAAGAATATTATAGAATTTTCTGAATTACACAATTATTATAAGATATATATGTGTGGTGGGATATTTATGGTTTTCTTCACTGATTGGTTTTAATGTTTTAGAGGTCAATGTTCCTTGAATTGTTTGTAAAGGGTATTGGAATGGTACTATAATCATGAAAATTGAATGTAAACATGAGTTAGACCACTCTATGAATACATCATGATGGGTGTGATTTCATTAGTTAGTGATTATGGGTGTCAATGCATAGAATACATGGTATTTGTGTCACTATCCAAATGAATGGTGATTATATGGGTTGGTGGAAATTGATATAATATCCTATTAGTGTGGTGATTGGATGGGTGAGTGGAGTCCAGAATATTATCTCATTTGTGTGGACCATAAAAAGGGTTGATGTAGGAGAAAAAAGTATACTATTTATTTATTTATTTGATGGTGTAGTGAAGGTTGGTTTATTATCATAAACATGACATGTACAAAAGAGTTGGAGGATGATAACCTAGTATCTTGGACTGGTTACTATGTATTAGTAAAATATTAGAATGTCTCATATTCTTTTCATATTCCAAGACTCAATATCGGTACAATCCAAAACAAGTATGGTTTCACACCAGTTGGCATATTCATAACGGGTTGATGTGATGGGTGTTTATTTTCAAGACACTCCAATACCATATAACATTATAAATAAAATAATATAAAATAGATTTATTTAGGGATATCATTGGTGGTTCACAAATTAATATTTTTATCACATTCTACACATGTAATTTATTATCCTCTGATTTTAAAATAAAATTATATTTGATAGAATATACAAAAAAAGACCCAGTATAAATAAACCATGAAATATTATTATTTAAATGTTATAGTTATATCTTAGTTGTCAAATGTTATTGTAATCCAAACTACACTTGAATTTGAAATAAATGAAATTTTATACTTTAAAGCATTTTTCTTAGAAAATCATTTTTTGTCACATATTTCATGTATTAATTGAATCTGTTAAAATAAATTCCATAGTTTGAATCCATAAAATAATTATTTTGTTATAAGTTCAACTTAATTTTTGGTTAATATAAATTGTAATCATAGTTAATTTTTGTTACCATGTTAGAGGTAAAATGAGTTAATTAGGGTTAACAGTAATGAGAGAAGGCATAAAATTTGTTCAAATAAATACATTAATTTCATTTTATAAGTATATTACTTTAATAATCATTAATAATTAGAAAATATTTCCCTTTTTCCATTTATCA
The DNA here is from genome assembly GCA_963277665.1 of Viscum album. Classification (NCBI taxonomy): domain Eukaryota; kingdom Viridiplantae; phylum Streptophyta; class Magnoliopsida; order Santalales; family Viscaceae; genus Viscum; species Viscum album. The sequence continues at coordinate 426,223,635 of OY728150.1, read as the reverse complement.
TCATTTTTTTACCTTTATAATATTTTATGTAATGTATAAGGTGAAAATTTTCACTCTCATGTTTTTAATTTTTCTCAGATTTTTTTGAAAATGATAAAAAGAAGTTATATTTAGATATAAGTGATTATTTTAAATAATTTTTTTTATCAATGTAATTTATTTTTAATTTTAAATGATAAAATAATTACCTTAAAATTTTACTCATTACCGACATAGTGATTATGCATGTAGTAGAAAAATCAATCAAATGATTTTCAAAACTCTTAAAGTATTACTATTTTTGATAGTTATAACATAAAATAAATTTTATAGATCAATATAAAATATTCATAATGTTTTAATGGTTTATATTTGAAATTTATTTCTTTATCATTTTCTCCAAAGTCATACAAAATTAATAGTGTCAGAAAATCACAATAGATAAATTAATGTTAAATAACATTGAATCAAATTGTTTTAAAATAAAAAAACTAGATACAATAAAATTAGGATCCTAAATGGTCAAAACTTTCATCCATTTTTTATCATTATTTAAATTTCACTTTATAAGTATAATTAAAACCCTTTAATGTTGAAAAATTCATTAACACAATTAAGGTTATAACTTGTTTATAAAGGGGAAAAATAAAGGTTATGGTTTAAAATAATAACTAATCTACTATAATTTTTTTGAATGATTATATTAATAATATATCCTCTTTACCTTCTAATACAGGTAATTTTTAAACCATTTGAAATGATATGGACACATATTATACCATATTAGTTAATGAATTTCCAAAAATTCACCTCCCATCCCTTATAAAAGGACATCCCTACATTCTATTCATTACAAAAAATTGAGACATATAGATCAACCAAACCATACCCAAGTCTCTTATTAAATTACATAGAAACTATATAGAGGATCAGGTATTTTTAAAAGACCATTTCAAGAGACCCTAATGAGGGATCTAAAGGAGGTCTAGAGAGGAAGAAGTAATCATCTAAATCGACCACTTTAAAATTATTAATTCTTCTAACACAATAAAATATTCTAAAAAAATGATGATATAATATAATAAATATCTATAATATACTGAATTATTATTATGAATATGGTATAACACCTTTTAATCTCGTTTTCCATTGTACAGGGAATGAAAACATCATTTGTGTGAATGTGTGGACTGCCACCTCAAAGAAGAAATTTGTTCTTTCCATAACCAAAACTCATTTATGTTTATAATAATATAATTTAAAAAGAAACAACCCACTAAGGCCCTCATAGATGGTGGTAATTTGAATATGAAACCCTAATAAAACCTCCAATAGTCTAGGCATTAATGAACAACGCCGAGTAAGTATATCACACACATATTCGGTTATAGACTATACTACATGTAGACAAGAAAAAATATCTATAAAACAATACAATGATGAAAAATAAGATACAACTAATATTGCATATATGTATAATATCTATCCCACATCTGAATACAACATCAATATGTAAAATCATAAAGGGACAGATATAATTATATAATTTTTTTTAAAGGAGTCCAACCTATTTTTAATTATGTTTAAACATTTTTAAATATCTGTTTGATTCCACAAATTATAGCCTCATAACATTAAATTAAATTAAATTTCATTTCTAAAATATTATCTCTTATAAATGTGTTTAATTATTTGTTATGTTATTTGGCTATTTTTTATCATTATACATTTATTTTGATTATGTTGTGTAAAAAATAAGGTATACTGACCAGGAAACATAGATTGAATCTTTTACCACATATAGGGGGACCCAGAGGTTAACCCCATGGGAGGTATCCATGGTGATCCGCAAAAAGCCTTGGTTGAGCATAGTACTCGCAGAGGGCCAACCAAGCCCATGTATAAGGTTGAGATAGTATATACATATCATGGACTTTGTTTTCCCATAGTGTGTGTATTATTTTTGTTCTAGCCCATGTACTTCATTATTTGGATTATATAATACTCAGATCCCACATGTTTATTTCAAAGTGGGTAGAAAATTTTTCATTGAGATTCAATTTGTTCCATCTGACCTCTTCTCTTATGTTTCTAAGCCATATGATCTCTTCCTATGGTCTACATCCTGTTATCCCATGTTTTCATTTTTTGAACTCCAAATTTTATTTTCTATCCCATGAATCTATTTAATATTCTTCAGGACAAGCCTCAATATCCTAAAAAACCAAGATCTTCAGCATTCTATATTCTTCGATCCAGTATGCCCTCTTCTTTCAACCATTATAAAGATTTCATCTTACTTCTTGAAAAAGATTATGAGGGTTCAACTTCATTTTTTCTTCCTTGAGTGTTTGGTTACTCTCATATCCTCTAATGAAATTCTCAGTTTATTTATATGTCATTACTATGATTCCTCAATCTTCTATTTGGTCTATTTCCTATTGATTTATCAACATTGTTTTTTATTTTTCACCATTTTTTTGTACCAATTGTGAGAATTTTTTGGAACCATTTTTTATTATCAATGGTGAGACAACTGTTACTATTGGTTATTACCAATAGTGAGACTTTTTTTACTGTTTGTCTCTACCAATGATGAGACATTCCTATCACCTTTAGGAAATTTTCAATGGTGAGTTATTTTTTCTTCCCTCAGTTTTTTATTCTTGTTGTTATTTTCCTTTTCAAATATTCTTTTTTTTGTTTATCTTACTATAAATTTTGGTTTGTTCTATTTAATTTATTATCATTATTTTAGTTCATTCATATTTATTTGCTTCACATCCCTGAAATAAATCTTCTTTTAATCTATTATTAACTATTTAATATCTTTTAATACGTTTCAATTATTATTTTTTTATTTTCTTCAGTATTGTGTTCATATTTTTCATAATATTTTAATTTTGTTTCTGTATAGATTTCCAGTTCTCTTTTACTTCATTGAATTATGGTAGTAATTATGGTTTCAATTCATTCTATTTGAATTTATATCATTTCTTGATTAATTTTTAAATACATGTATATTTATTCACCTTTACATTCATTCTTTTGGTTTTCTTTACTTTTCAACTAGTAACCATTAGAACACCGCAGTGAGACATGAGTCATTGATGGAACCCATTGGTGAGTCATGAGTCACTTTTGGACACCCAACATTGAGTACTTTATTTATTTCTCTCATGAATCCATTTTATATTTTGATTCATGGATGTTATTTAAGTTTTGTTCAATTCATTTAACATTTGTTAAAAAATTAAATGGTTTGTAAAACTCCGTATTTATACCATTGGACATTTCCATTGGTGAGTAATATCTCACCGGTCTCTATTTTCAATAGTGAGTAACGTCTCACCAATAGAAAAAATATATTTCCAATGTTTTGTTTTCTTATTTTTAGATAATTTAGTTAAAATTAATTAAATTTTCAAACGATTAATAATTTATATTTAAATATAATTGCAACATTGTCTTAAAGAAATTAATTGTAGCATTTTTCTTAGTGAGATATGCACATGCAGATCATTTTCTTACGATGCTCGGTTTCTCTAACATTCTTCTGCATATTTAAATTCTTAGAATTTAGTTATTATTTAAATTAAATTTTTATTTTTATTTTTTTAATAAATATTATTCATAAGATATTAAATATTATTTTTAATATTTAATGAATAAATATTAGTCTGTATGTGGTTTTTTAGCACAACTTCAACAATATAATGTAACAATCATATTATTTTATTATTAAACACTAATAAGTTTTGTGCTTATACTGGACACAAAAAATCTCATGTAGATATTTATTTTATTGTTTTAGGAGGTTTATTCAAGGATAAAAGACTTGTACTAGTGTATTTGATTAATTCAACAAGGATATGTTAATACATTTCCTACTACTCTCAAAATTGTATATGAAATTTCTTCATCCTCCACTATTTTGTTATGATCCTTGAGGATCTTTATCACAATCATATTTCTCTATTGATGTGATTAAATAACACAAGTGTCACTGAATTTATTTATCATCTTTTCATTTGTCAATGTATTTGTTTTCTATTATTTATCTATTTTAATATTTTCAATAAGTTGTTTGTTCTTTAAAGCCATGTTTTAAGCTTTTCCATTCCAATATATGTCACCGGGTTAATTATATAATCTAAAAGGAAGGTCAAGATATTCCTCCTAGATAAAAGGAATATAAGTTTTGATTCCTTCAAAATTAAAGGGTCATACCACTAGGTGTAAAAAAGGAACTTATGTATTTCTATGTAATGGGTTCTCACTCTATGTCATAACTGGGGACATAATTCATACCATTATCCTTAAGGTTTTGAGGATATTTATGAGATGACTAGGATCTTGGTGATCCAAACCTCTATAAAATTCCCCTGCGTTAACTGTTTTATTTCTAATGTAACTTTTAACACAACTATTATAACTTTAATAGAGTAGAATTTGTAATAATAAATCAAAAGGTACTATCCACCCTTATATAGTCACCACTCAAATTCCAAGGGACCGAACAATTTGAATCAGAGAATGGTTCATTTTTAATGATTTGTTTTTAATTGTTTCATTATATATTTTTGAACTTATAATTATCTTAGTCTTATAAGTATATGGAAAATATGCACTTCATTATGGTGGCTTATTAGGATTTCGAGATACTGAATCCTATCAGACCACCTCACTTAAATGGAAGTGACTATATCTTCTGGAAAGGCATAATTGTGGTATTTATAAATTATATAGGTCTAGATCAGGGAATTATAATTTCAAAACCATATATATTTTTTGAAGTTTATTTAGAAAATCTTACTAGAAATGATGATTCAAAATATGTTTTAAATTACAGAGTTATTAATTAATTATATTTATCTTTATATAGAAATATATATAGTAATATTTCATCCTATAAAAATTATATTAAAATTTTGAGGTCTTCAAAATTCACTCATCAAGGAACTAAAAAGTTATATATAAATAAACTAAATATACACCGAGAAAAGTTTCAAGAATTCATGATGACTAATAAAGAAAGCATAAATTATATGTACAATAGATTTACTAAAATTTTCAACAGCATGGTTTCTCTCTGAGAGACCATGAAGAACGACTCTCTAATTGGAATAACACTTATTTATCTACCCAATAGATGATATTTAATGAAATTTTATACTAAAGAAAATTTGAATTTAACTAAACATTATATGGATGAGTTAATAGGATAACTTCTTTAATATGATCTGGAAATGAAGAATGAAAATACTGATGATCATGATAAAAGTAAATGTATTGAATTTAAATCGAATAAAAATTATATTGATAATTATTCTGATTTTTAGTTACAAAAATGTGAGAATGGTGAAATTAATAATTTCAACAAAGGTGTTTACAAGTAAATTCAGGGTACGAGAGGTTTTAAGAAGTGTCCTTGTGGAGATTTTAGAATGATGAGATAAAGGGTATTAAAATAGATAAAAATAGTAAATATGATGCTTCAAAAGTAATATGCTCAAATTTTAGAAAAATGGGTACATAAAATAAGACTGTCCCAAATTAAAACAAGAAAGAAATGATAAGAAACACAAGATGGAACAAATAAAGTATTATCATGTTGGATGGAGTTATACTGAAGAGTCAAACTCTAGTGATGTTGTTTCTAAAAGTGAAAAGGAATTTGAAAATAATTTTTTGATGGGTAATATTGTAAACAAGGTACACCCTAACTATAATTATAGTTCTGAGTATGAAACTAATATTTAAAATGATGTTAAATAATTAACTCCTCAAAATGAAAATTTTCAATGAGACATATTGAGAGTGGATGAACTATAAATAGAACTGTAATGAGAAAATTATAATATTAATAAATAAAAAAATTTAATGAATATTTTTGTAGAAATATAGAATAGAAAATTTTTATAGATACTGAATTATTAAAATTTTAAGATGAGAAAATGAGAATAAAATATTTGTTTAAAAAACCGAGGAATTCAAAAATATATGATTAAATAAGTTTTGTATGATTTTAAAAAAATGAAAAGGAATAAAATAATTTTAAACATGAAAATAAGAAATTCAAAAATTCTGTATCATGTTCAAATATGAAATTATGTAATGACCTGGATGTTGTTCTAAAATAGAATAAAAACCATAAAAGTAAGTTACTGGTTTAGATTAAACCTTATGTATCTGTTTGAGGCTAAGAAAAATTTGATAAAATAATTGATACAAAAAACCAACATTTAATAAAATGGATTGTGGATATATTAATATAGTTCTCAAGATGGATTTTTTTGTTAAAGTAATTAATGGAAATAATTCAAATTCTATCTGCATTAATTGTAACACGAAATGGAATTATCAAAATGAATGTTCTTTAAAGTATACCTAGTCTTTAGTCCACACTAAAACTTTGATTTAAAAAATTATATCTTCAAGTTTACCATATAATAAATGTTTCACATAAATAGGGTTACCTAAATCTTTTCCTACTAATCTAGTTGGACTCAAAATAGTATGGCCACCAAAAAACCATGTTTTGATTTTTTTATAGGAATATGGATTAAAGAGTTTCAAATTCACATGTTATATGGATAATGTATGCTCATGGAACTTTACTAGTGAAATTTATAACTTCTTATCTTTTGACTCCAGTGATGCAGGTACTATCACTTTCGGTGAGAACTCTAATTGAATGGTTTAAGGTTTTGGGGAAGTAGGTATATTAACTTCTATTATAATATGTAAAATACAATTTTTGGAAGGATTAAAATGTAACTTAATTAGAATAAAAAAACTTTGTGTTGATGGAATCTATGAAAAATTTGAAGATAATAAATTTATTGTTTATAAATATAATTATTTTTCATGCTAATGGAATAAAAATTATATATTCTTTTGATTTTTCAGAATTGAACAAGAAGAATGTAAAATGAATAAATGATACAGTCATAGATCACATTCTGTGGCTCAAGAGGGTGGTACATGTTCACCTTTGACAGTTGTATAATATGGAAAAACATGAATAGGTTATGGAACTTCCAAAATTCAGTTCATGCAAATATTATTAATGTGATTATTTTTTATGGTAAGTAACACAAAGATTATTTTAAATACGTTAATATAGTTATTAAATTCATATACATAGAATTGTTACACCTTGATCTTTTTAGACCCATTATAATGAAATTTTTAGGTTCTAAAAGTGATCTTTTCTAAAATTGTTGATGACTTTAGTTGATTTACATGTACTATTTTCTTATCTCGTAAAATTGAAACATTAAACTAATTTGTTACTTTCTCTTAGAAAATTCAAAACTATAAAGGTCATTAATTCTTTTCTATTAGAAGTGAAAAATCAGGTGAGTTTGTAAGCTTTGATTTTGAAATTTTTTTGAAAATAATTGCTATTTTCATAATTGTTTCTCCCCAAGAACACCACAACAGAATGGTGTTGTAAGGAGGAAAATAAAACTATTCAAGAAATTCAATGAATAATGCCTAATGAATTAAACCTTCTAAAATATGTGTAGGATTAATCTCTTAATTATTATTATTATATATGAAATAGAGATTACAACATACCCCTATTGAAGAAAACTCTCTATGAACTTTTGAAAATGAAAAACATAATTTTTTTTATTTTATAGTTTTTGATTGTACTATCTATATTTTAAATACTAATGTTAATCAAGAAAAGTTTCATTAAAAAAGTGATGAAGATATATTTTAGGTTTATGATAATAATAGTAAGACTTATAGGGTGCATAATTAAAGAACTATGAAAATGGAAGAATATTTTCTTGTTAAATTCATTGAAAATAATTATAAATAGAATAATAATTCTGTAGATATTTTTAATGATTTTAAACAATTCAAATTTGGTGAATATAGAACTACAATTAATGATGAATAAGTTTATGGAGAGAATATATCTTCTTGATATGATCATTTAATTTGAAAAACCTAGAAATATCACTCTTTAGAAAATGTTACAAGAAATTTCGATTCTAGAATTAGAACTATACATTCTGTTTTTATATTTCTTTGATAATTATTACTTTATTGATGATTTTTCACCTTTTAATATTTGGGATGATTTAAAAATTTTCTAACTGGTTTAATGATATTCATGAAAAACATGAATAGTTTGATAGAAATAATGTATGAAATCGAGATGAGTTACTTAAAGATACAATTTCTATTAGAACCAAATGGATTTTTCATAAAAAGGATGAATCTGGTAAAGTAGTGTGAAAAAATGAAAAATTAGTTTCCCATGAATATCTTCAAGAAGAAGGTTTTGATTTTATGGATTAATTTTCACTAGTTGAATGATTAAAATCCATTCATATTTTATAATCTTTTTCAAGATATGAAATCATTAAATTTTTTCAAATGGATGTAAAAAGTTCATTTTTAAATAGTGTAATTTTAGAAGATGTTTATTTTAAAAAACTACCTAGTTTGGAAATTTATAAATTTAAAAATCAAATTTTTAACTAGTATATTCCTTTTTATGGTATTAACTAAGCTACTAGATATTGGTATGAAATACTATCTCAATTTTTAATTCAAAATGATTTTTTTAAAGGTAAGGTAGATCAAACTGTATCTACAAAAATAGTTTCAAATGATATTCCAATAATAAAAAATTATGTTTATGATTTCAGCTTTTGTTCTAGAAATGATAAACTATGTAATGAGTTTTTAAAATTAATGAAAAATAAATTTGATTTGAGTCTAATGGAGGAATTAATTTGTTTTTGTTGGGTTGGAAATTAATCAATGGAAAATGTCATATTCTTAAAAAAAGAAAATTATTAAAACGTACATGTTAAAAAGGTTGGACTTGACTCTTGTAAAACTATTAGAATATATATTAGTAGAATGTCTAAAATGGATGCATATGAATCTTGACATATTGTTTTTGATAAATTATTTCTAGGTATAATAGGATGTATTTTGTGTATTACATTCTCAAGGACAAATATTATGTTTTCTATTTTTATGTGGGATAGATATCAGTCTAACCCATAATAAATTCACCTTAAAGATATTAAAATGGAAATAAAATATATAAAATTATAATAAGTATTGTACTATTTTATTATAATGAAATTTTTTATTTAATCTCTTACTATGATTCTGACTTGAGAGGTTTCAGAATTGACAAAAAAACTCTTTAGGTATGTGTCACTTTTCTTAGGAAAAGATTAATTTCATTGATCTATAATAAACAATTTTTAGTAGCACTATAAATATATGAGGTTGAGTATGTTTCTACTACTAGTATTTGTTCATAGAGTACATAGATAAAACAAGAATTGTATGATTTCATTATTATTTTTGATCAAAACCAAATTTAGAGTGATTATACTAGTGTTATTTCTATTTATAAAAACCATATTCAACACTCAATAACTAAAAAATTTAATTTTTTATTTTATTTTTATAGGATCATGTAAATAAAGGTAATATTTTATTATAATTTAGTCAAACTGATAAACTATTAGTTTAAATTTTCACTAAACTCTTAGATTCTGTTAATTATAAAAAAAAAGTTTCAATTGGGAATGATGGAATCTTTAATTATGTTATGTATATTATAATTTTTTTAAATCAATTCAACGTTTTGTTAATGTATTTTTTTAATTCAAGGTTCTTTGTTATATTTTCATTACTTTCATTAAAGAACACTACCTACTTGATCATTCAAACATTCTGCTAATATTTTAATAGTTATGTATCTCATTTATATTTTATACTATTTTTAAATGAGAATTAGTACTTAATTTTTTAAAATTACATATTTAAAATATAGAAATGAATTATTATTAATTTTTAAACAATTTAACTAAATGTAATACTATACTTTGTTTCTTTCATTTTTTATATAATTTTTGATAAATTTCAAAATTCATGAGAACTTTTTTGATGATTTAATAAGTTTATATTAATTTGTTTTAAAACTTAATAAATATTATGTTTTTTAATTTACAAAAGGGGGATATTGTTTTTTATTGGGTTTTATCTTTTTTAATTCTTTTTTTTTTTGATAAATTACTCCTTTTAACATTTAATTTAATTTAATTTAGTTTTAAAAATATTATCTCTTATAAATTTTCTTAATTAGTGTTTATGTTATTTGGTAATTTTATTGTCTTTATACTTTTATTTTTTTTTATGTTGTGTAAAAAATAAGGTTTAATTAGAAGGACACTTAGATTGAACCTTCTACCACATATAGAGGGACACAAAGGCCAACCCTATGGGAGGTATCCATGGTGGCCCACATTGATGCTTGGTAGAGAATATTGCTTTTAGAAGGCCATCTAGGCCTGTGTATAAGGCCAAGACAACATGTGTATATCATGAGATTTCTTAACCCATAATATGTAGTATTTTGTTTCATGAGAGTCTACTTCTTGTTTTGGATTATATACCACTTATATCCCACATTTTGGTTTCAATGTGGGATAAAAAGTTTACACTGAGACTCAATTTGGGATGTCAGATCTCTTCCCTTATTTTTATAATCCATATGATCTCTTCCTCCACTCAACTTCTTCCTAACAAACATTTTCATTTTATAACTCATACTTATATTTGTTCTCCTATGCATCACATTCATATTTTTCAAGCTACCCCTTGATCACCAGAAAAATAGAGTTCCTCATATTTCAGATTCCATTGATCTAGTGTGCTCTATTTTTTCAATATTCCTCAGGATTTTCCTTGCTTATTCAATTACCCTTATGGGGGATTGGCCTTTTTAAGTCCTCGGGTGTCCAGTTTCTCTCCTTCTCTCTGATGATCTTCATAGTTTATCAAGCAGAATTTACCAAGTTTCCTTGATCTTCCTCTAAATCCATTTAATATTGATTAATCAATGTTGTTTTTATTTTTCACTACTGGTTTTTACCAATGATGAGAATTTGTTTTTCACCATTGGTTATTACAAAAAATGATACATTTTATTCACTGTTGGGTTTTAACAATGGGGATTTTTTTTGTTATCATTGGTTTCTATAAATGGTGAGACATCTATATCACAATTGAAAAATTTTCAATGATATTTTATTTTTGATACCCTTAGATTTTTTTGTTATTTTTCATTTCCTTGACAAAGATTATTTTATTATTTTTTATTCTACAAATCTCTATTTTTTATATTTAATTTCTCATCGGTATTTGGGTTCATTTTTTTGTAGAGACTTTAATAGGTATTTTATTTCATTAAATTAATAAAGTAATTTGTGTTTCAATTCGTTATGTTTGAATTTGTTTATTATTTCATGATCCTTGTTAAATATAATTGAAGTTATTCAATTTTATGTTCAAACATTTTGTTGGGTTTCTTTTTCAAGTAGTCACCACGGGAACCCAAGGGTTAGACATGATTCTACATTGGAAACCAATTGTGAGCCATGATTGCCTATTGGACTCTCAATGGTGAGTAAATTTTTATTGATCTCATGGATCCATTTGATATTATGATTCACGAAAGTTCTTTCATATTTGTTTAATTTATATTACTTTTTCAAAAAAATTCAGCTACATGTAAAACTCTATTTTTCCACCATTTGACATTACCAACGGTGAGTTAAGTCTCATCTGTCTCTGTTTTCAATAGTGAGTAATGTATCACTATTAGTTAAAACTAATTTCAAAATTTTTCTCTTATTTTTGGTTAATGTTGTTAAAATGAATTACATTTTCAAATTTTAATATTTTATGTTTAAATATAATTGTAACATTGTTTAAAAAAAATTGTAGCCATTTTTCAATGCCATCTGCACATGGAGATTTTCTTCTTATAATGATCTATTTATCTAACATTCTACTGCATGTATAAATTATCATAATTATATTATTATTTTAATAAATTTTAAATTTTTATTTGTTTAATAAATATTATTCTTAATATATTAAATATTCATTTTAATATATAATGAACAAATATTAGTTCATATGTGTTTTGTTTTCAGCGCGACATAAAAAAATAAGGTAACAATAATATTATTTTATTATTAAACAATAAAATGTATTGGGATTATATTGGGCATGGAAACACTACTATAGATTTTTTTTAAGGTTTTGGGAGATTTATTCAAGGATAGAACAACAAGTACCTGTATAGATGATTGATTCGATAAGGATACACACAACATTTCTGGATTTATTCAGATTTTTTAAAAAAACTTCTTCATCCTCCACTGTTCTTCTATGATCACCGAGGATCTTCATCCCGTCCATATTACTCTATTGATGTGATCAAAGAACATGATATGTTCAAAATTTATTTATGATCGTCTCATTTTTATAGTATTTATTTTTTGTTATTTCTCCATAATAATATTTCCCATTACCTATTTGTTCTATAGAGTCACAGTTTAGGATTATCCATTCCAAAATCATTCACTGGGATATTCTTCACACCTAAAAGGACAGCCGGGTTACCTCTCCCATAAAGAACAATGGTAGGTTGTGAATCCTTCAAAATTCAGGTGTTATACCACAAGGTGTGAAAAGGTATGTATGTATTTGTATGTAATTCATTTTCACTTCCTATCAAAAGTGAGTATATAGTTCAAACTAGTCTTCTAGAGGAGTAGAGGATATTAAAGAGAGTACTAAGATCATAGTGATCCAAACCTATAAAAAAATCCCATGTGTTAACTGTTTTATTTCCATGACATCTTTTAACACTCCTATTATAAATATGAAAATTTAGAATTATTAATTATAAATAAAGATAGACTTTTCAACCTCGTTATCCACAAATTCCATTCCAAGGGACCTAAAAAACCTACTTGGAATTAGTATAATGCTAAAAATGCAACTCACAAAACTAAATATGGTCAATCTAGATCAACTATGACTCTCCTAATCTTAGTCAACCTTAGACTCCATCAAAAGTCATTTCATCTGCATAACACATGAAATGTATGGGCATTGCCCATGTATATGTGATTATATATCTACCAAGTGGGACACCCCAAAATCACCAAAAATTACGAATCAAGTGAGTAATCAACTAATCATCAAAAAGTATTTACAATTAGAATATAAGATATATTAATAACACCCCATATATATTTGAAATAGTCACTAATACTCAAACTAAGTTCACAACCATATTTCAAGCCGAGGATTCCGCTCGAGGCTTCAAGATAACTCCTTTTTGGGAGAAATCACTCCATGAGTCTTTATACCACTGATGGTTCTCATTATAGAGGATGTTCTTATAAATTCTACACAAATAAGTACATGATGAGATGTAGAAGATCTCAACACATTGATAAGATATCTCTCCCAGATCCTATGGGGTATACTTAAACCTATCTATAATAATATTCTATGTAGGATATCATGCTACCATGTATATTGGTAACATGATTTCTAACCCTACCTATGGATGAATAAAATGATAAGGGGTCACACAATAGGTCCTATGGAGGTTTTTGTGACTTCATCTGAGACTAATCCTGAAGAGGGGAACAAAACCTATGATTAGGACATGATGCCTCACCATACCCTCATAGGGATGTACAAAGGGAACATACCCTAATAATTCTATAAAATAAAGGGAATGAGGGCCTCAAACTACCCTAGAAAATTTACATGGAATGTACAGGGTGTAAACAGTGTGTCCCACTAGGTCTATATGTTACTATGTTCTTTGGTCATTCTCATGTATACTGATCATGCTCTTGTATCTAGATGTGTTCGAGTACCCAATACATGTCCTATTATTTGGATATTCTCATCTATTCTATTCATTCCAGTGTGCATAGACATGACCATTCCAGTGTACCCCATGGGTACATTCCATGTCTCCATTCACAGTTAAGATAGCATGTGGTAGGTCGCATACAATATGTGGCATTTTATTTTCATGAAACTCTACCCACCACATCTAGAGGACTACGTGAATTTTCTTATTTATACCACACACCATGTATGTAATGTTTTTAAAGAATATTTTTTCTTTATGTGTATTAAATTACACCATTGTTTCTTCAACTCTTGCTATAGATCACATCCATTAATTCTATATATGACTTGATGGATCTCCTTTCATTGTTGGTGGAAATATTTTCTACCACTAAAGTTCTCAAAAATATTTCCTATGAGACCAATACATATTAATTCCCAAAAAAAATTACATCTGTCAATCTGATTCTATATCCTTTTCCATCACCGCACCAGAATCATGTCGTAAATCAAGAACCAGAACCATTTTTCCCAAAAATGATTTTTAAATGATCATATTTTGAGTATTTTTGAAACTGTCACAAAAAGGAAACACTGATGATGAATGTGGGAAGAATGATGTTATAAATGAAAACAAATGAAGGATTAACCTCATCCATAACTCAGTTTTTCTTCAACATGTTACTATAATATTGATGAAAATAACGATTAATTAGGGATTATCAATGATTTCAACTCTTAATTATTCGATGAATAATTTATACCCACAATTAATTGATTGAAATATGAATCAATTAGTTAGAAATATTGATTCATGTTTGATATAATTTTAAAAAAAAAGTCGATAAAATTAGACAAAAAAATATCCTATATCATGTTTGGATCAATCAATAATTAATGATTGTTCTGATCTATAGTTTTTTATAGGATCCAAAAACTCTCTTGATGTACAAAAAATCCTTAGTACTGATCTTTGATCCATAATTTAGTCACCAATCATAAAATCTCTCATTTAGACCATTTTAAAATACATGAGGTTATTTTGAAAACCCAAGGATTTTACCATCATTTTTTAAATATAGAGGGAGTTAGACAAGGAAAAATAAATTACTAATAAATTAAAAAATTAATTAATTTAATTGTCATCCACTCATTATGTCTCTTTAATAGGTCATCCAATGTAGAAATATTTTAGGTCATTACTACGGTAGAACATACATTCTATATTTAATTGCATTTTAAAATTTTAAATTTGATCCTTTTTAGGAGTTATTCCATTATTTTAGAAACAATTCATGTTACTAATATAATAGATTTATTATTTTTATTATATCCTTACATAGACTCCTTAGGCTCTAGAATCCTAGATTTAATGACCTCATATCTTTGAAAATATTCCTTAATATATTCATATTTTTTATAAGGAAAAAGTTTCATTACATTCACTATGACTTCGAAATTTTTATGTCAAAAAGAAAAAATATACTCAAATAGACTAGGCTACTGAGATCACATATGTTTTTCCTACTCCTAAGTTCTTTCCTAAAGATTCCTATGCTACCACAAGACATGAATCATGTGAATTTCTCACCCATGATGTATCTTATCCTATCAATAATTGATATCTACTAGTTACTCATTGATGGAAGCTCCATCCTTGATATAAATCTCATCATAGAATATAAAATGAAATAGGTCATGCACATACATCCTTACTTATGATGCATGGAAGAAATCATGTACCCGGTTTAACTATGGTTGTAGGTCCATGTGGTACGACACCCTAATTATCCAACACAATATATGTAAAGGGATTATAAATAATAGATATATCTTTACACCTCAAAAAATATCTAAAATCCTTAATGATGTGTGACCGTCTGTAACACATGGTCCCCCTCATCGAAGTCCAAAGGTTTCTCTCATCTGACTGCATAATACTTCCAATAGATCTAGGAATTCCTTCTATATTATTAGACGATGTTCACCTAAATGCTTGTTGTTTATACTAAATATTGTACCATGAGTCATGGCTCCCCTAGATCAATCCAATATTGTGGTAACCTACATGATCTATGATATAAGGCCTTAAATGATGCCACAATGATGGTGGGGTGGTAATTTTTTATATGAAAACTCTACCAAGGGTAGGTGATCCTCTAAAGTATGAAAAACTCTAACATGAAAATTTGAGGAATGTCCATTAGAACATGAATGGTATTTTTGGTCTATCTATATGTCTAGGGGTGAAACAACATGGTCAACAGTAATTTATTTTTATAGTCATCATATAATCCTCTCTATAATCATGACGTAAAGAAAAAATCATGGACCAGTATGATAGTCAATGAAACTATGTGAAGACATGATATCTCTCACATGTAAATGTATCCCAAGAACTCTACTAATCTCCTCTCAAATATGACTAGTTAGTGATCTGACTTTGTGAGTCATTCTATGATCACCCAGATAACATTATGTCCACTGGATAATCATGGAATCCTTGTCACCTGATCCTTAATGATACTATCTCACATCCACTCCCGTACCTAAATGGGTTTATCTAAACTATATAGAACTTGGTACTTATCCTTCACCTACTCAAAAGTGAGGAATTGAGAGAGAAACTCCACTACTTTTTTAATCCTTTCCACTAAAACTAGAATTTATGTTTCTATTACATCTTTTCCACAAGTTGAAGTAACAACAAGGATGATTTAGGAAAATCCCTCAAAACCTCTTCACAAAACATCATTAGTATTATATTACTCCCTTACAATAGGATGACATGTTCCCACCCTTAAGAAAATTCAACAGGAGAGCATCTATTTGATAGCTGAACACACACAATCTTAGAGTTGGTATCTCTAAGATAAACCTCCCTAACATGTTATACAAGAATAGGGGTAACAACCATCAATATAAGGTTAGATACACCGTCCTCTTACATTAAGAAAATTTTAATTAAGTATAAATACTATAATACCTTTCTAAAAAACTACAAACCAGATCTCCTTAAGAGATTATCTTTCAGAAAGTTCCACTTCATGGGAGTATAGACTATATAGAAGTCACAATCCTTATAGAACCATAGACACATCCTTTTTCTGATGTTAATATCCTTAAATGAAAAGATATATATGATACTATTGTTTTTATAATAGATAATAAATCACTCACCCAAATGTTAGTTTCACCACATATTTAAGGTGAAGACTAGTGTTACCAGCTTAAGATAAAGGGCTGTGTAGTTCTACTCATATGAACACAACTTCCATGACCCATAGACAATCACTTATTTCCTATAAATATGAAAACAACCAATCCTAGTTTCATAAAAATTGTAGAACACTACATACTCAACACCCTCATCTATAATCCTCAAGATGGTGGCTATCTTCATCCTCTACAACAACTCCAAAAAATCATTCTGATACATACCTATTTACACAAACAACTACGCCTTTTGGTTCAATGAAGTCAAGGGTGCCACAATCCTGGATAAATTGGGTAGAAATTTATATTAGTATCTAACTAAGATAATAAAGATCCACACATATTTAACACTTTTAAGTGGATCCAAAGATCAAATTACCCCAATCATTTCTGGGTCCACTTACACTCCCACTTATGAGATATCATGTCAAAATATGTAGAAATATAAAATTGAGAAACAAAAAATTGATAGATTACCATAAATCTAGAACCCTTAGAGTATTTCTAGCTTTACCCTCAAGTGTCTCACATTCACATATTCTAACACTGATTAAAATATAATGTTTTCTATGAAAATTCCAGAAACTAACCCATGATGGGTTGGAATATATGGTTTTTCATTATTTTAAACACCACTGGGGAATTAGTCATGATGAAAGGATTCACAAAGTTCTCAAAGTGATAGTAGTGAAATTAGAATACAATCATAAGTATATCCTCATCCATTACATAGAGTCAGTGATAGATAACCTAAGTTCAATATTGAAGAACCAAATACACCTTTTAATTGGCTAAAGATGTCATTGATTATTGGTAGTTGATATTTATCATTTATAGTCATATGATTCAGGTGACAGTAATAAAAAAATCTCATCCTCTATTCTTTCTTGGTGAAAATAACTTGGGTTACTCTGGGGGAATAATGGTTCTGACAAATACCTTCATTTGAAACTCCTCCAAATACACCTTCATCTCATGAATCTCTGCAGATTCATCCAATATGATGGATTGGATATTAGGGAAGTACCTGTGTGTAACTTGATGTGAAATTTTGTCTCATAGTGGGTTGTAAGTATAACATGTCCTTAGAAAAGATATCCTAATAATCTGATACCATTATTGGAAGTTGAAATATCATAGAATCTAGAAATAAAAGGGTAATACTATCCAAATTACAAGTAATTGACTACATCCATCTACGTATGATACCATCATGTTATTCCTTGGTTTCATTCTCAATGAAGAAGGAAAACATCAACCTATCTTTATGGACACATCATATCCTTCACCTAAAACATCCAATATTCATATGAACTATAGAGAGACAATATATATTGACAATTACATCATAATACCTAATTTAAACTAGTAAGAGACCCTATAAGAAGTTCTTTACTGTAATGTTTTAGTCACACATTCAATATAAGTGTGTGATCATAGAATTCCCACTGTTCAAAGTCTCCAAATTGAAGGGTCAAACAAAATGACCAACTGGAATATCTATATATCAAATAAGGGATTTGGAATGGAAATAATAGATCAAAATTTTTTAATCAATAATGTATCTAATGTAGTGAAAAAATACATCATACCTAAAATCATATTTAGATCCACTAGGTTATAGGCCTCTCATTCCTCTATATTCCCACTTCCCTGACCACTAGCTCCCTAGCCTAACGTGGAACACTTGGGGGTGTTGGTGGAAACATATCAAATAATCGACAATCTGGTGATCCCCTCCTAGATCTTTTACCACATCACGCACCCTATAGACTACTGAATTACTAAATTCGTTCAAAAATCTATCATGAACTTTATATTTTTATGATCTTAAAAACCATTAATATTATACAGGTGTTTCTAATTGTGTTAATCAAGTTATTTCATTTACTAGGTCATTAGACAATTAAATTTAAAATTTTTTAATTTTTTTAAATCATTCTAAGTATGGAATTTGGTTGAATGAGGATATTGGGAATTTGTAGAAACAAAAATATTGAGAAAAAATCTTCTTCAGTCACCTAAGTGAAGGAAATACCTATGTAAAATAGTTAAATCATAGAAATAACTATGTTTAAATCACATATATTGATGAATAACCAATATGAGAGACCAACTTTGTAAATCAATAAGCTAGAGGAATTGGTTAAATGGATTAATTACCTTTTTAATTTTTATATGACGTAAAATTATCTATGTGGTTCTAAATTAATATTTGATTCATCCAGAAATATAAAATTTGGATACATATGTAAGTGGGCTACTTGATGAAAAGATTATATATGAAAAATAGATACTCAAATTATGAAACATGGATCAGTTTTTCAACCTGAATTCAAATGTATAAAACTAAGCGATATAGTGATCTAAAGTTGTTTATATGTGTCAACAACCTACTATTTCTTTCCATTGGTGTACTTTAAGTTGTAAATAATACTAATGTGAATTCATTATGTGATGGATTAGTTCATTATGGTAAAAAATAATATAATAATAGGAAATTAATGAGAATGGAGAGAAGTAAAAAAAGATACATTAATGATATTTAATATTCCTAAGGAATTTCCAAGAAAAGGATAAGTGGAATTTAATTTCTACCACGGAATTTTATGAATATATTTTCATCTAGGTGAAAGAGATGTATTTCATGATTTTCATATATGTTATAAAGTGTGAAAAAATATATTCATAATAATAGAAGTTATTTCAATATAAATAAATAATTTTCTCTCAAAAATATTCATGAACTACTCTATTTTATTCAATAATAGGAAAAAGAAACATGTTCTATAACTATGAAATTAAGACCATAATGTTTTTCATTCCAAATGACTCTCATTGAGATACTTTTTGTTCTTTCCACACTTAATTTAAATTTATCTATTATTTCATTTTTATCTTACAACTATAAGCCTCATATTTAAACATTTTATTTATTATCTATTTAACTTTGATGGTTCCTTATAAATTAACCTTGAAGAAAGTAGTTCATATATCCTTGTTGGATCCCAGTTTAAATATCTTACTACTACTATTGTACCAAGTGTCAAATGCTTTCACTCGGTCATGTGGTTCCTAGGGAATGGACTGGAAGTCCTTAGAAAAAGTAACAGTGTTCTGAAAATGACCATGATTTTTGAGTTGTGAATTAGTGGAGTAGACTAGGGATTTTTTTATCCCGACACCAATATAATTATCTGTGATTGTTATTTTTTTTGGAAATTTTACTTCCACTTAATAGTTGTGTATAGATATGAAAAATTGAAATCATATTTTAATGAGGGTGGATTTATAAGTAAATAATATTTTTAGAAATGAATTCAGGACCTCTTGAGTTTTAGTGTAGTTTGTCTACAAGAAAAATAGGTGGTAAAGGGTGTGACTTTTAAGTACTCATATTTCAAAGGTCAGAGTCTAAGGTTCATCTTCAAACTTGATATTATGACTAAAAAAAGAAATTATGTCAATGGTAAGATATTCCTTATTTAATGATAATAATTATTACTTCTAGAAGTAAAAAATGACAATTTATTTGTAGATCCTTGGATAAGGTCTAGATGAGTTTACCCCATTTTTATAATGTGAAATTGCTCATGAAATGAGGACTACTATTAAAGATACTTATAAAGGAACAAAAATTGTGCGAGCTCTTAGATATAATAATTCCAATATTATGTTTGATATATTTAGAATGACTTATGAGGAAAACATCACCCAACTAAATGGGAGAATTAACGAATTTTTAAATTATTTGTTTTCATTAGGAAAACCTATTGCTAAAACAGTTCAATATTTTAGAATTATTTTAATTCTACCACCTAGATGGTGTTGAATCTCAATTGTTATTCGGAAATCTTCGGAGATCAAAATTTTATAATAAAATACCTCATTTGAATACCTATGATGTCTGAGTTAGAGATAGATGTTGAAGTTTGAAATCATATATTGGTCATTAAAGAGAGTGATTCTCAAATTGTTAAAACATCAATGAATTATAATGAAATAAAATAAATTCAATTATTTGGGACATCTAATTAATATTATTCAAATAGTTTTTATTCATATAGTGACCTTTCTCGCATTTCTAGAAAATTAAAAAATTAATATAATAAGAGAGTATGATTCAAGAGAACCTTTAATCAGCATAATAACCATGAGTTAAATTCACAAGAAGTTAGATGCTACAAGTATAAGATGTCAAAGCACATTAATATAGACTATGATCAATTGAAATAAAAAAAATATAAAAAAATCATTTCTAAATGGTTCTCTATAATAAGAAAACCATGAATGAAAAATGTAGTGCTTCTAAAGATTCTAGTGATGATACAAAATTAGAATAAGAATTATTTAATTTTAATCAAAATCACAATATGCATTTTATGGGGAATTTAGAATAGGTACACTATTAATATACATTTTATAATGAATCTAAATTATTAAAAAGAATATTTTTCTTATAGTGAATTAAATTAATATTTTACCATGTTGGATGCCAAATATTATAATTTGAAAAGGGAAAAAACATGTAAAAATTCCTATAATGATGTTGTAATTGGGAAATATTTCTTAAATAAAAAATTTTGATTACAAAAAGAAGTTTATAATATTTATTAAATATTTTATTGAACATGATTATAATATTAAAAATAATTCAAAAAGAAGTCTATGACTTTGATAATGATACACGTGTTTTCAAAAAATGTTAATATCATTTGAATCAATTTATTCGAAATAAAAATTTTTATAAACATAAATTTTGAAAAGTAAGTCGAGTTGAAAAAAAAATTTATAAAAAATATTTTGTCCCATGTTCTAAGAACAAGTCATTTTCCAAAATTTTTTATTTTCTATATGGGTAATTTGAGAACAATTATAATAATTGTAGTTTCTGAAACACTCAATTTTTTGAAGCCAAACATTTTTTTATTTTAATTTTTTTTCAAATTTAAATTAATATTTTTATACAAGTAAATTAGATTTCAGTTTCCAAATCATTAGTAGTTATTATTGATGGAACAAAGAGAATATGGGTACTAGAAAATTTATTATTTGATTATAATTTATGGGGAAAAAGGATTAAGAGAATAAATAAAAAATTCTATATAGACAATGGATGCTCAAGTAATATGATTGAAAATTTCTATAATTTCCACTCATACTAAAAAATTGAAGGAGTTATGTAAGTTTGATGAAAATTATAAAGGCATGTTTTTTGAAGTTGGATATTTTGGAAATACAAACTCATTTTTTTATCAATAAAGTTCATTATAGGGGAAGATTAAAAAACTATTATATGAATTTTCAAAATTCATGATGATTGTTATTTTTATATATTTTAAATAATACATGTTATGTTTTAGATGATAAAAACATTAAATTTTAGGAACCAAGAATGAAGACTGTCTATAAAAACTATACTAATTATTGGATTAAAAATGAACTTATTAAATTAAATAAAAATGAATCTTTGATTTGGAAAATAAGAATGGGACATTATAATATTTATTCTTTTATAAAATTATATAAATGGAATTTAGTTTCAGATTTAATTCAACATAAATAAAATAAAAATAAACTATGTGATGCATGAAAAATGGAAAAGAAACAAAAGTAATCATTTAAACCTATTAAAGAGCTTTATAATTCCAAACACATATAAATTATTCATATATATTTATTTGGTCCATCTAATGTAACACCCCAAGCTTCTACGGTGTGCTTCTCTTTGAATAATGTGATAGCGTGTGTTGTACACAACACCGAGTTCTAACACACCATAACTAATAAAACTAGCCGTTATGAATAATAATACCTAATTTTTGAAATTATATATATTTTATATTTTAAAATGGACTTCATTTTTGGATTCGGAATATCTAATTTATCCTAAGGTGAAATTTTGGTACTTTTCGGATAACATTAATATTTTGATGAATAGTGAAAATTACTAAATTTTAATTAAAAACAACTTTTTAAATCAAAATAATTAAGTGTGATAAATTATGAATTTGAGTGGTTTTAAAGTATATTTAGAAAATATTTTTACCATTTAATACAATGTTGGTTAGTGGAAATAATTTTACAATTAAACCGGACATAAACAAGTGTCAATCTTTTGATTGTTATTGTCTCTTAAAAACACGCTTTTTGTTTTAACAACGAGAATTAATTTTAAATTAATTTCTGCCACTTCTGTGTTTTGAATTTGGAAAAATGGATTCCATATTTGGAATCAGGATTTTCAAATTGTGTGAATAGGTAACTTTTATTTTTAGACATTTTGAATAATTACTTCGGTAAATATTTTATTTACCATGGTTAAGGGTAAATCCGGTAAATAAGGGTTAAAAAATAATATTATAATAATACTAAATCACCCTAAAACGTGTCCTAGACTTATTGGTTGATACATATTTGACCATAGTAATCTTTGTGTCGATTTTGGGACCCCATGGAGCCCCTTGTAGGTGATAGGGACACTTAATTTTAATTAAGTAAAAATAAGTACAAAAATGACATAAGAATATATCTTTTAGAAAAACATTTTTACATAGGGTTATATATGTTGTATTTTCAACTATAAATATTAATTAGAAATATAAAACGATTATACTACAAAATGATATTTTATTTATAATTTTTAGACTTTAAATATTTTAATTTATTTATGACACAATTATGATACAGTAATTACCATAATAGTGAAAAATTAAAATAATTGATATTATAAATACCCAAAAAAATATAATTTGAGAATTTTAATGAATTAAAATAATTTTCTAGGATAATATGATATATTAGTATTTATTTAATTAACTTTTTTCGAAGTAATCATTCTGTTATGAGTTTCACAAAAATCAACTATTGAATAGTGTCAAAATTGACATAAAAGAGTTTTTAAAACAAATATTATATTATTAATTGATATTAAATTTATAAAAATCTAAGGTTCGGCCAAGAGACTTATATCATGATATTTATATCATTAATGGACCAATTGGGGGACTCTTGGATGCATATAGTAAGTTTATTAACCATATAATATAAAAATACAAAGAGACATTGTAAAAGTGAAACTAATTAAATAAGAGTTAATACTTAAAGATAAGGTTAATATAGTAATCCAAACCTGTCTAAATTCTATTGGTTTAATGGTTCTCGACCTATTCCCACCTTAAAATTTAAATAATAAACTTTGGAGCCATTAGAAACCGAATATGAATTTATTATAAATTAATATTTCTAGCTTTTCCAAAGGTGCCCCTCACCCATATTATAAAAGGGCACTCCTCCTTCTCATTTTTCACACCTTAAAAGCCTTTTGGTTCGTCCAAACTCTGCCCAAATACTCTCTCAACTTCCCTAAATACAACATAGAGGCCTTAGTTTGATCAGAAATCCAACCTAAGGAGCCCTTTTGATCAAATCAAAAGGAAGAACCCGAAGAAGAGGTAATGATTTCACCACCCTTTTCCAAGTTCCTTTCTTCTTCCACTTATTCTTCCTTTGTTATTACCATTCTAAAATAATAACTACAGTATCATATATATACTGTGATGTTATTATAAATATGGTACAACCATATTTAGTATTCTATCCACCCTTTGAATAACATGTCACCATACGTGCGTACGTACGGCTTACCATCTCCACGTCATGGTGTAATTGTTATTCAATATATTAATATTTTCATGGGTATAATAATGATGTGTAAATCATGTAAATAATAAATATAACATGTTAATGATTCTGTATATATTATATACCATCCATTTATATATTATTTTAATATCAAAGGAATGATATTGTCGCTCATGCGTACGTACGGACTACCGTCTCGACGAACGCGATGAGATTTATTCTCCATCGTATCCATTCAAGTATAATTATCATTTGATGATTTAAAAATAATGTTTATGTACTTGATATAATTTTTTATATGAATAATATATAACCTATCCTTGACAAACATGGCTTATGTAACAAAACATATAAAAGAAAATGAGTAAGTTAACACCCGAAACGACGATAATACTAAGATATTATTAACAAAGCAATGTTAAAAGATCATATATGATATCATATGAATGTATATGATTCTTGTATAGTTTAATAACAATTATTTCACCATTATACAGGAGTTTAACCTACCCCAACTAGGAAAAGTACAAGGTAAGGGTTATTTCACAATCTCTTCATTATCCGAGGTTGTTTATACATAATAATCTACTGGGATCTCTTTATCATCCACATCCATGTTTCTTTAAAATGAATTTCAAAACATTTTTACTATTTACTAGAATATGAGTTAAAGTAATTTATAACCTTGTTTGACTTTTTATAAGAGTTTTATAAAGTAATATTTCCATCGTTTTCCAAACAAGGTTCTTTTTAACATTTTCGACAAAATTAAGGTAAGGATGTTTTTTTAACTTATACGGAGGGTGTGGCTATTTTCCGCCATTATAAAATCGTTGAAGCTTCCCTTACAAGATTATAAGAATATTTTCAAAGAAAATGTTTTATTTTATAAATATATGACTCTTAAATGATTTCAAAATATAAAGAGATATTTCTCTAAAAAGAGTTTTTATTTCGTCTATGTCAACATCCTTCGATGGATTTTACGCTTGTTTGAATTTGATTTATTATGATACAAAACTTTTATATTTTATTTAAGGTTTTGTGATATGTTTGACTATGGATGTGCTATTTTTATACCGTTCATAGTTTATGGTGAAATTATTGACATTTCGTATGCTAGTTTTAATACGAATGTTTATGTTATGTTTAAACCTTTTCATATGGGAATGCATTGGACTTAATATGTGACGGGTGGAGCCCGCTATAGCTCCTCGATGCATCGGTAGGTCTCATGAGACAATCTAGTGTCTTGGCACAAGGCCTTGAAAAAATCCTATTTGTAGTCTTGGCACGAGGCCTTGGCTATGTGGTTATGATAGTCTGGTATTATGCATTCCATCATTATGAAAGTTGTTATTGATATTGCATGTGATTATTCGATTAGTAGAATATCCATGTAAATAAGTAAATAGAATTATTTCATTTTATTTTTTCCATACTATGTTGAAGGTCAAGTTTAAAAGGCTTTTGTTTTAAGTTATACATTGCCTTAAATGTTTGTTCTTATTTATGAAAGTTTCCGCTATATTGTTATCCTTACTGGGCATTTGAGCTCACCCCTTTTCTATGTTTTATTTTTCCCAGGATGTGAAGAAGTAATTTATGAATGACCTGTAGGGATAGAATGTGGGGATATGAATGTGGAATATGGAGACTATGTTGTTGTAGTAGTTTTTCACTTTATGATGTAATGTAAAACTTTATGAATATATCTAGTGTTTCCAAGGCTACTAAACCAATCGGCCTTTCGAGATTTGATCTTTCTCGTGATCATGCCAATGTTATGTAATAATGCACCGACTCTGGGTAACTGGGGTCGGGGCATTACAGTTGGTATCAGAGGAAGTTTAGTACAAACCTTGGAAGCAAGATTTAGATAAACTCTGATTAGAGCACGTAGACCTAAGATGAACTTTGAGGATTAGTATAGAAGAACTTCCTAGAATTTTGGTATTGTAGAGATTTTGTGAGTTTTCCGAGAAATACATCCCTGTCTGGATACGAGTAGGTAGAGGCGGCTCTGGTACAGATGTACCTAGGGGTAAAACCTAAAAACACCGCTTTGAGCTAGACTCGAACGGGAACTGGTGCACGACAACGAGTCTTGGTGCACTCTTGGTTACGACACTCCTGGGGGATATGCTTAGGATAACTTTCTTTTTCTTTACAAATAATTATGAAGGGTTTATGAGTATATACTTACTCAAAGAAAACATTTTTATGATTATGGATTATATCCATAAATAGTTCAATTTATGTTAAGTGTTTTTTAAGTATGGGATTATGTATTTTGATTCATAAACTGATCTAGTTTATGCCATTGTTTAGAAATGGCGCCTAGTGTAAGAAATGGAAACTGTATCAATGCACGTACTCCATGTAGGGATTGCCCTCCAGCTCAAGATAATTATAGTGGAGCTGGTGATGCAACTGGTGCCGATCAGCTAATCACCATACTGGGACAACTCACTCAGGTTATGAATAATAACCTTACCTGTATGGAGCACCCTGATCCGCAGCCTGGAGGATCAATGTTAGGTCGATTCATGAGGCAACAACCACCAACGTTCAATGGGAGTACAAATCCCTTAGTAGCTGAGCAATGGATATTTTCCCTAGAGAAAATATTCCAGGCTTTGGGGAGTAGTGAAAGGGAAAAAGTTATCATGGCAGTTTACCGCCTCACTGGAGATGCTGATCAATGGTGGTCATTGATTGAAAATACGAAGGAAGATGATGAAGTATCAAATATGGAATGGAGGGAGTTCAAAGATCTGTTTTTAGAAAAATACTTTCCTCGCGACCACCGAGCAGATATGGAAAGGCAGTTTCTGAGTTTGAGACAAAAGGAGGATGATAATGTCGCAAAGTATGAGGATAACTTTACAAGGTTAGCAAGGTATGCTGGATATTATATACGTAACCCAAGAAGTAAGATTGATCGTATCTTTGATGGGTTAAAACCATTTCTCCGTCGAGCATTAGTCTCACAATCCTTTTCATCATACGAAGACATTGTCTCATGTGCTATCAAGACCGAAAAGGAATTCTCTAGGTCTTATGACTTTAAAGCAAAGCAATAGAAGAAGAGACCTACTGATCAATATGGTATTGGAAAAAAGGGGAAGAAGGGAAAGGTTGAATATCCATCCTGTGGTAAATGTGGTAAGAAACACCCTGGTACTTTCTTGAATGGAACAGGAGTCTGTTACAAGTGTGGTGAAAAAGGCCACCAAGCTCGTGATTGAAAGGGGAAGAAGGAAGCTACCAATGTTCAGTGCTAAAATTGCAGGGAGATGGGGAATTATGCAAATTAATGTCCTAAGCGTCAGGAGAACTTACCTCGGAAAAGGCCAAGGGATAAAGGCCAAGATTATGCTATCACTACTGTTGAGGTAGAAGCTCCGAAAGACATGGTGGTAGGTAATTTAATGGTTTCCTCATGTTTAGAAAATGCATTATTTGATTCTGGATCATCACATTGTTTCATATCTTCCCAGTTTGGTAAGAAAATTAGATATTTGCAATTTGATTTAACAAGGTAGTTGTCAGTTAAAACTTCTAAGGGAATTATCATTGCAACAAAGTTTTGTGAATCAGTCCCCATTAGAGCACATAAATGTTCTTTATCAGCTGATCTCTTCATCATACCTATGATTGAGTTTTATATAATCCTCGGTATGGACTGGATTTCATACTATGATGCGAAGATTTATTGTAAGAAGAAAGAGGTTACGATTCTTGATGATGATGATAAGGAACACCTTATCTTTAGAGCAGAATCGTCACCACCTAATTCTTATTTAGATCCACCCCCAGTAGCTCAACTAAATTCAATTATTGGGGAGGAAGAGAATGAAATAACTGTGGATGAGGAAAAGAATGTTCAAATAGAAGATGTACCTGTTGTGAAAGAATTTGTAGATGTATTTCCGGAATATTTACCTGGACATCCTCCAAAATGAGAAGTTGAGTTTTCCATTGATTTAATTCCTGGATCAAGGCCTATATCGAAGCCCCTTATAGAATGGCCACTGTAGAATTAGTCTAACTAAAGAAACAACTAGAGGAATTGAGTAATAAGGGATTTATTCGCCCTAGTGTTTCTCCATGGGGATCCTCTGTTATTTTTGTTAAAAAGAAAGATGGATCTATGAGGTTATGTATTGATTACATGGAGATCAATGCTATAACGATAAAGAACAAGTATCCCCTACCACACATTGATGATTTATTTGACCAACTGCATGGAGCTCAATACTTTTCAAAGATTGACCTTCGACCTGGATACCATCAGTTGTGTGTGAAGAAGGAATACATTCTGAAGACAACATTTCGAACCAGGTATAGACATTATGAGTTTACAGTAATGCCTTTTGGATTGACTAATGCACCCTCTGTATTCATGGATCTGATGAATAGAGTTTTCAAGGAATATCTCGATGAATTTGTGGTGGTATTTATTGATGATATCTTGGTATACTCAAAAAGCTACGAAGATCATGAAAATCACTTGCCCATTATCTTGGAGACTCTGAGAAGAGATGAATTATATGGGAAGTTTAGCAAGTGTGAATTCTGGCTTCAGGAGATTTCTTTTCTTGGCCATATTTTCACTAAAGATGGAATCTCTGTTGATACTTCTAAGACTAAGGAAATCCAAGAATGGCGAGCACCAACGAGTATAACTGAGGTACGTAGTTTTATTGGTTTAGCAGGTTATTATCGACGTTTCGTCCAGAATTTTGCCCGATTGGCTAACCCATTAATGAAGATCACATGTAAAGGGGTTAAATTTGTTTGGACAAACGAGTGTGAAGAATGTTTTGAAGAACTGAAGAGAATATTAGTCAATGCTTTTATATTGAATATACCATCAGGGAATGATGGGTTCGTTATTTATAGTGATGCATCGAAGAAAGGACTTGGTTGTGTCCTTATGTAGAATGATAGGGTTATTGCCTATGCATCACGACAGTTGAAAATTCATGAACAAAACTATCCTACTCATGATCTCGATTTAGAAGCTATGATCTTTGCTTTGAAGATATGGAGGCACTACCTCTATGGTGAAAAATGTGAGATTTATACTGATCACAAGAGTTTGAAGTATATTTTCTCACAAAAAGAACTCAACATGAGGCAAATGAGGTGGCTTGAATTACTCAAGGATTATGATTGTACGATACACTACCACCCGGGGAAAGCAAACAAGGTGGCAGATGCTTTGAGCAGAAAAGACCATGGAGTTTTGAACGTGATGAGAATTGAAAGGGATCCAATTTTTATGGATCTAGTGAAGATTGACATGGGAATAACCAGGGAAGGAGAAACATCATTGCTTTTTAAAATGGTTGCCAAACCATCTTTACTAGAAATAATTAAGAGTTCTCAGACCGATGATGAATAATTTCAAAAGAAGATTAAAGTTGTGAATGATGGGAGACTGAGAGACTTTGTGTATGAAGAGGGAATTTTGAAATTCAGGAAGAGACTTTGTGTTCCTGATATACCTGATCTAAAAAGAGAATTGCTGGATGATGGTCATAGTTCCAATTTCTCTATACACCCTAGTAGCACCAAAATGAATAGAGATTTGAAGGAAAATTTTTGGTGGGACAATATGAAGAGGGAGATTGCTGATTTTGTGTCAAGATGTATGGTTTGTGAACAAGTGAAAGTTGGAAGGCAACACCCTGGAGGATTCATGCAACCTCTTCCCATACCGGAGTGGAAATGGGACAATATTACGATGGAATTTTTCATGGGGCTACCAAAGACTCCTAGAAGGAACGATGAAATATG
This sequence comes from Viscum album, assembly GCA_963277665.1. NCBI lineage: Eukaryota > Viridiplantae > Streptophyta > Magnoliopsida > Santalales > Viscaceae > Viscum > Viscum album. Next base: position 426,193,266 of record OY728150.1, on the reverse strand, counting down.
GGTTATTGTTGATCGTCTTAACAAGTCAGCACATTTTCTTACTATAAGAGAAGATCTACCACTGGAACGTCTAGCAAGAATATATATTAATGAATTTGTGAGACTTCATGGAGTACCCATATTGATTGTTTCTGATCGTGATCCCTGTTTTACTTCAAGATTCTGGAAGAGTCTTCAGAAATCCCTGGATACTGAACTTCATTTGAGCACTGCCTACCACCCTCAGACAGACGGAAAATCAGAACGGACTATTCAAACCTTAGAAGACATGCTGAGATCTTGTTCACTTGACTTTCAGGGTATGTGGGATAAGTATTTACCTATGGAAGAATTTTCCTATAACAATAGCTTCCATTCGAGTATTCAGATGGCACCATATGAAGCGTTATACGGAAAGAGATGTCGCACACCAACCTGTTGTGATGACGTTGGTGAAAGAAAAATTGTAGGTCTAGAACTGGTGGAGGAAACGATGGAAAAGGTGAAGGTAATCCAAAATCACTTCAAAGCAGCTCAATGTAGGCAGAAGAGCTATGCCAATAATCGAAGGAAGGATTTGGAATTTAAAGTCAGTGATCATGTTTTCCTGAAGGTATCTCCATGGAAGGGAGTCATACATTTTGGTAAGAAAGGTAAATTGAGTCCCAGGTATATCGGACCTTTCGAAATTCTAGAACGAATTGGGGCTGTAGCTTACCGATTGGCAATGCCGCCAAGTCTCTCCAAAGTTCACGATGTGTTCCACGTATCTCTATTGAGGATATACATGCCTGACCCAATGTATGTACTCACCTATGAAGAATTAGAACTGGAACCCATTCTGTCTTATTACGAAGAGCCCGTCAGGATTCTTGATATAAGAGAACAAGTACTGAGAAATCGGACGACGCGTCTGGTAAAAGTTTTGTGGAGAAACCATAAGATGGAAGAGGCAACGTGGGAACCCGAGGAACTTATGATGAAGAACCACCCGAGTCTTTTCATGTGATAAGTATTCTAGAAATTTCTAGGATGAAATTATTTGAAGGAGGGGAGAATGTAACACCCCAAGATTCTACGGTATGCTTCTCTTTGAATAATGTGATAGCGTGTGTTGTACGCAACACCGAGTTCTAACACACCATAACCAATCAAACTAGCCATTATGAATAGTAATACATACTTTTTGAAATTATATATTTTTTATATTTCAAAATGGACTTCATTTTTGGATTCGGAATGTCAAATTTTTTCTAAGGTGAAATTTTGGTACTTTTTGGATAACTTTAATATTTTGCTGAATAGTGAAAATTACTAAATTTTAATTAAAAAAACATTTTTTAATAAAAATAATTAATAGTGATAAATTATGAATTTTAGTGGTTTTAAAGTATATTTAGAATATATTTTTACCATTTAATCCAATTTTGGCAATGGGACATAATTTTACAATTAAACCGAACATAAACAAGTGTCAATCTTTTGATAGTTATTATCTCTTAAAAACACGCTTTTTGTTTTAACAACGGGAATTAATTTTAAATTAATTTCTGACACTTATGTGTTTTGAATTTGGAAAAATGGATTCCATATTTTGAATCAGGATGTTCAAATTGTGTAAATAGGTAACTTTTATTTTTAGACATTTTGAATAATTACTTTGGTAAATATTTTATTTACCATGGTTAAGGGTAAATCTGGTAAATAAGGGTTAAAAAATAATATTATAATAATACTAAATTACCCTAAAACGTGTTCTAGCCTTATTGGTTGATACATTTTCGACCATAGGAATCTTTGGGTCGATTTTGGGACCCCATGGAGCCACTTGTAGGTGATAGGGACACATGATTTTAATTAAGTTAAAATAAGTACAAAAATGACATAAGCATATATCTTTTAGAAAAACATTTTTACATAGGGTTATATAGGTTGGATTTTTGACTATAAATATTCATTAGAAAGATAAAACTATTTCCTACATAATTATATTTTATTTATAATTTTTAGACTTTGAATAATTTAATTTATTTATGACACAATTATGATGCAGTAATTACCATAATAGTGACAAATGAAAATAATTGATATTATAAATACCCAAATAAATATAATTTGAGACTTTTAATGAATTAAAATAATTTTTAGGATAATATTATATATTAGGATTGATTTAATTAACTTTTTTCGAAGTAATCATTCTGTTATGAGTTTCACAAAAATCAACTATTGAATAGTGTCAAAATTGACATAAAAGTGTTTTTAAAACCAATATTATATTATTTATTGATATTAAATTCCTAAAAATCTAAGGATCGGCCAAGAGACTTATATCATGATAGTTATATCATTAATGGACCGCTTGGGGGTCTCTTGGATGTATATAGTAAGTTTATTAACCATATAATATAAAAATACAAAGAGACATTGTAAAAGTGAAACTAATTAACTAAGAGTTAATACTTAAAGATAAGGTTAATATAGTAACCCAAACCTGTCTAAATTATATTGGTTTAATGGTTTTATACCTATACCCACATTAACATTTAAATAATCAACTTTGGAGCCATTATAAACCGAATATGAATTTATTATAAATTAATATTTCTAGCTTTTTGAAAGGTGCCCCTCACCCCTCTTATAAAAGGGAACTCCTCCTTATCATTTATTCACACCTTCAAAGACTTTTGGTTCAGAAAAAATCTGCTCAAATACTCTCCCAACTTCCCTCACTACAACCTAGAGGCCTTAGTTTGATCATAAATCCAACCTAAGGATCCCTTTTGATCAAATCAATAGGAAGAACCCGAAGAAGAGGTAATGATTTCACCACCCTTTTCCAAGTTCCTTTCTTCTTCCACTTCTTCTTCCTTTGTTATTACCATTATAAAATAATAACTACAGTATCATATATATACTGTGATGTTATTATAAATATGGTACAACCATATTCATTATTCTATCCACCCTTTGAATAACATGTCACCATACGTGCGTACGTACGGCTTACCGTCTCCACGTCGTGGTGTAATTGTTATTCAATATATTATTATTTGGATGGGTATAATAATGACGTGTAACTCATGTAAATAATAAATATAACATGTTAATTATTCTGTATATATTATATACCATCCATTTATATATTATATTGATATCAAAAGTGTAAAGACCCGCAAATTTCAAGGAAATTTTTTTTCTTAATTTTCTTTGAAATTTTACAAGAGCGCAGCTTCAGACGGCACCTGATTCCGAGGCCCGGTGTGCCCGGAATCATTTTCCGAAGTTTGGCTCGGGTACGTTCAATGAACGGACGAGCGGGTTTTTCTATCTTTTGAACCGGTGCCCGGAATCGAATTCTGAGGGCACCGATGAAATCGCAGCGCCGGTTTTTGCTTAGAAACGCCTCTTCCGGAGTTGCGTTTTCTCAGACGTGGTTTTTAAATTTTGGGGCTTAAAGTCAGAAATAAAATAAAATTTGTGCGGCAACTTTATTTTATTTCACTTAAGCTGCTTGGAAGCCACTTGAAGCCACTTAAAGGCGGCTTGATCTGAGTTGAACTGGATAAGATGCTATCCAGAAATATCCTACCCCCTTGGTAGGATATTTATGAGGTGGGGCCCGCACGAGCCCCGCCGTTTCTTTCGCTAAGTAACGCACCCGCGAAAACCCGTCAAAGTAACTGAAAAGTCAACCGACGCGTTTTCTTAAATTTCTTAACAGACCATTTAATTGGGCGGTTTATTTCGTGAATTAAATGGGCTGTTTCATTCGTTGAATTAATTCAACGAATTTAATGGGTCGTTACTTACGCGTTTGCGTTCGTTGGCAAAATAATAAAATAAGACCAACTCTTTCCTTTGGAGGATTACTCGTTGTGCGAGATTCTCTGGGCCTCCACCCTCCCCGCGAAGAACGCGAAGAACGCGAAGAACGCGAAGAACGCGAAGAATGCCGGCGACCGAAATTCGACGACGCACACCGAGATCTGCGACGTCGACGAGCTTTACCCGCGACGTTCTTCGGCGACGCCTCTTCTTCCGCGGCCGATCCTCGTTCGGCAACTAAGGTGAGAATCGGATCGTTTAAATTCTCCCTTTTTAAATTTCATGGCAACGGATTTAATTAATTAAATCCGTTTGTTCTTGATCCGGAGATTGGCGACGCGACGCCGGATACCGCGACGACGCAACGATCCCCCTTCTTCCGCGACGAGCGATTCCGCGACGACCTCTCGTCCGACGACGACTACAAAGTAAGGGTTGATTTGAAATATTTTTCCTTTCCCGTGATTTTATTTCTTTTAAAATAAGGAACCGATCACGGAACAATTTTAAATTTATTTAAAATTGTTGATTTGGTCATTTCTTGTTTCTCCCGTTGTTTACGACTAACGCGGAGGGTGCGGTCTAACGAACAAGACCCGGCAACCCTCCGCCGATCTTCCTTTTTGTGCGGATTTGGCGGGCGACGGCAAAAGCACGACGCAAGGGCCATTTGTTGATTCCGCAGTGGAGGAAGCGTCCCGGGAGGAACAATGGCGCAGACGGGAGGCAAAACGGGCCACCGGAGCAACTCCGGCGGCCCGCGGAAGGTGGCGGCGGCGCTCGGCGCGCCGCCGTGGAGAACTTCCGCCGCGGCTGAAGCCGCGGCGGCGGCGGCGGCCAGTTCCGCGGCCGCGCGGAACCGGGAATGGACGCGGCGGCCCGGCCGCGTCCGCGTGACAGGCGGCCCCCCGCGGGGCCGCGTTTCTCTCCAAGCCGCGGGTCAAACCCGCGGCAGTTGTTCGGCCGCGCGGCCGAAGCCGAGCCGGCCGGTCCGGTCGGCCGGGCCGCGCCCAGGCCGGACCGGACCCGGCCGAGCCGGTTCGGGCCGGGTCGGGCCGACCCAGTTCGGGCCGACCCGGTTCGGCCGACCCAGGGGGGGTTCGGGCCGGGTCGCCCTGGGCCCAGAACCCCCGTTTCGGGCCCTCTTCGGTCTTTCGCCCATAACTTGGGCCTGGGACCTCCGATTGACAAACCGTCAGCGGCCACGCGATCCTTGGATCGAGACGGTCGTTTCGGTACATTATACTCAAGGTTTCGGAAGACTTTGGGTTCGGCCGGGTTGGTTCGTACACGAATCCAACCGGGCCCTCGGAGCGGAAACGCTCATAACTTGAGCTACGGACGTCCGATCGACGTACCGTCAGCTGTGGTAGTTTCCTCTAAGTGAGACGGAACTTTTGGCATACTCCGCCCGAGGATCGGATACAGGCGGAGTACGGTCGGGTCGGTTTTGCCCTAAAAACCAACCGGGCCCCTGGGACGAAAATGCCAATAACTCTCAGACCGGGCGTCCGATTGACGCGCCGTCTGTTGCGTTGAGATCCTGTTGTCGATACGGAACTTTTGGATACATCAACTTCGGACTACGTGTCAGTTGATGTATCAGCCTCTCGGCTCGTGGAGCGGACCCTCCTAAACGAGCTCGCTATGTGCGGGAACCCTAGCGCTGGCTGTGACTTCGACGACAGAGCTGAGATCCTCCGTGGACTGCGACGACGGCAGAGTAGAGATCCTCCGTGGACTGCGACGATGGCAGAGCAGAGATCCTCCGTGGACTGCGACGACGGCAGAGCAGAGATCCTTCGTGGACTGCGACGACGACTGTGCAGAGATCCTCAGTGGACTGCGTCGACTACTGCACTCAGCGATCCCATGTGGATCAGTGCCTACAGGTTCTGTGTGAGCCCGATCCTATGTGGGTCCTTACTACCGGTTCTGTGTGAGCCACTGCCTACAGGTTCTGTGTGAGCCCGATCCTGTGTGGGTCTTCTGCGGGGGTTAGTACCTATCGATCCTTCGTGGGTCCGACGACTTAGATGGATCAGTGATCATCTTTGACGTCATCTGAAAAAGTATACCTGGTTGAGCTGAATCTTATGTTACTCTCCTTTGTGGTTTGTGTTGGACTATCCTTTGTGGATTTACTGTTTACTCTCCTTGTGGATTTGAGTCTTGCTTTCCTTTGTGGATTGAGTTGTTCTTGAGCTCGTGAGCAGAGCTAGAAGTGGGGACTTAGGTATATGTATGGGCATATACCTAAGTCGAGTCAGATGTTACTTCGTGATTGCATCTTTCTTTTGTGCTATATCCTTTGTGGATTTCGGGAGACCTTCGGGGGTCTCGGGGTCCTTACTGAGTAGCTTATACTCACCCCTGCACGGGCTATGCCCGCACTTCGTGGTGTTGGTTGCAGACGACGGACAGCGCTGAACGTGGAGGAGGCGCGTGGAGCAGGACGGTACCTGGAGGTGGACCACTGGGCGGGACGTGCTCGGAGCGGACGTGGGACCCGAGGAGCCTGGAGGCTATCTGTACCCACCCTTCAGGTGGGATTTCCAGTGGACGACACGAGGCCGCCGTCTTTTCTTCAGTTGCTGTACTTTACTTTTCAGTTGTACTTTCAGTTGGGCTTGTATTCCATCCCCCTTTACTTTTCTGCACTTTGTACTTACTTTCCGCTTGCTGACTCTGTGTGGTTGTTACTTATAAAGGCAATGCCTTCCCTGTTTACTGGGATTTTACGCCTTGGTGCTAGTCGCCAGCCCCTGGCCTATGGAAGGCGGGCTTGGGGTAGTCACGGCACGGGCCCCGAGGACGGGTCGTGACAAATTGGTATCAGAGGTGGTCGGTTCTACCGCAAACTCTGATCGTCCTTTCTTTCTATATGAAGCAATAATGTTTAGTGTATTGAGTGTGGTTATCAGTTCAGGGAGCCCAGTGTTGGTGCGGCGGCCGACGTATCCGTACACCAGGACCCTGACTCCTGATTTCCGACTTAATGCATGAAAACATAGATTGCGTGTGTGTTTCAAGTTTTCTTTGTGATTACTTGTGTCAGCTCACCAGGTATACTGATCTGCTTTATGAAAGTCTCAAGTTTTCCTTGTGATTACTTGTGCCAGCTCACCAGGTATACTGTTCTGACTGTGGTGCTCTTGTTCTCCTTTTCAGGATGGCCCCGCGACGACAGCCAGCTAGGGTTCCGAGTGTAGGGCGCGACGGCAGCCCACCGAGCGACGAGGCCTCTGTGCAGGGCCCTTTGCCAGCAGTGGCACCGGCGGTAGCTTTACCCGCCGAGCCACCGATGCTACCAGTACCAGACGCTGACGATGCACGTCGCCTCAGGGCACTGCATGAGTTTCAGAGCCAGCGACCGCCCAGGTTTCGCGGTGAGGCGGACCCCCAGGCCGCCGAGGACTGGCTAGAGGCGGTGGTACGGATCTTCAGGCTAGTGAGGACACCAGCGGATCTCATGGTGATTCTCGCAGTGAGCCTCCTGCAGGCGGCGGCAGGACGATGCTGGAGCCTGATGCTCCAGGTTCACGATGAGACATCCCTGCTCTGGGCGGACTTCGAGAGCCTCTTCCGCTCTGAGTTCGTCCCGGCCACCCTCCGAGCGGTGCGCATCCAGGAGCTTCTCCAACTGCGCCAGGGCAGCATGACGGTCGCTCAGTACGCGGCGAGGTTCACGGACCTATCTCGCTACTCGACCGACATGGTACGGGACCCCTTCTTCCGGGCCCGGACCTTCGAGCAGGGCTTGCGACAGGAGATTCGGGCGTCGCTGATCTCCCTCAGCATTCCGACCCAGGCGGGAGTGCTGGAGCGAGCCCTCCTGATCGAGAGCTTCCTGGCAGAGCCTTCTTCAGCGGCGAGACCTAGCGCAGGGCGGCAGGTAGCTGAGTCTTCGGCAGCAGGTAGCCGACGGATGACTCACGGGTCCAGGCAGACCAGACCCCCACGCAGACGGCCTCAGGACACCGGCTCAGCAGTACGAGGCACACAGCGGAGTGCCAGCCTTCCGAGAGGCAGGCTGTGCTACTCCTGCGGCGGGCAGGGTCACATGGCTCGTGACTGCCCGACTCGCCGACCAGAGGAGCAGCAGACGGTGGAGGGGCCACCCAGGCAGAGGCAGAGGGTCGACCGTGGCGGTCCGCAGGGAGGAGGCGGACGAGGCAGAGGAGCTGGCCGAGCAGCGGGTGGTGGGCGACGCTTCCAGGCTCTACCCCCACCACCACCAGGAGGGCCACCTCGACCACATGGAGCTGGCGGGCAGGGACAGGCCCAGCTCCAGGCAGTGGAGGCCTACGACCCCGACATGCCAGAGATGATTCGAGGTACGATCTGTGTCTATTCCACCCTTGCTGCAGTACTTATAGACACAGGAGCGAGTCACTCTTTCATAGCCTCTGCCCTTGTTCGGAGCTCGGAGATTCCGACTGAGCCGTTGGCTCGATCCTTACGGCTAGAGACTCCTACGGGAGCAGACTCGACGATTACGCACTGGTGCCGGCAGTGTGAGCTTACTCTAGGAGGCGAGAGCTTCGGCTGGGATCTCCTTGTAGCGGCGTCGAGGCCTTACGACGTCATCTTGGGCATGGATTGGCTATCCACGGTTCATGCCCAGATCGACTGTTTTAGGCGCAAGGTGCGATGTGTTCGCACCGACGGGAGCAGGTTTACCTTCACCGGCGAGAAGGGAACCTTTGCAGCATAGGATGGACTTCTGCGGAGGAGAGTGCAGCCCATCTCTCATCAGTTGGCTAGCCTCATCCTAGGAGCAGTGGACGTGCGGAGTCCAGCTTTTCCTGCAGTGGTGGACCGGTACGTGGACGTCTTTCCCGACGACGTTCCAGGGCTACCTCCTCGTAGAGAGGTAGACTTTTACATCGACTTGTACCCCGGGACAGCCCCGATATCTTCTCCAGCATATCGGATGGCCCCCGCCGAGCTTCGGGAGCTGCGGGTACAGTTGGAGGACTTGCAGAGCAAGGGGTTTATCCGACCCAGTGTTTCACCCTGGGCTTCCCCGATTTTGTTCGCCAAGAAGGCGGACGGGAGCTTGCGACTATGTGTCGACTATCGTCGCCTGAACCAGGTGACAGTGAGGAACAAGTATCCGCTGCCACGGATTGATGACCTCTTCGATCAGCTCAAGGGAGCGCGGTGGTTCTCGAAGATAGACCTCCGGTCAGGCTATCATCAGCTCAGAGTTCGAGACGAGGACGTGCAGAAGACGACCTTCAGGTGTCGGTATGGCCATTATGAGTTCTTGGTTATGCCATTCGGCGTAACCAATGCTCCAGCAGTGTTCATGAGCCTCATGAACAGGATATTCCAGCCATACCTCGACCGATTTGTCGTGGTCTTCATTGACGACATTTTGGTATACTCGACGACTGAGGAGGAGCATGCCTACCACCTGCGAGTTGTGCTAGACACACTCCGAGAGCACCAGCTTTATGGCAAGCTCTCAAAATGCCAGTTCTGGTTACGTGAGGTCCATTTCTTGGGGCACGTCATTTCTGAGGCGGGAGTTGCAGTGGATCCTGCGAAGATCGAGGCAGTGCTAGCTTGGGAGCCACCCAGGAGCGTGACAGAGGTGCAGAACTTCTTGGGCCTAGCGGGATACTATCGGAGATTTGTGCCGGACTTCTCCAGAGTTGCGGCACCACTCTCAGCGTTGACGAAGAAGGGGAAACCCTTCGTGTGGTCAGACAGATGTCAGCAGAGCTTCCAGGAGCTGAGACAGAGATTGACCAGCGCACCTATCTTGAGGTTGCCTGAGGAGGGAGTTGGGTACGTAGTTTACTGCGATGCATCAGGGACTGGACTCGGGTGCGTCCTGATGCAGGAGCGGGCCGTGATCGCCTACGGATCACGTCAGTTGAGGCCGCATGAGCAGAACTACGCCACTCATGACCTGGAGTTAGCAGCAGTGGTCTTCGCTCTGAAGACTTGGCGGCACTATCTGATGGGCGAGCGCTTCACAGTCTTTTCTGACCACCAGAGTCTCAGGTATATCTTCTCGCAGAAGGACCTGAACCTGAGACGGCGGAGATGGCTTGAGTTCCTCCAGGACTATGACTTTGAGATAGTCTATACTCCTGGGAAGGGGAACGTGGTAGCCGATGCCCTCAGCAGGAGGACGGGCATTCAGCTACTTGAGGAGGCGACGGAGCAGCTGGCCTCCTTACAGATATCCTTCGTGGATAGAGACGGAGCAGCCTTTCTTCAGTCTCTCACAGTCTCTCCTCCACTTCTACAGCGGGTCAGAGAGGCTCAGCGTGAGGACGCTGACTGTGAGACCCGGCGTGCACTGATATCCTCAGGTCAGGCGCCTGATTGCTTCTCCCTTGGAGCAGAGCACGACATCCTTTTCAGAGGACGTACCTTCGTACCAGTCGCTTTGCGAGAGGAGGTGCTGAGAGAGTTTCACACTTCTCCCTTGGCGGTACATCCCGGAGTGGCGAAGATGTACCAGGATCTCAGGCGACAGCACTGGTGGCCGGGCATGAAGAAAGCTGTGGCAGAGTTCGTTTCACGATGCCTCACCTGCCAGCAGGTGAAGGCAGAGCATCAGGTACCAGCAGGCTTGGTACAGCCCTTGGAGGTCCCGGAGTGGAAGTGGGACGGCATATCTATGGACTTCGTGACTGGACTTCCACGTACTTCCAGAGGTCACGACTCCATTTGGGTGATTGTCGACCGACTCACCAAGTCGGCACACTTCTTACCCATCAGAGAGCAGGGCTCAGTGGAGAGCTTGGGACGTCTTTACGTCCAGGAGATCGTACGGCTTCGCGGTGTGCCATCATCTATCGTCTCCGATCGAGATGCTCGTTTCACTTCCCGGCTTTGGAAGGGGTTACAGGAGGCGTTCGGGACACGGCTCCATCTGAGCACAGCCTTCCACCCTCAGACGGATGGTCAGACGGAGAGGACCATACAGACACTCGAGGACATGCTCCGTGCATGTGTTCTCGACTTTGGTCGCAGCTGGGAGGACCACCTACCCTTGGTGGAGTTCGCGTACAACAACAGCTACCACTCCACCATCGGGATGGCACCATACGAGGCGTTGTACGACAGACCCTGCAGATCACCGTTGTGCTGGACAGACCCTGGGGAGTCAGCACTCGTGGGACCAGAGATGGTCCGAGCCACGACAGAGAAGGTCCAGATCATCCAGGAGAGGATGAGGACAGCTTAGAGCCGGCAGAAGTCATATGCTGACAGGAGGCGGAGGCCACTGGAGTTCGAGGATGGCGACCACGTCTTTTTGCGTGTCTCACCTCGACGTTGTTTACGGAGATTTGGCCGAGGCGGCAAGTTGTCTCCACGCTTCATCGGGCCTTTCCAGGTCCTCAGCAGGATAGGAGAGGTGGCTTATCGCCTGGCACTACCACCTCAGTTGCACCGGGTGCACAACGTCTTCCACGTGTCTCAGCTGAGGAGATACGTGCACGACCCGACGCACATCATCGACTTTGGGGAGCTGGACGTGGACGATGGGGCAACTTTTGCGGAGGTCCCAGTGGAGATCGAGGATCGACAGGAGCGGGTCCTACGTGGGCGGTCGATTCCTCTTGTGCGCATCAGATGGCAGCACAGGAACCTCCAGGAGAGCACTTGGGAGCGGGAGGCTCAGATGCGTGCTCAGTACCCCCATTTGTTCCCCTAGTTTTTGATGTATCTTTACGGGGACGTAAAGCCCTGAGGTGGGAGTAATGTAAAGACCCGCAAATTTCAAGGAAATTTTTTTTCTTAATTTTCTTTGGAATTTTACAAGAGCGCAGCTTCAGACGGCACCTGATTCCGAGGCCCGGTGTGCCCGGAATCATTTTCCGAAGTTTGGCTCGGGTACGTTCAGTGAACGGACGAGCGGGTTTTTTTTATCTTTTGAACCGGTGCCCGGAATCGAATTCTGAGGGCACCGATGAAATCGCAGCGCCGGTTTTTGCTTAGAAACGCCTCTTCCGGAGTTGCGTTTTCTCAGACGTGGTTTTTAAATTTTGGGGCTTAAAGTCAGAAATAAAATAAAATTTGTGCGACAACTTTATTTTATTTCACTTAAGCTGCATGGAAGCCACTTGAAGCCACTTAAAGGCGGCTTGATCTGAGTTGAACTGGATAGGATTCTATCCAGAAATATCCTACCCCCTTGGTAGGATATTTGTGAGGTGGGGCCCGCACGAGCCCCGCCATTTCTTTCGCTAAGTAACGCACCCGCGAAAACCCGTCAAAGTAACTGAAAAGTCAACCGACGCGTTTTCTTAAATTTCTTAACAGACCATTTAATTGGGCGGTTTATTTCGTGAATTAAATGGGCTGTTTCATTCGTTGAATTAATTCAACGAATTTAATGGGTCGTTACTTACGCGTTTGCGTTCGTTGGCAAAATAATAAAATAAGACCAACTCTTTCCTTTGGAGGATTACTCGTTGTGCGAGATTCTCTGGGCCTCCACCCTCCCCGCGAAGAACGCAAAGAACGCGAAGAACGCGAAGAACGCGAAGAACGCCGGTGACCGAAATTCGACGACGCACACCGAGATCTGCGACGTCGACGAGCTTTACCCGCGACGTTCTTCGGCGACGCCTCTTCTTCCGCGGCCGATCCTCGTTCGGCAACTAAGGTGAGAATCGGATCGTTTAAATTCTCCCTTTTTAAATTTCATGGCAACGGATTTAATTAATTAAATCCGTTTGTTCTTGATCCGGAGATTGGCGACGCGACGCCGGATACCGCGACGACGCAACGATCCCCCTTCTTCCGCGACGAGCGATTCCGCGACGACCTCTCGTCCGACGACGACGACAAAGTAAGGGTTGATTTGAAATATTTTTCCTTTCCCGTGATTTTATTTCTTTTAAAATAAGGAACCGATCACGGAACAATTTTAAATTTATTTAAAATTGTTGATTTGGTCGTTTCTTGTTTCTCCCGTTGTTTACGACTAACGCGGAGGGTGCGGTCTAACGAACAAGACCCGGCAACCCTCCGCCGATCTTCCTTTTTGTGCGGATTTGGCGGGCGACGGAAAAAGCACGACGCAAGGGCCATTTGTTGATTCCGCAGTGGAGGAAGCGTCCCGGGAGGAACAATGGCGCAGACGGGAGGCAAAACGGGCCACCGGAGCAACTCCGGCGGCCCGCGGAAGGTGGCGGCGGCGCCCGGCGCGCCGCCGTGGAGAACTTCCGCCGCGGCTGAAGCCGCGGCGGCGGCGGCGGCCGGTTCCGCGGCCGCGCGGAACCGGGAACGGACGCGGCGGCCCGGCCGCGTCCGCGTGACAGGCGGCCCCCCGCGGGGCCGCGTTTCTCTCCAAGCCGCGGGTCAAACCCGCGGCAGTTGTTCGGCCGCGCGGCCGAAGCCGAGCCGGCCGGTCCGGTCGGCCGGGCCGCGCCCAGGCCGGACCGGACCCGGCCGAGCCGGTTCGGGCCGGGTCGGGCCGGGTCGCCCCGGGCCCAGAACCCCCGTTTCGGGCCCTCTTCGGTCTTTCGCCCATAACTTGGGCCTGGGACCTCCGATTGACAAACCGTTAGCGGCCACGCGATCCTTGGATCGAGACGGTCGTTTCGGTACATTATACTCAAGGTTTCGGAAGACTTTGGGTTCGGCCGGGTTGGTTCGTACACGAAACCAACCGGGCCCTCGGAGCGGAAACGCTCATAACTTGAGCTACGGACGTCCGATCGACGTACCGTCAGCTGTGGTAGTTTCCTCTAAGTGAGACGGAACTTTTGGCATACTCCGCCCGAGGATCGGATACAGGCGGAGTACGGTCGGGTCGGTTTTGCCCTAAAAACCAACCGGGCCCCTGGGACGAAAATGCCAATAACTCTCAGACCGGGCGTCCGATTGACGCGCCGTCTGTTGCGTTGAGATCCTATTGTCGATACGGAACTTTTGGATACATCAACTTCGGACTACGTGTCAGTTGATGTATCAGCCTCTCGGCTCGTGGAGCGGACCCTCCTAAACGAGCTCGCTATGTGCGGGAACCCTAGCGCTGGCTGTGACTTCGACGACAGAGCAGAGATCCTCCGTGGACTGCGACGACGGCAGAGTAGAGATCCTCCGTGGACTGCGACGAGGGCAGAGCAGAGATCCTCCGTGGACTGCGACGACGGCAGAGCAGAGATCCTTCGTGGACTGCGGCGACGACTGTGCAGAGATCCTCAGTGGACTGCGTCGACTACTGCACTCAGCGATCCCATGTGGATCAGTGCCTACAGGTTCTGTGTGAGCCCGATCCTATGTGGGTCCTTACTACCGGTTCTGTGTGAGCCACTGCCTACAGGTTCTGTGTGAGCCCGATCCTGTGTGGGTCTTCTGCAGGGGTTAGTACCTATCGATCCTTCGTGGGTCCGACGACTTAGATGGATCAGTGATCATCTTTGACGTCATCTGAAAAAGTATACCTGGTTGAGCTGAATCTTATGTTACTCTCCTTTGTGGTTTGTGTTGGACTATCCTTTGTGGATTTACTGTTTACTCTCCTTGTGGATTTGAGTCTTGCTTTCCTTTTTGGATTGAGTTGTTCTTGAGCTCGTGAGCAGATCTAGAAGTGGGGACTTAGGTATATGTATGGGCATATACCTAAGTCGAGTCAGATGTTACTTCGTGATTGCATCTTTCTTTTGTGCTATATCCTTTGTGGATTTCGGGAGACCTTCGGGGGTCTCGGGGTCCTTACTGAGTAGCTTATACTCACCCCTGCACGGGCTATGCCCGCACTTCGTGGTGTTGGTTGCAGATGACGGACAGCGCTGATCGTGGAGGAGGCGCGTGGAGCAGGACGATACCTGGAGGTGGACCACTGGGCGGGACGTGCTCGGAGCGGACGTGGGACCCGAGGAGCCTGGAGGCTATCTGTACCCACCCTTCAGGTGGGATTGCCAGTGGACGACACGAGGCCGCCGTCTTTTCTTCAGTTGCTGTACTTTACTTTTCAGTTGTACTTTCAGTTGGGCTTGTATTCCGGCACCCTTTACTTTTCTGCACTTTGTACTTACTTTCCGCTTGCTGACTCTATGTGGTTGTTACTTATAAAGGCAATGCCTTCCCTGTTTACTGGGATTTTATGCCTTGGTGCTAGTCGCCAGCCCCTGGCCTATGGAAGGCGGGCTTGGGGTAGTCACGGCACGGGCCCCGAGGACGGGTCGTGACAAAAATAATGATATTGTCGCTCGTGCGTACGTACGGACTACCGTCTCCACGAACGTGATGAGATTCATTCTCCATCGTATCCATTCAAGTATAATTATCATTTGATGATTTAAAAATAATTTTTAAAGACATGATATCATTCTGTATATGAATAATATACAACCTATCCATGACAAACATGGCTTATGTAACAAAACATATAAAAGAAAATGAGTAAGTTAACACCTGAAACGACGATAATAATAAGATATTATTAACAAAGAAATGTTAAAAGATCATATATCATATCATATGAATGTATATGATTCTTGTAAAATTTAATAACAATTATTTCACCATTATATATGAGGTTAACCTACCCCAACCAAGGAAAAGTACAAGGTAATGGTTATTTCACAATCTCTTCATTATCCGAGGTTGTTTATACGTAATAATCTACTAGGATCTCTTTAATATCCACATCCATGTTTCTTAAAAATGAATTTCAAAACATTTTTACTATTTACTAGAATATGGGTTAAAGTCATTTATACCCTTGTTTGACTTTTTATAAGAGGTTTATAAAGGAATCTTTCCATCGTTTTCCAAACAAGGTTCTTTTTAACCTTTTCGACAAAATTAAGGTAAGAATGTTTTTTAACTTATACGGTGGGTGCGACTATTTTCCGCCATTATAAAATTGTTGAAGCTTACCATACAAGCTTATAAGAATATTTTCAAAGAAGATGTTTTATTTTATAAATATATGACTCTTAAATGATTTCAAAATAGAAAGAGATATTTCTCTAAAAAGAGTTTTGATTTCGTCTATGTCAACATCCTTTGATGGATTTTACGCTTATTTGAATTCGATTTATTATGATACAAAACTTCTATATTGTATTGAAGGTTTTGAGATATGTTTGACTGTGGATATGCTATTTTTATACCGTTCATAGTTTATGGTGAAAGTATTGACATTTCGTATGCTAGTTTTAATACGAATGTTTATGTTATGTTTAAACCTTTTCATATGGGAATGCATTGGACTTAATATGTGACGGGTGGAGCCCGCTATAGCTCCTCGATGCATCGGTAGGTCTCATGAGACAATCTAGTGTCTTGGCACAAGGCCTTGGCAAAATTTTATTTGTAGTCTTGGCACGAGGCCTTGGCTATGTGGTTATGATAGTCTGGATTTATGCATTCTATCATTATGAAAGTGGTTATTGATATTGCATGTGATTATTCGATTAGTAGAATATCCATGTGAATAAGTAAATGGAATTATTTCATTTTATTTTTTCCATACTATATTGAATATCAAGTTTAAAAGGCTTTTGTTTTAAGTTATAAATTGCCTTAAATGTTTATTCTTATTTATGAAAGTTTTCGCTATATTGTTATCCTTACTGGGCATTTGAGCTCACCCCTTTTCTATGTTTTATTTTTCCCAGGATGTGAGGAAGTAATTTATGAATGACCTGTAGGGATATAATGTGGGGATATGAGTGTGGAATATGGAGACTATATTGTTGTAGTAGTTTTTCACTTTATGATGTAATGTAAAACTTTATGAATATATCTAGTGTTTTCAAGGCTACTAAACCAATCTGTCTTTCGAGATTTGATCTTTCTCGTGATCATGCCAATGTTATGTAATAATGCACCTACTTTGGGTAACTGGGGTCAGGGCGTTACATCTAGAAATGCGAGTCTAATTGGAAAATAATTTGTTTCTGTATTAATTGATTATTTTCCTATAATTAAGTGGGTTTTCATTTCAAGAATTATAATTAAAGCCTACTCTTTTTTTTCATAATTTTTGGTAAATTTACTTTAATATTAAAATATTCCAAAAGTATTTCTTCGAGAACTGACCATGATGGAGAATTTGAAAACCATGAGTTCTATCATTCAAAACAAGGAATTAAAGAAGCCTTTTCTTCTACTAGGATAACTCAATAAAATGGCATTGTTGAAATGAGGAATATGAATTTATTGGAAAATACTATAATAGTGTTTTGTGAATATAACCTCCATATGAATTTTGGGATATTGTAGTAGATACAAAATGTTATGTCCTAAACTGACTCCTAATTATACCATTTTAGAAGAAAAAAAATACTCTGACCTGTGGAATAATATAAATCCAAATTAAGGATACTTTAATGTTCTTAGATTAAAATTTTATATTCAATACACTAAGGATAATTTTACCCCATGTAGAACCTCAATTTTAGGTTCTCCTATTGGTCTCAATGAGGTCTCAAGTTCAATTCTCACTGAATACCTCCTTGCATTATATGTTGTCTAATTTTCTTTACATTGTATCCCATTTCACTGAATAAACTATTTCTTCGACCACAAATTTTAAACACCATGGATAATCCTGGTCAATTTGATCTAATGGAAAATTAATGAATCATCCTTGGATATTTTACCACTTCAAATAATATAGAGTTTTTAAAAAACATTCAACGATTGCTGAAGTTTCAAATCAAGTGAGATTTAACAAAATAGATCTATTTTATCACAAAATGACTCAAATTGATGAGCGATGTGATTCTTTTAAAAATATGAGACTTTTAATTATCTTTGAAATTAAAAATGATGAAACTTTATAACTTTATTTTTCTAAACCAAATCTATAATGGAGGGATATTAGTAAACTAGATAGTGTGCAACATATTTATATTTTAACCCTAAGGAACAATCCACTATAAAACGTTATATAACATTCATATTAATGGATTATGACTATATGGAGTATAGTAAATATTTTATAACATTCAATATTTTTATCTAAAATAGAACCTAATATTATGGAAAAATCCTTAATGGATGAGAGTTGGGTTTTAGTAATGAAAGAAGAATAAAACTAGTTACAAAGGAACAATGAATGAAAATTAGTTACTAGACTATCAAAAAATCATATTATAGAACAAAATGGGGTTTTTTAAATAAACAAGATGATTTTGGTGAGATCACATAGAATAAGTATTGACTTGTTTCTAAAGGGTATAATGAAGATGAAGTAATATATTTTGAACAGGACATTTTACATATATCCATAATAAAATCCATTAGGATTATCCTGGAATATTCATCACATTAGAATTTCAAATTATATCATATGGATATAAAATATTCCTTTTTAAATGGATTTCTTGGGGGGATTTTTTATGTTGATGAAACTCTAGGTTTTTAAAAATCTCATTTTCCAAATTAAATTTTCAAACATATAAGTGATTTTTATGGACTTAAAAAATCACATAGAGTATAGTATACCTACATCAAATTATTTCTATATAGGATTTTAAGATCATAAAACTTCTATTAAATCCTCATATTAAAAAATTTCATTTCAATATATATATATATATATATATGTATATGTATATATATTAAGGATGTGATTTTTTGGTCTACAAATAAAATATTTTGTAATGGGTTTTCCAAACTCATTAATTTTTTTTAAAACATGCATGATGGGTGAGTTAGAATACTGTCTAGGTTTTTTAATGTATTAAAATAATTATAAATATTTTAAATCTATTAATATACAAATTTAACATACTTAAAAGGGCTTTATATGAATGTGTTAAAATATATATAACTCATATGAGTGAAAATGAAAAGATAAACTTGGATGAAGCTGGGGAACCAATTGAAAATAATATATATTGTAGGATAAATGGGAGACTATTGTATTTTAAAATTAATAGACTAGATAATATGTTTTCATTATGCTTAGGTGTTTGATTTCAAGAAAATTAAAATGAATCTCATTTGAATGTTTACAAAATAATATTATGTTATTTAATAAGAACAATTTCTATTTCCTTAATTATTCTAAAAACTTATACTTTTAATATGAATTCATACATGAAAGATGACATTGGTGGTTATAGGAAAGATATAATTATTAATTTATAAACCTTAAATTTTATTGTAAAATCTTTGTAATATTATTATGGTATAAAACAAAACATTGTTTCATTATCTACTGCTAATGTAGAGCACACAACTTTTGGTTGTTTTTATGCACAATTATTTTGAATGGAACACACCTTAATATATTTTAGTTTCATTTTTAATCATTTATTAATAAAATTTTATAACATTGGTGATATAAATATTTCATATAATCTAATAAATCATTAAAGAACAACATATATAGATATAAAATTTTATTTGTTAAGAGATAATTCTTAAAAAATGATATTTCCCTTGAGTTTATCTCTACTGAGAACCAGTTAGTAGATATTTTTACACATGAAATTATGTGCTATTAATTTTATTTTATTAAAAGTGAATTGGGATCATTTTCATTTAAATAAATTCATTTTTTTTATTTCATAAAATTTTAATCTATGTTTTATTTGGTCACTAATTTTCAAAGCTTTATAGAAATTTAGAAAATATATTCTTTTTTATTAATTAAATTTAGATTTTTTTATTTTATGAAATAAATAATTTCCTATATAAGTTCATTTATTTTAAGTTAGAATCAACCTAAATTTGAAATCAGGTATGTAAGATTTCTAATAATAATAACTATGACATCAATACCCATTGGCCCTCGACCATTTCTCTATTCATCTACACTCCGTCATCAAGAAGTAGAACCATCAAACTATACCTATCAAGAATTTATCTACCACTAATTAACATCTCTACGATTGGAAAGTCTATTTTAGGAGTTGATGGTAGATATTTATCATCAAAAATGAAAATGAAACATGTGTGTTGCATGTGGTTCATACTATAAAAACAATAGATATAGGCTAGTTTAAGACTACTAATATGCTACTGAAGAATCTACTTCAATATCAAGGATGGGAGTTGGGTTTCATTAAAGAAAAAATCAATTTTAATATTTGAGTAATACATTAATGAGTTTATGAGGAATTTAGAGTTCTAGTTCAGTCAAACAAATGTTGTTTTTTGTCTAGTGTTAATGGAAAAACCATGTTGGTATCATCAGTGGTGTTGGATGAAATCCTTCATTTCCCAAAATTTAGTGTTCAGTTTTATCCAAACTATAGTTTTTATAATTTTATTAGGTCCAAATGAGGTGTTTAAATTATTATTCAGAACCTATTATTTTAAAATAAGCCAGTAAATAACTTGGATCTTGAGTTGAAGGTCCTCAGTAAGTTAATTCATTTTGGGATTACCCAAAGATTTGGTGAAATAAAGAAGTTTTTTGTTGATATTTATATCTTATATATATTGATCAATAATTAAAAGATGAATCTTATATGGTATATGATATTTGTTAAGTATCACTATTTCTATGAAAATGGTAATTTATTTTATTACCCCTATGGCATGTTTATCTTTTTAGTTCTAAAGAAGAAGGAAGTAGATCTAAATAAGGGATAGGCAATGAACTTCCATAAGAGTAATACTCTATAAGTTTTGATTTTAAGGATAATTGGGCACTATGAAGACAAAAATTTGTATTCATTTAAATTTTTCGATCAAGAATATGTGGCCCAGGGGGATCCATCCCAATCCTCACCACTGTGGGATACAAAACCTACTCAGATGGTTTCTTTAAGAGAGGTGCATGAAACAAGGGAAGATAGAGTAGATCCTTAGTTTTTAGAAGCTACAGATGTTGTAGTAGAGATAGTTTAGAACTAGGAAGAAGTAGTAGTTTGGGATACTAAAGTTATTTATCAATTTGATAGAGTCTCCAATACAAATTTTGAAATTCATAATGAACAACCAGTTTAAATTATTCCTAGAATGTTTCATGCTGAAGGAAGACCTAAAGTTGATGTTTAGAATTATACGAGTGATCTAATTCTTAATGTATCACCTATTAGTGGATATAGAGCTGTATATGTGGTTATCGAGTTTTCCTATCATTGTCACAAACCAACTATTCCATCACCTCCACATAGTTTTCATGATGATGAACCTTCTATAAGTAAAATCCATAATATTTATAATTTCAATAATTTTCCACAATGTTAATAAATGATTTTTGTTGTTTTAGAGGATATTTCAATGATTTAAAGAAGGAATTGAAATCTTATAAGGATGTGAAAATACCAATTAAGAAGATTAATGTTTTCAAATATTATTTCGATAAGTTATTTGGGTTATTAGAAACCCAAAAAGACATGATAACAAATATTCAAACATCCCCTTCTATCCAATAAGTTGTCTCTAAAGTTATTTCAAATTATCTTGAAGGGATGAATGATCAAGTGATTGTATTGAGAAATGTTTTTCTACCAATTAATAGTTCAATGGAATTAGAATGTTAGTTTAATCCTAAGGAGGCATGATTCAAAATCATATTATGATTCAATTATACATATATTTCAATATAAAATACATGAAATAAAGGGTTTAACGGTTAAATGATGGATATATTGCATACCCTAAAGGGTGTTGTGGTTTTTTCAGTCAGAATTCATTATGAGGTTTTGACCAACTACCACAACATTTTCCCTAGTACCTTTAGTAGTTGCCAACTTTTATAATGGGGTTGATAAGATGAATTATGTTTTTTATTATATGTATTTTTAAATTCTATCTCATTAGTGTGATATTTTCACACCAGTTCTAATGATTGATTTCCAAAAAATTATCTTATGTGAGTTCCAAGACTCCATAGAAGTAATTAGAATGCTCTAATTTGGAACTGAAATGTCCTAAATGACATGGGAAGTTATATTGAAAAATATATTATTTTAATGTCATAGGAAATATTAGATGTTTCTACAGATATTAAAGGGATTATATATCGGTTAATTGATCTTATAAATATAAATCATCAGAGAATAATATACATTCTAGTCAAAGTCTCTGAAGTTGTTAAAGGGTTGTACTCGGAAATGAATTATAGTTCTCAATTCTAGAGGAAGTATAATGATAAATTGAAGTTGATACTATAGGGAAAGACATTTTTGGGTATGATCCTATCATAATTTCTCCTTTTGTCCCCTTAGTTATTGTATATACTTTCGTTGTCTCCAAGACTACTATTACTTATACCAATTTTCCAATGTTGCATCCTTGTTCCAATTCTATTCGATAGGTAGTTCATAGTTTAATATAGTTGATTGACAATATAGAAAGGAATATAAAATAAATGAATTGTGGACTGACTAATATACAAGGTTCCTGGGACTGTATTTAGATAATGTTTTTTTGGATCTTTGAGTAACTTATTTTAGTTTAGTTTATTCTCCTTTATTCAATGCTTCTCAGAGGTTTAGTTCTGTTAGTTTCAATCTCTCAAGGGAATTATAAAATATTTCTTCTCCTTAGTTTCTAAAAAACAAATATAGATATATTATTATTATTATTATTATTATGTTATATATGTCATATATCATCAAGATAATAAACATGTGATAAAATTACATATTCTATTTAAGAGGGAGAATTACTTAGGGCCTTTCTGATCTAAAACCTTTGGAGTGCATAGGAAGTGTATTTGTTCAGTTTATGATCCAATGAAATTCTATATGAAATAGAAATCCAAGGTGGATATTTTCTTAGTTGTTGAGTGATCCTGGAAATCTATAAGGAGATCTTAGCACACCTTATTAAGATTAGTGTGATGAATCAACTATTGGATTAGAAACCTGTGTTATCCTAGATGTTGGGATGTCAATGTATCCAATGGTTATAAAATATCTTATTACAACTAAAACTAATACTACAATCATGCTACATCTACAAAAAACCACATTCTTAGTTTGACCCTATTCACAATCCTGGGTATTCAAACTAGTATTTTCAATATGTATTTTTTGGTTGTTGAGTGGATTTGTTTTTGTAAAAACGATTCAAAATTAATGAATTTGTTCTTTATTAATTCCTTATATTTATATTAGTGATTTTTTTCATTTAATCTTTTCAATATGTTTATTTTAATTACTATATTTCATTCTTTCCATAATTTCAGATTTAGTTTAAACACTATCATTTACTAGTTCATTTATCAATGGGCTATATTAAGGGTTTTCTTTCAACTCCATTATAATCATTATTAATAAAATAAAAGTGGAAAATCTTCTAAAAGTTAGTGTCAACAACCTTGAGGAGATGTTTCTTTTTTTATAGAATTTCTCAAATGTGAGAGATGTGAAAAATTAAGGGAGATAATAGAAGGGTAAATATAAAATTTTCAATTACATATCTATATTATATAGTTTTAAATAAAATATTGTAAATAAATTTTAAAAACATGTGTTTAATATTTTATTGTATTTATTATACTAAAAAATTATGATATTGTTTCACAACTAATTTTTTTCAAGATATCCCATGTAATTTAGGTTTGGGTGATCTCAAATACTGTTTATATTTTTAGGCGGTTTTCATTTTTCAATCTGTTTTTTTAGGTTCTATCATTTTCTAATTCATTCGGCAATTAAATCAATATTTTTGGAAATTTTGATAAAAAATTATGATGTATGGAAATTTGGAGTCATGATAATTTTAGAAACATAAAAAAAGATAAAAATAGAAATAAGTGACATCAATAACCTCTATGAAGGAAAAACCTACATAAAATTACTACATCCTGGAAATGGCTATGTAGAAATTTCCATCATCGAGGAATCAACTACATGATCAATCCATGGTATAGATCAATTAGTTATGTGGATTAATCAGATATATAAATTTGATATGTAGTAAAATCAACTACACGGTTCAAAATTAATATTTTATTCATTCATCTTTGTTAAATTCAACTCCATGAGCAAGAGGTATATGTGGAGAAAATATTCTTTGTAAAGTGTTACAATGAAAATTCATCTAAAAAGATAAGTTTTTCCAAATAAATTTTAATCTATTTAATTTATCTATACAATTATTTGAATCAGCTACATGGTTCTACCACATATTATTTATTAATATTGGTTTACTTTCAGTGGTAATTACTATTTTAATGTATTCATTAAATAGTGGATTAAAGCTTTATGGTGAAAGAGATTATAATAAGATGATATTACTGAGAAAGTAAACAACTATAAGGATAATTTAATGGTCAATATTGTTTCTAAGGTATTTCCATGAAAAATAAATATGAAATTTAATTTCACCCATAAAAGTTTATGGATCTATTTATATGAAATTAAAATATATATTTTTAGGAATTTAATTTATTTTTTGAAGAGGGAAAAATAATATATTCATATGATTAGAAGTTCCTATACTATCAATAAAAAATTTTCACTCAATGAATGTAATGTGATGATCTATTTTATTCTAATAGAACAAGAAGATTCACGTTTTATAACTTCAATATCATGATCATATTTTTTATTGTTTTATAATATTATTCTTGTGTTTATTTTTGTTCTTATAATCCTTAATGAATATTTATCATTTTAGTCAGTTGTATATTACATCAGGGAGTCTAAAATATAAATAATATTTTTATTATCTATTTTACATTAAAGTTTCTTGGTAAAATAACCTTGAAATATGTTATTTGTAATGTCTTGATGGAGCCCTTATATAAGATTTTGTTTCTATTATTGTACCAAGTATCGAATTCTTTCAATTAGGTCATGTAGTCCCTAGGAAAAAGAGTGGTAGTCACTGGAAAAATAATATGTGTATTGAAAATCACTAAGCTCTTAGAGTTTAGAATTGTTGGTCTGGAATATGGGATTTCTATTTCTCAAACCACTATAAATATATGTGTCAGTTCTATTATCATTGAAGTTTTATTTTTTCCTACATGGATGTGTGTGGATAAGAATATAAGTAATCATATATTAAGGAGGGATGATTTTTAGGTAAAGAAACTTTCAAGAAATAAATTCATCTGCCTCCTGAGTCTTACAGATGCAAGTATTAAACAACATAGACCTCCTAGCTCTAGAAAATCCCTCTGTTTGGGTGGTCAGCTGAATTATTTCTTATCATCTTCAAGGTGGGTTGGAAAACCCCACATGGGATGTTCCCACCCATCGTTGGAGTAACACAAACACTACCTTGACTAAATATAACCATAATATGATCCCTAAAATATAGACCCTTATTCTAGATTATTTCTATAGAAATGCATATCTCACCTAGATAGCTGACTATGACATAAACTACCATATGAAAAAATATCAACTCTAGGGTGTTGATGATTAACACTAATTATCATTGATTAATCTGCCAAGAAGTTCTCTAATATAACATATCAATTAAGATATACTATAAAAGTAGAAAAAAAATATCACACTATCCAAGATATATTTATTAAGGTTGAACTTGAAGGTTCATGCTTAGTATAACTCATCTCAAACCATACCCATGTAGTATCAAATGAGGATAGTACACATAGATGAATTATCTTCCATTTTGATTCTACCCTTCTAAATGTACCAAACTACTCGACACATATGATCACAGTGTGAGTGGATATAACTCCTCTATAAATATTTAATTGAAATATATTCATGAAATAGCCACCTAGTCATGCATACAAGTCACCAAACTTCACAATATCCCTACAAATCCATGTAGAAAACTCACATTCTGGACACCCATCTTCTCCAGATGGGTCCTGACTTGATGAAAAACTCTCCCAAATACCTTAAGTAGTTCCTCATATCCCTAGGGTTTAGTATTACCTCAAAACCAAAGGGGCCTACATATATGAAACTCATGGATTGAGATCATCTTGTGCATATCCTCATCAGGAATTTCTCATGAAACATGTTTCCAACAAGTAGTGGTAAGACTAGAAAACAACATATAGGTACCAACTCAGGTATATGATTCTGTACAGAAGATGTATCACTAGGTGGATCATCCTCATGATCCTAATATAGTATTCCAGCTAGTTTTTGTTGTGAAGACATTCAAAAAAGCAAACATATAAGATGTTCAAAGAGTGTATTTGTGGAGATGATTCAGGAAGGACATGGAAACAAAAATCCATTACTATATGATTCTTGTAAAAATATTATATCTATAGAAAATTTCACCATATACACATTCAAAAAGAACTTTATCTGAGTCCCAGTAAATGGAGACATCATCAACTGCAAGAATTCTAGATTCCCTAGCCCGAGAGTCGAGATCAAGAAACCATAACCCTATTTCCCTATTTCTAAAAACAAAAATCAAAGCTAGAAAATCTAAAATATTCAATCCTAATAAAACATACATTGAAACCACCCTATTAGAAATTGACCCAATTGGGACCACCTGGTAGGTGATAAACTAAATGTGACCCCAACCCCACCTTCAATAGGCTAGGGGATATAGACTAGGACTGTGTAGGTATATCACACACATGGGAGGCCTTATTATAAAATAATTGTACACATGAACACATATCCATAAACTAGTATAATGTGGAAAGGTAACATTCAACTGATACTACAATTCATTTATAACATCTACCCCACATCATAGTGTTACACACGTATGATAAATCATAAATGGAAAAATATGATCCCACCAAAACTGTAAAAAGAGTCCAAATTACTAATAAGTATTGGAATATAATCAAATGGAAATACAAGAACCAAATATGGCCCATCTATCTCAATTATAATATTTTATATCATGGTTCACCTAGGACTCTATCTAAAGGACTATTGTCTGTATAAGACACAATATGTATGGGCATAGCACATGTGGTGTTTAGTATATATATACTAAATAAGACAACCCCCAATCACTAAACATAAATCATCAACAAAGTAGTCAGATCATTATCAACCATTAATTTTAATCAAAATATTATACATAACAATAATAACATAAATATAATCAATATGGATAATGAAAATCAAATAAAGGCCATAACCATAAATCCATATAAGGACACCACTCGAGGCTTCAAATTAGCTCCCTTATGGGGGAACTCACTCCATAAGACTTACTAACAATGATGGATCTCATCTAATAGAACATTTATTTTTTCCTCATTATTAAAAAGCAGAGACTATAACTCTTTAGATTTCGATACTATGATATGGGATCTCTCCCAGGGCCTCTGTATTGTACTTGAACCTAGTTGGAATAACACACTATGTAAGGGATCAAATGGTCATGTATGTTTTCCAAATGATTAATGAACATACCTAGGAAATAATAAAATGATAGTAGATCACACCTTAGGCCACATGGTGGTATTATTGACTCTATTTGAGAAAAACCCCAAAGAGGGGATCAAACCCTTATCTCAGGATTTGATGCCTCACTGTAACCTCATAGAGATGGACCAAAGAAATAAACCATAAAAATATTGTTCTAAACTGAAGGGATCAATGTCTGAAACATTTATAGAAAATTAAAAAATATTTATTGGGAGTACAAAAAATTCATCAAAAAATTATGAAAAACCAGTGTCCATTCCCATGTACTCTGGTCATACCCATTTACACTGGTAATTCCCTTGTACATAGTAGTGTGTGAGTACCTTGGGTAGTTCTGTGTACATTGTCTGCCCCATATACACTGGTTTTTCTCATGTACCTCGATTTTTCTGTGCCTATTTACCATAGGGTTATAAGCCAAGTAATTAATCATGGGTTCCACGGTGTGTGGTATGTCCCAAAAAGTGTGTGGTATGTCCCACACAGTGTGTGGTAAGTCCCACACAGTGTGTGATATTTTATTTTCCCATAATGCTATTTATTATTTCCAAGGGACTACAGGACATGTGTTCTTCAGTCTACACAATGTGTATATTGGGTTTCAAAAAACCCAATGGTATTCATTCATTTCTTATCACACCACCACTACATATGCTCCATCTGTAAATCACTCCTATATAATGAGGATATGAGGTAACTGATCACTAACCATCATTGGTGGCTCAATTCCAGCCAAAAATCTTCTCAAGAATTGACCCCCTGACAGCACATCATCTGAACACCTGATCTTATGAAATGAGAACTCCCGATCTAATATCAAATCCTCCATCATCATCAAACACTAAAATCATGCCTCCAACCCCAAACCCAAACCCATGGTAATGATCTATTTGACTAAATAATGACCGAGAAAAGATTTTGTATTTATTATTTATCGAACTACCAACCAATGGAAACACTAACGATGAATGGGTGAAGAAAAATGGGAGAAAGAAACAAAAAATACACATGTGGAATGAACCCCAACAATTGGTTAAGTTTTCCTAAATTCATTTGAATGAGAATGAAGAATAAAGAGGGATTAACCATGGACAATTAACAGTATCAATTCATATATCTAGGAAGATAAATCCATTATCATAATTCATTGATTGATCAATGAAAGAATTCATTAGAAATATTGATTAAATTTTGAAATAAGATAAGTGAATAGGTATTTAATCCAACAAAAAAAAAATACAACCAAATGTTTTGAACAATTTCTAAGAAAAAAATGATTTCAGGAAATTTTCGTTTGAAGAGATCTCTAGACACTATTTATGAAGGTAAACTCATTGGTTTTTATTTTAGATCCATGATTAGGTTTTCATTATTTAAATATCTACTCCATGCTCTCTCTAAATCCATGGGTTAACATGGATAAAAAAAGGATTTTCCAATAAATAGTTTTAGATAGACAGGTAGTTAGGTCATGGAAAATGAGTAACTAATAAAATAATATATTAGTTTATTTAATTGTTATCTACCCAATTTAGCTCTGTAGTATAACACTCGATACTGAAAATATTTATGTCATGCCTCGGGTAAAACCCATATTTTAGATTTAATGGAGTTCTCGAATTTCCCATCCAAGATATTATTCAAGAGTTATTATATTGTTTTAGAAAAACCTCATTTTCATGATATGATATATTTATTATAGAAAAACCAAGCATCCCTAGACCCTGAAATATGATGCCAACTTAGTGCCAAGATTAAAAAATATTGATTAAAATATTAAAATGTTTTATAAGGAAAACATGGAGTTATTAATTATTTGATACATATACTTGATATTTATGGAATAATTATCAGTGTATAAATTTAATATCTCATATAATTTATTAACATTACATCCATTTAAAAATGATAATGACGTTCTTGTGTATGTGATGGTTACTTCTACTTTGAGGCGACGTGGTTCATTTTTCAACACTACATCACAAGGATCATATATATTATGTATTTAGAGATATAATATGATATTTATGATATGATAATCAATATGTAAATATAATATAAAATTATACTCTTTTTCTCTTTTTCATTGAAATATGGAAACATTACCCATGTATACGTACGGTCTAACATCTTCATGATTGCAACAATATTCATTTTTCATAACCATATTATTGATTTTATTTGAAAACTATATTTAATCTATAAAAATGGTGATTATTTGATGATTATTTTTCTAGATATTATGGAATTTTGACATCTTTCACTACTATCAACATACCAAATTCGTTTTGAAATTAAAAACCGAATGTCACCAAAATTAATATTGGTGACTTAACTGATTAAATAATTAAATATTTAATTAAAATGAATGAAAAATGGTTTAATTTTAAATTAATAAATATATAAAATGTTATTTTGAAATTAAATAATAGATATTTTTTTATTATATAATAGTTTAAGGACATACACCACATATATAGACCCGAGGCATGAGATTTCATCTCAATTTATCTTCATTAAGGAATGATTTATTACCATGCACCTAATATGTTTTATATATTGTTTATAATAAACTTTTACATGATATATCATGAATATATCATAATTCATGGTATTTTATGTTTAAATGCAAATTGCTTCATCCATGGTGATTTGACTTGGAAGATTCCATGTGGTAAGAGATCTCTTAACTCAAATTCTATTACTTAGGTTACACTTCTACTTAATTGACTTCATTATTCCATGATAATGTGTGATTTGATATAAATTTATTTTCTTATGTATTTTCACTAGTTCAATTTTTATTTTCACGTTTTAAAACAACCACTCAATTGATTAATTACCACTTTAATGTTTGTGATCTTTGGAAGAGTTTTCTTTATAACAAAATCATTTTAATTAGAAATATTTCATGCTGTACAATATGATTTATTTGAATGGCTTACCAACATTCCCATGAATTAGTTTTTAAATATATATTCATTTAATTATTATATATTTATATATCAATATAATATTATTTATTTCAATGAAATTTTATTTTGAAAGTTATTATTGGAGTAGAGGATTTATGTTACAATCTCATTTATTTTTGGGACTGTTTTTTCTTCATGGTTATTTTATGGGAAATCATAATATATTATTCTCTTTAACCACTTATATTTTCTTCTCCTTATTTAATGAACAAATTTTACAAGTTTAATTTTTTATTTCCTCCAATATTGATTAATGAAACATTTTTAATGTGGTTTGTAAGTTATAAGAATCATATAGACAGGGAATCATTCTCTTCCATATCCATGTTTTCTAAAGAAAATTCAATAATATTCTATTATAAACATTAAATTTTTCCTAAATTTATTTTAATGTTTTTTTAATTAATTTTAATGATTTTAAGCATAAATTTCTTAATTGTTTTTATATGGAAAACTTTTAACTCATTTCAAATATTTGAAAAGAATTTTTTTAAAAAATATTTCAAAAATGAAAGGATTTTTATACCAAAATGTCTGATATTTTATTCAAATATTCATTTAAATGTTTCTAATTTTATTTTCAAATAAATGTATTTTCACAATATTTTTTAAGTTTTAAAGATATTTTCAAAGTGAAAATCATATTTTCCTCAGGAATATTTTTAGTTCCATTTTTCTGGTATATATATATTCATAAATAACAAAAAACTGTTATTATTATTATTATTCAATGGAGATAGTTTTAAAGGATTCCATATTTATTATTTTTATATATTCATTATGTTTTTTTCAAAGAGAATGTGATGGAAGTAGTTTCTTTTCCATGGGTATATCAAGCAATGAAAGAACAATGGTTGTTGTTTTGTAGAAAAATGAAATATTTATTATGTTATGATTCAGTTATAGTTATTGAAAATTATTTATAACGTAGACTGATTAAAATATAGCACATGATGATGTGTTATCCTGATATAGATCTCCAATGTATTGGGTAATGATGGTGGTGTTGATTGAATAATTAACTCCTAAGAGTCGACTGAGTTAAATAGTTAATAGATTAATCCTAAGAGATTATGGGTATTAAACATGTATGATTTTTCCCAGCTATAAGTGTTATTTTTAGAGTAATATAAATATAATTTTATAGGATACCAACAAGTTTTCATTATTCATTCTATGGTGTTTTAATTTTTCCTTAGATCAATATTGAAATCACATGGATCATGATTGTTGATTCCTATGACTGTTGAAATTATTAAAGATTTATTCCATGTAACATGTTTAATGATATAAGTTTTCATGGGTATAAATTATGTAATCATATGACCATTGACTCTAATAAAGTCATCATACCCTCATGATCATCTTATTCTCATCAGTGACATTAAATTTTTTTTTCTTTTGTTTACACTTATAGAGTGTTTGAGATCAACCTTCTTATATTTTATTTTCACCAAATATGAATATTTACGTTAGAGGATTTGTTCTGAGAAAGGTTTCATATGTGAAAACATTTATGGGAGATGTTCAAGATTAAATATGGAATATGGAAAGCTAGGTATTGGGGGAAATAAATGATAAATTAAAGACATGTGTACTATTTTGTAAGAGTTTTTAATAATTCTCTATAACTCTAAACATAAATATACTTTGATTATCTAAGTGACCCAATATATCACTTTGATGTTATACATTTTTAATGGATGAAATTGGGTAACTTATATTGGTATCATATCCATAAATATAAAAATAACGTTTTAGTATTGAATCCATGAGTGTAGGTTCAGAGATGTTATAGTTTGTATCAGAGTAGGATTTGGATAGATTTGAATATTTGGATGTTATCATTTTAGACTATATTAAGATTTTTAGATAGAATCAGTGGTTTATAATTTTATGTTTCATCATATGTAAATTGGTATAAACACCTCTCTTTAGGTTTTATGTGATGATAGTTTGGGGTAATTTATGATATGTGGGGAAATGTTTACTGTGTTAAGGTACGAATAACCCTTAATTATAACATGATTTATTATTTTTAAATAATGAAATGATTTTTTGGGGGATGTAAGATGAAAGGTAGGATATGACCTTGGTGTTTAAATTTTTTTATGTTGAGGTTATTGAAGTTATTTGGGATAAAAGGTTATTTATTTATGAAATGATCTATGTTGATCATTTTGTTTTATTTTCTTTATAATAATGTTTATATATTTTGGATATTATCTTTACCTGTGAAAAAAACTTATTTTTAATAACTAAATGCATGAGAAATTGATTAAAACCCTTTTTTGGATTATGTGATATGTGATATGTTTATTTTAGTGATTCAAGAATGAAATAATCAAATTAAATACTCATAATCTAGAGAAAGATTTTAGATTATTGTGGAAATTTTTTAAAAGATGAAATTATTCTTTTTTAGTAAGCATATTTCTTTATGATATTACTCTATATGGTAATGGAATTCAACAACTCTAGGAAACGAATCATGAAACCATAATGTTCTCATGTTACTTTTATTTAATTTCAATCAATAGTATTTTTTCACACCTCATTGGTTTATGTTGTTAAGGTCACTATATTTTTTAGGTTCATTCACTATCTTATGACTAATATTCTCTATCACTCTATAATTATTTGGAATTTACATTTCCCTCAATGTTTATATTTTTAGTTCCCACTAATGTTATCCTATTTGGAAACCTAGTTATATATTATTCCAGATAACCTTAATATTTCCCTTTCTCTCCTTTAAAGATAAAATTTTATTTTCCATTTCTATGATATAGGATTTTGAAAAAGTTATTTTCAAATATCAAACCCTTGATTAAAGATCTTGAATTCAAATTATGTGGAAGAAATTTATTAACGGGGAGGGTAATGTAATATCTAATAATTTTGAAAGAACACTATGTTTGATAGTGTATACACCATGAAACAAAAAGTCTAAATGATCTATTAAATATTATTATTTAAATTTCATATTTATATCTTGGACATTAAATTGGTGGGTATGAATAGTATTAACCACATTATGAAATATATTTAAAGTTACAATTAAATAAATAATCCTTTTTAATGATCTATAAATTATTATTAAATTTTTCAATAAAAATATTAATATGATATCTAGGAATATAATAAGATAATAACCCTACTAGAGAACACGAATTTTATAAAATATAATAGAAAAATAAATAAAATAGATTTTTAATAGATACATGGCTAGTTTGAATAAAATAAAACTTAACTTTTTTTCTTCAATTTTAACCACATAGTGTTGTATTATATATAACTCTAATAACCTCACAATCACTTCCCCATATTTAAAAATTAATATATTAAACCAAGGAATAAAAACAGACACATCTAAGGAATTTGTGGTCCCATAAATGGAATAATTTTTTTTGTATAGTCTATAATTTTCAATCATTCTATAATTTATATTTTTATATACTATACATGTTGGGAGTTACATTGGATGTCAATTGTGAAAGATAAGTTATGTTTTGGTTGAAATTTTCACTTACATAAACATTATTTTGAAATAGTTACCATTACGTCAAGACCAGTTACTGGATATTATATATTTTTTAAAAAAAATTGATAAAGTTGGAGAAGTAGTGTCACCATTTGACATTATGGACTAGTATATTCACCATGGTTTATATCATTTTTATGATGTATTTAAATATGATATAATTCCTCAGGGTGTAATTATTTACTGTTTGGTATTTCCATTGTGGGATTTTTTTTTGGGAATTATTTTTTTTCAATGATATTTGTTATGTTGTGATGTTTATAATTGCACCAAGATATAGTTTGGAGTATTTTGGGTATAAGGAATTAGGTTTTATATATATGAATTGAAGTGATTCTTTCACTATCAAAGCTGCAGGGGTCTATCATTATGAAGTAATGATGTTTTTTTCATTGCAATGTGCCATGATATAATTAGAATTGAATGGTTGATGATCATGATATATAAAAACGGTTTCACTATTATATGTTCCTAAAAATACTTCCCAAACCTTCCATGAAGAAAATAAAATTATATTTACTTTGGTAACAAGAAAATTATGGAGTACCCCAATTTATAAATAAGATACAAATAGAATCACCATAGTTTATAAAATACTTGTTCAGTATGAGATGAAGATCCATACATAAGTTTCCTAATTTAGTTACGTGGATATATGAACCTCCCATTATGACTAATCCTACATTAATGGATAGAAATCCTCAAAATTTATTCCCAATACAATGATGTTATAATGCAATGTTTCCAACCATGGTTGGATTTGGATAATATCCACTATTAACGGAATAATTCACCAAAATATTTTCATGAATGTTTAATTATCTTATAGATATATTTTTTGTATAAAAAAGATAGTACACTTGTATACCCTATATCATGTATTAAATTGTTCCATTATGTTTGAATTGGATGATGGTAGATCAAAAATAGACATTAGAATTAAGTTTTTTTTCAATTTTTATTTTTTTATAAATATTTTTTTCTGAATTTTACTTAGTGACTTCCCTAATGATTCTTGAAAGCATTCCCTATAAAAATAAGGTGAATAACCTATATTAATACAACATGTGGACCTGGGTCAACTTTTGTTTTGTGCATCAAACATCAATCCTACACATCTACCTTGGTTGAAGTTCTTGTTCACCCTACATGTCATGAAGTGACCCATCGGTGCCCACCAAGTTGAAGGTAAGTTGAGAATGGAACACGAATTCCACCTCTAATATGATAAAGGGAGGAAACTCGCATTGTGTATTCATTTCGCACACATTGGGAGGCCTTAGAATAAGGTGAATTTACACATGCACAAAAATAAATACTATAGTATAGGTGGAAAATATATACAGCTCATACAATAAGTTAATGCATAACAAGTATCCCATATCTGAGTATGTAATGAAGAAAAAAAAATAAAAGGGATAAATATAAGTTTAGAAAATATCTAAAAGATTATAAAATTAAATTAAAATAGTGATTCTATAAATATGAATACACCAGGATCTCTCTAGGGTCCATCTAGCATAACTAAGCTCCACCTTCACGTAGTCCTCATATGACTCCATCAAAATAAATTTCATGTGTAGAAGACGTGAAATGTGTGGGAAGATCCCAAGAAAGGGTGAGTATAACATACTCAATAAGACATCTCTAAATCACAAAACATAAATCATAAATTAGGGATATATATATATATATGAAAAATCTAATGGGATATACAAGATAACCAAGATATGATCAAAGGAATAGTACAAGCATCATGATGAGGTCATACCTTCACCACAAATGTTGGATTCATCTAGAGGCTCAAATGTGACTTTTTATGAGACAAGTCACTCATAGGGTCTTTCTATGAAGATATAACTCATCAAATTGGTCACATTAATTAGGATTTTCTATGATGAACCATGTATGAATTAAGGGGATCATTTGAGGTACTCTCTTGATTAGAGTACACAACACCGAAACATAAAAAATTTAGATACAGTGATAACAGATCATGATGAGGGCCTATGGGGGGGGGGTACCTAAACCTATCCAAGATTACCCATTATTTTGTGGATCACATGATTAGAATACTATAAAATGGGATACCTTACCCAACATATGAGAATAATGATAGAGGATCACACCCTGTAACACTGAATGGATACCTAAATGTATCCAAAACTAACCCAAAGTGGGGATATATCAACCCATGATAAGGATGAAAAAACTCTATATGACCTCTTAGGTATGGATGAAGAGAAAAAATTCACATTAACACAGTTTTATGAAACAAACTCATTCTCATACCGCAAGTATTATGAGAAGAAAAAGGTCTCTAAACAACCTTAGAAAAAGTATGCAACATGTCAACTAGGGAACATGATGTATTACCCAAAGTTATAAACTACATATGTCATATCATATCATGCATAAATAATTCTCTATATAGAATGATTTTTATTATGATACAAATAATTTATAGGTTTTGGTAGCACTTGGTGTCTGTCATCTTCCCATTCACTTGCACTTACTAAAGTACACGAGGCGTTACCCATTACATATGGAGTGTGTGGTCACATGGATTCC
This sequence comes from Viscum album, assembly GCA_963277665.1. Lineage (NCBI taxonomy): Eukaryota > Viridiplantae > Streptophyta > Magnoliopsida > Santalales > Viscaceae > Viscum > Viscum album. The sequence continues at coordinate 426,157,126 of OY728150.1, read as the reverse complement.
TAATAATTTACTCATTATACATACCAAGATAGCTAGAAAAGTATCATATGATATGTGGGTCCCCAAAATTTCATGTGATATTCAAGTCATGATGCAAACTGTAGCTACCTCATAGTGGGGTCCACACAAAGTGTCATCTTTTAAACTATATTCCATGTATATTTGGTTTTCATAAGAAATCTAGTTTATTTAATAGGTAATTAATATATAATAGCCATGTTTGATTCTACCATTATCATTTTTTAATGAACTGAATGTGGGTTTATTGATGCACTCCTCTTATAGGGTGTGGTAAAAGAAAATTTATTTTCTCAATGCAGCACAGTGGCTGACCAGGGTCATCTCACATGAGGAGCATTATAGTCGGTTCAGTCACTAATTCTATACCACCTATTCTAATTATTTATTTTATAATTTACCAAAAATTATGGTTTTAGGGGTTTTGAAAAATAGTGAAATTAAAATAATAAAATGAAAACTTTAAATCTAAATGTAGATACAGATGCAGACAGAATGAAATTTTGGAAGAAAAGTCTTGGTCATAGGGTTGGATAACATGGGTTAATTCATTATTTATTTATTGGTTAAATTTGAGATGATAATTAATTTATTGAAACCTCATTAATTAATTAATTTCCCTTTATTTATTGAGTATGTGATTTTATCATGCGTCCGGCACACCAAACCACACCTCCTCCAATAGTCAAATAGGGTAACAGCTCAATAGTGAATGTTATTCCTACAGGACCTAGCTCCACTATATGTTGTTTCAACCCTTATGGAAACACCAAATCCACCATATGAAGGGTTTACCTAATAGAGGGTAAGGATAAATAATTAATCAAGTAAAATAAATGGATTTGGAAATAATTTCATGGTGGACGACCACCACACACGTGAAATACTCCCGCCTCCACCACAAATAGATTTAAAACATTTTGAATTGAAGTGCAGTAATGAATAATAGTGTTAAAACCTCTTCCATATCCAAAACTCGAGTTTGTCACTTTATATAAATAAGTGCATAGAGATCATGATGGAAATATGGAATAGAGAGAATGATAATTAGAGTTGGAAGAGAAAAGGGGTGGAAGTAGAAATGGAAACACTTTAATGTAAAAACTATTAATGCATTACATGAATAAATAAAACTAAAAATAAAAAGAAAATAAATAAAAAAAATTCTAAATGGTCCTTGGCCTCCTCTCTTTGGTTCCCTAGATGGTATGGGGATGGGAAGAAATGATTTGAAAGGAAGGAGCTCGTCTCTTTTTATAGGATGATTTTTTCCTTCAAATGTTGACAAGTTTTTGATACAAGAATTGGAATATAGATGTGTTGACCCCTTAATTAATGTTGTTCATAAATGTTTGGGCCTTTCACCCTCAAAATTTCAGCTCATATTGACACTAGATGTATGAGATATGATTTTCTAATTAAAAGTTTCAATTTTTGGATAAAGGTTCCAGGAAACTTCCTTCAAACATATGTTGTTAAATGACCACCTTAATGAATTCAAAAATCCATTTATTTTATTAAAGAAATGAGACTATTTATCCTTGCTCCTTTCTAAGTGAAATCACCTCAATTGAAGGTGTGTATGCCGATATGGGCTTATGTTACAGTGGTGGGGTCCACAATGTATGCTCAGAAATGTCTTCAAATTCATTGATATTTAAGGCCTCTAGATGACCGATTCAACCCCTAGTACAAAAGATAAATATAAATTAAATAAAATAATTATTCTAAAAATTATTCAATCAAATTGGAATTATATATTTCAAGAAATGACCAAAATTCCATTGACATAAAAATATTTCAAAAATACAGGTTTAGGCACTTTTCATAATTTTTTTCATTTTCATTCTATAATCGAAATTGCCAATTATATTAATAAAAAATTTAAATACATGGGTTTAATAATTGAAAAACATGAACATCTCATTATTATTAGAATAAAAATATACACCTAAATTTTCTCTATCAAATACTCCCACACATAAACCATGCTTTCCCTCAAGCATAACATCTCAACATGGAATTTAGAGGAAATCAATGTTACAAATATTCAATATCAAAGGTAATAAAATCACACAATTTCAATTTCAAATAAAATTTTCAAAAATATCATAATATATAAATTAAATTTTCAAATATTTAATGAAACAATTAATTCATATATTTTACCTTTCCCCTTTGAAAAATAATGTAACTTCTTCAATCATTCATTTAATCAACTCAATTCATTATTAATAAACATACCAATTCATGATCTAACTCAATTTTAAATCTTTTCTCTAATCACTAATGATAAAATTCAAATGGATTTATTCTCATATCATACGAACATGCTCCTTATCCATAATCTTGTAAAAGAACTACTTTCTCCACTTTGTAAAGACAGAAGGCACATAAAATCATGAGGACTTTTCAATAAAGTTTAAAATGACTCTAAGGATTAAGGTTGTTAGGATTTGATGCTTTAAAAATTATGGCTTAAGGAGGAGATTTATCTCTTAAGTACAATTAATGATATCAAAAAATGTAATGAAATTGTTCCCTTCAAAGTAGGAACACCAACTTCCCCAAAAACTCGAAGTAAGGTCATGATCAAAGGAAAGCATAATGAATGATTATTGCATCCTCTTGATTTTTTTTAATTTTTTCTCTTTTTTATAATGTTATTATTAGATGAAACCTCACATATATCACCTAACCACATACTATAAGAATATACTTGGTCTATAAAATAGTGATTTCTGGTTCTCCCAAATCACAACCCATTTTATCTTTTTTTGGTTCTTTATGTCATTTTTTCATTTTTTAATTCAAGAGGAGAAAAAATGAAGTACAATGAATGATTCCACAACCCTTTACAATTCCCAAAATAGCTCCCCCACACTTTTTCCTTACAATATATAAAATCCATTACACTATTATTCTCTTCACCCCTAAACTTTATTTTTAAAATATCATGAAAATACCAGTAATAGGGTAGGAATGGATAAAATTGTCTTGAAACATGGATCATCCCTATAAAAGTAATTCTTGGTATCTATGGGATAAAATAATGATTAATGTAAATGTGGTCTTTAAGGGAAAGGGATTTTAAAAGGATTCCTCAATAATTTTAAATATTGTTTTTGGCATAGTCATTGCTTCGACATGTTCTAATGTATGTTCTAGTAGGTGACATGTCCCAAGATCACTCAAGAAATATGATCAAGATAAAATAGGAAGTACTTGGTCTAGAAATACTCTCAATATTAAGACATATGATATTTGGGAAATCACTCAAGGCAAGATCAATAATAAAAAATCAATTTACATGAATTTCAAAAAATCAAAGCAAGAAAAATGGTAGAGAAATTTCATTTATATGAGTTAATCAATTCCCTCAAATCATGAGTCAACATTTCAATATCCATTATTGAAATTAAACATTAAATTTTTCATTTAACTTATTCAATCATATTAAAATTGAAATCTAAAACATATAATCACAAGATTCCTAAGAAACTCATGTCTCCTGGATATGTCAAGTGAAGCATAATTCAAGCGAGCATGTAATATTATCTTTAAATCTCAAATAATGTTTTGGACAAAAAATGTAAGGCGTTTAAAAGTTAAAACATTAAAATTGAACCCTCTTTTGATATAAATCTTCAGTTATCTTCCTCTATTTAAGGATTCCTTTTCCCATTTGTGAACCTATAAAAGAAAATTACTCACTTAAGAACAATGATCATTTCATTAAAGCTAGAAAATATAAAGTTGAGTGGGATGCGTGCTAAAATTCTTCCTAAAAAATGGAATTGAAATATAAAAATAATGTAAGATAAATCTTGGTATGATCTCCCAAGTGGGACCTAATGTTTTAATGCCTCTCGTGGGCAGTTTTAGCTATTATCCATAATCTGTTGGGGGTGTATTTTCATGGACTTGAACCACCACATGTGGCTTTTCCCAACATCCACATCTGGGTTCTTTTTGAAGAGGAATCTATGGATAGAGTACACTAGATCTAGCCCTTTGCAATGTGGTAGTTCTTTCATGGTGTGTTTTGGATGATTTTTGGAGCTTCCTCTTCTTTTTTTGCCACTCGTGCAACCATATTATCTTCTAGTTCTAGCTTCATGGGGGATTCCGCTTCTTGTCTGATTTCCCAATGCTCAGAAACATGTATCATCTCCCTAAGTTGGTTCATATTGAATATTTTCTTCGGTGGAGAGTGTATCTTATAGTTGATTATCAATAGATGGAGGTAGGTAGTTGGTCTCCTCCATATTGACTTCAAATTACATAAGTTGGGTGGTGTCTTGTTTTTGTGGTCTTGGCTCTTCTTCTTTTCAAGGCTTGGGGAGATCAAGCAGTTCCCCACATTCACTCAAAATTTCATCCAATTACTATTGATCTCCCACATGTGGCTCAGTAGGAAAGTCATCCACCATTTTGACTATCTTATTTAGAATTGGTTGAGTGAGGATGAATGATTCTTCAGCTACCTTGACATTTAACTCTTATTGTTCTTAAATGATGAGTGGTGAAATTTCTTCCACCACTACTTAAACTTCTTTTTCTACTTCAGGGTTGGGTTGCTTCTTCACTTCATTAACATAGTCAAATTCCCATTCAATATTCCTCACTAAATATCTTATAGTATTTCCCATTCTTTCAACCAGGTCATTTAGATCGTGATAATAAACTTCAGGTTATTGATATTGCATATGCGAGTAATCTTCCTATGCATAAAATTTTTAATTTGAATACATCATCGAAAAATTATTTTTTTAGATTTTTTATAAATAAAGAAAATAAATATATTTAAAAAATGTGAATTTATAAAAAAATATATAGAAGTAACTGGTTTTTTCCCTTTCTATGGTACTAATTTTGACTCACGCTTGTTGTAGGGAATGGAAAAAGAATATCCATTTTCCTAATATAGCACAATGGCTAGCTAGGGTTGTCTCACTTGAGAAGTATTGTAGTCAGTTCAATCACTGACTCTAGTTGACCTATTCTAAATTTTTTTTTGTTTTTATAAATTACTAAAAATTACGGTTTTAGGGATTCTGAAAAATATTGAAATTAAAATGATAAAATGAAAACATTAAATATAAATTTAGACACAGATACAGATAGGATGAAATCATGGAAGAAGAGTAATGGTCCTAGGGTTGGATAACATATGTTCATTCATTATTTATTTATTGTTTAAATTTGATTCGATAATTGATTTAGTGAAACTTGATTAATGAATTACTTTCCCTTGATTTATTGAGGGTGTGATTTTAGCATGCATCCAGCATACCAAACCACACCTCCTCCAATAGTTGAAAAGCGTAACACCTCAACCGAGAGTGTCATTCCTACAGGACCCAGCTCTACTGTATGCTGTTTCAACCATTATAGAAACCCCAAATCCACCATATGAAGGGTTTTCCGAAGATATGGGTGGGAGAATGAATTAATCAAGGAAAAGAAATTGATTTGGAAATAGTGATGTGGTGGACGACCGTTGCACCCGTGCAATACTCCTGCCTCTACAAAAAATAGATTTAAAAAATTTTGAATTGGAGAGAAATAATGAAGAACACCATGAAAACATCACCTGGGCCCAAGAATCAATTTATTAACAGTCCATGGAGAACTGCATAGAGATCACAATGGAATGATGGAAGATAGAGAATGAGAATTAGAGTTAGAAGAGAAAAGGGGTGGAATAATAAAGGGAACACATTAATATAAAAAAGAAAAATGAATTACATGATAAAATAAAACTAAAAATAAAAAGAAAATAAAGAAAAACATATATAGAAATATCCCTTGTCCTCCTCTCCTTAGAGACTCTAATGGTGAGGGGATGGGAAGGAGTTATTTGAGAGGTATGAGATCCTCTCTTTTTATAGGAAGATTTTTGTCTTCTAAATGTTGAAATATTTTTGACCCATTAATTTACAGACTGAAGCATGTACCCCTTCATTATTGTTTTTCATAAATGTTTTTTTCCATTAAACCACAAAATTGCAGCTCATTTCAAGATTTTATTTATGAGTTATTATTTTTTAATTAATGGTTTCTTTTTTGGATGAAGGATCTAGGAAGTTTTTTTTAAAATTATTTCATTCAATGGCCACCTTAATGGATTCAAAACTCCATGGAATTTAAAGGAGAAAAAAAACTATTTATCTTTCTTCCATTCCATGTTGAATCACTTCAATTGAAGGTGTGCAAGACAAGATGGACATCCGTTACGGTGTTGGGGTCCACACTATCTGCCCGAAAAAATGTCTTCAACTTCATTGATTTTTTAAGGCCTCTAGAAGATTGATTCATCCCAAGGTACAAAATTAAATGCTGAATTAAATAATATAATTATTCTAAAAAAATGAATCACACAATTTTGAATTATATTTTCCAATACATGACCAAAATACCCTTGAAGTAAAAAAAATTAAAAAATCCAGAATTAAGTACTTTTTATAATTTAGCTTGTTTTCATTCTATAATACAAATTTCCAATTATATAAATAAAAAATTTAAATACCTGGGTTTTTTCATTTAAAAACATCATCAATTCATTATTATTGTATTAACAATATGCATATAAATTTGGTCTGTCAAATACCCCCAAACTTAAATCGTGCTTTCCCTGAAGAATAAAATCTCAACTAGGAATTCAAAGGACACCAATGTTGCCAATATTCAAATTTCAAAGAAATAAAATCAAACAATTTTTAATGTAAAATAATATTTTTAAAAATACACAAAAAATATCAATTTAATTTCCAAAATTTTAAAGAATCAATTACTTTATATATATTTTAATTTTCAAACCAGGTGCATAGTAAGGCCAAAATTTGGGTTCTAGGTAATTCTTAAATCATAATATACATGAATTATGTGGAGTTATTACCAATAGGTACATATATTATTGAACCACTCTGACTTTTAGAATCCATACAAGTATGTATAGTAAATAAAAACCACACAATATATTACTTATCAAAACATTATGATGTTATTCAATAATTATCCTCAAGTTCTCTAATAGGGTCATGTTCCTTAATGTGTGTTATCCTAAATCTACGCTGAAAGGTTTCCACTAAACATTATCTAATACCAAAAATAGAAATCCGGCCCTAGTAGCTCAGATCCAATGTTATAATACATTACATTGTTGTAAGTTAAAATGAATCACAACTCAAAGGACCGAATAGTTTAGTAGACTTGGTAAACTAGATACATACTTGAGTTTTGAATTACTTTTGAATATAGCATTTACAAAACAATTATTTTTTCCAATAACATTATTCCATCTATTATATCCTTGCATATAAAACATATTACCATTTATTAAAACCTAGGGGAAGGAAACAAATTGGGTAGATACCAAATGAATAGAATGGGTCATGTACAATGGAAGCTATCATGAATTGGTAAGAATAATCAATATAGAATGGAAAATAAAGGAACAAACACACCATTTAAATAAATTTAATATCAAATAAATAGAAATAAGAATCAATATGGAATGGTAAATAACTTAGGAAACATTAAATTTAATAACTTAGTAGAGAATGAAATTAATCCATATATAATAACATAACAGAAATATATTGGATAATAATAATTTAATTCTAAATAACGGAATTGCTTAAATTATTGACACCATGTTTCCCTAAAAAAATTATACCCTTACCATCAATATCTACCCTTAGGAAGTTTTAAAACGTGATGGGTAAAACCCATCTTATTTTTCTCAAAAAATTTCAAAATTCCCATAGATTCAAGATCTATCCTCAAGAAATTTTATAACTAATTTGTTACATGTGTGAAGGTTCGGTGGCCAAATGATTTTGTATCATGAGACTACCTATACAATGAGGGGATTACATTTTATGGTCCCCAACCCATTTATTTTAGGTCCAACTAATTTATTATATATTTAATAATTGATTTAGTTCATAAACAATGTGCCTTATCAAATATCTATATTGAGAAAAGGATACCGACTTATCAATATTTTCCAATTAATTAAATAACATTGAATGTAAAAAAGTTTTGTAAATATGATATATGGTTTAGGGAAAAACATCCATGATAATAATATGGTTATTTTGGGGATTTTTTATTTCAAAAAAAGTGAATAATTAAATGGAATGTTAATGACTATAATAATGAATCAATGTAGTGAATGTCAAACATTTCCATGAAAAAAATGATCTTAAATCATCTAGAGGAAGTATAAGTGTGGTATCAATACAAAATATACCCATTAGAGTTTTAATTAAGGTTTTTTCATTTTTAATTAATATAAATTCCATAAAATTTCATTAAAAACATTTTTAGGAAAATAAACATACCATTTTGAAAAGTATTTCAAAAAATCCATTTCTCTAAAAATCCTTTTAAAAAACATTTTCATTAAAATGATCCAATTAAAATTGAAAAGGAAGCTTCATTGAAATTATGGTCATGATGGATGGTAATTTGGTACATTCCATAAAATTAAAAATAGAACATTTCTATTGCAATGTAAAAAGGATATAAAGGATGATTATTTATAAAAAGACTAGAATATTCCCTTTATGATTTCAGTAATAACCAAATGAAAATTGTTTTGAAAATGATATAATTTTCCATTGAATTTTTTTAAAGTGTATAAATGGGTAAAAATTATTTTAGTAAATCATTTTTAAAAGTTAAAAATAAGTTTGAAAACATTTTTAGAATACTTTTTAGGTGAAAAAATAGATTTCTGAATGAAGAGAGAAATGAAGTCAATTTTTACAAATGTTTTTTATAAAAATATTTAAGTACCAAAGAGTAAAAAAATGGTACTATTTATAACAACTCGACCTTATTAAATCACATAATCATTAATTTAGTAAAAAAATAACATCCTTTTACATTTAGGATCATTTAAAGATTATATAATTAGATATTTGGGATCTAATACATTCGCAACATTACACATTAATACAGAGAGGATACCAAAAAAATAACATTCCTTTCTTCCAAAATATAAACTTTGAAAAAAAACATGATTTCTTTGACAATTATTCAAACATTTAACATGGATTCCTTATATTTATTAAAAATACTTATAACATTTAAAAATCATTTAAAAACATGGGATCAGCACAAAATTCCGAGTAAGGGATATTGAAATAATGAAAGAACACATTAGTCCATGAATACATGTAAAGTATGAGATCATTTAAAAAAAAGAATCATTTTTACCCATATAAACTCGCTTTGTGAAACTTGATATTTAAATGATATTTTCAAAAAACATATATAACATAAATATATGAAAAAATTTATCATGTTTCCTTACTTACGTTATATTTTAACCCTCTCAGCTACCTTATTGTTTGTAACCCAGGCGGCTACCTTACAATTTGTGTAACCATCGTAGTTACACTTGGAGTAACCATACGACCAACCTCCAACATAAACATACCAAATGCATTGGAGGTAGATATAGGTCCCACTCTTCATCATAAAAATTTCTCAATAACCATAAAATAATCATACAACATGAATAATTGGATAAAAACATTGATTTTGAATTTCATAAAACAGAATTTTAAAAGAGAATTTCAAAATAAAACCCTATTATAAATATCCTACTATTTAAGAGAGACTTAATAGAGTGTATGGAATATGTATATAAACATTAAATACATAATCAATCATAATATAAATAATTTTAATCAAACAAAAAATTTTAATACCATGTAAACAATGAAGTAGAAGGTTAACCTAATGAATGGAAATTGGGTTAAGAATTCTCTTACCTTAGGTTTTTCTAACTTAAATATCATTTAATCCTCTTGTATAATGGTTAAAATAGTGTTATTAATATCTTAAAGAAAAAAATTAATGTTTATAATATCTCATATTATCATTTTATTACATCATTTTACACTTTAATTGTTAGTATTTTGTCCCTTACATTGTTTTGGGCGTGTTCATTACATGATTTCCATGATCGGTTCATGATGGGTATTTTTTCGATTGGAAGTGAAACTAAAAAATTGGAATGGAGAGTTATTTATGTATTTTTAGAACCATAAATTATACCATTTATAATTTTTAATTCATACATGAGGATGACCTATAAGTTAAAACATTTTTGATATTTGTTTAGGATATTTTGGCGATTTATCGATCATAAAGAACACATTTTGTTTTAAAAATTAATAACATGTGTACAAAATTATTCCAGAACTATATATGGAATATAATAAATAAATTATAATCTAGTCGAACCATAAAAATGGTTTTATGACCAGTCTTGAATGTAGTAAATGAAATTGAAATCACATCGTCCACGATGTCGATAAATCAACACATGACAGACATGGTTTTAATTTCTCAAATAAGAGGGAGAGGGGAAGAAGTATAACATGGAGTCTTCCAAAAACATGATGAAATTTTGAATAGTTAAGATACAAGTTCATTCATTCCTCTTTGATAATGGGAGGTTGGAAAATAAGAAGAATAGAAAAGAAAATGAAATGAAAAGAAAGAAAAAAAATGAGGATGATTACCTCTTGATCTCTTCTCGTTGAGACTCCTCTTAAGACATTCGATTTTGGCCTTTCGGTGAGACTAGAAGCTCTAGGACGTGGGGAAGTTATTTGTGAGGGGTATTTGGAAGAATCTAGGGAAGGAACAATGCTTTCGATGTGTGGGAGGAAGAGGAGAATGAGGGTGGTATTTATAGTGGAGGAGAGGAGGTATTTTACATTATTTTAATCATTATTATAATATTTTTTCTCAAGACTATGAATAGTCTTTATTAATGGGACCCCAAATAGTAATAATGGAATTTTCATTCTAAAAATGTGGTCTTGAATCACTTATGATTTCATAAATAGTGTATTTAATAGATAATTTGAATATACACTATTTTATCATATTTCATTATTAATAAAAAATTCAAGAATATTAAAAAAACACAAAAATTCACCCTAACCAATTTTCAACATTTAGAATTAAAAAAAGAGATCCATTTTTTTGAAATTAATTTTAAAAATATTTTTAATTTAATTTTTAAATAAAATCATAATTTATTCAAAAATAACAATTTTAAATTTATAAATCATTTTTAACACCTTTAAAAATTAATCAAGTTGTAATTATCTAAAATCCTTAATAAAAGAAAATAATAATACACTTTACTATTCATTAGGGTCATATTACTATTCACAATGGTATGTTACTTTTCACCAAAAATCAAGTTGGTTCTATTGGACTCCATATAACTTTTTGATCACACTTATACATGACCGTTATTTGAAATTAAAAACATAGAAGTTACAAAATTATGTTTAATGGTTAGTTATAAATATCTACTTGAAAAAAGTTTGATATATTTCAATTTATTTTTAAAACCTTGGGGTGTTACACTCTTACCTGAAAATATCATGAGTAACTAGATGAGAATAAAATTAAATGTTTTATTAAACAATGATAAAATAATTCCATTTAATGGATTTCTAAGTATAATAATTATTGACTAAAATAAACTGGTGAAATAAATCCTTAAAATGACCAAAACAACTAAGTTAGAATTAATAAAATAATTGATTATGTGTATGAACTATATATACACATAATTCAAGTTTTAATAAAATAATATGTAATAAAAATTCATTATACACATAATCATTGAATATAAATGAATAAGTAATATAACCCAATGAAAGGAAAATGAGTTTTGAAATTCATTACCAATTGGTATCTTATAGTTTATATCAACTTTGACGAAATAATTCAATTTTAAAAATATAAAGATATGAAGAATAATTATTCATTATAATACATGTTAAGGGGGATGTATATACAATAAAAAATAAATTAGTCTTATAAGATTACAATATGCGTTAATTGATGAATTTGAGATGAAATCCCTCACCTTATTCTTCCTTTTAGTTGAAAATTATTTGACCCATATTATAGTAGTTTAAAACATGTTATTAAATTATTAAAAAATTATATTAATATTTATAATATCATATATAATCCTTTTATAACATATTATTACCCATTCATTAACAATCTTTCATTATTTTTATTATCTCTGGTGCTAACTATCTTTTTTTTATGCTTGTTTGGTAATTAAATATCAAATTTGTTGACATATTATAGAGATTTATCAAATATATAATAATTTTCATGAAATAATTATCATTTTTATACAATAAATATACTTTTAAAACCCATAATGAATGATGGTTATGAAAAATGAAATACATTCCGATTATGGAGATGGTAGGCCGTATGTAAACAGGAGTGAAATTTCAATTTTTCACCGATCATTATGGAATTGAGGTAAGTAAAATTTTAACTTTATATAATGATAACAATTTCATTAATATCATATTATTTACTTATATATTTTATCTATGGGATGTGCTGATTAAAAAAGAGTCACATTGTTTTGTGAAGGTGGTAGTCCACAAGTATAGGATCGATGTTATCATATTCACATGAGTGAAAATAAAAGAATGAAAATGTATATTATTTTTGAAATTGATAAATATTTAATGAATATAATAATTATTTCATGTATATAATTATTAAAATTATTCCACATCACCTTCAATGTAATGTGTTAGTGAAATAAGAATCACATTGCTTTGCGAGGCAGTATTCCATTGTACACACGAGTGACGTTATCGGTTGTGACATCCCAACCCAGGTGCCAGATAATGGTGCCCTGATCCAGATAGTCATAGGACCTCCAGAACTCCTCCCTCTATTACCGAGGCTTCCAACATGAAATGAAGGTCGGATATGTCAATCATGATAATATTATACCCTCTTTTATCAGTTTAACACACCCAAGGGAATGATAAACAATAGAAAAAACATATATAAAACCACAAAAATAGAAATATATCAAGTTAGTCAAATGAGGAGATACAACATCCGAAACAAAGAAGAAAACATAGCACGATAATGCATGTGTCAAGTGTCTAAAAGGAAAAACTAGAAGAATAACACTAATGACACCCCATGGGGCCAAAATGAAATCTGGTTCCCTTAACCATGCTATATCCCCAAATCATCCATCAAACATAGGGAATTTCCCCTTAACCTCTCCTATAACAATAAAGTCTATTCATGTACCAATTAGGAAACCCAAGTTGAGTGTGAGTACAATTGAGTAGGACACCACAGATGACGTCTAAAAAAAATCCAATCAATAAAAAGATAATGGGGTTGAATAAGGAAATAATTACAATGCATAAGTAAAAAATTATCACATTATCAATCAATATTTATTTGACAGCATCTACCACCAGGTTCTTGAGGACACCCATACCTCAATACATTCTTCTTCCTACACAGTGTTTGAAATATGTTACATATTCAATTCACATTTCATTATAGCACATGGTATTACTTTATGCATGACACTTCAATTTCATTATTACGTCCACTTGGAACTATAGTCCAATGACAGTTTTTTGGGTGTAGAACACCATGTCTAGACCAATGCTTATCAACATGAATGTATATCATGGGAATAGAATATCATGTCTAGAACCCTAATTATCAACCATATATATATATATATTAGTTTTTTATAAAGTCTTGTCTAGAACCCTAATTATCAATCATACATATGTGTCCAAGGCATTGAACGTCATGTATAACACTCAAATTCTGAATCACACATATGTAACCTAAGTGTAGAATTTCATGTTTAGCACCTCAATTCTCAATCATAAATTTGTGTCATGGGCCTAAAATATCATGCATAGAACCCCAATTCCTAATCATGCATATATATATATAATAACATGTCACATTATCACATTTATCCCTATATCACATGTCTTTACATTGTCAGTTCAAATAGGATTAATCACAATTAATCTTATTATCATAATTAACCACCAAAAACTACCATTAATTAATTAATAAATTAATTAATCCAAGTATATTAATTTATTAGATAATTAATTAACCAAATCTATCACATTAATTAATTCATAAATTAATTAATCCAAGTATATTGATTTATTAGATAATTAATTAACCAAATCTATCCCATTAATTAATTCATGAATTAATTAATCATGTCAATTTAATTAATTAATTCAATAATAAATTAAATACAATAAGTATATTAATTAGTTCAATAATTAATTAACACTCTCCCAATATTAACATCTAATAATTAATTCACAAAATAATTATTCTCAGTTCAAAATTAAAAAAATTAAGAATTTAATAAATAGTTTAACAATTAGTTATCCCCAATTCCCTAATTCACTACATTAATAATTAATTCATCGATTTATTATCTTAATTCAACAAATACATTATTCAATCAAATCCCCAATTCCTCAATTCATTAATTGACCACAATAGTTAATCAAATTTAGGAATTTCAATTTCTAAACTAAACATTAAAATTCTTCACTCACATACAATTATTTGATGTTAATACTATTTGATTTGAATAATAGACCACCTACCTCAAAACATCGAAGAATAATTTCCCAAAAAAATCATAAAAATAGAGCAGTACAACGACAAAGAACAAGATCCAGATCTAAATACCTAAATCAATATTTACAAAAAAGATATCTTAATTATAGACCTAGATCCATAATCATATATATGGATTTATCAAATATAAATTTATATATAGAAAAATAGAGAATACATTTCCTCCAAAAGAATGAGAGAAGAGATGAAGATTATTGAGAAAACAACAATATAGAATCCACATATCGAGTGTGTAACACCCTAAGATTTTATGATTTTTTTTTAATTTCAGTGATGTATTGTGTTGTACTGTACACCAAGATTAGCTTGCGCTATACGCAACACTGTATTAGCTTGTAGTATATGCCACAATATTCTTGGCATGTGTTGCACACAATTTCATGTTCTTTTGATAGAATTCATTTCACGCAGCACTGAGTATAGATTTTGTTAAATTTATAAATGAATTAGGTTTTTATAATGTTATACACAACTCCAAAGGAGCTTTCACTACACACAACACTTACTTGGATTGCGTTACATGCAAGAGTGACCTTCCTCGACAGCTTGCATTGTATGCGATACTGAGTTTCACAAAACAATGATATATTATTAAAATATGATTATTTAATGGGATGTAAACATGACATTATTAATAGAATTAGCCACATTTTTAATTTTATATAACATTATTATTAATCTTACACATTCTATTAGAAAAAAATATTTTTTTTTCAGATAAAAGAATTATTTAAAAAATGAGATATTAATGCCTTTTAATGGAACACCCATTTTAAATCAATTTTTGGAAAATTTTATAAGTTATATTTGACAATATAAACATCTTATTTGGAATCGAGACATAAAAATTTACTTTATATAAAATTTTAATATTTTTCTGATAACTTTCATATTTTTATGAATAGTAAAAATATGTTAAATTTTAATTGAAAACAACTTTTTTTCATTGAAATAATTTATATGGTCTAAATATATTATCTAATGGGTTTAAGTTATAAATAGAATATATATTTATTTTTTAGTACAATGTAATTCATTTTCATTAATATTAGATTGAATTCATATGTAAAATTTTTTCAATCTTTTGAAATGTTTTAAACAAAAAACCATTTTTTTGACAATAGGAATAATTTTAAATTGATTACAGAAAATTTTTTATTTTGAATATGGAATAATGGATTCCATATTGGGAATCATGTGGTTTAAATAATGTAAATAGGTTACTTTTATTTCTAGTCATTATGAATAGTAACTTTAGTAAATATTTTATTTACCATGGTTAAAGGGAAAATATGGTAATAAGGATAAAAAATAATATTATAATTACCCTAAAACATATCCTAAACATATTTTATGATACAGGTACAACCATGGAAATCCTTGGGTCTATTCTGGTACCCCATTTAATTCCCCAAAAACTCATTTCTCGTGTATTAGTAATGTTGAGGTTTTATTTTGTTATCCGAACAAAGTTCAAACTCCAAAGTAAATATTATCGCACTTTGATTAAAGAATAAAAATATAACTATTATTATCGAACATAATTTATTCTTATCGAATAATAATTTAATAGAATATTTTAAATAATAACTATAATAATATAACTAATTTTCTTATTTTCCAAATATGATATATATATATATATACACACACACACACTGGCATATATATATATACATGCCTATGTAAACAAGATTTGAATTATAACTATATAAAACTAATATTATAATTTTATATATGACATTGAGAATTATTTCTTTAAAATATTTTAATGCCATTTTTTTTAAAAGTGAACTGTTTTAATTATATGAACAATTACTTAATATAATATATGGTTTTTATATATTTTAGAAAATATGATATGTATATATTTACTCTATACTTGTAGACAATTATGTAATTTAATATATGAATAATTATATGAGTTTTATGGATAATTATTAGATTATAAATTTTTTATTAAAATTTCATAACATTATTAATATTTTGAATTTTTTTTAATAAAATTAAAAATGTATACGCATTTTAATAGAATGATTAAAAGTGAACATATATATAAATGGTCTTTTAATAAAAATTATTGTTAACTTGAATCATAAATATATGTGTGTAATATTAACATTTTTTTATAAGGTTTCAAAATCACGAATTAGGATAATAATTATTATTATAACACATTCCCAATTATCAATTCAATTTTTAAAATTATACGTATATATACAAATATATGTTTTTTTAAATGAATTTAACAATAACTTTTACTTTTAAAAGTTTTGATAGAATATGTTTAATATATTATTAATTTTGTTTAACTTTTGACTTTTAATAGTATAATAAATGATAAAAGTAGATAATGATATGGGTATAAAAATATAATAAAAGAAAAATTGTAATGGATGAAGAAATCAGACAAAAGAAGAAGAAAACGGGGAATCCCGAATTTGGTTTAGGTGCCAAACAGAATGAAAAAAAGAAATGAAAAATAAAACAACAATAAAAAAGAGGTGAAAATCGGACAAAAGAAATAAGAAGAGAGGAATCTCGTAGTGGGTTTTAGGGAGTCTGTGTCCGAGTCGCGCCGCGAAGAGGGAGAGAGGGTGGTCGGGCCGTCGTGAAGGGTTTCAGGAGGCAGTTTATCCGGGGGTTCTCGAGCAGGCTAGGAGAGCATGAGCTGATGACGAGGGAGGCTGGGAGTGATGCTCGAGCAGGGCCAACAAGGGTGTCGAAGCCGGTGTCTTGCGTTTGAGGCCTAGTCTTCACGATGAGGCCAGCGGTGCTGAGAGGGTTTCTGTCCGGTGAGGTCGACGACAAGGCCGCTGGTCAGAGACGTCGTGCCGAGCTCTGATGTGAGACTGATCGGTTAGGGTTTCGGTCTTGTTTGATGGTTCGGTATGCCTTGATCCAGTGTGAGGTAGGGTTTTGGTTTTTGTCGGGATCTACCTTGTTTGTTTATTCCTCTTATTTAATTATTCTATCATTGTTTCTCTCTATTCATTGTTGACCTATTTTATTTTTATCTTCATCTTTGTCTGAAACTATTGTCACTTTTTTACTATAAACAGAATTGGTTTTGTTCGCAGTACAAGTCTATATGATTTTTTTGATTCGGGCTAATTGAAATCTTGGTATTTTGTTGAATCTAAGACTATATTGTTCCCTTGTTGTTATTGTGGTCCACAAATTTCTATTCAGCTACGATTCTATGGTATTTCTGTCTATTTGTTTTCTCTATCTGGTACTATTTTCCACCTTGCACTGCAATCGCTTTGTTGTTATGGCTATAAAGGCCTTGTTCCTCTCATAATTGAAATGAGGGTGAGGCCTTGCTTTAAGGGTGCATTCAAAACAATAGATCATCATTTCCCGAAAATCATGTAAGGGTGATTTTAATTTATAATTAATTTTTGTTATACAGTTATGATTCTCAAAATCTAGTGTTTTAAAACTTATATAGAGTTGTGAAACCCGTTTGCGTAGGGGATTTATTATTTTCAAATTTATTTTGTAAGGGTTCATTATACTTGTCTCAGATGTTTAATTATTTTACAACCTTAAGTTTGTAAGGGTTGTAAAGTTTCCCTGTCTTGTTTCATTGAGAGTATATACTTATATATTCTCATAATGATATGTTTATAATTTTTCGATAGTTTAGAAGTTCTTCTGTGTGGAATCTGGGTCTTTGGGTTCAGGAGATTTAATGGATGTAAGGGTTATGTTTTAATATTTTCCCTTAAATGTATTTTTTTAAGGGTTTAGTTAATTAGATAAATTTTGTAGTATATTTGTTTTACAAAGGTATGCACATATATACTTGTGCATAAATGTTTATATGAATCTATATATTTCATTATGACATATTATTCTCCGAACTGGGTTATGATTTTAAAATCTACGTGTTGAAAGGGATTTAATTAATTTTCTTAAACCATGTCATTATAAAATATTATATGCTTCTATATATATATATATATATATAATATACCATATATATCTATATAACCTGGAATTTTTAAATTTAGAATGGTTTTAAATTTTAAGTATTTATCTCTAAATCTTATGGTTTGTGAGAGAATATTTTGATCAAATTATGGTTGTTATATGGGTATATATATACACACACACATATATATATTGTATCATTTTATGTGTACATAAGTTAAGGGTTATTTATACACTTAATTTATATTCAGACATACACACATAATTTAATCTATTTCTATTTTATGTTATTACAGATTTTATTTACAATATTTAAATAAAGACTTGGATGCGAAAAAAGTTTTGAGTTCAAATGGATTGGCATATTATTTACACATACACCCATGGAGTTTGAATCCACCCAATTTAATTCTACTAAGTGTTAATTTTCAAATGATGTAAGGAAAATTTATTTATTTATTTATACTCTCTAATTTTCTATTTCTTGCAAGGATGTATATTTTCTTAAAATATGAAATATATTTATGATGCTAAGGGTTTGTTAGTATTAATCAAATTAAATTTATTTTAATATGTTAATATATATATATATGACTTTAGTTTTCAGAATATATAATGTAAGGGTGTGACATATACACATTTTATGTATATATATATATATATGGTTATATGTATGCACCAATAAGATTTAACCATAACTCGAATTAAATTGGACCAAAAAAAACTTCAGTGGTTAAAGTATGTTTTTGATATTCTTAATTAATTTCTCATAGAACGAATGTTGCACTGCATATGCTATGAAACATAAGGAATGGACACTGAATAAGATGTGACCATTTATCCACAGATGCCTTATGTACAGATGACATCTATCTTAATTTAAAATTAGTCATTTTTTATCTATAAATTTTCATTTCCACAAATCAAGGATTTTGGAAATTAAGAAACTATCATTTATGTGGTAACCCCATCCATTCATTACTTGCGTGTTTTAAGTTAATATCACATGTGAAAATAATGTTTAATATTTTATGCATGTCATTGGGAAAATTATTATTTAAATAATAACAGATATATTATGATTTAGTCCGTTTCCAATTCCTTTTACCAGTGCGTGAATTGAGCATGAGTAATGAACATGTATTTTAATGCATTAAAATTTTATTACTATGGATGAGTTGTAAGGTTATTATTTTATGTGATAATAAAACAATTTATTATTCATGATAACTTATGAAATAAGAATTTAATTATTCAAAGTTTTTGGGACACTTTGAATAATGTGAAATGAGAAACAAAGTAATATGTGTACTTGAAATGATAAGTGATTTAATAAATCAATGTGGTATGTGCAATTTGATTTATAGATATGAGGAATACATTGGACTTAGTATGTTCCGAGTTGGGGACTAGTAAAAGTAAGACCTCCGGGTTGGGGTTCGGTTATAGCAGACTCTCTGGGTTGGATCTCGATTATTAGAGGCTCTACGGGGTGGAGTCCAGTTACAGAGGATCCCTGGGTTGGGGTCCAGTTATAGTTAGCCCCTAGGTCTTGGCACGAGGCCTTGACACAAGTCCGACATATTCACTTTCCTCATTATGACTATGTAAATTAGTTAACCAGAGAAATATTCGACTAGTAGAATAATCATGGTTAAAGATATTATGATTATAAGAATACCAAGAAGTTTAATTATGGCACATTATTTATGAAATATTCAGAGATTTTATGGCTAGAGTATGCATCACAATAGTAAATGATGAAATTGAAGTTATTATTTTAAACACTGCTCTGATTATGCATTACACTTAACTATTAATTTTGTACTTTCATTTTAACATGAAATGTCTTTTATTTTTTATTATGAATGAGAATTCACATAGTTGATTCATGATAACATTATTATGTTTTAAATCGTGCACTTATACCCCTTAGACAATTGTCATGGAATGTTCAATGTGTTACAACACTTAAAGAAAATGTTTTATGTAAATTTTAAAGAATGTTTTCAAAAGTCATTTTGGGTATTGTATGTTATTTGTTTAGAAAAACCCCTTACTGGGAATTTGTATGCTCACCCTATGTTTTTGAATAAATTTTTTTAGGTAAAATATTTTAATAGAATAAACATTTCAAAAGTAGCTGGTTTCTTAGAGCCTGAACCGAATTCGATCCTCTGTATGGCACTTAATCCGGGTACATGGGAGCTGGGACGTGATAGTTTGTATCAGAGGATTCAGTTCAGATAACTCTAGAAAACCAGAACTGAACAATGAAAACCTACATAAGAAATAATAAGAATGATGTTTTCTTAATTTTCAGATGGAAAACCAATGTGCTAGTCTTTTGTCTCTTCCAAAAGAAGTATTAGAGACCATAGTGGGGCAATCATGTGTAGAAACCTATGAGACTTTTGAAAATATTCTCTTATCATGCAAAACCCTCTACTGAGTATCCAACTCTCCTCGTATACTCCAACTTCACCATGGAGCAGGTTTCATCTATTAACTCATGATGAATGCTCAATTCCAGTTTTATGTACGACATGGGAAATACTTTGAGGGTATCTTTAAATGTTTTACCCTAGCCAATAACTTATTTTCTCTTGAGGACTTTGAGTAGGCTTCACATGGGGGTGACCTCCGGGCAGTGTATCTATATCAAATTTTGACCTACGGTCTCTGTAGTTGAGTTATGGACTTTGAATCCCTTGAGAACGAGAATACTCATTTGCATTATCGGAATCAAGTTCATGTCGACGTCGCTCAACTTGATACCTGAAATGCTTCACTAAATCTGAATTCTAGATTTCCACACGTGGATGATCTTAGTTGCACATGGTACATCTGGACCAAGGATATAGAAGAATTTAGAACCACGTTGGGGATCCGTTTGTCTAAGAACAGGGGAAATACCCAACATCGGTGGAATCTATGTGGATTCATCTTAGAGGATGTCAGGAAATCCATACTAGTGTTTTGTGAGAGGGATCAAGATATTACATAATTTCTTGAGTTTTATAGAATGAATGATGTTATATTCTCTATTTTGATATGCTTTTACATAAAACAATGAATCTATTTACAATGGATTTTCCATACTGCAGGTTGATTTCTTAAAAATTTTCAGATAGAAGATATGTGTTAACCAACCAATATTTTATCACTACCTACCAAGATATTAGAGACTATAATTGTCCAGACATGCTCTGAAGAGGACCAACCCTATGCCAACTTACGTAGTACTTGTAAATTACTCCATCGAGTTTCGAACGACACAGACATACACTATATTTACCAAGGAAGAAATCTGGTCTACTACCGTATCACATTTTCACAATTTTCAACATATAGGAAAAAAAAGGAAAGTATAATGAAGCCCCTTTTCCGTGTCTTACTTTTGCTAATAACTACCAAGCTGTCAGTAAATTTCTAGAAGCTTCTTTGGATGGTGACCATCGAGCGGCCTACCTATTCCAGGTCCTCAGTATTTGTATGTATGGAGAACTTTAAGACATCAATATTTTCAAGAACGACTTGGTGGATGGGGCTTATAGGGATTTAGTTCAATCTGAACATTCCAACCTCCACACCTCCCGTTCCTCTTTATGGAAGGAAGAGTGCTTTAGGCATAGTTTCAACCCTAACTATTCGCAGTGTGTTTGGGCCAAAGAAAATTGACCAGCTGAATACTACCTTAGGGATCCACCTGAGGTCGTCAGCACCCTACTATCGGTGGTGTTCCCGGTAAAGGGACTTCGGGAGTGATGTGTGTCTGGTGTTGCTGTGGTTTGTGTACGAGCATTTTAGAATTGCAAGGAAACAATTCTTTGTAGGGGGGATAATGTAATGCCCCAAAACCTGTTTCTCATGTATTAGAAATATCGAGGTTTTATTTTGTTATCCGAACAAAGTACAAACACCAAAGTAAATATTATCACACTTTGATTAAAGAATAAAAAAATAACTATTATTGTCGAACATAATTTATTCTTATCGAATAATTATTTAATAGAATATTTTAAATAATAACTATATTAATATAACTATTTTGCTTGTTTTTCAAATAAGATATATATATACATATACATTTATATTTATATACACATATGTAAACAAGATTTGAATTATAATTATATAAAACTAATATAATTATTTTATATATGACATTGAGATATATTGCTTTAAAATATTTTAACACCATTGTTTTTAAAATTAAACTGTTTTAATTATACGAACAATTACTTAATCTATTATATGGGTTTTATATATTTTCAAAAATATGATATGTGTATATGTACTCTATACTTGCATACAATTATGTAATTTAATATATGAATAATATTGGTATTTATGCATAATTATTAGATTATAAATTTTTGATTAATGATTCATAACATTTTTAATATTTTGAAATTAGTTTAATAAAATTATAAATTTATTATAACACCCCGATATTTTATGAAAAATATTCTTTTTAATGTCTTGTGTTGTACACTACACCAAAATTAGCTTGTGATATACACAACACCGTATTTTCTTGCAGTATATGCAACACTATTCTTGGCTCGCGTTACACACAATTTCAAGTTCGTTCTGTAGAAACTATTTTACACAACATTATGTACAGATTTTGTTTAATGTATAAATGAAATAAGTTTTGATTATGTTATACACAACACCAAACAGATCTTTCACTAAACGCAGCCCTGTCTTGGCTTGCATTACACACAATAAAGACCTTCCTCGATAGCGTGTGTAGTACGCCATACTGAGTTTCACTAAACGAGATATTATTATAATATTATTATGAACTAGCCATTATGAATAGTAATGCCCACTTTTTGAAATTTTATAAATTTTATCTTTCAAAAATGGACTTCATTTTTGGATTTGGAATATCGAAATTATCTTAGGGTGAATTTTTTTTACTTTTTGGATAACTTTCATATTCTGACAAATAGTGAAAATTACTAAATTTTAATTAAAAACAACTTTTTTAATAGAAATAATTAATAGTGATAAATTATTAATTTGAGTGGTTTTAAACTATATTTTGAACATAGTTTTACCATTTAATACAATGTTGGTCATTTGATGTAATTTCACATTTAAACCAGACATAAACAAGTGTCAATCTTTTGATAGTTATTATCTCTTAAAAACACGCTATTTGTTTTGACAACGAGAATTAATTTTTAAATTAATTAATACAACTGATATTTTTGAATTTGGTAAAATAGACATCATTTTTGAATTCATAATATAAAATACATCTTAGGCCTAATTTTTGGTATTTTTCTGAAAAACTTCAATTTTCGATGAATAGTGAAACCACTAAGTGGTAGTTAAAAAATTGAATTTTTCATAAAACATAATTTTACCACTTCTATGAGTGGAATTTTGAAAATCCAAGAGACACAGTTAATATTAAGGACTAAAATGTGGTTCAATGAGATGAAAATATTTTTTGGTGAATAGTAACTTTTTAATTTTATTTACCACGGTTAAAAGTTAATAGGATAATTAAGGGTAGAAATGATATTATTATTACCCTAAAACATGTCCTAATTCTATTGGATACGTGTAATTCGACCAAAAACAACCTTAGGAATAACATATGACCATTTATGTCCACTTGGATTAGATTCAGACATTTATTGTTAATTTATTTAAAGAAGAGTTAAAATGGTTAAAATCAAAGTTTAATAACTAAATAATTTTTAATATAAGGTTATACATAGAATAAATTCAACTATAAATATTTATTAGAAATATAAAATTATCTCATACATAAAGGTGTTTTATTTATAATTTTTAGACATTAAATAATTTAATTTATATATGACACAATGATGATGCAGTAATTATCTTACAAATAAAATATTGACATAATTGATGTTATAAATACCCAAATAAATGTAATTTGAGACTTTTTATGAATTACACTAATTTTATCGGTTAATATGAAAAGTTAGTATTGATTTAGTTAAATTTTTTCGAACTAATAATTCTGTTATGATTTTCACAAAAATCAGTTACCAAATAGTGTCAAAATTGATATAAAATAGTTTTTAAAACAAATATTATATTATTAATTGTTATTTTATTCCTAGAAATCTATGGTATGGAAACATGACTTAGATAAGGGTATATATATTAATAATAAACAACTTGGGGTTCGTTTGGCTTTTTATAGTATGTTTATTAACCTTATAGTGTAAGAAAACAAGAAGACACGGTAAAAGAAAAATTAATTAACTTAAAGTTAAATCTAAATGATAAGGTTAAAATAGAAACCTAAACTTGTATAAATTATATTTTATGAGAGGATTTCAACCCATACCACACTTATTTTCTAAATAACTCAATTTGGAGCTACTAAAAACCGAATATGACTTTATAATAAAATAATATTTTTAGTTATTCCAAAGGTGCCCCTCTCCTCCCTTATAAAAGAGAACCTCCTCCCTCTCTTCCTCACACCACATGGAGCCTTCAAGCTCGTCCAAACCCTACCAAATTATCTTCTCCACTTCCGTATAAACTTCCTAGAGGTCCTGGTATTCTTCAAAGACCAATTTTAGTTCCCTAAAAGGAGGTCTCAAAGAGGCGCTTCAATGAAGAGGTAATGTCCGTTAATGATTCTGTCAACTTTATTTCTTCTTCCACTTCTTCTTATTTAGTTGTTTCATTATGAAGTAATAACATAATTATCACTCATATACTGATATGTTATTATAATTATGAAACAACCCTATTTCACCATCTATCCATCCTACGGAAAACGAAATCACCGCGCATGCGTACGTATGGAATACCGTCTCCACGCCGTGGTGTAATCTATTTTCCGCCACCACCTTACATGAATGGGTATAATGGTATAAATAAAAAACTATATATGGTTATTGTAAAGTGATATTTATTTGTTAATATTATACATACTCTTTAATACAATTCCATGATCATGGGAATGATATCATCGCTCGTGCATACATACGGACTACCGTCTCCACGAATGCGATGAGATTCATTTTCCATGATTAACCATTCAAGAATGATTATAAAGTATGTATAATGAATAATAATGAAATATATGACATAATTAAGATACTGGATTTATGTATACATATATATATTTCATCTACTTAATGTCATTCAATTCAATTAGGAAACGAAAACAGCGTTCATTCGTACGTACGGGCTACCGTCTCTATGAACGGTGTATTTCATTCCTTTTATCGATCTATAATATAAATGTATATGATGAATATATATTATATATAAATAATGTTTTAAATTCTGGAATTATGTAAATTAGTATATAAGTAATAATATCATGAACGAAAAGTCGAAACACATACGATAAATGAAATTATTTTACCCAAAACACTGCTTTAACATGGAATTTACAAAATAACAGGTAATATAAAGTCATAAGTGAAACATATATAATATCATAACAATGAATATGATTATGTAATAAGTCAATGACATTATTTAAATCAATATACAGGAGGTTCGGATCTATACGAAGCATATCAGATCTAAGGTAAGGGATAATTTTGCAAATCTCATTTTTATCCGAGATTGCTTATTCATAAGTATTTATTGGGGTTATTGATATCATCCATGTACCTATTTTATAAAAGTGTATTCATGTATGTTTAATGTACTTTTTACCCATTTTTACTTTTACCCCATGGTTTGGAAGGAATCCTTCTTTTATTTACCCTACAAGGTACTTTTTGACTTTTCCGACAAAAGTATGAGAAGAATGTTTTTTAATGTATATGAAATGAAAGGATTTTTATGGTTTTATAAATACTTATTTTTAATTAAGCTTCATCCAAAAGATTTCATGAATATTTTCAAAAAAATATTTTTCTTTTAAAATTGCTTGACGTTTTGTGAAAAGAAATTGATTTTGAAGAAGAAATGATATTTTCCTCAAGAATTCATTTCAAGTGTTTTATCAAAACCATTTTCCATCTAAGATGAAATTATTTAATATGTGTATGTTTCAAGTATAAAGTCTATATGATTTACATGGTTTCACTTTTCCTATTATGAAATGATATCTATTTCTTTTATATGGATTATGTGATGATGGGATGATGTTTATGAAATCCATTTTATTCGTTGGGTTATTATGATTGATGTATGTATATTTTGTAGAACAAGTAAGAATGATTTAATTATGAGATGGTTGGGACCTATATCTCCCTCCAATTCATTGGGTAAAGATTTATATCTCATGAGATAGACATGGCTGGAATGGTAAGTTAATCCGGTTCAGTGTTACAGGACTGAAACGAGGAGTGAACTTGATTCAGAAAGGGAATTTGTCCACTAAGATGGTCTTGGCAGCAATGCCTTGGATACTATGGAAATCATAACATGTGATTAATTGTTTCCCCAATTACATGTTTTATTCCCATTCTATTTTATCATGATTGATGTTCCCTTATGATATATGCCTTACGTACTTCCAAGATTTTTGTTTTTGCTCAAGATTTTGATGTTTAAATTTCATGTTCAAGTTTTTGCATTCAAATGATTATGGATTGTTCAATGTTATCTATGTTTACCCTTACTGAGCATTTGAGATCACCATTTTTATGTTTTCTTTTCCCCAAGATATAAAGAAAGGTTTTAGGTAAGAAAAAAAGGGGGGAAGATCTTTATGGGAGATGTTGAATATCTTTTACCATGATTAGAAGATTATGTTCCGAGTTTACAAAGACACTAAACTATTACGGTCCTTGAGTGTTGGTTTTTGTTATGTATTAATTAATCTGCAAAAGTAATGTAATGTCCATGTACGTCAATCTTCGAGTCTTTACAGTTGGTATCAGAGGAAAGGTTTAGTTAACCTTTGGAAACTAGGATGCGAAAACGTTAGTGAGATCCATAGAGATATTTCTAAGGTATGTCTAGGGATGTCCCTAAGGATAATTATACGTATATGATAGAGTCCTAGAACTACGGTAAAGATCTTATAATTTAACCTAAGATGTTAGATAATGAGGGTACTCCCCCTTTACTATATTGTTTTCCCTAATATGATTTTTTCCTCTCACACTATTCTTTTTGGGTTTTAGACGATGGATGGAACCCGAAGGAACCATGTTGATCAATGCAATGGAAAATGAAATTATTTTCCTCCTAAGAAAACAAATGTTATGGGAGATGGAGTGAAAAATATTATTACTATACTTACACATGCTATGAATCATTCTGGAGTTCTAAATAAGAAGAGAAGGGTGTAATATTATATTGAGTCCTTAACGAGGCAACGTCCATATTCTTTCAGTGGGTCTTCTGATCCACTTGTTGCTGAACTATGGATCAGTACCACTAAAAAGATATTTTCAGTTCTTCAATGTTCTGAACATGATAAAGTCATCATAGCAGTATATTGTTTGGAAGGTGAAGCTGATCAATGGTGGAATCTTATCAAGAATACGAGGCCAAGAGATGAAATTGAGTCCATGGAATGGGACGAGTTCAAGAACTTATTTTTCAAAAAGTACTTCCCTCATATTCTTTGAACAAAGATGGAGAAGGAATTTCTTGAACTAAAGAAAAAGGATGATGAATCTGTTGGTGTATACAAAGCGAATTTTACAAGGCTTGGAAGGCATGAACCTGGATTTATCATCCAATCTGAAAGTAAAGTTGATCGATTCTTCAGTGGCTTAAAACCAAATCTTTGAAGGGAATTAGCTATAAGAGACTTCATTAGCTATGAAGAAATTGTGCGTTGTGCTATCAAGGTAGAAATGGAAGTTGGTGTTACTTATCTATCTCATAGTTTTGACAAAAAATGAAAGATGGAGTTCAAGGATAAATCTCTTAATAATGGTGAAAAGAAGATGAATGTTTCCTTATGCTCAAAGTGTAGAAAGAAGCATGGTGGAGATTGTCTTAAAGGGACTAGAAAATGTTTTAAGTTTGGAAAAGAAGGTCATCGATCAGCTGAGTGTCGAAGTAATGGAAAAAGGGTTGCTAATGATGTGTATAAAGAAAAGACTTCAGAGAACGCACCACCAACACTTCAACGCTTCAAGTGAAAGGAAATGGGACATTATGATAATAAATGCCCTAATCCAAGTGTTAGTGATTATCTACCTAAGCAACCACTTAAGGAAAAGGAAAAAGGGAAGTCACATGCGATCACTATTGGAAATGTTGAATATGAAAACAATGCAGTGGAATGATTAAGTTTTTATGTAATGGGATTCCAAAATAATGTTGTATATAGTATCGTGGAATATTGGAATATTTATGTATTGGTCTATTGTGGTTTTCAATAATTTTATGGTACCGATAACCATGGAAAGTGATTGAGATATTTTTGGAAAAAAGATGATATGCGCATAATGAAGGGATAAGGAGAAAATGAAATGTTTGAAAGTATTCATGAGCTCATGACTGATATAAGGAAATAGTTATATCATGGTTTGAGTATATAGAATTTTGGGGTTTTGGTATGTGGAAAGAGTTAACTTTTGACAACACTCATGTTTTCACTAAGATTCAATGGGTATTTATTTTTCAAGAGAATACATGATTAAGGCTTTCGAATGTTTGGAATGTGACCAACAAGACATATCTTATGATATATGGGGATCAACGATGGTATTAACATGCTTGTTATATGAAATCTATGGTAATCATTTTCACTATAATATGAGAGTGGACTGCAGTATTATGGATAAGCCTAAAGATTGAAATGGATTATGTTAGACATAAGTTAGTATTTTTTAAGGATAGATGTTTTTTCGATATTATTGATGGGATGTTATAGTAATGAAGTTTTAGAAAAAGGACAACCTGCAGGATGGGCGACAGCCCATCACGTCAGACAAGGTTGTGGGAATCAAACCCACAACCAAAGTGCGACTGACCTTTATCGCCTACCACTGGCCTTCAGGTAGTCCCTGTTTAGTAGAAACTAGTTTTATTATATTAAGCAGTATGATATATGATGTATAAGTTCATTTTAGGAACCATATATGATTAATCTCACTATAGATGGACTTATGTATTTTTGATAACTTTTATAACATTTTCTTTGAGACAGATGGAATGACCCATCATTCTATCACATGATCTGCTAACAATTCACGAATGACAAATTCAACTTCATTTATTTAAGAGATGAAGTGGGAATTGTCCAAAGAACGACCAATGGTGAGACTGTACCAAAATCACAAAAGTATTTCTTCTAATTCCAATTTCATCAACTTTAGGGAAATGATCTTGAAAACCACAAATGTTGTCCTAGTGCCATTATATCCGATGAATCAGATGGTACCTTAGATCATCACAAATCTATGGCTTTGTGATTGATGGATTTTTCATAGCCATGTTCTCTACCACTCTCCATCAGAACTTGATGTTTAGATTTCACTTCCATATCCATATTTTCACCTATGTTCTCCCACGAGGAAAACCATTGATGAGTTAATTTGGGTAACTGTTATGTTTCATACATCACTTATTAAAATTAAGTTTTAGTATGTGGGTTTCTATTAAAGAAACTTTCAAATAGTCAACCATTTATAACCCCGACGAATTTCTAGGGCGAAATTCATTTTAAGGGGTGTAGAATGTAACACCCTGAGATTTTATGAAAAATATTATTTTTAATGTCTTGTGTTGTACGCTACACCAAAATTAGCTTGTGATATACGCAACACCGTATTTTCTTGCAGTACACGCAACACTATTCTTGGCTCACGTTACACACAATTTCAAGTTCGTTTTGTAGAAACTATTCTACGCAACATTATGTATAGATTTTGTTTAATGTATAAATGAAATAAGTTTTGATTATGTTATACGCAACACCAAACAACGAATTCACTACACGCATCCCTGACTTGGCTAGCATTACACGCAATAAATTCCTTCCTCGATAGCGTGTGTAGTACGTAATACCGAGTTTCACTAAACGAGATATTATTATAATATTATTATGAACTAGCCATTATGAATAGTAATACCCACTTTTTGAAATTTTATAAACTTTACCTTTCAAAATGGAGTCCATTTTTGGATTCGGAATATCGAAATTATCTTAGGGTGAAATTTTGTTACTTTTCGGATACCTTTCATATTCTGGTGAATAGTGAATATTACTAAATTATTATTAAAAACAACTTTTTTAATGGAAATAATTAATAGTGATAAATTATTAATTTGAGTGGTTTTAAAGTATATTTAGAATATATTTTTACCATTCAATACAATGTTGGTCATTGGATGTAATTTTACATTTAAACCAGACATAAACAAGTGTCAATCTTTTGATAGTTATTATCTCTTAAAAAGACGCTATTTGTTTTGACAACGAGAATTAAATTTTAAATTAATTAATGAAACTGATATGTTTTGAATTTGGTAAAATAGACATCATTTTTGAATTCATAATATCAAATATATCTTAGGCCTAATTTTTTGTATTTTTCTGGAAAACTTCAATTTTTGATGAATAGTGAAACCACTAAGTGGTAGTTAAAAAACTGAATTTTTCATAAAACATAATGTTACCGCTTCTGTGAGTGGAATTTCGAAAATCTGAGAGACACGGTTAATATCAAGGACTAATATGTGGTTCAATGAGATGAAAATATTTTTTGGTGAATAGTAACTTTTTTACTTTTATTTACCACGGTTAAAAGTAAATAGGACAATTAAGGGTAAACATGATATTATTATTACCCTAACATATATCCTAATTCTATTGGATAAGTGTAATTCGACCAAAAAAAACCTTAGGAATAAAATATGACCATTTAGGTCCATTTGGATTAGATTAGAAAATTTATTATTAATTTATTTAAAGAAGGGTTAAAATAGTTAAAATCAATGTTTAATAACTAAATCATTTTTAATATAGGGTAATAAATATGATAAATTCAACTATAAATATTCATTAGAAAGATAAAATAATTTCCCACATAATGGTGTTTTATTTTTAATTTTTAGACATTAAATAATTTAATTTATATATGACACAATGATGATTCAGTAATTATCTTATTAATGAAATATTGACATAATTGATGTTATAAATACCCAAATAAATGTAATTTGATACTTTTTATGAATTAAACTAATTTTCTAGGTTAATATGACAAGTTAGTATTGATTTATTTAAATATTTTTGAACTAATCATTCTGTTATGATTTTCACAAAAATCAATTACCAAATAGTGTCAAAATTGACATAAAATAGTTTTTAAAACAAATATTATATTCTTAATTGTTATTTTATTACTAAAAATCTATGGTTAGGCCAAATGACTTATATAAGGTTATATATATTAATAAAAAACAACTTGGGGTTCGTTTGGCTTGTTATAGTAAGTTTATTAACCTTATAGTGTAAGAAAACAAGAAGACACGATAAAAGAAAAATTATTTAACTTAAAGTTAAATCTAAATGATAAGGTTACAATAGAAAGCTAAACTTGTCTAAATTATATTGGATGAAAGGATTTCGACCCATCCCCACCTTAGATTCTAAATAAATCAATTTGAAGATATTAAAAACCTAATATGACTTTATAATAAAATAATATTTTTAGTTATTCCAAAGGTGCCCCTCTCCTCCCTTATAAAAGGGAACCTCCTCCCTCTCTTCCTCACACCACTTTGAGCCTTCAAGCTCGGCCAAACCCTGCCAAATTATCTTCTCCACGTACCTAGAAACAACCTAGAGGTGCTGGTATTCTTAAAAGACCAATTTTAGTGCCCTAAAAGGAGTTCTCAAAGAGGCGCTTCAAAGAAGAGGTAATGTCCGTTAACGATTCTTTCAACTTTATTTCCTCTTCCACTTCTTCTTATTTAGTTGTTTCATTATGAAGTAATAACATCAGTATTTCTCATATACTTATATGTTATTATAAGTATGAAACAACCATATTTCACCATCTATCCATCCTATGGAAAACGAAATCACCGCGCGTGCGTACATACAGAATACCGTCTCCACGTCGTGGTGTAATCTATTTTCCGCCACCACCTTAAATGAATGGGTATAATGGTGTAAATAAATAACTATATATGGTTATTGTAAAGTGATATTGATTCTGTAATATTATACATACACTTCAATACAATTCCACGATCATGGGAATGGTATCATCGCTCGTGCGTACGTACGGACTGCCGTCTCTACGAATGCGATGAGACTAATTTTCCATGATTAACCATTCAAGAATGATTATAAAGTATATATAATGAATAATAATGAAATATATGACATAATGAAGCTAATGGATTTAGGTATACATACATACACATATATATATATATATA
Organism: Viscum album; assembly: GCA_963277665.1. Classification (NCBI taxonomy): domain Eukaryota; kingdom Viridiplantae; phylum Streptophyta; class Magnoliopsida; order Santalales; family Viscaceae; genus Viscum; species Viscum album. The sequence continues at coordinate 426,124,309 of OY728150.1, read as the reverse complement.
TATATATATATATATATTTCATCTACTTAATTCCATTCAATTCAATAAGGAAACGAAAATAGCGTTCATGCGTACGTACGGACTACCGTCTCCATGAACGGCATATTTCATTCCTCTTATCAATCTATAATATATATGTATAGGATGAATATATGTTATATATAAATCTTTTTTTACATTCTGGAATTATGTAAATCTGGATATAAGTAATAATATCAAGAATGACAAGTCGGAACACATACGATAAATGAAATGATTTTACCCAAAACGCTGCTTTAACATGGAATTTACAAAAGAACGGGTAATATAAAGTCATAAGTGAAACATATATGATATCATAACAATGAATATGATTAAGTAATAAGTAAATGACATTATTTAAATCAATATACAGGAGGTTCGGATCCATACGAAGCATATCAGACCTAAGGTAAGGGATAATTTTGCAAATCTCATTTTTATCTGAGATTTCTTATTGGTAAGTATTTAATGGGGTTATTGCTATCATACATTTCCATGTTTTATAAAAGTGTATTCATGTATGTTTAAATTCCTTTTTACCCATTTTGACTTTTACCCCATGGTATGGAACGAATCTTTGTTTTATTTACCCTACAATGTACTTTTTGAATTTTTCGACAAAAGTACGAGAAAAATGTTTTTTTAACGTATACGACATGAAAGGATTTTTACGGTTTTATAAAACCTTATTTTTAATGAAGCTTCCTCCAAAATATATCATTACTACTTTCAAAAAAATATTTTTCTTTTAAAATTGCATGATGTTTTGTGAAAAGAAATTGATTTTGAAGAAGAAAGGATATTTTCCTCAAGAATTCATTTCAAGTGTTTTATCAAAACCATTTTCCATCTAAGATGACATTATTTCATATGTGTATGTTTCAAGTATAAAGTCTCTATTATTTACATGGTTTAACTATTCTTATTATGAAATGTTATCTATTTCTTTTATTTGGATTATGTGATGATGGGATGATGTTTATGAAACCCATTTTCTTCGTTGGGTTATTATGAATGATGTATGTTTATTTTATGGCACAAGTAAGAATGATTTCAATATGAGATGGGTGGGACCTATATCTCCCTCCAATGCATTGGGTAAAGATTTATATCTCATGAGATAGACATGGCTGGAATGGTAAGTTAATCTGGTTCAGTGTTACAGGACTGAAAGGAGGAGTGAACTCGATTCAAAAAGGGACTTTGTCCACTAACATGGTCTTGGAAGCAATGCCTTGGCTACTATGGAAATCATTACATGTGCTTAATGGTTTCCGTAGTTACATGTTTTATTCCCATGGTATTTTATCATGATTGATGTTCCCTTATGATATACGCCTTACCTACTTCCAAGATTTATGTCTTTGCTCAAGATTTTGATGTTTAAATTTCATGTTCATGTTTTTGCATTCAAATGATTATGGATTGTTCAATGTTATCTATGTTTACACTTACTGAGAATTTGAGCTCACCCTTTTTTATGTTTTCTTTTCCCCAGGATATAAAGAAAGGTTTTAGGTAAGAAAAAAAGGGGGGGAAGATCTTTATGGGAGTTGTTGAAGATCTTTCACCACGATTAGAAGATTATATTCCGAGTTTCCAAAGACACTAAACCATTACGGTCCCTGAGTGTTGGTTTTTGTTATGTATTAATTATTCCACAAAAGTAATGTAATGTTCATGTAGGTCAAGCTTTGGGTCTCTACATGTATAACCATTTTAATAGAGTGTTTAAAAGTGCACATATATATAAACAATATTTTAATAAAAATTATTGTTATCTTGAATCATATTTATATATATGTGTAATTTTAACATTTTTTTCTAAGGTTTCAAAATTACAAATTAGGATAATAATTACTATTATAACACACTCCCAATTATCAATTTAATTTTTAAAATTATAAGTATATGTACAAATATATGTTTTGTAAATGAATTTAATAATAAATTTTACTTTTAAAAGTTTTGATAGAATAAGTTTAATATATTATTAATTTTGTTTAACTTTTTACTTTTAATAATATAATATATGAAAAAAGTACATAATGATATGGGTATGAAAATATGATAAAAGAAAAATAGTAATGGACGAAGAAATCGGCCAAAAAAAGGGGAATCCTGGACTAGGGTTTAGGCGCCAAATGGACAAAAAAAAGGAATTAAAAATAAAAAAAAAATAAAAAAGAGTGGAAAATCGGACAAAAGAAATAAAAAGAGAGAGGAATCCCATAGTGTGTTTCAGGGAGTCCACGTCCGAGTCACACTATGAAGAGGGAGAGAGGGTGGTTTAGTCGTCGTGAAGGGTTTTAGCAGGCGCTTCATCTGGGGGTTCTTGAGCAGGCCGGGCAAGCACGAGCTGATGCCAAGGGAGGCTTGGCATGATTCTTGAGTAGGGCCGACGAGGGTGTCGAAGCCAGGGAAGTCCGTTCAAGGACGAGTCTCCACGATGAAGCCAGAGCTTCTGAGAGGGTTTCTATTCGGCGAGGTCGGGGACAAGGCCACTGTTCAGAGACATCACACCAAGCTCTGATGCGAGTCTGATTGGTTAGGGTTTTGGTTTTGTTTGATGGTTCAGTATTCCTTGATCCAACATGAGGTAGGGTTTTGGTTTTTGTCAGGATCTACCTTTTTATTTTTTTCTGTTATTTAATTATCCGATCATTGTTTCTTTCTGTTCATAGTTAAACTATTTTAGTTTTATCCCCCTCTTTGTCTAAAACTGTTGTTACTTTTGGACTATAAAGAAAATTGTTTTTTTCCACAATACAATTCTAGCCTATTCTATTTTGATTCGGGCTAATTTAAATCTTGGTATTTTTTGAATCTATGACTATAATGTGCCCTTGTTGTTATTGTGGTCCAAAAATGTCTATTAAGCTACGATTATATGGTATTTCTGTCTATTTGTTTTCTCTATCCGGTACTATTTTCCACCATGAACTGCAATCAATTTGTTTCTATGGCTATAAAGGCCTTGCTCCTCACATTATTGAAATGAGGGAGAGTAATTTCTATAAGGGTGCATTTTAAGAAATTGATTTAAATTTCCTGTAAATCAAGTAAGGGTGATTTTGATTTATAGTTAATTTTTTTGTACACTTATGATTCTCAAAATTTAGTGTTTTAAAACTTATATAGAGTTGTGAAACCTGTTTGCGTAGGGGATTTAATATTTTCAAATTGATTTTGTAAGGGTTCACTATACTTTTATAGAATATTTAATTATTTTATGACCTTATGTTTGTAAGGGTTTTGAATTTTCCATGTAGTGTTTCATTGAGAGTATATACTTATATATGCATCTAATGGTATGTTTATAATTTTGCGGCAGTTTAAATGTTCTTCTGTGGTGAATCTTGGTCTTCGGGTTCAGGTGATTTAATGGATGTAAGGGTTATGTTTTAGTATTTTCCCATAAATATATATTTTGTAAGGGTTTAGTTAATTTGATAAATTCTGTTGTCTATTTTTTTAAAAGGTATGCACATATATACTTGTGTATAAATGTTTATATGAATCTCTATATTTCATTATGACATATTATTTTGCGAACTGGGTTATGATTTTAAAATCTATGTGTTGAAAGGGTTTTAATTTTTTTTCTTATACCATGTCATTATAAATTATTATACGCATATATATATATATATATAAGATACCATATCTATCTATATAACCTGGAATTTTTAAATTGAGAATGGTTTTATATTTTAAGTATTTATCTCTAAATCAAATGGTTTGTGAGGGAATATTTTGATCAAATTGCAGTAGTTATATGTGTGTGTGTACACACACACACACACACACACACATATATATCTTATCATTTTATGTGTACATAAGTTAAGGGTCATTTATATACCTAATGTATATTCAGACAGACACACATAATTTAATCTACTTCTATTTTATGTTATTAAATATTTTATTTGAAATCTTTAAATAAAGACTTGGATGCGAACAAAGTTTTGGGTTCAAATGGATTGACATATTTATTACACATACACCCATGGAGTTTTAATCCACCATGTTTAATTCTACCAAGTGTTAATTTGCAAATGATGTAAGGAAAATTTATTTATTTATTTATACTATCTAATTTTGTAGTTCTCCCAAGGGAGTTCATTTGCTTAAAATAAGAATTACTTTTATGATGCTAAGGGTTTGTTAATATTAATCAAATTATATTTCTTTTAAGATGTTAATATATATATATATATATGACTGTAGTTTTTAGAATATTTAAAGTAAGGGTGCAACATATACACATTATATGTATATATTTATATATGGTTATATGTATTCACCCATAAGCTTTATCCATAACTCGAATTAAATTGGCCCAAAACAAAATTCAGTGGTTAAAGTATGTTGTTGATATGCTTAATTAATTTATCATAGAACGAATGTTGCACTACATATTCTATGCAACATAAGGAATAGACGCTTAATATGACATGACCATTTATCAGCACATCCCTTGTGTACAAATGACATCTATCTTTATTTAAAATTAGTCATTTTTAATTATAAATGTTCCTTTCCACGAATCAAAGATTTTTGAAATTGAGAAACTATCATTATATGTGGTAACCCCATCCATTCATTACTTGTATGTTTTAAGTGAATATCACATGTGCAAGGAATATTTAATTTTTTATGCATGTCGTTAGGAAAATTATTATTTAAATAATAACCGACATATTATGATTTAGTATGTTTCCAATTCCGTTTATCAGTGCATGAATTGAGCATGAATAATGAACATGTATTTTAATGCATTAAAAGTTTATTACTATGGAAGAGTTGTAAGGTTATTATTTTATGTGATAATCAAAAAATTTATTATTCATGATAATTTATGAAATAAGCATTTAATTATTCCAAGTGGTATGGGAAATTTTGAATAATGTGAAATGAGAAACCAAGAAATATGTGTACTTAAAATGATAAGTGATTTAATAAATCAAAGTGGTATGTGCACTTTGATTTAGAGATATGAGGAATGCATTGGACATAGTATGTTCTGGGTTGAGAATAGGTAAAATTAAGCCCTCCGGGTTGGGGTATGGTTACAGAAGACCCTTTGGGTTGGATTCTAGTTATTAGAGGCTCTTCAGGGTGGAGTCCAGTTATAGAGGCTCTCCGGGTTGGGGTCTGGTTACAGTTAGCCTCTAGGTCTTGGCACGAGGCCTTGACATAGTTCGGTATATGCACTTTCCTCATTATGACTATGTAAATTTATTAAAAAGAGGAATATTTGACTAGTAGAATAATCCTGGTTAAAGAGATTATGATTATAAGAATCACAATAATTTTAAGTATGGAATATTATTTATGCAATACTCAAAGATTTTATAGCTAGAGTATGTATCACAATAGTAAAGGATGAAATTGAAGTTATTATTTTAAGTGCAGATCTGATTATGCATTACACTTAGATATTAATTTTGTACTTTAATTTTAACATGAAATATCTTTTAATTTTTATTCTGAATGAGCATTCCCATATTTGAATCATTATAATGCTAGTATGTTTTAAATCTTGCACTTATACCCCTTATAAAATTGTAATGGTACGTTCAATGTGCTACATCACTTAAAGAAAATATTTTATGGAAATTTTCAAGAATGTTTTAAAACATTATTTTGGGTATTGTATGTTATTTTTTAAACCCCTTAATGTGACTCGTATGCTCACCCTACGTTTTTTATTAAAATTTTTCAGGTAAAAGCTTTTAAGAGAAGAAACATTTCAGCAGTAGCTGGTTTCCCAAAACCGGAACCAAATTCAATCCTCTGTATGGCACTGGCTCCAAGTACTCAGGAGCTGGGGAATAACACCCCATGTATCCACTTGTAAGTGAAAATGACATTTAATTACTTTTAATTAAATGTTATGGAAAATATAACATAAACATAAATGTTTTACTAAAATAATTTTTTATATGGGGTTATATAAGTGATATATTTGACTATAAATATTCATTATAAATATAAAATTATTTTCTACATCCTGATATTTTATTTTTAGTTTTTGTACATTAAATAAATAAATTCAATTATGACACAAGGATGATGCAGTGATTGCATCATTAATAAAGGATAAAAAAATGAATTTGTAAAAATTAAAACAAATGTAATTTGGTTATTTTGATGTCATCAAAGAGTTTTTTAGTTTATTTTTATATATTAAATTTTATTTAATTCTTTAGTTTTTATGGAATAAGTTTATGATTTTTTTAAAAAATCAAGTATTAATAGTGTCCAAAATTGACACAATTCATAACTTAAAAAATAAAATAGTTTATTAAATGATATTAAATTCCAAAAAAATTTAATATTTGAAAAAATTGTCTATATAAGTCTAAACATGTCATAAATAACTTTTTTGGGTCGTTTGACATGATATGGTGATTAAATTAACCCACAACGTGTATATAACATGATATCACGGTAAGATTAAAAAGGGTAAAAGAAGGGTAAAACCTAAAAGATAAGGATAAAAAAAATATAAAAAACATGTTAGAAAATTACTGGATTATATTGATTACAATGAAAGTAATATTATATTATAATTAAATAATATTAGCATCATTTTAAGTCGATATATAATTTATAATAAATTAATATTTTGGAACTTTCTTAAAGTGTCCCTGCCCTCTCTTATAAAAAGGGCACCTCCTCCATCTACTCTTAACTCTATTTTGAGCCTTAATTCTCAGAAAAACCCTTCAAATTTCTCTTATTAACATCCCTAGTTACATTCTAGAGGTTATGGTCTTCTCAAAAGACCAACTCTAGTGTCCTAAGAGGAAATTTTAAGGAGGCACGTCGAGGATGAGGTAATCTCTACTACCGATTCTTTATAATTTATTTCTTCTTATATTTACTCTTTTTTAGTTGTTTCATTATAAAGTAATAACATAAGTATAAATAATATACTAATATGTTATTATAAATGTGAAACAACCCTATTTCACATTCTATCCATCCTATGAAAAATGAAATCACCGCGTATGTGTACATACAGATACCGTCTCCACACTGTGGTGTAATCTGTTTTTCACCACCACCATACTTGGATGGGTATAATGGTGACAATAATGACTATATATGATTATTATAAAAATTAAACTAATTATAAGATATTATACACCATCCATTTCAATACTTTTAAACAACTATGATAATGACATCATCGCCCGTGCGTACATATGGCTTACCGTCTCAACGACACGATGAGATTCCTTCTCCATATTAACTATTCAAGAATTATTATAAAGTATAAGTAAAAAATAATCCTAAAATATATGAAATAATAATTCTACTGGATTTATGTATATATATATATATATATATATATTTCATTTACTTACTTCCATTCAATTTAATAAGGAAACAATAACGTTCATGGGTACGTACGACCTACCGTTACCTTGAATGGTGTATTCCATTCCATTTATCAATATATTATACATATACTTATATACTGAATATATATGTTTTATAAATAATTTTTTAAATTCTTTATGCTGGTAAATCATGATCTAAGTAATCATATTAAGAATAAAAAGTCAAAACACATATGATAAATGAATCAATTATTACCCAAAACGTCACTCTAACATGGAATTGACAGATGAACTGGTAATATAAAGTCATAAGTGAATCATATATGATATCATAAATATTATAATGGTTCTGTTACAAGTTAATAGATTGTTTAAACCCACTATACAAGAGTTTTGGGCACATACAAAAGAAATCAGACCTAAGGTAATGGATAATTTTGGAATCTCATTTTTATCTGAGATTGTTTATATGTAAGTATTTACTAGGGTTATATTTATCATCCATGTAAAAGTTTCTAAATATGTTTTCATAAAATATTTACTATTCATACATTTATTTTTAAATTCATTTTACCCTTTTTTGACTTTTACTACATGGTATGGAAGGAATCATTCTTTTCTTTACCATACAAGGTACTATTTGAATTTTTCGGTAAATGTACAAGGAGAATGTTTTTTTAACTTATACAACATGAATGGATTTTTACGTCTTCATAATTCCTTATTTCCATGAAGAATATTATACACTATTTCATGTATATTTTCAATTAAACTCTTTTCATTTAAAATTTCACGACATTTCAAGGAAAGAAAAAATTTTGAAGAAGAAAGGATATTTTCCTCAAGATCTGATTTCAAGTGTTTTATTTAAATAATTTTTTAATCTAAGATGAAATAGGGTTATGTTTATATCCCATTTATTTCTTATTTTTGATTGATTTTATGATGGAATTATTTTTATGATGTCCAGTTATCTTATATGTATTATGTTATGATGACATGATGTTTAAGAATCCGATTATATTTCATGGGTTATGAAATGATAAATGATTTATTTTTTTGTGTCTCATGTAAGAATGATTTTGATATGAGATTGGTGGGTCCTATATCTCCCTCCAATGCATTAGGTAAATATTTATATCTCATGATATAGACATGATGGGAATGATAGGTAAATCCGGTTCATTAATACATTGCTGGAATGACATGAAAACTTGGTTGAGTAATGGACTTTGTCCACTATGACGATCTTGGATAAAATGACTTGGCTACGATGGAAATAATATTATGTACTTAATGGTTTTCAAAAGTTCCATATTTTATTCCCATGATATTTTATCTTGATTAATGTTCCTTTATGACCCATTCCATACGTACAACAAATATTAATGTCATTGCTCAATTTTTTTATGTTTAAACCTTAGGTTTATGTTTTTATGTTCAAATTTTTATGTTTTGTTTTATGTTCTCCATGTTTACCCTTACCGAGTATTTGATCTCACCATTTTCATGTTTTATCTTTCCCAGTATATAAAGAAAGGTTTTAGGTTCGAAAATAAAAGGGGATAATATTTATGGGAGATGTTGTATATCTTTCACCATGATTAGAAGATTATGTTCTGAGTTTCAAAAGGAATTAAACTAATATGGTCATTGGGTGTCTATTTTTAGTTATGTATTAAGTATTCCGAAAAAGTAAAATAATTCCCATGTATTCCAGGGTTGGGTCTCTAAAATTGGTATCAGAGTGAAGGTTCAGTCAACCTATTAAAACTAGGATGTGAAAGCTTTAGTGATATCCATAGATATATTTCTAAGGTTTGTCTTTGGATGTTGCAAATGTTAAGTATAACTATAGGTTTCAGTATGACAATTATGGTAATGATCATGAATAACCTAGGATTAAACCTAAGATTTTATAGATTGAATGTACTACACTTTGATATGTTGTTTTCCTTGTATGATTTTTTTCCTCTCACACTATTCTTTATGGGTTTTAGACGATGTCTAGAACCCGAAAAACCATGTTAATGATTAATGCATGGGGAAATAAAATGACTGTCCTTCTGAATAACCAAATGTTATGGGGGATAGAATGAAAAATATTATTTCTATACTTACTCAAGATATGAATCATTCTGGACTCCCAAATTAATAGAGAAGGTAATAACATTCTTTTTAGTCCTTCACGAGGAAACATCCACATTCTTTCAGTGGGTATTCTGATCAACTTTTTACTGAACAATGGATCGGTACCATTGAAAATATATTTTCCATCCTTATTATATATCACTATACATCTGAACATGATCATTAGATTTCTCTTCCATATCCATGTTTTCACTTACCACTATTTTTCTCCTATGTGGAAACCCAGTGAAGATTTAATTTGGGTAATTGATACATTTCTTACTTTCCTTTTAAAAATTATGTCTTAGTATCCCTTTTTACGATGTGGGTTTCCATAAAAGAAACATTCAAGTAGTAAACCATCTATAACCCCGATGAATTTTGAGGGAGAAATTCATTTTATGGGGGTAAAATGTAACACCTTGAGATTTTATGAGATATATTATTTTTAATTTCAGTGATTACTTTTGTTTAATGCTACACCAATATTAGATTTATCTATATGCAATAACATATTTTCTTGTAGTATATGAAACACTATTCTTACCTTTTGTTACACACAATTTCATGTTCTTTTGATAGAATTCATTTTACGCAACACTAAGTATATATTTTTTTCAATTTATAAATGAATTAAGTTTTGATTATGATATACTCAACACTAAAGGAAGCTTTAACTACACACAACATTGACTTGGTATGCGTTACATGCAAGAGTGGCCTTCCTCGATAGCTTGAGTTATACGCGATACCGAGTTTCGGTAAACAACAATATATTGTTAAAATATTATTATTTAATGGGATATAAACTAGCCATTATGAATAGTATTAACAATTTTTTTTTATTTTATATAACATTAGCATTCATATTACATATGTTATGAGAACAAAATCAAATATCCAGATAAAAGATGAATTTTTCAAAAAAAAAATGCAGTTTTACCACCCTTTGATGGCGCACACATTTTAAATATAGTTTTTGAAAATTTTATAAGTTATATTTGACAATATAAACTTATTATTCGGAATAAGGAAATTAAAATTTATTTTGTATAAATTTCTGATATTTTTCTCATAACTTTCATAGTTTGATGAATAGTAAAAATACGATAATTTAAATTGAAAACAACTTTTTTTTCATTGAAATATTTTACATGGTTAAAATAAATTATTAAACGGTTTTAAAGTATAAATAGATTATATTTTTTATATTTTAAGACAATTTAAGTCATTGTCATTAATTTTACATTGAATTCATATGTATAAACATTTCAATCATTTGCAACGTTTTACTCAAAAACCCATTTTTTATACAACGAGATTAATTTTAAATTAATTAATACGACATATGTGTTTTGAATATGGAACAATGGATTTAATATTTGGAATCCGTAGGTCCAAATTGTGTAAATTGGTAACTTATATTTTTATACAATATGAATAGTAACTTCAGTAAATATTTTATTTACTTGGGTTAAAGGGTAAATATGGTAAATAAGGGAAACAAATAATATTATAATTACCATAAAATGTGTCCTAACCCTATTGGATGATAAATGTATGACCATGGTAATCCTTGGGTCCATTTAGGGACCTTATAGAGACACTTTTTAGTGAAACCGACATTTAATTACTATCAATTTAATGCTAATAAAAATATAACCTAAGCATATATATTTTACTAAAACATTTTTTATATAGGGTTATATAAGTGATCATTTTGACTATAAATATTTATTATAAATATAAAAACATTTTATAAATCTTTGTATTTAATTTTTAATTTTTTTACATTTAATAAATAAATTTAATAATGACACAATGATGATACAGTGATTGCATCATTAAAAAAGGATCCAAATAAATGAATTTATAAATACTAGAAAATATAATTTTGTTATTTTTAAGTCATAAAATAATTTTATGGATGATATTGAAATATTATATTTGATTTAATGCCTTATTTTTGAAGGAATCAGGTTGTTATGAATTTTTAAAAAAGTCATGTATGAATAGTGTTGAAAATTGACACAATTTATAACTTAAAACATAAAATATTTTATTAAATGATATTAAATTCTTAAAAATATAATATTCCTCAAAATTTTTAATATATGTCAAAATTTGTTATAAATAACTTTTTTTGGGGTCGTTTGACATGATATGGTAATTACATTAACCCACAATGTGTAAATAACATGACATCATGGTAAGATTAAAAAGGGTAAAATAAGGGTAAAACCAAAAAGATAAGGATAAAAAAATATAATAAACTTGTAAAACAATTATTGGATGATTGTTATTAGAACAGAAATAATCTTATATTATAATTAAATAACATTTGGACCACTTTATGTCGAAATGTAATTGTTAATAAATTAATATTCTGAAACATTGTTGAAGTGCCCCTCCCCTCTCTTATAAAAAGGGCACCTCCTCCCTATTTTATTCACTCCATTTTGAGACTGAAAACTCGTCCCAAACTTGATAATTTCTCTTCTCAACTTTCCTATTTACATTATATAATTTCTAGTATTCTCAAATGAACTACTCTAGTGTCCTAAGTGGAAATTTAAAGGAGGTGCGTTGAGGAAGAGGTAATCTCTTCTACCAACTATTTCAAATTTATTTCTTATTATACTTACTCTTCCTTAGTTTTTTAATTATGAAGTAATGAAAAAAGTATCAATAATATACAGATAATTTATTATAAATATTAAACAACCCTATTTCACCATCTATCTATCCTATAAAAAAATAAATCTCTGTGTGTGCGTACGTACGGATTACCATTTCCACACCGTGGTGTAATCTGTTTGTCACCCCCACCTTACTTGGATTGGTATAATGGTGGAAATAATAACTATATATGTTCCTTATAACATTATATAAATTCTGAGATATTATACACCATCCATTTCAATATCATTCCACAACATTGGGAATAATATCATCATTCGTGCGTACACACAGCTTACCGTTTCCATGACGCGATGAGATTCATTCTCCATGTTAACTATTAAATAATGATTATAAATTATATATAATAAATAATTATGAAATATATGACCTAATAATTCTATTGGATTTATTTATATATATGTGTATCATTTACTTGCTTCCATTCAATTTAATAAGGCAACGAAAACAATATTCATCCGTACGTATGACCTACCGTCTCCATGAACGGTGTATTACATTCCATTTATCGATCTATTATAAATATATTTATATACTGAATATATATGATATATAAATCCTCATTTACATTATATAAGTAGGTAAATAATGATCTAAGTAATCATATGAGGAATAAAAAGTCCAACCACATTTGATAAATGAAACGATTATTACCCAAAACGTTGCTTTATCATGGAATTTAAAAATAACGGAGAAATATAAAGTCATAAGTGAATCATATATGATATCATAAATATTATTATGGTTCTGTTAGAATTTAATTACATTTTTAAACCCAATATACATAAGTTTTAGACACATATGAATGAAACTGGACATAAGATATGGGATAATTTTTCAATCTCATTTTTATCTAAGATTGTTTATACATAAGAATTTACTAAGTTATATTTTTCATTGATGTCCATGTTTTATAAATATGTTTTATAAAATGTTTACTATTCTTCCATGTATTTTTAAATTCATTTTTTATCATTTTTTACTTTTACTTCATGGTATGGCAGGAATATTTATTTTGTTTACCATATGAGGTACTTTTTGATTTTTTTTCGGTAAAAGTAAATGGAGAATGCTTTTTTACTTATAAGGAATGAAAGGATTTTTATATCTTATTAATTACTTATTTCCAAGAATAATCCTCTCTACTATTTCATGTTTATTTTCAATTAAATTATTTTATTTTAAAATTTCACAACATTTTGAGAAAAGAAAATATTTTTGAAGAAGAAATGATATTTTTCTCAAGAAACGAGTTCAAGTGTTTTATCAATATCATTTTTCCATCTAAGATGAAATAGGGTTATGTTTCTATCCCTATTATTTATTTGTTTTGATTGATTTTATGATGGAATTATTTTTTTTGATTTCCATTTATCTTATATGGATTATATTATGATAACATTATGTTTAAGAATCCCATTTTATTTCATAGGTTATGCTATGATGAATGATTTATGTTTTTGTGGAACATGTAATAATGATTTCGATATGAGATGGGTGGGACCTATATCTCCCACCAATTAATTAGGTAATGATTTATATCATATTAGATTGACATGAATGGAACAACAGTTCAATCTAGTTCAGTAATACATGGCTGGAAAGGTAGGTAAACCCGGTTCAGTAATGGACTTTGTCCACTATGATGGTCTTGGAAAAAATTTATTGGCTATTATGGAAATAATATTATGTGCTAAATGGTTTTCCATAATTCCCTATTTTATTCTGATGATATTTTATCATGATTAATGTTCCTTTATGATCCATGCCTTACATAATTCCATGATTTATGTCATTGCTCAATATTTTGAATTTTAAACTAATGTTCATGTTTTTACGTTCAAATATTTATGATTTGTTTTATGTTCTCTATATTTACCCTAACTAAGCATTTGACCTCACAATTTTTATATTTTATTTTCTCTAGGATATAAATAAAGGTTTTAGGTCTGGAAAATAAAAGTTAAGATCTTTATGGAAGATGTTTAAGATCTTTCACCATGATTAGATGATTATGTTCTGAGTTTTCAAAGGCATTAAACTAATACGATCTTTGGGATTCTGTTTTTTGTTATGTATTAAGTATTCTAAAAAATTAATGTAATGTCTATTTATTCTAGGCTTGGGTCTCTACAGTTGAAATCAGAGATAAGGTTTAGTCAACCTTTGGAAACTAGGACGTGAAAACATTATTGATACCCCTAGATGTATTTCTACGGTGTGTCTAGGGATGTTGCAAAGGTTAAGTATAACTATAGGTTAAGATATGAGAATTATGGTAAGGATCATGAATAACCTAGGATTAAACCTATTATTTTATAGATTTAATGTACTCCCATATGATATGTTATTTTTATAGTATGATTTTGGCCTCTAACACTATTCTTTTTGGGCTTTAGATGATGACTAGAACCCAAAGGAATAGTGTTAATGATCAATACACTGGGCAATGCAATGATTGTATTCTTGAACAACTAAATGTTATGGGAGATGGCATGAATAATATTATTTGGATAATTACACAAGATATGAATTATTTGGGACTCCCAAATTAGCAGAGAAGGTGACAACATTATATTTATTCCTTCATGAGCCAACATCCACCTTTCTTCAAATGGTCTTTAGATCCACCTATTACTAAGCAATTGATTAGTACCATTGAAAAGATATTTTACATCCTTTGTTGTTCGGAACATGAAAAGGTCATTTTGTCTATTTATCATTTGGAAGGTGAAGTTGACCAGTGGTGGACTCTAATTAAGAATATAGGGAAACAAGATTAAATTACATCCTTGGAATGAGACAACTTCAAGAAATTAATTTTCAATTAGTACTTGCCTAATATTCTTCGAAAAAATATGGAAAAGGTGTTCCTTGAGATTATGAAAAAGGATGATGAATCTTTTGGTACATACGAGGTGAATTTTAAAAGACTTCCAAGGTATGCTTCTGGATTTATCATCCAACCTGAATGTAATGCTAATCAATTCTTCAGTGGATTAAAACCAAGTCCTCGAAGGGAATTATCCATATGAGAATTCAGTAAATATGATGAGATTGTGCGTTGTGCTATCAAGGTAGAACTGGAAGTTGGTGTTACATATCCATCTCATGGTTTTTACAAGAAATGAATGATTGAGTTCAAGGGAAAATCTCAAAATAATGGTGAAAAAAGATAAATGTTTCTTTATACTCAAAATGTGGAAAGACACATGGTAGAGACTGTTAAATTTCTCCAAACCTTATTATCTATCACTATCCATCAGAACACGATCATTAGATTTCCCTTACATATCCATGTTTTCACTTCCCACATATGTTCTCCAATGTGGAAACCCAGTGATGAGTTACTTTGGGTAACTGTTACATTTCTAACTTTAATTTTTTGAAATGATGTCTTAGTATCTATTTTTACATTGTGGGTTTCCATGAAAGAATCTTTCAAGTAGTAAACCATTTATAACACTAAAAAATTTTGAGGGCAAAATTAATTTTAAGGGGGGTAGAATGTAACACCCTGAGATTTTATGAGATAAATTATTTTTAATTTTAGTTCTGTATTGTGATTTACACTACACCAAGATTATATTTCTCTATATGAAACATTGTACTAGCATGTAGTATACCCAACACTATTCTTGGCTTGTGTTGCACACAATTTCATGTTATTTTGATAGAATTCATTTCACACAACACTGAGTATAGATTTTTTTTTCAATTTATAAATGAATTATGTTTTTATTATATTATACACAGCACCAAAATAATCTAGCACTACAAGCAACACTAACTTGTCTTGCGTTACATGCAAGAGTGACCTTCCTCAATAGTTTGCATTGTATGCGATATCGAGTTTCACTAAACAACTATATATTATTAAAATATATTTATTTAATGGGATATAAACTAGAATTTATTAATAGTATTAACTTCATTTTAGTTTTATATTACATTATAATTCATCTTACACATTATATGAGAAAAAAATCATTTTTTTCGGATAAAAGAAGTATTAAAAAAAATGTAGTTTTACCGCCTTTTGATGAAGTACCCATTTTAAATCTAGAATTTTACAATAGTTTAAGTTATATTTGACAATATAAAATTTCTATTTGGAATCGGGACATCAAAATTTAGTTTTTATAATTTTTTTATATTTTTCTGATAACTTTCATATTTTGATGAATAGTGAAAATACACAAAATTTTAATTGAAAACAAATTTTTTTCATTGAAATAGTTTATATGGTTAAAATATATTATTTACTAGGTTTAAAGTATAAATATAATATATTTTTATATTTTAATACAATTTAATTCATTTTCATTAATTTTACATTGAATTCATATTTTAAAACATTTCAATCTTTTTCATTGTTTTAAACCCAAAACAATTTTTTTCGATAATAAGATTAATTTTAAATTAATTAATTCAATTCTTGTGTTTTGAATATGAAAAAATGGATTCCATATTTGGAATCGTGAGTTCCAAATTGTATAAATATGTAACTTTTATTTTTATACATTATGAATCGTAACTTTAGTAAATATTTTATTTGTTATCGTTAAAGGGTAAATCTGGTAAATAAGGGTAAAATATAATATTATAATTACCCAAAAACGTGTAAAATCCAGATTGGATGATTCATGTATGACAATGGGTATCCTTGGGTTGATTTTGAGACCCCATGGAGCCACTTGTAAGTGAAAATGACATTTAATTACATTTAATTTAATGTTAAGGAAAATATAACATAAACAAATATCTTTTACTAAAAAAATATTTATATGGGGTTATATAATTAATATTTTTGACTATATATATTAATTAAATAGATAAAAATATATTATTCATCATGATATTTTAATTGTAATTTTTATAAATTAAATAAATAAATTTAATTACGACACAAAGATGATGTAGTAATTTCTCTATTAATAAAGAATTCAAATAATCGAATTTATAAATATTAAAAACAATAATTTTGTTATTTTTATGTCATCCAATAATTTTATCAATGATATTGACATATTATATTTTATTTAATTCCTTATTTATGAAGAAATCCAGTTTTTAAGAATTTTTAAAAAATACAAGTATGAATAGTGTCCAAAATTGACACAATTCATATCTTAAAACATAAAATAGTTTATTAAATGATATTAGATTCCTAAAAATATAATATTCATCCAAATTGTTAATATAAGTCCACATATGTCATAAATAACTTTTTTTAGGTTTTTTGACAGGATATATTAATTACATTTACCCACAATGTGTAAATAACATGATATCACGGTAAGATTTAAAAGTGTAAAATAAGGGTAAAACTAGCAAGACAAGGATAAAAAAATATACTGAACTTGTCAAAAAATTATTGGATGAAATTTATTAGAACAAAAATAATATTATCTTACATGTTAATAATATTTGGACCATTTTATTTTGAAATTTAATTTATAATAAATTAATATTTTGGAACTTTCCTAAAGTGCCCCTCCCCTCTCTTATAAAAGGGAACCTCCTCCCTCTCCACTTAACTAAATTTTGAGTTTAAATCTTGGAAAAAACCTTCCCTTTTCTCTTCTCAACTTCCCTAGTAACATTTTAGAGGTTTTGGTCTTCTCAAAAGGCTAACTCTAATTCCCTAACAGGAAATTTAAAGGAAGCACATCGAGGAAGAGGTAATCTGTTCTACAGATTCTTTCAAATTTATTTATTCTTCTACTTACTCTTATTTAGTTGTTTCATTATAAATTAATAACATAATTATCACTAATATACTGATATTTTATTATAAATATTAAACAACCCTTTTTCACCTTCAATCCATCCTACAAAAAATGAAATCACAGTGTGTGCGTATGTACGAATTACCGTTTCCATGTCATGGTGTAATTTGCTTTTCACCACCAGCTTACTTGGATGAGAATAATGGTGGAAATAGTAAAAATATATGATTATTATAACATAATACTAATTATGAGATATTATAAACCATCCATTTCAAAACCTTTCCACAAATATGGGAAAGATATCATCACCCGTGCCTACATATGGCTTACCGTCTCCATGACGCGATGAGATTCATTATCCATGTCAACCATTCAAGAATGATTATAAAGTATATATAGAAAATAATCATGATATATATGACATAATAATTCAACTAGATTTATGTATATATATATATTTAATTTACTTAATTCAATTCAATTTAATAAGGAAATGAAAATAGTGTTCATGCATACGTACGGCCTACCGTCTCCATGAATGGTGTATTCCATTCCATTTATCGATATATTATACATATATTTATATACTGAATATATATGATATATAAATCATGATTTACATTCTGTATTTTGGTAAATCATGATCTACGTAATCATATGAATAATAAAATTTCCAAACTCATATGATAAATGAAACAATTATTACCCAAAACATTACTTTAACATAGAATTGAAAAAACAAAAAAGTAATATAAACTCATATGTGAATCATATATGATATCATAAATATTATTACGGTTATCTTAGAATTTAATAATATGTTTAAACCCACTATACTGTAGTTTTTGACACATAAAAAACAAATCGGACCTAAGGTAAGGGTTAATTTTGCAATCTCATTTTTATCTGAGATTGTTTATACGTAAGTATTTACTAGGGTTATATTTATCATCCATGTCCATGTTTTCAAAATATGTTTTCATAAAAATTTTAATATTATTCCATGTATGTTTAAATTAAGTTTTACCCATTTTTGATTTTTACTACATGGTATGGAAGGAATCTTTCTTTTCTTTACCATACAAGGTACTTCTTGACTTTTACGGTAAAAGAATAAAGAGAATGATTTTTAACTTATACGAAATGAATTTTTTTATGACTTCTTAATTCTTAATTTCCTTGAAGAATCCTCTACACTATTTAATGTTTATTTTCAATTAACTTCTTTTATTTTAAAATCTCTTGACATTTTAATAAAAGATAACATTTTTGAAGAATAAATGATATTTTCCTCAAGAACTAAGTTCAAGGGTTTTATCAAAATTGTTTTTCCATCTAAGATGAAATAGAGTTGTGTTTTTATCCCTATTATTTCTTTGTTTTTATTGATTTTATGATGGAATTATTATTATGATGTTCATTTATCTTATATGGATTATGTTATGATGCCATGATGTTTAAGAATCCCATTTTATTTCATGGGTTATTCTAGTATGAATGATTTATGTTTTTGTGGCACATATAAGAATGGTTTAGATATGATATTGGTGAGACCAATATCTCCCTCTAATGCATTGGGTAAATATTTATATCTCATGAGATAGACATGAATGGAACAGAAGGTAAATCCAGTTCAATAATACATGGCTAGAACGAAATGTAAACCCGGTTCAGTAATAGACTTTTTCCACTATGATAGTCTTAGAAAAATGCCTTGGATACTTTGGAAATCATATTACGTGCATAATGGTTTTCCATGATTCCATGTTTTATTCCCATTATATTTTATCATGATTAATGTTACTTTATGATCCATGCCATATGTACTTCCAATATTTATTTCATGGATCAATATTTTGATGTTTAAACTTTATGTTAATGTTTTTACATTCAAATGTTTATGGTTTCTTTTATGTTATCTATATTTACCCTTACTAAAAATTTGAGCTCACCCTTTTTATTTATTCTTCTTTCTAGGATATAAATAAAGGTTTGAGGTTCGAAAACAAAAGAGGAAGATCCTTATGGGAGATGTTGAAGATCTTTTCCCATGATTAGAGGATTATATTCTGAGTTTCCAAAGGAAATAAACTAATACGGTCTTTGGGCGCATGATTTTTTCTATGTATTAAGTATTCCAAAAAATTAATGTAATGCCCATTTATTCCAGTCTTGGGTCTCTACAGTTTGTATGAGAGGAATGGTTTAGTCAACCTTTGGAAACTATGATGTGAAAAATTTAGTGAGATCCCAAGATATATTTCTAAGGTATGTCTAGGTAATTTTCATAGGTTAAGTATAACTATAGGACACAACCTGAGAATTATGGAAATGATCATGAATAACCTAGGATTAAACCTAAGATGTTATAGATTAAAATTACTCCCCTATTATATGTTGTTTTCCTAGTATGATTTTAGCCTCTCACAATATTCTTTTTGGGTTTTAGATAATGGCTGGAACCCGAAGGAACCGTGTTAATGATCAATATACTTAGAAACTCAATGATTTTTCTCCAAAATAGCCAAATGTTAGGGGAGATGGAATTCATAATCTTATTTCTATACTTACACAAGATATGAATCATTGTGGACTCCCAAATGAGAAGAGAAGGTGAAAACATTCTATTGATTCTTTCATGAAGCAGCGTCACCTTCTTTCAGTAGGTCTTCTGATCCACTTGTTGCTGATAAATGGATCACTACTACCGAAAAGATATTTTCCATCCTTCATTTTTCAGAACATGATAAGGTAATTTTGGCTTTCTATTGTTTGGAAGGTGAATCATACTTGTGGTGTACTCTAATTAATAATACAAGGCAGCAAGATGAAATTGAATCCATGGAATGGTAAAAGTTCAAGAACTTATTTTTCAATATGTACTTTCCTTGTATTCTTATAACAAAGATGAAAAAAGTGTTCCTTGAGCTTAACCAAAAGGATGATGAATCTATTGGTACATACGAGGTAAATTTTATAAGACATGCAACGTATGATTCTGGCTTTATCATCCAATATGAATGTAATGTTGATCAATTCTTCAGTGGATTAAAATGGAGTCTTCGAAGGGAATTAGCTGAAAGAGACTTCAGTAGCTATGAGGAGATTGTACATTGTACTATCAAGGTAGAATTGGAAGTTGGTGTTACATATCCATCTCATGGTTTTGACAAGAAATGAAATATGGAGTTCAATGGAAAATCTCAAGACAATGGTGAAAATAAGATAAATGTTTCCTCAAGCTGAATGTGTAGAAAGAAGCATGGTGGAGATTGTCTGAAAGGGACTAGAAAATGTTTCATGTTTTGAAAAAAAGGTCATTGAGTAGTTGAGTGCTGAAGTAATGAGAAAAAAGTTTTTAATTATGTGAATGGATAAACGATTATAGAGAACACATCACCAACACATCAATGATATAAGTGAACGGAAATGGGGCATTATTCTAACCAATTCCCTAATCCAAGGGTCAATGATGATTGACATCAACAACCACATAAGGAAAATGAAAATGGGAAGTCACATATGATCAATATTGGTAATGTAGAGTATGAAAACAATGGAGTGGAATGATTAAGTGTTTATGTAATGGGATTTTAAAATAGTGTTGAGGAATCTCATTTATAGTACTATGGAATATTAGAATAACAATGTATTAGTATATAATGGGTTTCCATAATTATGTGGTACCGGTAACCATGGAAAGTGATTGAAATGTTTTTGGAAAGAAAATGTTATGTGCATAATTAAGGTATAAGGATAAAATAATATGTTTCATAGTATTAATGAGCTTATGATTGATAAAAGGAAAAAGAGATATCATGGTTTCAGTATATAGAATTTTTAATGTATGGAAAGAGTTAATTTTGATATAATGCATGCTGTCACTTAGGTTCTAAGATAATTTATGTTATTATCATATTTCAAGGGAATGTATGATGAAGTCCTTTAAATGTCTGGAATGTGACCAAAAAGATATATATTGTGATATATGGGGGATAAATTATGGTATTTATATTCTTGTAATATGACCTTTATGTATATTGTTTTCTTTGTACTATGAGATTTGAAATAAGTATTTTGGAAAAGCCTAAAGGTTATAATGGAATAATTTGGACATCAGATAGTATTGTCTAAGGCTAGAATTTTTTTAATATTATTTCTGGAATGTTATAATAGTATTGTTTTATAAAAATGGAAACCCATAGGATGGGCACAAACCATTGCACAGGACAAGGATATGGGAATCAAACCCACAACTGATGTGTAATTGGCCAATATCGCCTACCACCGGACTACAAGAAGTCCCTAGTTAGTAGAATTTAGTTTTATTTTATTTAGTGGTAGGATAAATGATGTATAAGTTTATTTTTGGAACCATATACGATTTATCTCACCATAGATGGACTTATGCATATTTAATAACTTGTGATAACATTTTTGTGATAGAGAAATATGGGATGACCTATCATTCTATTGTATGATATATGAACACTTCAAGAATGAAAAATTTAACATCATTTGATTAAATAAGAGATGAAGAGGAAATTGTTCAAGGCACGAACAACAGTGAAATTGAACCAAAATAAAGTAAGTATTTATGAAAATTTATTCAAATTTAGAGAAAGGATCTTAAAAACCAAAATTTTTATCCTATTAATTTCTTATATGATGAATCATATGGTCCATTAAATCATCTCAGATTTATGGATTTATGGTCAGTAGATTTCTTCAAACCTTATTATCTATTACTACCCATCGAAACATGATCATTATATTTCTCATCCATATCTATGCTTTCACTTCCCACCTATCTTATCCTATGTGGAAAACCAGTGATGAGTTACTTTGGGTATCCTTATATTTCTAACATTCCTTTTTTAAAATGATGTCTCATTATCCCTTTTTATGATGTGGGTTTCCATGAAATAAACTTTCATGTAGTAACCCATTTATAACCCCCAACGAATTTCAAGGGAGAAATTAATTTTAAGGGGTATAGAATGTAACACCCCATGATTTTATGAGATATATTCTTTTTAATTTCAAGGATTTTCTTTATGATACACCAATATTATCTTTCTCTATATGCAACATCGTATTAGCTTGCAGTATATGCAGCACTAATCTTGGCTTGTGTTGCACACAATTTCAAGTTCTTTTGATTGAATTAATTTCACGCAATAGTGAGTATATATTTTTTCAAATTTATAAATGAATTAAGTTTTGATTATTTTATAAAAAAAACCAAAAGAAATATTTCACTATACTCAACACTGACTTGTCTTGCGTTACATGTAAGAGTGACATTCCTTGATAGCTTGCGTTGAACGCGATAATGAGTTTCACTAAATAACGATATATTATTAGAATATTATTATTTATTGGGATATAAAGTAGACATTATTAATAGTATTATCCACATTTTAAAATTTATATAACATTAGCATTAATCTTACACATGATATGAGAACTAAAACAATTTTTTCGGATAAAAGATGTATTTAAAAAAAATACAGTTTTACACCCTTTTGATGGCACACCCATTATACATATATGTTTTTGACAATTTTATAATCCATATTTTACAATAAAAACTTCTTATTTTTAAGTGAGACAAAATAATTTACTTTGTATAATTTTTTGATATTTTTCTGATAACTTTCATATTTTGATGAATAGTTAAAATACGCTAAATTTTAATTGAAAACAAATTTTTTTCAATGAAGTAATATATATGGTTAAAATATATTATTTAATGGATTAAAATTATAAATATAATATATTTATTTTTTAAGATAATTTAATTCATTTCCATTAATTTTACATTTAATTCATATGTAAAAACATTTCAATATTTTGCAATGTTTTAAACAAAAATCCATTTATTCAACAACAAGATTAATTTTAAATTAATTACTACAAATTCGATGTTTGGAATATGGAAAAATGGATTCCATATTTTGAATCATGAGGTTCAAATTGTGTAAATAGGTATCTTTTATTTTTAGACTTTATGAATAGTAACTTCTGTAAATATTTTATTTACCATTTTTAAAGGGAACATCTGGTAAATAAGGGTAAAATATAATATTATAATTACCATAAAACGTTTCCTAAACTGATTGGATGATACATTTATGACATTGGGTAACCTTGGGACAATTTAGGGACCACATGGACCCACTTGTAATTGAAAATGACATTTAATTACCTTTAATTTAATGTTATAGAAAATATAACCTAAACATATATCTTTTAATAACACAATTTTCATATGGGGTGATATAAGTGATATATTGGACTATAAATATTCATTTGAAAGATAAAAATATCTTCAACATAATTATATTTTATTTTTAATTTTTGGACATTAAATATATAATGTTAATTATAAAATATGGTTGAAGCATTGATTGCTTCATTAATAAATGATTCAAATCAGTAAATTTATAAATATTAAAAAAATGTAATTTGGTTATTTTGATGTCATCCATGGAACTTTTGGACTATATTGACATATTATCATTGAGTTAATGCCTTATTTTAGAAGGAATAAGGTTGTTATTAATTTTTATAAAAGTCAAGTATGAATAGTGTCCAAAATTGACACAAATAATAACTTAAAACATAAAATAGTTTATTTAAGGATATTAAATTCCTAAAAATATAATACTCCAAAAAATTGCCTATATAATTCCAAATATGTCATAAATAACGTTTTTTGGATCGTTTGACATGATATGGTAATTACATCAACCCACAATATGTAAATAACCTGATATAACATTAAGATTAAAAAGTGTAAAATAAGGGTAAAACCAAACAGATAAGGATAAAAAAAATATAAAAAACTTGTAAAAAATTATTTTATGATGGTTATTCAAACAAAAATCATATTATTTTAGAATTAAATAATATTTGGACCATTTTAGTTTTAAATGTAATTTATAATAAATTAATATTTTGGAACTTTTCTAAAGTACCCCTCCCCTCTCTTATAAAAAGGGCACCTCCTCCCTCTCATCTTCACTCGATTTTGAGTTTCAAGCTTGGATAAACCCTATCCAGTATTCTTATAAACTTTACTAGTTACATTTTATAGGTTCTGGTATTCTCAAAAGACCAACTATAGCTCCCTAAGAGAAAATTCAAAGGAGGCATGTCGAGGAAGAGGTAATCTGTTCTACTGATTCTTTCAAATTTATTTCTTCTTCTACTTCCTCTTATTTAGCTATTTAATTTAAAGTAATAAAATAAGTATCACTCATATAATTATATGTTATTATAAATATTAAACAACCCTATTTCAAATTCTATCCATCCTATAAAAAACAAAATCACTACGAGTGCGTACGTATGGATTACCATCTACACGCCGTGGTGTAATGTTTTTTTTCACCGTCACCTTACATGGAAGGGTATAATGGTAGAAATAATTACTATATATGATTTTTATAACATGATACTAATTAAGAGATATTATAAACCATACATTTCAATACCTTTCCAAAATTATGGGAAGGATATCGTCTCTCGTGCGTACGTACGACTTACCGTCTCCACGACGCGATGAGATTCATTCTAAATGTTAACCATTAAAGAATGATTATAAATTATATATATTAAAAAATAATGAAATATATATAATAATAATTCTAATTTATTTATGTATATATATATTTCATTTACCTACTTCCATTCAATTTAATAAGCAAATGAAAATAGTGTTCATGCATATGTACGACCTACCGTCTCCATGAATGGTGTATTCCATTCCATTTATCGATCTTTTATAAAAATATTTATATACTGAATATATATGATATATAAATCAGGTTTTACATTCTGGAAGTAGTTAAATCATGATCTATGTAATCATATGAATAACAAAAAGTCCAAACACGTATGATAAATAAAACGATTATTACCCAAAAAGTTTCTTTAACATGGAGTTGACAAATGAACGAGTAATATAATGTTGTACGTGAATCATATATGATATCATATATGATATCATAAATATTATTATGGTTCTGTTTAAAGTTAATAATATGTTTATCCCACTATACAGTAGTTTTATACACATACTAAATAAATCGGACCTAGGGTAAGGTATAATTTTGCAATCTCATTTTTATTTGAGATTGTTTATACGTAAGTATTTACTGGGGTTATATTTATCATCGATGTCCATATCTTCTAAATATGTTTTCATAAAATGTTTAATATTCTTACATTTATGTTTAATGTCATTTTACCATTTTTTTACTTTTACTACATATTATGGAATAAATCTTTCTTCTGTTTACCATATGAGGTACTTTTTGACTTTTCCGGTAAAAGTACAAGTAGAATGTTTTTTTAACTTTTATAAAATGAAAGGATTTTTAAGTGTTTTTAAAGAATTATTTCCATGAATCATCCTCTACAATATTTCATGTTTATTTTCAATTAACTTATTTTCTTTTAAAATTTCATGAAATTTTGATAAAAGAAAACATTTTTTAAGAAGAAAAGATATTTTTCTCAAGAAGTGATTTCAAGTGTTTTATCAAAATTACTTTTCTTTCTAAGATGAAATAGTGTTATGTTTCTATACCTATTATTTCATTTTTTTGATTGAGTTTATGATGGAATTATTTTTATAATTACCATTTATCTTATATGGATTATGTTATGATGACATGATGTTTAAGAATCCCATTTTATTTCATGGGTTATGTTATGATGAATGATTTATGTTTTTTGGAACATGGAAGAATGATTTCGATACGAGATGGGTGGGACCTATATCTCCCTCCAATGCATTAGGTAAATATTTATATCTCATGGGATAGACATGACTGTAATGACAGGTAAATTCGGTTTAGTAATACATGCCAGAAATGTCATGTAAACCCTGTTCAGTAATGAAATTTTTCCACTATGATGGTCTTGGAAAAAATACCTTAGCTACTATGGAAATAATATTATGTGCTTAATGGTTTTCCACAATTCCATGTTTTATTCCATATGATATTTTATCATGATTAATGTTTCTTTATTATCCATGCCTTATGTACTACCAAAATTTATGTTATTACTCAAGATTTTGATGCTTAACCTTTATGTTCATGTTTTTACGTTCAAAGGATTATGGTTTGTTTTATGTTCTCCATGTTGAACCTTACTGAGCATTTGATCTCACCCTTTTTATGTTTTCTTTTTCCTAGGACATAAAGATAGGGTTTAGGTAGGAAAACAAAAGGGTAAGATCATTATGGGAGATGTTGAATATCTTTCACCATGATTGGAAGATTATGTTTCGAGTTTTCAAAAGCATTAAAATAATACGATCTTTGGGAATATTTTTTTTGTTCTGAATTAAGTATTACTCAAAAGTAATTTAATGTACATGTACTCCAGGCTTGGGTATCTACAAAGTGAGATGAAGATATTTTTTCTGGGATTTGAATCATGATGAACAGTGTCCAAGAAGGATTGGAATTTTCCCAAATAACACAAAGATCATGAAATACCACCTAGGGTTGAATAGGGGTCGATTTTGGGATCATTTGGGGGTACAAGGATTTTTAAAATTAATGTTCGTTTGACTTAAATTCTCGTACACAATTATATGGGCATGGTTGCATTGTTTTCCCTAACTATGTTCCAACCATGCACATATTAATTTAGGGGGTTCTTGTTTTCTCTTTATAGGGCACATAGTTGGATTTTTTTGGCATATGTGGGTACCCAAATGTCCATGGTTACACAGTTTGTTGGGCTAGTGGGCATGATTTTCTGTAACTGCGCACTAACCGTGAAAAAAAAACACATTCCTTCAAATTTTTTTCAAATTCAACGAAAAAAAGGTAAAACCCAAAAGAAATGTAATAAACACATGGAAAAATAGTACCTCTGAATAAACTTGATACAATTCAAGAAATGGTTAGGATCTTACAATCTCTCCAACGTATAATAGCTCTTCGTAAAGCTTTACTCCCAAGCATCTGTATGATTCAAAGCCAAAAATATCAGGCCATTGAGATCAGATTTCTACTTTCCTTTCCCAGGACTCCTACTACACACACTGAAGTTTCCACAATACATGAACTATCAACACAGTCATTCCCCACAAAAGTTTCTGACTATAATCCAATACACGTATAAGATGATCCTCGAAGGATGCATCTATATCAGGCTCAACATCATCCACATCAATATCATGAGAATGGTCTGGGTGATTCTATTATAGTTGTGACACATGAAAAACAAAATGCATTGAACATTTTTTTTGGTGATCCATTCAGTATTCCACTGGACTGATTCTCTTAATAACCTCAAATGGTCCGATGAACCAGGGTGCCAATTTTCTGTACCTCAGTATCCTATGGTGATCCAACCTTTGAGAAAAATAATGGAATACACGATCACCATCAATAAGCTCCATGGGTCATCAATGTCTATCTTCATGAGAATTTTTTCTACTCAATATCAGTTGAACCTTCTCTGATGTCTCCTACACAAGAATCGGTCCCAAAAACTCTGACTCACCTACCTTCATCCAACATGATGATGATCTGAATGTACTACCATAAATATCCTTTTATAGTTCTATCAAAATAGTTTACTAACATTTTTTTATAGGAAACCTCCACTAGAGACAAATGTTTCTCCCAAAGCCAACTAAAGTCAAGAACATATTCCCACAACATATCTTGAAGAACCTGCATAGTATTCTTTGACTGCCCATCTATCTATGAGTGGAAGATAGTAATCATTATAACGTATGTACTAAGCACCTTATGAAATTCTTTTTAGAAGAACAATGTAAAACATGATTCATGATTTTAAACTATAGTACATATATCCCGTGCAGATGGACTATCTCCCAAACATAAATATCTCCCTTTTCTCCTCTGAGAATGTTTCCTGTATAAGAAATAAATGCTCTTATTTAATCATTCAATACAAAATAACCTAGATAGTGTTATTATTCGTTTTCGTATTCAGAATACCCACCACAAAATACATAGTCATGTTATTCCACATCCATTCAGGAATAGGAAATGGATTTAGTAATCCTCCATGTAAATGATTCTCTACCTTCACCTACTGATAGGTGAAAAATATTGTCCCGAACCCTAAAATCTAATTTTTCAGGCCCATTCACCAAAACATTTTTTTAGGTCATGGAAAATTTTGGTTACGCATAGATGTAACAACCACTTATAGGAATGAGATTTTTGCATGAGCACCCCTCACATGCTCATATGCACAACAACCTAATTAATGACATAAATGACCTCATCCTCATATATGTTCCAATCGAGATCTGACTCCCCACATTCAAGGATTTACCTCATGGTAAAGCACTCTAGATCCTCATAATACCTGTCTTAGATAGATCTCAATAGTGTATACTCCACTGAAACTGATAGTAGAGTCATATTCTATTGCGTCTTTTGAACCACCACATATATCCTAGCTAGTAAAGTTATAATCTCCACTCAACACTAGACTCATGAAACATCTAAGATTATGTTTTCAAGATCAAAGATTCAACCACACTATTTCCTTTTCTAAGACTGTATACTTGATAAATATCGAAAGAATATATATTCTCAACCCATATCTACTACTGAAGATTTATAGGTTACTACCAAAAGATATACTTCAGAATCTTGTGGTTTGTATACATAGAAAAATTATCTCCCAAAAGAAAATTCTTCTAATACATCAAATTATAAACCACAGTTTCTAGCTCGAGGTCATGCATATGGTAGTTTTGTTAACATGGACCCAGCTATCAAGACCCATATGCCTCAACTCAATCTCCCTACATCAACACAACTCAAATTATGACCCTGAAAGCATCCCAATACACTATTTAATCTTCACTTGGATTGGGTATGATCCAGTTCAATGCTAATGTCAAATGATTCATCAAATTTGGGAAGGCCCTATCAAAAGATTATATCTATTAAATCATTATCTTATTTTTTTCTGAGCCCAAAAGTGGTGATAATTATAAGAAAAATCCTTGATTAATCTTCGATAATATCCAAATAACCCCAGAATGATATAACTATTGAAAACATACTTGAAATGCTCCAAAGTTACCACTACCTAAACCATCTCTTAGTCTACTAACACACCTACCTCCAAAATGATGTGTACCAAGAAGTGTACCTAATAAATACTAAAATAACACATTAATATCTTGGTGTATATATGATTCTCTCGGTGTACTCATGAAAATGTGATGATGGCATGCATGATCATAATTAGTCATAGAGTACACCAATATATCATCCACAAATAGTACCAAAAATTGATCTATGCATGGATGGAAGATAATATTCTTCAAGGCCATACAAAATGTAGGTGCGTTCACTAACCCAAATAGAATTATGGAAAACAAATAAAGGCCATATCCTCTTCTGAAATCTTTCTTCGATAGATAAAAACTCTAAACTCTTTGTTTGTGATACACCAATCGCAAATAGGAAAATCAAGAACACACATTCTCCTATCAAATAGTCAAATAGACCATAATCTTGTGTAAGATGATACCACTTCTTCACATTAATTTGGTTCAAAATTTAGTAATCAATGAAAAATCATAGAGTATCATCTTCCTTATTAGAAAAAATCACTTGAGAAACCCATGGAAACATACTTGGATTGATGAATCCCTTATCCTCTAACTGCTCTAGTTGAGTCTTGAGATCTTAAAGATCTATAGGTTCCATCCAATATGATTGAATAGAAACTAGCTTTTCCCCATGCATGAGATTAATTTAAAATTCCACATCCCCCTAAGGTGGAAACCTTGAGAAGTCCTTAGGAAAGAAATATTCAAATATGACCACAATAGTGGTAAATATATCATGTTTTATATCAACATAATCCATTATTAGACTAGAAACCCAGGGTGAAAGCTGTCCTAATTATTGATTAATTGGCCCCGATCGACCTGCTTGGATAGCCCACTATCCAATGTGAATATATATGTCACCCTTCAGAGACATAAAGTTCAATCTCCTCTGGTAAAAATCAATGTGTGTTTAGTATGCGACTTTCCAGTCTATAAGAATAATTAGGTCAAATTTTGAAATTTAATGAATATTTTGATCCCATAGAAAACAGTACTATTGGATCTCAGGAGAACACCTATTTCAAAAAATATGTCTCTAGAGTTTAATCGCAATGGTGTATCTATCATAATTAACCTACTGAAAAAATCTACCACTAGGATCAAACTAGTAACATGTTTTGTAGATATAAAGTAGTGGGAGGAAAAAATATCAAATAAGGAACTAGTTAATATAGAAGCATACGGAATTGAACTTTTCATTGTTGATGGTCCGTCCTTGCTATACAAAAGTGTAGGCCGCATCGAAACAAACTATCCTCCCACTCTTCTCTAAGATTTTGTCTGAATTCTCTAAGTTTCACTACTCTGATGATATGGGAACTCATTCCCAGGAGCACCACATTCATTTCTTCTACCACGTTATCCAATATAACTCTAGATTCTAAACTGATATGGTGAAGAAGACCCTCTTTCAGCACAATTGTTTTGTCTAGCTCATCCTCTAATATCTATCTGTCTTGGGTTCCTGCAGAACCTCTATAGAAGGCCAATATTTTTGTATACTATACAATGTAATGGAGGTTAGGATAAATGTTTATGAATGTTACCTAGCTTACGTCAAGGGTAGAAAAGAACATGAGTAAGATCCCGAGTAACTGACCCCCTAGATTGGACACTCTACTTCCCACTGATCAGGATAAAGTTCTCATAATGATGCTTCCTGCTCTCAGAAGACATACCTACAGATCAACTAAAAGAAACCAGATGTCCGCCACTAGAATCCTCATTCAGGTTCCCTCTTTGATGAAAGCCTGATTTACCACTTCTAAAAACTTCATCAACCTAAATATAGTCACATTGAACATAATTTAAAACATAAATCAATTCTGAAATTGTTATTTCTAATGTATCATAATATCTTTCCAATCTTGGAATAGAGTGCTGCAAATCTATAAATTGTCCAGCATAATCCATCATAGAAAGACTCTTACAAGTCAACCTTAAGAACTCAGTTACCCTCTCCTACCTTATAATCTATTAGTATAAGTGTTCCTAGAAAGTCTCTAAGTAGTCCTTCCATAGAATACCTTCTACCTATACATTTAGTGCATGGACATACCACCATCAAAATTCTAATCCTCATTGAATATAAGTATCCATTTTGACTCTCTTCTCAATAGGAGTCACCAAATGGACCTGTATAGTCTAGATAGAATTAGTCCTGAGATCATCTTATTCAGTTCCACCCTCTCTAGTAAAAGTCATAGGGTTTTAAAACTAAAACACCCTCATTAGATCAGACATGCTTTTTAAAACCCACCACGGGTCTCCTTCCATGAATTTCTTGAAGCAAGTGATGTTCCCTTGAAACTCCACCTCTGCTTCCTCAACTGAAACTACCTTTTCCCTTGGGTACACTACTAGTAAAGAATTACTATTCATATCATTATTTCATCCACTGAACAAGAATAATTGTTGAGGAATATTTATATAATTCCAAACAATTATATTAGGACTCCTAACACAACTTTATCACATTTTCATAGAGGAAAATAAAAACTAGTCACAACAAGTCTTCTTCCCCACATCTGACTACATAGTCCAGACTTAGGTGCTAACACTATCTTTGACCATCCAACACATATGACCTGGTTTTCAAAGGGTATTATCATTTTCATATAAATTTACACATTTAAATGCCCATATTTTCACATTATGAATCATTTTATTATTCTTAATGTCATATTATGAACCATTTTCAATTCAATTTCAAAAGAAAAGAAAAAATTTTCATGTTCAATAACATACGCATACCCAGTTTCCCTTGCATTCCTAGAATGATTCATGTCACAAAATAATCATGTGTTCCTAAAATGATGCATTACATGTCAAACATCCTACCATTAAAGGCCATGAGTCAATTATTAAAAAAATTTGGAAAATAGTTTTCACATCACACAACAAGTGCATCACCTAATGTGAAATAATATTCAACTTTAATAGAAAACATCAATAAAAACAATCCCACCCTAGGTACTTGTGTTTTCCCCCATACATGGGTTTGAAACTCCCATGGATGAGCACATATTTGATCAAAAAATATTCATATTATCTTTTCTACCTTTAACATATAGTAATAAAAAATGAAAATGTAATGAAAAATCACTTGATACCACTTCATAACATCCAGACCAGGGTGCCACAAACATCTTCCCTGAGTGAGTCTGTCACATGTGTAACATCCCGACCCAGCTCACCTCTAAGACTATGGCCGGACTGGGGGGTTACATGACCTCCAGTGCATCTCCCCGAATTATAGAGGCTACCGACTAGCAGCAAGGTCCTTTTTCGTGTCCAAGGGGGAGACTATTCCCTCATATGTAGTAGGTATTATCACACTATAAGTAACAACAATTAAATAATAAATAGAGGAATCATATAAATGAATACAATACAATAGAAGCAATATGGATAGTCCAACTGAATAATAATCAAGTGCGGAAGCTCACAAAACAATTTCATGCCATTATGTTTGTCTAAACTGAATGCATGAAAAAAAGAAACTTAGGCATGCTATCTACTGAAATGAAATAACACAAAGTGTGAGAACTGCATCATGAGCAAGGCTCGGTACTCTTCCCCGATCTCCATCCTAAGAAGCAAGAAATAATCAAGCATCGGAAGCAGCACACTTCCCTTTGTCAATACCTGCAAGCATATAATCTACTCGGGTGTCAACGACGGCCGAGTAGGGTGTGAGATAAAATCCCAGTAGGATGACACCCAACGTGTCTAAAACATTCCATTTCGTAAATTGATAAAATGAAATGTCCCATTATATAACAATTTCAGAAAATTTATTAAGTGCAATGGAATAAATAACTCATCCCAGGTTATAGACGACACCCATGCCTAATCACCTGCTACAGCCTCAGCTGGAAGTCTGAAAAGAGTACCTGTAATGATAATGCACATACACACATATATATACATCCTTAAAGAATGCTAAAACAATAGAGAGGCATACCCCAAGCTTGTTATTTAACTTGGGGTCTAAGTCAAGTGTCAACTAGGTATGATTCAATATACCAGATGAATATTGAAAATCTCAAGAGGCTCAAGTGGAATTAAAATAAACCTTTAGTGCATAATTTTAAAGGTTCAAGTTGAGAGTTGGAGTCTGAGCCTATCTTGAAGGTATCACTGCGGAACATTTGTCAAATTATCCAACACAACCAAGCCAATCCAAGGAAATCTCTCAAAAGACCACGTATCGCTTGAGGTAAGAATTTACCCTGAGTCCGTCCCGATCTCACCAAAATGGGTTGAGCACCATATGAGACAGGCTTATCAACATTTCCAACGGATCCATCCTGATGGGCCCTTTTGGAACCGATATCACTCATAAGTATTAGAAATCATGGGGAAGTCTTGGTCTGGAAAATCCAATGACACCGCCCCCCGACACATAGAGGTAACCAGTTTGGAACAGAGGGCCTAAGCGCGAGCCTTAATATGGGACCCACCTTTTTTCCCTGCCCAGAACTTAATTAATGTTTTCACAGTAGCATATATGACATCAAACTATGTAATTGCTGCTTGAAACTAAACAGGTACACCAGTGCATCACATCTTGCAAATTAACTATTTTAGCATAGAAATATTAACAAGGCAAAGTACCGCATCCACATAAGATGATAAAATGAACTTTTAAATAAGTGAATTAATTAGCACAACCATATACCAAATATCAAAAAAATTCAAAGTCCATAATTAATCTAAATTAATTATTTAAATTAAACATCACATAGTGAAAAATTTACTATATCAATATAAAAATCTTAACAAGGAAAGGTACCACATCAACAGAAGTAGATTAATGAAATTTTAAATAAATAAATAAATTAGCACAACAAAATAACAAAGATCCAACAATTTTAATGTTTATAATTAATCTAAATTTATTATTTAAATTAATAACAACAAAAATAGAATGTACCACACATGCAGATAAAGAAACTTTTTAACAATAAATTTATCAACACAAACAACTAC
The DNA here is from genome assembly GCA_963277665.1 of Viscum album. Taxonomy (NCBI): domain Eukaryota; kingdom Viridiplantae; phylum Streptophyta; class Magnoliopsida; order Santalales; family Viscaceae; genus Viscum; species Viscum album. The sequence continues at coordinate 426,089,228 of OY728150.1, read as the reverse complement.
CAAATATCCAATAATTCAAGGTTCATAATTAGTCTGAATTAATTATTTAAATAAAACACAAAAAAATAGGCAGCACAACACATGCAGTTAATTAAATTGAATACCCGGCTAACAGAAATTATATCGATCACATCAGCATGCCCAAAGTGGGTGTCCGACCACGTTGCTACAATTCAAACAATTAAATTCAAGATCAATAGGGCTATAACAATTAGGCTAAACAAATAATTTAAATAAATTATGTGAATTTGCACAAAGCCAGTAGACACCGATCAACGACACAACGATACAGTTTTATAAATTACAACAAAATAGAGGGATAGAGATTACATGCCCTACATTATACTTGTATATGATTATATGATCCGCGATAGACTTTTATTCGACCCAAAATAGAAGAAAAAAGATAATTTTATAAAAACACCAAAATATGGTAAAATCCATCTGTGATGAACTACACGTAGGCTACTCAATGGAGATGTACGATTACACTTGCGCAAGGTTATCCTTTCCCTAAGGTTTATTTCTCCCCTAATATCGAAGGAATAAGATGATGAATGGAGGAGCCACGGTCTTCCGAAGGAGGTGAAGGGTGGTATGCCACCTAGGGGAGATGGGGAGAGCGACGTGAGGGAGAGGAGGATAGGACGAGAGAAAAGAAAGAAAGAAAGAAAAAAAAAATAAAAAAAAATATAAAAAGAAAAGAAAAGAAAAGGGAAAAGAAAAGGAAAATAAAATAGAATAAAAGGATAGAAATAAAAAATGATAAAAATAAATAAAAATTTAAATCTCCCATTTTAATTTGTTTTTTATTTTTCCTGTATCCCCATTCAATTTTATTTAAAATTTTTTCCCTTCTTGATTTCTTTTAAATATTATTTAAATATATTTTTTTCAAACATTAATTATTTATTTTAAATCCCAAACACTGCGCTAAAGTGCCACATAACATTTTTCATAAAACTCACCAGTTATTTAATTAATTTAAATGAAGCTGTCTAGGACTCGCAGTGGGGTGTGTAGGCGCATGCCTTGGGTCGCTTTAATGAAAAGAACAACAGAATTAAAAATGGTTTGTACCTGATTAAGGTCGGGACGTTACAAAAATAATAATAAAATTATTAATATTATTATTTCTAATAGCTAACAAAAAAATTTATAACCCAAAATAAATTTTCTTTAGGTGCGATTTAAGTAAGCGTATGATGCTCGCAAAGGTTATACCCCGCCTAGGGTAAACCACATGTCCTAGAACTATTAGTGGTCTGAGATTTTTCATTCGACATGCCGTTTGTGAGAAAATAATTATTTATTATATAAAAAAGGAATAATTAATTAATTAAAAATAAATATGGAATTATCATGTGCGAGTGTTCCAAAAACCCAATGGGAATCAATGTTATACCCTACCTAGGGTGAACGTGGTGTTCCGAACCTAACGGTGTTCTACGATTTCTTATACAACACACTGTTTGAGAGTTATTTCATTTTTTAAAATGAAACACCCAGGCCTATTAATAAAATAAATTCAATATTTTTATTCTATCAACCCCGAGAGTCTACGGGTCTCGGATCCCCGTGATGACTCATTGCATAACTTTGAAAATATTACATAGAATATTCCAAAGATTTAATGAAGACTTTTATCATTCATTTAATTTGTTTCCATTTTTATTTTTAATCTAATTAATTTTATAAAATTTATTTAAATGTCACATCATAGTGTCAACTATAAGAAATAAAAAGTTCTGACGCTCAGTTTTAAAATCGGACTACCCAGATAACGTAAAAGTTTAATTTTCTTCACTTTTTCATTCAGTTCAAAACACAGAACGTTACAACATGAACTCAAGAGCACCTCCCCGTATAGTAGATATTGTTGTGTTGTAGCGAGGGTTTGATAATTCAATCATGGGGAGACTATACCATCTTTTAACAATGTAATACACCCATGAAAATAATAATTATTAGTGGAAGAATATATAGGATGACAAACAATATCAATATCTCAAGAAAATCCAAGAAGGAGATACAATATCCAAATTAAAATAGAAAACATGCCATGCTAATGTACATGTCATGTGTCTAAAATGAATACCCAAAATAAACACACTGATGACTCCCAACATGTGCTGAACTGCATCAAGTTCCCCCAACCATGTTCCATTCCCAAATAATCAATCAAATACTGGCCCTTTCCCCTTAACATGTCCTACAACAATAAATTCTATTTAGGTACCGATCATAATGCTTGGGTGAGGTGTCAATAAAACTCATTAGTCCACCACCAATTGTTTCTAAAAAATCCAATCAATAGCAAGTGTATGCAGTTGTATAAAAAAATACTTACAATACATAAGTAAATAGTTATCACATTATTAATTAATCTTTATTGAGCCACATAAACTATTGGGTTCTCGAGGACACCCATAACATGATGCCTAATTCAACCCACATTAGGTCTGAACCATGTCACATATTCAATTCACATTTCATTATAACACATGGTATTATATTATAAATGTCACATAAATTTCATTATTACGACCAATTGGAACCATAGTCCAATGCCAATGTTTTGGGTGTAGAACGCCCTGTCTAGCACCTCATTTATCAACATTTCATGTATATCATGGTCATAGAATTCCATGTTTTATCATCCCAATTATAAATCATACATATATATCATGATCATATAACAACATTTTTAGAACCCCAATTCTCAATCATACGCATGGTTCATGGGCATAGAACGTTATGTCTAGCACCAAAATCCTCAATCATACATATGTGTCAGGGGCATAGAATGTCATGTCTAGCACCCTAATTATCAATCATAAAAATGTGTCATTGGTGTAGAACATCCTATCTAGAACCCAAATTCCCAATCGTGAATATATACATCAACATGTCACATTATCACATATATCACATTATCCCATGTTTTCACATTTTCACGTCAAATGGGATTAATAAACAACAATCTTATCACCAAAATTAACCACCAAAACTCCCATTAATTAATTTATAAACTAGTTAATTAAATTATATTAATTAATGGATAATTAATTAACTATATATATCCCATTAATCAACTCACAAATTAATTAATCATATATCATTAATTAATTAATTCAACATTTAATTAACAACACTAAGTTCTATAATAAATTCGAAAATTAATTAATCTTCTCAAACTCTTAAAATATAATAATTAATTCTTGAATTAATTATTCTCAATTAAATATTCAAAAATACAAAAATTTAATAATTAACTCGAAAATTAATTATCCCAAATTCCCTAATTCAGTACCTTGATAATTAATTCATCAATTAATGTTCCAAATTCCACAATTCCATTATTTAACCAAATCCCCAAATCCCCAATTCATTAATTAACCACCTTAATTAATCAAAATATAAAAATTAGTTGCTAAATGAACCCATGAAATTTAATAATGACATAGAAATATTTGATATCAACACTATGGGGTTTGAATAATTGACCACTAACCTTAAAACGTTGATGAATAATCACCCAACAGAAATACCCAAACATTGATAATCACAAAGACATAGAATGAGATACAGATCTAAAACCCTAAATAAAGACTAAAAAAAATATATCTTAGTTATAGATCTAGATCCAGAATCATAGATTAAGATTCATCAATTATATATCTATATATATATATATAAAGAGAATAACTTCCAACCAAAATAATGGGAGACAGGAAGGCATGGAATTCATTTGGAGAGCTCCAAAATTGTGAAAGACCAACTTGGGTTGAATGGGGGTCAATTTAGGATCAATTAGGGGGTCTGGGAATTATTAAAATTAATTTTTGAGTGACTTTAATTACCGTTCATGGTTAGATGGGTTGGGGAACATGGTTTTCCCTAACCATGTGCCAACCGTGCGAACCCCCACTGTCCAAGGTTTCACGTTTTCCTGGGCGAGGGAGCACAGTTTGCTCTGACCACACACCAACCGTACACAGCACTCCTTCCTTCAATTTTTTTCAGAATTCAACCAAATCCACACCTAAGTAAAACTAAAATTAAAAGTTCTCAACATATGGAAAAATGTTACCTATATAAAATCCCGAGATAATTCCAAAAAAATTCAGGATCTTCACCGTGTCTCCAAAAAATGGTTGATAATAAGCTATATATAAAATAATGACTCCATAAGTATAGTGATGTTTAGAATATTATATATATATATATATATACTTAATATCCATCATTATACCTAACCTTGAGAGCTAGAAATTAAAAAAATGAACGCCATCAGTTTATGAGGCTGTAGTCAGCTATATAAAAAATGATGACTTCATAATCCATTTTATGGAAGTGGAGATGGTTCTAGGTGATTCAAATTTTAAAATAAAATCCATATACATGGATGATAATGATTTTATTATATCCTAATGGTGTACTAAAAATTAAAGGAGTTGTATAATGAAGAAAAATAAAGATTATTGTTGAAGAAAATTACCACTTCTTTAGATATCTTTTGTTGGTTTGAACTAAACCATTCTTCGGAATACCTATGATATTAAATAACTATGATATTAAATAATAATTCAAATAATATATTTTTGTTTGGTAAAACTGAACATTTTTTGTAATGTAAGAGAACAAGGAAACTTGTTATTTCTTTTAACATAAGCTAAATTAAGTGTTGTGTTCATTCAATGATATAGAATGTATTCAATATATTTAAAATATTTAATATATTTTAATGTATGAAGATATTATATTACATTATAATCTTGGTGATGTGTGTCATACATGGTATCAAATTTGATGTTCATATTTTAAAATTTTTGGGGGTTACACATATAAAATTATTGTATTATAGAATTTGGATAGCGTATAAATATATTATTTTTATAACTTATAGTTTTCATATAAATTAAATATTTATTGAAATTTTAAGAAATTTTAAGGACTAAAATATGATTTTTATTGAATTAATATTTGATATTAAATTTATTGTGGATGATAGAATAGTTTTTCCATCATGTCAAAAACCAAAACAATAGGTTATTGATTCCACCCGATAAATTATGAGAGTTAATATTCAAGTGATTGATATGATTATCAAGGAATGAATTTGGATTTGGGTGACTTTTATAAAGTTATAAAATATGAGATTCCATAATTTAGAAAATTACTTTTAATGAGGTTGAAGCTATGCTTCCATGTTGTAAATATTGAGATATTATTCAAATACATTATTCAATATTGTATTACGGAAGATAAAATGCAAAATATATTGAATATAATCATTTATTAGTTATGGAATGTATTAAGGAGAATATGAATTTTCCAAAATAAATCAAATGAACTAACCTTAATGATTGGTCATATTTCATAGATTATTTTAGTGTGATATGAGATTAATTGTGCTAATAATGCGAAAGAAGAGGCTATGTTTTTACCAGTGTATATATATTCTACTAAAATTTTTACATGCATTTATTGACATACTCAAAGAAAAATGAGATATGCTTCACAATTGTTTTAATATTATTGTTCAATATTTTATAGCCATTGAGGAATACTAAATACCGGATATATTTTGAGTTTTTATTTTGATAAAAATAATACAATACTATTGAATACAAATAATAATGTTTAATTTAGTTTTGTGTTAAAAATTAAAATAAAGGATATTACAGGGGAAACCCTTATGAATAGTTTACTTTAGAGAACTTAATTATATTCAAATTGTGAATGAGTGTGTAAATATATTTGGATTTATTTTACACTCATGTAATGTCTTTAATATTTCCATTTAAGGAATATGAAAAGGGTAATAATGAAAATAGGAATACATCTATTTAGAAATATCAAAACTGATAAATTTTAAAAATGTGAAGATTTAATGAAAAATAAAAAATAGTTCCTATTGAGAACTAGAAACTGATTTTTGAGAGAAATAATGAGAACATTGAAAGATAAAATAAGAAAAATATTTAGATTCCAATAGACAAACAGACCTCTTAGGGATGAAGAGGGAGCTTCTAAGCTTGAACTGGTGGGATAATGAATTGGGTTAAAAAATGATGAAGAAGGGGTAAATCTATACTACTAGACAACTATATTCAAGTATTAATAAAGAATAATTATATGGGGATAATTCCAAGGTTAATTATCCTTTATTAATTTATTTTACCCAATATTATAGTGATGATTCATAGAGATGAATATTTGAGATGATGGTTTAGATTACAAATTTAGAGGAACCTAAATCAATAAATATTTAAAGGCTGATTTTCATGTGTTTTTAATGACTTTAAGGTAGTCCAATATTCTCTATAATAAGGATAAGATCTTTATTTTTGGGTATAGTGAAATCCGAAGATATTTTAACGATATACTTCAAATAGGTGGAAGGAAACTGAGATCTAGTTGGTGCAATGCTAGTATGAAAACTATGGGATGAGGTACAAATATCCCTATACTTTTTTAATATAGTTATAATAGTTATGTTATGTAATATGGTAATCAATTTCATATTTAATATGAAATGATCAGTTTCAATATAATGCATAGATATACCTTGTAATTGACTAAAGTATTATATTTGAGAACACATCTCTCAACTAGAGATAAATAAGAAAAAGAGTATGTTTCCCAAATTAGGGATGAACCTTATAAGAATACAACATTCTTATCTCATGTTTACATTTCTATATTTCATGTGGTTGTGGATAGTTTTGTTAATCCTAAAAGATCATTTTATATCTTAATATATTTTATGGGTGAAAATACCAAAGGTGATAAGTTACAAATAAGGTTTTAAATATATTTACAATTCAACTACAATTCATTTACCCCTATTTATAATGCACGTTTTCCTTATTCCACTTTTCATAAACAAAAGTTTTGATATATTTCATGAATAGTGGAATACACAGGTAAAAATTAAAACACCATATAAATAATATATTTTACAATAGTAATGTATGGAATAATGTTTTATTTTTTTAATGTTTAGTGAATATTATTAAAACCCATTTACTATTAAATCATTTACCCCTTACTATTTAATCACATGTTTTAAAACTATTTCTAGAAATAATATTTTATTATGATTTTTTATTTTAAAGTAACTAATCCTCCTCAAATAAACATTATCCCACTTATTCTCATGCCTTAATAATATTATATTTGAAAAAATATTCTAAATTACATCATGTTATTCCCCTATCCACTATTTGGAGGTTTTGGTCTTCATAAATTACCATTCCTTAAAGCCCAAGTAGTATATCCATTGAGGGCTTCCAAAGAAAGTGGTAAACTACCTCAACTGAAGCACTCCCTTTTTTTCATCTTCATTCACCTCTTCAAAATAACTTATAACCATTATGATATAATGAAATCAATATCATAGGTATAAAAAATAATATTATATTAATGGAATATCCACTATACTACTCCCTTTCATCAATTCTAAAATGAAAACACAACCCATATGAATGTCAGTTCGCCAAATCATTGGACAATGTATTTAAATTTTCATCACTACATCCATTTAAATTTTTAATATTATATTCATATATAATTTCTATATAAATTATTACACACAAAATTATTAATATTCAATAATACGAATATATAATAATAGTTTAAACAAAATATTTGTTTATGAAAAATAATAATTCACCACCTGTATAACCTTATATAAGGGTATTATTTTTATAGAACAGTTAAAACCAATATGGTTGGTCATAATAAATAATTTGATGGTTATATATGAAAATAATAATAATAATATATCATTATTATCATTATTTAATGGCTAAATAATAATAAAATTAAATAAAACCAATTATGTTTATAGTGGATTGTAAATAAACATATTTTTTAAGGGGTAGAACTACTTAAATAAACACACTATTACATAAAAAAATTTAAAATATATAAACCATGTTTTTATTGGAACACTTTTGATATATGGAAACAATTAAACTGCTATAAATACATGATCTATATATTATTGCACTTTTATATTTATGGACTTCTAATACAAGAACTATACATAACCTAATCTATATTTCATACAAATAAATGATTTATTTAATTATATTACACTTAATACCACCCATAAGATAGATAAGTCTAGTGTATTTAGAAATTATGTACATTACATAACAATTAAAATTAATATGTACATCCTCTTTATTTAAAACATCCTTAACATGATCAAAATATTCCAAGGCTTTAAAAACTACATGAGATAACTTGGGGATATACATATGAAAAGACCAAGAAATAAATCCCAATATGGAATTATAATGGAATAAGTTAAAATATGTTAGACAATAGGCACATCAATGGGGAATAAAAATAACATGAATAATAAGGCATGATATAACTTAATAATCATAACATGGGAAATGTGGAAGTAACCTAAAACACTATATCATAATCAAAAGTTAGGGATAACTACCAACACATAATGATAAGATAATTCCCATAAAGTAATTAGGTTCACATACTATCCCAATATTACTTCACATGAGACTAAAAATTACCCAGTGCATTGGAGTGATATATAATTTCAGGCACACCAGTTACATTTATTTCATTATCATCCTTAAGGGTTCAACATTGATCATACAACAAGGATTAATTCATTATAATATGTAATTCCAATATTAAGGAGAATGGAATATATAAATTTAAGTCCCATTTAAATGAATTATATGTGTATAAATGTTAACACCCTTGATAGGAATTGGGGAAGGTATTCAAAACATAATTATTTTGGCATGGAAAATCGTGGGGAAATTTTGGAAATATAATTTTATCACATAAAAATTAATCAACTGTGTTGATGATATATAAAGGGGTCCATCATAATTTAGAAATAAAATGGGATTTAATAGAGACATATAATGATGTGTACTGACATTTTAAATTTGAAATCGAAGGTATAATATAATAAGTTAACTAGAAAGAAAAAGAGAAATAGATGATCCCTTACTTGAGTCTGTGACACCAAATGCATGAGAGGGGATATTTAAGAGATTTATAGAACCTTTGGGGGACTATAGGGAGGTTAGGGTAGAGTAAGTATATGGTCAATGATTTTGAGTGAAGATAAATGAGAAATTTTGTTGTTTTAAAAAGGAAATGAGTCGGAATTTCATTATCATTTCTCAAACATAGGTTTTGGACTAAATATAATAAAATAACCAAAACCACCAAACTTACCAAGGGTTTTCCATGGTTTCTCCCAAATTTTATAGTATATCATTATTTTTTATTTCAAATGTAATAACTTAAAAAAATAATACACTTTCTTATGTTGAGGTATGTAATACTCTTAAAGAAATGCTTTTAAAACAATAAAATATATTAACATATTTGGAGGATTTATAATATATCTATATAGTTAATTAAATAAAAATAAAATATAATTATGTTAAATATTAGATATATATTTTTTATTTTATACCTTATATTTTATTTATGACAACTCTTTTGGGTCATTATGATTTCATAAAACACAAAGTATATTCATACGGTATATAATTTTTACCTAAAAAATTGAATGTCTTAAAAAATTATGAAACATTCACTATTTGATAATTTATATTTTTTTATTCAAAAAATTATATTCATTTTATCAGAATAATTTTCTAAATATTTTAAATTGTCACTTTTAAAATTAAATCCGAAATTAATAAGAAATGTTTGGTTTTTTCGACAATAACAGTTTTAGAACCCTTAGAAAATAACACTTGACTTAAGAAATATTATATGATAATTTATATATAATAAAATCTATTTAATAATAATATTGAATTAAAATTTCTTTATTTCAAAAATCCATTAATCCATTAAAATAAGTTCCTTAATTGATTTTTAATATTACCCGAAAATGCTATTTGTGTTTTATTGTATCAAAATTAAGTAAGAAAAATAGTATGAAAATAGGATTATTATTCTTTAAAAAATAATGTAAATTCTAATAATGCTAGGGTCTTGAAACATATCCCTTTAATACATCATAAAACACCCTGGGAGTGAGGTGAAAGTCTCTGAGACTTTCATGGGGTGGTTCAATGTATATAATTTGGGCTATAATCTCTATGAGTTTGAACTTATCTTGAAAAAGGTTTCTCTCAAGATTAATTTATTCAATATCGAATTGGGTTTAGTCAAGGTAATATCCTATTGATGTTATCTCCCTTATAATATTCAACAAATGGGCTTTACAGGGTATGATTTTACTGTTTGAGGCTATCACATCCTTTTTCCATCTCAATTAGATTTGCTGAAACCCTATATTTATTATAATCATAAGATAACCATTAAATGTTTATATTTTCAGTGGTAGAGATTATTAAAGGTATATTTAATCTTATATAATATAATAAATAAAATAAGTTAATCAATTTTCTCTATCTATATTATATAATAATACATTTGATTAAATTTCAAGGGTCATTTTATTGGTAACAATTTAGGTCGTTAAACCCCCCCTTAAGAAATTTCATCCTAAAAGTTTTATTTCCCCAAACTAAAATAGATGACTGTAACTCTATTCCATAACCTCCTCTAATTCCCATGTCACTTATTCAAACATTTGCGATCTCCACTTCCCTTGGATAAGGTGAAATGTATGATTTCATAGAAATTTGTCACTACGACATTATATCTTCACTCGATGCTCCTCATAAGAAAGGTCATTCTACAATGGTATGACGTATGGATTGAGTGCTTTTTAGGAGTCTAGTATGTAATTTATTAATATGTATACATTGAATACGACATTAACGTGACATATGTTAGGTGGGAGTTCAAGTCGTTAGGCCACTTCTCTAATTTGATCAAGGATCTCAAAGGGGATTATTTATCATGGACTAAGCTTTATCTTCTTATAAAATATCATCATATTATTCCATGTAAATATGTGGAGGAATACAATATCTCCAATATCAAGCTATGGGTCTCATCGATGATTGTCATCATAGCTCTTCTGAAGACTCTGATCATCCTTGATGTGTTGATGAATGGTCTTAACCTTTAACAAGATTTCCTTGAATTTTTTATGACTTAATATTTTCCCCATAATCATCCAAGAATGTAGGTGTTCTACACATATTCAAATAAAGGTCTTCATAGGGAGCCATTTGTATTCTTGAGTGGATACTATTTTTTTAAGATAACTCTGCCAGAGGTAAATGTTGGTCCCATCCTCCTTTGAATTCCATAGAACATGTTCACAACATTTATTCTAGTGTTTGAATAGTCTTCTAAGATTGGCCATCAGTTTGAGAATGATAGGCCATAATTAATTTCATATTGGTGTTTAGAGAACATTTGATGCATTACTAAAACAAAGCAGTGAATCTCAAATCTCAATCAAATAACATTGACAGTGGTACTCCATAAATTCTTTCTACTTATTCAATGTATACCGGTGAATGTTGATCTATTTAGAATTTATATTGATTTGCGATATGGTGTGATTTATTTTTTAGATGATCCAAAACCACCCTTATATAATTTTTCTACTGGGGTGTAAATGGAAGTCTTGTGACAATGACCATAGTGATTTTTCCAATTTCTATGTTAGTATGGGATACCGTTGCATTATCCTTTTAGAATTATGCATTCTAGACTTCACTTACTAAAATACCAAGACTTTTAATGTATATTTAGTGATATAATTCTTTATATTTTCCAAAAAATAATGTTATCAGAGATATTGATACATATTTTTTATTCTTGGGTGAATAGTGAAAGTCAAACTATGTTCATCATCCAACTGTTCCTTCTTTAGCATAGGATTTGACTGTACTCATAGACATTACTAAAATTTCACATCTCTTTCTTCATTATCATTAAACTATTTGGAATTACCTTTTCCAATAGTTTGAACTTTTTTGTTAATTCCCACATCATCTACTTGATCACCTCTCAACCTATCTAGAAGTTATGGTTTAGAAATAATTTATGAAAGGATTGATGATTTACCTTCCTTTATGATTATCATTTCTATCCTTTTCAAATACAATAATTTTGGATCATTCTCAATTCTCTTAAATGACAAAATTTCCGAACCCATTCTATTTAGAGCATCCTCCACTATATTCTATTTACCAGGATATTAGTGGGTTGAGTTTTCATAGTGCTTTATCAACTCCCACCATATTCATTGGTGCATATTCATCTCTTTCTATGTGAATATTAACTTTATGTTTTTTTGATCCATATATTTTTCACACTTCTCCCCAAAGAGATAATTCTAAAATATTTTCAAAGTGAAGATCACTGCAACCAACTCCATATCATGTCTCGGGTTGTTCTCCTCATGATCTTTCAACTACCTGGAAGTATAGGCTATGACATTTTCATTCTCCATTAACACACAAACCAATCCCTTTTTTGAAGCAACACTGAATACAACGAAAATTCTTCCTCCTGTGGGTAGTGTGACAAAAGGGGTAGTGATAATCCTCCTTTTAACCCATTTATTCTATCTACAAATTTATCATTCAAAGAAACCTTCACTCCCTTCTGATTGGTTATGGGGTTTGGTAATCCCATGAAATTTCTCAGAAATCAATGATAGTACCCATCTAATCTAAGGAATCTATAGTTACCTATCATAGATTATAGTCACCAGCACCCTTCAATGGCTTCTACCTTTAAAGGTTCCACAAATATCCTATTCCTTGTGATGATATAACCTAGTAATGGGACTTCCTTGAACCATAAATCACATTATATACACTTTTTATAAAGACTCTCCTTTCTCAAAGTGTTTACCAGAGTACTCGGATGCTCCTCATACTCATCCTTGTTTTTCGAGAATATTGTAATATAATCTATAAAGTCTATAAAAAAAACAAGGTAATATATAAAGACTCTATTAATCATATACATTAATATTATTAGAGAATTATTGTGTCTCAAATTCATTATTATGAACTCACATTTCTTATAAATTGTACGAAATGTAGTCTTGGATATCCTCATTCACCGCCATAAATTAGTAATATCCTAACCACTGATTCACCTTTGAGAAGTATTGTGATCCATGTAGCTAATCAAAAAAGTCATAAATCCATTTAGAAAGGATACTATTTCTTAATTGTGATCTTATTGAGCTCATGATAATCTATACAAAGGAGCATTGATATATCCTTCTTCTTGATGAAGTGGACTTGTGTACCCCTTGGTGAAGCACTTGGGTGTATTAACCCTTTATCAAAATTTTCCTATAGTAGTTTCTTTTTCTCCTCATGTTCACAACATCCATTCTATAAGTATTCTTGGATAATGGAAATTCCCAAGGTATAATCTTGATTTAAAATTCTAAATCTTGACTAGGTGGAAGAACATCAAATTCCATGGGAAAAGAATCAGTGTATTCCCTCACAATAGGCTTGTCTTCGAGGATGGTTCTTCCCATAAACCTAAATAGTTTTATCTACATGCACATTATTTTATTGTAATAATTTATATTATTAGGATGCTCATTATATAGAATATTTATCCTCCCCATTGCATTTGTACAAAATCGGGGGTCAATAAAAAATATTTAGAGTGTTTTCTTTCTCATGGAAATTTATGTTTTCTCTATATAGGTAAATCCAATATATACACAAAATTGCATCAAATTCCTCCAAATTATATATGAAAAGCTTAACTGGGAAGATAATCACCCATATTTGGAAAAGGGAGGTGTTATATACATGGGATACAATAATTGAACAATTTTTCATTTTCACTTAAAGCTTAACTTCTTTGATTTGTGGTGGAGTTTGAATAGTTATACTAATCATTCTTGACATGAAGGAATGTGTATAACCATAATAAAAAATTAAGTTCACTGTTCTTGAATGAATAACTTGTGTACCCTTCACCACTTCACTATCGAGATCCGCATAAGCTGTTGTGACAGAAAAGCTCACTTTACTACCTTGGTGGTTGTTGGATTTCTCCAATAACCCCTGTCTTAGGGTAATATTTTTCAAAGTTCCCCGGTTCATTGTAGTTGAATAAATTAACCACATACAAAGAGTTGAATATAAAATTCCTTTCCTTCATCCCATTAGTGGGTTTCTCTTATCATAAATTGCCAGCTAGGTCCCTTTTATTCCCATAACTAATGTATTTACTCATGCCCCTTAATTAATTTCTAGGTAGCTTTATTTCACACCTTTGACAAGTGAGATGTTGAAATTTATTGGCACCATTATATTTATCCATCATACTGATAAAATTGAAGTCCACTTTATGCTTCTTATCCCCATGATATCCTTTAGAATCATAGATATGAATTTTGAATTTGAGGGAATTTCAAACAATTTTCTTCACATCTATCATAGTCTCGGATCTCTAGAGTTTTTCATATACTAGTTTATAGACCACAAAAGAAGCGATCAATCTTGAATTCAGGGATAATGATAAATATAGAGGCATATCGTATATGTCTTGTGATGTTTCTTCATACACCCTGATAGATTCATAATATTTTTTTCTATTGGGAAAAAAAGTACCTTTGCATTTTAAGTCAGAGTATAAGGGTAATATTTATCAAAATATATTTTCCAAAATTCCTTCAACCTCATCGCTTCAATATCTTCCTCAACCTTCATATTCTTTATCAATTTCCACCACTGATTAGATTCTCCCTCCATATGACAAACCGCCAGTATAACCATCTATAATTCATAAAATTGAAGGGTGGAGTAGATCTTTTCTATGGATTTGATCCACTATTCTCAGATTAAGGGTTCAGTCAATCTATTAAATGTCAGATTCCTTTATATTATAAAGGAATCAATTTTTGTTTGTTCTCTCATAAGGTGATTTAGAATCACATATTGATCCAAGATTCTATTCATAACCTGAGTCACCAGAGAGAGTGTCACTATGATGTTCTAGATTTCTGCTCCCATCGGGTTGGGCATCTCACTAGAGAAGTCATCAGATTTCCCTTCAAATTTATTTTTTACCCAGTTTCTCCAATTTTCTGCCATTTTCTAGAATAAAAGGAAAATTAGGGATGAGTATATTTTAAAAATATTAAATAAATAAAGGGTGGAATACATTTTCATTAAAGGGGTAACTTATAAATTATATGGATTTTCATAACATATGAATGTCTAGGAAAAAATCTATGTTATCCATGATCTATTTTCATATATATAATCTTAGGATAATTGTTTTGTTCCCATAATAATGGTTAGCAATGAGATTCTGAAATTACTAAAGCATATTCCCAAGGAGTGTAAAACTAGGTGTGTAGAAAGGTTCATTTTCATGTACTAGGTTTCACGGAGTCAGGCCTAGAACACCTTGTCGTAGTTGTTATGCCTGTGTACATCTATTATAAATCCATTTAAATATATAATATCAAGAAAGGGATAGTTTTTTCATAAATAACTTACTATATTATTACCAAAACATAGGTTTTTTTCTTATACATAGTATTATCATTAAGGCTTTCACTAAAGTTTTCTAATCCTAATCCCAAAAAAGTAAACATTTTCCACTGATATGAACTATAACAACCCTACACTTCTAGAAGATTTATATTTATAGTGCCTTTGGAAATAATGTACATAAAATAAACATGAAATACAAAAACATTATTTAAAACTTCTTTAACAAAATCATAATTTTCCATGGATTTTAAAACATCATGGGATAACTCAGGGACATACATAAGAAAGGGGGGAGCTATAAATCTAAGTAAGGGAATAATCATGGAATAAGTTAAAAAAATCTAGACAAAAGGCATATAAATGGGTAATTAAAGGAAAATGAATAAAAATGCATTATATAACATGATAATCATAACAAGGGAAATGTGCAAATAACTTAAAACAATGAATCATAAACATAGGTCAAGGCTAAATTCTAAGAAATATCAATGGAAAGAGTACCATAAAATAATCATGATCACTCAATGTCCCAACATGATGTATCATGAGACTAATCATTACCCAATTCATTGAATGACTATATAATTTCGGGCTCACCCATCACCATTATTTCATTATCATTTTTAAGTGTGCAACATAAATCATACAACATGGATTCATTCATCCCCATATTTTATTACAATATTACATAGTGTGGAATAAATAAATTTAATCCCCATATAAAATAATTATACATTTATGAAGGTGAACACATTTAACATGAATATGGTAAGGTATTCCCTCCACAATTTATTGGGCACGAAACATCCTTTTGAAATTTTGGCATCATAACAACATCACTTAAAAATTCATAAAATGAGTTGATGATAAATAAAGGGTTATCTAATCATTTGGAAATAAAATTTTAATTAATAGGTACATGCAAATTCATGTCCCAATATTAGTAATTGTAAATTGAACGCATAAGATAACAATGAAACTTGAATAAACAAGAGAATGTGATGATCCATTAAATGAGTGTGTGACTCCAAATGCTTCGGAAGAGTTTCTTGGGATATTGAGGAACCATGGGAGGACTATAGAGAGGGTAGAGGAGAGTAATATGTTATCTAAGTGCTTTTTGGGAAGATAAATGGGAGCATGGGTGAGTTTATATAGGATATTAGTGGGGATATCTTAATTATTTTTCAAACATAGGTTATGGACTATATATAATAAAATATCAAAAACTACAATCATTCCCATGGTTTTTCCCATGGTCTCTGAAAATTCGTGGATAATTTAATTATTTTATAAGTCAAAGGGACTAAAATAATAATATACTACTCTTTATTATGTGGAGATGAGTCATACTCATAAAGAAAAGATTTTAAAGCCATAAAATATATTAATGGTTTTTGGAGGATTCTTAACAACTTTATAAAATTAATCAAACAAAATTAACATCTCATTATTTTAAATATAAAACAAATATATGGTCATGGATACCATTTATAGTATTTACTTCATCACGATATGGTCATTATGATGTCATAAAACCCAAAGTATATTTATATGGTATTTGGTTTTTACTGGAAAATTTATCGATGTCCGAAAATTATGAAACATTCACCATTGGTTGATTTCGATCTTATGATTCCAAAAATAATATTAATTTTATCAAAATTATTTTCTAAATATGTGAATTTTTACTTTTAAAATAAAATATACAATTATTAATAAATGTTGTGTTTATTTTACAATAATAGTTTTCAAACCCTTATAAACATTACATTTGACTTCATAAAATGTATACCACCTTTTTATTTAATAAATATTATTAATAATTATATTTTATTAAAATATTATTTATTTCAAAAATACATTAATTCATCAAAATAAGATCCTTTAATGAATTTAACTATTATCCAAAAATACCATTTGTGGTTTATTATGTCAAAATAAATTAAGAATAATAGAATTAAAAGAAATTTATTATTCTCTAAAAATAATGTACACAATAAAATTGATGGGGTCTTGATACATTTCCCTTGAATACACCAAATAAATATTAAGAGTATGGTACATGATTGGGAGACTTTCACGAGGGGAAGGGTGGTCAGCTTACACGGTTTAGGTATTAATCTCAACGTGCTTGAACTTCTCCTAAAAACGGGTTTTCTTATACACAAGTTGATGGATATCATTATAAGATTGGGAAAAGTAAAACACCAATGATGATATATCCCATGAAAACACCAATAAATTGGATTTATAGTGTATTATCCTACTGGTTGGGGCCATCACATCTTTTGTATATGTCATTTGGATTTGTGAAAACAATATATTTGTACTTATTGTAAGATACATTGTCAATGGATATATTATCAATTGTAAATATTCTTAACAATATTTCAAATCCGATAGAATATAATAAAACATAATAATTGGATGTGTTTTCTATAATATTATTACATAATAATACATTTAATTAAATTATAAGTAGAATTTTATTTTTCTCAATTTGGCTCCTTACAAGAAGTTTGACAATTACCAATATATATATGTGACAATGTTAAAAAACATTGAGATGATAGAAATGAACAATTTTTTTATACAAAATTACCATAAAAAATAATGAAATGTAATAAATATAATTAACATGAAGGCATTTCAGAATTTATTATTTAATAATTTTAATTTGATTACTCAAGAGGTGAGACCTCTGTATTATAGAGATTCATGACCCAATATAAGAGAAATCCAAAAATTAACTTTCTTCTTTTAGGTTAAGTTATATATATATATTTTTGTGTGTGTTCTTAATCTATGATTTTCATACATGATTATAATATATATATCTAGCTTATTTTTCATTATTTTATAAGGATATGCATGTTTTTAATGTTATTTTACCAATCTATTCTTTAATAAAAATTCTATGATCGGGAAATTGTATATTTATTATTATATTTTTTGTATAAATTTTTAAAATCTGCGATATTCTCTTATTTTAAAAATACCCATTATTTTAATGGATTTTTTTAATTTATAGTTTTAAGGAAAACCATATATGATTATCTCCATCAAGTTTTCTTTTCCTATTTCATAGAACATTATTCAAGGAGATAATTTATGCACCAACATATTTAAATTTTTATTTTATTTTTCCTTCACATTATATCTATTTAAATTAATTATATTTTTTTAACAAATTATAAACTTGAAGGTTTTATTAATCTATTTATTTCTTATGAAAATCATCGACAAAATAATTAGTTATGTTTTGCGATAAGATGTTGTATCCCATATCCTTCTCATGTATTTTCTTCGTGATTATGATTTATATGTAATTTTTTATTTTTATCAGATAGTCGTATAAATGAAATTTTATAATTCTATAGTTGGAGTGAAAATAATACATCCCCTATTAATTTTTTTGTGCTTTAAATTTTCTTGATATCCTTATGCGTGGGAAGGATGTAGTCAGTTTTATCCACAATTTTATGATTTATCAATAGTGAGATTTCGTTGATAAATAAGGATCATAATTTGATATGATATAGGATATAAATGGTTCCAAAAATATATCATTCAATATTGGTATTGAATTCATGTGGGTTTATATGAGGCAGTTCCCCTAGACTAAATGGTTCGGGGTTCCAGGGTCGGTGGACCTCAAAATTGTTTTTGGAGAAAAACATAAGGTTCAGGTGGATTTTTTAAAATGAATATCCTATGGTATTTAAAATGGATTTTATATGAATATTACAATTTAAAATTTTTTATAATGTTTTTTAGATGAAATATTTTAATAAGGGATGTTCACGGACAAGTATAGGTTAAAGTTTTAACATTAATGATCATACAGAGGAGAGGATAATTTATTTCATGTGGAAGAAAATTTAAACTCAATAATTTATATATATTGTTTTATATAATTATCATATATCATAAAACATGAATGTGTGAATGGATCTATTTGAAAAAAAATAATTATATATCTCCCCACAAAATAGTGTATCATTTAACCCATCTACTAATGTTAGGTATTTTTCCTGAACCCCATAAATGCTTATCTTCAAAATGTTTTTATTTTTGTTTTTGTTCTATAATTTCCACCAAAAATAGATAAATGAGACCTATTTTTTAATAAGGATAAAATTGATCATGAATGAAGGAAGAAGACGATGGAAGGTTGAGGGAAAATAAATTTGAAGGAGACATACTCAAATTATAATATTTATGGATTGGAGATTATTTTTATTAGAAGAAGATATGGATACCACAGATAGGGGAAAACCAAGAACAGTGTCAGATATAGATTATGATTTTTGGGATAGAAAGTACTAGGATATTGTCCACCTAACATTGGAAAAAGTCAAATTATATATAAAGACAAATACAACAATAAAAAGTTTAACATTTTATTTTGGAAATATGTATGAACATTCTTCTTCATAAAACAATGTATTTCGTACTCATGTACTATAAAGACATAATATGGTTAAATATAAGTTAGTTAAATATCA
This sequence comes from Viscum album, assembly GCA_963277665.1. Lineage (NCBI taxonomy): Eukaryota > Viridiplantae > Streptophyta > Magnoliopsida > Santalales > Viscaceae > Viscum > Viscum album. Next base: position 426,069,289 of record OY728150.1, on the reverse strand, counting down.
TATTGATGAATTTTTTTCATGATTATTGAGTTTTATATATATTTATTTGTAGATTAAATCAACGTGTTTCCACACCTCTCACCACTACTGGATTTATAGGATGTGATTGTCACCCAAGTGGGTAGTTCTTCTAAAAAATATAAATTAAAATTAATTGAATTTCATGATATAATCCTTAGTAAAGATATTATTGAAAGAAAAGAAATAATTTTTACTAGAAATTATATAAATTATTAATACTAGAGTAGATAATCTTATTGAAGAAACACGAGAGGCATATAAAATTTAAGAAGATGGATCTTAGAGAAATCCGAAGGATAAGGTCCCACGTATTGGAGTTATTGGGAGAAAAGATACATAAGGAAGGAATGAAATATGAGTAGGATTAATGTATTGAAATGGTGAATACTAATTCAAAAATCATTGATAAAGAAATGGTTCTTAGTGTCAATAGTTCCATAGTGTATAACATATTAGACTCTATAGAGAATAATTTTTTTTTGAAATTTTCTTATTGGAGACTTTATGATGGTATATATTAATGAATATGAAATTCTTGATAATTTCATTAAGGTTTTTTGTTGAAATTAAAACCCAAAATAAAAAATTATAGATATTGAATAATGGTTGATTTATTCTTAGAGTTTGAATAAATTTAATATACATTGGGAATATTGATGCTAATGGAAACTATTCCAAATTTGTAAAAGTATTTTGGAATATCACAAAACATTTCGATAGTTAAAAAAAGAGTGGATAATGAAATACATTATTTAAATGATGAATCTAGTCATATGGTGAGTTATTTTAATTCTAAAATAGATTAAAAAATCTATTTTAGATTGATTTATATCGGTAAGAAATGAATAGAGGATCTAGAGGTGAATGGAATTCTATAAGATATAAAATCTGTGGATAATGGATTCTATGAGGATTTTATTATAAAAAAGTAGAGGAAAGTTTAACTTTAAAAAATGGAAGAGCAACAAAATAAATAAAATTCAATATGATATAATTGGATGTATGAGAATCCATGAAAGGAAACTCTTCTAGTGGATCACTTTATTATGTGACATTCATTGACAAATTAGTTTGAAAGGTATATGTTCATTTACAATAAAATAAGTATGATGTGTTTTCTATTTTTTAAAATAAATAGAATCATCCCCTAGAGAATGAAACATGGAAGATGGTTCAGTGTTTGAGATATGATAAAGGTGGTGAGTATAGAAACTATGTGTTTGAAGAGTTATGTAGAAATTATGGAATCTGTTTGGAGAAGGTGATTCCTAGGACACCTAAAAAAATTATATGTTGTAGATTATTGATATAAAATTGATTGAGAATTATAGATTTATGAATCCGTATATAATATTAACCAAGTATTTTTTGGTCAAATCAATTATCATGGATGGATTCCATATAAATTTTGGTTCATCCATTCCATCGGGCAATGAAATACCTATGGAGGTATAGATAAGAAAGAAGTAAATCATTTCAAATTTTAAATAAAACGGTTGTCTATATTATTTTAATGTCAAATCTGATTCTAGGGAAAAGGTAAATGATAACTCTTATTTCTTTTCATTGGATATATAAATGAAAAGTTTGATTACAATATCTAATATAATTAAAATATAAATATAATTAGAATCAAGATTGAAATATTTTATGAGCATGATCTTTATAAAGATAAAAATGTTATTTCATATTATTGTTAGAGATAATACCCCTTGTATGATGAGAATGTTGAGATTGAATTCATTAAAAAATAGAGATTATGAAGATTGAGGATTAGTTAGTTATCCTTGGTTGGAAGATAGATCTTCAGATGCCAACATGGGTATGCCCTTCAGTATGAAGATATTAATATTTTAATAGATATTTGTTATTAATTGATAAACGATATCCACAGGGTTATGAATAATTAGGGTCTTTGGAAGAATCAAGAATGTTTGATCATATAATTAAGGTTGAAATGTTATCATTACATGATAATAGGATGTCAGAGCATGTTAATTTAGCTAATAAAATAATGGAATTGCATAGCAAACTCAATAGAAAATGAGCAATTGAATATAATTTTTCCATTTTTATAAATACGGTAAATGCATTTACCCATGTTTTAGAAAAACATTGCTAAATTGAGGATTATTAAAATTAACCATGTTTATAATAGAATTTACCCACAAATTTTAGAACTTGTGTAATTAAGGTACAACTTACACAAATTTGGATGAAATATGGGTAAGTTAACTTTTTCTTATATTTAATCATTGATTTTTTATTTGTTTTGAAAATATTATTTTTATTCCATTTTCATAGTTAAAATATTGAAAATTCTCCCCCCCTACAGACTCGGCCCCATGACCTGGAAGCCATGAATGAAAGCACAAACAACTATGTTGATCAAAGATCCATAATTTAAATATATAGTTCATTATTTATATATATTATCATATATATATATATTTATACATTAATATATTTAATATATTTTTATAATATATTTGTCAATATATTAATACAAATATAAGAAATTGATATGTTGATGTATATATATATATTTATATATAATATATGAATGTATAAATATATAAATATTAAATATATTAATACATATATGTGTGTTATTGTGTGTTTATTTAAACTAGTAAAGAAATATTTACCTATATAAGTAAATTTATATAACAATAAATATATATTAATATATTAACAAATAAACATATAATTACATATAATATTATATATATATATACACATATAAACATATAAAAATACATAAATATATATATATATTCACACTCATACGCACATACATACATATATATTCACATACCTACCTACCTACCTACCTACCTACAAACATGCATCTATACATAAAGACTAAAATATAGGAAGATAGACACACACACAAACATACATACAAAAAAACTGGCACACACACACACACATAGAAGAAAGAATCCATACATAAAAAAATACATACATATAGACATAAAAACACAAAAAGAAAAACATCATCAACATTTCTTTTTTAGATTATCGATAAAGCGAAGAAACACCCACAATGTGGGATTGAACAAGAGAGGCTAAATGACCCATGTCCTAGGGATGTCTAAAATAAGGATGCCCAAGCTGATCCATTATGATCAGGTTCACCCCGTCCAGATTAAAAAAAAGAATGCTAAAGAAGAAAGAGACATAGGAACCCTGATCTTTCATAGCCAACGAAGCGAGATGATCTTCCACCTTAGTTTCGTCACTCAACGTGTGAACAAACTGAATATTTTTGTTTTTGATAGAGGCTTTACACATCATGATGATATAATTTATTGACCACGATGTAGATATTTGTTTGTGTCCGACATTGTTAATGATAAAAAAATAAGTCTCCACCCACTAAATTATGATTTTCTTCTGAGTACAGAGGCTTTTCCCTATGAACATAGCCATGGAATCTGTCTGTATTGAGCTCCCTCTCCTGTAATAGGCTATAAAATCAAGGAGGACACTCCCCCTTTATTTAGTAACCACCCCTCCACCTTGAATGAAGATTGCACTACATGCATCATAAAATTTTATTTTAAGACCTATGGCTGGAAGGAACAAGCACAACCAAGGGACCACCATCCTAGAACGTGGTTGATGAACCATAGGTACACTCACCAATAGGTTTTCTCAGTGAAGGGCAAAAACAAAAGTTGCTGATAACATAAACCAGATAAACAAGTAGGGGTCACATTCTTTTGACAAAAGACCATTCTGTAGACCCAATGCCTTAAAACATGGCCTTATTTCTATCTTTCCAAATACAGCAACACCCCGAACATAAAATAACCTACCATTCCATTCTTTCGGCATTTCCCCCCATCTACCCATAAAACCAATGATCTAAAAAATAATTCCCCAAAAATATTCAGAGAGAGGAGGCCATTAAAACCACCAAATTAATTATAGATAGCCATGGACCATTCCCCCTCAAATAAGTGGTTTCTGGAAGACTCCTCATTATGAACCTTGCAGTAATGACATCTGGAAACCAAGATGACATCCATCTTCCTCACATTCTCATCTATTGGATGATCCTAGTTCCACATCCTCCAAGTTAAAAAGATAAACTTTGTTGAAACTCTCCAACATCAGATGCTATTTTTCTATGTATCTTGTTGATCCGGGGGAACCATAATTCACAATTAGTACTTAGATGAAAATTTCCTGAAAGTAAAGGCATAAAACACACATTTATCTGGATCCAAATTTAAAGTAATGTAATCAAACACCCCTATTATTCATCATTAATCCTAACATTGATGTTGCCATGATATAAGCTATCCTCTCAAAAGGTGATCAGGGGTGAAAGCCAACCTGGGAAGCCAATGTCCACACCCAACCAGTTGTTGTTACAGAAAATAATCTCACCATTTCTAATAATCCATTGAGGGTGATTATAGATTGTAGGAATAATATCCCTAATTAAGGACTAGAAAGGGGAACTGTAGATTCCATTTCCCCCCACTTGCACACAAAAAGTTTCTGATATGATAGTCCCCCAAAGCGTTCACCTTTCCAGAACCTCCCATGAAGGCTTTTCATTCATGCCATACGTAGTATCCATGAGACACCACACGTTGATTCCGCCTTCCTACACAGGCCTCACCAGCCTACCCCATGAAGCCTAGTGCTGCATCCCCTCATCAAAATCATACTATAAGAACCAATAAAAAATTTTCTCCAAAGAAGAGATTACCCCCATTGGGGACACTTGTTGATGGGAGAGCATGAATAGGCATCGTTGATAACACACTATTGACTAAAGTGATCTGACCTATGAAGGAAATATATAGGATTATCCAGTTATGAACTCTACTCATGATCTTTTTCAAAATACGGTCAGAGTCCCAAATACGAATCCTCTTGGGGGAGAGAGGTGATCCGAGGTAATCCAGTGGAAATGAAGATATGTACATATCCAGCCTGTAACACACAAAGTAAGCTTTCCTGCTACCACATTTGTATGAGATAAACATGGTACTCTTTCCTCTTTTTAGCACCTAACCAATCCAAAGATAGTGAACATCTATGATTTTAATGAGTTCTCTAACTAATAATTTTCTAGCATTCATGAAGATCAGAGTATCGTCTGAAAACATCATGTGAGAAATGGGGGGCCGGGTTGATATTTTGTGGAAGGGTGAGAGGTTCCCCGTGGATACCCTTTTACTAATAAGGCGACTAAGGGTGTATTACATGTGGATAAAGGGTGATTGGGGCATGGGGTCCCATTGATGAAGACCACAAGATGATTTGATGATAACATGTGTCTTGACCATGAAGGGAACCACCATCTAAGAATAATTAACTCATCTAAAGATGATGTTTGTTTTCCATGAGGAGAGAACCATATATGAGAGAACACTATTAATAAAACCCCATTACATTTTGTTATAGCCATTATTCATGCTGTGATTCACCTCCATGTTAGATACATTGGTTTTTAAATTAATATCATGGATCATTTAACTAGCTAGAGCAAAAAATCCATATATCGACCAACCCTTAAAAAATCCATGTTGTGCTATGGCGACCCACCAAGGGATATTAATGGACATCATCATGCTTATAATTCATGTAATAAAATTATAAGTAACATTTCACACACATATCGGCCTGTAATCAAGCATGTAGGAGGGATCCTTGATCTAAGGTAACATTATCATTGTCATAACGCCCACCGACCTAGGAATAGAGCCACCCCGAATGAAGTATTAGATGGCCATAACAATATCAGCTCTGATCATCCCCTAAGACACTTTATAGAATGACCTGGGTCATCAATTATGGAATGGAGCACTCTTTTTATTAAGGGACATCATAGCATCAAATACCTCCTTCTCCTTAGGCATTACCTCATAGAAGGCTTTTTCTTGATCGATCATTATGTTGGGAATCCCCTCTAGGAGCTCTACATTACTACTTGGATACGTATTTTTCTTGTTCGGGTGAGGGCCAACTAGTAGATATTTAATGTAGGAAAAGGCCATACTCCTAACTGTGTCTCTATTGTCTAAATACAATCTGTCCTCAAGCTGTATATTAGGCTTAACAATCCATATTTTTTATTTAATACATGCATGGATGAGGGCTGAGTTTGTTGGGAAAAAATCCCTCAAGGTAACATTGCAGCATTTTTGGGTTGATTGTGTTTGTTGAAAAGCATGTTTCCATGGAGAATTGTCGAGTTCCTGAGAAGTTGTTGACATTCCATGCTGACAAAGAACTATGACAAAGGAAAGGATGATCTGGAGGTGGTACAAAAGAGCAGTACAAGGTGGCGCTGTTTCCCAGTGTTTGCCAAATTTTTGGGGTCCAAAATTTGGAGTTTGGTGAGCATTGCGAAAAGTGAATTTCCATGAAGAGCATAATATTATATGGCAATGGCATGAATTTCGCGAAGATAGGATGCATGGTTTGGAAATCGCGAAAACCAGAAGAATGGAGGCGGTGATGCTTCGCGATTACGTCAAGCTTTGCAAACGGCAGAGGCTGAAGCGCATCGCGGCGGTGAAGGGCTTTGCGAGTGGGCTTCGCGGCGAAGGCGCGAAGGAATGTTGTGCTTCGCGAGAGAGCTTCGCGGCGAAGTCATGAAGGTATGTTGACAGTGATTCTTCGCGACTACGTCAAGCTCCGCGAATGGAAGATTGCCGTGGAGCTTCGCGATTTGGACAGAATTCCGGCGGAATATTTGGAGCTTCGCGATTTGAGATGACGTGGCGTTGACTTCGCGCAGAAGGGACAAGGGTCGGTGGAATTGCCTATAAATAGAGGTCGACCCCTTCGAACGAAGCATAGAGCTTTTTCATAGAAGATCATTCACTCTCGATTTGCGAAGGTGGTTCGCGGAGCCAGTGTGCTTCGCGAAAGAGGTGCTTCGCGGCGGCTATTGTAGCTCTGCGAAACCTGCGAGCTCCGCGTTGGCTTACTTAGCTTCGCGAGGGTCGTTGCTTTGTGGCGGCTTGAGCATCGCGAGAGTGCTTCGCGAGGGTGCTTCGCGAGTGAGCTTCGCGAAAAGGCAGGAGCTTCGCGAAGGCTTGTTGAGATTCGCGAAATTGGGAGCTTCGCGAAGTAGGGTGCTTTGCGAAGGTGTTTCCAAAAGGTTGTTGCCCAGTGTTCAGAGGCAAAGTGGTATTCATCAGTGGATGAAAGTTGGACTATAACAGAGCATCCATCAACACTTAAGGATGCATGTATTCATGCAAATGAAGAGACCTACAGGTCTATAAACTGTGAGTGAATCCCTTCACAGAGCAGTGAGCTTAGGAAGAGGAAGAAGGTGATCCTCTCCACCGGCAGTGAGCCAGAGAGAGAGAAACAGGGAGTGACCCTTGGGAAAGTAGTGAGCTGACCCTAAACCTTGTAAAGGTAGTGAGCCTGGGCACAGAAGTGATCTAGCCCGAACATTGTAATCCAAAGCTAGTGAAGTCTAGTGGAATTTGGTACGAACCGGAAACTTGTCGGCGTATGCTCCTTTGACATAGCCCTTAGCGGTGAACCAAGTAAAAATCTATATGTCTGCCTGCTTACTTTCCTGCATTGCATTCAAAGAATCATCATCAGGTAAAGGAGACAAGTGATCATAGTAACCACACAAGTGTAAACAAAGTGACCCTTGCAACAAAGAGGTCAAGATCCAGTGGGACAGGAAGAACATTGAAAAAGAATATCCATACCCTGATTCACCCCCCCTCTCAGGGTATATAGGCCCCTATTGGCCCTAAAAATTTGTATCATAGGGATATGTTTCTTTTATCAGATTTGTTTTCTTCGACTTGGTGTAGTCGATCTGTGTGGTTGAAGATACATTTTTCTCTTATCCCTCAATCTGCCATGGGAAAAGGAAAAGCATCAAAGAAGAATCAGAAGTCAGGTAAATTCCCTCAGTGTGGAAGTGTTTTCGGAAAAGTATGATTCAATTAAAATAATCAAACAGTTAACTAAATGTAGGTATGGATGAATCTGACAGGGAAAAGATTGATTCACTCAATCATGATGTTGGAATGAGTGATGTACATGAGCATCAGAGTGATGCCGAAACAGAAGAAGAAAATGAAGGAACAATAGATATGCGAGCTGAGTTGGAGGCTACTCTTGAGGAGATAGATGTTTGGAAAGCAAAAACAAAGAAATCCAACAAAGTTGTTCACGATACCAAACTCTATATGCAACAGCAGGAAGAAGAGAAGTCTGAGTTGATGGAAGAAATTGAGAAACTCAAGTTATCAACATGAGAGAACTCAGAATCAGTTAGTGAGTATAAGATTAAGATTGAAGAACAGAAAAGGGAGATTGATGGCTTGAATAGAAAAGTGAAAGATCAAGTCAAGTGCATCGAAGAACCAGATATTCCAATTGAAGTTGGAAACATTGAAGAATTCAAATCTAAAGATATCCGGATCAAGGTATTGGAGATTGAGGTCAATAAGCTAAGAGGATTAAATCAAAGGCTTATTGACATAGTTACTGACCTAACAGAGAAGAATTATTCTCATTCCAATGAACTACAAAAGATGGATAAAATTAAAGGAAAACAAAAGGCTGATGATTATGAAGAGAATCAAAAGTCAGATGAAGTACAAAATCTGAAAGCTAGAAATAATGATCTAGCAGCACAGTTGTCTGAAGAAGTTCAGAAGAATCGAAGCCTAAAAAAAGAGAATGAATCTGTCTCTAAATATGTTTCTGAGGATAAATTAAAAGTAGTGAAGCTAAGTGCAATGGTGGAAAATCTCACACAGGAACTAGAAGATGAGGTGAGTAGCGGGAAGCTTCTAAAGAAAGAACTTGATGTCCAACTTGAATAAATAGAGATGAAGATTAAAAAGTTGGAAGAGGATCTAGAATCATTGAAGAAGGATGTGGAGAAATCCAATGCTAAAGGAATGCCAAAAATGAAGGATTACATACACTTTCTATTTGATCATCCTTCGACAAGTGATGACAAAATGAAGAATAGGTATGCTATTTCTGAAGAGAAACAACAAAATATTTTCTCAGCTCAAAGACCATCAAGTTTCGGAAAATCTGGTATTGGATTCGATGAATCCCCTCCTGTGCATGATATAAAGAGAGCCGTGAACATTTCTAGAAATGGAAAAGATCCTGCAGGTGATGGAGATAGGCCTAAAAGGACAATTACAAAAAGATGTGATGACATGTGCTATTTCTGCGGGATTCACGGCCACACATCAAGATTCTGTTTAGAGGCTCATGAATACATATCAGGCTGTGAAAATAGAAACTATGTTGAATCCTAGAATAAGAAGAAGCGTCCGGAGAAATCAGAGAGTAGAGTCTCTCAAAGGAAAGCATTTATAAAATGCTATTACTGTGGAAGAATGGGACACACCATGAATATGTGTCAGGAAGCTCAGGAGATCGATGCCAAAAGAAGAAAACAGGTTTCATCAACATCTCAACAAAGCAGTGATGAAATGAGGTATGCCTTTAATAGAAAATGTTTCATATGTTCTGATCATGGGCATTTGGCTAGACAGTGCAGCAAGAAGAAAGCGGGGAAGGAAAAAGGCCCGAGAAAGATATTACCAACTCCAGTGGTACATAATGAGAAATTATACACTGGGAGACAAAGTGTTAAGGTGAAAAATAGGCTTAGAGTCTCAGGGGAATCACATGGAGCTGAAAGAAAGGTGTATCAGTCACCTCCTCTGTCGTACTCACAACCACTCTCAAGGAGAGAATGTGAACAAACCTGGAAGATTAAGGGGAGATCTACTCCAGCTGTGATAAAGAAGAACGAACGTTCAATGGAGGACTCACCACTAGCGAAAAAGTGTGTGGTGACTCAGACATCTGATAAAAGAAAGATGAATAAAGAATGTGTTGAAAAAATTGCATGTCGTGTTCCACAGCGAAAAGTGGAGGAAAATTAAAGACCCTTGCAATGTTGGAAGAAGCAGGGGAAGATGGCAAGTAGAGAGGTTCCTATCCAGAGAAAGAATCAAGGGAAATGGAATTTCAGTGGAACATCAAAGACAGAAATGTGTACTAGTGGGTTTAAACCCCAAATGGTGAAAAAGGCTAAGTCTGTCGAATCTACATATCAGAGAAAGGCTCCGAATATGGGTAAAGAATGCTTAGTCATATGGCCAGAGCAGTTGAAGTTGGCAAGGCAACTAGAAGAAGCAAGGAAAGAGTGTGATGCTCTGCAAGAAAGAATCAAAGGGTTGACCCATCAGGATCAACCACAATCCTCATCTTGAGGATTCAGGAAGAGAACCCCCCTCTCCCTGAGGTATGGTGTGTTTTTCCCTAATGTGCTAATTTGTGTTCTCTACTCTGTTACAGACTACAAAGGAGTGACCTTTGGGTTCGTTGACAAAGGGGGAGAAAATAGAACTAGTGTTTGTTAAAAAGGGAGAAAATGGTGACTGGGAGACAGTGTGGAGATTTGATAAATCATATTTTATACGGGGAGAAGCTGACAGGTGGAGCATTCAGAAAGGGGGAGCAATCAGAAAGGGGGAGAGCGTTTTAAATCTGACGATGCTAGAAGTGATCGATCAAAGAAAAGAAATCCCCACAGCTGAGGATCGTGATAAAAGCAGAACAATGATGTTGGAATGGTGTGAGATGGTGTCCAGCTATCAAAAATTGGTATCAACTTAAGCATTCACCAATTGGTATCAGTGTGGTTCAACAATTGGTATCAATTTAAGAATTGGTATCAGGGTGGAATCAACAATTGGGGTCTGACATGAAGTGATTCATTGACAAACTTTTCATACTACTCTTGTTTCTCACGTCGAGCATTGCTCATGTGGGCTTAGAGTACGTGTTAAGTGAATCCTTGAAAGCTATCAGAATCGCAATAGGCGAATGGTGGTAGCGGCTGGAATAAGACTCAGTGAGGTATCAAAGTGAAAAAAAATCATTCTGAGCAGAGTTGTGAAGAGTTGTCAAAAAACCCAATGGGGGAGATTGTTGGGCAAAAATCCCTCAAGGTAACATTGCAGCATTTTTGGGTTGATTGTATTTGTTGACAAGTATGTTTCCATGGAGAATTGTCTAGTTCCCGAGAATTTTTTGACATTCCATTTTGACAAAGAACTATGACAAAGGAAAGGACGATCTGGAGGTGGTACAAAAGAGCAGTACAAGGTGGCGTCGTTTCCCAGTGTTTGCCAAATTTTTGTGGTCCAAAATTTGGAGTTTGGTGAGCATCACGAAAAGTGGATTTCCATGAAGAGCATAATTTCATATGGAAAAGGCATGAATTTCATGAAGATAGGATGCATGGTTTGGAAATCACGAAGACCAGAAGAATGGAGGCGGTGATGTTTCGCGATTACGTCAAGCTTCGCGAACGGCAGAGGCTGAAGCGCATCATGGCGGTGAAGGACTTTGAGAGTGATATTCGCGGCGAAGGCGCGAAGGAATGTTTTGCTTCGCGAGGGAGATTCACGGAGAAGTCACAAAGGTATGTTTACGGTGATTCTTTGCGACTACGTCAAGCTCCGCGAATGGAAGATTACCGTGGAGCTTCGCGATTTGGACAGAATTCCGGCGGAATCTTTGGAGCTTCGCGATTTGAGATGACGTGGCGTTGACTTCGTGCAGAAGGGACGAGGGTCGGTGGAATTGCCTATAAATAGAGTCCGACCCCTTCGAACGAAGCAGATAGCTTTTTCATAGAAGGTCATTCGCTCTCGATTTGCGAAGGTGGTTCGCGGAGCCAGTGTGCTTCGCGAAAGAAGTGCTTCGCGGCGGCTATTGTAGCTCCGCGAAACCTACGAGCTCCGCATTGGATTACTTAGCTTCACGAGGGTTGTTGCATTGTGGCGGCTTGAGCATCGCGAGAGTGCTTCGCGAGGGTGCTTCACGAGTGAGCTTCGCGAAAAGTTAGGAGCTTCGCGAAGGCTTGTTGAGATTCGCGAAATTGGGAGCTTCGCGAAGTAGGGTGCTTTGCGAAGGTGTTTCCAAAAGGTTGTTGCCCAGTGTTCAGAGGCAAAGTGGTATTCATCAGTGGATGAAAGTTGGACTATAACAGAGCATCCATCAACACTTAAGGATGCATATATTCATGCAAATGAAGAGACCTACAGGTCTATAAACTGTGAGTGAATCCCTTCATAGAGCAGTGAGCTTAGGAAGAGGAAGAAGGTTATCCTCTCCACCGGCAGTGAGCCAGAGAGAGAGAAACAGGGAGTGACCCTTGGGAAAGCAGTGATCTAACCCTAAACCTTGTAAAGACAGTGAGCCTGGGCATAGAAGTGATCTATCCCGAACATTGTAATCCACATCTAGTGAAGTCTAGTGGAATTTGGTACGAACTGGCAACTTGTCGGCGTATGCTCCTTGGACGTAGCCCTTAGAGGTGAACCAAGTAAAAATCGCTATGTCTGCCTGCTTACTTTCCTGCATTGCATTCAAAGCATCATCATCAGGTAAAGGAGACAAGTGATCACAGTAACCACACAAGTGCAAACAAAGTGACCCTTGTAACAAAGAGGTCAAGATCCAATGGGGAAGGAAGAACTTTGAAGAAGAATATCCATACCCTGATTCACCCCCCCCCTCTCAGGGTATATAGGCCCCTATTGGCCCTAACAATTGGTATCAGAGGGATAGGTTTCTTTTATCAGATTTTTTTCTTCGACTTGGTGTAGTCGATCTGTGTGGTTGAAGATACTTTTTTCTCTTATCCCTCAATCTGCCATGGGAAAAGTAAAAGCATCAAAGAAGAATCAGAAGTCAGGTAAATTCCCTCAGTGTTGAAGTGTTTTTGGAAAAAGTGTGATTCAATTAAAAGAATCAAACAGTTTACTAAAGGTAGGTATGGATGAATCTGACAGGGAAAAGATTGATTCACTCAATCATGATGTTGGAATGAGTGATGTACATGAGAATCAGAGTGATGCCGAAACAGAAGAAGAAATTGAAGGAAGAATATATATGCGAGCTGAGTTGGAGGCTGCTCTTGAGGAGATAGATGTTTGGAGAGCAAAAACAAAGAAATCCAACAAAGTTTTTCACGATGCCAAACTCTATATGCAACAGCAGGAAGAAGAGAAGTCTGAGTTGATGGAAGAAATTGAGAAACTCAAGTTATCAACACGAGAGAACTCAGAATCGGTTAGTGAGTATAAGATTAAGATTTAAGAACAGAAAAGGGAGATATACGGCTTGAATAGAAAAGTGAAAGATCAAGTCAAGTGCATCGAAGAACCAGATATTCCAATTGACGTTGGAAACATTGAAGAAGTCAAATCTAAAGATATCCGGATCAAGGTATTGGAGATTGAGGTCAACAAGCTAAGAGGCTTAAATCAAAGGCTTATTGACATAGTTACTAACCTAACAGAGAAGAATGATTATCATGCCAATGAACTACAAAAGATGGATAAAATGAAAGGAAAACAAAAGGCTGATGATTATGAAGAGAATCAAAAGTCAGATGAAGTACAGAATCTGAAAGCTAGAAATAATGATCTAGCAGCACAGTTGTTTGAAGAAGTTCAGAAGAATCGAAGCCTACAACAAGAGAATGAATCTGTATCTAAATCTGTTTCTGAGGATAAATTAAAAGTAGTGAAGCTAAGTGCAATGGTGGAAAATCTCACACAGGAACTAGAAGAAGAGGTGAGTAGTGTGAAGCTTCTCAAGAAAGAACTGGATGTCCAACTTGAATCAAGGGAGATGAAGATTAAAAAGTTGGAAGAGTATCTAGAATCAGTGAAGAAGGATGTGGAGAAATCCAATGCTAAAGGAATGCCAAAAATGAAGGATTCCTTACACTTGCTATTTGATCATCCTTCAACAAGTGATGACAAAATGAAGAATAGGTATGCGATTTCTGAAGAGAAAAAACAAAATATTTTCTCAGCTCAAAGACCATCAAGTTTCGGAAAAGCTGGTATTGGATTCGATGAATCCCCTCTTGTGCATGATAGAAAGAGAGCCGTGAACATTTCTAGAAATGGAAAAGATCCTGCAGGTGCTGGAGATAGGCCTAAAAGGACAATTACAAAAAGATTTGATGACATGTGCTATTTCTGCGGGATTCACGGCCACACATCAAGCTTCTGTTTAGAGGATCATGAATACATATCAGGCTGTGAAAATAGAAACTATGCTGAATCCCAGAATAAGAAGAAGCGTACGGAGAAATCAGAGAGTAGAGTCTCTCAAAGGAAAGCATTTATAAAATGCTATTACTGTAGAAGAATGGGACACACCATGAATATGTGTCAGGAAGCTCAGGAGATCGATGCCAAAAGAAGAAAACAAGTTTCATCAACATCTCAACAGAGAAGTGATGAAATGAGATATGGATTTAATAGAAAATGTTTCATATGTTCTGATCATGGGCATTTGGCTAGACAGTGCAGCAAGAAGAAAGCGGGGAAGGAAAAAGGCCCGAGAAAGATATTACCAACTCCAGTGGTACATAATGAGAAATTATACACTGGGAGACAAAGTGGTAAGGTGAAAAATAGGCTTAGAGCCTCAGGGGAATCATATGGAGCTGAACGAAAGGTGTATCAGTCACCTCCTATGTCGTACTCACAACCACTCTCAAGGAGAGAATATGAACAAACTTGGAAGATTAAGGGGAGATCTACTCTAGCTGTGATAAAGAAGAAAGAACATTCAATGGAGGACTCACCACTAGAGAAAAAGTGTGTGGTGACTCAGACATCTGATAAAAGAAATATGAATAAAGAATGTGTTGAAAAATTTGCATGTCGTGTTCCACAGCGAAAAGTGGGGGAAAATGAAAGACCCTTGCAATGGTGGAAGAAGCAGGGGAAGATGGCAAGTAGAGAGGTTCCTATCCAGATAAAGAATCAAGGGAAATGGAATTTCAGTGGAACATCAAAGACAAAAATGTGTACTAGTGGGTTTAAACCCCAAATGGTGAAAAAGGCTAAGTCTGTCGAATCTACATATCAGAGAAAGGATCCGAATATGGGTAAAGAATGCTTAGTCATATGGCCAGAGTAGTTGAAGTTGGCAAGGCAGCTAGAAGAAGCAAGGAATGAGTGTGATGCTCTGCAAGAAAGAATCAAAGGGTTGACCCATCAGGATCAACCACAATCCTCATCTTGAGGATTCAGGAAGAGAACCCCCCTCTCCCCGAGGTATGGTGTGTTTTTCCCTAATGTGCTAATTTGTGTTCTCTACTCTATTACAGACTACAAAGGAGTGACCTTTGGGTTCGTTGAAAAAGGGGGAGAAAATAGAACTAGTGTTTGTTAAAAGGGGAGAAAATGGTGACTGGGAGAAAGTGTGGAGATTTGATAAATCATATTTGATACGGGGAGAAGCTGACAGGTGGAGCAGCCAGAAAGGGGGAGCAATGAGAAAGGGAGAGAGCATTTTAAATCTGACGATGCTAGAAGTGATCGATCAAAGAAAAGAAATCCCGACAGCTGAGGATCGTGATAAAAGCAGAACAGTGATGTTGTAATGGTGTGAGATGATGTCCAGCTATCAACAATTGGCATCAACTTAAGCATTCACCAATTGGTATCAGTGTGGTTCAACAATTGGTATCAATTTATGAATTGGTATCAGGGTGTAATCAACAATTGGGGTCTGACATGAAGTGATTCATTGATTAACTTTTCATACTACTCTTGTTTCTCACTCCGAGCATTGCTCATGTGGGCTTAGAGTACATGTTATGTGAATCCTTGAACGCTATCAGAATCGCAAGAGGCGAATGGTGGTAGCGGCTAGAATAAGACTCAGTGAGGTATCAAAGTGCAGAAAATCATTCTGACCAGAGTTGTGAAGAGTTGTCAACAAACCCAAAGGGGGCGATTGTTGGGCAAAAATCCCTCAAGGTAACATTGCAGCATTTTTGGGTTGATTGCGTTTGTTGAAAAGCATGTTTCCATGGAGAATTGTCGAGTTCCTGAGAATTTGTTGACATTCCATGCTGACAAAGAACTATGACAAAGGAAAGGACGATCTGGAGGTGGTACAAAAGAGCAGTACAAGGTGGCGCTGTTTCCCAGTGTTTGCCAAATTTTTGGGGTCCAAAATTTGGAGTTTGGTGAGCATCGCGAAAAGTGCATTTCCATGAAGAGCATAATTTTATATGGAAATGGCATGAATTTCGCGAATATAGGATGCATGGTTTGGAAATCGCGAAAACCAGAAGAATGGAGGCGGTGATGCTTCGCGATTACGACAAGCTTTGCAAACGGCAGAGGCTGAAGCGCATCGCGGTGGTGAAGGGCTTTGCGAGTGGGCTTCGCGGCGAAGGCGCAAAGGAATGTTGTGCTTCGCGAGGGAGCTTCGCGGCGAAGTCGCGAAGGTATGTTGACAGTGATTCTTCGCGACTACGTCAAGCTCCGCGAATGGAAGATTGTCGTGGAGCTTCACGATTTGGACAGAATTCCGGCAGAATCTTTGGAGCTTCGCGATTTGGGATGACGTGGCGTTGACTTCGCGCAGAAGGGACGAGGGTCGGTGGAATTGCCTATAAATAGAGGCAGACCCCTTCGAACGAAGCAGAGAGCTTTTTCATATAAGATCATTCACTCTCGATTTGAGAAGGTGGTTCGCGGAGCTAGTGTGCTTCGCGAAAGAGGTGCTTCGTGGCGGCTATTGTAGCTCCGCGAAACCTGCGAGCTCCGCGTTGGCTTACTTAGCTTCGCGAGGGTCGTTGCTTTGCGGTGGCTTGAGCATCGCGATAGTGCTTCGCGAGGGTGCTTCGCGAGTGAGCTTCGCGAAAAGGCAGGAGCTTCGCGAAGGCTTGTTGAGATTCGCGAAATTGGGAGCTTCGCGAAGTAGGGTGCTTTGCGAAGGTGTTTCCAAAAGGTTGTTGCCCAGTGTTCAGAGGCAAAGTGGTATTCATCAGTGGATGAAAGTTGGACTATAACAGAGCATCCATCAACACTTAAGGATGCATGTATTCATGCAAATGAAGAGACCTATAGGTCTATAAACTGTGAGTGAATCCCTTCACAG
The DNA here is from genome assembly GCA_963277665.1 of Viscum album. Taxonomy (NCBI): domain Eukaryota; kingdom Viridiplantae; phylum Streptophyta; class Magnoliopsida; order Santalales; family Viscaceae; genus Viscum; species Viscum album. The sequence goes on along the minus strand of OY728150.1, from coordinate 426,052,288 downwards.
AGCAGTGAGCTTAGGAAGAGGAAGAAGGTGATCCTCTCCACCGGCAGTGAGCCAGAGAGAGAGAAACAGGGAGTGACCCTTGGGAAAGCAGTGAGCTGAACCTAAACCTTGTAAAGGTAGTGAGCCTGGGAATAGAAGTGATCTAGCCCGAACATTGTAATCCACGGCTAGTGAAGTCTAGTGGAATTTGGTACGAACCGGCAACTTGTCGGCGTATGCTCCTTGGACGTAGCCCTTAGCGGTGAACCAAGTAAAAATCTCTATGTCTGCCTGCTTACTTTCCTACATTGCATTCAAAGCATCATCATCAGGTAAAGGAGACAAGTGATCACAGTAACCACACAAGTGCAAACAAAGTGACCCTTGTAACAAAGAGGTCAAGATCCAGTGGGGCAGGAAGAACTTTGAAAAAGAATATCCATACCCTGATTCACCCCCCCCCCCCCCCTTCTCAGGGTATATAGGCCCCTATTGGCCCTAACAGAGTTCTTGTCACCTTCTTGTATCCATTTCACTATCAAGAGATCATTGGCCATGCACTATTGCTTCAGAATAAGTTCTGCCCAGGATTTGTTCTTAATCGTGAGCTCTCCAAATCCAAAATCACCCCACACATCCTCATGGATATGATCTAGATGATCAACCTCCTGCCTAAGGCTGTCCAAATCACGATCGATAAGAGGAAATGACTTCTCCCAAAGTTGCAACTTACGTTTAAGCTACCTCATATTGTTATTAATGGCCACCCATGAGTAGCCTTGAGTGGGTCCATCCATCTCTCACTGATGAGCTGATGATAACCCTGCATGCCAACCTAGTGGGCATATAAGTGGAATAGATCACAACCCCAATTCTTGGTAGATTGATAGGCAAGTAGAGGTTAGTGATCCGAAATACCTCGAACAAGATGTTCAAATATAAACTTGGTGAACCTAGAAAGGGCATTCGTGTTTACCAGGCACTCATCCATCCTACTACAGCAACACCGAATCCCCTTTTGGTTATTTCACCATGTGAAATGATCTACAGTGTAACCCAAGTTGAAGAGAGCCTTCCCTACTATGAATTGGAAGAAGCTCATGTTGTCCATACAAGGGAATCCACCCTTATCTTTCTTCTCGTGAGGCTCCAAAATGATATTAAAATCCCCGCCCTTGATGCATGGATGATCCTCAAGATCAAAGTCAATTGGGTTCTGACACAAGTCCTCTCTCCTTCAAACATCACATATCCCATAAACAAAAGGCATAAACAAGGACTCCACCCCCCTGTGTCAACCCTCACAATTATATGTTGATCTCTATCCCAAACCAAAGCCACTATAACCTATTTCTTCCAGAATATCCAAATATATTGATTGGAAAGATCTTCATGCATTCCCTCATGAATTCGAAGCTTATGTGTAAACTCCCTAATCATAACCGACTTTTTCTTGTGTTCTAGAAGAAAAATGATACACCCCATGTGTGTATGGATCTATATAGCCAAGAATTATGACATCACCCTAACACTTATGCCTTAGGTGTTTCATATTAGGACTGTATTCATTGAAACAAAACTGGACTATCTTTGGACCTATGTTCCTTGGTCATAGATGATTGGGAGGAGAAACACTCCTGAATCTTGAGTAGCCTTTCCCTTGTGGAAACACCACTAGCCGGTGACCTGGATGATTTATTCAGAGAGTCTGGGAATGAAATACCACTCAAGGAACTCCCTCTTTCCATACATGGAGGTGATCTTATAACAAGAGTCACAAAAACTTGTTTAACCATAATTCTATGCACGCTTCCTGCATTCCTCTCCAACAGAGCGCTCTGTGGAGATAACACCATATTAAAGCCTTCAGAGGTTTCCAGATGCTTCTCATGTTTAAACCTATGATCGCCTAGGATGGGAGCTTCCTAGTCTACCTCATATAGAGAAGGAACTATGCTTATAGAGTGTTCTAGTGGTGATGGAAGAGAGGAAAAAGGGCTTGGATGCATAGAGAACAAGATCCATGTGGATACCATCTTGGAAAACATATATCCCTTGTAGGGTCCTAGTATGGTAGGAGACCATAGTCAAAGAAAGAAGTAGTGTGTGGTAACTAGAATGACGATACAACCCTCACCATGTTTGAACAAGAGGCACCACATGATCCCAGGAGGGACTCTTCATCCAAACCTCTTAAAGTACCCTAAGGAGATTCCTCTAAAATGACGAAACCAACATCATAGAAAGGCCCAGCTTGTTCGGGTTCTAGATGAGAAGAAACTAGAAGGCCATTTTCCACATCCCTATTGATCACAGTAGGGATTGTTTGGAAAAGACCCCCGTAGTGACTCTTCTTGCACACTTGCATTGAATGACCCTATAGAGAGAAATGGAGGAAATACCTGGGAAGCACTAGATAAGAAAAAATATTGGAACCAATGAAACAACTCCTTTTCTAAGAGATCTAGTGCAAGAGAGGCAAAGAAAGATCCAGTTCAATGAAAATGTGTGAAACCGAGACATCCGCACAACACCATTGTATGTTATCTGTGCAAAGGGATCCTCTAAGAGGGTCACCTATAGCGTTGAGGTGAGCACAATTATGAAAGGGTAGGGAAAAAATACATGCATACAAAACATACATACATACATACCTACATATATACAAACGTAAACACATTAATATTAACAAACACACATACATACAGACACACATGCATAGATAAAAACATACACACATACACACATACAAACATAAACTCGTTAACACATATACACAAAAACACTTACCCTTATAAACACATACACACATACACTGATACACACACTCACACATACACACATACACACATACACACATACACACATTTAACAGCATGATACATTATCACTGACATGAAAATTGTTGATAAAGGTACCCTTTATCAGTTCTAAAACATGTCTTGATGAAGGGTAACTTTTATCAGTGTTTCTTTTCTAGAGTTGATAAACAACACCCTTTGTCAGCACATTTTTTAGTTCTGATCAAATGTTACATTATCATCGCATCTTTTAGCACTGATAAACGGTGTATTTTTATCAATGATTTATGTTTAACACTGATAATGGGCACTATTTATCAGTGCTTTATTTTTAGTGCTCAAAATGGAATCCTTTATCAACACTTTTTTTCACAAATAAAAGCACAAATACAATGAAATAATTAAATAAATAAATAATATAATTGATTTTATTAAAATAATATTAAATATCTTATTAATTAAATAGTTATTGATATAAATTAATAAATTGATTATACTATATAAAAATTATATATAGTATATACTAAATATATTGATATATGTGAAATAAAAATTAAACCATTAAAAATTAAAAATATCTAAATTTTGTAAAATATTAAATAATTTATTAATTAAATAATTGTTGATAGTGTTAATAAATAGTGTATATTAAATATATAGATATATATGAATGTATATAAATATGATTGATATAATAAAAAATATCATTTATGATTTACATTAAATAGTAATATATTTAGTGAATAATGTTTTATAATTAAAATTTAATATGAATTAAAAATACTGACTATTTGCATTGAGTAATTGGAATAATTGAATGTCGTATGATTTTTCAATTTAACATAGATCAAACATATTATATTTATTTCACATATACATATTTAATGCATTTATATATATATATGAAAACAAATAAATATTTGTTTTGTGAATTTAATAAATTTATAATATTTATTATATATGTATTTTTACATTAGGTTCTTAGGGTACAATTACATGAAACAAACACACACAAAAGCATTCAATCAAGATTTAATATTCATTAATAATGATAAAAATACATTTGTAAACAAATATTTATAAATTAATATATTTATAAATGTATATTTACAATATTTATAACATTATAATTATAAATACATAAATAATATTTTTTAAAAAAAGTATTTATATAATTATAAATAAATAATTATAAAATTATAATAAATTTATTCAAAAAATTAATATAATTAATATAATTATATATATAATAATATAAATATATATAGTGATATAAATATTATTTTTTAAAAAAGTATTTATAAAATCTAAAATAAATAATTATATATTCATAGAATTATAAAATTAGTTTTTTAAATAGTATTATTATATTTATTATAATTATATATAATGATTATTTAAAAAAACGATTATTTTTTAACAAAAAGGATTATAAGTATTCATAAATTCTTTTTTTAGCGATGATAAAGATTCATTTTATCAGCACTTATTAACTTAGTGCTAATAAAAGGTATATTTATCACTGCTTTTCTGGAGGTGCAAATAAAAGTGTAATGATATATTTTAAGGACCCTCACCATCGAAAAAAAGTATTTGATATCCAAAGATCTGTAGAGAAGTGGCCTAATATCAACCATCCTCATTGTCAAATCCAAGCTCGAATCAAGGTTCTAACTATTTCAAGACTCAAATCCAAGGCTTGATTGATTCAAGGGTTGAACAAAACCAATGATCGAACTAAATATAGGTTTTTTGATATATATAATTCCCATAGGTTATCCAATAAACCTTATCAACCCATTTATGTGTATCCCAATAATTCACATTGGATGATCATGTTAAAAAACAACACAAAATTCATTGTTGTTTCTTCTGAATGATGTATGAGATTATTGAAAAATCCTATTTTGATTATATTAAAACTAAGTATAAAATATTTACACATGCAATCAATATATATATCTTGTTTGATGTCTATGTAATTATCTTATTTTTTATATTATATAAACATCAATGAAAACTAATAATGATGATAGTGGACCTAAGAATAGATTTCTCTGAAATATGCATGATGAATGAATGGATAAAATATAATCAATTTTATAGTCAGTAGGTTATAAATTGGAGTTTGGATGAACGGTTTGGCATGGAATTTTTTATTATTTTAGGTGATTCATGTCCTACTTTAATCTTACTGGTATGGTTCACAAAAATATTAGTGATAGTGAGTGAATTTTTCTAGTGAGTTTTTCCCTAGACGAAGATGAAGTGATATTATTCAATCAAGAATGGGAGATTATCCATTTTATTTTTATGTTGATTTATTAATAGTTTTGAATTATTTTATTCTAATGATGTATTTTGATGATAATATATTTCATAGAATTATAATCTTTGAAAGAGGTAAATTGTTTATTTTGTTTACATGATTAATTTTTTAGAGGGGAATTTATTTTCATATGTCAAATTTTTATTCTAATAATTTATCTAATGAAATTTATATTTCATTCTAATCATAATAATTATATTTTATTAGTTATTTATTAATATTATGTTAATACAATAGATTATTTTTTCATTATTTGGTGTCTTATATTTTTCAACCACAATTACAATATCATGTAGACATATTTATATTTTTTAGAAATATGTTTATGAAATTACTTTATAGTTATTCAAATTTTTAAGTAATGTTTTATATTAATTGAAGTATATATAATTTTAAAATATAATATAAAATAATAGCAATCTCTATCTTTTTATTGTTAATTGTATTTTATTTTCTCACAATAAAGTATTATATTTCAAATAAAAAAATTATTATTTAATAAATATTTAAAAAATAAAATTTATTATCATTTGACAATTATTATTTATAGTAAATTTTAAATAATTTAAACTATCATTTATAGTGTGAAAATGTATATAAAATCATGAATGACATTTTTAATATAAGATGAGATCGTCATCTTAACTCATTACAAGACAAGAATGAACTAGTTTTATTCATGTACACATATGTGATTTGAATGAATGATCCCTTTATTCCATCATATTATTATGAATGCAATAATATTATTATTTATGTTTTTGTGAGGTATAATAGGCTCCTAATAACTATATTTCATGTCATAAACCTCTCTGACATATATGAGTTCCAACATCCTTCGATCATTCTCCTTTGATTATTCTCCTTCGACATATTTTTATTCATTGATTTTACAATTGCTTGTATTTCTGGTAGTTGATAATCCCTCATTATATTCCGCATGAGGGATTGGACTTTGAGCCTATAAATGAGACAATTAAAATAAGAAAATGTGTCAAAAACGTATACAACAATCTGGAAAAGGTGAATTCCTACTACTTATTTAATTAATTTTTTCTTCATTTTATATACTAATTGTATGTTAATGTTCTTATCATTTTTATCTAAAACTTATTTAGTTTCATTCATTGATATTTTGGGAAGTCAAATTTTGATTTTAGAAATATTCAAAAAGGCACAAAATTGATTAAATAATTCTTTCATCCAATGTTACCACAATTTCCATTTTCATTGTATTTATTTATCGAATTGCTGACACTATATATTGATTCGATGTTATTAGCTGAAAATCCATTCTTGTTGTTAAAATCTATGGGAGTAGATGATTCTCATGTTCCCATTGTGGTGACCTCTTATTATATAATCGGAACATGAGCTTCCACTGTGATTTTGACATTCAACGATGGGAATGGGTTTCTAGCTATGAATATCGAGCAAATATATAGTGTTGGTAGTTTGACATAGAGAGACAATGAAAAAGTTGTAACATTGGAAGTTAGGACTGTTTTGAGATTTTGGGATGGGTAGGAATCTTACACACCACAATTTGACACATAGTGTGACCGATATGACTCCAAGTGATTATTTTACTTTAAAGTTGACATTAATTTTGGTAGAAATGAATGATGACATATTCAATACCAAAAAAACATATTCTGATTGTTTTTTAAACTCTATAGAAATGATCCATAATTCATTTGAGATGTGTAGGAATTAGCCACAGCTCAATTAGATGCACGATGTGGATGATATGGCTAAATGAGTTCATTATCTATTTAAAATTGGAAATCTAGTTTAAAAATGCCACTAACTGAAAACAAAGAAAACATTGTTGTATTTTCTTGATAATTTATGACATTGATTCATAAGTTATTTGTGATATGTAGGAACCAGTATGACATAAAATCTATCCCAGATTTGATCGGTATGATTTAAAGTGAGTGTTTATAGTTTAAAATGACACTTCAGTAAAAAAAAGTGACACATTAAAAAAAGATAAAACACATTTAGAATAGATTGAATATTTTGGAAAACGGACAATAAGTCATTTGAGATGTATAAAAATTAACCAAACCACAATATGATGCACGTTGTGACTGGTATGAATCTAAGAGCATATTTTTATAAAAAATTAACAAAACTTTTAGTAAAAAGGACAACCAACCTACTAAAAACTGATAAAACACATTGAGATTTCTTTGATACTTTAGGGAAATGATCCAAAAGTCATTTTTGAGATGTAGGAATCAGCCACACCTCAAACTGATACACTATATTCCCGATATGACCCAATGTGTCTATAATCAGTTCAAAATCAATAGTTTACCTAAAAATATGTCACTAACTCAAACCAAGAAAACAAGATTGGATTTTATTTAAAATTTGAGAAATAAATTCATAATTCATTTTTGATGAGTAGGAATTTATCTCAAATCAAACTGATACATGATGTGATTTTATGATTTAAAGTACGTATTTCTAGTTTAAAATTACATTTTAGTAAAAAATAAAAGGGACGAACTGAAAATCGATAAAATTCATTTGGTCTGTTTTTGACGCTTTATGAAAAAGATCCATAATCTATTTGGGACATGTAATAATTAGCCACACCTATATCCGACACATTGTGTGATCGACATGACTCCAAGTGTGACATTTTATTTACAAATGACATCAATTTTTGTAAAAAAGAAAACCGACCTATTCAAAACTGTAAAAACACATTCTTATTGTTTTGATATATTTGGGAAATGATCCATAATTCATTTGTAATGTGAATGAAATATTCCCACCTTAATTTGATACATGATGTATTTTCTATGACACAATGTGTCTCTTATTAGTTTAAGATAAATATTTTAGTTCAAAAAGTGTCACTCACTGAAAACAGAGCACATGCTCATATTTTCTTGATAATTTAGGAAAACAATTAATAATTCATTTGTGATGTAAAGTAATTGGTATCACATCAAACCGACACACGATGTGACCAGTATGAGTCAATGTGCGTGTTTTTAGTTTAAAATGATATTTTAGTAAAAAAGGTAGGCAATGTACTCAAAACCAAGAAAGCACATTCAGACTGTTTTGATACTTTAATAAAATGACCTATTAGTCATTTGAGACGTGTACGAATCAGCTGTACCACAATTAGATTCATGATGTGAACGGTTTGACTCTAAGTGCATGTTTTTAATATATAAGTATCATTTTAGATTAAAACTCGCATCACATATCTAAAACTGAGTAAATGATCCTAGATTGTTCTATAATCATTCTATCTATTATTACTTAACAAATTTCTTTATAATTTTTATCTTATTCTTATTTAGTTAAATTTCACTTAGATAATGCATGAAGACGAACAAGAAATGGTGTGATGTGTAAGAATCAACTCTAACCCAATCTGTTATACATAGTTCCTTGTATGACTCAATGTTTATTTTTAAATTAACAATTTCTATTAATATATTTCGTTATATTATTACTAACATAAGAATTGCTTTCATATATAGGTTATTTATCTCCTTGGTCATTGGTTATGATTAAAAGACAAATGAATGTATGTAATTTTTTGTAGTTATGTAATTTTAATAAACCAATTTTGAAATGTCTATAATATAGTTTTTTTGTAATTAAGTTGCAACATTTATTTCATTTAAATTTACTATTCATACTTTGTTTTTCTAATTTCATGGAGTTTTTTGTGTTAGGGTGTGCTGTTACAACGCACTACACCTGTGATGCATCGTGATGTTACATCACACTATAGAATGCCCCTTTATCAGGGCTTCTAAAAGCATTGATAACGTGATACTTTATCAGTGATTCTTTAAGAGCTTATAAAAGACTAGGGATTTTAATCTCGCTCCATTAGTCAACGTTTCTCTTGCGCTAATAAAGTCCATTTTTAGCACTATTAAAGGCCTTTTGTACTAGTACATATACACATATACACAAACACACAAACACACATACACACATAAAAACATACACACATACACACTTAGAGGCATACACATACACATACACACATATAGACATACAATCATACACACCTATATACAGACATACATACATAC